>CM048745.1:70697112-75497112 GCA_026315105.1 Locusta migratoria
AAGCTTCCCTCATTCCTTCCTTTTTTAATACCATTTATAGAAATAAAAATTAACGTTGAATTTACTTGGTTAGATACATAGATTTAATGCATTAAATAGATATAGGAATTTCTTTGTCTCTTTCAATGCTTGCTCAAGAAAAAACGAATTCACTGATGTATTAACTGATACCGTAAGACAGTGTTTTTCAACCTTTTCGAATATGCGATTCCCTTCCACATAAAAAATATTCTGGCAAACCCCACCTCCCCACCCTGTCCACGAAGCGTATTAATACATGTTATCATAAAGGAAACAAATATTATCTTTTTTCTTTGGCTTCAGCTTTCTTTTAAAATACCTGACCAAGTTCTTTCCTATATTTTTCGAAATATAACGGATTATCATATTTTTAAACGATATCCGACAGAAAAATAAATTTTGCATAACGACCGTTTCGTTTAAGGAGTAGATCTTGTTTTCAAATTTTGCGCTCATTCATCACTAAAACACTATATTATAAAAGAATCTATGATTAATTCATAATGTTAAATGTTTGTATAGCTTATGGGACTTAAGTACGGGGTCATCACTCCCTAAACTTACAAACTACTTATGAACTAAGGACAGCACAAATGTCCATGCCAGAGGGGGAATTCGAACCCCCGCCCGTAGCGGCCGTGCAGACCGTGACTGGAGCGCCTCAGTACCCTCGGGCACCGCGGCCGGCATTTCATAATGAATGCTATACATGTAGCACCCTAATTTAAACAGTAACATCAATTCCACTTAAGCATACGATTTGAATTACTGAAACCTCAGTTATGTTATGATGAAAGTTCTTCCTCCTGTGATGGCGACCGGTGAGTACGAGTTTGCCACCGCCCTGGAGGCAGCGACCCACAGGTTGAAGCACATTGCTGCCGAAAGACCACACGTTGTCCGACTACGGGCGTGGCGCAATGGATAGTGTCACAGATTCAGGTGCTGAAGGTTGCCGGTTCAATACCGTCCACCGACGAAAATTTATTTCTTTGACTCACGTACCGGGTAGAGCTCGTGCCCTCTTTATTAGCTCCCAGATGACACGTTGCCCGACGAGGCTTGCTGGTCTTCTATTGTCGACTTATACGCCGGCCTCGCTGTCAGAACCGCTCATGTTGTTGGTTATTCCACTTCCTTTCCATTACATCCGATATTTTATTCTCGAGCTTAGCTATCTCCACCTAAACTTGTCATCCCGTACTTACGCAAAACTATAGCTGTCTATGATGTTCTACAAAGACGTCTACCATCAAACCCGGTTGAACAAAAATTTCCCCATTCTGACTGGCGCTCCATCTGGCGTTCTGTATCTGATTGTTTTCTCTGATTCTGATGTACAGTCGGCGTGGTAACTAACTGTCAATCGTAAGCATGTTTGCAGATTTCACCTTCATCGCATCCAGCTCGCCGAATCACCTCTCTGTCTCAGTTGTGGGGTGGCTGACACTGACGAACATCGTTTTGTTCGCGGTACTGCTGCTGACGTTTGGCAACTGATTCGCCTTATTATAGCTTTCCTCGCGAGAACTATTCCAGAGAGCATTAGTCCTCATTCGTTCCTATTTCCGGACCGAGTGTATTTTCCGAAGGCTAAGACCAATGCTATGAATTGGATTCGCGGACATGCCATACACTATCTTTTTGGACATAATGCAAAATCGAAACTTGATTTTTAGACTTATCTCACGGAGCGCTATTACAGAGTTGTACGACATCCTAAATACAGACAATACTTTTCAAACTTCCGTGGAGTACCTTCAACGACCCCCCCCCCCCCCCCCACACCCTGCAGCTGGAATGTGTTCAGTCAATAGAGAAGAATTTTAAATGTTTGAACTGCTATACCTACTTGAACTATTCAACGAAATGCACATTCTACGAGAAGCCGTGACTAACCTTACTAGCCGCGGGGAACCGAGGTCTTCTCCCTATTCAACGAACATCAAGACCTATTAAATAAAAATAAATAAATAGATAAATAAAAATAATGAAATAAAAACATAGTAATATGGAAAAAAATGAGGTGCTGGAGGTTGCTGGTTCAAAACCGTCCACCGGCAAAAATTTATTTCTTTGTAATTAACATTTCCAGAATGTTCTACATGTTTCTTATGTTCACTTGTAATTTATACATGTTTCTTGTGTTAACTATTCTTCCCATTTCTGGTACATTCTGTCTGTGTATAAATAGCAGAGCACTCTGCCCGACAGGCGGTCAGAGCTGCGTGTATGTTTCGGTTCGCAATATGAGACGGTCATTAATTTCCCTTGTGCAGCTAGGTAGGAATTACTTGTATAATTTCCAATATACCTTCTAACACGTTTACAGACAGCCGGCCGCGGGGGCCGAGGGGACAGCCGGGCGCCGTGGCTCAGCGCGCCCGGTCAGGGGGCTCAACGCCCTCTGTAATAAAAAAGCTGAGCCAAGAACACTTCGAACATCAACGAACAAATACGATCAGCGTCCGCAATGAACAGAACAACCCAGAGAGAGAGAGAGAGAGAGAGAGAGAGAGAGAGAGGGGAAAAAAAAAGGGGGGGGGACTGCGGCGCGCCAGTCAAGGTCTGTACGGCCACTATGGTCGGGGGTTCGAATCCCCCTCGGCCACGGATATTTTTGCCGTCCTTAGTATTAGTTAGTTCATAAGTAGTTAGTAAGATTAGGGACTGATGACCTCGTAGTTAAGTCCCTTACGCTATACAAACATTCCAATTCCACCAAGGCTTTAGACACGGTTTTATGGCGATCGGATAGCTATTTATCTATATCTATATATTAATCTATATATTACAAACATTCCAATTCCACCAAGGCTTTAGACACGGTTTTATGGCGATCGGATAGCTATTTATCTATATATATATTAATGTGAATGTCTGTTAGGTGTACGCTTATCACGTCTAAACGACAAGACGCAGAGAGATATTTGCACAGTTACTTATTTATACCAGAGGAAATTTTTACGCACGGTTTTATAGCGATTTGATAGATATTTAGTAATTTGAAGAATATAACGCAAAATACGGAACAATAAATACTCTTTGAAAATTATATTTACTCTTTGAAAATGTTTGTGTTGTTGCTTGAGGGTTGATAATAATAAAAGGGTGGAGTATATTGGGATGGAAAGTTATCGGTGTATATAAAGTTCTACGTGCGTGTGTATTAATATTTCGGTCTGCAGCGAAAACTACGGAACACAAAAGAATAGTCTGTGTTTAATTGTTGTCAGAAGTCTTCCGTTGTACACCATAGCAGTTCCATGATGATAGTTATAAGGCGGTGGGACATATGGTAGTTGAAAATCGTCATATTATAAAAAAATTTGGACTGAAGGTCAGCGATGACGTTTGCGACTGTATAGCAAGGAGGTTACATACGTGATGCCACAGACCATATCTTTGGTCTATGCGTACTACAATGTCTTCAGCTCTTTCTCTGTAAGAATAACCATACGAATAACGAAATATAAGAAAAAGTAAATAAAGCAGTAGAAAAGAAATTTCTCTTAATAAATCTCTTTAAAAAAATCGATTTGACGTTTCGCGCATTATCTATCATAATGAACCAACACGCGTGCGTAGCCGCGGGTTTAAGCAAGTAATGAATATCAACAGTAATGTTGTGGCACTAATTATTGTCTATTAAGTTTTCTTAAATGATTCCATTCTGTGAGTACTAATCATTATCACTATACTATAACAGTTTCTTGATAGCTCTAGTTACGCCTTTTCACTTATGTTTTCCGAACCAGCATCGCTATGTAACTCTTCCTGAGTGGTTACATTAATAAAATTGTTCTACATCTTCAATTGATGTTATCACATTTTCACTTCCATGTTCACGTCTTCATTTACATTAACCTTCTTTTGCTATTCTGGGCATATCGCGAAAATGGACATCCCGTGTATGCAAGTGATTTTAACAACCTTGATGTTACTCTAGCATCCTGGCCTCCTTCGAACGGCTTCCAGATATGGGTACCTATTTTGTGTTACGAGGTAGTTAAAAGAGAAGGGGTATTAGCAAGAGAATTCCTTAATAGGGGTAATGCGATTTGAAGTGGTATATCACACGTGCGTTACGTACTTTTCTAGAATGTAAAACACAAAACGGGCACATCGAATATCATGGACATTGTAATCCGCTCGCCACTCCACTGTTGCCACTCCAAGCGATGAAAAAACGCACAAAACACCAGAAACCAATTAAATCGTTTAGCTACACGGTCGGGGAGATGTTTACCCAACGAGAAATAACACTACATTCAAACTGAGAATGTCAAAGTCACCCTTTGTTTCCACATAATTAGCAGAGCGGCCACAAGACACGATAACAAAATTCGTCGAGACCGGCAAAAGTCTGAGTAATTTTTTTCACACCGATACTGAAAGAGATTTATAATTCAGAACATTCTAAGCAGAACAAACATAGGTATTACGACACCTAAAAACATCCCATCTGGTAACCAATGTCTAGATCCAGCTGAATGGTAAGTACAGTTAAAAATGTTCAAATCTTTGTAAAGCTTATGGGACTTAACTATGGGGTCATCAATCCCTAAGCTTACAAACTACGACCGTGACTGTAGCGCCTCAGTCCCCTCGTCCAAAGTGCAGTTATTTCCTGTTTTGGGCACAAATGCAATTCCCTTTATGATTGCTGTAAGTTTCGTAAACATGTAGTGAAACAAAGCATAACTTCAGCCACAGACTAAAATTTATGAGACTACAGACACACCTTTAAAATTTCGTGACTGTACCATCTGCAATAACACAGTTTTGAAAAGGCCAAACTGTCCACATTCACCGATAAATATTTCACTGATATCTGGCCGAATAGGACTGGAATGCGACGGATTGTGAAGACATTCTCTGTTCATACCTTTCGTAACGTAGTTTCCTGTAGATCATGCGGTACTATGTTTTATTTATGTCAGTTCTTCGTATCCACGTATCCAAAACGTCCACGTCCACCCAAAGTCAACCCGTAACTGGCAACAACAAGCACGAACTATTTCTTCTTCGTGAGAATAAAGGGTATAATCACCTCGCGGACATTGAGCTATAAGGACGCATAACCGATACACTACATGGCAGTAACACATTTTACCTCCCCATGCTGACTGGTGAGTAATAGACTATCAGAGGCAAGGACGCGACCATAGTGAAGTGAATTGATCAACTGGTCGCAATATCAGAAAGAGGCTTGGTACGATACAGTGTGTTAGAAAATGACTAACTCTCTACGCCTTTCAGTTTTAGTCAAAAACGATATTATATACAGGTACTGAGCTTAAACACTTTATATATATCGTTTCTCGAAAGTACCACAGAGGATCAGCAACATTTACTATTAAACAATATGGTTTGCGAAGCTTAATATTCAAGACCAATCTCCGATTCTTTTAGTACGCCGTTTTCAAAATAGGAAATTTCTAAAGAATGATAAAGGTGTCAAGGACTAACGTTCTACTGTAAGTTTACGTTAATTTCGATTCATTTAGTATCCGAAACAGATACTATTGCATGGGCAAGGCAATACAATCCCACAATGGACGAATATTACTTAGCCACCAAGCAGTATGGAGTATTACAATACGGAACATTAAAATTGCTACACCAAGAAGAAATGCAGATTATAAATGTGTATTCGTAGGACAAATATATTATACTAGAACTGACATTTGATTACATTTTCACGCAATTTGAGTGCATAGATCCTGAGCAATCAGTACCCAAATCTACCACCTCTGGCATAATAACGGCCTTGATACGCCTGGGCATTGAGTCAGAGCTTGAATGGCGTGTGTTGGTACAGATGCCCATGCAGCTTCAACTCGATACCACAGTTCACGAAGAGTAGTGACTGGCGTATTGTGATGAGCCAGTTGCTCGACCACCACTGGCCAGACGTTTTCAGTTGGTGAGAGACCTGGAGAATGTGCTGACCAGGGCAGCAGTCGAACGTTTTCCGTATCCAGAAAGGCCCGTACAGGACCTGCAACATACGGTCGTGCATTATCCTGCTGAAATGTAGGGTTTCGCAGGGACCGAATGAAGGGTAGAGCCACGGGTCGTAACACATCAGATATGTTACGGCTACTGTTCAAAGCGCCGTCGATGCGAAGAAGAGCTGAGCGAGACGTGTAACCAATTTCACCCCATACCATCACGCCAGTATGGCGATGATGCATACTTGCTTCCAATGTGCGTTCACCGCGATGTCGCCAAAAATGGATGGGAGCCGACCGCGGTGGCCGAGGAGACTGAGGCGCTCCAGTCACGGTCTGCACTGCCACTACGGTCGGGGGTTCGAATCCCCCCTCGGGCATGGATATTTGTGCCGTCTTTAGTATAAGGTAGTTGATAAGTAGTTTGTAAGTTTAGGGGCTGATAACCCCGTAGTTAAGTCCCATAAGCTTAACAAACATTTGAACATTTGAATGGATGCGACCGTCATGATGCTGTAAACAGAACATGGATTCATCCGAAAATGACGTTTTGGCATTCGTGCACCCAAGTTCGTCTTTCGTACACCATCGCAGGCGCTCCTGTCTGTAATGCAACGTCAAGTGTAACCGCAGCCATGGTCTCCGAGCTCATAGTCCATGCTGCTGCAAACGTCGTCGAACTGTTCGTGCAGATAGTTGTTGTCTTCCAAACGTCCCCATATGTTGACTCAGGGATCGAGACGTGGCTGCACGATCCGTTGCAGCCATACGGATAAGGTACCTTTCATGTCAACAACTAGTGATACGAGGCCGTTGCGATGCAGCACGGCGTTCCGTATTTCGCTATTCCATATTCTGCTAACAGTCATTGGATCGCTATCAACGCGAGCAGCAATGTCGCGATACGACAAACCGTACTTGCGATATCCTACAGACCGACTTTTATCGAAGTAGGAAACGTGATTGTACTAATTTACCCTCCTTACTCGAGGCATCACAACAACTTTTCACCAGGCAACGACGGTCGATTGCTGTTTGTGTATGAGAAATCCGTAGGAAACTTTCCTCATATCAGCACGTTGTAGGTGTCACCATCGGCGCCAACCTTGTGTGAATGCCCTGAAAAGCTAATCATTTGCATATCACAGCATCTTCTTCCTGTCGGTTAAATTTCGCGCCTGTAGCACGTCATCTTTGTAATATAGCAATTTTAATGGCCAGTAGTGTACATTCGCTTCCTATTTTTCCGTAGCCCTCTGTCATTGATACTAATCTGTCTCCGACTAGAAAGGTAGAAAGGATCGACATTTTCCCTCTCCGCATTCTAGTTCTTCTAGCGTGAAGAAGCAATATTGTAAAGTTCCGGATTTGTTCTATATATAAGATGTGCGTTGTACCATGTTCTTGAGCTTATTGAATCTTTTAAAGTTCTTAAGTATTACGAGTGTTTGTGCTTAGATCCCAGTTTTACTATAACATCTGAGTGCTTCTTTAATAATTAAGGTGTAGATGCAATTTGTATGAAATTGATGTGGTACATTTCATGGAACCTGCAGTACTTCTGTTGTTTTCATCGAGTCCGAATGTTTAGGTTGTAATGGATTTGTCCCTAAGGAACCCATCTTTCTTAATTAAGGAAGTATTCCATACCCTTTATGTCAATGTATGTAAAAGTAGTTACATTCTATATCCACAAGTACTTAGATACCATAATTTTGTATATACCATAATTTCTGAGACAATCTGTCAGTACTTAATTTTCATTCGAAATTTGCCACAAACATAGATGATAATACAGTAATTAACCAAATCAGTTTTGCCATATTAATGGTGTATTCATTTGGAAAGGCATTGTTCTGAACTAAAAGTGTTCTGACACTGCATAGTAATGAAAATAATGTTATAAAAATACGTTGTCACATTTTCAACTTTGTCGTCTTGATTATTCTCTGTCAAATTAATTTTGTTTACTTACAGTTTGTAAAATTCTTATATTAATGATAACATTCTTATCTTGTAATTACTCATATTACTTCTTCTTCTTACAGTAAATCTGTCCTCAGGCAGGTATGAACAGGACAACCCCCATTTATTTCTGCCCTGGCTCGTCTCCTTCATTTGCTTGTAACTTCTTCCTTTTTTTTCACTTCGCATTGCAAACCTTCTTCCTATCCATCTTTTCCCTCTGCTTTTCCCTCCATTATCGTCTGCAGTAGAAAATTCATGCGTAATATTTGTTTGACCCAACAAGTTTTATTGTATGATCCTCATGAAGTTCCTTTCCTCTTTTACCCTGTTCAGTACCCTCTCATTTCTCACTTTGTCAGTCGTTTTCACTTTCTCCATTCTTCTCCATATCCACATTTCAATATTAGTTAAATATTTTGTTCTTTCTTTCTAAATGTCCATGTTTCAGATCAATACGACACCACGGTCCACACAAAACATTTGGCGAACCTCTTCTGGAGATTAATGGGTAAACACCTGGCTGTCATTATATCTTTCACTCTCCGAAACGCTTTCCTTCTTATGTACATTCTACGTTTCACTTCTTTTGTACAACTTCCATTGAAAGCTATAAAGCTTTCCAGAACATGGAAAGATTGGACCTGTTGTAGTTTTCTTCTGTTTAGTGATATATTGGTTTTGTAACCTTCTTCTTTCAGTAAATCTGTCCTCAGACAGTATCAACTTGACATCCTCTATGTATTGCTACAAGAACATTGTTACTTAACCATTTTAGAAGATATATAACATACAATAAACTGTTTGAGATAACAAGCTTGTAACGAAACTAAACGGATGTTAAATTATTGAACAATTTTATTTACATACACAATCCAACACTGCACTACTCATATTTTGCGTATATGTCAGGTATATGATTTTATACGATTTAAAATATTTGCAAAATTATACGCTGTTTATGTTGATTAATATGATGTTTATCTTATTTGAAAAAAAGCCTGATTCAATTATGGAAATATAATTCAGGAGTTCAGGAGTTTAATTGAAAAAACTCTTTTCCGGAACTCTCTAGAACCTAGCATTATCTATGGGTATGAATGCGGCACATCAGTCAGTTTCTTAGTTTGGCTCAGTCTCTGTTTGTATTTTAACACCAAGAGGTATAGTCTGCTTTTTATATACTGAAGCATTTATGTTTTTGGAAGATAATAGAAATAAGTCAAACATGCAGTGCACTTCCGTTTACTACGAAAACCCCGCGCTGCCAAATTAAACAATTTCAGGACAACATTTAATACTGTGAAGAAGCTGTTCAGCACAACAGATGATGAAATTTAAAACATTATAAGTATTAGACTTTGCGTTCGGGTTGTGGCGGTCGTGTTCCAACTGACAGACAGGATCGACACAAGGTGTGATCCAGGGCCACCGTTGCCTATATCTTTAGAAGAACCGTTCTATCCATAGCTCCGTTCTTTACGAATAAAAACTACAGCATTCATATTGGCAATTTGACGATGGAGTTAAAGCCGATCTGGCTCATCTATATTGCTTTGTCTGATCCTGGTAAAAGAGGAGCGTCACAATTTGTTGTAACTCGCCATTATAGCCTATAATTTGCACGGATGTAGTAGGGAACTGTTTTACACGTCCAATACAATTAGACCTTACAAACTAGAATAATAAAAAATTTGGATAACATTTTGGAATTGTTGTTGCAAGAAATAAATTTTGTAAATAAAAACGTTAGAATTTACTTTTCAGCTTTACGGAGGGTGGACAGGTGGAGGGCAAGGGGGAAACTGTGAGAAGGGGATGGACGAGAGGATTGGGTGGGTCTAATTTGCAGAAGAGGTAGCGGAGGCAGTGGTGTTCAATGAAGAAGAAAAGCCGGGAAGGGGGATGAGGTCGTAGACGATCCACGTGGAAGATTTGGGATAAAGAGGGATACGGAAGGCAAGGAGGACAGCATTGCGCTCTAGGATCTCGCGGGATTTGTAGGAGAGGGGGGGGGGAGAGATCCAGGAGGGATGGGTGGATATAAGGATTTTTAGGTTTCAAGGACTGTGGAAGGGTGAAGACCACAAGTTCAAAAATGTTTCAGATGTTTGTATAGCTTATGGGACTTAACTACGGGGTCATCAGTCCCTAAACTTACAAACTACTTATGAACTACCTAACACTAAGGACGTCACAAATATCCATGCCCGAGGGATGATTCGAACCCCAGACCGTAGTGGCCGTGCAGACCGTGACTGGAGCGCCTCAGTCTCCTCGGGCACCGCGGCCGGCAGACCCCAAGTACTGCTAACGAGAAGTTTCATTAGGCAGAGGTAGCTTTATCATGGGAATAGTCTTTTCTTGGATGGTTCGGAGGTGGGGAGTGCAGGAAATGGTATTGTATATGGTCAGTGATATGCATTTAAGTGTGGGGAAAGGTGGTGTGCGGAACTGTTTAGTAGTGGGCGATTCACCTACAATGATCACTTGGGTTTTGGCAGGATTCATAGAGGGGAGGCGATGAGACGATTTGAATGTGCGTGGATGAGAACCAAGGAAAGAAACGTGGTGTCATCAGTGTATTGGAAGAGGTGTAGAAGCGTTATAGAAGGGGAGAGAGGACAGATCCTTCGGCACGCCCACAAAGTAGTAGAACAGATGGTATTACGGAAGGTGATGTATGTAGGCCAATTGGAAAGATAGGAGGCAATGACTCGGACGAGCTTGATGGGAAGTGCATAGGTCTGGAGTCTGAAGAGCAGGCTGGATGCAAGACCTGTTAACAGGCCGTTTCCAGGTCGTAGAAGACAAAGTTGGTAGCGTGGCAGGAATGTAACCGGAGGGAGTTGGGTGACATAGAGGAGTTAGTTGTCAGAGGAGAAGGATGGACGAATGCCACATGGTGGATGCATCGAGAAAGGATAGTTTCAAAGACCTTGGTGAACACCAGATGGGACAGTGGGATATGGTGTCAGATGGAGGTTGGTTCGGTTTGAGGAACATGAGGACATGGGCACTTTCCACAGGCTAGGGTAGAAGTCAGTGTAAAGGATAGTGTTAAGTAAGTTGGCGGTAAGTGATGAGGGCGTGGCTGGATGGGTTTGTTAAGTTTGGATGTGTGTTGTGGGCCAGGAATTAGAATCAGAGAATCAGATTTGAATGTGCGTGGATGAGAACCAAGGAAAGAAACGTGGTGTCATCAGTGTATTGGAAGAGGTGTAGAAGCGTTATAGAAGGGGAGAGAGGACAAATCCTTCGGCATGCCGACAAAGTAGTAGAACAGATGGTATTACGGAAGGTGATGTATATAGGCCAATTGGAAAGATAGGAGGCAATGACCTAGACGAGGTTGATTGGAAGTGCATAGGTCTGGAGTCTGAAGATCAGGCTGGATGCAAGACCTGTTAACAGGCCGTTTCCAGGTCGTAGAAGACAAAGTTGGTAGCGTGGCAGGAATGTAACCGGAGGGAGTTGGGTGACATAGAGGAGTTAGTTGTCAGAGGAGAAGGATGGACGAATGCCACATGGTGGATGCATCGAGAAAGGATAGTTTCAAAGACCTTGGTGAACACCAGATGGGACAGTGGGATATGGTGTCAGATGGAGGTTGGTTCGGTTTGAGGAACATGAGGACATGGGCACTTTCCACAGGCTAGGGTAGAAGTCAGTGTAAAGGATAGTGTTAAGTAAGTTGGCGGTAAGTGATGAGGGCGTGGCTGGATGGGTTTGTTCAGTTTGGATGTGTGTTGTGGGCCAGGAATTAGAATCAGAGAATCAGATTAGAATGTGCGTGGATGAGAACCAAGGAAAGAAACGTGGTGTCATCAGTATATTGGAAGAGGTGTAGAAGCGTTATAGAAGGGGAGAGAGGACAGATCCTTCGGCACGCCGACAAAGTAGTAGAACAGATGGTATTACGGAAGGTGATGTATATAGGCCAATTGGAAAGATAGGAGGCAATGACCCAGACGAGGTTGATTGGAAGTGCATAGGTCTGGAGTCTGAAGAGCAGGCTGGATGCAAGACCTGTTAACAGGCCGTTTCCAGGTCGTAGAAGACAAAGTTGGTAGCGTGGCAGGAATGTAACCGGAGGGAGTTGGGTGACATAGAGGAGTTAGTTGTCAGAGGAGAAGGATGGACGAATGCCACATGGTGGATGCATCGAGAAAGTATAGTTTCAAAGACCTTGGTGAACACCAGATGGGACAGTGGGATATGGTGTCAGATGGAGGTTGGTTCGGTTTGAGGAACATGAGGACGTGGGCACTTTCCACAGGCTAGGGTAGAAGTCAGTGTAAAGGATAGTGTTATGTAAGTTGGCGGTAAGTGATGAGGGCGTGGCTGGATGGGTTTGTTAAGTTTGGATGTGTGTTGTGGGCCAGGAACTAGAATCAGAGTTACAGGTGGGGTGGATCGTATTTTCATGGAAATAATCAAAGTTGGAATTATCAGGAAAGGAGAAGACGGCGAAATGGTTAGCCTTAATGGCATTATCAGGCAAGGGCAAGTCGAGGTGGGAGAGAGGACAGGGGGTGGGGAGTGGGTTTCGAGCTAGTAAGGCGGTGGAAGGAATTAGAGTACCGGGGCGATTGGATGGTGAAGTGGGCATTTAAGCTTTGTAACTGTCTGGCAACAGTCCCAGCGTTTTTTGGCAGTCAGAAGGCGCACATGTGGCTGCAGGTGCCAACGGTACAGGAGTATATCGAGGTAAGTGGTGGAGAGAAACGAGCAAGAGGCGGGGGGATTCGCATAGCAGCAAAACAGGCTGTGGAGGGAGGGTGGGGTGGTGGGGCTACATGACTTTGCTGGAAATATAGGAATGGATATCGTCAGGCAAGGTCTGCTGGAGAAAAGAGGCAGCATGGTCAATATCATCAGAAGAGTGGAGGGGTAGTGGGTGGCTTTCAACCTGGCGGGTGATACGATAGGCGTCCAAGTCCGAGCGGGATTAATCGTGGACTAGTTTGGGAGGAGGAGCCGGGCTGGGATCTATGGACGACGGACATGAGGGTGAAGGTGAGTTGATGGCGTCATCGTCACTGCCAATGAGGTTAATAGCACAAATGCGCAAAACAACATATAAAATATTTTAAACAGTAGTCACTTGAAATGAGAAACATTCGCATTTTTATTGCTGCTCTTGGTACAGTTATACAAAGCACAAAAACTGCTTAAGCTCACTGGTTCGCAGACGCGCTATCTCGACTTCACAAAATCACTGTCAGACTTTCAAAAATATGTCGACTAATAGTACAGCGTGGCACCTTATCGAGCGCTAAAGATCGGGTCACTGCCCCTCCACGTACCATCTATTTCGTTGGTTGCACGTAATCTGTGTACGCGACAGCATGTGTATTGGCAGTGCTAGTCAACTACTGTTTTTCCGACTCTATTGTGTTATTTCCAAGGAAGGTATACTTCTTGATCAACAACCCATTGTCTTCTGTGAACCAAGTGGTACATTTGGTCCTTGTGCGAAACAATTTGAACCATTCTTTGAACGTCTTCATAACGGCTTCAAAATCACGGATTGTGGACAGGCGTATTCTTAAACAATGGCGTGATAAATGTCTCTTTTCCATTGTTGGAACAATTTATTGTTTACATACATGTGGCGTCTGTTCCGAAAGATCCTGCAATTGTTATTCTTTCATATATACAGAGTATATGACATCCACTCCGATTAGGCAAAGCTGAAAATGTGTACCCAACCAGGATTTTAACTCGGGTCTCCTGCACGGAATTTGTATCTGACTGGAGGCGTGCTTAGGTACACCTTGCAGGTGCGGTGATCACTGTGTCTCCAGTGGTGTAGGGGTCAGCTCAACTGCCTAGGAAGCCAGAGTTCCGGGTTCGAATCCCGGCTGGGTACACATTTTCAGCTTTCCCCGTACGCAGTTGATGTCATACATTGTAAGGATATGAAAGAATAACAACTGCAGGATTAGAAGTGACGTCTCTTCGTTCGGTATTATGCTGGTGACGGGCAATCATCCTTTCGTTAGTGGGGACGGATGGACAAGTTTGGATCCCTTACTCTTATGTTAATTAGTTTCAAAACTACGAGTTTCAGCACTGTGGGCAGGTAAAGCTGGGAATTTGTATCTGATGGGAGGCGCGCTTAGGTAGACCTTGCAGGTGCGGTGATCATTTTGTCCCCAACGGTGCAGAGGTCAGCGCAACTGCCTAGCAAGCAGGATACCCGGGTTCGAATCCCGGTTGGGAACACCTTTTCAGCTCTGTCCATACGCAGTTGATGTCATATATTCTGTGATTATGATTTTTTTGTTTGGTTCACGATTAATTTTCACTTTATCAACAGGATATGTTCGCAATTGCAAATAAAATCGTGAAGGTAACAACCAATCCACGTGGCAGTACAGATCTTATTCAATCACTCTGTGCAGAGGTGCCCACCCTCCCTCTTGGCCAATGACTTCTCCCCCCCCCTCCCCTCCCCCAAACACTCGAGATATTATGTCCTGGATTCGGAAGATAAATTTATTTTGTCTATAAACATCGGTTTATTATTTTTTATTTCACGTGTTGTACATTGTTTTATAAAGCCACTCCCCTAGACTGGCCAAAAGTGTTAACTTTTCATATCCCCAGAAATTTCAATGTCGCTGTTTGCGTCATGATTACCCCCCCCCCCCCCTTTAGACCAAAGCTGTCTCGATGTACGCCAGTGGAAGAAAATCGATAAATGTTTATGTGGGCGAGATATACAAGCCAGCATTGATACTGAATTCCACAGTGGCAACGCTATCATCTGCATTACTGAACGCATCTATAATCGATACAGTTCATCAATACTAAACAACGTGATATAACATGCCTGAAAGATAAATACATTCCCAGTTGCACGTGATGCTTTCGTTGCTCCTGTCAGTATCATTCGGAATACGGAAGAATCAAATTACGTAACAGGGTTTCGTTGTGGAAATTCTTAGAAGATTCTCGCATTGAATTTCGAGCTACATTTCGAGTTTCTGTTAAAAATTACGTCTTGGGGATTTCGTGTCTGTTTAAATTTTAGATGCTCTTTTCTTTGCTTTTGGAAGAGTCAACTCATTTGTTTTGAGTCACACGGCTAGACTGCACATCTGTTTTTTTTTTTTTTTTAATTTTTTTGGTGTAAATCTCTCAATAGCTGTCCATTTCATTTCATTGAATGTAAACCACTTCTGATGTACTCTCACATTGCTAGTTTCGAAAGATTGGAGAATCTCACTCAGGAAAGCAGTAATCGGATTTTAACAATATTTTTTTCTAAATATATTTTTAGTTTAATTTTGATACATGTAGTAAATCCTATAATCAGCCTTGCTACTTCAACGCTATGTTCACTAATTACTGAGCCTGTTTTGATGCTCTTAATTAAATCCGAATTATTTGTTACTAAAGTTCAAATTCAAATGTTTGTATAGCTTCTGGGACTTAACTAAGGGGTCATCAGTCCCTAAACTTACGAACCACTTATGAACTAGCTAACACTATGGACGTCACAAATATCCATGCACGAGGGGGGGGGGGATTCGAACCCCCGACCGTAGTAGCCGTGTAGACCGTGAGTGGCGCGCCGCAGTCCCCTCGGCCACCGCGGTCGGCTACTACGTCCGGTATGTTTTCACAAGCATATACTATTCTAGTAGGTTCATGAATTAATTGTTCTAATTATTTTCGGAGAATGCGTTCAGTACACTTTTGGACTATTTTTTTATGCTTGCCCCCGCTTTTGAACATGTAATTCTGCGAACATTTCGAGTTTAAGGTTGCCCCCAATTAAAACCTTATGCTGTATTGAAGATTTCTGAAATGGAATCGTCTGAGTCAGGGGGACGAGAAAAAGAACCAATAATTAATTTATTCAGAGTGTCAAGTATGATCTTTACCCATACCAATTCACAGGAACTATGTACTTCAATGTCGCTGCAAGATAAACCGCTTCAGAGAGCAATAAATACGCTACCAACTGTTTTATTGAATTTATCTTCTCGGAACACCATTTGTCATTGGCTCGAGGAACTTCTACGGAGGATGTGCTCTTTCTTATTCATAGGTCCCGATGATCTACTAAATAAACCACAGAAGAAGAAGTGACAAGTAAACGTAATTGAGCGTCACTCTCCGATTTGTCTGGAATTTGGATATATACATGAAAAACTAAGGGCTTTTTTTCGTAGCGGCAGTGAAACATATTTAAGGGGTCAATCAGTCTCTACTAAATTGGGGCAAAAATGAAAATTAGATTAGTGAAACCATTTCAATGGTTTTTGGTATGAAAGTGTCTTTCCGTAAAAGTTGAAAATAGACCAATGGATATTGGAGGGGGAGTGTAAAGTAGTGGGCCAATTGCTCGTAAAACGAACAATTTTTTGCTAAGAAAAGTGTTTTGATTTAATTGAAGTGGAATTTATTGAAGCTTCAAAATGAAGGCTAATTAAGGAAAAAGTTTTTTTTTTTTTTAATATTAATATTTTAGGTTTAAAGAATCTTTATATTGCCGCGCTCGTTTGACACTGCCTATGAAACACCTTGTGAATATATATATTTTTGGTTTTATCTCTTTAATATACCGGTATTTCAAAACGCTGAATCCGAATCTGAAATCAGATTATCAAAATTTAATATGGATGATCCAGCATAGCGGACGAGATACTATAAATGCGAAAGAAGGCTCTACCTGTTCCGCTTTCACTACTAAACCGATTAACCCATTTTCATTAAATTGGGTAGCGTGAACGCTGAAGATGAGTGATGGCTGCTTTAGAAAGGGCTTAATTCAAAATATTCGTTGATTTCAAGTATATAACTGGAAATATAGAACAGCTGAATATCAACATTTATCATATAGCATCTGAGAAGCTTGATGACACCTTGGAAAATCCATTTACTCTTATACTTTTGACATGTACCATATTTATTAAAACGCGGTTATACATAATGAATGCTATTATTACAAGAGACGTCAACCAATTTCCATGAAATTTGAATCCCACATAATTGACACGTCGTATAACGTATACCTTCTTCTAATGGCGCTTTAGTCACGCTGTAACAAACAGAATTCCTTTTCGTATTCAATAATATCATTATTTTCAACTCGATAAAGGACAGTATTACTGTAATTCTACGCACGAATCATATTGAAGCCGGAAAGTTACCCTTATGATCCTGGTCATAACTTACGAACGAAGTTGCGGAATTATGGTAATATCGATGGTCGTTTACACGTATGTAAGGATGCGAGCAGAAGTCCCGGGTGAAAGCTAGTACAGAATAAACCTCTGGAACAATGTACAACCGAGACGAAGATCAAACTATGATTATGTGTATCAGAGGTCTTTGCTCTTTGACCGCGCAGTTGTACGGAACATATACCGTTCCGGAAATAACTTCTAGGCTTAGAGTTGAATTGGCCTATGGTGCCTGCAGGAAACGGTTAGAAGTCGCATAGTTACTGAAAAATTATCTGTCACAACTACCCAATATGACGTCATCTTCCTCTGTCTTGTCCTGTGACCATGAAATCTGACACCCACTGTGCTCATTTAACACCGCAATAACGATATCTTTCAACAATCTCTTTTTCTGCGAGTCAAAACAACGAATACAATCGTAAACCGACATAACAGACGCGTGAAGTCCCTCTTTTGTCAGTAGCTCGCAGAAGTTATTCATTTAATTTGCAGGAGTATCTATTATTCAGGTCATAACGAAACTGGATGCGACAAAAGATTGGATCGTGGCAAATAACAGTTTTTCCAGTGGAAATACACGAATGAAATCCATCACAGTGTTTTTATTATATATTGATTTTCCTGTTACGTCTCAGTGCGGAAAGTCCTGTAATTGTTTAATCAAAAAATGTGGTTCAGTCCATCTGCTATGCGAGACAGCACTATGGCCCAATTACAAAACGAAATACGTATGCAACAGTAGATACAGAACTGAATATTTCACGTGTCGCAGTACTGTGTACGCAATGCAGAGGTATGGCGATAGAACACTGAACACATGGGTACAGTGCTATGTGAAAAGATGTCTTCGTTTTAAATAGCAAGACATCTACAGAATTACTGTGCAGTTGTTATAGTACCAACACAGGGCACAAAACAGCGTAACGTTTTCTAATTTCTAGTTCTTTGTAGTCATTCAAAGAAGATACGGTTTAGAGTTTCAAACTGGAAATGTTATGGAAAAATGAGGGATATTTAATAGTCAGTAGAGTGGCCACTCTTTCCCAAAGAGGTGGACTTACTAAGTTGTTTGACATTTTCGTCATGTGACACACATTTCTGCTTAGAAGCAATATCGTGTCAAGGAAACGATATTGCTGATTTGTAATGTCACATTTTGGATCACTCATGAGCTAACCACTGAAAATTCTAATTTTATACAGTTCTGAAGAAAACGCTATATGTCGTCTGATGCCTTGTCAAATCAGCTGCATTACATAGAGCAATAACGTTTGTATATGATCGCGGTATAAATGAAGTATATATTTCGTACTATGAAGAATACTTCAGAACTTAAATATGTGTAGCTGTATTATATCGTAGATTAAGAATAAGTCACGAAACTGATACTAATTTCGCAAGTGACGTATGAATGGAAGAGGTTAACAAACTGACCGTCAAGCAGAGAGTCGAGCTGAAATAAACTAAAAGTAAAGTAGACACCACTGACGGATTAGACTGGTTGCTTCCGTCAAGGTGCAATAAGTAGCGACTCTCGATTGCAGTTGATTGAAGAGGCCGCGTTTTCCTTGAGTGGAAAAATATTGAAATGGCACAACTTAAACTAACATATGCTAAAGACAACACACACACAATTCGCCGAGGCAGGACTCGAACCTCCGTTGGGTGGCGGCAGCAACTATCTGTAACATGGCGCACTAGACCGCGCAGCCATTCCAGAGCGAGTCCTTAAGTGGATGGCCCTCCAGACCTCATTTGGCATACGGGGACTTAAAACAATTACTTACCCAAGGTAGAGAGTAACACTGGCCGTTCGGGCGTTAAAAATGACGAAAAAATAAAAGGAAAGAAAGTTAAACAGTAACTTAAGATGGCCAGTGAAAATAAAATACAGAAGTTTTAATAAAACTGACCGACTGTTTAACTTAGTGATTAAAAATGTGCAAAGGGGAAAACGAGAGAGTGCCAGCTTCATATGGTTCTACAGAGTTAATCAAAAAGAAAAATGAATGTCAATACATGAAATACATGAAATGTATGTGTGACATATCGCAGATAATTACATATTTTATGATGTAGCGATACAAATTTTTCGGTGACAGGGTACCGTTTTATTACAATGTGAATAAGCGAAATTTGTTCAAAAATTTCATGAACATTGGTCGTCTCCAGTGATCTCAAATATTATCACTGGATACACAACTGTAATGGTTATGATATGTGAAAATCGTGACGGTCTATTATAGTTATGTTGGCAACTCCGTACGTATAGGTCGTGTTGTTCTTATGACCCTTGTGTCCTCTGAAAATAATATATGAACGACTGATTAATAAATACATATTGGTGAACTTCGTGTCGCTTATGGTTTTGGAGAAGTCAACGGAAGGGATGTAGAGTTCAGATCCATATGAGAGTTTTATTTTTATTCAGAACTAGTGTTTCTATCTTATTTCGTTTAATGAATTAATAGCAGTGCTGTAGACGGTATTTCTCGTGTTCAGTTTTAAATTTGCCTCTTGTCTATGTTGTTTTTCGTTTGAGCTCACAGACTGGATATGAACGCTGTGTGGCAAATCACGCTTACATCATACACCTCGAATCTGTCGTTTTTAATCTGTATTTGTCCACAACAGCGTAATTTATTGATTAAATTCAACGGGGGAAAAACACTAGTTCTGAATCAAAATATAACTTACGTGTACGTTTTACAAAAATCGTGTCTTTTTCTATTTTGTTTCGTGGCAGGTGTGCGCGTTTAATTACATGTCTCGAATATTTTGTAAATAGTGTTCAAATTTTCATAACAGGTAGAGCCCATTGTATATGTGTTAGTTTCTACGAAATCAACTAATATAACCATTAATTTTTTTGCAAGAACACAATACTGAAAACTAGGTATAAGTCTAACAGCTATACGTACACCAATATGGCGACGAGCTTCACGACCTTATGATTCACAGTACAAACTCGAGATTATCTTTGAGCTCACTGGTCGTTTCGCGTCAATGGAGTGTTGCAACGAAATGCAGTTGGCATCCCTGTAGGCCCATATTGAATGTGTAACTGACGGAAGTATCATTCTTTTATATCACATAGTTATTGTTATGTGATGTATTGAGTAGAAGATTGGGCCGTATGACCTCCCCTTCTTCCTGAGCTAGTTCTCGGTGTCTCATGTCCGACAAAGAACAGCTAATTAATCGTATAATTTTCTCCACCAGCTAAATCAGGCACGTTATTCAGTGTACAAACATCGAGCAGGCATCTACGCGTCGAGGAAGAGCTGTAATGTGTTTAGGTCTTTCTGGTGTAGCAGAACGTTATAAAGACTAAATAAGGACAGTTTATGGAAATGAATTTTCTGACGATGTTACCTAATTTTTCGATATACCATATACATTTTTATTGAAGATAGGCTAACGCAATATGCGAACGAAATTTTAATATATCAGATTTTAACCTGTTTCAAGGATGTGATAAGGCTTTATTAATAAACTCTATTTTGATAGTTACAAGATAATTTTATTTATCTGTTTACAATTGTAATCACACACTTTATACACGCAGAATGAATCATCTTGGGTTTAATTTCTATGTCAATAACGAAGAAACTCCACTGACGTCGTTCGCATCGCTATGTAAAATGTTGGAAATGGCACTGTAATGATTTTTAAAGGTAGCGTCTCACCAACCAATTAATGTTTTCATTATTTTATTTGTATATACTTCTTCAATTCCTCTCTTATTTCTTCATACTACGTACGAGGTATCTTCTTTTGCTTTCTGAGGTACAGAAATACTGTCATTTTTATTATAAGCCACGGTAAAACTAAACCTCAAAATCAGTTACTCAGTTCGAAGTATGCTACAAAGCTCACTTTCGGAACAAATGAAACCGTAAGGTGTGAGGTTTCAATACTCTGTTGTGTTTTGTAATATTTATGAGCCTGTTTATTGTACCATCTTCGTCACTGTGTACTGCATAAGTATTACTATAGAACCACAAACATAGGGGAGGAAAGCAACTATCAAAGAAAAACTATTATTCAGATTCCGCGGGAGTTTTATATACTGGTTAAATTTTACTTACCATTCTGGCATCCCCACATGAATGTTGGCCATCAGTTGACATTCCAAATATTTTGTCATGAAATCTTCGTTGTATGAGGGTAATTACATACAAGAACATGCTTCATTTATTTAATTCAAGGTCTCTACAAAACGCCAATGAAATCATTCTATGTGGTTTTCTAAGGAGGTTACCAAGTTGGCAAAGATTTTCTGACGATCTTGCCAACATAGTCACGCGAGACCGCCGAGATAGTAAGTAAAATTTTACCCCTGGACCAGATGCACTGCTTTCTCAATAAGTGACGTTCTTTCTGTCCCTTTAGCTGAGGATTGACGTTTTTATGTTTAATATATTGGTTTATATCAAAGGAGTTATAATTAATACATTTTGCTTCCCTCTATTCTCGTGCCTAATCTCGTACCTGTGATACTGAAGAGGGATACTATTACATTAAATTTATTGAGCTAATCTTTTCGGAAAGGGTTGCCTTTTTATACATCGTTATCGCACTGCTGGATATTCTACTAAAATTAACTTGATTTTAAAATTCGAGTTTTGGAAATATCTTTAATTCGCGGTTTCATTTACTTTCAAAACTTTTCTAAAATGCAATAATACATCACCTTCAGCCTCAATATCGAATTCGTAATTGTCTCATTTGTATTCATGGTCGGCGTAGAGTTTTCAGATAATTTTACTTGAGTTCAAACAAGATTTTCCTGCAACACATATTGGAAAGGTTTCCAATGAAGAAGCAATACTTTTAATGCCATTCTCCCATAAGATAACTCATGTTTCTGGATAAGATGCTATCTGGTGCACAAATTCAATTTCCAATGTTCCTGTACCTGAGAAATGTCTCGCAATCTTTGTGAAACTCATAAAGCTATTCGCACCATCACTGACTGCACGTTCCATGTGAAACATCGGTAACAGCATCAGCATTGAGTTATATACGATTTTCTAACTAATTGTCTTCATACCTGCATTATGGCATCAACTGATTTGTAGAGATGAATTTCCTTAATTCATGTCCGCCTCCGTAGCTCAGTGCCAGCGTCGCTGACTACCACGCAGCGGGCCCGGGTTCGATTCCCGGCAGGGGACTGGGTGTTGTGTGTTGCCCTCATCATCATCATCATCATCTCATCATCATTGGCACGTAAGACGCCCATGTGGCGTCAACTAAAAAGACTTACACTAAGGCGGCCGAACAATTCGGCAAGGGATCTCCCAGCCAAGAAAGCCATACGCTCATTTCCATTTCCCTTAATTCATGTCTGCATGGTGTCTCTGCCATATGTAAATACTGCGACATTAGGTGGTGATATTTTCGAAACATCGCTGTCCACTGTTTGCCTAAATAGCTTCCATTGCAAAACATATGAACTTTGCAGTCCAGAACCCGAAATGTTACAGACTCTGACACAGGCCCCGAATCAGCTGCATGACAATAAAGACGTAAAAAGAAATTATTCTTGGAGTGTAACATTGATTCAAGGTAGCCTGTACATTTGTAACCTGTCCCTGTTTTGTCGACTGCAGGAAATGTTTAAAAAAATTATAGATGTTCTTGAAAGTTTTCAATATTGTTGAAGGACTAGAAGCTCGCATAGTCCATAGAGTCGGGCAAAGTGCTCGTAGACCAGCTTGGTCACCTTCAATCAGCGCAGCTAGCATCGTGCAAGAATATGCCGCCACGAGAACATCGTCTCCATGTTGCGTATTTTTATATATTGGTAATTAAAACTTGTATAACTAATCTCTATAGCTGTTTTAGCTGTCCACGCATCCCAAGCGTCCTGAAAAGATCCTTTCCTGAAAGATCTACATCTACATAGATACTCTACAAATCATATTTAAGTGCGTGGCAAAGGGTTCATTAACCATTTTCATATCCTTTCTCTACCATTCCATTCTCTAATAGCGGGCAGGAAGAAAGAACACCTAAATCGTTCCGTTTTCGATCTGATTCCTCTTATTTTATTGGGATGGTCGCGTATCCCTATGTAGGTGGGCGCCAGCAAAATATTTTCACATTCAGAATTAAAAGTCGGTAATTGAAGTTTCGCAGATAAGCCTCGCAGCAGCGAATAACGTCTTTCTTTTAATGATTTACACATCAAATAGTGCAACATTTCCGTGACGCCCCCCCCCCCCCTATAACGTGATAAAACATAACCAGCTGCCCTTCTCTGGACCTTCTCATTGTCTTCCATCAGACTCACCTGGTGAGGGTCCCACATTGGGCAACAGTACTGCAGTTGATGTAGGCAGTATCTTTGGTGGAGCTGTTGCATCTTCGAAGCGTTATCACAATGAAACGTAAACTTTTGTTCGCCTTCCCCACAATATTTTCTATGTATTCTCCCTAGTCTAAGTTGTTCGTAATCGTAACTCCTAGGTATTTTGTAAGAGTTTATGAGCTTAAGGTTTCACTGATTTATCGTGTAACTGAAGTTCAGCGGATTTCTTTTAGTGGTCATGTGAATTACTTCACACTTTTCATTATTTACTGTTGCCAATTTTCGCACCATATAGAAATTTCGTCTAAATCGCTTTGCAGTTCCGTTTGATCATCTGTTGATTTAACTAACCGATAAATGACAGCATCATCCGCGAACAGTCTAAGGGAGCTATTCAGATTGTCTCCTAAATCGTTTATAAACACATGGAGGAGTAGAGGACCTATAACGCTTCCCTGGGGAACGCCAAATATCACTTCTATTTTACGCGATGATTTATCGTCAGGTACTATGAACTCTGTTCTTTCTGATAGGAAACTCGTGAATCCAATCGCACAATTGCGATATTCCATAAGCATGCAATTTCATTCGAAGCCGCTTGTGAGTGAGTGTCAAAAGCCTTATGGAAATCCAAAAATATGGAATAGATTTGAGATCCCTTGTCAATGGCACTTATCACTTCATGTCAATAAAGAGCAAGATGTGTTTCGCAAGAGCGATACGTTCTGAATCCGTGTTGACTACTGGTTAATAGGTCGTTCTCTTCGAGGTAGTTCATAACGTTCGAACAAAGTATATGTTCTAAAATCCTACTGCAAATCGACGTCAATGAGATGAGCCTTTCTTGAATATTAGAGTGACTTTCGCCACTTTCCTGTCTTTGTGGACGGATCTTTTGCAGATTGATCGGTTGTATATAATAGCTAAGTATGGAGCTATTGTATCAGCATACTCTGAGAGGAATATAGTTGGTATACAATCTGCGCCGGAGGATTTGTTTGTTTTTAGTGACTTAAGTTGATTTACTACTCCAGGAACATCTACTTCTAATTTTCGCATGCTGGCAGCTGTTCTTCGTTCGCATTCTGAGTGTTCACTTCGTCTTCTTTGGTGAACGAATTTCGGAAAGCTGTGTTTAATAATTATGCTTTATCAGTACTGTCATCGGTAGTATTACCATTGCTATCGCGTAATGCAGGTTTTTTCATTGCCGCTAGTGGACTTTAAATGTGACCAGAATTTCTTTGGATTTTCTGCAAGATTGCGAGACAGGATTTCGTTATGGAAACTATCACAAGCTTCTCGCATTGAAGTCCGCGCTGGGTTCCGAGTTTTTGAAAACGATTGCCAGTCTTGGGGATTCTGTGTCTTTTTTAATTTAGCGTGTGTTTATCTTTGCTTCTGAAACAGTGATCTAACCTGTTGTGTGTACCACGGGGGTTCAGCCTCCTCTTTTAACAATTTATGCGGTGTAAATCTCTCGATTGCTACTGCTATTATGTCTTTGAAAGTAAGCCACAAGTGATCTACATAACGCATTTATAGTTTTGAAAGAATGGAGACTATCACTCAGGAAAGCGTCAATAAAATTTTTATCTGCGCTTTTGAATAGATATATTTTTTGTTTATTTTTGGTACATTCGGGAATTTCTATATTCGGTCTCGCTACTACAGCTCTATGTTCTCTGATCCCTGTAGCTGTTTTGATGCTCTTTACTAGCTCAGGATTATTTGCTGCTAGGAGAGCAAGGATATTTTCGCTAAATATTTACTATTATAGTGGGATCATGGACTAACTGTTCGAAGTAGTTTTCAGAAAAAAGCATCAGACCTAGTTCGGACGATGTTTTATATTTGCCACCGGTTTTTAATACGTATTTATGCCAACATATCGAGGATAAATTAAAGTCGCCACCGAATATAACATTATTCTTCGGGTATCTGTTTGAAATGTGATTCAAGCTTTCTTTGAACATTTCGGCAATTGCATCCTCTGTGTCAGAGGGCCAATAAAAAGATCCAATTATTAAGTTATTCCTGTTGTCATGTATAATCTCTACCCAAACAAACTGACAGGAAGTATCTGCTTCAATTTTTCTGCAGGATAAACCGTTTGTGACAGCAATAACCACGCAATCCCCTTTTTTATTTATGCTATCCTTTCTAAAGACCATTTGGCCCTTTGTAAAAGTTTCGGCTGAACTTATCTCTGGCGTCAGACAGCTTTCAGAACCTATAACGATTCGTGCCTCAGTACTTTTATCAGTGCTTGCATCTATGGAACTGGAAGATTAAAAGTTGACCACTGTGCGTAATAAAAGCTTAATTCTGGGAGGAGATATCCAGATAAGAATGTACTGTTACAAAAAAATTTTAGCAATAAAACTAGCAAAAGGTCTTTGTGAGCTACCTTTTGTGTCCCAGCCTCGTCGCCGCTTTTGTGTCTCGTTTGCGTCTTAGGTGTCGGTGGCCGAGTAGGAAGACCTACACAGGAATAAAGATAGCACGCTGGTGCAGGTACGGAGGGGAGCAGCCAGAAACTAGAAACACTAGAGTAATTTAGAACGAGATATATATTGCACAGAATTTATACAATACTTAACTTTAACATAGGTCTGTACTGCAGAATGCTGATACATAGTTGAGTTAGAGAGCCTGCCTAGTGCCTATTCGATAGCCAAGTCTTCAATGGTGCCTCTCTGATTCCGAAGTGTTAACTGGTTCCTACCTCAGTCCCAAGTGAACGATGTCGTTCAGAGGTGGCCACGAGCGGAGTTGTAGCAGAGTGCGCTCGTGGCTGACGTCGTAAGAACGCCGCGCCGTGCGTGCATGGCGGCGCGCGGCGAAAGTAGGTGGAGCGCACTTTGTACTTGTGCGACACCACACCCCTCCCCCCCAACCCGCCGCGCCGACGTGGCGTAGGGCTGAGAGCCACGGCGACGGCACTGGGAGGAGGCCAGGGCGGGGGCGTTACTGGTGGGACGGGCGTCGTAGCAGAGGCTGGGATCGAGACGCCGTCTGCACCCCGGCATCCGCCTTGCGATCCTCCAGGAAACCCACCGAAACCTGGGGAAGGGCGCACACCCCCGCCCAGAGGGAGCAGGTCATCTTCTTCTGAGGTGCGTAGCCCAAGCTGGGGAGGCCCGCACGGTCCCGGAGTCCGTCTCGGTGACGCTGTCATCTGCGGCGGCGACAGCGGCGGCGACGACTGCGTCGGAGGTGCTTCGACGTCCATAGGGATCTCGTAGTCCGGGGACGAATGATGTGGCTGTGCTCCCTCTGGGCGGGGGTGTGCGCCCTTCCCCAGGTTTCGGCGGGTTTCCTGGAGGATCGCAATGCGGATGCCGGGGCGCGGACGGCATCTTGAGCCCATCCTCGTCGCCACTTTTGTGTCCCAGCCTCGTCGCCGCTTTTGTGTCTCGTTTGCGTCGTAGGTGTCGGTGGCCGAGTAGGAAGACCGACACAGGAATAAAGATAGCACGCTGGTGCAGGTACGGAGGGGAGCAGCCAGAAACTAGAAACACTAGAGTAATTTAGAACGAGATATATATTGCACAGAATTTATACAATACTTAACTTTAACATAGGTCTGTACTGCAGAATGCTGATACATAGTTGAGTTAGAGAGCCTGCCTAGTGCCTATTCGATAGCCAAGTCTTCAATGGTGCCTCTCTGATTCCGAAGTGTTAACTGGTTCCTACCTCAGTCCCAAGTGAACGATGTCGTTCAGAGGTGGCCACGAGCGGAGTTGTAGCAGAGTGCGCTCGTGGCTGACGTCGTAAGAACGCCGCGCCGTGCGTGCTTGGCGGCGCGCGGCGAAAGTAGGTGGAGCGCACTTTGTACTTGTGCGACACCACACTATCGGCTACTCCCTGCTGCAAAAACCTTGTTTCCCAGCCCTAATTGAGAACTTACTAGGTACAACAGGAATTTAACGATACAGTGGCCAATATACGTAGCAGCTCACACGAAGTTACATACAGGCATTAATAAACAAGCCACCACAATTAAAGCTTTTTCAAAAAGGTGGCTAAAGAAAAACATTTTTGGCACAACGGAACTTAAACATAAAAAATTGCATCTAAGCTTGTTCTCTGCACGGATGAAAAACAATATTAAATAAAAAGGAGTAGGTGCTCGAAAACTACTATTTATAGGGAAGTCAAAATTATACTGAACTATACTTGTTTATTCAGGGCGAACACAAGCGAAATGGGAAACCAATTTTGTTAATACAATAAAAAAGCACCTCGTTACATGGACTAATACTGATGATGCCCAGCTTTGAATTTAACATAAATTACACACAACTTAACGTTATTGGGGGAAGATTTACAAACAACACTCACTCGCTCACACATACGCAATGCAACAGCGAAACTCACCAAAATCAGCGTTCTGAAAGGAGGCAGAAGCAGGCGCCGCTATCGTAGGCGAAATTCAGCAAACCCGGAGGTACCACACAACACAATATACAATGAAAGTGCGAAGATGGGTCTGTTCTGTCGTGCCTGATTTAAGATGGTGCGTGAGTATAGCAAAAGTAATTTTCATTTAGATTAGACCGCGAGCAAACACGCTAACGGCGACACAAGGCTACGTTACATGATCGTACTCACTGAAGGTGAAGTGGTTAAAAATCGGACTCATGAACCAAAATCACGTCGGATTCTTAAGTTGCAATCTGCGAGTAAACTATCTAGGCACTGGTTTTATGAGAAGTGGCCTGAATTTATGTGACTGGCTGCAAGCCCCTGAAGTCGGAGTTCGTACCCATGTGGTCCGAGAAACCGATAAAAATGTATAAATTCAATTTCCGAAAAATTAAGAAATTTAACTTCGGCATGCAACCCCTAGAACTGCATAGAATTCCATAAGGAATCTACTGAAATGCAGCAACATGCGATTGGGCGTGTTCGCAGAGACGGAATAAGTCCGGTCTCAAAACCGGGAAAAGTGAAATAATTACAAAAGTCGGAAAAATAAAATTAAAAACTACGGCATGCAACACATAGAAATGTATAGAATTTAATAAGCAAGCTATTGAAGGAAGTTGTACAATGCTCGGGGGGAATTACTGACAAAGATTGAGTGCATAGTACGAGTTTGGAAAAGAAACAGTAAAATTAAAAAATAGGCGCAGAGAGAAGATCGCGAAATGTTAGTGGAAATTAGAAGGATACACGGATAGTTACTCGCCTGATGGGCATGGAACAAACATTAGCGGAAGCTGAAGGCTTTGTTCTAAGAACCGACCACGTGGAACACATATCACACACGGAAGGAAACAATAAGAGAAACATTACATGCACTGTAGAAAAATGAACATATCGTCTGTTAGAAATCGGGTCCCACAAAGCTAGAAAGAATTTACACTGAGTTCGTACACTGCCACATAATCACAAAAGGTTTGAATATGCCAGGCCGTTATCAAATTGTAACTACTAACACATTCACCACGTTTATGTGTTGGAAATCACTGGTTTGAAAAACTAGAGCACATTTCCGCACATGATTGGAAGGAATATTCAAAAAAAAAAAAAAAAAAAAAAAAAAAAAAAAAAAAAAAAAAAAAAAAAAGTGTTAAGTTCAAGAGTCTAAGTTAAACATGCTAGACAATGAATCCCTACCATCTTCACAAGCACAAGACTGGAACCAACCTTACCTCACCATGATCCTAGCACAAAGGGAAGTCCGAGCGGCCACCAGGAAGGAAACCAACCGAAAACTGGGAAAATGCATGAGAGTAGCAGTAGTGGGGAGAGAACATCGTGTGAGTCACCCTGGAGAAGGCTAGTCGACTAGCTTGTAACCAAAGGTTGTAGAAACCTCATTGATCGCATCAGCAGCAAGTGTTGGTAAAGACTAACTATCGACTCTGAGCCAGAGAGAACCATGCAAAGAGAGCTATTATCACCCACACTCACGCAGTCATTAGATCCTCGCACATCCACTTAAAACAAGTACACTTTCTCACAGGAACAGTGGCGAAGCGGAGAAGTCGTGCTTATTTCCACGTTCACAACCACAATTATAAATTATTAAAATAACAAAATCCTAGCAATGTTAACTAATATTTCAGAAACTAATATTTCAAAACATGAAATAAGAATGTTATTCCTCATCCCTTGAGAAGATTGGGGTCCTAGTTTTAACAAAATGCTAATCTAGCGACATCAAATAAATTACAATTTTATAAAAAATATATGGAAAACGACAGACGGTCTTCTTTCAAGATAGGCCTGGGAGGACAATACATTCTTTATCTGAAGATGGCCGACTACATGCGCAAAAACTGTTCTTTGTAATCAACGAGATTTTTGCTGTTTTGATTGTCTTTGTACCTTGATATTTTCTATTTTTTATAACCTCTGTATGAATTCCTAATTTATTATTGTTGCCATAATATCCTGTATGTGATATTTTTTCGTACAAATGGCAGATAAATGCAAAGTACTTCCAGACGTAAGAATACACAACCGATGTCCAGGGACAACAGCGAGGAATTGCAATACGAGCAGAGGGAGGCGAGTCTTGCACAGTTAGCCCAAGCATTTTGTCACGATGTAACACTAATTTTGCAAAAATAATTACCTGAAAACAAAGATTATGAGTGTGTAGGAAATTAATTTTCAAGTGGAGTTACTATTTTATGAAACACGAGCCTAGATGCAGAAATTAGCTGAAAAAATGGCAAAGTTCCAAAAAACTGTTTTTATTAAATAAATAAATAACGACAACTTTGATAGGAAAATATTAAATTAGAAAATATTAGCGCTTAAGGTTATCCATCGATTACATTTTTGTATGTATCAAGTGATTTTATACGTTTCGGGTTATATCGAAAGAACAGTTAAAATTAATTAAAAACTGTATTCTGCATAAATCGACAACATCCACATTTACAAAGTTACTATTTACCACAAGTATGGCACAAAATACGTCCAAAAAGACCATATTCGTAAAATTTAAAAATATCCAGTATTGTATGAGAAACATAGATTATTTTTTTTTTTTTTTAAAAAGAGGCTCATAGAAAATTGGCTCGAGTTCGTTAGAGAATCGAGCTAGAGTAACGGTTCTCCATCCATTTTCTATTTTTCAGATTTGGTTAATTATAAGTATCAAAGAACTACTTTACAGAACTTGCACTTTTTGGGCCCATTTTCTTCAAGCGACTATTTCTGTTTCTATTTTAGGAAAGGAAATGTTATAGAACTATATTCCTGATATTTTTACACAGATTTTAAAATCAATCATGTTGCTCTACGACCTTCTGGAGCCGATATATATTATATACAGTGTGTTTCACTAAGTGTGTTTGCCTCTGTAACTTATAAAATAATAGGTGACGGGAAATTTTAATGCGGTAGGTGAAAACAAAAAATGTTACACTTCCTGCGGAGCTATGAACATAGTTTTTTGTATCATTTTCCAAAGAGTTACAGCACATAGAGGTAATTTTTTTAAAATGGAACAATAGTTTCATCTATCGTGCATTGGAAAAAAAACTATTGTTCCATTTTAAAAAATTATATCTTTGCGGTGTAACTGTTTGGAAAAAGATACAATAAACTATGTTCATAGCTCCGCAGAAAGTCTAACATTTCTTGTGTTGACCTACCGCATTAAAATTTCCCGTCTCCTATTATTTTATAAGTCACAGAGGCAAACACAGTGAAACACCCTATATATATATATATATATATATATATATATATATATATATATATATATATATATAAGAATCTAGCGGACGTAATTTACATTTTATACATTTTACAGCGATGTGTATCATGGAGCTTAATATTGGAAACTTTCACTGTTGTTGTTATTATGGTCTTCAGTCCGGAGACTGTTTGATGCAGCTCTCCATCCTACTCTATCCTGAGCAAGCCTTTTCATCTCCTCATAAGAACGGCAAACCACTTTCACTAGTAAGTCAAAATACTAGGGAGAGGGTGGGGGGGGGGGTGTGGCGGGAGAGGCTGACTCAAAATGAAAACTGTCGAATTATGGGAATTGTAAATATTTTATATTTTTCATTTGTACAAATTTTGTATCACTCAAATGTGAACACATATTTGGCTACTACTATGAACTAGGTTTGCTTTTAACGCGCGAATCTTAGCATTTAAGGCATAGACAACAATAAGCGTGAATGGAAATAATTATACATAAAAAACGCACTTCTCACAAGAAATTTCATTTCACTGAATATGACCGAAACGTAAAATAAATTAGAACAAAAAAAAAATCCAAGGAAATGGAATTACTTTGGTTTTCAAGTAGATGAACGTTTAATATTACTTGAAAATAGTAAAATACTGGTACTTTTCTAACATGAAATTTCATTCTTTACAATTACCATAATTCGACAGTTTTCATTCCGGGCAGTCGTTTTTGAGATCGAGATGTTGGGAAGACGTTTTAGACGAGTTGGTAAAAATGACCACTTTGAAAACCGATTGTGGTCGTATGACAGTACCGATTTTGACATTTGCAAGTGTTCAGAGAGAACACGCGCCAGTCTTTCCTGTCCCCATCCCCCGTCACCCTTTCACAACGGCCGCTGTCCCGGTCTGGCCCAAGGCGCCACGCGCTTGCTCGCTTCACTTTACCGAACGATTAGCATAACTAGAAAACAATGAAACGTATCCAAGTATTTTGACTTACTAGTGAAAGTATCCGATATTAAGCTCCATTATGCACATCGCTGTAAAATGTAAATAATTTCCGCTGTATTTTTTTTTTTTTAAGAAAAATGTATATCTCTCAGCTGTAGAAGGTCCTAGAGCAACATGATTGGTTTTTAAATCCGGGTAAAAAGGTAAGCAATAACATGAAAACAGAAATAGTCAGTTGAAAAAAACGTGTCCAAAAAAATTCCAAGTACTTTAAATTCATTCTTTTATACTAATAATTAACAAAATCTAAAAAAAAATATTAATGGTATGATATTACAGCTCAACACGAAGAAAACACATGGAGAACCGTTACTCTGGGTCGATCCCCTGATCAACTGTAGTCGAATTTTTAGGAGCGTCTTTTTTTTTCTTTTTTTCTTTTTTCTTTTTTTTTTAAATCGATGTAATTCAAACAATACTGGATATTTTTAGTTTTTTCGAAAAAGGTCTTGTTTTACTTATTTCGTGCCATACTTGTAGTAAATAGTCGGTTTGTAAACGTGGATGTTGTCGATTAATAAGGAATGTATTTTCTAAAGAATTTTAAGTGTTTTTCGATATAACTCGAAACATATCAAATCAATCGATATATTCAAGAAAGCAACCGATAGATAATATTAAGCGCTACAACTTTCTAATTTAACATTATCCCATCGGAGTTACTAATTTCTATTTATCTAATAAAAACCTTTTTTTGTTTGTTTTTTTGTTTTTGTTTTTTTGGTAACTTTGCGAATTTTGCGGTAAATTTCGCCATCTAGGTTCGAGTTTCATAACATAGAAACTCTATTTCAAATTTAATATTCTACACGCTCACATAGTTTGTTTTCAGGTCATAATTATGGCAACCACTTCTCTCCAATGCTTGGACTAAGTGCACGTGCATACGCGGCGTCTAATAGATAACGCCAAAATGCAACAGGTGCACTGATGCCTCAACGACATCTGTACTAGTTGCATGCCATGCGTTTATTGCTCGTTTCTGAATCGGGATTATTCTTAAATTATTTTAAACGAGCCACTACTACGCCTTAGCTGAGAAGTCAGTTGTCCCTAAATTGAAGCAGCAGATAGCGGCCATTTGAAGGGATGATTTGCTGTGATTGGTCGAGTTGTGATTTGAAGCACATGAGAATCAAGAAGAGCAAAATTAATGCCTTTTTATTTTTATTTTTTTACTTAAATGCTTAGTATTGCTTTTAGTTTAAAAAAGTAATCTTAAATGAATGAAGTTTCGTAATTTCCGAAATACTTCTGCATAGAAACATGAAATTTGAGAATGTAAGGCTCTTTTCTGACAAGGTGGTGCGATTTGGCATCGAGTTATTTCCATAAGATGATTGAATGAAGCTAGTAAAGTATCAGAGAGTCCGATTATTGTTTAATCCATGAATCCACATAACTTTCTGTCGGGTTCTACTTGCTCATTACTGACTACTCTGTTAGTTTTGCACACTTATTTTTGTTGTTCTTGTTGTTAGAAGTTATAGAGGAGTCCCCTCTTATTTTTGTATAGCACAATTTTGTCCACATTCCTTTCCATATTACATTGAATTTTTATTTCAACTTGCTCAATATTGGGTATGAATAATTGTAATAATCCATATAACTTTAAATATATAACTTTAAAGAGGTATTTCATTTGCACATTACTGTTTAACACAGATAGCATCTCTTAAAGAGTCTGACTATGCAACATTGATCAAATATTTGAATATATATATATATATATATATATATATATATATATATATATATATATATATATATATATATGATTAAAATTTATACGCCTAGTCCTTCACTCAACTCAACTGAGAACATTAATCCTGTTAGTATTTTTAGTAATTTATACGAAAATACAATATAATTACTTGACACGCAACGAAGTACTTTTCTCTGTTTTTGTTTGTAATCTAACACTACAACTTACCCCTATGTAGCTAGGTTTATAGTACACAATTTATTAGATATAAGATGCAAATGTAGACATCATGTTATGCTGTAGAACACTCTCCTATACCTAGCATTTGGCTTTGTAACAAATTGTTATTTTCCAGCTTAAACTACAACTTAGAGACATAACATATTCGTTTGCCACAACCAAGATGCAGAGTCACTTCAACAACATCTTCTAACAACCTTTTATTTTTATTTTTAATTTTGCAACTATCCATTAATACCCTTTATCATTATCAACATTTCTTACTCAACAAAAATGACGAAAGGCATGAAAATAAAACACTAGGATCAAAACAGCCTCTACAAACATCTGTTTGAAATAAAAACATCACATGAACCAGGTTTGGTGACGCGACAATGGCGCCAGAGAAGGGAGAAGGTTTCATTTAGTAAGTATAAGGGCTACTTTGTGACATACTTTGATCTTCCATGTATTTCAAAGCGAATACAGAGCTGTCGGAAAGTAGCCCAATCTGGTGGGGCAACTTTGTGACAACTTGTAACACTTATATAACAGTTTCTGTTGAACATTTTGATTTGTATAACATATCAATCACTGCATAGTGGGATGAAGTAGCAACTTCTTCATACTACATTCTAGTTCATAATTGACACTGTTCGGCCCGTGTGAGAAAAGTTGAAAAAAATGTCACAATGTACGGTATTTAAAAAGAAAAACATTTAGTACCAGTATTACAGAAATAAGTTATACCGGTATTTTTGTCTGGTTATTTCTCTATCACAACAAATAATGCCTTCAAATGACCGCTATCAGCTGCTTCAATTTAGGGATAGTTGCCTTGCTTCTTAGCTACGACATAGTAGGGGCTTAATTAAAAGGAGTTCTGTTTATTTCCAAAATTTTCGCTGCTGTAAAATATTTGGTTACCGCAGAAACTAGAAAATACGGTCAATGATAATTTAAGAAGAAACCCGATTCAGAAACGAGCAATAAACGCATTGCATAAAAGTAGTGCAGTTGTCGTTGAGGCATCAGTGCACGTGTTGCATTGTGATGTCTATTAGACCACGCGTATGCACGTGCACTTCGTCCAAGCATTGGAGAGAAATGATTGCAAAAATTAGTATCTGAAACAAATCACATGAGCGAGTAGGAAATTAATATAGAAATAGAGTTTCTATTTTTTGAAACTCGGGCCTAGATGGCGAAATTTGCGGAAAAAGTCGTAAAAAAAAGATTTTTATTAAATAAATAAAAAATAGTAACTGCGATGGGAAAATGTTAAATTAGAAAGTTGTAGCGCTCAAGATTATCTATCGATTGGTTTTTTGAATGTATCGATTGATTTGATAAGTTTCGAGTTACATCACGAAACACTTAAAATACTTCAGTAACTACATTCCTTATTAATCTACATTTACAAACCTACTATTTCTATAAGTATGGCACGAGATAAGTAAAAAAAAAAAGACCTTTTTCGAAAAAACTAAAAATATCCAGTAATTTTTTACTTATACCAATTTATTTAAAAAAGAGGCTCCTAAAAATTTGGCTTGAGTTGGTCAGAGGATCGACCTAGAGTAACGGTTCTTCATGTGTTTTATTCATGATGAGTTGTAATATAATACTATTAAATATTTTTTTAATATTTTGTTGATTATAAGTATCAAATAATTAATCTAAAGAACTTGCACATTTTTGGACACTTTTCTTCAACTGACAATTTCTGTTATTTTTTTTTTCTTTTTTTTTTCTTTTGTTACAAAAGGAACTGTTACAGAACTATATTGCTGAAATTTTTACACAGATTTTAAGACCGGTTACAACCGGCATCAAATAATTACCAGAAGAAAATGGTTATTCAGAACTAAAAGATTGATATTGGTTTTAGGCACTCAGTGCTTCCCATTCGTTATCACAAAGGATCATGGTTGCGTTACTGAAGAGACATGCTCTGGTGGTACGCTCTCCCAAAGAGAGCTGCTGCTAGACTCGAGTGTAAAACCATCGCCTGCTAGTATACTCCCAGCCTTCCCACTTTGCTCGGCTTGCGTGTTTTGGAGTGTACATCAAGAAGTTACCGCCTTGGCCGCTGTGGCGCTAGTAGCGTGCCCTAAACCCGCGCTTCACGAACATTGTAATCAACAGTAGAAACTAAGGAAACAGTGTGGTTTCTTGTCGTTTGACTGCCAGACTAGCAAGAGTATCCTGAGGCATGATCAGGGAATTACTGTGGATTGATTCCGTAATAAGTAGGTATGTAATAGTAGTAGACTGTTATTAGAAAACCGGTACAGTGTTTGCAATAATCCGATCTTCATGTTTCTTCATACGCGCTCTCTAATATTCTACCCCATTGGTAATCTGGTCTGATTAATTACTTTTTATGATATTACCATGCGTATATTAATTTAACACAGAAACGTCTTATTACAGGTTTTAATTTGTCAACAGTAGTGGTGTATTGCTGCACAAACCGAAATGGTAAAGCAAAATGTTCAAATGTTTGTAAATCTATAGGACCAAACTGCATGGTCATCAGTCCATAACTTACAAACTACTTAAACTAAGGAAACTAACCTAAGGAGAACACACACACGCATGCCCTACGGAGGATTCGAACCTTCGACGGCGAGGTATCGCGCGCTCCACAGCGAGGCGCCTTAGACCGCTCGTCTACTCAACCGCGGCTGGTAAAGCGGAAGGAGTTTCATTTCACGAATTTCTGATCAAAAGTTATGTCAGAGACCAGTGGCTAAAAGCAATACCAAGAGCAGATTTTACGCGCAATTTCAACTTTGATCGTGTGTGGTATGTAGCCTTTCATTTCCGAGAGGCTGATTATCGGTCTGGTTAAATATTAAGAAATTCCTGGATGCTGCTCTTCCCTCTGTTTTTCCTTCATATCCAGCTTATAAAGCTGTACAAGCAAAAGAAGTACTTACAAATATTTAAAAACCCACAGTGAATATCACACTAAAAAAACGAAAATATGAAAGCACTGAGGTAATCCATGATCAGAGCATTAATTCCAATGTACAACTGCTTGAAAATCTTGGCAATAATAGTTGCTGTTCTTCCAGTCACATCCAGAGTGATATTTTACACGAAAAGCAGATAAAAATAGAAAAAAAAAATTGCGTTTTAAATTGTGGAGTTCTAGAGTTAAACTTCTACATCTTGAAAAGAAACTCAAAAAAATCTAATGTTCAAATGTTTGTAGAGTCTATGGGACTTAACTATGGGGTCATCAGTCCCTAAACTTACAAACTACTTATGAACTAGCTAATTCTAAGGACAGCAAAAATATCCATGCCCAAGGGGGGATTCGAACCCCCGACCATAGTGGCCGTGCAGACCGTGACTGGAGCGCCTCAGTCCCCTCGGCCACTGAGGCCAGGAAGAAACTTAATGAAATCACTCATGAGCTGCCAAATTTGTGAGCCCTCAAGCTTAATATTAACTTCTTCACTTGTCAATGCGAAGAGTTTTAGAACAGAGAGATTCAGGTGTTCTTTCTTCCTGCGCGCTATTTCTAGAATGGAATGGAAGATAAATAGTATAATGGTGGTTCGATGAACCCTCTGGCAGGCACTTAAATGTGATTTGGAGAGTATCCTATGTAGATGTAGATGTAGAGTGAAATTTCAGAACATACAGAAAAATTAGGCAATGTAACATATAAAATAGTGATACCATCGTCTTAAAAAACACTGGAGCACAAGTGAATGAACATTTTTAAGTTTAGGGACTGATGACCCTATAGTTAAGTCCCATAGACTATACAAACATTTGAACATTTGAATGAAACGTTTGGAATGGGAGAAATATCTAAATAGCAAGCCCATAAAGAGAAAAGTAATCTGAATGCAACAAATATCGTAAGTGCGTGTAGCGGCGGACGGCCAGACTAGGACACGCCTGCAGCTCTCCAGTGGCGAATGTGAGTACTTGCTGACTTTCGGTGATTTTCCCGGAGTGGGGAGGCTGAGAGTATACTAGCGGGCGATGGTAGAACACAGCTCCAACGGCAATTCGGTGCTGCAGCGGTCGGAGTAGAGTGTCTGGCACGGTACTGTCGCTGGCTCAGCGGCCGCACCCCCCTGACACGGCCGTCAGCCAGCACAATGCGCACCCCCGCTTTCCTTTTTCGTCACCGGTCGCCGGCCGCCCCGCCCCTTCCGTGTCGCGCGCCGGGCGGTCTCTTTTCAGCGGACGCCGCAGACGCCGTCTGCGGATGCCTCGCCTCCGCGGGAAGCCGTGCTCCGCGCGGCGGCGCCCTTGTCTCGTGGCAGCCGGCTGCGAAAGCTGTTAATTACACCGCGGTGTTATTTTACACACGGTCGGCGCCGCCTGACGGCGCAGTTCGAAACGTGCCGCGGGAAACAGCGGGCCGCACATCACCTCTCCTGAGTGCCTACTCGTGTTGCCGTAACAGGCTTCCCAGACACCGGGGCTGTTCCTCTGCCAGAGGCCGCATTCTCCGGGCGCTTGGCTGACTGCTGCTTCACTTGAGGGTGGGAGGGACACTTCGCCGCCATTCGCTTCTGTCGGCGTGGTCCTCTACCAAAACACAGTTCACATCCCAAATACTTTACCTCTTGCACTTCAATGTCTGAGGGTAACAGCAGTCTCGTTACAAGAACTGTTGATTAAAATCGATATATGCATACCTGTCAAGACCCCCCAATTAGGCAGGAGTCTGCTGATTTTTAATTTTTTCTACCACCTCCTGATTTTTCCATTATTTCTCCTGATTTCTAGCTTTTATCCTGAAACCCAAGATTCGTGTTTTCGCCAAAGGTCAAAAGTCCTTTGTTCATTTATCCATTTGAAATAAATATCTTTCGAAAGTAATAGAAATTAGGAGTTGTGCATGACTTACATAACGATTATTTCTGCTCTTTGCACGTATTTGCAAATACACGTCTAGTGTTTCGATGTTGTGCTCTTTTTGAATATGATGTTTTGTTATTGTACATAAGTGAAATCACTTCAGTAGTGTTTTAATCGATGGAAACCTTTTGATTAGATAGGACCATCAGTTGCATATGCGAATTGCAGAAAAACGGCAACTTTGGTGTAAACAACTACTTTATGTGAACTTCAAAATCATCAGTCACTAATCTTACATAATCTTACAAACTACTTACAAATTACCTTACACTAAAGACAACAGAAACATCCATGCCCGAGAGGACCCCCCCGACCGTAGCAGCTGTGAAGACTATGACTGGCGTGCCGCAGACCGCTCGGCCACTGCAGCCGGCACATTGATTATTTTAGAGTATGGTTTACCAATTAATTACAATTACCATGTAGGTCACTTGTTCCATTAAATGTTTCCATTTAGCAGTACAGCACAAAAATACAGTTGTGAACTTTGTTGTTTAAAATAAAACATCAATTACTGTACCTGGACTATCTACAAAAAAGGATGTAATCAACATTTACGTTAATGAATTTTTGTAGCCATTATATAGCGTTGTGAGATTATAGGAAAAGGCTAAAATCATTTAAGGTTTATAGGAAAGTGTGCCACAGTTTTCGATAGAACGTATCTCCTCTCTCTTTTTTTTTTTTCTTTTTTTTTATGAATCTCCAGATTTTTTAAACTGGATCGCCAGATTTTTACATTTTGAAGGTTGGCAGGTATGTATATGCAAAATGTGAATGTCAATAATGGAGGAAAGATAAGAAATCACTGTAAAGAGGCCTGCTGAGCAGCTGACTGCCATGAATATAGATAATCATATTCACACAAATTGTCGGCTATAGCTTTCATCATAATAGAAACACTCACATACAGACAGTCACTCAGACAACTATAAACACATAACCACCTGTTGGGTCATTCTATCGACACAAGCATCTATACTGAGAGTTAGGTGGGGAATGGAGGGCGAAAGATGCCAGGTAAAGGAAGGGATGCAAAGTTCGGCATTGTATGATGGATTGTAAAGGCTCTGGTAAGCCAGAATTTTAATTATGGCAATGAATATAATGAAGGGCAGGGATGGCAATGGATAAAAGAGATGTATAGAGGAGAGTGGGGAGGGTGTGTGGGAGGTAGTGTGGGAATTTGAAAAGATAAAAATAATAAGGAAAACTTAAAAATAGGAAATACAGAAAAAAGACAGGAAAAAAAAGATATGAATTAATTAATTAAGGGGATATTGTAAGCAGTGACACACAGTTGCATGGAAGACATAAATTGGAGAGATACAGGATAATGTGTGGGGAAGGAAGAGGGAGGGGGGAGAAATAGCCAACTGTGAACCACATATACTTAAGACTAATGGTATTCTTTCTCACCCTTTCTTCCCTGCACTTCTTCATTTTCCCTGTAACTGCTCATCTCTACTCATATGTCCACACTCTCTTTATTCCAAGTTTAAAGTTATCTTCTCCATAGTTTGCGTTTTCTATCAGTACCCTTAAGCGATTACTGTCATCTATTATTTCTTTTGTAACAGCAGTTTTGTTTTCACCTTTCTTTACTGCTTCTACCCAACAAACAGTTTTCTTCAACTTATTAACATAATAAAAAAAATATTTGTAATCTGCGTGGCTTCCATTCCTTTTTCAAATGTCCATAAAGGTTTAGCCATCCTTTTCTAATTGTATCTGTGAGGTTTGCTATATTGTTGTAGAAATCTTCATTTCTCCTTTTCATAACTTTTCTCGGGACCTGGAATTACTCTTAGTATTTTCCTCTCTCTTTTTTCAAGTATACTGCACCTTTCCTTTATATATATATAATTGTTTTTACTTATATATCGATATCAAAATAGCTAATTCAGTGTGGATGTTTTTATTTTATATTATACTAGCGAGAGCAGCAATGCTCCACTATATGGATGTCAATTGTTCGTACATCCTCTACACCCTTATCTCTCTGCTCAGCACTTCGCGTGTCTCTATTTCTTACCTTTGTTCTCTTACTCTTCTGTATAAGCTATCTACTAAGTCATTTATTTATTCCAATATTCTATTACTGCATATGATCTTCCCTCCTCTCTGTACATCTACTCCGCGCTGTCTATACCCTCCTTCTATTCCACCAAATTCTGATTCTCCTCCTCCTCCATCTCCTCTCCTGCCTTATAATCCTCCTCCTTCACCACTACTACCACCAACTTCTCCTCCTCCTTCATCACCTCTTCCTTCCTCTCTACATACCCAGCTATCATTTACCTACACCCATACTCTGCCAATCCACTCCCATCCTATCACCTCCAACCCATATATGAAAAATTACAAATTGTTCAAATGTTTGTGAAGCTACTGGACTAAACTACTGTAGTTATCAGTCCCTAGGCTCACAAACTCGTTAAACTAACCTCACGACAACACACACACACTCATGCCAACAAGCGACAGCACTTTCCACAGCAAGGCGCCTTAGAGGGTTCGGCCACCCCACCACGGCGAGAAAATTGAATACATCTGCCAAATTTTATGGTGATCTTTTAAACGGTGTTGAATTCTAGACTAATGAACCATCCACCGTTCACCGTACGAAATCTTGTGTAGACAATGACGTATATCTTGTTTTGAACAAGTGTGCAAAGTTCCTTGAAGAGAGTAAAAAATCTGTAGATTGTTGTCGAAGTCTGTTGTAAAATATTCAACGCCATGCACAGTGCGAAATATAATAGACAAGTCATGTTCCTCTCATCTTGAAGCACAAGTGTGCAAAATTTTATGGCAATCCGATGAATGTATTGATGTCACATCAAATTCGAATCTAATCCAAATTACGATGGATCCTTACAAAACTACCACCATCGATTCTGCAGCTGATCCTATGGTTTATAAAAACATAGGGAAATGCAAAGGAATAGCTGAAAAAAGTTTTGTCAAGGGAAATTGCACCTAGCATTAGATTCGTGTTTGATGCTGTGTCAGACCGTAAAAGTCTGCACACTGGAGCTTCAAGACAACGCCAACGAGAATCTCCCCATATTTAACCGCACCACGTGTGGCGGACTGTATGTAAATTAAATACACGAAAATTTACAAATGACTGGCTGTGCCTTCTGTAAATTTGGAAAAAAGTGTATTTTGACATAAATTACATATTTTAAAAAAAAATTTGTTTCACTTATGGGGATCAGCACTCTCATTTAAATTTATATATAAAGAACAATCTGGAGTGCAAAGGATTTCATTTTTTTACTAGTTTCGGTCTTATTTTAGACCATCTTCAGGAAATTAAGCTCCATTGATGTTGTTCAGCTGCCAGCTGCAGCTGCTTATACTCTAATAGCAGGTATAGTGAGTTATTTTATGAAGCCAAAAACACATATATAAATACGCCTACTATTACTGGAAACTTGGACTTTATGTAATACAGTATACTACGAGCTACTGTATGGAATAACAGAATGTTCGTGGAATGACGTAATTTGTTAAGAGGACGAACGCTATTCGGCTAGGAAAACCCTTAGTGAACGCTGTACTGTAGTGAAATGCAAAGTGTCGCCAACTATTGGCGTCTGTTGTTAATATGGAGGTGCCTAACGACGTTTGGTGAATAGATTGAGGCATCATCTATCAGCAACTTTCGTTACCATGGAATAGTCTACAAATGATCGGTGAAAAGACTGAAAAACCAGTTTTTCGTAAAATCAATTTGTTCGTTTATTAAAGGAGAAGGAGATTTTGATTTTCCCCCAAAGATCTCTAATTCCTCAAGGGTGTTAAGCAGTAGGCCTTTTCGTGCACTGTGTAGTATTTTCAGACTTTCTTCTATTTCTCCTTATCTGCGGTTTCCTTTGTGTTAATTTGTTATGCTAATTATTGCCTTTCTGATAGATGAAGTGGAAAAGTATCGGACATTTTATGAACTTTTTTTCGGTTCTAATAAAACCGCATGACATTCCAATCATGCTACATTATTCCGTGATTTATTAAGTTTTCAAATTTATCCTGACTTCTTGATCAACCGGTTGTATGTATAAACACGCTGGGTACACGGGTTTTTCTCATTTCACGTCTTAGACATTCGTCATGACTGTCTCAATGCAGGATCGTACTCCGTTTGTAAAGCTGTTTTACAAGAATAATGACTTTTTACAAGTTCCTCTGCTGATGTTCCGGATTTGAAAAAAGGCGTTGGTCCCATGATTGCCGTGGGTCAGGAGACAATTATTCGGAAATTCGAGAAGACTGGTTCCTTCAGTGTGCAACCAGGCAGCGGGAGATAACTAACTGATTAGACGTCAGTGTAAGAAGTGGCCAAAGCAATGCAGAATGATACGAGTGGTGATGTGCAAACGTGTAGTGCATGGAGAACAGCCCAAATACTTGGACAAATCTGTGAGCAATGATCACTGAGCACGGCGTGTAGAAACCTACGAAACATCTTCCTCTGCTATTCATTCAAAATTACCTATGTGCAAGAAGTTGCTTCCCATTGACTTGCCAGCGAGAGACATTTGGTTTAGAATTTGTCACTCGCATGGAAGTCGACGATGAATTGCGTGGAAGATTTTGTGGACAGACGATGCGCACTTTCATCTGACAGGATATGTCAATACGCAGAATTGTTGAATATGGGCAACGTAAAGTCTATTCGAAAATCAACCAGTACCGTTTCTAGCTGAAACGTTGGACGTTTGAAGCTCCCGGTCCTGTTAACTGAACCATCACTGGTAAGTGCTACGAGTGTCTTTTCCGCAATCCCATTATTCCAGCACTACAGCATGGATGTGTGGCATTTTTGTTCTAGATAGCACACCTAAGCACTGAAAACTGAGATAAGTAACTGCTGAAGCGGAAATGCCGGGATTATTAGTCGCCATTTGCTTACAGCCTGGCTGGCCCGATGACCTGACCGTAATCCGTGTGACTTCTGCGTTTGGGACAGTAGGATAGATGTTCCGATTGCAAACTTAGCTGCATTGAAGGCACGCATTACGTAACACATTCTGAACGTGATATCTGAAACACTCCTGTGAGTTGTGGAACATACTGCTTCTCGATTTCAAAATGCAGAAAACAATGGTCAGCATATTGAATACGTTTTGCTACAGTCACACGGAAATTACCAGATTTGATATTGATTGATGCCTTATATCCGGTTTTGGGAATCTGGATGTGATCGCTGCTATTTTTGCAGTTTTGGTCTTAGGAGAATTCGATTTTTCCCATCCGATGTGATATGAGCTTTTCGTGGTTGATGGATTTACATAACTAACAGTATCACGCCTGTACACCCTTGCGCACTAACTAGTAAAGTTTGTTTAACGTCTAACTTACACCTTACCACTCATTGTTATATGTTTCATTTGTCATTTGTAGTCGAGCACTATTTTTTATGCTTGTAGCACCATCTATTGATCAATTTCACAATATTTATTTTTCTTGTGCCATACGATTCCCGTGTTCTCTAATAATATTCCATTGTAAATATTAGTCATTATGATCATGGTGTTATTTATGCAGTGCTTTTAATTTTAACTTTAGTTATAATCACCCTATACGTAGATAAGACACAGCAAAATCAAAATGAAATACATGAAAAGTTTAAGAAGCGCGGTTATGCCTTTTGTAATATTAGGAAAAAAATTCTAATGTGAAATAAATTATAGTATGAAGAAAACATACTACTACGAATGTAATAATACTTTCGTGTGAATCAATGACCAAGTAAAATTCATCCAACTGGATGCTACTTCGGAGCCTAAAATCTCCCAAACCCACCCTAGTAAACAAACCGGCAAGACGGAGAAAGGTATATTTATGTAGGTGTTTTGGAAATATAGGTGAGGTTGCACAGTGTTAGAGTGCCAGACTACAAATCCAAGGGTCCCGAGTTCGATCCTCGCCAGGTCCTGGGATTTTTACCTGTTACTTTCCAATTCTTTCACCTCTGGCAGTATTGCTCATGTGAACAATACTGAGTAGCACCGTGGTTCGGAACCCACGTTAAACTGTAGGTCCCCCAATAACTGGCTGGGTAAGTCAGTTCGAAGGTCGGAGGAAGGCAACGGCATACCACCTCCAAACAGGACCATGCCTAGTAAAGCACTGTTGTGTTCAAACCAATCTTCGGTTTGTTGACTGCTTTACCTTTTAGGTGAGGTAGTGGGGAGAAAGGAAAGTATGCAAATGGTTGGTTCACTTGATATTAAAGGATAGGCGTGGCTGACGCACCATCGAGCATTTATTTATGCTCTAATTTCCAAGTAATAAAACACATCCAAAATTGTGTAAAGGGGGGATTAACTAATTTTAATGATTTGACCCGTTTTATTCTGTGAAGTCAAATGAAAGTCTGAGTTGAAAGCAAGATACACACAATTGAGCACAGAACAAATTATACGAATTTACAAACCAATATAAAGACTGCTACAGCAAGTCGACGAAAATTGTATTTCATTCTAAACACTTACATGACAACCCACATTTAACTGGAAACCTTGGCGTAATCGAGAGGAATATGCCGATGCCAGAATTCTGTGAGTTTTCCTAACGTTTTCAACACTCCGAAAACGTGTATACCCCTTGAAACACTAGCAAATGCACGCGATACTGTACCAAAACTGTGCTGGTTGGCGATATCAGCAACACGACGGCTGGGCGGCGGCTGCGAGTGTCGACCACAGAAGCGGAGGTAATTCATCTTCGTATCCAGAAGCAATATTTAACTAATATCTGCCAACTTCGAACCCGGCGGATCTTATTACCTACGATCTCACTCGTTCGGCTATGTCGCACCACTACAGACAACACTTGTGAAACAATTAGCGCGTCGTTGCATCTGATATCAGGCAGGCTGCCCTTGCTCTCGGCTTGCCAATACTCACCGCTATTAGCACAATTTTGGAGCAACTCCAAAATTTCTACCACAAAACCTTAGTTGCTCGATGACAGAATAAACTGAGAACATAAGAGAAGCGTCTGCTCTCCTAGGCTGCCCAAGCTCCTTTCTACTTCTAACATCTCCGTCTCCTTTCTGAAAAACCTGCAGGCTCCGCCTATCTCACATCTAGAGTATGGACATCTAGAGTCGGACAGCCGAACCCCCTTACTATAAAGCAGCAGCCAATGGCCAGCTCTCCCGCGTTTCCACCGGTCGGGCCTTCGCCTTCCGTCCAGCGTTCTCACAGTAGCGGCGGATGGCCTTCAGGCACCTTCGAAAACATGGCCAGCAATTTGTTCCCAGCAAACGGCCAATTCTCTCGCTATTGTATAATTGCGGCGTCCACCAGCTTGGCGCCAGAGACGTACAACATCCTAGTTGGTGCCATCCTGGCGATCGCCAACGCGGCGCCAGACGCCTCAGCTCTCCCTTCACAAAGCACCGTACACTGCCCATGGACATGTATTATATTGGTCCAGACGCACCCCCTAGACGACACCATTGTTGATGGCGCCAGCCAGATATTTGGAAGGCTCACGCCTCAGTCCTACCTGCTGTGGTCTTCGGCGTCTTCCGGGAACTGCTGACGCTCCGAATAACAAAGGCACCCTGGTGGTCGCCACTGGTCGCCGTTAGCACTGAATGCGTGTATTTTTCCCCTGCTACAGGCCTCACACAACGAAGTAACAGAATATTTCTCCTTCACCACAATTTGTTAAATCGATAACATATGAATAGTCTAATAAAATTAACAAGCTGGCGTTGTCTTTTTAATGTTGGAGAGCAACGTGGCAGTGCTGAATTCTCTCATTACAACACACCAGAAGAAGATATCTGCATGGGGAGTGTCACTCCTAAAAATCTGGTGTGATACAGACCAAAGGAAATCTATTCCCTACCAGGCACTTACTATGCCCTAAAACATGAAATATTTCCTGAGTGTCACCATTCACATGAAGGGTCTCATTCATACTTTACATTCTTTTCTGGGAGTTCTGTTCATTCTTTTTGATTTTTATGCTTTTGGTCGTAAAACACCAGATTTAAACATTACAATCCTACCCATTCCAAAAATGAAGCAAAACCATACACACCCTTAAGTGAGAACAGGACCGTTTAGTAACTATACTGAAAATTCCTAGGTAACCCCTCTGTGATACTGCCTCAGAACTTCAGACCCTTGTTCACATATACAGATTGACCATACACACAGATAATATCTTTACATTATGTCCCTTTAGCCGAACATTCACACTAGCGATGAAATAAACATTAACTAATGTACACTATGTGGTGTCGCACAAGTACAAAGTGCGCGCCACCTACTTTCGCCGCGCGCCGCCATGCACACACGGCGCGGCGTTCTCACGACAGCCACGAGCGCCCTCTGCTGCAACGCCGCTCGTGGCCACCACTGAACGATCGTGCACTTGGGACTGAGATAGCAACCAGTTAGGACCTTCGTAATCAGATAGGCACCAGTGAAGACTTTGCTATCGTACAGGCACTAGGCAGGCCTCTAACAACTATGTATCAACATTCTGCAGTACTATGTAAAAGTTAAGTATTGTTACATTCTGTGCAATATATATCTCTTTCTAATTTACCCTAGTGTTTATAGTTTCTGGCTGCACCCCTCCGTACCTGCACCAGAGTGCTATTTTTGTTCCTGTGTCGGTCTCATTCCACTTGGCCACCGACACCTACGACGAGGCTGGGACACAAAAGCGGCGACGAAGTTGGGACACAAAAGTGGCGACGAGGAGTGATAGAACCTTGGACAAGCCCGCTTACAGCAGCCAGACAGCAGCAGTCGGAGCACGCAGAAATTGCTCCCGCCCACCCACCCTTATTATAAGATTTTTGGGGGAACATTTTCAGTTACGTGTTTGTGGACTTTTTTGTTGCAGAGCGTCCTCTTTCATATTGCATTTGTGTTTTGTTATAAGTTACTTGTATGCGCGGCGCCTAATCGGTCAGTATGGCCACTACCCCGAACCCAAACTTAATGGAAATTATTCAGTTACAGACGGCGCAAATCACTCAACTACTGCAGGCCCTGTCGCAGTTGACGGCACAGGCTGCTCACCAACAACAACAGCAGTCACATCAGCAGCCCACACCTGCCGCTGCACCGCTTCCTACATTTCGCAAGTATAACGAACGTGAGGAAGAATGGAGCGACTATTTCGCACAGTTTCAAGAACTCGTCGCGGCTCATCAAATTACAGGTCAGAGAGTGAAGAACCTTTTCTTATCGATTGTGGGCCCCCAGACCTTCGTACTATTGCAAAAACTTTTCCCTCTCGCATCTCCTCGTGATGTAGACTTTGAACAAATTGTAGATGCACTGAATGCTCATTATGAGAGAAAAGTTCTTGTAGCCGCTGCACGATACCGATTTTTCAGACTTAAAAAATTACCGCAGCAGTCACACCAAGAGTGGATTACGGAATTGAAGGGCTTAACCCGCCAATGTAAATTTACTTGCTCTTGTGGACTTTCTTATAGTGACGTTATGTTGCGAGATGCGATTACGCAGAATATTCAGGACCCCAGAATTAGAGCAGCAATTCTGAAACAGTCTCACCCCTCATTAGACAGTGTACTGCAGCTTATTGAAGCGCATGATACTTTTGACTTAGCAGATGTAGAAATGCAAAGCCACAGTGTAAATTCAGTTCGCCGCAACGGACGCTTTCCTAGCCGTAGTTCTCAGTATAGCACTAATGATTCTTACAATAGTACAGGCCGTGCTGAACAGACAGTGAACAGTAGCCAGTGTCAAAGTGCGACACAAAGGTCGCCCCGTCGTATTAGAAACAGTGATTTGAATAAAGGGCGCCAACGCTCATTTCAGAAAAATGTACGTAAATCTTGCCCCCAGTGTGTGTCTCGCCACAAGCGTGCTCATTGCCCTAGTCGCAACGCAACCTGTTATCAATGTGGCAAATCGGGACATGTGCAGTCTGTGTGTATGCAAATTAAAAACTCAAAGAACAGTAACGTTAGAAACAGTGCTTCGCAAAGTGCGAGAACAGTTCATTCTGTAAATGTTATACGGGCTGTGGAATTGAACAGTGCTTTCCTTGGATCTCAATTGCAAGAAATTAGTTCTGCGCCTATGGCAAAACTATATAGTGCACCACGTAGCAAGCGCCGACGAGCGCGTAAAACAGTGCAACGGAAAAGGGTTCGGGACAAGCAAAATGACTATGTACAGTGCAATCCTGTAGTGATCCGAGTGCCTTCTACAACTTCTCCTTGTGTTAGTGCCCAGTACTGTGTAGAAAGTGACAGTAGACTTGTTGTAGCTACTCAAAAGTTTAGTGCAGTAGTTAGTAAATCTGTAGTAGCTTCGCAAGCTTGCGAGGACGCCGATCCGGCGGTAGTGCCATCTAGTGGCAGTGTTGTTAATCCGCCGCGTGCCGAGTCTGCGCCGCTTCCTTCACTACGCGGCCCGCCCAAGTGCAGCAAACAAACCGTAGCAGACGTTGCCCACATTCGCGCACCTGTCGTGCGCCAGAAGCACAAACTTTTTGTAAATCTCTCCGTAGAAAATAAGACTGTGCAATTTCAGCTTGATACTGGTTCCGCTGTTACATTAATTAATAAAGACACTCATGAACTTCTGGGTTCGCCAAAATTGTCGCCGTCACAGCAAGTGCTAACAGCGTACAGAGGTCAAAATATTCCCGTGCTAGGAACGTGTAGCCTGCCCGCCTCTTTTCAAGGTGTAACAAAAACAGTTGCTTTTGTAGTTCTTCAGGCCAAATCGACACAGAACATTTTTGGACTAGATGCTTTTGACTTGTTTGGTTTATCAATTCAAAGAGATGTGCTTCAAATTTCGTCAATAGTGCCTCAGGATAAAATCACTGCATTGTGTGACAAATATAGTGACTTGTTTTCGCCGGAACTAGTTTGTGCAAAAGACTTCGTGGCACATGTAATTTTAAAAGAATCTGCAGTTCCAAAATTTCGTAAAGCTAGACCAGTGCCTATCGCAATGCGTGATACAGTTGCCGAAGAACTTAAACGTTGGCAAGATAGTGGGGTGATTTCTCCTGTTTCTGCGAGTCAGTGGGCCTCGCCTATAGTAATTATACCCAAGCCGTCAGGAAAACTTCGTCTCTGTGCGGACTTCAAATCAACAGTAAACAGTCAAACAATTGTAGACACTTATCCCCTGCCCAGACCTGACGAACTTATGGACAAATTAGGACAGTCTCGCTTCTTTTCTAAGATTGATTTAGCAGAGGCATACTTGCAGATTCCACTTGATGACGAGTCAAAAAAGTTTTTCGACATTAATACTCACATGGGCCTTTTTCAATTTCAACGCCTATCCTTTGGCAGTTCTTCCGCCCTCGCTATTTTTCAGCGTTTTTTGGAACAGCTGACAGTTGCTGTACCGTGTTGCTCGAACTACTTAGATGATATTGTGGTATCCGGACGTAGAGTTGAAGAACATTTATCAAACCTGGAGAGCCTTTTCAAAGTGTTGACTGCAGCAGGTCTACGTTGTAATAAAGCAAAGTGTTCGTTTTTTCAAACTGAAATAGAGTACCTAGGCCATGTGATTAATGCCCAAGGAATTCATCCCTTACAGTCACATCTTCGAGCAATCAAAGACTTGCCTCCTCCTAAGAATGTACATGAATTGCAAGCAGTGATGGGAAAGCTTAACTATTATTTCAGATTTATTCCCAATGCCTCTCAGATTGCAGCTCCACTGCATCACTTACGTAGGAAGAATGTTCCTTTTGTATGGTCTAAAGATTGTCAGGTTGCCTTTGACAAACTAAAGTCTGCACTACTCAGTGATGCATGTTTGATTCCCTTTGACCCACAGAAGCCTGTAGTGTTAGCAGTTGACGCCTCGTCGTACGGTCTGGGTGCCGTTCTGTCGCATCGTGTTGGATGTCACGATCGTCCTATTGCCTTTGCATCCAAGCTACTGACGCCGACGCAACAGAATTACAGTCAGATAGAAAAGGAGGCCTTAGCAATAATTTACGGCGTCATAAAGTTTCATCATTATCTCTATGGCAGAAAATTCTATTTGTTGACAGACCACAAGCCTCTTACGTCGTTGTTCTCACCCACAAAGCCGATTCCGCCACGTACGGCACAAAAGCTTCAGAGATGATCCTTGATATTGTCAAATTATCAGTATGAGATTTTGTACCGACCTACCACTAAACATGCCAACGCGGACACACTTTCCCGACTTCCGGTTGGCCAGGATGTATCATTTGATTCTTCAGAAATGGCATGTTGTCAGATAGACTCCAGAGATGCTTCCGCTGTCGCAGACTTTCCTTTGGACTCTCGTCGGGTTCCACAGGAAACAGCTGCGGATGCAGACCTAAGTGTGGTAGCACGTTTTTTTCGCTCAGGGTGGCCTGCCAGAGCCAAAGACATTGATCGGTCTCTGGTTCGACGTTATTTTGCACAACGTCATGCATTATCTTTAAGTCAGGGTGTTCTGTTGTTACATACGGATAACGACCAAACAAGAGTGATTGTTCCTCGTTCCCTGCAACGAGAAGTGTTACACCTCCTGCATCAAGGACATTGGGGTATTGTTAGGACAAAGCAATTGGCCAGACGTCATTGTACCTGGGTTGGTATGGACGCTCAGATAGAGAGCATGACGTCACAGTGTACTGTTTGTGCGGAGCATCAGGCGGCTCCTCCGCAACGTTTCTCAGACTGGCCACGCCCCAAGGGACCATGGCAACGTTTACACATTGACTTTGCCGGACCTTTCTGGAATACGCGCTGGTTAATTGTTGTAGACGCTTTCAGCAAGTTTCCTTTTGTGATTGCCATGAACTCAACGACAGCTTCTAGTACAATCAGTGCCTTAACATCAGTGTTTTGCATCGAAGACTTGCCTGAAACTATCGTCAGTGACAATGGACCTCAGTTTGTTAGTGCGGAATTTCAACAGTTTTGTCGTGTGAATGGCATTCAGCATATTACCACTGCACCTTTTCACCCTCAGTCCAATGGTGAAGCAGACCGTTTCGTTCGAACATTCAAGTCTCACATGGAGAAGATGAAAGGTCAGCACTCCAGGCAGCAAGCTCTTCAAATTTTCCTGTCTACGTATCGGTGCATGCCACGTGACGGCCCGTCTCCTGCCGAGCTGCTACACGGCCGCCGTCACCGCACTCTCCTTCACCTGCTGCAGCCTCCCACGCACCGAGTCGGTTCGTATGGCGCTACGCGTTTTCAGGTTTCTACGCCGGTGCTGTACAGGGTGTTTGCTGGTATGAGGAGACATGGTTGCCAGGCACCGTTCAGCGCGTGCTCGGTCGCAATATGTATGTTGTACGTTCTTCCACAGGGTCGGAGCTGCGGCGCCACGCAAACCAATTGCGTCTGCATAGGCCGCGCGATCCTGTCTCCGGTTTCTTGATTCCAGACCCAGTTCACCGCCAGGGAGCACAAACACATCGTTCGTCAACGGGTCCAGCGTCCCCGGACTACGAGATCGTCCCGATGGAGATCGACGCGACGCCGCCGCTGTCGCCGCCGCAGATGACAGCGTCACCGAGAGGGACTCCGGGACCGTGCGTGCCGCAGCCGCCTGGGCCACGCACCTCAGAAGAAGATGACCTGCTCCCTCTGGGCGGGGGCGGGCGCCCTTCCGCTGGTTTTCGCGGGCTTTCCAGCGGATCGCAAGGTGTATACCGGGGCGCGGACGGCGTCTCGATCCCAGCCTCAGCTACGACGCCCGTCCCACCAGTAACGCCCCCGTCCAGGCCCTCCTCCCAGTGCCGTCACCGTGGCCCTCAGCCCTACGCCACGACGGCGCGGCGGTTTGGGGGGGAGGGGTGTGGTGTCGCACAAGTACAAAGTGCGCGCCACCTACTTTCGCCGCGCGCCGCCATGCACACACGGGGCGGCGTTCTCACGACAGCCACGAGCGCCCTATGCTGCAACGCCGCTCGTGGCCACCACTGAACGATCGTGCACTTGGGACTGAGATAGCAACCAGTTAGGACCTTCGTAATCAGATAGGCACCAGTGAAGACTTTGCTATCGTACAGGCACTAGGCAGGCCTCTAACAACTATGTATCAACATTCTGCAGTACTATGTAAAAGTTAAGTATTGTTACATTCTGTGCAATATATATCTCTTTCTAATTTACTCTAGTGTTTATAGTTTCTGGCTGCACCCCTCCGTACCTGCACCAGCGTGCTATTTTTGTTCCTGTGTCGGTCTCATTCCACTTGGCCACCGACACCTACGACGAGGCTGGGACACAAAAGCGGCGACGAAGTTGGGACACAAAACACTATGTTTTTCTGTTATATGTGTGGAAATTTTTTGAACTTATGGTCTAGCATGTTTAACTGTTATTGTTACTACAAAGCTGTAAATAAACACGTGAGTGTAAAAATGTGAACAGGTTTAAAATTCAAAGAGCATAGAAACACATACTAAATACGTATAAACAAGGTAAATATTTGTGTAACAATTTGTAACAGGCCTGGGCATGTATTTTATGGACACAAACATAGTAAATACAATAGATAATTAAAAAAAATGTTCAAATGTCTGTAAATCTATCGGACCAAACTGCGTGGTCATCAGTCCGTAGCTTACAATACACACACACCCATGCCCCAGGCAGTACTCGAACCTGCACGTGAGGAACCGCGCGCTCCACAGCAAGGCGCGTTAGACCGCTCGGCTACTCCACCGTGTGTTTTCGCAGGTCGAGACATCAATTTCGGTTTCCGCCGGTATTGTTGTTTCCATGCCTGGGATATGGTGGCCGGATTTCTACAATTTCTATACCTCTTAGCCGCGGTGGGCAGCCTAATCTTCTTTCTTGCCAATTTCTATTCCGTCCTTCTTGGTGGCTATTTCGTTGACCAAACCACTCTTGATTCTGTGGTTCATACTATTGTTGATTTTGTGATGGGCCCCCATTTCTGTCTCCATGGTTTCCATTTCAATGACGCCCGTCGGTCCTTCTATCACGCTCGTTTGCTTGTGGTACGTAGTTTTGCCTGGGCAGTCGATTGTAATCCTCCTGTGAACATTACTTTTCTCATTGTTCCAGGCGCGAGAATGATGGTCTCGGACTTGATTTTCTTTCCGATTCCAACCTTTTCTTTCGGCAACAAACTCTGCTTCCCGAAGTGCGTACATAAATTCTTCGCGTGTTTCATTAAACATTCCTGTAAGGAAACGTTGGTACTCGAAATGCAGTTTGATGAAACAAAGCCTCCTGATCTCTTTTTCATCATAGTACCGATCTAAAACCCTATTCTTCTTGATAATCGGCTCCAGAAACTTCACTGGATTTCTAAATCCTGACGTTCCCAGGTTTTTTCCTAACATAATCTCTTCTTTTATGCGCTCTTGCGCCTGTTCCGACCAGTTCGTGGCCAGGCAGGACCTACGAAATTGCACATAGCATTGGCAAGTTTCCACAGTCGATCTCATGTGCTCCGCAACACTTCCCAGCATGTGCCCACAGATAAATTGCAGTCGATCCCGCAGTGGCGATGCTGCGGGTAATGCGTTGTCAAATTTTGCAATAAATGACTTCGGGTGAAGCGCGTTATTTGATTCCTTGTATAGCTGAAAATTCTGGAACAACAGAAAATGTTTCAGGTCGAACGAGCCGCAATAGTTCACCGTCGTTTCTATTATCTTATCATCTTCCGCATGCAATCTTGTCGAACTCGTTGCGCTAAGTGTTCTACTCATCGTCCCCTGTGATTCTTGGAGACCAATTTCCGTCCGCCTGTTCTTCCTACAATTATTTTTCCTCTCATATTCCGGGGGTTGAGGCGACAATGACGATACGCTGGCAGGAAAACATTCCTGTCTGTGTATGCCGTTCACTGTTAACCGCGGTATCTCTATCTACCGGTTCACTTACGGCTTCCGTGTTGCTGTGATTATCTTGAACAAAAACGCGAGTTGTCGGAGAACCAATGGTTCTCGACGGACCTTCTCATGAGTACTTCCATTCCTGCTGCGTGGCATGTAGTACATCACTTTCCAGCTTATTCTGCTGTTGCGTGATTCGTGTCTGCTCTTCGCCAATTTCCTGCTGTTTGTGTTCGTCTTCTCTGGCAATTTCTCGTAGGTTTCCTGCACGATACGTTTCCGTAGTTCCCGGAACAATTCAACAACTTTCTTGCCGCTACAGATCTCGATACATGTCTTCTTGGTATCACGTTGAGCTATTGACGCTACTCTTCTAGCACCAATAGTTTCCAGCCGAGCAAGGCGAGCATCTTTCTTCGCTTCTAAGGCCGTTTCCTTAGCTCCTGACGATGTTCGCTTTACAGTTTCGACATCCTTCCTTATTCCTGCTATCTCAGACATTACGTCTTCTAATGCTTCTGTCACCCGTTCTATGTCCCTTTTCTGTTGCGCTCCAACTTCTAGGATAAGTTTGTGGGTCGTCTCCTTTACCTCTCGGCTACTCTCGCGTATCTTTTTTGCTATTGCTCTCTGCCAGCTGTTGCATTTTGCATTGGCTTCTCTCCGCTAGTTGTTGCATAATGTCGGCTAATTGTGGACCTTCGCTTGTTCGCACTGGCGTGTGGGATCGTGATGGGTGACCTTTACTACGCGAGTACGACGCACCGTCATCACTTTTGTCGTACCGTGTGATCATGTTTCTGTCACCGTGCGGCGAGAGAAGAACTTCTTAATCGCTATCGCAATTTTCGTGATCAGAAACCTCGCGATCCCTGACCTCCTGCTCTGATACCCTTGCAACGTTTTGCAAATTTTCTTCCCATGACTGTTCTGTCTCGTATACAGGGTGTTACAAAGAGGTACGGCCAAACTTTCAGGAAACATTCCTCACACACAAAGAAAGAAAATATGTTATGTGTCCGGAATCGCTAAATTTCCATGTTAGAGCTCATTTTAGTATTTACGGATGAGGCTTCATTCCAGCGTGATCAAATTGTAAATTTTCACAATGTGTGGGCTGACGAGAATCCGCACGCAATTTTGCGTCATCAGCACAGATTTTCTGTGAACGTTTGGGCAGGGCCTCATGTTCTTCCACCTACGCTCACTGAGAACGTTATCAAGATTTCATACGGGATAATCTACCTGTGCTGCTAGAACATGTGCCTTTACAAGTACGACACAACATGTGTTTCATGTACGATGCTCCTGCACATTTCAGTCAACGTGTTCGTAGTTTCTCAACCACAGATTCGGTGACCGATGGATTGGTAGAGGTGGTCCAAGTCCATGGCCTCCACGCTCTCTTGACCTCAGCCCTCTTGACTTTCATTTGTGGGGGCATTTGAAAGCCCTTGTCTACGCAACCCCGGTACCAAATGAAGAGACTCTTCGTGCTCGTATTGTGGACAGCTGTGATAGAATACGCCATTCTCCAGGGCTGCATGAGCGCATCAGGGATTCCATGCGACGGAGGCTGGATGCATGTATCCTCGCTAACGGAGGACATTTTGAACATTTCCTTTAACAAAGTGTTTGAAGTCATGTATGTATCCTCGCTAACGGAGGAAATTTTGAACATTTACTTTAACAAAGTGTTTGAAGTCATGCTGGTACGTTCTGTTGATGTGTGTTTCCATTCTATGATTAATGTGATTTGAAGACATGTAATAAAATGAGCTCTAACATGAAAATTAAGCGTTTCCGGACACATTTACACATAACATAATTTCTTTCTTTGTGTGTGAGGAATGTTTCCTGAAAGTTTGGCCGTTCCTTCTTGTAACGCCCTGTATTGCTGATGACAGAATTTCTGACTCGCTCATATTATTTATGTTAACGAGATTATCTTCAAATTTTAATAATAGCGCCCTATTCCTCGTTAATATTGAACTATCTTTGACAACCCGTGATTTACACTTTCAAACTGCCTTCTACAAATTTTATTAAGCATACATATATTGAAATATGCGAGCACTGACGTATATAAACATGAACTTTACGAGAAAAATTTACAGTAGCCTTATGTACCGTCAAACAATACATCTAGTCATACATTTTACTATGACAAATATATCTCCCATCCAAAATTCATCACAACGCTGTGTTCAACGCCGTTCATTCAACGCTGAGATGGCGTAGAAACCACCAACATTCCGAATTGTGACTCGGAAATCACCAAAACGCATAAATAAAGTGACACAGGTCACTAATACACATATAAATAAATGCTGAAAGAATATATGGTTAATGTACTACTAAGCGCAGCGTATTAATTGACGAATATAAAAAGTTATGAATTTAAAATGGCCAAATGGACGCAAGGATAACTTTATATGTCACGTCACAGAAGAACCGCGGAAGCGTGATCCGTGGCAGGGTCCGCCAACTGAAAGGTAGATTTTTGTGAGTGTGTTGTAAAATACAGTTTAAGGTAGAGGGGAAAAGGAGTTTGAAATTGGTTTGTTTACATGATATTAAAGGATAGGCGTGGGTGACACACCATCGAACATCCAAGTAATAAAACCCATACAAAATTGTGTAAAGCGTGGATTAACTATTTTTAATGATTCGAGTAAAGAAATTTGTTTTGACTAGTTTTATTCTCTGAACTCGAATGAAGGTCAGAGTTGATACACACAATTGAGCACAGAACAAATTATACGATTTTACAAACCAGTATAAACACTCCTACAGCAAGTGACTGGTAAGTCGAAGAAAATTGTATTGGACTCTAAACACTTACGTGACCACCGACATTTATCTGGAAACCCTGGCGTAATCGAGAAGAATATTCCGATACCATATTTCTGTGAGTTTATCTAACGTTTTCAACAGTCCGAAAACGCGAATACTCCTTGAAACAGTACCAAATGCAAGCTATACTGTACGAAAACTGTGCTGGCTGGCGATATCAGCAACACGACGGCTGCGAGTGTCGACAGCTGCAAGTCGCGGAACCGGAGATAATTCAGCTTCGTATTCAGAAGCACTATTTAACTAATATCAGCCAACTTCGACCCCGGCGGATCTTAGTGCCTACGATCTAACTCGTTCGGCTATGTCGTGCCACTACAGACAATTTACGTGTGTTACATGAATGTACTATAGACAAGGTGATACAAGAACTGTGACAATCGCAATTAGTGCGTCGGATATCAGGCAGGATGCCCTTGCTTTCGGCTTGCCAATACCGCTATTAAACTCTTTGTTGCTCGATGACAAGTATAAACTGAGAGCAGAAGAGAAGCTACTCAGTCCCCTTTCCACTTCTAAAATCTCCATTTTCTCTCTGCAAAAGCTCCGGCTATCTCTACTGAAAAAGCCAATCCACAGCTAGGCGCCAAGTACGGCCAATCATGACCAACTTTCCCGCGTTTCCACGAGTCGGGCCTCGCCCTTATGTCCAACGTTCTTCCGGTAGTGGTGGATGGCCTTCAGGCACCTTCGAAAACATGGCCAGCAAGTTGTTCCCAGCAAACGGCCAATTCCCTCGCTATTGTATAATAGCCAGCTTGACGCCAGAGACGTACAATGTCCTGCCGGGTGCCACCCTGGCGTTCGCCAACTTCGCGCCAGATGTCTCAGCTCTCCCTTCGCAAAGGACGGTACACTGTGGAGGCGTCCGTGGCGCCAGATACTTGGAAGGCTCACGCACCAGTCCTACCTGCTGTGGCCTTCGGCGTCTTCCAGCAACCGCTTACCCTTCTACAGGCCTCACTCAACCAAGTAACAGAATATTTCTCTTTAGCCACAAGTTATTAAATCGATAACCTATGAATAATCGAATAAAATTAACAGTTGCATTGTCCTTTTACTGTTGGAACGCAATGTGACGGTACTTAAATCTCCCAAGGTGATCTAATTTTTATCGTTAAATCCAAACCAAACGTCGTTTTTTGCAATTCCTAACATGAGAGATGTTACAACCCGAGGAGAAAGGAGTTTTGATCTCAGGGTGCTTCGAATTCTTCGATCGCAAGGCCTCTGGCCCAGACGTTGAAGAACAGTCCTAAATGTAGCGTAGTTATCCAATGTATATAACACAGTTAATTACCAAAAAATATTAAGTTTTTGATTATTAATCGATATAAAAAGCCTTATCTTCTAAGTTGGACGAAGTGAATACATTCAGAAAAATTTTATTAACATCAGTTGAGTAGTTACGGGGTTCATTGCAGATAAAAATCGTGACACGGGGTTGTATATTATGGATTTTGATTTTTGCAATACAAACATCTTCTCTCCATAAAGAACTGAACTGTTTTTGTGTTCTTTTACAAAACGCTATTCAAAGATAAGGGACAGATTTTAAAGATAATATATCATTCCAAACTACAATGGACTACAATGGACTATTCCAAGATTCCTAGACAGACAGAAAAGTGGAACAGCCCGCGTAGACTTTCAGTCACGGCCACATCGTTGATGTCGCTTGGTATGCACTACAAAGCCGATATGCAGCGAGAAAGTAACCCTGCGTGTTAAAGCACAGACAATATGCACAGACGCAGGACATATTGGTGCCAAAGTGCGACCGGAAATATTGTAAGTTGTTGAATAGCACACGATATGAATTTCATACTCGCAAAAGACCATAGATTCCAGCTTGCTATTTACAATACTGTTACTAGAATTTAATGTATTGCAAATATCGTTCAGGCAAGATTCCATTTATTGCAACGTTTGAAATGAGTAAATAAATAGATAAAAAGGGAAATGGCAAGGAAGCAAAGAGACTTTCATTATAATCATTTCATACGTTCTGAAGTGATTTCAGTGTTTCCTATAGGTACTAATTATTGAAGTTAGGAGCCTGTAAGGATAATATAGTTTTCTCTCTTACATGGGAACGTCATCAACTCGACTTCGTAAAAAATATATGTACGTACGCCAGAAATCGAAATCTCGTAAAAATTTGGGCCATTATTCAGATACTACTCAGTTACTGCTTCTCCAGAGAACAGCTTTTAAACATTCGCTCGCTCGAGTTGTTCCTCACTCGGCCCGCTTCACTGCGGCCGCTTAACGCCCGAACATCTGGTACTGTGAACAGAGTCTAGTAAGAGGTTTGTGCTCGCGATGTCAGTTAACCCACAGGTTACCGTGTGGCACCTCCAGGAGCGGTATGGACTGATGATTAATCTGCAACGATTAAATGTCAAAGAATTAGAGCGCTTTAAAGTCGTCACCTGTAAGCAAAATCATTTTCAGTTATTAGACGTATAATACACGGTAAAGAAAATACATGGTGCTTTATTTTTGCTTCTCCTTATATCTTTCAAATGCGTTGCAGATATCAGAGACAATTGCACTGATGAAGACATGATGGATACAGAAGAAAATAGCGGGTTGACGTTGGGTGCTCCGCGGTGGAGTAGCCGAGCAGTCTAAAGCGTCTCGCTGCGGAGCACGCGGTTGCTTGCCGTGGAGGTTCGAGTCCTCCCTAGGGCATGGGTGTGTGTGTGTTGTCCTTCGGTTAGTTTACCTAGGTTTAAGTAGTTTGTAAGCTACGAACTGATGTCCACGCAGTTTGGTCCGATAGATTTACACACATTTGATTTGACGTTCGGTGCAGATGAGAAGAGGATGACGTCGACGATAACGACGCTGCCATTTCATCATCGTCTGATTCGTCGAGCCCTTTTATTGCTTCAACGGGGCTTGGGCGTAGAACTAAGGTCGTCAGTTATGGCAAGCCGGCCACGGTGGCCGAGGGGACTGAGGCGCTCCAGTTCAAATGGTCAAATGTTTGTTCAGCTTAAGGGACTTAACTACGGGGTCATGAGTCCCTAAACTTACAAACTACTTATGAACTACGTACAACTAAGGACGGCACAAATATCCATGCCCGAGGGTAGACCGTGACTGAAGCGCCTCAGTCCCCTCGGCCACCGCGGCCGGCAGCGCTCCAGTCACGGTCTGCACGGCTACTACGGTCGGGGTTCGAATCCCCCCTAGGGGTGATAAGTAGTTCATAAGTAGTTTGTAAGTTTAGGGACTGATGACCCCGTAGTTGAGCTGTACAAAAATTTGAACATTTGTGTTATGCCAAGATGCGCTCCGTTGCGTTTTGGAAAAGTTGAAAAATTGCAATCTATCTTTCAAGACCGTGAAGACGAACATTTAATTATTAAAACAGAAAAGGGATCTGTTCATTTGGAACAAATACGTAGAAAATTGTAATACGCATCGTCAAAAGCTTACAAAAGTAAATTTAATCTGTGTCGATAAATTTCATAATGCAGACATCGATAAGTTGCCGATCCACGGCGTTAACATACAGTAGTGGGGCGTTCAAGCTGCGGTGGAGGTGGGCCTAAAAAATTTCAACACATCTGCTGGGTGGGTTTACGGTTTCAAGAAGAAATATGGTGTTGTGTCACGAAAGATAACTCATTTTACGATAGCAAAAATACGTAACTAACCATCCATAAATAATGCCTGAGAAAAATTCGTCGCCGACACCAGAGCTGTTACTGAAATGGTCGGCACACGTAATGTTTACAATATGGATCAATGTGGATTTAATTTAGAAATGAAGTCAGGTCGATCTCTTGCAGAAAAGGGGACAAAATATGTCGTCACAATCGTGCTGTCCGTCAGTAATGCCCCTTTCACACGGGAGGACGTGTATCTGGATGCAGTGAGCCGCTGTTTTTTCGGCAACAGAGAGCAGAAGTCCGGCTCACTGAAACCTGTCCTCTTCTCTCAGAGCTGACCGCCCCTGCACTCCCTTACCCCTAAAGCTCTGTATAGGGAAAGTATGGCCAGCCTGCCAGCGGCAGCCATGTTGGGCCTATTCCGCTGCTGCTTACGCACCGACCGCTACGAAGTTCCCAGCGCTTAACAGTACTTATGAACCAATTTTTTCACGTGTTATAGTGTGATACATTCTGTAGATAATGATCTCAATTTCTGTCCATTATTACTTATAGTTTCCGTGCTACATCAAATTAAGTAAACTACTGCGCAAAATTTTAAACAGTTTGCAGAGGAAAAGTCGCATTGCGTAGACTTTGCGTATGGTTGATTTTAGCTCATACAATGCTGCGGACGAAATGTAGGTAAAATATCGCAAATTTATTTAAGGTTCAGAGCAGGACGATAACTCTTTTCATTCTCGAGATACAGGCTGCTATATCCGACGGACAGATGCGGGAACTTCGCGTACTTCTGTTCATGCGGACCTGGCTGCTCTACGGAATACTTATCGTCCGATTTTAAGAAAACTGGTTTATGGCTCTATATCTAAAGAGTTCACCTATAATTCAGGCTGACCTGTACCGTAGCCAAATATTTCAATAGACCGCGAACATGTCATCATCGGAGCATAGTGTAAATTAAGAGTATTTTCTTGGGTATTATGTACTTATATCTTACATGAACTACGAAAAATGCAAGGAGATACCCACTACATGTCTTTCACCAGAAACAGAAATTAAACGTGTCTTTACAACGCCAATTATATTTGAATGTCTAATATTTGTCTTGTTTCAATTCTTTGTTTCCTGTTATGACAGACTATAACACACGAATACCAATGAGAAAAGCTTGTTTCAGGAACTGTATGTTAATTTCATATCTAAACGAGAATCTAGTCACTCACTAATATGTAAAATAAAATTGTGTATTTTCGGCAACTACCTGCAGATAAAATCAACGACGCGTGAATAATTTAACCTCACGACGTTGTGCAGGAATTTTCTCCACAAATTTATTCGAGTTAAAAATATATAGCTATCTGCTGCGTGATCCATTCGTCAGTGAATCTTTAATCTATTAATTTACATTATGAATTAAAATCATCACAGCACAAGAACCGAAGTTCGTTTCTGGACTCCTAGTTTTCTCTGACGACTTTCATCAGCCAGACTGTTCATCTTCCTGCATTTCTGATACCTAATGCAAGTACTATAATGTATACCTCCCTTCTTCGCTTCTTAAAAACACCCAAAAAGTACAACACTGTGGCATTATTCAAACCAAAACATACGAATATTCATAAGGTTTTCAAGGACAGCCAAGCAACGTATAGGACCAAGATGGCGGAAAGAACCACGTGACTCGATTTCAGCCAATCACGAGCTGCAGACGGCGGCAAGCGGTGCGGAAAAGGATGGCCGTACTTTCCCTATACAGAGCTTTACCACACCCCTGCCTGCAGCTGTCACATGGTACCTAACTGCTGCTTGCTGACGTGCGGTTTCCAGAACCAGACAGTAACAAAATGTTACCTTTAGAGGAAGTAGTAGTAGTTGTTGTCGGTGGTGGTGTTGCTGCTGCTGCGGTTGTTATGAAGAAACACAGACTACGAAAAAGAAACCAGTCATGGCATCCCGTAACTAGTTCTCGATTGAGCTTTATTATAACTGTAAAATATGTCATTGAAATTAACAAAATTTAATGTCACGGAAGTTTTCCGAGCTAGTACGACACCGTATGATAGATATTAAAGAAATTTTGTCAGACCCAGAACTGATGAATTATCACATTGTTGTGGATTTCTAAAGTGAACTGAGAGGAACGTTGTGTGTAACTGCTATCTAGCATGACTGTAAAGGCCGTAAACTCTACAAAATACCTAGGAATTACTGTTACTTAAGACTTAAACTGGAAAGAACACGTAGATAATGTCGTGGGAAAGGCGAACCAGAGGCCGAGGTTTTTTTTTTTTTTTTTTTTTTTTTTTTTTTTGCAGAACCCTTAAAAGGTGCAACTACAAAATAAACTGCATACACTACGCTTGTCCGTACATTTTAGGAGTATTGCTGCCCAGTGTGGGATCCTTATCAGGTGGGTTTGACGGAAGACATCGAAAGAGTCCAGGGAAGGGCAGCTCGTTTCGTATTGTCACAATACAGGGGAGACAGCCTTACGGAAATGATACAGGATCTGGGATGGGAATTATTACAACAACGGCCCTTATAGCTGCAGCGTGGGCTACTTACGAAATTCCAATCGCCAACATTCTCCTCAGAATGTGAAAATATATTGTTGACTCCCACTTACATAGGTAGAAATGACCATCAGAATAAAATACGGGAAATCAGAGTTTGAACGGAGAGATTCAGGTGTTCTTCCTTCCCGCGCGCTATTCGAGAATTGAATGGGAAATAGTATAATGGTGGTTCGATGAACCCTCTGCCAGGCACTTAAATGAGATTTGCAGAGTATCCCATGTAGATGTAGACTGAGGATTCAATTAATCAGATGTTTAAGAGCCCCATATTATTGGCCTACGCTGTATTCCGCAATGAAACACTGTTTTCAAAATGGTCAAATGTTTGTAAACCCTGTAAACTGTATCCATAATCCTATGGCAGGAGTCGCCATGTGTGAACTATGTCGTGAGTTATGAATTAATATATACCAAACAGAAAAAATGTACTTGAAAAATTATTGGTAAACTGTGCAATTTAACTATTCTGTTTCCCCTCCAAAACAGTAAAAAAAAGGGTGCTCTTAAATGAAAGATCTGCTCAAAATCAATTTATTATAATTAAACATGAAAAATAAATCAGATGACATTTTCTATCATGTAAAATAAATAATGGTATTCAAACAATTTTTAGAAATGTTAAAATATTGAAAAATGACTGGCTGAGTCAAAGGTCGGAGGTTTTGCAAAACATAATGCTATTAGATTGGCTACACAGGGGTTTGAAATTATCGCTAGCCCTAAGCTCCCCAGAGTAAATAGGCAGATCTCAAAATAAGGGACAGAATCCAACAAGTCTGATTCATGTAACCCCCCCAGCAAGTACGTCACCTTACCCACACAGATGATCATTGATGGCAACGCCTCAGGCTCGCAGGCAGCAGGCGGTGGGAGCGAATGAGCTGAAATTTTTATCCGACCGTAATTGCTTCAACCTGTTAAGCAGAGTCGACATGTATCGGCGTTGCTAGGCAGTAGCTGTGCGATTCTATCACGCTAGTAGACTAATCAATATTTTGCATAGGTGACACAAAGGCCACTAGGCACAAATAGATCGTTCACTTTCGTAATTAGATCTGTAAAAAAAGAAAAAGCAGTGCCCGATTCGCAAAGACACGAATGCTCAAATAGAGACTTCTAGAAAAACGAAAACTAAACCGTGGCCGCTCACAGCGTAACCACCGGACAATGTAACGGCCGAATCTTCGGAATCAAACACAAGTCTAACCAGAGGACCGTTTAAGACGATGGCCTCTCCGCGAATCTAAATGGAGTGTTCCATGTCTCCCGAGGTCCGTACACTTCGGACGCTCAAACAGGAGTCTCCGAGGTCCGTAAACTTCGGACGCTCACACAGGTGTCTCCCGAGCTCCGTACACTTCAGACGCTCAAACCGGAGTCTCCCGAAGTCCGTACCCTTCGGATGCTCAAACAGGAGTTCCCGAGGTCCGTACACTTCGGACGGTCACACAGGAGTCTCTCGAGCTCCATACACTTCCGACGCTTAAACGCGAGTCTCCCGAGGTCCGTACCCCTCAGACGCACAAACAGGAGTTCCTCGTGCCTTCTCGCGCTCTGCCGCAGCTCACGGCAAGTGACGGGCGGCCACATCCACGCGCAATAGACGCACCAATCTCTGCTAACGGCTAATAGTAAGACCAATCGGATGGCGTAGCGCCATTGACGCTGTCACACTAAAATAAAATCAGGACGCATTCTCTGCGGCTGCCAAGAGGCTCCACCCACGCCACCAAAGCTTCCCGCGGATTTCACCGTTCCTAGGGTGAGAGCCCTGCAAGGAATTTCAGCTTGCTCTTAACTATGGTCACACAACCTAAAAATGTTAACGTTGTGCTATATATACAGCCGCTGGAGCCAACCCTTGGGGTGCCAGACGGGCAGAAAGCTTTCCTCTAAACCTAACCATTTGTCACACTAACTATGTTCAAACTCTGCTGCCTTCAAGGAATTTTTTTAGATAACGCCTAAGGGCAGTACGTCTCCATAAACAGCCCCGGGCCTAGAGCACTCTGCTATTGTTTGTATCCGGCAAATTTCTCTCTTGCGAAACGTCTGAATGACTAAAAAAGCAGTCCCCGTTATCGCCCACCGTAAACCGCGGTCCACCATTGTGTAAAGCGTCCCACACACTCTACAAAATTCTCCTAGGTATACTCCGCCCCCCCCCCCTGGACGTAGTGTGGCATCGAACAGGTCAAGCCAACCCCTCGTCCTTCCCCGAAGGTGAGCGAAAGTTAGTGGGAGGGGGAGACCTCCAAGAGCTTCTCTGCTCTGTGCGGCCTGGCCGTACCCAACACGGAGAACCACTTTTTAGCAGCAAAGCTGCGCCAATAAACATTAAAAAACACGAAATTTTTATATAAACAGAGAATGTAATACAATCCCAGGAGCCTATCACGCCTGATGTGTCCCCAAAGGCACAGAAATCAAAATAAAAAAAAAAGATCTACAAAGAAAAATGTTACATATTTCAATAATTAGCGTAAAGAGAAAGATACAGTAACACAAGGTTAGTATGAAAAATAGACTAATTACAGCCCCCATCTCACAACCCAATGAACCAAACAGCTATGGTCGTCAGTTAGTAGACTTACAAACGAGTTTGCCGGTCGCGTTGGCCGAGGAGACTGAGGCGCTCCAGTCACGGTCTGCACGGCCACTACGGTCGGGGGTTCGAATCCCCCTTCGGGCATGGATATTTGTACCGTCCTTAGTATGAGGTAGTTGATAAGTAGTTTGTAAGTTTACGGACTGATGACCCCTTAGTTAAGTCCCATAAGACAAACATTTAAACATTTTTACAAACGAGTTTAATTACACAAGGACAACACACACACACACACACACACACACACACACACACATACACACAAAGAGAGAGAGAGACGCGACACAGACATAGACACACACGTCCGAGGGATACTCGAACGTCCGTCATAAACGGCCACCCAGACCATAGCATGACGCCTTGGACCACGCGGCCATTCTGCATGGCTATAGAGACACACGACAGACGTTTACTAGTGAAATACACTGGTAAATGGACGCAAACTTTAGAGACGCTGAATCAACAATGTGGACCCGTACGGCTACAAGCGGCTCCCTGTATCCTGTGTGAACGCTCCCATAAGGCTCCGTGTGAAGCGAGCAGCAGACTATTCACCTGACAAGCTACACTGCGGCTCTCTGAGCCGATGTCGAAGCTCTGTGTCTCTCGTATGAAATCTCGCATAGGATCCAATGTAACGCGAGTCATTCAGCTCCCTGCAGCTGGATGCACGGCTTCCCGTGTGAAAGGGGCCTAATACGACTCATAGCTACGCAATAATGCCAACGGTATCTACAGAAGGGCAGTTGCATTCACCTCTGTTCGTTGCTTGAAAGAGCTGACCTGATCTTTGGGTCGCGAGTCAGACAAAAGTTGTTTCACAGGGACAATACTATCGTATTCGCCGCATCTTCTGTGAAACTGAACAAGGAACACTTACAGCAGTGCCGGGCAGAGGTGTTTAATGAAATCATCCGAGATGAAAACAGAATAGTTTTAATAGTGGATTCGTTTTCTGGTTATAAAGGTTTGTCAGTGGATGAAGGGCATGGAGTTGAAAACACCGCAGTTTCCTTATTGACAATACCACCCGGTGGCACAAGATACTGTCAGCCACTACATGTAGTTGGCTTCTGTGTGTTCAAGGGTTTTGTCCGGAGGTTTACAAACTTCATACGACTTCTGGGTGTCACAATGAACTTCGGTCAGTGTAACACCATCCTGCACATGCAGTCGCTTATTCAAAGGCAGTTATGTGCACCAGTGTTTACATTAGTGCTCCGGTACGATTGCTATCAAAGCGGCTACACCAGTAACCGGCCAGAACGCCCTGAAAATCATGTGAAATAGTATTTTGACGCTGGTGGAGTGTAAAAGTAGACCACTGTACGTAAAAAAAAGCTTAATTCTGGTAGGAGGTACCCAGATAAGAATTTACTGTTATAAAAAGCTTAATTTTAGCAATGAAATTAGCAGAAAATCCGTGTGAGCCAAAAAACCTTGTTCCCTGGCCCAAATTGAGTACTGACTTGGTTCAAATTATTCTAATAACAGGAAGTTAACGACTCAGTGGCCAAAATACGTTTATTGGGGCATGGGTGTGTGTGTTGTCCTTAGGTTAGTTTACCTAGGTTTAAGTAGTTTGTAAGCTACGGACTGATGACCACGCAGTTTGGTCCGATAGATATACAAACATTTGAACAATTTGAACCAACATACGTAGCAGCTCACACGAATTACACACAGACATTATAAACAAACCACCACAATTAAAGTTATTTCGTAAAGGTGGCCAATAAACATTTATAGCGCAACGGAACTTACACATAAAAATTTGCATCTGAGTTTGTTCTCAGCACTGGTGAGAAAAAAGTTAAATAAAAAGGGGGACGGTGCTCGAAAACTACTATTTATAGGAAAGTCAAAATTACTGAACTGTTGTTTATTCAAGTCGAACACATGCAAAATGGGGAAACAATTTTGTTAATACAAAAAAACTGCATCTCGTTACTGGAACTAATACTGACGATGCCCAGCATTGAATTTAACATAAATTACACAGAACTTAACGCTACTGGGCGGAAGATTTACAAACAGCACTCACTCGCTCACACACACGCAATGCAGCAGCGAAACTCACCAAAATCAGCCTACTGAGACGAGGCAGAAGCAGGTGCCGCTATCGTAGGCGAAACTCAGCAAACCTGGAGGTACCACACAACACGATATACAATGAAATTGCGAAGATGGCTCTGGTCTTTCGTGCTCGATTTGAGATGGTACGTGAGTATAGCAAAGTTAAGTTGCATTTAGATTAGACCGTGAGCAAACACGCTAACGGCGACACACGGCTACGTTTCATGTTCGCACTCCACTGAAGGTGAAGTGGTTAAAAATCGGATTCATGGCACAAAGTCACGGCGGATTTTAAAGTCGCAATCTGTGAGTGAACTAACTCGGCACTAGTTGCGTAAGAAGTGGCGTGAATTCAGGTGATTAGCTGCAAACCCCTGAAGTCGTAGTTCGGACCCACATGGTTCCGAAAACCGATAAAAATGTACAAATTCAATGTCCGAAAAATAAAGAGAATTAAGTACGGCATGCAACCCCTAGAACTGCCTAGAATTTCATAAGGAACCTACTGCAATGCAGCAACATGCGATTGGGAGCGGTTACAGAGACGGAAAAAGTCCAGGCTCAAAACCCGAAAAAGTGAAATAATTACAAAGTCGGAAAAATAAAAATAAAAACTACGGCGTCCAACCTATAGAAATGTATAAAAATTCATAAGCAAGGTATTGAAGGATGTTGTAAAGGCTCGGAGAGAATTACTGGCCAAGACTGAGTGTATACTACAAGTTCAGAGAAGAAACAGCAAAATTACAAAATAGGCGGGGTGAGAAGATCGCGAAATGTTAGTGGAAATCAGAAGGATAAACACATGGTGACTTGCGTTATGGGCATGGAACAAACAATAGTGGAAACTGAAGGCTTTGTTCTAAGAACCAACCACATGGGAGGAAACGATAACGAAGTTTTACATGCACTGTACAAAAATGCCCCACAAATCTAGAAATAATTCACACTGAGTTCATACACCGCCATATAATCACAAAAGGTTTGAATATACCAGGCCATTATCAAACTGCAACTAGTAACACATACACCGTATTTATCTGTTGGAAATCACTGGATTGAAAAACTAGAACATATTTCCGCACAAGATCAGAAGGAATATTCCAATAATAATAATAATAATAATAATAATAATAATAAATAAAAAATAAAATAAAATAAAATAAAAAATAAAGCTAAGTTGAAGAGTCTAAGTTAAACATGCTAGACAACGCCAGGAGCCACGGGAAAGCTACCGGAAGCTGGAAAATCCGAGGTAACAGCGGTGGTGGGGAGAGAAGATCGTGAGACTCGCCCTGGAGAAGGTTCGTCGACTAGCTCGTAAGAAAAGGGCCATTAGATTCTTGCACATCCACTTAAAAGTAAAACAAGTACACATTCTCACAGGGACAGTAGCGTAGCAGAGAAGCCGTACCTACTTCCACACTCATAACCACAAAAATAAATTATTAAAATAACAAAATCGAAGCAATATTAACTAACATTTCAGAAACTAATATTTAAAAACATGGAATAAGAATGATATTTCTCATGCCTTGAAAAGAATGGGGTTCTAGTTTTAACAAAATAATAATCTAGCAACATCAAATAAATTACAATTTTATAAAAAAAATATATGGAAGACGACAGACGGTCGTCTTTCAAGTGCTATGTTCATTATGTCAAAGTACGCGATATCTAATGTGTAGCTGTTGTCGAAGGTCTCTTTGCTTTGAACATTTTTATACCGCGCTTTATAACTGCAGTGGATACGAATAACACGGTTATTCAACAAGCAGTGTAACGTAATTGGATTTTTAGTACCTTTTATGTACACCAAGTGGAGTAAACGTGAAAGAGTTAAAGTACATATGTCTGATTGTGTAATATTATCTCCTCCTGCACTTTCCTAGCTCTTAAAATTTCATATTTAGGGAGACTCGCGTCCGGATATAAGTAGCCGCAGTGAAACGGGCCGAGTGAGGAACAACACGAGCGCGCGAGTGTTTAGAAGCTGTACCTTGAGGTGGCCGTAACTTTGAGGAGGTCGTGATATCGATTTCTGGGGTTGATATCTAGCTCATGTATTTTTTTCTCAAGAAAATATAAGGTCGAGTTGATGATGTTTCCTTCTTAGTGATAGAGCAACGTAGACGTAGTGTATATCTTCTTCCGGTGATAACATACCTCTACAACGACATTTGGAAACACCAAAGAATGATATTACAGCAAAAAAAAAAAAAAAAAAAAAAAAAAAAAAAAAAAAAAAAAAAAAAAAAAAAAAAAAATGTTATGTAGCATATACCCGGATTTGTCTGCGACTGCTAATAAAATATATGTTAGAATACGCTTTGGGTTTGTTACTTGTCATTTCATTTTAAAAATGCAACTGAAAGAAAGAAAATTATTGACAGGAAAATTCCACATGGTACTTTGCAATTTTAACAGTATATTTTTTCCAAAACAGAAATATGGTGTCATGCTGTGGACCGAAACAATTTGGCTCCACCAGTAGCGTATACAGAAAAGTAAAATTTTAAGTAGAAACCTACGATATATTGTATCAATTTCGGGGTTCATATTCAGAAGATAATTTGCGGTAAAGCCCCTTTCACTGTACCGAAATAAAGAATTTCTAAGGTTGACATTAAATCACAACAAAATAAGCTTTTTTTATTTACATTCATCGTTTTGGGATGGGGGTCTGGTCTGGACCATTTGTTAAACAAATTAGAATTTTTTTTACAATGAATATTGTTGAAGTATCCAGCCACAAACACGAAAAAGTGTTGTGAAAACTTTACACCCAACTTCTCATAAGCACTGTCATGATTTCAGATACGTGAATTTTAAAGTCACTTCGTCCTAACTGGACATTCCAGAAAGGGGAAAATCTAAGTAGCTCTCTTAGGCGTTTGCAGATGAAACCGTCATTTACCGTCTAGTAAAATCATCTGAAGATCAAAACCAAGTGCAGAACGATCTGAAAAAGATATCAGTATGCTTCAAAAATTGGTATTTGATTCTAAATAATGAGAAGTGTGAACTCGTCCACATGAGTACGAAAAGAAATCCGTTAAACTTTTGTTTACAAGATAAATCAATCAAAAGTGAAACTCCACAAAATACCTAGGAATTACTATTACGTCAGACGTAAATTGGAAAGAACTTGTAGATAATGTCGTGGGAATGGCGAACCAGAGATTGCGTTTTATTGGCAGAACCTTAAAAGATGCAACACAACTACAAAAGAAACTGCATACAGTAGGCTTGTCCGTCTATTGGAGTATCGAAAGAGTCCTATGAAGGGCAGCACGTTTCGTATTGTCAAGATACAGGGGAGACAGCGTTACGGAAATGGTACAGGATCTGGGATGTGACTCGTTACAACAACGGCGCTTATCGCTGCGGCGTGTGCTACTTACGAAACTCCAATCGCCCACATGCTCCTCCGAATGCGAAAATATATTGTGGACTCCCACTTACATAGGTAGAAACGATCATCGGAATAAAATACGAGAAATCAGAGCTCGAACGGAGAGATTTAGGTGTGTTTTTTTCCGCGCGGTATTCGAGTATGGAATGGGAGATAAATAGTACAATGGTGGTTCGATGAACTCTCTGCCAATAGTATCACATGTAGATGTTGTGCTACGAGAAAACAACAATAATCGGCCTATCACAGCTCGCAAGAAGATCTCCTCAGTGTTATCCTCTGTGTCAGGTCGTGAATCTTTTTCGCTGACGCTTAGGTGAGACGCCCGTGTCTACGTAAGAAATTTCCTCCCCGTACCGCTATATCGACGGCTTGGGGCGGCCATTGTGCGAACACCCGGCGACCTCCTGGTAGAGTTCCCAGAAGGACGGCTACGGCCCTTTGAAGACAGCGGATACGCAGAATGCGTGTCCCTTCCGTCGTCAGCCATGCCATTCAGCAAGATCGCGCAGCAGGCCCTAGCTCCGTGCTCACAGCCAAGCCGAGCAAATATTCCCTTAAAATGAAACTTGCATCCATTCTATAAGTGTGGAACCTGCTACTCTGTTGATAAAGAAATCAGAAAATAACAGCAACCAGTATATGTATTTACCAGTACCGGTTTAGAACTGCATGGCAGTTCATCATCAGGTGGTATACATGCTTTATATGTTACTCATAACATTATGGAACTCGTTTGATTGTGGTGCGATAGGAAATTATGTGTGAGCTTTGTCTTTGGCACTAAATTACCACATTTACAAGTTCTAAACAGGTACTTACAGTTAGTTCATACTGCTGTTTCATGATAAGTGATTTTTCAGGCATTTTAATGCTGAAAAGCTGCCCACAAAACACATACTTTACCACAGCACTCGCTTTCCACATGTTTTACAAACATAAACAATACAGAGATATATACAGTTGGTTGTCGAAGATCACAGTTGATGCACAGATGTTATTTTAAACCAGTTACAGTTTCAATAGTTAACGTGTTCATACATTTCTATTTACATTATTCACTTACAGTGGTGTTTTCTTTATTCCTTAATACTGTAATGGTAGCACTAATGTTACATTTGAAGAAAAATCCATAAACTCCAATTATAAGATTACACATATGTGGTTTGAGTAGCATTTTGGAATGTCATGGTGGGGGGGGGAGGTGTTATGTGATGTAAGAATGTGTATGCCTGAGAAAACCAAACACACATACACATTCTTAGATCACATAACACCTATCCCCCCTTGCAATTCCCAAATGCTACTCAAACCGCATGTTTAATCTTATAAATGCAGTCTATGGATTTTTCTTCAGATGTAACATTAGCACTACCATTACAGAATTGAGGAATAAAGAAACCAGCACTGTAAGAGAATAATGTAAATAGAAATGTATGAGCACGTTAACTATTGAAACTGTAACTGGTAAATAAGCTTAAAATAATATCTGTGCATCAACTGTGATCTTTGACAACTAGCTGTATATATCTCTGTATTGTTTATGTTTGTAAAATATGTGGAAAGCGAGAGCTGTGGTAAAGTATGTGTTTTGTGGGCAACTTTTCAGCACTAAAATGCCTGAAAAATCACCTATCGTCAAACAGCAGTATGAACCAACTCTAAGTAGCTGTTTAGAACACGTTTTAAACTTGTAAATATTGTAATTTAGTGCCAAAGACAAAGATCACACATAATTTACTAAATCATTTGGTGGTAACGCAGGAGTAGGTCTGATAATGAATAACAAAATAGGAATGCGTGAAAGTTACTATGAACAGCATAGTGAACGCACTATCGTAGTAAAGATAGACACGAAGCCAACATCGACCACAGTAGTGCAAGTTTATATGCCAACTAGCACGGCCAATGATGAGGATATCGAAAAAATGTATGAGGAGATAAAAGAAATCATTCAGAAAGTTAAGGGAGACGAAAACTAGATTGTGATGGGGGACTGTAACTCGGTAGTAGGAAAGGGAAGAGATGGAAATGTAGCAGGTGGACTGGGAAAAAGGAATGAAAGTGGAGATCGCTTGGTAGAATTTTGCGCAGAGCACAATTTAATGATCACCAACACTTGGTTTAATTATCATAAAGGAAGGCTGTATACGTATAAGAGACCAGGAGACACTGGAAGTAACCAGATTGACTTTATAATGGTAAGGAATAGATTTAGAAACCAGGTTCTAAACTGTAAGACATATCCAGGGGCAGATGTAGACTCTGCCCATAACTTACTGGTTATGAACTGCAGATTAAAACTTAAGAGACTGCAGAAAGTTAGAAAGGTTAGGAGATGGAATCTGGACAAATTGAAGAAACCAGAGGTGGTTGAAACTTTTAGAAGGAGCATTAGGCAAGGATTGGCTGAAAATAATACAGTAGAAGAAGAATGGGTAGCTCTGAGAGATAGGGTAGTGAAGGCTGCAGAGGACTATATAGGCAGAAGGACAAGGCCTAATAGAAATCCCTGGGTAACACAGGGTATACTGAACTTAATCGATGAGAGGAGAAATTATAAGAATTCAGCAAGTGAAACAGGAAAAAGGGAGTACAAACATCTGAAAAATGATATTGACAGGAAGCGCAGACTGGCTAAGCAGGAGTGGCTAGAGGACAAATGTAGCACCGTAGAAGAATACATAACTAAGGGAAAGATAGATACCGCCTACAGGAAAATAAAAGAGGTATTTGGAGGCAAGAAAAGCAGCTGTATGAATATCAATAAATCAGATAGAAAACCAGTACTAAGCAAAGACGGAAAACTGAACTGTGTAAGGCATATATAGAGGGCCTATGCAAAGGAAATAAACTTAATGGCAGTATTCTAGAAATGGAAGACCAAGTGGAGGAAGATGACATAGGAGATATGATACTGCGAGAAGAATTTGACAGTGTGCTGAAGAACTTGAGTCGAAACAAGACCCCTGGAATAGATGATATTCAGTCTGAGCTGCTGATATCGTTAGGAGAGCCATTCGTGAAAAAATTGTATCACCCAGTATGCAAGATGTATGAGACAGGGGAAGTACCCTCCGACTTCAAGAAGAATATTGTAACTCCAATTCCAAAGAAAGCAAGGGCAGACAAGTGTCAAAATTACAGAACTATCAGTTTAATAAGTCATGGTTGCAAAATACTAACACGAATTATTTACAGACGAATGGAAAAACTTGTGGAATCCGACCTCGGGGAAGATCAGTTTGGATTTACGAGAAATGTAGGAACACGGGAGGCAATACATTACGACTTATCTTAGAAGACAGGCTAAGGCAAGGCAAACCTACGTTTTTAGCGTTTGTCGACTGGAATACACTCTTGCAAATTCTGAAGGCATCAGAGGTAAAATATAGGGAGCGAATTATATTCAACCTATACAAAAACTAGACAGCGTTTATTAGAGTCGAAGGGCAAGAAAGGGACGCAGAGGTAGGGAAGGGAGTAAGACAGGGTTTTAGCCTTTCCCAAATGATGTTCAATCTGCACATTGAGCAGGCAGTAAAGAAACTGAAGGGGGAATTTGGAGAGGGCATTAATGTGCAGGGAGAAGAAATAAGAAATTGCGGTTTGCCGATGACATAGTAATTCTGTCAGAGACCGCAAAATATCTGGAAGAGCTGTTGAATGGGGTGGACAGTGTCTTGAAAGAAAGATATAAGATGAACATTAACAATAGTAAAACGGAGGTAATGGAATGCAATGTCAGAAAATCAGGCGATGCTGAATGAATTATATTAGGTAATGAGACAATAAAAGTAGTAGATGAATTTTGTTATTTGGGTAGCAATATAACTTCTGATGGCCGAAGTAAAGAAGGTATAAAATGCAGAATAGCTATGGGAAGAAAAGGCGTTTCTAAAGAAGCGAAACTTGTTAAAATCCAATATTAATCTAAATGTTAGGAAGTCCTTTTTGAAAGCATTTGTCTGGAGTGTAGCACTGTATGGGAGTGAAACGTTGACGATAAAGAGTTCAGATAAAAAGATGATAGAAGCTTTTGAAATGTGGTGCTACAAACGAATGATGAAAATTAGATGGGTAGATCACGTAACTAATGAGGAGGTGCTTAACCGAATCGGGGAGAAAAGGAGTTTCTGGCATATCCTGACTAAGTGAAGGGATAGATTGGTTGGCCACATTCTGAGACATCAAAGAATTGTCAACTTAGCATTAGAAGGAAGCATGTGGGGACGAATAAGGTAAGCAGATTCAAAAGGATGTAGGTTGCCGAACGTATTGTCAGATGAAGAGACTTGCACAGGACAGGGTAGCATGGAGAGCTGCATCAAACCAGTCTGCGGACTGTAGACCACAACAACAACAGTACTTCCCTGGGGCATTACAGACGATACCCGTGAACCCTCGCTGTCGAGGAGGATTGAATGGGAGCCACTCACATATCTCTGAACATATTCCAGTGGTCGTACTTTCTTTAGTAGTCTATATTGAACGCTATGTGTCAAACGATTTCCGTAACCGAGAAATATGCAGTCTGCCTATTGTCTTTCATCAATGGCTCGAAAATGTCATGTGGGAAAATGGAAAGCTGAGTTTAACACGAGCGATTCTTCCTAAACCCCTGCTGATACATAAACAGACCTGATCATTCTTAAAGAAATTTACTCTTTGCATAATGATAATATGTTCGAGTATTCGACAGCAAATTGATACACAGCGCTCGTTAAAGGATTCGCGATAAGGGGTTAAGGGGTGAACGCCGTTCAGTTGTACAGAATGTCTGTGATGTCATGATGCAGTTGTAAGCGGTTACTGCAGGGCAACAAAACGAGACAGAAATGTGGAAACATCGCCAAATAAAATAACATTCTCCAAGTTTATGTTACCGTAACTGAAATTATTGTTGCGAGCAACACTGAAATGAGACGAATTATGTACCTGCTGCTGTTTTTTGATTTGTCGCATACTGATAGGAATATTTTTCTTAATAATTTTTCATATTAATAGCTTTCTGTGGCAGCAAATTAGTAAGTAGCATTTAAGATTAATTTTATAATGATAATAACAAGCCGTCTTCAGTCACAATAAAATTATTGTTACTTAAGACGGCTTATTACTATCATTATTATTACTATATAAACCTAACCTATACGGTACAATCACGGACAGACCACAGCGAAATGTCGATTAATAATGTAGTTAAATTTTATTTGCCACATGGTAAACAGCCTTTACTTCCCGATAATTTTACTTATTAATGTCTTTCTGTAACAGCTTTGACGGATGGTGGTTCACCACATCGCTTTTCCTGTAATCTGAACAAGGAGCCCAACAGCAAAATTCCTTGTTATTAACAGGAACGAATTTCCAACTAAGACTGCATTACGTTAACATTTTACTCAGGGTTTATGTCATGCCATATATTGCTGTTTATGAAATGTAGACAAGATACCGATATTTTAATTAATTTATTTAATTGGTGTAAAGCCTAAGGGACCAAGCACTGATTAAACTTACACATAAATTATGCTAAGCGGCACACAAACACGCGATGTACATTGCTTTCCAGTTCTGACTACTGCTATAGGACTTCTCAAAATGAAGAAACAAATTAAACATTTATTGCTGCAGTGCTACGAGAGGTAGAAACACAACTCCAATGTCCCAGGAGTGACCTACACGCTAGATTTCCTGTTGTTGGTTCTGATAGACTTTTCCCTGTTATCTTTTAATTGGTGGTATACAGACCTATTTTGTCATTTAGTATGGAACAAGAAGCTCTTTCGCGTGTGTCAACCCATTTCGGCACCTTGCTCAGGTTGTGTTCCTATCGTCCTGAGGGACACAGGAGTCTGAATGTACTTGACATTTTCATTCAGTGTGTGCATACGCTCCTCTTGAAGATGCAACAACCTGGTACCAACTTTCGTTTCCAATGGCGACGCCGATATGTACAAGTGGTACTTTATCAAACATTTCCGAAGAGCACAGTAAAACTCCAATAACAGACTCCAGTTTTGCCAACAGTAGGATACAAAATGCTTTCTTGCAGTTGTGTATCCATTGTACCCTCTACAAACTATGAACATGACGAGCAACAACTGCAGTAGGGCCGTACATGACGAGCAACAGCGCCAATGGAGCAAGATTGGGACATTTACCCAGACAACTCGGTCCTAAGCTTTTAGGCTGGAGGTTTTAATATGTTGCTGCGAGGCTGGCTCAACCTTTTATATCGCTGTGGTCAGCCGGCCATGTTCCTCAGCTTAGTAATTTTCACTCTTTCTCCAGCTTTGGTATTGGGGTACTTTTCACAAGCCTCAAGTCCAATGTTCACCTATGTATTTCACTTCAACTGCACGTGTTACTTGCTGGATCGCTGTCCTTTGTCTCCTTACTGCTCACATTTGTTGGCCCTTAAATTCTTTAATTTGATAGGGCGCTGAAGTCCTAGATGTCGAGCGCCCAAAAACCCCCTATCATCATTTACTCAGACTGTCCAATCTTCACACTGTTGTCTGTCGAAGAACGCTGGAATTATGGTTCCAACTTTCGTAGTTTGTAAAATTTTAGTTGGAATCTGTACCGTTCTCTATTAGCTCTCTGTATCATTCGATTCTGGAAAATACTATTTGGTAAAAGAAATTGATTACTGCACAACATACAGTATCACATCTTCACTCTATTAGTGTTGGAATTTCTTTTCATTGTTCCTTCAGATAACTCGTTCATTTATCGAGATTTTGGTGTGTATATTTGGCGGACAGTCGCTGTAAAACTGCACTTCACTACAACGTTTTCCCAGCATCAAGAAACACCACCTTCCTCCCATTTAAACCCCTTTGAGCGTCCCGTCTCTTACTGCGGCCAGCGCCGTAAGCGCAGCCGCTGACCAGGTATTATTAGAATTAATTTTTTATTTGATCGTCTGCCAACAGTTGCTAGTTTTTTTTTACATTAACTTGTTTCAATCCTACTCGATGATCTTCTGAATCTAAAACAAGGTAAAAATTTCATATTTACTACCTGCAATTTTTATAATAATTTTATTGTAAGATGAACGAATTTAACGTTTAGCCTTGTTGTATATAATTGAAGAGTTTTACATTTTAGTTGGCACTGTTTCAGGTCTCGTCTATGATCTGACAAGTATGGTGTTTCATGAGGGCACTTAAATTTTTTATGTATCAGGGTTGCAGTACAGGCAGGGGGATGTAGAGGGGGGTAAAGGTGGGAGAAGGGAGGAAATGGGGAACTGGGCACTGTGTGGGTAGAGGGGAAGAAAGTGCTGCGAGAGTGATTGGAAGAGAGGAGAAGCAGTTTCCTTGAATTGGAGGGGGGGGGGAGGGGGTGGTGGCATTTAGCGTAATTTCGACCTAGCTAATTTTTCAAAAAAGTGACAACATAAAATTTCGCTGCTGAATAAAATAATTCGGTCCATTTCATGGATTATACTGAAGAAACAATGAAAAACTTCATGAAAATGTAATGAGATAGATAATACAAAATTCGTTACGTTTTAAAACCCACTGGAGGTGTAAAACTATGCAGTATAAAATCTTAAGTCATACTATAACAGTGTAAGAGTAAATATTGTATAAAATTCTAGTATCAAACTATCTAAATATTAAAATACCAGTAGTCATTGTGATACGGAGATTTATTGTTGATGCTCCTGATTGGTGGTGTTGCGTGTCGCACAGCTTCCGTTGTAAGGATGGAAGCAGTCTGCACGACGTCCACCTGCTAGCAGTGGGAGGGTGTGTGAGCCGATGCACTGCTCGATGGCTGTGGCCACTGCTCAGAGACGTGCTGCATCGATGTGACGGTCCGAAGTAGCCCTCGAAGTTTCCAAGAAATGCACTGTTAATAAAGTCACTCTGATGATTCATTGTTGACTGGCTTCTTCCAATTTCTTCTATCATTTGAAAGGTGCCTCATCCTTCCAACACACCATTATTTAAAGCACTTGTAAATACATAGTTGGGTGCCTTAAAGGAAAGAATATTTGTGGCTTGCATTCATGATAGCAAATGTCAGTTGGCCAACCGCTTATGTTTCTGGGCGCCGGTGAAGACCACATGAGGGAAAGCTTGCAAAGGTAGCGGCGATGCGCCGTCAAAGCGACTTCACCTCGACAGTTCGCGGAACAGGCAACCCTTCTCTGTGCAAATGGAAGCATGCAGTGGCCTCACGCTGTTTCTACTATAATAGGTTGGAATGCAGACGACGCAAACGGTGGGACCAAGATAAGAACCGTTAACATGTGACCAGAAATGTTCTTTGGGACTTTGTACTTTTGCGAGTTGAGTGACACCTGCCTGTGGGGGGCGAGAGTTTCCTACACCGACGCTGGTTGGGCCCTGCGATTGGCTGAAAACGATGCGCTCTGTCCGTACTTGCCCAGTGTGGAGGGAGACATCGTTTGAAGCTATTGGCTGTTTTTTTAAATCCATTTTTTTTTAAATCTCGCCAACCCGTGCAGAGCTGAATTTTATGAAGAGAAAACTGAGGATCCTGTCGACCGATGCCTTCGAAGGTGGTCCTATGTGGCTGCCCTGGAAGCACATTGTCTGACATTTTCAACTTGTATCCGTTTTTGATTCCACTGTAAAATCTGAAAGTGTTTGGAATTCTTTCTAAACGCTTTTGGTTTGCAGTGGGACGTGGAATCGCATATACTAGAGCTGTGTGCAGGTAGGAAGGCGGCTGAGCGAAAGGTTCTGCGCAGACAGAGAGGGAGAACACTGCGCGACGCCGCCAGATCGCCGCTTCCTCTCCTACCCGGCTGTCAGTTGACCGCTGTCAGCTGACTGGCCGCTGCGGCCGCGCGCTCCTGGCGGCAGTCTTATTCCATCGAGTTCCACTATTCGAATGTACGCAGTGCGCACCCAGTCGAGAACCTTCTACATACTTCAGCTACACGTTCTATCTTGAGTTAGATATCGTCCATACATCTTCAAAATTAATGCATTTTTCAGGCTATTCGTTTCATTTGGGCGACATAATGTTAATGGTAAGAAATGCTCTGTTTTTTGCTTGCGATAGAGAGCAACTGGAAATTTTTACAATGACTCATTTATACTGCTATGAACATGTAGTTATGACATAGATTAACGTGCATAGACAGCAAAAATAAAGTCGTATCCACATAAATGAAGCCTGTATACTGGTTTTGTACTGAGTGCAGTTGTCTGTGCCACTTCGCTACGATCACAGACGGCAAAAAGAGGCGGGCGTGTTAAAGCGAACATAACAGCAATGAGAATAAAATTCAGCTGGCCGCGGTGGCCGAGGGGACTGAGGCGCTCCTGTCATGGACTGCACGGCCACTGCGGTCGGGCGTTCGAATCCCCCCTCGGGCATGGATATTTGTGCCGTCCTTAGTGTTAGCTAGTTCATAAGTAGTTTGTAAGCTTAGGGACTGATGACCCCGTAGTTTAGTCCCATAAGTTCTACAAATATTTGAACATTTTAATAAAATTCAGTGACAACATTATAAAAATTACTAGTGACATTTTATCGAAGTATAAGTGGACTATCCAAGCCAGGCTCTCAAGAAAATATGAGGAATTAAGCAACAAAAATCCCACTGATCAATGTATAACAATACTGAAATATGTCTGAGTGAAAATATAAAGTGTATTCACGCTGTAGTAGTCATCAGTGACATTTCCACTCATATTTAGTAATTGCTAAGCATAGCCGAGTTTTCTAATAACAATATAAAATATGAACGATTTTGTGAAACATGACATCTGTGACACACACACACACACACACACACTCACTCTCACACAAACTCGCAAGCAAGCGCCTGCGCGGTATAGTTAATGGCGATTACTGTTTGCCGCTACACAAAAAATTCATACTCAAATATTTGAAAGACAGCTTAATAGTCACTAACAATATGTAAGGCCACAGCTACACAAACAAGGTAATTCTGCATTCAGTACTTATTAATTCTCAGGCCAATAAATTGACGCTCTCATCTTCGCTGCCCAGTCCAACTTCTCTTTCATTTGTGAACCAACTTGTGTGTAGTCGGATATTGGGCCCTCGAATACATTTCAAATAGTGTTCCACGCCAAATGTTCCTTTCAAAAATCGTCAATATAGCCCACTTCTTTCTTACGACCTCGTCGCTTCCCTGCAGTAATCTCTAGTGACCACTAGACATTATATTCTCCTGAGTTCCTAGTTGCAAATAAAATGGCCTTACGCGTTTCGTGGCTACTTAAAACCGAAAAAGCTAATGTTATAGCACTTAAAATAGCCTATTTCGAAGTTAACTCATATCTTTGCATATTTCAGCTGCAAAATCCAAAATGAATCTATTTCTTCTATTTTCAAAAGACTTGCTTCGAAATATCAAAGGTAGAAAAACTAAGGTCGATATCTGAAAAAAAGTACTGTCATTTGCCTGTGCAGGCAGAGTTAACGTTGCGTAAAAATTTTGTCAACTTAAATTACACGGATGCACTGCAAAGTATCCGTATTGTGAAGTCTTCCATATGGATTTTGTAATGAAACTACCGAACATTCCAAAACTGATTGTTGGCAATTTAGAGCCAGATGCACCATCCAGGGCTTATTTGATTTGTTCAAAGCAAAGCTCAAAGACTAAAGAGCAAATAATCGCACATTTTGTCAGTACTAGGTTGAAGGTGCTATATTCAAATGGCGTAGATGAAAACAAAGTGATTCTGGCGTTGACAGGTGTAACAAAATTACTCGATGATCCCTCAGTTCAGTGGGACTTCGCTTTCATTACAGCCAACTACAGATTTATGGCGGCAATTATTCCCGAAGTATTCGGCTGATGTTAACCTATCTATGACAATACAGCTTTTCTGATGGAAGTATAAAAGAAAATTACTGAAGCGTAGGTAACGTGGGAGAAAAAGAACGGGAAAAATTTCAGCAGGTTCCCCAGAACAACACCGGCCTGAAGCGCCTTTGCGAAAAATCCAGGTCTACTGAATACTGCATTCTCGTCCAAAATGTATACCGAAAGTGAAGTGCGTCCCTGTTACATACGTTGATATACAACGTTCATTCACGGCGTATAAATTAATTATACGAGCACCGTGGCTTTTCTCTGGTAAACGTTTAAAAGTTTTCAGTAATTCACTGTGAAACCAATTACGTTATGAATGTTTGAAACCACTGGTTTATTCGGTGTTTGTTAAATTGTATAGACCTATTACATGTATTTCAGCACTGGCTTCTGAATTGCATTGTATTTTTATTTTCGAAAAATATAAAGGTTGGTGTCGGTTTGGTCATTAATAAGCGTTTTTCTTCTTATTATATGTGAGTAAAAATTTGCTCATAAGTCAACACTATGTATTTTATGTTTATTTCGTCTGATGAATTCTTTTCCGGCCTACTGTAGATTTTATTTCCCCTAGATGAGGTAATGAATGACCTATTTTAGACGTCTAAAATACCCTTTTTCCGACCTAATAATCTTCGGCCTAGTGACCACTGCTTCCGTGGCGATTTAAAAGACGCTGGCCCACTGCCTGTGACGGACGCGTTCGCTTCCCTGGATGTCGCACGCCGCGCGCCTCAGCCGCCCCCGGCTGGCTGTGGCAACGTTGTGTCAGCACCACGTGGCGGTCAGTCGTCTGCTGCCACCTCCCTTCTTAAGCAGTTAAACACTCAGAACACAACAGATCTTGCTTTCTTATGTAACACTTGCCGCTTTTTTGATCCGTCAGTCATAACGAACACTTCGCAAAGGAAATAACCTTCAGTATACGACCACTGGAAGAAAATTCACGACTATACGTTCAAAGCACACTCGGCACGGCGCGAAACGGCGAAATGACGCTATTGGCTGAGTCGTCACCAGTCGTCACGTGGTGTACTGGCTCTTGCTACTGCGCATCGCCCCACCACCCGCCTTCGTAGCTGCACACAGCTCTAGTGTGAATTCTGCACCGCATAGCGTTTACTCCTTGAATTTGTAGCATTTTCCACTGTTTGTACTTAGTAATTTCAGAGTCACGAGCCGGCCGCGGTGGCCGAGGGGACTGAGGCGCTCCAGTGTTGGTCTGCACGGCCACTACGGTCGGGGGTTCGAATCCCCCCTCGGGCATGGATATTTGTGCCGTCCTTAGTTTTAGTTAGTTCCTAAGTAGTTCGTAAGTTTAAGGACTGATGACCACGTAGTTAAGTCCCATAAGCTCTACAAACATTTGCACATTTTGCAGAGTCACGATTTGGTATCACGTTCACTGGAGCGTTGATTTAATACTGATTATGTGCACCATGTTGCTTGAGTGGAGTACGAACTGGAGACGTGCCGGCAGTTGACACTTCATTTCACATGCCCCACAACCGTAGTGGGCTGGTCGTGTGTGACCATGTGTATATCAACCTCCTTTTCTTTGACTTGATAGTGATTCTCTAGAGGAATACTAACATAGGCTGTACCTCTGGGAAGTGACTTCTAGGTCACACATGCAGTAGCTACACGTCATCAGCGGCGTTCGTATTCACTCGAGATCCATCGCGATTTCACAGCTCGCCTCCCAACTCCTCCAACGACGGCGCATTGTCCCGTGAACGAAGTGGTGAAGTACATGGCACCAAGGCCCAATAATTCTGTCGGCGGTTGTTCATGTTCGCATCCCCGTGCAGTCCCATTAAAACGCACCCAATTCTCACTTTAACGCACCTCGCAGTCTTGGCGCTACCGCAAAGGCTCCGTCAGGGCGAGTAGAAAGTACGATGTGAGCCTGTTCCACAATTCCTTCACTGTAACTTAAGCCTACCTGTGAGAACTAGCGTTATTCATTTGTTGTAAGATGACCACTGGGTCAAAAGGCTGGCCTCAAAGCCTGTAATTATACTGATCAATTAATTTTATGTCTTCTTTGTCGTTTTGTACAGTGTCAAGTGCGTTAGCAATAAATTGTATTTTTTCTCAAGTCAATGAATCTTCATTTAAAGGCCCCTATGATGCTGGGTATATTAATTGTGTTGATATTTTTATTGGTTTTTATCGGAGTAACAGGTCCTTTAGACCTTGTTGGCCTTCTGCCTGCTCAATTGCACTCCATAAATGTATAAATAAGCCCAATTCAGATGATTGGTCAGGGACAATTTAGCAGGTTAGGTAATTAGCCGAACTCAGGACAATCACCTTACTTGCAATCAGAGCCTTATTTCAAGTTGTCAGGGGGCGTCCTTTTGGTTCTCTTTGGAACACTTCTAAATGTAAATACAAGAAATGTTTTCGCAATTACGAATATTAATCAGCATCAGCTATATGGTGTAATGGTGACATATGAAAATTTGTGCCGGGCCGGGACTCGAACCCGAATTCCCCGTTTATCGCGAGAGGTCGCGTTTCCATTACGCTACCCGCGCAGGCTTCTCGGAATGACCCAAACCTTCATATGACACACACTGTCTACTGCCCTTGAGTGCTCGTACATCCTATGATGTAATTCCCGCAGAGGGTGAGACTTTTTAGTATATTCGTCGCAAGCCTTGCTATGACAGATTTTTAAATTCGATGTGCAGTATCCGTGTTTATTGATAGAGCTAAGCAAACTTCCTTCAGACATGCATGCATGTCTGATGGACATTTGCTTAGTTCTATCAATAAACACGGATTCTGCACATCGTACTTCTAAATGTGTATAAATTGTTCCAACAGCGAGCTTCGATGTTAAAAGATGCATTGTAGCTAGAATACGAGAACCCTCCACCCAACTCGTGTCCCAATCTGAGCTTATACTATCCGATTGCAGAAATGTTCGAAGAAAGCTTTGATCAAATTTCAAAAACTTACAGTTTTAATTGGCGATGACTTTAACTTACCTTTGATATGTAGGCAAAAATACATGTTGAAGACCGGAGGCAAGCATAAAACGTCGTCAGAAATTCTAGTGAACAAATTCTTCGAAAATTACCTTTAGCAATTAGTTCTCGAACCCGTTAGAATACTAAATCGTTGTGAAAATATGCTTGACCTATTAGCAACTAATAATATGGAGACAACAAAGAGCATCAGAACTGCACAGGGTTCAGTGAACAAAGACTTATCGTAGTGAGACTGAATATCGGATTTCACAAATCTACCAAAATTAAACGAAAAGTATATTTATTCAAAAATGCAAATAAAATTTCTGTTCATGTATTTCTAGGTCAGAATCTCCGGTCTTTCGAAACTAACGATGTCAGTGTCGGTCAAAAAATAATATCGACAGCTACTGTGAGTTTTATTCCAATCAAATTAGCAGAAGATGGGGGCGACGTGCCGTGGTGCATAATACAGTTAAGAGCACTCTGTCAAAAACAAAGAAAAAAGCATGCCAAATTTAATCAACCACAAAATCCATTCGACTAGGAATCTCCTACAGAAACGCGAAATTTAACACGAACTTCAATGCGAAAAGCTTACAATAGCTTTCACATCGATACACAGTAACGTAGTTTGGTAGAAATTCGGATCGTATGTGAAATATAATAGTGGCAAAACACAATAAATACAATGTTAGTTACTAAACAATGCTATAAGGAACGCTTTAAAAAGTACAATGGCCACATGTGGTTATGTGGCTGTTATTTATTTACGCCTTTCGACCTCGTCATCGTCAGAATCTAAAACATGGGGTAAAGTTTCATACAATTGTACCACATCATGGCTCTGCTGAGCTATGAGTATAGTTCAGTAGGGCGATGATGTGGTACGATTGAGGGGGTCAGCGCACCAGTGGTCTAAGCCACTCTTTTAAAAAATAGAGAAACAGCAATTCAAAGTTATACAACTGTGTTTTTTCTTGGAATTTGGGATTCCCACTTTTTTTAGTAGTGGTGCATTGCATGATGTTTGGTTAGCTTAACTACAATGTTATAGAGTCTTTTGTGAAGTAGTTTTAGAAATTGTGCAATTTTTATAAGTCACCTGTAACACTTTTTCTTGGTTAGACCACTGTTGCACTGACATTTTTTGTACGTGAGAAAGATGAAAAAATGTTATTTGAATAAATGTAATTTAATGAATGATATGTTCATCCTAATAGTTATTTTACAATTTTTAATATGAATTTGAAGTAACTACACATTACACAAAGTGGTTCAGGCAATAAATAGTAAGATTATGAACTTAACATTATAACCAACAGCTTTTAGTACGGTGTACTTTTTTAGTCTTTTGCACGATTACACAGTAGAGTCACTGTACATAATCAGGAATATCAAAATTGTCTTCACTATTATCCTCCACAATATGTTGTATATTTTAGTCTTCCTAAGTTCTATTTTCAGATACCAGACTATTGTAAAATGAAATATTTCCAAAGATCATTAATATCTTTAAATTTCTTTGGGTTTATTGGCCTTGGGTTCGAATATTTTAGTATTAGCGTAACATGTTGTAGTTCAAGGGTGTGTTTATTCTTTCTCTTTTGCCCTTAAACGATATTCTCCTATGCACCTTGCTCTATGCCATCTGAATAACAATACCAGGCACAACATTTCGGTGGTTGTTGAAGAAAGACTTTCAGAATTGAAATGCGACTGAAAGCAGCAGGTTCTTTATCCTCAGTAAATTTACTTTTAGTTGTTTTATCCGTTAGAGGCTTTGAACTTACAAAATCAACCTGTTGCATTTTAGTTACATTACAGTCTCTTTTCCCTGTCCTAATATTTTTTATAAGATCTACCTGACCCAGCAGCTGTATACATATATTTTTCCTAACCTTTTTTCTTCTCTATGGGTCCAAAGTCCCTATCATAGGGTAGGTAACTAAGACCTGATACTAGATACTTGAGAACTATTTCCGTAACATATTGTTTGTGAATAATTTGCAACCAAAAACATACTAAGGATGTATTCTTATGTTAAGTAGATTAACCGATTAAATTATCAACATTGCTCGAGACATCAATCTCGGCCTGAACGTCAACCATACTTGATGATAATTCACGTAATCCAGAGACTGACCTCTCATTGGCTGTTTGAGGTTCAACCAATTTTTCACTCAAAGAAAACGGAAGATTTAATCAAGGGGAGAAATGCCTTCTAAATAATATGTAGGAGGTGATATTGCTCTATGCCAGATGATAGAAACTCCCTAAACAACAGATGGCACCAATATCCCATTTTCCGCATTGGAAAGCTGACCACCTTGATTGTACGAAATGTCATGGCCCTGCTGAACTATGAGTATGACGCTACTGATGACAGCTCCGTTAAACCGGAATTGCTAAACACAGTTTTCCGAAATTCCTTCAGAAAATGGGACGAAGCAAATACTCCAGAATTCGAATCGAGAACATTTGACATGCGTAATACAGAAGTGATAAAGCTACAAAAATTACTGGACAGAAAGAAGTCTGCCAATGACGATTGGGTACTTATAAGGTTCCATTTACAGTACTATGATGCAATAGACCCATTCCTAGTTATTATGTACAACCACTTGCTCAGCAAAGGATTCGTACCCAAAGATTAAAAAGCTGTGCAGGTCACTCCGATATTCAAGAAGGCCATATGAGTGATACGCAAAGTCACAGGCCTATATCGTTCACATCGGTTTGCAGCAGGCTTTTAGAACACATCCTTTCCTATGAACTACGTCGTAGAGAATGATCTATTGACCCATAGTCATCAGGGTGTAAGAAAGTGTCGTTCTTTACTTGCATAAGGTAATGAATATTATCCAAAAGGGATCTCAAATAGATTCCATAATTTTAGACTTCTGGTAGACTTTTGACACTGTACCTCATAAGCTTCTTCTAATCAAATTGTGCGCTGACAGAATGGTGCCACAATTATGCAGTTGGGTTCCTCATTTTCTTGCAGAACAGTTGTAACTGGCGTCACTCACTGAGGAAACTTGAAGTGATATCTGGCGTTCCCCCAAGGAAGTGTTTAGGGCCCCTACTGTTTCTAATCTTTACAAATAATTTAGGAGACGATGGGAACAGCTCTCTTAGAATGTTGGCGAATGATGCTGTTTTTGTCGCTTAGTAAGGTTACCAGAAGATGATAAGCAATTGAAAAATCTGTTATATAAAATATCTGTGTGGTACAAAAATAGGCATTAGACCCTGAACAATGAAATGTGTCAAGTCATGCATATGAACACTAAAAGAAATCCGCCAAACTTCATTTCCACGATGAATCAGTCATATATAAAGACGGAAAATTCAACTAAAAACCTAGGAATGGGTAGAACTCACAGGAAATACTATGGGCAAGGCGAACCCTCCCATTTTTTGAATACTCGTCCCCGTCTAGTTGTTGCGAACGATATTGGTGCAGAATCGTGGTCAGCTAAAACAGTTCCATAGAGATTAATATTAGAAGTTTTATTAACTGAAGAATGCAATACTCAACTTTATAACATGTGATTGTTTCTTCTCTATTCTCGCAACATCGTCTTCTGTATTATGCTAGCTGCGATGAGACCTAGTTACTGCCTAGTTTGAAGCCGACTTCTGACCGAGTTCTCACGGGCCGTCCAGATGCATGTCGGCTTAGATATAGCATGCTGTAGAGGGCGCGCGTCTAAGGTTACTCCCTCCCAGAGGCGCGGCGCCAGCGTGCGATTGGCTTTTGATCTGCTGCTCCTTCGTTAATGTCGTTCTCTTGCGTCTGGCGTGCGGCGCTGACTTCACGCCACGCCATGGTGGAAGAAGGTAGAACAGCAGGTTGCTGCTAAGGAGCTTGGTAAGATGCAGAGATTAGCCTGCTTAGCCATAACAAGCGGGGATGGAAACCGTGTTGGATATGCCCCCATTACACCTTTGGGTCAAGATGGAGGCAGTGGCTAGTGCATACAGACTCAAAACTGGCAAAAACTGGAACTCTTTGGGATATCCAGAATCACACACTAAAATAGTGAGTGAGGTAAATATAGGAAAGGTTGGGGAAATGCCAGCCGACAATATTATCACCCCATACTGCTTCAACAAGCCTTTCAATATAACAACTGGACGTAGGGTGCAGTAGGAGAAAATAGTTCGACACCGTACGGGGGATATTGTCTGGGTCACTGACGGGTCAAAATCAGACCAAGGCGTTGGGGCCGGGGTATAAGGGGTGCAGCCAAGACTGGAGGGCGTCATCTCTCTAGGGAAACTGGCCTCAGTATTCCAGGCCGAAATCACTGCCATCAGGGCGTGTGTGGAGGAGAATTTGCGCAGGTGCTACAAAGATCGTAGCATCTATATCTATTCAGACAGCCAGGCAGCCCTGCGATCACTGGTAGCTCCTGAAACAAGGTCTAAAATTGTTGCAGAATGTCACAGGGTTCTGGTGGAGCAAGAGGAAAGCAATAGAGTAAACCTATTGTGGGTCTCTGGTCACTCGGGGATCAGTGGCAACGAACATGCCAACAGATTATCAAGGGTGGGAGCAGAGACTCCATTTATTGGACCGGAATCTGTCCTGACAATCACCAAGGCAATGATCAAATTGGAGCTACGTAACTGGCTCAGAAGACAGCAGGTAGAATATTGGACCAAAGTCTATCAACAAAAATATGGCATGGTAATGATGCCAAAGCCATGTTTAAAAAGAAGCTCAGCAGCCCTGGGCCGGAACAGGAGAGAGATTAGACTCATGGTTGGATTGCTGACAGGCCATGGGAATTTAAAAAAAAAAAAAAAAAAAAAAAAAAAAAAAAAAAAAAAAAAAAAAAAAAACCTACATACAATGGGAATAACGGCAGAGGACCCTAAATGTAGGATCTCTGATGACGGTGATGAAACTGCATCACATCTAATCTTCGAATGCATTGCATTGGAGAGTAAAAGGCACGGAACATTTGGGACAACCAGACCCGAAGAAATTGTGTCTAATAAAGAAGTGGTAAAGGGACTCCTTCCACTGTTCAAGGGCATTGGTTGGCTTTACTAGATATACAGGGAGCGATACCGCACAATAAACTTAGTTTCGGTGCGGGCAGTGGCGGGTTGGACCAAGACTGTTTTGGCTTCCCTGAGAAAATCAATCAATCAATCACGCCATGCCACAACATCCCTCCATCCCAGTGCGCTGAACCGTTGTCATGTAGGGAGCTCGACAATGTGGCAGGAGGCAGGCTCATGGACGTACTGATGGACCGGAGTCTGTAGCTTCAGAGGATGGCAAACGACCTGCCGGGCCCCGCCATCCGGCCTGAGCTCGGGAGAGAACGTCCTCCGGCGAAACTTCCGAAGGGCCCGTCCACGACCTATAGCCTAGGTGATGACGTGGACGGTGATGTCGGTGGCGACGTCGGCGTTGGATGCTGCGTGACGTCTTGCGCAGTTGCATCGGGACTGCGAGTGTTGGCGGAGGCTACAAGGACTCCGTCTCCATGACGTCGGGCCACGGTGCCGTGGAGATCTTCTGCGGGGACGGCCACCGAGGTCGCGTGCGCAGCTGGGGCAGCGCGGTCTGCGTGGCGCGTGAATCTGCCGAGAGAAACGCAGAAGGATCACAGGGTAGATTACAAGGGCGAATTTGATTGCGGTGCTGGAGTATAATGCCATCGGGACCTGAAATTGCGAACATGTGAGCACCGCAACATGTGATGATCTCGACCCGCTCCCACTCTCTGTGACTCCTGAAAACTCTGTAAAAGACTGGGTTACGTGAAGCGAAGCGATACTTGTTGCAGCGCCGGGCGTCGCAGTGGGTGGAGCAAGTGGAGTAGGGTGTTGTGGCGACGGCCGTGCAGATGTTCGGCCGGCGATGATCCTTCTCGTGGATGCCAGCGGTAGGAGGCCAGGAACAGTTATAAGACTGCCTCTCGTGAGTGCTCCGAACGATGTTCGGACATCCGCTGCTTAAATGTACGGACGTAGCGTTCCGCAGCGCCGTTTGACTACGTGTAAAACGGTGCACTGGTGAGATGATTTATTCCACCGCGAAATTCTTGCGATGTGTACTGCGGGCCGTTGTCAAAGACTATCAGTTCAGGGAGACCTTCCAGACAAAAAATGGAAGACAACGCCCTATCGTGCTACTAGAAGTCGTAGAAGACATTGGCACTGCAAATGGGTAACCATTGAAAGCAGCAATCAGTATTAGCCACTTAGTGTTCCAGAAGGGACCAGCATAGTCAATATGCACTCGTTGCCATGGAGAATCTGCTTTTGGCCACGTTAAAAATTTTTGATGTATGGCGGACTGGTTGGTAGTGCACACTGAACACTGTGACGTCACCTTTTGTATTTGAGCGTCCATACCTTGCCAAGTACAGTGTTGTCTTGCCAATTGCTTAGTGTGAACCATTCCCTAATGTTCCTGGTGTAGTAAGTTAAATTCTTCTGTCTGAAAACGTCGCGGAATCAACACCGTGTTTGTCCACAGTCATTTTCAACTAGTATGACACCTCCCTGTACTGAAAGGATATTTCTTCTAGCAAAATAGCGACGCACCACAGAATTTTCAATGTCACGTTGAGAACGAGGTCATCCTGTGCGAATGTAACGCAGCGAAATTCGTAAATCAAGATCCGTTTCTGTGGCCCGAGCACATTTCCCCAGTGCAATGGGAAGGATTGCAACAAATTATCTTCCTGTGCATCTATCTGACAACAAGACGTCTCAGAAGCATCAAAGTCCTTGTCATGGCCAATTGGAAGACGGGAAAGTGCGTCGGCATTTCCATGGCGAGTTGTGGGTCTGTACACAATCTCGTACTGATATTGGGATAAGAGCAGTGCCCAATGTTGCAATTTTGAGCCGTGTGAGTGGGAATCGGCTTGGCTGGATGAAACAATGACTGCAAAGGCTTGTGGTCAGTTACTAAATAGAATTTTCTCACATACAAGTAGTGATGGAATTTTGTGACTCCATATATTATTGCTAAAGCTTCCTTCTAAATTTGTGCTACTTCTGTGTCCTTATTGTTACGAGGGGCAGCCACTTGTTTGGAAAATACTGCTTTATCGAATAACTATTGTCTTATCGCTGTTTGGGCCAGGAGGGCCAATTCCGTTTCCTTTGCTGCAAGCAAACTGTTTGTACCTGATCTTTCGTGCCGTATGCACAGCATTTTGCTGACCGGGACGCACAGATCCGCCTTTTTTGCCGTGGGAAACAGCAGGCAACACTTCACTTTCTTATTAGGCAAGGCTTTGCATCTGTTTAAATTTGTTGATAAAATTTTGTGAACTGTGTTTACGACGTATATGTGCATAAACTGGCCTAGAACGGTGCTCGAACTGTGGTATGTAATTTACAAGCAGTGTGGATGAATTTTGAACAGTGAATTATAGGCTGTATAAACTGTGTTCGAATTTTTGATGGGTCTGTACTGTGCTATGAGGTTCTACATGTAATGGTGTTGTGAATAGTGGCAAGTGTGACTAGGCTGCAATAATATCGTTATTGAATGCTGGTGGAAATCTCGTGTGCACGGTCACTGGATTAAGTTGTTGCATCGGCAAGAAGATTTTACCGCATCACGGGAGGACGCCGTGCGGCCTGTAGCAGAAAGTGACGAGCAGCAGGTGCGGACGGGAGCAGCTATTCATCGCCACACAGCAGCCAAACGGGCGCACCAGCAGTCCGACGCAACGCAGGCATACTTACCTCAGCAGCTGGTAGCAGTTCATCTCGTCGGCAGCACGCAGTAGACTCCAAAGAGTGAGTGTCGCAATAGCAAAGCTTAAGCGTCGCATTTTATGAAAGCATTGTGCGTAACAGCAGTGTAGACAGATTGTCATAGGTTTTTGGAGAATATTTTGGCTGAAACTTGTAAAATTATTAAACTGTAAAATGGATAGTAACGATGAGAATAGGTATCATCTTAGAAGTAGACTGAGAGATAGTACAAATGAAGGGAATAATGATCAGGGTAATCAGCTTGTAAATTCGCATATTAATGATATTGCATCTGATCCATTGGATCAATCAGAAATGACGGAAAATAATGCTGAGGCAAATACTAATGAAAATGTAAATTCTGTTGTAAATGATTGCATTGAAAATGGCGATCTTGACTGGCATGGGCAAAATGAAAATTTAAATGTAAGGCAAGACGTTGCATTTGCTGAAACGGGCGTCCATAATTTAAATAACTCAGTAGAAGAATTAAGGAGAGTCATGGTACAGGATCGTCTGAGACATTACCGATCCAAGATAATTTTCAGAAGATAAGTCATATGCAAGCTCAGCTCTAATGTGGCTAGCCATGATGCGATCATTAATAACAGATTTGGGAAGAAAAATTGAAGCAGGCCAGGAAAAAGCAGAAGCAGGTCAACAATCTTTAAAGAAAGAATTAAACGCGGAAATAAAAGCAGTAAGTCAAGCAAAATCAGAAGCTTTAGAAAAGAAAATTGATGGGGTACAAAAGGAGTTGAAAAAGGCATTTGAAGAGGGGCAAACAAAGTTAGAAGCAAGTATAAATCAACTATACAAAAAATATAATGATTTAGATCAAAGGGTTAATTGTTTGGAGGCTAGCACTAACGAGGGTCTTGATTAATTGAACAACAAAACAGTAGATTTGGGTCAGAAATTAGAAGCTTGTAAAATTGAAATAACACAGAATATTGACGCAACAGTCAAAGTTGTAGATAACAAGGTAGAAAATCAGAGTAAAGAAATCTGTCAAATAAAGCAGCAGGTTGATAACTTAGATGACATGCGTACTAAAATGGCGAAAGCTTGCAAAGATAGGTACCAACAATGAATGACAACATTACACACTGTAGTCAGTGAGCCGTAGTTAGCCGTACACGTAATATCATATATCAATACAAAGTTCCACACGAACATTTAAATTTACACATCCTAGTAAGAACTAGAAGATCTGCCTGTATGATTGATTTTCGCTTTTCCTACACCAGAAAAACTGATATCTAGTGGCCATTACATTGATTTGCCGTTCAAAATACGCCATGAGGGCTCCTATCACTGAATCATAACTAAGTTCAGACGGCTTTGCAGTGGGAAACAGATTTCTCACAAGACGGAATGCTGGGGAGCCCACACACGCTAACAGAAAATGAAGTTTGATAGTACTATGTATCTTGCGAACTGTGGTGTAGGCTTCAAACTAATGCAACCAATCTGACCATTCTTCGTTTGCTTCTTCATACTGACGGAATGGTGGAATTACTGGAGGTCGTAGCTGCTGCAGTGGAACTTGCGTATTTTGAGACACATGTGCGCCCAGAAGTTGTTGTACCGTAGACAGTAGGGAAGCGATTGTCGGCTCTGAAACTGAAACATTTGCATTAGCTACTGCGCATCGAGCGCAGGAAGCTGTGGCGCAGTGGCAGGGATACTTGTATTAGTAGGGGGAGTCATTTTGCAAAAAAAAAAAAAAAAAAAAAAAAAAAAAAAAAAAAAAAAAAAAACATACAAGGCAAAAATATAGAAATTTACGATAATCCCTGCAACAGAGAGTCACAATAGGTTATTTCTGGATTCGCTGAGACCTGTAATAAAGTATGAAGCAAAATAAAGGCGCAGCGGTCAGAAATTTGACATTTTGTCGCAATTCGGTTCGTTGTTCTTTTTGTGTCCCAGCCTCGTCGCCGCTTTTGTGTCTCGTTTCCGTCGTAGGTGTCCGTGGCCGAGTGGAATGAGACCGACACAGGAATAAAGATAGCACGCAGGTGCAGGTACGGAGGGGAGCAGCCAGAAACTAGAAACACTAGAGTAAATTAGAACGAGATAAATATTGCACAGAATTTATACATTACTTAACTTTTACATAGTTGTGTACTGCAGAATGCTGATACATAGTTGAGCTAGAGTCCTGCCTAGTGCCTATCCGATAGCCAAGTCTTCACTGGTCCCTATCTCAGTCCCAAGTGAACGATGTCGTTCAGTGGTGGCCACGAGCGGAGTTGTCGCAGAGGGCGCCCGTGGCTGACGTCGTAAGAACGCCGCGCCGTGCGTGCATGGCGGCGCCCGCGGCGGAAGTAGGTGGCGCGCACTTTGTACTTGTGCGACACCACACCCCTCCCCCCCCCCCACCCCCCAAAACCGCCGCGCCGTCGTGGCGTAGGGCTGAGGGTCACGGCGATGGGACTGGGAGGAGGGCCTGGGCGGGGGCGTTACTGGTGGGACGGGCGTCGTAGCTGAGGCTGGGATCGAGACGCCGTCCGCGCCCGGGCATCCGCCTTGCGATCCTCCAGGAAACCCGCCGAAACCCGGGGAAGGGCGCACACCGCCGCCCAGAGGGAGCAGGTCATCTTCTTCTGAGGTGCGTGGCCCAAGCTGGCGGGGGGGGGGGGGGGGCTGGACGGTCCCGGAGTCCCTCTCGGTGACGCTGTCATCTGCGGCGGTGACAGCGGCGGCGACAGCGGCGGCGACGACTGCGTCGGACGTGCGTCGACGTCCATAGGGATCTCGGAGTCCGGGGACGGACGATGTGGCTGTGTTCCCTGGCGGTGAACTGGGTCTGGAATCAAGAAACCCGAGACAGGGTCGTGCGGCCTGTGCAGGCGCAATTGGTTTGCGTGGCGCCGCAGCTCCGACCCTGTGGAAGAACGTACAACATACATATTGCGACCGAGCACGCGCTGAATGATGCCTGGCAACCATGTCTTCTTGTTGCCAGCAAACACCCTGTACAGCACCGGCGTGGAAACCTGAAAACGCGTAGCGCCATACGAACCGACTCGGTGCGTGGGAGGCTGCAGCAGGTGAAGGAGAGTTCGGTAACGGCGGCCGTGTAGCAGCTCGGCAGGAGACGGGACATCACGTGGAATGCACCGATACGTAGACAGGAAAATTTGAAGAGCTTGCTGCCTGGAGTGTTGACCTTTCATCTTTTCCATGTGTGACTTGAATGTTCCATCGAAACGTTCTGCTTCACCATTGGACTGAGGGTGAAAAGGTGCGGTGGTGATATGCTGAATGCCATTCACACGACAAAACTGTTGAAACTCCGCACTAACAAACTGAGGTCCATTGTCACTGACGATAGTTTCAGGCAAACCTTCGACGCAAAACACTGATGTTAAGGCACTGATTGTACTAGAAGCTGTCGTTGAGTTCATGGCAATCACGAAAGGAAACTTGCTGAAAGCGTCTACAACAATTAACCAGCGCATGTTCCAGAAAGGTCCGGCAAAGTCAATGTGTAAACGTTGCCATGGTCCCTTGGGGCGTGGTCAGTCTGAAAACGTTGCGGAGGAGCCGCCTGATGCTCCGCACAAACAGTACACTGAGACGTCATGTGCTCTATCTGAGCGTCCATACCAACCCAGGTACAATGACGTCTGGCCAGTTGCTTTGTCCTAACAATACCCCAATGTCCTTGATGCAGGAGGCGTAACACTTCTCGTTGCAGGGAACGAGAAACGATCACTCTTGTTTGGTCGTTGTCGGTATGTAACAACAGAACACCCTGACTTAAAGATAATGCATGACGTTGTGCAAAATAACGTCGAACCAGAGGCCGTTGAATGTCTTTGGCTCTGGCAGGCCACCCAGAGCGAACAAAACGTGCTACCACACTTAGGTCTGCATCCGCAGCTGTTTCCTGTGCAACCCGACGAGAGTTTAAAGGAAAGTCTGCGACAGCGGAAGCATCTCTGGAGTCTCTCTGACAACATGCCATTTCTGAAGAATCAAATGACACATCCTGGCCAACCGGAAGTCGGGAAAGTGTGTCCACGTTGGCGTGTTTAGTGGTAGGTCGGTACAAAATCTCATACTGATAATTAGACAGTATTAAGGACCATCTCTGAAGCTTTTGTGCCGTTCGTGGCGGAATTGGCTTTGTGGGTGAGAACAACGACGTGAGAGGCTTGTGGTCTGTCAACAAATAGAATTTTCTACCATAGAGATAATGATGAAACTTTGTGACGCCGTAAATGATTGCGAACGCCTCCTTTTCTATCTGACTGTAGTTCTGTTGCGTTGGCGTCAGAAGCTTGGACGCAAAGGCAATAGGTCGATCGTGAGATCCAATGAGATGTGACAAAACGGCACCCAGACCGTACGACGAGGCATCAACTGCTAGCACTACAGGCTTCTGTGGGTCAAAGGGAATCAAACATGCATCACTGAGTAGTGCACACTTTAATTTGTCAAAGGCAACTTGGCAATCTTTAGACCATACAAAAGGAACATTCTTCCTACGTAAGTGATGCAGTGAAGCTGTAATCTGAGAGGCATTGGGAATAAATCTGAAATAATAGTTAAGCTTTCCCATTACTGCTTGCAATTCATGCACATTCTTAGGAGGAGGCAAGTCTTTGATTGCTCGAAGATGTGACTGTAAGGGATGTATTCCTTGGGCATTAATCACATGGCCTAGGTATTCTATTTCAGTTTGAAAAAACGAACACTTTGCTTTATTACAACGTAGACCTGATGCAGTCAAAACTTTGAAAAGGCATTCCAGGTTTGCTAAATGTTCTTCAACTATACGTCCGGATACCACAATATCATCTAAATAGTTCGAACAACACGGTACAGAAACTGTCAGCTGTTCCAAAAAACGCTGAAAAGTAGCGGGGGCGGAAGAACTGCCAAAGGTTAGGCGTTGAAATTGAAAAAGACCCATGTGAGTATTAATGACGAAAAACTTTTTTGACTCGTCATCAAGCGGAATCTGTAAGTATGCCTCTGCTAAATCAATCTTAGAAAAGAAACGAGACTGTCCTAATTTGTCCATTAGTTCGTCAGGTCTGGGCAGGGGATAAGTGTCTACAATTGTTTGACTGTTCACTGTTGATTTGAAGTCCGCACAGAGACGAAGTTTTCCTGACGGCTTGGGTATAATTACTATAGGCGAGGCCCACTGACTCGCAGAAACAGGAGAAATCACCCCACTATCTTGCCAACGTTTAAGTTCTTCGGCAACTGTATCACGCAAGGCGATAGGCACTGGTCTAGCTTTACGAAATTTTGGAACTGCAGATTCCTTTAAAGTTACATGTGCCACGAAGTCTTTTGCACAACCTAGTTCCGGCGAAAACAAGTCACTATATTTGTCACACAATGCATTGATTTTATCCTGAGGCACTATTGACGAAATTTGAAGCACATCCCGTTGAATAGATAAACCAAACAAGTCAAACGCATCTTGTCCAAAAATGTTCTGTGTCGATTTGGCCTGAAGAACTACAAAATCAACTGTTTTTTTTACACCTTGAAAAGAGGCGGGCAGGCTACACGTTCCTAGCACGGGAATATTTTGACCTGTATAATCTGTTAACACTTGCTGTGACGGCGACAATTTTGGCGAACCCAGAAGTTCATAAGTATCTTTATTTATTAATGTGACAGCGGAACAGTATCAAGCTGAAATTGCACCGTCTTATTTTCTATGAAGAGAGTCAGAAACAGTTTTTGCTTGCGGCGCTCGACAGGTGCGCGAATGTGGGCAACGTCCGCTACGGTTTGTTTACTGCGCTTGCGCGGGCCACATAGTGAAGTAAGCGGCGCAGACTCTGCACGCAGCGGATTAACAACACTGTCACTAGATGGCACTACCGCCGGATCGGCGTCCGCGCAAGCATGCGAAGCTACTCCAGATGTACTAACTACTGCACTACACTTTTGAGTGGCTACTTGATGTCTACTGTCACTAGCTACACAGTACTGGGCATCATTACAAGGAGCAGTTGCAGAAGGCACTATTTTCACTACAGAATGCACTGTTCATTGTCATTTTGCTTGTCCCGAACCCTTTTCCGTTGCACAGATTTACGCGATCGTCGGCGCTTGCGGCGTGGCTCAATACATAGTTTTGCAATAGGTGCAGAAGAATTTCCTTGCAATTGAGAATCAAGCACAGCACTGTTCAATTCCACAGCGTCCATGACATTGACTGTATGCACTGCTCTCGCACTCTGCGAAGCACTGTTTCCAACGTTACTGTTCTTTGAGTTTATAATTTGCATACACACAGACTGCACATGTCCCGATTTGCCATATTGATAACAGGTTGCGTTGCGACTAGGGCAATGAACACGCTTGTGGCGAGACACAAACTGGGGGCAAGATTTACGTACATTTTTCTGAAATGAGCGTTGGCGCCCGTTATTCAAATTACTGTTTTTAACACGACGGGGCGACCTTTGTGTCGCACTTTTACACTGGCTACTGTTCACTGTCTGTTCAGCACGGCCGGTAGAAAAATAAGAATCACTAGTGCTATACTGAGAACTACGGCTAGGAAAGCGTCCGTTGCGGCGCACTGCATTAACCCTGTGGCTCTGCATTTCGACATCTGCTAAGTCAAAAGTATCATGCGCTTCTATAAGCTGCAGTACACTGTCTAATGAAGGTTCTGACTGTTTCAGAATTGCTGCTCTAATTCTGGGGTCCTGAATATTCTGCGTAATCGCATCCCTCAACATCACGTCACTATACGAAAGTCCACAAGAGCAAGTAAATTTACATTTGCGGGTTAAGCCCTTCAATTCCGTAATCCACTCTTTGTGTGACTGCTGCGGTAATTTTTTAAGTCTGATAAATCGGTACCGTGCCGCAGCTACGAGAACTTTTCTCTCATAATGAGTATTTAGTGCCTCTACTATTTGTTCAATGTCTACATCACGAGGAGATACGTCGGGGAAAAGTTTTTTCAGTAACACGAAAGTGTTGGTGCCCACCACAGATAATAGCAGATGCTTCACTTTCTGACCTGTAATTTGAGCCGCGACGAGTTCTTGAAACTGTGCGAAATAGTCGCTCCATTCTTCCTCACGTTCGTTGTACTGGCGAAACGTAGGAAGCGTTGCGGCGGCAGGTGTGGGCTGCTGATGCGACGGCTGTTGTTGAGTTGTCAACTGCGCTACTGCCTGGAGAAGTTATGTTATTGGCGCCGTCTGTAACTGAATAATTTCCATTAAGTTTGGGTTCGGGGTAGTGGCCATGCTGACCGATTAGGCGCCGCGTATACAAGTAACTTATAACAAAACAAATGCAATATGAAAGAGGACGCTCTGCAACAAAAAGTCCACAAAACGCGTAACTGAAAATGTTCCCCCAAAATTCTTATAATAAGGGTGGGTGGGCAGGAGCAATTTCTGCGTGCTCCGACTGCTGCTGTCTGGCTGCTGCAAGTGGGCTGGTCCACGGTTCTATCACTCCTCGTCGCCACTTTTGTGTCTCAGCCTCGTCGCCGCTTTTGTGTCTGGTTTCCGTCGTAGGTGTCCGTGGCCGAGTGGAATGAGACCGACACAGGAATAAAGATAGCACGCAGGTGCAGGTACGGAGGGGAGCAGCCAGAAACTAGAAACACTAGAGTAAATTAGAACGAGATATATATTGCACAGAATTTATACATTACTTAACTTTTACATAGTTGTGTACTGCAGAATGCTGATACATAGTTGAGCTAGAGTCCTGCCTAGTGCCTATCCGATAGCCAAGTCTTCACTGGTCCCTATCTCAGTCCCAAGTGAACGATGTCGTTCAGTGGTGGCCACGAGCGGAGTTGTCGCAGAGGGCGCTCGTGGCTGACGTCGTAAGAACGACGCGCCGTGCGTGCTTGGCGGCTCGCGGCGAAAGTAGGTGGCGCGCACTTTGTACTTGTGCGACGCCACAGTTCTGCTCGTCGTCATTTGTTGTGTCATCCTCCCTGCCATTTACTGTATGCTCGTATAGTTGTCAGGAAAGGTACTGGTGTATGATCGTGGTCAGCTAAAACAGTTCTATAAAGATTAATATTACAAGTTTTATTAGCTGAAGAATACAATACTCTCTCTTCTCTCGTCGTCGTCTTCTGTACAATGGTAGCTACACTGAGAACTAGTTACTGCCTAGTTCGAAGCAGAGTTCTGACGGGCCGGCCGCGGTGGCCGAGGGGACTAAGGCGCTCCAGTCACGGTCTGCGCGGCCACTACGGTCGGGGGTTCGAATACACCGTCGGGCATGGATATTTGTGCCGTCCTAGTTCGTAAGTAGTTCATAAGTAGTTTGTAAGTTTAGGGACTGATGACCCCGTAGTTAAGTTCCTTAGACTATACAAACATTTGAACATTTTTTAGTTCTGATGGATCTTCCAGACACTTGTCAACCTATATATAGCAGCTTGTAGAGGGCGCGCGTCTACGGTTACTCCGCAGCGCCAGCAGCTATCGGTCGACCACTGCCTTCGTTACGATCGTTCTCTTGCGTCTGGCGTGTGGCGCTGACTACACGCCACAACAGAACCAAACGCTATATTTCATTGGAAGAACACTTACGAAATGCAACATTTCTAATAACAATGTTAAATTGATTGTAAACTAATGGACCAAACTGCTATGGACATCAGTCCCTAAACTTACAAACTACTTCAACTAAATTACACTAAGGACAACACACACACATACCCACAAACACACACACACACACACACACACACACAGAGAGAGAGAGAGAGAGAGAGAGAGAGAGAGAGAGAGAGAAAGAGAGAGAGACAGACAGACAGACACACACATGACCGAGGTGGAGGACAGGAACTTCCGACTGGAACAGCTGCCCAGTCCATCGCATGACGAATTAGACCACACGTCCATCCTGCAGTGCTGCAGTTTAAGAGGTGGCACTCAGTCTCTCACTATTATTCGTTGACTTGATGTACTACTGCTACATTACGTGCGTTGTGTTATTTGACACAGGCGGAATATTCGGTGTAGGGCTGTTCTGAGAGATAAAAGGAAGTTTGTTTGGCTGACTTGATGCGTGACCACGGGCCCAGCAAAAAGAATTCTACGCCGGTTTTTACGGCGTTACCTGAGGAGGTAGCCACAGCGGTCCGGGGGTGAGTCGTTTCGCCAGCAGTTGCCACGATACCTGGGCGAACTGTTCCTGTAAAAATGTCCGCCAAAATTCCAAGACTGTGGGAAGACGCATGCAAGTATTGTGCCATGCAGTCGTAAAAGAACCGTGTTCTCAGATTTTAGAGAAAGAGGCGGCCCTATTACGAGGAGAAGACGGCCAGCTATGCTTTCGTAACCGGCCGACCTCTCTGAGTTCAAGAGGGAAGGACCACTAAATATGTTTTCTAAAATGACAACACCCTTGGACGCCAACACCTGACGTCAGGGAGGCGGACAGCGAAAATCGAGGTAATATAAAATCGAGGTTATATATTACTTATTTATTTATTTTTAGCGGGCAGAAAATTATACCACGACTTTGCCTGGGGGAAACGGATAGTTGTCTCTGATTGCACTCTAATGCGAGTGCGCCATTCTCACTTGCTGGATCTGGGTAGCTAGTTTTTCATGGATTTTCTGGAGATTGTGGGGTTTGGCCCACACTAGTGAGAGAGAGAGCAAGGAGTTATATTGCCAGCTGAGGGACAGCGTTTCGTGCCTCCAAAAGTTGCGGATCAGGGACTTCGTTTGGTGCCTCCGAAGGGTATGCAACAAGAACTTCGTTTCGTCCAAAGGTGTTGACTAAGGAATGGGTTACGTGAATCCAAAGGGTGTGGATCAGACTTCGTGTTTCGCCTCCTTAGAGTGCGGACGAGAAAGAATCGCTTATTTCGATTAGCTGGGACTTGTGGATTTAGTACAAATTTCAGAGTTTTCTCTGAAGTTTGTTCTTGTACTGAGAGTTCATGTGAAGCGAGAATAAGGTCAGCCAGCCATATTACTAGCACCGAAGCTCTAATTTCGACGTGATCAATTTTCTGGAGTCACCATTGCTTTCAGTATTTATGTGTACAGGTTTATGCAAACTGAAGTGGCTCAGACTTTGCAGAATTTCATGGGGTCGTTGTCACTGTGATCTATCGTAAACATGAGGCTAACAATAGGAAATAATAGCTACCAAATATCGGAGCAAGACGTTCTTTCGTTGCCGCGTATATTACAGCTGTCAGCCGTCAGAATACATTCCACAGCAACTCACCGATATTACACTGTTGTACCACATCTGTGTAATGTATTGCCTGCATACGCCAGTAATATACAGCAGTTGTATTACGATTCTCTTCTTGCGGGATAGAGGTGTTAGATATATAATCTAGTACTGATTATTTCTTGTTCCTTAATTTTGATTCAGTTACTAAATATATCGAGTTTAGTAGGGGTAAACTTGCCGGTAAGTATAGGGTATTATTTGCATCGAATCAATTTAAATGTAAAGCTCATAGTAGGGTAGTGTTTCTATTTGTTTCTGAATGTTGGTGTTAATTTGAATGTAATATTATACTTGTTGCTCCTGAATGTTTCTTAACACGGGCACTGAGCCGTTTACAATAAAATAATGAGGTAAGAAAGGTTGTTAAACAATTTCATATGTTGTTTGTTTTATATCCCGGTGACACTTTTCGAAGGGAGTTGTAGTCATATTTTCCTGAGACATTGGAAATTATATGGAATAATGTAATATAGGGCCAAACTCGGAATTACGATTATTAATATCCAAGTTGTGAGTTTTATGAACATACTAGCTTAAACCCGCGGCTCCGCTCGCGTATTGGTTGATTATGATAGATAATGCGCGAAACGTCAAATCGAATTTTTTAAAGAGATGTATTAAAAGAAATTTATTTTTTATTGCTTTATTTTTTTATTCTTATATTTCCTTATTCGTATGCTTGTCGTTACAGAGAAAGAGCTGAAGACATAGTAGCACGCATAGACCAAAGATATGGTCTGTGGCATCACGTTTCGCTTTATATAACCTCCTTGCTATAGAGTCGCAAACGTCATCGCTAGCCTTCAGTCCCAATTTTTTATAATTTGACGACTTTCAACCACCATATCTTCCACCCCCTTATAGCTATCGGTATGGAAGTGCTATTGTGTACAACGGGAGACTTCGGACAACAATTACACAAAGACCATTCGTTTGCCTTCTGTCGTTTTCGCTGCAGAGCGAAATATTAACAGACATAAACACACGTAGAATTTTATATACACCGATAACTTCCCATCCCAATATGCTCCACCGTTTTATCATTATCAACCTTCAAGCAACAATGCAACCAATGAAACCAATTTCAAAGAGTAAATATAATTTTCAAAGAATAATGAGTGTTGCGCATTTTCCGTTATATTCTTCAAATTACTAAATATCTATGAGGTTGGTATAAAACCGTGCCTAAAGCCTTCCTCAGGTATATTTTAGTAACTGTACAAATATTTAAGTCTATGCGTCTTGTCACTGTACAAATATTTAAGTCTCTGCGTCTTGTCGTTCGGACGTGACAAGCGCACACCGCACAGACATTCGCATTAATATATATATATATATATATATATATATATATATATATATATATATATATATATATATTGATAAATAGCTATCCGATCGCCATAAAATCGTGCCTAAAGCCTTCCCCGGGTAGACATTAGTAACTGTACAAATTTTTAGCCCTTTATGTCTTCTGGTTCAGATGTGATAAACGTACACCGAACAGATATTCACATTTATAGATATAGATGACTAATTTGGATATAATTATTTTACAACGAATAAAGTGATTTTTAATAGATTTTTCAGGGACAGTCACACCTGTCCATTGCTCTCGTACCACCTGCCACTCCATAGAAACGGTGAATGTAAAAAAAAAAAAAAAAAAAAACAAAAAAACAAAAAAAAAAAAAACAAAAAAAAAAACAAAAAAAAAACACCTATTTATTTTTATTTTTATTTTATTTTATTTTATTTTACTACTTTTAACCCTTCCACGATCATTTCTTTTTCTTTCTTTTCACCTCCCACCATTTGGAGATCCCTGGCAGAATTCCCTTTTTCCTCTTTAGACCTCACCACAACAACCTTTGATGTTGTACTTAAGAAACTGCCTACATTAGACTTGTATGTTCTATTTTGCACGACTGCTGCGCACTGTGGGATCTCCGCGAAGTGGGAGTGAGGGGCGATTCAGAGGAAGTTCAGAGAAGGTCAGCACGTTTTGTACTGCCGCGATGTAGGGGAGAGAGTGTTACGGAAATGATGCATGAACTGGGTGGGAATGATTAAATCGAAGCCTTTATTCGATGCAGCGAGACTTATATGCGAAATTTGTCACCAACTTTTTCATTCGAATGCGAACATACGAGGCGCGTCCAGAAAGTAAGTTCCGTTTGGCAATAAAATGAGATTGTACATAGATACAGAAGAAATTTTTATTGCACAAAATTCTACAACTCTTGAACTACTGTTCCACATAAGTGCCGAAATTTTGCAGACATTTGTCATAGCGTGGCACCAGGTTTTGTATACCTTCTTCATAGAAATCTGCCGCCTTTGTCTTCAACCAGTTGGAAACAGTGAAATTTGGGGGAAGTCCATAGCGAGAGCACTAATTGTAAACCTCAAGTTTCCTGGATCTTGTCATCAATCGCATGAACCAGTTCTTCTGTAACCAAAGGTGGACGCCCACTTCGTTCTTCATCGTGCACATCACTGCGCCCGCCATTGAACTGTCGGACCCATCTTCTCACCATCGAATCACTCATCGAATTTGGTCCATAAACATCGCAAATTTTCCGATAAATTTCACTTGGGTTCAATATTCCTCGCATTCAGAAACCGAATCAACAACTTGATTTCACAGGCGGCGGGAGTTTCGATCAACGCCGACATTCCAAACAAGCACAAAAAAGCGTACGTCACTGACAGCGATCTCCAAATGGCACACGTTCTTCTCCTTGATACACATCGTCTACAGCGCCAGTGCGGAACTGCAATCGCATCGCTGCAGCGGAGATAAATTGAAACTGATCTTACTTTCTGGATGCGCCTCGTATATTATTAGAACTCATCTACATATTGATATATGACCATGACAATGTGATAATAAGAAATCAGCTCAAAATGGCAAGATATAGATTTTTGCAATTTTTCGCGCTCTATTAGAGAATAATACGGTAGAAAAACATAATCACCGTGATTCGATGATCACTCTCCCATGCGTTTATAAAGTATTAATGTAGATGTCGATTTCATCCTATTTATTGTAACTTACGGGTACCACTGTCCTTGTGTTTTGGATTCGTTTTGAAAATGATGGAAAGAATGGTAGAGAGTAGCACACTTATACGTAAACAAGAGTCCAGTATCAGTCGGATAAATTTGAAAGCTTTTATATGCCCTCACAAACTCATCCATAAAAAACATTTGCATGGGTACTCTTTGATATTGCATTTGTGTCGTGTTACACCTTGCACTCCATTTTGGAAGCGGGTTTGTCTTGATGATTGAAAACATTCATCGACCTTGGATAACGGATTTCAATTAGTTTAAGGCAATACAGTCTTGACCAGAATGTGCCAAGTAGAAAATTGTATACGAAAATAGACAGGTTACTTTTAGAGTAAGAACCAGATTGTAATGAAGTAAGTGAAACTTAAGTTATTGATGTAATGGTGTCTGAAGATGAATAAAAGGGTTCACTGCAGTTGTATTACAACTTTATTGAAATGGACGATCCGTTTCGTAATCTGCAGTAACTTCATCAGTCTTAAGACAATTAAAATAATATTCAAGTGCTATCACTATCGTTAGAGCATATCCGCTGGATTAAGAAATTTCTCTGACTTAAAAGCTATATTGTAAGCGCCAAATCCGTCAAAACACCGAGAGCAATGAAATGGAACGAGGCAGCGCCTTGACTGAGAGCAAACTATGTTGCGTTGTTGCAGCACCAAGGACCTCTGTAGCCTGGCTGTTTCTTTCTTTCTTTCTTTCTTTCCTCCTTTTTTTCCCTTTTTTTCTGCAATCTAGTTATTCCTGTAACAATGTGATAAACTACTGTTCTCGAAATGTTTTGAAATTCTCGTCATTACTGTTTGGGCTAAATGCATTATCAAATGAACTTTCCTGGCAGATTTAAATTGTGTGCCGGAACCGGGACTCGAACCTGGGACCTTTGGCTATCGCGGGCAAGCGCACTACCGACTGTGCTATCCCGACACGACTCACGATGCCGCCTCACAACTTTACTTCCGCCAGTACCTCGCCTCCTACTGCCCAAACTTCACACAAGCTCTCCTGCGAAACTTGCAACACTAGCACTCCTGGAAGAAAGGATACGGTGGAGACATGGCTTAGCCACAGCCTAAGGGATGTTTCCAGAATGAAACTTTCACTCTGCACTAGAGTGTACGCTGATATGAAATTTCCTGGCAGTTTTAAATTGTGTGCCGGAACCGGGACTCGATCCTGGGACTTTTGCCTTTCGCGGGAAAGCGCACTACCGACTGTGCTATCCCAAACTGTGAAGTTTGGTAAGTAGGAGGCGAGGTACTGGCGGAAGTAAAGTTATGAGGCGGCATCGTGAGTCGTGTCGGGATAGCACAGTCGGTAGTGCGCTTGCCCGCGAAAGGCTAAGGTTCCAGGTTCGAGTCCCGGTTCCGGCACACTATTTAAATCTGCTAGGAAGTTTCATATCAGCGCACACTCCGCTGCAGAGTGAAAGTTTCATTCTCCATTATAATCTTATTAACGGGCCGCCCAAATTTAATAGAGATAATTATTGATGAGCTGCATAAGAAATTTCCTAAAGTTCATCAGTAGCTAATCAAATCGTCGCGGAACAGCTTCTCTTCACAGAATGTAACGGTCAGGCGGCACCTCCGTTGGTATTTTCCGGCGTGACGTCACGAGCTTCGTTACGGCTCTGTGGAAAGGCGCGAGGGTGAGTAAGATGGATGGCCGCCGCTGACGTTACTCCGGTCTGTGTGGAATGACTGGACGGAGCTGCCGTGTCCGTGTGTGCAGCAGCCGCCTCCTCCATACAGTCGGCTCTCTCCCGCTTGCCTCGCGTGAACTCCCACCGATACATTGCATGTGCTGCAAGTGCCATTCTTTTTATTAATCAGTATATATAAAAGTGAACGGCTGAACCGATTTCGCTATTTTTAGTCTTGAGTTATTCCAGTAATTCCAGGGAAGGTTTAATCGGTGATAAAATATGGAAAGGTTTTCCGGGAAAGAGGAAAAACGGGAAAAACTGAAACACCTTTTTCCAGTGAGCTATCAATACCGTTCGTCCAATTACGATAAAACTTTGTACATTTCATGTTGAAAGTAAGAGGCAGGTTGGCATCAAATAAAAATTTGGAAACGTCGCCCGGAAAGTAGGAAAATTTGGAAAAAAACGAAAGCGAATTTTTCTATGAATAAAAATCAAATGCCACGAGCTTGTAAGACCATCACTTGAGTACGGCTTGACAGGACAAGGTTTGTATGAAATAAATTTTTTGGGAAATCTACCGGAAAATTGGACAAGTGCATTTTTCAATGTGTTTTTCATTGAATTCTGCACTATAACTGACTATTCGTACTACGGAGAGGGGTAATTATTTTTTTGTTTTGTTCATTCTACATCTACATAGATACGCTGCAAATCACATTCAAGTGCCTGACAGAGGGTTCATTAACCACTTTCATAACTTTTCTCTACCGTTCCATTCTCTAATAGCGCGCGGAAAGAAGGAACACCTAAATCGTTCCGTTTTCGATCTGAGTTCTCTTATTTTATTGATATTATTGGGATGGTCATGTCTCCCTAAGTAGGTGGGTGCTAGCAAAATATTTTCACATTCAGAAGTAGAAATCGGTGATTGAAACTTTGCAAACATATCACGCCGCAATGAAGAACGTCTTTCTTTTAATGATTTCCACTCCAATTCGTGCGACATTTCCGTGACGCTTCCCCCTCCCCCCCGTAACGTGATAAAACGAGCTGCCCTTCTCCGAACCTTCTCAATGTCTTCCGTCAGTCCCACCTGGTGAGGGTCCCATAAGGGTCAACAGTACTCCAGGAGAGGACGCACAAGTGTGATGTAGGCAGCCTCTTTGGTGGAGCTGGTGCATGTTCGAAGCGTTCTGCCGATGAAACGTAACCTTTGGTTCGTCTTCCCCACAATATTTTCTATGTGTTGTCTCCAGTCAAAGTTGTTCGTATAGTTTTGGAAAAGTTTTCAGAAAAAAAAAAAAAAAAAAAAAAAAAAAAAAAAAAAAAAAAAAAAAAAAAAAAAAAAAAAAAGGGACCGTCAGAAAGGAAATTAGCGAAATTCGAACCAAGTTCTAAATGTACTTAACACTATAAGTTGAGAACCGGTCATCCGATTGCGATAAAACTGTGATCATTTGACGTTCGACCAGAGATGAACGTTCTTATGCACTAAAAATTTGGGAAAGTTGCCCGAAAAATTTGAAAATTCACGAGAAACCGAAAGAGCGTTTTCAGTAGGATATCAATATCATTCCTCTTGATTGCGATAGAATTTTGCACGTTTGACGTTCAAAGCAAGAGTAACGTTCTTATGACATAAAAATTTGGAAATGTTCCGCGGAATATTAGAAAATTCAGAAAAGAAAGGAAAGATTTTTCTATGAAATATCAATACCAGTCAACTGATTGCGATAATATTTTGCACATTAGACGTTCAAAACGAGAGGAAGGTTTGAGTGAAGTAAATGTTTAAAATAGTTGGCCAGAAAATAGGGAAATTTGTGAAAAACTGAAAGAGCTCTTTTCTTTTAGATGTCAATAGCATTCGTACGATTGCGTTAAATTTTTGCGCATTTGACATTCAAAGCAAGAGTACATACATATCAGCAATTGCGAAGCATTGCCGGGTCAACTAGTTATTAAATATTTGTTCACCTAAAATACCAAACAAATGAGGAAATCGGTCTCCAAACTTAATAACTACTTACTCTTACTTATGATAAAAACAAAAAACACACCTATGCACGAGGAAGGACTCGAAATTCCGACGGGGAGTTGCCTTGAAATCTGTAGCAAGGCGCCTTAGATCGCACGGCACTTGTTATTTGATTATAGTCTCCACCCATTTGCCGTCTTTTACGTCTTTGTTTCGAGCCACATGTGTCCTATGTGGGTTTCAGAAAGTAAGGATGGAGGTTTTCCGATGATCTGTTCGTTAACAGTTGAGATCTTGTGACATTTGGCCAGCGACTATTACGAAGGGATCTATTATAGCTACCACGATCTCCGGACTTCACGCTACTCGACTGATGCCATGTAAAGGTCTAGCAAAGAGTTGAGGCAGTAAAATATCGATCTGTATAACGCCCAAATTATAACAATTATCTTAATAAAATACGTACCCATATTTATATATTGTGTATGATTTTTGACCTGATTATTTTGAGCAGTGTATTAGCTTATGAAGATCAACATATGTTATAAAATAATACATTGAAGGGTACTGTACGTGTCTGCTGTTGTTGGGAGACAGTTGTGAGAATTCCGGCACACTCAGGTAATGTCACAGATTGCTTCTCAAGTTGCGGCACTCTCTCCTCTGTCGTACCTGCTACCGTTTCGTTTAAAAGACCGCTCTGCATAGTTCCGGCTAAGGCTAAGAGAAGATGACTTTCGTAAAATTATTTTTTAAAAATCTGTGTAATGTATATAGCGATTATTTACATCTATCATGATATCCAAGTTGTTAAAGTTTTTTCATTGCAAGACCGTTCGTTTTTCACATCTATTTGACGGCTCTAAGGAAGACAAGCATATCTTGATGAACATCCAACAATTCTAAAATAAAATTAAACAGTATCCATTCTTTAGCTCTACATGACCACCAGTTTACGGAATGAAATATTACGACTTCCAAGCTCCAAATATTGACCTAGCAGATTTGAATGTACTATTTTATTCATCGCCATCACAAGAACTTTGATGGCAGGAAACACATAAAATGATTTCAAACGCATTAAAATTACCGGCCTTAGTGCAAAGCTGCAGATAACTTTAATTTACTCTGGTCCAGGTAGTGACGAGTTTGTTTGATGCAACGTATGTTACAACTTTGTCACGTTAATCAGTCTTTGTGGAAACGTGTTCAAGGTTGTGGCTTTGTTTCTTTCTAGAGAGAAACGAACACATTCGTTGTACCTGTTCACGTCCAACAAATTTTTACGTTGGAATATTTGATAACAATAAGCCTGTGTTCTGGAGAGAGCGCCTGGAAACCGTGTCTTTCTGTACTTTTACGGTTGTTTTACAGACTAATGGTTCAGTAAGAAATATGTTCGAATAAATAAAATATGTTCAAATGTTTGTAGAGCTTATGGTACTTAACTACGGGGTCATCAGTCCCTAAACGTACAAACTACTTATGAACTAACTAATACTAAGGACGGCACAAATATCCATGCCCGAGGGGGGATTCGAAATACTGACCGTAGTGGCCGTGCAGACTGTGACTGTCGCGCAACAGTCCTCTCGGCCACCTGTGCGAATAAAGACTAGAAATTGCTCTCAAACGCATCGTCGCATTAGCAACGTTTTTAAAAGCTAAGACCGAAACTTAAAATATTTACAGATAGGGCAAACGTCCTCCCAGGAGATACATAATATTACAACAAACTGATTTTAAATAGGCCGAGAAAAAATCTTTATGTGGACGGCTTATAGAAATCTATCAGAAGCGGCCACGTTTAAAGGTTTCATGGGATTTTGTCGGAACGTTGGATGCAACAGCCAGTTTCTCGTCACTGAGGATGAAACCTAATACCTCCGAAACGAAACGGCAAAGCATGGAAGGATGTTATCTGACAACACCTCGTCGGAAAACGGACACAGGCGAAAGTTACGCATAGTTATGAATTATTCACAAGGAATTTCTACCTTAGAGAACGTCGTTGAACGCTGCAAGATACGTTGAAATTTTGTCCCGTTTCGTTCAACGTCCACGCAGGGTACGACATTGGTACGAACAAGGTTCCTGGTGTTATGTTTTGTGTCCCAGCCTCGTCGCCGCTTTCGTGTCTCGTTTCCGTCGTAGGTGTCGGTGGCCGAGTAGAAAGACCGACAAAGGAATAAAGGATGCACGCTTGTGCAGGTAGGATGTGACCAGCCAGTGGGACAGCAGAAACTAGAAACACTAGAGTAGACGAGAACGAGAGATGTATATTTCTTAAAGACTTAGTAATACTTTTACATATCTCAGTACTGCAGAATACTGATACATATTTGAGCTAGAGGCCTGCGTAGTGCCTGTCCGATAGCCATGTCTTCACTGGTGCCTATCTGATTCCGATGTGTTAACTGGTTCCTATCTCAGTCCCAAGTGAACGATGTCGTTCAGTGGTGGCCACGAGCGGAGTTGTAACAGACGGCGCTCGTGGCTGACGTCGTAAGAACGCCGCGCCGTGCGTGCATGGCGGCGCGCGGCGAAAGTAGGTGGCGCGCACTTTGGACTTGTGCGACACCACATTAAGGCGACGACAAAACTCGCTCACGCGTAGCCAGTATTGTCAAGCATTTTGTGGCAAAAAAAAAAAAAAAAAAAAAAAATATATATATATATATATAGGATGGGGAACTTGAGCATTCACTGTACTCGCAAGATCTCAATATTCTAGTCGTCTTCCAGTTCTCTCGACGCAAACTCGCTGTGAAAGGAAATTGATTTGACGATAGTCCTGACATCCAAAGAAAAGTGACAAGGCTTTGAACACCATCCCAAAGGAAGGATTTGTGCTTGTGCATAGTTCCCACGGAACGTATTGCAGAGTTTAGTGGAGCATACTTATGGGTTGTGACTAGTTCTAAAGACAGTACGGTAATTGAATTTCGTAGTTTATTATGCTAATGATACAGGACTGTTCACTGATTATCAGAGTTTGTATGAATGTCTCAAACAGGTGGATGACAATTTCAATGCGGATGCACGCCATACACAATATCTGGAACTATATTTATGCCCCAAATAGGCAGATGAGAATTCAGTGCGGATGCTGAAACAAGTCCGATCTCTTGCGAAAATACAGATAAGGCTCCTAGCAACTGTAAAAATGGGCTCGGTGGACAGATAGCGTTGCAAATAGTGTGTGATAAATTGGGGAAGACGAGAAGCTTATCCGGATAGCCGGATAGGCTAATGGTTGGGCCGATCGCTGGCCTAATGTGTGAAATCCAGATTCGCGTCCGGCAAATATTTTTCAGTTTTGCCACAAAATTTACTTTAGTGCACTGAAACACAAGTGATACTAAAAATTTCGAAGCATTAACGACGCGTGCTACTTATAACATGCCAACGGCATATTTCTTAATGTCTTCTGGACTGTAGGAGGCGCCACGTAATGTATTGCCTCGGTTTCCTTAGCAAAACTGACTAGAATACGGAATGACTTACTGAAAAGTTCAACTCCTGAGAAAAATTTTGCAGTGATGTGTGCTTACAGCGTCTGCAGTTCCGGATAATAACATACGTGTCGGTCAAGCAACTGGCGCCTGAAAGAAGCGAAGAAGCGCAGTACTTAGATCTCATTCAGTCCCTGCTGGTAAAAGGCGGTTGCCGCTCGTGAGCGACAAGACCAGACGGCGTGGTTGTTGTCGGGAGCTGGATCGAACTTGTGAACTTTCCAGCTAGAAGACTGGTGCTATAGTCCGATTAAAGTTACTTGCTAGTATACAGATCACACTCTGAAGATGCTTTTCTCCAATCGGAGTGTTGTACGTCACGCCCTAAGTTTTAGCGTTGGATCTCACCTTCATATTTTTTGTCCAGATTCATAGATATCCCGTTATATTTCTCATTTTATGACTAAATGAAAACCATACAGAAAATAGCCGTGGACAAAGGTGGTAACGAAGTACGTACTTACGCACAACACTAATCACACGCTACTGGATCCTTTCGGATAACCCATCATTTAAGTACTACACTCTGGGTATCAGCTTACATTAGGTGAGCTTCATATGAATAACGTGAAAATGCATTTTCCGGAGGTTACAATTCAGCAGTGGGTGTCACGTTGACCTTTATATAAATGTGAATGAGGAGGAAGCGCAGTGGTAAACAAGTTTCGTCTGCAGAAGGACATTCGTTGGAATACCATCGGGGATTACTATTTTAATTTGTAAAGCAAAATTACCTTGACTGTCATTTTTATTAATTTAATTGTATTTTGTAAGTTCCAATAAACTGTTACGTAACTAGTGACTTTTTTATTTGCTCTTATTTTTCAGCCTACGATCTACTCTTGTCCTTAATAACCTCCAATTACGTGCCAAGCACACTGCTGATTGATTCGCAGCACTACTGCTCGTGTAACAACTAACAAGTGTCAGGATATTTTCAGTTAACCAATGACACCTGGAAATTACCTGTTTACTTTCAGCGCTGTATCTGAAAGTTTTCTGAGTCTGCTCGCAAAAGTAAGCTTTAGTCGCCGCGTACGAATAAATAATTATTTTAGTTCTGCAGGAGATGATTGAAAGCCGTTCTGTCGGATGTATAGTACATCATGTGTAGATGGGGTACAAAAGTAAGATTAAATTGAAGACTACAAAATCGGTTTTCTGATGCTGTTCAATCTCACAACGAGACCACATGGGTCTCAAAAATTCTCGAGAAAATCGACTTAGAAGTTTTGCAGGTACACGTAAGAACCAATAACTAAAGCAGTTGTACATCATGTTGGTGTAGCACAGGTCGTTGCGTTCTGGGCTCACAACTATAGAGTCGGTGGTTCGAGTCCTGCGGAAATTGATTTATATTTTTATTTTATTTCGTTGTGTTCTAATACCTACATACTTTTAATGTACAACAGTCATTTTTATGAGAAATGCACGTATTGTATATATTCGTAATTTTCTATATTTTATAAAATAATGATGATTTCAATGAAAAAACATATGTTACATTTTTTACAGTATCTACTTCACCATCAGTTGACCAGGTACTATTTGATTGTTAAGTTTGTGAGAGCTATTTCTTCGTCTTTTTTTAATTCAGTTAACGAAACCATTTAGGGATCTCTAATTTCATGTCGTCGCCTAAAACGATGGTTGTGTAGGGTATCTGCATTAGTAACTTTGAAGAAGACTTTCCAAGAACTGTCGTAGCTCTTCATAAACTTATCAATGACTGCCATCGTCAACTAATAGTGAAGCCGATACTGTAAAAAATGTATTGCTTCCCATTGAAACCATCATTATTTTATAAAATAATGGAAATAACAAATAAATATAAAAAACATACATTTTTCGTAAAATTATCGTTGTATATTAAAATTATGTAGGTTTTCCAACACAACGAAGAAAATAAAAATACTGCTTTAGTTACTGGTACTTACTTGTGTGTACCTGCTAAACTTCAAAGCCGATTTTCTCAAGAATTTTTGAGAGTTGTGTCGAATGGCTTTGTCTGATTGTTATTTAAGTTCTGAACTTCACGTACCGTAAATATAAAAAAAATTCTAAAACCCGACATCCATATGGTTTCCTTGTCAGATGACTTGAAATTAACTATCGACAGAGCTATTAGAATTGCCGCCCGTAACTCTGGGTGGCCCCTTACAACACTGCTACTCGTTATAAATGCTTCAGATCTATCAATAATAAATACAGCTTTTGTGACCTGCCGTGTTTGTGTATCGTCTACAGCCGAGAGGTAGCCCACGTTCCAACACTATAGCGCCACGTGACAAACAGCAACAATCGAGAAATTTCAATCAGATGATAGCAAGTAATTTTAATCAAACTATGGAATAACATTTTGAGTTCCTGTCAGATATCTTAAGGACACATAACACTAGGTTAAAGACAAGAGAATGTGATGATATTCCCCTTAAAAATTCGGCTGTCTGCCTACTGTTTCTCTTTAACACTGCGAGTACTCTAATGAAAATGGACATTAAAAATATCAAGAATGAAATGTAACGAAGGTTACGTATATAAAACAAATAAGCAACAAAAATTTGAAGAATAACATGTGTATTTTACCAGGCAAAGAATCTCTTCCATCAGCGTCCTCCAACTAAGGAATCCTCCAACTGGATTCAGAAAGTATCACTCTTGCGAAACACAGCTTGCCCTTTATTCACATGAAGTGTTAGGTGCCATCGACAAGGGATCTCAAATCGATTCCATATCTAGATTTCCGGAAGGTTTTTCACATTGTACCCCACAAGCGGCTTCCAATGAAAGTACGTGCTTATGGAATATCTCCCCAATTGTGCGACTGGATTCATGATTTCCTGTCAGAAAGGGCACAGTTCGTTGTAATTGACGGTAAGTCATCGAGTAAAATAGAAGTGATATCTGGAGTTCCACAGGGAAGCGTTATAGGTCCCCTACTCTTCCTTGTCTTTATAAACGATTTAGGAGACAATCTGAGTAGCTCCCTTAGACTGTTCGCGGATGATGCTGTCGTTTATTGGTTAGTGAAGTTAACAGAGGATCAAAAGCAACTGCAAAGCGAATTAGCCAAAATTTCTACATGGTACGAAAATTGGCAATTGTAACTAAATAAAGAAAAGTGTGAAGTAATACACTTGACCACTAAAAGAAATCCGCTGAACTTCAATTACGCGATAAAAAAGGCAAACCTTAAGGTCGTAAATTCTACCAAATACCTAGGAGTTACAATTACGAACAACTTAGACTAGAGAGAACACATAGAAAATATTGTGTGGAAGGCTAACCAGAGTATGTTTCATTGGCAGAACGCTTCGAAGATGCACCATCTCCACCAAAGAGACTGCCTACATCACACTTGCGCGTCGTCTCCTGGAGTACTGTTGCCCATTGTGGGACCCTCACCAGGTGGGACTGACGGAAGACATTGAGAAGGTTCAGAGAAGGGCATCTCGTTTTGTTTTATCACGTTACGGGGGGGGGGGGAAGCGTAACGGAAATGTTGCAAGAATTGGGGTGGAAATCATTAAAAGAAAGACGTTATTCATTGCGGCGTGATCTGTTTACGAAGTTTCAATCACCGACTTTTAGTTGTGAATGTGAAAATATTTTGTTAGCACCCACCTACTTAGGGAGACATGATCATTCCAATAAAATAAGAGAAAACAGATCGAAAAAGGAACGATGTAGGTGTTCTTTCTTCCCGCGCGCTATTAGAGAATGGAACGCAGAGAAATGTTATGAAAGTGGTTAATGAACCCTCTGCCTAGAACTTAAAAGCGATTTGCAGAGTACATATGTAGATGTAGATGAGAAGAAAATAGATTAATTGTTAGAATAAGGAAACAATAGGTTTTTCCCATTCATCAGTTACAGACATAATTTAGTCAACAAAAATCTCTGCATCCGGTTAATTTTTTTTAACATATTTCCGCAGAAAGATTTTGTCCCATCGCTTTAAAAAATGCACAATAGGTTTACACAGCAAAGAAGTTTAACATCAAATAACCGCGCAGCAAAATTTAGTTACAGGGCATAAATGTAAAACTGCAATAGAGAGTGGCTCGCTAATTCGCTGTCTGAGTGTAGACTTGGAAACTGGGAGTCGCTTGCTGAGTAAACTGATCTCTGCAGCCCTTTGGCTCAGTTCTGTGTGCAAAGGACAAAGGGCGCTCCGGTGGGCATGACGGCCGCAGGTCACGTGATATTGGCCTTTCCGTCTCATGCGCGCCTGCTGAAGCGCTCTGGACAAACGACAAACTGTTACCAACTGTAGGGGCAATACTTCTGGTGGTGCCGCAACTGTATCAGGTGACTTGAAAGAGAGTGCACTGTGCTCTTGTATGAGCAATCAATAAATGTTGACTGAATTTCCAGGTGTTTAATCATTTCACGTCGTTTTGCCCCAGTTTAGGTTACGGTAGTAACAATAAATGCTAGTTTACACGACGATACTACGTTTCATGAAACTGCGCTTTTGGCCAATGCGCATGCGCGGCAGGCGTTCGCACAACTCGTTGGCGAAACTAAACAGTTTCTTTATTGAATTACTAACTCTGTTTGAAAGTAACGTGAACTGCTCTGGTGACATTCTAAGTTGATTAAAATAACTTCTACGGTCTTCAATCACAATTTCTTTCAGCAAGGTCGCTGAGCAACAGAGCTGACGTCTTTTGTTAATCCATTCACGAACCCAAAGACGTTTCTTATTCTTTTTTATGTTTAGTCTTATGCAGCGACTTCACACTGACAAGCAATAGATTCGCCACAACTCTTATAGCTACCAAAACATTCATTTTACGGCGACTACGGCACTCACAAAACAACGAAACTGAAGTGTATAGTATTGGCGCCGTGTCTACAGACATACACGAAACCAGTTGCGCGCAATTCATTTCATGCAACGAGTTTCGCAACCTAGTGTCGTCGTGTAGACTAGTCTTAAAAGTGAGCCTTTGCGATCGTCTTTTGACAGTTCTAATTTTAAAATGAAAATAACGGCTTAACCATTAATTGAAAAACTGAATTTGTAGAGGAGAAACTTCTCTACAACTTCGCTCATTTGCATCATTTCAGAGATATTTGCAAATATAACGGCGATAGGTCGAACCGTTCAACCGATCGGTACCAAATTTTACGCACATAATAGATGGCCGCCAAAAACCACAAAATCCCTTTTTCAAATATTTCGGACAAGAAATACGTTAGTAACACTAAAAAAAGCCGTTTGCAATGTAAGTTTAATTGCGAATAAATCGTTCATCTGACACGAAAATTGAATAACCAAATTTGTAGAAAAGAATATTCTCTACAACTTTGCTTTCTCTATTTTTTCATACCTCGGACCGTTACAGAGATATCTGAAAAAATAACGGCTATTTAACACCGTCACTTTATTTTACGTAAGGCAGGCGTTCGGAGATGTCACGTGACATTCCTCGCCTAGCTCTGGCATACGCCATCTTGCTAGGTGCATTTTATGATTTTCGTATTATAACTTTCGCATTGTCATTTCAAAGCAATGGAACACTGAAGAATTAACAAAAACACCTCGTTCTTAGTACTATAAATTATAATCTAGTGTCTAAAATGCCATATTAGCAGGTAACAACTGCCGTTAATAGTTCGAGAACTAAGAAATCGTTTCGCAACTATCGGCCGCAGTGTAGTGTGCAGCGCGATACGTTGTGGTGCTCAAGGTCGGTAGTTCGATAGGCGTCACTACTATTCATCTTTTTCCTCGGCTCCTAAAAGGGTGTCGGTCACCCTTATTAATTAAAAAGAGCTATGTTCTGCAATGTTTAGAATTGTGCACATGTGCTCACTGTAAGATGGGCCTTTGTTCTATTTCGTGAACATGCCGTGAAATACGTAACAACGAATTGAACACTGGTCTCAGGAAGCATTTGTACAACAACGGGGAGGATACTTTGATAATGAATATTCTAAACAACTTGGAGATATTGGTAATTTCATATATGAACGGAGTTCTAGATTTCTGTGCCAACTGTCGTTCCTTAAGCTCAAGGGAAGTGTATATATTGCGACAAATTAGTTTTTCTCCTAGTCTATGTTTACAATTCGTTGATATGTATTTCATAGAATCTTCTCGATCAGCACAAATACGTTAATTAATTAAAACTTCCGGGCTAAGTTGCCGTGGTCCATCAATAAAACTTCTTACTCCCGACGTTTCGTTGCCTACTGCGGGCAACATTTTCAAGGGTGAGTTGACAACTGCCTACTAGGCGCTGGAGGTCCTGCTTGTATAGAGGGCATAGATGGCGCCACCACTTGTCACGGGCTGTCGTCTATGAAGCTATCTGTGACCAACTTCATCTCTCTCGATTACAGGTAATCGATTGTCATATCTTTGGTTCAAAGTTGACACCCAAATCTTATCTAATTTCAAACCTTCCTCTTAATTAATGAAGACGCCGGCCGTGAAACCTTACATTACATGAGACTAAGTGCACTTTTCAGAGTAAGCGCTGTTACCTTTGAACAACTTGCAATATTGCAGAATATAGTTGTGTTCAGTTAAAAAAATTGTCAATGGTGATTATTTCTTTTTATATTTTTCGTCCTCAGGGAGATTGATACTTTGCGGTCGTTTGTTCATGTTCGTTCTGGATTGTTCGTTGAGAATTTTGCTCAGTTTTTTTTTAATTACAGATAACGTTGAACCCTCTTTCTTATTCTCTCTTTTCACTGGTTCTTCGGTTTGATCGGTACATTGTGAATAGTTCGTATGTTTTGCTCTATTTTGATCGTTTCGTCATTGACTCAGTTTCCTCGTTACAGAGGGCATCGAGCTACAATTCTGGCAACCCTCTGACCGAGCACGCTGAGCCACTGCATCCTAGCAAGCTTCGAACCACCGTCTAACAAGTTTGTACATCACAAACTAATTCGTCGCATACTTCGCTAAAGCGAACAGCTGCGAGAGTAATCCGTAATTCTCTTACCAGCGATGTCAGTTATTATCTGCTAACATCGCATTTTTAGACATTAGATTATAATTCATTATTCAAATAACGACGTGTTGTTGATCATTTTCAGTGCACCATAGCTTTCAAATGACAACGCTTGAGCTATAATAAGAAAATACAGAAAGCAATAAGGCGTATTCAAAAGAGAGTTTCGGGCGAGGGATGTCACGTGACTGATTTCCGAACGCCAAATGTACGCCGTGTTCCATCCAGGCTATAGTCACTCGTCCTAACGTCAAATTTACGCTACGTTCCTTCCAGGGTATAGTCATTCGTAAACAGTGCAGGCAAAGAAAGTAAACTTTGAGCGAACTACCAACGCAAGACAGGTGGTAATATTATAACGGAAAAATATTGTGAAAATGTGGAAGAATTACTAAAATAATAGTTTAAATAGGAAAAAAGTAAGAACAACGACTATGTTCGTCAAACCTAAAGTCAAATATCAATTAATTTTGGCTGCTTTTGCAAATATGGTCAGAAATAAAATTACGCGTTGGATGCATAGATAGTATCACAATAGTAGAGTCGTGATCGTATCACCCATATTTTTTTATTTCTTACATTTTTATTATTTTTGTCCGATATGTTTACAAAAAATCATAAAACTACAAGGAAAGTGGGCCCTAAAACAAGTCAGTGTGATTTTTTTTTTTTTTTTTTTTTTTTTTTTTTTTTTTTTTTTTTTTTTTTTTATTCACTGGCAGACTAAAGAGCAGATTTCGGATTTCAGTTCCCTCTCTGAAGATAATTGACTGTTTATTGTATCATGCTCATATGAAAATTTTTGTTAAATTTACGAAGTGGAGAGTCATGTTACTATGACAAAACATGTTCTCTCCAACATACAGTGTTTCGCAAAGCGTCTCATGAGTGCATTTCTTTGCTACAATGGGACACAATGTGCAAGGTGGATGGCTAAAATTATTCATCCGTTGGGAAAATTATCTCTGTGGCGGAACTTCCTGGCAGATTAAAATTGAGTGCCAAAATTGGGATTCGAACGTGTGTCTTTTGCCCTTCACGAGCAAGCGGTCTAACGTCTGAGCTATCCCCGCACGCTTCACGGTTCGTCCTCACAACTTTACTTCTACCAGTACCTCTCTTCTACTTTATAAACTTCAAAGAAGTACTGCTGCAGACCTTGCAGAACTAGCAGTCCTGGAAGGAGGGTATGGTGGAGACATGGCTTAGCCTCGGCCCAAGGGATATTTCCAGAATGAAACTTTCACTGGGCAGCTGAGTGGTCGTTGATATAAAACTTTGACAGATCTGGAAGGTTCGCAGGAGAAATTCTGTGAAGTTTGTGAAGTAGGAGACGTAAGTAAAGTTGTGAGGACGCACCGTGAAGTGAACCGGGATACCTCAGACACGGTTGCCCGCGAAAGGTGATGGTTCCAGATTCGAATCTCGGTTCCGGTACACAGTTTTAATCTGCCACGAAGTTTCATATCAACGTACACTTCGCTTCAGAGTCAAAGTTTCATTCTGGAACCTCTATGACGAACTACGATGCAAATTATAGACTGCAGTAGTATGCACCAGTCAGTGGTAGTTTAAATCCACAGCCGTAAAAAAAGTAGACATACGAAATCGACATAGATTTTGATCTGATGGCGGCTGATGCCACCTGGGATAGTGAGAGCTCTTATAATGGTTTCGTAAGTCAAAAGCGTAGAGTCGTAGCTGCCAGGGTGTCATCTGTGTATATCTTTTCATACGGAAGATTTAGAGCCATAAGTCTTAGTATTACATCGAAGCAGGTACCATGCCAAAGAGATGCACTCGTGTGTCATACAGCCGACTGAGCGATTTTCAAAGGGGTCAAAATGTGTCCTTAGGAGGGATGGTCCTTTCGAAGAAATGCCACACTAGTTGGAGGTACTGCGTCAGGTGTGCAACAACGCTGGTTGAAATGGTGACATGAACAATGTCACAGCAGTAAACCAGTTTCTTGATGAAATCTAACATATAAAAATAAATGTCTGTGTGTTCTTATTTTATTTGCGGCCGTACTGTTCAACCAATTGTGATGAAACTTTGTCAACATATTGCTTGCACTTTCGCGACAGTCATAGGCACCATTAAATGACTGTACAACAAATAGTTCAAGCGATATGAAGTACTAAACAATAAAACGCGCGGAGAAGTGCTACATCATGCGACGTTTGCTTCTAAGCCACTGTACCGATTTCAACCATATTTGGTACACAACAACTTTTCATGAGGTAACAATTGACGTATGGGTACGAACTACCAACGACATATAGTTCAGAAGATATAATATCATAAACAGTTATGTGGTTGAGAACCTGTGGCATCATGCAACATGCGAATAAGGAAACTTCCGAAAAACTTACGGGTATGCTGCCTGGTACAAAAATCGACGACGGCCAAAATTTGGGCAGGAGACCATCCTGCCATTTTCAAGGCGAAACTGCAGGGTGGTCTCCTGCCGAAATTTTGGCCGTCGTCGATTTTTGTACCTGGCAGCATACCCTAAGTTTTCCGAAGTTGTTATTCGCCAAGAGAAATTAAGAAATCACAAGGACACTTTATTCATCCTAAAATCTTCATGATATTTTGGACACTTGACATTAAAAACAAGAGGAAGGTCACTGTCACGTGAAATTTTGAATGTTGTATGACGGAGGATTCTTTGCGTATGGACTTCATCAGATTCTACAGTTGTATTCCGATCCTGATGAAATTTTTTAATATGATTGAACAATTCAGTTTATCAGTGCAGTATTAATGTATTTAGATTACCAACAATCATTTCAATTAATTAACGTGACAAAATAGTTTATTTTCGGTGAACTTTCGAATGAAATAAAATTTCTGAAAATTCTAGAAGCTCTCTCTGGAAGTTAACGTCGGGTGATAATCATCAAAGAAACATTTAAAACAAATATTGTTCACAACATGCAAGCAAGCAATATGTAAGCAATTTAAAGTAAACAAATTTTTAATAGTATGCTTCAGTAGAAAGCATACTTAATTCAGATTTCTGAATGACGATTTTTTGGGTGTCAGCTTTGATGCATACCACGCAGACCGAGTCATTGTGGTGGAAACCACCAACAGAAGCAATTGGTTGTTACCAATGTATCGTTTTAAGGCGAATTTGAAAATTAATGTAATACACTACTGACCATTAAAATTGCTACTCCAAGAACAAATGCAGGTGATAAACGGGTATTCATTGGACATATATATTATACTAGAACTGATATGTGATTAAGTTTTCACGCAATTTGGATGCTTCGACCCTGAAAAGTCAGTACCCACAACAACCACCACTAGCCGTAATAATGCCCTTGACACGCCTCGGAATTGAGTCAAACAGAGCTTGGATGGCGAGTACAGGAGCAGAAGCCCATGCAGCTTCTACATGATACCACAGTTCATCAAGAGGAGTGACTGGCGTATTGTGACGAACCAGTTGCTCGGACACCATTGACCAGACGTTTTCAATTGGGGAGAGATCTGAAGAATGTGCTGGCTAGGGCAACAGTCGAAAATTTTCCGTATCCAGAAAGGCCCGTGCAGGACCTGCAACAAGTTGTCGTGTATTATCCTACTGAAATGTAGCGTTTTGCAGGGATCCAATGAAGAGTAGAGCCACGGGTCGTAACACATCTGAAATGTAACGGCCACTGTTTAAAGTACTGTAAATGCGAACAAGAGGTGACCAAGACGTGTAACCAATGGCACCCCATACCGTCACGCCGGGTGATACGCCAGTATGGCGATGACGAATACACGCTTCCAATGTGCGCTCATCGCGATGTCTCCAAACACGGATACGACCATCATGATGCTGTGAACGGAATCGGGATTCAAATAAATCGCAATTTGCGATCAGTTATGGCTTCACTGTACTAGGTTTAGATGGAATGTCAAAGTGCGGCGAACGAAAAATTGTTCCCGGCCAGGATTCGAACCCGGCATCTCCTGCTTACTAGCAGACACGTTGACCACTCCGCTACCGAGCCCCACTGCAGACGACTCTTCCCTGCCCGTCTCCCGCCACAGCCAAATCTTCATTCGCCACTCTGTCTCTTTTGATATTACCACAACCTATTTGTTCTCCAATTCTCGCAGCCACAATACTGTGGCTGGGAAGAGTCCTGTGCAGTCGGGCTGGCCATTGTGTCGTCGGTGGCGGAGTAGTCTACGCGTGTGCCTAGTATGTGGATTCCGGCTTGGGCCGTTGTGGAGGGCGGTTGTGCTTACGCTGTGCTCCGTCGCTGCTCACGTCAAGGCAAGTTTCCTGTTTATTCTGACAGCGGAATCTTGTATCTTCGTGTTACTGGGTGATATATTCTCTACTAACGTCTTCGTCTGGTGTTTGTGGCTGGGATTTGGTCGTTTTGTTTATAATATGAATTTGTTTTGAATATGGCTACGATTTTAAGGAGATATACTTTGAAGTTTACTTTTGATCGTGGAATTGTGAAACCTGCTGCATATGAAGTTCATAGATTCCTTATTGAACAAGTTAAGATTCCATTAGACGAACTTTACGGAATTAATCTGTCTCAGCTAGCGCCTGTATTTTTTGTAAAACTTTTGAATGTTGATCTGTGTCTGCGTATTGTAGAAGAAAGTGGAGGGACGATGAAATTTTTGCGTTCTGATGGTAGTGTGATTGATGTAGAAGTTTCCTTTGGCGGTATGGGTTTGCGCACTGTGCGCGTATTTGAACTACCATTTGAAATTCCTAGCGAGCACGTACGCGATGTTCTGAGTGCCTACGGCCGTGTTCTGTCTGTTCATGAGGAAAAGTGGGGGAACAACTTTCCGTGCCCCGTACTGAATGGCGTGCGTCAAGTAAAAATTGATTTGATGAAGCACATACCGTCCTTTATCAGTGTGTCAGGCTATCGTGCACTTGTGATATACGACGGACAGCCCAGGACGTGTGCCATTTGTAATTCGACGGAGCACTACCGGGCGGAGTGCTCGCGCCGTCGGGTGGCTCAGCTGCCTCCCGGCGACGCGGTGACGCGCGCGCCTGGCGTTGTAAACATGCCTCTGTCGTATGCGGCGGCTGCCGCTGCGGTGCCGGCGCCGTCTCCCGTGACAAGTGTCGTGCAGGACTCGGCCACCGAAGACGCTACACAGGCCGTGCTTCAAGTTAACTCCACCGACTCTACACGGAGCGAGGCTGAATTACCACAGGTGCAACAGGAAGAACACGTCACCCCCGCGGATGCGACTGTTTCTCACCAGGCTGTGGTTGACCAACAACCGTCACAGCAAGTGAACGAAACCGCTATGGAAACGGCTTCCAGTCCTTTGACGACCCATGACGTTGTACAAAACATGGAAGTTGAACACATTGTATCTGTACCCTGTAGTTCTCCTCCGAAGAAAAACGAAAAGAAAAGGATTGCACACCCGGAAGTGGAAACTGAAGCTCCCAAAACTCGGGAGAAACTTCAGGAAATCAAGAAGAAACACAAGAAGAGGAGAAATGACGGAACAGACGAAAATAAGGAATTGTCCGATAGTTCTGCGTATAGTCAGGACAAAGAAGATAACAGTAAAGCTGGTTCTCACAGAACGCGTGCTCGACGAAAAAGTGTAGACATCGCAACAGCCACCGTTTCTGGTCAACGGGTACGGATGTCTGAGAACCCGGAGAAAGGTGACTCGACGGCTGGAATGGACTGGGTGACTGAAATGGAACAAGAGAATAAACGTCCGGCGTCATCTACTAGTGTTAATCTTCCTGTGTTCTCTGGGAACACAAATGCAGAAGGACTCCAAGAACTTCACCTAGAATCATTGCGATAAGTCGCAATCGATGGCAGTTCTGTGTTCATTGTTACTTGATGAATCTGACGTTTGACATCATACTCGTGTTTATGACTAGCCTTTGTGGTCCTTGACTATGGCACACCGATTGCAGACAACGACACAAACGTATAATATATTGACCCTCAATATCAACAGGATCTCGAATCCATTGAAATTATCGGCCTTGAAAGATTATTTGTACCAATCTGACACTGACATTGCACTGTTGCAAGAAGTACTCGTCCATGAATTTCAATTTCCAGGCTATATCGAAATTGTAAATGTGGCGTTAGAGAATGAGTGTGGAACGGCAATTTTAGTTAAAAATGGAATACCTGTAGAAACTCTGTGTCTCTTAGAATCCGGCAGGGGAATATCCTGTAAAATTTTTGAAACAACGGTAGTAAATATCTACGCACCCTCTGGCAACAATGCCAGAACTGCTAGAGCTAGCTTTTTCATGACCGAAATCGTTCACCTACTAAAAGATAATCCAGAAAATCTAATTATTGCAGGAGATTGGAACTGTGTCTTGAACCCCAAGGATCAAACCCCAAACTTCAATTTCTCCAAAGAACTGAATGATTGTGTCCGTGATTTACGTCTAAACGATGCTTGGGAAGTGCTATACCCAACAATGGTAAAATTTACGCACGTTACCAATGTTTCTGCTAGTAGAATTGACAGACTGTATGTTTCTGACAGCCTAAGGCAGTGTATAACTTCCATCGACACGATACCTGCTAGTTTTTCTGATCACAGTGGGGTACGTTGCAGCATCAATCTCGTCCGGCAAAAAACGTTCTGGGGACGGGGTTTATGGAAACTGAATGTGAGTGTTCTTAACGACACAGAACTAGATGAATGTGTACGACTGACTTGGGTAGCGTGCCTCAGGGCACGACCAAGATACGGTTCAGCAATTGAATGGTGGACGAAACATGCTAAAAAGAAACTACGAATGACGTTGATTCAGTATGCGAAAGAAAAGGCCACATATTTTAAGGACACTATAGAATTTTATTATACCTGTCTCAGAGAACTTTATGATCGTCCTGTTTTATCTGATGAGCACTTCATGCAAATAAAGAAAATCAAGGCAATTTTAACACAACTGAAAAGGAAACAACTCGATGGTTTGAAGGTAAGGTCTAGGTCGCAGTCAACTGTAGCAGAGGAAACTGCTTCTCTGTACCACATCATCAGACAAACAAAAAACAGAAGGAAGACTTTTTTGGAGAAGCTGCGAGCTGCAAACGGTGATGTCCTATCTGAACAACGAGCAATAATGGATGAAATTCACCGATTTTTTCAGGACCTATACACAGCTACTGATTTCAATGAGGCATCTGCAGCAACATTGCTGGACAGTACAGACGCTATTGTCACATCTGATGACAATAGAGGCTTACTAACAACCTTTTCTAGCGACGAACTGCTGGACATCATACAAACTTCTCCACTGAATAAGACTCCTGGTCCTGACGGAATACCAGTGGAATTTTACAAAAAGTATTGGAATATGATTGGCGTCGCTTTTACTGACGTTGTAAACGAAGTTCTTACTGGTGTCGTCTTACCGCCCGAATTTAAAGAAGGCGTTATGGTGGTGGTTCCCAAAGGGCAGGGGATGAAAGACGTGCGCAAACTGCGGCCGCTGTGTCTACTGAACACTGACTATAAACTCGCTGCTCGTGCATTGAAAGCCCGCTTGACAGTTGTTCTAAAAAGAGTCATTGGAAGCGATCAGACGGCTTTACCTCATAGGAGTATAGTGAAAACCGTCAGTGAATATCGTGACATTATTTCCATCTTTTCGGCGACTAAAGTTAAGGGATCTTTGTTTTTTATTGACTTTGCCAATGCGTTTGATAGGGTTGACCACCGTTACCTTTTTAAAACGATGACAACCATGGGATTTGGCAACACATTCTTACAATCATTAAAACATATGATCACGGGAATGACAGCGAAAATTCTTGTAAATGGACAACGTACGAAGAACATTGATATTTTCAGGGGATTTCCGCAAGGCAGTCCGCTCTCAATGCTACTGTACATCATATCGATAGAACCTCTTGTCCGAAAAATAAATAATGACCTTGAAGGAATAACAATACTGTCTGTCAAGAAAGTAACCAATGTGTATGCTGATGATTTAGGAGTCATTGTCCGGAGTAGTGAAGACGTTCAACATCTAAGCGACGCGATTCAGATGTACTCCAGTGCCACTGGCGCGGTCGTCAATAAAACGAAAAGTTCGCTGCTCAGTTTAAATGGCTTTGAAGGAAATGATTTAGACTGGATTACTACTACAGACCACCATAAGACCCTTGGCGTCATATTTTATAACTGTCCACTCCGGATGACTTCTGCCAACTGGAAAGAAATGCTAGCAAAAATCAGAGGTTTAACAAGGGAACATAGAAACAGGAATCTAAATTTGGTTCAGAGGGTTCAATTAATCAACTGCATTATCCTGTCTAAAGCATTATATTTAGGTCAAATACTGCCTGTCCCATTAGGTATAGCAAAAAACATTACAAGAGCCGTGTGTCAAGTGATTTGGCAGGGATGCATATTCAGAGTTGCAGCTAACACAGTGACCTTACCGTATGGTGATGGTGGCCTCGGTCTTACAGACATTCGGCAGAAAACGATGAATTTATTTATCAAGAGGACACAAGATATTCTCCGTAACAACCCTGAGAGTATTACGGCTCTACTCTTCAAAATGACAGAGCCAAAGAGTTTAGCTGCCCCCGTCAATGTGGCCCCCATTAATTACAAGCTGAACCATGTCAGGGAGTACTTCATTGAGGTTAGTTACAAGAAGAACAGTCAGACAACAGGAGAACATAGTAATAGGCCATGTCATCATGACAAACCACGGACGAGTGCTGTTAGAAACAGAATGGAGAAGAAATATCCTACAAAAGACTGGTGCTCTGTCTGGAGGAATATTAGCAACAAACTTTTAACATCGGAGGTACGTTCCACGTGGTATCAGGTTGTCAATGCAACTATAGCAACGAACGAGAGACTGAGTGTTATAGTCAAGGCTAATTCCAGTTTATGCACCACCTGTGGACATGTAGATACGTTACTCCACAGGTTTACCTGCTCGGGCTACAGTGACCTATGGACAAAAGTGAAGCAGCAGGTGGCGTTCCTCCAAAGAAATGACGGCAGATTCATCACCACAGAAGAATTACTGATACCGGATAAGACATACTTCCCACGACAAAAAAACAATACAATAATGTGGATATTCGGACATTTTGTGCACTTCGTAATTCATCGAAGTTGCCAGAACGACGCTGAGGATTATAGTAGCTATATGGCAATGGAATATTACAAACTATTAAAGAATAGAAATTTCAAGAAGGATTTCGGTAACATGCTGCAAATAGTGTTCCGAAAGGAAGGTATAGGATAAAATATGTTACGCTAGAGAAATACAACCAGTTGAACTCCATGAGATAAATAATGTTTTACCAATAACAAAATGGAACAGAAGAATCAATATAACATTTTTTGTTATTAAAAAAAAAAAAAAAAAAAAAAAAAAAAAAAAAAAAAAAAAAAAGTATGCAGGAGATCCCGGGTTCGAATCCCGGCCGGGCACAAATTTTTATTCGCCGCAATTTGGTATTCCATCTGAACCTAGTACAGTGAAGCCATAACTGATCGCAAATTGCGATTTACTTCATTCATTGAACGCTGTAATCAAAAATATAAAAAATATCTAGAATCTGGATTCATCCGGAAAAACGACGTTTTGCCATTCGTGCACTCGGGTTGGTCATTGCGTACACCATCGCTGGCGCTCCTGTCTGTGATGCAGCGTCAATGGTAATCGCAGCCATGGTCTCCGAGCTGATAGTCCATGCTGCTGCAAACGTCGTCGAACTCTTCATGCAGATGGTTGTTGTCTTGTAAATGTCGCTATCTGTTGACTCACGGATCGAGACGTGACTGCAACATCCGTTACAGCCATGCGGATAAGGTGCCTGTCATCTCGACTACTAGTGATTCGAGGCAGTTTGGATCCAGCACGGCGTTCCGTATTGCCCTCCTGAACCCACTAATTCCATATTCTGCTAAAAGTCATTGGATCGCGACCAACGCGAGCAGCAATGTCGCGATACGATAAACCGCAATTGCGATTGGCTACATTCCGAAATTTATCAAAATCGGAAACATGATGGTAACATTTTTTCCGCCTTACACTAGACAACTATGTTTCACCAGGCTACGCCGGTCGACTGCTGTTTGCGTATGAGAAATCGGTTGGAAACTTTCCTCATTTCAGCACGTTTTATGTGTCGACATCGGCGCCTACCTTGTGTGAATGCTGTGAAAAACTAATCATTCGCATATCACAGCATCCTCTTCCTGTCACTTAAATTTCTCGTCTGTAGCACGTCATCTTCGGGGTGTAGTAATTTTAATAGCCAGGAGTGTATATAAGAATTAAGTTTGTTTGTTTGTCTCTTTGTTCGTATTTTATGCACGGCCATACCGTAAATCCGATTGCAATCAAACTTTGTCAACTCATTGCTTGCACCCGCCCAGAGGTTATAGGCATACTAAAATTAACTTCGTATGGAGCATGGCGGGAGGGTGCTTTAAAATTAATTAATTCGTTTCTTACGCTTTGACGCTGTAAGGGCTGGGCGGATATGAATGAAATTTGAACAGAGGTAGCTTATACCCTGATTAATACATGGGCTACCTTTCGTAAGCCACCGTACGTTGCGTGGCGGAGGGGACCTCACGGTTGTTTAATAAGTTTCTCTTTACGCTGAATCCGGTGGACGGATTTGAATGAAATTCGGAATGCAGATAGCTTATACTCTGAATTAACGTGTGAGCTACTTTTAGGAGGGTACTTGCAGTGGGTTAAATCGTTTGTTACTCCCTCGCCCTCAAACCCACCATAATATTTGACCACACAAGAAATAAGGAAGGTACCACCACAACACACACATCTGCAGAAAATCAGAATATATCACACCCTTACACAAACATACAGATACACACACACACACCCACACACACACACACACACACACGCACACACACCAAGAGAGAGAGAGAGAGAGCTAATTGAACTAAAATCATATTTATAAGTAGACAATACAGGCAGAACATCACATACAATTTGCTAGCAGACACATCTTTTGGCAGAAACAAAACAAGAACACAACTCACAGCTCGATGCAAAGAACGTATAAGCATATAACATATATAAACTATACAAAAGACTAACGCAGCCCGCTAGGATTCGGAAATGGTGAGTTTGCGTCAACTTTCATGTGGAATTGTAAATAGTATAATTGTAAATAGTGACAGCAAGTGGCAATGTTCTAAAAGAAACACATCAAGAGGGCAACAGAAAAAAGAGTAATTTCAGTAGTTCATTTCATACCGAATAAAATGAACCGATAGCAGGAGAACTGCTGATGATCGAATGTAGTACAAATCATACAAAAATGTAAAACAACAAATATCTTCTGTACAGTTGACCACTGAAGATGCTTTAAAATGAAGCGAAACGCGTCTGGTCTCGAGTAGACTAATGCCTAATTTACAGTTGATAAATTCCCTCAAATGTTGGTTTATAACCAAACACATTGTCCATGAGAAGCAGTTGGGCGGCTGTACAGGTCGTCCGAAGTGATCACACGCCTTAGATGACAGCGATAGTGAATTTATTAGTATTATGGTAGCTCTATGAAGCCACTCTCTAGGTAAACGCCATATAAACCTCAAGTAAAGAGTTGAGACAGCAAAAAATCGTATTGCATCGCTCAAATTACAATTGTGAACAATATCCTAATAAAATACATTATAATATTTATATTGTATATGATATCTCAAGTAATGTCCAAATTCGTTTGAGTAATGTATATACCGATTGCGATTAGGAGTGTTTAAAGCGAAATGAGACAGGATCGGTCTTAACCTAGTAGAGAATATAAGAAACAGAGAAGATGGATGTTTGGGAGTGTATAAGAGAATATGTGAGAAATCAGTATGATCATGTGCTGTCGGAACTAAACAGTTCTTTGAGATACCTTTTCTACGCCCAGTAAGCAAGGCCAAAAGGTACTGTTATCAAACACTTCGTGTCTACGCACCATAGGGCTCGTATTTTAGTTGCCACAGCACAGTGTATCGAATCTTAATATGTCCCCAGATAGAGAAATGGCTAGATGACTAACAAGCAATGCATGGCTAAAATAACGGGAACCATATGAGTACTGTGGGAGAATATCTCACCTAAGCGAAATACTGTATTAATCCAATAACGGAGCGTTAAAAGAAATCGACAGAAAAAGAAAAATATTTGCGATGTCGTTGAGATTTTAGAAAAGTGTAGCCTGACTGTTTTATATTGTCTTTCGCATATGTGTGTTTTGCTACATACTTGTTTCATACGGTAACGAAACAGTTGATACGCCCGGCTTCTATGTCAGTTGCTACATTACAAATTTCCTTTTTTACTGTACGTATGCAAGACATACAATTATTCATTTTAATATAGACGTATGTGACTATCGTGTCCAGTGTGACATGAAAATATGGCACTCATATCAGACATGTCTGACACGCCTTTCGATTTAAACAAGCCACAAGGGACATTTGTTCCCTGTAAATTCCGTCGAAACACCACGAATAAAATGCAACAAGTGTCGTTCACAGTGGCTCACGCTACAAAATTTAGTAATTTATTTTTGAATCATGAACCACGAGATGAAGATTTCTCGCTTTAACCCGGAAACCAATCAGCACACACTGAATTGGCGTGGCAGTGGATCTCCGCTCAAGGACGAGATTTCATCAAACTGTGTGTAGGCGCAGAAGGTAAAGTTCACTGTGTTCTGCAAGAGGAAGAGCATTATTGTCGTTGATTTCCTACCTGCGATGAAACAGTGAACGCTGCCTGTTACTGTGAAACTTTTCGGAGACTGCGACCGACGATTCAGAACAAGAGGTGTGGATTGCTTACTGCAGGTGTTGTGCTGCTCGCAGACAATACTCATCTCCATATTGCTCGGCAACAGTTCTGCAGAAGTTCAGCTGGGAGTTGTGTTCCCAGTATTCAGTACTGATTTTGCTCACAGCGATTTCTATGTTTTCTTGCACCTCAACACATTGTCTACAGGACAACGTTTGCCAACGGAGAAGAGCTGAAGACAACTGTGACAGTTGCATCTTTAGAGCAGGCCGCGGTGGCCGAGGGGACTGAGGCGCTCCAGTCACGATCTGCACGGCCACTACGGTCGAGGGTTCGAGTCCCCCCTCGGGCATGGATATTTGTGCCGTCCTTAGTATTAGTTAGTTCATAAGAACTTCGTAAGTTTAGGGACTGATGACCCCGTAGTAAGTCCCATACGAACATTTGAACATTTTTTGCATCTCTAGATCACCACAATATCTTAACTTTATCTTTTTTACTACTAACTGTTATGTGTTTCATTCCATGAAGGCATTTGAATTGTAACTCGTTATATTTTGACATGTCATTCCTATTATTTTACAATGTTATATACAATATGTTTCTTAAACAAAAATAATAACCTAAAGCATTGTGTAATAGATAAAGGACTTTAAAAATTCTACTTGCCTGTAAATTGTTTAGCGTTGTAAAAAAAAAAAAAAAAAAAAAAAAAAAAAAAAAAAAAAAAAAAAAAAAAAAAAAAAAAAAAAACCTAGTAAAATCGACCGATCTTTGAATATAACCAAGAAAACAGTTGCTATACACACATTTCAATAAGAAAAGATCATTTTTTTTTGCAAAGTAGGCTATCTTTAATTGTTTTCTATGTACCTTAAATAAGTTTTATAGTTAATCTTTCAATGCCAGTAAATTTGCTTACAAAACTGCAGTACCACTTATAGAATATCTCTGAAAATATCAATAAGAACCTGGTGCAACTTATGTTAGTATTTAAATGTTTAAATCCTCATTTTACATATCAGAGACCATAATTAATTTATCTCAGTCATCGACAAAGAAATATATATTTAAATATAAGCCTATCAGTCATCGACAAAGAAATATATATTTAAATATAAGCCTATATTTTCTGCTAAATTTATGTATGTAGTCTTTTCATTGGCTACGTATAACATCGTTTTATTTCATTTTTATTAACTTAGTTTAATGTTGACACTAATGTTTAAATGTTTGTAAATCTATCGGACCAAACTGCGTGGTCATCAGTCCGTAGCTTACAAACTACTTAAACTAAGGTAAACCAACCTAAGGACAACACACACAACCATGCCCCAGGCAGGACTCGAACCTCCGACGGCAAGCAACCGCGCGATCTGCAGCGAGACGCCTTAAACCGCTCGGCTACTCCACCACGGCTGACACTCATATATGCTGCTCAACGGTCCTCTAAATGTAACTAAGACACATTTAAGAGTTGCAATCCGGAAGATTGTCGAAATATGGGCCGAAACTAGGTGATTAAATAAAACTCTAGACTGTTAAAATAAGAATGTTGTTATCCCAAAAGTGAAGGAAGAATGTTCCCAAAAATATTTATTCAACTCAAACTTCTCCGCTTTACTGGAAAATAGTGATCAGATGGTTAGTGTAACTGGGAATGGAAACCAAACACCATGGATGAAGTAGGATCTCGACTACCTAGCACGTGCCTCTCCAGGCTTCCATACTTCACAGCTTTTACAAAAACGCAGAATCTGATTTATGAATGAGTTGTAACAGGACGTCTGTCACGATTCCACAAGTACTGCGTGAAAATGCATCACATATTGTAAAGGTGAATTTTCTTGTGCACTACAAGAGTCATTTCACGTTCCTGTAATTTAGTTGAACATTATAACATACATCTTGAAATATTGGAATTGTTAGACTGTTAAACGTTCCCTGCAGTTTGTTAAAGTACTGAAAGGTTACAAAATATGAATTTGAGAGGTTCTTATTGAAGAAGAACTACTTGCCAAATGTGTCACGAATAGTTAGTAATAAAGAAGTAATCAATGAAAACGAGACACTGATGCACACATTTGTTAGTACAGTAAACAATTTTTCATTAAAAAAATTTCACTCGAAACCTCACACTTCAACCCTCCCCCCCCCCACCACACACACACACACATCCGCGCGTATGCGCACACACGAACGAACATCAATAGATTCACTTTTTAAAGTGCTACGAAGAGCACAGGAAGGGGGAGGAAAATTACGTGCCGCTTGTGTGTAAAAATGTTTCTGGACCCGGCACTGAGTATATCTCATGTCTTAAATTTTATCGCCTCAGCTGTAATCAGACCTTTCGTATTTGAAAGCACACGTATGAAACGTGCACAGTACATACCAAAACCGAATTAGTCTCTGCTCTCAATTATCAACATAATTAAATTAAGTAAATACTGAATGAAATATTTCTTATAATTTCGAATAGAAATGTGCGGGATTCATCCAAATGAAGTTAAATTCCGCAACATTTTTAACAATTTTAGAATTACTCCGCTGCGCTGCGATTGTCAAAAGACTCCGCTACGTGTTGTGGAATTTCGATGCGTTCACTACACTCGCGGTACCTAACAAATAAAATTAAATTTCCACTGTCGAAAATTCAAAGGCTTGTCGCTGGTTGTTGTGAATAAATAAACCCGCCTACGGCGCGAGCGCATCAGAGGGCAGAGGGTGAAATTCAGGGAAAGTCATCCCGTCATGAAAACCACAACTTTCTGTTTCTCTTGTTCCCTCCTGCCACACCACTTCCTTCCCGCGCCTGTCCCTTTCATTAATCCACATTCCTGATGCAACATTAAGGAACTTAAAAACCGAAAAATGAGAAATTCAAGCCATTAAAAGATGCCGGTTATCTGAAAACCCACGTTTGCTTCGTCAATGACGGAGTTTGAATATGTGCTGCGAAATATTCTGACAACTCGTGACAGGCATTTATTTCGTTGATGGTATTTAAAAATGGAAAAAAAATTCCGCATTCTCGATGAATACGCTCGTTATTAGAAAATGTGTCCTTTGGAATTTGGAATGCAATTCAAATATGATTAATGTTCTCCTCACAATCACATTGCCTAATCCGACGCAGTTATATATCTTGCTCCCAGTTCACGTAAGGCTCGGCGAGGCAATTTACACTATTATACGAAGACATCAGAGAAAAGCGCAGCGTTTACATAGGTTATTCCAGAGATTCTGACATTAGTGTATATATCAATTGTTCATAAACTTTCGTCTTATTAAGTCATGTTTTATTTTGCAGATGACAAACCAAAACAAAAAATAAATAAATAAATAAAAGGCAGCACGGAATAGCCGTATAGTTTAAATCGGTCGGCACACGTAGCGCCTGTCTGAAAGTGTACGTTCAACACTAGGAAAAAGCGTGATATTCAATATTCAAGGTTAAATCTAACTTTGGCACAGAAAAGGGTGAATTATGCTGCCATAGAAGTTTTCGGTCACTTACCAAGTAGCATCAGAAGTCTGACAGATAGCCAACTAGCATTTAAAAAGAAAGTAAAGGAATTCTGAATGCCAACTCTTTCTACACTTTAGATGAATTTTTCGATAAAACTTATAATAAGAAATTACATTATAAAATAAATATCGACAACATTTACTAAATTGACAAGTTCCACTTCATTACGAAATGTCGTATATATTATCTGTGGGACAAGTATTAATGTTATCTAATCCACCGTGCGGCTGAAAGCTCGGATACAGCGCGACTTTTGCACACGAGTCGTGGGACTTAACTACGGGGTCATCAGTCCCTAAACTTTCAAACTACTTATGAACTAGCTAATACTAAGGACGGCACAAATATCCATGCTTGAGGGGGGGATTCGAACCCCCCACCATAGTGGCTGTGCAGACTGGAGTCGTGTGCCTCAACGAGCTACACGCAGTCGCAACGCGCTCCATTGACAGTTGTCGGCGGTATCAGGTCCTGGAATCACACTGTTTTACGAAATGAAAGCAGTAGAATTCCTGCTCCACCTCTACTACAACGCATATATCTGCCCTCTTGCATATGTTCGTCATGCTTGGTCAGTGATATAGGCCTACGTACGAAACAATGAAATATCTAAGAACATACGACTCTTAAAAAAAATTGCATGTTATGTCAGTAAGGGCAGTGACTTTTATAAGTTTCATGATAAACTGTGCCATATCAAATTTGAATAGGCATTTACATAACACAAACATTATTGTAACAGTCTCACATTTAGTAAAAATTTAAGGTCATTCTTGCTCGGCCATTTCTCCTATTAGTAGTACTTTTTTTTTACAACCCCGTAGTTAAGTCCCATAAGCTCTACAAATATTTGAATATTTTTTTTATTCGCACATTTTTCTTACTGAACCTTTAGTCTGTAAAACAACCGTAAAAGTGTAGAAAGACACAGTTTTCAGGCGCTCTTTCCAGAACACATGCTTATAGTTATCAAATATTCCTACGGAAAAATTTGTTGGACATGAACAGATTCAACGATTGTGTTCGTTTCTCTCTAGAAAGAAACGAAGCCACAACCTTGAACACTTTTCCACAAAGACTGATTAACGTGACAAACTTGTAACATACGTTCCATAAAACAAACTCGTAACTACCTGGACTGGAGCAAATTAAAGTTATCTGCAGCTTTCCACCAAGGCCGGTAGTTTTACAAACATTTGAACAGCGTGGGAAAGACAAGACGTGGTGTTCTTCCATTGTATTGGAGAACGTTGAGACGATTTTTGAGAATTTCTGATATGTCTGATACAGCCCCACACGTTAGGAAAGCCTCCTCAACGTGTGACTTGCCCCGACCCCAACTAGTGCAATAAGGGACGTTTACATTATCTATCATACGATTTTGGTGTATTTCTGTTTGTTCGAGCCTAAGTACTTTCCTTGTAAGAAGACAGGCGTACATTACGTTTCCCATGTTCAGAGAAGGCTTGAGACAGCGCGTTCGCTGGCTGATTGATTGACCGCAATGAGACAGTGGGCTGTGCCCCAGAGGCCAATTAGTGAGCCAGCGAACTTGCCTTCTCTGATAACGTTTAGTCATGTACGCGCCATGGTCTCGTTGGCTTCGGCTCGCACGTTGTGACGTCAGAAACTCAGCAAGTTGACCATACTCGTTCAGAGAAGCGTTCCGTGTGCTAACGGATTAAGGCGTTAGGCTACGGACTCGGTGGCTGTTCCCGCCGCAGGTTAGATTGCTCCTTCGGTCATTGATCTCTGTGTGTGTGTGTGTGTGTGTGTGTGTGTGTGTGTGTTACCCTTAGTGCAAGTAGTTTGTAAGTATACGGACTTCATAGCAGTTTCGTCGAAAACATTTACCAACATTTGAGCATTTCAGGGTGTTTGCCATGTTGTCTTAGTTGATCTGTCTTGGAGCTATAGTCTACAATTTTAAATCATACTGCAGATTTGCGTATTTATGTGAATTTCCAAATAGGTAATGGCGTTACAGAGAGAAGGAGAAGCTGTAGGCCTCAAGATAAACGTTTCTAAAACCAAAGAAATGGGGATTCACTCGACCACCAAGCTGACCATTAATGGAGAGGAACTGAGGCGCTCCAGTCACGGTCCGCACGGCCACTACGGTCGGGGGTTCGAATCCCCCCTCGGGCATGGATATTTGTGCCGTCTTAGTTCGTAAGTAGTTCATAAGTAGTTTGTAAGTTTAGGGACTGATGACCCCGTAGTTAAGTCCCATAAGCTTAACAAACATTTGAACATTTTTTGAATGGAGAGGATGTAGAGCAGGTCCAATCTTACGTCTACCTCGGAAGTATAGTCACGTCTACAGGAGGCGCCGTGGAGGATGTCCGTAGTCGCATCCGCAAAGCAAATGGTGTGTTTGTCCAGCTGTACCCTATTTGGAGAAACAGGAACATTTCAAGGAAAACAAATTTTCAATAGCAACGTTTAGGCAGTTCTGATGTGTGGTTGCGAAACTTGGAAAGTGACTAACCACATCAAAAACTAGCTCCAAGTTTTTATTAACCGTTGTCTCCGGCGTATTTTAAACGTAAGATGGCCAAATATAATGACGAATCAAGATCTTTGGAGAGAGACAAATCAGCAACCAATCAACATACAAATCAAGGAAAGAAAATGAAAATGGGTTGGGCATATGTTAAGAAAATCTGATGAAGCTATTGAAAAGGTGGCGTTGGACTGAAACCCTCAAGGAGTTAGGAAACGCGGTCTTCCCAAACACACCTGGAAAAGAACGATCCAGAGAGAAGCTGCAGACGATGGGAAAACCTGGAGTGAAGGGACTTGTCAGAAATCGCATCAGGTGGAGAAATTTCGTTTCGGCCCTATGTTCCAGAGTGAACGACGGGAACTAAGTCAAGTAAGTCAGTCGCTTTTAAGACTACTTTGATAGTGGAGTGATTTCTACAAGTAAATGTATTTGAACGACTAGGTGTTCTGAGTACAGTACCTGACAACAATTTAAGCCTGAAAACAGCGTGTCTATCAACCGTCTACTTTATTTGACTAACACTGTAACTTCAATTGATGGAGCAATAATTTGGAAACAATTCTGAGAACGTACACTCTTTCAGAGATGCTCTGAGCAGATGCTTGGAATTACGGCTGCAAGAAAAGATAAACATCTGCTGCTCTCGAGCCAACTTAACGAAAGGTACATCTGAAAAAATTACTACAACAACCCTTCCGTGCGAAATATGGTAATGATACCTGGTAAAAGCTATCTTCTGTAATCACATTAACCGTAATTTCTCTGATTTTCACGTCTTACTTATTTCTCTAGATATGAGGGGATGTAATTCGGTAGTCTTGTAAGGACCGAATACTTCAGAGTGTGATGATTGTTTTCCGAAAATCCTCGTCTCATGGCTCATGACTATCCTGCTGTGGGACTCGTCGCCGACATCATAACACCGCTGCAGAAGCTGCTTCAATAGAGTTTCCTTTTGAGGTCGAGTATCAGGTTTTTCGGCACACATCTGTTCAAATGTTTGTTAAGCTTATGGGACTTAACTGCGGGGTCATCAGTCCCTAAACTTACAGACTATTTATAAACTATATTATACTAAAGACAGCACGAACATCCACGCCCGAGGAAGGATTCGAATCCCCCACGGGGAACGGCCTCCACATCGGAGCATAGCGTCTCAATGCGCTCGGACGCTCCGCTGCGGCGTAGGCACCTGTAAACAATTTGTCAGTGGCAGTTCCATGCAACAAGATTCGCAGTATCTGCGGAAAATGCTGACACCCGTGATCGTGAAACGACATTTTTGAGTCGAGTATATTGAAGACTGGCGAACTAGTAAGAGAAGGCATTAAGGGGCACTGATCCGGCGCTACTGTTACCAGGCGGGACCTATCCAACCGGCATTTGATTGTCATAGATGTTGTGAATGCTTTATTTTCTAAGTGAAATACGTCTACTGTAATGGAAGCAACATTGGGGAACTTAATCAATGGATGCGCATCGTACTTTGTCCATCACTGCTACTTTCCCCTTATTCTGTTCTATTTATGAACGTTTCTCCGGTAAGAATGATAACGTGGAAGCCTCCATATAACTTAAAAGCACTATCTTCCTGGTATTTTCGTGAGATACGCGTAGGAAAAAATAATTTGTAGTTTGACCTTATCAGGAGAACGGGAACTGTAACAAACCGAGAACTGTAGGCAGTAACTGTTGTAACCACATGAAAATCACTTACATTTATTTGGAAATTAAACACGAACAATCCTAAGAAGCAGAAGGTAATAATTTACATATAATTTAATTGGCAGTGCAATAATATTCTTAGTGACTTAGATGAGCAGTTCATCAATTATCTTTTCCAAATGTTCAAACGTTTGTAACTCTAAGGGACATAACTACTTTGGTTCAAATGTTTGTAAATCTATCGGACCAAACTGCGTGGTCATCAGTCCGTAGCTTACAAACTACTTAAACTAAGGTAAACTAATCTACGGACAAACACACACATCCATGCCCCAGGGAGGACTCGAACCTCGGACGGCGAGCAACCGCGCGCTCCGCAGCGAGGCGCCTTAGACCGCTCGGCTATTCCACCGCAGCGCTAATTTGGTCATCAGTCTCCGAACTTACAAACTAGTAAAACTAATTTAAAGTAACTTAACCTAAGGAAAACACAAACACCAATGCCCGAGGCAGGACTGGAACCCCCGACGGCGAGCAACCGCGCTCCGCAGCGAGGCGCCTTCGAATGCTCGGCCACTCCTCCGCGGCTCTTGTCTGAACTGCTGCTGTTTTCCACATATGGTGAACCTGTGAACAACCATAAATGCCTTTACTGGACAGCCGAAAACCTACACGAATATGTTTAAAAAGTACAGTGGCGTCCGAAGGTGTTGGGAGTTGTATCACGACATCTGAAGTTGCTAGTTGTGACATATCTGGTTTTTGAGCCATCCAGTTATGTTATAAATTTAATTACGGAACATTAGAGACAGGATGAAGTAATAGCTAGAGCGAGAGACGACAGATATTTCAGTGAATATCGATCCCACGGGAATTCCGCCAGAACACTGACAAGGGGAACACCAAGTATGGTACCAACGGAATTTGATGGGCCGTAGGTAAGTTGTGAGGGAATTACTCCAAACCATCAAGATAAAAGGATTTGTTCCAATGGGCCTTGATTTCTAAGAAAATTGAAATCAAATTTCCAGCAAATTACCACGCGTAACGTGTCTACTTAGGCCTATACATGGCGGTTACCGCTCAGAGAGGCAGGCAGCGTGGTGCAATCGGCAAGATGCGAGGCTGCCATGCAGGCGACTTAGATTCAAGTCCGACATGGATCAATTGCTTTCCTCACCTGTCCGATGATTGTGCATAACTAGGTACTTTTATAACCATTGCAGTAAATGGTCAGGATAAGAAAATGTAGCATTCGCTCAATATGTTATGTATTGCGCGACGATTATTTTATTCATTTTATTTTTTCGAAGCACACTTTTAAGGAGATTGAAGCATATTTCGAAATCAGTAAACAGACTTTTGTTAATACCTATAATATTTGGGCAACATTTAATACCTATGCTTACAGTTCCTGACCGTGCTGTTTTCATCTCCTCCTATGACGCGTGTACCCACGTGGCGCGTCCCAGGGACTGTTATGCTACGGCCAGTCGGTCAGTCATTCGTAGCGTGCCGTTCATGCGTGTGGCAAGTATTTCAACGTGGCAAACAAATGCGCTGTGATAGAAGCAGTACCATCACACGAAACCTCTTCGGAAATGGATGTGAAAAATAAATGACTCGAAGGGGAAGATTATTTTATTTTATTTGTTAATTTTTTAATCATTTGACTTTTCATTATTTTTATTATTCTTTCTTTATATCTTTTTCTTAGCTTATTTATTTATTTATTTTTTTGAAATATAAAAAGTAGCAATAACAATCTTTAATAATTGTCCTGCCGCTAAGTATCGAACCCGGATATCTTGCATAGGAGCTTAGCACCTTGGCGATTACACCACGCTGCCTGGCTAAGCGGTAACCGTCATATTTTTGATGAATCGGATAACAAGATATATGCTTCTACAACCAAAATATCGTTCGTCGATTCACTGAGAAATATATATTTAAACAACGTTGATCTGGTTGTTTCTGTAACATTCAAACAGCCCACCGCAGCAATGATCTTTCAAATGCATTTTCCGGTACGACACGCGCGTCAACTGCTGCTAAGTTAATTTTACTATGCTTGCAGCACTCGTGCAAGCAGGAACACGATATATGCTTTTGTAACCCAACTAAGTTTGTCGATTCACTAAAAATATAAAAATTTTCTGTTCCCCTGAAAAATTATGATGAGATGTAATCCACATTTATCGACATAGAAATGAGGAGGACACAATAAAATGTTGGTCTCTTTGTGTTACATTCAGACATATTACTATTTCAAATGCCCTTCAACTACATTTGCAGGTACGACACGCACACCACCTAACTGTATTATTAGTCAAAGCATTCTGTGAAAGCGTAATGCTAAATTTGCCGAAATTATTACCTGAAAATAAAACATATGTGCGTGTAGGATATAAATTTAAAATAGAGTTCCTATTTGATGAAAGTCGAGCCTAGATGGCCTAATTTGCCGAAAAAATCGCAAAGTTTAAAAGGAAAAAAGGTTTTTATTAAATAAATAGTAAATGACAACTCCGATGGGAAACTTTACATCAGAAACATGTTATTTTGAATATCGGGCATCCGCAGCCAAATGTTTTCATTATGAGACCAAATCCGCTTCGGCTGATTAACTGAATAAAATAACAAAAAAAAAAAAAAAAAAAAAAAAAAAAAAAAAAAAAAAAAAAAAAAAAAAAAAAAAAACACTACCAGTTTCGCGTCCTGTAGACGCATCGTCAGGTGCTTAAAATTCCTTAGAAAAAAAATTCTGCCATTTAGCCTTCCCCAGCGTTCACGTAAAATTTTAAACAATTAAAAGATTCTTAACTTTACGTCCTCGTTAAAAAATATAAACCTTGAACGCTGTTGCGTTATTAACTTTTTGTAAAATATGTGGGGGGGGGGGGGCGTAGGGCAGGTGAAACCGTGCCATGTGGAAGCGGTGTTGGCGCGGCACTGCTAAAATATCGTACCATTTGCTCATCAATGCTCAGGCTGTCGGAAAAAAACTTGAAATTTCATGAAATTATTAATCAGTAAATCCATCAACGGACGAATCTTAAAAAGTTTATCCCTTTCGTCAGGTAGAATTCTGTTCAGACGTGTGTTATCATTGGAACGAAGATGCCGCTTTATTTCCAGATATCTGTTACGACTCATACACTGTCGTACACAACTTATATCAAAGTCTTCATCTTCATTTCAGTATAGCTTTTCCTGTGGAAGAGCATGGTATCCAATGAAGAGTAGTATACCTAAAACTTTTTTATGCATTCATTGGATAACTCATAGGTGTGATTATTGTTCGGTACAGCATTTCGAACACTTCCACTGACAATCAAGTTCCGTACCTGATCATCAAAAACTTCAAAGCACTCAACAGCATATTTTCTATTTAGTGCTGCTACCCAACTGGATTTTCGCTGTTCAGTTTCTGCTGTATCAGGACTGGTTATAGACGAAGTCGCATTTTCTGTTGTCCAATTAGTAGTGATAATAGCTTTCACTTCTTCTTTCGTTGGCCTGCAAGTTCCTCAGTTTACATTTATCCATTGGCGTGAATTTCCAAGGTACCTGGGACGTCAGATGGAACAGTGTCTTCAAATATATTTCCGTCGATATCTTCACAGTCAGACATCTCATCTACACGATCTGGGAGCTCGACAATGTCAATGGTCTCATTCACATCATCATCATCACCGAAAGAAGCCATGAAGTTCGGATCATTTACAATTTCTTCAATTTCCCTCATTGAAAGTGCTCCATAGCGGCTTATTGCGTCTGAGGAGCAAATAAAAGGAAAGTTTTACATGGAAACTGGCATGCGCCCCAAATGGGGATCAAAGGTCAGACAGGTGTCATGCAGAAATGAAATAGGTCTTCGAAATAAATGGTCGATAAACATCTTGTAAAACGATTACAGAACATTCCTGTACTAACATATTGAAAGTTATTAACGTAATAATATAACTTACGCTGTTTTGAAAACGTGCAACTTTTGTAACGCTGAAAAAACGTAGCTCCTTCACAGAAATAAAAGTGTACAACTCAATTTGCTTTATAGGTATGGTCCGCTTTGAGCAAACACATTTTTTTTTAGTATCTCCCATACATGTTTCGCTGGCGTTGCAGCATCATCTGTGGGATGTTTAATTCATACTGTCTGTCAAATTAACAATGAAATGATTGTTACTTTTTGTTCATTAAGTGTAAAAACTACAGATAATTGTGAGACAAATATAAATCGTGTGTTATTTTTATAGGTATACTAGGCATACCTTAATACCACCTATAATTGTGTTTATGGTTCATTAACTCACAAAACGTCTCTGAGAATTATTGACAGTTTGTCATCTGCAAACCAAAACGTGTGTAGTTAATGGGGTGAATGGTTAGCTTGTAAATATCTGGATTTTTACGAAAACATAGGACGTCATTTTTGTGTTTTGGTTTAATTTTAACCGTTGCGACTGTTTCTATAACAAAATGTCTATGTGTTTATAGTAAGTTTTTGTCACTAACTTTGGTGAATTTGCGCTGTTTTCGCCTTTGAACAAGCACTGTGTCACTTTCACTTCATTCAATGTCTATGTTATGAAAACAAGATAGTGGGCAGTTGAATTCTGGGAGAAGTGTTAAGAACAGCTGACTGTGGTGGGGGCGGGAGTTTTTGAATCATGTTACTTTCGTTGTAGTGTGTGTGTGTGTGTGTGTGTGTGTGTGTGTGTGTGGTGTGCTGTGGTGTGTGTGCCTGTGTATTTGTGTGTGTGTGTGTGTCTTTACAGGGTTTCTGTCAGTTCTTTGAGGGCAGAGAATATGGTTCCGTTGCTTAGGGCTGTGTATTCATTATTTATTTTCTTTCTATTGTGGCTTTCTGTAAGCGGTAGTTCTGTTCGATTCATTTCACTGCAACTGACGAAACCTCGAGATATGTCCCGATAACAATAGGAAATGGCAGCATTCAAGGCCAGCATTCTTAGAATTGCAAAATATCCGTTACAAAGACAAATCCCCAAATGGGGTTAAATGGGTTAAATAAGGTTTTAGATGTCGTTAATTACAAGCATCAAAGAATAACTAAAAAACTTTCACTTTTTTGGGCCAGTTTTCTTCAACTGACTATTTCTATTTTATTAAAGGAATAGGTTGTCGACATTTCTTCACAGATTTTAAAACAAACAATGTTGCTCTACGATGTTCTGGAGTAGAGCTAAATATTTTTCTTTTAAAATATCTAGTAGACGTAATTTATATGTTACAGGGATGTGCTTCGTGGACTTAACGTTGAATACATTTCCTAGTAAGTAAAATACTTGGATATCTTGCATTGTTTTCTAGTGTTACTAATTGACTGGTAAAGTGAAGCGTGCAAGCGCGTAGTGCCGTTGGGAAAATGAGGGGGGGGGGGGGGAGGCTGAGCTTGTTCTCTCTGAGAACCCTCTAAATGGACGGCACTTGCACAATCTTTTATACATTTTTGGAAACTTTTTGTTTCCTTTAGGAAACAGCTTACCTCCGTTTATTTTTGTTCTTTTAAATATAAAATCAATCTAGAACGGACTGCATAGTGCAGTTACGTCGTCACAAAAATGGCCTTCTGCTTGCAAAAAATGAGGTAGAAGATTTTATTTTTTATCTTGTATATGCGCTTGAAAGTGTGTAGAATACATCTATACGTCCTTCAAAACCCTCAGGACAACATTGTTAGGAAAACAAAAAAGAAAAAAAGAAAACCGTGAAATTTTTTGGGCTTTCTTAACATTTTTGCGTATTACTTGGAAACTATGCATCCAACTGAAGATGTTATCCTCACCACCAGAATAAAAGAGAATTAAATTACACGTCGAATGACCTATTCAGATGTAAAAATTGGTACAGTGGCTTTGTAGCAGTTTTCAAAGTTGTCATTTTTACGACCTTGTCTAAAAACTCGGCTCACAACGTCTGTATCTCAAATACGGCTACACCAAAGGAAAACTGCCAAATTATGGAAATTGCAAAGCATAAAATTTCTTGTTATAAGAGTACCAAGTTTTTATATTTTTCATTTGTACAAATCTTTTATCACTCAAATTTAAGTACATATTGTCCATTACCATGTACTTGGTTTCCTTTTAGCACGCGAATCTTAGCACTTAAGGCATGGATAAAAATAAAAGAGAATGAAAATAATTATACATAAAATAACAACTGTCGTCATTATAGCGCCCTCTTCGAGCAAGCATTTGCATTTCACCGAGTATTTAAAATAAAAAATAAAAAAAAAACAAAAAAAAACACTGGAATTGCCCCAAGGCAAAAAAAGATTCATATGTTTGTAATTCTGTGGGACCAAACTACGTTGGTCATCAGTCACTAGACTTACTTTAAGTGAAACTAACCTATGGGCAACACACACATCAATGCCCGAGGGAGGATTCGAACCTCCGACGCGGTGGACCTTGCGATCGAACAGACCACTTCGGCTACTCCAGCGTGGCGGCCCAAGGCACTTCGCGATTTCACCCTTCACTTTATCAGTTTATTAGTAACACTAGAAAATAATGAAGAATATCGAAGTATATTTACTTACTAGTGTAAGTATTCAGTATTAAGCTCCATGAAGCACATCGCTGTAAAATGTAAATTACGTTCACTATATATATATTTATCTCAGCTCCAGAAGGTAGTTGACCAACATTATTTGTTTAAATATCTGTGGAAAATGTCACCAACCTTTTTCTTTAACAGATCCTTTCATAACATAAAAATAGAAATAGTTGAATAAGGGCAAGGAAAGTGCAAGAGTTTCAAAGTCATTTTTATACTTATAATTAACAAAATCTTATTTAATAGTATGATATTACAACTGTTCACGAAGAAAACAGACGGAAAACAGTTACTCTTGGTCGATCGCCTGATCAAACTAGCCAATCTTAAAGGAAACCTTTTTTTATTTTTATTTATTTTATTTACAAGTTTTTGATGAATTTTAAGAGTTTCTTCGATATATCTCGAAACGTATCAGATTATTCTATATGTACAAAAAAGCTATTTATAGGGCTTCATCTTTCTACTACAACATTTACCCATAGGAGTTACCGATTTTTATTTATTTGATAAATCAGTTTTTTGGAAATTTTCGTATTTTTTCTGAAAATTACGCCATCCAGTCTCGAATTTCATAAAATAGGAACTCTTTTCTAACTGTAATCTCCTACACTCTCATATTTCTTGTTTCCAGGTAATAATTTTTGCAAATCTTCCCCCAAATATTGGACTATATGCCCGTAATTTTCGCGTAAGGCAAGAAGTGAGTTGACGAGGTTTTACCGCAGTCATGTGAATGTTATGACATCACATAAAATACGAACAATCTAACAAATAAATACGAGGTTTCCAATCTTACATTAGTCCATATCCTCCTTTCCTTTCTCTCTGTTCACCTCCTCCCTCCGTCTCCTCCCTTCTCTCTCTGTCCGTCTCCTCCATCTCCTCCTCCAATATATGAAGGAAAAACATATAACCGCCACGTTTCATGGTGACTGACCAAACGAAGTCACAAGGTACCCTCCATCATGCTAAATTCACTGGCTAGTAGATTATAGGAATGTCCTTCATGATAACATACACTGATGTGCTGTCTTACATTGTGAAAAGTCAAACAATTTGGATGCTTTTTGTAACGTATCCTCCACCATGCACCTATGGAGGCTTGCGAAAGGTAGCCCATGTATTAATTCGGGGTATAAGCTGTCTTCATTCAACATTTCATTCAATTCCTTCCAGCCATTTCAGCGTGAAGAGTAACAAACGTATAAGGCGCCCTCCGCTATGCACCGTACGGTAGCTTACGAAAGGTAGCCCAGGTATTAATGCATGGTAAAAGATATCTCCATTCCAAATTTCATTCAGATACATCCACCCTTTCATCATGAAGGAGTAGCAAACATATTTACCCACTGTAAGGTACCCATCGCCACGCACCATACTGTGGCTTACGATAGACAGCCCTTGTATTTGTCATGGTATAAGCTATCTCTGTTCCAAATCTCATTCACATCCGTCCAGCCATTTCGACTTGAAGGCGTAAGAAACGAATTAACTGATTTTAAAGCATCCTATGCCATGCATCATACTAAGTTAATTTTAGTATACCTGTAACATTTGCGCGAGTGCAGGCAATGAGTTGAGAAAGGTTTATCGCATTACGATGTAACGTATGGCTTTGCTTAATATAGGAACAAAAAGATACACAAACAAACATTAATTTTTATGTATTAGATACGACTAATACCTAGGATTTTTAGCTTCACAACTCAGGAAGATCTCACGTTAGTGGAGATGAATAGAAATACAGTGGTCCGCCTTGACAGGTTACAATACAACTTGGCCCCTAATGTGTCTTGCATTCCTTGTGAAAATGTGTTCACAGGCATGTACCCCCGTAGTGAAATAAGGTAAATTGGGAAGAAATTTTTGGATTTTGGACTGTGGCGAACTAAAGTAGCTTTAAGTAATATCTACTGGTGGTGGCTTTAAGGAACGAACTGCCCGGTTAAAAAAAGTACTACTTAAAACACACACACACACACATATCTTATAAATAAACTAACACACACATGGAGACGTTGATGTTGTAAATCCTTTATTTACTAGTTTCTTCAGAGCCAGTTTAGTTTTTATCATATACGCAGACTGCTGGTAGACGATCATGTGTTTTGGTCCATCCCTTATACCTGTCTACGTGGACTCTGATTATATGATAACAGTCAGCTCATTATTGGTGAGGAGATGGTAACAATGACTTACCGAAATTAGTAAATGAAGGATTTATAACATTAATGGCTGAAGGTGTGTGTTGGTTTGTTTATACTCACACCCTCGTGTGCAAGTTATCTGAGATAAGATGGATATAAAAAATACGTGTCTCATACAATTTTCTTCCTGGGGAACTCAATGAATGGCGAAAGGTACGTGGGAAAAAAACAGGTTAGTGTACAGGCAATTATTTCACAATTTAACGATCCACAGTTTCAATTCGCCTATAACGGAGCACCTGGACAATTTACGAATTATGTCCGTGAATGGAAGCATTATCATTTCCCAATGCCATTGGTTTGACAGACGTGGTGCACATTAATCGTATGCCCGCCGCCTTGGATTAAGGCAATCAATTTTTTAATTTCTGGATGTGGAATACAGAGGAAGTTTACAACAGACTCCACCCCACGCAACTTGTATTAATTAAAAACAGTAATATTTAACGTTAAAGCATATAAAAGTTCGGGACCTAAAGGAATTAAAAAGTAAAAAATTAATTAATACATCTACATCTATAAAATCTACGTGTGTATGTATGTGTGTGTTTTCCCAATAGAGCAATTTGATGAAAACTTATGGACATTAACGGATTAGCTCAGCAGGTGAGCCTGTGAAGCTTGGTAGCGATTTGAAGTTCACACCAACAAATATGGAACAATAATTACTTTTTGCAAAAGCCTTTTACTCTTTTGTTTTAAACTGTACAATATTTTTTTTTCTTTATTTTTTTTTCTTTTTCGAAATAGCTTTTATTGGTCGCTATGTTCTATGTGGTGTTATTCAACAGACTGAATACCATCCTTATACATGCCTCAGCGTATTTAATTCATTTGTACGTCCTGACACCTAAATCTGACGTACATATAAACGTTTACAGCTGGCACTTTGAACGACAGTAACGCCCCTAGTGGAGAATGAGCCAACTATATTGGCACTATCAACTCATACTGAAAGTGCGTCACGGAAGCGACGACAGCGCTTCAAACGGATTCACTGCATAACAGAAGAATAGTACAGTAATACGGAGAACTTCTTATTTTAAATGCAGTTACTTCAATATACCGCAGTCACTGAAAGTAGAGGTGAATTTTCCAATACAAATAAGAGAACCTGAGAAAAGTAATATTCCATCTCCTGATACACTGTAGCAGAATAGAAATTTAATCGCAAAAAGTCGTTTAAAATTAAAAATGTAATCGAGGAAACAATCATCGGTGGCACATTCGAAGACGAAGGCGTACTGATTTCACACATACCTATGTTGTAAATTTATTTACAAATCGAATTTATCTCGCTATAGCAATTACTTGATAAATAGCCGGGACAGGTAGCTAGTAATAATAGTAATTCGTAGAAAATGCAGTAGTTATGAGTACTTTTAAAATGGTGTTAAACAGCAATTAATGCTATCAATAAAATTCTTCTGGGTATGATACCGCGGCGTCATTTTGTAAACTGTACCGACGTTTCCGCCACTGTTGCAGGCGGCCTTCATCAGGGTCTGCGTCTGTGTCTGAAACAGCATTAATTGCTGCAAACGTAGGCTCCCCCGGCAGTTGTCACTATCAATAAAATTCTTCTGGGTACGATACCGCGTCGTCATTTAGTAAACTGTACCGACGTTTCGGCTACTGTTGCAGGCGGCCTTCATAAGGATCTGTGTTGACACAGACCCTTATGAAGGCCGCCTGCAACAGTGACCGAAACGTCGGTACAGTTTACTAAATGACGACGCGGTATCGTACCCAGAAGAATTTTATTGATAGTGACAACTGCCGGGGGAGCCTACGTTTGCAGCAATTAATGCTGTTTCAGAGAAAACTAGTACTACTAAAATTAGTTCTCAAGTAAAGAATATAAAGATTTTTAAAAATAGGGAACCACTTACAAGACGCCACGTGTTACTTTCAGAACTGATGACACATGTGTATTGTTGTGACGAGCAGGGGCGCCAACTCCGTGGGTGCTCCGGGGCTCATGCACCCCCCAAAAATTTTTTGGGGGTGCTGAGCACCCACATAAAATTGGGTTGGAAAATAAAATTGTATAAATTTTTAAAATATGGGGAAAAATCAAAACATGCCTTATGACGCAAGAGGAGATGCAAAACGTGACCATAGCGAGAGACGATATTTCATACGTGAAAGAAATGATCAGTTTTGTACGCGGGTCCCCAAGCAAGTAGTAATCTGTCCGTGTTTCACCCACTTTGCTAGCTGTATTCATCCTGAAGCACGTCGGTCCTTTTGACCTTTCAGATGTACGTATTTATGAACATTAAATTGTGTTCATTCAGGAATTTAGCTTGAAGAATCTGATGTTGATGCTAAGGTTAATCGTTTTTCTTTTATCTTAATCACTTCCCTTGTTATTAAAATTATAGATTCAGTTGAAATTTGCAATGCTTTTCTCTCAGGCTTAAAAAACCTTGGACTAAATACTGTTAGAGATGTCATGAAGTTATCTAGAAGTGATGAAATTGTCGATGAAGTATACAGCTCTTGCTTGGAACTGACCAAAAAAAAAAAAAAAAAAAAAAAAAAAAAAAAAAAAAAAAAAAAAAACGATGTCGGACTTCAAAATCTCAAAATATTTCAAAGATTTATTTAACCTTCGCGACGGTGTTCTACCAAATGCTTCACACAACAGGTGTTAAATTTGTGTACAGTGAAAAATTATTTCACTGGTCGTGTGGAAGTTTTGGGGTGTTACTTATATCGAAATATCCACTTCGGCCAATTAGATCGCTTTAATATAGTGTCCTAATGCAGCCATGCTTTCCTTTCCTTCCTCCTTCTATCTTTAAAAGGCCAGAAAACTGCTTATTTACTTTTATCAAGCATTGCTCATTAAAAAATGCATGAGGATGATTTTCAGGAGGGTTGGTTTTGAACATTTATCAACCGTGATATAGAGCACCCACACTGATTTTCAAAAGTCGGCGCCTCTGGTGACGAGTACACTTACTTGATAAAAGCAGATGTTAGTAGTGACAGATTCTTGCAAGGAATCAATTCCAGAAGGATGTGCTGTCCCTTTTAAATGCAGAAATGCTTGTACAACGGAATTCTGATAACATCGAAGAGCGACAGAAACAAGAACGCCAATACAGGTTCAACGATGCTGCTGCAGTGTTGGGAGCGAATAGCTTGTCGAAGATACCGACGAAGTAGCTCTGGTATAAAAAGAAATCATTCGATCCAGATCGAGAACTTGTCTCTCGTTTTTCTGAAACATCTCAAGGGATCATCCCAGGTGGGCGCGGCCCTATGCCGGAGGCTATTTCAGAGACCGATACCGAAGTAAATCGAGACCACGTCCGCTGGGGCCGATGGCTTTGCAGAACACGAAAAAAGGAGATATTATACGGTGAGATGTGTAGGGTGGGGTGTGGGGGGAATTTCAAAGGAGTGCTTGGCCTCATGCCAGATGTACATATCGCTATCAAGGGCTCTCGCGTTTAAAATTAGAACGCAATCAGAGGAGTAGCTACCGTTAGAGAAAAGACGTATGATCTTTGATACCAGTGCTCGTGATTAAACCGAGCAACGGCTACTATCTCGTTTGCTGACTAATAAATATGATTCCCTCCAAAAGCGATATGTCACGTTTAATGTAATTGACGTTTATCACTTCCGCTAATAGCTGTCACTGCAATCATCTACACTGTGACATCAAATGAAAATAATATCTCTCGCCCTGTTTCTGTCATACACACAGATGCAAACACAGATCTATACGTCCATGCACGCACACAGGCTCAAACACACACACACACACACACACACACACACACACACACACAATATACACTTATAGTTATTGTGACTATGTATAGTTCTTCCTTCAGCCATAATTTAAAGCCCCTTCTATGTAAATATTTTGAGAAAATATTTTCGTAGTTGGCACATAATGCTAGAACTGCTAATTCCAGTGAAAGAAGAGGTCCACTAAGACAGACAAATAACTATTTCAAATGTTTTAATGATTCTTCGGCGCGTTAGATTAAACCAGATAGCACTGACGTCCTTCCAGAACGACGAACTTGTGGCTTAGGTTTTCATACTTTTAGTTACAATTTGGTGCACAGCGTCGTATTTCATTTCTTAGAATCTCCTCGTTCCTTTTTAGATAAATTTTAGTTTGTATTGTTGATTGCAAAGTGGTAGGATATGGCTGCAAAGTTGATGTTCATACAGGTGATGATGAAGATTTACCCTTTGTTAGGTTTATATTTTTTAAAAATGGTTTAATTTTTGCGATATTTATAAGCATATATTTCATTGTAAATAGTGTTTTAATAATAATGAAACATCACATGAATCTTTTAAAACATTCATTTTGACGTCCTTCCAGAAAGATGGGAAATATTCCAAAAGTAATGGTGTGTTTGTGAAAAAATCACTAATCACGCTTTTGTGAAGTCATATGAAGGTAATTTATACCTTTTGAGTTAAAAATAAAACCAAATATAATACCGCGCTATCTGGGTTAAGTAAGTTTTACACAACTTGGAGTTACCAGTACGTCTGAAGCTTTGCTTTTACATCTGGGTAGGTCCCCTGTTGCAACAAACAATGTGGCGTATGTATTTATATCCTTATAGCTTCACAACTCAAACTTAAATTACACGTTTTCCTCAAACTAAGAACATTTCAAACATTATTATAGGGAAATGGTTTGATTGACTGATATACGTTTTTCAACTGCATTATACTCCAAAATTACACCTTTCCATCCGGAATGTGAACTCTTTCATGATACCAATTGTTAAGATCTTTGGGTTTGTAGCTGTTGGCCTTAGGAAGATATGGATTCATTTGTATATTCTTCAAATCAAATCTATAAGGAATTTCAGTATACTCGTCGTTAGAGGTGCTTCGTTGACTGCAAAATAGTACCGAATCTTTAGTAAACGATGGTTCTACCAGGTTAACGACATTGTTGCAATGAAATATGTTTGGGAAGTATTGGACACGTTTTCTTACCGCTATTAGGTCCAGGTCCATCCTCTACTTTTGTCCTTCGCTTTCTTATACACTGCGTGTAAATTTAAGTTTCGCTTTAATGTAACTGAATTCTTATCATAGTTTCTGAATAATGTGTCCTACAAACTTGAGGCTTAGTTTTTTATGAATCTCATTGTATGTGTCGTCATATCGCCTGAACTATCTCTTACTATGATATAATTTCGATGTTCCATTGAGAGATGTTCGTGCATACTGTCTGTAAAAGTATCACGAATAAAATTAATAATATAGACGTAGCATATCGATTTCTCCTGCGTGATGCGGTGGTGTTTCATTACATTTAGGTTTGTATCTCGTGTATGTCTTATTACGATGTGGTTACGAAATTAACATTCAGTAGTATACGCGCATACTGTCTGTGAAATGTCTTACAGTTAGTAGACAGTACAGGCAGAAAATTGTAACATGAAGCAGATTACGTATAAATATCGGAAAATTAGTAAGCGATGAACTCCCTTCATCTATCTTGGTTTTGTTGCTGGGAGAGCGTTTCATAATGCTTGTTAATAGTGTGCAATCTTTTTTGCAAGTCGGTATGTGCTCTTATTTCGAAATACTGAATGAATGAAATCTCCTTATTCGCAAGTCGCATTATGCTGTTGTTTATAGCCTATCACATGGTTTGTGACGCCATATGTACTGAACTATGTGTCTATGTGGTTCTTTCCCAGAAAACGATTTTTGCCTTACGGTCAAGAATAAATGTACCAAGTTTGATTAAAATTGAAGCTTTGGATTAGAAGGAGGACTGGAACATTTGCGGCACTTATTGTGTATTTCACTGTTTTGGACGCCATGATGTGAAAAAAAAAATCCCACACATACATACACACACACACACACACCACACACACACACACACACACACACACAGAGAGAGAGAGAGAGAGAGAGAGAGAGAGAGAGAGAGAGAGAGAGAGAAATACACAAACACACTGATATCATATACATTCATTAATTAAACATCCAGGAGACTGAAACTGCTTGGTGAAATAAATTTTATAGCATGCGACACTTTGTAGTGATGTCAACTGTTTCCTTCCTTAGTATTGTTTATATCAGCAACTGTTACACGATTGGTAACCATGTTGAGTCTGAACATATAATGGTGAGAATATGTGTCTGAAGAGCGGCACAAAGTGCATGAGCCGGCCGCGGTGGCCGAGGGGACTGAGGCGCGTCAGTCACGGTCTGCACGGCCACTACGGTCGGGGGGTCGAATCCCCCTCGGGCATGGATCGTTTGTGCCGTCCTTAGTGTTAGCTAGTTCATAAGTAGTTTGTAAGTTTAGGGACTGATGGACCCGTAGTTAAGTCCCATAAGCTATACAAACTTTTGAACATTTTAAAGTGCATGAAACAGGTTATATAAAACCAATGTAATTGCAAATGGTTAGGGCTACTTTAAAAACCGACCTTCTTCCTTTTCCTTTCCCCTTTTCCCAATTGCCTTACCACGACCTTTTATCACCTGTCGCTATTTGTGCTAACAGTGCAGAACACTTGATGAGAGTTGTTTTCTTGTGTCACTTCATTAAAATTACAAACCGATGTACACACATAGCACCTCAGTGTACAGTCACTTCAGTCAAAGAATTTTTACAATCATTTGTACACACAAAATAATAATACTAGTGTCCAATGTTAACATGTTATTAAACATTTATGGCACGCTACTCATGTGTTAATCGAGTGGAGAATCACGAAGCTCAGTCCATGTCCGATGTGACTGCTGAAACGAGTGTGGGAAACGTCTAGGAGCATGTACACCGCACGTGATAATTTTGTCATGCCTAGCTCTTACGAATGACGGATTAGCAGAAGTGCCAGATTATTGAGAGCATCGGCAGAAATACGATTCTGTATACCATATATGGTTCAAGAAACTTGCTCTACTTATAGCAGCAGTTCACTGTAGTACGTGGTAGAGTGTGGTGTTACCAAAGATCGAATAAAAAAGGTCATTTTCGATTTCCAGGAGGATCATCAAACAGATAGGCTGTGTCTCTGACTTCGCGGTCAGATGTACCTTCGTGTCATGGCGGCAGTGTGAAACTCTGTCGAATGCCTGCTTGTGCGAAGAAGAAAACATCGTCCCCGTATTTGGTGCTCACTGGGTCTCGTTTACAGCCACAGAGATGATCGTTGTTTTGGAATCCACGTTCATTCCTACATATTACATTTTACATCTTCAGAAATTCTACAATATCCGAGCATTATGATAAACTCCTCGACCGTGGACGGCGAACTGATTTCGGGCCAGTAGTCCTTAACATTCGGGAGGCAGTAAGAAACGTATTGTGACTTTTATATCGGTCGCAATGGTCTGCTGATATTTTAACATTATTTTTTGACGACAGTAACAGTTAATGATGAAAAATATCTTGAATGGTTTCTATGTCTGCATGGGCGTACCAATCATCGACTAAGAATTTTATTCACTGTTGACAATGTCGTTCCTACAAGGTGTATTTCTGGAATAAGATAATGAAATGTGTTACTAAAGGAAAGAAATACTGGAAAGGTGATTTTAATAAAATTAATATGCATGCATTTGCTCCACTCGTAATGTCTTTGAAAGTCTCAAATTTAAAAATATTCCGTTTGATTTCACAGTACACACTTATGCTGCCAATAGCGTAGAACTGTTAGCAACGTAGGCGGCCGCGGTGGCCGAGCAATCTGCGGCGCGCCAGTTACTGTCCGCACGGTCACTACTGTCGGGGGTTCAAATCCTCCCCCCCCCAGGGGATGGATATTTGTTTATCACTTGGTTCATAAGACCTTCCATTTTCGTCGACAGCGAGCATACGTTGGCATGCATAATATTTTTTTATTTTATATTTTTTAAATTGTCTTGGTCACACAGTTTTTATTTCATAATTACGCGATTCGATACATCACCATCAGATCTGTGGCAAAAAATAAATTACATTTCGAATGTTTCCAGTTCTTAATCGTTGTTGTTGTGGTCTTCAGTCCGCACACTGGTTTGATGCAGGTCTCCACGCTACTCTGTCCTGTGCAAGTTTCTTCATCTGAGAATACGTTCGGCAACCTACATCCTTTTGAATTTGCATACCGTATTCGTCCCTCGTCTCCCTCTACGATTTTTACCCCACACACTTCCTTTTAATGCTAAGTTGACGATTCCTTGATGTCTCAGAATGTGTCCCACGAATTTATCCCTTCTCTTTGTCACGATATGCCAGAAACTCCTTTTCTCCCCGATTCGGTTAAGCACCTCCTCATCAGTTACGTGATCTACCCAGCTAATTTTCATCATTCGTCTGTAGCACCACATTTCAAAAGCTTCTATCATCTTTTTGTGTGAATTCCTTATCGTCCACGTTTCACTCCCATACAATGCTACACTCCAGACAAATGCTTTCAGAAAGGACTTCCTAAAATTTAAATTAATATTGGATGTTAATAAGTTTCGCTTCTTTAGAAATGCTTTTCTTTCCATAGCCATTCTGTATTTTATATCTTCTCTACTTCGGTCATCGGAAGTTATTTTGCTACTCAAATAACTCATCTACAACTTTTATTGCCTCATTACCTAATCTAATTCCTTCAGCATCACCTGATTTTTTGATATTACATTCCATTACCTTCGTTGTACTCTTGTTAATATTCATCCTATATCTTCCTTTCCAGACACTCTCCATTCCATTCAATTGCTCTTCCCGATCCTTTTGCAATCTCACAAAATTACTGTGTCATCGGTAAACCGCAAACTTTTTATTTCTTCTCCCTGAACTTTAATTCCCTCTCCAAATATCTCCTTCCATTCTTTCACTGCTTGCTCAATGTATAGATTGAACGACATTGGGAAAAGGCTACAACCGTGTCTTACACCCTTCCCAACCTCTGCGTCCCTTTCTTGCCCTTCGACTCTAATAACTGGTTTCTGTACAGGTTGAATATAACTCTTCGCTCACTATATTTTACCCCTGCTACCTTCAGAATTTGGAAGAGTGTATTCCAGTCGATATTGTTCAAAAGCTTCCTCCAAATCTACAAATGCTGAAATGTAGGTTTGCCTTTACTTGGCCTATCTTCTAAGATAAATTGTAATGTGAGTATTGCCTCCCGTGTTCCTACATTTCTTCTAAATCTGAACTGATCTTCTACGAGGTCAGATTCCACAAGTTTTTCCATTCGTCTGTAAATAATTCGTGTTAATATTTTGCAGCCATGATTTATTTAACTGTTAGTTCTGTATTTTTCACACTTGTCTGCTATTGCTTCCTTTGGATTTGGAATTAGGATATTCTTCTTGAAGCCCGAGGGTATTTCCCCTCTCTCATACATATTGCATACCAGGGGGAACAATTTTTTCATGACTGGCTCTCTTAAAGGTATCAGCAGTTCAGACGGAATGTCATCTACTCCAGGCCGGCCGCGGTGGCCGAGGGGACTGCGGCGCTCCAGTCAAAGTCTGCACGGCCACTACGGTCGGGGGTTCGAATCCCCCCTCGGGCATGGATATTTGTGCCGTCCTTAGTCTTAGGTAGTTCATAAGTAGTTTGTAAGCTTAGGGACTGATGACCCCGTAGTTAAGTCCCATAAGTTCTACAAACATTTGAATTTGATCTACTCCAGGGGCCTTGTTTCGACTCAAGTCCTTCAGCGCTCTTTCAAATTCTTCTCGCTGTACCATATCTCCTTTCTCACCTTCCTCCACATCGTCTTCCATTACTAGAATACTGCCTTCAAGTTTATTTCCTTTCTATAGGTACTCTATATATTCCTTCCACAGTTCAGCTTTCCCCTCTTTGCTTAGTACTGGTTTTCCCTCTGAGCTCTTGATATTCATACAGCTATTTTCTTGTCTCCAAATATCTCTTTATTTTCCTGTAGGCAGTATCTACCTTTCCCCTAGTTATGCATTCATGAACGGTTCTGCATTTTTTCTCTAGCCACTCCTGCTTAGCCCGTCTGCAATTCCTGTCAATCTCATTTTTCAGACGTTTGTACTCCGTTTTTACTGTTTCACTTACTGAATTTTTATATTTTCTCCTCTCATCAGTTAAGTTCAGTATATCCTGTGTTATCCAGGGATTTAGACTAGGCCTTGTCCTTCTGCCTGTATGGTCCTCTGCTACCTTCACTATCCTATCTCTCAGAGCTACTCAGTCTTCTTCTGCTGCATTACTTTTCTCCGTTTCAGCCAATCTTTGCCTAATGCTCTCTCTGAAACTCTCAGTCACCTCTGGTTCCTTCAATTTGTCCAGATTAAATCTCCTAACGTTTCTACCTTTCTGCAGTTTCATAAGTTTTAATGTGCAGTTCATAACCAACAAGTTATGGTCAGAATCTATATCTGCCCCTGGCGATGTTTTACGGTTTAAAACCTGGTTAATCATAAAATTCATATGGAGCACAATCACATTATTTGAAAATATACTTACAACTTGTTTAAAGTACGATGGTAATTAAAATTCATCTTATTGGAGATGACTGACTAAAATATAAACCACCATCATGGATGTCTAGTCAAGAAGTGTCAACTAGAATCTCATGCCAAATTGTGGCGAGAAAGGGGGGGGAGACATCGTAATAGGTAAATTAGGTCCAATAATTGCCACATGGAGCAGGGTTAAACTTAAATATTATTTGAATGAATTTATGTAACATCATCTTGCGCCCTCTGAATTGTCAACTGACATAGAAACTAGGAAAAAACATGGCTAAAAGATGTGTTTAGTGAAAAGGAGGTAACATATACCTTATTAAAACATATTACTGGGACTCGTCGTAAAATATTTCAATACAACCAACTAACAATATAATATATATACACAGGCAATGTACCAATGGGTATTAATACATGCTTATACTCAGGTATTGCACTACATATCATTTGATTAAGAGAGGGTAGAATAGGAAGATCAGAGAGAGGGGGAGAAGGCAATCAAGATGTGGATAGGAGTAGGTGGAAACTTTTTTCATTTCCTCTCTCTCTCTCTCTCTCTCTCTCTCTCTCTCTCTCTCTCTCTCTCTCTATTTCTCTCTCTCTCTCTCTCTTTTTACCAAGACACACGTTACGTAAATATAGTGAACAAATAGATGCATGTGCCCCATCAATTAGAATGCTACGTTAAGGCATACATTTGAATATAATAATACGCTCACAATTCATACAACTACAAAAGTCTTACATCGACATGACTTAGATCACAGTCTATATTTAAAATAGAACAGTGTTGAGACAGAGGGTTACTATATTGAAGTTAGTATTTGAATCATCTCATCGTCATCATCATTAGAGACTGATTATGCCTTTCAGCGTTCAGTCTAGAGCATAGTACCTCTAATAAAATTCCCTCATGATCCCCTATTCAATGCTAACATCGATGCCTCGTCTGATGTTATTCCTTTTACTTCAAAATCATTCTGCATCGAATCTAAGTGCTTTCTTCTTGGTCTACCTCGACTCCTCTTACCCTCCACTGACGAGCTCATGAGTCTCTTAGGTAACCTTGCTCCTCCCATGCGCGTAACATGATCCCACCATCTCTGTTCGCTGTAACTGCTTCATCTATGGTGTTCATTCCCAGCTTTTCTTTTATTTCCTCATTATGGACACCCTCCTACCATTGTTCCCGTCTATTGTTACCTGCAATCATTCTTCCTACTTTCATATATGTAACCTCTATCTTATGAATAAGGTAACCTGTATCCACCCAACTTTCACTCCCATACAACAAAGTTGGTCGGAAGATAGAGCGGTGCACTGCTAACTTACTCTTGGTACTGACTTCCTTCTTGCAGAAGAGAGTAGATCTTTGCTGAGCAATCACTGCATTAGCTATGCTGCACCTCGATTCCAGTTCTTTCGCTATGTTGCCATCCTGTGAGAAAATACATCCCAGGTACTTGAAACTGTCTACCTGTTCTAAATTTGTTCCTCCTATTTGGTACTCAATCTTTTTGAATCTCTTTCCCACAGACATTACTTTCGTTTTGGAGATGCTGATTTTCAAATCCTTGCACCACTGGTCGAGCTCTGAAATATTAGTTTGCAACCTTTCAATCGAATCGACCATTACAACTAAGTCATCTGCATATGCAAAACTGCTTATTTTGTTTTCTCCTACTTTAATCCCGCCTGCCAGTCTACTGTTTTCAACATATGATCCATGAATGGTATGAACAACAGTGGTGACAGGTTACAGACTTGTCTTACCCCTGAAACTACCCTGAATCATGAGCTTAATTTTCCATTTACTCTAACTGCTGCCTGACAGTCTACGTAAAGCCCTTTAATTGCCTGCAGAATTGTGCCTCCTATACCATAATCTTGAAGACCTGACAGTAGCTTCCTCCTAGGAACACGGTCATAAGCCTTTTCCAGATCTATGAAACATAGATACAATTCCCTGTTCCACTCATAGCACTTTTCCATTACCTGCCGTAAGCTAAAGATCTGGTCCTGACAGCCTCTAAGAAACCTAAACCCACACTGATTTTCATCTAACTTGTCCTCGTGATTCTTAAGTTTCTCCCGGCGTATTTGATGATCAAAATATCCACGGGTGTACTGCCGGTCTATAGTGTCCAACGGGCACAATATTTCGGCGATCATACATGTCGCCATCATCAGGTGAACTGACGGACTGAGCTCCTGGAAACGCGCCGGCACGGAGGTCCGCACGCTACGGCTGCTCGAAGGGAACTGGGTTCTAGCCCGGTAGCGGGCCATTTAAATACCCGCGGCCCGCGGAGCGACCCCTCCGCGGTCCGCGCCCCGCAGTGGAACCGATTGCGCCGACGTCTGAGAAGACGTCGGTGTGAGGGCTCTGTCCGCCGTGGTCGTCACTTCGTTACGTTTGCTAGATTTACTCTTAATTAACCCAATCGCTGGTTCCCAAGCTTTGCTAAGATTATAGCCAGAGTCACGGTTTATGAGGTCGTCACTTGTGCGAATTTCAATGGCCTCTCTAACGACGCAGTCCCAGTATCTCGACGTCTGTACCAAAATCCTAGTGTGTTCATACTCCATGGCGTGATTGCTCGGATACATCAATCGTGTGTGCCTCTGGTGTTCAACGCATCGATCCTCGACGGTACGCATCGTCTGTCCAATATATGACTTTCCACACTGACACGGAATCTGGTACACGCCCGCCTTCCTCAAACCGAGATCATCTTTAGCGCTCCCCACCAGTGCACGAATTTTATTCGGCGGACAAAAAACAGTTCCAACCTGGTGTTTTCTCAAAATGCGGGCGATCTTCCCTGAGAGTGCGCCGGTATATGGAATGAACGCAGTGCCTACATCCTCCCTTGCGTTCTCATCCGTTTCCACAGGTTGTGTTGTAGTGGTTGGGCGGAGAGCCCGCTGAATCTGCCACTCTGAGTACCCATTTTTTCGAAATACAGTTCTCAGGTGTTCCAATTCCTGGGGTAGACTCTCTGCGTCGGAGATAGTGCGCGCCCTATGTACTAGAGTTTTAAGTACCCCATTCCTCTGTGAAGGGTGATGACAGCTGTCTGCGTGTAAATACAGATCAGTGTGCGTTGTCTTCCGATATACACTATGACCCAGGGTGCCGTCAGCTCTTCTCTTGACCAAGACGTCAAGGAACGGCAATTTACCCTCCGTTTCAGTCTCCATAGTGAATTTGATGTTGGGGTGTATGGAGTTCAGATGTGTAAGGAAGTCAAGGAGTTTATCCATACCATGTGGCCAGATGACGAAAGTGTCGTCCACATAACGGAAAAAGCAAGTAGGTTTCCAGAAAGATGATGCAAGGGCTTCCTCCTCGAAATTCTCCATGTATAAATTTGCGACCACAGGGGAGAGTGGGCTACCCATGGCGACTCCCTCCGTTTGTTCGTAGTATTCGCCATTGAAAAGAAAATATGTGGAGGTCAAGACATGCCTAAAAAGTTCGGTGGTCTTCTCGTCAAATTTCTGACCAATCAAATCTAGTGACTCTCGAAGGGGCACCCTCGTGAACAACGAAACGACGTCAAAACTTACCATGATATCCGACTCATCCAGCCTGAAGTTGTTAAGGCGTTTCACAGAATCCACGGAATTACGTATGTGATGAGGGCATTTACCCACATAAGGACTTAATATTCCCGTCAAGTATTTGGCCAACAAATATGTAGGTGCCCTGATGTTACTGACAATGGGACGTAACGGCACCCCATCTTTGTGGACCTTAGGGAGTCCATAAAGTCTTGGCTGTACCGGACCTTGAGGTAAAAGTTTCTTGGCGACACCCTCCGGTAAATCCGCATCCTTGAGAAGCGCCCTCGTCTTGTTTTCCACCTTCTTTGTGGGGTCAACGCTGATCTTCCGGTAGGAATCGTCATTTAGCAGGCTCTGCATCTTTTCAGTGTAGTCCTTATGGGAGACAACAACCGTAGCATTGCCTTTGTCAGCCGGTAAGACAACAATATCAGGGCGCTCCCTCAGGTCACGAATGGCCGCCCTCTCTTTACTAGTGATGTTTGACTTCGTGGGCTTGGATTTCGTCAATGCACGACAAGTTTCACGACGTATTTCCTCAGCTGAATCAGGCGGAAGTCGAGCTGCAACCTGTTCAACAGCACTAATAATTTCTGCGACAGGTGTGAACTTGGGGGTAGGAGCAAAGTTGAGTCCTTTCTCTAAAACTGAGACCGCATCATCACTCAACTCCATGCCACTCAGATTGATGACGGTCTTGCACGGAACCTGCAGAGGTGGCTTGTCAAGGAGGCGTGAGAACTTAGCTGTTTGACGTCCCGTTGCCTTCTTATGGGCGGAATCGGCTGCAACCGAAGTAACACCATCAATCCAATCCCAGGAAAAAGACGTGAAGTGACTAGCCAGTTTCAAATGCAGATGGAACAGTTCCAGAGAGACGAACTCAAGACTACGGCGGGTGAAATGCACTCTCTCACGAAGCAATGCGAGGCCGGCCCGTTTTTTAATTCTCTTGGCTGCTGCAGAATCGATGTGATGCGTAACCTTAGCAAAATTAGGAACAACATTCTCGGAACGACATCTCTTTAGAAAAGCAAGAGTACTTAACAAACGACATCTACGGTGGCGCAACTTTTCAAATTTCTTCATGCTGCGATACATCTCCTCCCCGTAAAGGTGTATGATGTGATTCTTAAGTTTCTCCCGGCGTATTTGATGATCAAAATATCCACGGGTGTACTGCCGGTCTATAGTGTCCAACGGGCACAATATTTCGGCGATCATACATGTCGCCATCATCAGGTGAACTGACGGACTGAGCTCCTGGAAACGCGCCGGCACGGAGGTCCGCACGCTACGGCTGCTCGAAGGGAACTGGGTTCTAGCCCGGTAGCGGGCCATTTAAATACCCGCGGCCCGCGGAGCGACCCCTCCGCGGTCCGCGCCCCGCGCCGCGCAGTGGAACCGATTGCGCCGACGTCTGAGAAGACGTCGGTGTGAGGGCTCTGTCCGCCGTGGTCGTCACTTCGTTACGTTTGCTAGATTTACTCTTAATTAACCCAATCACTGGTTCCCAAGCTTTGCTAAGATTATAGCCAGAGTCACGGTTTATGAGGTCGTCACTTGTGCGAATTTCAATGGCCTCTCTAACGACGCAGTCCCAGTATCTCGACGTCTGTACCAAAATCCTAGTGTGTTCATACTCCATGGCGTGATTCTCCGACAAACAATGTTCAGCGACCGCCGACTTGCTCGGATACATCAATCGTGTGTGCCTCTGGTGTTCAACGCATCGATCCTCGACGGTACGCATCGTCTGTCCAATATATGACTTTCCACACTGACACGGAATCTGGTACACGCCCGCCTTCCTCAAACCGAGATCATCTTTAGCGCTCCCCACCAGTGCACGAATTTTATTCGGCGGACAAAAAACAGTTCCAACCTGGTGTTTTCTCAAAATGCGGGCGATCTTCCCTGAGAGTGCGCCGGTATATGGAACGAACGCAGTGCCTACATCCTCCCTTGCGTTCTCATCCGTTTCCACACGTTGTGTTGTAGTGGTTGGGCGGAGAGCCCGCTGAATCTGCCACTCTGAGTACCCATTTTTTCGAAATACAGTTCTCAGGTGTTCCAATTCCTGGGGTAGACTCTCTGCGTCGGAGATAGTGCGCGCCCTATGTACTAGAGTTTTAAGTACCCCATTCCTCTGTGAAGGGTGATGACAGCTGTCTGCGTGTAAATACAGATCAGTTTGCGTTGTCTTCCGATATACACTATGACCCAGGGTGCCGTCAGCTCTTCTCTTGACCAAGACGTCAAGGAACGGCAATTTACCCTCCGTTTCAGTCTCCATAGTGAATTTGATGTTGGGGTGTATGGAGTTCAGATGTGTAAGGAAGTCAAGGAGTTTATCCATACCATGTGGCCAGATGACGAAAGTGTCGTCCACATAACGGCGAATACTACGAACAAACGGAGGGAGTCGCCATGGGTAGCCCACTCTCCCCTGTGGTCGCAAATTTATACATGGAGAATTTCGAGGAGGAAGCCCTTGCATCATCTTTCTGGAAACCTACTTGCTTTTTCCGTTATGTGGACGACACTTTCGTCATCTGGCCACATGGTATGGATAAACTCCTTGACTTCCTTACACATCTGAACTCCATACACCCCAACATCAAATTCACTATGGAGACTGAAACGGAGGGTAAATTGCCGTTCCTTGACGTCTTGGTCAAGAGAAGAGCTGACGGCACCCTGGGTCATAGTGTATATCGGAAGACAACGCAAACTGATCTGTATTTACACGCAGACAGCTGTCATCACCCTTCACAGAGGAATGGGGTACTTAAAACTCTAGTACATAGGGCGCGCACTATCTCCGACGCAGAGAGTCTACCCCAGGAATTGGAACACCTGAGAACTGTATTTCGAAAAAATGGGTACTCAGAGTGGCAGATTCAGCGGGCTCTCCGCCCAACCACTACAACACAACGTGTGGAAACGGATGAGAACGCAAGGGAGGATGTAGGCACTGCGTTCGTTCCATATACCGGCGCACTCTCAGGGAAGATCGCCCGCATTTTGAGAAAACACCAGGTTGGAACTGTTTTTTGTCCGCCGAATAAAATTCGTGCACTGGTGGGGAGCGCTAAAGATGATCTCGGTTTGAGGAAGGCGGGCGTGTACCAGATTCCGTGTCAGTGTGGAAAGTCATATATTGGACAGACGATGCGTACCGTCGAGGATCGATGCGTTGAACACCAGAGGCACACACGATTGATGTATCCGAGCAAGTCGGCGGTCGCTGAACATTGTTTGTCGGAGAATCACGCCATGGAGTATGAACACACTAGGATTTTGGTACAGACGTCGAGATACTGGGACTGCGTCGTTAGAGAGGCCATTGAAATTCGCACAAGTGACGACCTCATAAACCGTGACTCTGGCTATAATCTTAGCAAAGCTTGGGAACCAGCGATTGGGTTAATTAAGAGTAAATCTAGCAAACGTAACGAAGTGACGACCACGGCGGACAGAGCCCTCACACCGACGTCTTCTCAGACGTCGGCGCAATCGGTTCCACTGCGCGGCGCGGGGCGCGGACCGCGGAGGGGTCGCTCCGCGGGCCGCGGGTATTTAAATGGCCCGCTACCGGGCTAGAACCCAGTTCCCTTCGAGCAGCCGTAGCGTGCGGACCTCCGTGCCGGCGCGTTTCCAGGAGCTCAGTCCGTCAGTTCACCTGATGATGGCGACATGTATGATCGCCGAAATATTGTGCCCGTTGGACACTATAGACCGGCAGTACACCCGTGGATATTTTGATAACTTGTCCTCAATTAATACTCACACTCTCCTTTCAACAATACCTGAGAATATTTTGCCTACAACGCTAATTAAAGAGATACCTCGATAGTTGTTGCAATCTTGTCTGTTTCCATGTTTGAAAATGAGCGTGATTACCGCTTTCGTCCAGTCAGACGGAAGCTGTCCGGATTCCCATGCCTTTTCAGTTATTCTGTGCAACCATTTGAGACCTGATATTCCACCGTATTTGACGAGTTCCGGTTTATTTCATCCACCCCAGCCGCTTTATTGCACTGTAATCTACTGACCATTTTCTCCACTTCCTCAAATGAGATCCTGTTTCCATCGTCGATCCTATCCCATTCTACCTGAAAATCTGATACATCATTGAATGTTTCACCTACATGGAGCAATTCTTCAAATATTCCCTCCATCTGCCCAAGGCATCGACAGGATTGACTAGCAGCTTTCCTGATCTGTCCAAAACTCTTGTTAATTCCTTCTACCCTCCCTTTCGAAGATTGCTAATTACGCTCCAAAATGGTTTTCCCGCGGCTTGGCCCAGAGATTCTATCTTGTTTCCAAAGTCTTCCCATGATTTCTGCTTGGATTCTGCAATTATCCGTTGTTTCTTTCTTCAACATAATTTTCTCTGTCTGCTTGATTTATAGATGGAGCCATTTTTGATATGCCTTCTTTTCCTTTTTACAGGCTGACTTGACTGTGTCATTCCACCAGGCTGTCTACTTCTCCCTACATTTACACACTACTGTTCCAAGACATTCTATAGCTGTTTCCAGAAGTGTGTCCCTGTACCTTGACCATTCCTCTTCCAGTGACTGTAATTCATTACATTCAACTAACTGGTACCTTTCCGAGATCATTGTTATGTATTTGTAAAACATAGTAATTTCAGTCGTAGTTTTAAAATAAAATTAATTATGCATGAAGAGAATGTAAATAAGTCATTGAATAAAATGAAACAGGGTCAAAAAGAGGAACAAGAAAAATGCACTAGACATTTGATGATGACCTTATGGTTACAAGAAAAACTAAAGGTATTATAGGTTACCGATTATACCTGTAGTGCACTCATGATCTTAAAACAACCTTAATCATACATGGATCTAATCTAAATCTGATCATCCACAGTCATATAATAAAATGGAATAATATTAAAAAGAGGGAAAGGAATACAGTGGAAGCTGGATAATGTCTTGATGGTTACAATCACCATCGTTTTTAAAAACAAGTTGTATGTATATTTTAATATAATGTGTTTGTGCTCCATATGAATTTTATGATTAAGAACTGTAAACATCCGAAATGTAATTTATTTTTTGTCACAGGTCTGATGATGATGTATCGAACCGCGTAATGATAAAACAGTGCGACCAAGACATTTCACAACAATTTTATGCATGGGTATTTGTGCCGTCCTTAGTATTAGCTAGTTCATAAGTAGTTTGTAAGTTTAGGAACTGATGACCCCCTAGTTCAGTCCCATAAGCTCTATAAACTTTTTAACATTTATTAGCAACGTGCAATCTCAAAAAAGCACGCCAAAACATGTCAAACTACTAATCGAAGTATAAAATGCCGCAAGGCTAGAGAATAATTACATGGTTAATGGATAAAAACGTATCTCCTTTTATCATACCGCGCACGACAGTGCTGTATTAATATGTTCGTAAACAGCGCGTGCGAATTTGCAATTCTTTAGGGGTCCACATCTCAGGTTGTATTCATCTCAGAGTGAAGGGGTAATGTGTTCTCCATAGATCTTGGTCTAGAGATTGTGTACATATTACAAAAATAGGTATACTATAGCTATCATACAGTACATCGTCAAAATTTTCAAAGTTACACACTTCCCGGAGCCCATCCAAATCAGTTGGCTTTTGTACATGACGTGTAGTCTATGGTGGGCTTTAAATGGCTTACAAAAGCACCATTCATTCATGGGCGGTTCCTGAGAAAATCTAAAAAAACCATGATTTTTGAGTATCAAAGAAAAAAACGAATTGTGTGGATGGTCAGTTCGATACTTTCTATTCATTGTAAATCTTTGAAATTTTTACCATATTTTCTTATGACGATATTCTCGAGGCCGTTTTTAAATTTTGTCAATATCGTTTTCCGTTACCGAGTTCCAGAGGCTGAAATCACAAAACCCGATTTTTAGCCATTTTAGCACCGTGAATCGCAAATATCTAAATAACCAACCATAGAAAATTGTTCAGATATTTACAATACATCCTGTAGACATTTACCTATAAACGACATTTTTCAGTTTTCGTAAATCTTAGTCCGTTAGCAAGACACGGCCGAAAATCCGCAATATTTTGCTAGAAAAAGTGCGTATTGTGCTAAAAGACGTTGTTTGGACGCTCTGAAACTTACCATGCGATTTGAAAAAAGATACTCGGCGGAAAAATTTCTTTTTTTTTTTTTCTTTTTTTTATATAAGCAGCACACAATGATGTAATAGCCAAAAGACGGGATCAAGCTAAAAAATGCTCCTGGCGGAGCACAGAAATGGCGAATATGTTCTCTGACACAAATGTGTGGAACCGGCTTCCTCAATCCTCATGCCGACTTCCTCACCAAAAATTTTGGCTTGCGGACATATTCGCGCTTTTTTCGGCTAAATATGAGTAGGACAGAGACGGTGCAACAGGCAGAGAGCCATATATGATGAAACAGAGAAAGTGTCTGTGGTGTCGCACAAGTACAAAGTGCGCGCCACCTACTTTCGCCGCGCGCCGCCATGCACGCACGGCGCGGCGTTCTTACGACGACAGCCACGAGCGCCCTCTGCTGCAACTCCGCTCGTGGCTACCACTGAACGACATCGTTCACTTGGGACTGAGATAGGCACCAGTTAACACTTCGGAATCAGATAGGCACCAGTGTAGACTTGGCTATCGGATAGGCACTAGGCAGGCTCTCTAACTCAACTATGTACCAGTACTCTGCAGTACTGAATTGTGTAAAAGTTAAGTATTGTATAAATTCTGTGCAATATATATCTCGTTCTAATTTACTCTAGTGTTTCTAGTTTCTGGCTGCTCCCCTCCGTACCTGCACCAGCGTGCTATCTTTATTCCTTTGTCGGTCTTCCTACTCGGCCACCGACACCTACGACGGAAACGATACACAAAAGCGGCGACGAGGCTGGGACACAAAAGTGTCAGTTCAGGAGAAAAGCATATGCATGGAAACAGCAATGAGAAGCGAAACGAGATGTCGGAAGTCAGGAATAGTGCTAACAGCAAACTAAGACAGATGCCGATAGTACAATTGGAGCAAACGAGAAAACAGTGAGAAACTGAGACGAATGGAGATCATACATGAAACATGAGTGTGCGTCTCTCCAGTACTATAGCACGAAACAATTTGTCCAATTTTTCCCATCCCCAGTACCCGCGTGCTAAAGTTTTCCGGTCTACAGGTCAAACCCCAAACAAACAATCCCCATGTGTAAAGGAGACAAGGAAGTGAATGGAACAACGTCAGTGGGACAGAGAGACGATGAAGTGGCATGAACAGACAGCGGTAAGGAATCGCAAGAAAAAGTGATGAAGCCATTGAAAGTTTGACACAGAAAGAGGCAGTGGGAGAGACAGCAAACAAAGGACGGAACCATATATAGACACTGACAGTGTGACGACATTACTGACTATGACGGCTTAACTGGGCAAAAGTATTTACAAATTTACACGCTGAAAGTGCGCGAATATGTTCGCATGCCAAAATTTTTTGTGATGAAGTCGGAATGAGGATCGAGGCAGCTGGTCCCACACTTTTATGTCAGAGAACATATTCACCTTTTGTGTACTCTGGCAGGAGCATTTTGAGCTGGTTAAAAGGTGTGATACAGAATTGCAAATAACGCCACTATTTGAAATACAGTTTGTATAGAAATGTTTAACCAAGCACAGTTTAACGAACTACACTGTTGCGCACGCTATTCATTGTTCTGCGCGTCTTTTCGGATGTGCGTCAGATTACTGAGCGGGTGGACTACTGAACGCCCGATTAGCGAGGTAGTAGTGTAGTTTCTATGCAGGTTTCTGGTGGGATATAAATTTCCGATCTCCTTATGTATATTTCATCAATGTTTTGCTGGTAGGAATTAATACTTAATAAGTATCTGAAAAAATAATAAGGTTTGGCGTTGTAGATATAATTTATCTTAGTCTAATAAAACGGGGTAACATCACGGATGTCTCTGATATAAGCAACAATCATAAAGTCACTCATCGCATTGCTGACGTCATCAGAAGCTACTGGAACTCAAATAAAGTTTAAAGTTTAAAATACCAAAGCGTCATAGTAATTGAACAGATGTTCCGTATCTTCTGTCACGCTCTCTGATCAAAAGTATCCAGACAGCCGTGCATTACACTCAATTGGGCGCTAGATGTCACAATACAGTAGTCGACGTATTTGCTCATCCTTGGCATAAACAGTGACCGTGAAATAAATCACTTCTCTCGGGCACAACTTCTTTCCCAAAGTAACTGTTTAATATCAGGAAAGCACTCTGTGGACAATGAAATTTTTTACTTTTTGGAAGATATTATCCTTACTATTATTTCCAAAATAGAAGAATTTTACTTGTGCATACTTTTAGCTGAGAATGAATAAGAGCAGCTTCACAGAGGCAGTGAGGGCAAGATTATCTCATTCCTTAACTAACACGCTACATCTCAAATAGCCAAGGTGATTATTCGAATTGGGGCCAAACAAAGAAAATTAACATATCAGCAACTAGTTAATAGCATTCGTAATAATTTGAATTTCTTCATCGTCTCTCATGTATCAATGGAAAAAAATAGTTTTATAGATACACCAATGAAAGTATACAGTAAAAAATTACTACAAAAAAGGGACGAGGGGAAAAGATGTAAGACTGGGAAATTTGTCAGCATCATGTTTAGTACCAACACTGAAAAAGAATGATATCGATTCTGATATTTTGATTCTTGCGAAATACAATTTTGCTCCGACGGAAGGTTACTACTACATGAGGGGAAAATAGGTTTGTATATCGCTCCCCTACGAGTCTATTACAATGCTTACTGACCTAAAGTAAGTAAGCAGTTCGTACTCACGCTGAGGCTGTCTCAAGTCTTATAGCCATATTATAATATGGCGACAATAGTGAAATCATGAGTGTCAGGTACAATGGCATTCTATGATCATAGACCGCAGTTATACCTCTAGGTTCTATAATTACAACTAGCTCACGTTCTGAGACATTCATTCAAAAAGTATTTACTGCCACATTCTGGATAGGTAAGCGTTTAGGCAAACAGTAGTAAAATGTGTCAATGATGATAAAAGTGTTAAGAACTATAACCCACATGAAAGATGGATGATACTATTGATATTACGAACAGAGGCCGTAATGAGTAACGTAGAAATAGATATCATCCGAGTAGTGTAGCAACTAAAACCACAACACCAAGAACAAGTCTTCTGGACCGGATTGTATACCCATTAGATTTCTATCTGGTTATGCTGAAGCGATAGCTCCTTACTTAACAGTCATATAGAACAGCTCTTTCGTAGGAAGATCTGTACTAAAAGATTGGAAAGTTGCACAGGTCACACCTATATTCAAGAAAGGCAGTAGGAGTAACCCACTAAACTACAGGCCTATTTCATTGACGTCAATTTGCAGCAGGGTTTTGGAACATATCCTGTATTTAAGTATTATGAATTATCTCGAACAGAATGATCTATTGACCCAAGGTCAACATGGATTTAGAAAATATCGTTCATGCGAAACACAACTAGCTCTTTATTCACACGAAGTGATGGGTGCTATCGACAAGGGTTTGCAAGTCGATTCCATATTTCTTGATTTCCAGAAGGCTTTTGACACTCTACCTCACAAAAGACTTTTAATCAAATTACGTGGTTATGGTGCATCACCCCAAATTTGCGATTGGATAGAGGATTTCCTGTCAGAGAGGACACTGTTCGTAGTAATCGATGGTAAGGCATCGACTAAAACAGAGGTGATATCGGGCGTTCCACAGGGAAGTGTTATTGGTCCTCTGTTATTCCTTATTTACATAAACGATTTAGGGGAAAATCTAAGTAGCTCTCTTTGGTTGTTTGCAGATGACGTCATCATTTAACGTCTAGTAAAATCATGTGAAGATCAAAACCAACAGCAGAACGATCTGAATAAGATATCAGTATGCTGCAAAAATTGGAAATTTAAATAAGGTGGGTTTGACGGAGCATATCGAAATAGTCCAAAAAAGGGCAGCTTGTTTCGTATTGTCACTATACAGGTGAGACAGCGTTACGGGAATGATACATGATCTGGGATGGGAATCATTACAACAACGGCGCTTATCGCTGCGGCGTGGGCTACTTACTAAATTCGAATCGCCAACATTCTCCTCCGAATGAGAAAATATATTGTTGACTCCCACTTACATAGGTAGAAATGATCATCAGAATAATAAAATACGAGAAATAAGAGCTCGAACGGAGAGATTCAGGTGTTCATTCTTCCCGCGCGCTATTCGAGAATGGAATGGCAGATAAATAGCATAATGGTAGTTTCGATGAACCCTCTGCCAGGAACTTAAATGTTATTTGCATAGTATCCCACGTAGATGTTGATGTAAATACTTGAAATAAAAGAAATTGTTGTAAAACGTAAATGTCACAAAACACTTTAAACAATGCCACTAAGAACCGGGTTAGTAGATTTTTTTTCTACTTTACAGTTACTTGAAAAACACGAAACATTTTAGCCTGTTGTTATGAACAATTTTTATAATATTAAATTGTTTGTTTTAAAAGCTGATGTTTTCTGAGACAACCCAACCAAGTCAATTTAGTTATTCAATAGATAATGTGAATGTTAAGTGGTTTAGAAAGAACACTTCATATATGCATTGCTCAATAAACATTTAAAACGAGACATACTGATTAATCAAGGCCTCAATCTGTAGACGACTTTTACCTAAGATGTCCTACAACACGCGGGAACGGGGCAAGGAAAGACGGCAGCAGTTATCCTATGTATGTATTGTCTTTCCTAAAATTTGACCCATGGTACCAGACATTTAAGTTATGAAACATCAGTGGCAGGCATTCTTAATGCCGGCCGCGGTGGCCGAGGTGACTGAGGCGCTCCAGTCACGGTCAGCACGGCCACTACGGTCGGGGGTTCGAATCCCCCCTCGGGCATGGATATTTGTGCCGTCCTAGTTCGTAAGTAGTTCATAAGTAGTTTGTAAGTTTAGGGACTGATGACCCCGTAGTTAAGTCCCATAAGCTTAACAAACATTTGAACATTCTTAATGTTCTTAGGAGATGGTGATCACGTATATATACGGCATACAGGTAAGCAAAAATAAAATAAAGTATTTCAGTGACAATTTATTCGTTCGACTGCAGTTAATTAAACTCCGTCTCACTTTGTAACAGTCAAATCTGGGAGACGCTCTTCGATAGGCGCTGCTGACACAGGATGATCCACAGCCGACGTTAGTAGGAGTAACGGCAGAGGGAGTTTTGATGGAAGCATTTAATATTAAGCTGGAGGAAGATAATTACATTATTTTGGCACTGGGGGGATCTTAATTAAGGTTATTGCTTTTGAACGAAGTTAATGAACGTTCTCTGAGAAACTGTTCGATATTAGGTGACGAATGATGTCACCGCCGGAGAAACTTATAATGAGAGTAATTTTATCCGTCATAAATGACGTAATTGAAAGTCTGCTGCAGGCTCATTACGGAGTTTGCATTAAGAAAATTACTGCCTGCCTCACGTTTTTCATGGAAAATGCAAAGTGTTTCTAAAGCACTACAGATTTCCATTCCCAGTTTGTGATACCGATATCTAGATAAATATTTGTATTTCTGAACTTGAATGTTATAAGCGTCGTATACAGATTAAAATTGAAAAAGAATCTTTTCTGAATTCGTCGTGAACTGTCCTAAAAGCAAATTATGCTACTTCGCCTAAGCAAACGGTCTTAATCGAAATTTCTTATGGCACTATCTAGTATTAATTGAAAAAGAATCCTTCCTGAATTCGCCGTGAACTGACCTAAAAGCAAATTATGCTACTTCGTCTAAGCATACGGTCTTAATTGAAATTTCTTATAGAACATAAGAAATTTCGATTAAGACCGTATGTTTAGACGAAGTAGCATAATTTGGTTTTAGGACAGATCACGAGGAATTCAGAAAGGATTCTTTTTCAATTATAAACTGTATACGACGCCTACAACATTCAAGTTCAGAAATACAAACATTTATGTCTATAAATTCCTTCAAACCGTCTTGCTTACAAATCTTTTATTAGTTAATGACGCGTTTCGCCCTTTAGCAGGGAATCTTCAAATTATCTGCGTGACAGAATTTACACAAAATTACAAAGCGGAATTACAAACGGTTATAATGGTACATGGGCTTATTTTGTATTAAGAAGACAGAATAAATGGTAAACAAGGCTTACAATGCGCTCTCCGTGGTGGGACACCGTAAGTTGTTATTGCAGCGTTTCTATTTTCCTGGAATGTTTTTTGGATTTCCTTGTGGCCCTACAAATATTCGGGTAACAACGAATTACAGTTGGAACATACTCGGCAAAGATGTGAGAAACATAAAACCGATTTTTAAGATTACCTTAATCGAAGCGGTGGTCTCTGATGACAAAGTGTTTGGCCAGGTCATAAGAAAAATATCCCATGAAAGGAATGGGGATACATTTAACTTCACCGTCAGGTGTTACCGAGTGACGCTGTGGTACATCTTTAGAACGTTTTTATTGTACATTTTGCGAACCAAGGACGGGTTGTAACCACTCATTTCGTCGATGTATTCCAGATTATTTATTTCTTTATTGACAGAAGTTTCAGAAAGGGGAGTCTCAAAAATTCTGTTATTCATTGATTGAAAAAAGCTCATTTTGTATTGCCATGCATGGCATAAAGATGCATGTATGACTGAGTCACTTGTGGTCGGTTTCCTATAGATTTGGAATACCACTTTGCTTTAGTGGCACAAATGTACAAGTCGTATTTAGTAGCCCTTTGAGCATACAGCAAATTCTCCCACGCAACGAACAAACCAATAAGGACAGATACCTTTCCTCACGAGTCTACAAACTACAATGTCCCGATTGCCCAGCTGAATATATAGGACAGACAGGCCGGACCTTTAAAGTACGTTTTACTGAGCACCTTCTTACAAAAAAGGCCAACTCAAAAAACATTCCCCTTTTACGAAACACACTAAAGCATCCGATCAACAAAAACCTACCGTTGACAACATGCAAATCTTACATATAGCCCAGAAGGAGCGTAAGCTAAATTTACTAGAAGAGTTTGAGATAGCGAAGCGCACTTACTTTGGACACCCACATCTCCTAAAAGATCAGTTGGCATGCAAAGATCAAACATTCCTAGATATTATGATGTCTCTGTTGAAATAAAATTCCTCTCATTTACAAATACCAACATAAATTATAAACTTCTGTCCTGCTTAATAATATCCCTTTCGTTAAATTTGTATTCAGATAGCTAGATTTCACCCGATCCGTCTTATACATCGGCTTCCTATGTCACTCCCTACCCACATTCCCTTAGTCTGTACAAGTCGGCGGAACAGCACACCACGCCCGCCCACCGTCCGTGAGCGCAATTGTAAACATGGGCATATCTTGTGTCATCAGAGACCACCGCTTCGATTAAGGTAATCTTAAAATTCGGTTGTATGTTTCTCACATCTTTGCCGAGTATGTTCCAACTGTAATTCGTTGTTACCCGTACATTTGTAGGGCCACAAGAAAATCCAAAAAACATCCCAGGAAAATAGAAACACCGCAAAAACAACTTACGGTGTCCCACCACGGAGAGTGCATTGTAAGCCTTGTTTACCATTTATTCTGTCTTCTTAACGCAAAATAAGCCCATGTACCATTATAACCGTTTGTAATTCCGCTTTGTAATTTTGTGTAAATTCTGTCACGCAGCCGGCCGCGGTGGCCGAGGAGACTGAGGCGCTTCAGTCACGGTCTGTACGGCCACTACGGTCGGGGGTTCGAATCCCCCCTCGGGCATGGATATTTGTGCCGTCTTTAGCATAACGTAGTTGATAAGTAGTTTGTAAGTTTAGGGACTGATGACCCCGTAGTTAAGTCCTATAAGCTTAACGAACATTTGAATTTTGAATTTAAATCTGTCACGCAGATAATTTGAAGATGCCCTGCTAAAGGGCGAAACGCGTCATTAACTAATAAAAAATTTACAATCACGACGGTTTGAAGGAGTATTTATTCAAACTGATTGCTGTTGTACACCATGGATTGGAAATCATTTATCTCTCTCTCTCTCTCTCTCTCTCTCTCACACACACACACACACACACATACTCTCTCTCTCTCTCTCTCTCTCTCTCTCTCTCTCTCTCTCTCTCTCTCTCTCTCTCTCTCTCTCTCTGTGTGTGTGTGTGTGAGAGAGAGAGAGAGAGAGAGAGAGAGAGAGAGAAAGTCATTGCCGCAGGACCGAATTGAGGCGCAAACCTACTGTTACAAAGGCGTAAAAACATAGACGTAAAGGTCTCGTAAGCATACGCTAGGTCTAAGCATAAATAAAATGAATAAACAACGTAAGAAAGAAATTAGATTTTTTTAATTCCTCGAGTATTCCTTGAAAAAACAGAAAGAGTGAGCCACGAGGAACCTTTTCAGTTTAACCTTTAAAATGCGTGGATTATTATTACCCTCTTTGAATTCTTGTGGTAACTTGTTACAAATGGATGACACAGAATACTAAACACCTATCTGTATAAGAATCAAGGAGTTGTGATCCAATGCAAAGCTTGCATTTGTGCCTAGTATTAATTGAATGAAAGCTGCTGACTCTTGGGAATAACCAAATATTGTAAAAAGAAACGATATTACAGAAAAATCTATTGAGGCGCCATTTTCAGAATTCTCGGTCTACTAAAGGGGAGTTGACAAGAGGTACTCACATATTGCTCGAACCGCCCATTTTGGTGCAATAAACATCCTTTGAATTGGAAGAGTTAAAATAATAATAATAATAATAGTAATAATAATAATAGCACCATATGTCATAACAGATTGAAAATACTGGAAGAGGAATATTTTTCTTCTTGAACTGCCACTTGTGCCGTAACGTTTTTATTGGTAAACAACTCAACATTTAATTTTTTAACCATTTCATGGTCGTGGGCTTCCTTACTATCTCTCTGAACCAAGCCACTACCGTGGGGTGGCGGAGAGATGAAGCAACAGCTCACTTATGGAACGCTGCCATTTGCAGGATCAGCAACCGTCAGCACAAGCAAAATTTCCACTCGGTGTGATGACTTCCATATAAGGAATGTTCCCAACTCCAATTCCGAGTGTCAACTTTGTTTGCAAGGACTGTATGAATAGTGGCTTATGACATGAAGGGCATGAGAAACAGCAGAAGGAAATAGAAGAACAAAGTGGAAAAGATTTTTACTGCGTGATCAATTCTGTCTTACATCAGTATAGTATCCTAGTATCTTTATTAGTTCTTAGTCAAAAGACGCACGATAAAGTACAATTATCTATTCAGAAAAGAAAGCTTCTTTTGTACCGAGTAGAAGCAGAAATGTGTCATCACATAAATTCCTACTACAGACCAAGCATAGTAAAGTATAGTTTTCAAAATAAAAAGCCAAGATCGCACATTAATAATTTATTAAGTGACGACCCGTTTCCGTGCACTTTGTCAGCATCATCTGGTCTCATACATGTTATAAGCTGGTCATCTTGTTAAAAAACCAGCTTATATATGAGACCAGATGATGGCGACACAGTGCACAGAAACCGGTCGTCACTTAATAAATTATTAATGTGCGATCTTGGCTTTTTATTCTGAAAATTGTAAAACAATCAGATCGCCTCCAAACCCAACTATGTCAGGTAATCTTATAGTAAAGCAGCAGATAGAAATTTTTTATTTATGAGTTTTTCATTTTCCGTTACAGTTTGATACTTCCTGTCAAAATTTGCAAATGTCTTTTTACATTATTTTCATCTTTATATTTGGAATAGTTCTATCTTCCTTTCCATAACGTAATTTTATAGTATTTTTCATCATCTAGCTTAATTAATTGTAATCTTTAATATAACTATAATTAACGACTTTCTTTTCACACTGTTTCCCAAACAAACGGATAAAAAGCCCTTATGTACACTGTTTTCCTCTTTTTGTACAAAGCTTTGCACAATGCTTTATATATATATTCAGTATTTACCGAGTGTCAACACAACGTTTTCCTGCAAATGGCGGCTTTCAACGTTGAGAGCAAAAGGCAGTGGTGGTGAAGTGTTGCAGTGTACAACAATATGAGGTGTAACACTTGCCACATATGTGCTTCAGAATATGTTTAAAGGGAACGTTTATCAAGGATTAAGGTATTACCTTGAGAGAGATAGGCTTCTTTCTATGAATCAGCAAGGGTTTAGGAAACATCGTTCGCTTGAAACTCAGCTTGCCGTTTTCTCACATGACATTTTGCGAGCAATGTTTGAAGGGCAACAGGCAGATTGTTTCTTTCTAGATTTCAAAAAGACATTTGACTGCAGATTTCTAAGGAAAATACGAGCATCTAGAATAGCTTCGCAAAATTGCGACGGGCTGGAAGACTTCCTAAGTAATAGAACGCAGTACATTGTCCTCGCCACCGAGTGTTCATCAGAGACGAATGTACGGTCAAGCGTGCTCCAGGGGGGTGTGATAGGACCGCTATTATTTTCTGTCAATATAAATGATCTGATGGACAGAGCAAACTGTAATTTGCTGTTGTTTGCTGATGATCCTGTGGTGGGTGACGTAATTAATTGATTGTAAAAGCATACAGGATGACTAAGACAAAATTTCTGCGTTACTTGATATTAAAATTCCTACATCAAGAACAAATGCTGATTTGAAATATATATTTTACTAGAACTGATATGTGATTCCATTTTCCAACAATTTATGTACCAAGAATAAACACCTCTGGCCGTAATAATGGCCTTGATACGCCTGGACACTGAGTCAGAGCTTGGATGGCGTGTACAGGTACAGATGCCCATGCAGCTTGAACACGATACCACAGTTCATCAAGAGTAGTGACTGGCGTATTGAGACGTGCCACTTACTCAGCCTCCATTGAACATACGTTTTCAGTTGTTGAGAGATCTGGAAAATGTGCCAGCCAGCCAGCAGTCGAACGTTTTCCGTATCCAGAAAGGCCGTACAGGGCCTACTACATGCGGTCGTGCATTATCCTGTAAAATTTAGGGTTTCGCAGGGATCGAATGAAGGGAAGAGTCACAGGTGGTAACTCATCTCAAATGAAACGGCCACTGTTGAAAGTGCCGCCGATGCGAACAAGAAGTGAACGAGACGTGTAACCAATGGCACCCCATACAATCACGCCGGGGGATACGCCAGTATGGGGATAACGAATTAACGCTTACAATGTGTGTTCTCGTCAAACATCGCGATGTCCCCATCTGTTGACTCAGGGACCGAGACGTGGCTGCACTATCCGTTACAGCCAAGCGGAAAAGATACCTGTCATCTCGATTGCTAGTGATACGACACCTTTGGGATCCAGTACGGCGTTCCGTATTGCCCTCCTGAACCCACTGATTCCATATTATGCTATCTTTGCTTCGCGACCAATGCGTGCAGCAATGTCGCGATAAACGATAAACCACATTCGCGATAGGCTACAATCCGACCTTTATCAAAGTCGGAAACGTGGTGGTATGCATTTCTCCTCCTTACACGAGGCATCACATAAACGTTACATCAGGAACGCCAGTCAACTGCTGTTTGTGTATGAGAAATCTGTTGGAAACTTTCCTCGTGTCAACACGTTGTGGCTGTCGCCACTGGCGACAAACTTGTGTGAATGTTCTGAAAAGCTAATCATTGGCATATCACACCATCTACTTCTTACTTCGCGTCTGTAGCACGTCATCTTCGTGATGTAGCAATTTTAATGGCCAGGAGTGTAGTTGGTGTAAAGAGAGTTACCTCTAAATGTAAAAAATTTAAGGTGATGCATAGTAGTAGAAAAAACAATCCCATAATGTTCCAGTATAGCATTAGTAATGACCTTCTTGATACTTTCACGCGTTTCAAATATCTGGGCGTAACATTGCAGAGCGATATGAAATGGAACGAACATGTAAGGACAGTTGTGAGTAAGGCGGACAGCCGACTTCGGTTTATTGGAAGAAATTTGGGAATATGTGTATCAATCGCTTGTACGACCACGTCTTAAGTATTGCTCAACTGATTGTGACCTGCAACAGATCAGTTTTAAAGGAAGACATAGAAGCAATTCAGAGGCGAGTAGCTAGGTTCGTTACTGGTAGGTCCGACCATTGCGCGAGTGTCACGGAACTCAAATGAGATCGCTGGAGGAAAGATGACGACTTTTTCGAGAAATTCTCTTGAGAATATTCGGCCGGAATTTGAAGCTGACTGCAGAAAGATATTGCTGCCACCTGATAACATTTAGCGTAAAGAAGACAAAGACAAGATAAGATACATTAGCGCTCGTACAAACATTCTTTATCTTGTTTTATTTGGGAGTAGATTAGGAAAGGAAATGCCTAGCAGTGGTAAGTGTACACTCCGCCAAGCACCTTACGGTGGATTGCGGAGTATATATGTACATGGAGACAACGGTCGTAGCTCTGAGTCTAGTGAGAGCATACTAAATTCAAAATTTTCCATACTGAATGAGGTTTTCCTTGTGATTCCTTAATTTCTCCTGGCGAATAACAATTTCGAAAAACTTACGGGTATGCTGCCAGGTAACAAAATCGACGACGGCCGATACTTCGGCAGGAGACCACCCTGCCATTTTCAAGGCGAAACTGCAGTGTGGAAGCAATGTGTAACGATCTCCAAAACCTCGGTTTTCAATGAGTAAACATGGTAGACAACACACACCGAGAAAGCAAGCACACAGTGCCGACACGACCAAAGATGAAACCGGTCAGAATAATCAGTTCTCGACGGATGAAGTCGGATTAGCTTTGTCCCTCTGTTTTTGACAAGCGAGAGAGCAGGATCCCAAGCGGAATTTATGCAGCTCCCTTCATCCCTATTCATAAGGTTGACACCTAGTTTTATTTTTATCGCTTCCTTGATAACACAGTCCCAGTAGTTGGAAGTGCATGCCAGAATTTGCGTTTTGTCGTATTCCATAGGGTGACCTATGTCAAGACAGTGTTCAGCCACAGCAGATTTGTTTGACTGTTGTAAACGTATGTGACGTTTATGGTCAGTACAACGGTGCTCAACAGTCCTAATAATTTGACCAACATATGACATGCCACAGCTACATGTGCTACAGTAGACACCCGCCTTGCGCAAACCGAGATCATCCTTAACGGATCCCAACGGTGCATTAATTTTAGAAGGTGGTCAAAACACACATTTTACATTGTTTTTACGCAGGATGCGGCCAATCTTGATGGAAGTACTGCCAACGTATGGCAGAAAGGCCACTGACGTCGGTGCCGACTCTGTGCTATCATCCCTATCCCGTTGCACATGTGGTCGATAGTGCAACGCTCTTTTTATTTGTTTGGTTGTTGTAAACGTGTGTGGCGTTTATGCTCAATAGAACGGTCCTCAACAGTCCTAATAGCTTGTGTGTTGTCTTTCCTGTTTACTCATTGAAAACCGAGGTTTTAAAGATAGTTGCAGATTGATTCCTCAATGCAGTTCGTCTTGAAAGTGGCAGGGTGGTCTCCTGCCAAAATATCGGCCGTCGGCGATTTTGATACCTGTCAGCATACCCGTATGTTTTTCGAAGTTGTTATCCGCCCGGAGATATTAAGGAATCACATTTCCTACCTCTACGGAGAGGAAAAGTATCGTTGTTTGCGGAAGTTAGATAAGGTTCGTAGCAGCAGGGTCAGATTGCAATGTGCATTGTCGTTTTTGTTGAAAAGTCGTGATAATAGTGTTGTTCCAACTTTTGCCAAATTTGTGCTTTATATCAAATCTCCTGCAGATGGTCGCATTAAACAACGTGCAGGCTTAGCTCTTGTCCGCGAGAGGATTCATTACATCTGCCGAGAATTGGATTTTGTGTCCAAGGAATTATTTCGGCTTCATTAGTACATTGCCTCTGAAATTTCGGAATTTTATTGGGACTAGTTGGACGGTGCTTCCTGGAAATTTCAAACCATAACGTCCCAGCATTCGGTGAAGTTTGAACGGTTCCGTAGCTTAGGGTCTGCTTTTACAACTCGACGTTCTATGATTAATCTCACAGAGAAAACCTTTGACGACGCAGCTCTATCCGTTCTGGGGAAAGGTTTAAATTTTGCACCGATGCCTAAACGTTTACATGTTGTTGATTTTATTAGTTCTACCGAACAGGCTGTTTTTGAACTAGCTTATGTTATTAAAGAGGAGGTTTGGAAGGAAGCTTGTCGTGTGTTGACTAGGGCACGTCCGTCTGTGAGTAATATAACAGCAGCTGAGGCAGCTGCCTTATGTTCTCTTGGAATTCATCCTGATATTGTTAGTTTACCTGCGGAGAAGGGAAATTATACTGTTGTTTTAAACAAGCAGGATTATCATAAAAAATACAGTGTTTACTTTCTTATTCGGCATATAGCTGGATTTCTGCTGACCCTACAAAAGATTTTGAGAGGAAGACAAATAACCTCCTTATGAAAAGTTCTTTGTCACAGGAAACTATCAAGAGTCTTAATTCGTATTTAGCTGTACTTCCTAGATTATATGGCCTTCCTAAGGTCCATAAAGATGGGTGCCCTTTGAGGTCTATAATGTCAAACATATGTGCTCCCACATATCGTGTGGCAAAACATCTTGCTGGTTTGTTGAGTCCACTGGTAGGCAGTTGTGAACACCACATTAAGAACTCGGTGGATTTCCTCGATTGGAGAGATTGCACTTGGCTGACTCGGACATTTTAGTTAGTTTTGATGTGGTTTCTCTTTCCACTCGTGTTCCTCTGTCTGATTCGTTTGAACTATTTGAGACGGAGTTTGGTATAGATTTAACGAATTTATTTCGACGTGTTTCGTCTTCCACCTACTTTTTATTCAATGACGAGTACTACGAGCAGGCAGATGGAGTTATGATGGGAAGCCCTTTCTCACCTATCATTGATAATTTATTTATGGAGGACTTTGAAGATCGCGCACTGGAGTCAGCGACGTTGAAACCTCCTTGTTTTCCAGATATGTAAACAACACGGCATCGTGAGTCGTGTCGGGGTAGCTCAGTCGATAGAGCGCTTGCCCGCGAAAGGCAAAGGTCCCAGGTTCGAGTCCCGGTTCCGGCACACAATTTTAATCTGCCAGGAAGTTTCATATCAGCGCACACTCCGCTGCAGAGTGAAAGTTTCATTCTGGAAACATCCCTTAGGCTGTGGCTAAGCCATGTCTCCACCATATCCTTTCTTCCAGGAGTGCTAGTCTTGCGTGTTTGCAAGAGAGCTTCTGTGAAGTTTGGAAAGTAGGAGGCGAGGTACTGGCGGAAGTAAAGTTGTGAGGCGGCATCGTGAGTCGTGTCGGGGTAGCTCAGTCGGTAGAGCGCTTGCCCGCGAAAGGCAAAGGTCCCAGGTTCGAGTCCCGGTTCCGGCACACAATTTTAATCTGCCAGGAAGTTTCATATCAGCGCACACTCCGCTGCAGAGTGAAAGTTTCATTCTGGAAACATCCCTTAGGCTGTGGCTAAGCCATGTCTCCACCATATCCTTTCTTCCAGGAGTGCTAGTCTTGCGTGTTTGCAAGAGAGCTTCTGTGAAGTTTGGAAAGTAGGAGGCGAGGTACTGGCGGAAGTAAAGTTGTGAGGCGGCATCGTGAGTCGTGTCGGGGTAGCTCAGTCATTCGAGTGACAGCTGCGGTGCTGGACGGACGTGTGGCGGCTGCTCGGCGTCCGGACGTAAACAACGGCTGTGTCGCTGCGAGTAAGGTTCGTTTTGAACTGCTCTCTTCATTTTAGCTATGGTTTCGAACTATAGTAAGACAGAATGCGTAAGATAAATGTTCTGAGGAAAGATACGATAAAATTTACTTTCGATAGAAATTTTGTTAGACCAAAGGCTTTTGAAATCAGGCGGTGGTACATGGAAAAATTTCAGATGACCGGTACGGAAGTAGAGGGTGTTCACTTATCATTTGTGACAAATTCTGTATATTTGAAGTTAATAAACCCAGAATTATGTTGTTCAATTGTTGATAAATGTGGAGGTATCGCTAAATTTAACCATTCCGACGGTTCAGTTAGCGATGTTTTAGTGTCACATGCCGGACTAGGAATTCGAACTGTTCGTGTCTTTGAGCTGCCTTTTGAGGTCCCGGCTGAAGAAATAAACAAAGTTCTGAGGCCATATGGCAGAATCCTATCTAATATAGCCGAGAAATGGTCCGAGGAGTATATGTTTCCCGTACTTAATGGTGTTCGACAAATCAAGATCGAATTACAGAGGCATATCCCTTCATATATAAACGTATGCGGATACCGTGGCATTGTCATATATGACGGTCAGCCTAAGACTTGCGCCTTGTGTAACTCCACCGACCACGTGAGGAGCGAGTGCAGCAAGAGGCGGCCGGCGCAGCTGCCGCGCGCGGAGCCTGCGGCCCCGGGCCAGGCGGTCAGCCTCAGGCTGACGTATGCGGCCGCCGTCTACCCCAGCGGCCCCGCCGAGGCGACAACAACTGAGCAGTCGCAACTCGCCGAAGCCCTGCCGGCACCCGGAAACAACGCGGAACAGCGAGGCACCGATGACGTCAGTGTAGCAGACGAGAGCCACGCAACTGATACGCCGACAGTAACATCTGATGAGCCCGACAATCCACCCACCGTACAGGCGAAAACGCAGGCTACCAAACCATCCGGAATTGCACCTCTCTCCCTAGTTTCACAACAGGAAGGGGATCGAATTTCCGACCAAATACCTATGGAAACTGAAGTGCACCCGGACTGTCCCACCAGTGTCAATGACGATCTAACTATGAACAAAATGCAAACAGCAGAGGATGAAATTTCTCCTGGGGACACACAACTTAGTGCACATAAAACTGATAAAAGGAAAAGTCTAGACACTGCGAACATTGGAACTCAGCAGGAGGTTGAGAACAGACACATGGAGGGGAAGCAAGACTGTAAACCTTCTGGGAAATCTTCCGCTGATTCCAATGAGATATCGCCCAATTTGTCTCCAGAGGGCTCCCCAAAAAGGAAGAGAAACAAAAAACGTCGGGTGGCTCATGAAAATGCTCAAAAGGTTGCACCTATTTTGAAGGAAAAATTATGTGCCATTCAGGAACGTGACAAGAAAAAAGAAAAATCTACGGCAAGGAATGCTTCCGAGCGCCCTCAAGAACTTAACACACAACTGCCTTCCGACAGTATGCAGCCCCTATCACCAAACGAAGATGATTCACTGCTTAGACGGAGCACTAGACAGGCAGAAGTGGACTGGTCTGTAGGCAACGAGGATGGCAAGGACGTCGACATGGTAGACGAACTGCCACAAGATGAAGATGACGTCTTTTACTAAGCTTGCTATTGCTAAAGATGATACTGACAAGGAACCGATCCATACGTACCTGTTATTCATTATTCTTATTATTCTCATAATTAGTCAGAGTGGAGATATGTCACGATTTTGTAATTTGAAGAGAAATGATAGAAAGAATAGCAAAGACAGAATTATATTATCCCTTCAATAATTTTCACATTCGTAATTTGCCACGTCTCCTAATGGAGCAAACGTATAATGTCACTACTTTAAACATAAATAGAATTCAAAGTAATGTTAAGGTAACTGCTCTTAAAGAATTTCTGTACCAATCAGACACTGATATTGCCTTATTGCAAGAAGTGCAAATACCGAACATCAGTGTGGCTGGCTTTAGGGAAATTTTAAACATAGCTCATGAACCCCATTGTGGGACGGCTATCCTAGTCAGGGAGGGAATTGAAATAAAAGATGTCAGTCTTTTAGACTCAGGAAGGGGCATTCGGTGTAAACTTCATAACTTTTGTGTCCCAACTTCATCGCCGCTTTTGTGTCCCAGCCTCGTCGTAGGTGTCGGTGGCCGAGTGGAATGAGACCGACACGCTGGTGCAGGTACGGAGGGGAGCAGCCAGAAACTATAAACACTCGAGTAAATTAGGAAGGGATATATATTGCACAGAATGAAACAATACTTAACTTTTACATAGTACTGCAGAATGTTGATACATAGTTGTTAGAGGCCTGCCTAGTGCCTGTACAATAGCAAAGTCTTCACTGGTGCCTATCTGATTACGAAGGTCCTAACTCGTTGCTATCTCAGTCCGAAGTCGCCAGTCCTTCAGTGGTGGCCACGAGCGGAGTTGCAGCAGAGGGCGCTCGTGGCTGTCGTCGTGAGAACGCCGCGCCGTGTGTGCATAGCGGCGCGCGGCGAAAGTAAGTGGCGCGCACTTTGTACTTGTGCGACACCACACCCCTCCCCCCCAAACCGCCGCGCCGTCGTGGCGTAGGGCTGAGGGCCACGGCGACGGCACTGGGAGGAGGGCCTGGGCGGGGGCGTTACTGGTGGGACGGGCGTCGTAGCTGAGGCCGGGATCGAGACGCCGTCCGCGCCCCGGCATCCGCCTTGCGATCCTCCAGGGAACCCGCCGAAACCTGGGGAAGGGCGCCCGCCCCCGCCCAGAGGGAGCAGGTCATCTTCTTCTGAGGTGCGTGGCCCATGCTGGGGGGGCCCGCACGGTCCCGGAGTCCCTCTCGGTGACGCAGTCATCTGCGGCGGCGACAGCGGCGGCGACGACTGCGTCGGATGTACGTCGACGTCCATAGGGATCTCGTAGTCCGGGGACGAACGATGTGGCTGTGCTCCCTGGCGGTGAACTGGGTCTGGAATCAAGAAACCGGAGACAGGATCCCGCGGCCTGTGCAGGCGCAATTGGTTTGCGTGGCGCCGCAGCTCCGACCCTGTGGAAGAACGTACAATAAACATATTGCGACCAAGCACGCGCTGAATGGTGCCCGGCAACCATGTCTTCTTGTTTCCAGCAAACACCCTGTACAGCACCGGCGTGGAAACCTGAAAACGCGTAGCGCCATACGAACCGACTCGGTGCGTGGGAAGCTGCAGCAGGTGAAGCACCGATACGTAGACAGGAAAATTTGAAGAGCTTGCTGCCTGGAGTGCTGACCTTTCATCTTCTCCATGTGAGACTTGAATGTTCGAACGAAACGTTCTGCTTCACCATTGGACTGAGGGTGAAAAGGTGAGGTGGTGCTATGCTGAATGCCATTCACACGACAAAACTGTTGAAATTCCGCACTAACAAACTGAGGTCCATTGTCACTGACGATAGTTTCAGGCAAGCCTTCGATGCAAAACACTGATGTTAAGGCACTGATTGTACTAGACGCCGTCGTTGAGTTCATGGCAATCACAAAAGGAAACTTGCTGAAAGCGTCTACAACAATTAACCAGCGCGTATTCCAGAATGGTCCGGCAAAGTCAATATGTAAACGTTGCCATGGTCCCTTGGGGCGTGGCCAGTCTGAGAAACGCTGTGGAGGAGCCGCCTGATCCTCCGCACAAACTGTACACTGTGATGTCATGCTCTCTATCTGAGCGTCCATACCAACCCAGGTACAATGACGTCTGGCCAGTTGCTTTGTCCTAACAATGCCCCAATGTCCTTGATGCAGGAGGCGTAACACTTCTCGTTGCAGGGAACGAGGAACAATCACTCTTGCTTGGTCGTTGTCGGTATGCAACAACAGTACACCCTGACTTAAAGATAATGCATGACGTTGTGCAAAATAACGTCGAACCAGAGGCCGATCAATGTCTTTGGCTCTGGCAGGACACCCTGAGCGAAAAAAACGTGCTACCACACTTAGGTCTGCATCCGCAGCTGTTTCCTGTGCAACCCGACGAGAGTTCAAAGTAAAGTCTGCGACAGCGGAAGCATCTCTGGAGTCTATCTGACAACATGCCATTTCTGAAGAATCAAATGATACATCCTGGCCAACCGGAAGTCGGGAAAGTGTGTCCGCGTTAGCATGTTTAGTGGTAGGTCGGTACAAAATCTCATACTGATAATTAGACAATATCAAGGACCATCTCTGAAGCTTTTGTGCCGTACGTGGCGGAATTGGCTTTGTGGGTGAGAACAACGACTTGAGAGGCTTGTGGTCTGTCAACAAATAGAATTTTCTGCCATAGAGATAATGATGAAACTTTGTGACGCCGTAAATGATTGCTAAGGCGTCCTTTTCTATCTGACTGTAATTCTGTTGCGTTGGCGTCAGTAGCTTGGATGCAAAGGCAATAGGACGATCGTGAGATCCAATGCGATGTGAGATTACCGCGCCCAGACCGTACGACGAGGCGTCAACTGCTAACACTACAGGCTTCTGTGGGTCAAAGGGAATCAAACATGCATCACTGAGTAGTGCAGACTTTAATTTGTCAAAGGCAACCTGACAATCTTTGGACCATACAAAAGGAACATTCTTCCTACGTAAGTGACGCAGTGGAGCTGCAATCTGAGAGGCATTGGGAATAAATCTGAAATAATAGTTAAGCTTTCCCATCACTGCTTGCAATTCATGCACATTCTTAGGAGGAGGCAAGTCTTTGATTGCTCTAAGATGTGACTGTAAGGGATGAATTCCTTGGGCATTAATCACATGGCCTAGGTACTCTATTTCAGTTTGAAAAAACGAACACTTTGCTTTATTGCAACGTAGACCTGCTGCAGTCAAAACTTTGAAAAGGCACTCCAGGTTTGCTAAATGTTCTTCAACTGTACGTCCGGATACCACAATATCATCTAAGTAGTTCGAGCAACAAGGTACCGAAACTATCAGATGTTCCAAAAAACGCTGAAAAATAGCGGGAGCGGAAGAACTGCCAAAGGGTAGGCGTTGAAATTGAAAAAGGCCCATGTGAGTATTAATGACGAAAAACTTTTTGGACTCGTCATCAAGTGGAATCTGTAAGTATGCCTCTGCTAAATCAATCTTGGAAAAGAAGCGAGACTGTCCTAATTTGTCCATCAGTTCCTCAGGTCTGGGCAGGGGATAAGTGTCTACAATTGTTTGACTGTTCACTGTAGATTTGAAGTCCGCACAGAGACGAAGTTTTCCTGACGGCTTGGGTATAATTACTATAGGCGAGGCCCACTGACTCGCAGAAACAGGAGAAATCACCCCACTATCTTGCCAACGTTTAAGTTCGTCTGCAACTTTATCACGAATTGCGATAGGCACTGGTCTAGCTTTACGAAATTTTGGAACTGCAGATTCTTTTAAAGTTACATGTGCCACGAAGTCTTTTGCACAACCTAGTTCCGGCGAAAACAGGTCACTATATTTGTCACATAAAGCATTGATTTTGTCCTGAGGCACTACTGACGAAATTTGAAGCACATCTCTTTGAATTGATAAACCAAACAAATCAAAAGCATCTAGTCCAAAAATGTTCTGTGTAGATTTGGCCTGAAGAACAACAAAAGCAACTGTTTTTGTTACACCTTGAAAAGAGGCGGGCAGGCTACATGTTCCTAGCACGGGAATATTTTCACCTGTATAAGCTGTTAACACTTGCGGTGACGGCGACAATTTTGGCGAACCCAGAAGTTCATAGGTATCTTTATTTATTAATGTGACAGCGGAACCAGTATCAAGCTGAAATTGCACCGTCTTATTTTCTACGAAGAGAGTCACAAACAGTTTTTGCTTGCGGCGCTCGACAGGTGCGCAAATGTGGGCAACGTCTGCTACGGTTTGTTTACTGCGTCTGCGCGGGCCGCGTAGTGAAGTAAGCGGCGCAGACTCGGCACGCAGCGGATTAACCACACTGTCACTAGATGACACTACCGCCGGATCGGCGTCCGCGCAATGCGAAGCTACTGCACTAAAATTACTTTCAGTATCTACAACAAGTCTACTGTCACTAGCTACACAGTACTGGGCACTATTACAAGGAGCAGTTGCAGAAGGCACTATATTCACTACAGGAATGCACTGTTCATAGTCATTTTGCTTGTCCCGAACCCTTTTCCGTTGCACTGTTTTACGCGCTCGTCGGCGCTTGCTAAGTGGTGCACTACATAGTTTTGCAGTAGGCGCAGAACTACTTTCTTGAAATTGAGATCCAAGGAAAGCAGTGTTCAATTCCACAGCCCGTATAACATTTACAGATTGAACTGTTCCCGCACTCTGCGAAGCACTGTTTCTAACGTTACTGTTCTTTGAGTTTTGAATTTGCATACATACAGACTGCACATGTCCCAATTTGCCACATTGATAACAGGTTGCGTTGCGACTAGGGCAATGAGCACGCTTGTGGCGAGACACACTGGGGGCAAGATTTACGTACATTTTTCTGAAATGGGCGTTGGCGCCCGTTATGCAAATTACTGTGTCTAACACGACGGGGCGACCTTTGTGTCGCACTTTTACACTGGCTACTGTTCACTGTCTGTTCAGCACGGCCTGTACTATTGTAAGAATCACTTGTGCTACACTGAGAACTACGGCTAGGAATGCGTCCGTTGCGGCGCACTGAATTTACACTATGGCTTTGCATTTCTACATCAGCTAAGCCAAAAGTATCATGCGCTTCTATAAGCTGCAGTACACTGTCTAATGAGGGGTCAGACTGTTTCAGAATTGCTGCTCTAATTCTGGGGTCCTGAATATTCTGCGTAATCGCATCCCTCAACATCACGTCACTATACGAAAGTCCACAAGAGCAAGTAAATTTACATTTGCGGGTTAAGCCCTTCAATTCCGTAATCCACTCTTGGTGTGACTGCTGCGGTAATTTTTTAAGTCTGAAAAATCGGTATCGTGCAGCGGCGACAAGAACTTTTCTCTCATAATGAGCATTCAGAGCATCTACAATTTGTTCAAAGTCTACATCACGAGGAGATGCGTTGGGGAATAGTTTCTGCAGTAACACAAATGTTGGAGTTCCTACAGTCGATAAGAAAACGTTCTTCACTCTCTGACCTGTAATTTGATGAGCCGCGACGAGTTCTTGAAACTGCGCGAAATAGTCATTCCATTCTTCCTCACGTTCGTTGTACTGGCGAAACGTAGGAAGCGTTGCGGCGGTAGGTGTGGGCTGCTGAAGCGGCGGCTGTTGTTGTTGGTTAGCTGCTTGCGCTGTGAGCTGGGCCACCGCCTGGAGTAGCTGGGTAATTTGCGCCGTCTGTAACTGAATAATTTCCATTAAGTTTGGGTTCGGGGTAGTGGCCATGCTGACCGATTAGGCGCCGCGTATACAAGTAACAAAACACAAATGCAATATGAAAGGAGGGCTCGCTCTGCAACAAAAAAGTCCACAAAACACGTAACAAAATATCTTCCCCCAAAATTCTTATAATAAGGGTGGGTGGGCGGGAGCAATTTCTGCGTGCTCCGACTGCTGCTGTCTGGCTGCTGCAAGAGGGCTGGTCCAAGGTTCTATCACTCCTCGTCGCCACTTTTGTGTCCCAACTTCATCGCCGCTTTTGTGTCCCAGCCTCGTCGTAGGTGTCGGTGGCCGAGTGGAATGAGACCGACACGCTGGTGCAGGTACGGAGGGGAGCAGCCAGAAACTATAAACACTCGAGTAAATTAGGAAGAGATATATATTGCACAGAATGAAACAATACTTACCTTTTACATAGTACTGCAGAATGTTGATACATAGTTGTTAGAGGCCTGCCTAGTGCCTGTACAATAGCAAAGTCTTCACTGGTGCCTATCTGATTACGAAGGTCCTAACTCGTTGCTATCTCAGTCCGAAGTCGCCAGTCCTTCAGTGGTGGCCACGAGCGGAGTTGCAGCAGAGGGCGCTCGTGGCTGTCGTCGTGAGAACGCCGCGCCGTGTGTGCATGGCGGCGCGCGGCGAAAGTAAGTGGCGCGCACTTTGTACTTGTGCGACACCACAATAACACCACTTTTCTCAACGTTTATGCACCATCTGGGAATAATGCGAGCGCGGACAGAGCTAAGTTTTTTAAGAGTGATATTTTAACATTACTTAAAGACAATCCTGCAACAGTTTTAATAGGGGGCGACTGGAACTGTGTTTTACACGAAAAGGACCAGAGACCAAACTTCAATAAATCCAGGGAACTCGAGGCTCTTGTTACTCACCTACGCTGGAAAGATGCATGGGAAATTAAATATCCCACCCTAGTCAGATATACTTATATCACAAGTAGGTCACAAAGTAGAATTGATAGGTTCTATGTTTCTTCGAACCTGGAAAATAAAGTGTCAGCAATTGAAGTCATACTGACCGCCTTCTCTGACCACCTAGCCGTAAGATGCAGTGTTCGGTTAGAGAAACAAAAAAAAAAAAAAATTGGGGTCGGCAGCTGTGGAAACTGAATATCAACATGTTGTCAGATACAGCCATTGCTGACACAATCAACGAGGCGTGGCAGACTGCTTTATGACGTCGCCACAAATACAGATCGAACATTGAGTGGTGGACCACGGAAGCAAAGAAGAAACTTAGAGCCACGTTGATAGCATACGGTAAGGAGAGAGCGAGATGGTTGAGACACACAGTAGAATTCTATTACACTTGTCTCCAGGATCTTTACGAACAACCAATGAATCAAGAAAACATAATGGAAGTTAACAGGATAAAGGCTCAGCTCATAAAAATTAAGAAGTCACAGCTAGACGGCCTAAAAATCAAATCACACACTCAAACTGTTGTGGAAGAAGAAACTGCCTCGCTCTATCACCTTATACGCCATGCAAATTTTCGACGCAAAAGTTTTATAGAGAGTCTTCGGGCAGAGGATAACAGTGTCGTAACGAATCAAAAAGACATTCTACATGCGGCCTTCAGTTATTTTACTAAACTCTATGGAAACAGGCCCATAGAGGGAATAGTTATAACAGAGTTTTTATCAGATTCTGGATTACAGAACACCATCACTGATGAAGATAACCGTGACATACAAAGAGCCATAACAGAAGAGGAAGTCTTAGATATTTTAAAGTCCTCGCCCCAAAAAAAAATCACCAGGCCCAGACGGATTGCCCATTGAATTTTATACTACTTACTGGAACATAATGGGAAGTAAATTTACTGAAATTGTCAATGAAACACTACTTGGGGTGGCAGTCCCCATAGACTTTAAACAGAGTATTACGGTGCTCCTTCCGAAAGGTAGGAATATGGAAACGAAAGATATACTTAAATTACGACCAATTACACTGATGAATTCCGATTATAAAATCGTAGCGAGGGTCATCAAAGAGAGGTTACGTTCTGCTCTCGAAAAAATTATTGGCGGCCATCAGACGTGTTTCCCAGGGCGCAATATATTAAAGACCGTCAGTGAATACAGGGACATTGTATCGATTTTTTCCAACACGGTAGAACACGGAGGACTTGCTTTTATCGATTTTGCAAAAGCCTTTGACAAAGTGAATCACGGATACCTTTTATCAACCTTGACTTACATGGGACTTAACGACTGCAATGTCCGAATTTTAAGGAATATGTTAGAAGGTATAAAAACAAAGATTACTATAAACGGGCATTATACTAAGGACATATCAATTAGCAGTGGTGTCACTCAAGGAAGTCCACTTTCGATGATCCTGTACGTAGCAGCACTGGAACCACTATTAAGAAGGTTGATGGATGCTCTCACAGGTATTTCACTATCAGGAGTGAAATATGTAACCAACGCTTATGCTGATGACGTTGGTGTGATCGTCAGGAGCCAGACTGATTTGGCGAAATTGACACACATCGTACAGCTCTATTGCAACGCGTCGGGAGCACAAATCAACGGCACCAAGAGTGCATTCCTTAATTTAAATGGTCTCACGAACCCCCAGATTAATTGGGCGCAGCGCGTCGAACAGCACACAGCCCTGGGGCTTACTCTCTGCAGCTGCCCTCTGCGAATGATAGCGTCCAACTGGAAGAAGATTTTAGATAGGATTCGTGGTATAGTCATACTAAATCATATGAGGGAGCTAAACATCAAGCAAAAAGTTAGACTCATCAACTGCGTCGTCCTCTCGAAAGCTATATATGTAGGGCAAATTTTACCCTTACCAAAGGAAATAGCAAAAGCTATTATGTCGACAGTTTGCCAATATCTTTGGCATGGAGCTATTTTTAGGGTTTCAGTATGGACAGCAACGTTAAAACCGGAAGAGGGAGGACTAGGACTAACTGATATTCAGAAAAAATCGACAGTTTTATTTGTGAAGAGATCCTTACAGCTAATTGAAAGCCAGCCTCAAGGTATTACAGCACAGTTATTCAACCTTTTTAAACCTGACAGTCTGCAGCCACCAATTAATATAAATTCAATTAATTACAAATTGAAACATATACGTAGTTATTACTTGGAGCTCAGTTATATGAGTTGCATTTTACCGGAAAAGACCAAGAGGAACTATCAGTATATGATGCACAGACTAAGATCACAGGACCATAAAAATAAGATGGAGGCCAGGTTTCCAAACAGAAATTGGAAAATTATTTGGAAAAATATAAGTAACAAAGTACTCTCCTCAGACACACAAGTGGCTTGGTATAGAGTAATTAACAACATAGTAAGTACAAATGAAAAATTATATGCCATTGGTCTCAGTGACACAAACCAATGTTTAAAATGTCACAGAACGGACACTTTAGACCATCGATTCCTTTGCATGGGGAATACCGAAATATGGAAGGAACTTATTAAACAGATATCTTTCCTAAAGAGAAGTGATGGTAGAGAAATCAATTTGGATTACGTCTTTTTTCCAGAAGAAATGTTTTTTCCTCGACAAAAGAACAACACCATCCACTGGATTATTGGCAATTTTTGTCACTACGTAATCTCTAACAAAGGTAATGACAATGTGCAAAATTACAAAGAATATATACTTCACGAGTATTACAATATTTACCGAAAAAAAGATAATAAAAAGAATTTTGGGAATATGTTACAAATTTTGTTTGAAAAGCAGGGTGTAGGATAATTATGTATTAAAAGAAGAATGAATCGCAGTCGCATGCTGAAGTAGGGGACTGCTGTTGAGGGTGAAGTACGGTGGGGACTTCGTGGGCCCCGTGGACGCTACGGTAGCCGTGAAGGCCTCAACAGAACCCTGAAAAGGCATGCACTTCGCAGAAGTTAAATCAGTGATTCAGATATCAAATTTGTCACAAAAGGATGTTTTCGTTTTTTTTCTCTACTTTTATCATTAACGTTAATATTAATCCCAGGAGAAGGGACTTTTCTTTTACATTTTGCAGTCGTCAGCACGTATTAATCCTCAGGAAGAAGAAGTTTATTTTTATTTATTTGATATTCTACTCTCACATCTCATTCACAAGGAACAACACAGAAGAACCATTCATTTTATGGCGGAGAAGCCAGGCCGAGAAGGCCACATTTGGCGAGTGCAAGGACGGGTTGAAGGGGAGGAAGGAGACCCGAAAAAAAAAAAGAAAAAAAAAAGTCGGTAGAGCGCTTGCCCGCGAAAGGCAAAGGTCCCAGGTTCGAGTCCCGGTTCCGGCACACAATTTTAATCTGCCAGGAAGTTTCAACACGTATGTTGTTTGGCCTCATGGTAGTGAGATCCTTAATTACTTTTTTGGAACATCTAAATTCAATCCACCCCAACATCCGTTTCACAATGGTAGTGGAAAAGAATAGTTGCCTTCCCTTCCTTGATATGTTGGTCAGGAGAAAGTCAGATGGTACATTGGGAAATGCTGTTTGTAGGAAGCCAATGCATGCTGATTTGTATTTGCAAGTTGATAATCACCCAGCTTAACGTGAAAGGGTTCTTGGAACCTTAGTACACAGGGCTAACGTAATTTCTGACCCTGAAAGTTTGCCCACTGAGCTGTCTCATCTGGAGAAAAATATTTGACAGAATGGCTATGGTGAAGGGCAGATCAAAAGAGCTATCGACCACAAGTGCAGCGTGGTAGCACAGAGTCGGCACCCACGTCAGTGGCCTTTCTGCCATACGTTGGCATTACTTCCAACAAGACTGGCGCCATTCTGAGTAAAAACAATGTAAAATGAGTGTTTAGTTCACCTTCTAAAATTAAGGCCCCGTTGGTATCCGTTAAGGTTGATCTCCGTTTGCGCAAGGCGGGTGTCTATTGTATCCCATGTAGCTGTGGCATGTCCTATATTGGTCAAACTATTTGGACTGTTGAGGACCGCTGTATTGAGCATAAATGTCACACGTTTACAACAGCCAAACAAATCTGCTGTGGCTGAACACTGTTTTGACGCAGGTCACCCTATGGAATACGACAAAACGGAAATTCTAGCACGCACTTCCAACTACTGAGACTGTTATCAAGGAAGCGATAGAAATAAGACTAGGCGACAATATTATGAATAGGGATGGAGGGTTCTGCTTAAATTCCGCTTGTCAAAAAACAGAGGGACAAAGCAAATCCGCCTTCATCCGTGGAGAACTGATGTTTATTATTGATATTCTGAACGGTTTCATCTTTGGTCGTGTCGGCACTGTGTGCTTGCTTGCTCCATGTGTGTTGTCTTACCTGTTTACTAGTTCAAAGCAAATGTTCAAATGTTTGTATAGCTTATGGGACTCAAATACGGGATCATCAGTCCCTAAACTTACAAACTACTTATGAACTAGCTAATCCTAAGGACGGCACAAATATCCATGCCCGAGGGAGGATTCGAACTCCCGACCGTAGTGGCCGTGAAGGCCGTGACTTGAGTTTACTCATTGAAAACCGAGGATTTCTAGATCTTTGCATAGTGCTTCCTCAATGCAGTTTCGCCTTGGAAATGGCAGGGTGGACTCCTGCCCAAATATCGCCCGTCGTCGATTTTGATACCTGGCAGCATACCCGTAAGTTTTTCGAAGAGGTTTTTCTTTATTCGAATCATACTCTGACTTTTTCCATATCTATGTGTTGTAAGTGAGGAACTGGGTGAAAGTCATCGTGAGCATATCAAGGACATTGATCTTCGATACCAGGGAACCTTGGATGATTTGCGTCTCCTAATGGACGCTTCACCCTGAACACTAGGAAATGATCCGCAAGAGTAAATGCTGGGGCCACGCCAGAATGACTAAGAACACATGGAATGAATGACGTTAGTGCGTGGTTTGTTCTATATTCTCTGTATGTATCTTTTCTTGCCTACTTCAATATGTCGCTTCTTTAAACGTAATTCTATTTCTACATGATTCGTTTGGAAAATACTTGTTTCAAACGGATGTACGTTGCCGTTCTTATGAGGAGATGAAGAGGCTTGGTCAGAATAGAGTAGGATGGAGAGTTGCATCAAACAAGTCTCCGGACTGAAGACCACAACAACGACAACATATGTGTACAAGTTATATACATGACGACAGTATTGGCTAAATACACGATTTCTATCAGAACCGTACGTGACGTTTCGAGTGTCATTCTTGATTTCATGAGTAAGAAGTAAATTAAAAATAGGTGAATAGAGTTGATCTCCAGTTTTTCGAGTAGATATTTCAAATAATAATAATAATAACAATTAAAGTGTGTTGTACAATAAAGTATAACCTAGTATATACTGTAAATATCTCAGATGATTTTCATGAAAGTATTTGTGCAACGTGGTTCGAAAATTCGGGTTACCTCCATTATATCTCATGCGTCAGTAAAAAAGAAAGACGATGAAATGTAAGATGATGTGTCACAGAATTCAGAATTTATTACAGAGTTCAGAGTACTAAGTAGCAAAATGTAGAGTACTCTAAATTCAACACAAAGATAGAGCGAAAAAAGATAGGTTTTAAAAGATTAACTATTGAACTAAATATTGATGCTTGCATATAAACAAATATGTATCAAATGACGCTAATAAATCGACTTTCCGGTATCTATCTCCGTAACACAGGATCTCGCACAACTGTAGGAGATTTAATATTGATCGATCCGCAAAATACACTGAAATGAAACTGTCATTAGTACTGTTTCTGAATATAATATTGCAAAATGCTAAACAATGTGTTGCAGAAATATTGTTACTTACACTGCCATACTAATGTGCCGCTCATTCTCGAAGTCCACTAATACAATTGGAATGCTTTTTGTACTGATTCCAGCTAAGTTCAGTTTGTTCACTAATCCTTCAGGTCCTTCATGAGCTACTGAAGTACACTACATTGCTTACTGTTACCTCCTTGTAATTCTGAAGTAAGACTAGTCCTCGTGAATTTCCACGGACTGAAACTATTAGTTTGATTCTCCGACTTGACATGTTGATTTAAACGCAGAACAACGTTCAGGATCTTCCACGAACTGAAACTATTTGATTCTCAGAGTTGACGCGCTGCTATAAATACAGAACTCGACATTAATTAGTGCTGTACGTCTGAGAGCAGCCACATACCAGTACACACAATAGCGTTACTATTCCCTCTAGAATTGTTAGCAACTTGCACCGTCATACTGCAACATCACTGTACATCTGAACTCTATTTAATTAGTTACCTAGAGAAATACGTACTACTGCCCGTTCTGTGAACAGCTGAAAATTGTCAACTACTTTGTCGTTCACGAAATAAAATAAAGTTATATAACGCAAACCACGGATTATTAGAAAAATTTCAATGTAATCAACAACAATTGCCTGAGACATATATTGTCTCATTATGTAAGACAGATGTAAGTCGTAAGATAGTCCGTGTAGCCGTAGAGCTGTGGTAGCTCAGTGGTTGTAGCGTCTGCCTAATATGCAGGAAGTCTCAAAAGATGACGCCCATACAACGAAAGTTTCGAATTCTTTTTCCTTGTACTCTCATACAAAGCGTAAAGCAAGCGATCTCATCAGAAGCTATTGCATGTGTCTCCAAAGTGTTAATGAAAACGTGCAACAAATTGTGTAAAATTAAGGGCTCTCCTTTAAGAGCAAAGTAATGAACAACCTTTATTCCTTTATGTAAATTTGTGTCATATTATGTTATATTAAACTGGGATCTCACTATCTCCCCTACTGCTCTCTCCCTCTCTCTCTCTCTCTCTCTCTCTCTCTCTCTCTCTCTCTCTCTCACACACACACACACACACAGTTTATATCTCACTCCCCTCAACCCCTCTCTTTCGACGTACATGTATTCTCCCTAATTGAATTACTTTGTACCCACCATGTTTTCATAGAAAGGTATTGACCTCAACATATGTTTTGTTACTATTACATGAATCATGGTGTTAATTAATAACGTAAATATATTCGTAAAATTGTCATATTGATTTACACCAATAGATCAGTTCATGTGATTTTATCTCACATTAATATGCTGGAAACAACCACAGTGAGAGACGAAATTTACATCATGGACAATCTCAGGAAATGGAAGACGTCGGAAACAAAATATCGTACTACGTTTCAAGCAATACAAACTAAGAATACAGTTATTTCACAACTAACAAATTCACAATTATGGCTTTGTGTTCCTTTCCACCTTTGTTCACTTAAATATATCAAATTCTAAATTATATAGCTACGTGCTAGATATTCAGGAATGCAAAGTGAGTAAATAGTATAAAAGAAAAACTACAAATTACTCCACCACACGAAGAGACTGCGTAGAGTCATTTAACGAAACGAAATCAAAAATTACTCATTTCGATAATAATAATAATACAAAAATTAATGAAACATAATGTGAACTTTGATTTTCATGTAACCAACGAACCATCTCATGTAAACAGATGTGTAAGGTAACTCTGTATACGATAGTTTAATAAAAGGTTAAAAAAAAGCGAATCTCGGACACAGCACAAATTTTAATTCAGCACCTGTCCTTCCATTCAGTATACCAATTGAAACTTAGGGTTTGTGATTGGAAGTTAAGGAGAATACGCAACTTGGCGCTACAAATAATATAATGGTGTAATTTGTGACGTAATACCTGCGAAAGTCAGGAAACAGGTTTCATGTGGTGGTATGAATCACACTTTTAAATGGTCACAAGTAATTGGACTGTTTTTACTCTGCTTAAACTAAAAATATTACTTATCATTCGCTTGTGATTATAATATCGCACACCTTCTTAGTAACGCACACAGGAATGCTCTAAAATGCTCTAAATTAAATTACTAATAGAAACAATTTACGAAATAAAAAATGTACGTGTTTTCTTGAAGGATGGCCTGGGCGCCGTACAAACGAGACCACTATGTCTTAAATGATCTTTTGTTGTTTCAGCTTTGTAATCTTTTTTTCCAAAATTCATCTTCTCAGTGGAGGGTCTTATTGTGCGGAATATGTCAACATTATTTTTATTAAGGTTGAATAACGTTGAATAACATTCCAGTGTTGCCAGTTGTGTAACCAAGTAGGACATCATTTAAAACTTCCGGGCCGATAAGCCTTGGTAGATTTATAAAACTTTCCCCTAACGTTTCATCTTCGGCTGCGGAAGACATCTTCAGAGGTAGAGTGGCGAACTGCGATGAGAACTTGAGGGAGCGCCGTATATATAGGCAATGTAGATGGCACCACAAGACATCAGGTGACGTTGGCTACGACGCTATCTCTGGTATTGCCAACATTCTTGGCAGAGAAGAATCGATTGTCATTACGCTGGTGTAAAGCAGAAGTCCAAATTCTGTCTAATTTAACAGCTTCCTCTTTCCTATTAAAATTATTACGATGTTTATATATCTCGATTGCTTCTCTGTATGTGCGCGCATGATAGTGTGAAGTTTTTGAGATGACACTAGTCTCATTAAATTTAATTTCGTGGTTGCATTCTTGGTATACATGTTCCGCTACGGCCGGTTTCTCCGTGTGCCCAAGGAGGCAATTCCTTTAATGTTCGACCAGACGAGTATTGACGCTTCTTTTAGCAGTTCCAATGTAGACTGAACCACAGCTGCAGGGAATTTTATATACTCCTGGTGTATTCAGCGGATGTCTTACATCTGTTGCAGATCTTAAATATTCTTTTATCTTCCTTGTAGGTTTGAAAATGATTTCTACCCCAGCACTTTTCCAATACGGTCTGTAACCTTATTTATGAACGGAAGAAAAACTTTCCCCTTGGCGGTTGTTGTTCCTTGTTGATGTTAACTTTCTTCCTGGGACGAAGGGCTCTCTCTATTTCTTTGGTAGAATAACCGTTCTTCTGGAAGGTGGACCGTAAATGCTCCAACTCATCTTTTAAAAAAGTAGGTTCACAAAATTTTATGCGCCCTGTCAACCAATGTTTTAACCACACCTCTTTTTTGTCTGGGATGGTGGTTAGAGTCTTTATGTAGGTAACGGTCAGTATGAGTAGCCTTCCTGTAGACCTTGTGGTGCCCTTACATTGCCTATATATACGGCGCTCCCTCAAGTTCTCATCGCAGTTCGCCACTCTTACCTCTGAAGCCGAAGATAAAACGTTAGGAGAAAGTTTTATAAATCGACCACGGCTTATCAGCCCGGAAGTTTTAAATGAAGTTGACGCCGGCAGTGAAAGTTTACATTGTATGATCAAGTAGGAGATGTAACATCACTCAGAATAGGTTTTTGTTCTCAACTGCGATTTTAGCCCCTTTGCCACCATACAGGCGCGGGGGAGGGAGGGGTGTCGGTGTCAGCAATACAGTCAACCTGCTCTTGAGGAAGATAAATTTAAACCGATTGAAGCGGAAAGTAATGAAACGAGAAGGGATGAATCTATGATTGTTCAAAATTTTGTAAGAGGTCAAAGTAAGGGAATTGTTTATGAGTAGTATGCATGGCTTAAAGCAGTAATATTAAAAAGGTAAAACACAAGAAGCAACCTCACAATTAAACGTGATGCAGAAGCCTACCATCTTTCAAAGAAGCATTTCACTGACATTGAGAATAAAGGGACCTGCCCAGGGACATATTGTGGGTAGGAGAAGACAAAGTTGGCCATTCAGAACCAAATGTTCAAATGTTTAAATGTTTGTAAAGCTTATGGGACTTAACTACGGGGTCATCAGTCCCTAAACTTACAAACTACTTATGAACTAGGACGGCACAAATATCCATGCCCGAGGGGGGATTCGAACCCCGACCGTAGTGGCCGTGCTGACCGTGACTGGAGCGCCTCAGTCACCTCGGCCACCGCGGCCGGCCATTCAGAACCGTAGGGAGGTTTGGTATATGTTCGACTAGTAATCATGTGATAACTTTGATGTTAACTGACTGGTGCTACAGCTGTTAGGATTCAAGGAAGATGGGGGAGAAGGTGGTATCAGTGAGGGTTAGTTATAGGAAAGGGGAGAGAAGGGCGGGAGCGAAAGTAACAGTGTGGGGAGGAGCAGGGATAGGAAGTCTTCACAAAAGGGATGGAATGGGTGGGTACAGAGTTGGGCGTAATGGTAAATAACTGGATGTATTGCGTGATCTGTGAAGGGGGAAATGTTAAAATTGATTTTTGGGGAGTAAGTGGCGGGTATGCAGGTGTAGAGTTGGTGCGATGTGTTGGTAGCAATACGGCAAAATATTTCACTGAGTGAAGATCTCTCTGACGTTGATTTCTCCATCATATATTGAAATGCTGCATCACTGATGTAAATGTTAAAAGTGACAACCAAAATGAAATTTGTGCTTCACCAGCTACATTACGAAACGACTTTAAACACAAATCATGGGAGTGTGATATCGTGAACAGCTGTTCGGAAACGTCAGCATCAGATCACTATTAGCGCCTTTGCAGCTGTAGAGCATGACACTTGATAGTGAACTAATGAAATAATAATTAGCTTATGGACTGCTTAATTATATGAAATTTATCCTCAAAAATGTACACTATCTCTGAGAGCAAGTTTAACCCACATTTTACGCATTTCTCATTATTTGGAACATACAAGCACAAAATTTCAGGAATTTTTATACATGTGTTTGTACATGAGGTGCTATGAATTTTCGTAGATCATTTTCATAAATGTGAACTTCCAAACAATGTATCACAGTTACCGAATTTTAAGGCAGCAGGCGTAGCCCAGTCAGTTGACTTCAAAGTTGTCACATGACTCAAACGGAGCTTTTTAGTGGGCACTCAAATCATTTGAATTTCATTTCCCTCACTCCACCACGGTTTTTTAATTATTTTTTCTATTTTTTTTCATTTTTAATTTTTTACAAAATACTGAATACTGAAATTCAATAGGACGAAAAGCATATAATGACCATAAGATGGTATTAGTAACTGGATTACACAATTTCCAGAAATCAGTGAAATATTTTGTGTGTTCGTAGGTTTTCCCGGCGAATATGCTGAGTGAAGATCACATTTGCAAAATTCGGATAACTCACCAGGAAGTTCTCAGGAGAATGTCATCAAAATAAACAGCACTGCCATTCTACGAATTGAGGCGTGGAATGTTATATCTCTAAAGAGGGTAGGAATGATGGAAAATTAAAAAAGGGAAAGTGATATTTTGTAGTTAGATATAGTAGGGATTAGTGAATTTCTGGTCATGTGAGTACAGGGTCATAAATGCAAAATAAATTACGTAAAGCATAGACCTAATACCGACTAAAAAAGGAGGAATGGAAGTTAAACAACTAGAACAGCACTGTGCTTACATTATCGAAGCGAATGTAGATAGGAACCTACCAGAGTAGAACTCGTTTTTAAGCCAACTGTCACTGTCGATGAGGAGGAGATCGAAGAAATGTATTGGGGAGTGAGGGAAACTATTCAGACAGCTAACGGCGAGAAAAGCTTGATGGGGGACTGGAATTCGGTATTAGGAAAAGGAAGAAAGGCAGTAAGTAAGTGCTGAGGAAAAGGAATGAATGAGAAAGAGTATTCCACAGAAGATCATATAATTATAACAAAAACTTGTTTTAAGAATTATGAAGGTAGGTTATATAAATGAAAGAGACAAGGACACACCAAAGGTACAAGACAGATTTTATAACGGTAAGACATAGATTTCGGAATCATGTTTTAAACTGTAAGACATAGCAAGGGGAAAATTTACACTCCGACCATATCTTAGTCATTATGAACTGTGGATTTAAATTGAAGAAACTGGGGACATATAGGAAAATAATTAAAGTGGAGCTGGATAAATTGAAGGAAACTGAGATTGTTGAGAGTTTCAGATGGAGTTGTAGGCAACAAATGTTTGTAAACCAATTGTATAAAACAGCTTTGGCCATCAGTCCCTAAAATTACAATCTAATAAAAATACAAACATTAAACACACACACTGAAGACAACACACACACACACACACACACACACACACACACACACACACACACACAAACAAACATATATAGCGAGCAACTGCGCGCTCCGCAGCAAGACGCCTTAGAACGCACGGCCATTTCACCGCGACTTTAGGCAACAGTTGACGGATATTGGGGAAAGTACCGCAGTAAATAAAAGATGGGTAGGTTTGTCAGCTTACGTGGTGAAGGCAGCCGAATACAAAATTCGTAGAAGGACAACACCTAAAAGACTACTTGAAATCCTGAATTTAATAGTTAAAATGAGAAATATAAAAAAAAAATACAGTAAATGATGCAAGCAAAATGGACGACTAAAGAATGAGACAGAAAGTGGAAATTGGCTAAGCACGAGTCTATAGGATAAATACAAATACAAACCTGCAAAGGAATATACACTAAAGAGTCGAAGCAACTAGTATAGGAATGAGTACGCAAATACGGAGATAGACACTCAGAGGGCAGCGCTACGCTCGGCTATGCCTATATTACACATAATGTGTTTGGCACTGCCGTTAGATTGGGTACTGCTGCTACAATGCTGTTAATCACAGTTTCGACATGGGTTTGTGATTGGCGAATGGGGCGCAGCATCTCCGAGGTAACGATGAGGTGCGGAGGTTCTCGTACGACCATTTCACGAATGCCACATAAATATCGGGAATCCGGTAAAATATCCACTCTCCGGCATCGCTGATGCCGAAGAAATATCCCGCAAGAATAGGACCGAAGACGACTGAAAAGAATCGTTCAAAGTGACAGAAGTGCATCTCTTCCGCTTTCGGGGCCGGCACACCACTCGCTGATTGCACAATTTTACGTCTCGCGTGGACCTGTCAACACTGATATTGGAAAGATGATTACTGGAAACATGTTGCCTGGTCCGGCGAGTCTCGTTTCCAGTTGTAGCTACCGGATGGACGTGTACATCAACCTCATGAATCAATGGAATCTCTACGTCAGCAGGGACTGGCCAAGATGTTGGAGAGTCTGTAATTGTGTAGGACGTATGCAACTGGAGCGATACTTGACGCCAATACGCATCCTGGTTGATCACCTGCTTCCATTCATGTCTATTGCGCATTCCGAATGACTTGCGCAATGCCGCAGATCCAAAATTCGTTCACCAAAGAAGACGAAGTGAACACTCAAGTAGTCAATCCAAGAACAGATGCCAGCATGCGAAACTTAGAAGTAGATGTTCCTGGAGTAGTAAAACAACTTAAGTCACTAAACAAAAACAAATCTTCCGGGCCGGATGGTATACCAACTATTCCTCTCAGAGTATGCTGATGCTCCGTACTTAGCTATAATTTACAACCGATCACTCAGCGAAAGATCTGTAGCCAAAGACTGGAAAGTTGCCCAAGTTACTCCAATATTCAAGAAAGGCAATAGGAGTGATCCCCAAAATTACAGGCCTATCTCATTGACGTCGATTTTCAGTAGGATTTTGGAACATATACTTTGTTCGAATATTATGAACTACCTCGAAGAGAACGACCTATTAACCAATAGTCAACACGGATTCAGAAAGTATCGCTCTTGCGAAACACAGCTTGCCCTTTATTCACATGAAGTGTTAAGTGCCATCGACAAGGTATCTCAAATCGATTCCATATTTCTTGATTTCTGGAAGGCTTTTGATACTGTACCCCACAAGCGCCTTCTAATGAAATTGCGTGCTTATGGAATATCTTCCCAATTGTGCGATTGGATTCACGATTTCCTATCAGAAAGGACACAGTTCGTTGTAATTGACGGTAAGTCATCGAGTAAAACAGAAGTGATATCTGGCGTTCCACAGGGAAGCGTTATAGGTCCCCCACTCTTCCTCGTGTTTATAAACGATTTAGGAGACAATCTGAATAGCTCCCTTAGACTGTTCGCGGATGATGCTGTCGTTTATCGGTTAGTGAAGTCAACAGAGGATCAAAAGCAACTGCAAAACGATTTCTACTTGGTGCGAAAATTGGCAGTTGACACTAAATAAAGAAAAGTGTGAAGTAATACACATGACCACTAAAAGAAATCCACTGAACGTCAATTACGCGATAAATCAGTCAAACATTAAGGTCGTAAATTCTACCAAATACTTAGGAGTTACAGTTACGAACAACTTTGACTGGAGAGAACACATAGAAAATATTGTGGGGAAGGCGAATCAAAGGTTACGTTTCATTGGCAGAACGCTTCGAAGATGCACCAGCTCCACCAAAATGACTGCCTACATCAACATCCTGGAGTACTGTTGCCCCTTGTGGGACCCTCACCAGGTGGGACTGACGGAAGATATTGAGAAGGTTCAGAGAAGGGCAGCTCGTTTTGTTTTATCACGTTACGGGAGGGAAAGCGTCACGGAAATGTTGCACGAATTGGGGTGGAAATCATTAAGAGAAAGACGTTATTCATTGCGGCGTGATCTGTTTGCGAAGTTTCAATCACCGACTTTTAGTTCTGAATGTGAAAATATTTTGCTAGCACCCACCTACTTAGGGAGACATGACCATCCCAATAAAATAAGAGAAATCAGATCGAAAACGGAACGATTTAGGTGTTCTTTCTTCCCGCGCGCTATTAGAGAAAAGTTATGAAAGTGGTTAATGAACCCTCTGCCACGCACTTAAATGTGATTTGCAGAGTATCTATGTAGATGTAGATGTAGATGAGCAGGACAATGCGACAACCCACACGTCCAGAATTGCTACAGAGTTCTTTTGGATGAAGACACCTCCACTGGGCACGAAATTTCCCTGGAATTAATATTATTGATCGTATCTGGAGAGCCTTAAAAAGTCTTCTGAAGAGTTCTCCACTTCTTGGTTCTCATAGATTTATCGACAGCCGTATATGATCCATGACGCGAGTTTCCTGCAGCGCTACTTCAGATACTCGTAGTGTCCATGCAAAGTTGTCTTGCGTCACCTCTGTGTGTTCGTGGGCGCCCTACTCATTATTAGGCAGGAGTACCAGTTTATCTGGCTCTTTCATGTATTACTAGGAGAAGATTGATACAGCGTACAGAAAAATAAAGGAGATATTTGAAGACAAGAAATGTCGCAATATATTTGTTTCAAATTCAGACGAAGAACGAGTTGAGACCAAAGAGGGGTACGTCGTAAGGTGGAAAGAATATGTAGATAGTCACAAAGGAAATGATCTTCGAGATAGTATTGCAGAAAGGGAAGAGGAAGTAAATGAAGATGACAGAGGAGACGCTATAGCTGCTTTGGAGTGACCGAGCGTCCTAAGGCGCCTTGCTGCGTAGCACGCGGTTGCTCGCCGTCGGAGATTCAAGTCGTCCCTCGCGTACGGGTGTGTGTACTATGTTTAACATAAGTTAGTGTAAATTAGATTAAGTAGTTTGAAAGCCAAGGAACTGATAACCGATGTTTTTAAGTCCGTTAGAGATACAAACGTTTGAACATTTTTTGAGACGCTATATTGAGAAAAGAATTTGTGTCAGCACTGAATAACCTTAGGCAAAACAAGGCATCTAAGAGCTACTTAAGAATCTGGAAGAATGGAAAACGTAGAATCCGACCTCCGGGATAAGTTTGGATTTGGGAGAAATGTATCAAAACGAGAGACAGTGTTCTCCTTGTGATGTACATTAGAGGGTAGATTAAGGATAAGGAAGGAAGGAAGCTTGGAGTTTAACGTCCCGTCAATAGCGTGGTCATTAGAGACGGAGCGTACGCTCGGAGTGTTTTTATTTAAGGATTTGGAAGGAAATCGGCCGTGCCCTTTCAAAGGAACCATCCCGGCATTTGCCTGGAGTGATTTAGGAAAATCACGGAAAACCTAAATCTGGAAGGCTGGAGATGGATTTGAACCACCATCCTTCCGAATGCGAGTCCAGTGTGTTATCACTGCGCCACCGAGCTCGGTAGGTTAAGGATAGGCAAACCAACTTTTACAGCTTTTGTAAATTTGGAGAAAGCGTTTGACAAAGTTGATTGCAATACACTCTTTCAAGACATTCAAGTCTTCAAGTCTTTCTGAAGACAACAGGGGTCAGACACGGGAAACAGATGGTTATTTACAGCTTGTAAAGGAACCAGAGAGCAGTTAATAGAGTCGAAGGGCGTGAAACTAAAGCGTTGGTTCGAAAGGGAGTAAAGTAGGTTATGAGACTTTCCTCGATGTTATTCAATATGTACAATGAGCAAGCCGCGAAGAAAGCAAGGTGAAATTTGGAGAAGGAATTAATGTTCAAAGACGAGAAATAAAATCATTGCGGTTTGCCGATGAAATTGTAATTGTGTCAGAGACTGGAAGGCTCTGAAAGAACAGTTGAAAGGAGCATCTAAGTTTAACATTACCGAGAGGAAACAAGGTTAATGGAACGCAGTATTTGAAAAATCATCTGATGTTGAAGTAGTTAGATTAGGTAACGAGACAATAAAGGTGGTAAATCAGTTTAGTTACTTGCGCAGTGTAATATTGAACGACATTCAGAGTACAGCTCATATAAAGTGCAGAGCAGCATGAGAAATAAATGAGATTCTGGAAAAAGAAGAACAAAATAGAAATTTATTAATCGAATAAGAAGTTTTAGGAATTCTTTCTCTGAAGGCATTTGGATTTTGCGTTGCCTTGTACGGGAGTTAAACGTGGACCATAAAGAGTTAAGAATAGGATAGCAATATCTGGAATGTGGTGCTTCAGACGAATGCTGACTACTAGGTTGATAGACTGCGTTACTAATGCTAATACTATGCTGATTATGCTGAAGCGATAGCTCCTTACTTAACAGTCATATACAACCGTTCTCTCATAGAAGGATCTGTACCAAAAGATTGGAAAGATGCACAGGTCACACCTATATTCAAGAAAGGCAGTAGGAGTAACCCACTAAACTACAGGCCTATTTCATTGACGTCAATTTGCAGCAGGGTTTTGGAACATATCCTGTATTCAAATATTATGAATTATCTCGAACAGAACGATCTATTGACCCAAGGTCAACACAAATTTAGAAAATATCGTTCATGCGAAACACAACTAGCTCTTTATTCACACGAAGTGATGGGCGCTATCGACAAAGGTTCGCAAATCGATTCCTTATTTTTTGATTTCCAGAAAGCTTTTGACACCGTACCTGACAAACGGCTTTTAATCAAATTGCGTGGTTATGGTATATCGACCCAAATTTGCGATTGGATAGGGGATTTCTTGTCAGAGAGGACACAGTTCGTAGTAATCGATGGTAAGGCATCGTCTAAAACAGAGGTGAGATCGGGCGTTCCACAGGGTAGTGTTATTGGTCCTCTGTTATTCCTTATTTACATAAACGATTTAGGGGAAAGTCTAAGTAGCTCTCTTAGGTTGTTTGCAGATGACGCCGTCATTTACCGTCTAGTAAAATCATCTGAAGATCAAAACCAACTGCAGAACGATCTGAATAAGATATCAGTATGGTGTAAACATTGTCAATTGGCTCTAAATAATGAGAAGTATGAAGTCGTCCACATGAGTACGAAAAGAAATCCGTTAAACTTTGTTTACAACATAAATCAGTCAAATGTGAAGGCCGTAAACTCTACAAAATACCTAGGAATTACTATTACTTCAGACCTATACTGGAAAAAAAAACGTAGATAATATCTTGGGAAAGGCGAACCAGAGACTTCGTTTTATTGGCAGAACCCTTAAAAGATGCAACAGAACTACTAAAGAAACTGCATACACTGCGCTTGTCTGCCCATTTTTGGAGTATTGCAGCCCAGTGTGGGATCCTTATCAGGTGGGTTTGACGGAGGACATCGAAAGAGTCCAAGGAAGGGCAGCTCGTTTCGTATTGTCACGATATAGGGGAGACAGCGTTACGGAAATGATACAGGATCTGGGAAGGGAATCACTACAACAACGGCGATTATCGCTGCGGCGTGGGCTACTTGCGAAACTCCAATCACCAATATTCTCCTCCGAATGCGAAAATATATTGTTGACTCCCACTTACATAGGTAAAAATGATCATCAGAATAAAATACGAGAAATCAGAGCTCGAACAGAGAGATTCAGGTGTTCTTTCTTCCCGCGCGCTATTCGAGAATGGAATGAGAGATAAATAGTATGATTGTGGTTCGATGAACCCTCTCCCAGGCACTTAAATGTGATTTGCAGAGAATCCCATGTATATGTAGATGTAGATGTACAGGGTTTGCGAGAAACAGAATTTCCGGCATACTTTGACTTAAAGAAAGGCTCGATTGGTAGCATACATTCTGAGACGTCAAGGAATCAATTCAACATTGGAGGAAAGTGTATGGGGAAAATTCGCAGAGGCAGACCAAGAAACAAGTTCTGTATGGAGGTTCAAATGGATGTGGGTAGTCGTTCATAAGAGGGCAGAGTAGGGTAGAGAGCTGCACTAAACCACTCTCTTAAACCATTACTGACCATTTTCCCTGTTTTGGGACGCGAATTATGTTTTGCCGCGGCGGAGTAGCCGAGCGGTCTAAGGCGCCTCACTGCGGAGCGTGCGGTTGCTCGCCTTCCGAGGTTCGAGTCCTCCCTGGGGCATGGGTGTGTGTGTTGTCCTTAGGTTAGTTTACCTTAGTTTAAGTAGCTTGTAAGCTACGGACTGATGACACGCAGTTTCGTCCGATAGATTTACAAACATTTGAACTTTTGAACTTATTTTTTGCTACCTGAGCAATGAAACATTTAGCTTTGATTGTTGTACCCAAATGAAGAATCGACTACTACAATGCATGCAAATTCTAAATAAATATTTCCCCCTAATTACGTTTTATTTTTATTTTGAAAAGTATAAATTTTCACATTTTCTATGTTCAGAGTTAGCTACACAGTACGTCTGCTGGTACTTCATGTACAACAATGAAATGTCATTTAGTTGTCTGGGTGTGTTTGTTATGAACCTACAGATGTCCATGTAATTTTCAATATGTTTCAGATATTCTGAAGTACGTGCAATATCAATTTATTTTATGGTTCCCAATAATGGAACAATGGCATGTTACATTATTGAATTGAAAAAATTCTGTTTCCATATTTGACACCAGGTTTTCTCATATCGTAAGAGAATTTCTCTGATACACATTTTCAATTCCAACAGGAACGTTTCACCATACTGTTGTAAAAATTACTACATATAGGAGTCTTTAAGTGCAAGGGTAATAAATGAACTGATCTGTGTGATTGCAGAACTGGAGTATCTGAGTCATAAGGTTTTCTTTGAATACTTGTTAATCAGTGTTGATGCACATTAGGAAAGAGGAAATTGAAAACTACTAGAACAATAAGAAAGATACAAAGTCACGTACGTCCTCTGTTTCATATGGAAAATATAGTGAAATAAATTTAATGACGGTTCTACGACTAAAAATGAAAGTTATACCCTTTAATTTGACTAATTGTTAACCAGTATTGACGGATATTGGAAAAGAGGAAATTGAAAGCCACTGGAACAATGGGAAAGATACAAACTACTGTACGACCGTTGGTTCATATGGAAAAATAGTGGGATAAATTCAATGATGGTCCTATGACTAAAAAGGAAAGTAGTTCTGGTGATGAAATGGTGGAACAACACTCAGTTCTGCTAAAAGATAATTGCGAGCAATATATGTTTCAGCTTCACATCCCATTGAAGAATATAGCGCCAATATTTGTCGTCTTGATTTACTGGACAATCAGATTTCATTTTATAGAACGAGGATAAGATCAAAGCAATGCTGTTGGACATTGTTGACAAAAATTTTTGATATCTGCATGGTAAACACATGACGTATATAATAAATTGCTACTCGAAATGAAAAGCGCTCACTTCTGAATGTTCGACAGACAATTGATCCACCTTTCAGTGGATCAAAAACAAAACGCAAAATTTGATTAAAATCCGTTTTTGAGGTACGGTGTCCAAAGCCTTCTGTAAATCAAGAAGTACGGAATCAATTTCAGAACCCTTGTAGACAGCACTCATCACGTCGTGTGAGTAAAGAGCCTGTTGTGTTTCGAACGAACGATTTTTTCTAAATCCTTTTTGACCTTGGGTCAATAGATGATTCTGTTCGAGATAATTCATAATATTTGAATACAGGATATGTTGCGAAACCCTGCTGCAAATTGAAGTCAATGAAATAGGCCTGTAGTTTAATGGGTAACTCCTACTGCCTTTCTTGAATATAAGTGTGACCTGTGCAACTTTCCAATCTTTTGGTACAGATCCTGCTTCACTACTCCGATGATATCTACTTCTACGAGTAACGTTTAAATTACGAGGTTTTGGCAAGTAATGGGTTAAAGGAACACGAATAGCAGATCTACATCTACATATAAATCGGATACTCAGCAAATCACATTAACTGCCTAGCAGAGGGTTCATCGAACCATCTTTACACTATTTATCTCCCACTCATCAAATGTTTGTCAAGCTTATGGTTCTTAACTGTGAAGTCAACAGTCCCTAAACTTACAAATCATTTATAAACAACCTTAAACTGAAGACACAGCACAAACATCCATGCCCGAGGGGGGGGGGGTTTCTATCCCCGACGGGGAAAGGTCTCATGCATCGCAGCATAGAGCCTCAATCTCCAATTCCATTCTCGACTAACTTGCGGGAAGAAAGAACACCTGAATCTCTCACTTCGAGCTCTGATTTCTCGAATTTTATTCTGATGATCAATAATACTTATGTAAGTGGGAGTCAACAATATATTTTCGCATTCGGAGGAGAATGTTGGCGATCGGAATTTAGTAAGTAGCCCACGCCGCAGCGATAAGCGACGTTGCTGTAATGATTCCCATACCAGATCCTGTATCATTTCCGTAAAGCTGTCTCCCCTGTATCGTGACAATACAAAACGAACTGCCCTTCGATGTCCTCCATCAAACCCACCTGATATGGATCCCACGCTGGGCAGCAATACTCCTAAAAAGGACCGAAAAGCGTAGTGTATGCAGTTTCTTTTGTAGTTCTGTTGCATCTTCTAAGGGTTGCATCTGCCAATAAAACGCAGTCTCTACTTCACCTTTCCCACGACATTATCTACGTGTCCTTTGCAGTTTAAGTGTGAAGTAATAGTTGTTTTGTGGAGCTTACGGCCTACTATTTTCATTGATTTATCTTGTAAACAAACTTTAACGGATTTCTTTTCGTAGTCATGTGGACTACTTCACACTTCTCATTATTTAGAGTCAATTGCCAATTTTTACACCATAGTGATATCTTATTTAGATATTTCTGAAGTTGGTTTTGATCTTCAGATGCTATTACTAGACGGAAAATACGGCGCCAAATGCAAGCAACCGAAGGGAGCTGCTTAGATTATCTCCCAAATCGATTGTGTAAATTAGGAACAGCAGAGGACCAATAACACTTTTGTGGAACGTCCGATATCATCTCTGTTTTAGTAGATGCCTTACCATCGGTTACTAGAAACTGTGTCGTCTCTGACAGGAAATCCCCTATCCAGTCGCAAATTTGGGACGACATACTATAACCAACAATATGATTAAAAGCCGTTTGCGAGGTACGGTGTCAAAAACCTTCTGGAAATCAAGAAATACGTATTCAATTTGAGAACCCTTGTCGGTAGAACTCATCATTTCGTGTGAGTAAAGAGCTAGTTGTGTTTCGCATTAACGATACTTTCTAAATCCGTGTTGACCTTGGGTCAATAGACCATTCTGTTCGATATAATTCATAATATTTGAATACAGGAAATGTTCGGAAACCCTGCTTCAAATTGAGGTCAATGAAATAGGCCTGTAGTTTAGTGGATTACTCGTACTGTCTTTCCTGAATATAGGTGTGACCTGTGCTACTTTCCAGTCTTTTGGTACAGATCCTTCTTTGAGAGAGCGGTTGTATATGGCTGTTAAGTAAGGAGATGAATTTTGTTATTTGGGTAGCAAGATAACTTCTGATGGCCGAAGTACAGAAGATATAAAATGCAGAATAGTTATGGGAAGAAAAGCGTTTCTAAAGAAGTGAAACTCGTTAACATCCAATATTAATTTAAATGTTAGGAAGTCCTTCCTGAAAACATTTGTCTGGAGTGTAGCATTGTATGGGAGTGACACGTGGATGGTAAGGAGTTCAGATAAAAAGATAGATAGAAGCTTTTCAAATGTGGTACAAAAGGATGTAGGTTGCCGAACGAATTCTCAGATGAAGAGACTTGCACAGGACAGGGTAGCGTGGAGAGCTGCATCAAACCGGTCTGCGGACTGAAGACCACAACAACAACAACAACAATAACAAGTAAGGAGCTATCGCTTCCGCATGTTCTGATAGAAATCTAATGGGTATACAGTCCGGACCAGAAGACTCGTTCACGTGATATAAGTTGCTTCACTACTCCGAGGATATCTACTTCAACGTTAATCATTCTGGCCTCTGTTACTAAAGGTGCTGGATATATCTGCAGAGGTGTACGTAAGTCGCCTTATCAGTTACGCAGCCACAACATTCTCCCTCAATGTGTCGTAGTAGGGAGACGCTGAAGTGAATGCCGGCTTAGCTCTGTTAGCCCATTCATCGTCGGCAGGCGAGAGTGCTCGCCGCTGGAGACGTTGTTGGCGGCGCGTTAGGAGCGTTCGCCACACAACTGTGCACCTGCTGCGGCACGCAGTGGCTGGGGACTTTTATCGCCGCCGCCGCCGCTGATCCTCTTACACGGTGCGCCACTTTCTGCGTGCCTGCTGGCGCGCCTCCGTTGTCCTCGGCACGCCAGGCGGCTGCAAATGGGCTTACGTCATCACCGCGTTGCCTCCGCGGAGGCTGGTGCCTTTCACTGAGGCCGACCGTCGCGCCAAATCCAATACATCTGCGCTGCGTACCAGCCTTTCCCATCGAAAGCGTTCTCTATTCAGTGTCCTGCCAAACCGTAACAGAACTCCCATAATCACCTTGAATGAACGGACGAAATCCATATTCACCACACAAGTTACTTAATATATTCTAAAGAAATTAAACATAAGGAGAGGCATTGAATTGAAATTTATGCGGTGGCCGGGATTCGAATCCGGGACCACCTACTTACTAAGTACGTGCTTTAGACCACTCAGCTAACACCGCGTTGTAGCCAAAGCAACTACACTACTGTCTTAAAGCACGTATCCCTCCACACCATATACTTTAAATCTGCCTCATGCTCCCTGTGAAATGCGTGTCAAATTGCCAGGGAATAGCAGGGAATAACACCCCAGCAAAGGACGCGAATAGGAAGTATCCTGCCTTGTTCCTCAGGCCGAGGTGATATAAATATCAACAAATACTACAATCCCTTGAGACAACATTGTCTCATTATACCAAAGGTATTAAACATATGGAGAGGCATCGAATTAAAGTTTATGCGATGGCCGGGATTCGAACCCGGGACCTCCTACTTACTAGGTAGGTGCTTTAGACCACTCAGCTAACACCGCGTTGTAGCCAAATCAACTACACGGACTGTCTTAAAACACGTCTCCCTACACATCACATACTTTAATTCTGCCTGATGTTCCTTTGGCTACAACGCGGTGTTAGCTGAGTTATATCCGGGCTTCGTGGCTCAGCGCGCCCGGTCAGGAGGCTTTGCGCTCTCTGTAATAAAAAAGCTGAGCCAAATATTCAAAGAACAAACAAGAACGAACTGAAACAATGAACGCAATGAATAGATCTACCTGAAAAAATAGTGGTCTATAGCACCTAACTAGTAACTACGAGGTCCCGGGTTCGAATCCCGGCCACCGCATAAATTTTAATGCAATTCCTCTCCTTATGTTTAATACCTTTGGTATAATGAGACAATGTTGTCTCAAGGGATTGTATTATTTGTTGATATTTGTAAAGAAGTGTTTAGTTTTCAGTCCCATCGATTTGTCAGATGCGCTGTTGGGCCTTGTGGTCTCGGGGTATGGCACTCCACTTACAACCAGGGGTTGCATGTTCGAAACCCAGACAGGTCACGAGTTTTGTTTAGTCTGTGTTTTAAACCAGTGTTCATCTCGCAACGATGTGAGGAGTCTCCTGAAACGAAAAGTGGTTCGGATTCCACGTTAAACTGTAGGTTCCCTTACCCCTGTTAGACAACTGGGGTAGATCGCAAGTCGACCAAGTGCCGTCCCATAGAAAGACATACGAAGCCACTGAGCCGTACGAAAATATTATAACAGGTGTCCTGGTCGAATAAAGTGGGTTTCAACCAGGGAAGGCAACAACTGATCATATATTTTTTATTAAGGAAGTCTGTGAAAAAGATGTAAAAAAGGTAAAGCAGTCAACAATCCGGAGATTGAACACCACAGTGCTTTACTAGGCATGGTCCTGTTTGGAGGTGGTATGCCGTTGCTTTCCTCCGACCTTTGATCTGACTTACCCAGCCAGTTACAGGGGGACCTACAGTTTAACGTGGGTTCAGAACCACGGTGCTACTTCGTATTTTTCACATGAGCAATACTGCCAAAAGTGAAAGAAGTGGAAAGTGACAGGTGAAAATCCTAGGACCTGCCGGGGATCGAACCCGCGACCTTTGGATTTGTAGTCTGGCACTCTACCACTATGCAACCGAGGCGCACTGAAAAAAAATGTATGAATATGATAAAAAAATACACCTTCTGTTTGTTGACTTCCAAAAGGCATATGACATTTTCCACAGGAGAATTTTGTTTAAGGCCTTGATCGAATTTGGTATGCCCATGAAGCTGGTAAGACCACTATTCTGGATGGCACAAGAGCAAAGATTAAACTGGGGGATAGAACCACGGGTAGTTTTTGGGTAACCACAGGAATAAGGCAAGCGGATAGTCTCTCCCCAATATTATCCTATATAGTGCTTGAGAATGTCATTAGAGAAATGGATAGTTTCAGGGTATCCAGGTAGCAAATAGGAACATCACTCATCTAGCATACGCAGGTGATATAGTCTTAATGAGCGACACAAAAGAAAATTTGAAGATGCTAATGATGACCACAGATAGCATAGCAAGCAAATTTGAACTGAAAGTGAACCTCACCAAAACCAAATACATGATAGCTGGAAGAGCCCTACACCCATAAATCCGGGAATGAACTTTGGAGAATAACACCTACAAAAGCGTAAAGGATTTTAAATGCTTTGGAAGCATAATTTCAGAAAAGTCATCGTCTGAAATGGAAATAAAGGAAAGAATTTAAGCGGGTAGTAGATGCTTGCACTCAATACACAACATTTTGATTACCTGGAGCATGTCACGAGCCCTCATACCGATGTTGTATAAAACAATATTTCTTCCTGTCATTCTATACGGGTGTCAATGCAGGAGCACTAGAAACAGGAACTAAACAGTCTTGCAATTTTCGAAAGGGAGATGCTCGAGGAAAATATTTGGACCAGTTCAAGACAACATAACAATACAGAATTAGAACAACTCTGTAGTGAACCGAACATTGTGGGCTTGGTGAGATGTAGAAGATTAGAATGGGTAACGCATCTAGTAGGTATGAATGAGGAGCGATGGCCTAAGATGGCCATGAAGATGATAACAACAGGCAAAAGACCACTGACACGACCAAGGAAGAGATGGATGTAAGGGATAAGAGAAAATCTGCAAAACGTTGGGACTGGAAGAATCGTAATGAATGCTGAGCGTTGATTATATCATAGCACGGTCCACTGGGCCTGATCGCATAAATTAAAGTAAGCCCCGTTGCCCAGAAGACATGGCGTCTGTCATGGACCAGAACAACATGCTCCATACGTGATGGGATCAGCGCGAATAAGGCGCAAATCGCGTCCTATAGTGTAACGTCCCCTGGCGTAGCCCACAAAGAAATAAAATCTGCAATTTGAAAAGTTGAGACTGGAAGAATCGTAATGAATGCTGAGCGTTGATTATATCATAGCACGGTCCACTGGGCCTGATCGCATAAATTAAAGTAAGCCCCGTTGCCCAGAAGACATGGCGTCTGACATGGACCAGGGCAACATGCTCCATACGTGATGGGATCAGCGCGAATAGGGCGCAAATCGCGTCCTATATTATAGTGTGACGTCCCCTGGCGTAGCCCACAAAGAAATAAAATCTGTAATTTGAATCTCGAAAATTTATATATGTCTTGGATTAAAATATCCTCCTCTAAGTACACTTCTGAGTATACATATACTCGGGTGCATTAGTAATTATCATGGAATGTATTGTTCATGAAGAAATACACTGCTCAATTATAAAAGTGCACGCATCTTTTTACGATTTGTCTTTTTATTGTCTGATTGTGTTCTTCGTGGTTGTCGACATATGTTTTTTACAGACTGCAGATCTTTTGGTACTGTGGCCGTACTTACTGATGAACGTTGCGCACACCAAATTTGTGTAAGCTATGACGCCATAACATATCGATGTATTTTTCCCTCATTATTAAAAATGGTTACCAGCCTGTTGTACAATCCGCCTGTGATTGCCGTGCTCTATAAAAGAAAAACCATTCTTGTCATTTTAATTTTGTGTGTGTGTGACGTTAAAGTAACCTATGCAAATCAAAGAAGCTACAGTTAATTTATTTCATACGATATCCCCAAACCGTATTTATGGAAGACATACCCTCGTTAATCATAAGAACAAAAAGAGAAACATTTTTTTTTTAAATTTTCCATCGTCAGAATGGCCAACCTGGTGCCAAATTTCATCTATGGTGGTTGGCATTAGGTCACATCGCTGCACCCATTGTCGTTTCACCATATCCGACATATTCACGATTGGCGACGTGTCTGGTGATCTAGCAAACCAGGAAAAAGAATGACAACGTGCAACACCAAGTAGGCTCATGCTCGTGCAGCAACATACGGTGGTACGTTGTCTAGTTTCTTACGTACCTTCCGTGTACAGTGAAACACAAAAAAGGCCGACCGCGGTGGCCGAGGAGACTGAGGCGCTCCAGTCACGGTCTCCACGGCCACTACGGTCGGGGGTTCGAATCCCCCCTCGGGCATGGATATTTGTGCCGTCCTAGTTCGTAAGTAGTTCATCAGTACTTTGTAAGTTTAGGGACTGATGATCCCGTAGTTAAGTACCATAGACTATACAAACATTTGAACATTTTTTTAAACACAAAATTTCTAGTACCTTTCAGTTGTTACTGGCAAGTCATTTACTAAAACGAAGTTCTCCGTGTACAAGGGTTGTCCAATTTTGAGCAAATCAGATAATGGGCTGGGTCCTTTACCTCGCCGCACTGGCATAGCACATCTGCGTCCTCTGGCATTATGCCCCACCGTTGCAACTTGGTACCAACACTCTGATTTAGGGTTCTCTATGCTGCATAGGGTTGACAGCCATCGGTACGAAGCGCTTCTAAATTTTTGATATCACCGATTCTGATATGGTTCCTCTACTTTGCGAGTCTACCTTCTCCTGCTGTTGCCTGCAAAAACATTTTCGAGACTTTAGGTGACATGGAGCCTGCTGGTGTTCACACTTTGGATGACAGGTATCTGTCTCATTTTTGATATCTCTCGGTCTGGCGGTCTGTTGTGATCATGCTTTGGATATGTGAACGAGCGGTACTAAAAAAAAGTATATTTTTTATACTGGTGTTGCCTCAGACATCCAAACACATTCCTAACTGTTTTATTAAATGCAATTTCCACCTTCTTGGTTTGTACAGTACAGGACCATACTGTTGCAATGTATTTTTCAGCAGAAAGGCACAAAGCCATAAAACAAATGCACATATATGTGGGTTAGCACACAAAGTACTGCTCATTATCTTACTCAGCAGATTTTACGAGCACTTACCTTCCCCTAGGTATTTATGCCACCCCCATGAACCACAGACATTGCCGAGGTGGGGTGGCTTGCTTGCCTCAACGATGCAGATACCCGTACCGTAGGTGCAAGCACAGCGGAGGGGTATCTGTGGAGAGGCCAGACAAACGTGTGGTTCCTGAAGAGGGGCAGCAGCCTTTTCAGTAGTTACAGGGGCAACAGTTTGGATGATTGACTGAGCTGGCCTTGCAACATCAGCTAATGTGGCTTTGCCATACAGTTACTGCGAACGGCTGAAACCAAGGGGAAACTACATCCGTTACTTTTCCCGAGGACATGCAGCTCTACTGTATGAAATTATGATGATGGCATCCTCTCGGGTAAAATATTCCGGAGGTAAAATAGTCCCCCATTCGGATCTCCGGGTGGGGACTACTCAGGAGGATGTTGTCATCAGGAAAGACAATACTGGCATTCTACGGATCAGAGCGTGGAATGTTAGATCCCTTAATAGGGTAAGAAAATTAGAAAATTTAAAAAGGGAAATGGATAGGTTGAGGTTAGATATAGTGGGGATTAGTGAAGTTCGGTGGCAGGATGAACAGGATTTCTGGTCAGGTGAGTACAGAATTATAAATACAAAATCAGTTGGTGGTTTCACAGGAGTAGGACTGATAATGAATAAGAAGATAGGAATTCGGGTAAACTACTATGAGCAGCACAGTGATCGCATGATCATTGTCAAAATAGATACGAAGCCAACACCGACAACAGTAGTACAGGTTTATATGCCAACTAGCTCTGCCGATGATGAGGAGATAGAAGAAATATATGAGGAGCTAAAGGAAATTATTCAGACAGTTAAGGGAGAGGAAAACTTAATTGTAATGGGAGACTGGAATTCGGTAGTAGGAAAAGGAAGAGAAGGAAAAATAGTAGGTGAATATGGACTGGGCAAAAGGAATGAGAGAGGAAGCCGCCTGGTAGAATTTTGCACGGAACATGATTTAAACGTAACAAACACGTGGTTTAAGAATCACAAAAGAAGGTTGTATACTTGGAAGAGATCAGGAGACTCCGGAAGGTATCAGACAGATTTTATAATGGTAAAACATAGATTCCGGAACGAAGTTATAAACTGTAAGACATACCCAGGGGCAGATATACACTCTGGCCATAACTTGCTGGTTATGAACTGTAGGCTGAAACAGAAGAAATTACAAAAAGTTAGGAAAATAAGGAGATGGGACCTGGATAAATTGAAGAAACATGAAGTTCTTAAGAATTTCAGAGGGAGCTTTAGGCAACAATTCACAGAAACAGGGGAAAATAAAACAGTAGAGGAGGAATGGGTAAAATTGAGAGATGAAATAGTGAAGGTAACAGAGGACAAAATAGGTAGAAAGGCAAGGCCTACAAAAAATCCTTGTATATCACAGGAAATACTAAATTTAATTGATAAAAGGTGAAAATATAAAAATGTAATAAATGAAACAGGCAAAATGGAGTGCAGACGATTAAGAAATGAGATTGACAGGAATTGCAAAATGGCTAAGCAGGTGTGGCTAGAAGCCACATGCAAATCTGTAGAAGAATGTATAAGAAGGGGAAAAGTAGATACCGCCTACAGGAAAATAAAAGAGACATTTTTTTGTGTCCCAACTTCATCGCCGCTTTTGTGTCCCAGCCTCGTCGTAGGTGTCGGTGGCCGAGTGCAACGAGACCGACACAGTAACAAAAATAGCACGCTGGGGCAGGTACGGAGGGGAGCAGCCAGAAACTATAAACACTAGAGTAAATTAGAAAGAGATATATATTGCACAGAATGTAACAATACTTAACTTTTACATAGTACTGCAGAATGTTGATACATAGTTGTTAGAGGCCTGCCTAGTGCCTGTACGATAGCAAAGTCTTCAATGGTGCCTATCTGATTACGAAGGTCCTAACTGGTTGCTATCTCCGTCCGAAGTGGCCGATGTCCTTCAGTGGTGGCCACGAGCGGCGTTGTCCCAGAGGGCGCTCGTGGCTGTCGTCGTGAGAACGCCGCGCCGTGCGTGCATGGCGGCGCGCGGCGAAAGTAGGTGGCGCGCACTTTGTACTTGTGCGACACCACACCCCTCCCCCCCAAACCGCCGCGCCGTCGTGGCGTAGGGCTGAGGGCCACGGCGACGGCACTGGGAGGAGGGCCTGGGCGGGGGCGTTACTGGTGGGACGGGCGTCGTAGCTGAGGCCGGGATCGAGACGCCGTCCGCGCCCCGGCAACCGCCTTGAGATCCTCCAGGAAACCCGCCGAAACCTGGGGAAGGGCTCACGCTTCCGCCCAGATTGACCAGGTCATCTTATTCTGAGGTGCGTAGCCCAAGCTGGAGGGGCCCGCACGGTCCCGGAGTCCCTCTCGGTGACGCTTTCATCTGCGGCGACAACAGCGGCGGCGACGACTGCGTCGGAGGTGCGTCCACCTCCATGGGTACGATCTCGTAGTCCGGGGAAGCTGGACCCGGCGGCGAGCGATGTGGCTGTGCTCCCTGGCGGTGAACTGGGTCTGGAATCAAGAAACCGGAGACAGGATCGCGCGGCCTGTGCAAGCGAAATTGATTTGCGTGGCGCCGCAGCTCCGACCCTGTGGAAGAACGTACATCATACATATTGCGCCCGAGCACGCGCTGAATGATGCCCGGCATCCATAGTTTCTTCTTGTTTCCAGCAAACACCCTGTACAGCACCGGCGTGGAAACCTGAAAACGCGTAGCGCCATACGAACCGACTCGGTGCGTGGGAGGCTGCAGCAGGTGAAGGAGAGTGCGGTGACGGCGGCCATGTAGCAGCTCGGCAGGAGACGGGCCGTCACGTGGCATGCACCGATACGTAGACAGGAAAATTTGAAGAGCTTGCTGCCTGGAGTGCTGACCTTTCATCTTCTCCATGTGAGACTTGAATGTTCGAACGAAACGTTCTGCTTCACCATTGGACTGAGGGTGAAAAGGTGCGGTGGTGATATGCTGAATGCCATTCGCACGACAAAACTGTTGAAATTCCGCACTAACAAACTGAGGTCCATTGTCACTGACGATAGTTTCAGGCAAGCCTTCGATGCAAAACACTGATGTTAAGGCACTGATTGTACTAGAAGCTGTCGTTGAGTTCATGGCAATAACAAAAGGAAACTTGCTGAAAGCGTCTACAACGATTAACCAGCGCGTATTCCAGAAAGGTCCGGCAAAGTCAATATGAAAACGTTGCCATGGTCCCTTGGGGCGTGGCCAATCTGAGAAACGTTGCGGAGGAGCCGCCTGATGCTCCGCACAAACAGTACACTGTGACGTCATGCTCTCTATCTGAGCGTCCATACCAACCCAGGTACAATGACGTCTGGCCTATTGCTTTGTCCTAACAATGCCCCAATGTCCTTGATGCAGGAGGCGTAACACTTCTCGTTGCAGGGAACGAGGAACAATCACTCTTGCTTGGTCGTTGTCGGTATGCAACAACAGTACACCCGGACTTAAAGATAATGCATGACGTTGTGCAAAATAACGTCGAACCAGAGGCCGATCAATGTCTTTGGCTCTGGCAGGCCACCCTGAGCGAACAAAACGTGCTACCACACTTAGGTTTGCATCCGCAGCTGTTTCCTGTGCAACCCGACGAGAGTTCAAAGGAAAGTCTGCGACAGCGGAAGCATCTCTGGAGTCTATCTGACAACATGCCATTTCTGAAGAATCAAATGATACATCCTGGCCAACCGGAAGTCGGGAAAGTGTGTCCGCGTTGGCATGTTTAGTGGTAGGTCGGTACAAAATCTCATACTGATAATTTGACAATATCAAGGACTATCTCTGAAGCTTTTGTGCCATACGTGGCGGAATTGGCTTTGTGGGTGAGAACAACGACATGAGAGGCTTGTGGTCTGTCAACAAATAGAATTTTCTGTCATAGAGATAATGATGAAACTTTGCGACGCCGTAAATGATCGCTAAGGCCTCCTTTTCTATCTGACTGTAATTCTGTTGCGTCGGCGTCAGTAGCTTGGATGCAAAGGCAATAGGACGATCGTGACATCCAATACAATGTGACAGAACTGCACCCACACCGTACGACGAGGCGTCAACTGCTAACACTACAGGCTTCTGTGGGTCAAAGGTAATCAAACATGCATCACTGAGTAGTGCAGACTTTAGTTTGTCAAAGGCAACCTGACAATCTTTAGACCATATAAAAGGAACATTCTTCCTACGTAAGTGATGCATTGGACCTGCAATCTGAGAGGCATTGGGAATAAATCTGAAATAATAGTTAAGCTTCCCCATCACTGCTTGCAATTCGTGCACATTCTTAGGAGGAGGCAAGTCTTTGATTGCTCGAAGATGTGACTGTAAAGGATGGATTCCTTGGGCATTAATCACATGGCCCAGGTACTCTATTTCAGTTTGAAAAACGAACACTTTGCTTTATTACAACGTAGACCTGCTGCAGTCAACACTTTGAAAAGGCACTCCAGGTTTGCTAAATGTTCTTCAACTGTACGTCCGGATACCACAATGTCATCTAAATAGTTCGAGCAACACGGTACAGAAACTGTCAGCTGTTCCAAAAAACGCTGAAAAATAGCGGGAGCGGAAGAACTGCCAAAGGGTAGGCGTTGATATTGAAAAAGGCCCATGTGAGTATTAATGACGAAAAACTTTTTTGACTCGTCATCAAGTGGAATCTGTAAGTATGCCTCTGCTAAATCAATCTTAGAAAAGAAGCGAGACTGTCCTAATTTGTCCATCAGTTCCTCAGGTCTGGGCAGAGGGTAAGTGTGTACAATTGTTTGACTGTTCACTGTTGATTTGAAGTCCGCACAGAGACGAAGTTTTCCTGACGGCTTGGGTATAATTACTATAGGCGAGGCCCACTGACTCGCAGAAACAGGAGAAATCACACCACTATCTTGCCAACGTTTAAGTTCTTCGGCAACTGTATCACGCAAGGCGATAGGCACTGGTCTAGCTTTACGAAATTTTGGAACTGCAGATTCCTTTAAAGTTACATGTGCCACGAAGTCTTTTGCACAACCTAGTTCCGGCGAAAACAAGTCACTATATTTGTCACACAATGCATTGATTTTATCCTGAGGCACTATTGACGAAATTTGAAGCACATCTCTTTGAATTGATAAACCAAACAAGTCAAAAGCATCTAGTCCAAAAATGTTCTGTGTCGATTTGGCCTGAAGAACTACAAAAGCAACTGTTTTTGTTACACCTTGAAAAGAGGCGGGCAGGCTACATGTTCCTAGCACGGGAATATTTTCACCTGTATAAGCTGTTAACACTTGCTGTGACGGCGACAATTTTGGCGAAGCCAGAAGTTCATAAGTATCTTTATTTATTAATGTGACAGCGGAACCAGTATCAAGCTGAAATTGCACAGTCTTATTGTCAATGGAAAGATTCACAAAAAGTTTTTGCTTGCGGCGCTCGACAGGTGCGCGAATGTGGGCAACGTCTGCTACGGTTTGTTTGCTGCGTCTGCGCGGGCCGCGTAGTGAAGTAAGCGGCGCAGACTCGGCACACAAGGGATTAACCACACTGTCACTAGATGACACTACCGCCGGATCGGCGTCCGCGCAATGCGAAGCTACTCCAGATGTACTAACTACTGCACTACACTTTTGAGTAGCTACTTGGTGTCTACTGTCACTAGCTACACAGTACTGGGCACTATTACAAGGAGCAGTTGCAGAAGGCACTATTTTCAGTACAGGAATGCACTGTTCATAGTCATTTTGCTTGTCCCGAACCCTTTTCCGTTGCACTGTTTTACGCGTTCGTCGGCGCTTGCTACGTGGTGCACTATATAGATTTGCCATAGGCGCAGAACTACTTTCTTGCAATTGAGATCCAAGGAAAGCAGTGTTCAATTCCACAGCCCGTATAACATTTACAGAATGAACTGTTCTCGCACTCTGCGAAGCACTGTTTCTAACGTTTACTGTTACGTTACGTAACAGGTTGCGTTGCGACTAGGGCAATGAGCACGCTTGTGGCGAGACACACACTGGGGGCAAGATTTACGTACATTTTTCTGAAATGAGCGTTGGCGCCCGTTATTCAAATTACTGTTTCTAATACGACGGGGCGACCTTTGCGTCGCACTTTTACACTGGCTACTGTTCACTGTCTGTTCAGCACGGCCTGTACTATTGTAAGAACCACTAGTGCTACACTGAGAACTACGGCTAGCAAGCGTCCGTTACGGCGCACTGAATTTACACCGTGGCTTTGCATTTCTACATCTGCTAAGTCAAAAGTATCATGCGCTTCTATAAGCTGCAGTACACTGTCTAATGAGGGGTCAGACTGTTTCAGAATTGCTGCTCTAATCCTGGGGTCCTGAATATTCTGCGTAATCGCATCCCTCAACATCACGTCACTATACGAAAGTCCACAAGAGCAAGTAAATTTACATTGGCGGGTTAAGCCCTTCAATTCCGTAATCCACTCTTGGTGTGACTGCTGCGGTATTTTTTTAAGTCTGAAAAATCGGTATCGTGCAGCGGCTACAAGAACTTTTCTCTCGTAATGAGCATTTAGTGCCTCTACTATTTGTACAAAGTCTACATCACGAGGAGATGCTTGCGGGAACAGTTTCTGCAGTAACACAAAAGTTTTGGGGCCCACCACGGACAATAAAAGATGCTTAACAGTCTGACCTGTAATTTGATGAGCCGCGACGAGTTCTTGAAACTGCGCGAAATAGTCACTCCATTCTTCCTCACGTTCGTTGTACTGGCGAAATGTAGGAAGCTGTGCAGCGGCAGGTGTGGGCTGCTGATGTGACGGCTGTTGTTGTTGGTTAGCTGCTTGCGCCGTGAGCTGGGCCACAGCCTGGAGAAGTTGTGTTATTTGCGCCGTCTGTAACTGAATAATTTCCATTAAGTTTGGGTTCGGGGTAGTGGCCATGCTGACCGATTAGGCGCCGCGCATACAAGTAAATTATAACAAAACACAAATGCAATATGAAAGAGGACGCTCTGCAACAATAAAGTCCACAAAACACGTAACAAAATATCTTCCCCCCAAAATTCTTATAATAAGGGTGGGTGGGCGGGAGCAATTTCTGCGTGCTCCGACTGCTGCTGTCTGGCTGCTGCTAGCGGGCTGGTCCAAGGTTCGTCTATCACTCCTCGTCGCCACTTTTGTGTCCCAACTTCATCGCCGCTTTTGTGTCCCAGCCTCGTCGTAGGTGTCGGTGGCCGAGTGCAACGAGACCGACACAGTAACAAAAATAGCACGCTGGTGCAGGTACGGAGGGGAGCAGCCAGAAACTATAAACACTAGAGTAAATTAGAAAGAGATATATATTGCACAGAATGTAACAATACTTAACTTTTACATAGTACTGCAGAATGTTGATACATAGTTGTTAGAGGCCTGCCTAGTGCCTGTACGATAGCAAAGTCTTCAATGGTGCCTATCTGATTACGAAGGACCTAACTGGTTGCTATCTCCGTCCGAAGTGGCCGATGTCCTTCAGTGGTGGCCACGAGCGGCGTTGTCCCAGAGGGCGCTCGTGGCTGTCGTCGTGAGAACGCCGCGCCGTGCGTGCATGGCGGCGCGCGGCGAAAGTAGGTGGCGCGCACTTTGTACTTGTGCGACACCACACATTTGGGGACAAGAAAAGCAACTCTACGCATATCAAGAACTCAGATGGGAAACCAGTTACAAGCAAAGAAGGGAAAGCTGAAAGGTGGAAAGAGTACACAGAGCAGCTCTACAAAGGAAATAAACTTTGAGACGATGTTGTAGGAAGGGAAGAGGAAGTAGATCAAGATGAAATAGGAGATACTATACTCAGAGATGAATTTGACAGAGCCCTGAAAGACCTAGGTCAGAACAAGGCCCCAGGAGTAGATGACGTACCCTCAGAGCTACTAAAGTCTCTGGGAGAGCCAACCATGACAATACTATTTGAACCGGTGTGTAGGATGTATGATACAGGCGAAGTACCCTCAGACTTCAAGAAAAATGTAATAATCCCCATTCCAAAGAAATCAGGTGCAGACAGGTGTGAAAATTACAGAACCAACAGTTTGATAAGTCATGGTTGCAAAATTTTAACACAAATTATCTACAGGAGGATGGAAAAGCTGGTAGAATCTGACCTCAGGGAAGATCAGTTTGGATTCAGGAGGAACGTAGGAACTAGGGAGGCAAAACTCACTTTACGTTTTATCTTAGAAGATAGATTAAGGAAAGGCAAACCTACATTTTTAGCTTTTATGGATTTGGAGAAAGTGTTTGACAGTGTTGACTGGGGGTAAAATACAGGGAAATGAGAGTTATTTACAACTTGTACAAAAGCCAGACCGCAGTTATTAGACTCGAAGGGCATGAAAGGGAAGCAACAGTTGGGAAGAGAGTAAGACAGGGTTGTACCCTTTCTCCGATGTTATTCTATTTGTACATAGAGCAGGCGGTGAAGGAAAACAAGGAAAAATTTGGAATAGGGATTAAAGTTCAGGGGGAAGAAATAAAAACATTGCGTTTTGCTGATGACGTTGTAATTCTGTCAGAGACAGCAAACGACCTGGAAGAGCAGTTGAATGGAATGGACAGTGTGTTGAAGAGAGCGTATAAATGAACATTAACAAGAGCAAAACAAAAATAATGGTATGTGGTCTTAGAAAATCAGGCGATGCTGAAGGAATTAGATTAGACAACTGGGGTAGTAAAATAACATGCGTTGGTCGCAGTACAGAGGATATAAAATGCAGAATGGCAATGGGAAGAAGAGCATTTTTGAAAAAGAGAAATTTGCTAACATCGAATATTAATTTAAGTGTAAGGAAGTCATTTCTGAAGGCATTTGTGTGGGGTGTTGCCTTGTACGGGAGTGAAACATGGACGATAAGCAGTGCGGACAGGCAGAGAATAGAGGCTTTTGAAATGGCATACCGTGACCAAAAGAAGGGATCGCTTGGTAGGGCACATTCTTAGACATCGAGGAATCGTAAATTTAGCATTGGAGGGAAGTGTGTGGGGAAAAAATTGCAGAGGGAGACCAAGAGACGCGTATAGTAAGCAGATTCAAGTGAATTTGGGTTGCCGTTCTTATGAGGAGATCAAAAGGCTTGCTCAGGATATAGTAGGGTGGAGAGCAGAATCAAACCAGTCTCTGGACTGAAGACCATAACAACAACAACAGATATTTATGCAATTCTGTTTGATTTTCAAAGTACAGTTCAACGAGATTCCTAAGTATTTTTGTGTCATGCAGTGACTAAGTTGTAAGTTGTTCACCTCTCCACCTAAGGTTTAGTTCTCTTCAAGCATGTGCTAGACATAACACACAAACTAGCTCGGATTTGAGGTAGTATTTAATCTCCTCGAAACAACCTATGAGTGGTCGTCGTCATGTCGCCAGCGTACATTTTTGGTCAGATTTGGCACAGGTTTGTCGTTTGCCCAGTGTCAGACAATTCTTCTGATTTCTCGATTATTCTATTTCCTTGAAGGCTCACGTGGAATACACTACTATGTAAAAAAATTTTCGGTAGTGAAGTAAGATGACAATCCTTCAGTTACTATACCTTCATCAGTCGCAACCTATGGTTTCCTGTGTCGTATGATAATGTCAGATAAACGAATGTGGCGCCTCTTATTTTGTACGTTGTGCAGTTCTATCGTATTGACTGCACACGGACCAGTTCAGCAACGAGAAAACTAAGTTTAGCAGACGCTGCCACAGGCGCCATCACTACAAGATGCGTGACCAAGCCTACGGCAGCAACGGAGGGCAACGTGTTCTAGACTTGCGCATAATAGTTCACGATCGGTAGAGCCCACTTTAGTTCGCTCTTTTAGTTCGTCCGCTCCCAGTGACGGCTGAGCGGCGTGGTCTGCTCGTGCAGGTGGAGAGGGAAGTTCCCCCACCTAGCTGCTTCATGCACTTGCTGCTTGAGCCGCTAACGATATCACGTAAACCAAAAGAAACAATTTGTGGATAATTTCTCGTGTTTAAGTTAGGAGTTATCTCTATATCTCGGCATTATGGAATGTATTAGTCAGATATTGCAGAGTGCAGAACACTTCAAAACAGAAATTTTGTAACACTGAACTATGTAATCTAGCAGGCAGACGCTCACCTCGAAATGACTTATCAGCAGAAGAGAAACACGTGATTTTTAATTGTGCTGTGCGGCCTCTCGTTATTGCCCGTCGGTCTTCGGAAAAGAATCCAACGAACTATGAAGCGAGATACATTTAGCATAATCGCCCGATTATCCTAGTTCGCCCGCTGCTCCTAGTTCGCCCGCTGCTCCTAGTTCGCCCGCTGCTCCTAGTTCGCCCGCTGATCCTAGTGCACCCGCTTCTCCTAGTTCACCCGCTGCTCATAGTTCACCCGCTCCTTCTTGTTCGCCCGCTGTTCCTAGTTCGCCCGCTCTTTTTGGCTTTTGCTACCACTACTAAAAGAGCTTTTCTTTGTGACAGCTTTTTTATATAAAGAATCAGTGTTGCTAAGCGTGTGCCATTACCCATATGTTTGGGCAATTTGACAACAGATACTTAGGCAAATAGTCCAGTTATTTACACGAATGGGTGATACAATGGTATTCAACTACTTTGCATACAGAGCACTCTACGTACTTTATTTTTAAAATGGATTTCTTGCTGCAGTGAACTATGAAACTTCAGGTGAGCTACATCTCAGCTCGAAATGAAGGTAACTAGCAGAAGGGAATCACGCTATTCTGCACGCTCTCGCGTCCTCTCGCTGTTCCCCGTCAGTCTTCGGAAAAGGAGCTGAAGAACTAAGAGGTGAGGGATCCGCGAACTCGTTCGCGTAGTTCGCCTGTGGGAGCGCTCTTCCGAACTAGTTCGTTCACGAATTACACAAGACTAGCGCGTTCTACATCACTCACTTAAACCAGCTGCACTTGTTGAAAAGCAGACAGTCAGTTATTGGATCCATGACCAGCAGCCAAAAGAATCTAGCTAACTTAGTTTCTGTTGGTTACTTAGAAGCTGTCTTGTGAGCCTGCTTAAAATCTTGTTCTATGAATAAAGTGTTCTATCATACAGTATGGCTGTTTTAGTATTGCTCCTGCGTCCACGCCCTTATTTGTGTACCGACTGCTATTGCATCACCCTGAAGCCGAATTTGCATTTGTCTCAAACCCATGCTGAATGTGTTGAGCAAGATTAAGGACATGGCTGCAGCTGACACTGTACGAATGTTTCTCCGAAGCGACATTCATTCTAAAATATTAAAAGTATGCCAAAGCAAAATCAATGGCCGAAAATTTTTGTGGCAGTTTAGTTCTTTCCCCGCTTTTAGCAATGTTACCACTCCATCATTCCTCCAGATATTTGGTATTTGATTGTTTTGCTACAAGAGCATTCATCAGTTTCAGTAAGCTTTCGAGTGTATTTCTGTCGATGTTTTTAATTTTCTCAACTCATTGTTCACCTAATCCTGCTGCTTCATTTTGCTTAATAGTCGATTTGATTTCTATCATAGTAAAAGCCTCATTGAGGAAGACGTTTCCATTTTTCAAATCGCGCTCTTTCCAGTTTCGTACCAATGGCTACTTGTCCTCTAATTTTGTTAAGTAGATGACTTGCTACACATCTGCGAGATTATATGGTGGTCTCCATTTGAATATTGTAGAAGCTGTTTCCTTTCAAATCCAATCTTTCAATTATCTTACACTTCCTGGTTCTGCAAATTTCACCAATAGCCAACCTAAGATTATCTCCTGCCTGAAAAGTGTCCAAATCAAAAAGGATCAGCCACAAACAGGACACGATATCTCCTAGGCGTTGTTCTTCTTGATGACTTTTGGAATGGGTCTTTGGTCTCATATGTATGCGGCTGTGGGAAGAGTTTTCGCATCTCATAATCTAGATTATCGTCCCCAGATGGCCTTCTTCTCTTCAAAATCAAGTGCTCTCGATTGACCATTGCCTCTAAATATATTTTTCTGTGAGGCGTGCGTGGGGTATTGGTTCATCCACTATATTTTCACATTGGCCTTTGATATTGGATACGAAGATATGGCCGGATTATAGCTCGTCTTCCATCTACCACTGTTGTTCCACCTAACACTTTTGAAGGACTGTGACAACTTAGGTACGCGAATAAGCTCACCATAATTTACTTCAACTCATTTCTCAACGTTATTATTAATTTTGTCGTACTTCTGGAAACTCCGGAAGTTAGAGGGTCTCTGGATATCTTTACACTAAGGTGGGGAAATGATAGCGTTGCCTCTTCCTTGTCTGCGGCGAGAGAAGTGCAGCCATCAAACAAAACAAGCTGAATTAATTAAAAAACACTGTCGGATGCCATTCCTGTCGCCATTGACGTAGGGTAGGGGGAGAAAAGGACGACGAGTACGTAACCCATGCCGTAAAAATCGGCGGCTGTCTGTCAGTCCTGATATTGAACGCCGTGTTACACAGTTCCACTGTAATGCCAGAGCTGAAGAGGACATAGGTATGCCTTGCACTGCCATTTGAGGCTGCTCTCGGTTGTGCAACCTGACGGCCTTTGGTGAGTCATTCTGCAAAGACACGTTGCACTTAGGTAGCACATTGTCCCAAATGAGCAACAGTTTTCCAGATCGATGTCCCCTCTTTCAAACTTATAGATTTGGACACACTGGAAAACCAGATTGACTTTATAATGGAAAGGAATAGATCTAGAAACCAGGTTTTAAACTGTAAGACATATCCAAGGGCAGATATGGACTCTGACCATAACGTATTGGTTATGAACTGCAGATTAAAACTTAAGAGCTTGCAGAAAGGTAGAAAAATTAGGAGATGAAACCTGGACAAACTGAAGGAACTTTTGTGTCCCAGCCTCGTCGCCGCTTTTGTGTCTCGTTTCCGCCGGTATGTTGTAGGTGTCGGTGGGCAAGTAGAAAGAGACAGACACAAGAATAAAGGATGCACGCGTGTGCAGGTACGGAGGTGACCAGCCAGTGGGACAGCAGAAATTAGAAACACTAGAGTAAATTAGAACGAGATATATATTTCATAGAGTCTTGGTAATACTTAACTTTTACATTCTTGACTGCAGAATGCTGATACATAGTTTATATAGAGGCCTGCCTACTGATGGTTCCTAGTGCCTATCCGATAGCCAAGTCTTAACTGGTGCCTAGCTGATTCCGAAGTGTTAACTGGTACCTATCTCAGCGCCAAGTGAACGATGTCGTTCAGTGGTGGCCACGAGCGGAGTTGCAGCAGAGGGCGCTCGTGGCTGACGTCGTAAGAACGCCGCGCCGTGCGTGCATGGCGGCGTGCGGCGTAAGTACGTGGCGCGCACTTTAGACTTGTCCGACACCACAGGAACCAAAGGTGGTTGAGGGATTCAGAGGGAGTATTAGGCAAGGATTGGCTGAAACGGGGGAAAGTAATGCAGTAGAACAAGAATGGGTATCTCTGAGAGATAGGGTAGTGAAGGCTGCAGAGGACCATATGGGCAGAAGGACAAGGCCTAATAGAAATCCCTGGATAACACAGGATATAATTAACTTAATTGATGAGAGGAGAAAATATAAAAATTCAGCAAGTCAAACAGGAAAAAGGGAGTACAAACGTCTGAAAAATGAGATTAACAAGAAGTACTGACTGTCTAAGCAGGAGTGGCTAGAGGACAAATGCAGAACCGTAGAAGAATGCATAACTTGGGTAAAGATAGATACCGCCTACAGGAAAGTAAAACAGATGTTTGGAGACAAGAAAAGCAGCTGTATAATATCAAGAACTCAGACGGGAAACCTGTTCAAATTGAAATGTTTGTAAATCTATCGGACCGAACTGCGTGGTCATCAGTCCGTAGCTTACAAACTACTTAAACCTAGATAAACTAACCTAAAGACAAACACACCCATGCCCCAGGGAGGACTCGAACCTCCACGGCGAGCAACCGCGCGCTCCGCAGCGAGACGCCTTAGACCGCTCGGCTACTACACCGCGGCGGGAAAGCAGTTCTAAGAGAAGAGGGGAAGACTGAACTGTGGAAGGAATATATAGAGGGCCTATACAAAGGAAATAAACTTGAAAGCAGTATTCTAGATATGGAAGACGAAGTGGAGGGAGATGAGGTGGGATATGTGATACTGCGAGAAGAATTTGACAGAGCGCTGACGGACTTGAATCGAAACAAGGCCCCTGGAGTAGTTGATATTCCGTCTTAACTGCTGATATCGTTAGGAGAACCAGTCATGAGAAAATTGTATCGCCTGGTATGCAAGATGTATGAGACAGGGGAAATACCCTCCGACTTCAAGAAGAATATCGTAATTCCAATTCCAAAGAAAGCAAGTGCAGACCAGTGTGAAAATTACAGAACTATCAGTTTAATAAGTCATGGTTGCAAAATACTAATACGAATTATTTACAGACGAATGGAAAAACTTGTGGAATCTGACATCGGGGAAGATCAGTTTGGATTTAGGAGGCAATACTCACATTACGACTTATCTTAGAAGATAGGTTAAGGAAAGGGAAACCGACGTTTTAAGCGTTTGTCGATTTGGAGAAAGCTTTTGACAATATCGACTGGAATACAATCTTCCAAATTCTGAAGGTATCAGGGATAAAATATAGGGAGCGAAGAGTTATATTCAACCTATGCAAAACCCAGACAGCGGTTATTAGAGTCGAAGTGGAAGAAAGGGACGCAGAGGTTGGGAAGGGAGTAAGAGAGGGTTGTAGCCTTTCCGCAATGTTGTTCTGTCTGTACACTAAGCAGGCAGTCAAGGAATAGAAGGAGAAATTTGGAGAGGGCATTAAAGTGCAGGGAGAAGAAATAAAAACATTGTGGTTTGCCGATGACATAGTAATTCAGTCAGAGACAGCAAAAGATCTGGAAGAGTAATTGAATAGGATGGACAGTGTTTTGAAAGGATGATATAAGATGAACATTAACAAGAATAAAACGAAGGTAATGGAATGTAATGTCAGAAAATCAGGCGATGTTGAAGGAATTAGATTAGGTAATGAGACAATAAAAGTAGTAGATGATTTTTGATATTTTGGTAGCAAGATAACTTCCGATGGCCGAAGTAAAGAAAATATAAAATACAGAATGGCTATGGGAAGAAAGGCGTTGGTAAAGAAGCGAAACTTCTTAACATCCAATACTAATTTAAATGTTAGGAAGTCCTTTCTGAAAGCATTTGTCTGGAGTGTAGTATTGTATGGGAGTGAAACGTGGACGATAAGGAGTTCAGATGAAAAGATGATAGAAGCATTCCAAATGTGGTACTACAGACGAATGATGAAAATGAGATAGGTAGATCACGTAACTAATGAGGAGGTGCTTAACCGAATTGGCGAGAAAAGGAGTTACTGTCATATACTGACGAAGACAAGGGATAGATTGGTTGGACACGTTCAGAGATATCACGGAATTGTCAACTTAGCATTAGAATGAAGCGTGTGGGGCAAAAATAGTAGAGGGAGACTGAGGGACGAATATATTAAGCAGGTTCAAAAGGATGTAGGTCGCCGAACGTATTCTCAGATGAAGAGACTTGCACAGGACAGAGTAGCGTGGAGAGCTGCATCAAACCAGTCTGCGGACTGAAGGCCACAACAGCAACAACAGATTTGGCGATATCATTCGTTCTTACATCTGCAAGGCATCTGCACGTCTGCTTTCGGTGTATATCACGAGTGGAAGCTCCAGGCGCAATTACCGATAGGGCGTTGTTGGTTTGCGATATCGATGTAAAACTTGAAGACACGACACAAGGTCACATTTGTAAACATACATGTTAAGTGTTTTTTTTTTTTTTTTTTTTTTTTTTTTTTTTTTTTTTTTTTTTTTTTTTTTTTTTAACACATTGCCTGCTTTACTAGTATATATACATGAATTCCACATTTTACACAAAAGTAACCTTCTTTTCAAACCAATCTACTAATACGAGAAGAAATTGACAGAAAGTAAAGAAACAGGTTACAAGTGTTGGAATCATCTGTGAAACAATGTAACATACAGTTTTCGACTACTCATTGTTATATATATTCAGAGTTAGGATAGTTAAAACGGCAAGTGCGATCCTTTTGTATTCATCCAGGACCTACGACTTCAAGAGATTTCAATTCCTTAAACCGGTCGTCGAATTTTGTATCTTAACTAAAGGAAATACTCTCTAGAGCTGGAGAGGAATTACAATGAAAATTGAAGGTAGCGCATAGCAGCAACTTAGCGGCACTTCGTTACTTCACTTTACAGAGACCAAATAAGTCCCAGAGATGTCCATATTTGAGTGCAGGTACTTTTGAGCAAAACAAGAAGAAATTTCCCGTAAAAGTAGTACTGCAAAATTCGTACCTTAAAAGTTGTATCAGTTCATCTTCTACGCTCGGAAATGCATCTCTTCTACTGGTCGACTACTCATAGCTCTTCAGGTACCATATCAATTTTTAAACCGAAGCTGTTAGACATATTTTGTGGTTGAATTTTGAATAAAACAATTCAGCGTATTAGGGCGCGTCATATTTAAACACTTAAACACTTTAAATATGACGCGGCCAAATACCCAGAATTGTTTTATTCGAAATGACACCGTCCGTGGTAGCCTACGAATTTATATATTTTGAGGCTGCTTTCAAGTGGCGATCTCCAGCTACAATGTATATAGGAAAAAATCGGTTTTGCGCCAACAGCTGTTTGTCGAAAGACATATTTTGGGTCTTCTGTTCCTTAGCACAATATAGGGGAGAGCGGGGTAAGATGGGGTGGAGGGCAAGACGGGGTTTTTGTAATTTCTACCACGACAGATATCGAAAACTAGTGGCGAATAGCTCAAGTAGTAGGCACTTGCTATGCGAGTGCCTGATAGTACTGGCAGCCATTTTGGGGAAACCATTCGGAGTGAATACATCCAAACGAGTTTTCGTCTGTGCTGATATAATTTTTCGTCATTTTCAGACGTGAAAAGGTAAGAGAAGTAATTGTTTCTCATACTCTTAAGTATTATCAATGAAAAAACTTGCTTGTTTAGCAATAAATTAATGCATGCAATAATTAATTGAATATATCCTTGGTGCTATAATATTAACCTAACTTAAAAATGGTCCCTAGGGGCAAGACGGGGCACCTAGTGGCAGGGCAAGATGGGGTACATGAGCTGTAGTAATGATGACTGCCATTAACGGTTTCAAAAAAGCAGGAATTTGCCCTTTCGAACCAAACATTTTCCCAGATTCAGTGTTTGAAGCTTCTGTCACTACAGATACTCCTCTAACTACAAGTGGAGCCCTAACGTTTCTGTCACTAATGACCAAGGAGAGACTTCAAGTGGCTCACATAAGCAGTTTATGTCAGAGACAAGCGATGGTCCTGTCAACCAAGCCTGTACTAAAGAGCAAGATGCGCTTGCTGTAGGCCTAAGCCGAGGGTGCTCATTTTGGAATGATAATAACCCCAATTACCACACCACAAACCAGCAGGCTTCTGAGAACAACACCAATCATTTAAGATCATTTGCTGTTTCACCTGAACAGATTGTGCCGATCCCTTATGTCGGAAAGAAAAACATCCGAAAACCAGGCCGTAAAAAAGGAAAACTTGTTGTTACTAACTCTCCATACAGAAGAAAATTCCTGGAGCGTGCAAGTAAAGTTAAGCCTGGAAAAATGAAGGAAAGATTCACCTGAGAAGACTGTTAAAAAATCCCCCTTTGTTTGTAAAGGCAAAAGTGGGAGGAATAAAAAAAAAATTGAAGAAGAAAGCAGATTAGAAGAAAATGACACTGCGTGCCTGTATTGTGGCTACTTCTACTCGCAGTCAACAGAAGGATGGGTATCATGCGTCTCTTGCAAAAATGAACTTTAAGTTCACAGAATGTTTACTTCATGCATTTTCATTAGAAATCAGAATAATTCTTTTATAAATTTGTAAACCTGTGTTCACTGAATAATTTAATTACCTTTGTCTTACACAGTATTTAGGTAACCCATCGTGCTCTACCTGCGTACCCCATCTTGCCCTCACTGTAGGGCAAGATGGGGTACTTGGTAAACCCTGGGAAAATACATATTTTTAATAGTAAATACTAACATTTTTGGTCCTATTTTTCCTTATAAACTCTAGAAATACTGAAGTTTAAGGTGGAATATCTGGTATTCTACTAGAGCTTTTTGTAAGCCTACAAAAAATTGTTAAGTGCTTAAGTACCCCGTCTTGCCCCGCTCTCCCCTAGAGATCAAAGAATTTCCGTAAATGAATAACATTTCCTGACATGGGTTCCCACGTAAAAATTGATGTACTTAGTCCCCTCTGCAGTTTCCAGTAGTGTGTATGATGAATTATTAAGCACCCTGTATATCAGATAAAACGAAACGGATACAAATTTGTTGGTCCCGGTCTCCAGCAAAGTACTTGAAACAAATTGTCGTAGCTGCGAAGACTTACTGATGGATCAAAGGACCGGGTGGCTACATAAATGCAACAGCCTTCTGAAGGCAAATTGTCGTCGCGTTTTTGACGAGGCGACTGTCCCTAACGAAGCGTGAACGCAAGGCGCGCAATTTGCATCTGAGTTAGTCCCGTGGCCTTGTTTTGTCGTGAGTTTCAGTTTCCCGATAGAGCCACGCGTTTAGTATTCCACAGACATTGTCTTCGTTACACCGACAGTGAATCTTTATATACGTATGAGGTCTTATTTGTTAGCAAATGTAAATCAAGTGGCTAAATCTCTTCGTTAGATATTCACAGCTATGCAACGAACGTGTTAGTAGTTTAAAATTCTATCATTTTATTGTAGCTTTTACGTATTTTCATTTTTAGCGTGTTTCCTAGGAAGTTGAAGCAATGAAACACCATACCTGCGCAATTTTCACATTACAATGATCAATTAGTGCTAGAATTAATGGCAGTCTATTTAATGCTTGTTTCAGTAACTGTATGCAATAAACAGTGCCGGTATTTACATTCCACAATAACAATTTTATTTTTAGATTTGAGAGGAAGTTGGAAGAATAATCCGCAGCACAGAATAAAGTGCATATTTCTCTCATTTTAATAGGAGGACTTTTGACTTTCGGATGACTTTAATAACCGGTAAACGACAGCATTATCCGTGAACAATCTAAGTGGGCTGGTCACATTGTCTCCTAAATCGTTTATAAAGATAAGTAACAATTGGCGCCAATTTTTCATCGTAATACCTCGCAAGTTGTATTTTTATTTAGATACAAAAGTCCACGAATTTCAGGAATTGAAATCGCTTGAAGTCGTACGTCCTAGATGAATACAGAAGGATAGTTCCCGTCGTTTCAAATACCCTAACATATATATATATATATATATATATATATATATATATATATATATATATATATATAGGAAATGGATACACATCCTATACTCCTTTCTTTTATCACTGTGTCCATCATTGCCCCCATGTTTTTACCTGTTGCCACTTTCTCTTATTACGCCTGTCGCGCTATTAACTAACTGAATACCTAGCTTTGATCGGGTATTTATTTAGTACATGTACTCCTCCCTCCTCTCTCTGTATCTGTAGGGGCGCAATAAAACTTCCCCGGGGAACGCGATATATTACTTCTCTTTTACATGATTACACACTGTCGGTTACAACATACAGGGCCGTTTTCACCAACAGGTGTTAAAAATGGCATCAGCAAATGTAACGTAACATTTGTTAAAGCGTTTACAAGACTGTTAAACTTCTAGCATTTCACGAATTTGTTTTCTAAAAATGTTATCAAACATGTGTTAACGCTGAGAGAATTGTAAATATTGCAGATCTAGAAGGCTGTGAATGATTGGTATGATTTTCTGAACGTACTACGATGCGCTTTTGTTTTTAGTTTCTTTTGCCGCCAATATTTGATTAAAGTAAGCACACAACGGAAACAATGGCGGATGAACAAAAGCCGACCGCGGTGGCCGAGGGGACTGAGGCGCGCCAGTCACTGTCTGCACGGCCACTACGGTCGGGGGTTACAATCCCCCTCGAGCATGGATATTTGTGCCGTCCTTAGTATTAGTTAGTTCATAAGTAGTTTGTAAGTTTAGAGACTGATGACCCCGTAGTTAAGTCCCATTTGAACATTTGATGAACAAAATCTGAAGACAAGTCGTGGGACAAATTTTTCATCTTTGGAGAAAGAATTATTAGTTGAACTAATAACTAAATATAAAGATATAATAGAAAATAAGAAGACAGATGTGGCAAACATAGAAGTTAAAGATGCAAAGTGGGAAAAAATTACAAGAGAATTTAATTGTAATGCTAATGTGACGACAAGAAGTACAAAGGAACTTCGCCAGTATTATACTAATTTGAAGCGAAGTGCAAAGAAGGACATGAGTGAAAAGAGACTTGAATGGTTGCAGACGGGTTGTGGAAAGTGCACTAAAAGTTGATGAGCTTAATAAGAAGATATGATAGATCCTGACTGCAATCCCACTGATTGTGATGCACAATATTGTGGTAAGAAAAACACGCTAGTATTACATCAGCCATTCAATTAAATCTCGTTACAATGTAAATGATATTACTTGCGTTTTGTTTTTGTTTCAGGAGAAACTTGAAGGCAAGCCAGACTGGTGAACAGCACATTGAAGTTTTCGGCATACTGCTGCAGGAGGTAACCTTGATAACGTTTATTGATATCCAGAGACGCCGGAACCATGCGGTCTGTAGGGCTTTTACCCGACCAATATTTGGAGGTTCAGATTTAATTTTGTTTTTAACAATATAAAATTAAACACTAATTTTGGTAGGATAAATATTGGAATTTAAAATTCGGTCAGTATTCTTTTAAGTTCCGGCGTCTCTGTCTAAATTTAAGTGCCATGAAAATAATATATGAGCTATATAACCTTTATTAATTTGAAACAATGAAATGTAGTCCTAATTTTCAATGTGTTTCTAGGCCTAGCATCCTAAAACCGAAGTTGAATAGTTTATCGGCTTTTCCTTTTACATTGTTTGTTCATTAAATCATTAAAGACGAAATTCAAATAAGTTAAAAAATAAATAAATAGAACTAGGAGAATCCTTGCCAGAACAGAACTGAACCCCGGTCATCCACTTCAGATATAATGTAGGCCACTGTTCTAGTCTCAATGGCATTGCGTGCACAATAACATAATTAAAAATCATCTGTAATTAAAATAGTAACATGTTACAAACTTCGTTATTGCTCTTTCAGGATGTTACTGAGAACACTACACTAATAAACACTTCTGTGTTGTCCTCACACGCTCCCGAGATGAGTGAATCCCCAGCGACGACACAAGTCACTGGAGAGGGCACTGCACAAGAAGAAATGACAACACCGGCAGTGAGTTCTCATATAATTTATGAAATCATTGTATTAATCCTAATAACTCAGAAAATATTAAAAATAATTCCATCTAATAATTTGGTAATAATAATAATTTATGCACTTTCAGTCTAGTTATTCTACGAAGAGAATTGAACAGAAGCAGCCATCTCAATCAAGGAAGGTAAGTAATTTACAATCAGCTGAAATTCATTGAAGGTCACTAGCAGAAGTACCAACGTTGTAATGAATTTTTTTTCTTCCCGGCCAGTCGAAGTCTCGACAGAATTTCAACTCTTGCCGAGTCAAGAACAAACCTCTGTGAACAAGAGATGGCATTAATTGAAAGAAAATATAATAAAGAATGTAATCTGTTGCATGTCAAGACACAAAATGCATTAATGAAGCAAGAAAACTTGCGAATGAAACAAGAAGCTATTCGTGAGAGATTAATATATTACAAAGAAAAGAGAGCCCGCCTTCAAAATTTAAATAATTACTCAGCAAAGTGAAAAATGCTTTGAATTTAATAAGTTTATGTTTTAATAATTTTGTTGTTGTAATAGGCCTAATTGTAGTAATATTAGTACCTTTCAAAATATGAAAAATCTTATGCAAATTAATTTTTAATAATCTTTGCAAATTAATTCTTAATATGATTATTTTCTTTATCGTAATTCTTTATAATATGATTCCATCTCATCTTTCAGATTGATGGAGCACTGAAATGGGACCATTAAACGTATAAGCAGTATGTTTAATGAGAATTAATGCAAATAAAAGTTATACCAGTTTAAACTTTACTTACACATGAAATGTTGTGCTGCAAATGCATTTCTATGAGCGGCTGCAGTTCCTTCGTTGTCCATGTGAAATGGAATGTGCATATTCCTGACCCCAGCATTCCTATTTCGTCTCTCTCTCACATGCTCATACAGTGGGACGTCTTCCGGGGGAAGTTCGTCCCTGGGCTCCACAGCTATGTTGTGTAACACAGCAGTTACAACAATAATGGTAAGTGTGGTTGAGTGTTTCGTGCGTCAACCAAAGTACAGGACTGGGAAACGTCTCTTCCAAACACTTATCATTTTTTCGACGGTGTTTCTTGTCCTGACGTGTGCAGCGTTATAATTTTGTTGCGCTCTTGTTCCTGGACGCAGGTAAGGGGTCAATAGATATTTTCTTATCGGATATCCACTATCGCCCAGTAGACCTCCTTCATTGATAGTTCCAATCTCATACTGAGCTGTAATGTGTGAAGCGTTGAAATCTGTACTATCATGTACCGAACCGGCCCAACGTGCAACAATGTTTCTGATTAGGAGGTTACTGTCAGAAATAACCTGAACATTCACAGAAAAATAGCCTTTTCGGTTACGATACATTTCCGCTATATTATCTCCAGGGGATTGTATTTCCACGTGCGTGCAATCTATGCAACCTAAAACTCCAGGAAAATGAAACTTTTCGTAGAAATCTAACACTACACGAGCTCGTTCATCACCCGAAGGAAATGTCACATGCCTAGGTCTCAACATTGCAATGGCTAATGACACTCTCGTCACAATTCTGCTTACTGAAGCAACTGATTCTCGAAGATTGTCTCCAACCATATACTTAAACGTAGCTGTCACATAAAATCGCAACGTAATTAACACTTGAAGCAAAGGTGAGATCGGCATATTTCTATTAGATCCATATTCCAACATCTCCCGCAGTTCCTCGGTAATCTTCAAAACAACTTGTTTTGATAGTCTATACCTCTGAAGAAAATCTTTATCCGACACTTCATTTCACCTCATAGGACTTTCTTCTCTATTGCGAATGGCATTTAGACGATCCAAATATAGCAAATCTACATCGAACGCTGAATTTGCGCCCGCCATCTTGACAATACTACAATTGTTAACACCTAAGCAACGGAAATTTGGACTGTTAGTTTAACACGAGATTCAACACGAGTGTTAAGCGAACATAAGTTGATGTAATGCAATGTTTGTTTCAACTAATGCTACATAGACTAACAACCGTGTTCACTCTCAACAACTGTTGGTGAAAACGGCCCACTGTGTTTTTAAGCCAGTTAATAACGAATAGAATGTTACAACTGTGGTCACATCCTATAAGACGCTCGTGAAGTGTATTTCTAAAAGCCTTCCGGTGGTGTAGAAATGTGGAATCGAATTGAGATCCCTTGTCGATAACACTTATCATTCATTTGAATAAATGAGATGATAGCTCTCAGAAAACTGACACTGCTTGATATTCGCTCAATCAGTAATTATAAATGACTGGATCCTGAGTTTTTATTGGATCATATAAGAAACATAAATCAATAAATAAAAAACAAAGACGAACGTCCTGCCGACATCGTGGTAATTACAAACGAAACACACGCATGGAATGTTTTTATCTAAGATAGGGTAAAAATCGGCCGTTCCCCTTGAAAAGAACCATGAACCATCTACGCATTTTCCTATAGTGATTTAAGGAAATCACGGAAGACCTAAATCAGAATGTTCGGAGTCAGGTTTAGATCGTCGACCTGAAGAACTGAAGAGTGCGAGTCTATTGTTTAATCACTCGCGATCAAATACAGTCCTATTATTCAATCTTGCTAAACTAACAGCCGGCAAAATTGCTGTCGCCATTATAAACTGATTCACTTGTTCATTATGTACCCCACTCCCCAAACCGCAGAGTCTCCTCGCCTCCACGTACACCAGAACAATCAATGCTAGTGCATACCTGCTGAAGGTTCTTCATTTTATATTTTTGCTGAAGGTTCTTCATTTTATTTATTTTTTATTTTTTATTTTTATTTATTTATTTATTTATTTATTTATTTTTGTCTGACTTCCACAACAATTACGAAAGAAAATCTATGTCAGTAAATCCGAATAAATTGTAATAATGATTTTTTTTTAAAATAAAATCGTTCACGCCAACCTAGTTTTAAGCCCTTTTTAAACGATGAACAAAAGTGAACAAGATAGATAATAGTCTACTGCAGCGCTCCTAGCGTACTAGCCCTGAACTACGAACTCATGCAAGATCTTGTGACAGCGTCTTTAGACGATAAACGTAATCAGACAATAGTACCCGATGTTGAAAGTGAGGTTATGACTGGCGATCTGTTATGTAGGAAGTCACAGTATAATATTGGAATTGAGGAAACAAAGCTAAACTTTGCAATGTATGTTTTTCGTCAACTTAGTGTTGAAAAGTGCATCGACATCTATTTTCAAGCGAAAAAATAAACACATGAATACATCAAACAATATTTATAAGAGCATAAATAGAGCTTGTTTACTTGATCTACTACGACGTTTTTATTTTTTTTTTTTTTATTTTTTTTATTTTATTTTTTTTTTTTTTTTATTTATGGGACTTAACTACGGGGTCATCAGTCCCTAAACTTACAAACTACTTATGAACTACTTACGAACTAGGACGGCACAAATATCCATGCCCGAGGGGGGATTCGAACCCCCGACCGTAGTGGCCGTGCAGACCGTGACTGGAGCGCCTCAGTCCCCTCGGCCACCGCGGCCGGCTACTACGACTTGCCCGCTGACATTGTTAATAACGTCATGAACAACTGAATTTTTGTCCCTCATTTGGACTGATTTTTTTTCATTTAAAATGTTATTTAATGAAAATTTCGTCATCAAATTACAATTTTATTCAAACAAACAATTGGCTTCAATCTCTTCTGTTATAATATTGCAAAACATAAACCAGTTTTCGGCTTCAGATATACGATCTCACTTTTAGGAGGACGCTCAATTGAGAAAAATGTTTTATGTCGTTATGAAACATTTGCAATTTACCGTTAAACAAAAGTATAATAATAAAGAAAAAATTAACAAGAGACATTTACGTGCAAAACGTGTAACCGTCGAATACAGCGTGAAAATCGCATGTCGAAAATAGGTTAACATGGGAGTCGCGATGTTAGCAGACGACAGTTCCATCGAAACATTCTTCTCGAGAAAGCACACGTTGACGTGTGGTAACGGTCCAGCGACTGACAGTGTGAATTCCGCCATTAGATATACATTGTGGAATACGTTCTGTTCATAAACTTCGACAAAACGCAAAATAAACGTAAATATGAAGGAAAATGGCAGAATAACTGGAGCGGTGACTGCTGCATGCGCAGTGAACCTACTAGTGCCGAATTTAGAAATGACCCAGATTTTTTTTTTTTTTTTTTTTAATCATTATCGCACTTCGATACTAGCGCAATCATACTAGTGCACCCGTTCAAACGATAGATGGCCGCAATTAACGCAACTTGTTGTCAATCTATTACAACTTCGTTCATCGTTTAAAACGGGATTCAGGCTGTAGATCACATCATCAGGTGTTACAAAAACAAGGGAGATGTAAATAAAATGTATAATTAACTATAAAATGGTGGAAATAAACAAGCAGTAAGCAGTTGATTCAATACAAAGAATCCAGACAAGTTAAATATAAAATTTATCAATTAGTGACGTCCATTGCGGGTGGGGTAAAGTACCTTTGAGACAACCAGCATCACAACGGATAAACGGGGCCTAACCCAAGGGCGTATCCAAGTTCAGAGCTAATATAGGGGAGGGGGGGTGGGCAGATCATATTACCCTGGAGGAATAGTGACGATGGACACCTCATCTGAATAAACACAACAGAAAACACCTGGAAAACATTATTAATAAATATTGTAATCTTAAGAATGCACTTGCGTGACGATACGTTTCAATTTAGTAATAATATTCTCAGATTTGCTGAAAATTTCTCAATTACTGCTTTTCTAACATCTCGCTGTGTGCCTTGACGTAATTTCGGTGTTAAATTGTGAAATCTTTTCTTTCGCTGCTCTGCTTTTGATCAACTAAAACTTGTATGTTGCCCCAAGGTACTCTCAAGTAACTTTTAAAAACCCCATAAAAATTCGTCAAGTAGCTTTGGAGATTAACGTTTCCAAAGAGAAGGACAAACATGACTGATTTGCGAAAAAACATTAATTTTCGACTTCTTCTCTTTCCAATTTTCGTTGAACAAAGTCTGTATCTTGACTCAAGGTAGACTCAAGTTACCTTTAAAAATCTGGTACAAATTCGTGAAGTAGTTTTGGAGATTAGCAGATTCTGATGGACAAATAGGCATGAACGACTGTTACTGATTGCCCTTTAAGTTACAATATGTTCTTTCTACGATTATAATGAAAAAATAACCATATGTTGCCACAAACTAGGTTTAAATTACCTTTGAAAACGCATGAAAATTCGTCTTGCACATTTGAAGATTAAAGAGTTCAAAAACACTAAGAACACACACAATTAGGGTTTATATTATTATTATCCACCCCATAAACCACAGACATTGTCGAGGTGGGGTGGCTTGCGTTCCTCAGCACTATAGACTGCCGTATTGTAGGTGCAACCACAGTGGAGGGGTATCTGAGGAGAGGCCATACAAACGTATGGTCCCTGAAGAGGGGCAGCAGCCTTTTCAGTAGTGCAGAGTAATTGACAGATGTGGCTTTGTAACATCAGCTTTGCCATGCTGTTACTGCGAACGGCTGAAAGCAAGGGGAAACTATAGCCCTTAATTTGCCTGAGGACATGCAGCTGTATGAATATATGATGATGATGGCATCCTCTCCGTGCGGGAACTATTCAAAGGGATGACATCATCAGGAAAGACTACACTCCCATTCTAAGCATCCGAGCGTGGAAAGTTAGATCCCTTAATCTGGTAGGGAGGTTAGTAAATTAAAAAAGGGAATTGGATATGTTGAAGTTAAGTAGGGATTAGTGAAGTTCGGTGGAGAGAGAGGAACAGGATTTCTGTAAATACAAAATTAGTTGGGGGGTATTACAGGAGACGTTTTAATAATGAATAAGAATATAGGAATGCAGGTAAACTACTACGAGTAGCGCAGTGATCGCATTATCGTAGTCAAAATAGATTTGAAAGCGAAAACCGACCACAGTAGTACATTTTTATATGCCCACTAGCTCTGCCGATGATGAGGAGATCGAAGAAATGTATGAGATGGTAAAGGAAATTATTCAGACAGTTAAGGGAGAGGAAAACTAAGTTTGTGATGGGGGACTGAAATTCGGTAGTAGGAAAAGGAAGGGAAAGAAAAATAGCAGGTTAATATGGACTGGGGTAAAGGAACGAAAAAGGAAGCCACCTGGTAGAATTTTCTACGGTTTTGGTTCAATAATCATGAAGACGTGGAAGAGACCAAGAGACACCGGAAGGCACAAGATAGATTTTAGAATGGTAAGGTTTTAAACTGTAAGATATATCCAGGGGCCAAAATTGATTCTGACCACGTCTTATAGGTTATAAACTGAATCGGAAGAAACTGCAGAAGGATAGGAATATAAGGAGGGTCCTGGATACATTGAAGGAACCTGTGGTTCCTGAAATTTTCAGATTGATATTTAGGCAACAATTGACAGAAACGGTGGAAGAGTAGAAGAGGAATGGGTCGCTTCAAGAGATGAGTTAGTCAAGCCGGCAGAGGACCAAATAGGTAGAAAAGCAAGACGTACAGAAAATCCTTGGATTTCACAGGAAATACTAAATTTACTTGATGAAAGGAGAAGCTATAAAAACGCAATAAACGAAGCAGGAGAAATGGAATACAGACGACTAAGACACGATATTGATAGTAAGGGCAAAATGGATAAGTAGGAGTGGCTGGAAGCAAAATGCAAATCTGTAGAAGAATGTATAACTAGGGGGAAAATAGATACCGCCAAAGGAAAACACAAAAGGCATTTGGAGACAAAAATCATAAGTTGCATGGATATCAAGAACGAAGATGGAAAAACAGTTCTGACGTAAGAAGCGAAAGCTGAAAGTTGGAAAATGTATATTAAGAGGGTCAACAAAGGAAATGAACTTCGAGATATAGGAAGGGAAGAGGAAGTAGGTAGTGGTGAAGTAAGAGATACTATACTGAGAGATGAATTTGATAGATCACTGAAACAACTAAGTGGAAATGAGGTCCCTGGGTTAGATGACATCCCCCCAAAGCTATTAATTTCTGGGAGAACCAGCCATGACAAAACTATATCTAAGAGACAGGCAAAACAACCTTAGCCTTCAAGAAAAACTTAATAATCCTCATTCCAAAGAAAGCAGGTGAAGACAGGTACGAAAATTACAGAACCTTCAGTTTAATAAGTTATGGTTGCAGAATCTTAACATGAATTATTTACAGAAGGTTGGAAAGGCTGATTGATGCTGACCTCGGGGAAGACCAGTTCGGATGTAGGAATACAAGAGGTAATATTCACCTTAAGACGTACCTCAGATGATAGATTAAGGAAAGGCAAACCTACATTTCTAGCTTTTGTAGATTTCTAGAAAGATGCTGACAATGTTGACTGGAATACACTCTTTTAAATTTCGAAGTCAGCAGGGGAAACATATAGGGAACGGGAGGTTATTTACAACTCATACATTAAATGAACAGCTGTTATTAAAGTTAAAGGGCATGAAAGGAATGCAGTGGTTAAGAAAGTAGAAAGACAGGGTTGTAGCCCTCTCCATTGTTATTCAAATTGTACATTGAACAAGCTGTGAAAGAAATTTGTAGAAGGAGCTAGTGTCCAAGGTGAAGAAATGAAAACATTGTGTTTTGCTTATGTCATTGTAATTCGGTGAGTGATCGTAAAATATCTGGAAGAGCAATTGAACGAAATGGACAGTGGTTTTGAAAGGAGCATATAAGATGAACATTAACATGAGCAAAACAAGGTTAATGGTATGCAGTCTTAGGAAACCAGGCGATGCTGAAGGAATTAAATTAGGTGATGAAACAATAAAGGTTGTAAATGACTTTTGTTACTTGGGCAGAAAAATAACAATTCAATTTTCATTTATCTATTTCAGAGACATCAGTCTTATGGTTCCTTTGACGTGGTTTAGAACCTATTCATTTCAGAGTAGCATTTCCACGTTGAAACACGTCCACTGATTGTGTGGTGGTGTTCCATTTTGATTTATTCTGTATCCTAAAGTGTTTCTGCACCATTAATGTTATCTATATGTGTTTTATTTATTTTATTATTTTTATTAACGATCGATGCCCGATGCCCCATATTTATGTTTTTCCAACCATGTGATTGAACTTGTGTGTTCATGTGAATGCAGAAGGTTGCTCTTAATATTGACTGACTGTAGCGCAATGACTTACAGTCACCACCTCCCGCTTTAGGCATCGTTTTGCTGTAGTTAAGAACGCATGACTTCTTTTGTCGTCTGTTCTTAGTGTATTAACAACCTAATCATGGATGAAAGATGTCACCTCTCTGAGAGCGGCTGTGGAGGAAATTGTCTTCGCCAGATAGTGAGGGTTGGTAAACATTCGGCTCTAAACGCACTCTGCATCGTTTTCAGCGCGTTCTATATCCGGTGTGTGGTGTGGAAGGTTTTTTCCCTGGCCTTAGAGCTACACTCTGCACTCTTTATTCTGGCTCTGACGATTGTGGAAGTAAGTACTTTGGCCTGCAGCCATGGTTTTATTTATACTAGCTTTCTTCTATATGAATTCTCACATGTGCTTCACTTGCTCGTTCTAAATTAATTTCTGTTTGTAAATGCTATGAAATTGAGCATGGTCACACACAACATGGTACTTGAGAATAGTGAGCCACTGCCTCCCCACACATGAGCTCGTTTAGTGCTCAGTGTACTTAAAATCAGTGATCAAGGCACCTGCCATCTCATCAAGATGCCACCAACGCTTCGTTTCGGCGCTGCTTTCAAGTATTCCCAGAGAGTAATGTACTGCCAAGCATTACGTGCATGTCTGTAAATGAATGAATGTGCTTTTAACTACCCATTGTGTGTTTGCAAATTTCCTCTCACGTTACCTCCATATTCATAAAGGGCAGAAACAATTTTACTATGGGCAGTAATTATATGATTTACTTCACTTTTGTACAATGTGTTTGCTTAATTTCGTCTCCCCACATTTAGTTGCTTCTTCATTTTTCTGAATAGATTATGATTTTAAAGTATCAAACCTCTGCTTTATGATTTCATGCTCCCCATCCCATGTTTATCTATTCACTTATTTTTTAACATTGATTTTGTGTTTGTTAAAAGTTGGCTGCTCCCCTAAGGAGTGAGAAGTTAGATAAATTTATGTTGCACATTTACTGTGGCCACTCATAAAGTAATTTAGAGCAGCAGTGAGAGTTTTAACTTTCATTTGCGGACCTCAACTGTCCGAGATTTTGCTTATTTTAATAACAGGCTACTTTCAACGTCCTCAGTTATTTCATGAGTCAATTCCAACGTTTGTCTTCCCATACTCTTTTAAACCGTTGCATCTTCCTTTAGTGCCTTGGGGGTTAATCCCACTTGTCTTAATACACGTCTTATCATCCTGTCTCTTCTTCTTATCAGTGTTTATATGAGATTTCCTTCGTTGATTCTACAGAGAATCTTATTTGTTATTTCGCCCATCAATTTTTCCCCATTTTTCTGTAGCGCCATATCTTCAACACTTCGATTCCCCTAGCTTCTGGTTTTCCGGCTATCCCATATCAAATCCACATAAAGATCTACTCCAAACATTGGCCCATGTTCTCAAAAGGGAAAAAAAGAAAAAAAAAGTCCCTCACATTAACGCCAACATTTAACACTAGTAGACTCCTCCAGAGTATGAATCACTTCTTTGGTTGTTCCACACTATATTATACATCCTCCTTGCTTCGTCCGTCTTCATAGCTTATTTTACTTTCGAGGATACTGAAACCATTATCTCCATCTACAACCTCTACTTCTTCCAATAACTTTTGTGCTTTTTGGGTTTTAATATCATTCCATATTCTGCATCAGTAGACTGTTCTTTCCAGTGAACGTATCATGTAATTCCTTTTCACTTCGCTTTCAGTTAGGATAGCTATGTTAATTTTCGTAAAACTCCAGAACATTTCTTTTATCTCTATCATTTTTTTCTGCCATATCTATATGGCTTCGTTCTTGGTTTTGCAATCTTAATTATTAATCGTCCTTCTTTGTAGCTTTTTCCTTTTTTTCTTAGAATTTATGGAACTTTGCACTAATTTATGTCATGGAACTCTTCTTCCGAGAGAACAGATTCTTAGACCGACTCATGGCATTCCTTCAGTCTTGCTTCCATTATCGAGGGCAATGTCAGAACCTGCGTCTCTCTTCCCTTCCTGCGTGCTACAGCGAATGTTTGTAAATCTATCTGACCAAACTGCGTGGTCATCAGTCAGTAGCTTACAAACTACTTAAACTAATGTTAATTAACCTGAGGACAACACACACACACACGCACACCTATGCCCCAGGGAGGACTCGAACCTCCGAGGGCGAGCAACCGTGCGCCGCAGCGAGGCGCCTTAGACCGTTCGGATACTCCACCGCGGCTACGAGGTATTTCTGAACGTTAGAGAAAGTCTTCCTTCACATATGTACTGCTTCATCTTTCTCAATTTTCAGATGAGAAAATTTTCATTCACTTGGGCTTGATAAAGACTTTCAGTACACTCTACCCAGTCATTTAACAGACATTCATCTTTCCTTTCTACCTCTGTATTTATTTGGATCTCCCGTTAACTTTGTCGGATACTGGATACATCTTTTAGCACTCAACCTCTTTCTCCAGTGTTTCAGTTTTGGAGCCAATTTTTCCTGGTGCCTTTGTCCCTTTATCTTCTCAGCTCGTTGTTCAGTCTCCCGAATTGCGATTTTCACTCTCGAGTTTGTTCGTTTTTGCTTTATATCCATTATGCCATCTTCAATATGGCGTCGGTAGGCCACATATTTGTTTGCTTGCACTTCTCCGCCGACTGTTTTATTTTCTAATGTTGCACTTGTCTCTAAAGCTTTTCCCCACGTTTTTGTTTGATATCATTCTTTAGGGCATCCAAATTAAATTTAGCTGTCAACATTCTTTTAAATGCAACAGCAGTGCTGACGTCCGCAGACCCTAGTTGACTTTACCCGGTCTTCAGAGAGCGTTAAGACCTACATTTATCTGTAATGTGTTGAATGTTGTGGTGATAGTTAATATCTAGTCCTGGATAAGCCGCGGAATTTCTATGAAGTCCGAAATCTATACTGTATTGGTAAATAATCGACCACGTATCGGTCGTTGACTACGTTAGATATCCATGTTTATCCGTGTTTATCGTTGTCGATTATTGCTTTCCGATCACCGAAGGCTATTGCAGACGTCTTTTTTTCTGTCTTGCCACATGTGGAGAAGGAGAAGAATGTATGTGCCTGTGTATCCTCTATATGGTCAGAAACCATTCATTCGATTCCAATGAAACTTTGGTGAACTGTTGTGATATTACAGATACAGGGGGAAGCTGATTGTTTCCATGTGAAAGCCGGGTTTTGCCACGGCGTTGGGTTCCCTAGCCGGCCGGCTACCAGTTTCTACCTAGTAAATGGGATAAAGCACGTAGTCAGGTTTTTCTTAATGTGGTCGGAAAACGGAAGCAACGCTCTTGAATGAGCGAGGTCGGCTAACCTAGAATGCCACACACATTAGTCTAAAAATCCACATAAAATCAAGGAATGATCATACGACAAATATAATTATTTGAATGGATTCAGGAGACTTCGGAGAATCAAACGCTGTAACTATAATTTCAATATCCCTTACAGATAAAATGCCGACAAATTTCACTACTATAATGATAATAAGAATTATATTTACAATTATTGATACGCAGTGTTTATCAGTAACAATTTAAGAGGCAAATGGGCAGCATTTCCCCACGCTTCATATCAAAAAAGACGTACCACGTTATTTCAGTATTCTTCCAGTAAACTTTGTTTTACTCTCATGTTCTGCTTTTCGTTGAGGTAATAATAGTCTTGTGTCAGAACATAGATTCCACCACAGAAACACAAAAGATGAACGCAGCAAAGCACATTACGTTTATATATGTATTTTATTACATTTAGTATTATTCTTAGTAACGTACGTTTATCGTGTAGACTGCCACTTAAATATTTCATGGCCGACTAAAAGTAGTATATGTGCAGCAGATAATTTATATATAAACAATTATAAGTATTTGTGAACAACAACTGAATATATTTGTATAAAAAGCTATGATAAATTAAATATTAATTGTGTAACTATATTTCGACGGCGGTAGTACATCTGAACAGTGAGACGTCACTTTTAATGGCTATCTGAACACAGAGATTCACTCTCAAACGTTTTTTAGTATTGGTAAATATATGTTTGTTAATTGCAAACAACATTGTAAGGGAGGTGGTCAAAGCATTTAATTCTGTGATATTCAAATGTATAAAATAGTTTGGAACAGGAATTGTATTTTAAAGATGAGACGTTAGGATGCGCGGAAGGATACAATTTTGGGAGTAGGGAGATCACGCTTTTCGAATGTTGGAGAAGGGACTCGTAGCTTGGACGTGGTGGTGAAAGCTTATGACGCTAAGTGGTTTGAAACCGCGTTACGAACTTGTCATTTGGAGAGATAGGCATGTGTGGACTTAAAAATTTACGGGACTGTGACTGCAGAACATAGCCTCTGCTTGAAAAGTGATAAACTATGCACGGTAGGACCGCTATGGAGCTGTGATAATTCAGCAATCGTGTACTCGTGTGATGATATACTGTGTTTTATAACAAATACTTTTATCGCGGATTAACTTTGAACTGAAAAGTTCGATGGACTTCTCTAACTAATGATAATTTGGAACTTGTACTCTCGGGTGCGTGTGATACTTACTGTGCCTCCCATGAAAATTAGTTGGGGAAATATTTATTTTTTTACCGATGTATAAAGTAGGACCACCTCCGCGTTTCATGTCTAATAAGAGTAATAAACTCCATTTATAAAGCCTTACTTGGTGAGTGAATCACTTCTTTATCCTAGAATCCATTCTGTTGGCCACTCAGAGGTTTAATTTATGTTTGTTTCATATTTTATCACGTTATCATATGCAGATTGATAGAGTGGCTAAACTACAGATTAATCATAGATCTTGTTTAAACAGATTGAGTAGCTGTTTAGGGTGTAGAAGCTGACATACATAACTCTCCCCTATCAAAAGGGACAACGAGCGATAAACTTTTACTACCCTGACTTATGTATTGCCAAACTCTTATTGGTGAATACCGATAGGAAGGTTGCACTGATCACTGTACATTCACGAAGGTTCCTGTCCCAAAAAGAAAAGAGCACGACACATTGCGCAGGAGATATGACATCATAAATAATGAGAGGCGTCCGCCTTAGAATACCCAGATTTATGCTTCAATTATTGGAAAATGGGAGTAGCTAGGGACCTGCAACAAAGTTTCCATGTAATTTCGTACGCTTATGTAGCGTTTCGTAACTGACCTCCCCCCCTTCAACACACACACACACACACACACACACAAAACAAGATGAAACGAAAAAAAGTCTATCGCTCACAACAGTTTCGCTATAGATGCCGCAAAACTGTCGCATCAGGCATGACCTATTATCAAATAAAGTTAGCATCACAGATTTGCATGTTACTATTTATTTTTGTCTGCAAGTCTCCCTTAATTCTCTTGCATCTGAAATCTGTTTTCTTCATCTCTATCTATAATAAAAGCGAAAGGGCACTCTCTCATTCACTGAATAATCACGAAATCTCGAAAACTATAGTCGGGCCGCTGAAACATGTCACTTGACAGTTTGTACGTAGTTCGCGCGAAGTTGGCTATACTGCGACTACGAGGTTGCAATAACTACACAGCAGACGACTACAGCGTCAGCTGATAGCTCAGTACGTCCGAAATATGTACTGGAATTGTCGCCTAAGACAGTGAATAAGAACGGTCGCATAATAATTTATACGAAAGTATAACGCAGAATGTGTTATTTCAACATTCAAATCACCAACAGAGAAATACGATTTGTTAATATGCGAAACCGTGAAATAAATAAAATAGTCTAACTTAAGGACAGTGTCTATGAGATGTTATTCCGAATTGTTAACGTAATAGATGCAAATGAAATGTCGTACAATAATGTAAAGATATTCATAACAAAGAACACGCACCCAACAATCGTAATACGAAATTAAGAAACAGTTGCATTCTGCGATGCAGAGTGAAAGAATTAATTTTGCATAAATTTACACTCACCGGTTTATGAAGTCAATGGCGCAATTCCGTCAAGTTCTCCATCATCACTGGCATCTGAATCAGCACCAAACCCGTCGTCGTCGTCGTCGTCGTCGTCATCATCATCATCGAGGGAAATCATCAATTGTTCATGTTCATTTATTATTCCATCTATAGTCTGTGCTTCTTTAATAAGTTTCGAAACATGCTCTACTTTCTTTCTCCACGAGTTGGCGTCAACAGTAGCAAGTCCTTCAAGTAAAAGTCTTTCCACTTCCGTTATAGTGAAAGACTTGTTTTTCTTCCTAATATACGTCTTTACGTCACCCCAAACCAATTCAATGGGGTTGAAATGGCAGTGATACGGTGGTAGCCTAATTACCGTATGACCCTGTTCCCTTGCCACTTCGTCTACTACATACGTAGGTGTCACAGGTTTATTATGCTTCACGAGTGAATACAACAGCAGCTTTGTCATACTCATATCTGCAGCAATGTCTCTCGCTAGCAACCACTGTACCATAGTTTCTTTCCGGTCACTAGTTGTCGGAGTTTTGTCTAGTATGACCGAATGGTAAGGTGCATTGTCCATTACAAACACTGTTGGGACACTAAACTGCGACAAAAAATTCTTAAACCACTGCAGGAAACGTTGGTGGTCCATATCTTCGTGGTAATCACCAGTTTTTCTGGATCGGAAAAGTCCGTCATTCACAAATCCACTTGAGGATCCTGCATGTGCCACAATTAATTTGGCACCTCTTCCTGTTGGCTGATGACCACTGCTATTTGGAGTATTGTCTGTCCAGCATTCATCAACAGCTTCTCCGGCGTTGACCCAGGTTTCATCTAACCATACAATGGAATGTATATCACTGCCTTTAATTTTATGCAAGAATATACTTCTAGCTGCAACAACATGCGGCTTTTCGAGTAATAGTCTTCGTCCATTTAACTTTTTGAAGCGGAAGCCCATACTTCTTAACACCGTTTTCAGAGACGTTTTTCCACCCGAGAAAAGATCGCATGCTTTTAACGAAATTAGCAACTTCGCTACAGTCGGATATTCTTTCCGGCTATAATAGTCATAAATATGACGACGGATTGCGTCCGTTTGAAACAAATCGAGATCGGTAACAGGGCGAGGCTGCTTCTTTTCCTTGCCTGGGGTAGCTAAAAACACACTGTTTTCTTCACTCGGATTATCTTCCACACGGTTTGTGTCACTGACTTGAAGTTCTTGAAGCAGCACACCTTTCCTAATAATCGTTCTTTGACTCAGTCCTAGAGTTTTCGAGGTACGCTCTAAGACTTTATCAGCCGGAATTGATGGTTCCCCGTGAACAGAAACAAACTCTCTCTCTTGTTCGTAGAACTCCCGCGTTCTTCTAATTAATTCCATTGCCTGGCTATTTAACGGCACTCCGCGACGCAATGGATTGTCGTTAGATTGAAGACGCCGTTTCGGTGACATTTTTTTAATAAATAAAAAATGTACGCAAAGCAGTACAATCACAAACGATACAAAAGCAGACGATAGCCCACGAGCACACAAAGCTTTCATAGAACGCGGCAACGTGGTAGTGACGACGACGGAACCGGCATTCGCAGCTGTGCTGTGATTGGTTCAGAAGACGCAGCGTCTCGCGTTCGTCATTTGTTTTTCACTCATACTGGCAACTTCACAACACTCGTGGAGTGACCTTGAAGTGACATGTTTCAGCGGCCCAACTATACTTCACCTATGGAGCTGAAATTTGGCAGGAATGTACTTTATATGTAAAAAAAATTCATATAAGAAAGTATTTAGTGAAAGGTGCACGCCGAAGCAAATTTATCCTACAGACTCATGAAATCTACAGATTCATTCCGAACTTCACGAAATTTCGCACGCTTGACCTTCAAAACAAGAGGAAGGTCACCGTCTACCTTAAGTTTCATACAGTGCAAGGGGAAGGGTACTTATCTTATGGAATTTTACAAAATGCATAGTTTTTCTCCAATATTTATGAATTTTTGCACACGTCACCTTTAAACGAAGACGAAGATGACAGGGTACATAAATGTTTGTATGGTACATGACAGAGGGTAACTTGCACAAATCTTTTCTAAGAGAGGAATAGGTGCAAACGAACGGAGAGATGGGAGAGAAAGAGGTGAATGCAGAGAGAAGGGGGAAGCGATGTGGACTACGAGGATGTAAGATAAATAAACACCGGAGCAACGCCGGGATTACAGCTGATCTATCAATACAAGTGAATTGCAGCAAGTATGGAAGCGCATCACTTAAGATGGTTTCGCCGATTTGCCTGATTTTTTTTTCTGTGTTCTGTTCGTAATTCTCAGGACAGAGTTTATATGAAAGAAAATTTTTGGAATATCTACCGGAAAAGAACAGAATTTGAGAAAACCTGAAAGTACTCTTCCAGCTCGAAACATTTTTTTAGATTTTCCAACAATCAGCTGATTCACTCGCTACTCTCCTATCGACCAAATACCCTGTAACGGAGCGAACAAATACGACATGGAGGTTGGAATTAAGGGAGATGGCGTTATGCACACATGGTTAAAACAATTAGACAAATTTAACATGAAACGTTGTTTATTGAGAAGCCTCTTCGTATTATTCTTACCACCACGGTGTTATCGTTAGTGATAATATCTTTGGAGTATTTCAAACATAGAATTGATGCCAACTCGTGATATTTTTGAGTGCTAAAAACAAATGAGGTAGAGATCGTGGTTTACTTCTTTAGAACAATGCCTCCACTGCGGCGTCGTGATATCGTTCGCTGTTCGCGCAAAGCAGTCCTACTACGTGATTGTAGAGTCAACGAAACGGACGAAGAGTGCATATAGCGCTTGCAGCGAGAAAGAAATTCTCAAGCGCGATCCGTTATGACTCTGGAACAACGGGTACAGTCAAGTAAAAATATGCGGTTTAGTTTTCCTTTTTCAGTTATTTTTAACATGAAACAGGAAAGTTGTTTTTATGCCTAAATTTATAATCATACCTGTTCGTAAAATAAAACCCCCAATAGCCATCCATTTTGACTTCTATTCCCAATCAGGATCCTCATAGCAATAAAAATAAATAAGATTAGAGAGAGAGGGAGGAGGAGATAGAGAATGGGGAGATGAAATAGATTTCAAAATGGAAACGATATAGACGCAGAGAGGAGATGTATATGGTGTAGGATAAGAGGAAGTTGTGTGAAGGTGACATGGAAACGGGTAGGGGGATGAGGAGATGGAGATAGAGGAGGAAGGAAGGGATAGACATAGGGAGAAGACGAGATTAGGGTATATATCCCATACACATTAGTCACTGCGAAGCGTTGCTAGGTTTGGTAGGATTATTTAAAAAAAATACATATCGATTTCGTTCCCATGATGGAACTTCGTCAGTGCTGTAAAATACGTTTTCTTGATTTAGACATTAAAACAACATAAAAAATTTATACGCTAAGAATGTTACGTTTGAATAATGAACCATGTACTCCGCATAAAACAATTAAAAGTTCCATAAAGTAACTAAGAAGGTCTTCATGGTACATGTTACAAGTTTAAAATTAGGTAGCTGCTTACAGTCACCTACGCTGCTTAACTTGATGGTGCTTGGTGCCTGGCGCCCTCTTCATTTGAAAAGTTTATTACACTGTAACATTTTTCAAAAGATAAAAAACATTATATGTACAAGTAGCTTGTTACGTTTTAAGTAAGAACTCGGGCAGTTGAGATCTGAAAATGTATGTTAAAACGCTCACTGCTGCTCCAAATGACTTTACGAGGGTCCACAACACTTGCACAACCTTAAATTTATCTAACTGCTCACTCCTTACAGGGGCAGCCAACGTTTTAACAAACGCAAAATTATTGTTAACAAATAAAAGAATATATAATTAAACATGGGTCAGGGAGCGTGAACTCATGTAGTAGAGGTTTGATACTTTAAAATCATAATCTATTCAGTAAAATGAACAATCAAATAAATGCAGGAACACGTGACAGCAGCATCGAAACGAAGCATCGGCGGCGATTTAACGAGATGGTGGGTATCTTGATCACAAATTTAACAACACTATGCATCAAACGAACTCATGTGTGGGGGATGCATGTGGTGTACCACATGGTGTGTGTGACACACTGAAATAGATAGCATTTACGAACAGAAATTAATTCAGAATGAGCAAGTAACGTATATGCAAGAATTCGTGCAGGACAAAGCTAGTATTAATAAAACATGGCTGAAGGCCAAAGTAACGACTGTTATGGAAGCAAAAGGTGCAATTGCTCATACAAGAAAAGAAAGATGGAAGCAAACTAGAAAATCTGTGTAATATTTAACATACTCTTGGATACAGATGCAACATATATAAATCTGGCGAATTGCTCAATAATAATAAGAATAAAATAATTAACACACAAATAGATAACATTAATGGTGCAGAAACACTTTAGGTTAATGAAGAACTCAAAATTGAACATGACCACACATTCAGTGGACATGTTTCATAGATATAAAAAGGCGTAAACCGTATGAGCACCCTGAGGCAATAAAAAGGATGTTGCATCCCAAGAGTGTAGGAATAATTTGACAGACGAAGTTAAATATGTCAATAGCAGAGAACCTCAGCTTACTGATGCCAGGAGACACCAAAATCTCCAGCCTAAGAGTTTAGGGGCCGTGCTGATAAACAGAAATGATTAGATCTCCTTCAATCTCTTTGGCACTGTGTTGCGTTGTTCCATCCGAACCTTTATTACCGCTACCCATTTATTCTGACATTCGAAAGTCATCATCGTTAATAGAATATTTGTGTGTTCCACCTTACCTTCTTCGCTTCCACGATAACTACTCCGTTCATTCCATTTGCTTGGTCACCTGAATAGAATACTTTGCAGTTGTCACTTTGTAATTCGCCTTTTCCTCCCAGTCTTACCTCGAATATTACAAGAACATCTAGATTGTTAGGCTCTATCTCGTTTTTGTTTCTTTTTTACGTTCGCCTAATTATAAGACGATGCGATTATTCCGTTAGTCAGTAATTAAATTTCCCTCTTTCCCTTTCATTTTCCTTGCTGTTACACCTTCAACGCTTGTATGAGCATCCTCACGTGCGTGAAATCTGATGGTTCGAGACGTAGGTCAATAAAGGGTGTATACGGCCTGTAGAAAGAGATTTTGAAACGGGTTCAGTCAGTGTGTGGCTCGAGACAGCAGTGCTGCGATTCATCAGACAGGAGTTTTACGATTAAGGTCAGAGTTCCAGGGTACGGGGAACTCTGCCCCATGATTTCAATTCCCGCGATGATACTCAGTAATGCTCGCTGACTGTAATAAACATTGAACTTTTAAAGAACTTTGCTTCGGCTTCGTGTACCGTATTATACACCGCTTAAGTATTCATTTGTTTGTAATATATTTAACATGTTTTGCTACAGTTGTGGAATATTTCTAATGAAGTATACCTACTTCGCCTTACCAGAGAACACCCCCACAACAGGACGATACTGTTGTGTCAGTTGTCTTAACAGAGCCGTGGACAGTGTTGATCAGTTCCCTTGTGGTTACGCAGCACACAGTATAAAATATAGTGGTTTTATCAGAGTACATACCTTCAGCGTTGCCTCGGTACTTAGTTCTATTCAATCAGTCCACCTCACCTGCACTTTCTGTGTTAATCTCTTCATCGCTCCTTACTCTGTATATCTTCTCCTCTCCCTCATCTCTCATCTTCTCTCTCCATCTCCTCTACCTCATTTTGTCCATGTCATTCTTTACAGTTCATCTCATACGTCTTTTCCCACCCCTCCTCCCTATTTATGCCTCCCTATTTTTAATTAACCTCGTGACCCCAATGTCGTGACCTCCCCTCGTTTCTTGTGAAAACGGAGATTCTTAGATTTGTCAGAAAATGGACTACTATGTTACTGGCCGTGTTAAAGCTCTCGGTGTACGGACGGTGTACTTTCTTCACGCAGACGTGTTTGTATGTGTGTGTGTGTATGTGTGTGTGTGTGTCTGTGTGTGTTTACGTGCGAGTCTGCGGTGCTGTGGGGCGAGCGAAAGTCGGCGAGCCTTTCGTTCCTCACGGCTGCTGGAGGCCGTAAAGCGGCATCTTTACGCGTTGTAATGTGGCGGAGGAGGACTTCCGAGGCGAATGTTTCATAACGCCGCCGCCTACGGCGCCACTGGCGCTGCGCCTCTCCGGCCGTCCCTCGGCAGCAGTGAGGATTTTCGCCGCCGTACGCGGCCAGCACGCCGTATCCTTTCCTTTTTCTGCCTCCTCCAAGTAACACACGCGCGCTGAGCGAAATTCACGGTCCAGTGGGGAGGAATCCGTTGCCAAGAAGCCGGCCAGAGGAATTTACATAAATTAGCGTCCGGGATAATCCTGGCTTCGCTAAAGATCAAGAGAGAGGTGGAATGGAAACATTTTTCACCGATCGAGGAGCAGAACTAAAAAAAAAAAAAAAAAAAAAAAAAAAAAAAAAAAAAAAAAAAAAAAAAAAAAAGGGTTTTATTATACTGATAAGCCACAGTCCGGCAATTATTCGGAAATTGTTTCACCACCATTTCGCCGTATAAGTGATACAGTTTAAGACTTTACAAGGAGACCACATGGTTATCGGGTTATATGAAGTTCAGAACACAAATAACAATCCGCGAAAATCATTTGACTCAACCCTCAAAGTTCTCGACAAAATAGACTTTGAAGATTTGTAGTACCAATAATAAAACAGCTGCAACATTTGCTGGTGTAGCTCAGGTGGTAACGTTCCAGCCTTCCACCCATAGGGTCGGTGGGTCGAATCCTGCCGTGATAGATTTTTTTTCCGTTATGTTCGAATACTTACACATTTGTAATAGCTAATGGTCATTTTTTATGAAAAATGCACGTACTCTTGCTTATTCACAATATTCTATACTTCATAAAACGTTGTTAATAATTATGGTTTCAGTTAAAAGACATAAGTAAAATTTTAACAGTATTGGCTTCACTGCTAGTTGACGACGGTAATCTTTGTTTAGTTTCTGAAGACAACAAAGTGTTCAGCTCGCAGAACGTCTACATACATATAAACAAAATCTGGCACAACACATGTAATTAGAGTTTCCAAAATGTTGTTAATAATGATGGTTTACTTAAAAAAAATCTACAACAACGAAATACAATTTGTCAGAACGGGATTTGAACCAGTGATTCTACAATCTACATCTGTCTGAATGTGCTTATTCTATCCATCTCTTGGTCTTCCTCTGCGGTTTTTACCCCAAAAAATTCCCTCCAATGCTAAATTCACGATTCCTTGATGTCTATGTATCCTATCAATCGATCCCGTCTTTTAGTCAAGGGATGCCGGAAATTCCTTTTCTCCTCAGTTCTGTTCAGTACCTTCTCCTTAGTTACGCGATCCACCTATCTGATCTCCAGCAATTTTCTGTAGCAGCACATTTCAAAAGCCTCTATCCTCTTCCTGGCCGCACTGTTTATCGTTCATGTTTCACTCCCATACGAGGCAACACTCCAAACAAATGCCTTCAGAAAGGAATTCCTTAGGTTTAAATCAATATTCTATGTTAATAAATTTCTCTTTTTCTTGAACGCTTTTCTACCCATTGGCATTCTGCATTATATATCCTCTGTACTGCAACCATCAATTGTCATTTTACTGCCCAAGTAACAAAACTCGTCTACCTCCTTTATTGTTTCGTTACCTAATATAATACTTTCAGCATCACCTGATTTTCTTAGACTACACTCCATTACCCTACTTTTGCTCTTGTTAATGTTCACCTCATACGCACCTTTCAGCACACTGGCCATTCCGTTCAGCTGCTCTTCCAGGTCCTTTGTTGTCTCTGACAGAATTACTATATCGTCAGCCAAATGCAATGATTTTAATTCATCACCCTGAACATTAATTCCTTCTCCACATTTCTTCTTGCTTTCCTTCATAGCTTGCTCAATGTACAAACTGAATAACACAGGGGAAAGGCTACAACCCTGTCTTACACCCTTCCCAACCTCTGCATCCCTTTCATGCCCTTCAACTCTAATGACTGCTGTCTGAGTTTTGTACAAGTTATAAATAACCTTCCGTTGCCTATATTTTACCACAGTTGATCTCAGAATTTGAAATAGTGAATTCCAATCAATATTATCAAAAGCTTTCCTCAAATCTACAAAAGCTAGAAATGTAGATCTGTCTTTCCTTAATCTGCCTTTTAGGATAAGCTGTAGAGTGAGGATTGCTTCTTGCGTTCCTACATTTCTCCTGAATCCAAACTGGCCTTCCACGAGGTAGGCTTCTACCAGCTTTTCCATCCTTCTGTAAATAATTCTTATTAGTATTTTGCAACCATGACTTATTAAACTGATGGTTCTGTAGTTTTCACACCTGTCTGCACCCGCTTTCTTTGGAATGTGGACTATAATAATTTTCTTAAAGTCTGAGGGTACTTCACCTGTCTCATACATCTTACAGACCAGGTGAAACAATTCTGTCATGGCTGGTTCTCCCAGAGACTTCAGTAGCTCTGAGGGAATATTATCTACTCCAGGGGCTTTGTTTCGACTTAGGTCTTTCAGTGCTCATTCATCGCTCAGTATAATATCTCATATTTCATCCTCATCTACTTCTTCTCAACTTCCTACAATAATGCCTCTAAGTACATTTCCTTCGTATAACCTCTCTATATACTCTTTCCACCTTCCAGCATTCCCTTCTTTCCTGCAAACTGGTTTTAAATCTGTGTTCTTGATATTCATAGAGCTGTTTTTCCAAATATCTATTTTATTTTCCTGTAGGCTGTATCTATTTTTCCCCTATCTATACATTCTTCTACATCCTTGTATTTGCCTTCTAGCCACTCCTGCTTAGCCATTTTGCACATCCTGTCAATTTCTTAGTCGTCTGTACTCCATTCTCCCTGTTTCATCTACTGCATTTCTATATTTTCACCTTTGATAGATTAAATGTAGTATGTCATGTGATACCCAAGGATTTTTGTAGATGTTTCCTTCCTATCTATTTTGTCCTATGCTGCCTTCACTATTTCATCTCTCAATGCTACTCATTCCTCCTCTACTGTTTTATTTTCCCCCCGTTTCTGTCAATTGCTGCCTTCAGTTTATCCAGGTCCTATCTCCTTATTTTCCTACCTTTCAACACTTTTTCAGTTTCAGCCTACAAAATTCATGACCAATACGTTATGGCCAGAGTTTAAATCTGCCCGTGGGTATGTCTTACAGTTTAATACTTGGTTACTAAATCTTTGTCTTCCCATTATAAAATCTATCTGGTATCTACCGGTGTCTCCTGGTCTCTTCCGTGTATAAACCAGGTGTTTTTATAACTAAATTATGTTCTGTGCAAAATTATACCAGGCGGCTTCCTCCTTCATTCATTTTGCCCTGACAATATTCACCTTCTATCTTACCTTTCCTTCCTTGTCCTACTGCCGAATTCCAGTCTCCCATAACAAATCAAGTTTTCCTCTTCCTTAACTGAATAATTTCTTGTAGCTCCTCATATATTTATTCGTTTTTCCCATCATCGGCAGAGCTAGTTGGCATATAAACCTGTACTACTGTGGTCGGTGTTGGCTTCGTATCTATCTTGGCTACAATAATGCGATCACTGTGTTGCTCATAGTAGTTTACCCGCATTCCTATTTTCTTATTAATTATCAGACCTAGTCCTGTAATACACCCTGATTTTGTATTTATAATTCTGTACTCATCTGACCAGAAATCCTATTCCTCTTTCCAACGAACTTCACTAATCCCCACTATATCTAACTTCAACCTATCCATTTCTCTTTTTAAATTTTCTAATTTTTCTACCCGATTAAGGGATCTAACATTCCACGCTCCGATCTGTAGAATGCCAGTGTTGTCTTTCCTGATGATCACATCCTCCCGAGTAGTCCCCGCCCGGAGATCCGAATGGGGTACTCTTTTACCTACGGAATATTTTACCCGAGATGATTCGAGCATCATATGTTCATACAGTAGAGCTGCATGTCCTCTAGAAAAGTAACGGCTGTAGTTTCCCCTTGCTTTCAGTCGTTCGTAGTAACTGTGTGGCAAAGCCACATTAGCTGATGTAACAAGGCATGCTCAGTCAATCATCCAGGTTGTTGCCCCTCTAACTACAGAAAAGGCTGCTGCCCTTTTAAGGAATCACACGTTTGTCTGTTCTCTCCACAGATACGCCTCCGCTGTGGTTGCACCTACGGTAAGGCTATGTGTATTGTTGAGACACGCAGGCCACTCCACCTCGGCAATGTCTGTGGTTCATGGGAGTGGGCTACACCGACAGATGTTGCAATTTCTTTAATCTTTGGTATTTACGTGTACACGCAAAACTTCAAACTCATTCTTTCTCGCGAATTGTTGAGAGTTGCATCGAATAGTTTTAGCTGATTGTTATTTAACTTCTAAACTTTACGTAGTATAAACACAAAGAAATTTTAAAATCCGATACGCATGTGATCTCCTTGTTCAGAAATATATTTAACTGCGCAGTGTAAGATAATGAATAGAATGACAAGGGTCCCAAAACATTCATGTCTTAGAACAAAGTACATACACATACATATATAATATAAAATTAAAATAATACACTAGTCCCTTTTAATGGCCGCGGTGGAGTAGCCGAGCGGTCTAAGGCGTCTGAAACATTCCTTATTTTATTATTTTAATTTAAATATTTAAGTCAGGATAAATTTTTGCAAGTTAATACGAGCACGAAATAGAATAACTGTAAAGAGTGGTTGGGAGAAATATTTCGATACTGGTTACGTAGCAAAACCATCTATCTATTGAAATGAATCTACTATGCTGTACTTAAAGAAAAATTTATGAGCTACGCACCAAGAAAGTAGTTAAAATTCTTTTCTAACCTGGCTGATACTGATAAGCAACGCGAATCTAACTGTTGGAGACATTATCACCATTTCTGATTTTGTAACTAAGTTTGCGGCTAGTTGATCTGTTACTAATCGAAAATGGTAAGTCGCTCGTAATCTCAGGGTCGCAGTTAGAATAATTATTTAATAAAAGAACGTGATAAAAATGGGTCCTATTGTACACATCTCCAACAAATAGATTCGTAAATCAGTGTAATTCATTATTCTTTTGTCCTGAAAAATAAATTGCATCACAGTTAAATGAAAAATGTGAAAGGAAAAAATAAGGTTCCAATCTCTCTACAAATAAGTACTGGGACAAACTTCGGTAAACTCACGAAACAATTATTATTCAAATAAATGAAGCAAGTCTACATATACATCACATTCAAAGTTCAGTAACTTTTGTGAAATCTCATTAAATTCATACAGTCGAGATCACGTCATAAATTCAGTACATCATTTCAATTACAATTTTCTCATCAAGATATATCGTACAGACATTTTCACAATTCACCAGGTCGTATACAAGCGTAATATGGAAGAGAAGTTTACCAGACGAGAGCATAATACAGAAGAGAAAAATGGCCTCACTACTCCTTTCTTTTAAAAATAAAACAATAGTTAAATCTATGTATTATTCTAATTGCTCTTTGTTCAGAGTTAGTCTTTAAGTTTTTCAAACAATATTGCTTCTTTAAGAATTTAGTAACAAATTGAAAATTATACGAAATTACAAGAAAAAATATACAAATATAAGCATAATTAATTTAAATATGGGAAAATAAATATTGTTTTGCATGTGGAGGCGCATGTAACACTACACATCGCGCTGCGGAGCGCGCCGTCGGAGGTTCGAGTTCTCCCTGGGCATGGGTGTGTGTGTTGTCCTTGTTTTTTTTTACCTTAGTTTAAGTAGTTTGTAAGCTACGAACTGATGACCACGCAGTTTGTTTCAATAGATTTACAAACATTTGAACATTTTTGAACCCTTTAAATGATCCTATTTTGGTAAAGGAAAGGGAGCAAACTATTAAGGTCATCGATCCCTATACTTGCTAATCACTTAAACTATCTTAAAACACCGACGGGAGCATCCGCACACTTCGTGACATGGCGCCCCGGAACTCGGAGCTATTCCCGCGCAGCCACTACCACCTTAACTTACTTGGTACATTCTGGATCGGAAGTCGACAGTGTCGAATATAACAGGAATGCATATGTACATACATATGAGCATAACTGAATAGTACATCAAATTCACTATATAATTTTCGAATGTTTAAATTAAATGAACAGATTATAAGGTAATTACGCAGTGATTCATCCTTCCTTGACAACATATTGAAACACGTAGAATTTCATGTGGTCGCATGAGAAGGTAAGTCACAGATCGTCTATATCCATGATTGTAATTGGACGTAGCTGAAACATGTTACATGTTTAGCTACAAACGCTTGTATGACAAATCTTCTATATTTGTGAAATATAAACAAAACAACATTTGACTAGAGTAATCCTACAGAACGCAATTTAAAGGTCAAATCCACATTTAGATTTTAATAATGGCGACGTTCAAAACTATATTTTGTTAATCTTTATGGTACAGTGCGAGAAATCTTATGTCTGTTAAATAGTAGCTAGGTTTACTTAATACTATGGTTCTTAAGTAGTAATGTAATTGCTAGTAGTAAAAAGCAACGTCTCACAACTTTTCCATTGGAGGATTGATTTGATTTGATTTGATTTTCTCAGGGAAGCCAAAACAGTCTTGGTCCAACCCGCCACTGCCCGCACCGAAACTAAGTTTATTGTGTGTTACCGCTCCCTGTATATCTAGTAAAGCCAACCAATGCCCTTGAACAGTGCAAGGAGTTCCTTTACCAGTTCTTTATTGGACACAATTTCTTCGGGTCTGGTGTCCCAAATGTTCTGTGCGTTTTACTCTCCAATGCAATGCATTCGAAGATTAGATATGATGCAGTTTCATCACCTTCATCTCACAGCCTACATTTAGGGTCCCCTTCTGCTTTGAAATTACCATGGCCTGTCAGCAATCCAACCATGAGTCTAATCTCTCTCCTGTTCAGGCCCAGGATTGCAGAGCTTCATTTAAAACATGGCTTTGGAATCATTACCTTGCCATGTTTTTGTTGATAGACTTTGGTCCAATATTCTACGTGCTGTCTTCTGAGCCAGTTACGTGGCTCCAATTTGATCATTGCCTTGGTGATTGTCAGGACTGGTTCCGGTCCAATAAATGGAGTCTCTGCCCCCATCCTCGCTAATCTGTAGGCATGTTCGTTGCCACTGATCCCCGAGTGGCCAGAGACCCACAATAGGTTTACTCTATTGCTTTCCCCTAGCTCCACCAGAACCCTGTGACATTCTGTAACAATTTTAGACCTTGTTGCAGGAGCTGCCAGTGACCTCAAGGCTGCCTGGCTGTCTGAATAGATATAGATGCTACGATCTTTGTAGCACCTACGCAAATTCTCCTCCACACACGCCCTGATGGCAGTCCATTGGAGGATAATATGAGCAACACTCAACAGGGATTCATGTTTGGAGACATCCATAGTGCGGCATACCACCATCTGCTAAATGAAGAATGTGTTTGTCTGAGCCATATATATCTCATACACGTATTCTGTATGAACATATGTGATCATTATAAAACTGATTCACTCAAATAACATATAACCAAATTAGAATTAGGATGAGGAAATAAGTGGTGAGGTGATCAATATCTGCAAGTGCCTCCATTTTATTCGGTATTTGACTAATGTTAGGATACGTAGAATGGGTAAAAGAATTCTAATAACACAATACGTGATAATTATAAATGTCAGCAATATGTATTAAATCACTCACCCACCAAATAATCAAACTGAAATTATGGTGGTGAACGTGTAAATAAATATTTGTGCTTAAACAGTTACATTTAAATAGAAATTCTAATAATCATAAGAATGTCAAAATTGGTTTTTAGTCGATAGCCTTATATACAGAAAATGAATGTGGAGAGAAAAAATCTTTACTATAATTATATTGTCTTTTTAGAATTATTCAGTTTCTTAGCACATGTATAACATCTATATGTATCTGTAATATTCCTTTACTCAGTCAACTCCCTACAGTCCTTTTGTGTAAATAGACTCCTTTTGGCTTACTTTACTAGTGATGGCCATAGGTGACATGGTGAAACATGACTCAGGTACACAGCAACGCGGACATTCATATCTCGTGAGTAAAACGGCTTCTGATTAGAAGCGTCATAAAGTAATTTAATATTTCTGTGCGCTCTTACCTTTATATTTTTAAATTTATTTTGTGGTTGCCTATATTTTATACTCCGCGATTAAGTAGCAGCTTTTCCATGTGTTTCGGTGTTGTTTCTTTGTTTAGCTACAGTTGGTAGGTCCGCTCCAGCGTTGTTTTATATATGATTATGATCGATGGCCTTGCTGATACTCGACGACTGTATAGTGAAACACTTTGTTCTTACATGTCTGTAGGACAATATCATTCCCCTAATGATGGAGAGTTCGAGGTAATGAACCTTACTCTACAGAAAGTTTTATTCAGCTCTAAACACGACAAAAAGATTGTTATATTTTGTGACTATATTTATTTAGGCGACAGCATCATTCCAAACCCTTCGAAATGCTTGCATAATGTAATAAAATCCAGCATTTTCTCTATTACTGAAAGTGGAACTGAAATATATTTTCAATGGATCACATACAGGAATATATGGCATTGAAATGGCAGACTTCTAAAAAAACGATACATCTCTAAACAGTTACCCAAAACTGTCTTACATCTCGATTAAAAGAATTATAACTAACTATATACGAACGTGATTTATGTGGACTTGAGGATACAAAGGAAAGGAAATCATGGATTAAACTGCTAGACGATTAGAGTGCACTTTATAAACACCTACGAAGGGATATGGTGGCAGCATTTCGGAATATTACTGATCATGACTGACTTCCGGGACGCCTGCACAGAACAGGAGTGCCACTACGGTCGGGGGTTCGAATCCCCCCTCGGGCATGGATATTTGTGCCGTCCTTAGTATTAGCTAGTTCATAAGTAGTTTGTAAGCTTAGGGACTGATGACCCCGTAGTCAAGTCCCATAAGCTCTACAAACAATTGAACATTTGTTGCATGCGAAGGAAAAAACTTACGAACTGGGGCATTTAAGTACCTCGAAAAGACTGCAATATTTCGACGGTATGTCTCATGGTTAATTGTATTTAGAAGTGAGGAGACAAATGACTTTGTATCAAATCTTTGTGCGTTGAGTATAGATATAAATAAGTAAATATTCCTTTATTCATGAAATATGTTAGACAATGCAGAACAATGCAGAACAATGAAAATAACTTTAGGGATATTCAAAACTTCTCACTTCTCCAAGACTAGCGAAACTCAGTTTCCATGAAGAATCTTGCGGCGCCGTCACCTAATTGGAAACCAAATTTAAGCTCATGGAGAATAAGTCATGTGGAAACATAGTGGTTTAGTCTCTGCTCGGTTCTGCGGCTATGCACCAAGAAGAATTTCCAGCGACAGACTCAAAGAGCTGAAATAGCATAGAACGACTATGACACCTGCTACAGACGTAAAGTTGGACGCCATTTCAGTAGTGGTCATATCAGGGAGAGTAACTAGTCGGTAAGGAATTTGTTTGAATTTATGATGCAGTTTTGCGGAACACTGAATATTACTAATGCAAGGAAAAAGCGAGGAAGCCCCTTAATGATGCAAATAGCATCATGAAACTTTAATTAATTGTCAAGTAAGTGCAGCAAACAAATTAGCTTTACAATAATTACAGAATTCTACACCGACAAGAGTAGAATGTATAAAAAGGGAAAATTATATGCGACTATAACTAGCTATATTCTCTCAACTCACTTTAATGACAAATATATGGACAACAAAAACAACCAGGTGTCTGTTTTATAAAAATGGATCTCACTTGTCTAATTTCCCACAACGTTTACAAAACCGTGAGTTAACCCTTACGACCAGCGTCCAAAAAGCTAACTATGAACAATTCTGCTACTATGAAGTAGTCAGTAGCGGATGGCAAAGGGTAATTTCTGTTTGCACTGTTTTGCTACATTATCATATCTTTTAAAGTAAGTAGCATATTACGCCTATGGAGAGCGATCGAAAATTTATGTAAAGCACACTTACTTCAGCCAAGATCGCTAGTTTATTTTATATTCAGATTTTTTAACGGTTTCGATGAGCTATGTCATCATCTTCAGAAAATGTTTTTACAATATTCTCCTATTTTCAATAAAAATAAAGAATTACTTATGAAAATGTAATATAAGAAAAAGAACATTATTCTGTCATCACATGTCGAGAACAACCTTCTGAGGTGTTTTACGACGTAACGTTTCGTTTATCCTCCTCGAAGAACAAAGTAATCAGTGGTAAGTTTATCTTCATCAGAAATAAAAAATTTGATGTCAGGATTAGCGAGAGGACGCAGGTAAAATGTACTCAAAGTTATTACGATTTTATGAGCTGATACTTTGTAAGAGACCTTGATTTCTAACGTCCGTGAGATATCACGTTGATTAACTTTTACAGCCTGCTCAGTGAACTGAGGGAAAATTTCTATTAATTCCATTCCAGGCGCTTGAGGCAAGAGTGTGATCGACAAACGTTACTGGCTTCTGACGGAAACAGTGCGTAAAAGAGATAAATGAGAAGTCAGTGTAATCAAGCAGATTATTTGAGAAATCGCTTTATATGCAAATGGCGCCACCATTTTTAATAGCATAGACAGCATCAATTACGACGGAACTAGGTTACAGAGCCATGTGGAGGTAATTGCACGCTCTGCGGGATTTTTAAAGAAAAAAATTAACACAGAAATAATGTAGTGTGAAACCCGTTTCCTAAAACGTTTTATTAGTTCTATCTCCAAATCTGCCTTCAGTTTTCATTTGTGCTAATTTCTTGAGTTAGAGCAGCCTCTTAATTTTCATCTGTGACCTATCGGTCGAATCTTAATTTGTCTTACATAGCTGCCATTGCCGATGCTCCGATATCCAAGGTTCTCTTGTACAAGTTAAATATATGGTATACTGACGTTGCCGCAGTCCTACAATAAGCCACGTTTGGTGTACAGTGATACGAAATACCTCTTGTTTTGATGAATGACGGTTTTTCCGATACTCATATTAGAACAAATAGCCTGCAATATTATTGGTGGTAACAGGACTTTACAGAAATGCTAATCATTTATTTTACTCCTAATGGCAGAAGACTAAAGACGAAAAGTTAATGTTAATTCATGTTTTTAAGCAACATTAGACATACGACGAGATACAAGTTATTGCAAACACCTGACTTTTTTTTTCTTCCTTTATTGTATTTTAATGCCCCATGGGCCAGGCTGGCAGCAGCCACATACGCTGCTCTTCAGCCCAGGATACATATATATTTGACAACAGAAATGGTATGTTAAAACAGGAGATAAAATATTGATTCTAACGATAAAAAGGAGATAAAATGTTGAATTTAACAATACAAAGGAGAGAAAATTGGCGAACTAAATAAAATGCAATTAAGGCTTTATAACATACATAGTCAGTATTAAAAACTGCCACGGTGGCTAAAAAACACAGATTTGGCACTGTGAATGGCGACGATAATAGAGACAATTAAAAAAATAACAATGCAACACAGTGTTCTGCCTTAGCGGCACTTGCTGACGTTTTAAAAATACATACGTACACTCGAAGCACGAAGTCACTGCACTCGTAACATCATTAAAACACAATTAAAACACTGAGCAGGTCCCGCAGTAGATAGGGAGGGGGAAAGAAAGTACGATGGGTAGAAAAGGAGGGGATGGGATGAGATGGGGTGGAAGGACTCCAAGGGAGTGGGTGGGGATAGGGATCCAAGCGGAGGAAGGGAAAATGATGGGTGGTGGGGACGAGGCACTAATCTACAAGGAAGGCTAATGTTGATAGTGTATACGTCAGGTCGGTAGGCGTCATCCGGGAGAGGAAGCTGATGGAAGTTACCCTCGGATAGGATGTGGAGAGAGGGAGGAACATGCTGGTAAAGGCGTGGCAGAGGCCCGGGATTCAGGAGGATAGGAGAGACCAGTGAGTAGCGAGATTCTATTTTTCGGGAGGTGTATAGGATGCGGGGATGTTCAAAGAATTTTAGAAGGTGGGGGAAAGGGATAAGATCATATAGGATCAGCGTGGGGAAGGGAGGCGGATACGGTAAGGGAGGCAGAGGGCGTGGCGTTCTAGGATCTGGAGGGATTTGTAGTCGGAGGGAGGGGCGGCACCTGACGATACTGGGATTATGTTTTGAAAGATACAATTGAGTTCAGGATAACGGAACATACATCGTGGTCATACTCCGTATGCTATTCCTCAGCGTCTACGGTGTGTCGCACGACACACAAAATAATTTAGCCAAATGGAAGAAAATCTCTAAACAGAGAACGCATGCTTGAACGTTATCGGCTATAATCGCATTAATTTTGGAACAACAATGGTTCTAACCGAGAGCAAATTACAACATTAAAAAATAGTCTGGGTCTCAATAGAAAGTTCTAGAGTATAAATTTAATTTAGAATACCTCTGGACCCATTCCAATTTAGAACTAAAACCTATACTGCAGTTTACTTACAATACCATAATAATCTGTGAATGCGAAATTATGCAAAGCGTAAGTCTCAGAGTGGCAACCAGATCGGTAGCATCAGAAGCCATTAGGCAGCAAGTAGGTTCTCACAGCTACCTCCACAATACAGTATATCACTATACAATACCCTCAGATTTACTGTTAGCGTCTTTTCAGGCCAAGTCCTTGGGAGTAAGCAATATATAAAGTTTAGTCTCAGAATTATAACAGTTTACCTCAACTGTTGTTGATTTGCATGGAACGGTTATAGATGGGGAAAACTGATCTACATCTGTGCTCAACAAGTTGAATGGGATGTGTAACAGGAAGTTAAACCTGTGCCAGCGTCACCTCCTCCTCCCCTACGATTCGCCCTCTTTCATTTTCAAACGTAGTGGTCCATGGGAAGATTAATTTTTGGTTTATTCCGGCGTGAGTAGGACCTGTCTTGTTCTAACTTCACGCGCCACTAACGAAATGTGCAGCGGACAGAGTAATTTTTATTTGATTCGGTAAGTAAGTTTTAGGAATATTAAAACTAAACCCACTTTGCTACACAACGTCAGATAGTAGAATTGCACGGACATCTCTGTAATGCTTTCACATATTTAAGAATCCTGATTATCTCAGGCCTTACGATAATTAAGGGTTGACATGAAGAACAAATCAAATAAATTGAAATAATAATAATAACAATGAAGAAATAGTCCAGAGTAAATTACTCTATGAAAGGAACATGCAAAATTAGTCGCGAGTTCGACAAGTGCTAGTTTTTAATGGAAGAATTCTCAGGTGTTTTCTTTCTTTCTCTTCAGTCCTTTTCACGCATATGATGGGTCTGCTTTGGTTATTGGGATTTTGCGTGTCAACATTGACATGGTGGCCGGATGCCCTTTCTGCCTACACCTCCTGCTCCCCGGGAGGAAATGTGTACCCAAATGTCTGTGTACAGTGTTATATGTGTGAGAGTGTAAAGTGTTATGAAATGTGTAACTGAGGCGGGACTTGGGGACCAGCCCGGTATTCACCTAGGGGAATTTGGAAAACCGCCTAAAAAACACATCCAGACTGGCCGTCACCCCGACGCCCTTCATTAATCCGCCGGACGGATTCGAACCGGGACCGGTACGCTTCCCCGGCTCGGAAAGCAGTGCTTTGGACCACACGGCTATCCGAGCGAGTCGGAAGAATTCTCAGGTGCTGCAACGTGATATTGAGTGCTTATAAAACACACGCTGTACTCATATGTGAATATTGCTCATCAGTATAGAATCCGTACCTGATTTGATGGAAGAGTTAGGAAAGAAGCAAGGGTCAGCAGCACGCTACGTTACAGTTTATTTTAAAGGCACGTGAAAGTCACAAGGAGACCTATGAAATCACGGTATGAGATTCTGTCAAAGTTTCTTGCAGTCATAAAATATTTTACTTCGTCTTATATATGCCTCGCGAGAATTCCAGAAGAATGACATCAGAGAGATTAGGACCAACATGGAGGCATAACTGCAGTCTTTCTTGCAGTGAATAACTCGTGAATGGACTAGGGAAAAGGGGAAGTGCCGATGGTAGACACAGTACTCTCTTGCACGCACCCGACGTGGCTTGTACGGTATAGATGTAGATGGAGAGGTAAAGGAGAGAACTGACAGGTGAAAATGACGAAATAGTTGAAGATTCGCGGGTCAATATGGAATATATAGAAAATGGACATACAGAGGGAATGAAAATAAATTTGGGAATTTTTTATGATTTTGGCTTTACAAAGTGTTAACTCATTCAAGATGTAATTCTTAAGTTGCACTTGATAGTGGAGATTGGAATATACGACACAGCAAAGCGTATGGTAACAATTGATTTACAACATTCATCTGTCTGATTCAAGTGTCATTTATTTTAAGAGATCAGATGCGAAGCAGAGATAAGAGATGAATCTCCAGAAATCATTGTCATCTCCTCTACTGTTTTTCATCACCACCATCTTTTTAATATTTAATTTTAAGCTACACGATTTGTCACTTAGATTTCGCAATTCTTTCAACAATTCTGTGTTTCGTAGTTCATTTACATAAACTCACCAGAAATCCAAATGTTCAAAAATGTTCAAATGTTTGTTAAGCTTATGGGACTTAACTACGGGGTCATCAATCCCTAAACTTACAAACTACTTATCAACTACCTTATACTAAAGACGGCACAAATATCCATGCCCGAGGGGGGATTCGAACCCCCGACCGTAGTGGCCGTGCAGACCGTGACTGCAGCGCCTCAGTCTCCTCGGCCACCGCGGCCGGCCCAAATGTTCAGATGTTTGTAAATCTATCGGGCCAAACTGCGTGGTCATCAGTCCGTAGCTTACCAACTACTTAAATTAAAGTAAACTAACCTAATGACAAACACACACACCCATGCCCCAGGGAGCAACCGCGTGCTCCGCAGCGAGGGGCCTTAGATCGCTCAGCTACTCCACTGCGGCTTCAGAAATCACATTTAAATACGTAGCAGAAGGTTAATCGAATCGCTCTTATGATATTTCTCTACCGTTCAGTTCTCTAATAGCGAACGGGAATAAGGAACGTCTAAATCTTTCAGTTTTCAATATGATCTCTTGATTTTATTATGATGCCACGCAGCTCTACTGTATGAACATATGATGATGGCATCCTCTCGGGTAAAATATTCCGGAGGCAAAATAATCCCCCATTCGGATCTCCGGGCGGGGACTATTCAGGAGGATGTGACCATCAGGAAAGACAATACTGGCATTCTACGAGTCGGAGCGTGGAATGTTAGATCCCTTAATCGAGCAGGAATATTAGAAAATTTAAAAAGGGAAATGGATACGCTTAAGTTAGATATAGAGGGGATTAGTGAAGTTCGGTGGCAGGATGAACAGGATTTCTGGTCAGGTGAGTACAGGATTATGAATACAAAATCAATTGGGGGTATCATAGGAGTAGGATTGATAATGAATAAGAAAATAGGAATGCTACTACTATGACCAGCACAGTGATCGCATTATCATTGTCGAGATAGATACGAAGCCAACACCGACAAAAGTAGTACAGGTTTATATGCCAACTAGCTCTGCCGATGATGAGGAAATCGAAGAAATATATGAGGAGCTAAAGGAAATTATTCAGACAATTAAGGGAGAGAAAAATTTAATTGTTATGGGAGACTGGAATTCGGTAGTAGGAGTAGGAAGGGAAGGGAAAATAGTAGGTGAATATGGTCTGGGCAAAAGGAATGAAAGAGGAAGCCGCCTGGTAGAATTTTGCACAGAACATAGTTATAACAAACACGTGGTTCAAGAATCACAAAAGAAGGTTGTATACGTGGAAGAGACCAGGAGACACTGGGAGATACCAGATAGATTTTATAATGGTAAAACATAGATTTCGGAACCAGGTTTTACAGTGTAAGACATACCCAGGGGCAGATATAGACTCTGACCATAACTTGTTGCTTATAGGGTATTGTGGAGAGCTGCATCAAACCAGTCTCCGGACTGAAGACCACAACAACAACATGTACTTATGTAGGTGGGTGCTAGGAAAACATGTTCGCATTCGGAAGAGAAAGATGGTGAAAAAAAATTTGCATATAAATCTCGCCACAAGGAGTAACGCATTTCTTTTAGTGATTTCCACAGCAACTAGTACATCATTTCAGTGACACTCTCTCTCCCCTACATCGCGATAAAACAAAAGGAACTGCCGTTCTCTGTAGTTTCTCTGTAGCCTCTTTGTCCTACCTGGTGAAGGTCCCACAATGCGCAGCAATACTCCAAAATAGAACGAACAATTGTAATGTAGGCAGTTTATTTAGAAGAATATTGCATCTTCTCAGTGTTTTGGCAATGTACTCTAGTCTTTGATTCGCCGTCCGTACAACATTCGAATGTTCAAATGTTTGTTGAGCTTGTGCGACGTAACTGCGGAGTCATCAGTGCCCCAACTTACAAACTAGTTATAAACTAACTTATACTAACGACAGCACAAACATCCATGCCCGAGGGAAGATGCGAACCCCCGACGGGGAATAGACTCGCACATCGGAGCCTAGCGCCTTAATGCGCTCGGCTACCCGCCGCGGCCCTACAACATTTTCTACGCGTTCTTTCAAATTTAATTGTTACTCCTGGGGATTTAGTTGAATTTCAGACCATTAATTGACTGATTTATCATATATAGTTGAATAAATTTCTTTTAATGCTCGTATAGAAGACTTTACACTGATCACTATTTAGTGTCTATCGACAAATTTTTGTACCCTGCATATATATATATATGGTACAAAAATTTGTCGATAGAGCGTCCGGTGTCTTGTGTGTGGAAGTGCATTAGATTGGATGAAACTTCATTATTTAGCGGTGCATCCGAGGGTTGTTATATTCAATAGTTTCAAACGATGGTTATCTTACTTTATGTTCTTCTGCTTCCCCATGTTTTTGCCATCGTGGCCTCCCGCGTTCGGTCACCTGCTTCGGGCGCGGTGTAGTCTACTCGGCAGTGTAGTTTGCCGTCTGTTTGTTGACTGTTGCGTTTATGTTGGTAGTTTCCTTTTTTATTTTGTTACCTTGTCTGTGTGTCGCTAACGACTGTATCTATGTTGTCAAACTTAAATACGAGCATTTTTATATCGCTTTGACGTCTGTCATATGGGATCTGGGTACCATCCGCCTCGTTAATTACTTCTAATTATGTATGGTTGTCTCACTTGTGTCATTCGGTATTAAGTACGCAAGGATCCTTACGTATTATCCGTTCCAGGCCTATGCTCGAGAAGCAATGTGAGTCTGCCATGTTCAGTGAAGAGCGACCATTTTAGTGTTGTCCGGCCCTGCGGTCTGAACTGAATTGTAATTTTTCTGTCAAGACTGTTATTATTTAGTGTAGTTTGCCCTTAGTCATTTTGGTCCCGACACAACCGCTGTTAGATTGTGAATATTTTACTGTTGTATGTTATCATGACTCATTTTAGGGGTTTTGTTGAGGGTGGCTTATCTTCCCTGATGTTCCTGCAGAAACTTTTATTAAATATGTGTTTTGGTAACCTTGTAACTCGTGGCATGTAGACATGCGTGAAATCTATTTAAGGCCTTGTTGTAATTAAGCGAGTTTTTCTAAAAGGGAATGAACATTGTGCATATCTTGCCTTAGAGGCAGTCTAGTCGTAGTTATTTGGTAAAGAAATTATGTTTATGTGTGTTAAATCACCTTTTAGTAATTGTATTTAATATATATTCCATTGTGTCAAAGTTAATTTAAACAGGTGTTGGGGAAATTAAAAATTAGTAAGCTTACGACCCCTTGATTAATTGTTTTGATGTTGAAATCTGTAAGGGATTAATTTGTAGCGGTGGCTGAGTCATCTGCCGTGCGCCAGTCACAGTCTGCACGGCCACTACGGTCGGGGGTTCGAACCCCCTCGGGCATGGATATTTAAGCCGTCGTTAGTATTAGCTAGTTCATAAGTAGTTTGTTAGTTTACGGACTGATGACCCCGTAGTTCAGTCCCATAAGCTCTATAAACATTTGAACATTTTTGATTAATTTGTGCTTCCCGAAGTTCTGTCCATTGCGCTTAAAATTGTTTAATAAACTTCCTGAATGCATTAATTGAATTACGCGAACAATTTTTCTCCTTGTTACCCCGTCCTGGTATCAACTGAGATCGTCTTGGGGTCTCAATTATAACACTTCTTTGGTGAACGACAGATAACACTTCTGCCTTACTTGATGACTTCTTCCAATTACAACGTACTGTGTCCCTTGTGACCTGAATTCGACAATCAAGTTGCACAACTGTATCGAAGTTCCGCAAGCATGCAATTTGATTAGAAGATTCTTGTGAGGCACAGTGTCAAAAGCCTTCCGGAAATCTAAAAATATGGACTCGATTTGAGATCCACTGTGAATAAGACTCATTACATCATGTGATGACGGAAATTCCCGTTACAAACAACTAGGACTTGAAGAGGGCTGTGAGTACATAACATTTTGAATAGGAACCGAAATCCGGAAACGTATCGTTTCCACGAAGTCCTAGAAGTTTGTATCGAGAATTTCCGACAACCCTGTATACCAGGCGTGCTCAGAAGGCGGCTAGACGAATACAAGCGCACGCGCTCACTCGCTTCCACAGCCGTGAAGCGCTCACGGCTGAATGGTTCTGAATGCTCAGGCGCCGTGACGTACTGCATAGGGCAGGGGAGGTGCAACCAAACGCTGTCTCCAGACAGCAACTAAGCAAAACCTCGATTCGGCGTAGCTCTAGAAACGAGCACGAATGCCCACCACGCAGTACAAAACGTACAGGGCGTCTCTTTTCAGGTCGGACAAAATTTATTACCATGGCATCAGAGCGAAAAGCAGACTCATCAGCATCAATATACAACACGTTAGTGCAAGAAGCGTATGTGTTTCTTTTTTAAAATTGTCTGAAAATGCTTAGCATGCTTCAAAATTCTGAACACAAGGAATTTTTATTTTATTTTCAACGGCATTACAATACCTTTTATGCGAAACATTATGGGCATTTGCAAGATAAAGAGGGGAAAGCTCAAGTCCAGAGATTAATGAACATACTATTAAAGAGGAGAGGGACTGACATGTGGGTCACCGATTTCGATCGGATTTTACATGGACATTCTATATTGAATATAAAAAGACACTTGTTTCGACTTTTTGCTTCACACTAAGTAGGTTTTGAAATCTCAGTCTATGTGGTTTGCTTTGTAAGAGAAGCACAGTAATTCCCGAGGAAGGCCCCTGTTACAGATCCGAAACTTAGGAAAAACGCTACTGGCCATAAAATTGCTACACCACCTAGAAATGCAGATAAAAACGGGTATTCATTGGACCAATATATTATACTAGAACTGACATGTGATTACATTTTCACGCAAATTGGATGGATAGATCCTGAGAAATCAGTACCAACAACAATCTCCTCTGGCCGTAATTTCGGCCTTGATACGCCTGGACATTGACTCAAGCACAGCTTAGATGGCGTGTACAGGTTCAGATGCCCATGCAGCTTCAACACGATACCACAGTTCATCAAGAGTAGTGACTGGCCTATTGTGACGAGCCAGTTGCTCGCCCACCATTGACCAGACGTTTTCAGTTGGTGAGAGATCTGGAGAATGTGCTGACCAGGCCAGCAGTCGAACATTTGTCGTATCCAGAAAGGCCCGTACATGACATGAAACATGCGGTCGTGCATTATCCTGCTGATTTGTAGGGTTTCGCAGGGATCGAATGAAGGGTAGAGCCACGGGTCGTAGCACATCTGAAATGTAACGGCCACTGTTGAAAGTGCCGTCGGTACGAACAAGAGGTGACCGAGACGTGTAACGAATGGCACCCCATTCCATCACGCAGGGTGATATGCCAGTATGGCGATGACGAATACACGCTTCCAACGTGCGTACACCGCGATGTCGCCAAACACAGATGCGACCATCATGATGCTGTAAACAGTACGTGGATTCATCCGAAAAATTTACGTTTTACCACTCGTCAACCCAGGTTCGTTGTTGCGTACATCATCGCAGGGGCTCCTGTGTGTGATACAGCGTCAAGAGTAGCCGCAGCCATGGGCTCCGAGATGATAGTCGATGCTGCTGCAAACGTCGTCGAACTCTTCGTGCAGATGATTGTTGTCTTGCAAACGTCCCCATTCTTTGACTCAGGGATTGAGACGAGACTGCACAGCCATGCGGATATGATGCCTGACATGTCGCATGCTAGTGATACGAGGAGCTTGATACCCAGCACGGCGTTCCACGTTGCCCTCCTGAACCTACCGATTCCATATTTTGCTAACATTCATTGGATCGCGACCATCGTGAGCAGCAGTGTCGCGATACGATAAACCGCAATCGCCATAGCCTACAGTCCGACCTTTATGAAAGTCGGAAACGTCATGGCACCCATTTCTCCTCCTTACACGAGGCATCACAACAACCTTTCACCAGGCAACGCTGGTCAGTTGCTGTTTGTGTATGAGAATTCGGTTGGAAACTTTCCTCATGTCAGCACGTTGTAGGTGTCGGCACCGGCGCCAACCTTGTATGAATGATCCTAAAAGTTAATCATTTGCATATCACAACATCTTCTTCCTGTCGGTTAAATTTCGCGTCTGTAGCACATCATATTCGTGGTGTTGCAATTTTAATGGCCAGTAGTGTAATTTTCTCAAGATGTGGCGCATATTCTCCTTTGTACTGCCAGCCATAGCAAACTCCTGTTAGCCTGGCAGCACCGCTCACACTATTTCTCGTCGGGACAACATACACTTATGTTTGTAGTCGATCAAACGCCTACAAAGACATAGCAAGGAAATAAACAGAATTTTCGACATCCTAATAATCACTGTTTCTTACGGAGGACGCTGTGTCAAGCATACTAGCTGCAGATCCTTCCACCTGCCTGTGATTTGTCTACGACCAATATATGCACCCGTCCAGATGGCTACCTCGCGAGTTCTCGCTTTGATACGGAATCAGCAGTCAGTGATTACGAAGACGAAGCCACCGCTATTTGAATGGGCAATGAATGACAGACAGCAGGAATATACAACCTCTGTCAATAACGTTTGGTGAGTAGTCCTGTAACATTAACGTAGATGAGCTATGGACTACAGTTACCTGACTATACTTCGAAATAGTCACCTCCCATAACTGTGCACTGCTGAGCTCTGCGATTCATGTTCTGGAAACTGGTCGTTTGCAAAGATGTCACATTTCGTTAGATGACAGGAAAATCATCAAATCTCTTTCCTTTCAAAGAGAGTTTGAGTAGAGGGAAAAGGAAGACGTTTAAAGGATTGGAAACCCGGCGATTAAGGCGGATGTTCAAATTGCACCAACCTCTTTTTTGCCAGAAACAGTTTCACGATGTTGCCTGTGTGTGGGTGAACGTGCTCATTAAAAGAAAACAAGGAACTTCGTTATGCTGTAAGAGAACACCTGTCGCTGTATCTTACAGTTTGATTTAACGTAATGTACATATTGTCTTAAATTTGTTCATTTCACGTATTTTCATTTCTTGTATGCTAGATATATTTCTTATGTAACGTCATTTCATGTATTGAAATATTTAGTGTAAACATATACTGTATGTGTATGCACGGACATTCTGATGCTGTAAGTTGGCAATGCGCCAGAGAAAATGTTGAACCTGTTGTAAAGACTGTCTTTGGTACAGAAGTAGTAGCTGTGAGTGTCGCCCTGCTGAAGCAATCGCGGAGCGGACTCGCCAAAGTAAACGCATAAATGTTTTATTGATTGTGCAGAGGCACGGTAGGCGCAGTGTGGCGCGAGTTTAATCCAATTGCAATAAGCCTGAGAGGCGTACTGTTTAATGTATTGAAGGAAGTGCGAAACAAGTTTATTTATACTCGAAAGTGATCAGTGTAATATTTTTTCATGTGTGAAAGAAAAGTAATTGTTTGGTTATCAAGTCTATTGTCAACGAGAGTGATCGTTGCTATAATTACGGAGATTAGAGAGTGTATCGAGGTGATATCAATGCATGGAGATTCCAGCCAGACGAGCTGAACAAAGAGTTGTCGATAAAAATATTTATGAACCAGCAGTAATGTCTTGTATGGACTTCACGTCGAAGACGACGAAAACAGATGAGTACTTTTATAACATTTTATTTTGTATGAATGTAAATGTAATGTCAATCCAATAAGAATTTTGGTTCAATTATATATGACTTATTTTGAAACCAATCCTAATTTTGTAAGTAGTTGTACTCACCCCATTATCACCATTATTAGATTATGATGATTATGCAAGCCTGTACATTGACTAACAAGTTCAATCATTTTTCAAAGTAATTACGATCTGCTTTAAAGAAACTGCTAGACGAGTTAAAGAATTGCTAACGTGTTACACCCATAGAGACTAGTAATTAATGTGCAGTGCTGTTCTAAGTTTTGCAATCAATTATTATGCCAAAGCTTTTAACTTGCAAGAGAATTTGCACGTGAAGTAAGGTTGGTTTCATTTATATAGAAAGTAACCAGGCTAACAGTAGTTAAAGTATTATAGTTGATTAACCAGACTTGACGAAAGTAATTTTTTATGAAATACGTTAAATTCCAGACTCTGCTTACCAATTACACGCGTACGCTACCCAGGCCCTGGAACCAATTAATTAATAAAAAGAAAAAAAAGTTCACGTAAAGTTTTATAAGGAACTTGAATGCTTTAAACAATATTATCAAAATTATTGGGAACCTTGACTGTAGTATTTGTGAAGCTCATTGCACCACGGAGTTTCACAGTACTGAGCTATTATCATTGCAATCAGAGTCTATCAGCTATTACGATTTGGATTATAACACGAACACGCCATCACCACTACATGAATTCTGACACATTTGTTAGTGAAGTTGTGCTATTCGTGAATCGTAAGAGGTGCTATTTCGAGGCTGTAGCCAATGCGAAGTCAGATAGGGCCAAGCTTAATTAAACACCACAGTGACTGTTTCAAGTTAATTAATATCAATTATTGAATTTATTCAAAATTTTAACTTTCCCTGCGTAAGTGTTGTTGCGACCCATCAGTTGTGATTTGCTGCAACATTCAATAACGAAATTATTATTACTACAGCATATCATTAAGCATTATGATTTTTGACATTTTTTCTGACGACCTCCAACTGGAAATCTTTTTAAAATGCATACTTGGGTCGTATCCTGTGCAGACGTTGTATGAAACGGGCCAAAATTTCAACGTACGTTGTAGCTTTAAACGTCGTTCGCTCAGGTAGAAATTAACTGTGGACGAAGGCGAAAAGGCGATGTGCATCATTTCAATGCATGACTTTTCGTCTCTGAACTTTTTACGACAAGGTGACGTCCATGCAATACCGCTTCGTTTCAAACTCGTACCGAAGGCACCAGCTTTCATACTAAGTGACAATACGGTGGAGGACAAAATCCTGTGAAGTCTTTAAACGTTCTTGCTCTTCATCGTCTTCAGCTGATGTCGCACAAGGCATCACGCTTTCCTTTTGCACAACTTCTCCGTACGTATCTGTCGCACGGTTTCACGGTTAATCTGCAGTACATCCGCTACCATGGGCACAGTTAATCGAGCATCGTTCGTGATGAATATCCTAATTTTTTCAAAGTTTTCGTCTCTGTCGTCGGTCACCAGTCGTCCGGTACTGGGATTGTCAGGGACGAGGTTGACTCGATTTAACTGCAGTAGAAAGTAAACGCCTGCTTCATGCAACCCATTTGCCTCCTTGTGTATGTGATTTGCATAACGTTGAGGGGTGTTGACAGCTGTACCGAAAGAGAAGCAGACGTGGTAAGTACCCGTTTCGTATAATTCGTTATATCGTGCTTCACGACTCCCGGTATAGCATGGCGGATGGGTAAACATTTCCAGTCAGCCTGGAAGCTGATTACCTCATGTTACGGGCTACTACGGGCTACTTCGGAAATCCAGGGTGTAGTCTAGTCATTTTAACGGCAGTGACATACATAAAGATTTAAACTTCTTATCGAATGGCATCGTCTCTTCATAGCGAAACAGTTTCAGTTAGTACTGGCTCCCAGATCCATGTTAAATGTGATAAAGAGTTTAAAGATGCTTAAAAGCTCGTAGTTGAGTAATGTGTATAAGCCTGAGGAGAAACTTCTCTTAATACCATAGGAAATCGCACGCGCAGTCCATTAACAGGTCCTGTTAAGCAACGAAGAAGTTTTGCTAATTTCATGTAGTAGATGTGAAATCAAATTAGAGCGCTATCTCGTATCATTCTTATAGGTTTTTGAATGAGGGACTAATTTTGTTTGAGAGGTGTGAGGTAGGAAGCTTTCCAATATTCTTTTTGTAGCACTGTCGTACTAAGTTCTTGTTTACAGTATTATGGGGTTCTGCCTCCTAATGTCAAACAGTTGAGCGTACTAGCGCCTCTTTTTCTCCTATTTATATTAACATATGTGTACTTCGAATAAAAAGACTCTGTATAATTTTATTCATTTTTATTTGCGTTTCAAATTCACAGTCCACTAAATAGGCAGCGAGGAGATGAGTGCGGTTGGTGGCATCTGCCACGAGTGATTTGCTGTCCCGTACACGACGAGTGGAGTTGGTCGGCAGTTCACAGCAGCGGCCTCTCCCGCCACCCGCCGTCCGCAGCAGTTCAAGCGGCGCCGCGCAGGTTTCAGTGCGGCGGTAGTGGCCGCCCCGTCATCCATTCGTAGCGCGCAGTACCGAGACTGGCGTTACACCCGGCACCGTAGCACTGCGAGCGCCGACTGCGGCGTCCTGCGGCGACAGTAGAGATGACGGTCCTCCCGTGTCGCGGCATCGGACGGCCCAGCAGCCCGAATACAGCGTCGGAGGGCCAGGTCACACCTCGGCCGGAGCGACGGAGGAGGGTCCGCGACTGATCTGCGCGCGGCACACGTCTTGCTTCGCGCGACTGGCACCGAGCCACTACTAGCGCCAGGGCCGGTGGCAGCGGCCTCTGCGCGAGTTGTCGGTCGAGGCGTTGTTGAGGGCGCCGCGGTGTTGCCTGGCCACCTGGCCTGCCCTCCGTCCAACGCCGCCAGCCCTGGGCGCGCGCACCGGTAAGCGGCGACGCCGGAGGCTGCAGCGGGGAGAGGCGGACCAGGGAGGAGAGGAGCCGTCTGGCCCACCAGCGGTAGGTGGCATGCCTGGCAGCAGGTGGAGCGAGGCGAGCCAGAGCTCTGGACGATAGGTGAGGCTGCGGCGGCAGGAGGCGCGCGTCCTGACATCTGGCAGAGGGCGGAACCCGCGCAGGAAACTGCGCGGCAGCCGAGTGCCGCGAGTAACACGCGGACCCGCTCCCTCTCCGGCCTCGGAAATCCCCCCTCTGCCCAGGCCGCGGGTTCCGCCCTCTGCCAGATGTCAGGAGGCGCGCCTCCTGCCGCCGCAGTCTCACCTATCGCCCAGAGCTCCGGCTCGCCTCGCCGCCACCTGCTGCCAGGCCTGCCACCTGCCGCTGGTGGGCCAGACGCCTCCTCTGCTCCCTGGTCCGCCTCTTCCCGCTGCAGCCTCCGCCGTCGCCGCCGACCGGTGGGTGACCCCAGGGCTGGCGGCGTTGGACGGAGGACAACCAGGCACCACTGTGGCACCCTCAAGACCGCCTCGGCCGACAACTCGCGCAGAGGCCGCTGCCACCGACCCTGGCGCTAGTAGTGGGTCGGTGGCAATCGCGCGAAGCAAGACGTGTGCCGCTCACATCGTTGTCCAGGCAGGACCCTGTAATTAGAAAAATGCGACAGTCACCGTACACTGCTATAAAATGTGTCAATGTGAAAGTCACTATCGGTGATTTACGATAAAGTCGCGTACAGGCTAGGCTAACAAGGCAAATCGGAACCAACGAGAGCTTAAAGTGCCGGCAGTAACATCCAAGGGTTCGCAGTTGGTTCGATATGAAACTGCTCTCAGGACGCCACGTTGAAATATACGAAGACAGCACCGAAGCAATGGTTTTATCATCAGTCTGAATGTTACAAAAAGGAAAAAAAATAAACATTAGATCCTCGGACGAGGAAAAGGGAGGTTTTAGAAACTAACATCATCAACTTAAAAACCAAATTAAGTCCATACTGAAATCGCTGTAAATCAGAAAAAAGAAAAGCAATGCTACAGACACCTACAGGTCAACATGACTGGATTTTAGGTCAAACTTGGAATTCAATTTTTCTGATGCTTTAGATCTTACGCTGTCATACAATTTCGTAGAAGCTAAATATCTGTGCGATGATCACTTATGAGTTGCGTCATTTCTAATAATTCAAATACCTATACAATCTAATACCTATTCAAAACCCGAAGTTCTCCTTCGAAGAAATGATTAAACTCGCAGTATTCCATACGGTCAGACCTGAATTTTGTTCCACCAAACTAAAACTTAAGTCCTCCCGGAGGGTCGACATTTATCTCACCCACTTGAAGGAAAATAAAGGTTTCCTATGTCACGACTGCCCAATTTACTCCTCCCCATTGGAACTGTACTTTAAGAATTTTACGGCCAATGTCTGGATCTCTACGCCTTGCTTTCGCAAGGGTCTGAGTAGGCTGACTGCCAGTGCGTCGGCGACCAACCTCCCACCGAGTCCCCTGGACGTCTTCCGCTGGTCTTCGCCCGCTGGCCGGAGTGTCCGCTGCGGCAGTGTTGGGCGCTCACCGCCACCGCGCTCTGACTGCAGGCCGGCAGCCGTACCGCCCTGTGACGTCACAGCAGGTCTGCGGCGGCAGCGACTCTGCCACCTGCTGGTCGCTCGCCGGCGGCTGGGCGCGTCGATTGGTTGGTGAGGTATAAAATGAAGACTCTACGATTCGTCGTGGCTACCCACTCTGTAGTGGGCCCACGCACACCCCGCCACTCACAAACTTGAGAGGGCGGGGTGTGGTCGCCGGGCAACGCGGCGCTGCTACCTTTATAGCTTCCCGACAATGCCGAACGTCGTTACTGCGGAAACGTAGCCCCACGTCACCCACAAGCCCATTGTTGCTAACATTTTCGACTACATATTTTGGCTTTGCACCATTATCCTCGATTGACAGAGCAGTAAAATATTCGACGTAACCGCCATCCTCTTATTTCGCTTTTCTGCATTTTAAACTTTAAGACTGAAGCGTTCTATTCTGTTGATGTAGCCAGAAGGCAAAAACGCAAATATTGCCTTTCAATTGGAATTTTAAGCACTTTGCTCACTTTTGAGACCGAAATTTACAGCTGTAAGAGTCAAAACGCATTCTGCAAACACAAATAGTTTTGTGTAAGCATCACACCAGTGGAATCTAAATCCCAAGTTGACACCAAGTAATTAACTACTATTTCGTAAGACAAATGATACATCTACGTGACGATTACTGAAGAAAATACTAGCTTACCCAATACTTGTGTAGCTTGGGGACTCAACTTCAGACCTCACAGAAACAGTATCAGGCACATCGTTTTAAAGCGAACAGAATTGACAGATTTTCAAGTTATTTCGGAAGCATACAAGACAATATTGTTCCTGTTGACGTCTTCAGCCAGAAGACAGGATACATGTAGCTTCCCAGCAAATAAAAATGCACATTAATTTGAACCTGTCTCTAGGTATCCCCCGAAAATTTTTGCTACCCCTTCATGTTTTCTGTGCTTACCTGCAATGCTGAATTGAAGTAGCCTTAAAGTTTTATAATTTGTCTCAGCAGTCAATCCATTTGTAAAGTTGTGACAAGACAAATACCTGCAGATATGATCCCTAACACTCAAATGCTACTTCATTAAAAAATAAAACATATAAAAATATAAAAAAAGTCCTGGTATGTTCTTTTCTTTCCACATTTTTTAAAATTTTTTACTAGTCGTGGCGGCAATGCTTCGCAATCCCTAATATGTATGTACACTTGCTTTGAACGTCAAATGTGCAAAACTTTATCGAAATCGTTCGAATGATATTGATATCCCAAAGAAAAAAGCTCTTTCAGTTTCCACAAATTTTCCTATTTTCTGGCCAACTATTCCAAACCTTTACTACACTCAAACCTACCTCTCGCTTAAAACGTCGAATATGCAAAATTTTATCTGATTCAGATGACTCTGATCTTTCATAGAAAACTAGCTTTCTATTTTTTTCTGAACTTTCCAATTATTTTCCGGGACACTTTTCCAAAAATTTATTTTATAAGAAAATTACTCTTGCTTTGAACGTCAAATATGCAAAATTTTATTGCAATCTTACGATTGATATTGATATCCAATTGAAAAAACAAAAGAGAATTACCCCTCTCCGTCGTGCGAATAGTCAGTTATAGTGCTAAATTCAATCAAAAACACATTAAAAAACGCACTTTCAATTTTTCTCAAATTTTAAATTTTCCTGTAGATTTTCCAAAAAATTTATTTCATACAAACATTGTCCTGTCAAGCCGTAATCAAGTGATACTCTTATAACCATTCTTATAACTTTTTATTCATAGAAAAAAATCGCTTTCGATTTTTCCTACATTTTCCTACTTTCAGGGCGACTATTCCAAATTTTTATTTATGCGAACCCTCCTCTTGCTTTCAACATGAAATGTACAAAAAATTATCGCAAATGGACTAATCGTATTGATAGCTCATTGGAAAAAGCTGTTTCAGTTTTTCCCGATTTTCCTCTTTTCCGGACAACGCTTCTATATTTTATCACTGTTTAAACCTTCCCTAAGTTGTACGAATTTTTCAAATATAAGATTATCCAAATCGGTTCAGCTGTTCTCGAGGTTTAGCAATTCATTTACTTATTTATTTATTTTTTATTTATTTATGAATTTGGCCAGCTATGACCGCATACAACTTAAGACTAATGGTGTTTCTTTTTCTTCCTTTCTTCCCAGTACTTCTTCACTTTCTCTCCAACTGCTCGTCTCTGGTCATCTGTCCACACTCTCTTTGGTCGATGTTTGGGCTTATCTTCTTCATAGGTTGCGTTTTCTATCAGTAGCCTCAAGCGATTCCTGTCACATATTATTTCTTTTGTAACACCTATTTTTATTGCATCTTTCTTCACTACTTCTATCCATCCTACAGTTTTCTTCAGTTTATTAACATAATTCCTAATTATTAACATAATTCTTTGTAATCCGCGTGTCTTTTATTCTTTTTAAAAGTCCATATAATTTTAGCCGTCTTTCCTCATTGTATCTGTGATTTTTTTCTGTATTTTTGTATAAATCCTCATTTCTCATTTTCATCCATATGTTTTCATTGTTTTTCTCGAGACCTAGAATTTTTCTTAGTATTTTCCTCTATCTTTTTTTGTAGTTCTCTTAGTGCACATTTCGTATTCAATGTGAGGCACTCTGAGCCATATGTTGCTTGTGTCTTAATAACTGGATTATAATGTCTAAGCTTCGCATGGATGGATATTGATTTCTTATTGTAGTAGATCTGAGTTAATTTGTAAGCAAATTCTAACTTCTTTACTATTTCTTCATTTGTTGTGTTATCTATACCGTTGGCTTGGATCCATTCCCCTAGGTAATTAATTTATCAACTATTTTAATTTTCCCATACTTTGTATTCGTAATTTTTTTCTCCATTACGTTTGCGTGCTATATATGCGGTTTTTTCGTAAGACATTTTTAGTCCAGTCTTTTAAGAGGTCTCGTGTGATAGATCAAGCATAACAGCTGCATCTTCCTGTTTTTCAGTTATCAGTGCAATATCATCCGCAAAGTCTAAACATTTTACTTCAGATTTATTCTTTCCTTGTCCCATGTTTATACCTTTTATGTCCTCGTTTCTAGTGTGTTTTCCCATGTTTTGACTATTTTATCTAGAACCAAGTTAAAGAGAATTGGGGAAAGTCCGTCTCCTTGTGGAACACCTGTTTTGATTTTGCCTGGTTCAGAAATTTCGCCTTGAAACTTAATCCTTGATGTTGTATCTCTGAGTGTTTGTTCAACAAGTCTTCTGGTATTTTCATCTATCCCTGATTCATACAGTATCAGAAATAGTGATTGTCTGTCAACTGAGCCATAAGCCTTCTTGAAGCCAACGAAAGTAACTAGTGTGTTCTTATTTTGAATAGCTCTCATTCTCAAAATGGTTTTTAAATTAATAATCTGTTCTGCACATGATCTGCCTTTCCTAAACCCTGCTTGCTATTCACCTATATTAGATCCTACTTGTTACTCTATTCTATTTAGAAGTGCTTTCGACATGCCCCTGCCCCTGTAGTTGTTGATGTCAGTTTTATCTCCTTTCTTGTGCAGAGGATGGATCAATGCTTGTTTCCAGTCACTGGGTATGCTTCATGTTGTACAAATGTCTTTCATTACTGTGTGAATTTTCTGCCATGCGGATAAACCCCCTACTTTCCACATTTCTGCTACTATCCCATCTTCTCCTGGTACCTTGTTATTCTTCAACGACTTATAATCTCGCCGATTTCTTCTACTGTAGGTGGCTCTGAAGGTGGATTTTCATGTCGTCGTATTTGAAAATGTTATCTGTCAGTAGACTCTTCAGAGTTCAATAGATTTTCAAAATCTTCAGCTAATAGATGGCAGTTTTCTGTATTGCTTAAGATCATGTTTCCATTTTTATATTTAAAAAGTAGGCATGGTGATTGAAATGCTATCAATATGTCCCTGAAAGTATTGTAAAAGTCCCTAGTGTTGTTGTTTTTAAAATCTGAATCCATTTCTTCTAATCTGTCTTTATCATAATTTCTGTTTACTGATGTGATGGTTTTTGCTGTTTTCTTCCTTTCTTCTTTAAACTCTTACCAATATTCACATTATTTATTACTGTTCCATTTTTTCCATGCCTTTAGTCGATTGTCAATCGCTTCGTCACATAACTCATTCCACCATCTGTGTCTCGGTATTCTTTGTGGTTGTCCCATTTCTTTAACTGATTCTATCATTGTTTCTTTAATTTCTTCCCAGTCTTCCATTTTTCGTGTGCTTAATATATCACAGAATTTATCCCGATTTTGCATGAAGAACTTAGTGTTTACTCTTTGAAATCGTTTGGGTTTTACTTTAGGTTTGTTGGGTTGAAATTTGGTCTTTATTTCTGTCAGATAATGGTCTGAGTCTATATTTAGGCCTTTCCTCGCCCTGACATCCAAGATTTCCTTGTGGTTGCAAGTATTTATTGCCACATGATCTAGTTGATATTCACCTTGATTTAGATTTGGTGATACCCATGTTTTTTTCTTCCTTGCAAGTTTCCTGAAAAATGTTGTCATTAGTTTTAGGTTAAATTGTTTACAAAAGTCTATGAGTCTTTCCTCGTTTCTGTTTGTTCTTTCATGTGCTGGATAGTCTCCCACTACTGATTTAAATTTTCTTTCTTTGCCAACATGTGCATTAAAGTCTCCTACTAAAATTTTTATATTTTCATCCGGTAGTTTGGATGTTTCAGATTCTAGCATTTCATAAAAATCTTCTACTTTTTCAATGTTTGTTCTGTTGTGTTGGTTGATAGGTGCGTGTGTATTTATAATGGTATAACGCTTATTGCCTGACTTAAAAGTAAAAAATGAAATTCTTTCTCATGACGAGTTAAAATTTATTATTGATCCTGTATACTGCTGTTTGACCATAAAGGCTGTCCCTAACCTAGTCGTGTTATTGGAATTTCTAATGGCTGGTTTTCCTTTGTAAATTCTGTATCCACCTGACTCAATAGCATTTTCATCGAGATATATTTTTTTCCTGAAGAGCTAATATGAGTTTACTGAGAGTGTCCGTTGGATGTTTCAGTTTACCGACTTTCATTAGTGTGTTGATGTTCAGAGTGCCCAGTAGGTGTTTTTTCTTGTGCCTTATTTTTGAAGAAGTTCTAGGAATCTCCATTCTTCCTCACATGATGTTCTAGGTTCTCCAGAATCCAAAGGCCTAGTTGCTTCGCTATGACTACTCCCTGGAGTAGTTTCCGTTTTGAAATTTACCATCATGTCTTAGGTTAAAATTTAGTTTGGGAAAGATAGTTGAACCTTTCCATGATTAAAATTCAAGCATTTAGCTTAGAATTATAAATGAGGCCGCCACTGACATGTGGAACAGACGGTTTCTGTAGCTGTCTACTGTGGGAACAGACGCTACAGACGCTACAGTCCTGTGCTTTTACATAAAAGCCTGCCGCCTCCGCCAGTTCTGCCGTTTTGATGATCTTCATCTCCGCCTTCACTGCCGTTGAGGTCTTCACCGTATCCTGGCAAGGGGCCCTCACGAGGTGCTATCACCCGGGCCAGGTGAGCCAAGGTATTTTGACGAGGTGTTACTCCTCCCCCTGCTCCTTTTTCAATCGGGCTTGGGACCGGCTTTGGCGGAGTTCATATATATATATATATATATATATATATATATATATATATATATATATGTGTGTGTGTGTGTGTGTGTGTGTGTGTGTGTATTGTTACTGATCAAATAACAGAATTGTTCCACCATTTTCATTGTCTCGTACCATAATGTAATTCCCTCAGCATTGCCTGGTATAATTCGACTACATTCCTTCCACGTTTAATTGCCCTTATAAGACACTGTTCACTTAGTGCTGCTGCTCTTCTAGGTCTTTTACTGTATCCGACATAATTACGGCGTGATCGGTAAACCGGAGAGTTTGTTTCTTCTCCGTGAACAAAGGCAACAATCCTGTCTTACACCCTTTCTAATCACTGGGTCACCCTCATGCAATTCTGCTCTTATAACTGTCTTTTGATTTCTGTATAAATTGTGTACAAGCCTTTGATACCTACATTTTCGTCCTGTTACCTTCAAGGTCGAATCAAGTGGTTCCACTCAACGTATTCAAAGGCGTTCTTCAAATTTACTGAACCTAAAGATGTAGATTTGACCCTCCGTAATCTACCTGCCAAGATGTCGGAGGTTAAATACTGAGTGGTGTTTTCCTAAGATTATCCTAAAACCAAAATGGTCTCCCCAGTGGTCAGATTACAGCATTTTTTCCATTCATGTATGAGTAATCCGTGTTACTATTTTACAACCTAACTTGTTAATCTGTAGTTCTGTAATAAACAAACCTGTTTGCCTCTGCTTTCTTTGAAATTGGAATTGTTAGCTACATTCTTCTTGAAGTTTGAATGTACTCCGCTCTGGTAACATAATGCACGCCAAGTGGAATAGTTTAACGTCTGTCAGGGCTGTGCAAATTCTTCTCGCAGTTTCGTATCTCATATCCATGATATCCATGTCCAATCACTTCCTCTTATCTTTAGAAACATAATGCATTCAAGGTATTTTTCATTGTATGGTTCATCTATATATTCCTTACAACCTGTAGCTTTTCGTTCTTTGGTTAATATCTGTCTCAGAGGACCAATCTGATCACATGGGTAATGTCGGTTACTCGTGGCGGATGATTCTGTGATGTAACAAGAACATCGCTATTCAAGAAAACTGTAACCAAATACCAAAGACACTGCAGGGGCGACACTTAGCCATCATTGTAATTCAAGTAGAGCAGTTAAGTATGCATGACTACTCGGTGATTTTCTTGTGCAACACATCGCTTTGTAAGACTTGATCGTACTGCGCTATTGTGCCTTTCCTTTGCTCTGACTGCTAGGAATATGAGGACCAATAGCTTAACGCATAGTACGAACCAAGATTGAATTTTATATCAATGCAATAGGACAATAAAGCTTCGTAGCAAGACGAAGAATTTTCTGTACTGTATCATTTTGTCTCAGTGTTCTCAAACTTATATACATTAGAAATTTACTAAAATACGAATCCATTACGAAATGGGCTGCTTTTCCCTGGAATTTTCCAATTTTACCATTAGTCGTATCCAATGAACAGCGCCCACTGCTGGCTGAGAGCAAACTGATGTGACTATAGGCATGCTGCCAGTCCATGAACGACAATAAAGTTCTTATTGCTAGAAAGACTAGGAAATTTAAATGCATTGCTATATCTCTTCGGATATATCTACGTACTTAATAATCAACGGTACAGAATCGCATCACAACGTTTGAAAATTTGTGAAGCTTAAGGGACTTAACTGCGAGGTCGTCAGTCCATAAACTCACAAACTACTTATGAATTACATAATACTAAAGATGACACAAACATCAATGCCCGATGGAGGGGTTCGAACTCCCAACGGGGAACGGCCTCGCACATCGCAGCATAGCGCCTTAATGCGCTTGGCCACTCCCCCGCGGCCAGAATCGCATCGATGACTTTCTTGGAATAAAGAAACTTGGTATCAAGCGTATCTTCGCTGTGGCTACTTTTTCCAATGAGAGACCACAATGGTCTCTTCGTAGATGGTTCTGCAGGTATTCATTTCCTCGCAGGAAAACTTCGGAAGTGAGTGTAGAATGGATTATGTATGCAGGGTGAGGGCTATCCCATTGTAGTTTGGCTTTACCGAGCTGTGTGAGGTGCTTCTCAGCTACACGATAATATTCGTCTGTTACATTACGAGTCGGTTTTATCAGTTGAGGACCCGACGACGTAACCTGTGAAGAAGTTTCGGAATACATATATTTCCGTATCGTAGCTACGTGATCCACGATCAATTGCCAAATGACTTCAACTCCTAGCCTAATATTTTGTACTATGATTCTGTGACAACTAACATTCATTGAACATTTCTGGAGTATTTGTCCTCTGATTTTCTAGTATCTTCTTGACATCATTATTGAATAAAGGTTTATTCCTGACACAAATTCAAGCATGTATAAGGAGAAGCGAAAATGTATACATCCTCTCAAGGTCAATTCAAATGTTCAAACATTTTTAAAGCTATGGGACTACTCAGGAGGATGTTGTCATCAGGAAAGACAATACTGGCATTCTACGGATCGGAGCGTGGAATGTTAGATCCCTTAATCGGGTAGGAAAATTAGAAAATTTAAAAAGGGAAATGGATAGGTTGAAGTTAGATATAGTGGGGATTAGTGAAGTTCGGTGGCAGGATGAACAGGATTTCTGGTCAGGTGAGTACAGGATTATAAATACAAAATCAGTTGGAGGTATCACAGGTAGGAAAATAAGAAGATGGGACTTAGATAAATTGAAGGAAAGTGATGTTCTGGAGAATTTCAGGGGAAGATTTAGGCAACAATTGACAGAAACATGGGGAAATAAAACAGTAGAAGAGGAATGGGTAGCATTGAGAGAAGAAATAGTGAAGGCAGCGGAGGACAAAATAGGTAGAAAGGCAAGACCTAGAAAAAATCCATGGATATGACAGGAAATACTATAGTTAATTGATGAAAGGAGAAAATATAAAAATGCAGTAAATGAAACAGGCAAAATGGAGTACAGACGACTAAAAAATGAGATTGACTGGAAGTGCAAAATGGCTGTGCAGGAGTGGCTAGAAGCCAAATGCAAATTTGTAGAAGAATGTATAAGAAGGGGAAAAGTAGATACCGCCTACAGGAAAACAAAAGATACATTTGGGGACAACAAAAGCAACTCTACGAATATCAAGAACTTAGATGGGAAACCAGTTCTCAGCAAAGAAGGGAAAGCTGAAAGGTGGAAAGAGTACATAGAGCAGCTCTACAAAGGAACTGAACTTAGAGACGATGTTGTAGGAAGGGAAGAGGAAGTAGATCAAGATGAAATAGGAGATACTATACTGAGAGATGAATTTGACAGAGCCTTGAAAGACCTAGGTCGGAACAAGGCCCCAGGAGTAGATGACATAACCTCAGAGCTACTAAAGTCTCTGGGAGAGCCAGCCATGACAAGACTATTTGAACTGGTGTGTAGGATGTATGAGAAAGGCGAAATGCCCTCAGACTTTAAGAAAAATGTAATAATCCCCATTACACATAAATCAGGCGCAGACAGGTGTGAAAATTACAGAACCATCAGTTTGATAAGTCATGGTTGCAAAATTATAACACGAATTATCTACAGGAGAATGGAAAAGCTGGTAGAAGCTGACCTCGGGGAAGATCAGTTTGGATTCTGGAGGAACATAGGAACCCGGGAGGCAATACTCACTTTACGTCTTATCTTAGAAGATAGATAAAAGAAAGGCAAACCTACATTTTTAGCTTTTGTAGATTTGGAGAAAGCATGTGACAATGTTGACTGGAATACACTCTTTCAAATTCTGAAGTCAGCAGGGGTAAAATACAGGGAAATGAGAGTTATTTACAACTTTTACAAAAGCCAGACCGCAGTTATTAGATTCGAAGTTCCTGAAAGGGAAGCATCAGTTGGGAAGGGAGTAAGACAGGGTTGTAGCCTTTCTCCGATGTTGTTCAATTTGTACATCGAGCAGGCGGTGAAGGAAAGCAAGGAAAAATTTGGAATAGGGATTAAAGTTCAGGGGGAAGAAATAAAAACATTGCGTTTTGCTGATGACATTGTAATTCTGTCAGAGACAGCAAAGGACCTGGAAGAGCAGTTGAATGGAATGGACAGCGTGTTGAAGAGAGCATATAAAATGAACATTAACAAGAGCAAAACAAAAATAATGGTATGCGGGCTTAGAAAATCAGGCGATGCTGAAGGATTTAGATTAGGTAACGAAACAATGAAGGTGGTAGATGAGTTTTGTTACTTGGGTAGTAAAATAACATGCGATGGTCGCAGTACAGAGGATATAAAATGCAGAATGGCAATGGGAAGAAAAGCATTTTTGAAAAAGAGAAATTTGCTAACATCGAATATTAATTTAAGTGTAAGGAAATCTTTTCTGAAGGCATTTGTGTGGAGCGTTCCCTTGTACGGGAGTGAAACATGGACGATAAGCAGTGCGGACAGGAAGAAAATAGAGGCTTTTGAAATATGGTGCTACAGAAGAATGCTGAAGATTAGGTGGGTAGATCGCATAACTAATGAAGAGGTACTGAACAGAATTGGTAAGAAAAGGAATTTTTGGCATACCCTGACTAAAAGAAGGGATCGCTTGGTAGGACACATTCTTAGACATCGGGGAATCGTAAATTTTGCATTGGAGGGAAGCGTGTGAGGTAAAAATCGCAGAGGGAGACCAAGAGATGCGTATAGTAAGCAGATTCAAGTGGATGTGGGTTGCCGTTCTTATGAGGAGATGAAAAGGCTTGCTCAGGATAGAGTAGGGTGGAGAGCTGCATCAAACCAATCTCCGGACTGAAGACCATAACAACAACATGGGAGCAAAAAACAGGTAAAAGGCACCTTAAGATAAAATTAAACTTTTAACAAATACTACAGGGTGCTTTGCAAATGAAAAATGCTACTTAAAATTGCCTGGCAATAATATACAAAAGGAAACAAATTACATCCAAGAGGGTGTTTACATGTCTAATGATATGAAAGAATCTCTGGTTTCTCACAATTAATTTTCTATCCAAACAGATGAATCTGCAGATTTTGCGGGATTATATTGTTTTTTTTCCGTTACGAACACACATGATTTCCACAGGGGACCTTTTATTGTGCATACCACCACCTGTCAATGCAATTGTTGATGAAATATTCCGTTTATTGGACAATTATTAAAGGCCAACGAAATTTCACGGTCTAATTTCATTTATGTATGCGGAGATGGTTCAAAAGCTCTGACGGATTGAATGGTTTGACCAATCATGAAAATAAAAGAAAACTCGAAGTACTGCAGCAGCAGTCTTTGTGCTCTCCACAGAAATGCTTTGGCTGCCAAACAAGTGCCTGCTTTCTTCACAAAGGTGTTAAACGAATCCGTCCAAATTATTACATACAATCACGCTCTTTGAAGTCGAGACTTTTCTCAATACAGTGCAAAGATGAGAAACCATCATCGTAGTGTACTCCTTCATATTGAAGCGAGTGGGCTCTCACGAGGGAAAGCGCTCTATCAATTACATGAATTGCCTTCACAAGTGCTAGCTTTCCTTTTGACTGCGCGAGGTCGGTTCCCGTCGCGGGTTTGAAACTTCCCTCGGGTATGGATGTTTGTGTTGACTTTAGTATAACTTAGTTTATAAGTAGTTTGTAATTTTAGGGACTGATGACCCCGTAGTGAGTCCCATAAGCTTAACAAACATCTGAATTTTAACCTAAGTTCCAACATGTACCATCAGGTGCGTAGCATAGTGTAACAACCTTCTCATTAAAACAAACATGTACATATACATGTGGCAGTTTTTATGATAAACGGTGCCAATGTCTACGGCACTGTAACTTCACCAAGTAATGGCTTGCAACGTATAAAATCATTCACAATGTGCATGCACAAACTTCAATCAAACACAAAAATACATCAGTCAAACATGCACATACCTCATGCGCGGGCGAATGCCGAGCGGTCTGGAGTGCCAGGTTACGGATCGCGCGGCCTTCCGCGTCGGAGGTTCGAATCCTCCATCGGTCATGGATGTGAGTGTTGTCCTTAGGTTAGTTTATCTTAGTTTAAGTAGTTTTTTAGTCTAGAGACTAATGACCAACGTAGTTTGGTCCGATAGAATTACAAACATTTGAAAATTTTTATAAACCTTTTTCGTGAAAACAAACACACGAGTCTGAAATGCATGATCATTCAAATGGTGTCAAAGTTTACTGTAATGGACCCACCCACATAACACACTGTACATTGGCAAGCAGGAACTGGCGGAAGTAAAGTTGTGAGGGCGGACCGTGAAGCGTGTGCCGGGAAAGTTCAGTCGGTAGAGTGCTACCCGCGAAAGGCAAAGGTCCCATATTCGAGTCTCGGTTCCGGCACAAAATTTTAATCTGCCATTAAGTTTCATATCAGCGCACACTCCGCTGCAGAGTGAAAGTTTCACTCGCAAATATAAAATAATTTTCTATGTAATATTGCAGATATATCTGACCACATTTAAGGTGATCCATCAAACAGTGCCTATTTCTCATGTGCTCTCCGTGATGGGCAAAACAGTGTTTTTCTTAGTACAGAATCATTCTGAATTGAAAAAAATTTGATTACTCAGACATATTCGAGCTCTATGTAAAGTACCATGCACCACACATCATACGTTTTCTTGCGTAGTACAATAACCTTCTGTATGAAAAAAAGGAAAAAAAAAAAAAAAAAAAAAAAAAAAAAAAAAAAAAAAAAAAAAAAAAAACATACGTGTGCACATTTAAAGGTAATCATTAAACGACGAAGTGTATTATAAGGTACAGTTCCTCATGCACCTTACGGTGTAGTAGTAGGAACAGTTTCAAGGTAAACATACGTACACGTGCCACCTTTGTCAGTGATAAGTCAAACGGTGTCAAAGTCTGTTTTGTGAGATACAGAAACTATTGCACCATTCGTTACGTTGTTTAGTCAAACCTTCTCTATGGAAACACGCTAATATGTTTCAACACTCAGTAATTGATTAAATAGTGTTGACATCCATTGAGAAGTACTCTCTAAAATTCGGCGTACAACGGCTTAGGACTATTCAAACCTTCTCCATTATAACAAAAGTGTGTGTGGCATTTTGCGAACTGTTAAACGGTGTCAGAGTATAAGGTACCCTGAGCTATGCACGATGAAGTGGGTTATGTGTATTAAAACGATGTCCCTAAAACAAAAATGGATAACATTTTGGGTCATTGTTAATAGGGAACAGAGATCTATAAATCTATGATAATATGAATTGTTTTATGGTAGGAATATTCCGCACTTAAATTTTGTTACATTTCCCATACGTTTCAGCATATTTTGTGCCACCATCAGTGGGATTTCTTTATTGTTTCTCTTACTTTAGGTGACGTGTTATGAAATAACTTTCACAATAGTAAAACAAATTGTGTTAAAGTCGATGTTAAGCACTAGAATGAGCCGAAGCGGTTCAAAATCACACCAAATGTGATTTAAAATAAATAAAACCCCCAATCTGAAAATTAAAAACACAATAACGAGTCAACACGGCTCAGATGCATAGTTATCTCCAATATAAATGAAGATGAAACAAATTAGTCTACATTCATTTTTTTATGTGCAGCTTTACTGATTTTATTTCGTGCACTCAAAAATTTTGGATATGGGTTCCATCTGTATGCAAAACACTGTTCTTATTGTTCACCGAAAAAATGTTTCAGCGCCTCTGTACCGTAATTAGTTGCTTTATCTCCATTTATTTATAGTTTTATAATTTGTGGTCACGTAGGAATCTTTGGACATAATTACACTAAGGTAGCGTTGTCATGGTTCGTTTTGGAGCACAATTTATCTTCTTCGTCTCTGTGGACATCCCACAAGCAACACACATATTTCGTAGACAATTTTCTTTCAGCATTGATTTACGCTTTGACAAAATCTATTTCACATACTTATTAGACCTCAAAATAGTCACTGACAGTCATGGATACAGTTTTTACACTTACAGAATAGAATGCTTCATTGATATCATAATATGCAGATCATCACACGCTGCAAACACACTTTTATACAGGGTGTCCAGAAAATGCCTCCCTGATTTCAAAATTTAAAATCTCGAAAACAAAGATCGATAAAGGAATGCAGTAAACGGTATGTTTATTGTGAAAGCTGTAAGAAGTTTATACAGCAGTTTGAAATAATAGTTACAAAATCTGCTAACAGATGGCTCTGTACGCTGTACAACTCATGTCAGCGTACATAAATGAAATAATCGTATGACAACACTCTTTGCAAACAATCACATCAAAATGTTTTCAAAACTTTCACCATTGGCACTACATAGGTGGCACAAACGAGGAATGAAATTCACCATCACATTTCGTAGTGTCTCAACCGAAATGGATTCAAGTGCCACAGAGATCGCCGATTACTGCTCGTCCACCATGGCGGGATGCTTCGGGCAGACCATGTCATTCACTGCCATTCCATGCCTGCACCAGTAAATTTGGGATATTCGAAAGCAATGACTCGAATCACGAAGTATTCCTCAAGAAAGCGAAACACATGTTCGGTCCGATGTGGTCGGGCTCCATCTTGCGTAAACCATTCGATCCTGTGACTCTTGCTGTGTGGCGACAAATTGTTCCAAAATTGCAACGTAGCGTGCACTAGTGACTGTTTCTCGAATGAAAAAATGGCCAATAATGCCTCTGCTGCATACTGTAGCCCACACAGTACTTTAGGAGAATTCAGGGGTTTCGCTTCACACCAATATTGCTTTTGGGAATCCCAAAATCGCCAGTTCTGCTTATTCACGTATCCATTCAGGCGGAAGTGTGTTTCATCTGTAAACCAGATGCAGTCAAATCCTTCACTATTAATCATTGTGAGCTTCTGATTAGCAAAGGCAACCCTTTGTTACACAGATCCTACGGGTATGGTCTGGTGCGTTTGAATTTTGAATGGAAACATGTGAAGGTTCTTTCTCAGTATTTTCTGCGTGCTGGAACGCTTCAAACCAATCTCAGATGCAATTCTATGGACGGATGACATTGGATTTCGCTGAATAATTCCAGAAACTGTGACGATTTTTTCAGGCGTAACTGCGGTTTGCTTGCGGCCAACATGCCCCACTAGATCATCAGCTACGCTGCTTGTTCGTTGAAATTTTGCGAAGAGCGTACGAATGATTTTTCGCATCGTGCCTTTTCGGAACATTAAATCGTGCTTGAAAACTTCGCCTTGTTGCCGTAGGACTTTCTCCTAACGTGGGGGTACTCTAACACTAGAAAAACGCGTTCTTCAATGAAGTACATGGTTTTAATCTCTTCCTTCGGTACGCTAACCTCCTTTCACGTTTCAATAGTGGAACTTATCACTCTGGGCTTCGGATCACTATTTATACTATGCATTACGTATGGCTATTACAGCGCCATCTGTTAGCAGGTGCCGGCCGCGGTGGCCGAGGTGTCCGAGGCGCTCCAGTCACGGTCAGCACGGCCACTACGGTCGGAGGTTCGAATCCCCCCTCGGGCATGGATATTTGTGCCGTCCTAGTTCGTAAGTAGTTCATAAATAGTTTGTAAGTTTAGGGACTGATGACCCATAAGCTTAACAAACATTTGAACATTTTTTGTTAGCAGGTTTTGTAACTATTATTTCAAACTGCTGCTTAAACCTGTAACAGTTTACACAATAAACATACCGTTTACTGCATTCCTTTAACGATCTTTATTTTCGAGATATTTAATTTTGAAATCAGGGAGTCCTTTCCTGGACACCCTGTATGTTGCAAATTCACCCACGCAGGACAAGGCACACTTAGTCACATTATATGGTATAGTCTGGCGAGGCACCAGCGACCACAACACCACTATCGATTGGCTTTCGCGGTCGTGGTAATTTCGTAACGTTAGCGATAACTCTTTGAGGATGCGCGCATCACAAAGACTTTAACATGTCTGTAACATTACTCGCTGAACTACTTGTTAAATATTTCATACACTGTGTTACTAACAATAAGATATTTTTAATAAACCTTATGGTAACCGGTTTACCGTCGTGGACCATCTTTAAAGAATACATGTTTTGAAAAGGTTATAAGGTTTTTAATAAGCCTTATGGTGACCGGTTTTCCGTCGTGGGCCATCTTAAAAGAATACATGTTTTGAAAACATTTTACGTATATACACATTAAGAAATCACATGTTGCTGGGAAAGATTAACACTTGCGCGGTTCACATCAGGACATGATTTCATAGTAAGTTTTGCCCTTAATTGTTTCAAAAACTTGTATGTGCCAAATCGTTAATAAAAAAATAAAAAAGCAGCCTGTGGTTAAAATTTCTGCAGCTGTTAAATCACCTACGAAATCACATATAGTTTAGTGGCCGGCACACAGGCTACGGCTTACGCAGCACAGTGCACTTCGTGGCAAAGAGACCTCTCTATCGCCGCAGTGTTCTGCAGTGGCTCAAGAATCACCGCTGACGGCTCTCACTAATCGTCGCTTGTTTATGGGCTGATCCTTAGTATAATCTCCGAAAGTCTCAAGACAACTCTGAAGTATCAATGTCTGGAACTGAAATTTTATCAGTATGTCGTTAGTGTATCTTTTCAAACGCCCAGAGATAAGTATTCATTTATTATATTAAACATAACATGACCGCGTGTGGATGGCTGCACAGTCTGGGGTGCCATGTTACGAATTGTTACTTGAAGTTCGTATCCATCCTCTGGCATGAGTATGTATGTTCTTCTCAAGCAATGACATCTCGTCTGTTGTAAAATTAATGTCAGTCTCGGTTAGTACTCTATCATAAAATACACGGTCAGATTTTTGGAAATTTACAGAAAATGGTTTATTAACAGGAGGAAAACGAGATAGGTTCTAGAACTTACTCTCGTCTCTTTCGAGAATAATTAATGGATTTTTAAGCTGTCATTAATATGTTTCCAGAAGTCGTCAATTCGAATGTTGTAATGTACGCAAAACACTTTTGAGAACTCAAGATAGGAATAATAGGCTTTTCATTTAGGACGTCTTGTTTTTAGCATATAACGTTCGTAGTTGCTCTGAAATCACTTTATGAACAACTGGTCTAAACAGTTGTGGGTCATTCTTAAATTGTTTTAAATTCGGAAACGATTTAACATAATTGGGGATCAGCCCATGTTCTTCACAATGCTTATTGAAATTAATGGCCTTACCTGTATTGATGAGAATCTTAATTTTAGGATCTTCATATTGTGACAACATTTTTGAGGCCTAGACAGGCAGAAATCTGACGATTTTAAACATAGTTTGTCAAAAATTTCAGCAACCGTACTAAATTTATAATAACTGTAGAAACATCCCAACAATTTGCACTTTTTAGATACTTGATCTAGAATTTGGCACCAACTAAGAGTGCCTTCATCAGAAGATTAAAATTATTACTCACAAGAGACGTAAACCTCTGAGCATTATTCTCAAGTCCAAAAGATAAATAACACTGGAACACGTGATAGACGCTCTTTTGTAAAATTTTACTTACTAGCCCCGTGTTATTTATCTTTTGGACTTCAGACTATCGCTCATAAGTTTACGTCTCATGTGAGTAATAATTTTAATCTTATGATGGGGGCACCCTTAGTTGATGCCGAAATCTAAATCAAGTATGTAAAAAGTGCAACTTGTTGGGCTCTATCTACAGTTATTGTAAATTTAGCACCGTTGCTGCAAATTTTGACAAGATACGTTTAATGTCGTATCTTCTATCTCTGGTAGGTGTTGCACCATCAGGTTTCTAAGATTTGGGAAAATGAGTTTCATACCCTAACCCTGCCCAACAAACTTCGGGCTGCGAAGGAGACCATGGCTGTCTGGCGAATCTCCACGTGGGCTTCTCGCCAGGACTCTGCAGTCCTGTGCCGGCTCTTCATTGGCCATACTTGGCTTACACGTGGCTACCTCCTTCGTGGTGGGGACTCCCCCCAGTGTTCCTGTGGCTCACACTTGACGTTAGGCCACATCTTACTGGACTGCCCTATTTTAGCTACCTTACGCTGGGGTGTTAATTTTCCTTCACTTTTATCAGATGTTTTATGTGACGATGCCACGATGGCTGCTTCAGCTTAAGTGTTATTTTTGCCGGGCACTTTTATCATTCACTGTGAAGTTTTGCTTCAGTCCACCATCAAAGTTCCCCTTGTCATGTGTCCTCTGATTGGGGGCTTCATTGTCTTCCCCTGTGGTTGACACTTTTTCTTTTTAATCTCATGGTCGATCAAACAGAGCATCGGCTTTATTGTTTCTCTTCCTTTCACTGTTGTGTGTTTTTGTGTGAATGTCTCATTTCGTGTTTTCTCTAGTGGAATTTGTTGTAATTTTGATAATTGTGTGGGATGTTTCTCCCAGTGCTATTTTAACTGTGGGAGCATTTTTTTCTGCATTGACACTTCATGGAATGTGGGACTGATGACCTCCGCATTTTTGTTCCCCTAAAACACAGAAACAACCAACCAATCTCCTACATTCTTTCATTTCTCCTCTATCCACAACTGCTTAGCCAGTCTGCACTTAGTGTGAAACTCATTCTTCAGACATATGCACTCTGTTTTGCCTAATTCACTTGCTGCATTTTTATAATTTTCTCCTTTCATCACTTCAGTTCAGTATCTCCTGTTTTATCCATGAATTGCTATTCCTACTATCGATTTTCAGTCCTCCATCACAGTCAAGTTTTCTTCTCCTTTATCTGTCTGAATAATTTATTTTGTCTCCTCATATATTTCTTCTCTCCTCGATTCGCGAACGTGGTAGTTGGAATATAATCTGCTACTACAGTGGTCGGTGTTGCCTTTATCTATGCTACGATAATGCGTTTACTACGCGAGAGACCACGTACACTGACTTTCGGCGTGGCGCAGGGGATAGCGTCAGTGGGTGAGGTGCTGAAGGTCGCTGGTTCAATCCCGCCCACCGGCAAAGATTTATTTATTTTTAGTTAACAATTCCAGAATGTTGTACATCTTTCTTATGTTCACTTGTAAATACTAGCTGTTTCTTATGTTAACTGTTCTTCTAATTTCTCGTACATTCTGTCTGCGTATAAATAGCAGAGCACTCTTCCCGAGCGGCAGTCAGTGCTGCGTGTATGTTGAGTTCGTAATAAAAGTGCTTTCAGTATAAGTGCTGTGTTCAGTTGCCTTCGAAGTCAAGCCTGCTTCCACTTCAACGCGACGAATAGTACCTGACCCGAATTTCATTGTCTTATTCATTATCATACATATTCCTGCATTATCACCAACTGATTTTGTATTTATAACCTCATACTCACGTAACCAGAAATCCTGTTCAACCTGCCACTGAACGTCACTAATCCCCACCATATCCATTTCTCTTTTCAAATATTCTTGCCTAACCTATTAAGGGATAGGACATTCCACGCTTCGATCCATGGAATGCGTGATTTTTCTTGATGACCCACTCGGAGATCCGATTTGGGGACTATTTTACCCCCGGATTATTTTACACAAGAAGATTCCATTATCATATATTCATACAGTAGAGTTGCATATCCTCGGGAAAATTAATGACTGTTTTTTCCCCTTGCTTTCAGTCGTTCGCAGTAGCTGCATGTACAAAAAATATTTGCTCATACTGTAGTTCAAAAGCATTGTAGCCATCACTGTCAACTTGTTTTAGGTTATTAATATAATGTGTCGTTTTGCAGTACCTGGTTTGTTTCTTATTTTGCCAAAGTAATACAGTCATGGAAGACACACGGCATACAACTAAAAAAAGAAAAATAATGATGGTAAGTCCTTTTGTGAAATTATTTAGATGCACAGCAATTTCTGTATATTGGTAAACAGTCATAATTAATTTGTTTTTATAATTAGTACATATCGATAGATGTACGTAACAGTAAATGAGGCTGATGAGTCAACATGTTTTGGAATGGGTAAATAACAAAATTAAGGTTTGAATAAAATTGCTGTTGACGCCTACGATTAGTCATATGAGGCAATCCACATATACCGGTTCCCCCAGACGACTGAAGGAGAAGGAAAGTAAGTTAATTGTCACGCTTTATAGGTTATTCGGGCTTGAATAAAGTATAACGTGATAAGTATTTGGATTCGTAGTATTACGGAAAAAATAAAGAAAATATCTATGTGGAGTACATTTCGAGACAATCCAATACGGGTCATATCATCACGTTTCGCTGAAATGCCCCGGTAATGCAGCACTGAAATTGCGTACCCCAGGCCGCACTAATTAGCGAAATTTGAGCATTTCCACTTGTGGTGAGGTGGACTTACCGATACACCCAGTTGTGCAGCAACGGCTTCCAGCCTTTCGGCAGAATTGTTCGTTGGCTGGTATTCACTTAAGTACACTCATACCTATAAAAAGCTATAATAAGCCTCGTTAGGAAGATGAGGAGGGGTTGATGCCTTTTTTTTCAGCAATAGCTTTTAAAGCTTATTGTGGCCACAGGGACGACCAGACGTCAATATCGGAAATCGTCGTATAAAGGGTAGGCCAAGCTGCCTTTTTTTTTTTTTTTTTTTTTTTTTTTTTATTGCAGTTTCTGTTTCCACAGACCTCTCGTTTGAATGACTGCACTGCGTACCGGAGAGTATAGTAAATTTTTTAGATGTAGTAGACATTATAGGGAGGTTTTCAAGAGCTGAGATTCCTGAAGGCAAACTATCACAATCCTGACTGTGTAATGTCGCTTACAGCTAAACAAAATTATTTGTTCCCGCCGCGGTGGCCGAGGCGACAGAGGAGCTCCAGTCACGGTCTGCACGGCCACTATGGTCGGGGGTTCGAATCCCCCCTCGGGCATGGATATTTGTGCCGTCCTTAGTATAAGGTAGTTGGTAAGTAGTTTGTAAGTTTAGGGACTGACGACCCCATAGTTAAGTCCCATAAGCTTAACAAACATTTGAACATTTTGAACAATTATTTGTCACTTACTTAAGTTTAACTGAAAAATGACATTCAACTTCGAACGTGGTTTCCAGACACTTTGATCCCTATTCCAACTAAATGTAATCCAGAGAGTCATTTGGGTTTTGATTTTTGATTAACAAGTAAAAGTAATCTATTCGTTTCCACGCGTAAACGGTTCATTCTTGTATGGAGGGGAACATATACGAAAATGAAAGTGCTGTATACGATGTCGAATAAATGTAGTTTTGTTTTACAAGAGTAGTAGTTTCAACATGAACAAAAAAGAGTGCGTCCTTGCACCCATTCTCCACAGCAATTTGTTCAAATACAGAAGAATCAAATGGATAAAGACATTGAAAATACTCTTATTTAGTTAGTTCAAGTTCTGAGTCATAATACTTCATCTGGAGCTTTATTTACTACTAAACATTTTCTAATTCGTTTATGATAATATATAGGTAAAATTACACAATTTGTAGCATACACGCACTCATTACCTCAATGTAGCTTACAGTGCTAATCCTGACGGGGAAGTAATACATAAATGTATAAGATTTAAAATATAAATAAAATTTTTAAAATAACGAAGGCGAATGAGAATATAGCACCTAATTACATCCAGTTTTTCCTCTTCGTAAAGCGGTAAACAAATATGACTTTTACACTGAATATTGTGACAGTTTCTCAATAAACAATTCTGTAGTTTTTCTGTCCAGTCCAGAGATTGGTTTAATGTAGCTCTCCACCTTAGTCTATCCTGAGAAAACGACTTATTGTCTTCATCAGAACGCCAAACTGCATCCTTTTGAATCTACTTCCAGTATTTATCTCTTTGTGTCCCTCTGCGATTATTACCCAACACACTTGCTCCAGTGTTACATTCACAATTCCTTCATCTCTAAGAAAGTGTCCTAAGAATGGATCCCTTGTTTTAGTCGAGGTATACTAGAAATTCATTATCTTCCCAATTCTATTTAGTACCTAGTCATTAGTTCCGCCATCTACCCACCGAATCTACAGCATTCTTCTGTAGCATACTATTCGAAAGCTTCTATCCTCTTCCTGTCTGAACTATTCATCTTCCAAGTTCCTCTCTCCTAAGAGACAGAACCTCTTTGTGACACTTAAATTAATATACGTAGTTAGTAAATTTCTCTTTTTCAGAATCGCTTTTCTTCCCATTGCAATTTTTATCCTCTGTATTGCGACCATCATATGTCAGTTAACTGCCAAAGAAACAAAACTCATCTACCACAGTTATAATTTCGTTACGTAATTCAATTAACTCAACATGTCCTGGTATTATTAGTCTTTATTCCATTACCATTGTTTTGCTCTTGTTAATGTTTCAAAACTGTCCATTCCCTTCAGTTGCATTTGCAGGTTCTTTCCTCTCTCTTACAATGTCATCAGCAAAACGCAATGTTTTAGTTCTTCACCCTGAAGTTTAATTCCTTCTCCAGTTTTCCCCTCACTTTCCTTTACGGCTTGCTGAATGTACAAATTGAAGAACATTAGAGAAAGGCTACAACACAGTCTTACTTCCTTCCCAACCAATGCTTTCCTTTCATGCCATTAGCGTTACTGTCACATTTTGCACGAGTTATAAATTTACTTCCGTTTCCTATATTTTACTTTTGCGTACTTCAGTATTTGAAACAGTGTGCCTCATGTAACATTGTCAAAAGCTTTCTGCAAATCTACAAAAGCTTGTAATGAAACTTTGCCTAACTATCAAGATCCTTCGGTTCCTTCAGTTTACCATGTCTCATCTCCGTCCTACCTTACAGCAGCTTCTTGTTTCAGTCTATATCTCATAATATGTGTCTATGTCTGCCCTTGGATATGACTTACAGTTTAAAATCTATTTCCAAAATCTATGTCTTACCAGTGTAAAATCTGTCGGGTTCTTTCCGCTATTTTCCGGTCTGCTCCACGTATATAACCGTCTAAACATTTGTCATGATTAAATTATGTTCCGTGCAAAATTTTACCAGACGGCTTTCTCATTAATTTCTTTTCCCCAGTCCAAATTATCTTCCTACTCATCCTTCCATTTCATTTGATAGTAACGAATTCCAGTCGCTTATCAAATTAAGTTTTCCACTCCCTTGACAAACATTTCTTTGACCTCCACAATCATTTCTTCCATCTCCTCATCATCGGGAGAACTAGTGGAAATATTAACTTCTACTGTTGTAGTTGATGTTGGGTCCGTATCGATCTTGTCTACGATAATGCTATTACTGCGCTCCTCATAGTAGTTTATCTGTATTCCTATTTTCTTATTAATTTTAAAATTACTTCTGTAACCATGTACTACCCTGTCCAGAAATCCTGTTCATCTTTCCACCGAACTTCGTGAATCTCCACAAAATCTAACTTTAACAAATATATTTCCCTTTTTAAATTTTCTACCTGATTAAGGGATCTAACATTCCGCTCCCTGATGAATTCCAGTTATGTCTTTCCTCACGACGACATCTTCTTCAAAATGTTTCAAATGTTTGTATAGTTTATGAGACTTAACTACGGGGTCTTCAGTCCCACTAACGACGGCACAAATATCTATGCCCGAGGGGGGAATCGAACCCCCGACCGTAGTGGCCGTGCAGACCGTGACTGGAGCGCCGCAGTCCCCTCGGCCACCGCGGCCGGCGACATCTCCTTCAGTAGTTCCCGCTCGGAGATGCAAATGGGGAATATTTTACATCCGGCATATTTTACTCTGGAGGATGCCATTATCATATATTCATACAATAGACCTGCATGTTCTTTGGTAAATTAACAACTAGTTTCCCGTTATTTCAGCAACTCGCAGTAACTATATGGTAAAGCCACATTACAAGGCCAGCTCAATCCTCAAGACTTTCTCCCTTGCAACTACTGAAGGCCGCGGCGGATCAGCCGCGCTTGCTGGAGCGCAGTGTTGCGGTGCGCGCGGCAGTCCGCCGTCGGGGGTTCGAATCCCCCCTCGGACATGGATGTTTGTGTCGTCTTTAGTATAAGGTAGTTCATAAGTAATTTGGAAGACTAGGGACTGGTGACCCCGCAGTTAAGTCCCTTAAGCCTTACAAACATTTGCACTACCTAAGAGCCTGCTGCCCCTCTTCAGGGACAGACGTTTTCTTGGCTCTTCACAGAAACCCCACGCTGTGGTTGGATCTAGGGATCATTTGTATCATTGAGACACACAAGACACCCATCCTCGGCAATATCTGTGGTTCTTGGGGATTTACTTTTACCTATTTGGCGGTAGTCTGTATGGAATGATGCAATTTGTATAATATATGCCCTTGAATATGAGAATTTGCATTTAACATACGTGATAACTTGCAGCGTATTAATAGCTACTGTGTAATCAATGCGAGTGCAATGTAGCTAAGAGCATAAAAATGTTTGTGAAATGTTTTTGAATCCATTAATTTTCATTTTTCACATATAAATACGTGTTATAAAGTGGAGTCATTGCAGCGTTACCAAGCAAATGGAGTTTTCTTAAGATCGTGCAAGATCTTTGAATTTAGCCACTCATTTCCAGAAAACTGTAAATATATACGAATGCCTCGCTAGGAGACATGTGGTTACAATGGACCGGAGGAGCTGTCGCAGTGATGAGCTAAATAGACTCGCTTTTGTGGGACAGCGGTTCAAACGCGGTTTAGGTTTTCGTGATTTCCCTAAATTACTGCGGTCAAATGGCACGACGAATTTACTTTTTATAATTAGACATTGCGCTACATCTATAATGTAAACATAAGTTAGTGCAGCAACTAAAATCACTTAACAAGAAAAAGTCTATCTGTTTATGCTGAAGCCATAGGTCCTGAATTAACAGCCATATACAACTGCTCTCTCAGGAGACATGTGGTTACAATGGACCGGAGACATGTGGTTACAATGGACCGGAGGAGCTGTCGCAGTGATGAGCTAAATAGACTCGCTTTTGTGGGACAGCGGTTCAAACGCGGTTTAGGTTTTCGTGATTTCCCTAAATTACTGCGGAGACATGTGGTTACAATGGACCGGAGGAGCTGTCGCAGTGATGAGCTAAATAGACTCGCTTTTGTGGGACAGCGGTTCAAACGCGGTTTAGGTTTTCGTGATTTCCCTAAATTACTGCGGTCAAATGGCACGACGAATTTACTTTTTATAATTAGACATTGCGCTACATCTATAATGTAAACATAAGTTAGTGCAGCAACTAAAATCACTTAACAAGAAAAAGTCTATCTGTTTATGCTGAAGCCATAGGTCCTGAATTAACAGCCATATACAACTGCTCTCTCATAGAAGGATCTGTACCAAAAGATTGGAAAGTTGCACAGATCACACCTGTATTCAAGAAAGGCACTAAGAGTAACCTACTAAACTCCAGACCTATTTCATTAACGTAAATTTGCTGCAGGATTTTGTAACAAATCATGTATTCAAATATTATGAATTATCTATTGACCCTAGGCCAACACGGATTGAGAAAATATCGTTCATGCGAAACACAACTAGCTCTTTACTCACACGAAGTGATGAGTGCTATCGACAAGGGTTCTCAAATTGATTCCGTATTTCTTGATTTCCAGAAGGCTTTTGACATCATGCCTTACAAACGGCTTTTAATCAAATTGCGTGGTTCTGGTATATCGCCCTAAGTTTGCGACTGGATAGGGGATATCCTGTCAGGGAGGACACAGTTTGTAGTGCAAATATTCAAATATTTGTTGAGCTTATGGGACTTAACTACGGGGTCATCAGTCCCTAAACTTAGTTCAAATATTCAAATATTTGCAGAGCTTATGGGACTTAACTACGGGGTCATCAGTCCCTAAACATAAAAACTACTTATGAACTAGCTAATACTAAGAACGGCACAAATATCCATGCCCGAGGGAGGATTCGAAACCCCGCTCCGGAGACCACACGGACACCGCGGCTGGCCACAATTTGTAGTAATCGATGGGAAGGCATCGACTAAAACAGAGGTGATATCGGACGTTCCACAGGGTAGTGTTATTGGTCCTCTGCTCTTCCTTCTTTACATAAACGATTTAGGGGAAAATCTAAATAGCTCTCCTCGGTTGTTTGCAGATAACGACGTCATTTACTGTCAAGTAAAATCATCTGACGATCAAAACCAACTGTAGAACGATCTGAATAAGATATCACTATGGTGTAAAAATTGGCAATTGATTCTAATTAATGAGATGTTTGAAGTCGTCGACACGAGTACGAAAAGAAAGCCGCTAAACTTTGTTTTCAAGATAAATCAATCGAAAGTGAAGGCCGTAAACTCCACAAAATACCTAGGAATAACTATTACTTCAGACTTAAACTGGAAAGAACACGTGGGAAAGGCGAACCAAAGACTGCGTTTCATTGGCAGAATCCTTAAAAGATGCAACAGAACGATTAAAGAAACTGCATACACTACGCTTCTCCTTCCTTGTTGCCCAGTGTGGAATCCTTATGAGGTGGGTTTGACGGAGGACATCAAAAGAATCCAAAGAAGGGCAGCTCGTTTCGTATTGTCAAGATACAGAGGAGACAGCGTTTACGGAAATGATGCAGGATATGGGATGGGAATCATTATAACAACGGCGCTTATCGCTGCGGTGCGGGCTACTGACGAAACTCCAATCGCCAACATTCTCCTCCGAGTGTGAAACTATATTGACTCCCACTTACGTAGGTAGGAATGATAATCAGAATAAAATACGAGAAATCAGAGCTCGAACGGAGAGATTGAGATGTTCTTTCTTCCAGCGTGCAATTCGAGAATGGAACGGGAGAAGAATAGTATAAAGGTTGTTCGATGAACCCTCTGCCAGGAACTCAAATGTGATTTGCAGAGCATCCGATGTAGATGTAGAAGAACATTTCGAGGACGGCGACTGCATCTTTCAACACTATCTAGTACCTGTTCATAATTCATGGCTTGTGGCTGAATGGTCACACGACAACAACATACCTCTAATAGACTGGCTTGCTCAGAGTCCTGAATCCCATTGAATACGTTTGAGAAGTTTTGGAAAGCCGACTTGATATTAGACGTCACCGACCTGCATCCATACCTCTCCTCAATGCAGCACTCCATGAAGAATGGGCTGCCATTCTCCGAGTAATCTTTCAGCACCGATTGAAAGTATGCCTGCATGATTGGAAGCTGTCATCAAGACTAAGGGTTGTGCGAACACCATACTAAATTCAAGCACTAACGATGGGGAGGCGACACGAGCTAGTAACTCATTTTCAACTAGGTGTTCGGATACTTTTCAGCACATAGTGTATCGTTTATCGTGTACGCAAAGGCATGGAGATTCCTAAGCAGAGCAAAATGCCGCCCTTCGTGTAGCCATGGATGAAAACAAGAGGTTTGTGTTTTTCTCGACTTCAAAAAGGCGTTCGATGCACACTGCAGACTGCTAACGAAGATACGAGCTTATGGAATAGTCTCACAGATTTGTGACTAGCTGGAAGACTTCCTAAGTAATAGAATGCAGTACGTTGTTCTCGACGGCGAGTGTTCATCAGAGACGAGTGAATCGTCAGGCGTGCCTCAAGGGAGTGTGATAGCACCGCTATTATTTTCTATCTATATAAATGATCTGATGGACAAAGTAAGTTGTAATTTGCGGCTGTTTGCTGATGATGCTGTGGTGTAAGGGACGGTGTGGTCTTTGACTGTATTAGCATACACTGTGACTTAGACAAACTTTCTAGTTGGTGCGAAGAATGGCAGCTAGCTCCCAATGTAGAAAAATGAAATGTGATGCGCATGAGAAAGGAAAAACAATCCCATAATGTTCGAATACAGCATTATTACTGAGCTTCTTGATGCTGTCGCTTCGTTCAAATATCTAGGCGTAACATTTCAGAGCGATATGCAATGGAACGAACATGTAAGGACAGTTGTGTGTAAGGAGGACAGCGGACTTCGGTTTATTGGGAGAATTTTGGAAAGATGTACTTCACCTGTAAAGGAGCCCGCGTATAAAACGACTGTACTACCACGTCTTGAGTATTGCTCAAGTGTTTGGGACCCGCAGCAGATCAGTTTAAAAGAAGACATAGAGGCCGTTCAGAGGCGAGCAGCTAGGTTTTTTACTGGTAGGTTCGACCAGTGCGCGAGAGTGACGTAAATGCTCCGGCAACTCAATTGGGGATCACTGTAGGAAAGACGACGTTCTTTTCGTGATTTTCTGTTGAGGAAATTTAGAGGGCTGGAATTTGAAGCTGAGTGTAGTACGATCTTGCTGCCGCCTACTTACATTTCGCGTGCTGATCACAAAGACAATATACGAGAAATTAGGGCTCGTACGGAGGCATATAGGCATTCTTTTTTTTCCTCGTTCTATTGGGGAGTGCAATAGGAAAAGAAATGCCTAGTTGTGGTACAGCGTACCCTCCGACGCGCACCTTACGGAGAATTGCGGAGTATGTATGTAGATGTAGAATACAATGATAAGCTGGGACCTTCGTCGATGTCGCAGATTAATAAGTGATTAACTGTTCCTGGGACTGATAAGGCGGAAAGGCATTCTGTAAATGGCGCCGCTTGGGGTCTTTTAAGGTTTTAATATGCAGTACAGTTTCGACGGAGCTGAGGTAAGATATTTGTTATTTGCTCTTGGACGCTACGAGTTTTAATAATGTACCTGCTAAACGCAACTTCCCTATGTCTAGCGTGAAATGAATCGGGAAGTAATTAAAGGAACTATTGCGAAAATAGAGTGATGGATACGTCATTCAAATCAGTACCCAGCTTACTATGGGTATTTGGAATTAAAAGTTAGAGAAAAATAGAGAAAATCAGTTTTAATATACAGACTTAAGTCTTTCGTTTGTCCATTTTCTGCCTAAACTACAGAAATTGGAAAGCTTATCAACTACGGAGCCATCGATATGTAATTGAAACTTTGAAGGCGGTCTTTGTCGGTATTTGTCCCTTCTCTCTGTTCGTCTCAGTCTCTCTCTCTGTGTGTCTCAGTGTCCTTTTCTTCTCTCTTTCGTCGTACATATTCAAAAGGAACGTATTATGAACTTCGTTTAAAATTCGTGTTAACGGTGGGAAATGAACAAAATGTTAGTCTAACAGAAGGAAGGTAATATGAACTCAGTTTAAATTTCGTGTTAATGGTGGTAAATGAACGAAATGTTAGTGTAACAAAAAAAAAAAAAAAAAAAAAAAAAAAAAAGGAATAAAGTGAGTACACCATTAAACTATATAAACTACAGAATCTATTTGATATCGGCTGCTGACACCATTATCGACAAAGCAGTTGTAAATGAAGCAGTTAAACATGGATGTCCCTTCAATGAGATTTTACGAAACGCTGCTATACAAAGGCCAAAAGTTAAAAACTGCACTATTTTCGATCTTCACGTATTATTATTGTGTATTACATTGCTGATGACTTTGGCCAACACTACTCAAGAAATCAAAAAACAATGACAATAACTACAGGAAATATCTTGAAAAAAAATCACTCTTTATAGCTCCAAAACTGAATCACTTCAAAACAGTCACACAACACCAAATAAAAGATGGTAGTGAAAGTGTATGTACAATAACCAACAGCGTAGCATTAACTTACTCAGAATAGAATGGTCCTAACATATAAAAATAAAAAATACCGAAAAGACGGAGTTTTGAGAATAGCTTTCAACGAAGAAAATTGAACCAGTGGCAAGTAGAATGAAAAAGAAACCTCTTTCTTATAAAATTTTATGTCATCATGAAAAAGAATTATGAAGACAATAATTAAGGAGTTATGCAATAATGAAACCGGCATTAGATGGATCACAGAGATCTGAACGGACATGACGGCATTAAATATTACGGCGGTGAATTTGAAAAACAAGACAGACACAGTCAAGATACTTCAGGACACACACATCACTCTTCCTATGAAAATCAATGAACAGAGACTGGAAAGGGTGATTTCGGATGAGAGGACTACAACGTTTGATGGTGAATTCAACATCACAGTTTTAGGTATTAAACCATCAACTTTCTTTACACACTTTAGCACATGATTTTCTTTTGTGCATATCTATGGCAAAGCGCCTGACGAATTATAGAAGATTCATTCTCCTACTAGGAATATTAATATTAAGAATCTTCAATTTTCGTGTTAATGAATTAATATGTTAATTGTAAAGACTATTATGCAATTATTATGTTATTTTCATTTTTAGGTGTTTTTCATGTTTTGGGAGTGAGTTGATGTACTTGCTCGACCTTAGTTTCCGATTGTATTTGTGTGACTTGTGAGTTCGTTGGTGAAATGTCCGATGTTTGCAACTGAACAGCTGAAGTAAGTGTTTCTAGCAAAGCGGTTGAGCCAACAACGTTTTTGACACTCACTGAGGACGAGACAACCGCTACAAGTTTGAACAGCAAAAATACCGCGCCGGGAAGTAAACCGCAATAGGTACACGCATATATCAGAATGATCCCTAAAGCTGACAAACTAAAAAGTAACTCGATCTCGTACAGGTCCATATTCCTGCTTTCAATAGTAGGAAAACTTCTCACGCCATAATCAGTTACGTAGTACAACACTTCGCAGAAGCCAATCATATCATACCATCTAACAGGCCGGATGCAGAAGCAACCATAGCACAGCCCATCCAATACATAGAATCTACTGCCGCGCTTCTCTTAGACACTGAAAGCTCTTTCGACAAGATCTGCTTTTTGAAATGCTCCAAAGCAAGAGTAACCCAAGGATCAGTTACTTCGTCACTACTATAGTCATTATAAACTGCGGAAATCCCCAAGCCAATGGGCAGGAATGAGGGTATTGCATTATATACAGACGATACCACTCAGTTGTGTCATTCCTCAACGTGAGTCATTGTAATCGAACAAGGAAAGAATTAGATAAACAAATTTGGAATTCTGGTTCTGAAATAGTAGATCAAACCAAACCCCACAACAAGTCAACTAATCCTCTTTCGATAGAAAAATCTTTTTTCAACATAGAGTTCAAGATCTACACAACCTCAATATCCGCCTCTGGGGACACAGTCTAGTGTGAAGTACCATGGAATCTATCTTGAAGACCTCCTAAATTGGCAGAAGAATACTACAGAAAAAATAAAAATGCCCAGAAAAGTTTCAATCAGGTTAAGTTCATAAAATAAAGAACAAAATGGGTTGAATGTCGAATTGCTCACTACACATACAAAGCCTTCGTATGCAAATAATTACGGATTACAACCCCTCGTCGACAACACAAACAAGAAGAATTCTTCTACAAATCGAAGAAGTCTATGCATCGCTTGATATCTGAGATACGACTTTCCGAAACCTCTACTACACGTCACCCTCAGTACCAAGAACGTACTGATGCGATTAAAGGGACACTGTGGCAACTTTGGACTGAAGAGACAGATCTGCAATATAGCACCAAAATATTTACTGCCACGCGGGAGTAGCCGAGCGGTCTGGAGCGCCACGTTACGGCTCTCGCTACCTCCCGCGTCGGGAGTCGAATCCTCCCTCGGGAAAGGATGTTTGTGTTGTCCTTAGGTTATTTTATCTTAGTTTAAGTAGTTTTTAATTCTAGGGACTTATAACCAAAGTAGTTTGGCCCCATAAGAATTACAAACATTAGAACACTTTTGAACATCTACTGAAAAATAACCCCATAACATTTAAATACTCGAGTTTCAAATATTCCTTCTCTCCATACATCATACTGGAAGCTACTTCTGAAATACTTGAACGAATACCTCTAGAATATGAAGACAATACCGAAACCGTTCGAAGAGCAAATCCGTACACAGGCAATGCAATGTATCCTCAAATCTTAACTAAGAGGAACATAAACATGAACGATAACAAAAAACCATAGCAACACATATCGACTGCAATCAAAACTCTAAATACTAACTTTAAGGACTGGAATGAAGAACACATATCCCAGTTGATGTTTTCCTCTCACATAGGTTTCCTCTCAGCACTAAGGCGAATGCCGGGATTTAGAAGAAGGAAGGAGTATCCATAACAAGCTACTTCAATATACAGCCAAATGTTTTCCACATAAGCACCACTAATATTTTTAAAATAGAAAGTGGCGAAACAGCATAAACATAACACAATGGCTGAAACGGGCATGAGCCTTCCTGCAACCCGCCGTCTACATCAGAGGTTCAATGAAAGATAATGAAAAATAAAAAAATAAACAATACATAAAAAATACAGGTTGGAATAAGATTAATTCGTATGCATACTTTAAGGAATTGTCAATAATGCAAGACAGAAAATCGCCAGTGAACTTTAACCCATGACGGCAAGTTTGCTCAATAGACGCATTCCGCATATCATTATGGAATTTATACCTGCTGCTTAGTTACGAAGAAACTTGACAGCTAAAATCGGAACTTGGATATAACTCTAAAAGAGTGAAAATAAGAGGGCAGTTATTTCAGCGTAGGCGCCTACATTAGATATTTTCTAACAAATGACGGTCGAAGTTTTGAAGTGGCTTTACCTGCTCGATCAACTTATTTGACACGGACTCGTAATGGCCAGCCAGCATGCTCTCTATAGGTGAACCCTATAGAACATGGCCAGGGGTCATTGAGAAGAGCTGTTTCTGGAAGAGGCGACCCACCAACCACCCTGATTAATCAAATACGATTCGCCGTTGATAAATGGGACAATCTCAATCAACAGTCGCTTGATGGTCTTTTCGACAGTAATTCATGACGAATACAGGCAGGCATTAGTAAAAGAGGACGTATTTTACAGGTGTTATGGCTACTGGTGTATGTTACAATCTGGAACTCAAATTCAGAATGTCAGTTTCAGAATGTGAATTTCCTTTTTCAAGAACAATCATGACAAATGTAATTTGGTTTTTGTATATCTCTACCCCATTTTTATGTAAAGGGTAATGAATACTTAGAATCTTGGTGACGGAACACTATTTTTTGTGTGTGTTTAATTTTAAGTGACACTTTTTTACCGGTCAGAGTACGCAAGTCACTCCCTGCTGCCTTTGGCCACCCTGGTGCACTGGCCGTGATTTAGGGACTAACACTCATCACGATGTGCGTGACGTCTACGTGACTAAGCGCCCAGGGTTCGCCCGTGATTTGAATTTAAAATTAAATTTCTTATTGTAATACTAATTTGTAATGCATTTTTCAAAAATTTAAATTGAATAACACAATTGGGAGGTGTGCTTAGAAATTTGCGAACGCGCCTTTAGAGTTTTGGAGTGAAATGCGATTAGCATTCCTGCACACACCTATGTTAAATATGTGACTCATGGAAGTTTTACTATTGTATGTCAGTTACTTATCATGCAGTGCCGAAATGAATCAACACCCCAAGAAGACTGGCCGTGCCTGCGTCACTCCTAAAGGTCTCAAACGCTAGCTGACTGGCTGGTCGCTACGCGGCGGTGGGCGTGCCCCAATGACCAGTCAGTGAGCTGGCGGCCGCGGCGTTTAGGTGTGACGTAGGCACGGCAGTTGTGAGGCATTGTCTTCTAGGTGGTGTTGAATGAAGAATACTTTGTGACGCGCAGTTTACGAATTTATAGATAGTAAAGATACAGGACCAAGGCGATTGCATAACATTATTTGGTAAAACTCGAGAAAAAAACTTTACAGAGACATACAAAATGGACATCGAAGCCAATGGTGACGATCACCTAAGAAGCAGTACACGGTGTTGCGAATGGATCACACGTTTTAAAAATAGCCAGACGGGAAGTTAAAGCCCCAGAGTAACTTTCGCCACCTTCCTCTACCACACGACGAGCTCAGTCCCGATATTTACTCTTCCCCTCTCTTCCGCCTTTAGTTCTTTACTCGTCCCGGTCTAGTAGGAAAGAGACTGGTGCAAGAATAGATGTAATCTGTAACAACTATTCAGATTAATAATACAAGTTTATTAACTGAATTTTATGATACTCAACTGTAGAACATATGTTAAACCTAGCTTCTAATTCAACCTTTGTCATCAAATTCACAACTATTGTTTGTTGTTCCTTTTCTAACTTTATAAACCTATCATCAATTGCTTGAATTTCCTTTGAAATACTATCAAATTTAATTTCAATATCAGCTTAAGTTACCATCTGTTCATTTATACTCTCAAATCGAGTGTCAGTTTGTTGATTAACACCCTAAAATCGAGTGTCAATTTGTTGATTTATGCTCTGAAATGAGTGTCTACTTAAATTACTAAAAAGAACTTCAAACTTTTGAAATAAACCTACGTGTGTATCAAGGCTACCACTATTCTGATCTGTTTGCGATATACTAGGTACTGAGTTTTCCCTCTCACCTGCACCTGAGTGGAATAGTTTCAATAAGATTGTGACTTTCCTTAACTTCTAGTGTTTGTTCAGGTGGTTGAAAAAAATTATCTGTTTCTTGTGTGTCCATCACTGTGATCTATGTACGGGTCCTAACCATGCTAAAACACAAATCAAAATGGAAAATAGTTATCTATTAATTTCACGGCAAAAGTTGATTTAAATCCTTTTATCTAGTTCGTATGATAACTGTCTGGCAGTAACAATGTAATAGAAAGCTATTCGAGACGTTCCTGCAGTACGGTTGATTCACTAATTTAAAATTACACCCGCTAGATTTCAAATTGTACAATAGATATGAAATAATGCTGAATGTGGCACTGCAGTAATAAAATATCCTTTATGAAACATTAAAAACGATTAATAAGTTTGCTTCCCATGGCGTCGTCTGTATGATGCTAGCTGCGCTGTGAACTAGTTACTGCTAAGTTCATAGCCGCGATCTTACTTAGTACTGTCCTAGTTCTGTCTCCGTTGTAGCCTAGTAATTGAGTTCTATATAGTAACTGACGAGTCCTCATTAGTAACTGTCGTAATCCTGACTAGTAACTGCCGAGCGACCACACGTATGTCAGCCTAGATACAACCGCTTGCAGAGGTCGCGCATCTTCGGTTACTCCCTCCACGATGCGTGGCACCTGCTTGCTATTGGCTTCCGGTCGATCGCTTCCTTCTACATGATCGTTCTCTTACGTCTGGTGTGTGGCGCTGACTTTGCGCCACAAAACTCTCCGTATACGATATGCCCTCTCTCACCCACCTCCTGATCCTTCCACCTCCCACCTTTTCCCTAGCAGTTCTTCCGTCCTTCCCCTCCTGTCCACCCACCCTTTCCATCCTTCCGCGCATCCTCTCCTTCCCTATCCCCTGCGGGTTTCTTGTGCCCGTCATTTTAACCTACGCCGATTTTAGCAATGTACAGGTATGTGGGGCTCGTAACTTCGTGTTTCTAAGTCTCTGCAACCGCCGTTCAACAGGAGAACCAGTATTGCTTGTGGAATTCAGTGTTGATTTTTAAGTTCAGTATTTTTAGCCACCGTGGCAAATTTTTAACTGAATATGTATGTACCGGTACTTCGCACCATTTTAATTAATTCGCTCGGCCATATGTCCTTTGCATGTCAACATCTCCGTTTTTGTTCACCATTACGTATTTATTTCATGCTCCTAGGCAATTGTAAATGCACTCGGCTGTAGAGCGGCTTCGATGCCACTGCCATTTTGCCCCATCAGGAGCGTTGAAATTCATAATGGAAAAGAAAGAAGTTAGTCTCCCGTCGTTAAGGGTTCCTTTCGACGTCTACCGGCAACCCTATATCAGGTACATCAACGAAATTGTAGGTTCCAGTCAAGACCGACTGTCCTAGAGATCATAGAGGAATCTAACATTTAAGTTGATTGACGTCATGAAATTCTGACATAGAATCTTGGTTTGTTTAGTGTTGCCTCCAAGTGCGTCCCACGGTAAGTCAAAGCCCCACGGTTAGTGTGTCAAACTCAGAAAGGCTATCGCCTCGCAATGTGTGATGAAATTTCGGATAATGCAAATGATAGCGAGATGTTCATTATGAAAATATTTACTGGTGAAGAGAATCTGGACTACGAGTATGATGTTGAAACCAAAGCTCTGTCTGCACAATGGATCGGGAAAGGATCTCCAAATTCAAAAAAAGCTCGTTAAGTTCCGGGTATTTATTTATTCCTGCTTTGAGTTAGTACTTCTCCTATCCTTTCTCTCTCTGTCCATCTGTTTTTTTCTAAAAACATGCTATATTTATCGGAGAATAAATAAGAAATAAGGCTGTTTCGCATAATGTACAAAATTATAAGCATCCTAACAAAGAAAGGTAGTAATCAAAACACAAATGACATATAAAATGCGTACTCTCTCGTATTTATTGAGTTATATGTTGTATAATTGTAGAATTTTGAAGGTATACATTCATTTGTATAAGTGCTGTATGTCTGTATTAAAAGAAATTTCTTTTTTACTGCTTTATCTATTTATTCTTTTATTTCCTTTTTCATATGCTTAACCCTACAGAGAAAGAGCTGAAGACAATGTAGCACGCATAGACCAAATATATGGTCTGTTGCATCACGTTTCGCTGTATGTAACCTCCTTGCTATAGAGTCGCAAACGTCATCGCTGGCCTTCAGTCCGAATTTTCTTTTAATATGACGACTTTGAACCACCATATCTTTCACCCTGTTATAGCTATCGGCCTGGAACTGCTTTGGTGTACAACGGGAGACTTCGGACTACAATTACACACAGACCATTAGTTTGCGTTCAGTAGTTTTCGCTGCAGAGCGAAATATTAACACACACACACACGCACAATTTTATGTACACCAATAACTTTCCATACCAATATACTCCACCCCTTTATCATTATCAACCTCAAGCAGCAATGCAACCAATAAAACCATTCTCAAAGAGTAAATATAGTTTTCAAAGAGTAATTATTGTTCCGCATTTCGCGTTATATTCTTCAAATAACTAAATATCAGATCGCTATAAAACCGTGATTAAAATCTTTCTCAGGTATAAATTAAGAACTGTACAAATATTTAAGTCTCTCCGTCTTGTCGTTTGGACGTGAAAAGCGTACACCGAACAGACATTCACATTAGTATATATAGATAAATAGCTATCAGATTGCCATAAAATCATGCCTAAAGCCTTCCCCGGGTAGACATTAGTAACTGTACAAATGTTTAGCTCTTCATGTCTTGTGGTTCAGACGTGATAAACGTACACCGAACAGACATTCACATTTGTAGATATGGATTAGTTCATCATGAATTCGTGCCGTAGTCTGTTAATCGATAACACTAACGAGACGTGAATGGACGCCCGTGACGAAATGTGATAAGGAAACGTGCTGAAATGTTGCGAGACACGAAAACTGTCCTACATATTCATCTCTGTTGCTGGGTGACAATTACGCAGAAAATAAGCCCTGCGTCCTCTCCACATCTGGTCGCAGCAACGCTTTTTATGCAAAGTTCAAAACCCCATTGACAGGACGATGATTTACGACAGAGGCGATAAAAGAGAATGCGGTGACGGCCATTGACGCATCCAGTGGAAGCCGTACCAAGACTGCTTCCGGAAGTGGATACGGGGGCGGTGTAACGGCTGTGGCGGAGTCTATAGCGAAAGAGACCACCCATAATAAGTAAAAGGAAGTCGTAGAAAACATTTCTGGAGGAAGCCCAGGAATAGAACGCTTACTAAGATGTATCAAATCATATATGGGCAGTATATTCCCTTTTTATTTTTAAAAATTTATATCTCCGGCAACAAGTTTAATCCTTTCCAATCAAGTCTTGAGACTCACTACATTTTCTATATCTCCAAATTCGTTTACACATGTACGGGTATTATGAACTACGTAAATTTGAGAAAATAATAATGTAAATATTGTGAAATTATGGACAACACCATTTTGACGCTACTATTGTGATGATATCTATGCACTCAACACGTAATATTCTCTCTGACCATATTTTAACAAAATGGCAAAATTATTCAGTATTTGAGTTTAGCTTTGGCAACCACACTCTGATTTTAACTTCTACCTCTTTAATCTATTGTTTTAATACTTCTCCCATATTTTCTTTCTAGTTTTTCGTTATATTATTATCATATGTCTTGCCGTGGTAGTTTGTCCTTTTCTCAGTTATTTATATTTGCCTGTAGTGGATTAAGTATAATCAAGTGGCATTTTCTAATCGCCGTTATATATGCAAATATCTCTGAGAAAGTGGGAGTTATCTAAATAACATAAAAGAATAAAGTTGTTAGGAATTTTCTCCTCTCCAAACACGTTTACTCAATTTTAGTCTCAGGTGAAAGGTTAAGGCGTTATTTGTAATTAAATTTCCTGCTCTGAAAAGGCGATCACAAATGGCCTATTTTTTGTGATACTAACCTATTTTATGTACGAAATAATTGAAAAATGATTTGTTCCAATCGGCGTCAAAAAATAACGTTTGTAAAATTTGCTGCCGATCGTTATAGATAGACATATAGTGTCAAATCGCTATTATTTTCGCAAATATCTCTGAAATGATGCGAGATATTTTTAAAAAATAAAAAAAGAAGAAAAATGCCATAAGAAAACAAAGTGTTAGAGAGTTTTCCCTTCAATTCGTTAATTTAACTTTCGTGGCAGATGAACGGTCAAGCCGTTATTTTATTTTATTTTTCCGATTGTCCAAAGTCGATCGGACTGACTCACTTTACTGCCGCAAAAGGAAAGTAGATCAAAATGCTACACATGTAACTTTATTTTCTTTTACATGAGTTTTGAAACTACATTTTGGGTTGCTTATAATTTTTTCTGTATAATACTTCTTGAAACATTCTCCTGGTTGGAGGGCAGGCTTCCTCTTACATTTTTCATAATAGAACATTGTTTCTCTACTTCCTCGTTTCTCCTAGCGTTTGCTGCAAACCAAGCATCCATTGAAGGTTTTTTTTTTTTTTTCATTTTGCGTTATAAACTGCCTCTTCCATTTATTCTCTCCTCGGTGTCAGATCATGACTGTTTTCTTCCTTTTACTTCCGATTGTATTTCTCAGCTGGCCGACGAGCTCTCTGATTAGATCTCTTCTGAAGGAAAGTTTAGTTTCTAGCTGTTATCCACATTCAGTAGAGAATATAACTTTTCTCAACTGCAACGTCAGTCGAGTAGAAGAAAAAATTTTCCACCAAGTGTACACCACATTCTAAACCATAGCAGCCACAGTGCTTATCAATCATGAGCACTCATCCAGAACTTCGTTTATGCGAAAATAACCGTAGGTTACAGAAACAGCTTAGGCTGTCTTCCTGTACTCACTGATCTGTGTGGGCTGAGGACTAAGGAATCCACTTACCATAGTCACTAGCGTCTTGTTGTGAAATGACAGACAAATAATTTTTATGTCAGTTTAATAGACACATAACTCTCGTTCACCACGCGTTGTGTTCTTCAAATCGCGGAGAGAATCGTTCCTAGAAGTCATAACTGTACCTGTTGGATGACATTTCATTTTATACAAATCCCGAACAAGTGTAGGCCTTGTATAGAATCTGTCAGTAAATATATAATAGCCTGTATCACGCGGAGAAGTTTGGAATTTGCGTGCCATTTAGACCACTATTTAAACTGCAAAAGGTAAATCAGGACGAAATAAACTTTCTGTAATAGTCTTTCCATAATATGGAATGTGAGAGAAAACTTAACCATTTCCTGAATCTCAGGGACAAAAAACTCTTAAACCTCAATTCGTAGGCTTCTTACGTTGTGGCACTTCAATTGAATTCTTCCCCTGGAAACCTGCTGTGCTCTAATCTAAAGCCACATTTCTGTTTGGAAGGTAATGTTATTTGCATTTGCTGTAAATATACTCACAAACGGTCTTCAGCTTGTTTCTTCTCACAAGTTCACACACCTGTGATGTGACAGGTAAAACTTAATGCATCACGCAAAATAAGATAAAAGAGAGAGACAGAGAAAGAGAGAGAGATGAGAAAAACATCCTTTAAAATGGAGTACTTTATAGCCTGTCTTCTGTGAAATAGTCTCCTAATTTTGCCTTCAAATTCATGTTCAGTATTACACCCAGCATCGTTTCGAGGGCTCCGACTTATTGCAGCTGGTGTATGCGTGTTAACTTGTCGCCTGTCTACGGTAACAGCGCCTACGTAGCCGGCCGCTTGCAGCGTTGCGTTGTCGACGGGGTAGCAGACATAGCAGGCGTTGAGTCACGCGACTATAGCAGAAACGTGTCGGATATCGTCAAACAGAGCGAAATATCGTAAGTCAGATGTAGACTGACAGGAATAAAATCGTTAAACGGGACTTTCTGCTGTGTAATGAATCATTACAGGATGTACAATGGGACTTTCAATAAGACGTTGTAAGAGCGCTGTAATTTACAAAATTATAATTGTGCTTTGCAACACATTTACAAGAAGAAGAGCATAATATTACACTACGTAGACAAAATAATACGAACACCACGCAGTGTAGTACATCTTTTTGCGAATTGACATCATTGCCACTTGGCTCCAGTGTACAGCTGACATGTCAAGCTTCTACATTTCAGCGAAGCAATCGATTAAATGCATGATCTGGAAGACTTGCAGAGAGGGCACCTGGTTTGTGCGCTGTGAGCGGGAGCAAATGGAACGAACACAGCTGCTATGTTTAAAGTTTCACGTTCAACAAATCTACTGTAATGACGGCACACACAATACATGATATCATCGGCGACGAGGAACAGTGGGCGACACCTGAATTTAACAGACAGAGGATTGTGCCCAAATGTAGCAAAAGTGACTGCAGAAGTGAACACTTTCCTGAGTAATACTGCTTCTCCAAAACCAGTGTATCGGGTACTTCACAAGACTTACTCCCATGGAGGGACTGCAATTGCGAAATCTTTTTTAATGGAAGCCAATATAAAGGTGCGAAAAATCGCTTCAATGATCATGAAGGCAAGAGACTTTGTGACTTGAAAAATGCCATATCGTTTACATTGTTTCCTATAAACGATCTTTTTTTATGAATAACTGCAAAATAAGTACAGGATTTGGCCTTCCTGCTACCAACAGTCAGACATGAGGGTCGTTCCATTATGATTTGGGATCGTTGTAGTATTCTAGTGGTATCTTGTTAACATCATTGGCCTGATTACTGCGACTTGATATGAAGCCATCCTCGGCAATGAAGCAATGAAGTAGCATATTGCTAGGAGACGCTGCTCTATACCAATATGGTAATGTGCTCTTGCACTCATGCATAAAGGGTCCGGCGTAGTTTGTGGACCTCCATGTCGTCAAATATATCCTTGGCAAAAAAACTCACCTTACCTAAACACTATTTTACCTATGAGTTTTACAGCAGAGAGGGAAGAATGTACTTTGAGTTCCAACATCGTTTGACGGATGTTTCGGTTCAAGAGTTGGCTGACATTCGATTGGGAAGTATTCAGAAATTACCAATCTGTTCCCTGAATAATTGCTACTGTTCCAAAAGCTAATGGCGCCCCAACGACCAATAAGAAGTAAAGATTGTATGTCAGGTGTTGGTATCATTAAACGCAACCCCTGTATGTCCCACTGAAAATATGAAGGATTTTTACGGTAGACAGAAGCTTCTTCGTTAGACAGGAAGGTCTTATTTAGAAACTTGCGTAGGTGGATGTCTTACTGCTGTTGTCTGTTATCATAGTGGCTTGTTAGTACTTTTGACAGCTCTGACTTGTAATCTGAGTCCCTTCTACAGTTGTGTAATGTATATACCCGCTCAGGATAAAGCGTCATGTGTTTCTGCACGGGGCAGTTGGTTATATAATCGTAGGCTAAGTGGTTTACAGTGTTCACCGGGATCTTCTGGCTATAAGGTGGCGTACCGTACATTTGCCGTGTTCGGTGGGATTGATTTTGATTTTGCATTTCCTAAATGACAGATCTTATTTCACACGCAGCGGCTTTTTAAATTACGGCTGACATTATAAAGAAGCACTACAAAGCATACGTCTGCAACAGCTATCTGAAAATGGCGTACATGTCTCGTCCTTTAGTCAGAGTAACTGCCGGGCATGCTGGGAAATGCGATAGTAGCGCTGCCGCGAATGGAAATAGAAACGGAACATAATTTGTGCACGACCATATATAATCGTTACAATTGATTACAGTTGTATTTCGTGTGTGTTACAGTACGATAATTTGTTGTCTTTACTTGGGGTTTCCATTGCGGTTACTTAGAGAAAGGCATCAAGGGGCTACCATAACAGATAGTCATTTACGCTGTCCCCGGACGGCCATTACACTTGTATACCTGGGTGCAAGACCGCTGAGAGTCGTAACTTGGCTAAGGGCTGGATTATCAATTGGGCCCCAACTGAAAATTTATAACTTTAATTTTACTGTTAATTTTAACACGATCGAGCGTGTTTTAAACGCCACAGCACGGACTGTTAGCAGGCTGCCGTGTCCTGTCCCACCTGACTCACTTTGAAGCATTAGGTGCCTCATTCGATTTTAGAGAGCTCCTAATAAACAACGGGCTGTCTTTCCACTACATCTTCTACCCGTAGTATGATAACAAAATTTATTTTCGGATGTAATCTGATATTTTACATCCTGAAATTTTCCATCTAAACACCCCTTGGCACCCGAACCGTTGACTGACTTGAGGCGCCCATGAGGCTTGGTGAATTTTACCCTAGCCCGAGAGGTTTCTGCATGGCATAGACAGTATGATGTATCAATCAGCTCTTGACGGATATTTGTTCTTCCACGTGTGTATTATACAGCTCTGCAACCGATTTTGACGGCGCTGGTCTGCTTGTATTAAGTCTGCCAATTGGGTTTAAGTCCGGTGAACAAGTTGGCCGCTCCATTTGTTTTGTTCCATCAGCTTCAAAAATGTTGTCCACCAGTGCAGCTCTGTGGGGGCGAGCATTATCGTCTAGCAGAAGTAACACATCTCTAACGTGACCAGCATAGGGAACAACAAAAGGTCGTAGGATCTCGTCTCTATACCTCTGAGGAATCAAACCGCAATTCTCAACGACATAGAGGTCCGTATGTCAGCAATACTTACTCCTACCCGCACTATTGGTCGACCACCATCAAAAGGTGATGTTTTCTGCACGTAAGTAGGGTTTTTCCGGATTCCAGGTTACTTCTCTCTCTTCTTTTTAATTTTTATTTTTGCAGGATGAAATAAATGAAAAACGAAACAGAAGTAGTCGTAAAATTTTATGGAAAGTAAAAATCAACAGGCAATTCTTCCAGGCGATGTCGACTCAAAGCCGCCTTCGGCTATTTCCTTGCAACTTATTAATGAAAAGAAAAATGTGCCACCTACAGTATGCTGCGAATCCTCAGACCAAACTGAAAGGCGTAAATTGGTCCTGAAGGCGTCAATGCTAATTCTCAAACAAAAGAAACAATCGATATACCTGTCGTATCCATTAAATTCAAACAAAAATGTTGAAAGGTTGTGGCCTTCCACCACAGAGAAAAGAAACGTTGTACCCTGAACGGTATACTCATTTAACTGCAAGCCATCGTGAACTGCCTGACCTACAAGCCGAAACGTCATCACGACTCCTGCAACTCATCAAAGCGAGGAACACAAACGAGATAAAGGGGCTCCGCATTAAATGATACAAGAATATGTAAAACAACAACGGACACGGAACATAAGTTTCCACTATGTTCAGCGCAGCATAATTGGTACTCGTGAACAAGAGCAGCAGAGAGACACTGGCCGAATAATTCACCATACGTACGAAGCGACTGGACCTTTTTGTGGGCAGTTGAGCCCAAGGTGCAGATCAACGATTGCAAAGGCCGAGTGGCCTGTCAATCACACGGTGGCATTGTGCCTTGTGCGCGGCGAGAGCTTCATTTCTGGCGTTGTAAACGATTCAGCCAAGATGTTCTCCGAGTTTATCCGATTGCCAAGGGCGAGCATGCCGCGGCAGAGGTACGACGCGACCAATACTTGGCGACACTAGAAACTCGCCCGCTGTTCTTTTGACTGTTAACTATCCGTGTTTGTGAAGTTAACAATTGACTGCTTGCTCACAAAGTCTAATTACGGCGATATTCACGCAGCGGTGGAAGTATACAGTTCCCTTAAGCAAAACTCTGATTCTATAAGTTAATGAAACAGTTCTACCTTTACTGTAATCTTTAGAGGAAACTGCACACACTTAAATAATTGTCCGCAGTCATGGATCTAGATCAAAAATAAAAGTTGGCAACGGAAACGCAAATATTCTCTACTCCAGAAGGGAGCAGAGACACAAGATACATGAACAAATTACCCCACATTAATCCAAAATAAATGATGAGGGGAGAATTTAAATTAGCACAAAAGGATTATAGTTTAACAAATTAATTTATTGTTCAAAACAAGGACAACAAGGGGGTAGACCAATTTTTTTAAAAAAATTACAATAAAAAACACACCTTACAAAATATTCAAAATATCCACAATTACATGGCCCTAAAATTGCCCACCTGCGAAGTTGAGTACAGGTTAAATACGATGACGTTTCATAGGGGGGAACGTAGGAATTGCAGCACATTCACACACAGATTCATACGCCAAGCCATGCAGGTACTTACCAAGCACCCGACACTAATAAACCAAGACAACAGCCAAGCAATGCGGAGAATGCAGATCGAAGGGTCACTCGCGCACAATGAAGTAGTACGTCGCTTCCATAACGTGTCAAACTAGTGGCTTAGTCTCATGATCAAACGCACTTGGTTTAAGACCACAAAGTGCGATGTACAGATGGAAGATAAAGTTTACATAGAACTTCTAACTATGCATTAAATCAAGATTTCATTGAATAATATCTAAAAACGGTCGCTCTGGCGTTCGTTTAGCACAGGGAGAAGATAACTACAGAAGGTTAAAGTTGTTAGATCAATACAGCACTCTACTAAGTCGGAACACAAAATATGCAAAAGTTAACAAAACCGATTTCGAAGAGAATAAGATCGCGAAATATATCGTGTAACCATTCTTTCTGGTCAGAGGAATGATATCTATTAGATAAGCAGGGTTACAGATTGCTATAGCACAATACAGAGCCTGGTCACAAAAATTCAAAGAAGTGAAATAATTCTATTTCATTAAAATTAAATACACGATAGACGCTGTGCAACGGTTCTTTCTAGTCACTAGGAGACACATTAGCAAATTAGCTACACAATTATTAACTACTCATGTTCACTGAATGATGGAAAAGCTGAAGGCTTAGTCTGATATCGTCCACGTGTTCTGTCGACAAAGTACGAACAGTATAGGCATCGCCAGTCCCCGAAAATATTACAATTCAACTACGATAAGAACGCGAAAGACACTGAACACATTTAAACACGTGAAGAAATTATTTAAAAGTTATAAAGTGCATGAACTATGCAAACGAAACACCATCAGAGCTCCGGAATCCGATTCCATCAAAAATCGACGTAAAATTAGCAATCCTGTACGAAATTAAGCAAAATCTCACTATTACACATAATGTAGCTGCTACTCCTGGAATTAATCTCGCAAAAACGCATAAGTACGAGTATGGAGCCTGAACTAAGTCGAGCGACGAGGCCACAGCAGAACCAACCCCAGCGGTACTTACCCTACCAAGAACCAAGAAGCTAATGAATAGTTCTCTTGACCACTGCCTAGCTGTTACCGAGGAGGGGTAGTGGAGGGGAGCCCAGAGAGCGTCACCGTTCGTCAGGCAGCTAACCTGACCAACCCCCGGCCAAGGAGGTTAACAGCAAGCTACATTAGGAATATTTACTAAGACTGGGTTCTGCTCAGCAGTTGGCAAACCTACTTCTTGCCCAGAGACATTCAACGCCCAAGTTTGAAAGAAATGACGACACAAAACATACGAGGCGTGCCTAGCAGTTCCTAAAGTCTCTTACATATAAAATTTCATTCATTCTGTGGAAGCCAGGGCCAGTGGGAGCACATCACAGTACACACTAATCGATATTTGGGGCATAATGTACAACATAGAATTTTACATACAGATAGAACTAAAGTAATATATAATGCCTGGTATCTCGCATATTGCGAGTGGAGTGTCTTGCTACACTCAAAAAAAAAAAAAAAAAAAAAAAAAAAAAAATGTCTGAAGCTCGTCAACATTTGTTCATGGGGAGTCAGTTAATTGGAACATGTTATGTGGACGTGTTTCACACTTAAATTATGTTCCCGGGTGTCCGGAACCTGTCTCGTCGCACTATCACCGTTTGGATGCTTACGGATGGCAGTGAGTCTCTGGTTGGTTCGGAGGACGTCATGAACCAGCCGGAACCATAGTCCACGAGCCCACGACGGTATGACAGGACTGGAGACGTTGGCCCATACCTGCCGCAGTTGACCGCGAGACATCGAGCCTCTGGAGAACGACGTTTGTCCTACTGTATACCAAAGCTTATCTGTGAACAGAACCCGGCGCCATCTCGAAGTTTCTCCGCACAGTTTCTGCGAGCTAAATGGTGTCGTGGTTTTAATGGGACACACATTATAAGTATCCGTGGTTAAATACCACTTTCCTGTATATGATTCCGGACTGTTTGTGTTGATAATCCGTGTTCTGATGCTGACAGGAGTGTGCTTTGTAGCCGAGTTGCATTCAACCTCCTATCGCGACCTACTGTTAACCGGAGATAACAGCCACCTCTTGCTGATGTTGCCCATTGACGACCTTGGCCTTGCCTTCTTCTAACGGTTCCTGTTGCCTGAAACCGCGTCCAGGTCCTGGAAAATACTCTTTGGGACACTCAAATAGCTGCAGCCACATCCCTCTGCGTCTTTCCCGCTTCCAACCTTCCTACGCCTCTCGATACATTAGTTTTGGGTTAGTCGCGTTGTTGCATTGCACTATCTGCTCACTGCACTGTCTGAACCCAACTGCCTGTGTAATTCGTTTAGCAGCGTAAACACACGTCATCATCAACTCCCTCTGCAGCAACTTCCTGTTATTACCACTATCTCGGTTGCCGTAACGCCGTTGTCTCCATCCGTAGAACTGACAGAAAGATAGTTTGGTCTCTCTCTTGGGCCTGCAGCACTATAAATGTCATTTAAAGACATCATGCAATGAAATTGCAAATACATACAAGTATGTTTACTATACAATAGTCCTATTTCGGCTTTAGCGGAGTCTTCCGGTGATATGTGAAAACTGTATCATTATATATATATATATATATATATATATATATATATATATATATATATATATATATAAACATAGAATTTTATGATTATCGTAATTGTAAGATCTATCACGAAAGACACATACGTCAGATTGTCGTGATATCCATAGACATCAATGGTTTTCGTGCTGTCTGTTACTTTATTTACTTCTTCGTAACTTTGTTAAAGCAATATTTGTTCTGATTTAAGATTTTCGTCTTGATGCGACAGCTTCTTGGCAAATAACCAGAGATGTCATATGGTTATATGTTGTTTGTTTATTATTACAATAATCTTTGCTATTCGAGAGGTTGGTTAAATGTGTGGTCTTTGCATGTGTCGAAAAATTATGTGATCGTAGCCGAATCGTTATTGACTTGCAAAGACCATACTTTCAACCAACCTCTCAAATAGCAAAGATTGTCGAAATATTAAACAAACAATATATAACCATATTACATCTCTGATTATTTGTCAATAAGCTGTCACATCAAGACGAAAATCGTAAATCAGAAAAAATATTGCTTTAACAAAGTTACGAAGAAATAAATTAACAGACAGCACGTAAACCATTGACGTATATTAAGTCCTACTGAATCCATCATTGATGGTGGTGGGACTGCGGCTGGTCAAGATTACGTAGCAAGTAGGATACCAACAGCCGCATGTTTAACAGAAATATGTATTCCTTACTACCAGTTTCGGCATTCCAGTATGCCATCTTCAGTCACTTATATCGGAGTATTATGTTCATTAAATAGCGATAAAAACTCGTTGCGTGGATTTCTTGGTCTGGGTAACGCAACTAGTTTTGATACCTATTTAATGGACATTATACTCCGATATAGGGGCCCGAAGATGGCATAGTGGAATTCCGAATCTGGTAGTTCAAATGTTTCGATAGCTTATGGCGCTTAACTACAGGATCATCAGTCCCTAAATTTACAAACTACTTATGAACTAGCTTATTCTAAATACGGCACAAATATCCATGCCCGAGGGGGATTTGAACCCTAGACCGGGAACGGCCTAAACTGATAGTAAAGGAATAAATGTTTAACATAAAGATATGGCTTTTGGTTTCTTACTTCCTACATAATTGATGTGTATGGATGCACGACAATCTGACGTACGAATATTTCGTAATATAAATTACAACTACGATAATCATAAAATTCGAGACTTATGACCCCGTAGTTAAGCCCCATAAACTATGCAAACATAAAATTTTGATAATGTTACATTTTTCACAAATCAGCTGAATGTGGCACTAAAGCCGAAATAGGGCTATTGTACAGTAAATATACTTGTACGTAAAGCAGTTTCATTTAATTCCATGATGTCTTTAAATAACAGAAAGTCGTTGAACCATTATAGTTCATTCCGCCGACGACATTACTTCAGAACCTAGTCATCTCAACTGATTCCCTAATTGTTTTGACCAAGTGTATACGTGACAAATGTAATGGTGATACAGTGTCAAAATGTCTTTTAGTGTACCATTCACTATGGACCATGCAGTGGCTTATGGAATATAAGAATATTCACATACATCTGGAACCGTGGATGATGATCAGTGAAAAGGTTTCCAAGTCTATTGGAAGGGATCTTCAGCCATGCACTATTTGGGATATAAAAACCAAGTCCATGAAAATCATCACTTATGTGCAACCCTCTGTAGTGATTATTTAAATGGTGTGGGAGAGGTACCATGGAACATGTACCGAGTTTGTAGAATAGAAACGTTGTCAATCAAAGAAATATACATGTCAAAAATTTTATGGTAACTAGTCACACAGGTTGTATGTGAGCTGTATGTTTGCTAGTAGGTTATAATAACGTTCTGAATGAAAAAAGAAAGTTTTGTAGTGACCAGTCAAGTGGTATCAAAGTTTATGGTAAAGTGCCCTCCTCCATGCACCCAATAATGTATTAAACCTTAAAACCATATCCGAGAGAAAAAAAATACATTTGTTAATTTTCATGGTGGCCTGTCAACCGGTTTGAATGTCTATGTTAGGTTCCTCTGTCTTGCACCATATGTTAGCTTGTATATTTCGATACTTCCCTTTATAACCAAGCTGCTTCGTGACACACATGCAAATCTCTGCATATAGTACAATTGTCCATGCACAGTACATTGGCGTGTGTTCTCTATAGGTGGAAAGATGCATGTATAGATATGTGATTCAGCTTAAGCCGTGACAGTCTTTCACTGGTTAAAATGGAGCATGCGATAGTAGGGCTTATTGACGCTACCTAACAAGTTTCAGTAGAAAAGCTTCTACGCAAATTACATCTTAAGGGAGTACATTATTTTATTATCAATAGTGCTGGAACGATTTACCTCTCAGCGCTGCAGTCATTGTCGTTGTTAAGTAATTCGTCTAATTTACATTGGCCTCAGCCATATTTTTTTGTCGGGTTCAGTAATTTTTTAATTTTCTGTACCTAAAATTTATTTTATTATTTGTATTTTCGTTGATTTCTGGGTCTCTGTGTTGTCTCAAACGATCTGTCCTGAGCTATAAACGAAGTATATCATTTTTCCTTTAATGGTTGTTTAGTTATCGATAATATGATCAAAATCATTAGGTTAGCTCTTTCACAGTTGCATTCTATCATCTAGAAAGTACTTCATCAATTCCATTGTTATATTGAAGATGCAGTAAAAGTAATGGTTCCTCATAAGCCGATACACACTTTGGTAATTTAATAAATAACACTTAGAGCATCCGCGTTTGTGAAGTTTGTGATCCTGCATGACATTATTTTGTAATTGTATGATAATCTACTAATCTTCTAGTTTTTACTATCGTTGATATTGTTAAAACAATGCCATCAAACCATAAAACTACAAAATCGTTAAGTCTCTCAACGCATTCCTTCCACAGCAGAACGACGTTTGATAACATGTGAAGCAAAGTCGGTTATTTTAGTTACAATCCGTAGAAGCATCTATTCATCAACAATCTAATTAGTTACTAACCAGCAGTTATGCCAGTCATATGAATAATGGACATTTTTATTTTTGTAATGAAATTTGGGTGGATGCATGTTACCTTATTCATAAGGTAGAAGTTACAGATATGAAAGAAGCAAGAATGATTGCAGGTACTAATAGATGGTAACAATGGCAGCAGGGTGACCATAATGAGGAAATTGAAGAAAAACTGGGAATGAACACCATAGATGATGCAGTTAGAGCGAACAGACTGAGATTGTGGGGTCATGTTACACGCATGGGAGAAGCAAGGTTACCTAAGAGATTCATGGGCTCGGCAGCGGAGGGTAAGAGGAGACGAGGTAGACCAAGGAGAAAGTACTGAGATTCGGTGCAGAATGATTTTGAAGTAAAAGGCATAACATCAGACGAGGCATCAATGTTAGAATTGCATAGGGGAATTTTATTAGAGGTACTATGCTCCAGACTGAACGCTGAAAGCCATAATCAGTCTCTAATGATGATGTTGATGATGATGATGGGATGGCTAAGACTTTGAGTTCCCTGAGTATTTATTCAATCCAAACTCTAGCCAGTTCATCTCCTTCTACATCCTCTCGTTTATTATTTTTACATAAATTATCCGCTTACCACATTCAAATGCACTTTTATGATATCTCTCTAATAGCAGGCAGTAAAAAAGGAACGGTTGAATCTTTCCGTTTTCGGTCTGATTTTTCTTATTTTTATTAAGATAGTCTAGTATAAAATGTTTGTAAACCCATGGGACTCACGTGCTTGGTTATTAGACCATAACATACAAACTACTTAATCTAATGCAAACTAAACTAAGGACGACACAAACACCCATGCCCGAGGGGGGAATCATCCTCCGTCACTCTCACTTGGTAGAAATCCAACAATGCGCATCATTAGTCTCAAATAAGACGGTGTAGTGTAAGTAGTTTCTTCCGTAGATTTGTTTCATCTTCAAAGTGTTCTGCCAATGAAACGTAGCCTTTGGTCTGCCTCCCCTTCAATAATTTCTATACCTTCTTTTGAACTTAATTTGTTCGTAATTGTTATTCCTAGGTTTAGTTATATTTACGGCCTTTAAATTTGACTGATTCTTCGTGGAAATGAAGTTCAACGAATTTTAGTGTTCGTATGCTTGATTTCACACGTATTACTTAGGGTCAATTGTAAATTTTTGCACTTTGCAGTAATGATATCTAAATAATTTTACAGTTACATTTGATCTTGCGGTGACTTTAGTAACCGATAAATGACAGCACATCCACGAACAGACTAAGAGAGCTGCTTATAAGGTCTCCTAAATCGTTTATAAAGATTAGGAATAGTAGGGACGCTATAACACTTGTGTGGGAACGTAAGATAACACTTATGTTTTAGTCGCTGACTTTCCGTCTATTACTAAGTACTGTGAATCAAATCGCACAACTGTGGCGACATTCAGAAAGCACGCTAGTGAGGTAAATCTAGAAACACGAAATCAATTTGACATCCCTTGACGGTAGTGCTCATCACATAACGTGATTAAGAATCCAGCTGTAATTCCTAAGAACGTTACTTTCTGAATCCTGGCTGATTATGGATTAATAGGTCATTCTCTTCGAGGTAGTTTCTAATGTTTAATTAAAAGCAAGTTCTAAAATCCTGCTGCACACTAACGTCAGTGATGTAGGCCTGTAACTTTCTGGATCATTCCTATTGCCTTTCTTTAATACTAGAGGACCAGTGCGAATACTTCGCACCGTTAGGGAAATAACAAAAAAAGTGGGACAAAATGGAAGTAAAGTTGAATGTTAACGCATAGCTTACTTCAGAATCAATCAATGCAAGTGTTTAAAAGCGCACACGAAGGTGGTTGATCCTCTAAATATTGTCAGGTCAAAAAGAACTGCGTATCTTAATTAAAACCGAAGATATCGAAAAACAAATCGATTAAAATACATTGTGTTTGAATAAAAGTAGAGGATGGAGACACTTAAGTTGAGTCTGATACTTGATGACAAATCTGCAAATTAATATATTTCATTTAAAACACAAATGAAGGAAATCGGTCAGATAGAACGGCCTAATCGACTGACTTTAGTTGAGGAATAATGGAAGTAAAGTTGAATGTTCACGCATAGCTTTCTTCAGAATAAATCAATGCAAATGTTTAAAATCGTAACTGAAAGAGCTTTATCTGATGAGTGTTGTTAGTTCAAAAAGAACTCCATACCTCAATTAGAACCGAAGATATTGTTAGACAAACCAATTAAAAGATTCAATGCAAGGACAGAAGGATATCGCGTTTCAATAAAAATAAAAGATGGAGAGACTGAAGTTAATTCTGATACTTGTTGACAAATGTATTACTGAATAACTTTTAGTTTACAGTAAAAATGAAAAAAATCGCTCGGATAGAATGGTCTGACCGACTGACATTAGTGTACAGCAACGATTTCCCCATAAGAAATATAAAGAAGGAAATCGCGTTTGAAGATATAAAAAGGAAGGCGAATATTACGTTAATTCTGATACTTGATGACTGTAGATACATACCTTTTTATAACAAAAATGATGGAAATCGGCCAGGTAGTTTGGTCTGGCCGACTGACTTTCAAAAAAATGTTCAAATATTTGTTAAGCTTATGGGACTTAACTACGGGGTCATCAGTCCCTAAACTTACAAACTACTTATGAACTACTTACGAACTAGGACGGCACAAATATCCATGCCCGATGGGGGATTCGAGCCCCCGACCGTAGTGGCCGTGCTGACCGTGACTGGAGCGCCTCAGTCACCGCGGCCACTGCGGCCGGCCCGACTGACTTTAATTATTCTTTTAATATATAAGACTAGCTGTAAGCCCGGCGTTGCCCGGATGTTTATTTATCCTACACTTTCGCAGTCCACACCCCCTCCCCTCCCTCCTGTCTCTGCACCCATCTCTTTCTCTCCCATCTCTCTGTTTGTTTCTTTTGTGTCCCAACTTCGTCGCCGCTTTTGTGTCCCAGCCTCGTCGTAGTTGTCGGTGGCCGAGTGGATGAGACCGACACATGAACAAAAACAGCACGCTGGTGCAGGTACGGAGGGGAGCAGCCAGAAACTATAAACACTCGAGTAAATTAGAAAGAGATATATATTGCACAGAATGTAACAATACTTAACTTTTACATAGTACTGCAGAATGTTGATACATAGTTGTTAGAGGCCTGCCTAGTGCCTGTACAATAGCAAAGTCTTCACTGGTGCCTATCTGATTACGAAGGTCCTAACTGGTTGCTATCTCAGTCTGAAGTGCTATATCTTTCCGTGGTGGCCACGAGCGGAGTTCCAGCAGAGGGCGCTCGTGGCTGTCGTCGGAAGAACGCCGCGCCGTGCATGCATGGCGGCGCGCGGCGAAAGTAGGTGGCGCGCACTTTGTACTTGTGCGACACCACACCCCTCCCCCCCCCCAAACCGCCGCGCCGTCGTGGCGTAGGGCTGAGGGCCACGGCGACGGCACTGGGAGGAGGGCCTGGGCGGGGGCGTTACTGGTGGGACGGGCGTCGTAGCTGAGGCCGGGATCGAGACGCCGTCCGCGCCCCGGCATCCGCCTTGAGATCCTCCAGGGAACCCGCCGAAACCTGGGGAAGGGCGCCCGCCCCCGCCCAGAGGGAGCAGGTCATCTTCTTCTGAGGTGCGTGGCCCAAGCTGGGGCGGCACGCACGGTCCCGGAGTCCCTCTCGGTGACGCTGTCATCTGCGGCGGCGACAGCGTTGGCGTCGCGTCGATCTCCATCGGGACGATCTCGTAGTCCGGGGACGAACGATGTGGTTGTGCTCCCTGGCGGTGAACTGGGTCTGGAATCAAGAAACCGGAGACAGGATCGCGCGGCCTGTGCAAGCGCAATTGGTTTGCGTGGCGCCGCAGCTCCGACCCTGTGGAAGAACGTACAACATACATATTGCGACCGAGCACGCGCTGAATGGTGCCCGGCATCCATGTCTTCTTGTTGCCAGCAAACACCCTGTACAACACCGGCGTAGAAACCTGAAAACGCGTAGCGCCATACGAACCGACTCGGTGCGTGGGAGGCTGCAGCAGGTGAAGGAGAGTGCGGTGACGGCGGCCGTGTAGCAGCTCGGCAGGAGACGGGCCGTCACGTGGCATGCACCGATACGTAGACAGGAAAATTTGAAGAGCTTGCTGCCTGGAGTGCTGACCTTTCATCTTCTCCATGTGAGACTTGAATGTTCGAACGAAACGTTCTGCTTCACCATTGGACTGAGGGTGAAAAGGTGCAGTGGTAATATGCTGAATACCATTCACACGACAAAACTGTTGAAATTCCGCACTAACAAACTGAGGTCCATTGTCACTGACGATAGTTTCAGGCAAACCTTCGATGCAAAACACTGATGTTAAGGCACTGATTGTACTAGAAGCTGTCGTTGAGTTCATGGCAATCACAGAAGGAAACTTGCTGAAAGCGTCTACAACAATTAACCAGCGCGTATTCCAGAAAGGTCCGGCAAAGTCAATATGTAAACGTTGCCATGGTCCCTTGGGGCGTGGCCAATCTGAGAAACGCTGCGGAGGAGCTGCCTGATGCTCCGCACAAACTGTACACTGTGATGTCATGCTCTCTATCTGAGCGTCCATACCAACCCAGGTACAATGACGTCTGGCCAATTGCTTTGTCCTAACAATACCCCAATGTCCTTGATGCAGGAGGCGTAACACTCCTCGTTGCAGGGAACGAGGAACAATCACTCTTGCTTGGTCGTTGTCGGTATGCAACAACAGTACACCCTGACTTAAAGATAATGCATGACGTTGTGCAAAATAACGTCGAACCAGAGGCCGATCAATGTCTTTGGCTCTGGCAGGCCACCCTGAGAGAACAAAACGTGCTACCACACTTAGGTCTGCATCCGCAGCTGTTTCCTGTGCAACCCGACGAGAGTTCAAAGGAAAGTCTGCGACAGCGGAAGCATCTCTGGAGTCTATCTGACAACATGCCATTTCTGAAGAATCAAATGATACATCCTGGCCAACCGGAAGTCGGGAAAGTGTGTCCGCGTTAGCATGTTTAGTGGTAGGTCGGTACAAAATCTCATACTGATAATTAGACAATATCAAGGACCATCTCTGAAGCTTTTGTGCCGTACGTGGCGGAATCGGCTTTGTGGGTGAGAACAACGACGTGAGAGGCTTGTGGTCTGTCAACAAATAGAATTTTCTGCCATACAGATAATGATGAAACTTTGTGACGCCGTAAATGATTGCTAAGGCCTCCTTTTCTATCTGACTGTAATTCTGTTGCGTCGGCGTCAGTAGCTTGGATGCAAAGGCAATAGGACGATCGTGAGATCCAATGCGATGTGAGATTACTGCGCCCAGGCCGTACGATGAGGCGTCAACTGCTAACACTACAGGCTTCTGGGGGTCAAAGGGAATCAAACATGCATCACTGAGTAGTGCAGACTTTAAGTTGTCAAAGGCAACCTGGCAATCTTTGGACCAAACAAAAGGAACATTCTTCCTAGGTAAGTGATGCAGTGGAGCTGCAATCTGAGAGGCATTGGGAATAAATCTGAAATAATAGTTAAGCTTTCCCATCACTGCTTGCAATTCATGCACATTCTTAGGAGGAGGCAAGTCTTTGATTGCTCTAAGATGTGACTGTAAGGGATGGATTCCTTGGGCATTAATCACATGGCCTAGGTACTCTATTTCAGTTTGAAAAAACGAACACTTTGCTTTATTACAGCGTAGACCTGCTGCAGTCAACACTTTGAAAAGACACTCCAGGTTTGCTAAATGTTCTTCAACTGTACGTCCGGATATCACAATGTCATCTAAATAGTTCGAACAACACGGTACAGAAACTGTCAGCTGTTCCAAAAAACGCTGAAAAATAGCGGGGGCGGAAGAACTGCCAAAGGGTAGGCGTTGAAATTGAAAAAGGCCCATGTGAGTATTAATGACGAAAAACTTTTTTGACTCGTCATCAAGTGGAATCTGTAAGTATGCCTCTGCCAAATCAATCTTAGAAAAGAAGCGAGACTGTCCTAATTTGTCCATAAGTTCCTCAGGTCTGGGCAGGGGGTAAGTGTCTACAATTGTTTGACTGTTCACTGTTGATTTGAAGTCCGCACAGAGACGAAGTTTTCCTGACGGCTTGGGTATAATTACTATAGGCGAGGCCCACTGACTCGCAGAAACAGGAGAAATCACCCCACTATCTTGCCAACGTTTAAGTTCTTCGGCAACGGTATCACGCATTGCGATAGGCACTGGTCTAGCTTTACGAAATTTTGGAACTGCAGATTCTTTTAAAGTTACATGTGCCACGAAGTCTTTTGCACAACCTAGTTCCGGCGAAAACAAGTCACTATATTTGTCACACAATGCATTGATTTTATCCTGAGGCACTATTGACGAAATTTGAAGCACATCGCTTTGAATTGATAAGCCAAATAAGTCAAAAGCATCTAGTCCAAAAATGTTCTGTGTCGATTTGGCCTGAAGAACTACAAAAGTTTCCACCTTTCCCTCTCTCGGTACAGTTTTCTGCAAGACTCCCTGTGTCATGTACCATGCAAACGTTTATGTACCCAGTGATCTTTCTCATAATAATTGGAGCAAAACTATGCATTTTGTAAAATTCCGTAAGATAACTGTCCTTCAGCATACACCGAACGTAAGTTTATACAGACAGTGGCATTTCTCCTCCATTTAAGGTATTGTGTGCAAAATTACATCAATATTGAAAAAAAAACTATAGGCTTAAATGCAATATAAACGGAGGGTCGCATTGAAAAACTCACTATGTTATGCTCAAGTATTCCAGTTTTATTTCATACAACCCTTGTTCTGTGAATAACGAAAACAACAAGAAAAGGATCTATGAAATCGGTCGAGCCATTCTCAAGTTATGGGCGACTAAGGTATTTAGGGATCAATTTTTATGTTGCAAAGTACCGTCCCCTATGCTTCGTATGAAACTTGATGTAGACGGTGACCTTCATATTGTTTCAAAGGTGAAGTGTGCGAAATTTCGTGAACATCGGAATGAAACTGTAGATTTCGTGAGTCTATAGGAGTATGCTCCGCCATGCACCTACCAGAAAATGCTTTCTTAGCTGACGTTTTCTACCGATAAACTACATTTCTGACAAATTTCACCTTCATAGGTGAAGTAGTTTTCAAGATATCGTATGTAGTCTGTGAGTGCATGAGTGTCCTTTCGCTTTTATATAGATAGATATTAACAAAACAGATTGCTTAATTTTGATTGCAAGAGAATTAAGAGAGACGTGCAGACAAAAATAAATAGTAACATGCATATTTGTAATGCTAACTTTATTTGATACAAGGTCATGCCTAGTGCGATAGTTTTTCGGCATCTGCAGCGAACCTGTTGTGAGCGGTATACTTCGTTTCATCATTTTGGGTGTGCAGGGGGGGCAGTTACAAAACGCTTTATAAACATCCGACATTACATGTAAACTTTGTTGCAGGTCCTTAACTACTCAAATTTTCCAAAAAGTGACACAGAAACCTGGATATTCCCACGCGGTACCCTCTCATTATGTATGACGTCATATCTCCTGAGCTATGTGTCGTGCTCTTTTGTTTTCGGGTCAGAAACCTTCGTGGGCGTACGGTGTACAGTGTACCAAAGTTTCATTGCAATCGAATGAATGGTTTATGAACACATAGCGGACATACAGACAAACATTCATTTTTATATTTATAGATAGAAATGCTCTTTCAACTTTGTAGTCTTTGGATATGGTTCTTTCGCTGAGGGAACGTTTGCATATTGTACCTAGCTAGGGCGCTATTGCACAGCATGCTCTGGAACGAACCTAATTCGTATGCAGTCTGCACGGGGAGACTTGAATTTGTTAAATGAGTTAAGTTGCTTTAATAATGAAGGGATATCTACTTCTAAACCAGCTGATAGTTGTAATTCATTGTAATTCTTGAGGATTTGCCTCACCTCCTCTGATGAAGGAATTTCGGAAAGCTTTCTATAGCAATTCTACTTTAGCAGAAATGTCATTCAATAGCATCACCATTATAATCATGTAGTAAACGTATTGGTTGTGTTTTGCCGCTAGCATACTTTATGAAGGACCAGAATACTTCCGATTTTCTATCAAAGTACGTAACAGGTTTTATATTATTCTTATGTTAACTTCTAAGTTATTATATTCATTCAAATGTCAGCATGTTTGATTTTATTGAAATTATATTTATTATGCATATTCCAGGCATCGAAGACTAAAACGGTCTAAAATGGTATTAGATAACTAATTAGATAACAGTTTACGACAAAGGCGTTGAATAGGTGCTTCCATAAAGATACTTACAAAAATAACTGAGTTCGTATTAGATGAGTTCTTACAACTCTTTGCGGAGAAAGGAAATCATTGAGATTCTTTCATTTTAGTACTTTCTTCGTTTCTGATGCGTTATATTTCTTTTTTCCGGTAGTTCTCAGACACATAAATATGAAAAACACAGATAATAAAGCCCACTTGTTACCTGGTTTAGTGAGTGAAGCTGTAGACCGCCGGAAAGAGTGCACGTCTTTGTGGATTACATTTCACTATGTCGACTTTACAGTTATAGCAGAATTATCAAAGATCATGAGTTTACAGTCGTTAAAATGTAATATTCTCAGAAACACAACATTTGAAATGAAATTAATCCAAGTAGCTACAGTTACTTTTTATTTGCTTGTAATGTAATAACTGGCACAACGGTCTGCTTGTTTCGGCGTATTGACATACTCAAGTGCGCGTCTAGGTGTGACTGACAGTAACAAACCATCTAGTTACATACTGTCAAACTCTTGTTTTATATTAGGATTCCAATCACGTAATTTTATGTAATACTTTAAAAATTTACGTGATTATTAATTTGACAGTTCAGGTAGATAGATGCTTACGGAAATTTTCTACGTATTGTATAAAAATACGCGACTACAATCCTAATATGAAAACGGTAATTTGGCAGCAGGTCACTAGATGCAATATGTCCGTCAATCACACCTAGACGCACACTTGACTAAGTCAATACGCTGAAACATGCAGGCTTTTTGTGACAATTATTACAATACAAGCAAATAAAAGCTAATTGCAGCTACGTTAACTACTTTTTATATAAAATGTATTTCGGCGTCATAATGCTGCTGGTACTATCAACAAGAAAAAGAATTGTTTACCCTCCAGATTTACAAAACATACCTGCATCAAACCTCCGAGAGGAAGTGGTCGTCAAGAAAACTTCAGTATGTTGTTCGCCTAATATTTATTTACAGTTGTGAAAATGAAAATTTGTAGTACTACATAGATGTGATAATTGGGCCTAAAAGTCGCATATCATAGTTTGGATATTACCTTAGCTTAACATCATCATGAAAGACCATTTTTATAAGATCAGATGACAAAGCTAGCAATATCGTATGCTGTAAAATTGGTTGTTCATGACCTCACAATGAAAACCTAATAACCAAACTAAGATACACGACTTTTAGTCCTATTGGAGACACATAGGTTAGTACTAAAGATGTTCATAAACACAGCTGTAAATAAATAAAACATCCGCTGGTTAGGTAACAAGGGAAAACACTGTTTTTCGAATCAGGTGGACCTCACGCCCAAGATTTTTCTATGTCCGCGTTCTTTTGGTTTTTCTCAAAGGCTTTGATGTAGTTATTTTTGGCAAGTGAGGACGGTAAACGCTTCCAAGTCGATTACATTCAGCGTTTGTGATATCATCATAATCAATTGTAAATCCGGGAAGATGTGTCACTCATGAAAGTGCCGTGTATGCTTCACAGAATAGAAATGATATAGAACCAATGTCCATTAGTGAACTCTTCATGCTTAGCACTGACTTCCGTTTGAAGTAAACACATAGGCCAAGCATAAATCAATAAATAGATATAAAAATTAGTTTGCACCCAAAATTTCAGTGTTTTAACTGGAAAGCTCTTTCCGGTGCCTCCAACTCCACTCACAAAACACCGCAGCAAGTTGGCGTTATTATAAATGTCGTTCATATTTTTGTGGATGTACCAAACACACACTTCTGATCGAAATTAATGTTAGCGATTTAAATTTTAAGATGTACATCAGGTTTGTCATGCACGTATATTACGTTCCGGTAAGCAATATATATAATGAATCACCGTATTTACATTTCGAAGTGTGTAGATGAATGAGGCGGAGAAAATAATATGAAGAACGTGCAGAATGGTACATATTGTTGCAAGCTGGCACCACTGTTTTCATGTTAACACTGAGATGCAAGTGCAGTGAACAAATTAATTCGAAATCTTCGACGCCACATATCCGTATTTGATACGGTTTGTTCTGATTCGGTCAACAGAAATGATCGATAAAATTCGTGAGCTCTGAGACCAACTCGATGTTTCGCAGTTAGAGTGAGCATGTTTGATGAAAACGGCTGTACTGTTTAACTCTTCACTACCGGTGATATCATCGGAAATGACAACACACATCAAACAGGGTAAAACATGAATAACAAAAATGAATAGTGGGCGAAACCCCAAGTTAATGGACAACGACTGAAAAGAATGGAGAACAATTGTGCTTGACAACATAAAACTACCATTGCGAAAGTGACTGCAAAACTCAACACTCACTTGAGTGTTAAGGTTTCGATAAAGAAAGATATAATTTGAACCTACAATTTTACACAGTGATATAGAGACTGCGATTCAACATCTGAAGAATTACAAAGCCCCTTGTGTAGACGGTATATCTGGAGAAATGATCAAAGAAATGGGACAGTACTGAATTCATTGTGTACAAGGAGATGGGAAACTGGAGAGTGGCCGGATGACTGGACAAAGTCTCTCTTTATCCCCTTACACAAGAGGGATCTATCAGAAACTGCTTCAACTACCGAACTCTTGCCTCATATCTCACGCAACTAAAATTTTGCTCTACATCCGTAACCAACGTTTAAAGCCGTACATTCAGCCTGACTTATCCACAGTACGAGCAGGTTTCGTTGCGGAGAAAGGCACTCATGAATCGATCCTCAACATAAGACAAATAACAGAAAAATTGCGAGGATTGCGTGTTCCTGTTTTCATCGGCTTCCTTGACTATAGGAAAGCCTTGGAAAGTGTTCCCTGGGGAAAGATGAGCCAGGTGCTTGCAGAGTTGTGTGTGCCACCCCACTTGAACGCATTGATTAAATGTCTATACAATAATCACTTCGCAGTTGTAAATAGAAGTGCCGGTACGTTTGATTTCTTCAGAGTATCAAAATGCATTAGATACGGTGTGTCATATCCTCAAAAATGTACAACATCTATGCAGAACGTGTAATTAGGAAAGCTCTGCAATGTTGCACCAAAGGCAAAGTCATTTGGTGGGAGACCTATCAACAAACTCCATTTTCCTGATGACACTGTGCTTTTAGCCATTAGCGCAGATGAACTTGCTGAGTTACTAATAAGAATAAAGGACATTAGTATATGGATTGGACATCAACCTCAGCAAGTCAAAAGTCATGGTAATTGATTGAGAAGAACAGATCCAGCTCAAATGTCGGTTAACGGAACTGGAATTGGAGCATTTCTTCTTCTATATTGGGTCAACCATCTGCGGTACGAGAAGTGGTGACGACTGATCGCGCGAGGGCGAGTGGCTATGAAGAAGCTCACCAAGATCTGTCAGAGCAGAGCAATAACATATAGCACAAAGGTCGGGCTAGTTGAAACACTCGTATTTTCTGCCTTTTTGTATGGTTGCGAAACATGGACACTCAAGGCCATAGACAAAAAGCGCATTGATATCTTTGAACTTTGGTAGTGGTGTGCGATGCTACGCATTAATTAGACCGAAATATGAACAACTTGACATCTCCAGACACCTATATTTTCAAGTCACCGAAAAGATTGCCCAGTTCTTTAGCCATATTGTGAGAAGAGATGGAGAAAATCTAGAGAAAATAATCTTCCAAAGAAAGATCGAGGGCACGAGACCAAGAGGAAGAAGAGTGAGCAGATGGACAGATCAAATCAAGAAGGTCCCCGCTCGACCTCTGAAGCAGGTACTAAGAGAAGCTGGCAGCCGTCTAAGATGGAGACGCTTGGTTCATGGGGATCAAAACGCTCATCGATGAGCGCAATGACATGATGATGATGAAAACAGTACGGGTGGAGCTCATGATTCATGGCAGCCAACGCAAACCTGAGAAGGAAATGGTGGCACGATCATGAAACCCAGACACTTGACGACTGGACGTTGTTTTCCTCTCAATATCTCTTGATACGTAAGAATAATAGGATGTCAATTACTGATCAATGAGCCGTGACGGCTCATTTTGTCTGTAGATGGCCCTTTGTTCGTTACATTCTTGTGTTTCGGATTGGTAGTAAAAACGTTCAAATGTTTGTAGAGCGTATGGGACTTACCTACGGGCTCATCAGTCCCTAAAGTTTACTTATTAACTAGCTAATACTAAGGACGGCACAAATATCCATGCCCGAGGGGGGATTCGAACCCCCGACTGTAGTGGCCGTGCAGACCGTGACTAGCGCGCCGCAGACCGCTCGGCCAACGCGGCCGACGGCTTGGTAGTAGATGGCGTGATTGAAGACTGGATTCAGTCTATCGACTTCAGCCGTAACGGCTCGTTGAACGCTTTGCATCTTCCTGGTGCAAGTTTCATGGCACGTATGAGTCATTTCTGTTTCCTTCTGTCCCCGTCGATGGCACTTGTCATTTCGTTGCTCTCTGGTTGACCGATAGTGACGGGTGGCGTCGCTCTGGCAACGACGGATTTTTGTGAGTCGCCCTTCATTCGTAGACGCGTATGGGTCAGGGTGACTAACTTAGAGATTTTGTTGCTAAATCAAGCGACATGATGTTTTTATTTAAGGAATATCTCCTTACTATCGATTTTAGAAGCGTTTCTGCGACAAACGCGGAGTTTCTTTTCTTTTTTCCAGAAATGCAGTGAATTGTTTCATTTGAAATGAAGAGTGAAATAATTGTACATTGATTAGAAGTAACTATTTTCATTCTTCGTTAGAAGCCACAATACAGGGTGTTACAGAAAGGTATGGCCAAACTTTCAGGTCACATACCTACACACAAAGAAAGAAAATATGTTATGTGGACATGTGTCCGGAAACGCTTAATTTCCATTTTAGAGCTCATTATAGTATTTCTTTTTAAATGTAAATTGTAAATTTTGACAATCAACATGTGTGGCCTGACGAAAATCCGCACGCAATTGTGCAATCACGTCATCAACACAGATTTTCCGTGAACGTTTGGGCAGGAATTGTTGGTGCTGTCGTGATTGGACCTCATGTACTTCCACCTGCGCTTACTGGAGCACGTTATCATGACTTCATACATGTGCGTTTACAAGTACGACACAACATGTGGTTCGTGGATGATGGAGCTCCTGCACATTTCAGTCGACGTTATCGTACGCTTCTCAACAACAGATTAACAGATTTGGTGACGGATGGATTGGTAGAGGCGGACCAATTCTATGGCCTCCACGCTCTCCTGATCTCACCCCTCTTGACTTTCATTTATGGGGGCACTTGAAGCTCTAGTCTACGCAACTCCGGTACCAAATGTAGAGACTCTTCGTGCTCGTATTGTGGACGGCTGTAATACAATACGCCATTCTCCAGAGCTACATCAGCGCATCAGGGATTCCATGCGACGGACGGTGGATGCATGTATCCTCGCTAACGGAGGACATTTTGAACATTTCCTGTAACAAAGTGTTCGAAGTCACGCTGGTACGTTCTGTTGCTGTGTGTTTCCATTCTATGATTAATGTGATTTGAAGAGAAGTAATAAAATGAGCACTAACATGGAAATTAAACGTTTCCGGACACATGTCCACGTAACATATTTTTTTCGTTTGTTTGTGAGGAATGTTTCCTGAAAGTTTGCCCGTACCTTTTTGTAATACCCTGTATATCAGTGAAAGGCCCGATTCACATGGTACACAACGTCCCGTCAATTTCAAGTCCGGTCATGAAGCGATGCCCTTCACATGGTGGGCAACGTCACGTCAACGTTAATTTGCCTCGCGGTCAGTATGATTCGAAGGAAGAATTTGACGTTGACGGTGAAGCTCTCGTGGCCAATCAACTGCTGCCGATTGGATGTTACGCATTTATTTCGTTTTTGAGTGCTGACATGACTGTTAGTGATTCACATCTGTGTTCTTCGCATTTCAAATTACTTTAATTTTCTTTGGGTTATTCCTGTATTAGCAAATGAACGACGAAATATTAAGTGATCTTTTTCACCACCATGTGCCACGTGGTACTCGATGATATGAGCAGCAAAAATATTTCAGACTGTATTAACAGAAACGTGCTTATGCAAGTCAAACTTGCAGCGAATATGGGCTACATATCACCGATACTTACTGTTGTCTTACATAATTGTTTAAGGTATGTTAATATTAATAGCTATCACTTTATAAAACCGACCCTGGTTAGGACCTTAAACTTAGAACCAACTAATCGCTAAAGCTTACAGAATATATACAGTGAATAGTTTTCTATGGCGTGAAGTATTAAAATAGACTTCCGTTCTGCGAAATACATCAAAATAGCAAGAGTGAAGCCGTAATGGACTTTCTAAAGCTGAAACATGAGACACAGATCAAGCACGAAATTTGTCGACATACATCTTCTTCAAAAGCATTTCCCGAACCCCTATTCGTTTTGCTTGCCTTACGCGAATTTCTGCTTCTCGTCATCTAAGGCAACTCCAGCTATAATATTAACGCTTTAACGCTGTATGTAATGTTTGCCGTTCTTTTGTGAAAAGTACCACTGCTGTTGTGTGTTTCGAACTACCACGCGCAAATGGTGCTTTAATTTTGTAGGGGTTTTTCATCTTCAAACTAGAGACAATTTAAACGCTGAAGTTGGTCGCCCTGGGAAGGAAGGAAGGGGGACCTCGCACTAGGCTGCCGGGAGGGAGGTTTCCGTGTAGAGTGTGGGGCATGCTCCTCTAATGACAGCTTAGCGGACGGCTTAACAAGCCTGATGAACTACCAGAGCGCTGGGGCCGAGGAAACGGGAAGAGACCAGCACTGCAGATACCAGAGGGTAATTTGCAGACGTGGGCCCCGACTCAGCTGTAAAACGCCTTCTTGGAGGGGGTGAAAGACAACTGCTTTGCTACCACCATGTTTGCGTGGTAACCAGCACATGCGATGAAGGGACACAAGGAAATTAATCTCTTAGCCCCTACAGTGACATCGCTTGGACATTAAGTATAAGTGCTGCAAGTTTTATTTATCCCCTCTGTGCCTGTTTGTGGCCGGCCGCAGTGGCCGAGGGGACTGAGGCGCTTCAATCACGGTCTGCACGGTCACTACGGTCGGGGGTTCGAATCCCCCCTCGGGCATGGATATTTGTGCCGTCCTTAGTTGTAGGTAGTTCATAAGTAGTTTGTAAGTTTAGGGACTGATGACCCCGTAGTTAAGTCCCTTAAGCTTAACAAACATTTGAACATTTTTGAACCTGTTTGTGGCATGCCAGTCTCAGTCTGCACGGCCGCTGCGGTCGGGGGTTCGAATTTCTCCCTCGGGAATAGATGTTTATGCCGCCTTTCAAGTGTTCAAATGTTTGTATAGCTTATGGGACTTAACTACAGGGTTACCAGTCCCTAAACTTACAAACTACTTATGAACTAGCCAATCCTAAAGACGACACAAATATCCATGCCCGAGGGGGGATTCGAACCCCCAACCGTAGTGGCCGTGCAGACCGTGACTGGAGCGCCTCAGTCCCCTCGGCCATCGTGGCCGGCGTGCCGCCTTTAGTCTAAGCTAGTACATAAGTATGTTTAGGGACTGATGACCCCGTAGTTAAGTAACATAAGCTCTACAAAAAATTTGTGCCTGTTTACGATTCTTTCCTTGCTGTGGTGAAACGTTGCCATTGACTCCTCTAGACGGCGGGCAGTAGCTTAAGAGGGAAAGTTGTTGCTTTCCCAGCGGTGTTCCCTCGTTTTACTGAGGCGAAATTCGCCGTTATAATTCCACTTTTACTCGAAGACGATTACTTATCCTTGCGAAATTCAACACTCAATTATCTGCCTAGTAGCCTTTCGCGGGACTCAGGCTACATAGCTCGCGGTAGTAAATACAGTATCCTACTCTCTTTTATTTATTATTTTTTTTATTTAATCAGGTCCGCACAAGGATACTTCAAACGAAGATTTCTAATTTGTTCCTTGCTTATTGTTGCTTGTTTGCTCTTAGTTCTCTAGTGTCGGTTCGGGCAAGGGCACCGTTCCTCAACTGTTTCAGGAGTCTCGTATCTTGCTTAAGGCTTGCAACTACCTTTCGCCGCTCGGGAGTAGCCGGGCGGTCTGGAGCGCCTGTCGCGGATCGCGCGGCCTCCCGCATTGTAGGTTCGAATCATCCCTCGGGCATTGATGTTTGTGTTGTCTTTAGTATAACTTAGTTTATAATTTGTAAATTTAGGGACTGATGTCCCCGCAGTTAAGTCTCATAAACTTTTAAAACATGTGAACATCTGAACTACCTTTCACGTAAAGTTGGGACTTACATTTACGTGCCACGGGCCATGTTTACTTGTGTTTGAGTTGCAACTTCGGGCCGTTAGCTTGTTTTTCGGCAAGCCATGTCCAAGTAACTGTTGTTTTACGCAAAGTGAATATGTGTTATTCCCTACCACCATCTGTTGAGTGTTGAAACTGAATTTCGTCACGGCACATTTTTTACTTAAGGAATGAGATTTTGTGAAATGTCGTTCGGACTTTGGCTCTGTGTGTCCGTCGTATTATGGATGTATTATGAAACTCATAATCTCAATCCGAATATAAGTAGTGACGTCTACATTTTGAATAAAGTGAGTATATACGTTAGTTTTAACTAATTTAAGTTTTATTTCAGATAGTTGAATTATTGTTAATTGTCTTCACTAGTCTGCCTCTGGATGACGTTGTGCAAATCTCACAGTATTTCCTGACACCTTCATATGGTTGGCCCTTGCTGGTGGACAATTATGACTAACGATATTCGCACATAGACGCGGATGTCAGATATCGTCATTCATGTTTGGGTAACAGCAAGTGCCAACCACCTGAAGATGTCGGTCAATTTCTCCGAGGAAATACTGTGGGATTTGCAAAACGTCATCCAGCGGCAAACTCGTGAAATTTGCAACATATCCACATGAAAAGCTTGAACAGTCACATCATCTCGAATATTGTCGCCGTGTATGTAGCATGAATGAACGAAGTGAAAAGTGAAAGCGGAGTGAATTTAGCCAGTCAACTTAGAGGTATGGACGGAAGTAAATGCCATATCTAGATATGACAAATATTTTCAACTACGAACATAATACTCTATATTAGGGTAACCACAGTTAAATTGGTACCTTATTTCATAGATCCAGTCCGCTGCGATTGTCATAAGCCTTCATTGATGTACACGACCGGTTTCTCAGCTTAAAATTGAATTCTGTTTTTTTTCCCTTTTACAACTGAGTTCTTTATTCATTTGTTAACAGTTGCAGCATCTGAGGATACAGTTGTGAATGACGAAACGTGTTGTATCCTTCAATAAAGGGTTTCACAGTCGCAGCGGACCGGTTATTTGAAATATTTTCAACAATGTTGGCAATTCCCAGCTGTGTTAGAAACAGGTATTGACGAAATGTTTGTCGTACTCTTATCAGAGGGAAATCGTGTCCATGTTTGATTTGTATGCAGCGATGCTTCCTGATACATAGAAAGGCAGCCTCTTAGGATATACATATTTAAGGCATTCAACTAGACTTCATCCAGAATTGCTAATTTGTTATGGTTTCCCGTACTGAAGGTGACTGTTAATGGCTATGTCATAAAATTTGTGTCTCACAGTTGATATTTTGCTCTAGCTTGGGGATCTAGTTATTCATATCCCACAACACCACTACAACTGGCACCTTAAAAAAATGAAATCGAACTTTTATATACAATCGACAGTTATGCCACCCTTGAAACTGTGTTATTTCTTTCCATACCACAATTCTCGGAGCATAGCATTCAAGATCCGTAATAGTAAGATAATCTTAAACTGGAAACAACTCTACGTAAAGTGCTTGACTTTTAGCATACAGAAATAGCTGCAAAAAAGACCAGGTAGAATGTATTAGTGCCCAACGGTCGTGACGCAGTGGATACACCGTTTCTCGTTAGAACACCGAAGTTAAGCACTGTTCTGCTTTGCTATCACTTAGATGGGTTGCCATCCGTGTCTGCCGAGTGCTGTTGGCAATCGGGGTGCACTCAGCTCTCCTGAGGCCAACTGAAGAGCTACCTGATTGAGAAGTAGCGGCTCCGGTCACGAAAAATGACGTAACGGCCGGGAGTGCGGGGCGCTGACCACGCCCCCCTCTACGCCGCAACCGTTGACGCCCTCGGGCAGAGGATGACACGACGGCCGGTCAGTACCTAGTGGGCCTCTCGAGACCTCTCGAACGGAGGGAATGTCAGTAGAAGTTTCGTAATAGCGTGTGACTGTGTTAATGTGAAATACTTAACCCTTTCACTCCGGCGGCGTGATTGTCGCGCCGTGCGCTGTGGACGAGCGCCAATCGCGCCCGGCCGTGCCCGCTGTACGTCGCATTTTCCGCACTCCCCACGGCGCTACTCTGTCCTGCTTTCTCACTCTCAGTTTTATCGCAATTATTCGACTTTATTTTATATATATATTAGGGAAAATTAATTTGGAATGGAACCAGTTTTCTTCCTTCTTTCGGATAATTCACGTAATTTTTTTGTAAATTATAAAAGATCCAAGTTTTGGATTCAGCTCTGGTGGGATGTGGACGTTATTATTATAAACGCATATTTGGCTTGCTAAATAATATTTATTTATAATTGCTTTACGTTACATTTCAGAAGCATTACATTACGATGTATGACGCGAGGCGGAACTGCCACAGCAGTCCACCGGCTGAGCGGAAAAGGCAGCACTCGACTGCTGCAGCAGTCCACCGGCTGTGGAGCACATTCGCTTCAGACTTCTGTAGAAGTGCACCGTAGCGAAAGGGTTAAGATTTCATATCCAGTTATGGATGAAAACACAAACAATACCTCCACTACGCGATAGCAATGACAATACTACCGATGACAGTACTGCTAAAGCAGAATTGCTAAACACAGCTTTCCGAAATTCTTTCACCAAAGGAGACGAAGTAAAAATACCAGAATTCGAACCAAGAACAACTGCCAGAATACAAAATTTACAAGTTCCTGGAGTAGTAATAGAACTTAGGTCACCACACAAAAACAAATCTTCCGGGCCAGATTGTATACCAACTAGATTCGTCTCAGAGAATGCTGACGCAATAGCTCCATACATAGCTATCATATGCAACCGATCACTCAGCGGTAGATCCGTACCCAAAGACTGGAAGTTGACCAAGTTACTTCAATATTCAAGAAAGGCAATAGGAGTGCTCCCCAAAATTACAGGCTCATTGACGTCGATTTGCTGTAGAATTTTGGAACAAATATTTGTTCGACATCATGAACTACGTCGAAGAGAATGACCTATTAACTAATAGTCAACACGTATTCAGAAAGTACCGTTATTGCGAAACATCTTGCCATTTATTGACATGAAGTGATAAGTGCCATCGTCAATGGGTCTCAAATCGATTCCACATTTCTGTACTTCTGGAAGGATTTGGCACTGGACCTCAGAAGCGGCTTCGAATGAAATTGCGTGCTTACGGAATATCGCCACAACTGTGCGATAGGATACACGATTTTCTATCAGACAGGACATAGTTCGTAGTAATTGACGGTAAGTCATCGAGAAATACAGAAGTGATATCTGGCGTTCCCCAGGAAGGGGAAACGACTAGCTGAAAACCCGGCGCTGCTCGGGTATTTATTTATTTATTCAAGCCTTGAGTTGGTACTTTTCCTATCCACTCTCTCTCTCTCTCTCTCTCTCTCTCTCTCTGTCCATCTCCTTTTTTTCTAAAAAAGACATGTTACATTTATCAAAGAATATATAAGAAATAAACAATCACACATAAAAGTGCAATCACTAAATTCAACAATAATAATTGTAATAATATCACAGACTGAACACTTGATATAACGCGCGAAACGTCAAATCGAATTTTTTTTTTTAAGAGATGTATCAAAAGAATTTTATGTTTACTGCTTTATCTGTTTATTCTTATAGTTCCTTATTCGTATGCGTATCTTCACAGAGAAAGAACTAAAGGCATTGTAGCACGCATAGATCAAAGATATGGTCTGTAGAATCACGTTTCGCTGTATGTAACCTCCTTGCTACAGAGTCGCAAACGTCATCGCTGGCGTACAGTCCGGATTTTTTTATAGTTTGACGACTTTCAACCACCACATCTTCCACCCCCTTATAGCTATCGGCGTGGAACTTCTATGGTGTACAACGGGAGACAGCGGTCAACAATTACACACAGACCATTCGTTTGCGTTCTGTAGTTTTCGTTGCACAAACATACACGTGTAGAATTTATATACACTGATAACTATCCATCCCAATGTACTCCACCCTTTTATCATTATCAACCCTCAAGCAATAATGCAACCAATAAAACCATTTTCAAAGAGTAAATATAATTTTCGAAGAGTAATTATTGTTCCGCATTTCACGTTATTTTCTTCAAATTACTAAATATCTATCATACCGCTGTAAAACCGTGCCAAAACCTTCCTCAGGTATAAATTAGTAACTGCACAAATATTTAAGTCTCTGCGTCTTGCCTTTCGGACGTGATGAGTGTACACCGAACTGACATTCACATTAATGTATATAGATAAATAGCTATCCGATCGCCATAAAACCGTGCGTAAAGCCTTCCCCGAGTAGACATTAGTAACTGTACAAATTTTTAGCTCTTTGTGTCTTGTTGTGCAGACATGATAAACGTACACCGAACACACATTCACATTTATAGATATAGATTTAGGAGACAATATGAATAGCTCTGTTAGACTGTTCGCGGATGATGCTGTCGTGTATCGGTTAGTGAAATCAACAAAGGATCAAAAGCAGCTGCAAAGCGATTTAGACAAAATTTCTACATGGTGCAACTAACACTAAATACACTAAAAGTGTCAAGTAATACACATGACCACTAAAATAAATCTGCTGAACGTCAATTACACGATAAATCAGTCATACCTTAAGGTCGTAAATTCAACCAAATACCTAGGAGTTACAATTACTTACAACTTAGACTGGAGAGAATACATAGAAAATATTGTCGGGAAGGCGAACCAAAGATTACGTTTCATTGGCAGAACGCTTCGAAGATACAACAGCTCCACCAAAGACTGGCTACATCACACTTTTGCGTCCTCTCCTGCAGCACTTTTGCCCAGTGTGGGACACTCACCAGGTGGGACTGACGGAAATATTCAGGAGGTGCATAGAAGGGCAAGTCGGTTTGTTTTATCACGTCATAGGGGGGAAAGAGACACGGAAATGTTGCACGATTTGACGTGGAAATTTACTTCTGAATGTGAAACTATTTTGCTAGCACCCATCTACAGAGGGAGACATGACAATCCCAATAAAATAAGAGAAATCAGACCGAATACGGAACGATTTAGGTGTTCTTTCTTCCCGCCCGCTATTAGAGAATGGAACGGTAGAGAAAGGTTAAGAAAGTGGTTAATGAACCCTCTGCCAGGCACTTATCTAATGTGATTTGCAGAGTATCTATGTAGATGTAGATGAATGCAGACAGCATGATATATCAACATCAGTTCCGCAGTGCTTCAAAATGACAATTATTTATTAATTAACTGATAGCAAATATTTACAGTACAAATTAATCTGTACCAAATTTTCTGTCATTATTCCCTATTTAGGAATTTTTTTAACTTATCTAGGAATACCAATTACAAAAATCACCATAAATGACGAATTCGTTACCAGTTACCTCACACGGTAAACATCTGCAACTCAATAATTTATACTGTTTACGAGTTCCTAAGGCTCAAATAAAGTGTACGACGACAGTTATCTGGGATTTTTGCTGTTTACAGATTATGAAAAAGGAACACGCTTCTAGATGGTCGTATCACGGTAGTAAGGGGTATCTCATCACGTTTTGCTGAAATTACCAGAGAAACGAATGCCTTGATTGAGTACTGCTATTGTGTACTTCTGAGCGGTGGCCGAGGGAACTGCGGCGCACAGTCCGCATGACCACTACGGTCGGGTGTTCGAATCCTCCCTCGGGCATGGATATTTGTGCTGTCCTTAGTAGTAGCTAGTTCATAAGTAGTTTGTAAATTTGGGGACTGATGACCCCGTAGTTAAGTCCCATAAGCTCTACAAACGTTTGAACATTTTTGTACTTCTGATTGCACTGATTGGCGACGTCTAAGCAGGTCCACCCCTAGTGAGGTAGACCCAGCGGTGTGATTAGTGGTGCAGTAAACTGCGTTTAACATTTCGGCAGTAATATTCAAGTAGTAGTCATTCAAAGCCATTGCAGGCAAATTCTCGAGAAAATCGACTCTGAAGTTTTTCATGCACATTTAAATACCTGTTGTCGTGTCAGTTACTTCTGTAAGTGATGAAGCTTATCTAGTGTTGTTGTTCAAATGTTCAAATGTGTGTTAGGTTGTATGCGACCAAACTGCGTGGTTATCTGTCGCTAGACTTACATACTAATTACTTGACTAACTTAAATTAATTTAGGCTAAGGACAACACAAACACCCATGCCCGAAGGAGGATTCGAATCCCCGACCGTAGCGGAGTAGATTTCAATAAAGGATAAATAGATTCGATCATTCGAATCCCGCAGTAATCCTATTATTATTTTTATTATTTTCCGTTGTGTGCCTACCTGATCGACGTGAAATTTGTGCCATATGAGATTGCATAAGACTGTATTTAATTATTCATCACCAGCTGAAAATTATAGGCTACGTATGGTTCGCTTGTAAACATAGTAAAAAGAGAGATATCTCCATGAACGAAGTTCTCTTTGAGGTTCATACATCGAAGAAGTATTACGACTTTAACTAATGCAGCAGTAGTACGATGTGCTCGATGATATGAAAGTTGGTTCGTTATTCTGTCATATGTGATAGATCCCTGATGTAAAAAATGAAAGAAAGCCCAAATCAAGAGTTTGTGATTTTATAGTATTGCCCCAAATGTGTAACGTCCGTAATTTCAATGTATTTCGTTTAATGGATACCATTATTGTTAATAAACATTTATGAAAATAGAAAATTAATAATAAAAAAGGCGTGGAATTTTCTTAATGATAACGTTCACATTTTGTTAATCACTGTATATGGTGGTTCACTGATGGTGACTGGGCCAAATATCCCACGAAATAAATATCAAACGAAGAAACTACAATGAACAAAACTTTTCTAGATTGAAGGGCGAAAACAGATGGCGCTATGGTTGGCCCGCTAGATGACGCTGCCATAGGTCAAACGGATATCAACTGCATTTTTTTTTAACTAGAGATCCCCATTTATTATTACATTTGGTCTAGTGCGTAAATAAATACGCATGTTTTATTTGGAGCCCTGTTTTCGCTTTGCGATGGTGCAGTAATAGTCACAAACGTATAAGTACGTGGTATCGTGAAACATTTCGCATGTGCGGACGGTATTTGCTTCTTGTTAAAATGGGCCGTTTACCAGTTACAGAAAAGGTCGATATGGTATTAAAATTGGTCGTTTACCAATTACAGAAAAGGTCGATATGGTATTTACGTATGGCTATTGTGATCAAAACGTCCAACTGGCCTCTGCTATGTAAGTTGATCGTTATCCTAGAAGACATCATCCTTCGTCGCATACTTATGTTATTTGAAGAGACAGGAAGTGTTCAGCCAGAAGTGAAACATCAACCACGACTTGAAACAAATGATGATACCCAAGTAAGTGTTTTAGCTGCAGTTGCGCCTAATGATGTATGTCCGACACATGGTTCGAGTGCAGTTAAAGTGGTCATAAATGGAATATTAATGACAGGTGGATTGGTCATAGGAGCACCATACCATGGTCCGCACATTCATCGGATCTTACATCCCCGGAATGCTTTCTGTGGGGAACACTGAATACTTGTTATCGTGATTCACCGACAACGCCTGAAAACATGCAACAGAGCAATTTCAATGCATGTGAGAACAGTGCTGAAGGCGAACTACTCGCTCTTGAGAGGAATTTCGTTACTCGTATTGCCAAATGCATTGAAGTTGGACATCATTTTGATCATTTATTGAAGTCATGAGGTCATTACAGGTAATCACGCAGTAACAGCATGCGTTTTCATTATTGGTAATTTCACAAAAGTACATTTATCACATTGGAACAACCCAAATAGAGTTAAAAAGTACTTAAATTCTGTGTTTTAATTTAAAAAACTTACCTCTTACCCACTGTTCGTCTAAAATTGTGAGCATTATGTTCTCGAATATTTCAGCGCCATCGCAAAGCGAAAAAAGTGTTCCAGATAAAACATTCATATTTATTTACGTAGTAGACGAATATGTATTAAAAATGGGAGTACCTATTTAAAAAAAATGCAGTTGATATCTGTTTGATCTATGGCAGCGCCGTCTAGCAGGCCAACGATAGCGCTATCCGTTTTCCCCTTCGAGCTAGAAAAGTTTTGTTCTGTGTAGTTTTTCGTTTGATGCTTACTTCGTGAGATATTTGGCCCGTTCAATATCAATGGACCACCCTGTATGTTTGATGAAATTTATTTTACATTAAAATGGTTGAGGTATTTGAACACAATAAAAAAGTAAAATAAATAAATAACAACATATTACGGTGATATTCGAACAACAGATTCAATGTTAAGTAGATCGCAAATCTACAGCGCTATGTACCAAACAAGCTACGCCGTCAATTGGAATATTTGCACCGTGATAGTTATTCATAAGTGATTGCAAGATTTCCAAGTCAGTTTTCTCGAGATTTTGTATAGAGTTGAATCGTACGTCTTTGATGTCTCTTCGTGGGCTGAATTTCACATACGATAAATATATAAAAATTCTATATCGTCGTGATCTCCATGTTACGGACCATTTTTCCGCCCTTCTGGGGTTGTCGCCCAAGGTAGACACCTCGTTTCGCTCCCTCTACTTCCGAGGCAGGGTTTAGGTATAATTTGGAAAAATAGTGAGGGTTTACAAAACTGGATACCGTATAGTACGTGTACAAAGGATGTCAGTCCTGACTTTGTAGGGACCTAAGTCGGTTACTTTGTGGGTCGCAAACCCCGACGGGGTTATTGGTCCTCTGCTGTTCCTTATTTACATAAACCATTTAGGGGAAAATCTAAGTAGCTCTCTTAGGTTGTTTGCAGATGACGCCATCATTTACCGTCTAGTAAAATCATATGACGATCAAAACCAACTGCAGAACGATCTGAATAAGATATCACTATGGTGTAAAAATTGGCAATTGACTTTAAATAATGAGAAGTGTGAAGTCGTGCACATGAGTACGAAAAGAAATCCGTTAAACTTTGTTTACAAGATAAATCAATCAAAAATGAAGGCCGGAAACTCTACAAAATACCTAGGATTTACTATTACTTCAGACTTAAATATGAAAGAACACGAAGATAATGTCGTGGGAAAGGCGAACCAGAGACAGCGTTTTATTGATAGAACCGTTAAAAGATGCAACATAACTACTAAAGAAACGGCATACACTACGCCTTTCCATCCGTTTTTGCAGTATTGCTGCCCAGTGTGGGATCCTTATCAGGTGGGCTTGACGGAGGACATCGAAAGAGTCCAGAGGCCAGCTCGTTTCGTATTGTCACTATACAGGGGAGACAGCGTTACGGAAATGATACAGGAACTGGGATGGAAATCATTACAACAACGGCGTTTATTGCTGCTGCGTGGGGTACTTACGAAACTCCAATCGCCAACATGCTCCTCCGAATGCGAAAATATATTGTGGACTCCCACTTACATAGGTAGAAACGATCATCGGAATAAAATACGAGAAATCAGAGCTCGAACGGAGAGATTCAGGTGTTCTTTCTTTCCGCGTGCTATTCGAGAATGGAATGTGAGATAAATAGTATAATGGTGGTTCGATGAACCCTCTGCCAGGCGCTTAAATGTGATTTGCAGAGTATCCCATGTAGTTGAGAGGCATAACAGAGTCTTGACTGCGGCATCGCCATCACAGTTGTCGTATTAGTCAACCGTTGTTGACTGATAGGCAATTAAATATGGTAGTTTTATTTTTAGTGAAATTTGCCATAATGCAAAATTAATTTAATTTCATCCATTTTCCTAATCCGTTTTAATACCCATTTTTTTTTTCATGCAATGGTCTACGAATGATATTAGTAGATTTTTAAGAAATTAATAAACAACTGATAGTGTTAATACGAACCTAAGGGAAACATTGAAACTAATATTCATATTTATGATTGCAATGGAAATTCATCCGGCAACGGTAGAATGAATTATTGTCCATTTCTTACGATGTTGAGAAATCAGATCCACCTAAGCTCTACAGATTGCCTGTAACTTTCATCTTTGGAAAAACGTAAAGCTTCCAGGAATGACGATGTAGTTTACCGAGACAAGTTAAATACGAGGGTTGGAACTTGGTGGCAACTACTTATTCACAAACGATACAAAAGCGTTTCATGTTTGTACCTGCTACTGTACTTCAAAGTAGTCACCAGCGAAGAACCCATCACCAACGACGCGAAAGGCTAGTATAGTGTTAGCAGAAGCTGTTCTACTGACGATGCAAGTGGAGCGATCTACTGCCTGTCGAATCATGGAACGGTTCTGAAGAGAGTTCCACGAAGTGGTTCCTTCATTTTTGGAATCAAATCAAAGTCACAAAGACCTATGTCTGGAGAGCAGTGGCGGAGTAGGGCTGTAGGAGGCCTGAGGCGGTGCCAAAACAAAATGAGGCACCCCGTCCACTTGGAAATACAAGTATCACTATAAAAAGGTAACTTTCGACATTTGGAGATTCCTCAAGACGAAAGGCACGGGGCAGACCGAGACCCCCCCCCCCTCCTAGTTCACCAGTACCGGGGGATACGGTGGATGGTACAGTACTTTCCATTCCCAGCCCCAACGAGCGAACAGAGCAGGTGATGCTCCCAAAACACATTTTGAAATGGCGTTTCAGTTTCAGCTTCTACGATGTGGCCCATGTACAAGCCTCTCCTTCCCACTCACAGCGCTCCAAGTGCCTCTAAGCAGCGTTGTAAAGTATCCATTTCTCCATTTCCGTCGATTCATGCGGATTGCATCGTGATGCAATTTGTCGCAATCCTAGGCGTTCCTTCAGGATGTGGAGCACAGTCGTAAGCACTAATACGGTTTCGTGGCCGAGTTGACGGATCGTCTGGCCTCGATCAGTCACTAACCCGGTAACAGTAAGTACTTTTCCTTCAGAGACCCAATGCAGTTTGCCGACCTTCGTTGAAGGCTCTGACCCAACGTTCTGTACGGCAATGCTGATTACCCGTACGCCTCTTGGAGACCTTGATGAAAGTGTCGTGCTGTATGACATCTGGCACATTCAAGCATGATCCGTTTCCCTGTTCCTAAAACATAGTGACAACGTTAAGTTAGACCGCTCGCTCACAAGTGAGTGTCTCCCTAGATCGGGTGCACGCCCGTGACATGGGATGGGAGTGTACATTTATAATTATTTATATGGTATCTGTTCTTTTCGGACATGTCCATAAGAACAGACAACAATTGTTGACATTAACAACCGTAATTTTACGAATTCGAAATATTCACTAATTTTTTATCTTTGCCATTGGATTTATTTCAATGCCCTCAAACGGTCGAAATATTTATATATTTCGAATTCGGAGTACATTTGCGAGGAGGTAAGGGAGGTATGTCAACAGCGTGTGCTATCAAAGACAAAAGTAGATTCTGTTGCTCAGTATCTCCACAGCAGTGTTGCCACTATTTAAGTTCCATCCCCCATAACTTGATGATCATATTGTTTTGTTTCTGACTGCTCCAATCACTCTTATTTGTTCACTTTGTTCCATTACTTTCTCTCTCACTGATCTATAGGTTTTGGATTTTTCTAGAATAAAAACTACTGGTTAGTCATATCACCAAAAATGGTTAAAATCTGGCTGTAGAGCACATTTAGACCCTACACAACAACTCCAGTGTAAATCATTATGACTACGTCAGTTTTGGTTTGATTAGAAAATAACTAAAGTATTAACCTTAAGAGTTGAAGTGTGCTAGAAGAAAAGTTTAACCTTAACATGGCATAGTAAATAGAAGACTGTTCGTAATCAGGGAAACTAATTGATGAACGAATACCTGGGAAAGTTTCGAGATTGTCTAAAAATTAGTTAAAATCGCATATCAAAATGGAATATCATGATTTTAGAACGTGACGGGGCCTTAATTTTTCAGATCCAAATCTTTATTGTCTGAAGCGTTAGACGCAGGATCATTGTTGTATAGCATTTCCAATGTCATGTCTTTATAGTTTATCCGCTGGTGGGAGTACAAACAGCAGAAGCAACCCCCGTCTGCACATACACACACACACACACACACACACACACACACAGTTCCCATGTGTCGTGGGATTCGGACAAATAGCACTACAATTAACAGTATAACATGCAATACTGGAAACTCGGTCGATGTCAGTTTGACAGTTTCAAAAAACTTACGGGTACGCAGCCAGGTATCTGTTTCGCCGTCGGCCGATATTTTGGCAGTAGACCACCCTGCCATTTTCAGTTTTGCCTTGAAAATGGCAGGGTGGTATCCCGCCGAAATATCGGCCGAGGGCGAAACAGATACCTGGCTGCGTACCCGTAAGTTTTTTTTTTTTTTTTTTTTTTTTTTTTTTTTTTTTTTTTTTTTTTTTTGACTTTTATTGGCTAGGAGAAATGAAGTTTGTCGTTTGCCTAGTGCTTGATTCCAAAGATATTTCTCTCTATAGTAAATTAAATTTGAATTTGATCTTAATAGTGCGTCACCTCCTAAGTTGCCCATAATCGAAGTTTAACTTCTATAGCCATAACACTTATAGACATAAATACCAAAGGCAACCACTACAACGCCGAATCACTAGCGTTTCAAGAGCCACGTCAGAAAGACAAATTCAGCTTCTGTGTTCCACGAAACATTGCCACAATTCCAAGGCTCTCCAGGCATCAGAAATATCATCTCGGCAATGGACATATCGCAACATTCCTGCCTTTTACCTTATGCTACGGTTATACAAATATTATTATAATTACAAATTTATATACCCAGAGACTGTTTTTCGTCTCGAAAATTCCGATGACATTAAAGTTAAAGGTGAAGCATTGAATAAAAATTTATGCTGCGGCCAGGAATATTTCTATCGCCTTAGCCTAAGGTAAAAGCCAGGAACTATTACGTCCATTGCCGAGATGCTGTTCTGATGCATGGAGAGCCTTACAGTTGTGGTAATATTTAATGGAACACAGAAGCAGAATTAGAGTGTGAGGTGGAGTGAAATGGTTCTTAGACTATTCCGAGGCATCTGATTCGCTTGTGTTGCGGTGTTCTAGTGGTGAATTCCGCTTGAGACGCGACCTTGAACGGACGTCCCGATACTTCGGTGTCTCGTTGCGCTGCAGGCAGTGTTTATACCGTTGCTATGTGTCTGAACTACGAATAAACAAGTGTTTGTTCGTCCCGTCTTCATAACTGTAGCAGTTTCGGCCGCTTATTAAATTAGTGATGGCTCCAACAGTTCTATGGAAGAATATTTTCTGTTTCGAGTTTGAAAAGGATTACAGAAAAGATCAACCCAGCTAAATGGAAATTCATAATTGCATAGACGAGTCAACTGGATTAACGTCCGAGCAAGTACACACAGATTACTATGACCTGCTTCTTTGTCAAATCCTACAACCCACTTCACGTGAAAAAAAAAAAAAAAAAAAAAAAAAAAAAAACTGTATAAAACTGGAAGGAAAGCGGAGTTTCGCCATAGTGACCAATCAGTGAGTACAGTTATCATTAAAAATGCCGGCAAAGAGTATAAACAAGTTAGAATTGTCAATCTACCTCCAGAAGTTGACCATTCTTTTCTAACAGATGTGCTTTCAAAATATAGTGGCATTATTATGCATTATAAATGGTCGAACCAGCACAAGCTGCAGTGTTTTGGTGGTGTTCAGTCAGTGAAATGCACAGTAACATTCCTTCATATATTGAAGTGTGCGGGTACAAAGCTCATGTCATGTACAATTGACGTGTTTTGTATGTAACAAGAGCGGACATCAACGTGGCGACTGTCTTAGGCGTGTTTTTGTCTTGAGAAGCAACTTGCAGCACCGCCAAAAGTTAACTTTAACTGACCTTGTAGCCTCAAAACAGACAGTAGAGGAAATCGTATCTTAACCCAGTTTTTCAGAAAGCAATTACATGAGAAAGGAATGATTCCAATCATTGCCTGTTAAACTTCCAGTTAGTAGTCCACCAGTCTTAAACAAAGTGCTAGCTGTCAGTAATAAAAGACGCTGCACTTGTGACGGAAATAGTTCCGATGAAAACGATTTGATAACAGAGCAGGCGTCAGAATCACAAACGGAAGCCACTGTAAAGGAAACAGTTACAGAAAATAGTAATACCGCAAATCAAAGCCGACCGTGAAATAAACTGTATGTCGGAAGAAAAATCCAACTCAAATCATGCCGCATCATGAGAGAGGAATAGTAGGCACCAAAAAGAGCAAGTGGAGGCTCTGGAGATTCAGGAATGGCGATCACAAATGGATGATTTGTACTCGGGCATATCTAAGTGCAGATGGGAAGACGTTAAGCGGAATTACGTAATCCGACCTATCATTAGCAAAGAGTGGAAAAAGATGTACGTTAGCGGTTAAAGATAGTAGAAAAAACGGCACCGCGCAAAGATCGCGAGCGACTGTAATCGAAAAGTGATAGGGAAAATGACACTGTGCATTGGCTCAATCTGCCGAATTAAAAGCCAATGAGTCAACGCGTGTCCGCTTAGAAAATCAAAACGAAATTTAGCACGTAGCAGGAAATGAAATTCCGGCAAGCCTAGAATGTTCCAAATTGACTACTGTTATGTGCGATGAATCGCATGGCAATGATCGTAGTTGTGTGAAAAGCATCGAATAGAACGAGATCGCGGTCGATGCTATCAGAGCCGATGAAAAAGACACATTACATGATGACAGAATAAACATAGAGCCCAAAAGTAGTAAAATAAATACTGTTTTTGTGGAACCGATGCTGATTTAGAAGACGCGAATCAGGAAAAGCTTGCGTATGATTCCATATTCAAAGCAGTATTATGCGAAGAATCAGATGGCGATTTAAATATAATTGATACAGATTCTTCTGTAGAAAGCGAAGAAGTATCGGACGAAACTGAAATGGAAGAAATTAAATTACATCTTGATGAACAAAACCGACCAGTGCGTGTAACGCAAGGCCCTAAAACAGTAAGTTTGAACGCAGACGACCGATACCAGTTCAGCTTCAATCCTGATGGAACGCGATAGGAAAAATAAATCTCAGTACTATGGATCGTAGTACGACCACGATACAAAAGAAAAAAGAAACTTCCGACATTACAGGTTTAAATTTTTTATTCTCTACGTGCTCCCGAAATAATGACGGGGCATATACAGAAAGGACCTCTGACATAACAAACAACGAAATGGCCATCCATGACGTTGAAGTGCCACAAGTCAAAGAGCCACCCGATAAAGTAATTAAGGAAACCGCGGTGAAGGTTCAAAGAGAACGCACATCCGACAAAGTACCGCCGGATAAAAACAAAACGACAGTGCCAGATATGACTTGAAAGATATTTGCGAGAAATTAATAGACTCTGTAGGACCTATTCTCACCATAATCAAAAATCCTGGGGTAAATATGTGGGAGAATTCGATGCAGTGATGAACACCTTATATCATGAGTCTACAGGTTTTACTCCTGAAGAAATTTTGATAAACAATGAAAGAAAAAGCCAGGTGGAAGAATCTTTAACCTTTCCTCCTAATACTGAATTATCATTACCCCAGAAGAAGCCACCGATTATTGAGACGATGAAAATGAAGGCAGAAAGCAGAGCCAGAAGACACGATAAGGACATCAGTCCTGTTGAATTACAGATTGGTACAAAAGTCCTAGTTAAGACCCATGAGAGGTCTAGTGAAATTAACAATGAGATCCGAAAATTTAAATTTGTATATAATGGACCATATATGATACAAGGGGCACCACACCCAAAGCTTACTATCTGGTACATCCGAAATCTTTGAAACCATTGGGCACCAGAAATATAGTTGATTTAATATCCTATTATGAGGAACAGTTATATAAATGTTTTAGTAAAGTATACTTTTTAAATAACTTTACATATATGTATACTCATATATAACTTTATTTATGTTTATATGTATAGTCATATATATGGACAAAATTATAAGACAAATTTCTAGTTTCAGATTCTTAAATTTAATAATATCTGTAACCAATCAAATGGAGATAATAATATGAGGACTGCGCAAATGCCGCTACTAAGATAAGGGCTGCCTATATGCAGCAACCCAATTACTCTAATTATGAATGGCAACCTGAGGCAGCAACCTTACTTTCGCAAAAGAAGCATAAGAAAGTCAGTATCCACTAAAGTGTATGTGATGTGTGGTAATCATCAACAATAGTATTGCATGGTTTTTTTTTTATTTTTTTATTTTTATTTTTTTTATTTTTATTTTTTTTTATCTGTGTGTAGTGAAGTAGCTAAGGCTACAATAGCTAAGACTGTCTTTGAAAGTTGCAGGCAGCAATGTGCGAGAAAGTACAAATAAATTTAAAATGCTATCAAAATTTTGAACTACCTTTGAATGCATCAGGCAGTGATGTGTATCCTCACCTATATAAAAATGTGTTATTTGAAATTTAGAACTGCTTGAATAAGAATCAAAAGTGAATTTGTGCAAAAAGAGATGATTGTAAATAATGAAAAATATTTTTCGTATTATGTTACTGTTAGAGTGCATTTAAAAATTCTATGTCATATTTATTTTTAGCTTGGTTTACTGTTATGTAAATTTTTCTTGTTTCGGTTTCTTTTTGTACGTTTATGTGTATGTCTAATCTGTGATCCACTTCTTTTTGTCACAAATACTTAATCTGATGGATAATGTGACAGTTAAATTTCATGCATTGTTCACTTGGAGAAGCTGTTTCTTTGTATCAAAATTGTGCAATTCTGTTATTTTGGTATTACAGTTCTTAACATTGAACATGTAATAACTGTAATAGATGCATATATAACGTCATTGCCCAACGTTGACCATTTTATGTTAATTAGGGGGTCATCATTCCCTAAACTTAAAAAAAAATGTTCAAATGTTTGTACAGCTTATGGGACTTGACTACGGGGTCATCAGTCCCGAAACTTACAAACTACTTATGAACTATTTAATCCTAAGGACGGCAAAAATATCCATGCCCGAGGGGGGATTCGAACCCTCGACCGTAGTGGCCGTGCTGACCGTGACTGGCGCGCCTCAGTCAGCTCGGCCACCGCGGACGGCTCCCTAAACTTACAAAGCTACTTATGAAGTAATACTAAAGACTCCTCTCTGGGGGGACACCACCTTGATGAAGCACTGTCCGTGTGGGTGGAGAGGCTTACGTATCCGTGGGAAGCTGAGGGCTATACGGAAGGTAGAGAACCTACTGCGATCCGTGCCGAGGGGTGCGTGGCACATGGGTGGATATGTCTCGAACGGAGCCTCAGGGATACCGGGCGACCTCCCTGAGTAAGTAGCCTTGCACCGCGCGTGGTTATCGTGGTGTGGACCATATAAATCCCCAAATCTCGTGGGACTAAGATGAACAGAGAGAAAGAAAGTATTTTAAAAGAATCTGAGGGGCAATCTGAGACCTCCGACACTCAATCATCGGGATCAGGACCGATGGAGTGCACTCCTACTTTTGAATCGGGGTCTAGACCTGAGCAAGAATGGGAACTGTAACAGAGAAGTTGGACCAGATTAGGATTAAGGCCTTGTCTGGAGCTCAGAGAAGGAAACTTTTAAGGAACAGAACCAAAAGGAAGGAAAAGAATGGCTTCCTAAGCATAAGTGGAGGGAATCAAAATGGCTTCCGCCCAAGACACTCAAAAAGATACTGCGTCAGGTCGAAGGGGATACACAGACCCCCCACGACGTCAAAGACAGGTGTCAACAGGGTTAGGGAGGAATCTAAGAGTCCCTCCTCTCTGGACAAGCGTGATCCTAAAAGGCTAAGGCAGGAAATAGGGAAACAGACCTATAGTACTGCAGTCTCGGTCTTTAGAATGGCGGTTGTCGAAGAAGGATACCCACTGCTGAGCAGCAGGTGGAGCTCGTTCAGATGGCCCTTTTTGAAGAGATTGGGGGGGACGCTGGTCCAGGACCCAAATTCAGGAGGTTCCCTCATTTTTGTCTGTGAGGGAGAGCACTGAGCAGAATGGCTTAAGGACAAGTCGCCCATGATATCCCTGTGGGAGGATGTGAAGTTGCTGGTCAAGACAGCAATCGAACTCCTGAAGACCGCGAAGGTATCAATATGGGCACCAAAGATCCTTAAGGATGTCTCTCCAAAGAATCTGTTCGAAAAGTAAGGGTCCAGATCCCAAACGTCTTGACAGAGGATTGGAGGGTAATTAACCAAAAGGTCGTTCCAGCAGGACGAACCCTGGTGGTGGAGGTTGGTGAGAAGTCCCTGAAGGCAATGCGAGAGCAAGGCCTGAAACTGTTTTTAGGGTTCTCGCAGGTCGCCGCCAGTGTAATCAAAGATCTTAAAGGCAATAATGGCAGCAAGATGGGGACTGGAAGTGCTGCAGGTTTACCTGAAGCACAGTAAAGGGGCCACTGCTGCCCTGAGCCGTCGCCTGGGGAGACATGAGGTGGATGTGGCCCTGATACAAGAACCCTATTTATACAAAGGGGGTACTGGAGGTAAACTGATTTGTGCTAGAAATCTAAAAAACTCCAGAACATGCATTTATGTTAGAAATGGAATACCTTTCATACCAATGATGGATTTTTGTTCCAGGGACCTGGTGACCATCAGGATGCAGCAACGTGAGGAAGGTATCACGAGGGAAATTGTTTTGGCTTAGCATACCTTCCTTACAAAGACAGCTCTCCTCCTTCTTTGGAAATGAGAAGACTGACGGAACCCTGCCATCGGCAAGGTGACGAACTGTTGGTGGGATGTGATGCCAATGCGCACAATCTATCGTGGGGCAGTAGGGACCCAACAGTAAAGTTGAGCACCTTCTGGAATTTCTCGTATCTAACAACTTGGAGATCCTGAATAGGGGTGATGAACCTGCATTCAGGAATAGTAGATGGGAAGAAGTAATTGACATAACTTTTGGTTCCATGATGATGGGAAGTTACGTCAAACAGTGGCATGAGGACCTGGAGTCATCCTCATCACATCACATGTATATTAAATTCAAGGTTGAAATGGGAACCAGAAAGACCATGGCCTATCGGAATCCCAGGATAACGGACTGGGAGACATATAGTAGAGACATTCACTTCAGTCTATCGGAAATTAAGATTCCGATAAGGAATCCAGCAGAGTTTGAGGAAGTAGCAGATGCCGTAACCTCTGCTATAGTGACCTCACATGAGGACAACTGCGACACGCAAAGGCGCAAAGGACAATGGGCAAAGTATCGTGAGGCCCTTGTCAATTACAACCTTGCCATCAGACGGGCAAAGGAGGCATCCATACCAAGGCTAAGGATATGAGACCAATCAGTCTGTCCTCCTTCATTCTTAAGACATTGGAAAAGCTGGTTAATGTGCATGTTGGAGAATGGAGGTTCGATAGGGCTCCTCTACATTCAAACCAACATGCATATCAGCCAGGTAAATCATGTAAGACAGCTCTCCACCAACTCGTTGGGAAGGTGGAGAAAGCACTATACTTTCAGGAAATAGCCCTCTGTATCTTCCTGGACATCGAGGGGGCTTTTAGCAACACGACCTTCGATTCCATGGTTAGGGCAGCAGATGTGCATGACCTAGGGACCACTATATGTAGGTGGACTAGGGCCATGCTCAGTGGAAGAAAGGTAGAGGCTACCATGATGAATGAAAAAATGGTTATCAACACCAGCAGGGGTTGCCCGCAAGGAGGAGTTCTTTCCCCTTTATTGTGGAATCTAGTGGTGAATGATCCCATTGGAGAATTAAACTCTTGGAAGTACTTTTGCCAAGGATATGCAGATGATCTTGTCATAGTAATACTTGGCAAATTTATGAAGAATATGGCACAAGTTGCATTGGATATTGTCCAAGACTGGTGCAGAAAACAGGATCTGGGGGTTAGTCCTAAGAAGACTGTTGTTGTACCATTCACAAAGAAGCATATACAACACTCAAGTTTGAATCTAAAGCTTTTCAATGAAGCGCTACCTGTGAAGGGGACAGTGAAATATCTAAGGGTTACCTTAGATGAGAATCTGACATGGCCCTCTCACATTAGGAATATTTGCTCCAAGGTAAAAGGTACTCTTGTAAGTACCAGGAGAGCATGTGGCAAAAATTGGGGCCTGAGCCCCAAGGGTATGGTGATTAGACCCAGGATCACCTATGGGGCGGTCGTGTGGTGGAAGAAGGTAGAACGTCAGGTTGCTGCTAAGGAACTTGGTGAGGTGCAGAGATTAGCCTGCTTAGCCATAACAGGCGGAATTAGCAGCACACCTACTGCTGGGATGGAAAACATGCTGGATATGCCCCCATTACACCTTTGGGACAAGATGGAGGCAGCGGCTGGTGCATACAGACTCAAATCTGGCAAAAACTGGAACTATTTGGGATATCCAAAATCACACACTAAAATAGTGAGTGAGGTAAATATAGACTACATTATAACTCCATACTGCTTCAACAAGCATTTCAGTATAACAATTGGAAGTAAGGAGCAGTGGGAGGAAATATTTTGACACCGTATGGGGATATTGTCTGGTTCACTGACGGGTCAAAATCAGACCAAGGCGTTGGGATCGGGGTATACGGGGTTCAGCCAAGACTGGAGGGCGTCATCTCTCTAGGGAAACTGGCCTCAGTATTCCAGGCCATCAGGGCATGTGTGGAGGAGAATTTGCGTAGGTGCTACGAAGATCGTAGCATATTTATCTATTCAGACAGCGAGGAAGCCCTGAGATCACTGGCAGCTCCTGCAACAAGGTCTAAAATTGTTGCAGAATGTCACAGGCTTCTGGTGGAGCTAGGGGAAAGCAATAGAGTAAACCTATTGTGGGTCCCTGGCCACTCGGGGATCAGTGGCAACGAACATGCCGACAGATTAGGCAGGATGGGGGCAGACAATCCATTTATTGGACCGGAATCTGTCCTGACAATCACCAAGGCAATGATAAAATTGGAGCTACACAAATGGCTCAGAAGACAGCACGTAGAGTATTGGACCAAAGTCTACCAACAAAAACATGGCAAGGTAATGATGCCAAAGCCATGTTTTAAAAGAAGCTCTGCAATCCTGGGCCTGAACAGGAGAGAGATTAGACTCATGGTTGGATTGCTGACAGGCCATGGGAATTTTAAAAAAAAACACATACAATGGGAAAAACAGAAGAGAACCCTAATTGTAGGATCTGTGATGACGGTGATGAAACTGCACCACATCTAATCTTCGAATGCATTGCATTGGAGAGTAAAAGGCACAGAACATTTGGGACAACCAGACCCGAAGAAATTGTGTCTAATAACGAACTGGTAAAGGGACTCCTTGCACTGTTCAAGGGCATTGGTTGGCTTTACTAGATACACAGGGAGCGATACCGCACAATAAACTTAGTTTCGGTGCGGGCAGTGGCGGGTTGGATCAAGACTATTTTGCCTTCACTGAAAAAAATCAAATCAATCAAATCAATACTAAAGATTACACCAATATCCATGTCCGAGGGGTGGAGGGGTTCGAACCTCCGACGAGAAACGGCCTCGCGCATCGCAGTATAGAGGCTCAATGCGCTTCCTCACTCCACCACGGCTGTCTCAAAAAGAACGCTGGATCTGAAGAGAACGTTATTTCTATTTGTTGTTGTCGGCAATATTGTTTTTACATATTTTGTTACCATTGAGGTTTTGTTTTAATACTGAGCTTTTGTTTTCCATGTTAATGTTTTTGGTATAGTCATAGAAAGATACAGTATGGAAGAGGGAGTATTGATTGTGGAAACACCCTGCAAAAATGGTGATTCACAGGAAGATTGCGAAAATTCCGTATGACTATGGAACACAACAAATCACCAAATAACTCCACCGTTCGTAGGCTGATAAAGATATTTGAAAAAACCGGTTGAACAGAATGCATCAGAAGCCTAGGACGCCTTCGAAGTGGCCGGATTGATGCAACCGTTGTTGCTATTCTTGATTCAGTCACTGCGAGTCCGGGAGATTTATGTCGCCATGGGGCCAAGAAATGAACATGTATCCAGCAACAATGCATAGAACCTTTACAAAAGATCTTCATTTACAGGCATACAAAGTTCAGTTAACACAGCAACTTAAAACAAGCGGATCATGGAAAACGTCGACAGTTTGTGCAATAGATCCAAGAAATAAACAAGAAAAACTTTGTGTCATGAAGCGCATTATTTTCTCAGATGAAACTCGGTTTCATTTAAACGTCTTTCTGAATAAACTTAAATGCAGAATATTGCGAGCAGAAAATTCAAGAGTAATTCACGAAAAAAACTTGCATCCTCAGAGAGTTACGGTTTGGTGTGAAATTTGGAGTAGTAGTTTAATCGGTCGTCATTTTTCTGGAGATGACCAAGGAATGGCTGTCACGGTGAATGGAATTAGTTTTCGTGCGATGCTCGCGAAGAACCTTTGCCCCGGTTGGATGTAATGAACACTAAAATTTTGTTTGTTCCAACCAGACGTTGCAACTTGTCAAACGTCTGGAGACACAACCGCTCTGCTGCATGAGAAGCTCAGACAAAATCTTGTTAAGAGGAGACCAAACCTATCCTCCTTGTTCTTTTGATCTGACACATTGTGACTTATTCATATGGGGGTACACTATGTAAAGTGGTTAGAATAAGAAACCCGGTAATCTGTTGGAACTCAAAACTGAAATTCAACGGCTTCTCAACGAAGTTGATTGGGATATGCATGAGCGAGTGACGGCTAATTTCATGGACAAAAATGTTCAAATGTTTGTAAATCTATGGGACTCAACAGCTTGGTTATTAGTCCCTAGCTTACAAACTAATTAAACTAAGTTAAACTACACTAAGGACAACACAAACACCCATGCCCGAGGGGGGAATCGAAACCCCGACGGCGGACAGCAACGCATCTACATCTACACCTACGTGGGATACTCTGCAAATCACATTTAAGTGCCTGGCAGAGGGCTCATCGAACCCCCATTATACTATTTATCTCCCATTTCATTCACGAATAGCGCGCGGGAAGACATAACACCTGAATCTCTCCGTTCGAGCTCTGATTTCTCGTATTTTATACTGATGATCATTTCTATCTATGTAAGTGGGAGTCTGCAATATATTTTCACATTCGGAGGAGAATGTTGGCGATTGGTGTTTCGTAAGTAGCACACGCCACAGCGATAAGCGCCGTTGTTGTAATGATTCCCATCCCAGATCCTGTATCATTTCCGTAACGCTGTCTCCCCTGTATCGTGACAATACGAAACTAGCTGCCCTTCTTTGGACTCTTTCGATGTTCTCCGTCAAACCCACCTGATAATGATGCCACACTGGGCAGCAATACTCCAAAAGTGGATGGACAAGCGTAGTGTATGCAGTTTCTTTAGTAGTTCTGTTGCATGTTTTAATGGTTCTGCCAATAAAACGCAGTCTCTGGTTCGCCTTTCCCACGACATTATCTACGTGTTCTTTCCAATTTAAGTCTGAAGTAATAGTAATTCCTAGGTATTTTGTGGAGTTTACGGCCTTCACTTTTGATTGACTTATCTTGGAAACAAAGTTTAACGGATTTCTTTTCGTACTCTTGTGGACGACTTCACACGGCACTCCAGTACGCGCGGGTAATCCACCGCGGCTAATTTCATGGACACAACGATTACTTGTAGAGCTAGCAGAGGAGTCATATGTCCTATGTTGTGTTTCACGTATAATCTCAACATCTCCTGAAGAGAATGGCGTGTTTTGTTTGCTTCTTTCAAATAAATAAATTCTATTGATAGTAATTCAAATCCAGCGTTCTGTTTGAGACACCCTATATTATTAAGTCTATGGAGTGATGAGCACAGTGGCATGCTACCATAAAGTTACAACCAATTGAACATATGAATATTTGGTCACACGACTACTCGGAAGGTCGATAAATTGCAATTAAAAAGTACGCTTTGCCAGCCCTATCTTGTTGCTGTAGAATGTCGCTTACCGCATTATTCGTCAGTCGGTGTGACTCTACGAAAAATGAATCCGTCGTGGAGATGAGACCCACAGCCTGCTCCTATTTTCAGTGTCTCCTCCCTTATCCGCGGGACTACTCTAGGGTGTCCCGAGACCTTCCTTTCCTACCTTTTCTCGTACAATCATCGAATTTGACAGTATAATGATCGGGCCCTTTTATTTACTAAACTCTCATGTAGACGGGAAAACCCTGAAGGTCAAACTATGTACTTTTTATCGATCCTCTCAGTCTAAAACGTCGTGAGGTTACGAAACTGCCTCAAGTGCTTTCGTTTCTTTTCCCCACCAGTGTGACCGGCGCGTCTGAGGAAAAGCGAACACTGCCCAATGTGAATTGTCCGTTGGCGCCACCAACCGTGAACCTATCTATCGTGCGCTGAACTTTTTTCCCTCCGTTTACTTCTCTGCTTTCCGACATGCAGAAAAGAGTTGTCCATTTCTCTCGCAATAGCGTGAAGTCCAGTGGCCTCCTTGGCAGAGTGCCCATTGTTCCACTTCCGCGACTGGGCTCCACAGAACATTCCATCAGAGGGAAAGTAGTTCGTTTCCGAGACGTATTTTTTATTTTTTTATTTTTTTTTTTTTAACAATGTGAGAAAAATCCCACTATCCGAAGCAACGCGTTGTTCATCAATTGAAAACATTTCACCATAAATTTTTTAACTGTTGCAACAGCCAATTTGGGTCATGCCATATACCCATTCCAACACTATTGTTAGCAGCAGTTACTTTTTTTACTGGGCCAGTATTAACGGTCATAGTTCAAACAAGCTGGAATACACTAAGATCAAAGGGCATCATCAAATTCGTTGTTTGTACATTATCGAGTGATCCTCTTTACACCCCCATCGTCAGTTGTGATTGTACCGAAACGGAGCATTTAGACTCTTATCTGTGTAGATTAGCCCCGTCACGTTCTCATTATTACATACCCTAGCACTAGGGACGAGATAGACACAATATAATGGCCACGTTACCCTCCGATATAATTTCTCTTCTTGTCCAGAAGCCTTTAACAGACGTGCAGCTACGTAGTACGTTATTAATATATCTCTTGTATCTTATACAGCGCAGCAGAAGATGTCATGCCTTCAAATGAATGTGTTGTTCATTATTCTAACACATTGTGTTATGCAAAACAGAATACTATCTTTGCTGAATCTCAGTTTCCGCTACTTTTATTGTCCTCGTATTTCCGGACATATTATTTCTGACTCTGGTTTACTTCCAAGACTCAAGCTTTATGATGATCCAGTGACGGATCATCAAAATCTGAACTCAGGTCTACCATGAAACAGGAATAGATTGTAAGAAACTTTGGAAAAAAGAAGAAAAGAAACTGTGAATGGTCCAATATGAATATGCGCATCATTGAAGGAATTTGCATTGTTGCGGCGTAAAGTTTATGACGTCGCGGTGCTGGACTGCAAAGCTGGAGTTCCGTGTTCAAGTCTCCCTCACGTCCCAAATTAATTTCATTAAACTATCAGTTATCCTTTGGGTCACTTAACGTGTTTGTCCGTTAAATTTAATTTGGTGTCTGTGTCGTATTGTAGCGTACGTTTACAACAGTGCGGTGGAAAGAAGTGATATGTAATTTGTTGTACACAAGTGCCGCGAATAATGAATTCTTTCGTTAGGTTTCGGATGTTTTGAGTGTGGTATTCATTTGTTGTAATATGGGTCCGAAATCATTTATCTATTGTATTCGTGTCAATTAGAGGCCAATGAAAATTTTCCCCTTCTCTCACTGTTCATCGCATTTACTTGTTACTGTAATGTGTTCTTACCACATGACTCATAGTCTAAAAAGTAATGTGTAGTTTTATGACAAATGCCAACACGACAGAAGGGGAAAAAACCACAATCACAGTTCACAATTTTATTAATATAATTTAGTACAAAGGAGATATTCCGTTTCGTAGTCTCACACCATGGCCCTTCCTACACGCTCAGTGTAACACATCTCGAGCTAGGACTATTCGATGATTCCATTTTGCTTCCTTTTCCACAATTTCGTACAATGTCAACGTGTTTTCCATGCCTGACCTGTGTTCAGTGTTTAACGTGCTATTCGTTGCTCCGTCGTAGCACTAGATCATAGGACGGTGCGTTCGGAAGTTTCTCTCGTAACACTGTAGGTTGGGCAATTATAAAGAGCTCAATGGTTTAGAGGTTTGCATACTACATCGACTCATCCCATGCGGATGCAGCACCTTGCCCCGACATGTGGAACGCAGGTGTACAACATTTGTAATGCAGTAAACTGTTGCCTGTGGTTGCAAACTGAAGTAGTAACGTCGATCAGCGCTAATTAAAGTTCTTTAGGTGACGTAATTTCACGTCGTCAACAAGTTCTTAAGTCGACTCTGTTGGGTGGCATTTATTCGAAGGGGAGTGTTGGGTTATTGTTAGTGTTACTTAACTGTGATGGCAATTTAGTTTATTTGTTGGTAACTGTTGTAGTTAATGTCAAGTATCATCTGTGATATATGCAAATGCACTGAATGTCTCCAGCAGTGCTGCGTACCACAGTCAGTGGAATAAACAGAGAACTTAAGCAGGCAGCTAGTGGCTTCACCGAAGAATCAGATGAGTAATTAATTTTTAACGGGGTTAGCAATTAAGGGACCAATTCTGTTAATGGTTCCATTTAAGGACATGGTTTTATTAGGCAGTACTGATTAGGAGGAGATGAATTACAGGTCGCTAAAATTTTTAAAAGGTGCAGATTAGAGTAGAGATTAGATTAGATTAGTACTTGTTCCATACATCATGAATACGACACTTCGTAAAGATGTGAAACGTGTCAGGTTAATGAAAGGTGCCTTTACAAATTATTAATTCATACTGAATATTACATTACACAATCTTATTTATATTTTTCATTATTTTTAATATATTTTCTTCAGATTTACTAATTTATATATAAAAATTTATCTATAGTGTAGTAGGAGTTACCATTCAGATATTCTTCTAATTTATTTTTAAATGCTAACTGTCAGGCTTTTGATGCTGTTTTGTAGGTGAACAATGACTTTTGTGGCAGCACAGTTCACACCTTTCTGTCTTAAAACTAGATTTAACCTTGAATAGTGAAGATCATTCTTTCTCCTAGTGTTGTTGTTTTGTACACATTTATTGCTTTTGAATTCTGTGGGATTGGCAATAACAAATTTCATAAGTGAATATATATACTATGAAGATCCCTAGCTATTTAAGTAAGTGTCTTCAGGATGATCTGGGATGGGCTCCAGCAATAATTCTGGTTAAACGCTTTTGTGCAATGAATGCTCTTTTACTTAGTGATGAATTACCTCAGAAAACGATGCCATACGAAAGCAGAGAATGAAAGTAGGCATAGTAAGATAATTTACTGAGATGTATATCACCAAAATTTGCAATTACCCTAATAGCATAAGTAGCTCAACTCAAAGGCTTCAGCAGATCTTCAATGTGTTTTTTCCGGTTCAACCCCTCATCATTGCATACAAATTTTTGAATATTCTACCTTTGCTACAGATTTCTGATCCAAGTCTATATTTATTACTGGTGTCATTCCATTTACTGTACGGAACTGTATGTACTGTGTTTTATCAGAATTTAATGATAGTCCATTTGCTGAGAACCACTTAATGATTTTCTTAAAGACGTCGCTTACAATTTCTTCTGTTAGCTCTTGGCTGTCAGGTGTGATAACTATACTTGTATCATCAGCAAAAAGAACCAGCTCTTCATCTTCATGAATAAAGAATGGCAAGTCATTAATATATATCAAGAACAGCAAAGGACCCAAGAACGAGCATTGTGGCACCCCATTTTCTATTTTTGCCCAGTTTGAGGAATCAACTGTTTTTTGCATATTATGTGAATTAGTTATGTCAACTTTCTGCATTCTTCCTGTTAGGTATGATTTACACCATTTGTACACTGTCCCATTCATATCACGGTACTTTAGTTTATCTAGAAGAATTCCATGATTACGCAATCAAAAGCCTTGGAGAGATCACAAAAAATCCCAACAGGTGATGTCCAGTTATTCAGAGCATTTAATATTTTATTAATGAAAGTACATATGGCATTTTCTGTCGAAAAACATTCCTGAAAACCAAACTGACAATTTCATAGAACTTCATTTTTACCTATGTGTAAAACTACTCTAGAATACATTGCTTTATCAAGAATTTTGGATAAGGCTTTCAGAAGTGAGATTGGGCGGTAGTTGTTGACATCAGATGTATCCTCTTTTTTGTGCAGTTGTTTAACAATACCATATTTCAGTCTATCAGGTAAAACACCCTGCTTCAGAAATTATTACATATGTGGCTGAGAATCCTACCTATTTCTTGAGAACAAGCTTTCATACCCTGCTGGAAATACCATCATTTACATGTGAGCTTCTACTCTTGAGACAGTTCATTGTTTCCTTAATTTCGGAAGAAGTGGTGGGTGGAATTTCTAATGTATCAAATTGTGTGGGTATGCCCTGTTCCATTAACTGCCTAGCTTCTTCTAATGAACATTTGGATCCTATTTTCTTCACAACATTTAAAAAATAATTATTAAAATGTTTTCTAGTTCTGGCTTGTTAGTTGTAAAATTTGCATACACTGTGCTCCTGGTTGCCTTGTCTCCCTGGTAATAATATTCCAAATTGTTTTAATTTTGTTATCAGAGGTACTAATCTCAGGTATGATACACATACTTCCGGACTTTTTAATAACTTTTCTTAATGTAGCACAGTAGATTTTATAATATCAGACTCTTTCTTGGTCATTACTCTTTCTTGCTGTTACATGCAGAGTCCTTTTTCGGTTACAAGATATTCCATTAGTAAGCCATGATTTTTTGCATGGTTTCTTATCATTATATTTAACTCTTTTCTTGGGGAAAAAATTTTCAAATACTCTTACAAATGTACCATGAAATAAGTTATATTTTAAATTATCATCAGCTTCCTTATACACCTCATCCCAATCTAACTGCTGTAGATTTTCCTTGAAATTTTGTTGAATCGTTAACAGAACACACAACTTTGGAGGGCTGTTTTGAATTACAGAGAGGAACTATGTCAATTACTGTAACCAGTTGCACACCAGAAGACCATTCTCAACAGGACAAGCATTTATGTTTTTAAACTTTTCTTGGTCTATAAAAAATTTATCTATCAGTGTGCTGCTGTCCTTTATTTCGCGCGTAGGAAAATCAATTACAGATGAAACATTGAAAGAACCGAGTAAGACTTCCAGATTATTCTTCCTATTACATTCCTTTAGTGACTAAATACTGAAATCCTCACAAATAATAATTTGTTTTCTTTCATCTGACAGATAGCACACAAATTTTTCATAAATAACTGAAAGTTTCCTGAAGGAGACCTATTTACTGTCACAATTATAAAAGAAGGACCTTTTTTCAGTTTAAGCTGACAGGCACATGCTTCTATATGGTACTCTACACAAAACGTTTGTGTTTCTAAACTTTTTACACTGTGATAACTTTTGACATAGATGGCAACTTCTCCTCTCACTTCATTCTCTCTATTCACATGTACTGCTAGTTTGTAAATGCTTATGTGTAATTTTTCCATATCTGTCACAATATGCTGCTCAGATAAGCATCGTATATCTATTACATACTTTGATTCTATGGCATCTAAACAAACCAGTAGCTCTTCTACTTTGTTCTTTAATCCACAAATAATTAGGTGAAAGATAGTAACTTTTTTTTTTTTACTCTGCTCTTGGGAAATTCATGTGAGTTTTGAGCATATTTAGCACATGCCTGTCTGAGCTTTCCATTGGACCCTGGTCTTAGCCTCAACAAGAGATACATTCATGAATTGCAGTGTCCGCCCTTAATGTTTTTGCTATTAACCCAGACAGTTTACCCTTCCCTTTCCTATTGAGGTGCAGGCCATGCCTTCTGAAGTCCCACTTATCTATAGCCTCAACAGGAACCAAAACAATGTCTGGTAGAGTAGCCGTCCTACGCAACTGCTCTAACTCCATATTGACTCTCCTGACAGAGCGGTTCAACTGGGGCTGATCATGTCGCACGAAAGCAGGCACCAGACCAACATTTGTGTGGGTCGTTGCAGAGGCTAGTTTCACTCAATACTGTAGCCTTCATCACTATCGATACTGTTTCCCACTCCACCCGCTACCACAACATGATCTTGTTTAGTGAATTCATTGCACAGGTTACACCTACCACCTGGCTAAGACATGAGCTGGGTTTGAAAAAATTTGTGACCTAGTACCTGTCATCTAATTTTTCCTGCAAAATCTGACCCATACCTCTTCCATTGCTGCTACGTAGCAACAGAACTTTCTTCCTACTTACTTTGAAACGTTTGGTTTCCTAATGACGTTTTGTTGCAACTTAACTACTCCTACTTCTCCTGGAGCCAATTCCGTACTGAACTGTGATAGCGGGGAAAATCTATGGATTGTGCCAATTGCAAAACTGTCAGACACTGTTATATTTCTCTGGACCCTGTTCCCAGCTACCACTTCCCACCTCTGGTTAGCCTCTTCCTCCATTAACCTCATAAGTTCCTCCCTAGCTCTATATAAATAGAAGGGCTGTAATCTTACCCTCCTGTTCTGGTACCTTCCTAACTCTTGAGCAATTAAATGGTAGAGTCTCGTTTGTTCCCCCGATTCCCATACCGCTCCATCCCCAGTGGTACCACCTGTCGCAACAACTGCACGAATCCCCTAAATTAACTTTCCTACGGCAGCTCACACACTTGCAATTCATCATTGTTTACAAATTCATTACGAGATTTACTTAACTGATTACGATAATATATGTAATAACCACAAATATAATTATGTATTAGGCACTGATATGTATGGAAACTATATGTATGGAAAAATGCACTTCAAATAGATGTCATGGTAAATATGCACCCTCGGAAATTCGGCCTAAAAGCAGTATGTAAACAAAACCCACTTCTCGCTGTTACTAAAACAATAGGCAATAAAAGAAAAACTCTTATTGGTGGTCTTTAAGAGTACGACAATGAAAGTATTTAATCTGTTAAAAAAGTTAAATTAGAATTTATTATATTAGGAAATTTGCCCTAAAAGCAGTGTGTAAACAAAACCAACTTTTCACTATTACTAAAACAAATAAAAGAAAAACTTTTGTTGGTGAGCTTTAAGAGCACGAACGTATTTAATTAGTTAAAATGTTAAATTAAAATTTATTACTGGGTAAATTCCTTATTTTTTACGAGCGATGTTCAACAACATGTCCGACCTTGCGCAGGTCTGCCAACAGTGAGGGCTATTTATCTGCTGTTGGGCGCTACGACTATTGATAATGTACTAGGTAAACTCGACTTGGCTTCGCTGGGACCCAGTATGACATGAAATGAATGGGAAACTAAATAAGGTATTCCTGTGAACATAGAATAATCGAGAAAATACGTAAGTCACATCAATACCCTGCACTGCGTTGCTATGGCTATTATGAATGCAAGGAAAGTTAGAATTTTTCTTTAAACAGGGTTAAAATGAGATTGACGGAAGCTGCAGCATGGCTAATCAGGAGAAACTAGAGGAAAATTTATCAAGAGTTAAACTTCAATTTACGAAATAAATTTAGATTTCTGAGCATTCTAATATGTAGGGTAAAATTTATACAATAAATATTTACTAAAAACTGCCACAAATCCATTTTCAAGAAAAACTAGACGTAACACAAAACAATTCAATCTACTTACATGACAGGCAGCGCGGTGCATATTTGCTACCAGGGATGCACTCCCTAACAAAACGTGTTTTGGGTGGACACAGCCGTGAACTAGAAATTCAGAACCGTCACTGGCATCATTGTTAAGGCTTAATTGAGGAATAGATAAAGCGGGAATAAGGCATCTCCATTATTGTGACAACAGTGAGCGTCTAAAGAAAAGTGGTAGCATATTTTCACCAGCACTGCCGCTCGAGGGATATAGGACATATCTTCTGTAAAACGTTGTTGGTAGCGGTTGGAACTTGAAGTAGTAAGTTACATTCATAGCTAACAGTCTGATAATTTTTTCGGTGTTCTATCTATGTTTAAGTAAACTTATGATTTTTGCTGGTGTTCTAACAGTTACAATGTTATCTAAAAAGCTTTAACATGAAGGGAGAACAGATTGATACGGAGGGAGGTACAATTTGATTTTGTAAAGAGGAACAGTAAACAAGTGTGTCTTTTGTGTCAAGTGACATTGTCACAGTGCAAAGCTAGTAACCTCAAATGCCATCTCGATACTAACCGTGGGGCCGGTTTAGTGAAATATTTCGTGTTGGTTCTCAGTTGAGGAAAATTAAATAGTCGTCAGAGAAATGTTATGACCATGTTTACCAGGGATGCAGTTTGAAAATCCGATGCTGGCTTTGTCTTTGAATTTAATACCGCAAAGAAAAATATAGGAGAGTTTGCAAAGAACAATATTGCACAAGTTGTATCTACGTTAGATCCCAAAAATAAGAAACTACAAAAACTGGTTGGTCAAATATCAACATTATATACATGCAATAGAGCGCAGAGTATCTGCTATTAAATTGCAAAAACATGTGACTGTTTAGCAATGTGTCTAGCTTTCGATGAGTCTACTGATACCCACGTGCCATATTTGTGCGGTATGTATCAAATGACGTGGAGGTTGTGGAAAGATAGTACTCGAGGTTCTGCGGTAAAGCAGCATGGGCGGTGTTGCAGTGAAATATATAGTGCCTGCTGGGTAGATTGTCAGTATTGCTACAGATGGTGTACCGTCTATGACAGGTAAAAACCAAGGCATTGTGAGGTTTTTAACGGCTGACGCTTCATACCCTGAATTTCTAGCTCTCCAGTGTATTATTCACAGAGAATATTTACCATCTAAATATTTTCAATATACATATGTTATTTAGGTGCTTCCAAAAATGATTAGCTTCACTCGCATAGATGCCAGAACACATCGACAGTTCGAATCCTTCATAGAAGAAATCAGCAGTGACGATGAGTTTTGGTATTGCTTAGTGGGATGGGTATCAGTGGGTAATGTTCTACACAGATCTTTCCAATTATCAAATCGAATCAAGCGATTTCTTCAGGAAGAGAGATAATCTTTCCCTCAGCTTGATGAGCCAAAGTGGTTGTTAGATATTGGCTTCTTCACTGATGTTGTTCAGCATTTACAAACACTAAACAGACCATTGTGAGGACGAGTAAATATATTTCCAATTAAGCGCAGTCTGTATTCATCTTTCGTAACAAATTACGACTTTTTTTGGAAAGCCCTTGACTCTAAAGCATTTGCTCATTTCATATTACTGAGGAAAATGTCTAAAAGCCTTCCTTTAGTTCAACTGCAAATACAATATTATTTAAGCAGAATGTCTGCCCTTGCGGAAGATATAAATGTCATATTTCGTGATTTCACGACAGTTAAACCTCCATTCTGATTTCTGAAAAATCCTTTCCTTGTTGGTGTTGTCTAGGATAGGTGTCCCGGTTCACCACCAATAGTTAACGTTTCATCAGCTGTACGTTGGTGACACTGGATCTTCAAGAGGACTAAGGATTAAAGTGTGTGAAATGTAACAGTTATTTAACTACTCAATTTTGGAAGAAAGTCCCACAAAAAAAATATCTTGGGACAAGAGAGTGTGCTGAGAGACTGATTTCCATTTTTTGGGAGCACTTATACAGGGTGATTCACTAAGTGTGTTTCCCTCTGTAACTTATAAAATAATAGGTGACGGGAAATTTTAATGCAGTAGGTCAACACAAGAAATGTTACACTTTGTGCAGAGCTATGAACATAGTTTATTGTATCATTTTCCAAAGTGTTACAGCACAAAGATATAATTTTTTAAATGCAACAATAGTTTTTTCTACCATCATTGGATTCGTTGAAACCAACTGCGTCCAAATCAATTCAAACTACATTCCTATGACTGTTAGTTTGGGAGCTACAACGCTTCAAATATTCAGGGGCAGATACCACACGCTGTACATAATACATGGCTGTGTGGTGGGTGATGGACGTTATGGCGGTGGGAAGCTGATTTACATGAGATGTTCAAATGTGTGTCCATGTTCCTCAATGCATAATGCAATGCGCCGTCGAAAGGATCTGCGGACGAGATGTAACATCGCCGGTGTGACGGAGTGACATATCTCCTCGATGTGCTGTTTTAGATCATCTGGAGTGTGGGATCAGTGACATAAACACGATCCTTTAGATATCCCCACAAAAAGAAATCTACTGGTGGTAAATCTGGCGACTTTGCAGGCCATGAATGAGGACCATGGCGCCCCAACCATCTTCATGCAAACCTGTTGTTTAGTTCTTCCACAACAGCACGCGCAGAATTGGCTGGGTGACCATTGTGCTGTATCCACATATGGACTCTCGTGTGTAGACACACATGTTCAAAGACACCACCTAAACTGTCGGCTATAAAAGCGCGATATAACTCACCTGTCAGTGTACCTGGGAAGTATTGTGGACCGATGATTTCATCCCCAAGGATTCCACACCTCATGTTAATAGACCACCTACGTTGACGGTCGACAGGTCGTACCCACCGAGGATTGTCTGCGGCCCATTAGTGCATGTTATGGCGATTCACTGCACCATAATTTGTGAACGTGGACCCATCAGAGAACATAAGACTTTGTAAGGACTCCAACGTGAAATTGCGCATGGCCCACTCACAGAATGTCACTCTTGCACGGAAATCGTTCCCATGCAGCTCTTGCGTCAGTGACAGGCAGTACGGGTGAAACCTGCGGCCGTGTACTATACGCCACACAGATGTGAGACTGACACCAGCGACTGCAGCAACGGCTCGTAAGCTGACATGAGGATCGTGGTGTAGTGCAGCTAAAACAAACACCTCCATCTCCTCACTTGTTGCAGGTCTTCGTCTGTTACTGCGGCGCATTACCCAGGTGCCTGCTTCCCGAAGTCGTTGTTCGGCACGTAACAACGTAATGACTGCCGGGGCTCTTCGCCTAGGATATCTTACGGCATGCGCCGTGGCTGCTTCAATGGCATCGTGTCGGCACTCGCCGAGCATCAGCAACATGTCAACGTAATCGTTGTTCGTGTATACCATCGTCATCCGATGTCAGTAACTGTGGTATGTTGAGCCGAGGTTGTTTGTGTGGCTCCAACTGTCGGGTATACGGTCGTATAAAAAATATATCTTTGTGCTGTAGCTCTTTGGAAAATTATACAATAAACTATGTTCATAGCTCTGCAGAAAGTGTAACATTTCTTGTGCTGACTTACTGCATTAAAATTTCCTGTCACGTATTATTTTATAAGTTACAGAGGCAAACAAAATTAGTGAAACACTCTGTATGTATGATCAATGTAGTCCACTCTCAATTTAACGAATGTAAACATCGATCTGTACTATCTAATAAACATTTATTTGAACGTGTCCGCACTCCACTCATCAATTATCAGTGATTTCAAACAGCTCACAGTAAAAGTAAACCCACGGATAAGCACATCACAAATGTAAATTACAATTTTTATTATGCAATATAATAGTTCAGTAATAAAAACACTGGACGATTATAGGGTGGTTAATTTCCGCTACATTTTAAGCAAAAGCATGTCTTTGACGCATCTTTTTATTTATGACAACATTTGCCGTACAGTGATGTAATTTTGCTGGTGCATTCAGTGACATTTGTAGATAATATCCGAAACGTTTGTTGTGCATCACGGCAGTAGTTAATTAGTTATGAATCAAAACGTCATGGCAGGTGATGAAGTTGGACCACATAAACAGCTAAAATGGAGTAATTTCATTATTTTCTGTGGGTGCTATGTGGACAACTTTCGGAAAAAGTTTGAAATTACATGTTAGGTATATTAGAAATCGCGAAATGTACTAAGTATCGAGTAATGTATGCGCAAATGCAAGGTTTTGAATGCCGACAGCCTCAAAACGAACACACAGTTTCTAATTGAAGGCGCGAGAGTGATAAATGGATAAGGTCCACTTTTTGAGAATTTGAGACATTAGTACAAAATAAAATTAGAATACCTGCTCCAACTGTATGTGCATAAATGGTACTAAAATACCTCCCCAAGAACGTGGTAGATGGCTGTGCAAGTAATCATTTTCTCTAAATTTACTGAAATTTTGGTGTGGAAAATCAACAGCAACCTAGATGGGCGTTATATATTATAATTAATTTGTTAATTATTTAATGATGCTACATAATACTATATGATGCATATTATAACACAATGTTAGTTAAATAATTCAAATCAGTTTTGTTTCAGTGTACATATCAGTGATTTTCTACTTGAAAAAAAAATCACAAATTTGATTGAGTATGAAAACTGTGTAAGTCCATTGTCATTTTCTGTTAATAGTTCACGTGTTAAATGATGCTCTGTCAAGCACTGATTAAAATTAAATTTATTATCAAAATCATATTGTAGTTGATTTTGGTCTCCAGGTGACTTTAGTAACTGACAAACTAAAGCATCATCCGCGAACAGCCTAAGAGAGTTGATCACATTGTCTCCTAAATTTGTAAACATAAGAAACACTAGGACCTCTATAGCACTTACCTGGAGTCGCAGAACAGTTCATCTCCGAAAGTTCTAATTCAGGAAGGTCGTTATATACCTATTTCCTACGGTAAAAACTAAAGTTTATGTATATACATACAGTATACTGCATTCACAATAATTATTATAAAGAAGACAAGCGTAGATAGAGGATAGGACACGGACGTAATGGAAAGGACGAGGGGGAAGACGGATGGGAGTAAGGAGGAGAGGATATGGATAGAGAGAAGGGGGGGTGAGCAGAGATAAGGGGAACAGGGAATGAAGGATCTATATCCTATTCCCATTCACAATGCATTGCGAAATTACATTTATTACAGCCGTTTGCTAACTCACTTCTTTCATTCCCATAGAATGGTAAACCTGGCAGTAAAAAATAAATAAATAAAATACAACATATTATCGCAATATAGAGAACAAAACCGAAACACTACGGAAGAGGCGACTGCAATTTTTTGGACATTTATGCCGAATGAACAGCAACAGGTTAACCAAACAGATTTTTAAATATCTCTGGGACAAGAAGGCAACAATAGCATGGATCCAAAAAGTTAGGAAAGATTTGGAAAGAAACATAAGTGAAAAAGATGCAACAGAAAGAGAAACTTTTAAGAAGAAAGTGTTAAAAATAGAAGGATTCCAAGGCAGGAGGGAGAAGAAGACAGGAGTAAAGTGGTCTGAGGAGAGAAAAAGGATGCATAGTGAAAAGATGAAAGAATACTGGAGGAAAAAGAAAGAAGAACAAAGGAGGAAACATTGAAATTGGTGCGTGATCCTTCGATGGCCGAAACGAAGAAAGAAAGAAGAAGAAAATCTTTTGGTTTTTGGTATTCCCAATAGTATGACGTTTCCTCTATCTGAGCAAATATGTGATCAATGGTAGATGGGTGTTTTTCATAAGTCCCTCATATTTCTTATTCATTACCTTTCTTAAAGAGTTGAAGAACTTCCTTGTATAGAAATGGGGTGATGTAGTAAATTTAAATGTTGAATAACATATGTCGGAGTAATAAACTTTATGTCTGCAGTGTTAAGATCTTCGTTTAGAATTAAATTCGGAATTTAGAGAATTTTCCCTCTTAGATTATTTTCTGTTCGAAAGTAACGATTGCTTCGTTTACTTCCCTTTCCCACAAAAGAGCGCTCCTGCAGCGGAAGTATCTGCCTCCTTCCTCCGCTTCAAACGCGCTCCTTCTTGCAGGGCGACTACGATCTCTTTGATGTGCTCACGACGAGTTCGCCCCGCGGTTCGCATTCTTTGACCGAAATACGGTATCGGTAATAGGATTCTGCGACGCGCCAAAGAGGAGAACGCCAAAGAGAAAGAGCGCGAGAGCGGAGTGGTATTTTTTAGAATTCAGATGCGGTTAATGTGCGATCAAACGGCAGCGGAGCAGCGGGGTGCCGTGTTCCGCCGTCCCCAGGGGGTCGGGTTGCGCCTGAGAGTAGACAGGCCCGCGACACTTGGTGACGTCACCGCCAGCACTGTGCGTAGCGAGGGCGGCGTTCGCGGCGGCTCGCGGGGAAACCTCGTCAGTGTTTGTGCGGCGGCATTCAGTCGCCACCTTTCTGGAGAGCCGACCGCCATTAATATAGAGCGGCTGCGGGGTGACGGCGCCCCTTGTCTCGCTGTCGGCTCGTCGCACGCAGGCTCATCGCGGCGTCTGCACCCCCAGCACACCCCTTACTGTCATCTGCCGGCGCCGCTCTCTGCCACCCCTTCCCCGCTTCTCGCTCTCTCGTACCCACGCGTGAGGCATGTGACACCCCCTTCTCACCCGCGCATCTGCAAACAGCTCTTTGTTTTAGAAAGGAAGGGCAGTTCGTATGTAACAAGAATCGATGTTGCAGAATAATAAAGGGTCTCTTTAGACAGACAGCTTAAAGTGAGACGGTAGGCCCTATACCGACAATGTTTAATTAAGAAAAGTTATCAGTAAACACTTTCGGGCAGAGTTGCCGTGGTCGATCTAGAAAACTTCCTCTCCCTGACGTTTCGTTCTCGACCACGGAGAACATCTTCTGAGGTTGAGTCGACGACTGGCTGCTGGGGCTCACGCTCACGCTCACGCTTCTCTTGACGGACCTCGACCTTGGTCCGATGGGTTGCAGGCTAAGCATTAACTGCTGTTCCTGCGGTACCTTAAACATAGGAAACACATATTAATGGCCTGACTGGAGGAAGGGTCTTAGGGTGTCAGGTAATGACGACGTGGTTTCTTCAACGGTTGCTACGAGATTATAAGATTAATCTCGTAGCAGGTCAGGCCAACGAGTCGTTGGCCTGAAGTGTTGTTGTGTCCCAAGGTCCCGGACGAGCCGGTTTTGGGACTATTGCGACTTCTCGTAGAACTTCCTGGCGGTGGCGCGGAACCTCTCCCGGAGTGGCAAAATGCCGACTTCGTCATGAAGCTGGGCGGTGGAGTGCCGCGTCGGAAGATGCAGGGCAGTCTTCAGGGCGCGGTTCTGGATCCTCTGCAGCGACTCGATGTGGAGGTCTGCGGCGTTTCCAAATACTGGGGACGCGTACTCGAGCACTGGGCGAACCAGTGACAAGTACACTGGCTGCTGGGGGGGGGGGGGGGCTGAGGCCGCTCCTTATATAAGATCGTAGAGGGCGCCACCTCACGTCACGTCATTGATGCAACATCGATCGCCATATCTTGTCCAATTTTAATCCCTCTTCTTTACGATTAAAATTGTATTGTTGTTTGTGGATTTCAATAACAATCGATTGCCCGCAATCGAGAGAACAGGCGATAGCCAGAGAAAGCCACAGATCGACACCACGTGACGTGAGGTGGCGCCCTCTACGATCTTATATAAGGAGCGGCCTCAGCCCCCGGCAGCCAGTCGTCGACTCAACCTCGGAAGTTGTTCTCCGCAGTCGAGAACGAAACGTCAGGGAGAGGAAGTTTTATAGATCGACCACGGTAACTCAGCCCGGAAGTGTTTACTGATGAAGACGCCGGCCGTGAAAGCCTTCATGGAAAAGAAAAATTATGTCCTATTTTCTAAGAAACTACTGAACAGATTTGTCTGATTTTTCAATGAAAATTAAATAATATTTGTGCAACTCACTGAACCGAAATCGTTGTGGCATAGTATTTTCTTTTCTTTCTTTTTTTTCCATTTTGATAAAAGATACGTTTCGGCCGCAATTAATTTTATTTAAAAAAGCACTAGCGGTTCCGCGTCCTGTAGACGCATCATCAAGTGATTAAAATTCCTTAGAAAAACACATCTGCCATTTAGCTTTCCCCAGAGTTCACGTAAAATTTAAAACAATTAAAAACTTCATAACTTTACGACCTCCTTAAAAATATAAAACTTGAACTTGGCCAACACCGCTACGACATGGCACAGTTTCACCTCCCCTCCCTCCCAAAATATTTTAAAAAAGATGACTAACACAACAGCGTGCAAGTTTTATATTTTTAAGGAGGTCGTAAAGTTAAGAAGTTTTTAAATGTTTTAAATTTTACGTGAAAGTGCATTAAATTTTTTGTGGAAAAAGTCATAAATATTTTTAATAAAGCAGAATTACTGGAACAATCCAACTTGACTGCGGTTCCACAGTTTTTTACAATCTGTGAAATTAGCATTATATTTTCTGTGAAAGTTTCTGAGAAAATGGGGCGAATGTTTGAGAATTTATAGTTTTTAGAAAATGAGTCAAAGTTTTGCATGTTTATTCTAGGAAAAACTTACAGATATGTCCCCAAGGAGTGCTAGAAGCAGCCTGCACCCTAATCAGTTTCCTCATTGTCTGTGGGTTTATTTCCCTGTTTCCCTTTCCCGCTTCTTTATTCCTTAGACATTAGAGAAGAAGCAAAATCTGACTTGGCAATACGTAAGCTCTCAAGTAATCTTTCCGAGTGAGATGCCTAATTGTTCTAAAACTGTTGGTCTGGCATTGTTTCCATTGATCCACGTTATCTCACCATCTGACTTCCCTAGTTGTAAAGTTCCATAACCAACGAACCTATTTTTAGGGATGCTGGTCCACACGATGTTCTTGAAGGAACCATTTACGTTTTGAGTTTTTCTATGCAAACACGTATTCAGTAGATCAGATATAATAATAATTTCGTGTGGCTCAGTGGCCTGGTGCAAGTCTTTCAATTGGACGCCACTTCGGTGACTTACGTGTCCATAGCCTACCCAGGTTATACAACCACGTGTCGTTTCTGGCGCCTCTTCAACGATGAGAGCTGAAGGATGGGTTAAAGTGCAGACTAAAAAAAATCCGAAGTCCAACCGGGGTTCGAACCCGCGACCTTTCGGTTTCTTGTCGAGTGCTTTGCCCCAAGACCACCGGCCCCGGCAGTAAATCAGATGCAAGGTCTCTATAGACGGGTTTGATTTGATCCATGATTGATTCAGGAATAGAGTGCTTGTGTGTGAATGTGTTGAGGTTACCAGCTGCCTGTGCCTTCCTAAACTTGCACCACGTATCACGGGGTGGCGGAAATACAAAATGTGTTGGCTTCTCGTCAGTGGATATACGGCGAAGGAAGTGGCCTACACAACTGTCTTCATTGCCTCCAGATCTCCAGAATACTTTCTAATGGCATTCTAATAATATTCCTGCAATTCTTCGATAATCTTCACTTTCAACCTGTAGTTCACAGATTTTTGTATAAAAGGTAGCCTGCAGACACTTAACTATCGTATTGCGCTCTAGCAAGTGAACCAATATATAAGCCGTACATTTCCATTAAAAAAATGCTAACTGTAAAAGTGCTGGAGGTACAATCCTTTTTACGAAAAGGGGCGTAAATGATTACAGACTGTACAGACTGACAGATGTCATAAAAACTATTTAAATGCAGTTCTAACTGGTGGACAGGAATAAAAAATGCATATAAATGTTCACTAAAGAATATAGTATCTATTTATGAAAAAAAATTGAAAATTGGTTTTTTGAAAAATTTATGTCTACCGTCTTAACTTTATGGAACCAGTTCTATACCATACTTTACCTCTACAAGTGGGTACTGAAAATCCAATAAATGATCCAGAGAGATATTTTAGTTTCAGCATGATCTAGAGTGACGCAATGTATTAAAACTTTGTGCCACGGCAGGGATTCGAAGCAAGGTCTCTTCATCACTAGGACGTTGCGATGAATACTGCGCCAGTCTGGCATAGTGGCCGGAGTAATTGTATGGACTACTCCAGTACATACTCCCCAACAATGCGTGGCTGCTACAGTCAGTCGGAGTCCTCCACAGCTGAGATACCCAGTGGCGATTTGAACTGTTTGTATAATCATGCTTAGTTTCGTGGTGATATGTACTAGTATAAATTTATCATGTTTGAAGCCGCATCGAGGGGGTAAAAACCCACGACATTTTGCAATTTACTCAATTTCTTGGAAGAATTTAACACTGAACTTGCTTCTTTATTTACCTCATATCTTCATATGTTGAACAATGTTGGTAACTTACAGGATGGTGGTAGCAACCTTCACCTACATTAATACAATTTTCTAATAACTAGAGCAGAATTTATAAGGTGATAGAGGGTAAAAATATTTTCATTTATTGATCGACGTTTTTTAAAGCCTACATGTTCTTCAGATGCTATTTTCTACAGGCTACTTCTTACAGTTCGTTTCAGGATTTTGTACATTTACACAAAGGCTTAATCAAAGGGGCTCATACCTCTATAGTTGCGACATATAATTTTATTACACTGTGTTGCAGATGGATAGTTCTTTGACTTTTAAACAATCTCTTAATACCTTGTTATTGCAATAACAATGATTAACTATATGAAAAAGCCTTAGATCTAAAAATAACCACCAAAATTTCGTAAGATTAATATTAATAACATCTAAACCAATAACTTTGCGTTTCTTTGCAGGCTTCAATCCTGGTCTATCGTTTACTTCCAGTGCTGTTTCTAATTGGCTGCCCGTTTTCTTCTCCTGTATGATTAACGATTATCTTTTCTTATTGAGTTATTTCATCACTTCATAAGCGATAATTTATCTGCATTGTGGGTCATATCATAATTACTATTACTGTTCTAAACGATGATTAGTCACGTGCTTTACGAATAGTGCGTTTCGCACTATTTGTTTTCCTATTATATTGTTACTGTTTTAATTTGTATATATATGGCTTAAGTGCTTCGTGGTTTTCAAAATTGTTGTTTACTTGTCCCGTGTCCAGATTCCTACTTCTCTACATTTCCTTCATTTCCTATTCTTCTTTACAACTTTGTCACGTATGTTTGATTCGCCTGAATCAAATTTTTCCATTCATATTTCACATATTATACCGTTTTTAAGTTTGGTAATATTTGTATCATCCGGATGTGGTAGTGATTTATTATGCTATTATCTTCTAAAAGCTACAGTCCTTAATTGGTTTCTTCCGTTTTCTCCTTTTTTCATGCTGTTGGTGTCAATTATTGACGCCAATAAGAAGTGGGCCGAGCCTTCTCCACACAACAACAAACAAATAGTTTGAAACTTCCAATGTTCTGACTTCTCCATGTTGTGCTGATATTCGTAAACTAATACCAGACATTGAGGTATGTAACACTGTTATCCTCCAACGCCGTTTGATCTATGGTTGTTGTTGTAGATACTGGGCGTTACTAGTTTTGTAAATTATTATTATTATATTTGATGTATTGTGTGTTTTGTTCGTTTATTGCACGTGATCGAGAACGCTGAGTCAACGACGACGACTGGTAGCAGCAAACTGTGGCAGTGAAGGAATCTAGGCACTACACGCTTCCAGCCCAAAGCTATGCCTCCCCAGAGGGGTACGTCGTTGAGTCAACGGACTCAAAATAAAAATAATATATCTCTGGTAACGTTCATATTCTGTTGTAAATTATAATACAAATAACCAATGTGTCGAAACAGAATGATGGTGTGTATTATATTGATGTGTATTTCTGGCGATGTACGTAAAAAAAAAAAAAAAAAAAAAAAAAAAAAAAAAAAAAAAAAAAAAAAAAAAAAAGGAAATAGATACTATATAGAAGATTGGAAATAATGGAGTTAAAGTGGATTTATTCCACTTTGTAAATGTTTCACTTTTCAATATTACTTGGGCGTGTAATTGTCTTGTGTGTAAGACTGCATATACGGGTGTTACGTTAACCTGTCAGATGTATTAACAGTGAAAAATGTCAGTATTTGTAGCGGTTACATTACGTTAACTAAAGATGTAACTATCGCAATTGAGAGAGTGACTGTTTCTATCAAAAACTATCTCCGGATGGCCTTGGTTACGGAAGCGAACAGCGAGTATTATCGTAAAATAAATAGATAAAGACATTGACAGTTTTGATCATCAAAATAGAAATTCATGCCTGTATGTTCTTTATTATTATGAACCTGCAAAGAAAGAAAGGCATTCTTCGGAAAATAGTTGGCTAAATATTATCAGTCACCATAATGCACCGTTGTATCATCTGCAAGATCCACCGTTGTTATTTACTAGCTATTTTGCATATATAATGAGAAAAGCTATAATGAAAAAGATGGATACCGACACCACAGGTACAACTCAGTCGAAAGTCAGTGGAAATGTAATGTGTATTCATGAGACGGAAACAGACAATTCGTTTCATATTTCCTGTTGATTTAAAGGGATTTGAAATATAAGAGGTAACTGAATTACTCTTTTTCGACAGTTATGTGGTTAATAACCACTGCTGAGCAGATTTTTGTGTCGGATATTCTGAAGTTAATTAAACTGATGTTTGCATTCTGTGAAAAGAGGTGTAACAGTTTTAAAGTTACGTATTATAGTTTAACAGAGCCCCTCTGGAGAGATATTGCATACCGTTTTTAATTTTCCGGTGCCCTCAGGAAATGTTAATTTGTACTTTATTCCATATTACGTAACTCTTATCCTTTTACAAGTCGCCCTTGATTTTATTAGCGCCTTTTATTCTTATTAGGCTGCTACGTATTTAGAGTGTATTGACTAACGCTAGGAACAGAAACGCAATTAACTGTGTGCCGATTAGTGGTGATGCTGCATCTTGTTAATTTCATTGACTGAGCTTCATTTCCAGCAGGATCTTAGAACATACACTTTTTGTCAAGCTTTATGAACTATGTCCACGGGAACGACCTACTGACCCAGTTGGCTTCGTTTCCTGTGAAACACTGCTTGGTGGTGGTGAGGGCTATGCAGAAGGATTCTCAAATCAATTTCATGCTTTTAGATTTCCGGAAGGATTTTGACGCCGAAATTAAAAAAAAAAAAAAAAAAAAAAAAAAAAAAAAAAGTTCAAAATGCTGTTAAACGGAATATCGCCACAGTTGTGCAATTGGAATCGTGGCAAAAAGGACACACACAGTACGAAATAGCTGACCGAGAGTTATCTAGTAAAAGGAAGTGAAATCTGGCGTCCCCAGGCAAGTGTTATGCCGCCGTATTGTTTCTTATCTTTGTATACGATATTCGAGGTTAGTAAAGTCACCAGAAGAACAAAAGCAACCGAAAGACGATTTACATAAGATATCTCCATGGTACGAAATTTAGCAACTAGCCGTAAATAATGAAAAGTATGTAGTCATCCATACAAACACTGAAACAAAGCCGCGGTGGAGTAGCCGAGTGGTCTAAAGCGCCTCGCTGCGGAGAGCGCGGTTGCTCGCCGTGGAGGTTCGAGTCCTCCCTGGGGCATGTGTGTGTGTGTGTTGTCCTTAGGTTAGTTTACCTAGGTTTAAGTAGTTTGTAAGCTACGGACTGATGACCACGCACTTTGGTCCGATAGATTTACAAATATTGAACACTTGAACTGAAACAAATTCCGTTAAACTTCATTTATACGATATACCAGTAAAACACAAATTCAGCTAAATACCTGCGTTTCATTGGCAGAACACCTGGAACATGCAAAAGTGCTAATAAAGAAACTCCCTACACTATACTTGTGCGTCGTATTTCGGAATATCGTTGTGCGTTGTTCACCGCCATAAAATGAGAGTGGCGGAGAGTGTTGAGAAATATTTGAATTATCGCGATAAAGGGGAGGAAGTGTTACGGAAGTGATGCTCAAGTTGGGATGGAAATCCTTACAAGAAAGGTGTCATTCGTTGCGACGAAATACATTTCCGAAATTTCTTCCACCAACTTTCCCATCCGAATGTTACCATTTTTATTACCGAACACGTACGTAGGGAGGCATGATGATCATAGTAAAGAGAAATCAGATGGCTAACGGATAGATATTAAAAATGTGCAAATGATTGAAAACTTATTGGACCTAGCAGGTATGGTCATTAGTCCCTAGAATTACTAACTTTGAGTCGCATAGGTTTACAAACATTTCAACATTTTTGAAATTACTAACTACTTAAACTAACTCACACTAAGAACAATATACACATATCTATGCCTGATGGATGACTCGAACCTCCGTTGGGAACAGCTGCTCAGTCCGTAGCATGACACTACCTGTCAGAGCTGCGGAATGATTTAGGTGTTTCTTCCACGCATGCTATTGGAGAATCGAACGGTAGTGAAATATCCTGAAAGCTATTCAATTTAGACTCTTCCTTGCAATGAAATGTGATTTTCAGAGTAATTATGTAGCTGGACATTTATTACCAAAGCCGCGGTGGAGCTGTCGAGCGCATTGAAGCGCTATGCTTTGATGCGTGAGGCCGTTCCCCGTCGGGGGTTCGAATCCTTCCACGGGCATGGATATTTGTGCGGTTTTTAGTATAAAGTAGTTCATAAGTAGTTTGAAAGTTTAGGGACTACTGACTCAGCAGTTAAGTCCCTTAAGTTCTACAAATATTTGAACTTTTTTTTTATTAACAAAATGAAACCAGTAACTTAAAATTATAAATTGTGCTACAGTAAGTCTTTAAAATCGTTGTGTATGTTGTTAGTGCGTTTGAACCCGCTAATATGGAAAACTACTCGACTTATGTATGTTGTTTTCTCACAGCTAGGTTGATTATAGTTCGAGAAAATAAACACGCTTCATACACTGGTTAAAAAAAAAAGGATAAGAATTAGAGTTCCAGATACGTTATTTATCACACTCAGGACAATCAATCTATAAAAATTAAATTTGTAGGCTAAAACGAGGTCTTTATCATGGTAAGCCACAGGTAACTATGACGGATAGGTAACTACTGTTTCAGAAACCGGCCATTAATCTTGCTGGCCAGCTGCTCCTTTACCCTCTGCAGACTTTGTCAGGAGTCTTTTGCTTGCTGCGCACTCTTCACTGGTGGCTTCCGCAGCCCTTCCGGCTTGAGCTAGTCGCTGGCGATCTATGGCGGTCAGAGCAGCTGTCACGTTATTTCCTGGTTGGGTGCCTAATTTGTCCATTACTTTTGTCCTGCTAATTACTCCATCACAGATAACAGCACCCATCACACCCATTTTGAGAACTGTCCATCCAATAAACATTGTTTTCGGTTCTCGTTGCCACACACGGCTGTTGGAAGTCTCATTAGGATTTTGTGTACGGCCATGTAGACATCTGCTAAGTAATTTTTTATCTGCAAGGTTCCAGTATAGCCGGCCGCGGTGGCCGAGGGCACTCCAGTCACGGTCTGCACGGCCACTACGGTCGGGGGTTCGAATCCCCCCACGAGCATGGATATTTGTGCCGTCCTTAGTGTTAGCTAGTTCATAAGTAGTTTGTAAGTTTAGGGACTGATGACCCCGTAGTTAAGTCCCATAAGCTATACAAACATTTGAACATTTGAATTTGGTTCCTGTATATTGGCTTTGTTGTTTCATGACTGTGGCAGGCATGGAATGATCTTATGTAGTTAAAAGAATCTACGAAAATTAAAGTCAGTCGCCCAGACCAAACTGTGGTGTCGCACAAGTCTAAAGTGCGCGCCACCTACTTTCGCCGCGCGCCGCCATGCACGCACGGCGCGGCGTTCTTACGACGTCAGCCACGAGCGCCCTCTGCTACAACTCCGCTCGTGGCCACCACTGAACGACATCGTTCACTTGGGACTGAGATAGGAACCAGCTAACACTTCGGAATCAGATAAGCACCAGTGAAGACTTGGCTATCGGATAGGCACTAGGCAGGCCTCTAGCTCAACTATGTATCAGCCTTCTGCAGTACTGAGCTATGTAAAAGTGAAGTATTGTATAAATTCTGTGCAATATGTATCTCATTCTAATTTACTCCAGTGTTTCTAGTTTCTGCTGTCCCACTGGCTAGTCACCTCCTACCTGCACAAGCGTGCGTCCTTATTCCTGTGTCGGTTTCTATCTACTCGGCCACCGACACCTACGACGGAAACGAGACACAAACGAGGCTGGGACACAAAAGAGGACCCACTGTTTTGCTTGTCAACGAATAGACGACTCTGTCACTAGTGCCTTCCGTCTTATTTTTGACAAAGCAATGCTACGTCTCATGATGAAATACACAGAGTCAAATGCAGGAAAAGTACTGGAAAACAATTGCAGGACTGTTTCGCTTGAGGAACTGGAGAAACTAATGGCCATCATGTATGCTCGGGGCGTTATTTGTACAAAAGGTATGTCTGTGGATGATATCTAGTTGCACTCTTGGGGGCCTACTTCTATCAAGGACATTATGCCGAGGGACAGATTTCAGGAGCTTCTCAGATTACCCCGTTTCGATGAAAAAAAAAAAAAAAAAAAAAAAAAAAAAAAAAAAAAAAAAAAAAAAAAAAAAAAAAAAAAAAAAGAGTTGAACGCCTGGCAACCAACAAATACGCTCTTGTATCTGAAATTTGGGGAAAGTTCATTGAAAACAGTATTCGTGCTTACAGTCCTGGAGAAAATATAACTATAGATGAGCAACTGTTACCAAGCAAAACAAGATACAAGTTCACTCAGTTCATGTCCAACAAACCAGACAAAAATGGCCTCAAATTCTGGTTGGCTGTCGGTGTAACGACAAAGTATATATGTAATGCATACCTCGTCAAAGAGGACATTGGAAAGTACGTCGTTCTGCGGCTCATGGAGCCATTTGTAAATCTGGGAAGAAATATGACGACAGACAGCTTCTTTACATCTCTTCAACTTGCTAAGAAACTCAAAGAGAAGAAAACTTCATTAGTTGGTACAATGAACAAGATCCGTCGTGAAATCCCTGATGCAGTAAGGAAGTCCAATACTGAAATACGCTCCACCAGCATCCTGCACCATGGCGGTAAGCGAGAATGCACCATGACTGTATACCAAAGAAAGAAGAATAAAAACGTCAGTCTTCTGAGTACACTACATTCTGAAGGAGCAATAAGCAAGGAAGGAAAGAAGAAACCTGAAACAGTAACATTCTACAATGCAACAAAGTATGGGATGGACGTGGTATATCAAATGACCCGTAAATATACTACAAAGATTGCATGTAGGAGATGGCCAATGCATGTCTTTTACAACATCTTGGACATTGCGACAATAAATGCATGGGTCATTTACAACATAGTAACAAACAAGAAAATGGAAAGGAAGAAGTTCATACTTCAGCTGGCTAATGAACTCAAGGAAATGAAAGAGCAAGAACATCAGGCAAAGGAAGAGGATACTGGACCGAAATCAACTAGAAAGTGGAGGAAGTGCCAAATCAGCCTCTGCAAAGGCAACAAGACCAGCGAAAACTGTGTAAAGTGCCACAAAGCCGTGTGCGGAAAATGTGCGCGTAAAGCAGAAATCATATGTGCTACATGCGTCTAGCAGATTCCAGTAACTTGAGAGAAAAGTGATACAAAGGTGTGTGTAGACCACGTACGAGAGTAATATGCACCAAGTATACTAAATACGTCTACAAGTTTATACAAATAGGAAACTTCTTAGGAGTAGCAGCAAAAAATTTATAAGATTTTTGCTGTTGAAATAAATAATTATTGATTATTATTAATTATGGTGTTTAATAATTATTGTCTCTGCTAGAGAGAAGGTGTAGATTAACAAACAAAAAACACTTATTTAAGTCAAATATGAAAATATTTTATGTGGGAGTCAAAATGACCCCTTTCCGCCGTTTTAGGAATGTCAGAAACTTCGCCGTTCTAGTGTTAAACCATTTCTCCAGGTGCATTGATGAAAATAGGAATGTACACGCCAGACAAACGCTCAACACGCCAAACAACAGGTGGCATACGAACCCCATCATTTGCAAAGTAAAGTATTAAGTAATTAAAATACTGGAAGATATGGGTGATATTTAACAGTTTATGTGAATGTCTTACATGAAACTTTTGATAAAAGTATAAAAGATCGTAACCAAAAGTTAAGTCAGTTAAAATAGAAACTTCACATATCTTGTCTTGGGATACATTATTACACGATTTCTCGATCTGTTCACGTAGTTGTGAAAGAGTTGAAAGTACACGAGTCCCTCTAGTTAGTTGTCGTGTATCATGTCCTCCATGTTCTCGACTGTAGGAAATGTGGACTACGTGCTGGCCTGGAAAACTGCTGTGCTATTCATACATGGTCTACCTTAGATGGGCACGGAGGGAGGGGGGGGATGGGGAGGGGGTCAGGCGTGACGCTTGGGGGAAGAGGGTGGGCATTGGGATGGATAACGTATTAACCTAGCTAGCCTTCCTGCTGGGATGACAGGACGGCCTTGTAGTTTGCCATGGTCAGACATCACATCGAAACTACAACAGCCAAAATAATGTTTCGTTTGTGGAAGAGGAAGCGTTTTGCACAGTTACCCTCTATTTGCAAAAATGCTTTTGATTTAGTCTCCTCTTATTTAAATGGTTTGCCAGCTAATAACGCTGACTATTATGGGCATTGCTAATAAAGGTAAATGGTTCATGACAACTGCCTAGAATTTAGCTTTTACCTGCATCTTAATCGCTCATCGGATATTAGTGACTGTTTTTAATTTCTGGTACTAAGATTGCAGCTTCTTTGTTAGATTTATATGGGTGGAGGAAAATCTTTTCATAGTAAAGTCCGACGATTAATTAACAAATAGACTTGCTGGTTTCCTAAACATATAAATTTTAAACATGTTTCACGGCACTCTGCATGGAAAACGAGATGTAAAAAAGGGATTTAATGGACTCGTAAGACGCACTCGCTCAACAACCACGTTCGCACTGCACGCACTAACCACTCCATTTTTTAGCTAACAAAAGAAATAAAAATAAAATTGGATCGGAAAAGAGGGTGGCCGTTTTTAATTGCTGATTTTAATGCATTACGTGAGACACGCAACGGTATCTACCGCTTAAATCTTACGGATTCCCAACATACGGCTCCGCGATTTCCAGAAAATTAAGTACTCCCCAGAAAAAAAAAAAAAAAAAATCTTATTAGAAATTTCATCTGTTCCTACAATTCCATAAGACGCCACTCTACCCCACTCTGCTCAATTGCCACCAAGCTCCTACACGTGGCCTCCGCGGCTCGTTCTGCTTTAGGACTGATTACAGAAAATTCCAAAATCAATGAAATACCGGACAACCCGCGGGAGAAAATGAGATGTTGCTTGTTCCCGTGGCTGCTATCAACCACTGAAGGTGCCTTATTGCTTTGAAATTGCCAGACTATTGGCCTATTGTGTAATGGCGCTAAAATTTGTCTAAGTCCCATTAAACAATGAAAACTCCGTAAATTCTCACACTATTTTCTCGCCACAAACATGTAGATGAGGGTTTTCCAAAAGCCGGCCGCGGTGGCCGAGGGGACTGAGGCGCTTCAGTCACGGTCTGCACGGCCACTACGGTCGGGGGTTCGAATCCCCCCTCGCGCATGGATATTTGTGCCGCCCTTAGTTGTAGGTAGTTCATAAGTAGTTTGTAAGTTTATGGACTAATGACCCCGTAGTTAAGTCCCATAAGCTTTACAAACATTTGAACATTTGGTTTTCCAAAAGCTTTACCAAATCAAACAAGGAAACGTCACGAAATCTCAATGCGTGAGGTAGCAGGCGGATACTAAGTTTCGACCGTTAACGTTAGTATCAAACAATTTTACTTAATATAATTGACCAAAAAACAACTCAAATCTGCTTCAACTATTGCGTTGCGAGTCAGATTCAGTATAATAAGACACATTTTTACCTACTTGCTTACCACATTAACAGCAGTCACGCACAGGACGTCCGTCCTCTCGGGCCTCCAAGCTAACATTCCAAACATGGCGTCTCCTGAGCCCAACGAACCGCCGTTTTTTTCAAACGCGAGGAAGAAACCTGCCATTGGCCGGACCCTGCCTCCCCCTCAAGACAAGCGACAAGCGAGAAAGCCACTGCCAACCTCCCTCTTGGCCTCACTAAGCCAAAGATTTCGCAACTACTCCACTACACGAAACTATCTTTTGTTAGTATTTACGGAAGATAATCCACTCAAAAACATTCACACACGCTCTTTTTCATGGTGGGGGACCTGAGGAAAAAGGAAGTTTGACAAAAAACAATTAATAAAACAAATAACGTAGTACCAGATATAACTGGCCAGAGAAGTTAATGAGCGTTACAGTTCGTAATTACTCTCCATGAAACTTTCATTATCATTTGATTTACTACGGAGCTAGCCCATAGGGCTTAAATGGAGCGTACTGCAGTACCGCTTCAGTTTCACTGGAGGATGGCAGGTGGAGGGTGGGCGCGGCTTGTGGCCGTCCGCCTGCTGCAGGCATGGCCACCTTCTGCTTTGAAATGGGACTAGATCGACACAGCACGCCGGGCACTGTTGAGGCATTGGAACGCTGAGGGGTGGATGGGAGTGGGTCCGGTCGGCTGTCGCAACAGCAAGATGGGACGGAACGTGAATCTCCGGAGGTTGCTATGTTCGACATGACAATGGGAAGCATCGATACGGATGACATTTCAGCACTGGCGAGTGGAATCGCTTTGCTCCTTCACCACGAGGTGTCGCCACTGGTATGTTGAGTGGTTTTGGGCAGGCGGTACGCGGGTTTTCACAGTGAAGCAATTTCGCAGTTTGGCTCCAAGTTACCGGCACTGAGCCTGAGTGGACGTAGGCACGATGGCCGCCATGATTTCCACAGCGGTCATGAAACAGTCGTCCTGTTGGTTGACTGCGCTAGCGGTGACATTTCTGTTGGAGCGGGCCGACTGTGTTGAGGTATCAGACGGATGTTGGAGTAGAATACATGCCAAGGACTGCCTAATGACTCATCGTCAGAAGATGAAGAGGGAGCTACGTTCTCGAGCGTACATCGTTTATATACAAATTAACCTGTTGGTTAATAAAGGTAATATATACTGCTGATTGATAACATCATTTCAGTATTCTCAAAACTGCACTTTTTTGCCACCCTCGTGGATTCCAGTTACGCCACAAATGGCTAAGTTTTCTTTTAAGCATGTTGCAACAGTTTATTTGCAGTTTATTGGCTTTCGGCAATGTCGTGAATGTGCATGGCAGTGAACTGCCAGTTACTTTACGACAGTTAAATCTCTCTCGCATGGTCGAGCTGAAATACAGTAGGATTCTCAAATTAATGAATACCAAGCAAGCTTAATTTAAAGCTGATCTTTGGGCATCAATGGAGCTCTAGTAACAATATAGCATGCAAATTTCTCGACTTTTAAAATGCCTACCAGTCGGTTGATCTCTAATTCGTTTCCAAGTTTTAGTTGAATGGCTGGTAGATAAAAGCTCTTACACTGATCAAGGAGACATAAACCGACATTACCTCTGAAGTTAAATTCATAGTGGAAATTTCTGAATCATGTGATATAAACATTGGTGTTTGACAGGGAGATGGAGTCTCGCCATTACTGTTTTACTGTGTTTTGGAAAAGTAGTTAGAGAATACCAAAAGCAAGAGCAAAGCTGAAATACAGATCAATCAATAAAGATAGATAGTAGTGATATTAAAGGTAGACAGATTCGCCTTTGCCGATGATATGGCAATTTTAACTACGGATTTTACCACATCTCTCAAACAAACTGAAATTCTTAAAGGGGTTACGAACAAAGTAGGACTAGAAAATGGAATGTGTGATATGCAACAAATATGCAGCAATGTTTTTAACCATTAAATATGCAAATATAAAGATGTTTCTCAGTTTAAATACTTGGGGGTAATTCATAGAAGAAAACGATCTTGGAAAAGCTGCAAACAATGTTAGCTGTCAAAATACTGCAACTTTATTCAGATTAAATCAAAATATTTATAATAAAAGATCAGATTATAAATCCAGTAAACTTAGGTATTATTGGCTGTAACCAAATGTGAATGGGTTTATGGAGTACCAAAATAGAATTAATGATGGAGAAACTTGCAGACTGCAAAATAATAAGGAAATAGAATAATACAAATACAAGCTGTCATGAGAAAACGAACATTTAAATTTCAGAGCTCCGAATAGATTTACAAAATAGAATAATTCTACAAAAACGAAAGTAAGACCAAACTTCAGCCAATGAAATGGGTTGCTGCGATTAAGAAGGATCTTATTATTGCCTTTATAACACAGGCAGACATTACTGACGGAAATTATTGAAACGAAGAATATTTGATTGGGAAGTTGGTCATCTAGAAAAAACGTGCTCTGATGATAGAGACATCATTCTGAAAGTATGAAATAAATTTGGGCAAAAAAGACAAGTATAACTTTCTTTATGGTTGGATCGCTACTATCGCTATGGGTTTGAAAAAAAAAAAATCTTCCCTCCTATAATGTGTGTGTGTGTGTGTGTGTATGTGTGTACTTATCTGTGTGAGCATGTGTTTGTTCGTTCCACTCTTACAGTGCTTGACCGATTTCTACAAAATTTGGTACAATTCCTTAGCTCCACACAAAATTTTCTATGGGCTTAACAACCACCAACGAGACATTGTTCAGGAGAAATTACGTCATAAACAATTAGAGTCACAAAACCTGTCCCAAGTTGCAACTTAAATTCATTTAAACCCTTACGAATCTTCTTCTCGCTGACAACCACTGTGAAATGATGAAGGAAAGACGTTTATTGTTTACTACCCTTCCGAAAGTAAACGTATGGTATTCGGCATGACGTACTTCTACAACACTGTCTTTGCTCGCCATATGTTTTGAAGACTGTGTACATACATTTCACAGAATGTACCTGCGAAATTATCTCACAATACAATATATGGTATTATGTTGTGTGGTCAGAGACAATTATGTTCATTACAAACAGCACCATTGCTAACGAATTTCGTTTAATAACGTCTTTATTACTGAGTTTGTGACATATTTGGCAGCCACAGAATATGCTTTCAAAGCTGTATCAAGGGGCAACTCATAATTTAGGAGGTATAATGTCAAAACAATAAATTCACCCCATGATGTATGAGGTTTTGGCATACATTAGATTAGTATCAGTAAACGCAGGTCGTTTGCGTTAGGTTTTTAACATCTAAAAAATTAATTGCAAATAACTATTTGATCGTTTATCTCAGACGAATACTACATCTTTTAGAAGAGAAAATTTTGTGCTCCTGTCTTCTGTTTTTCCATATTTCGTTCCATTTGACAGATATCTATAAAAATAACGTGTGTCTGTCTGTTACGTTTTCCCACTTTTTAGGTCGCGCCTTCCAACCGATCGGCACAAAATTTTTACAGACCTATTTATTGACCTCCCAATACCTTCATTATCGTATCCGCTAAAAGTGACGCAGAATGCGTTCAGAGACTGGTGTTTACCAACCCTTGCTACCTGGCCAAGAGAATTCCCTCTACAACCGCTCCCAGAGAGGTTTCCTGTCACCTCTTTCGTGCAAAATTAGATTGGTACGACACTAAGAACACGGCCATCTTGCCCCGTTGCAAAGTAAGCTTGTCTCTGGTTACCCATCAGACGCTAGCGCAGACGACAAACGAAGAAATGCGTTCTTAACTACAGCAAAAGGAGGCCTAGAGCGGGAGGCGGCGACTGTAAGCCTTTGCGCGGCAGTCAGTCAATATTAAGAGCACACATTCACATTCACATTGACACAAAAGTTCAATCACACGGGTAGACACATATATAAATGTGGGGCAAACATATTTAAACTTGAGGAATTGATCATTAATGAAAAGAATAAAATAATTGATACACAGATAGATAACATTAATGGTGCAGAAACACTTTAGTATAATGAATAAATCAAACTGGAAGACGACCACACATTCTGTGAACGTGTCTCAGAGTAAAAGAAACAACAAAAATAAGAATCACACTGACATGATATTTGGTTCCAAACATTGTGGACCAAAACTAATAAAAATATAAATAGCAAACAGTATAAAATTAAATATATGTAAAAACAGGAAAACTCCAAATATGCTTCTGTTTAAAGGAGACTGACAGAAAACTATGCACCAGCTGCACCAGTCTTCATTGCGCTATATTGCATGCCAACATGTTTGTGTTCTTTTATAACAGAACATCATAAATTTCTTTTAACCACTCATCGTAAAGAACGTTTCATACACAACATATCCCATATAATGTCATTATATCTGCCCCTCTACAACTGTGTCGTTTTACTCCAATTAGCACTTTCATTTGTCTGTGTCTCCACTGCCACTCCCGTCACCACCTAAGTTCCAATTTGGATGCCATCTTCTGCTATATTTTCTGTCTCATTCTCTTACATTGCTACTGCATCCTTCATTTTCACAGTCTGTTTTTTCTTACTTCAATCACGGTTATTCCCTATTTTCTTACTGGCTGTTTTACTGCAACTACGTCTATCCCGAAATGACTATGTGCCTTCCCTTTCTCTCCTACTCACGCTTATATCCACCCCTACTCTGCTAATCTAATTCAGCACAAGATATCGTGAATATGTCCGCATGCCAAACCTATTAGTCGAGGAAGAGATATTGAGGACTAAGGCAGGTGGTTGCCTGCTTTTCTTTCAGGATTATTTCTTTTTGTGCTATTACAAGAGCATTTTTCAGCTGGATCCCTTCTTTTCCATTTGCTGCTTATATAAAAAAAATCTATCAATACTCAAATTCTATCCCTGCCTAGGCTGATTTACAAATAGGGTATGTCAAATAACTAAAAGAAATTCAACAACTTATCGAGAGGAGATATCAGACCTTACGTGTCAAATAAAATATCAAACTTTATACAAGCTGCTCTGGAGAGGTCGGTGAATGGTTTTTCAGTAAACATAGGAAACAAAAGATACTAACAAAATACAATTATTGGCTTTCAAAGTAAATACAGTTAGCTACAATATACTTCTCATATTGGTTTTATAGCTGTTGGAAACTGTCAGTACATACTTATTGTTATTTATTGTTGTATCTTAACAACAGCTGCGAAGCGTAAGTCTTTATGGCTATTTAAGGCGTGGAAACAGGAAAAAGTCTGCCGTCGCTAAACCTGAAGAATAAGGAGGTTGTGGGATCACAATGACCTTGCGTCCAGAAATAAAAAAATGAGCACGCGGATCGCAGTGTGAGGGCGGGTATTGTTCTACAGGAAATTCCTGTCAACTCCGGTATAGTCCTGGCTGAACTCACCGGATGCGTTGCAGAAGCAGTTTCAAGATACCCTCGTAAAATTTGAGAGAAAACCCGATGGTAATACACTGCTCCCTATTGCGCTCCGTTTCGCAATGACATGATTTCTCACAATGACCCTGTTAGCTGGGTAACAGGGTGTAGCACCGCTTCACTGCAGTGCTTTGCACGATAAGGGGCGCTTGGTGACAATGTCCCTTAATGTCAACGCCCAGGTACACCATCCTTGTCAGTGTGATTTGTATAATCAATAAACTTTTCAGACACATGATGTGATATTCTTGAAAGGGAATGATAATTTTTTTCGCTTTAGACGGGGAAGGGCTACCCAGCCTGCTACCCTCTACCGCCGCCGCCGCTGTCGCCTGCCGCCGCCCACTGCACAGTCGCCGCAGAAGAGAAGAAGATGGAGACCATCAGCATTTAGTTTCTTATCTTTCGTGCACGTCTCATTGCAGTCATGGACGTACCTTTTGACATCACAACTTTACCCCTCCACTAGGGTGCCCCAGGGCTCTGTCCTGATGCCACCTCTTCCCTTTGTAACAACATTGTACACGAATTAATATTGATAAATGCTACTATCACTAATTTCATATAGATTGCAAACACAAATTCAGTACCCAAGCTGTAATTACAAGAAACCATGACCGAGTGGGCATGTAATAGACATTATAGGTAATAAAGTACTAGCTGAAAAATGCTCCTGCCCGAGCACAGAAAAGGCGATTATGTTCTCTGACACAAAAGTGTGGGACCAACTGCCTCAATCCTCATTCCGACTTCCTCAGCAAAAATTTTGGCATGCGAACGTATTTGCACACTTTTAGTGCATAACTTTCTAAATATTTTTGCCCAGTTAAGCCGTCATAGCAAAGTCGCCTCACTGCCAGTGGCTATATACGTCTCTGTCCATTTGTTTGCTGTCTCTCCCACTGTCGCTTTCTGTTTGTGTCAAACTTTCAATGTCTTCATCCCTTTCCCTAGCGATTTCTCACCGCTGTCTGTTTCTGCCATTTTCATCGTCTCTCTGCCCCACTGATGTTGTCCCATTCACTTCCTGTCCTGTTGACAGTATCATTTCTTTTTCATTTATAGTCGGCTTTCATTGTCTTTAATCACGATTGTCTCCTTTACACATATGTCCATGGGGATGGTTTGCTTGGGGTTTGACGTTTAGCACGCGGGTACTGGGGATGAGAAGAATTGGACAAATTGTTTCGTGCCACAGTATTGGAGAACCGCACACTCATGCTTTATGTATGGTCTCCATTCGTCTCAGTTTTCCACTGTTTTCTCTTTTGCTCCAATTGCTACTATCTGCATCTGTCTTAGTTTGCTGTTGCCACTGTTCCTGACTTCCGCCATCTCGTTTTGCTTCCCACTGCTGTTTTCATGTATATGCCTTTCGCCTGAACTGACAATTTCTCTGTTCCACCATCTATGGCTCTCTCTGCCTGTTGTACTGCCTCTGTCCCACTCACATTCAGCCGAAAAAAAGCGCGAATATATTCGCATGCTAAAATTTCTGTTGAGGAAGACCTAATGAGGATTGAGGCAGCTGCTTCCACACTTTTGTGACAGAGAACATATTCGCCTTTTCTGTTCTCCGGCAGGAGCATATTTCAGATGGTTTCCGTCTTTTTCCTGTTACATCGGAGTGTACTGATTACATAAAATGAAATCAATGTACAAACGTCAGACCTAATTGACAATGTAGTAGTTTACTTTCTTAAAAGAGCTTCAAATGCTGATGATTGCTAAACACGCTTAACTATTTTAAAGAAAATTGTCAAACACTAACAATATCGTTCCATGAAAAGCATGTAAGTATTTTCGAGTCCAGCTGAGAATTTAGTTTTATATGATATTGCTATTTCACGAATATTCAAACCGTTTACGTTGATCCAACCATTACGACGTCGAATTTTGCACGTCCACTGGCCTGAAATATTTACGATGATTTGTAATTTTTATAAATGTCATCGATGAATAAATGGCTACTAGAAACACTGGTTGGGCACCAAACCAATAACCCTTGCTGTACGTTCGCTACGTTACTTAAAACCATAATTATACACCAGACCGGATATTATATGCATATTTGACATGTGTATGTCCGGTAACTTGGAATCTACAGATCTTGGTAATGGATAGTATTGTCGGAAAAACTTTCAAAGCTTCCCGTAATCATAATATTAGAAAGCATCGTAAAAATTTCGACTATTTGCCATGAAAAGAAGTGTAGATTTGCCAATGCACGCAGTTGGATCTCTTGATACCAAAAATTATGATTTTTGTAGCGTATCGCAATAACGAATACACAATTCCAAAACGGATTTTCCAGATAAACACCTAATCAACAAACACATAATATTTTAGTCATTTCCTATTCCTCAAGATACGTTACCACACAATCAGAAATAGCGTTTTCGAACCTATTACTGTCGCGTGGTATCATTCACGGACCTATATCTCAAGAACCACATAAGATATCTTTCTGTTCTAAACTTTAAATAAAATTTCGATATGTTATCTACATTTCATAAGCAGCTACATATAACCTAAAATCAACCATACGAGTAATCTACGCAATGTGTTGTTGCCTCTGCAAACTCTTTAAAATATGTTGCAATAGTTCACTAAACTGGATGCTGCATATTAACTATAAAGTAAACGAAAAGAAAAAACCCCGTCATCCACCGAAGATTTCAATCTTTAAGATGTACAAAAATCAATTTTTTTTCGCCGAGTACCTTTTTTCAAATCGCATGCTAAGTTTCAGAGCTGTCCGAACGCCGTATTTCAGCACAAAACGCACTTTTTCTTGCAAAATATCGCGGTTTTTCGGCCGTATCTTGCTAACGAACTAAGATTTACGAAAACTGAAAAATGCAGAATGTATTGTAAATATTTGCACAATTGTCTGTGATTAGTTATTGAGATATTCACGATTCATGATGCTAAAACGGCTAAAAATCGGGTTTTGTGATTTTGTGCAAAACTGTGATAAGTTTCAACCTCTGGATCTCGGTAACGGATAACGATATCGAAAAAATGTAAAACGGACCTCGAGAATATCATCATAACAACATGTAAAAATTTCGAAGATTTGCAATGAATAGAAAGTATCGAAGTGACCATCCCCACAGTTCGTCCTTTTGGTACCCAACAATCATGTTTTTTTTATTTATTTTGTTTTGTTTTAGATTTTCGCAGGAACCGCCCATCAATGAATGGTGCTTTTGTAAGCCGTTTGAAGCCCACCATAGACTACACGTCATGTACAAAAGCCAACTGATTTGCTCAATGTGGATGGGCTCCAGGAAGTGTGTAACTTTGAAAATTTTGAGGATGTACTGTATGATAACTATAGTATACCCAATGTTCTAATATGTACAAAAATGATAACTAGGCCAAGAACTATCCAGAACACTTTACCCCTTCACTCTGAGATGAATAGAACCTGAGATATGGGACCCTACAGAATAGCAAATTCGCACGCGCCGTTAACTAACATATTTATACCGCGCACGGCAGTGCGCAGTATGATATGTAAGTAAGCTGTTTTATCAAGGACAGTACACACACTTTAAGATATAATCAACGAAAAACATATCAGTATCAAATGAAATAGAACATTTAAAATATATGTACAAAGAAAACAGCGAGGAGTAAAGTCAGTACTGGAATCCTTACACAATTCAAAATCTCTGTCCTGTATCGTTTCAATGTCAATTCTTTATGGGACTGGTTCAAACATATACAAAAACAATCCCGTAAAGTGCCATTGCCACATTAAACCTAACCAGAAATAATTCCATAAATCACAACTTTATGAAAACAAACTGTAAAGCTAGACTCTTTACGTCAAAGGCATTACAAAAACGATTTAGTGTCCATATAAAACATTAATTGTCTACGTCAAAGTTAATTTACCAAAAAATAACTTTCCATATTAGCTAAAAATGAAAGGGAACCTGCCGAAGGCAGAAACTTGTCTAAATGCACACAAAACTGTGCAAGTGTTCATTTGTCCATCAAAGCAAATTAACTACATTAATGGAAGCAAGTTACTAAAATAACATTGCTCACAAATTTACATAAATTGAGGAGTAACAAATAAATGACCCTTTTCAGGACAGTGATCTTATAACTTACTATATACACAGAAATAGCCCAAAGTTCAATCTTTAGTGGGGCTTAATTTCATGAACGTTAATAGCTAACACAAAATTAGAGATGACCTATATAAAATCTTGGATGCCCTTTCACAATTTATGTCTTTATCATTTGCTCCATGAACGACCCGAAACAAAACACAAAATATGATCTGGAAGAGGTCCAAACAAGATAATAAATTTTCTTCATATGTCGTCAATAACAGACTTTTAGAACACAAATAAATTGTACTACAACACAATAAAAACACATTTTGTACCACAGTTATAAAAATGGTAATCACTATAAAATTAAAGTACGCTGAAAGATACACAGAACAGAAATTTGATTAATTCACTGTACTGGACACGAAACACTACCTACTGGGAGGTGAGGAGGACATTCTTCCTTGGGCAACTTGGAGGACATCTGAACACGCATTGACACTACAGCTTTGACACAGTCACCGTAAATAGTTACGAATGTCTCCTACCAACTAATTTCAGACAAGGGTAGGCGCAACGCGAAAACATGTGAGAATTAACTACGTCACTTTCTCACAGGGACAACGTCAAACATTTTATAGTCTCTAAACATAGTCTAAAGTACATAGTTTCAGGGAGGCTTTAAGATTGTTCTACGTAGGTATGACCTTTCACATCATGACACAAAAATTGTTATTTTCCTACTTGCATTGACAATAAGTGATGTCCTGACAGTTCATTCTGCTAGTCATAGCGATTACTCTACTCAACAGTATCCCATTGAGTCCACATTACTTGTGACCTAATCCTACACACTATCCAAGGCTTCACCTTATTGTAGTCTGATTGCAGGCCACTACCTCCTCTTGTCATGAGACAGCGGTTCACCACATTAGTCACTAGCAGTTTTTTTGTAAAGCATCGGGTCGCTCGCCTAATCCCCTTTTAGCCTCGTGACCGGCGGCAGAGGCCTTGTTGTGGCAGCTTCCGTCGGGGAGGGCTGCTGCGACCTTGAAACGGCGTTCGATGGAACGACCTTGCTCGCTTTCAGTAGACCAAGCGGCCCAGCCGAACACAGCTGTCGCAGGTTTCCGCAGCGAAGGCGGGTACTGCCACGCCCCACTCTCGTTCGTCCACCAAACAAACAGCTGTACTGCTCCGTCGTCCCTTCATTGCCGACGGATCCCTCCGCACCATATTTACATAGAACACAAAACATGGATAAGGGCAAACAGTTTACAATGCTTGATGACACAAGTCCATAAACACCCTATACCAGAGTTTTTTTTAATTTTTTTTTTATTTATTGTTTTTTCTGTTCCATAGGACCCAATTGAGGAGTGAGACTCCATGGTCATGGAACAAGTCAATACATTATTAATTGTTACACAAGAATGGTAATAGAAAAATTTTAAGTTGTCCTTTGCACACGACAATCTTAAGACAAAGTGAAAAGAATCAATAAAGAAAAAATAAATTAGCTTAATTGTTTAACTTTTCTAGGAGTTCCTCGACAGAATAAAAGGAGTGAGCCATGAGGTAACTCTTCAATTTAGATTTGAAAGCGTGTGGATTAGTGCTAAGATTCTTTAGTTCTTGTGGCAGCTTATTGAAAATGGATGCCGCAGAATACTGTACCCCTTTATGCACAAGTGTTAAGGTGGTGTGATGCTAATGTAGATTAGACTTCTGTCTAGTATTCAATGAGTGAAAGCTACTAACTCGTGGGAATAAGCTGATATTATTAACAACAAACGACATCAAAGAAAAAACGTATTGTGACGCCAGAGTCAAAACTCCCAGACTACTGAAAAGGGGTCGACATGACGTTCGCGAACTTACACCAGATATTGCTCGAACCGCTCGTTTTTGACCCAGAAATATCCTTTTTGCATCAGGCGAGTTACCCCAAAAAACAATGCCGTACGTCATAAGTGAGTGAAAGTAAGCGTAATAGACTACTTTTCGAGTTGAAAAATCACTTATCTCAGATATTGTTCTAATGGTAAATATAACAGAATTTAGTTTTGGAACAAGATCCTGAACATGGGCTCTCCATGACAGCCAACTGTCTATATGAACACCTAGAAATTTGAACTGTTCAGTCTCACTTATCACATGCCCATTATGTGTAATCCGAATGTCAGCTTTCGTCAAATTATGTGTTAGAAACAATCTTAGATGGGGTCCGGATATTTCTGAAAATTGTTATCGAGGTCCAGATGTAAAATCGAATGTTATGTATTAGTTTTTTATTTCACTTTTCACTCACAAAATAATAATAAATACAACAGACAGGCAAATTTGTATTCAAAAATCCAGAAAAGTCATTCTTTAATGACTTTAATTTTAATTTTCAGTCTAAAAAATATAAAATACAACAGATGTAAAATAATAATTTATAAAATATTCCAGAAGAACTCATTTGCTATTTATTTATCTTCAGTTTCAGTCGCAAAAAGTGATAAAATCTTTTATTGAAAAGTCCAGAAGTAGATCTGCATTATACAACATATTTTAATTTTCACTAATAAAGCATGAGATAGAATGAAATGCGTGTATATGTGTTAAAAAGTTTCTTGGAAAATTTACATTTGCGGTCTTGAGATGGTTCTTAAAGTTAAGTTCATGTGCGGAGCAGCTTATGCGAATAGTGTCTTCAAAATGGGCGGTTGTTTTGAGCGAAAATTATTCACCAAGAAATTCATTTTTGAAAATGACATTTCACAAATATATCTGGAGCTAAACAAAGCAGCCAGGTAGATCGCTAATTTTTTGCATTTTTCATATTTTTCCGGGACATGTTGATGCCAAAATTCTTCAGTAGACACAGTTTTATACGTTTGCAAGAAAAGTCTTCCTGCAATTCTGTTATCTCCATTTGGAGTAAAGGCTTTGAAAGGTGGAACAACTTCGCAACCACATCCGTCCATTCTGCTACAGGAGAAACCTCAAAAGATGATTTTAAGAAGCGTGATAACTTGTGTACTTCGAAAAGTCTTTGAATCTTACTGAAAAATACCTTAAGATCAGCCAAGAAATTTTATAATATGGAAATGTCTATTTAAGAATTATTTTCATATTAAAAAATTGTTGCGAAATGAAATTCTTGCCTTAAAACGTCTCCTACAAAGAACCTATTTGCGACGTAATGATACACTTTGAAGCTAATCAAATTTTTTTCAATAATTTGAGTATGTATCTTTCACTTTCAACATATTTTCGGCGGTCCGGTTTTACACCTACCTGTCCGCCAGTTGCCGACCGCTGCTCTAAACCATTCACATATTATGGACCATTAAATACACTTGTCCCTCACTGGATGTTAAACAACGATAAAATAATTTGACAAAATCGTTCTACACACTACTCAGACTGTAGTGTACAAGGCCTATACATGTAAGAAAGCTGCATGACTAGACGCAGTGTGAACCTGCCTAAAAGGCTCTAAACCATAATAATCACTAACACAATATATTCAGATAAATTTCGCCTTAAGGCCTACAACATATACAGAGCATAATAGTTACTTTATATTTTGTAAGGATAAATCATCGGAGCATGAAGTGCTCCTGAGCCACTGAAGCGGTGCTCATCTTACAGATCGCCTTAATGCCTATGAAATCGTCGTCTAAATTCTAACGGAATTTACCGCATAAGAATAAATCAAGCGTTATATGAACGACGAAACTTGAGACTAATCATGCTCATTTGAACTATTTAGTACTACAACACATTACAAAAGTGCCAATAGAATGAGAGTACAACACCACAATGTATACTATTGAATGTTAAATCATTTCCTAGACTAAGATTTAATTAAAATATTTACGAGTCTTTTTCTCACGTGAAAAAAATTGTTATCAGGAGTGAACGTGAATTTATGTTAGTCACTACCCACTTTATGAACCTAACCCTGTGAGCCACTAATCTGGTCCTACTCTCAAGTCAAATTGTACTCATCTCTCATACAGCTTACTCAAGGTTACTACATTTCCAACAATTAGTTCTTTATATATCCCAATAAATTTCAAAGAGTACTAGGGAGACTACGCTCCCTTCTGCTAAACTCCACATCAGTATAATCTACAAAACTTTCTGACTACAGTTACAGCACCACATTGTCAGAAACAAAATCCTACTCATTAGCATATCAACATAGTGAAAACATAAATCAAAAGGTATACCACTGTACACATGTCACCACCTTTATCAGCTGTTCAAAGCTTAAACGTTTCTTATAATTTCAGCTAAAATGCTGACCAACAGAATAGTTGAATATGCCCTCTTTGCTACCTCTTTCTAAAGTAAACACGTAGCTTCTAGAAAATATAATTTATTAGACCGGCAGAATGTGTTAAACATTTTTTATTCATTAAAATAAGGCAGTCTAGATCGCAATTTGTTGCGTTTATTGCTAGCAACGGTTTCGGTTCTATACAACCATCTTCAGACATTTGGCACTATAATATACCAAACAGGGACTTCAGTGATGTCAATATTACATTCTACATTTAATATTAAAATGGTTATTCAATATTTCCAATATATTTTTAATGTTATGAACGTACTATTTTAAACAGAATCAAAGTAGAAGCGTTTACGATACTGTGCTAATAATCTTAACTATTGAAATTTATTACATTAACATATAACCCTTACTATATTTCTGATTGGTTTACGTCACGAGTGGTGGGCGGAGCATCCGGTATTTAACTGAGAGCCTCAGCTGCCCTCACCAGCAGTTGGCGCCTGCTCCGGCCACCGCCATCGTCCACCAACAAGCGTAAAAACTATTATTTTATTAACAATTTTACTATTAAATGTAGAATGTAATGATTGGTATCACTTAAGTCCCTCTTTGGTATATTACAGTGCCTAGGCCTGAATATGGTCCGATAGAACCGAGACCGGTTACCAGCAATAATCGCAACAAATTGCGATCTAGACTGTCTTATTTTAATTATTAAAATTTTCAAGATCGCTGTTAAAAATGCTTTCAAATGTTTTTTATTTATTCACCAAGATCTGGAACACATCTTAATTAATAGTAAGTACTGATATATAAGGTCAAATTCTAACCTAGACATTAGCACACACAATGAATCTTATCATAGGGAAATAGCAATGGGAATACTAACTGACCAAGCTTCTGGCTGATCCTTATTTTTAAATTCCTTTAGACATATTAGCATATTAGGTCCTTTTCTTAATTTCAAATTCTCCACTTGAATCCTGGCTATACCACAGCCGCTTACGTCCATTTTCATAACTGGACTCCAGTTTAAGCTGCTACCTGCAACACTTAAACATGAGTTATCGGCGCGTTGTGGATAACCGAATACCACGGCACTGTGGTCCACCTCAATCGACATCGCTCCTATGGCATGCCTGGAAAACGCAAGTATGTGCTTTCCATGCTCAATTACATCATCCCCGTACTGAAAGAAAAACCACAAAATTTTTGACCCCAAATCAATATTAAGACAATAAGCTTCTATTTAAAAGACATTACTCTCCTGAATCTTATTCAGTAACTTGAGGAACCTAAAGCTGTAACCTCAAATCAGTATCGGAATTAACACGTCGCCACTTACAAAGAAACTATTTCGGTCTTGTCAAACATAATATTCAACCACTGTAGCAATTCAATTACTTATACTTTCCACAACTTAATGTTGGAAATATGGTGCAGAGTTTTAATTTTCCGTGTCTTTATGGTTTGCAGTTCTACTACATTTGCATGGGCAATGTGCCATATTCTATAGGGTCCTACAAACAGATTGAGAAACTTCTTGTTCTCACATCTATTCTTGTGGGACTGACGCTGTGATCTGGTTAAGACCTTATCACCAACTACAGGAGGGAAACGCCACACAACAGCCTTCTGTTTCTGCTGGCGCTTCGCCGCTTTCTCTTTAATGTTGTCGATTGCAAGTTTGACTATATCACTGTGCCGAACTCTTCTTTGGCGTGGGAAACTCGCGGTTCCTCTTACCTTATCTGGCGCATTCTTATTCTGTGCTTCCATGTGGTAATTCATTTAATATCTCTTGAAATTGTTTAAGATACGCGTCCCAACGTCTATGATTCCTGTTACTGTAGATTCTGCACAGTTATACTGACTTGCGAATAACGCGTTGCGCGGGATTCCAGGTCGGATGATAATAGGAAGTGAAGTTCGGCTATATCTTCTTTGTTTTCAGAGCCCTTATCCAAATCTGGGATCTAAACTGCGGACCGTTATCCGAAATTGTTCTATCTAGTAACAGTGACAGGACAGCTAACCGAACTAACTATGGCATCTTCTGCTAATAAGTTGTCCATCAAGTCCTCAAACCCAATTACTCTAATATTTACACTGTGACTATCTTCTAACACAAATTCTTTGCATCTATTACTAGGATACAACTTATGTCTTTGTCACTGTAATTGCACAATAGTCAGGCAGATAGCCCTTAACTCTTGTCATTTACGCTACCATTAGAATTGGGTTTGCTTTCCGAAACCTCAGTGATCTGAACTGGCTGTCGGTCAGCTGACTGCCATCATTTATTAATCCATGAACTCCCTTTACCAAATTTGTTTCCTTTAAGACTACCTCCTCCTTGTTTATATTTGGCGAATGCACGCCTTTCCATTAGAACAAGAGTTGTTGTTACCTTTACTCTGATTCCTGTTATCCTCCTGGTACTGCATTATCCTAACCGTATAGTTATTATAACCTATGTTCTGATCTGCTCCAAGCTCCTTTAAGAGGTTCTGGAAAGCAAAAATCTGCTTTAGTCCGCGTCCAGCAATAGTTATCTCGCTGCGCAGACGATGGGGAAATTTTTGAGAAAAATTTTAACCAATTCAGAACCCTCATATGGAGCGTCCACATACTTATTTCATCTCACTAAATTCTTAAATAATTGGAGCGGCCTACCATGTCTATAGTCCGAATCTGGTGTAACGCCATGCTTCCTATTAAGGTTAGTAAGTCTCTCTTCTAACTTCTGGAAATTATCACCCTCTGTACGGTTCCCTTTGCTATTACCTTCGCTGAGAGCATGAGTCCCTGTCTCAAGATATGCAGAAATTGATTCATCCCCCAGCACACGCATACCAAGCTCATGAAGTAAGGTACGGTTTCCTTCACTAACTCCTGCTTGAATTTCCTTTTGAAGCAAAGACCGTACCTTTTCAGTTTCTGCAACAGCTACCGGTTGTGTACGGTCTGGGTCCGTTTCTCTATTTGTACAAATATTCTCCAGGGTTACAGAAATGTTTTCTACACGCTTCCCAGCACTTAGAAACTCCACGTTCTGGTTCGAAATTCTATCCGCGTGATCCCTGATCCGCTCATAGGGACGATCTTATTGTGGGTCTCCGACACTCGTTTCGCTATCTCCTGCACTTTTGCAGCGCTAATCGTAGCGTCGGAATGCTCTTGTAGGTCGTGCTCAACAGCAATGAGCCTACTTTCAAGCCTTTTTGGCAGTACCACGTAAGCTCGTTTCAACTTTCCCTGAAGGGTCGTTAATTTCACTTATTCTCCCTTTAAGTCTCTCTAAGCGCTTGCCCTGTATTTTGAAAATATTATCATGCACAGTGAAGTGCTGGTTGATAGATTCCGTATTCGATGCATGTTCTGCTCGAATTTTGCACCGTCCCTTGCTCAAGCCCGGTTATTTTCTCATTAAAACCAGACTCGTGAACCGATACTTCATTATGCAAGTCGTTTTTGAGCTTTTCGATTATCTTAACTTCTTTGTTTATGCTAAATTCATGAGCCGACATTTTATTGTTCAACTTAGACTCAAGATCTGACAATTTATTGCTCATGTTTGACTCAAGATCCAAAATTGACGAAGTTAAGGTTAGTAGTAGTTCCCTCATATCGGGAAATGCAGGAGTGCTGCTTTCAATGGCAACATTCTGTCCAGCTGCTACCGACAACCCTGTAGCCACAGGTGCGTCGTTAGTGCCGGCAAGTAAAGTCTCCTGCCTCGTCTCAGCTTAATCGCCCCGGCTACAAGTTCCTACAACTTCACAACCTTGTGCGGTAGGCTGAGAATCAGAAAGGCGAGGGCTAGCAGTCCTCCCGGCTTCCATTGAGCCGAACGCGTCTACCTGCTCCCCAACACCGGCAACACCAGCCCCTGTGCTAATGATCTACATTGTAACTTCGCCCGCAACAGAGTGATGTTGCAAACAAAAACAGGTGTTCACTACCTCACACCGTAACGAAGTGAAATTTTCCTACAGGCACTTTGCAACACACAAAACCTACCAAAATAAAACACAAAATACAGTGCACTCAATAAAAAAAAAGAAAAAAGCAATGCCGTGAAACAACACAAGCAGAATTGTGTTACCCTGAAAAAATGTTATATGTTATTTAGTATCTGATTATTTTACGGAAGGAACAGGTATTCCGCATCCTGGCAGGGTCGCCACATAGGATCATACCCGCTCTCTTTAGCCAGCTCTCTGCACCATTTTTACTACAGAGAGTGCATCTCTAAGTGAACTAGCTCAGTCTGTTAGTTTATTGATTCGCTCAAGGTGTGAGAAGCGAGTATATTCGCCTGATAGTGTAAAGGCACCCTCCTCTCTGCTGTGATCCAAATATGTGGCTACTTACGGCAACATACAAAATATAATCAACGCTTGTGCTTCATTCTTAGATTAATGTCCCTCAAAGAAGGAAACGCACTAGCCATTTATTACATTCACAGCGAAAAGCCGATGGTTACAGTGGTACCCGACAGACAAGAGAATATTTCATTAACTCTACCTGCTCCTCATTAGTCCCTTAAAGGGCAATCAAACTTGAAAATATCAAGCATCGGGCTTTCTTAATATTAAGCCCACTATGGGATTTTTTTTGGATCTCAGGCTGAGGGCCTTCTTACAGAACTTACGATCAGGGTAATGCAGACAAATAAATCAAAGTATAAACAAGTTTATTACTTAATATAAGCATAAGACATTATAAAACAGCCTGACACATATAGGCACATAATAAGGATGTCTGATAAGCAGACAGAATCAGATAAAACAAAATAAAACGAACAGGTTGCCTGTGATCCGGACAAAACTACCAAAATTATTGTCTGGGAAGCAGACTTGCTCTAAAATTATATACACGGTAGTACATCCAACAGGCACAAACAGTACACCTTATGTAAAACGGTCTGTGAAGCAGACGCTAGTATTGTTTTTGAGATAAAGATCTCTAATGATTCTGTCCCATGCTTAGCAACACAGGAAGCACATTCATTCATTTTAAATGCGTGAGCATACAGCTACGCAAACCAATAAAATCAAACAAAGCTACTACCTAACGGAGCATTTAAGAATAATAACTGTTTAGAGAACAATATCCCACAAATAAAATAAACTGAAATGAAAGGACACATAAATCACAAACCTGTAACAAAAGCACACATAAATTACTCTTCTTACCATGAGGCACATGTTAGGCCTTTAACTACTGTGTACATACAGTCATTACCTCTATGAACTTTTACCAGAAGTAATGGCAAATTTCACCACACCTCTGACACGTGCTTTCTGTAACCGTTGTGAAGTTGAGTCCGCATATGAGTGCCTCGTTCATTCGATAACTTAAAATCAGAGCACAACCGACTGAACGGACGTGAACTTCAATTACAAAACTTCTCCTACTATTCTACTCTGCTCTCTTTTGGAGGGACTATCGACACCTGAACAATAGACAATGAAACCACCTAATTACGAACTATTAACGCGCGATTTCGGTTGCATCCAACGAATGAATTTACTTTTACAGGAAATTAAACCAAAGAACGTACACATAATTTGAATGGAAGCAAACTAAATTATGCACCCGTGGTTGCTCATGATGATGAACAATGAAACTGTACAAAATACATGCACTAAATTTACAATTCAAAGTCACAGAAGGTTCTAAAACTCCTCTTTGATGTAATTATGCTTGTTAAAGCAACTAGGTTACACGTTAAGGAAGCTCAACCTATAACAAGCAACATGTGTATGATCAAACTAACACACAATAAAGCTCATAACTTGTATAATACTTTGCACGGGATTTTCGGCTGTAATTAGTGTACACATTATTAGAAACACGTTCCATAGGAAACAGCAACGTAGTAGCTCTGATACTCTGAATTGTCGTAGCTGTGTCGGGAAAGTAACAGAACTCCAAGCGTTAATAGAAAGCACCGAAACACACATCATTGTAGGCAGTGAAAGTTTATGAAGCCGGAAATAAGTTCTGCAGAAGTATTTGCAAATTATATAACTGTGTTCAAAAAGGATAGATTAAACAAAATAGGTGGATGCGTGTTTGACCCCGTCAAAAGTAGTTTTTCGTGTAGCGAAGTTGAAGTTGATAGTTCCTGTTTGCTATTATGGGTAGAGCTTGTACCTGAAAGAAGTTAATAATTGGTTCCTTCTACCGGCTTCCCGACTCTGACGATACAATAGTAGAAAGGTTAAAAGAAAACCTGAGTCTAATTACAAAAACGTACCCGGCGCACACAATAATAGTAGGCGGTGATTTTAATTTACCCTCGATCTGTTGGCTAAATTATATTTTCAAATCAGGAGGTACGCATAAAACATCGTGCGAAATTGTAGCCGGTCGCGGTGGTCGAGGAGACTAAGGCGCTCCAGTCACGGTCTGCACGGCCACTTCGGTCGGGGTTTCAATTCCCCCTTCGGGCATGGTATTTGTACCGTCCTTAGTGTTAGCTAGTTCATAAGTAGTTTGTAAGTTTATGGACTAATGACCCCGTAGATAAGTCCCCTAATCTACACAAACATTTGAACATTTGATTTGACACTGATGCAAAAGCAAAGGAAAAGGCATAGTAAATTCAAACGAACACAAAATCCCCAGGATTGGCGATCCTACACAGAAGCTCAAAATTTGGCGAGGATTTCAATGCGAGGTGCCTACAATACTTATCACAACGAGACTCTTTCCCGAAATTTGACTGAAAACCTAAGGAGATTTTGGACATATGTTAAATATACTAGGGGAAAACTACGTGAAAATACTGGCTATCCTGCCGATGACATCGCTACTGAATCAGAGTTACTAAACATAGCTTTTAGAAACTCATTCACCAAAGAAGAGGAAACCGATATTCCAGATTTCGAATTACGAACAGAGGCCGTAAAGAGTAACGTAGACGTAGATATCATCGGAGTTATGAAGCAACTAAAATCAATTCAGAAGAGCAAGTCTTCTGGTCCGGATTGTATACCCATTAGATTGCTATCTCATGTTGAAGCGATAGCTCCTTCCTTAACAGCCATATTAAAATTGTGTGCCGGAACCAGGACTCGAACGTGGGACCTTTGCCTTTCATTGGCAAGCGCTCTACCACTGAACCATCCTGACACGACTCACGGTCACGCCTCACAACTTCAATTCCACCAGTACCTCGCCTCATACTTTCCAAACTTCACAGAACTCCTACGAAACTTGCAAAGCAAGTACTCCTGGAAGAAAAGACATTGAAGTTATGGGGCGTGACCGTGAGTCGTGTCGGGATAGCTCAGTGGCAGAGCGCTTGCTCATGAAAGGCAAAGGTTCCAGGTTCGAGTCCCCGTTGCAGCACACAGTTTTAATCTGCCAGGAAGTTTCATATCAGCGCACACTCCTCTGTAGACTGAAAGTTTCAGTCTGTAAACATCCCTTAGGCCAGATCTTTCCAAACTGGGTGTCGCGCCACCCTGGGGTGTCGCGTAATAGTATCAAGCGTGTCGGGAGACTAACAAATTTAGACTCCAAAAAAAAAAAAAAAAAAAAAAAAAAAAAAAAACCTTCTCATAAGACTACACAAAATATCCTTCTCTTCATACTGCCCTGAAGACTCGCCGGCAATTAATCATCCGTCTGCAGCACAGATCATGCATTAAAGGAATGATCGATGCATATTAATTGCGTGCTCAGCCGCTAGGCGGCAGCCCTGCTTCAGCAGCAGTAGGCACTCTGGATTCGTTCAAGCAGCAGCCAGTTGCCAGATTCCAGCAAACTGCGCATGCGCAGAGCTGCTGCTGATACTCGACAACAGCTCTTCCCATGCGCAATTTGCTGGAACTGGCAGCTGCCTGAACGAACCTACACTGTACTTTGCTTTCCTTCTCAATAAGCTGCACCTGCTAGTTTTTTTAATGATTTATCAAAGCCACGTCACCCTCGGTAGCGTTTCTTACAATTAAATGGCAATCAATGACACAGTGGCTGTAAAAGCTGTCACAGATTGTAAAAGCAGTCACAATAGTCCACTGACTAAAGCTATTCAGTAGCGATGTTTAGTATGGAGTATGGTCGGGTGATTAACGGAGAGTATTGTTTTAAATGCAGTGATCGTTGGTTCGAACCCTGTTAGGCGTCAATATTTTTTTTCTCTCAGTTTCCTGTATGTAACAGAGTCTGGGACCAGAAATGACATTCATATTTATACTTGTCACAAATATTTATCCATTTTTTCCGAATATGTCGGGACTTCCGAGGTCGTGGTGAAGCAAGAACCTAACAATAGAACTTAAATAATAATTTATCTGTGGTGTCGCACAAGTACAAAGTGCGCGCCACCTACTTTCGCCGCGCGCCGCCATGCACACACGGCGCGGCGTTCTCACGACAGCCACGAGCGCCTTCTGCTGGAACACCCTCGTGGCCACCACGGAAAGACACCGGCACTTGGGACGGAGATAGCAACCAGTTAGGACCTTCGTAATCAAGTAGGCACCAGTGGAGACTTTGCTATCGTACAGGCACTAGGCAGGCCTCTGACAACTATGTATCAACATTCTGCAGTACTATGTAAAAGTTAAGTATTGTTACATTCTGTGCAATATATATCTCTTTCTAATTTACTCGAGTGTTTATAGTTTCTGGCTGCTCCCCTCCGTACCTGCACCAGCGGGCTATCTTTGTTCCTGTGTCGGTCTCATTCTACTCGGCCACCGACACCTACGACGAGGCTGGGACACAAAAGCGGCGACGAAGTTGGGACACAAAATTATCACTAGTCATAAATACATCCTCTTTATTTCTGAAAATAATGTGATTAATATTGAAATGAAATGGAACAGGCACTGTGTTGTCTAAATCAGAAATCCGAGCAGCTAATTTCCAGATACCGTTTTCAATCGATCCAGCAAAACCGTATCTGGCCCTGACATGTCCACACGACAGCGAAAAACGGTTTCCGAAATTCAGTTTTCGTGTTTCGAAAGTTGGGTCGCATGTAGGAGAAGCAAGGATTACTGTGTGAGTTAGGCTTGTCTACGGCGTTACTCTGTTGTACATCTCCGTAGTTCCTAATGTTTCCTTTTCTTGCGATGAGTGTACGTAATTGCTGCAGTCAGGATCAACATTAAACATGGAAGTGCGTATGATGATTTCAGTTTAGTTTACAAACCACATTTAAGCGATACTTTATTTCCGACCCCCCCCCCCCCCCCCGCTAGGACCATCTAAATTGTACCATATGGATTTGCATTACTGAAAGTGTATCGCGCAAAACTGTAAACTATAAAAGGGTGTGGCCATGAGAGAAAGTTTGGAAAGCACTGCCTTGGCCTGTGGCTAAGCCATGTTTCCACCCTGTTCTTTCTTCCGGGAGTGCTAGTCTTGCAAGTTTCGCAGGAGAACTTCTGTGAAGTTTGGAAAGTAGGAGGCGAGATACTGGCGTAAGTAAAGTTGTGAGGCGGCCTCGTGAGTCGCGTCGGGATAGCTCATTGGTAGAGCGCTCGCCCGCGATATGTGAAGGTCCCAGATTCGAGTCCCGGTTTCGGCACACTGTTTTAATCTGTCACGAAGTTTCATATGAGCGCACACTCCGCTGCAGAGTGAAAGTTTCATTCTGGAAAGAACAGATTTGCTTAGTTTTGGTGGGCTTCGGGAAGAGTGTAGGATTGATATTTTACTGTGCAGGGTATAATATCATGCATTGTAATTTTGATGTAATTTATTTTAAATTATTTATTGATCCGTGGCGCCAGACAGCGTCAGCTCTGTTTCATCTGTGGGCCACGCCCTCTCGACATCGATTCTTTCGATAAAGTCGTATGAGCGTTGCCTGCCAGGTGGCGAGATGGGAAACATATAGTCTTCCTCCGCCGCGTGACAGCAGCGTGAAATAAAGTCTCGCTCGCTGGGAGCTGGAGCAAACATCCCCCGCCTTCGCAGCGTGTCGGGGCGCGGGTTCTCGCCGAGGTAACGAGCAGCGGCGGGCAGGCGGTGGCCATGTGGGCGTTCGCCGTGGATCGTAATTTCCAATACACCGTGCTAGACGCCCACCGCTGCCGATCGCTGCTGAAAGGTCAGCTTGTTTACTGGCCGTAACGATGTATTTTTCTGGAGGTTCTCGGAGGTGGATCATACGTAACATCTGGCTGCGAAAAGGGGAGCACCAGTGTGCTTCGTACGCCGTTGGCGTTAGGTGGGTGTTTTCCCTGAAAGCTGGAAATCTGTATTGCTGGTTCACACGGCAGTTTCCGGCGAGCAATTCGTTACTGCAGGGATCTTGTCCGTTCATTGTCTTAGCTTATGTTTGTAACCGACATGTTGTCATAGTATTTTTGTGCCGGTTGTAATTTACCCCTCGGCTTCACACCTCTGTTACTCGTGTGCGTTAGTGTAGTAGTTATGTTATCTTTTCAAGTTGTGCATGTACCCGATGCATTTTCACTATTGATGTGACGTGTTCAGTTATCTGCCGACTTACTCCTCTCCTTAGTGAACTGTTGATATTTCGGCCTTGACTGGCTTCCCTTAACTCACTCTCGGCTTTTGTTGCCAGTGAATTCCATTTTTTATTGTCTAGCAACCTTTGACAATGTCTCTCTCTCTCTCTCTCTCTCTCTCTCTCTCTCTCTTATTTATTTATTTTTCATAACTATGATGAGTGTTTTGCTGTAATAGTTGACTCATGGAAATGTACTGTCAGAAACCTTTCAATCTTTTAGCTACTTACCTTATGTCATATTACTGTTATTTACACTCCATTAATGCACTGTTGAGTGCCAACTGTTACTAGTGCGCCAAGTAAACGGTCTTGAACTTAAGTAGGCAGGTCTGCACTCCTTAATCCAAAAATGTTCACTTGTTTGGTAAGCTTATGGGATTCACTGCGTGTCGTCCCTAAAATTACAAACATCTTACAAACTACCCTATACTTAAGACAACACAAACATGACCGAGGGGGGATTGGAACCCCCGACGTGGAATGGCCTCGCGCATCGGAGCATAGCGCTCTCATTAGTTGCTAGGAAGCTAAGCATTAAGCCTAATTCTTAATTCTCTTCCTCGTCATTGGCCTTTTATTAAATTAACCTGTATGAATGTGGATGGTTCTAAATTCCAGGTGGAATTAAAATACTCATTTTCAGTTGGTGCTTACTACGTTGCCTTCTTACTTGCCTTGCAGTAATGACGAGTATCTCGTGCACTGTGTAGACCCAAGCGAAATTAAGACAAAAAACTACTGCTCTAAAAGTAAATAGTTCAGATTATGAAAATGTCTCACGAATAATTAACTGCCGCGCGGGAGTAGCCGCGCGGTCTAGAGCGCTACGTTGTGTATCGCGCGGTCTCGATCGGAGGTTCGAATCCTCCCTCGGGCAAGGATGTTTGTGTTGTCTTTAGTATAAGGTAGTTTCTAAGTTTAGGGACTCATGACTTCGCAGTTATGTCTCATAAGCTTTACAAACATTAGAACTATTTGACTTGTTCCTTAGACAACTAATGTATACATACATGATAAGGATAGAGGATACCAATTCTTATTGCACGTTATTGATGCTCATAAGTGTTAGTAATATGTGAAGTATGATGAGTAGTTTGTAGTTTCCAAATGAGCGACGTACCGCGAGAAAACTGCATCAATACATGTGTGACATCCGGTCGTCCATTTTGAAGGTTCATTGTTCAGATTGTGGATAAACTTTGTTCCATCAGTACTACATGAATCAGTACTTATGTTCCCCCGGAAAACGATGGGTATCACAAGATACTGTTTCTCCATCACCACTTCGGGTACACACGTTATAAGAAGTCTGACACATTCTCCTCCGGCAATATTTCGGCCAATAAACCCAAGCTTTCTTTCGGCACACTCCATAGACTGTCAACACATTTAGGTAATCTGGTGAGATATTTAGATTCTTAAATACTGTCGTCAGCAGACGGAACTAAAATGGTTCGACGTCTTTTTGTCGGTTCTAGGAAGTGGAGATAACATTACGGAAACCGAGACAGGTTTTTTTCTACCACACATACTTTAGGACGTATGACATCATGAACAATTAGTCATAAAAAACGCATCATTATGCGATGTAATTTAATTCACCTACTTAAGAATGAGAGCACTTAACTATTTGCAACGAACCTGACACATAATTTGAAAACATTACGAAAATTTCTCTCGCTGACAGCCCTAAGGGAATGACGAAAAGGAAACATATTTATCGTTTTCTGCAGTTCATGCAGTAAAACTACGGCATTCGGCATGACGTTACAACTTAGTGCTTCTATACTACTTTGTGTATTCGAGGACCTTTTACGAAAAGTAAATATACGTAACACCAAATATACCTTATACCAATAATCTTACATCGTATAGTTCATGAAATATGAGGTCATAAACTATTAGTTCTACGAAGTCAATTTTAGGCCAAAATGCTAGGAAACGTTGGGCATGAGAAATTTTCGACAGTTGACTCGGGTGGCGTTCTTTGAAGGCTATCCGATTGGCTCCATCTGTGTAGGTGACAAGTCTACCAATTTGTCATCCCTGCCTGTCCATCTCATTGGCCGGAGGGTTACAGTACTCCAGTGATTGGTATATCGGGTTTAGGAGATGGTGAAGCAGTTTTCACGTCGGCGGACGATGCAGTTGGTGCAGGGGGCTTCTCGTGTAGGCTGCAGCTAGTTCGGACGTTTTCTTTCAGATAGTACCTGAAAAATTTCAAACTCTCTTCTGTGCTGAGTACTGATGGTTTTTTGGACTTTAGTTTTCTGAGTTTTCCGCCGGCAGCGGATTGCAGACTTAGAAAATTTCACATGTCGATCCAGACACGAACTAAGTTGCAGTTGTTCGCTCTGCAAAACAGCAGTGTTTTAGGACCTAACGTTGCTAGTAAAAAGAAAAGAAAGTTGCAAACAAAAATCCCTCATGCCTAAAGGAATTTCGTATCAATTTAGCTATTTTATAAAGAGTAGCTTTGTTCTAGAAGTAAGTAGACAGAGAATGACGTAAGAAAAACGAAGATACGACAACGATACCCCAAATGGTGAGGCAATTTCACTGCAAATAAATTTGTATGGAAATATACAGTTGTACTGTGAACATAAGATCAAGTAAGAGTAAGTTGCAATGGAAATTTTGTAGTTAGCACACTTGCATGGAAAAATTATTACGACGTTTGTTTGAATGAGGACAGATCACAGTTATGGCAATGTAGAGTTTGCGAAATCATGAAAGTAGATATAAGTATTAAAAGGCCGAAAATTGGCAATTCTCACGGTTTCCAATAAACAGCTAAAAGCGTTGTCATGTATCATAACTAAAGTCCTCGGAAACATTTTTACTATAAGGTCAGTTCTCTACTCAAGTGGCTACGCAGGCGGTTATCAAATCCAAGGGCAGAATTACAACTATTAAACAATGCTCGCACTGGCTTATCTTGGGAGTCTTTTGTTCAGACTTTTGGTCTGACTTAATGTTATGGTTGTATCAATATTAAGTACTGTTTCAAGAAATGAATAGCTAAGTAAATACACTTAGTTCAACACCAATGAATTACTGATGGAGGATAAAAAGCAAGAAGTTGACTACATGCCATCGGTGTATTATATAGAATAAAGTCTGCAACAAGCTGCATAGTTCACTGTATTGTTAAATGTCATGAAGTGGTTACAATATGACATTATCTGACGCGTTTCTGCCTGGGTCATAATCAGAAACTGTCAATGGAAAATAATAGTAACTATACAGTGTGACAACAGACATATTGCAAAAACAATGTATACAACTTTTTTAACAGATAAAATTCGGCATTCATCCGTGTGGTTAGAAGCCACCGTTACACATTAGTTACAAGTTGGTCGGTAATGTTCCTTACATGTTTTTGACGTAACATCACAGAGCAGACTGAGGGTACAGTAATGGTACAATACATGTTTACAGATAATAGTCGCCAGATGGCGAGCCATTGTTAAACATATTGTGTAGTGGCGCCATGCCAAGTGAGGATACGCTAGGTAAAATTAAAGTTTAGGAGTACAAAAGTAAAAAGGGGGGGGATGTAATAAAACTAATTAACAAATGCTCTTTACATCATTTTCCTATCAGGAACAAATGCCAATTATATCGTCTCATAATAAATAAAAATCAGAGATCGGTCAGAATGGTTGATTACAGAAACAGATCGCCAGGAAGCTATACTATTACAGCATATTAATGACAAATATTTACAACCTTATAGTAATAATTATACTCAAAACTGAAGTTACTTCATTGAAAAAGATGAGAGATAAAAATGAAGGGGATGGAACAAAACAGCTGTTTATAATATAAAAAAAGAGTGATAGAGAGTTTTAAAATTATAAACAGTAGTGACAACAGCTGACGAACAATATACTAACAAGGTCACAGAAAATAGAAGTTCTGACGATGAACATCGTAACAATGGTCTTACGTATATAGTGTATATTTGTTTATTGGAAACAACTATATAGGATGCTAGATTTGAACACATTTCTAAGATATTAACATGTTATCTGACTACAGAGTGTATCTTAATTTTTGTGAAGATTACACTTTACACACGTCAAAACAAGATTTTATAATCTAATACAGAAAGGGGAATGAAAAAGAAAATCAAGCCGAGATTGAGGGCAGTGGTTCATAATGGAAAATAAAATGTAACATAATGTCATTTACACAGGTAAAGCTACAATGGAAATTTCTTATTTTCATTTTTTAATAATTCACTTATTTATTTATTTTACATCTATATTGCACTCTGAATAGAATTTTGAATACTGGCACTTTTATATATATATATATATATATATATATATATATATATATATATATATATATATATATAATGGTTGAGCATCCAACTAACCAGGGTGCATATTATGTAACGCGAGATTTGTAGCTACTCTTATGCCCCCAGCTAAATGTTACAGAAAATGATAATGGGTTCATGGCAAAACCAAGGTTGACATACCCTGAAAATATGAGTAGGGGAAAGATGTCGATAACAACTAGATGTGGTGGCATACACTGTAATCGTGGCCATGTCTCTAAAATATGACAATCACAGAAGTGGTTGGGTATAGCTAATGGTTTTAATGAAGATTGAATATAACAGACACCATCATTCAACCAACAAAATGGAAAATTAACCAATTAGTTGAGACAAAACAAATAGTAAAAAATATCAGAAAGTGACAGATGGACTTGGGTATTTAAAATATAGTTAAACATGTGAATAAACTATCTGTGTCCGAATTAATTTGTTCGTTCAGAATCCTCTGTGAGTTGTTCTTATGATGTCACACATTTCCATGACTTCAAGACAATTTAAATTTATGCCCTTCGACTCAATGTGTAAGATGGACATAACGCACTAAGACCTGCCTTCCAGTGGTTTGGTGCCAGCCAAGAGTAGTTGTGACCAGTCTGCCCCCATATATATATAAAGTCATATTGTAACCACTTCATGACTTTTATCAGTACAGCGACCTATGCAGCTTTTTGCAGACTTCATCATGGTCGCCTTCCTCCTCCGTGACTTTATGACACAAGTTATGGTGTATTATACCCTTCACACTGAGCCGTTATTTCTAAAATTCGTTCATGCTTCGCTCGAAAAGTATTGGTCATACATTTTTCTGATACACGTGAAGCCCTGTGGCTTAAATATGTGACAGCAATGTTACGGTCTAGAAGCTATTCGAGACGTAGGAAGATAGCGGTGTCAAACTGCAATGAAATACGAAGCAAAGTTATAGCGTTTTAGTTTAGTCTGAAAGGCTTGCTCTATCACGGAGGTAATAAACTAACACTGGCTCCGTAAAAACAGAAATTTAGTTATCATAATCGCCTGTAGTTTTCTGAAAACGATCAATCGCATTTTATTAGTACGATATTGTTGCATGACGGACCCTAGTGAAACCTACGAGAAACTTGTGCTAAGAACAGCAGTCTATCCGTCTTTCCCTCATAGACGAAAGTGCAGATAATACATGAGTCTTGTAGTTGCTATATCCGTCTGCTGTTTTAAGCCATTTAGTTTGTTAGTTCGATCTATACACCAGTAAATTCAACATATTGAATGCATGCCGTAAGTAATTTTTCTATTAATTTTAACATCTTTTAACTGAAAAAACGTGGTATTATCAAATTTATTTGTTGAGATTACCAATTAACACCTTTCATATATACTTGATATTTTTCAAGCGAGAGGGCGATCTAAATTATTTGTTAAGAATATATGTGTCAAGATCACTTGCTCATTATTTTATTGTATCTTAGATGACCGGTTGCGACAATCTTAGTTGTCATCGCCAAATACGCAGCTACAAACTCTTACAATATAGCACCTCATGTGACATAGTACTTCATTTCTAAGTTATAAAAATCACTTACTTAACACAGTACATTTAAAAAGCTATTATGTAAGCCCTGCGACTTTTATAACTTAGACAGGAAATATTATGTCACAGGAGGTTCTATTTTGTAAAACTTTAGAGTTGCATATTTGCAAATGACAACTAAGATTGTCGAAACCGGTCATAAAAATAAATAAAATATTCAACAAGCGAACTTGACACATAAATTATTTACTAATAAAACCTATTTAAATGTATACTCATTCGATATGATATGTTATTACTTACCTCGGGGCAAAATACTTCTCAAGGCAATTAACACAATTATTATGTCAACACGTCAGGCAAAAAGCTTCTTCACCTCCCTACCTTCGGAGCATTGGCTTTGTTCTCGACTCTACAGTTGCAGTAAGAAGAAGTTGTATAAGTTGTATATGATTTCATTTTGCATTTTCACATTACTTTTATTGTAAGCACAATTTTTTGAGAAATGTGAAGTGCTTCATAAAACTAAATATAGAGAGAAATCACCAATATTATGTTTGTATATTATGACAAACCTAGCATCCTAAGAAATCAAAATTAAATACGACTGAATACAACCCTAGGACCAGTTTGCAATGAAACACCAGAACGATTTTTTTTTTTTTTTTAATTCTAACACCTAATTGTACACCAATAAACGAAATATCATTCGCTAGTAATTTTATCCGAGTTTATCACGAATTAAGTACGCTTAGAATTTGTATCAATTATTTTATGCGTGAAAACAGAGGCCATTTACTGAGAACTGAAAGAAACATTTCCATTATCATCCCCGAGTAACGTCACTCACCTAATTGAGGCTTATCCGTTTCAGAACTAATGCAATAACTATACTGTGATGTACGTACAAGTAGCACGAGGACGAAGAGAATTAGTGACTCGTAAATTTGACCTATACTCTATACCCAATTCAATTAATGCGTTAGGTGTAATTGAATGTTTCACAGCAAAGCGGAGTCAAATAGTCATTACGTGTGAAATGTAGTTGCTCGTCCAGGCATGAAATACGATTACGCATGACGCTTATGAAACTGGAGCTAGCGAACCGTCGTGGCTGTGTGCCAATGAAAAGCGTCATTTCGCTAACAACATTCGTCCTCGTCAAAGTTAATAAAAAAAAACAAAGCCATTACTCCACCGCACAGTTTAAAAATGTAAAATGCATTGCTTCACTAAGGAGACATATAGACACTGGTGTAGAAATATTATCCATACTAATATTATAAATACAAAATAATGACTGTTACGCTTCTATGACTGAACCGTTAAATCTATTTTGGAGTAATTGTGTATGATGATAGCTTGATAGCTAACGAAGAACATAGGCGACTTTTGAAAGTTTGTAATTCAATATATTTCTTGTTTTACCTCTGTAACTGGGGATATTGTATATTTGGGCATCAAAGTTTCACTTATGGTTGCTAAGAAGCTTGAAGTCCCATTGGGAAAAATCTTTATTTGGTGATGTTTGAAACTTATCCCATTTATTAAAATTCTCTTAATTCTTGATACGTTGTATGTAACACGATTCACCATAGTGAATACAATGCTTACAAAAGACATCATCGTCTGGAAACCGCCGAACCGATTTCGATGACATAATCGTGCATAATTTGCACCTTGTTTCACGTCTAGCTTCTTCTGTAAGCGATTTAGTCACGATGTAACAAGCAGTTTTTTTACGTACTTTATAATATCATTATGTCCATCTCGATAAAGGAGGACAGTACTTACCGTCATTCTACGCACCGTTTATATTTAAACCGCAAGGCTGTAAACTTTAATCCAGATGATTCAGGTTATAACGCAAGAACAGAGTTCTGAAACTGTTGTACTTTAGATAGTCTTTAACACGTGTGCAAGGAAATCAGTGCGAGCGAAGCCGCGTGTAAAAGCTAGTTTTAATTAAAATGTAAATAGATCGATCTGACTTTTCCTTCAGTCTCATATATCAAATCATGGAATATAGTATTACTTAATGTTCTGCGAAATTTAATAATGGCGTACCAGATAATGACCACCTGACAAAAACTTAATTTCTAACAGCTAAAATTATTGACAGGTGAAACAATACGTTCTTTACTCTTGAACAGATATTTGTTCTTCTAAGGAGTGACTGCGTCATGTCTCAGCATTCAGTACATCTACTACAATGAAAATACTCTGTTATTGTACGCATAAACTTGGAAACAAGCAGTATCCCAAGTGTTTTTAATAATATCAGAGGCACTGTTCATATACCGGAATATACATTATAGTTGTGAAAGCAGGAATAATGTTCAATACTTATATTCTTAAACACTGTAATTAAAATATGGTGTAACTGGACACATTGAATACATGAACAAAACAACAAACTTCAAAAAAAATTGTTATAATCAGTATCTTGTCCTTCAAACAGTTTATACTTCAAGGAGAAAGCAAGTTAGCAAAGAATAAACACAACACATATCCCTGTACATATTCCCCCTGTTGATCAATAAGATCAACCTAAACAATACTAATTTCCAGGTAACGGAACAAGTTTGTTCACTGGTCGTCGCATTCCCACCTTGGATGTACGTACAGTGACCACATGCATTAGTACATCCATTCCAAGATGGGTCCTTTGGATCACTCCCATCTTCCACTGTATGGGACTGGTTCTTTTATCCTTCAGTAGCACAACAGCACCAATACGGATATTGGGCTGGACTCACTTCCACTTCAGACGCTGCTGCTGACTATTGAGATAATACATATACCTTCTCCTCCATAGATGTTGCAGTAACTGCTGTAAACGTCTCCCTTTGGACAGCTTATTAATAGGCACATTAGTGACATTAACTTCAGAATAGCTTAAAAGGAAAGAACCAATAAGGAACTAACCAGGAGTTAGAGGTGACAAATCATCAGGATTATCAGAAAGAGTAAAGGTCTGGAATTTAAACAGGCTTCAACTTGGCACAAGAGAGTACTTAATTCTTCATTAGTTAGCGAAGTAGTACCTACTACACGACGAAGGTGATGCTGACTTAATATTAGCCTCCCATAAACCTCCAAAATGTGAAGCACTTGGTGGGATAAAATGCCAATTGAACATCTCAGTAGATTCAGATTTCTGTACTTCCATTTGGAAATCACTATCTTGTAACAAATTTCTCATTTCCTGCAACTCCTTGTTCGCACCTACGAAATTAGTCCTGTTGTCTGAATAGAGATGGAGACACTTGCCTCTTCTAGCGACAAACCGTCGAAATGCTGCAATGAAAGCCTGAGATGATAAATTAGTCACTTTAGTCACTAGCACGATTCGTACAGCATTAGTACAGAGGCAAATAAACAAAGCAACATAGCACGTCTGTGTTGATTTAGTTCGCTGGTATCCAAGTTTCACGACTAAGCGTCCAGTGTAGTCCACACCAGTATTCAAAAATGGACGCGACGGTTACACACGAGAACTTGGTAACTATTCCATCAATTGCTCAGATGTTTCTTTCTTCATCCTAAAACAGGTTAAAAATTATGAAGCACTGATGGAATTGTCGGACGAATTCTTGGAATCCAATATCATTCACGTAACATTGTAGTCAAGAGTTGTGATCCTCCGTGAAGTGAACGTAGAAGCTCATCTTGATTATGAGTCTTGTTAAATGGTGTTTAAGTGGTAAAGTTATCTGATGCTTCACTTCAAATGTGTAATGGTGATTTGCTTAGCCTCCATCCACGCTTAATACGCCTTGATTGCCCAGAAAAGGATGGAGGTTGAATGGTGTCCTTTTTTTTTCCTTTTTTTTTTTCTTTTTTTTTCGATGCAGTTTCTTGTTTGTAGGAACTCTGTTGTGCCATCTTTATGCACAAGTGTCAATGATAATTATGTGTAAAATCCGCGAACAGAAATATTAACAAAATGAACAGGCTTTCTGCCCACATAGTAATTATTTATTATTAAATTAACATGCCTTCCAAAATATTGCAATGAAGAGACGCATTCTAGATCAAACGAATACTCTCCAAGAAAACAGCTACAACTTTTTTCGGTAGCAAACATCTTAAAATAATTAATTTCGTCAACGAAAATACTGATAAATTTGCAGGAATTTGAATGTCCTAAACCGTTGCAAGAGAGTTTGAACTGACGAGCCTAATTACGATTAAAACCTCCGTACTTTACCATAGTGGAACCAGCATCTGGAGCACTCGCCCGTTGCGTTCGTGTCCTCCAAGGTCCCAGCATGGTCTCTCCAGTGCCCTTATTCGCAAACCAACCGAATCTGGTTTTCACGCCATACGCTCCTATTGGTTGAAGTTCTTCCTGCCAAAGCTCAGCGACCAAGGTGCACCCAACGAACTAGCTATCGTCTGCAACAGGCATTAGCTGTTCAAGTTCTCAAAGTAACCTATGTCTCAGCTCTCCAACACCAGTTCTTTGATACTTACCACCAAGACCCCTGCAGAATCCAGCATGCCCTCCTCTCGTCCTAGGAAAGGTCGGGAAGGTTAAGGAAAACATGATGCAAGTCACAAAATATGATGGATAAATAAAATAAATCAGATTTCATTCTTATATCCTTGGGTGGGTGAAACAAGTTAAAGGCCCCACGGCCAACTCATCATCTAATTATGCGCCACTTGCAATGGCAAGTGAACAAATTTGATTTTAAAACTATTTAAAATCGTGAAGCGGCACGACGGTACCGTTGCAAGCATCGATAGTGAAGATGGACATCAGAACTTTAAAGTCAGCTTTGTGAACAATTAGCCATCTCGGCTTGACCACTTTCAGCATTGGAATCTGATCGCAGCACTGCCCCCTACTGACAAACAACTCGTGTATTTCCTAGTTCTGATGTTTGTTGCCTCGATTTCCCACTATTCGCCCCATTCCTTCTCACCATGATCTCTTTGTCTTCTTATCCTGCCTTTCTTTTTGTATCTCTCTTTCTCTCTCTGTTTCTTTCTCTCTCTCTCTCTCTCTCTCTCTCTCTCTCTCTCTCTCTCAAACTGCCACACATATAACACAGACCTTATTATTCAGGCCTAATTACTGCAACAAGTAAGTTGGATAATATAACACACTGCTTAAACGTCCCACCTGTACGCTCATACTTCACAACAGAGCTTACATAACGGCCTTAACTTTGTCTTTTTTTAATTATTTAATTTTTTTAAGCATATAGGACCTCAAGTGGTTAATACAAATCGCCTATATGATAGCCTAGAGGGGGTAGACAAAGTTATATCAACAAGTAACATAACTACAATTCTGTGATGGTGAAAAAATGTGAAATGGATAGGAATGATTCCGGCTGGGCAAGGTTAATGTGGGTTAATACAATAGGAAGACAGGAGCGGCTGACCCTGAATTAATTAGTGATATGTAACATCATATCAAATAATTTGCATGATTTGCCCTGTTTCAGTTCGAATTGTAATGAGACTCTTCTACTTCCTGTAATTGGCACAAAATGTAATTAATAATTTGTCCCCACCAAAAATCTAACGAACTAACTGGGATCTGACTACAAATAATGTTGAACAAAACATCTTTCAAATCCAACAATATTTATTGCACCTTTTTAAGCAGGATAAAACACACAATGATTAATCCAATACTAAAATCATAAAAACCAGAATACATTTATAACCAAATAAGAAAGAACATTCTAATGCATATGAAGTTACTCAATTTGTTACAAAACTGGAAATTAGTAACGACTGGCAAGTCAGACACCCCTATCGTGAAATAATATAATGTTCTTAGCGGGATAATCGAGTCGGAATACCAGTGCAGGTTTGACTTTCCTAACTACACAATCCCCACGGATATATCGACTACATGTTGCTGGAGACCGCTTTGCCATACATTGCCAAACTGACAACTTGCGTGTGAAGGAGCTGCGCTGCAGTGGCGTGGGGGCAGGGCGACTGTGAGCTGAAAATATGCGCGACCACGAAATAAAAAACTCGCTCTGTTACTCGGAAGCTACACTCCCTGCTATCAGCCTCTGTGCGCTCGGCAGTACACAGTGTCTACGATCTCAAACAATTCTGCAAAGTCAGGACCACTTCAGTGAGCGCAGACAAGTACACAAGAGTACTGAAGGTCTAAATGACTCCAGAAGTTGAGTATATCACACCTATTGGTTCGGTGCACTATTATTGGCTGGCTGACCTTATTCAAACCGAGAAACAATCCAAGTATAAATCTCAGAGTGTACCCTGAAACTTATTCAAGTTCACTCATCCAAGTATCGGCTCAATAAGCAAAATCTCCAAGTCCGCACACTGGGAGGACAGGATGCCACCAGACGCGTCTGTACTCCAGCGCTACTAAACACGAAGTCCCCTTCTATCGCCGCGTGTCTGCGCAAGACTCCCCCCCCCCCCCCCACCAAAAACCGTTTTTACGTAAAGCCAATCAGCGTCGAGTTCTCGAACTCCAGCCAGTAAAATCTCACAAGACAACCGCTGATTTCGAAAAGCTGGCGCTTTGAACATCAGCCAATCAAAGACGGCATCCCTTCCACACACACACTTTTGGCCCGATTCTCACTAAACGGCTCTGAACGTCGCCCGTGGGAGCGGCTGCCTAGCCACCAGCAACATTCCGTCGCTTTCCCTTTCTGACCCTCGGCCACTGCCGTGTGCCCTGCTATCTTTTTCTAAAAAGCACAGACGATGCCTCTCCTTCACAGTTTGGGACACAAGGCTACATTTTTACGACCTACTGCCCTGCCAGTGTGCCACCCAAGGCCAAGGCGCCCGGCCTCCTACGGCACCGCAGGGCGTATGTAGGAAGGAATTCGCCCTCTCAGGCCCAAGTCAGCTCTGCATTTTACCTTAGCAAAAATCTTCCCTGCATCGTATTCCCGACAGCAATAGAAACTTGTATGTACAGGACACATTAAGACAATACGTCAACAATAAACATCGATAATAAAGATGAGAGATGGACTGCCATCTCTCACAATATTTATTGATTTGTAAGAAATTCACGCGTCTTTGTCTTTCAGAACACCTCCAAATATTCGAGGAAATAATATATAAATTGTTTTTAGAGTTTCAACACAATACCATCGTTTCTTGTACTAAAATAACAGTCCGTTATGAAACTTCCTGGCAGATTAAAATTGTGTCCCGGAATCGGGAGTCGAACTTGGGGCCTTTGCCTTTCGCGGGCAAGCGCTCTACCGACTGAGCTATCCCGACACGATTCACAACTTTACTTCCGCCAGTACTTCGCCTCCTTCTTTCCAAACTCCACAGAAGCTCTCCTGTGAACAAGCAAGACTAGCACTCCGGAAGAAAGGATATGGTGGAGACATGGGTAAGCCACAGCCTAAGGAATGTTTCCAGAATGAAATTTTCACTCTGCAGCGAAGTGTGCACTGATATGAAACTTCCTGGCAGCTTCAAATTGTCTCCTGGAACCGGGACTCGAACTTGGGACCTTTGCCCGCTAAAGGCAAAGGTCTCATGTTCGAGTCCCGGTTCCGGAACAAAATTTTAATCTGCCAGGAAGTTTCCAATCAGCGCACACTCCGCTGAAGAGTGAAAATTTTCATTCATCACTCCGTTACTTCAACAATCTTCGAGCTGCAAAATTTCGTCCCTTGTGTGTCTGCTATATAAAATTTCATAACGGGTCAATTGTGTTTAGAGACAGCGATTCTTGCTCCCTAGGACAAATGTTTGATAATTTTCTTATGCCGCAGAAAGTACACCTGAAAATTTTGGCAGTCTTTTTGAGCTCATTATCACTTTAGTTGGGGTGTTTGTTAGCGAAATGTTGGATAGTCTAAGCAGTTTGATGTATAGAATGGTGCAGTATTCAGTCACAGCTATTCCATCAGTCAGGATAATGACAGAAATGTTTCAATACCACAGTATCACGATAAGAACACCATAGCGAAATGATTGAACCTAACGTGTACATTACTGTGGTAAGTAGCGTACCGTATCTATGGCTTTTTTAGCACATAAATCGGGTTGTTTATAGGAAGCAATGTCGACAGATTGGACTACCACATACTTCCAGTCGTCAAGTGTTTGGGTCTTAGCAGGACATGTTCCACATCTACCACATCTACGAGGATCTCTTCAACATGGATCTACGGAACGAAACACTAATCTAATCTAATCTTATGATCATAGTAAGTCTTTGTGTTGCCTTCTGTTATTAAGTCTTTAGCGTCAGCAACACTCCAATAAAAGTTATCCCTTTCCAGTCCAAATATCATTATTTTGTGAACAAAAGCATTTCTTTGCATATTTCTATTCATAACGATAAGAATAATGTACTTTATTTTAACTTTCAGATTATTTTTGTTTTTGGTGGGAAGTTTGTGATTTCATGCAGCATCAATGAGAGGGATATGTTTCCTATACCATACCTAACGCATTTTTCAAAGTGTTTACTTCTGATTTAGTTATTTTTACTTCCTTACCTAGATATAATATTGTCTTACTGCTTGCACTCTAACTTAGACATTAAACCAAAGTACACGCAATGAATTTTGGTAACGGCGTTTCTCGGTGAGTCTTGCACGGAGATGCGGTGATAGAAGGTGACTTCGTGTTTCGTAGCGATGGACTACGGACGCATCTGGTAGCGTCCTTTGCTTATTGAGCCGATACTTGAACGAGTGAACTTGTATAAGTTTCAGGGTATACTCTAACATTTATACTTGAGCGGATTGTTCTTGGTTTTGGTTTGAATAAGGTCAGCCAGCCAATACTAGTCCACCAAAGCACTAGTAGCGATATACTCAACTTCTGGAGTCATTTAGACCTTCAGTACTCGTGCGTACTTGTCTACGCTCACTGAAGTGATCCTGACTTTGCATAATTGTTTGAGATCGTAGGCACTGTGTACTGCCGAGCGCACAGAGGCTGATAGCAGGGAGTACAGCTTCCGAGCGACGGAGCGAGTTTTTTATTTCGTGGTCGCGCATATTTTCAGCTCACAGTTGCCCTGCCGCCACGCCACTGCAGCGCAACACCTTCACACGCAAGTCGTCAGTTTGGTAACGTATGGCAAAGCGCTCGCCAGCAACATATAGTGGATACATCAGGTTCTGCCTGATACTGGGGATTGTGTAGTTAGGAAAGTTAACCCTGCACTTTTATTCCGACTCGATTATCACCCTAAGAACATTATATTATTTCATGATCGGGGTTTCTGACTTGCCAGTCGTTACTAATTTCCAGTTTGTAACAATTTGAGTAACTTCATATGCCACTTATGCCACTTATGAATAGGTAGTAGACCTATGTTCCTGCAGATATTCGATAAACGGCTATGCTATAGTATGTGTGGGTGGCGCCGGCATAAATGCGCAGATGCGAAACACGAGGTCCCAGGATCGATCTGACATCCGCAGCACTTTTATTTTTAATTATTCAGTCATTTTCGCGAGTTTCAATCCGTATTTTTCACATACGTAACTTTTCTGCTCAGTGACAACTTTGGTAGCGAATATAGTATCAAAAAGTTTTAACTCTTCATTCAGCCAGTTGACATGATAACAAAGAGAAGTTTTGAATGAATGAACGAAATAGTCTATTTTAGTCAGATGTTCTGAGCAGATTGACACTGTCACCAGAAAAATGCAACAGATCGTGTGAGTCATAGCGTAAGTTTCTCCAGAGACAGATAAGAAACTTTGGGTCAGGGCACATATCGTATGGATTTATAAATATCAAACAATATAGCTGAAATAAGTGCATACTGGAAAACGTTGCATTTATGTGGGTACAAAACTTGACAAGCACATACCAAGAGTGTAGTAGCTATAACGACAATCTCCGAATGCGATTGTCTTGACAAAGGCTAATAATATCCCCTTATACGTTTGCGTGCTGAAAGTCTCAACACTAGGGATCGCTGGATGGGTCTCACCTACTTGGCCCAATCTGTGCGAGAAGAAACACGAATATGAACCTTTTAAATTCCTACAATATCTCTTCTGTGCAGGTCATGCGAAAAGAGAAAACTCACGCCAAATGATCCAACTACAGATAGGTGCAATATCAGCTAATATTGAGGCTCACTATTGCTGATGACGGTGTTTTAGGTTTTGCGAAGTAGCTAAACGATTAGCTTTTGAATGAAACAGCACGGGTTTGAATCCCGTCCCTTCCAAAATACTTTTCTTATATTAACCCTTGTAGTTTTAATTATCAATTATAAAAATTTCAATGCATAGTATATATATTTGGTTTCGTTATAACTAATTTAACTAATTAATATATCTTATTTCATCATTTAATTTTCATAATTCGATGAAGTATTAAATGAAAATGATATTTCAAAAATTGTAGCACGTATTTATATGCCGAAGTTATATTACATTCCTTAGGGTGTTCATCGTCAAAGAAAATCTCTACACTATGCAGACTTTACCAAAGTATTTTAAGCGAGAAATTTTATCCGAAATATGCTTCGGTGTAAAGGATAATTTATTCAAGTTCTTAAGTAAATAACTTTTCACTGTTGAATTTTGTGCATACCAAGTGTATGGATGGTAATTGTCGCACTGAAATGATGCTGTAGGATTGAATGTGTTTTAATTGAGACACCTCTTGACATCAACGTTCGTGGCACACTGAAACGTTTAAGTAAATTTAAATTTCATAAACAATAGGTTTACATAGCGAGGGGTAATATGAAATGAACAAAAATGTAAGGAGTACCGGGGTATCGAACCTTGTCTTCCAACTTTGCACTCAAAGCACTTCTCCACTACGCTAGGCACACTCCTCAAAGACGGGAAGTTAATAAGCAGCTTATATAACACCTATTTGTCTGTGAGAAATTTTCGCCACCGTATTCGCTTTCCCTTTAGCCAACTCGGACGGGACATTTTGGTAATTTGAAAGGTTTGTCAACTTCCTTCTCTATCCCACAATCTACTCTGTCAGTCATAAATATTCTGCAGTATAAACTGAAAGACAGAATAGTTGAGGAAATGTCTGCACCCCCCCCCCCCCATCCTTGAGGGTTAAAATTCTAGGAGTAGTAACATCCTCATACATGATTCACGGACTAAGGCGCGATATTTTTGTGAAATTCAGTGTCCTGTTACAGCGACAATCGTAAAAATTGTGGGAATAAAGTTTATGAAGTAGTTTCTGTTAATATTTATAAAGAAACTTTACGCTGTAGCTAAGAATGCCTGATCTACGAAACAGCAACGAATCTAAATCATTAATACGAACGTGTTTCTGACGGCATTTTGACTCGTGAGTTTCTATAGTTCAAAGGCACATGCGGTAACTTGAGAGTAATTTTGCGAACAATTTGTAACAAAAAGTGAGGGAGACGTATGTCGACCACGCTACTGAACACCCACATGCAAGGTCTTGGTATTCTGGGGTGTTCATTCTACTATCAATCGCTGTTTTATGTCCTCTGACTTTATTGAAAGCAGTACGGTTTTTTTTAATAAGTGAAGCATGTCAAGTTACCAAAAAAAGGTGGTCTTAATTTTGTCACCCTGATTTCTTTAATGAACAGAATCATATTTACAACATACCTAACGCAAGAATCATTTATGAAACGTCTGAGACCAACTGAATAACAGTTGGTAAGATTTAGCTGTAGTAGATTGTCGTGTAAGGAAGTTTGTTTACACGTGCTAGCCGTGCTGTGAAGTGCCCTGTTTACTTCCGTTCAAACCTCTGACCGGCCACAAGCACTGACTGGAGGAAGAGACATTCGCTGCGATTGAGCAGAGGCGTGCCTCGCTTCTTCTCGACTGCCCACTAATGTGTCTGAACCTGTCTTTTCTTAAATGGACTGTTTGCCTTATGATACCTGGTTATCTTGATACCGATCTCCTAATGGATTCTCGTCCTAGGTTATATTATTGTGCACTGAATTAAAATTTTTATTATTGGATGGTTTCAGATAGCCCGCCTGTTAGTTGCCATATTTAGCGGCAATTCATAAATTATTAAACAATTAGTCTATAATAACTTCTTTATATTTGAACATTAACATGCCGTGACGGTGAAAAAGGGTGTGCATGGTCTATTAAAATTGTATTCTGTTGAATGTGTAACACATTAACCTCGAAGCAACTATCAAATTACATCTTAATAATGACATGACCGCGGAGGAATGGCAGAGCCCATTGAGGCGCTACGCTACGATGTGCGAGGCCGTTCCCCATCTGGGGTTCGAATTCCCCCCTTGGGCTTGGATGTTTGTACCGTCTGCAGTATAAGGTTTTTCATAAAAAGTTTGTAAGTTTAGGGAGTGATGACCCCGTAGTTAAATCCCATGAGCTTAACAAAAATTTTAACGACATGGCAGTTACGTATTGATTTGAACATCTAGTCTGTTTGTTGGTTTTGAGGAGTTTTTAATGTTTTTAATACCATTTCGATAGTCTTAGCTGCAAGCAAAGAACTAACCTTCGGGAAATCTAATGGTGAAACATAGTACGCTTCTGTATGAACCAAAAATACAAAAGTTTCGAACCTCTGTTATAGTCTCTGTATCTGTTAGCTGGTTCAGAAGTGAGTTTTATACACAGCTTCAAGACGAATTTGAAAGTAATGTATAAAATCCATTGCTCCACGACCCAAGTTATTGGCGCTTACCTTGTATACTATCGATATACCCGGAATATTACTACTATATATCGTACAAAGAGCTTTGAAACCTACTTCGAGAAACCTACTGGAAACCTCTGATCTCAATAAAACGACATGTCGTTTATGGCTGCTTACCATCAACAATAGTTATGATAAAGGGTTTTATTTTTTATTTGGCCTTCATCGCCCTTCCAGACGAACCTGCTCCTTCCACAACGCTTTTTTTATACTTGCTTAGTCTTCTGTACTATAATTGTTCACAATATGTTATTCGTTCCCTAAATTAATGTTTAAAAGTAATACTGTTCTCCCTCATTGAAAAAAAAGTAAACAATATTAAAATGAAATTATAGATTAGAACGTTAAAACATACTACATCCGCTTTAAAAGAAATATACTAAAAATGATTTCATTTCGTAAGTGAATTTCTTTTCTAATCTATTGAACCTCGGTGTTTCTCAAACAGTTTGACTCTTTTGTATCCCATCCTCGTCGCCACTTTTGTATCCCATCCTCGTCGCCACTTTTGTGTCCCTACTTCGTCGCCGCTTTTGTGTCCCAGCCTCGTCGTAGGTGTCGGTGGCCGAGTGGAATGAGACCGACACAGGAACAAAGATAGCACGCTGGTGCAGGTACGGAGGGGAGCAGCCAGAAACTATAAACACTAGAATAAATTAAGAAAGAGATATATATTGCACAGAATGTAACAATACTTAACTTTTACATAGTACTGCTGAATGTTGATACAGAGTTGTTAGAGGCCGGCCTAGTGCCTGTACGATAGCAAAGTCTTCAATGGTGCATATCTGATTACGAAGGTCCTAACTGGTTGCTATCTCCGTCCGAAGTGCACGATCTCGTTCAGTGGTGGCCACGAGCGGGGTTGCAGCAGAGGGCGCTCGTGGCTGTCCTGAGAACGCCGCGCCGTGTGTGCATGGCGGCTCGCGGCGAAAGTAGGTGGCGCGCACTTTGTACTTGTGCGACACCACACCTGGTGTTCCCGCCCGGGAGCACAACCACATCGTTCGTCCCCGGACTACGAGATCCCTATGGAGGTGGACGCGCCTCCTACGCAGTCCGCCTCTCCGCCTCCGTCGCCGCCGCAGCTGACAGCATCACCGAGAGGGACTCCGGGACCGTGCGGGCCCCCCCAGCTTGGGCCACGCACCTCAGAAGAAGATGACCTGCTCAATCTGGGCGGCAGGGTGCGCCCTTCCCCAGGTTTCGGTGGGTTCCCTGGAGGATCGCAAGGCGGATGCCGGGGCGCGGACGGCGTCTCGATCCCAGCCTCAGCTACGACGCCCGTCCCACCAGTAACGCCCCCGCCCAGGCCCTCCTCCCAGTGCCGTCGCCGTGGCCCTCAGCCCTACGCCACGACGGCGCGGCGGTTTGGGGGGGAGGGGTGTGGTGTCGCACAAGTACAAAGTGCGCGCCACCTACTTTCGCCGCGCGCCGCCATGCACGCACGGCGCGGCGTTCTCACGACGACAGCCACGAGCGCTCTCTGCTGCAACCCCGCGCGTGGCCACCAGTGAACGACATCGGTCACTTGGGACTGAGATAGCAACCTGTTAGGACCTTCGTAATCAGACAGGCACCAGTGAAGTCTTTGCTATCGTACAGGCACTAGGCAGGCCTCTAACAACTATGTATCAACATTCTGCAGTACTATGTAAAAGTTAAGTGTTGTTACATTCTGTGCAATATATATCTCTTTCTAATTTACTCTAGTGTTTATAGTTTCTGGCTGCTCCCCTCCGTACCTGCACCAGCATGCTATCTATATTCCTGTGTCGGTCTTATTCCACTCGGCCACCGACACCTACGACGAGGCTGGGACACAAAAGCGGCGACGAAGTAGGGACACAAAAGACTCGTTTCTTTTCTTTGCCAATGGTAGCCAAACAGTGGGTCCTATGAGTAGCACTCTTATACTGTTACATACTAAACCATTATAAATAAATGAACGTCTTCTGCTAATACCGCTTCCGCAAATTCGAAGCCTATTGGGTATTCTCGTTTCTTATTATTTTGGCGTGGTGTCTGTTGTTTCGGGCATATCCGAAGTAACAGACACCATACCAATATAATTAATTACGACTCGCGAAGACGGCTATTTGTGTGACAAGAAATACAATAAGTTTTGAACCTCTTGTCATGGTCTGTCAGCTGGTTCAGAAGTGCGTTTTGGACACGGCTTCAAAAAGAATTTAACAGCAATTTTGTGTATGTTCCATTACATGACGACCAAAGTTGGTGACGATTACCTTCTATACCATCGATATACCGGGAATATTACTACTATATATCGTACAAAGTGCTTTGCAACCAACTTCGAGAAAAAAACACTCGTAAAACCTCCGACCGGAAAGAAAAAAAAATCAGATATCGTTTATGGCTTCTTACCATCAACAATAGTTGTGATAAAGAGTTTAACTTCTGTTTAATTTTTTAAATTTTACCTTCATCACCCTTCCTTACCAACGTGCTTCGTCCACAATGTTTTTTTATACTTGTTTCGTCTCCTGTACTATAATTGTTCACAATTTGTTAATTTATTTAGTCCCTAAATTAATCTTGAAACGTTATACTGTTTTTTCTCGTTGAAAAAATACAAAATAATAAAATGAAATCATAAATTACAACCTTAAAATATACTGAATGTGCTTTAAAAGAAATAAACTAAAAATCGTTTCATTTCGTTGGTGAGATCTTGATTCTGTTCTAGTGAACTCCAGTGTTTCTCAAACTGTTTGAAACCTTTGCTTTTTTGCCTATGGTATACAAAAGGTGGATCTCATGAGTAGCACTCTTACACCGTTACATACTTAACCATTCTAAATAAATAAACTTTTCCTGCTAATGTTGCTTTGAATCACGTATAACCGCCTTCTGCTTCCGCAACGATTCGAAGCTTATTAAGTATTCTCGTTTCTTATTATATTGGTGTCGTGTCTGTTTTTTCGGGCTATCCGAAGTAACAGACACCATACCAATATAATTAATTACGACACGCGAAGACGGCGTTTCTTCAATAACTTCACATTATATGTAGTCATACGTTCGACCTCGCACGATAGGGGCACTATAGCCATAGCGTGCAACTTGTGGAAGTTTGAGACGGACGCGGGGCGAGCACTGGGATCCACGTGGTTAAGTTCACCGCTGGACCGAAGCTGGAGACCCAGGTGCGATTGCAGGGCTGCTTCACATTTTCACTTCTCGCCATAGTTTAATTTCAGTGTCCTAATGCAGCACTATCGATCCTATTCTTCCTAATCCTGATTCCGTCACCTACTTCACAGTTGCTTACTAGACAGACTACTCTCCACTAGACCATCGCACCACTAGCGATTAATTCGCCTCCACGTCACAAACTTTACTTCAGCTTCTGTGTTCCAAAGAATGTTGGAACAGCTGTTAAGACTCTCCACGCATCGAAATGGACTAGTAAGCATGGAGGTCTGTGTTCGATCCCCGACCGCATCACAAATTTTAATTCAGTGCTTCACCTTTATCTTTAATGTCTTTGACATGTTTGAGAAGAAAAACCGTCTCAGGTTTCGTGTATTTGCTTTTACATTGATATTCCTTCATAACTATTTGAAAATTCCTGTTTATTTTGTTTGGGCCTCTGTATCTCCCCTTCTAGGCTGAACTTCCCTCACAAATTACGCCTGCATCGCCGATCTTCTATATTTAAACTTTTCGCAGATGTTTTAAATACAATTCTGCACAACCATATTTGTTTTAGAGATTGATTAAGTTTAGAAAATGAGTACTTCTTCTCTCGGAAAAATAAATATTACGATTCCTGATGAAAATTAGTCTGTGCGTCCAGTATAAACTTACAGATATCTGGGGCACGGCTCGCCACCTCACAGCGGCCGGCCAACTAGCTAGCCGGCCAGCCGGCTCAGGACTGCTATGCTTACGTCGGATGACGTGCGCGCCGGGGCCTGTCTTTCTCGTAGGCATCGCTCCAAGGCTGCAGACGTAACGCTGACTGGTGAAGCACGAATTCACTGTCGAGTCGCCACCAGGTTTCTCATGTGATTCAGGACTCTTGGAACATTTTGAAACAAAATCCGCTTCGACTGCAATTAACTTTATTTAAAAAAGCACTACCGGTTTCGCGTCCTGTATACACATCATCAGAGCTAAAATTCCTTAGAAAAACACATCAGCCATTTAGCCTTCCCCAGCGTTCACGTTAAATTTAAAACAATCGAAAGCTTAACTTCACGTCCTCATTAAAAAGTATAAAACTTGAACGCTGTAGCGTTAGTCCTAGTTTTTAAAAATATACTGGGGGTGGAGGGCAGGTGAAACCGTGCCATGTGGAAGCGGTGTTGGCGTGAAACCGACCGAGGCAATAGTCTTCGAACCAGTTACTTGAATGTCCATGTTACGTGATTACAGTTGTGGGTTCACTTCCCGACGGACTTCGAGCTGTCTTTGAGGTTGAAGGAGGATATACGGGATGTTTAACAGTATTAGTAGAGTTTCTTGGCCGGCCGCAGTGGCCGAGCGGTCTGCGGCACGCCAGTCAGGGTCTGCACTGCCACTACGGTCGGGGGTTCGAATTCCCCCTTAGGCATGGATATTTGTGCCGTCCTTAGTATTAGCTAGTTCATAAATAGGTTGTATGTTTAAAGATTGATGACTCCGTACGTAAGTCCCATAAGCTCTACAAAAATTTGAACATTTTGATTTGATTTCTTGTTTTGTTTGCTTCGTTTTTTAAGCAGTCAGATAATTTATTTCTTATAAAGAAGTATTATTTACTTTTATTTTAAGGGACAGTTGTAAGTTTAAACTGTACATATAAAACTATTTTTCATCAGGATTTTTATTTTTCTGTGAGAAGAACTATTCAGTTTCTAGATTCAATAATAGTAATAATAAAACATGGATGTGCAGAACTGTATTTTAAACATCTAAACATCTTCAAAACGTTTAGAGTACAAGATCGCCGATGAAGGCGTAATTTGTGAGCGAAGTTCAGTTCAGCCTAGAAGAGCAGATAAGGAGGTACAAAGAAAAAGAAACAAGAACTGGCAAATATTTATGAACGAGGTGAAGGAATAAGAATTAGGAAGGAAAGGAATCATAGTGCTGAATTAGGGCATTGAAATTAAACTATGGCGATAAGTGAAAATGTGAAGCAGGCCTGCAATCGAACGTGGGTCTCCAGCTTCGGTCCAGAGGTGAACTTAACCACGTGGATCCCAGTGCTCGCCCCGCGTCCGTCTCAAACTTCCACAAGTTGCACGCTATGGCTATAGCGCCCCTATCGTGCGAGGTCGAACGTATGACTACATATAATGTGAAGTTATTGAAGAAACGCCGTCTTCGCGTGTCGTAATTAATTATATTGGTATGGTGTCTGTTACTTCGGATAGCCCGAAAAAACAGACACGACACCAATATAATAAGAAACGAGAATACTTAATAAGCTTCGAATCGTTGCGGAAGCAGAAGGCGGTTATACGTAATTCAAAGCAACATTAGCAGGAAAAGTTTATTTATTTAGAATGGTTAAGTATGTAACGGTGTAAGAGTGCTACTCATGAGATCCACCTTTTGTATACCATAGGCAAAAAAGCAAAGGTTTCAAACAGTTTGAGAAACACTGGAGTTCACTAGAACAGAATCAAGATCTCACCAACGAAATGAAACGATTTTTAGTTTATTTCTTTTAAAGCACATTCAGTATATTTTAAGGTTGTAATTTATGATTTCATTTTATTATTTTGTATTTTTTCAACGAGAAAAAACAGTATAACGTTTCAAGATTAATTTAGGGAATAAATAAATTAACAAATTGTGAACAATTATAGTCCAGGAGACGAAACAACTATAAAAAAGCATTGTGGACAAGCACGTTGGTAAGGAAGGGTGATGAAGGTAAAATTAAACAGAAGTTAAACTCATTATCACAACTATTGTTGATGGTAAGAAGCCATAAACGATATCTGATTTTTTTTTCTTTCAGGTCGGAGGTTTTACGAGTGTTTTTTTCTCGAAGTTGGTTGCAAAGCACTTTGTACGATATATAGTAGTAATATTCCCGGTATATCGATAGTATAGAAGGTAATCGTCACCAACTTTGGTCGTCATGTAATGGAACTTACACAAAATTGCTTTTAAATTCTTTTTGAAGCCGTGTCCAAAACGCACTTCTGAACCAGCTGACAGACCATGAGAAGAGGTTCAAAACTTATTGTATTTCTTGTCACACAAACAACAAACTTTCTTACACCATCAAATTTCGGGCAGGTTAGTTCTTTGCTTGCAGCGAAACCTATCGAAATTATTAAAATAAAATTTTAAAACCAACAAACAACCTCCATGTTCAAATCAATCTGTAACTTCCATGTCATCATTCAGATATAATTTGAAAGCTACTTCGAGCGTAATGTGTTGGACATTCAACAGAATACATTTTTAGTAGAACACACACTCCTTTTTTTAAAGCATCATAACTTGTTACTGTTCCTAGTTAAAACAAACTTATTATACACTTCTTGTTTAGCAATGTAAGAAATACCACTAAATATAGTAACTAACAGGACGTCTATCCGAAACCAACCAATAATATAGTTTTTAATTCAGTGCACAAGCATATATACTAGGACGACAATCCATTAGTAGATCGGTATCAGGCAAACCAGGCCTCATAAGGCACTGTCCGTATAAGAAAAGACAGCTGGCCCCGGTGGCCGAGGAGACTGAGGCGCTTCAGTCACGGTCTGCACGGCCACTACGATCGGGGGTTCAAATCCCCCCCTCGGGCATGGATATTTGTGCCGTCCTAGTTCGTAAGTAGTTCATAAGTAGTTTGTAAGTTTAGGGACTGATGACCCCGTAGTTAATTCCCATAAGCTTTGCGAACATTTAAGAAAAGACAGATCCGGCCACATCCGTGAGCAGTCGAGGAAAGGCAAGGCATTCCTCTACTCTGCTCAATGGCAGTGAATGTCTCGTGCTTGGGGCCGCAAGAGGTTTACGCGGAAGTAAACGGGGCACTCACAGCACGGCGAGCGCGTTTCTCACTCGACAACCTACTCCAGATAAGCCTTCCCAATGGTATTCAGTTTGCCTCAGACGTTTCAAAAATGAATCTTGTACTAGGTGTGCCGGTAATACGAAACTGCTAAACAACAACTCAGGGTGTCATAACATCTGGCCACCTTTTTGTGGTAACTTGACACTCTTCATTTATTAAGAAGCCTGAGTGGTCAACGGACGTACCCAACACTTCTTGTCCTAAATTTTTCGCAAAATTACTCTCCTGTTTCCGCAAGTGCCTTTCAACTACAGAACACCCACGACTCAAAATACGGACACAAACACCTTCGTATTAATGATTAGATTCGTTACTGTTTCGTACATCAGGCATTCGTAGCTACAGCGTAAAGTTTCTTAATAAATATTAAAATTTCTCGCTTAAAATACTTTGGTAAAGTCTGCATAGTGTAGAGATTTTCTTTGACGATGAACACCCTAAGGAATGTAATATAACTTCGGCATATAAATACGTGCTACAATTTTTGAAATATCATTTTCATTTAATACTTCATCGAATTATGAAAATTAAATGATGAAATAAGATATATTAATTAGTTAAATTAGTTATAACGAAACCAAATATATATACTATGCATTGAAATTTTTATAATTGATAATTAAAACTACAAGGGTTAATATAAGAAAAGTATTTTGGAAGGGACGGGATTCAAACCCGCGCTGTTTCATTCAAAAGCTAATCGTTTAGCTACTTCGCAAAACCGAAAACACCGTCATCAGCAATAGTGAGCCTCAATATTAGCTGATATTGCACCTATCTGTAATTGGATCATTTGGCGTGAGTTTTCTCATTTCCCATGGCCTACACAGATGAGATATTGTAGGAATTTAAAAGGTTCATATTCGTGTTACTTCTCGCACAGATTGGGCCAAGTAGGTGAGACCCATCCAGCGATCCCTAGTGTTGAGACTTTCAGCACGCAAACGCATAAGGGGATATTATTAGCCTTTGTCAAGACAATCGCATTCGGAGATTGTCGTTGTAGCTATTACACTCTTGGTATGTGCTTGTCAATTTTTGAACCCACATAAATGCAACGTTTTCCAGTATGCACTTATTTCAGCTAATAAATTGTGATTACTATATTGTATGATAATTATAAATCCATACGATATGTGCCCTGAAACCAAAGTTTATTATCTGTCTCTGGAAAAACTTACGCTATGACTCACACGATCTGTTGCATTTTTCTGGCGGCAGTGTCAATCTGCTCAGAACATCTGTCTCAAATAGACTGTCTATTTCGTTCATTCATTCAAAACTTCTCTTTGTTATCATGTCAACAGGCTGAATGAAGAGTTAAAACTTTTTGATACTATATTCGCTACCAAAGTTGTTACTGAGTAGAAAAGTTACGTATGTGAAAAATACGGATTGAAACTCGCGAAAATGACTGAATAATTAAAAATAAAAGTGATGCGGATGTCAGATCGATCCTGGGACCTCGTGTTTCGCATCTGCGCATTTATACCGGCGCCACCCACACATACTATAGCATAGCCGTTTATCGAATATCTGCAGGAACATAGGTCTACTACCTATTCATAAGTAGCAGGAAACTACGCACGCTTTTGAGGAAAAACCGTGGTTTTGTATTCTGCACAGTAACTGAAACCCACCGGTGTTTAATGCTGTCCTAGTACAGAATAAACGGCTGCGGCTTCTAAAACCAAGGAATTAGCTTTAGAATCTTTCACTCCTCTAATTGCTACAATGGAGAATCACCAAAAGTCGACTCTTAGGTTTGATATTTTACAAATTATTCAATATACTTGTTTTTGCTGTTTGCATTATCAAATTAATGCCTGCTTCTTTGAATAGATGACCGACATTCTAAGGTGATTGTTCAGACGTCTACTTCCTGCATGATGTATTACTAGGTGCGGGTGGTTTGGCGTGTTTATATTTTTCATTAGTATGCGAAACATATCGTCTTCGATACTCGCCAGTGACCAACTCACACCAAAAGATCTCTTTAACCTCTGGGGAAACCAAGTGGCGAGCACCGAGCTCGCCAGTATTCGGATTTCTTGTCGTACTACTGTCTGGATTGAAACAGGATTATATTAAACGACTACGGATTTGAATATCACACCGATTTAATATTCCTAATGTTGCTTGCACGAAAAACGTAGCTTTTGCGTCGTTATTGAAAGAAACGGAATAAAAATACAATTATGTGTTGGATACGATAGTTTAAAGAAATTCATTTGATGCAACACTATTCTCTGTTGCACGTGTTGCGTATAGTATTATCCTTATATTTTCATGGTTACGGAATAATAATTTCCTCACAATGATTGCGATACAGATTGTTACTCAATTATCATGTGTTTAAATGTTCAAATGTCTGTAAATCTATAGGACCAAAATGCCTGGTCATCAGACCGTAGCTTACAAAATGCTTAAACCTAGGTAAACTAACCTAAGGACAAACACACACACCCATGCCCCAGGGAGGACTCGAACCTCCTCGGCGAGCAACAGCGCGCTCCGCAGCGAGACGCTTTAGATCGCTCGGCTACTCCACCGCGGCAATTATCATGTGTGTTTGTTATTGTTACGTGAGGAACATAACGAGCCATATTTCAAAATAGAAGAAAAATGGGAAAGAGTCAGTAATCGAACAGTCGCTCCTTGATCAGTAGTTGACCATTAGGCGAGATAAATAAGCTTATTTTTATCATTTGTTTGCTTCTCTGCACATTCACTTGACATAATCATATCTGGTATTATAATAGCCCAATATGTTGTCGAATGCTTACTATTAGGCATTTCAATAAGACAAGGAGTATGGAAAACTACCAAACACCTGAGGAGAACTGTAATTTGTGATGACACAGCTGGCTTATATTTGCTGATATCTTAGTTGCAACATCAACCGAAAGAGAACCAGTGGAAATGACACGATACCTTCACTCTCGGAAATACCATCAGTGATCTGCGGCGCCAAACGGTTGTCGTCTTTATAGCGCAACACAGGCGGTGGGCGGAAACAGTCAGTAATACTCGGAACATGATGCACCATGATGTAACACTTAACTTCATAACAAAGTCCATTCATGTAATTGAATTAATTCTATGATATGCATGCATTTTTTCCATTTCAATGTGTCAGTAACGTCCGAAAATATTCACGGACTGCAGCATATCAATTCTAATTGCTGTCTTTGTTCATTGAAATTATAAGAAAAGAAATGTGGAAAGGAAATTGTCGGTTGCGAACAGCTTAAAACGCTAAGGCTAATACGTAAAGCAGTTCCAAAAATCAGTTTTCGAAGTCGCTTTCACGTCGCATAGAAAGCATGCGTGTTGTTACAACTGGCTGCGATACTGGAAGATAACGTTTTTCCTCTCAGATTTCGTGTCAGATGGGTAATCGACAGTATGTACGATCGTGTTGCCTAGCTGTATATACTTCCCACCAAGCAGCAGAACTTTGCGGTTGTGTATAGCGATTAGGCGAGGGGTCTCGCGAATTCTGTCACCGACTGTACTTCATGTACGGTAGTTCATCTTCTTACGTCTGTGAATGTGGTGTAAAACTTCATGTTGGACTTTTATAATTATGAACCTCTTTAAGTAAGTGGTCTGCAGAAGTGAAGTCGCCCTTTCTGGGTCTCCAACTTCCGTGGTGTTCTTTTAGTCGTGTTGACATAGCTCTGCACAGACTGACTTATGTAGAATTTACGACAATCACAAGTGATTTTAAATATTCCACTCTTTTCCACGGCTGGTATGCTGCCCTTACCGTTAAGTATAATATGTGCCAAAGTGTTGTGTACATAAATGATGTTTCGGGGTTCCTGCATTGTAGTGTTCTGGCAACATGGAGAGAGGATTTTCCGAACATTCAATTACTGAAATGCAAATATTTGACAAAGTTCAATATGATCGGTCAAACGGAAAATGGATAAAAGCACAGTCTTCCATGCACCGTAGGTATTCTTATATAGACAGTGATACTTATCTTGTATTGGTCAAGCTTGCAGAATTTCATCACGATAGGAATAAAAGTGTAGATTGCTGTTGAAGTGTGTTGCTAAGAATCCTCCTCCAGGAACAGTACCAAATGATGATATATGATGTGCTTTTCCTCTTGATTTAGTGTTGAGGTGTGCAAAAATTCATGAATATCGTAGTAAAACTGTACGTTGCTGACGAAATCTGTTGTAAAGTGCCCTCTACCATAAACCGCACGAATTGTTATGTATGTAGTGCCGTTCCTCCTATTCTGCAAGTCAAGTGTCCCAAATTGTATCCCGATAGGATGAACTGTGAGGAAGTGCAAGAAATACTAAGTGGTGACGTACATTGAAAATTATCAATTTCGGTTTACCGCTATTCCTCTGGGTTTCGCTTCTTTTTATTTTCTTTTACCCACTCCTGAACATAAGTGAAAAAATTTTAATCGGTCAATCCATTTCTGAATTTTTGCGACACTAACGCACAACAGTTTATATTTAAATACGGAGATTATGTCACGGGAGAACGAGAATGATTGAGTGACGAAGTGCAGAGTTGCCGACGAAGACGACGCACGCATCTGCAAATGATAAACGACGCACCTGCGGAAAACTCTTTACCAGCGCGAGATGACAACCGCGGCAGACGATGTGGACCCAACAGTTCCATTCGTTTCGGAATGGAGTTTCGCTCAGCTTTGAGCGGAAAAAGAAGAGGAAGAAAAAAGAAGAAGAAAATCGCCGCGGCAAACTACGACCACCGCGAAATTCAATCAAAGCCTGTCGTCTTTATCAAGCGACGGGATACAGTAACTGAACTGATGTGTCAGCTTCTCTCCTTTTCCCGAAATGAAACCCTACGGTTTCGAACGTTGTACATTAAAAACAAAAACATTCATATGTAATTGAAGGGCACCAATTTCAACCACAGTGCCTCTGTTCTATGCGGGTACCTTCTGATTTCCACTAATATTTCCCGATCTTCTATCCCCGCCTATTTTAATTTTACCGTTTCTTTTCCGACTTGTAGTACGCACTCTATTGTTGTCAGTAATTCACTCTGAGCCTTGTACAACCTCTTTCAATAGCTTCCTTATGTAATTCTAAACATTTCTATGGGTTACATGAAGTAATTCTTAATTTTATTTTTCCGATTTTGTAATTATTTCACTTTTGCGAGTTATTTTAGACTAGACTTCATCCATCTCTGAAATCGCCCCTATCGTGTGTAGCTGCATTTCTTTCGCTTCTTCATGTAATTCTAAACATTTCTATACGTTGCATGCTGTAATTCTTACTTTTCTTTTTCGAACTTTGTAATTATTTCATTTTTGTGGTTTTCCTGAGAAAGGGCCTCATCCGACTCTGTAATCGCCGGCTATCGCGTAGAGCTGTATTTCATTCGCTTCCTTATATTTCTATGGGTTGCATGCTCTAGTTATTTTTCTTTATTTTTCGGAATCTGAATTTATTCAATTTTATCGGTTTTCGGAACCACGTGGGTCCGAGTTCCGACTTCTGGGGTTTGCCGCTAGTCGCCTGAGTTCATGCCACTTCTCATACAAACCAGTACCTAGATAGATTTGTGTGTGTGAGCGAATTAGTGTTGTTTGTGAATCCTTCCCCTTCCAGTAGCGTCAAAACATGTATAATGTAGTCTTGGCACCGTCCGCATTAATCCATGTAAGAGATTCATTTTAATTGTATTAACAAAATTGGTTTCCCATTTTGCTTGTTTTCTATCAGAATAAACAAGTCTAAGTTCAGCATAATCCGTAAGGCCTTCAGTCTTTAATAAATAATTTAACATTAAGGATACAATGTTCATAGATATATACAGGGTGTTTCACTACGTGTGTTTGCCTCTGTAACTTATAAAATAATAGGTGACGGGAAATTTTAATGCGGTAGGTCAACACAAGAAATGTTACACATTCTGCGGAGCTATGAACATAGCTTATTGTATCATTTTCCAAAGAGTTACAGCACAAAGATATAATTTTTTAAATGGAACAATAGTTATTTCTACCGTGCATTGGAATCGTTAAAACCAGCTGCGTCAAAATCAATTTAAACTACATTCCTATCACTCTTAGTTTGTGAGCTACGCCGGTCGCGGTAGCCGAGGGGACTGAGGCGCTACAGTCACAGTCTGCACGGCCACTACGGTCGGAGTTTCTAATCCCCCCTCGGGCAAGGATATTTGTGCCGTCCTCGTTCGTAAGTACTTCATAAGTAGTTTGTAAGTTTAGGGACTGATGACCGCGTAGTTAAGTCCCATAAGCTATACAAACATTTGAACATTTTATTTGGGAGCTACAACCCTTCAAAGTTTCAGGGGCAAATACCACACACTGTACATAATAGATGGCTGTGTGGTGGGTGATAGATGTTATGGTGGTGGGAAGTTGATTTACATGAGATGTTCAAATGTGTGTACATGTTCCTCAATGCATAATGCAATGCGCCGTCGAAAGGATCTGCGGACAAGATGTAACATCGCCGGTGTGACGGAGTGACATGCGTCCTCGATGCGCCGTTTTATATCATTTGGGGATGTGGGCTCAGTGACATAAACACGATCCTTTAGATGTACCCACAAAAAGAAATCTACTGGTGTTAAACCGGGCGACCTTGTGGGCTATGAATGAGGACCATGGCGCCCCAACCAATTTCCTGCAAACCTGTTGTTTAGTTCTTCCACAACAGCACACGCAGAATGGGCTGGGTGACCATCGTGCTGCATCCACATATGGACTCTGGTGTATAGACACACATGTTCAAGGGGACCACCCAAACTGTCGGCCGTAATAGACCACCTACGTTGACGGTCGACAGGTCGTACCCACCGAGGATTGTCTGCGGCCTAGTAGTGCATGTTATGGCGATTCACTGCACCATAATTTGTGAACGTTGACTCATTAGAGAACATAACACTTTGTAAAGACTGCAGCGTGAAATTACGCATGGGCCATTCGCAGAATGTCACTCTTGCACGGAAATCGTTCCCATGCAGCTCCTGGGTCAGTGAAAGGCGGTAGCCGGCCGCGGTGGCCGAGGGGACTGAGGCGCTCCAGTCACAGTCTGCACGGCCACTACGGTCGGGGGTTCGAATCCCCCCTCGGGCATGGATATTTGTGCCGTCCTTAGGATTAGCTAGTTCATAAGTAGTTTGTAAGTTTAGGGACTGATGACCCCGTAGTAAAGTCCCATAGACTCTACAAACATTTGAACATTTTGACAGGTGGTACGGGAGAAACCTGTGGCAGTGTGCTATACCCCACACAGATGTGAGACTGACACCAGCGACTGCAGCAACGGCTCGTAAGCTAACATGAGGATCGTTGTGTAGTGCAGCTAAAACAAACACCTCCATCTCCTCACTTCTTGCAGGTCTTCGTCTGTTACTGCGGCGCATTACCAAGCTGCCTGTTTCCCGAAGTCTTTGTTTGGCACGTAAGAACGTAATTGCCTTCGGGGCTCTTCGTCTAGGATATCTCACGGCATACGCCGTGGCTGCTGCAGTGACATGGTGTCGGCACTCGCCGAGCATCAGCAACATGTCAACGTACTCGTTGTTCGTGTATGCCATCGTCATCCGATGTCAGTAACTGTGGTATATTGAGCCCCGGTTGTTTGTGTGGCTCCAACTGTCGGGTATACGGCCATGTGCGGCGACAGTCGGCAGTCTAACGGCGCATCGAGGAAGCTTCTCGCTCCGTGATACCGGCGACGTACAACTCGGCCGCACCACATTTAGAAGGCGCATTGCATTATGCGCATCGTTTGTGGTATCTGCCCTTGAAACTTTGAAGGGTTGTAGCTCCCAAACTAAGAGTGATAGGAATGTAGTTTAAATTGATTTTGACGCAGCTGGTTTTAACGATTCCAATGCACGGTAGAAATAACTATTGTTCCATTTAAAAGATTATATCTTTGTGCTGTAACTCTTTGGAAAATGATACAGTAAACTATGTTCATAGCTCCGCAGAAAGTGTAAAATTTCTTGTGTTGACCTACCGTATTAAAATTTCGCGTCACCTATTATATTATAAGTTACAGGGGCAAACACTCTTAAACACCCCGTATATATAAATTCTACTTCCCATAAATTGAAGGGCAAAACACGAAAATCTACATATTACACTGAAACACAGAGTTGATAATGATGTAAAGCACGCTTGGAAAGTTCGCTACAGGGTTGTAGACAACCAGTAGTATAACCTTATGACATAGCTGGGCAGGTAGAGTAGGCTCTAGAGTTTCCAGAGAGACCATATCAGTGCATGTTGCCGCGGTGGAGTAGCCGAGCGGTCTAAAGCTTCTCGCTGCGGAGCGCGCGGTTGCTCGCCGTGCAGGTTCGAGTCCTCCCTGGGATATGGGTGTGTGTTTTGTCTTTCGGTTAGTTTACCTAGGTTTAAGTAGTTTGTAAGATACGGACTGATGACCACGCAGTTTGGTCCGATAGATTTACAAACATTGAACATTTCTCAGTGCATGTTCTATTTCCCAGGTGTCGAATTAGGTAACATGATTCTTTCTGAGGAATCAAATGTTCAAATGTTTTTCAATCTATCGGATCAAACTGCGCAGTCATCAGTCAGTAGTTTACAAACTACTTAAACCAAGGTAAACTAACCTAAGGATAACACACACCCATGCCCCAGGGAAGACTCGAACCTCCGACGGCGAGCAACCGCGCGCCCCGCAGCGAGGCGTCTTAGACCGCACGACTACTCCACCGCGGCTCTGAGGAATCGATTGCTGTGGTTCAACAGCCCATTTTGAATCGATTCCCACGATTATTTCTACTCCGCAACGGTACGATCCTTACAGAAAGCCAAAAAGGAAACCAGCCATGAATTTTTTAAAATTTTATTTTAAGAAATGTTCTAATATTCTAATATTCAAAACTGAAATAATAATGAGCCGATGCCATTCGATTCAACTTTCAAAAATTCTCGATAAAATAGACCTTGGAATTCCGCAATATATATATATATATATATATATATATATATATATATATATTGCATTTGGTAGTGTTGTAGACGTCAAACTAGATATCGTAGGTGTCATAGTTCGAAACCTGCTCTAAACTTATATTTTTTTTTTCGTTCTGTTCGATTAGTCCAAGTATTTAAATAAGAAATTCATTAAATGTAAGGTAATTAACATGCGTATAATCGTTGTAAAATACTTATTATTTAAAATCGCGTACTTTCATGAAATATGTCTAACATTATCTTCAAACATCAACATCCGTCTATAATAACTGAGTTTGACCCGCGATATACGAAATTTTGTGTAAAATCGATGTCTTTCAGGAACCACACGTGTAAACTGATAAACATGAAAACCAAAACATTCACGAGATGGTGTATTATCAACTCTGTATCGTATTTGTCATCAGTAATTCGTGAATATTAGTTGACCACACGCGAGCAACCGTTACTTGGTTTCTTTGTTCACACGCATCCACCTCCTTGACTGCTCTGTCTCTTTCGTCAGCGACACGTTTCGGAAGAAGACTTCGTAGCATGAGTTGTTTTAATTTTCCCGAAGCAGGGTAACGAACTAGACTCGCATTCGGAACGGCGGTAGTTCAAATCCTCCTCCGGCCATCCAGATTAAGGTTTTTAGTGATTTTCCTAAATCACTCCAGGCAAATGCCGAGATGGTTCCTTTCATAAGGGCACGGCCGATAACCTTACCCGTCCTTGAGCAAAACGTCAAGCGTTAGCTCCGTCTCTAATGACCAAGCTGTCGACGGGACGTTAGAAACTAAGCTTCCTTCCTAACCGTTATAACTTGGAATCATCACGAGACAAACGATTTCTTTGAACCTAGCCCCCCCCCCTCTTCATTGCTCACTTGCGTCCGTAATCATCCGGCACAATTTGGTATAATTCGGCAATTGGCATCGTAGCATGATCGTTGTAATCTGGAATCGTTACGAGACAGACGATTATTTTCAACGGACATCCGTCCGCACTACGGATCGATTCTTAAGAGATTTTATTTGTACTTATTGAAATGTACGATTCATTTACGGATGACGATATATTGAAGCTTAATCCCTACAATGTAGTAAATCCATCAAACAGTTAAGCCATGCCGAGTTACATCCTCGCGCTTAGATTTCAGTGCGCTACTCGACATGTAACGAACAACCGGTAGAGGGCTCTTAAGAAGAGGACATAGAGAGATAAAATATACATAGAGGGGCTGTGAGACGACCTTTAGCGCTCCCTGCGGTGCCACTCGTTACTACTAGTCGCCATATTATCGGAATTCAGACAGAGTAATCGAGATAGTACGTATGCGAACAAGCGAGATAAGCAGTTCTATTAAAAATCATGCCTAATGCTAGTTTAACGTATTACTGTACCAGCAGAAGCAAAAATACTGCGAATATTTCTGTCTTCGAAAGAGTATTGTTTAAAATATATGTTATATTTAATTGTTTTGCTCATTGAGTTAAATGTTGACAAAGTTAAAAGCATATTATTTTATTCAAAGTTTCCGTTGAAGACAAGGTGTTGATGAAGAAATTGGTTGTTGCAATGAGAAGAGAATTGGTTATGTATGAAGAGTAGGAAGCAAGGGTAAATAGATTTAATACACTTTTCATCATGAGAGCTTACGCGGCAAGGCAAATTCCGAAAAAGGGCATTTAATAACGGCAGTTTCCTTGTATTTCGATTCAGAGTACCGTAATCTGATTCATGAGGAAGACAGGCATAATACTAAAAAGTTTCATTCTGGAAGCATAATTTTTTTTCTTTCGTTTCGGCCATCTTTGGACCACGTTAATTTACGTCAGCTTCCTTTCTTCCGTTCTTCCTCCTCTTCCAGTATTTTTTCATTCTCTTACTTTGCATCTTTCTTCGCTCTTCTGTTCAAGATGATTTCGTTCTCGGTCTAGTTTTGTCCTCAAATCCTGCAAATGCCTGAATTTTTTTATTTAAAAATCACCCTGTTGTGTATTTCTTGATCCCGTTTGATACCATTTGTTCCAGATCCCTTTGTACTTCTTGGATCCACCGTATTTTGGTTTTCTTGTACAACAGGGATTGTGAAATTTGCTGTGTTAACCTCCCCTGATCCATTCTGCAAATGTGTCCAAGGAACCCGCACCTTCTTTTCTTAATGATATTTGATATTTTTTCTATTTTGGAATAGAGTTCCTGGTTGGATCGATTTATAAACTGACTGTCTTCTGTTCTTCGAGGTCCTAATATTCTCCTGAGAATCTTCCGTTCCACCAGCTCTAGCATCGTGATCACTCCAGTTCTTATTAGGTTGAGTGTTTCTGCTGCATATCAAGCTTCAGGGCGGATCACTGTCTGGTTTCAGTTTTGCGTTGATAGAAATATTCTTCTTATTATACATGTTTATTGTCAGTTTATATGCTAAATTAATTTTGTTTATTCGGGCTTCCATTGCATCCTTTTTTGTGTCAGTACAGTGTCTATCCATTTGAATTTCTCCACCTTCTGAATTTTACCTCTGTCTATTGTCATCCATCCAGGAGCTTCCGTGATGTTTGTCATATATTTTGTCTTCTCGATAGTGATATGTAGGTCTGTTTTAGCTGCTTGTCTCTGTAGTTCTTTGGTTTGGTTCACTGCCTCTTCTAATGATTCTGACAGTAAAAAAATATCATCCGCGAATGCAAGGCAATCTACTCGTATTCCTTTTTTCTTACATAATATTGTTTACTACTTCATTAAACCTGCTACAAACTACAAACTTTTTTGCATAGTCTACTGGCTGGGTGGTTTTTGTACGTTGCCTCCAGTGTGGGATTGTATGTCTTTGGCCGATGGAATAGTTCCTGCTTCTAACATCATATAAAATTAAATTAACGCAATCTTACTATAAAAAGTTAGTTTCTGAAACGTCTACCATTCCTCGAAAAATTTTTGTTGGAAAAAGCGTACAAAAATAAAAGTATATTGGTCTTAAGCTCACAGGCCATATCGTTAAGTTGCAAATGCAGCTGATCGTCGAGGGTACTGTACTTAAAATAAAGCTGCTGACACTTTCGAGAAACGATGTTTATAAATCGTTTATCCACTATAAAAGGCGGTAAAATTGTTCTCGCTAAAACTGAAAGGCGCAGACTGCTATATTTGAATAATGATGTAACCTCCTGTCATTTAACACGTCCCTCTAGACCTGCGGTGGGCAACTGGCGGACCGCGGTCCAATTCCGGACCGCGGAAGGTCAAAAACTGGACCGCCAAAAGTATTTTGAAAATATAACGTAGGTACTAAAATTATTAAAAAACATTTATTTTCTGAATAACACTTCATTTGAACGCCACCCTTATATTTTTTTCTAGTAATGTAAATTTAAGTGCTGAATAAATACGAGGCGCGTCCAGAAAGTAAGTTTCGTGTGGTAATAAAATGAAATAGTACAACGATACAGAAGAAATTTTTATTGCACAAAATTCTACAACTCTTAAACTACTTTTCCACATAACTGCCGAAATTTTACAGGCATTTTTCATAGCATGGCACCAGGTTTTGTATACCTTCTACATAGAAATCTGCCGCCTGTGTCTTCAACCAGTTGGAAACAGTTTCTTTCAGCTCGTCGTCCATAGCGAGAGCACTAATTGTAAACCTACGGTTTTCCTGGATCTTGTCATCAATCGCGCGAACCAGTTCTTCTGTAACCAAAGGTGGACGCCCACTTCGTTCTTCATCGTACACATCACTACTCCCGTCATTGAACTGTCGGACCCATCTTCTCACCATCGAATCACTCATCGCACTTGGTCCGTAAACATCGCAAATTTGCCGATGAATTTCACTTGGTTTCACTTTCCTCGCATTCAGAAACTGAATCACCGATCTGATTTCACAGGCGGCGGGATTTTCAATCAACGCCGACATTTCAAACAAGCACAACAAAGCATACGTAACTGACAGCGATCTCCAAATGGCGCACGTCTTCTCCTTGATACACATCGTCTACAGCGCATGTGCGGAACTGCAATCGCAGCGCAACAGCGGAGATAAATTGAAACGGAATTTACTTTCTGGACGCTCCTCGTAGAAGTGTTAAGGTTTAGTTGTAGGTTGATTAAATCGGAGAAGGCATATTCATTGATACACCATTTTTGTGCTCGTAACTGGAACGAAAGGTTAAAGCCGCTTTATGAAACTTGTGGCGAGTTCACTCCTTTGCATTGCGGCTCCTTTGGTGTGCGGCGGCAGACACTTTGACACTGAACGAGCTGTAACTCCTTCGTGGTGCGTCGGCACTTGCTGTGTGCCAGGGCCAGCACTTTTATACAAAACGACTGTAAATAAAGTGCACCTCTTTACCCGCCACTTTGTCAGTAGTCGTTGCGATCTCGTACAGTTTTTTCATTATTACCGAGGCTTATACCTTTTCTTTTGCGTCGATATGGATCCTAAAACGCGGAAACTTTATAGTGAAAATAGGAAGTTTTTGACCGAGAGGACTGAACAATATTGTTTTACGCTGCCTAATAGGCCAGGAGCTGTTCCAGTTTGACTCATATGCAACACAACTGTCGCCCTCGTTACAACTGTCAATTTAAAGCGACACTACGAAACAACATATCAGCAGTTCCATAAAAATTTTCTTCCGGGTAGTGAAGGTCGTCAAGGAAAACTTTTCTTACAAGAAAAGCACAGCATTACTAGTTCGCTCTATGAGAGAGCAAGAAAAATCTGCAGAAGCAGCGATGCGTGTGTGATGGACGCTTAATAAACACCAGAAGCCTTTTTCAAACTATTGAGATAGTAAACGAATGTATAATTGCAAGCGGCCAAGGCACTTTTCGAAGAGAAAACGGACGCTGTTGCCGCAATTCGAGGCATTCCACTGTCGGCAAGAAGTAATACAAGGATAACCGCAATTTTGGCCACTGACAATGAAAGTAGTTTGCTAGAACTTCTGCAGAAGGCACCTTGCTACGCCATAGTACTAAATGAATCATGTTACGTTGTTCATGAAGTACGAATGTTCATTTTCGTGCAATTTTTAAGTTCTTACTGGATTTTTAATACAAGTATACCCATCTATTCAATATGTTATTAGTTAGTGAAAACTGAAATAAAAATTACCAAGGAATGTGCGACAACTTTCTGCATTTTTGAATACAAATTTGCTTATCCCTATCTGTTGTATTTAATATTTTTTCAGTGTAAATTACATAAAAATATAAAATTTTTCTTCTGGACCTCAACAAAAATTTTCGAAAGTATCTGGACCCCACCTAAAATTACTTGCCGACCCCTTCTTTAGACTTCCAATAACAAGCGCGGACGGTTGTTCAATTTGCTTCACACTTGTCGCGGGGTTGCCTCTCCATGATAATCTCTTTGGCGCACACAAAGGCTGCAGGGGTCGCCACCATAGCGGACCTCTATCTGTTTCCGCTGCAACAATACAAACATGTGTGCTTCCGCGGCCCTTAATCGACGTCATCTGCAGAGAACCATCACCTTGAACGGATAAAGACCAGCAACGCTGGCTTGCCACACGGTCAGGCACCTGGACCTTTTCCTGCAGACGACACGCGTGGCTGCCATTAGAAACAGTAACGGGCAACAAGCTTCAGACTTTCCCGGGTAATACTTTCTAAAAGAATAGACTTCCAATTACTTGTAGTAAATTCCAGTAGCAATCAGAAATAATTACTTATTTGTGTTCTATTGTCTACACTGCATTCGTGGATTGATTGTGCTCACTAAAGTTAATGCTTTTGTTACTTGTTTCAATAAATCGAACTGAAATACAGTGTTACAAAAAGGTACGGCCAAAGTTTCAGGAAACATTCCTCACACACAAAGAAAGAAAATATGTTACGTGGACATGTATCCGGAAAGGCTTAATTTCCATGTTAGAGCTCATTTTATTGCTTCACTTCACCAACAATTCCTGCCCAAACGTTCACCTAAAATCTGTGTTGATGATGTGATTGCACAACTGCGTGCGGATTCTCGTCAGCCCACACATGCTGATTGTGAAAATTTACAATTTGATCACGTTGGAATGATGGCTAATCTGTAAATAGAACATTTGCACTGAGATGAGGAGTGACACATTTTCGGATGAACCATTCGCAGAAGTGTACCCGAGGAGGCCAATCAGCTGCTGATAGTGCCTGCACACGCTGTCCATGGTACGGAAACAACTGGTTCTCCCGTAGAACTCTCCATACCTTTTTCCCTTGTTACCTTGTACAGCAGCAACTTCTCTGAGGCTGACATTAGGGTTATCGTCAACTGCACGAAAAATTGTCACGTGCATTGCTGGTGTCGTCGTTGTTCTAGGTCTTCCCCAGTCGCGAGTCATAGGCTGGAATGTTCCGAGCTCCCTAAGACGCCAATCAATTGCTTCGAACGTCTTCCTGTCGGGACACCTTCGTTCTGGAAATCTGTCTCGATAGAAACGTACCGCGCCACGGCTATTGCCCCGTGCTAATCCATACATCAAATGGGTATCTGCTAACTCCGCATTTGCAAAGATTGTACTGACTGTAAAACCACGTTCGTGATGAACACTAATGAGTTGCTGGTACGTACTGATCTGCTTGATGCTAGTACTGTAGACCAATGAGTCGCATGTCAACACAAGCACTGAAGTCAAAATTAACTTCCTTCAATTGGGCCAACTAGCGGTGAAACGAGGAAGTACAGTACATACTAAAGAAACAATTGGGTATATTCTCAATTGTCTGCACGAATTATTTCAATTTACATTTAAAGAGAAATAGTAAAATGTGCTCTAACAAGGAAATTAAGCGTTTCCAGACACATTTCCACATATTTTCTTTCTTTGTGTGTGAGGAATTTTTCCTGAAAGTTTGGCCGTACCTTTTTGTAACACCCTGTATACTCAATATTGTTAACAATATTTCAGTACCTCCCGTTGCAGCGTAGCGCAGGGCATGTCGGGTGAATCTGTGGCTTTGGCTGAATAAAGAAAAGATGGTAAACTACCCTTCAAAGAGTCTCCGACTATCACTGTTCCCTGACAGGTAAACCATCCGCAGATCTTCTCTCCTAGGCGGTTGGGCTTCAGCAGGGGTTTCAGCGCCTGGTAAAACGTTTGCAAAGAGGGAGAATAGGGGAATCTGCAGAAAAATGAAAGTCGTGATAGCCAGTCGAAACATATATTAAAATCAAACACATAGATGCGAGGTAGCCCTGTCACAAATTTCCATAACCCTCACATCATGAATGCAGCCACTGGGCGTGTAATAGACTTACTGTAGGCCAAGTCGCAAAATTCATACAAGAGTTTAAGGCGAAAGGTAAGAAACTAGCCCCGAGTTGCCACACGTTTACAGGACCAGGGGTCGGACACAGGCATCGAACATGCTCCCTTCCGGAGAAGGAGCACCCCAATAGACGGCGCAAATAAGTAAGGTGATCGCGACCACGAAGTATGTCGTATCGGTGATCACGTCAAGCCCGGTAGAAAGTCTAGGACAGGCTGCTTGCTCCCAAGGTAATGAGATGCATGTGTCACCAAACGATGGTAACTGCCGCACGCTGATCACCCGAAGTTGATGCCTCCAGGAACTGCAACCGAAAGAGCTCAGGAGCTGCTCTCCAGGCTATATAAGGAAGTAACCATTTTTCATACATGTGCACCTACGCGATTGGCGACAAGGTCCCTGTGGCCAATCTAGCAGAGTAGGGACGACTCACCGTTCCCTATCTTGTGGCAGCCGGCAGTGGCGGAGTTCCAACCGTCATGTTGGGTGGCCTGATCTGGTGCGGATTCGCAGAACGCAAAAATTCGTCTTCCTCCGCCGCCTAGTGCTACCGCGACGGTTTGAAATAACCAACGAAAAGAAACAAAACAAGTTTTCGCCGTGGTGGACATTTTTTTGTAATAATGCTGCTCCCTCCTGCCGATGCTCCTGTATGCTGACAATACATAGGTAGCGTAAGATGGATGCTATCGCCAAGGGTTCGCAAATCGATTCCGTATTTCTTTTTACAGAAGGCTTTTGACACCGTACCTCATAAACGGCTTTTAATCAAATTGCGTGGTTATCCCAAATTTGCGACTGGATAGGGGATTTCCTGTCAGAGAGAACTCAGATCGTAGTAATCGATGGTAAGGCATCGACTAAAAGAGACGTGATATGGGGCGTTTCACAGGGTATTGTTATTGGTCCTCAGCTGTTCCTTATTTACATAAACGATTCAGGGGAAAATCTAGGTACCTCTCTTAAGTTGTTTGCAGTTGACACCATCATTTCCCGTCTGGTAAAATAATCTGAAGATCAAAACCAAATGCAGAACGATCTGAATAAGATATCAGTAAGGTGTAAAAATTGCAAATTGACTCTAAATAATGAGAAGTGTGAAGTCGTCCACATGAGTACGAAAAGAAATCCGTTAAACTTTGTTTACAAGGTAAATCAATCAAAAGTGAAGGCCGTAAACTCCACAAAACACCCAGGAATTACTATTACTTCAGACTTAAATTGGAAAGATAATATCGTGGGAAAGGCGAAACAGAGACTGCGTTTTATATGCAGAACCATTAAAAGATGCAACAGAACTACAAAAGAAACTGCATACACTACGCTTTTGGAGTATTGCTGCCCAGTGTGGGATCCTTATCAGGTAGTTTTTACGAAGGACATAAAAAGAGTCCAAAGAAGGGCAACTCGTTTCTTATTGTGACGATACAGGGTAGACAGCGTTACGGAAATGATACAGGTTCTGGGATGGGAATCATTACAACAACGGCGCTTATCGCTGAAGAGTGGGCTACTTACGAAACACCAATCGCCAACATTCCCTTCCGAATGCAAAAATGTATTGTTGAGTCCCACTTACATAGGCAGAATTGATCATCATAATAAAATACGAGAAATCAGAGCTCGAACTGAGAGATTCAGATGTTCTTTCCTCCCGCGCGCTATTCGAGAATGGAATGGGAAATAAATAGTGTAATGGTGGTTCGATGAACCCTCTGTCAGGCACTTAAATGTGATTTGCAGAATATCTCATGTAGATGTAGATGTGGAGCTGAGAGATTAGTTTTATATCTATAAGCTTGCGATGAAATTTTAATGATTATTAATTAACTAATTAACCAGTATGAGTGTGTAATAAATAAACTTGGGATTCCACATTGGTACAGTATTGGCTATCTAATTTGGCGTATTATTTTTATAAATCAGTCTTCCCTTATCTGACGACTGGACTAACAAATTCTGTGGCTTTGTCGCGTGTCTTTTGCGTTACTGGAATTCAGTGTGTTACAGCAGGATCAAAATCTACGTCTTCTCCTCAGGTGAACTAATTTTTTTCCGGTACTGAATTTGACAGTTGTAAACGTCGGCTACAAGAGAGCCCTTGAGGCGTGCTTGCGCCGTCTGCATGCCGACCGCTTCTGTGACGTCTTCACTCAACCTGTGCGCTCGTCTCCCCCTGCGCGGCCGGGGCTCTTTCCTTGAAGTGGGTAAGTGGGGGAGGGACGGCTCGCATGGAAAACGCCCCCTCCTGCGCCCGCACTGGGGTGGCAGCCACGAGACCCCCCCCCGGATTGCGTCTGAAAGGGCAGAAAGCTGGCAGGCGGGCAGCGCGGCGCATCGCTCTCGTAACGGCGCTCCACGCCTCTCCACACACGCTGGCGGCGAAAGCGACGCGAGCGGCGTGGCTGTGGGGGAACCCAAGGGAAGAGAAGTGGTGGCAGGGGGCGCAGCAGGTGGCGGCCAGAGGGGAGGCTGCGTTCTCGTCCCTACGTCTTTACTACACTGACTGAGTGCAGTGTAACACTGCTGTACACTAGAGATGGGCACAACGGTTCACCTAAGTGAGCGGCTCTCAAATGAGCACTCACTTAAAAGATCCGGCTCATCGGAATGGCTCAGCAGCTCCTCTTGGGAAAATTTGGTCACATGACATACTTCGCAAATATGGCGCACTGTAACAAATGTTTTTCGTATTTGGTGGGTTTTGGTACATAATTTGCGTGTGACGTAAGTATGTCATTTCAAGGCACCAGTGGATTAAATGTTTTGCAACAAATGCGGTTTTCCTGGTGCAAATTGTGATTCTTGAATATCATAATAAGCAGTATCTTTAGTTCACGCGTTTATTAGTATATATATATATATATATATATATAAACACAGCTCGTTATGAACAGTTGAAGATGTGGTATGGTGGTCAGAGTGTTAGGCTGTAGGATGCATGGGTTCATTGCTGCCAGGTTCGCGTCCTGCATTCTGCCACATTTTTATTTCTTCCGTTTTATTTTTTCGGAAATTAAAATTACAACAATAAACATAATAATCAGTTTGGAAGACATAGTTTTGTTATTTTGAAGAAACAGCGAACTTATTATTTAATGGTAAAAATAACAGCCCAGTTCACAAAATAATTTTAACATTTTATTGATACAGGTCAGGTAATAAAATGTAAAAATTATTTTGCGAACTGGACTCTTATTTTCATCATTAATAAACATAAGGTCTTCAGTCGTCGTTGCATTCCAATTAAATATCCTGAGTACGCTACAATCCCCACACTATATAATATTTTACAGTTATATCGAAAACATTTAACATGTTCTCTGTACCTCAAGAATGAAGTGCAGTATTAATACACATACTCCAGAATAAGTGCATGTAAAAACAAAAAATGTATATGGCAAAAAAGCGAGACAACTGATTATACTATATACACTACAGTCAGCTCTCACAAAATTCTAGTACTTCCTTTACATATTCTAGTGAATGTACTGTCAACTACTCTTAGAATTTCGTATCTAAGAAGACCTGTACCAAATATCATCTATTAACATAATCCTGTTACTAGGTTTGCAAGTTTCATTGTTATTTCAGCTTGATTCATTTACTTATCCCATCCTTTATTTCAGTAATGTAGAAGGGCTGTCAAGAGAGTTAATAGTCCAATAGTTGCCATTGAGACAACATTGGATTAATTGCAGCATACACTCACAGATGGATTTAAGCAGTTGTTCTTCCCATTGCCCTTTAGAAAATGTAACAAAAAAAAACCCTAATAAATGGTAGCCTGAAGTACCCTCTGCCACCCACTTTCGCAGAATATTGTAGAAACTGAAAATAATACACAGATGTCTGAAACTTACTTACAGTAAGGGAAAGTATCCTAAATATGCCCCAATTTAACCTTGACAGCATATCAGTTATGTAATAATATCGTAATCAGTGTTGACTACACATGTGTAAGTGGAAAATAATTATCACTTGTGATCCTTAGACAACCTACACCTACAGTCTCGAAATCTTGGAAAAATTCTCTTAATAACTTGTTTCTTCAGTAGAACAAGACGGCTCACAATATCCAGTTCAAGAGAGCTGATTTCGATCCAGATTACAGGTGAACCAGTTCACTAAAGAGCCATGGCAAAAGAGCTGGAGATGGGTTCAGCGGCTCAGGTGATCGAGTTCACGAAAGAGACGTGCCACAAAAGAGCTGCAGTAGTTCACTAGTGAGCCGGCTCACAAAAGAGCCAAGGCTGCTCCCACAGAGCTGCGGCTCACTTTTACTGAGCCGTGGCTCACTCGCTCACCGAAAAGAGCCTCTCAAAAGAGCCGGCTCCTGAGTGGGTTACCCACCTCTACTATACATCAGTAATGAATATAGCATGTATTCGGAGGGAGGGGCAATATTAACGTTAAGGAAAGTGTACACCACGTAGTTTTTCGTATTAGTTTTGCTGCTTATGTTCAGAGGATAATTTGCACTGAAGCCCCTTCTACATTACTGAGATTAACCTTTTTTATTTATGATATTAAATCATATATAGAATTTCTTTCATTATATTCGTTACATGCAGTTACGACAGGAACAACTACTGACCAGTGCTGAATCGTCCAAGCTTGTAAGAGGAAGACAGTGATCAGTCATAACATCAGTTGTTTATTACATGTCCATTTCAACTACTTCGTACCCGTCGTCACAGCGTGTGTCAGTGGCAGTGCTTATAATAGATGCACATACATGTACCTGCATCTGTTGTAACTATTGCTGGTGACATATGTTGGTACAAATAAGGGCATCCGTTATAACTGCTCCTGCTGACTTATGCTGGTACATGATTCTTTTCTTTTGGGCTACAACAAACAAAAACTTTTGGTTCCTTTATTTTTTTTATTCGCTTCAAAGTAGTTTTCAGCTTACAAGTCCATCGTCAGGAAAAAACCTACTAGCGTTGACGATTTTCATACATTTTGCATAAAGATCTGCACGAATACTATGTCTTAGGTTACAGAATTCGTCGAGATGTTTTATTTTCACTTTAAGATGATGTTCAGTAAACTTGCTTATTGTTATGTATTAATATGTGGTTTAAGAAAAGCCAAAATTATACATATTACATATGTTATCTGAAATATGTAATATTATTTTACTATCAATGATACTTATTTTTGTGGGGTCGTGATGTGCATTTTGAATTGTCAAAATGATCCCTCGTTGCAATCTCTGTGCATCAGATGTTGCGGTTTACAAGCACTGGTACATTTGAATATGGTATACTTAATTAAACTGCATTATGTTTTTACTTTAGTGTTTTTGAGGGTGAACAAAGTTCGTAAGGTAATATATGTTCTGTGGTAAGTACTGGCATTATGCGAAGCTTAACAGTGGAGATGTTGTCAGCTATAGTTGGTTTTTAGATTAGATTAAACGCATATAGATTTTCGGTTAGATGTTTACTTTTACTTGGATCCATTATAACTATCCAGCCGATATATGTTGGTACATATGACTGGGTCAGTTATAACCACTGCTACTAACATACGCTGTGATACTGATAATGGCTAGGAAGTAGTCGCAATTAAGGCTCCTATAAAACCGAGCTGGTGCAACCATCACTTTGTTCTCCACCACTCAGAAGTTTAACATGTTGCAATGTTACAGAATTTGCCTCACTGCACTTTAGTACACAATAATGGGTGATTGTGTTGCAATCAACTGTTCAAAATATTCCAGAAGGGGCTTTTGAATGTTTCGTAACCGAAAATATGAAGAGGAAAGAGAAAAAACTTTCATTACGAAAACTGGAATTCGGACGGAGCGCATAATTTTGTATTGTAAGTAGATAATATTTATTATGACCAAAAGCAATATTTAATACTAAAAACCGCGTGTGAAATTCCTACATAAGTTTTTGTTTCGATGTTTTGAAAGTACTACCTCGTAACAGTGAGTCTGACTGTTGGGATTTAGCAGGCTCAGAATATGATAACACAGTTAATTGTTAGACAACGTACAGTATTTAGAGCACTGTATGTGTGTCTTATACTGAAAAATAAACAACATCAAAAAGTTTTGTACTGACATTGCACAAATTGCATTAAGTACTACAAACACTAAAACGAAAAAGACTATAGGGTAAGGTGGTACAATTTCGATCATTTCGGACAAATGTTATTATGACTGGAAATAAATTGAGAAAAGGTATAATTTTAACTATGGCACTTGTTCTTGGATGTTTAATGAATATGTAACACAAATATTATACACTTACTAATGTTGGTATAAACACAAAAAAAATGTTACAGAACTGAGAAAAATCGATCGAAAATGTACCACACTAGGTACAATTGTGATCACTTTCTCGTACAATTTTGATTACGGGCATCTTCCACATACAAAGCACTTTTTCTGTCACGTACCAACGCATATTTCGTGGTACCAAACATTGCAGTTTTGGCAGCGAATCCAGTCACCCTCAACTAGATGATTTGTAAGGGTGCATTAGACTAAGTAGCTTCACTCACCTCTTTAAAGGGAAAAAATTATATCTCCTTACCGCAAAGCGGTGTATTCTTGGAAAAGACAGGAGGAGCTGTAGAAACCTGCTACTCTACAACGCGACACAACGAGACACTACGAGACAGAGAAATGGCGCGAAAACTTACGTTGATCGTAATTGTACCTGTATCGAAATTGTACCACCTTACCCTACTGGGAAAAATTTTACTTACAGTAGTGGCAGCATACTGTGCTGCTGTTGTAAACTATCATTGTTGCTATTTGTAACATTTCAAAGTTTTTACGTTCTACTAAGCAATTTTAAACAACGGTACGTGACAATTTATCACAAAACATAATCTCAATTTAATTTCTTATTAGTGATGTCAATATTGACACATATCTGAGACTATGACGTAACAAACACAGCGTACTGCGTAAAGTTTGAAGTGTTTGCCTTTCTAGGATGATTAATTTACTGAAAAGGTTACCTGTACGTAGAAAAAATTGTCAACATTAGAGAAAGAATAGCATTATTTATTTTAACAGAAAGGATTATTCCCCTTATTCTACGTGACTGATTCAACGGTTGTTGCCAACTTCGGCACTGTAAGCATCTACGACCGTAAGTAAACTTTTGAACCTTTACAGAAATATTCTTTTTCGTTTTAATGTTTGTAATAGATTCTCAATAATGTAACAGAAGTATATCCAGCAATGTGAGTAGACAAATCAGATGTGGTGTATTTGTCACAGCAGACAGGAAACACCTATTGCTAGATGACGAACAAGCCTAGCATATTGACGGTCGTTATTCAAATTCAAGGAACAATCGTTTAAAACCTTTATTTAGATCACCGGTTTCGAGAGAAGTAAACCTAGTACTCACTTTTATTACAGAAATATGTTTCTTGCACTTATTTTCTTTATTCAGAAAACAAATCAAAGCAGCAGTAAGTAAAGAAATGCGATATTTTTTTTGGTTAACCCACATATAAATGTAAACAAGAGTGGTATGCAAGCTCAAAATAACACGATCTATTGCTCTATGCAAGGCACTTATAAATTTCACAAGAAATGAACAAAACAACGAGGTTCGCATAAGCTAAGTGGTGTGCGTAGCATTCGTTGGGAAACAATATGGCGGATGCGCCAGCCTGTACTTTTAGGAGCTATAGTCGAAATGGGCATGTAGTAAATAATTTATTTTGTGAACAATCGTTTTCTCCCACAAATTATCAACTGAAGCTGCTGCACGTTCGTCTAAACATTGAAACAAACACAAACCGTACAAATCAAATGTTCAAATGTTTGTAGATCTATCGGAGCAAACTGCGTGGTCATGTCCGTAGCTTACAAACTACTTAAACCTAGGTAAACAAACCAAAGGACAAACACACACACACATGCCGCAGGGAGGACTCGAACCTCCACGGCGAGCAACCGCGCGCTCTGCAGCGAGACGCTTTAGACCGCTCGGCTAATCCATCGCGGCCCAAACCGTATATTGTTGTTGCCAATATTTTGTAGTATTGTGGTAGAGTGCCAGACTATGAATGCAAAGCTCGCGTTTTCGATCCCAGCCAGGTCCTAGGATTTTTATCTGTCACTTTCCACTTCTTTCACCTCTGGCAGTACTGCTCATGTGAAAAATACCGACCAACACCGTGGTTCAGAACCCACGTTAAACTGTAGGTCCCCCTATAACTGGCTGGGTAAGTCAGTTCGGAGGTCGGAGGAAGGCAACGGCATACCACCTCCAAACAGAACCATGCCTAGTAAAGCATTGATACATTCCAAACAATCTTCGGATTGTTGAATGCTTTACCTTAGCATTAGTTCACGGCATTGCCCGGATGTGAACGTAGTTCATAAGTAGGATAGCGCATGGCAGTAGTGTCCCAGGCCTCTGTCCTTTATCCTCTCCTCTATCTGCTCTACAACGCACATCTTCCCATGCTAACCCCCGCCGCCGGCCGCGGTGACCGAGGGGACTGAGGCGCGCCGGTCACGGTCTACACGGCCACTACGGTCGGGGGCTCGAATCCACCCTCAGGCATGGATATGTGTGCCGTCCTTAGTATTAGCTAGTTCATAAGTAGTTTGTAAGTTCAGGGACTGATGACCCCGTAGTTAAGTCCCATAAGCTCTACAAACATTTGAACATTTGAACTACCTCCGCCCCCTTCTTTTCCAGTCCACCTTTTACGGTTTGCTGATGTCACTTGATTGCTTGCACTGTATATGAAAACAAAACAAAAAATCCCAATGCTGCTTCCAGATTGACCTTCACAGCTGCAGGAGTAACCTATGGCTCATCCTCTCGGAAATCCAAGTAGTAATTGTAGAAACTACCATTCGCGCTATCCATGGCTTCTATCTCACCATTTATGACCGCTATCCAGCTCGTTAACACGCTAAAATACCTTGGACTAACCTTCACACAGAAACTAACGTAGATTCCTCACCTGCTAACCATTCGACCATCTTAAAACTAGTGACAGGCCGAAAAAAACACTACACCCTTCTTCACACATATAATTCCCATGTCCGCCTCATCTGTGTTATGAAAACATTGAATGGATATCCAGCCCACCTATAATTCCCTCCACTTCCCCGAGCGTAATGCTCATTACCTCGCCTTCCATACCCGTTTAACATTCTCAACAGAATCTTACACCCAATGGTCGAATTTCCACCTCCTAAATAACCCTATGTTGTTTGCTCCTTTCCCATTCTAGCGATCTGCCGGGTTTCTACCTACACATATCACTGCCCACACAACTCTCACGACGAGATTTCAGCTGCCACTCCATACCGTACCGTCAATTACTCCGATACGTATACCCATCCTACAAATTCTGATTCCTATCCCCTCCCCTCTTTCGCAGGGTTCATTCCCATCTTTTTCTCACATCACACCTTTTCTTCTTCCCTCTCACGCCCTACCCATTTTCTACACAACTTAAAAGTCCGGATTCCAACCATTTCTCTCTCATCGTTGATAGCTTTTCTTGTCCCAACAACAAGTGTCTCATTCTTTCCATTGCAACTCTCCTAAGCACCGATCAACCATCTTAGGGCACGTCTCCATTCTATATTTCGTAAAAGTGAAAGCGCTCCGAAGTGGGTTCAGTAACTCTTTTATCGGGCTCCAGTTGATGTGTAACAGGGTTAATGTGGACCAGTGTACAACTGTTTAAGTTTTCCGGTGTTTGTTTTTCACACGTTGGTTGCCATGTGGCCGCCGGCGGACACAAGCCGGAGGCTCTGGTGCGCCTCTGACGTAATCGCGGCAGTCAACGTGTTAACTTTGTTTTGGATTTTTCATGTGATATTTTGCCACTATTTATTCAATTTATACTCTAAGACAGTCACATTTTCTTTTCTTTCTTTTCTTTTCACTTAAGTTACCTCATAAATATTTTAAAATATTCTGTTTCTGTGTCGTATTCCTCCTTTATATCTTAATATATTTCGTTAAAGACTGCGTGAATTGTACATTTGCTACCTACCCTTTACCCTTCCCCCTCATCTACATGTACATAGATACTCTGCAAATCACATTAAAGTGCCTGGCAGAGGGTTCATTAACCACTTTCATAACTTTTCTCTACCGTTCCATACTCTAATAGCGCGCGGGAAGAAAGAACACCTAAATCTTCCCGTTTTCGATCTGATTTCTCTTATTTTATTGGAATGGTCATGTCTCTCTAAGTAGGGGGTGCTAGCAAAATATTTTCATATTCAGAACTAAAAGTCGGTGATTGGAACTTCGCAAACAGATCACGCCGCAATGAATAACGTCTTTCTTTTAATGATTTCCACCCCAATTCTTGCAACATTTCCGTGACGCTTTCCCCCCCGTAACGTGATAAAACAAAACGAGCTGCCCTTCTCTGAACCTTCTCAATGTCTTCCGTCAGGCCCGCCTGGTGAGGGTCCCACAAGGGGCAACAGTACTCCAGGAGAGGACGCACAAGTGTGTTGCAGGCAGTCTCTTTGGTGGAGCTGGTGCATCTTCGAAGCGTTCTACCGATGAAACGTAACCTTTGGTTCGCCTTCCCCACAATATTTCTCTCCAGTCAAAGTTGTTCGTAATTGTAACTCCTAGGTATTTGGTAGAATATACGACCTTAAGGTTTGATTGATTTATCGCGTAATTAAAGTTCAGCGGATTTCTTTTAGTGGTCATGTGTATTACTTCACACTTTTCTTTATTTAGTGTCAATTGCCAATTTTCGCACCATGCAGAAATTTTGTCTAAATCGCTTTGCAATTGCTTTTGATCCTCAATTGATATCACTAACCGATAAACGACAGCATCATCCGCGAACAGTCTAAGGGAGCTATTCAGATTGTCTCCTAAATCGTTTATAAACACAGTTCCCTGTGGAACTCCAGGTGTCACTTCTGTTTTACTCGAAGACTTTCCGTCAATTACAACGAACTGTGTTCTTTCTGATAGGAAATCGTGAATCCAATAGCACAATTGAGGAGATATTCCATAAGCACGCAAATTCATAAGAAGCCTTCCTGAAATCCAGAAATATGGAATCGATTTGAGATCCCTTGTCGATGGCAATTAATACTTCATGTGAATAAAGGGCAAGCTGTGTTTCGCAAGAGTGATTCTTTCTGAATCCGTGTTGACTACTGGTTAATAGGTCGTTCTCTTCGAGGTAGTTCATAATATTCGAACAAAGTATATGTTCCAAACTCCTACTGGAAATCGACGTCAATGAGATAGGCCTGTAATTTTGGGGATCACTCCTTTTGCCTTTCTTGAATATTGGAGTAACTTGGTCAACTTTCCAGTCTTTGAGTACGGATCTTTCGCTGAGTGATCGGTTGTAAATTATAGCTAAGTACGGAGCTATTGCATCAGCATACTCTGAGAGGAATCTAGTTATTATACAATCTGGCCCGGAAAACTTATTTTTGTTTAGTGACTTAAGTTGATTTACTACTCCAGGGACATCTACTTCTAAGTTTCGCATGCTGGCAGCTGTTTTTGGATTGAATACTGGAGTGTTCACTTCGTCTTCTTTGGTGAACGAATTTCGGAAAGCTGTGTTTAGTAATTCTGCCTTAGCAGTATTGTCATCGGTAATATTACCATTGCTATCGCGTAGTGAAGGTATTGTTTGTGTTTTGGCGCTAGTGTATTTCACATATGACCAGAATTTCTTTGGATTTTCTGTAAGATTACGGGACAGGATTTCGTTGTGGTAACTACTATAGGCTTCTCGCATTGAAGTCCGCGCTCGGTTGCGAGTTTCAGTAAAATATTGCCAGTCTTGTGGATTCTGTGTCTTTTTTGGATGCGTTTTTCTTTGTTTCTGCAACAGTGATCTGACCTGTTTTGTGTACCACGGGGATCAGCCCCCTCTTTTATTAATTTATTTGGTATAAATCTCTCGATTGCTACTGATATTATGTCTTCGAAAGTAAGCCACAACTGATCTACACTCGCTTTTTAGTTTTGAAAGACTGGAGACTATCACTCGGGAAAGCGTGAAGCGAATTTTTATCTGCTTTATTGAATAGATATATTTTTCGTTTATTTTTGGTGCATTTGGGCATTTCGACATTCAGTCTCGCTACTACAACTCGATGTTCGCTAATCCTTGTATCTGTTTTGATGCTCTTTACTAGCAAGGATTATTTGTTGCTAGGAGAACAAGGGTATTTTTGCAACCACTTACTATTCTAGTGGGTTCATGAACTAACTGTTCGAAGTAGTTTTCAGAAAAAGCATTCAGAACTAGTTCGGACGATGTTTTATATTTGCCGCCGGTCTTGATTACGTAATTATGCCAACATATCGAGGGTAAATTAAAGTCGCCACCGATTATAACAGTATGCTTCGGATACCTATTTGAAATGTGATTCAAGCTTTCTTTGAACATTTCGGCAACCGCATCGTCTGAGTCAGGGGGTCGATAAAAAGATCCAATTATTAATTTATTCCGGTTGTCAGGAATAACCTCTACCCAGACCAACTCACAAGAAGTATCTGTCTCAATTTTGCTGCAGGATAAACTGTTAGTAACAGCAATAAACAGACCACCCCCTATCACCCGTGTAGCCGCTTCCTGAGTATAGTGGACTCCTGACCTATTTAGCGGAACACGAAAACCCACCACCCTTTGACGCAAGTCAAGGAATCTGCAGCCCACACATTCGCAGAACCGTCTGAGCCTCTGATTCAGACCCTCCACTCGGCTCTGAACCAAAGGTCCGCAGTCAGTCCTGTCGACAGTGCTGCAGATGGTGAGCTCCGCTTTCATCTTGCAAACAAGACTGGCAGTCATTACCACTTCTGATAGCCGCTCGAAACCAGAGAGTATCTCGTCCTATCCAAAGCGACCCACATCATTGGTCCCGACATGAGCCACCACCTGCAGCTTGCTGCACCCTGTGCTCTTCATGGCATCCGGAAGGACCCGTTCCACATCTGGAATGACTCCCTCTGGTATGCACACGGAGTGCACATTGGATTTCTTCCCCTCCTTAGCAGCCATTTTCCTAAGGGGCTCCATCACCCTTCTAACGTTGGAGCTCCCAACTACCAACAAACCCACCCTCTGTGAGTGCCCGGATCTTGAAGGCAGCGGGGCGAGTACAGGACAAGCGACACCATCTGCGTCAGGAACATCCTCTGACACAGACAGCGCCTCGAATCTGTTGGCAAGACTAACCGGGGAGGCCTCCACTTCGGTCCCCCGGGAAGTCTTACGCCGCCTGACACGCGCTGAGGAGACCTCCAAATCCACCACGGATTGGGGGCTACCTCCTCGCGGGCATTGAGCGGGCTGGCCACAGCCGCAGGCCGATAGGAGGGCACAACAGACGCACAGGGCGTCTGCTGTAGCCCCGCGAGAGGCCCACAACAGCGGCGCCCACCCACCGCATTCTCAAGCGTTGCCAGCGAAGCCAACGCTGCCTGAAGCTGCGAGCGAAGAGTCACCTACTCTGCCTCCATCCGTTCGCAGCAGTCACAGTTCCTAGCCATTCTAAAAACCTTTGTTTTTCCAAGTAAGTACGTCTGAGGACACAGAAGTTTGATAAACTGTTTATTAACGGCGAATCTGAAAAATATATACGCGAGCTAATAAATCAAAATAACAACTGAACTGTCAACTAAACGCGATTCTTAGTAGATAAACACGCGAGCACACTAAGGATTTAAGGAATGTAAAAGAAAGCACACACGAAATGAAAATAAGTCGCTTCTATTAAAAAGCCGGTTATCTTACAATGTAGAGCAGCTGCTGGTCACGTGTGCACTGGCCGCCGGTCACTGAGCCACTGAAGTGTAGGATTACCAACCGCGAGTACGATCAAAACAAAACAAAAGCAGTGGGTTGCGTATTTACACTGCGGATGAATACACTGAACTGACTAGTTGAACGCGAATCTAAGGAAATATACACAGGAGTACGAAAAGTTTGGTAACCAGTGAGCTTCGAAAAATATGGAGCTAACACTAAACTGTTTATTAACGGCGAATCTGAAAAACATACGCGAGCTAATAAATCAAAATAACAACTGAACTGACAACCGTATTGCGTGAGGGAGATGAAAATCCAAGAATGAAAAGAAAATCCCTTCTTCCCCCTAGTGCATCACTTTAAATCCCACATTCTGACCATTACAGTTTTTTTCTTCATGCAACATGTCAGCTGAACAATGAGTCGTGCAGTAATAGACGTTTTCAGTTAGATAGACTTGAATTTTAGAAAACTGTCTAAGAAACGTATTTTGAATAGTTTGTGGTAAAGCATAAATCACAACCTTATACATGATGCGCTAGTTGATCAATCATAGCTTTTTTGTGACGTCATTTTTCCTGTTGTAAGTGTCGTATTAGATATAATTTCTAAAGTACTTTTGATGGTATATAGTGTAAACTAAAAATTACGTCACGAATAGAATTAATAACAAATCCATACATCATGCTTAAAGGACGATTTGTCATGAATAGAAATTGTTTATGACATAATATATCATGAACTGGGTGTCGTACTATGGTACAATTTCGGAGTTTTATTGAGTGGTATGTGTGTATACAGTGTGTGAAACATCTTGAAAACTTTATTTGTAGCATAAACGTGATAAATTGTAACGCCATGCAAAGTGTCGGTTTACTGCGGAAAAAGTACTAAGCGATGAACTTCTATCTTTTCCACAATTTATGGTGGTCTACAAATATGTTTTGTAAAAGTTTGAACTTATATGTAATGTTTGTATCAGAGGAATAAGTGTTCTCATTCTCAAATAGTGACTGAGTTAAGCCCCGTTATTGACGAACCGCATGTGACGTCATTGTTGAAGAAGTCACATTTTGTCGCTGTTACTGCTTACTGTAGTGTCGCGTGTTTGATGAAGTCAAAGCCGCACGGGGATTGCCCCACAGACCTGGGTGCCACGGGAAGACAATCAGTTCCTAGGCGCACGCAGGAAACCGCGCAATACGAATGCCATCGTGTGTGAGTACTGTGAAAGTATTTGTTCTTTTTAGAAACCTATGTAAGATTGACTGTACTCGGTTTACAGATGAAAATGATATGCAAATAGACAGTGAAATGAGTGAAAACTCATAATACCATTTAAATGTCATCTGTGAATTTACTTTCGTAAATTGATGCAACCCTTTTGCTTATAATCTACTTCTGAAATCAGATTTCAGGGTCGCCAATAGCTTATAATTTATTAAATATTAAAAAAACTAGAAATAAATATTGAAAGGCGTTTTGATGTTCTTTCCTCCCTTGAGATTGTAGCGATTCGTTGTCTGGTTTGTCTAAGTTAGACCTCAGCATTTAGGTTCATATTTCGGAAAAAGTTTCTTCGATCATGTATAGAAGAGTATTCAATTTCATTTCGGTGATTTTGCATAGGTAAGCCGCCTGGTAGAATTTTGCACAGAACATAATTTAGTTATAACAAACACCTCGTTCAAGAATCACAAAGGAAGGATGTATACGTGGAAGAGACCAGGAGACACCGGGAGATACCAGATAGATTTTATAATGGGAAGACATAGATTTCGGAACCAGGTTTTACAGTGTAAGACATACCCAGGGGCAGATATAGACTCTGATCATAACTTGTTGGTTATTAACTGTAGGCTGAAACTGAAGAAACTACAAAAAGGTAGGAAAATAATGAGATGGGCCCTGGATAAATTGAAGGAACCTGAGGTTCTTAAGAATTTCAGAGGGAGCTTTAGGCAACAATTGACAGAAACAGGGGAAAATAAAACAGTAGAAGAGGAATGGGTAAAATTGAGAGATAAAATAGTGAAGGTAGCAGAGGACAAAATAGATAGGAAGGAGAAATGGGTAAAATTGAGAGATGAAATAGTGAAGGTAGCAGAGGACAAAATAGGTAGGAATGCAAGACCTACAAAAAATCCTTGGATATCACAGGAGATACTAAATTTAATCGATGAAAGGAGAAAATATAAAAATGCAGTAAATGAAACAGGTAAAATGGACTATAGACGACTAAGAAATGAGATTGACAGGAAGTGCAAAATGGCTAAGCAGGAGTGGCTAGAAGGCAAATGCAAGGATGTAGAAAAATGTATAAATAGGGGAAAAAAGAGATACAGCCTACAGGAAAATAATAGAAATATTTGGAGATAAGAAAAACAGCTCTATGAATATCAAGGACACTGATGGAAAACCAGTTCTCAGCAAAGAAGGGAAAGCCGAAAAGTGGAAAGAGTATATAGAGGGGCTCTACAAAGGAAATGAACTTCGAGACAATATTGTAGGAAGGAATGAGGATGTAGATGAAGATGAAATAGGAGCTACTGTACTGAGAGAAGAATTTGACAGAGTCCTGAGAGACCTAAGTCGAAACAAGGTCCCTGGAGTAGATGATATTCCCTCAGAGCTACTGAATTCTCTGGGAGAATCAGCCATGACAAACCTGTTTCACCTGGTGTGTCAGATGTGTGAGACAGGCGAAGTACCCTCAGACTTTAAGAAAAATGTTATAATCCCCATTCCAAAGAAAGCAGGTGCAGTCAGGTGTGAAAACTACAGAACCATCAGTTTTATAAGTCATGGCTGCAAAATATTAACACGAATTATTTACAGAAGAATGGAAAAGCTGGTAGAAGCTGGTAGAAGGGGAAGATCAGTTTGGGTTCAGGAGAAATTTAGGAACACGGGAGGCAATACTCACTTTACGGCTTATCCTAGAAGATAGATTAAGAAAAGGCAAACCTACATTTCTAGCTTTTGTAGATTTGGAGAAGGCTTTTGACCATGTTGATTGGAATAAACTCTTTAAAGTTCTGAAGCAATCAAGAGTAAAATATAGGGAGCGTAAGGTTATTTACAACTTGTACAAAAACCAGACAACGGTTGTCAGAGTTGAAGGGCGTGAAAGGGATGCAGTGGTTGGAAAGGGAGTAAGACAGGGTTGTAGTCTTTCTCCATTGTTATTCAATTTCTACATTGAGCAAGCTATAAAGGAAAGCAAGGAGAAATTTGGAGAAGGAATTAAAGTTCAGGGTGAAGAATTAAAAACATTGCGTTTTGCCGACGACATAGTAATTCTGTCAGATACAGCAAAGGACCTGGAAGGGCAATTGAACGGAAAGGACATTGTGCTGAAAGGTGCATATAAGATGAACATTAACAAGAGCAAAACTAGGGTAATGGAGTGCAGTGTAAGAAAGTCAAGTGATGCTGAAGGAATTAGATTGGGAAACGAAGCAATAAAGGAGGTAGAGGAGTTTTGTTACTTGGGCAGTAAAGTAACAAATGATGGTCGCAGTACAGAGGATATAAAATGCAGAATGGCAATGGGAAGAAAAGCATTTTTGAAAAAGAGAAATTTGTTAACATCGAGTATTGATTTAAGGAAGTCCTTTCTGAAGGAATTTGTATGGAGTGTTGCCTTGTATGGGAGTGATACATGGACGATAAACAGTGAGGACAGGAAGAGGATTGAGGATTTTGAAATATCGTGCTACAGAAGAATGCTGAAGATTAGGTGGGTGGATCGCGTAACTAATGAGGAGGTACTGAACAGAATAGGGGAGAAAAAGAATTTCTGGCATAACTTGACTAAAAGAAGGGATAGATTGGTAGGACACATTCTTAGACATCAAGGAATTGTGAATTTATCGTTGGAAGGAATGTGTGTGGGGTAAAAATCGCAGAGGAAGACCAAGAGATGGATACAGTAAGCAGAGTCAGATAGATGTAGGTTGCCGTTATTATGTGGAGATAAAGAGGCTTGCGCATGATAGGGTATTGTGGAGAGCTGCATCAAACCAGTCTCCGGACTGAAGACCACAACAACAACAACAGCTGAGAATCGGTAACCTTTGTGAGAATAGATTACGGTGTACGAACTCGGTTTAATTTCTTTCTAGCTTTGTGGGATGCAACTAATGTGTGGGAATATTTTTAATCTGTGTAGTGCATGTGAAATATTCTTTTCCGTTTTCTCCTTCTGCGAGTGATATGAACTCCACGTGGTGTGTTCTTAGAACAAAGCCTTCAGCTATCTCTGTGTGTTTCTATGCCCTCCAGGAAATAAAGTATGGATACCTCTTTCTGATTTCCCCTAGTACCTCGCGTTCTTCTCTCCGTCTTTTTTAACTGGTTCTTTCGTTTCCAAACCTGTACTTTGCATTCAGACTCCCCAAGTAAATTCACTTCTAGCCTTGTACAACCCCCTTTATTAACTTTCTTATGAAATACTACGTATTTCTAGTGGCTGCATGCCGTATTTCTTAGTTGATGTACCCAAACTTTGAATTTATTCCACATTTCTGATTTTTGAAGACTGGACTTTGTCCATCCGCGTAAAACCTTCTTCATCGCATCTAACTGTATTTCTTTAGCTTCCTTATGATATCCTACGCATTTTAAGGGTTGCATGCTGTTGCTATATATTTTTTATTTTTCAGTAATTGAATTTTGTATTTTTACTCCGACTTCAAGGGTTTATAGCTAGACGAGTTCTCGCCACTGCTCACATACCAGTGCCATACTATTGTGTATTCTTACCTTGTAATCAATGATTCCGTTGGTTTTTGTTTAAATTAATGCAATCTTTCAGCATTTCGCCTTCAGTGGGGTGCGACTATGTAATGTAGCAGACTCATGCTATGTGTCTCAGTAATTCTGCATGTACACGGTTTGATTTGAATGGAAATTAATGTTACTATTACCGCGCACCATCTCAAGTAAAGAAAGACAGACCAGAGCGACCAACGATGTTTATTTCTTCTTGTGTTGTGTGGTACAGCCTGGTTCGCTGAATTTCAAAATGTTTGTATAGTTTATGGGACTTAACTACGGGGTCATCAGTCCCTAAACTTACAAACTACTTATGAACTACTTACGAACTAGGTCGGCACAAATATCCATGCCCGAGGGGGGATTCGAACCCCCGACCGTAGTGGCCGTGCAGACCGTGACTGGAGCGCCTCAGTCTCCTCGGCCACCGCGGCCGGCTCGCTGAATTTCGCCTACGATAGCGGCGCCTGCTTCTACTTCGTATCATCACGCTGAATTGGGTGAGTTTCGCTTTGCTTTGCTCGTGTGAGTGACTGAATGCTTGTTGACTGTATGTCAACCGACGATGTTCAGATTACTTTAGCTTAATTTTCAATGTGGGATGCGTTTTCATTTTTTAACAAAATTGGTGCCCCCATTTGCTCATGTTTGAACTGAGTGAATAATTTATTGTCAGTAATATTTCATCCTACTTTTGTATATTTATTAATGAATATCTTCCTCGTTTATTTAATGCTGTTTTCCACCAACGCTGAGAACAAATTCAGATGCATATTATCATATTTTTAATTCCGTTGCGCCATAAATGTTCTCACAGTCATCTTCATGAAATTGTTACTTCGGTGTGGCTTGTATATAAACAAATGTGTTCAATTTTCGTGATCTACGATGTGTCTTGGCCATCGTCTCTTTGTCTTCCTGCTGCTAAAGTAAATTTTGAGTCATTTCTAAATTCTGGGGCCAGGGAACAAGAATCTGTTGCAGGAAGTAGTTAGTAGTTCACGCGAATCCTTTAGATAGCTGTTTTTTGGTTGTTTTTTTCAGCCAAAATTATATGTTTAAAGTAAGCTTTTAACTGGCTCCTTTCAGCTAGAGATAATTTTACAATTAACGCTGGTCTTTCAATTGGCTTACCGCTGCCTGGCAAGATTCGCTCTTCTAGCGGATCATCTGTTCAGTGAAACATTTTCCTTTGTTTTAAATGCATGCGGGTGTATTTTACCCTTTTTGTCGCAGTGTGTGAATGTATGTGTTTTCAGCAGTGCGCTTTAATGTATTTCACTTTATGTTTTCAGTACTCGTGTGTTTTAGTTGTATTATATTTGTGTAATTTTGGTAGGGTTATTTTATTTAATTGTTTTAGTAAAAAGGGCACAGCCACAGTGCTTTGCGTGTGAAGATTTTAATTCGTGTTTTGTTACGCCGGTTTTTGGTAGGCTAATTTTTGCGTTAGTAACCTCTTGTCATTCTGAACGAAATCTGAAAATGGCTACTAGTTCTGCCTTGTCCGTTTCCAATCGTTCTAGGCGATTAAACCGAAGTGAGGACTGTGAAAAGTCCACTAGGTTAGATCTTACAATGGCAAGAGAAAACGTGGTGGGTACAGACAGCCGTGTTACCGTTGAGAACGAGGCTAGTTTAAATGTGGATGCTACTGGAAACGATAGCAGGGGAGAACAAAATACGTCGTCACCATATGGCGATTTCTGATACCTCTCAAAATAATTCCGTTACTAGGCCTATGTTGGGTTCCGACACGATTTGAGGCGACATCATGGCGTTCATGAAGGAACTGAAAGAAGAAATAAAAGCAAGCTGTCCAAGCCGAGATGATTAAAGTTTCTGCGGATTGCATTCAGGTCGTTCACAAGAAACTTGACGAGTACAGCAGCAAATTAGATGGGCTATGCACTGATATTGTGCCGCTCGTACACAAAAGGCATGAGAAAGCAATGAATGATATCTTCGAGAACACAACTAGGATTACAGGGATTTTATTTGATTACTTCAGGAAAGCGAAAACAATCTTGGTCTAACCCGCCAATGCCCGCACCGAAACTAAGTTTAGTGTGCGGTATCGCTCCCTGTATGTCTAGTAAAGCCAACCAATGCCCTTGAACACTGCAAGGAGTCCCTTTACCAGTTCTTTATTAGACACAATTTCTTCGGGTCTGGTTGTCCTAAATGTTCTGTGCCTTTTACTCTCCAATGCAATGCATTCGAAGATCAGATGTGATGCAGTTTCATCACCGTCATCACAGATCCTACAATTAGGGTCCTCTTCTGTTATTCCCATTGTATGTAGGTGTTTTTTGAAATTCCCATGGCCTGTCAGCAATCCACCCATGATTCTAATCTCTCTCCTGTTGAGACCCAGGATTGCAGAGCTTCTTTTAAAACAAGGCTTTGGCATCATTACCTTGCCATGTTTTTGTTGATGGACTTTGGTCCAATATTCTACGTGCTGTCTTCTGAGCCAGTTACGTAGCTCCAATTTAATCATTGCCTTGGTGATTGTCAGAACAGGTTCCGGTCCAATAAATGGAGCCTCTGTCCCCATCCTGTCTAATCTGTCGGCATGTTTGTTGCCACTGATCCCCGAGTGGCCAGGGACCCACAATAGTTTTACTCTATTGCTTTCCCCTAGCTACACCAGAACCCTGTGACATTCTGCAACAATTTTAGACCTTGTTGTAGGAGCTGCCAGTGATCTCAGGGCTGCCTGGCTGTCTGAATAGATATAGATGCCACGATCTATGTAGCACGGATTACAGGGAATATAGAAGCCCTTTCCCACCGAGTAGATGAAGTGGATATAAGTATCCACCCCTTTGAAGAGAAATACATAGAGAGAGTCAAATTAGTGATGGTAGGGCAGATGAATTAGGGGCGCGGGTACCTAACATTGATGCCCACGTAGGAGAGCTTGCAACCTCGGTGGCGCAGCTTCAGCAAGGCAGGGAAACACCAGCAGACAGAGCGGGGTCCGCTGAATCGGAGGAAGTCCGTGACTTGCTTCCATTCAAGGAGCAACACCGGAGGCTTCGGAATGTAGCGGCCAAGCTGCATGAACATGTCACCTGGTTAGATCAAGCCTCTGCTACACCAAAATTCAAATGTTTTGAATTTTGAAAATGTTCAAATGTTTGTACAGCTTATGCGACTTAACTACGGGGTCATCAGTCCCTAAACTTACAAACTACTTATGAACTAGCTAATACTAAGGACAGCAAAAATATCCTGCCCGAGGGGGGATTCGAATCCCCGACCGTAGTGGCCGTGCAGACCGTGACTGAAGCGCCTCAGTCCCCCCCCCCCCCCCTCCTCTGCTGCACCGCCCATAGAAAATGTTTCCCGCAACTTCTGCGGAGGTTAGCCCTGCCGTTCCGACCGCAGAGACGATTTCACATTTGAGGAGAAGGAAGTAGAACCCCTGTGTGTACGTCTTATGAGAAGGGGACGTCAGAATAAAGTGCCTGTGGGAGAGCCTCAACAGGCAGTTGGTTATAAACACTTCTTGACCATGAGGAAGTACCAAGTTTTCAGGAACTATGCTAACGGGATGCACCCTCTGGCATTGCTGGAACAATTCGAGTTTTCTTTGTCCCTGGACTGACCTGAAGGAATAAGATCGAATATGTGTGCGGATATCTCAAAGGACAGCCCACCACGCGCATGCGTTCGCTCCTGAAATATTGCCGATACTATGAGGATCTCATGGGGCATTTCCCGTCTGCCAACTGGTCAGAGAGGCAGCAGGAAAGGGTAAAAAGTAGCATATTAGAGATGCCCAATTTTGCGAACAGCCATTGCAAGAGTCTCAGCGACTTCTTTCAAGGAATGATGCTGAGAAATCAGTTCCTTGATTACCCGTATCCTCCACGAGATTTAGTTAGAATTTGCACCTCAAAATTACCATGGAATGTGCATAATGCCGTCCTTGTGGGAAGCTGCAAGGAGGACATTCAGTCCTTCCAGGCTTACCTGGAGGACTTAGAGTTCGATGATGATTACGGACCTAGAAGAGATGACAACACCTCTTCTAGGAGAAGTAATCAAAGTGAAAAAATAATGCTGGGGACAGTCGCCAGGCAGAAAGTATTAGTAGCGGGCAGCCCGGTCCTTCCAATGCTGAAAATCAGAGCAGAGAAGGAGCGAGCAGGGTTCTTGGCATGAATTCTCTTCTAGCCTTGCACAACCCCCTTTATTATCATGCTTATGAAATTCTATGTATTTCTAGGGGCTGCATGCCATATTTCTTATTTGATTTACCCCGACTGAATTTATTCCACTTTTCTGATTTTTGAAGACTGGACTTCGTCCGTTAGTGTAAAACCTAACCTATCGCGTCTAACTGTATTTCTTTAGCTTCCTTACTTCGAAGGGGTGCATGCCGTAGATTTTTTTCTTTATTTTTCGGTAATTGAATTTTGTATTTTTTACTGGTTTTTGGAACCACATAGTTCCGAACTCCGACTTCAAGGTTTTATAGCTAGACACTTGAGTTCTCGCCACTGCTCACATACCAGTGCCTTACTATTGTATATTCTTACTTGGTAATCGATGATTCCGTTGGTTTTTGTTGAAATGAATGCAATCTTTAAGCACTTCGCCTTCATTGGGGTGCGAATGTGTAATGAAGCAGACTCGTGCAGTGTGTCTCAGTAATTCCGCATGCTCACGGTTGGATTTGAATGGAAATTGATCTTGCTATTATCGTGTACCATCTCAAGTAAAGAAAGACAGTCCAGAGCGACCTACATAGTTTATTTTTTCTTGTGTCTTGTGGTACATCCTGGTTCACTGAATTTCGCCTACGATAGCGGCGCCTGCTTCTGCTTCGTATCAGCACGCTGAGTTGGGTGAGTTTCGCTTTGCTTCGCGCGTGTGACTGACTGAATGCTTGTTGATTGTAAATCTAACCCCCTCCCCCCCCCCCGACGATGTTCAGTACAGATTACTTTAGCTTAATTTTCAATGTGGAATGCGTTTTCATTTTTTTAACAAAATTGGTGTCCCCATTTGCTCGTGATTGAACTGAAAAAATAATTTTTTGTCAGTGAAGTTTCATCCTACTTTTGTATATTTGTTAATGAATACCTTCCCCTTTTATTTAAAGTTGTTTCTCACCAGTGCTGAGAACAAATTCAGATGCATATTATCATATTTTTAATTCCGTTGGGTCATAAATATTGTCACAGCCACCTTCATGAAATGGTTTTGTTCTGGGTGGCTTGTATATAAATGATTGTGTGTAATTCTCGTTATCTACAATGCGTGTTGGCCACCGTCTCTTTGTCTTCCTGCTACTGAACAAAATTTTGCACTTATGGCAGGCCGCGGTTGCCGAGGGGACTGAGGCGCTTCAGTCACGGTCTGCACGGCCACTACGGTCGGGAGTTCGAATCCCTCATCGGGCATGGATATTTGTGCCGTCCTAGTTCGTAAGTAGATCATAAGTAGTTTGTAAGTTTAGAGACTGATGACCCCGTAGTTAAGTCCCATAAGATTTACAAACATTTGAACATTTGCACTTATGCACCTTATGCAATTGAGATATTTTCCCCTAACCTACTTATCTTTACAAGAATTTTCCCTCCAAAATATTTCAGTCGAAGGTGGCTGAAAAAGGTTGGCAGAAATTTGAATAAAACTACATTCGCGCTTTCTATTTTACAGCCTGACCAATACAACACAAATGTGATCATATACAAAAAGAACAGTTTAAAAGAAAAGAAAATACAATTAATATCAAAATGGTTGATTTTACATAAAATAGAAGTTAACTAACGTTGCTACACGAATATAAAGCTTTTGTCTGGCTAAGTCACAGGAGGAAAGTGGCATCACCAAGAAGTATAAAAATCAACAAGTGAAATTTAACCCGAAAAGCGTCCCTTCTAGTACACGATATATTCCCACCTAACTACTACCATTCAACGCCTCTTCCTCAGCAGATGCGTTGGCGCAACCTTACCGTCTTTCTGTAGAACAGTGTTGGAGTTGGTGAAGACGAGCTGGTTGCAGTGCAGTGTTGACTGCAGCGATCAAGAATGTGGGTTGACACTAGTAGAACAGGTTTTGTCGGTTAAGCCGACGACAATACTACAGTGAAAAATAGAACTGTTCTCTCAAGAAATGAAAAAATTCTGATTACAAGTGGTGTAGCTGACCGCGAACACACACTTCAGAATATTACAAGTTTCAATTTATACTACATTAGCCAATCAGGACTCTAACACCTGACTGTGCAGAAAGCACTAAAATAATTCAATGTCCACGATCTGGATAGGAGAACAGCTCTAGCCAGAGACTTCAAGACAGCATGATCCGGCCAGGCGCGCGACCCAGACCAGAGTAACTCTCCCTACACCAATATTTCACAACTGAAAATCCTGCTCTGAAGCCCCTCCCTTCGGTGACGTCAAGCAAATCAAAATTTTGCTTAATGGCCAATCAATGGAATACAAGAGCTATTCTTCAACACCTCAGGCTCCTTCCGCACGAAACTGTCCCATGCTGCATTCTGCACATAAGCCAGCATTTCTCATAAATCCATGGAAATTGCGGTCCTTTGGAACGAATCTTTAGACGCTGAAATGACTTTACTGCCAACCATACGCCAGCGTCCCTTCGCGAGAGGACTGCTCTATTTCCCCAGAAATCACCTCTGGCAATTTACACAAACATTCGCAGTCCATGTTCCATAAACTCGGGCGCACGTGCAGACCAGAACGACGCAAACTTTTACTGCCTCTGCTCATTGTACTCCGGTGCACTTGCGGGGCGTCGCAAGCGGAAACCTTCCCTACACTATACAGTACCGTAGCGGCAAAACAAACTACCTGGCCTTAGGTCAGCCACAGACGCGCGCAGCCCAAATATATGTGTCCAACTGCAGACGGAGTGGTTTCACCACGGTTGGTGGCGGCCAGCGCTCGCTCTCCAGGCGGTGTCGTCAGAATGCCTTAGAACCTACTTCAGAAACCTTCACGCCAGCAACCCCCACCCTCTCACGGAACCACGAAAGTGCCGGTCTTTTGGTGTCGCCAGCGCCTTCCTCCTCGGAAGACAATTGTCCCATCGGCGATATCCCAATAATAATTAAAAAAATAAAAAAATAAAAAAAAATGAAAATAAAAAGCAGAATCATACTCCCAGTCAACATAAATTTACCTCCCCAACTCCTATCCTCTGATAATTACAAGACAAGTGAAAGATATTGAATATAAACAAGATAATACTATTGATATTCTTCCGGAATAAATCCAGACAATAGTGTCCAAATAAAATGGAAAAAATAATTCTGAAACAGGACCACCACCTCTCAGTTGTGATTGGTGGAAATATACTTACACAGACGGCGAAAGTGGTCTGTGAGACTGAGTATGCATTCTTCAACAGAGTGTTGATCTGAAGCAGGCTGCAGCAGGCTTCATTAAGTCGAGACTGTGTGTTACAATTCAAGGCAGAGTACTGCATTATGCCGAAGTGTGTCCTCTCCCTGATATAATGCTTCAGTCCTGTTTTTACTGACACTTAAAAATTACCGCAGGACATGTCGGAAAGAACACACGCCACTTTATTCATATTCACGGAATGTATGACATTAACTGATAATGGTTCAAGCTGAAAATTTACCCAGACTGCTTCGAATACCGTAAGCAAGTATTTTTAATTTGCGCGTACTACTGTCCAAGTTACATAGGACCCATATCACGCCATACGGCCAACTCCCAGTTTCCTTTCGCGTTTGTGAACTATGACTGCACTCGGTACATGCAGAATGTTGCAAGAGTCGTTCTTCTGCCCGCCAATCTTGCAGAATTCTGGTGATGTTTCAACAGAGTAGGCCTACTGCACGGGAATCTGAAGTTCTCTATAAGGCGTGCAGAAATTTTCCTCGCCAGTTCGATCTTCAGACTTTTCTCCAACTGAGCACGTGTGAGGTACTATGATTCCAGAACTGACACTTGTGGTCGTAAATCCATAATTTCTTCAGTAATACGTGAACTGGTCCAGAAACCGTGAAAACTGTAATCCGTAATTGACACTATAAACAACTTTAACCATGTTCTTCATGCACATACAAGAACGAGCTGCAGCCGCAACGAAATCCACTTATGACATCCAAAAATTTCAAAACGTATCCCTGCCAACAGTAATAAAGTTATTCAAGATTAAGGTTATGACGAACGTTACGGCAACATATAGTAACTGACTACTATGACCCTACTTGACGACGAGAAATATGACTAGTTTGGATAATTTAAAAACCAGACTCCTAAAAAGAGTCTTGTCACTTTCGAAGTTAATGGAAAACACCTGCACATACGTACTAGCACAGGGACGTTTCTTCTTAGAAGATATCAAGCAACGCTTCAATCTATCAGAGACACAAGCTTACAAAAGCGTCACCGGGGAGAGAGAAAACAAAGCAAGGGAGTTACCAAAGGAACTAGTGACACAGACGGATCCAAGGGGAAGGCGAAGGGTGAAAGACGACCGTCTGTCGTCTTCCACATATTTTTGCATATTTCTGTAAAGTTGTAATTTATTTAATGTCGTTATATTATCATTTTGTTAAAACCTGAACCCCATTCATTTCTAGGCTTGAGGAATAGCATCTTTATTTCATGTGTTAAAATATTAGTTAATAGTGCTAGGTTTTTCTTATTTTGTTATGTTAATAATTTATTATTATATTAACTAATGTGGAAAATTACGGCTTCTCCGCTACGCCATTGTCCCTGTGAGAATGTGCAGATGTTGTACTTTTAAGTGTGTGCGAGAATCTATGTCTGTTTGAATATGGGGAGTGATAGCTCGCTTTGCATCGTTCTCTCTGGCTCAGTATCGATAGCTGCTCATGCAACCACAGAGGTTTCCACACCCTTTGATTGCGAGCTAGTTAGTGAACCTTCCCTGCAGCGCAAATCTTGCTGTCCATCCCCACCACCGCTGTTTTTAGGGATTTTCCGGCTTCCGGTGGCTTCCCCGCTATCCCCAGTGGCCGCTAGGTGCATCATGCTGCTCTGGTCGTCTGATGAGGTAAGGTTGGTTCTGCTCTTCTTCATGGAGATGGTAGCGTTTCATTGACTAGCACGTTTAACTTAGATTCGTGAACTTAGAATCAGTTTGGGATGTTTTCTCCGATCGTGTGCGGAAATGTGTTCTCGTTTTTCAATTCAGTGATTTCCAATAGGTAAATGCGGTCTATGTGATTCTAGTCGCAGTTTGATAACGGCCTGGTATGTTAAAACCTTTTGTGATCATGTGGCGGTGTATGAACTCTGTGTAAATACTTTCTAGCTTTGTGGGGCCCAATTTCTTAAGGACGATTTGTTCATTTGTGTACAGTGCATGTAAAAATCTTCTCATCGTTTCCTTCCATGAGAGATATTTTTCCACGTGGTTGGTTAATAGAACAATGCCTTCAGCTTCCACTCTTGTTTGTTCCATGCCCATCAGGCAAGTAACTATGCGGGTATCCTTTTGATTTCCACTAATATTTTGCGATCTTCTCTCGTCGCCTATTCAAAGTTTGCTGTCTCTTCTCCGACTTGTAGAACGCACTCTGTGTTGTCAGTAATTCTCTGTGAGCATTGTACAACTCCTTCAATAGTTACCTTATGTAATTCTAAGCATTTCTATGGGTTGCATGCAGTAATTCTTAATTTTATTTTTCTGACTTTGTAATTATTTCAATTTTACGAGTTTTTTGAGACTGGACTTAATCCGTCTCTCTAATCGCTCACTATCGCATGTAGCTGCATTTCTTTCGCTTCTTCATGTAATTCTAAACATTTCTATGGGTTGCATGCCGTAATTATTATTTTATTTTTACGACCGTGTAATTATTTCAAGGGTCGTTCGTCCCCCCCCTTTCAGCTGCTCCATTTCTTACTTTTCCTTCTAGAATGCTAAGCTAGTATGCTATCACTGCAGCGAGTCTTCAAAACTGCGAGACTTCTGTGATTGATTGGACGCGCTGTAGAACGGGGTGGCCGATACTAGAGTCTTTCTACTGAGCCAGAGTTTCGCTGATGATGAGAATTCTTTCACTGCACCCCCACCCCAGCAGGCCGTCCTGGATCCGCCCCTGACTAATGGAAACAAAAGCGATGAAGTCGTATGGGAAAATCCGAGGTTCAGACTCCGAACTTCCAACTCCTGCACCTCTACACGTATTGTTGTATATGGTTTCCACGTCAAGATATGCCAGAACGGAGCATACCATGACCCCAAGGAGCACTGCATCTGCAAACTGTGTAACGAGCCGCAGATACCATGCAGTGACCTGTAAGAGCAGGCCCCAAGCACTGACCACATTCGCAAAAGACTGGTGAAAGTTAGTACTTACATGTACACATTGTGTTTAATCTATATAAATGTGAATGTCTGTTCGGTATCGTTTATCACGTCTGAACAACAAGACGCAGAGACTTAAATATTTGTACAGTTACTAATTGATACCTGAAGAAGGTTTTAGGCACAGTTTTATAGTGATCTGATAGATATTTATTAAATATAACGCGAAATGCGGAACAATAATTACTCTATGAAAATTATATTTACTCTTTGAATATGGTTTTATTGGTTGCATTGTTGCTTGAGGGTTGATAATGATAAAAGGGTGGAGTATATTAGGGTGGAAAGTTATCGGTGTTTATAAAATTCTACGTGTATGTGTGTGTGTTAATATCTCTCTCTGCAGCAAAAATTTCAGAATGAAAACGAATGGTTTGTCTGTAATTGTTGTTCGAAGCCTTCCGTTGTACACCATAGCAGTTCCCTGCAGATGGCTATAAGGGGTGGAAGATATGGTGGTTGAAAATTGTCAAATTATAAAGAAATTCGGACTGAAGGCCAGCGATTACGTTTGCGACTCTATAGCAAGGAGGTTATATACAGTGAAACATGATGCCACAGACCATATCTTTGGTCTACGCATGCTACAATGTCTTCACCTCTTTCTCTGTAAGGATAAGCATACGAATAAGGAAATAGAAGAATAAATAAAGCAGTAAAAAGTAATTTGTTTAACACATTTAAAAAAAAAAGAATCTATTTGACGTTTCGTGCATTGCATCAAGTGATCGATCAGTGATATTATTACAATCATTATTGTTGAATTTCGTGTTTGAATTCGTCGAAACTAGTGCATTTTTACGTGTGATTTGATCTACACTACTTACTTTCCTGATAAACGGTAATTGCACAGTCTTCTGCATTCTGATAGGAATATTTTTCAGTTCCGACATATCAGCGACATTTCCTCAAACATGAGTGTAATTAATTACATTAATTTTATTGTTATAATTAATAAATATGTCATCGTACGAATTTTATAAGTCATTTGTATTTTCATTAATATCTTTCTTTGTTTGGATATCGCACTTATAATTTTTTCATTATGCAAGACAGCATTATTTCTTATATATTTTCCAAGAAAATATAACACCATTTTAGAAAAAGAGAAATGCACAGAGAGAGAAGAGATAGGAGAAGTACTAACTCAAGGCAGGAATAAGTAAATAAACAGCCGGGCAACGCAGGGGTTTCAGCTAGTAAAACAATATAGTAGTATTACATATCTGTGCGAGCGAATGTATGCCAGAATCAGCGCCTGATTCCCTCCTATAGAGGCTTCAAAATGTTCAAATGTTTGTATAGCTTATGGGACTTAACTACGGGGTCATCAGTCCCGAAACTTACAAAATACTTACGAACTATTTAACACTAAGGACGGCACAAATACCCATGCCCGAGGGGGGATTCGAACCCCCGATCTTAGTGGCCGTGCAGACCGTGACTGGAGCGCCTCAGTCCCCTCGGCCACCGCGGCCGGCATAGAGGCTTCAGTACGTCCAATATGGCTCTCCAATCACGGATCAACACCTCGTACTTCAGTACAGCTTCAGCTATTGATTATTAAATGTAATCGTTTTATGTACTCTACATGCCCTTTCAACATTTTTATTATTTTAGTAGCTAAAAACCCGGCGTTGCCCGGGTATTTATTTATTTAGTCAAGCTTTGAGTTAGTACTTCTCATATTCCTTCTCTCTCTGTCCATCTCCTTTTTTAATAACATCAATTTCGAAGGCACATTCAGCTGTATGTGTGTTTATTGTAGAAATTATGAATTGTAACGTCATATCCAATGTCGTAATATAGTCCATTAACAGCGGAAAAGTAGTAAGCGAGAAACTCTTTTCCTTTTATCGTTTTTCTGTGGTTGTCAGCGAGAAAAAGTGCAATAAAGGTTTGAAATTATGTTTAATGTGTGTTGCAAGTCGCTAAGTGTATGAATAAAGTCTCATTACACGATATGGAAGTTTCTTGCGATTCCTATTGTTTATGACGTCGTACATCTTCAACCGTGTGTCGTATGTGGATCTTACCCTTATAGTAATTGTCAACTCATTGTAAGGAATAGTGTACCAAATATAGTTGAAATCAGTGCAATGGTTTAGGAAAAAATGAGCAGTATTTTCGCTTAATTCAGCAGTTTTTCACGCTTGTCATTGTTTATGACGTCATATCTCGTCAACTATGTGTCCTACAAAAACATTATTTCCAGTTTCTCGAGTTTTAGCGAGACTAACGGACACCAATTCTTTTTTTCTTCGACCGTTCATATACGGGTTCAGATCGTGTAAAGCGAACTTTACTCTTTCCAAGTATATTTCTGTTGCTCCCAACAAAACCAAGTCATTTGTTTACATGTTTTAAATTTAAATTTTCCTGGCAATTGTTCCATATTTTATCACCGTTTAAACCTTCCATCAACTTCCACGAATGTGACACATGAACATTATTCTGGACATGTGTGATTTTCCCACTCTTTCCGCCCACTATCGAGCCGATACGTAGTGTATCTGATGATGCTTTTATAAAGCTAATGGTTCTAAAATTACCTCTGATTTAAATAAATATGGTTTATATTAAGAGGTAAGAGATACAAAGTTTCCAAAAAATGTATTTCATACAAACTTTGTCCCGTCAAGCCGTACTCAAATGAAGCCCCTACAACCATGTGGCAATTGATTGTTGTTCTTAGAAAAAAATCGCTTCTGGATTTCCTAAATTTTACTACTTTCCGGATGACTTTTCCCAATTTATATTTGATGCTAACCTGCCTCTTACTTTCAACATGAAATGTACAAAATTTTATCGAAATTGGATGAACGCTATTTGTAACACACTGGAAAAAGCTGTTTCAGTTTTTCCCTATTTTCTAATTTTTTCGGAGCACTTTGCCATATTTTATCACCGTTTAAACCTTCCCTGGACTTTCACGAAAATTTCAAGACTAAAATTAAGCCACATCGGTTCCGCCGTTTTCGAGTTTTAGCGAGACTGACGAACAGCAATTAATATATATATATATATATATATATATATATATATATATATATATATATATATATATATATATATATATATAATCTGCGCGAGGGAATTCGAGGATCAGCGCCTGATTCCCGCGTATAGAGGCTTCACTAGGTCCAATATGGCTGTTCAAGCACGGATCAACAACTCGTACTTCATTAAAGCTTCAGCTATTGATTATTAAATGTAATCATCACTTTCCACTTCTTTCACGTCTGGCAGTATTGCTCATGTAAAAAATACCGAGTAGCATCGTGGTTCGGAACCCATGTTAAACTGTAGGTACCCCTATAACTTGCTGCGTAAGTCAGTTGGAATGTCGGAGGAAGGCAACGGCATACCACCTTCAAACAGGACCATGTCTAGTAAAGCACTTTGATGTTCAAACCATTCTTCGGATTGTTGACTGCTTTACCTTTTACTCATTTTATGTACTCCAGCCGTGGTTCGGAACCCACGTTAAACTGTAGGTCCCCCTATAACTGGCTGGGTAAGTCAGTTCGAAGGTCGGAGGAAGGCAACGGCATACCACCTCCAAACAGGACCATGCCTAGTAAAGCACTGTGGTGTTCAAACCATTCTTCGGATTGTTGACTGATTTACCTTGTACTCATTTTATGTACTCCAGATGCGCTTTCAACAATAAATGTTGACTGAACTGTAAAACTCTCAGAGTCTAAAGTATTTTTACTTTTTTTTATTTTATTTTAGGCAGTGCGTGTGAGAGGGCCTCGTGTGCTAAAGCACATGTCCGTGGTGCAGTGCTGGAGTGGAGCGGCCTGTCACAGCCCTGCACGGCCCGTCGCCCTGGGAGAGCTGGCGCCGCGTCACGTGGCAGGTGCCGGGAGTGCCGACACCGCCTGTCACCCTGTCACCCCGCGGGCACCGAAAGCCGAAATAAAAAAGACTGCCTGCCGCCACCGCCGCCGCCGCCGCCGCCGCCGCACAAGTGCAGCTTCCGCCGCAAAGTGCTGCACGAGAATTCCAATATTTCTTCATCATCGTGTAACCTCAAGGAAGAAAAAAATAGAAAAAAATGGAAATAGCTTTAGAAAAAATTAGCTTTAAAAAAATCGCACTGACGTGTTATATGGCCCACTTTTGATTTGTAGTTTTATAAGTTTTTGCAAACATTTTGGACCAAAATAATAATCTAAATAATAAAAAAATTTCCCTTTTAGGGAAAAAAAAATTAGGTAGTGGCGGGATCCGAACAAATGACCTTCACCGTCACAGTCTAATGCGTTGCCCACTACACTACAGTTAACAGTTAGGAGATGCATTCTTTAATCTCATACTATTGATGGCCGTTGTTAACGGATGCTAATATGGAATTTTTAGACAGTAGATTATCATTTATCGTACGAAGAACGACGTGTTTTTGTTAATAATTCTGTGCGCCATTGTCTTGGAAATGACAGTGTGTAAGTTACAATAAGAAAATCATCAAATACCCAACGCAAGATGGTGTATGCCTGAGGGAGTTCTGGGCGAGGAATGTCACGTGACATCTGCAAACGGCTGGTTTTCGTTAATTCAATGGCGGTTGTCAAAACTCCGTTATTTTTGCAAATATCTCTCAAACCATACGTGATATGAAAAGAACATAAAAGAACAAAGTTGTAGAGAATTTTCCCCTCTACAGATTAGTTTATTCAATTTTCGCGTCAGATTAACGGTTTATTTGCAATTAAAATTACATTACAAACGGCAATTTTTGGTATTACTAACGTATTTCTTGTCCGAAATAGTTCAAAAAGCAAGGTTCTGCTCTCTGGTAGCCAATAATAATGCATTTGGTGCCGATCGGTTGAACGGTTCGACCTAAAAAGTGAGAACATGTTACAGCCAGATAGACATCGTCAAATCGCCGTTATTTTTGCAAATATCTCTGCAACGATGCAAGATATGAAAAAAAAAAAGAAAAAGAAAAAGAAAAAAGAAAAATAATAGAGCTAAGTTGTATAGAATTTTCCCCTCTACTAATTCGACTATTCAATTTTCGTGTCACATGAACGGTTTGTTTGCAATTATTATTTTATTACAAACGGACTTTTTTTATTACTACCGTATTTTTTGTCCGAAAAACTTTAAAAAGGGAGGTTCTGGTCTCTGGCGGCCTACAATTATGACTGTAAAATTTGGTGCTGATCGGTTGAACGGTTCGTCTTAAAAACAGGAAACACGTTACCGACAGACAGACAGACAAACCAAAATAGCCGTTATTTTTGCAAATATTTCTGAAACGATACGAGATATGAAAAAAAATCATAAGTTAGGAAAGTTGTAGAGAATTTTCTCCTCTACAAATTCGGTTATTCAGTTTTCGTGTCAGATGAATGGGTAAATTTCTAGGTGTCAAAAGACGATCGCAAAGGCCCACTTTTAGTGTTACTACCGTAACCTAAAGTGCGCCAAAAATGAGAATGGCATTAGTAAAAATTAGTTTAAATTTGGCATAAAAATGGTTACTATGTAAGGAGGGGACATGACGTTCATAGTTCGTATCTTCTGCATATTAGTAACTTAGGTGATTTGTTTCTAAAGTAACCAAAACCGGCGGCATATATATTGGTTTTGTTGTTGTTGTGGTCTTCAGTCCGGAGACTGGTTTGAAGCAGCTCTCCATAATTCCCTATCCTGAGCAAGCCTCTTCATCTCTACATAAGACCGGCAACCTACATCTGTCTGAATCTGCTTACTGTATCCATCTCTTGGTCTTCCTCTGCGGTTTTTACCCCACGCACTTCCCTCCAACGCTAAATTCACAATTCCTTGATGTCTAAGAATGTGTCCTACCAATCTATCCCTTCTTTTAGTCAATGTATGCCAGAAAATTCTTTTTTCCCCAATTCTGTTCAGTACCATTTTCATTAGTTAAGCGATCCACCCAAGTAATCTTCAACATTCTTCTGTAGCACCATATTTCAAAAGCCTCAATCCTCTTCCTCTCCGCACTGTTTATCGTCCATGTCTCACTCCCATACAAGGCAACACTCCATACAAATGCCTTCAGAAAGGAATTCCTTAGGCTTAAATCAATATTCGATTATAACAAATTTCTCTTTTTCAAGAACGCTTTTCTACCCATTGCCATTCTGCATTTTATATCCTCTGTACTGCGACCATCATTTGTTATTTTACTGCCCAAGAAACAAAACTCATCTACCTCCTTTATTGCTTCATTACCCAATCTAATTCCTTCAGCATCACCTGATTTTCTTACACTGCTCTCCATTACCCTAGTTTTGCTCTTGTTAATGTTTATGTTATATGCACCTTTCAGCACACTGTGCATTCCGTTCAATTGCTCTTCCAGGTCCTTTTCTGTATCTGACAGAATTACTATGTCGTCGGCAAAACGCAATGTTTTTAATTCTTCGCCCTGGACTTTAATCCCTTCTCCAAATTTCTCCTTGCTTTCCTATATAGCTTGCTCAATGTACAAAATGCATAACAATGGAGAAAGACTACAACCCTGTCTTACTCCCTTTCCAACCACTGCATCCCTTTCATGCCCTTCAACTCTGACAACCGCTGTCTGGTTTTTGTACAAGTTGTAAATAACCTTACGCTCCCTAAATTTTACTCCTGCTTGCTTCAGAACTTGAAAGAGTTTATTCCAATCAACATTGTCAAAAGCCTTCTCCAAATCTACAAAAGCTAGCAATGTAGGTTTGCCTTTTCTTAATCTATCTTGTAGGATAAGCCGTAAAGTGAGTATTGCCTCCCGTGTTCCTACATTTCTCCTGAACCCAAACTTATCTTCCCAGAGTTCGGCTTCTACCAGCTTTTCCATCCTTCTGTATATAATTCGTGTTAATATTTTGCAACCATGACTTATTAAACTGATGGTTCTGTAATTTTCACACCTGTCTGCACCTGCTTTCTTTGGAATGGGGATTATAACGTTTTTCTTAAAGTCTGAGGGTACTTCACCTGTCTCATACATCTCACACACCAGGTGAAACAATTTTGTCATGGCTGGTTCTCCCAGAGACTTCAGTGGCTCTGAGGGAATATCATCTACTCCAGGGGCCTTGTTTCGACTTAGGTCTTTCAGGGCTCTGTCAAATTTTTCTCTCAGTACAATATCTCCTATTTCATCTTCATCTACATCCTCTTCCCTCCCTAAAATATTGTCTCGAAGTTCATTTCCTCTGTAGAGCCCCTCTATATACTCTTTCCACCTTTCAGCTTTCCCTTCTTCGCTGTGAACTGGTTTTCCATCAGTGTCCTTGATATTCATGGATCTGTTTTTCTTATCTCCAAATGTTTCTCTTATTTTCCTGTAGGCTGTATCTATTTTTCCCCTATTTATACATTCTTCTACATCCTTGCAATTGCCTTCTAGCCACTCCTTCTTAGACATTTTGCACTTCCTGTCAATCTCATTTCTTAGTCGTTTGTACTCCATTTTGCCTGTTTTATTTACTGCATTTTTATATTTTCTCCTTTCATCGATTAAATTTAGTATCTCCTGTAACATCCAAGGATTTTTTGTACGTCTTGCCTTCCTACCTATTTTGTCCTCTGCTGCCTTCACTATTTCATCTCTCAATTTTACCCATTCCTCCTCTACTGTTTTATTTTCGCCTGTTTCTGGCAATTGTTGCCTAAAGCTCCCTCTGAAATTCTTAAAAACTTCAGGTTCCTTCATTTTATCCAGGTCCCATCTCCTTATTTTCCTACCTTTTTGTAGTTTCTTCAGTTTGAGCCTACAGTTCATAACCAACAAGTTATGGTCAAAGTCTATATCTGCCCCTGGGTATGTCTTACACTTTAAAACCTGGTTCCGAAATCTATGTCTTACCATTATAAAATCTATCTGGTATCTCTCGGTGTCTCCTGGTCTCTTCCACGTATACAACATTCTTTTGTGATTCTTAAACCAGGTGTTTGTAATAACTAAATTATGTCCTGTGCAAAATTCTACCTACCTCTTTCATTCATTTTTCCCAGACCATATTCACCTACTATCTTCCCTTCCCTTCCTTGTCCTACTACCGAATTCAAGTCTCCCATAACAATTAAGTTTTCCTCACCCTTAATTGTCTGAATAATTCCCTTTAGTTCGATTTCCTCATCATCGGCAGAGCTTGTTGGCATATAAACCTGTACTACTGTTGTCGGTGTTGGCATCGTATCTATCTTGACAATGATAATGCGATCACTGTGCTGGTCATAGTAGTTTACCCGCATTCCTATTTTCTTATTCATCATCAATCCTACTCCTGTGAAACCTCCAATTGATTTTGTATTTATAATCCTATACTCACCTGACCAGAAATCCTGTTCATCCTGCCACCGAACTTCACTAATCCCCACTATATCTAACTTCAATCTATCCATTTCCCTTTTTAAATGTTCTAATTTTCCTACTCGATTAAGGGATCTAACATTCCACGCTCCGACCCGTAGAATGCCAGTATTCACCTGATGACAACATCCTCCTGAGTAGTCCCCGCCCGGAGATCCGAATGGGGGACTTTTACCTGCGGAATATTTTACCCGAGAGGATGCCATCATCATATGTTCATACAGTAGAGATGCATGTCCTCGGGAAAAATAACGGCTGCAGTTTCCCCTTGCTTTCAGCCGTGCGCAGTAACTGTGTGGTAAAGCCACATTAGCTGATGTTACAAGGCCAGCTCAGTCAATCATCCAGACTGTTGCCCCTGTAACTACTGAAAAGGCTGCTGCCCCTCTTCAGGAACCAGACGCTTGTCTGGACTCTCCACAGATACCCCTCCGCTTTGGTTGCACCTACGGTACGGCTATCTGTATCGTTGAGGCACGCAAGCCACCCCACCTCGGCAATGTCTGTGGTTCATGCGAGTGGATATTGGTTTTATTACACTCGATTTCAGAACCTTCGTGCCTTTATGTATTACTAGTCGACTCGGCAATGCTTCGCAGTTGCTAATATGTATGTACTCTTGCTTCGAACGTCAAATGTGCAAAATTTTATCGCAATCGTACGAATGATATCTCAAAGAAAAGAGCAGTTTTCCACAAATTTTCCTATTTCCTGGCCAGCTATTCCAAACGAATACTTCACTCAAACCTGCCACTTGCTTTGACGTCGAATGTGCATTGAATGGTATTGATATTTTACGGAAAAATCACTTTAAATTTTTTTCTGAATTTCCAAATTTCCAGGAAACTTTTCCAAGAACATTTTAGGTTTGTACGTCAAATACGCACAATTTTATCGCAATCAGACGAATGATATTGATATCCCATTGAAAGAAGCTCTTTTAGTTTCCCGTGAATTTTCAGATTTTTCGGGTATCTTTCCCAAATTCCTACTTCATAAGTACGTTCATCTTTCGTTGAACGTCAAATGATCAAAATTTTATCGCAATCGGATGAGAGATTCCAACTTGTAAGTTTAGAAACACATTGAAAAAGGAACTTGGTTGGGATTTTACCGACTTTCCTTTTTAATTGTCCCTATTACTTTTTCTTTATTTATTTATTGAAAACTTTTCGAAGACCATAATGAACAAAAGAAAAAAATATTACCCCTCGCCGTCATGCGAATAGTCAGTTGTAGCGCTCAATTCAATGAAAAACAAATTGAAAAACGCACTTTCAGTTTTCTCAAATTTTCCAATTTGCCTGTAGATTTTCCAAAAAGTTTATTTCATATAAACCTTGTCCTGTCAAGCCTTTCTCAAGTGATGCTATTACAACCATGTGACAATTGATATTTATTCATAGGAAAAATCGGTTTCGGGTTTTCCTAAATTTTCCTACTTTCCGGGCGACTTTTCCACATTTTTATCTGTAACGAACCATTCTCTTGCTTTCAACATGAAATTTTATCGCAATTGGGCGAACGGTATTGATAGCTCACTGGAAAAAGCAGTTTCAGTTTTTTTAATTATCTGGTCCACTTTTCCATATTTTATCACCGTTTAAACCTTCCCTGGACTTACATGAATATTTCAAGACTAAAATTACCCAAATCGATTCGGCCGTTATCGAGTTTTAGCGAGACTAACGAACAGCAATCCATATGTATATATAAAGATCGGGAATTTATTAATTCATTGCTGCCTTGAGTTAGTATATCTCCTATTCCTCTCTCTGTCCATCTCTTTTTTCTAATAACATGTTATATTTATCAGAGAATATATATAAGAAGTAATGCTGTCTTGTGAATGTACAAAATTTAAAGTGCAGTATCAAGAAAGATAGTAATCAAAACACAAATGACATATAAAATTCGTACGATCTCATATTTATTGAGTTATATGTTATACAATAGTATATTTTTAGGTATATAATTATTTGCATAAGTGATGTAAGTCTGCAAAATCTGTTGGGAATACAATTAGTAGGAAACAAGTAATAGGGGCGATTTTCCATGAACGTTACGGTTTATTTGCTCATATCTCATGAACTACGTGTCGTACTGTGATACAATTTCGAAAGTACTTTCAGCTATATGTTTGTATACTGTCTGTGAAATTTCCTGCGGCAAATATTTGTAGTGTAGAAATTGTATATTGTAACGTCATACCGAATGCCGCACTTTTAGTCCATGAACAGGGAAGAGTAATAAAAGAGGAACTTATTTTCCTGTCGTCATATTACTGTGGTTGTCAGCGAGAAAAAGTTTAATAATGGTTTGAAATTACCTTTAAAGTTTGTTATAAGTTCCTAAGTACCCTCAGTCTCATGCAGTGTATGAATTACGTCTCGTCGCATTATGTGGCAGTTTTTTCTTTTTTTTTTTTTCTTTTTTCTCCTATTGTTTATCTCGTCATATCTCCGTATCCATGTGTCGTATGTAATTCTTAACCCTGCAGAAACTGTTACCCGTACGGTAAGGAATATGTCTAAAAAATTTGTTTGAAATTGGTGCGGTGGTTTAGGAGGAAATGCGCATCTTATTATTTGAGTGAGCAGTTTATCTCGCATCTCATTGCTTATGACGTCATATCTCGAGAACTATGTGTTGTACGTGATCATTACGACGACCGTCCTCGTGGATTGAAGCTGACGTGTGCGAAATTTCATACATATTGGAACAAAACTAGATTTTTATGCAATACCTACACACCAATAAACACACGATCACTCTGCTGTATATGTAAAGAGACCCCTTTAGGAGAGCGATTGAACCTTAACTTCCATCTTTTAAATCATTTCCCGTTTCCTCATTCACGAACTCTTCGTCGCTTCACAATGTTCTGTCTTCCGTTAGTCTACCCCTTTTCTATCAGGTAGGCGCGCTGTTCTTTCTCAAACATCACATTCATGATTTTACTCCGGCACTAGTTGCGGTCTTCAGTATTTTCTACATCTCTCTGCAGCATATCCCTCCGGTCCTCCTTTACTTTTTCTTATAAAGTCGAATTGTTTCTTTAATGTTTTGGTGTTCCTCATTCTCCTGATTTCCTCGGTTTTTAGTTGGTCTTTTGATAGAGTTAGTTTTCAGGTCTTTTCATTCAAATGCCGGTTTAGTTGATGTATCCGTAAATCTTCCCAAAAATTTTTCGTTCCTGTACGTCTATTTCCCTAATTTTGGAGTGGTGACCAATCATCATTGTTTCTGCTGCATATGTTGCTTTTAGAAGATTCACAGTTTTGTAGTGTCTCAGATTCGCGTCTGTCGAAATGCTTTTCTTGTTGTTAATTAATATACCTTTTGCAGCTTGGTGATCGTTTGCTCACTGGCTTCTGTTTGTGCTACTGACTGCATTTAAAGTGGCTGACTTGTGTAATGTTACAATGTTTCGTCATTAGAGGGTACTTAGTTTTTGGCCTTATTTCCAATATTGTTCTTTTTTTTCATACGTAATTTACAATTTATTTTTCTGTGCAGTTTCATTTAGTTTTTCAAGTCCGTCAATCGCTTCTTTCATATTCTTTCATCCGCGGAGGCAATACATTTTAATTTAGTGTTGTTTCCTTTTCTGATAACAATTTAGACACATTTTACGTGAGGTTTCCACTCTCTGATGATCTTTTCTAGAATAATATTCGTATCTATTAATTTTTGTACATTTTAATATTATTTTTATTCTATTTTCTATGTACATTTACTCTATTCTATTTTGTTGTGATCATTTTTTTTTTATTGTACGTGTTTCATTTATATTCCAAGAGGTGTTTTATTGTTGTTAGTTGTTGTACGTTATGAGGGTAGTGGTATTCTATTAATTTTTGTTGATCCTCCGTCCGCCTGCCGTATTCCTCTTCTAATTTAGAAGGACTCAGAAATATTTCACCAATGAAGTTTACTTTAGAAGTTGTTCTTGTAAGTGTATATGATTTTCCGGGTCTTTCGGACAATTCCGAATAATATATTTTGGCACATTTTTATATGCAGTATATAATACAAAATAGGCAGCCAGTACATATCTGAAGAAGGGCACTGAGATCCCGACACCGGTTATGCTTCAACTACTTTGACTTCAACTGATTTTTGCTACTTTGAAAACTATGTCAGCACTTACAATGATCTACGGATCATTGGAAAAAGTTAATCTGTCACACACAGTTCGTAACGTATTCAAACCGTGTACTACGTATGGTACACAACATATTTATAGCAAAGGATTCCTTTCTTCACATATTAGTAAAAATAAAGTTATAACAAAATGTCAGTTTGGTTTTCAAAAAAGCTTTCCAATGACAATGCTATATATACCTTCACTGATGAAATATTAAATGCTTTGAATAACCGGACATCACCAGTTGGGATTTCTTGTGATCTCTAAAAAGGTTTTTGATTGTGTAAATCATGGGATACTTCTAGATAAGCGTAAGTACTGTGGTATGAGTGGGACAGTGCACAAATGGTTTAAATCATACTTAACTGGAAGAGTGCAGAAAGTTGAAATAAGCAGTTCACATAATATAGATGAAACAATTAATACTTCTACCTGGGGAGTTATCAAAAATGGGGTCCCACAAGGTTCGGTCTTGGGTCATTTGCTGTTCTTAATATATATTAATGACTTGCCATTCTATATTCACGAAGACGCTAAGCTAGTACTTCTTGCTGATAATACAAGTATAGCTATCACATCTGACAAACAGGAATTAACTGACGAAAATGTAAATGATATCTTCCAGAAAGTTATTAAGTGGTTCTCTACAAATGTACTCTAATTAAACTTTGATAAAACCCAGTATATACAGTTTCATACAGTAAATGGCATGACACCATTAATAAATTCAGACTCTGAACATAAATCTGTAGCTAAGGTAGAATATTCAAAATTTTAGGTGCATTGACGAGGGACTGAATTGGAAGAAACATATTGAAGATCGCCTGAAACGTTTGAGTTCAGCTACTTATACTATCAGAGTCATTGTAAAATTTGGTGATATACATCTCAGTAAATTAGCTTACTACGCCTAATTTCATTCACTGCTTTCATATGGGATCATATTCTGGGGCAATTCAACCTTGAGTAAAAAAGTATTCATTGGACAAAAGCGTCTAATCAGAATAATTGCTGGAGACCACCCAAGAGCATCTTGCAGGCATTTATTTAGGGATCTAGGGATACTCACTGTAGCTTCACAATATATATATATATATATATATATATATATATATATATATATATATATATATATATATATATTCACTCATGAAATTTATTATTAACAATCCAACCCAATTCAAAGTAATAGCAGTCTGCATAGCTGCAACACTAGGAGAAAGTATGATCACTATTCAAGGTTAAATCTAACTTTGGCTCCGAAAGGGGTGAATTATGCTGCCACAAATGTCTTTGGTCATTTACCAAGCAGCATCAAAAGTGTGACAGCTAGCCAACTAGTATTTAAAAAGAAATTAAAGGAATTTCTGAATGGCAACTCCTTCTACAATGTAGATAATTTTTTTAGATAAACCTTAAAAAATTTTTTAAAAAATCCTTAAAATATTGATTGTCAAGTGTAGACAACATTTACTAATCTGACACGTTCCACATCTTTACGAAATGTCGTATATATGACATGGAACAAGTATTAATCTAATCTGGAAAACGAAAATACTTCGTACCCAGGAAGGCGGTGCAAAGAGACAGCAGAGAGATGTTAAACAGTTTTAGGAAACAACACACAAAGGAACATACGGCACTAGCCCGTCGTCTATGGTGAAATAAATAGAAGGGGAAAGCTGAAAATTTATACCCCGACTAGATTCAAACCCGGGTCTACTGATTACCAGGTAGTTGCGCTGTCCCCTACACCACTGGGAAGAAAGAGATCACCACGCAGCACGGACTAACCCATCACGCTATTAGCAAAAAGTGACGATTAAAGAGAAGACATTGGCAAGGCAAAACGAGAGCGTGCTGACGATCGTGGTGGGAGAGAAAAAAGGGCAATTAAAAAAAAAAAGGAAAAAAAAACAATGCATTGGGGATAGTAACAGTTATGACAAAAAGCAGATTATGCAAAAGTAAAAGAGAGCTGAATGAGAATGTACTTAAGCTTTGGGAAATTGCATTTCTTGGATTGGCGGTCTTTAAACAACACTTTCTCCCACTTTCCCCGATCCTCATACCCATGTGTTAAAGTTTCCTAGTGCCAGAGTAACCATCCGCAACGACTGTGTAGGGGATATTACAATCACAATTTAGTAACCAACATCTATTTACAATCTGTCTAAGTTAGATGTACAGCAGCAGTTGCTATTATTTAGATTCCACATGAAAGGGCAGAATATCACACAATTTAGTTCATACACGAAGTAAAAATTTTTTTGATAATATTGTTTTACTCTTATGTGTTACAGTGATGGTTATTGTTTAATTATTTTAAGCAAGTAGTGTGATCCCGTTGTCGTTGAACCGATTAAAATTCGTAAACCTTGTAACTGCGATAGTTTTTACACCATCATATTCAATGTCAGACAAATCAGCGAAAGAAAATAGTACGCGATTCGACGGAGATTGTACATAAAAAAGGAAACTTTCTTGACGAATGAGTTATTTCCCGTTTCTAACCAGAAAAAAAAATCTCGAGTTGTCATTCTCTCCAACTCTAATGCGTTTAGCTGTAGCCTGTAGATTTCCTGAAATCTTTTAAGTCATTCGGTTTACCCCCTCATCAGTTGCTCTTACGTAAAACATAAAACACATTATCAGTATGTTTTAATATAATAAGCGACTGATAATGCTAACTCAGTCGATTACCTCATTAGTGCTTAACTCATTTCGTTAAGGCTGTGCGCATACCTATCATTAAATTACAACTTTCTAATCCATTCAAGCTGATTCAAATTACAAGAAAAAATTGCCAATACAAGTAGACTATCATTCACCGTTTTTAAAGTAAAATGTCCTGCACTTCAAAGTTTAAGGTTGTGTTCAGGACAATCAGTTTTTTTTTTCCGCATGGACAGTTATATGACCAATTTTTACACGAGAAAGCAAATTTGGAGAAATTTGTATATCTTCTAATGACTTTTATACCAAAAAGGAAAGCGGTACTCACATTATACTTGCTAATATTCTGTGCAAGAGAATTTAAAAAAATCAATAATGAAAAATCTGACAAACAAATCTACATTTATATACGTTACAGTCAATTATATTGCATACAATGACATCGACTATTTACAATGAGACTAGCAGTTGTTACCACTCTTCCAAATATAGCTTTTATTATGATATAGTAGCAATTATCATTTTTGTAAAATGATGTTATATTTCTTGGAGAATCTATAAGAAATATCCATACAAAGAAAGATGTAATGAAACTACAAATGACTTTTATAAGTCATTTAAATTGTAACAATTAATTATAAAAATTAAATTAATGTAATTAATTTCACTCATTTATGAGGAAATATCGCTGATAAAGAAGAACTGGAAAATATTCCTACCAGACTGCAGAAGTCTATGCACTTACCGTTTATCAGAAAAGTAAGTAGTGTGGATCAAATCACACGTAAAAATTCACTCGTTTCGAAGAATCCAATCACGAAATTCAACAATAATGATTGTAATAATATCACCGATCTATCACTTGATGTAATGCGCGAAACGTCAAATCGATTTTCTAAACAGGTGTATGAAAAGAAATTTCTTTTTTACTGCTTTTACTGCTTTAATGCGAAAAGTAATCGCTGGCCTTGAGGCCGATTTTTTTTTTTTTTTTTTTTTTTTTTTTTTTTTTAATTTGAAGACTTTAAACCACCATATCTTCCACCCCCTTATAGCTATCGGCATGGAACTGCTATGGTGCACAACGAGAGACTTCGGACAACAATTACACACATAACCATTCGTTTGCGTTCTGTAGGTTTTACTGCAGAGCGAAATATTAACACACATGTACACACATAGAATTTTATATAGGCTACACCGATAACTTTCCATCCCAGTATAATCCACCCTTTTATTATTATCAATCCTCAAGGAACAATGCAACCGATAAAACCATTTTCAAAGAGTAAATATCATTTTCAGACAGAAATTATTGTTCCGCATTTCGCGTTATTTTAAATAAATATCTATCAGATCGCTACAAAACCGTGCCTAACACCTTCCTCAGGTATAAATTAGTAACTGTACAAATATTTAGGTCTCTTGTCTTGTCGTTCGGACATGAAAGCGTACACCGAACAGACATTAATATATATAGATAAATAGCTATCCGACCGTCATACAACCGTGCCTAAAGCATTCCTCTGGTAGACATTAGTAACTGTAAAAATTTTTAGCTTTTTACGTCTTGTGGTCCATACGTGATAAACGTACACCAAACAGACATTCACATTTATAGATATAGATTAAACACAATGTGAGTTATGTTTAAGTTACAGTGACTACGATAACTACTACCTTTCACCAGTCTTTTGCGAGTGTGCTCTTACAGTTCACTAGATGGTATCTGCGGCATGGTTCGTTTTACAGTTTGCAGATGCAGTGCTCCTTGGGGTCGTGGTAAGCTCCTTTCTGGCATATCTTCACTTGGATACCATGGACAGCAATGCGTTTAGGTGCCGGAGTTGGAAGTTGGAAGTTCAGAGTCTGAACCTCGGACTTTCCCATACGACTTCATCGCTTTTGTTTCCATTAGTCAGGGGCGGATCCAGGACGGTCTGCTGGGGTGGGGGGTGCGGTGAAAGAATTCTCATCATCAGCGAAACTCTGGCTCAGTAGAAAGACTCCAGTATCGCAGTATGGGCCACCCATTTCTACCCGACGCCCAATCAAACATAAAAGTCTCACAGTTTTGAGAACTCAGTGCAATGATAGCACACTACCTTCGCATTGTAAGAGAAAAAAGAAAAAAGAAGCTGCTAGAAGGGCGGGGGGGGGGGGGAGGTGAACGATCCGACTATGCCGCTAGTTCCTTCGGTAACTCGCTTGCTTCGTTTTCTCTCTTCCCGATGACGCTTTTGTAAGCTTGCGTCTCTGGGAGATAGAAGCATTGCTTGATACCGTGCAGGGAGAAAGGTTCATGTGCTAGTACGTATGTGCAGGCGTTTTTCGTAACATCGAAAGTGATTCTCCAATTTCGTCATATTTTTCGCCGTCACATAGGGCCATAGTAGTTAATTACAATATGTTGCCGTACCTTTTGTAATAACCATCATCTTGAAGAGTTTTATTGCTGTTGGCAGGGACAGGTTTTGTAATTTTTTGATGTCATAAGTGGGTTTCGTTGCTGCTGCAGCTCCTTCTTGTATATGCAGCGAGAACGTGGTTCAAGTTGTTTGTAGTGTCACAGTTATAGGTTACAGTTTTCACGCCTGCAGGACCAGTTCACGTAGTACTGCAAGAAATTTTGGGTTTACGACCACAAATGTCAGTTTTGGAATCGTAGTATCTCACACGTGCTCGGTTGGAGACAGATCTGAAGATCGTACTGGCGAGGAAAATTTCTGCACGTCTTACAGAGAACTTCAGATTCCCGTGCAGAAGTCTGATGGAACAACACATCACCAGAATTCTGCAAGATTGGCAGGCAGAAGAAAGACTGTTGCTACATTCTGCACGTACCGATTGTAGTCAGAGTTCACAAACGCGAAAGGTAAGTGGGAGTTGGTCGTATGGCGTGATATGTGTCCTATGTAACTTGGACAGTCGTACGCGCAATACTTGCTTACGGTATTCGAAGCCGTCTGGGTAAATTTTCAGCTTTGACCATTCGCAGTTAATGTAATACATTCCGTGAATACGAATAGATAATAATTTACGACATGTACCGCAGTAATTTTTAAGTCTCTTTAAAAACAGGACTGAAGCATTGTATCAAAGAGAGGACACACTTCGGCATAATGCAGTACTCTGTCTTGAATCGTAATACACAGTCTCGACTTAATGAAGTCTCCTGCGCAGATCAACACTTCGTTGAAGCATGCATACTGAGTCCCACAGACCACGTTCGTCGTCTGTTTTAAGAATTGTTCCACCAATCATAGTTGAGATGTGGTGGTCCTGTATCAGAATTATTTTCTCCATTTTATTTAGACACTATTGTCTGGATTTATTCCGGAAGGACATCAATAGTATTATCTTGTTTTTATTCAGTATCTGTCATCTGTCTTGTAATTATCACAGGATAAGAGTTTGGGAGGTAAATTTCTGTTCACTGGGAGTATGACTCTGTTTCCTATTATTGTGAGTATCGTCGACGGGACAATTGTCTTCCGAGGCGGAAGGCGCTGGCGACACCAGCAGACCGGCACTTTTGTGATTCCGCGAGAGGGTGGGGGGTTGCTGGCGGGAAGCTCTCTGAAGTAGGTTCTAAGGCAGTCTGGCGACACAGCCTGGAGTGCCAGCGCTGGCCACCACCACCCATGGTAAAACCACTCCGTCTGCAGATGGACATTTATATTTGGGCTGTGCTCGTCTGTGGCTAACCTAAGACCAGGTAGTTTGTTTTGCCGCTACGGCGCTGTATAGGGTAGGGAAGCTTTCCGGTTGCGACGCCCCGGAAGTGCACCGGAGTACAATGAGCAGAGGCAGTAAAAGTTTGCGTTGTTCTGGTCTGCACGTGCGCCCGAGTTTAGGGAACACCGGGGGCGGGCGTCTGCGAGTGTTTGAGTAAAAACGCCAGAGGTGATTTCTGGGTAATTAGAGCAGCCCTCTCGCGAAGGGACGGTGGCGTCTGGTCCGCAGTAAAGTCATTTCAGGGTCTGCAGATTCGTTCGAAAGGTCCACAATTTCTACGGATTTCTGAGAAATGCTGACTTACGTGCAGAATTCAGCATACAACAGTTTCGTGCAGAAGGAGCGTGGCGTGTTGAAGAATAGCTCTTGTATTTCATGTGTTGGCTATTATCACAGACAAATATATACAGACGGGAAACCTCCGTAAGGGCCTAGTCCTACGCTCCGGGGTGCACGGAGGGAGGGTTTCCAGCAGTTCCGTAAGATGTCCCATGATGTCGCTGCGGTCAGAAGCCACTCTTTAAACTGGCCAGAGCAGGCGGCAGGTAGCGGCTGCCCCCACTTTTGTATCCCATCCTCGTCGCCACTTTTGTGTCTCGTTTCCGCCGTAGGTGTCGGTGGCTGAGTAGGATGACCGACACAGGAATAAAGGTAGCACGCTCGTGCAGGTACGGAGGGGAGCAGCCAGTGGGACAGCAGAAACTAGAAACACTAAAGTGAATTAGAACGAGATATATATTGCACAGAATTTATACAATACTTAACTTTTACATAGTTCAGTACGGCAGAATGCTGATACATAGTTTAGCTAGGGGCCTGCCTAGTGCCTATCCGATAGTCAAGTGTTAACTGGTTCCTATCTCAGTCCCAAGTGAACGATGTCATTCAGTACTGGCCACGAGCGGAGTTGCAGCAGAGGGCGCTCTTGGCTGACGTCGTAAGAATGTCACGCCGTGCGTGCATGGCAGCGCGCGGCGAAAGTAGGTGGCACGCACTTTCGACTTGTGCGACACCGCACCCCTCCCCCCAAAACCGCCGTGCCATCGTGGCGTAGGGCTGAGGGCCACGGCGACGGCACTTGGAGGAGGGCCTGGGCGGGGGCGTTACTGGTGGGATGGGCGTCGTAGCAGAGGCTGGGATCAAGACGCCGTCCGCGCCCCGGTATCCACCTTACGATCCCCTCTTGGTGTGACTGCTCAGGTAATTTTTTCAGTCTGAAAAATCGGTACCGCGCCGCAGCTAGGAGAACTTTTCTCTCATAATGAGCATTTAGTACCTCTACTATTTGTTCAAAGTCTACATCACGAGGAGATGCTTGCGGGAAAAGTTTCTGCAGTAACACGAAAGTCTTGGTGCCAACTACGGCGAGAAAGAAATGTTTAACTGTCTGACCTGTTATTTGATGAGCCGCAACGAGTTCTTGAAATTGAGCGAAGTAGTCACTCCATTCTTCCTCTCGTTCGTTGTACTGGCGAAACGTAGGAAGCGTTGCAGCGGCAGGTGTGGGCTGCTGAAGCGACGGCTGGTTTTGTTGTTGGTTAGCGGCTTGCGCCATTAGCTGGGACACCGCCTGGAGTAGCTGGGTGATTTGCGCCGTCTGTAACTGAATAATTTCCATTAGGTTTGGGTTCAGGGTAGTGGCCATGCTAACCGATTAGGCGCCGCGCATACAAGTAAATTAGATAACACACAAATGCAATATGAAAGAAGACGCTCTGCAACAAAAAAGTCCACAAAACACGTAACAGGATAAGTTCCCCCAAAAATCTTATAATAAGGGTGGGTGGGCGGGAGCAATTTCTGCTTGCTCCGACTGTTGCTGTCTGGCTGCTGCAAGCGGGCTGGTCCAAGGTTCGTCTATCGCTCCTCGTCGCCACTTTTGTATCCCATCCTCGTCGCCACTTTTGTGTCCTAGCCTCGTCGCCGCTTTTGTGTCTCGTTTCCGTCGTAGGTGTCGGTGGCCGAGTAGGATGACCGACACAGGAATAAAGGTAGCACGTTCGTGCAGGTACGGAGGGGAGCAGTCAGTGGGACAGCAGAAACTAGAAACACTAAAGTGAATTAGAACGAGATATATATTGCACAGAATTTATACAATACTTAACTTTTACATAGTTCAGTATGGCAGAATGCTGATAGTTGAGCTAGGGGCCTGCCTAGTGCCTATCCGATAGCCAAGTGTTAACTGGTTCCTATCTCAGTCCCAAGTGAACGATGTCGTTCAGTGGTGGCCACGAGCGGAGTTGCAGCAGAGGGCGCTCGTGGCTGACGTGGTAATAACGCCGCGCCGTGCGTGCATGGTGGCGCGCGGTGAAAGTAGGTGGCACGCACTTTGGACTTGTGCGACACCACACCCACCACTACCTCCCCTCAAACGCCGGCACGCCGGACACAGCCGTAGCCTCATGGCAGGCGGCACAAGCTCTCCCCTCAGCCTCCCCTCCACGCTACTCTCTGACGCGCGAGAGGCACCCTAAGCCAGCGAACCGCCTGACACCTACTAGCATCTTACGGAACTACGAGGGGAGCGTAGGACAGTGGTTTAAGTAGGGCTGCTTCTCTGTATATGTTACTCTGTGCTATTATGCAAAATTTGTGATTGGCTTGATGTCACCGATGGGAGAGGCTTGAAAGTAAGATTTTCAGATGTGATATATAGGTGTAGGGAGAGTTACTCTAGTCTGGGTCGTGCACCTTGCCGGATCGTGCTGTCTTGAAGTCTCTGGCTGGAGATGTTCTCCTGTCCAGATCGTGGACTTTGAATTATTTCAGTGTGCTTTCTGCACAGTCAGGTGTTAGAGTCCTGATTGGCTATTGTAGTATAAATAGAAACTTGTAATATTCTGAACCTTTTGGACGAAACACCTATGGTCATCAGTCCATAGACGTAAGAACAAAGTAGCTCACAGTAAGCACAGTACACTCACACTTATAGACGCACAGACACACACACACACACACACACACACACACATACGCATTCATGCCTAGAACTAGAGTAAGTATTTGGGCGACGTCGAGTTTTCAGCAAGTAAAAAAGATGCTGATACCCCCTTCAATGTTAACAATAAGTGATGATTAAGAAAATTAACGATATTAATATAAACCTGCAACGGCAGATGGAAATTGACACTTCCAATACTACTCCCACACATCCCCACCTCATCTTCTTCTCCCCTCTAACCACTGAATGTAAGTTGAAAGACAACCGTCTGTCGTCTTCCATATATTTTTTGTATATTTCTGTAAAGTTATAATTTGTTTTGAGACTGTACTTCATCCTTATCTGTAATCGCCCCCTATCGCGTGTAGCTGCATTTCTTTCGCTTCTTCATGTAATCCTAAACATTTCTATGGGTTTCATGCTGTAATTCTTAATCTTACTTTTCCGACTTTGTAATTATTTAATTTTTGTGTTTTTTCTGAGACAGGGCCTCATTCGTCTCTGTGATCGCCCCCTACCACGTGTAGCTGTATTTCATTCGCTTCCTTATGTAATTTTATGCAATTCTATAAGTTGCATGCTGTAGTTAATTCTCTTTATTTTTCGGAAACTAAATTTATTCAATTTTATCCGTTTTCGGAACCACGTGGGTCCGAGTTCCGACTTCCGGGGTCTGCAGTTAGTCGCCCGAGTTCACGCCGATTCTCATATAAAACCGGTACCTAGATCGATTGCTGACAGACTGCAATTTAAGAATCCACCGTGATTTAGTATAATGAATCCGATTTTCAAACACTTCACCTTCAGTGGAGTGCGTCCGTGTAACGTAGCCGTGTGTCGCCATTAGCGTGTTTGCTCGCGGTCCAATTCAGATGTAATTTAACTTGGCTATACACACGCACCATCTCAAAACAGGCACGGCAGACCAGAGCCGGCTTCAAAGTGTTTCTGTATATTGCGTCTTGTGCTACCACCGACTTGCTGAAATTCGCCCACGATAGCGGCGCCTGCTACCGCCTCGTCTCAGTACGCTGATTTTGGTGAGTTTCGCTGTGGCATTGCGTGTGTGTGGGAGAATGAGTGTTATTTGTGAATCCTTCCCCGCAGTAGCGTTAAATCGTGTATAATTTAGGCTAGGCGTCGTCCGCATTGATCCATGTAAGAGATGAATTTTTATTGTATTAACAAAATTGGTACCCCATTTTGCTTGTTTTCTATCTGAATAAACAAGTTTAAGTCCAGCATAATCCGCAAGTTGCGTATAAATTGTAGTTTTAGAACACCTTCTCTCATTTATTTAATATTGCTTTACACAAGTGCTGAGAAGTAGCTCAGATGCAATTTTAGGTCTGAATTCCTTTGCACCATAAATGTTTTCTTAGCCACCATTCTGAGATAACTTTGATTGTGTTTGCTTGTTTATTAATATATGTGTGTAATAACGTGTGAGCTGCTATGTACGAGGCGCGTCCAGAAAGTAAGTTCCGTTTGTTTATATAAAACGAACGGGTACAGATACAGAAAAAAAATTGTTGTACAAAAATCTAAAACTACTTTTCTACATAGCCTCCGAAATTTTGTAGGCAATTGTCATAGCATGGCACAAGGTTTTGTGTGCCTTTTTCATAGAATGTTGCCTCCTGTGTATACAACAACATTGGTAACATGTTCTTCCAGCTCGTCATCATCGTTGAAGTGTTGTCCACCAAGGACAGATTTTATGTGTAAGAAGAGGATTACTGTCAAACGATTTTTTTTTCACGATAATGCCTGGCCTCACACACCGAATGTGACCAAACAATTCTTACCGAAATTTCAATGGGACCTGTTTGATCATCCTCCATACAGCTCGGACCTCTCTCCTAGCGACTCTCATCTCTTCTTACACCTAAAATCTGTCCTTCGTGGTCAACACTTCAACTATGATAAAGAGCTGTTACCACATGGTTGAATGCACAGGCGGCAACCTTCTGTGAAAGATGATGTAAAAATTTGTGGCACGCTATGACAATTGCCTACAAAATATCGGCAGTTATGTGGAAAAGTAGTTTAAGAGTTGTAGAATTTTGTACAATGAAAATTTCTTCTGTATCTATGGACAATTTCACTTTATTACGAGTTGGAACTTACTTTCTGGAGGTGCCTCGTATATTGACCACTGTAGTATTAACTTCTTGTTGTTGAAGTAATTTGAAACGAGTCATTTCTCAGTTTGGGCCAGGGAACAAGGCTTTGTAGCAGGGAGTAACCAGTAGTTCACACGGACCTCATTTGGTAATTTTACTGATAAAACTAGGCTCTTGTTTCGCACAGAGTTCGACTTTTACAGTTCGCTACAAAAGTATTGGAATCTCGACAGCCAATCCACTGATTGCCGAGTGAAACGGAAGAATTATACAGGGTGTCGCAGCTATCTTGTCCACCCAAAATGTCTCTGGAACAATAACAGCTATTGGAAAACGACTTTCATCGGTATCAATGTACGGCTGGGACCCATGAATGTACATATTTGAAAACATTCTAAAACGAAAGCAAATGTGTTTTTTTTAACACAAACTTGTCTTTTTTTAAATGAACACCCTATATTTTTTCTTCAGCAATCCATAGCATGACAAATCACATAAACAATGGCAATGGCAATATTCCAATTGCATCCCGAGATATTGCGACGAGAAGTTGACACTTGAAAAACCCTAAATACACTGCTAATGCACGTCCTGAGGCTCAGGCGTGAATCGCACTTCCATACTTACCAAGAGGTTCTCGAAAATGTACGTGAGAGAAGACAATGTCTGACGTTTTTCGTTGGCTTCTTGCATCCTCGGACCCACTGATAACTAATTTTCAAAAATTAAAAACTAAAAATAGTGCACTATTACCTTCTGATGTAATGGAACTTCTACTGAAAACACCAGAAGAGAATGTCACAAATAGTGGCTTACCCTCAGCAGAAATCTAAACGTGTGCGACAGATCCATCTGGCGCAGATTATGATTTTTAATTAATCCAATGGATCAATCTATATTACATATTCTACAAAATTATTTTTTTTACATTTTAGAATGGCAAATGCCATGAATCTATTATCAAATTCGTAATAAGCGACCCCAACAATCTAAGACTGGAAATTTTGAAACTATTATTCTCACTTTTCGACTTGGTTCGTTTGTGTACGTTAGTCACGTCTGAACCACAAGACATAAAGAGCTAACAATTTGTACAGTTACAAATGTCTACCCCAGGAAAGCTTTAGGCACGGTTTGATGGCCGTCGGATAGCTATTTATCTATATATACTAATGTGTATGTCTTTTCGTTGTACGCTTATCACGTCCGAACGACAAGACGCAGAGACTTAAATATTTGTACAGTTACTAATTTATAACTGGGGAAGGTTTTAGGCACGGTTTTATAGCGATGTGATAGATATTTAGTAATTTGATGAATATAACGCGAAAAGCGGAACAATAATTACTTTTCGAAAATTATATTTTCTCTTTGAAAATGGTTTTATTGGTGGCATTGTTGCTTGAGGGTTTATAATCGTAAAAGGGTGGAGTATGTTGGAATGGAAAGTTATCGGTGTATATAAAATTCTACGTGTTTATGTGTGTGTTAATATTTCGCTCTGCGGTGAAAAGTACAGAACGCAAACGATAGCTGTAAGAGGGTGGAAGATAAGGTGGTTGAAAGTCGTCAAATTGTTTTAAAAAAATTCGGAGTGTAGGGCAGCGATGACGTTTGCGACTCTATAGCAAGGAGGTTACATACAGCGAAACGTGATGCCACAGACCATATCTTTGGTCTATGCGTGCTACAATGTATTCAGCTCTTTCTCTGTAAGGATAAGCAGACGAATAATTTTATTTTTTTACTTGAATGTTGATAAAAAGTGTTTGTTTCTAAAGACGGTATTGTATTTCATTTCATCCTTCAAAACCAGTCTCATAGCACATTTTGTATTCCAATCTCGTCGCCACTTTTGTGTCTCGTTTCCGCCGGTTGTCCTGGGTGTCGGTGGCCGAGTAGAGAGAGAGAGACCGACACAGGGACATAGGATGCACGCGTGTGCGGGTACAGAGTCTGAGGTGACTATCCAGTGGGACAGCAGAAACTAGAAACACTAAGCTAGATTAGAACAAGTTATATATTTCGTAGAAATGTGACAATACTTATCTTTTACAAAGTTCATGACTGCCAACAAAGTGTAGTGCTGAGACATAGGTTAACTACGTAGAGGCCTGCCTAATGATGAGTTCTAGTGCCTGTCCTAATCCCAGGTGCCCGATGCAGTTCAGTGGTGGCCACGAGCGGAGTTGCAGCAGAGGCCGCTCGTGGCCGACGTCGTAAGAACGCCGCGCCGTGCTTGCATGGCGGCGCGCGGCGAAAGTACGTGGCGCGCATTTAGACTTGTGCGACACCACAGCACACTACTGACATATTATCTATCATAATCAAACAACACGCGAAAGTAGCCGCGGGTTTAAGCTAGTATTAATATAAACCTGTTACGGCAGATGGAGATATACACTTCTGATACTACTCCCACACATCCCCCTCCCATATTCTCCCCCCGCGACAAAAGTATTGGAATCTCGCCAGCCAATCCACTCATTGCAGAGTGATACGGAAGACGTATATAAAGCCACCTACTGCATTACACTGCTCTTTCTCTGCCAACAACGTTTCGACACACAGTTGGAAATATCGCGCTGTAGCCGGTGTTTACAGACGGAGAAACAGCCACCAGCGGACCTCCCAGATATCGGCCCGGCGTGAAGTGGCAGCGGCCGTGTCCGTCTGGCCGGCACAGTGTTCCGCTATCTCCCCTCACGGCCGCCGGCGGCCGGACGCGGCGCAGGGCGACGACCCTGTTTGCGCAAAGTGTGGGCGGAAACTGCAAACGGCACGCCGGCAGCGACGGCTCGCACTATCGACCGGAACGCCGTCACAGTCACAGAACGTGCAGGTGGTAGCGGGCGGGCAATCTCGCAGCGCAAATATTGGTCGCGCCGACGCTGTTGATATTAACGTCTGTGTGCGCGCGCCCGAGGCGGGCCCGGCGGCCGAAGGCCTTCACCACCGGCAGACGGTTCGGCGGTACGCTTTGCAGTGACGAACCGCGGCTGACCGCTTGCGGCCGCGCGCATCGCCTAGGGCGCCTGTCACGACCCTAACTGCTGCCGGACCGCCGACTTCATTCTGCCTCGTGCTCACAGTGAACAGTAGGCTTCCGTCTAAAGGCTGAATCAGAAGTCGTCTTAAAGCTTTTCATCTATAAGACTGCAAGGAAGTACTCTCTGATACTGAGATGGGAACACGGAAGAGTGGGATCACGAGGTGTCATGTTCTTCCAAGGGTTTATTTAAAACCAATTAACACAATAAAATATCGTTCATGCAAAACACAACTAGTTCTTTATTTACACGAAGTGATGGGTGCTATCAACAAGGGTTCGCAAAGCGATTCCGTATTTCTTGATTTCCAAAAGGCTTTTCACAACGTACCTCACAAACGGCTTTTAATCAAATTGCGTGGTTATGGTATATTGCTCCAAATTTGCGATTGGATAGGGGATTTCCTGTCAGAGAAAATGTTCAAATGTTTGTATAGCTTATGGGACTTAACTACGGCATCATCAGTCCCTACTTATGAACTAGCTAATACTAAGGACGGCACAAATATCCATGCCCGAGGGGGGATTCGAACCCCCGACCGTAGTGGCCGTGCAGACCGTGGGTTAACGGTGGGTTTGACGGAGGACATCGAAAGAGTCTAGAGAAGGGCAGTTCGTGCCGCATTATCACGATACAGTGGAGATAGCGTTACGGAAATGATACAGAATCTGGGATGAGAATCATTACAACAACGCCGCTTATCGCTGCGGCGTGGGCTACTTGCGAAACTCCAATCGCCAACATTCTCCTCCGAATGCCAAAATATATTATAGTTACTGGTAGAACTTCCGGGTTGTAAAGCCTTCGTCCATAAAACTTTCCAGTTTCACCTAACGTTTCGTCCAGAGCTGCGCCGGACATCCTCAGAGGTCTTCTTACTGCGTTGAGTCTTACCGAGTGTGGTGTCGCACAAGTCCGAAGTGCGCGCCCCGTACTCGCCGCGCGCCGCCAAGCACGCACGGCGCGGCGTTCTTACGACGTCGGCCACGAGCGCCCTCTGCAGCAACTCCGCTCGTGGCCACCATTGAACTGCATCTGTCACTTGGTATTAGGATAGGCACTAGGACTCATCAGTAGGCAGGCCTCTACCTAGTTAACCTATGTCTCAGCAGTACACTTAGTTGGCTGTCATGAACTTTGTAAAAGTTAAGTATCATATTTCTACGGAATATAGAACTTGTTCTAATCTAGCTTAGTGTTTCTAGTTTCTGCTGCCCCACTGGCTGGTCACCTCAGACTCTGTACCCGCACAGGCGTGCATACTATTTCCCTGTGTCGGTCTCTCTCTACTCGGCCACCGACAGACACCCAGGACAACGAGTGGCAACGAGACACAAAAGTGGCAACGAGGATGGGATTCAAAAGTGGCGACGAGGAAGGGATACAAAAGTGGCGACGAGGATGGGATAAAAAAGTTATCGGCTCAAGCAGCAAGTGCATGAAGCAACTAGGTGGGGGAACTTCCCCCTCGACCTGCTCGAGCAGACCACGCCGCTCATCCGTCACTGGGAGCGGACGAACTAAAAGAGCGAACTAGTTCGCGGCAGAGCTGCGAATTATAGTGAGCGCTCCCGAACGCGAATTATTATGCGCAAGTCCACTGGGGAACAGTGAGCAGGAGGCACCCTCAACTTTCATCATCACCACCAGCCTGTACTGGCGTGGTTTTCTCGTAAGGGTGTACACGGCGAAACCAGCCTGACTTTAGGAGCGAAAGATAAATAGCGAGAGCGGACCCAGGGTAGCGAGGCTATTACAGCTAAATGGACTCACTAGAGCGTGTGCAGATACCAAAGGAGTACTTTCCAAATATCCAGCAACAGGGTCACAGATAAACCGTGGGCCCCAGCAGACAGGAAGAAGACAAGAAAACCCTTGCAGAGCACATGTGCGTGAGTGGGAGAGAGACTGGTTTACAGTGTGGATAAAGTCGTTCCAACAAAACATTTCTGTTGGCAGGGGAGAAAGACCCTGATAAATGGCATACCAGACAGGCCAAACACAGACAGCTGCCACAAAGAACTGTGTTTTAGAACGAAGGAGGAATGCAGAAGATAAAGACAACGCACTCGAAACGTGGGAAAGACGCCATTTCGCAAGACTCATCCCTGTGTTGCTCACAGAAAATTTCCACCGGGGAATGATAAGCGTGGTGGTGAAAACGTTGATCAGCTATTGGATGACATTGCAAAACCAAGCGACCAATTACAGAGCCAAAGAGACGCTAAATTCGAGGAGATGCTGTTGTTGGCGAGGGAACTAGACTTCGTGAGTAACAACCGAAGAGAGGATTTAATCCGTCGCCGTAGAAACGGGAAGACATGCAGGGAGCTCCCGCCATGGGAGACGCGGGACTTTTGACGCCCTTGCTCGGAGGTCGCGCGGCGCCGCGCCACATAGCCGCAGAGCCGCAACGCAGGGCTGGCGTGTGCTATCAACCCAGAGAGAAGGCCGCGGCGCTCTCGTGTGACGTCAGGCAGAGTAGGTTGCGCGCGCATAGCTGACTGGCTCGCTGCTTCGGCATAGTGGGCCGTGCCCCAGCTGCTGCCCAGTCAGCTATGCGCGCGCAACCTACTCTGCCTGACGTCACACGAGAGCGCCACGGCCTTCTCTCTAGGTGGGGGTGGTGCTAAACCGCCGCGACCGCTGCCGCCACCACCACGCAGCCACACCGCAGCGCGCCATCCAACGCCCTTTTCCTGCTCACGTCTGAGTCGTGTCCATGCACGGTGAAATCGACTCTGAGAGATTACTCTTATCAAATCTTTTAATAAATAAAACTAAATGACGTGTGGTAACTAGGGTGACCACAGATTCATCCAAAAGCAGGATCTCCCAGTTACGCAACATATCTCGGGTCTATTGAAGCACAAGATACCACCCTTCGGCTTTTACGTCATGGGTCAAAGTAAGGCTCCTATAAACCAGAGATGAACTATCTGCCACTTTTCCCCAATCTGTAGGAGTCACCACGTTCCGGACGAGCTCACGAGTTACCTCGCGTTTCATTCAACTCGCTCACACTCGCAAACTACTCACTGTATGAACATGGAATTTTCATCAATGTCTTCGTTAAGAACTGGCAATAATTTATAAACAGCATATACTCATAGTTTACGACCCTGCACTTTCTCACGACGACGGAATTTTCGAAGTTAGGTGAACACATTAAGCGAATAAAATGTTCAAAATTCATCCGATTTTCATCCTCTTCAAACAGAAACTCTGTGAGAAATGTGTAACTTGAGATAATGACAGTTATATTAACGCACTGGGATCCGCCCGCCCGTCTAGTAGTAACACGTCTTTCGTTTTAGAGTTACTAATAATTAGGCACATGTTGTTACTCCATAACGTCCATACTTGAAGATATTGGTACTGACTTCTTTTAACCCATAAAATTTAATAGTTGCACACTATAAAAATGTCTCAATGTAATGTGCAAGTTCTATTTTTCAGTTATATGAATAGGATATTCTAAATATATCAGTACAGACTGCTTTATTATGTGAGGAAATGAGAACAAGTCAGTTCGTTAGCTAGTGAAGAGATCCTTGCTATCTGTCATTTTGAAGCCTTCTCACATAAAATCCTCATTAGATTTAGTAACTTCCGTTCTGCTACTGCTAGGCTTTCAACTGAACGAAATGTAGAGTCCTAGTAGGTAGTTTCGCATAGAGAGGCCCAGAGACGAATACGGTAGCACATTGAGAAAGATGAGGGTTGCCGTTGTTATCAGAAGATGAAAGGGCTTTTAATAATACATTAGTGTGGAGAGCCTCATCATACCAGTCTCTGGAATGAAGACCACACAACAATAACTGTTACCCTGTCACCATTAAACCATTACCGTATTCGTCTCTAGGCCTCTCTCTGCGATTTGTACTTGACTCACCTCCCTTGAATGCTAAATTTACGATTTCCTGATGACTGAGAATGTGACCTACCAACCTTTTAGTCAAGGTATGCCAGAAATTACTTATCTCCCAAATTCTGTTCAGCACCTCTTCATTATTTGCGCAATGTACCCATCTAATCGTCACCTCATTTCAAAAGCCTCTATCCTCTACATGTTCGAACTGTCAGCGATTCACTTCAGTACAACAAAACACTACACACAAATGCCTTCAGATAAGACTTCCTTACAGTTAAATTAATATTCGACGATAAAAAAATCCTCACTTTTTGAAATATGCTTTTCTTCCCTTTGTCACTCCGCATTTTATATCCTTTGCGCTGCGACCGTCACGTTAGTTTACTGTTCGGGTAACAAAACTGGTCTACCACCTTCATTGTTTCGTTACCTAACGTAATTCCTCCTGAATAGCCTTATATTCTTAGACTCCATTCCATTACCCTCGTTTTGGTCTTCTTAATGTTCATAGTAAATAGTCAGATCGCGAAAATAAATTCCATATTTCACGCAGGATGGTTCCGTACTCAAATCGGTTTATTTATGTTACACTCGAATGTGCCTACAAAATGTTGAAATGTTTGTAAAGCTTGTGGGACTAAACTGCGGGGTCAGCAGTCCCTAAACTTACAAACTACTTAAGAAGTATCCGTCTCTAATGACCACGCTGTCGACGGGACGTTAAACTCCAAGCTTCCTTACTTTGAATTAAGAAGTAGCTTATACTAAAGTTCGCTCAAACATCCATACCCGAGGGGGTTTCGAACCCCCGACGGGGAACGGCGTTGCGCATCGTGGCATAGCGCCTCAATGCCCTCGACCGCTCCGCCGCGGCGAATGTTCCTACATGGTACCGTCTCATGCAGAGGACAACAAACTTCATAAACAGTTGTAAGTCCCACCTGAGAATTAGTTCTGTAAATCCACCACTTTAGTTAATTCTCGCAAAAGATAGTAGTTTAAAGATTCTTTTTATATTCAGTTTAAATCTTCTCAACAGCTTTGTAGGAGTGCCGACATTATTTTTTGCGCACTGATATTGAGCTTACGTATAATTTAATCTACAGTATGTCATGGGGATGGGTGATTATGAGTGAGTTGATAAGTCGATATTTTCAACTTAAATGGATCGATCAGTTATATCCATTAACTGTATCCTAATAATCGATTAGTGATTTTGTCATTCATACATTTATAAATCTATAGTTTTTACTAATTTAAACTAACCAAAGGACGACACGTACATCCCGTACCAGAGGGAGGATTCGAACCTCAACGGGGAGCAACCGAGATCCCTGCAGGAAGGCGCCTTAGAGCTCTCGTCCAGTCCACCGTGGCTGTCGTGTCTTTTTTTACGGTTTATATTTTCCTAGATTTAATTTCAGGGGTAAAGAATTTGATATAGAAAAAATATAAAGCGATGCTATCACTCATACGCATATGAATTAATAACACTTTTGTTTGTTGAACACACAGAGTCAAATTAGCTTTCATGTGCATAGAGAGTCAACATATGCACAGAGATTGTGTATCAATTTCTCAAGCAGAACCACAAAAATTTCTCCTATTTTCACACAGAGGAAGTACTGATTGATACGTGGACTACGTGCTGAAGAAGTATTGCTAGCAATGTCCATATGAATGTTGTTTTTACAAATCTTCGGGTGCTAACTATTGTGGATGTGAGTTACTATGCTCAAAAAACTAACTGAAACTAAACATGCTTGACAGAAAATTCGAATTTCCGAAGCGGGGCAACCGCGCCCTCTGCATAAAGGCGCCTTAGAGGGCTCGGCCTATCCAACTCAGCTATTTCCCACGCCTTAAACGTATTTGAACACAGCTTCCTTCTGAATATGCTTTTGAGGCGTTTCTCAAAATATTTCCGCACTACATTTGGTTTCTTTATTGCCACGATTTTAATTTAGCTTTTGTCTGCGCATGATACCTCGGCCATTTGATACAACACAATTGGTAAAGGAACTGATGTCACTCTCAAATGTCCGTAACGTACGTATGTTGACTGACGTGTACATGTCAAGCAAGAAGTTGGATACATTTCGTTACTGAAGATCCAACTTAATCTAAACAATAATCGATTCTGTAATATTATTGACGTGAGCGAAATATCGATATTTTCATAAACTTTGGCTGAAATATTTATGAATCACCGATTAATGACAAGTAATAGGCCATCCCTAGTACGTCGTGGCAGTAAATATATTGGCATTTTATTTCATTCTGCCGACGACTGTAAGGTAAAGGCGCCAAATTTCGTCAATGTGCCTAATTTCGTCCCCCTAAAATGAAATGTTCAAATGTTTGTAAATCTATCGGATTCAACTGCGTGGTAATCAGTCCGTAGCTTACAAACTACTTAAACTAAGGTAAATTAACCTAAGTACAACATGGACGCCCATGCTCGAGAGGGGACTCGAACCCCCAACGGCGATCGTCCGCGCGCACCGCAGCACGGCGCCCCAGTACGCACGGCTAATTCGCCGCTGCCGTCCCCCTAAGTTTCTCCGTACTGCCGGTAGGGGCGCCATCGCCGATATTTTTCGTTAGTTGTGCTCAAGGCCACCAGTTAGTTATGAAAGTTTGATGCGTCCAGTCCTCTGCGTGGCCGTTTGAGAAAAAATAATCTCATTTGTCAGAAGGTGAGTTCTCAAAACATTGTTTGTAAATGCTCTTTTCGAATTATTATACCGTGTTTATGTTGTTGTATTTGACATATTCGTTTAGGGTAAGCTATAAACTGAATGATCTGAGCGTTTTTGTCGTGTTTGGTTTACTTCACGTAGTGTAGGAAGCCACCATATTGGCAAGTAGGATGTTCCTATTTTCGTCCCCTCCCCCCCCCCCCACCATATGTTCCTAAATTCGCCCAGAGGATTAATTTTAGATGGTGCCTAGGAACAAGTGGGAAAGAGAAGCGATGAGGACAGAGAGGCGATGAAATGGGCATAACTGCGGTGAGAAACAAGGAAATGGGATATAAAGCTACGAGTAAGACATTTAGCGTGCCTAGGGCAACTGTCAAGGATTGCCGGCTACGGTGGCCGATGGGACTGAGGCGCTCCAGTCACGGTCTGCACGACCACTACGGTCGGGGTTTCGAATCCTCCCTGGGGCATGGATATTTGTGCCGTCCTTAGCCTTAGTTAGTTCATAAGTGCTTTGTAAGTTTAGGGACTGATGACCCCGTAGTTAAGTCCCATAAGCTGTACAAACATTTTTTTTTTTCTCAAGGATTATATGAAGAAAGGAGAAGGTAAAAATGCTGAAGAGTTAACCGAAAGAGCTATTTGTAGAAAACCACTTTTATCATGTGATTTAGAGACTGATTTGGTGTCTTATTATAAGGACACGGAGAAAAATTTCTGTGGCCTCATTCTGAATGATCTTAGGCGAATGGCATTTCTGCTTGCTATCCATTTTCAGCCAGGAAAAAAACAGCTGTACGGAAGTGGCTGCGTCTGTTTCTTCAGAGACATCGGACAATTTCTATACGAACGCCGCAATCCTTGTCAGTTGCTAAGATACAAGCTTTCAACGAGGAAAGTGTTAGGCTCTTTTTCTCTATGTTGTACAGTTGCTAATCAATATTTTATGTACAAAAAAAAAAAAAAAAAAAAAAAAAAAAAAAAAAAAAAAAAGTTTGTAACCTACGTCTATTATATAAAAATATTGCATCATGTCTTTATTATTATTATTATTATTATTATTATTATCTTGTTTTTAAACTGTTGCTATCTCTTTTACAAGAAGTATTAGTTGTTGTTATGGTCTTCAGTCCGGAGACTGGTTTGATGCAGCTCTCCACCCTACTCTATCCTGAGAAAGCCTTTTCATCTCCTCATAAGAACGGCAACCCACATCCACTTGAATCTGCTTACTATACGTGTCTCTTGGTCTCCCTCTGCGATTTTTACCCCACACACTTCCCTCCAATCCTAAATTTACGGTTCCCCGATGTCTAAGAATGTGTCCTACCAAGCGATCCCTTCTTTTAGTCAGGGTATGCCAAAATACAATACAATAATTATCACAGCCATACCTTAGCAAAAGATCTTTCCGAGAACCCGAAAAGATTCTGGTACTATGTAAAATCGATAAGCGGGTCAAAGCCCACTGTCCAGTCACTAGTTGATCATTCCGGGGCAGTAATAGAAGAAAGCAACCGGAAAGCTGAAGTTCTAAATTTAACCTTTAAGAAATCTTTCACGCAGGAGGACCGCACAAATATACCATCATTTGATCAACGTACCAATTCTGAAATGGGGGACATAGCAATAGGTATTTCCGGTGTAGAGAAGCAGCTGAGAGAGCTAAATACGAAAAAGTCTGCTGGTCCGGATGGAATACCAGTTCGGTTTTACAAAGACTATTCTGCGGCATTGGCCCCCTACTTAGCTTGCATTTATAGCGAATCTTTAATTCAGCGCAAAGTTCCTAGTGATTGGAAAAAAGCGCAGGTGACTCCCGTGTATAAGAAAGGAAAGAGAACTGACCCATACAATTACAGGCCAATATCGTTGACATCGGTTTCATGTAGAATTTTGGAGCATATTCTCAGTTCGAATATAGTAAATTTCCTTGAAACGGAAAAGCTTCTTTCCATGAATCAGCACGGGTTTAGGAAACATCGTTCATGTGAAACTCAGCTTGCCCTTTTCTCACATGACATCTTGCGAGCCATGGACGAAGGGCAACAGGCGGATTGTGTTTTTCTCGACTTCAAAAAGGCGTTCGACACGGTACCACACTGCAGACTGCTAACGAAGGTACGAGCTTATGGAATAGGTTCACAGATTTGTGACTGGCTGGAAGACTTCCTAAGTAATAGAACGCAGTACGTTGTTCTCGACGGCGAGTGTTCATCAGAGACGAGTGTATCGTCAGGCGTGCCCCAGGGGAGTGTGATAGGACCGATATTATTCTCTATCTATATAAATGATCTGATGGACAGAGTAAGTTGTAATTTGCGGCTGTTTGCTGATGATGCTGTGGTGTATGGGAGGGTGTCGTCTGTAACTGACTGTAATAGCATACAGGTTGACTTAGACAAAATTTCTAGTTGGTGCGAAGAATGGCAGCTAGCTCTCAATGTAGAAAAATGTAAGGTGATGCGCATGAGTAGGAAAAACAATCCCATAATGTTCGAATACAGCATCAGTAGTGAGCTTCTTGATGCGGTCGCGTCGTTCAAATATCTAGGCGTAACATTGCAGAGCGATATGAAATGGAATGAGCATGTAAGGACAGTTGTGAGTAAGGCAGACAGCCGACTTCGGTTTATTGGGAGAATTTTGGGAAGATGTACTTCAACTGTAAAGGAGACCGCGTATAAAACGCTTGTACGACCACGTCTTGAGTATTGCTCAAGTATTTGGGACCCGCAGCAGATCGGTTTGAAGGAAGACATAGAGGCGGTTCAGAGGCGAGCAGCTAGATTTGTTACCGGTAGGTTCGACCAATGCGCGAGTGTCACGGAAATGCTCCGGCAACTCAATTGGGGATCGCTGGAAGAAAGACGACGTTCTTTTCGTGAATTTCTGTTAAGTAAATTTAGAGGGCCGGAATTTGAAGCTGAGTGTAGTACGATCTTGCTGCCGCCTACTTACATTTCGCGTAAAGATCACAAAGACAAGATAAGAGAAATTAGGGCTCGTACGGAGGCATATAGGCATTCTTTTTTTCCTCGTTCAATTTGGGAGTGGAATAGGAAAGGAAATGCCTAGTAGAGGTACAGTGTACCCTCCGCCACGCACCTTACGGTGAATTGCGGAGTATGTATGTAGATGTAGATGTAGATGTATCCTTTTCTCACCAATTCTCTTCAGTACTTCTTCATTGGTCTACCCACCTAATCTTCAGCATTCTTCTGTAACACCACATTTCAAAAGCCTCTATTCTCTCCCTGTCCGCACTGCTTAACGTCCATGTTTCAAAAAAATGTTCAAATGTTTGTTAAGCTTATGGGACTTAACTACGGGGTCATCAGTCCCTAAACTTACAAACTACTTATGAACTACTTACGAACTAGGACGGCACAAATATCCATGCCCGAGGGGGGATTCGAACCCCCGACCGTAGCGGCCGTGCAGACCGTGACTGAAGCGCCTCAGTCCCCTCGGCCACCGCGGCCGGCCGTCCATGTTTCACTCCCGTCCAAGGCAACACTCCACACAAATGCCTTCAGAAAACACTTCCTTACACTTAAATTAATATTCCATGTTAGCAAATTTCTCTTTTTCAAAAAATGCTTTTCTTCCCATTGACATTCTGCATTTTATATCCTCTGTACTGCGACCATCACATGTTATTTTACTACCCAAGTAACAAAACACATCTACCACCTTCATTGTTTGGTTACCTAATCTAATTCCTTCAGTATCGCCTGATTTTTTAAGACCGCATTCCATTATTTTTGTTTTGCTCTTGTTAATGTTCATTTTATACGCTTTCTTCAACACACTGTCCATTCCATTCAACTGCTCTTCCAGGTCCTTTGCTGTCTCTGACAGAATTACAATGTCATCAGCAAAACGCAATGTTTTTATTTCTTCCCCCTGTACTTTAATCCCTATTCCAAATTTTTCCTTGCTTTCCTTCACCGCCTGCTCGATGTACAAATTGAATAACATCGGAGAAAGGCTACAACCCTGTCTTACTCCCTTCCCAACTGATGCTTCCCTTTCATGCCCTTCGAGTCTAATAACTGCGGTCTGGCTTTTGTACAAGTTATAAATAACTCTCCTTTCCCTATATTTTACCCCTGCTGACTTCAGAATTCGAAAGAGTGTATTCCAGTCAACATTGTCAAATGCTTTCTCCAAATCTACAAAAGCTAAAAATGTAGGTTTGCATTTCCTTAACCTATCTTCTAAGATAAGACGTAAAGTGAGTATTGCCTCCCGGGTTCCTATGTTCCTCCTGAATCCAAACTGATCATCCCCGAGGTCAGCTTCTACCAGCTTTTCCATTCTCCTGTAGATAATTCGTGTTAAAATTTTGCAACCATGACTTATCAAACTGATGGTTCAGTAATTTATACACCTGTCTGCGCCTGATTTCTTTGGAATGGGGATTATTACATTTTTCTTAAAGTCTGAGGGTATTTCGCCTGTCTCATAAATCCTACACACCAGTTCAAATAGTCTTGTCATGGCTGGCTCTCCCAGAGACTTTAGTAGCTCTGAGGGTATGTCATCTACTCCTGGGGCCTTGTTCCGACCTAGGTCTTTCAAGGCTCTGTCAAATTCATCTCTCAGTATAGCATCTCCTATTTCATTTTGATCTACTTCCTCTTCCCTTGCTACAACATCGTCTCTATTTCCTTTGTAGAGCTGTTCTATGTATTCTTTCAGCTTTCCCTTCTTTGCTGAAAACTGGTTTCCCATCTGAGTTCTTGATATTCGTAGAGTTGCTTTTCTTATCCCCAAAGTATTAGTAGGGGACGAAAATAGGAGCACTTTTTCAAGTGTGATGAAAGTACATTGGTTTTGAAGTTTTTGTCTGTAAAGATAACAAATTGTTTCTGATATATTTCGAGCTAAATACCATGTGTAAGTTTAGTTGGTGGTGTTATATATATTATTTGGGAACCATTGATTTAAATATATGGTATTCAGAGGCCAAAAATAGACTGGGGGACGGAATTTGGCTACTTTACCTTACTTCAGAATCTAGATTTCTTAACTAATCCCTAATTGTTTTGACGCGTATAGAAGATCGAATCCAACACAAATGGTCCATAACAGCCAATCGCCGGTGCTGTCTCTTGCCTACTCTTTCACGTGTCGGGAATGCCGCGGACCGACTTCGAATTCTTACGCGTAGATGGCCCTAACAGTATTCCCCGCAATAACAAGACGAAATTTCACACGGCTTGTAGATAAACCTCCAGGGGCCAAGATGTCTGCGCAGACCGCAAAGTGGGTGGTAGGAATTTACTGCCCGTAAACAGACAGGCCATCCGTTCGTTACATTCCTGCCTACTGTAAGCCGCTTATCCATCCGTCAGTGACGAAAGACCCGCTGGCCACCGGCAGCCATCGTTTCACACGCGGTTAATCCGCTAAATCCGCTCAACGGAGGTTCCCAGCTTTAGCTTCTGACCGTTAAGTCCCAGGAATTCTCCCGTAAATGCAGCCTTACAATTCTACATTTTCCACGCAATACCCCTCACATACATTATGGAATAAAGCAAAATAATAATGGAACATTTGCTTCACTGGGGTAGTAGAATTGGAAGTGCGGTGCTTGGTAAAACAAAGTTCATGTAAACTAGTACGTCTGAGACGTTATGTGACGTCAACACTTTTAAAATTTTACGTTTTCCACCTTCAATAACACTTCCTTCACTTTACTCCTATTTCCCTCAATTGCGTTATCACGACCTACGTGCACCCGTCGCTATTTGTATAGCAATTCAGAACACGTAAGGAGTTTACTTGTCTTCTATCGTGTCATGATAGCTACTAAATTTATCTTATAAACTTATGTTGAAAACAGTAGAGGAGCAGGGCGGGGTTAGAATAGGTGAAAACAAAATAAGCAGTCTCGCGTATGCGGATGACTTAGTTGTAATGGCCGATTCGATTGAAAGGTTGCAAACTAATACGTCAGAGCTCGATCAGAGGTGCAAGGATTAGATATGAAGATCAGCATCTTCAAAACGACAGTAATGTCTCTGGGAAAGAGATTTAAACAGATTGAGTGCCAAATAGGAGGAACACAGTTAGAGCAGGTAGACAGTCTCAAGTACCTCGGATGGCAACGTAGGGAAAGAACTGGAATCGAGGTGCAGCAAAGCTAATGCAGTGAGTGCTCAGCTGCAAGAAGAAAGTAAGTACCATGATTAAGTTAGCAGTGTACCGTTCTATCTTTCGACCAACTTTGTTGTATGGGAGTAAAAGTTGGATGGATATAGGTTACCTTATTCATAAGGTAGAGGTTACAGATATGAAAATAGCTGGTACTAATAGAAGGGAACAATGGCAGGAGGGTGTCCGTAATGAGTAAATCAAAGAAAAACTGCGAATGAACACCATAGATGTAGCAGTTAGAGCGAACAGGCTGAGATGGTGGGGTCATGGGAGAAGCAAGGTTACCTAAGAGACTGATGAGCTCGGCAGCGGAGGAGCCTAGGTAGACCAAGAAGAAAGTACTTAGATTCGGTGCAGAATGATTTTGAAGTAAAAGGCACAACATCAGACCTCATCTCAATGTTAGCATTGAGTAGGGGATCATGGAGGAATTTTATTAGAGGTACTGTGCTCCAGACTGATCGCTGAATGGCATAATCAGACTCTAATGATGATTATGATGATGACTTTTTCACTAACCTGTTGCCTTCTCAGTTAATGTACTAGCACAGAGGGACAAGATCGAATTTCCCTTGAGTTAAAGTGAGAAGCTAAATCTTAAGTGGGATTCTGTGGGATCTGGTATAAACTGATAATACAATACAGTTTTCAGGGCGGCCATCTACTTTAATTCTGACGTAGTAAAGTAACGAACTACAAACCACTGCAGACTTACAAAACTGGCTCATCATTCACAAAATTGACACAAGCCACAATAAAACTTCAGTTGCGTAAAATAAGTTACAGTATAACCTACTTCCCGCTACTCAGATGGTGATTGGGCGGCTTGATGCGTATCTTCCATGCTTCGAGTGTGCCGAGCGAGTCTGGTTCTAAATTCCCGAATATGCTGCTAATTGCATGTTAACATATTTTGGTGGAGTGCACTCATATTAAAGAAATTCTTTCTCAGTTTCTTAACATTATTTGGTTGTTTGTTTTATGTTCTCATCATAGGGGAAAGTTCCCACCACAGCCTAGTATTCATTCTGTTACTGGCATTAGTAATATATTGATAGAGGTATAGCATCCACCGCCGCCACCCAAATCCAAATCAAGGGAATTGTATGTGCATTAAATTCAACATGTTTGGCGGTAGGTCGGAAACGTGATGAAGAGGTCAGGTAGGAACACTGAATCAAAAGTCCTGGATTCGAAACCTTCTTCTATATCATGGTTTCATTCATACTTAATTGGAAGAGTGCATAAAGTTGAAATAAGCAGTTCACAGAATATGCAAGAAACAATTCCTCGTACTGGGTAGCTGTCAAAAATGGTATCCCACCACTAATAAATAGACACTTTGAAAAGAAATTTGTAGCTAAGGCAGAATATTCAAAATTTGTAGGTGTTAGCATTGATGAAGGATTGAATTAGAAGAGAGACATTGAAAATCTACTAAGACATTAGAGTTAACCTACTTATGCTATCAGAGTCATTGCAAATTTTGATGATATACATCTAAGTAAATTTGCTTACTGTGCCTGTTCTCATTCACTGATTTCGTAAGGAGCATTTTCTGGGACAATTCATTGCACAAAAGCGTGTGAACAGAATAATTGCTGGAGTCCATTCAAGATCATTCGGCAAGTTAAAGCTAGAAATAAACTTTATAATATTATTAGTTCAGATGTGTTAACTGAAATTATTACTGCAACGACGCAAATATTGAAATTTTTAGACAATAGTACCATTCGTAAATCTAACTAGACAGATATCAGTAAACGTTAAAGAAGACCGATTGGAACATTGAGACAAATGGCTCTTTAAAAATGGAAGGAAGCTAACGTACATGTGCACACAATTAGTGAACTACTAATTTTGAACCAAAGAACAAAGAGAATCGCGATTTGAACACTGGTAATCAGATATCTGAAGACGGGAATATGCAAAAAAGATAGGCATAATCGGTAGAAAAATATTGTAGTACTAAGTAAGTTGGCTACTTTTTGCAATTGAAAATAAAGTCAATGAAGAAATATTTCTTAAGAAATATAAAAATTCTTAACCCAAAATACTACAAAGCTTTACACATGATGGAAAGACAAAATTCCTAAGTAGCTATTGTATGGGTAGATTACAGATGTTTGGCCAAAGAATGGAGAAATTAGCAAAAGAACTGTAAGAAAATGATCAAATGTTCAAATATTTGTATAGTTTATGGGACTTAAATACGGGGTCATCAGTCCCTAAACTTAAAAACTACTTACGAACTAGGACGGCACAAATATCCATGCCCGAGGGGGGATTCGAACCCCCGACCGTAGTGGCCGTGCAGACCGTGACTGGAGCGCCTCAGTCTCCTCGGCCACCGCGGCCGGCTAAGAAAATGATTACCACAATATTTTAACATGATGATTTTCGGATGAGCGGATATCTGTAATAGTCAGAAGTACCTCATAGGAATGGTTTGCTGAAAAATCGAAGGGTGAGTAGGTAGACTTCACAAGAAGTCGGTTTGGGGTTCAAGAGGAACTTCAGATAAATAATTTCGGTCTGTGGCTAGGAATATAGATCGGAATTGTTCTTGGGTAGGTAATAGTTTTTTATATAGGCAAAAGTTGAAAGACAAACTGAGGAAATAAGGCAAGAAATTTGACAACTTTTTTATTAACGAAAACAGCGAAATAAGAATTATTAGTAGTAATTTGGGTTATATAATACCTTAACGCCTAGGAATACCCTGTCTTGGACGTTTTCATTTCTGTTGCCGATTACATTTAGCAACCGAGAAGCAAGGGCCGAATATTCTCCCTTTGCTACTGTTCCACAGCAACGAAATTAACACTTTGTTGCGGCCAAGGTCCCTCTGCGGCAAGGCAGACACAAAGGCACACACGGAATGCATATTCGGATGAAGATCAAAGATTAAGCACAGCGCTTTATACGTCGTAATCTGCGTCTAGGGTACCAAATGTAAAATGTATTTCGACCTTATTCAAACAACTGAGCACTGTTCCGCAACTTAGATGTGTATGCCTAAAGCTTTAAAGGCAACCGCAGAGACATCTTCAAATTGGCAAAGTGGACAAACACATTTTGCAAGAATGTTCTGTACACTGTGGGGCACTTTGATGGTTTGCAGATACACCGTACAGTGATGTACTTGTGCGTGCGTACGTGCGTGAGTAGGTGTGTGCGAGTCTCTCTCTCTCTCTCTCTCTCTCTCTCTCTCTCTCTCTCTCTCTCTCTCTCTCTCTCTGTGTGTGTGTGTGTGTGTGTGTGTTTGTGTGTGTGTGTGTGTGTGTGTGTTGTTTGCAAGTATTCAGCCAAGAATTGATCTGCGGCTTCCCTGGTGTATGCATTTGGCAGTCTCTCAGTGTCTAAATTATGTTACCCACCACAGACTGTTGAACATTTTTGTATGAAGTTTCTCTTTTTATAAACTTTCGAAAACATTATCTAATTAAAAATTAAAGATATTCGTTTGATGCAAATGTCGGTGAATGATCGAACGAATAAGAGTGGCAGCATGAATATAACTCGTACATTACGTTTAGGATGCAATATCAGATACATCAGAGAACCTTGAAACTGATTCGATTCTTATCATCAGAAATACAACATCAAACCTTTTATCTGAAATTTCGAAAGGAGTGTGGGTGGGCTTCGTCCTAGAAATTCAAAGGTATTAATATACCAATCAATAAGTTACTAATATTATTATGTTATGTTATAACTAAATTTGTGTAAAGTTTACTAATTAATTTACATTAATAGAATTTTTCTGGGCATTCAAATACAGAATATTAAAACTTTTGTTAATCTAAGGAACCACTCTGCTATTCTACGCAGGCCGTGACAAGGCGCTTAGAACCGCTCGGACATCCCCGTGCGACTTTCTTACTGTTACACAATACCATTTATTCTACAATTATTTCTTGGTTTTGTCATTTTCTTTCTCATACTGCACCCCCCCCCCCCCCGCACCCAACTATTATATTGAGACAGGGACCGAATGATCAGAATTACACAGTTATTATGCAGTATTTACACACAGCACAGCTTAAAAAGAACTGTTCAAAGCGACGACCGGCAGTCTCAATGAATGTTTCACATTTGCCTATGTCCAGCAAATGGGCGGCATTGTCCTAGATCACTTATTAGGTTACTTATTTACTGCATCAATGTTTGACTGGTTCACGTAACTTGGTGGTCTTCTGTGCTCCTCTCTGCACTGTTCTTAGAGACTGTACCACTTGTTGTCCACGAAATGATGTGGTTTTGACACGACGGTTCACCAGTCCATTTCGATGTTTCTATCGGTGAGTTCCTTGGAGTATTTGAGGACCACCGCTTCCCAATCATCATTCACGTAATCTTGTTTAGCTCTTCCATGTCATTATGAACCGAATGGGTTGCATTCACATCTTGACTCTAATGTGTAGTCAGACATCTTTATAGAGGGCACCGTAATTGTGAACTGCAATGAAGACCCAATAAACTGGTGTATTTATGCGTATGCAAACTTCGGAGCAGCGGTCGATAACGCCTATGTAAGACAATAGGTTACATCGGGTACTGCTACTGTAATGGAAGGTTACCACGATTTAAATGAGTTTGATCGTGCTGTTATAATCGGCGCACTAGAGATGGGACACGGCATCTCAGAGGCAGCGACGAGGTGGGGAATTTCCCGTACGATCATTTCATGAATGCGCCATCAATATCGGAAATCCGATAAAACATCAAATGTTCGACACTGCTGCAGCCCGAAAAATATCCAGCAAGAACGAGAGCAACGTAGACTGAAGAGAATCGTTCAACGTGACAGAAGTCCATCCTTTCCGAAAATTGCTGCGGATTTCTATGCTCGTCAGGTGTCAGCATACGAACCATTCGGCGAAACATAATTGAAATCGCCATTGGGAGCCAAGAACTACTCGTGGCCGTGCGGGAGTGGCTGAGCACTCTAAGGCGCCTTGCTACGGATTGCGTGGCTGCTCCACGTCGGAGGTTCGAGTCCCCCTTCGGAGATTAATGATTTACCTTACCATAATTTAGTTTGTAAACCTAGGGACTGATGAATACTGCAGTTTCGTGCCGTATCATCACAAACGCTTGAATATTTATTTAATACAAATAAACAATCCCTGAGACGGATTTTTCGAATATGTCAGAGACATTATTGATAAATCTGAAGCATTGAATTAAAATTTTTCATGCGGCCGGGAATAGAACCCGGACGTCCATGCTTACTAGGCAGACGTCTTACCGTTAGACCGCCACATCACTAACGATTATATAACACATTTTAATTCAATGCTTCAGATTTATCAATAATGGCTTGAATATTTGCTTACTCGTGTACCCTTCCAGACTGTATTATACTAAGCTTATTACGTCAACGTCGACATTGTACTATTGATGACGGAATACATATTGCCTGGTCTGACGAGTCTCGTTTCCAATTATATAGAGAGAATGGACGTGATCGTGTATGGAGACAGCCTCATAAATACGTAGACCATGTCAGCAGCGTACTATTCAAGCTGGTGGAGGTTCTGTAATGGTGTGGGGCTTGGGTAGCTGGTGTGATGTGGGACCCCTGTTACGTCTGGATACAACTCTGACAGGTGACAGGTACGTCCACATCCTGGCTAATTACCTGCATCCATTCCTGTCAGTTATGTCTTCCGACGGACTTGGACAATTCCAAACGGACACCGCGACACCAAACATGTCCGGAATTGCTAGAGAGTAACTCCAGGAACACTGTTCTGTGTTTAAACATGTGTACTGCCGACCACTTATATACACCCCTCCAGGATGAATGGTGTCAATGCCTTCCACCACTACTTCATTCTTGATACGCGATTATGGCATAGGGTTCAACTACTTCACCGCAGAAAGGGTATTAACGATTCGAACGAGAATCCGGAATGGCGACTATAAGAGAGCATGGACGATGCGGCGTCAGTGTGACTGCTGGCCAGAAGCGGGAGGCCCGGGATCGAATCTTAGACCAGTTCACTTTTTGAATTGTCGCAATTGAGTAATTTCTGTGCACTAATGCAGCTAAAGCCATTCCTTTTCTTCGTGATCTAAATCTACATCTACATAGATACTCTGCAAATCACATTTAAGTGCCTGGCAGAGTGTACATTAACCACTTTCATGACCTATCCCTATCGCTATTTTCTAAAAACGCGGTCGAAGAAAGGACACCTAAATCGTTCCGTTTTCTACCGGATTTCTCTAATTTTGTTGTAATGATCATGTCTCATTATGAAGGTGGATGCTAGCAAAACACTTTCACATTCAGAAATAAAAGTCGATGATTGAAATTTCGCAAATAGAACTCGCCGCAACGAATAATGTCGTTCTTTTAATGCTTTCCACCTCAAATCGTGCAACGTTTCCGTGACGCTTTCCCCCCTGTAACGTGATAAAAGAAAACGAGCTGCCCTTCTCTGATCTTTCACAATGTCTTCCGTCAGGCCCACCTGGTGAGAGTCTCATACTGGGCAACAGTACTCCAGGAGAGGACGCACAAGTGTGATGTAGGCAGTCTCTTTGGTGGAGCTGGTGCATCTTCGAAGCGTTCTGCCAAGGAAACGTAACCTTTGGTGCGCCATTCCCACAATATTCTCTATCTGTTCTCTACAGTCTAAGTTGTTCGTAATTGTAACTCCTCTGTATTTGGTAGAATTTACGACCATAAGATTTGAATGATTTATCCTGAAGGTCAGTTGATTTATTTAGTGGTCATGTGTATTACTTCACTTTTCATTACTTAGTGTTAAATGCCAGTTTTCGCACCATATAGAAATTTGGTCTTAAAAGCTTTGCAGTTGCTTTTGATCCTCTGTTGACTTCACTAACAGATAAACGGCAGCATAATCTGCGAAGAGTCTAAGGGAGCTATTCAGATTGTCTCCAAAATCGTTTATGAACACAAGGAAGAGTAGGGGACCTATATTGCTTCCCTGGGAAGCACTTCTGTTTTACTCGATGACTTAACGTCAATTAATACGAACAGTGTGTCCTTTCTGATATGAAATCGTGAATCCAGTCGCACAATTGCGGAGATATTCCATAAGCACGCAATTTCATTAAAAGCCGCTTGTGGAGTACAGTGTCAAAAGACTTCAGGAAATCCAGAAATATGGAATGGATTTGAGATTTCTTGTCGATGGCACTCATCACTTCATGTGAATAAAGGGCAAGTTGTATTTCGCAAGAGCGATACTTTCTGAATCCGTGTTGACCTATTGGTTAATAGGTCGTTCTCTTCGAGGTAGTTCATAATGTTCGATCAAAGTAAAAAGGTAAAGCAGTCAGCAATCCGAAGATTGGTTTGAACACCACAGTGCTTTACTAGGCATGGTCCTGTTTGGAGGTGGTATGCCGTTGCCTTCCTCCGACCTTCGAACTGACGTACCCAGCCAGTTATAGGGGGACCTACAGTTTAACGTGGGTTCCGAACCACGGTGCTACTCGGTATTTTTCACATGAGCAATACTACCAGAGGTGAAAGAAGTGGAAAGTGACAGATAAAAATCCTAGGACTTGGCGGGGATCGAACCCGCGACCTTTGGATTTGTAGTCTGGCACTCTACCACTGTGCAACCGAAGCGCATATGTTACAAAATCCTACTGCAAATCGGTGTCAATGAGATGGGCCTGTATATCTGGGATCACTCATATTGCCTCCTATTGCCTTTCTTGAATATTGGAGTAACCTGGCTTACTTTCCAGTCCTTGGCTACGGATCTTTCGCTGAGTGATCGGTTGTATATAATAGCTAAGTATGGAGCTATTTATCAGCATACTCTGAGAGGAATCTATTTGGTATACAATCTGTCCCGGAAGATTAGTTTTTGTTTAGTGACTTCAGTTGTTTTACTACTCCAGGAACGTGTACTTCTAAATTTCGCATGCTGGCAGCTGTTCCTGGTACGAATACTGGAGTGTTCACTTCGTCATCTTTCGTGAAAAAATTTCTGAAAGCTGTGTTTAGCAATTCTGCTTTAGCAGTACAGTCATCGGTAGTATTACCATTGGTATTGCATAGAGAAGGTATTGTTTGTGTTTTGCCGCTAGTTTACTTCACATATAACCATTTCCTTGGATTCTATGATCCTTCTTTCTTCCTCTCAGAAATAATATACTTACAAACTGCAGACATATGGCAGGTCCATACCATTACCACTTCCTGCGCAAGCGTACCAGTTTTTGGCTTTGCCTTGTATGGAAGATAAGCTCGCCTGATAGTGTACCGCATTTTGGAGGAATTCTACAATATTCATTTCAAAAATTCCGGTAAATTTGAAGAAAACAGTGTTTGATCAATGCATTCTTCCTGTGCTGACGTATGGCTGCGAGACATGGACACTGAACTCATTTATAAAAGGGAAACTTAGGACAGCACAGAGAGCCATGGAAAGAGCCATGCTGGGCTATACAAGAAAGGATAGGAAAAGGGCAGATGACATCCGATCTGTGACCAAGGTTAAGGATATCTTAGAGACCGTAGGCCCCTTGAAATGGTAGTGGGACGGCCACATCGCGACAATAAAAGACAACAGATGGACGAAGATAGTACTGGAGTGGAGTCCGAGAGAGCACCGGAGGCCTAGGGGAAGACCACCGGACAGATGGGACAAAGACATCAGGAAGATCGCTGGTAGCACCTGGCAGAGAACTGCTCAAGACCGTTCCACTTGGAGAAGACTGCTGAAAGCCTACCTAAACCCACGACTCTGAGAGGCCACATCTTTAAATTGAAATGGCTGATGATGATGGTGTTGATGATTGTACACAATATATTATTAGAGCGCCAAGGTTGATGTTCGACAGATCGTACCCCAATAGGATTTCTGTGGTCCGGTGTGCAAGCTGTGACAGATCACTGCACCCTTGTTTATGAATGAGTACTCATGAGACGATATGACAATTTGTAAGGAGTCCGGAGTGAAATTACGGACAGCCCATTCTCAGAAACTAATTCTTCGGTTGAAGTCTTTCTCATGCAGCTCCTGGGTCAGTGGCAGGCGGTACAGGTGAAACCTGTGATCCTGTACTATGTTGTTTGTTCGTATAGCTTATGGGACTTAACAACGGGGTCCTCAGTCCCTAAACTTACAGACTACTTATGAACTAACTAACACTAAGGAGGGCACAAATATCCATGCCCGAGGGGGGATTCGAAACCCCGACCGTAGTGCCCGTGCGAACCGTGACTTGAGCGCCGCAGACCCCTCCTGTACTAAATTCCACACAGTTGTAAGGCTGTCAGGGACTGTAGCTACGACTGGTGAGATGACGAGCATCTCCTCCTAACTGCTCGCAGGTCTTCGTCTGTTACTGCTGCACTTTCTCAGGTTGCTTGTTTCCTGAAGTTGATCAACAAACAGTAAAATAACGTTTGTCGGAGCTCTTCTCCTAGGACTTTTAAGGTCTTCGCTGGCATCAGAAACATGTCATCGCCCTCATTCTACTTTTATTCCATCTGCACTTGTCAAAACAATTAGGGGATCAGTTGAGACACCTGTATTCTGAAATATCGTCATCAGCAGAATGATCTACAATACTTCGACGTTTTTGTTGGTTTATACGCAGTGGAGATAACTTCAACAAAGCAACAGATATAGTGGTAATAACAGAAAGTTGCCGAAGAGGGGAAGTGGTGGTGTTGAGTTTACCAAATTAATTACACAAGCAGTTGCGATTAGATAGTGTAGTCAGCAGGTAGTACAATTCAATAACGAAGGCACTCACCCGAAGGTATCGAATGGAAAGCCGTAGGAAGGTTGGAAGCGGGACAGTGGGAGGTGGCTGCAGCTATTGGAGTGTCCAAAGTGTAATTTCCAGGGGTTGGACGCGATTTCAGAAAACAGAAACCGTTAAAAGAAGGCAAGGGCAAAATCGTCCACGGTAACATTAGCAAGAGATAGCAGTTATCTCTGGTTAACAGCACGTCGAGGCAGGAGGTTGAACGCAAGTCAGCTGCATCGCACCCCCACGCAGCAACAGGACGCACATTATAGACACAAACAGTCCAAAATCGACTTCGAGACTGTGGCACCTACGCACGGAGGCTTGTGGTGTGCGTCCCATTACAACCACGATATCGATTAGCCCGCAGACAATGAGAAGGTACATTAGCAATGGAGTCGTAAGGAATTGCGCCGGGTTATCTTCACAGCCGGCAATGGTCGTTCCGTCATCTGGAGAGAAAGTGGAACTCGGACAATGCCGCTTATGTGCAGGAAATATCACTATATCATGGTGGTGGACAAATGGTGTGGGCAGGAGTCAGTATTGACGGTCGTTTGAATCTCTTTGTCTTTGTGTATCCATGTTGATTAGAAGGATGCTGGAACGCCGGCCGCGGTGGCCGACGGGACTGAGGCGCTCCAGTCACGGTCTGCGCGGCCACTGCGGTCGGGGGTTCGAATCCCCCCTCGGGCATGGATATTTGTGCCGTCCTAGTTCGTAAGTAGTTCATAAGTAGTTTGTAAATTTAGGGACTGATGACCCCATAATTAAGTCCCATAGACTATACAAACATTTGAACATTTTGATGCTGGGACGGCGGCGTTGTATTATTGTTACAAATGAAAAAATCGTCAGCCGTTAATTTAGGAGTTTAATTCGTAGTTTCAAGAATACATTACTCTCTTCTTCAGACCCTTCTGAGATACATTTTCTGTTGAAGTTGATAGCTGTCATTGTCTCCATCTGCTTGATCTTGTTAGCGATGAATCTACAGGTTTGTCCCATTAACTGGTAAGGCACATCAAGTCTTTGTGTATCCACTTTGATTAGAAAGATATTGGGTCGACGGCCTCTCTTTGTCGTTCAGAATGGCACTTTGACTGCTCAGAGTTCATTTCTTGTGCACTACGTTAGCGCCATTGGGGATGGGTTCTTTCTGGTGAACGATAACGCACGTCCCTGCATAGCTGTACTGGTGAACAACATGATTGAAGCTGAGTGAATCGGACGAACGGAGTCACCAGCTTGCTCATCGTAATTAATCCCGATTGAGCATCTCTGGGGAGCATTAGGCTCAAATGTTCAAATGTTTGTAGAGTCTATGGGACTTAACTACGGGTCATCAGTCCCCTAAACTTACAAACTACTTATGAACTAGCTAATCCTAAGGACGGCACAAATATCCATGCCCGAGGGTGATTCGAACCCCCGACCTTAGTGGCCGTGCAGACCGTGACTGGAGTGCATCAGTCCCCTCGGCCACCGCGGCTGGCGAGCATTAGGCAAAAGCATTGCATCAGACCAGCACCTCCAGCAAAAGTTGATGATGGATATTGCGCTCATGGAAAATAGCCAAATATATCTCAAGAGTCGACTGGTAACTTCATACTGTCAACACAAGTACAGGCCGTCCAGGGTGATCATATTGAGAGCCAACGAGAATGACTTTCTCTCGCTCTAAGTAGGCCCCATGTAAACCCCAAGTGAAATGTTGAGACCGCAAAATATCGTTCTGTATCGCTCAAAAATTACAATTACGACCAATATGATCTGAGAATATGAACTGCAACCTTCGTCCTTTTGAATCCTGTTTGCGTCCTGTTAGTATTTTGCATACAGAAACTCGATGTTCTTATGGAATTGGAAATTTTCAAACACTTTTCGCTGAAAGACAGTTTTATTCTCAACGAGCAGCTACATTTATGCAATAAAGATTTTTTTCTGTGCTTTTAAGTCGTAACTCAGTGATCCCTGATTTTGTCTTTTTTGCTTGGGTTATTCGTGTACCATAATATGGGGTGCAATGGAACAGAAAATGTAGTTTTTACTGAAAATTAATGTCTAAATATCGCACTACAACTCTGAAAATTTAAATATAGCATCTCTAGTTATTCTTACATCAATGTGTTGCAAGGATAAAAATCCTCTATCAAAAGCTCTCCTTACAATTTAAATCTAAATTGTGTTCCAAATCACCCCAGGAGTAGGGGTGATTTGGAACACTGACTCTTTTGATAAATAATTGCATTTAAAACATGTGGAGGGGTTGTTTGGAACACAGTAAACACATATAACAGAACTCTGTTTTGGAGGATGCCTTTATATTATCTCTCACTGTCTACTCCAAGTTTCTGAAATAGTTTTCTATCTTCACCGCTAACTTGCACCATAACTCTCTTCACATTTTCACTTAAACGTACTGAAAGATCCTTGTTACGTGAGAGCAAATTTTTCACTCACTCATATCCAGGCCTGTTGCCATCAGACCCCTTTTCCACTCTTCCACTTTGGTCCAAATAGCACTTCACAATATCCCGAACCTCACTTGTCGTAATTGGCTGACCCCATTCTACACATTTAAATAAACTACTGATTAAAGCCGTCTCTTCTTACACTGCCAAGACGGTTTGTCCACCAATTTTCAAAGGATTTTTACTATTTAACTTCCTTGAGAGTGTACTAGCAGGTATTCCATATTTTTAGAAACATTTCTGAGAGATAGTTTTCGTATCTTAATTCATTCAGAGTTATCTTATTTCGCTATACTTTTGATAAACAGCTGGCCCAATCTTCTTTTAGTACACTCGCAGCATGTTCCAATTCACCTTGAAAATTTTTGCATATTTACACCTCTACCTAATAAGCAAACATAAGCTAACTTTTCACACATCATGACTGATAGTTGCCCTTAACACACCAATGTCAGAAAACTGTATTACTATTACCAGAGAAGCTGTGCAATAGCTTGTTTTCAGACTTTCATATTATGTGAAATTTTACACTTAAATATTAATATTTTTTGGAGTTGTATACCTCTTTCACACACACAATTTTTGCATCACTGTAACAACTAGTATCTTTGGTCATTATGGGAGGTGGTTTTCATTAGTTACACCAAAGTATCTCTCCGCAGCAAAGATGAATTCTTGAAATGGACAAAAGTTCCACTTCACCCCAGCAGTTCCAAATCCTCCCAAGTTACGGTATCTCCGATGATAATATTCTCTATATTCATCTTACAATATTCACTAATAAGCCTGGTACTTCAAACCTTTGCTGTTCATTTACTACTTATCTAGAAACTTCTGTTTAAAGCCACATTTTATGTTAAAAGCCGTGGTCCAATTGAATATTTCTGTACGCAAATTTTAAATTAACTAATCTATATCTATATATAAAAGGTTTGTGTGTGTACGTGCTGACAGACTTTTCTCCATGGCCACATACTGCCACCTACTCGTGGTTGTGGTGATAGATAGTCCTTGGTCTATTGATGTTAGTAATGGAGTTTGGCCGCGGTGCGTGGAAGTAGGTGAGTGTGACAAGCAAAAATTCGCAAAATATGCAATAAATATTCTTAGGAAAAGCTATATACTCTGTGACTTACGAACTTTACGGGACGAGTCAAAATCTGGTTATCTTTTCAACCGTCTGACAATGCAGTCCTTTCAGACTTTAATAACGGCGAGGAATATCAAATATGCAATTTTCTTTAAGTAGATCACATGTTTCCGTCAACCACACATTACCGACAGAGACACAAAACAAAGATAAAAATCCAGATAGACTCAAAGATAAAAATACTCGTGGAACATTGATCACTGTCGTGGAAGCGTGGTGGAAACACAGACATTCATCTTTGGAACGATTTTATATCGTGTTATTGATGTTGCCAACATAAAAACACGAGACCGCCAGGATAGAAAGTAAAATTTTACCGAATCAGATACATCCGTTGTTGTCACATCTCATTGTGACCAGCACTTTGACGCGAAACTCTTTTGTATAGAGTCTCATGATTCACACAGTTTTACAATTCATTCCAAATTCCTATACAATAAGATATTTGTGAAAACTGTTACAAATCAATATTCGCACTTATCCAATATCGTTTTCAGAAATGTAATTTGCCAGCCGCTTTCGACGCTGCTATTGCAATGTGTAACAAAACTGAGAATAACGACGCATAATATCATATATATAGGTTTTTAACTTCTCGGCGCGTTTTCCTCAATCACACTTTACCGACGATCAACAGAGACAAAGATGAAAATGCAGATAGGCTAACAAATGAATATTTAGAATAATACTCAAGCTGTCTCTCATGCCATATATTATAACCCAAGCAACGCTGGGTTTCTCAGCTAGTATTACATAAAAAAATCCTGTCTGTTAACTGCTTATTCACAGAATGTAATGTTTTTCGTCTTCCACTGGATATGTATTAATGCATCTGCTACTTATAAGCAATAAGAGTGGGTACCAATGTACGGCGCATGCGCCTCGACGCATTTGTGGCCGCAGTTGGCTGGAGAGCAGTATGGCAGCCCGACAACGGCTAGCCGCTCTTTTAAAAATGTTACTAGCTTCTTGCTAGCATGTGTTCTAGTGTTACTTATCTTTTGGACTTGAGCATATCGCTCAGAATTTTACGTCTCATTAAGTACATATTTCTACATATGGCTCTGTGTATAAAAAAATTATTTATAGAAAGTAATAGCTGTTAACCCGGATTTGTCCGGGTGCTTATTTATCCCACACTCTCATAGTCAACATACCCTTCCCCCCTCTCTCTGGACCCATCTCTTTCTCTCCCATCTATATGCTCGTTTCGACCTTACCCTCTCTCGCGAAAGTTTTCTGCAAGGTATCCTCTCTCTCATGTGCCACACAAACATTAATGTAACCAGTAATCTCCCTCTTGGTTTGAAGGTCATGTGTGCAAAAATTTCATAAGGACTGGAGCAAAACAATGCATTTTGTATAATTCCGTGCGTTAAGTATCCTCCACCATGCACCGAAACAAATTTTATACAGTCTGTGACATACCTCTCATTTTTAAGGTAGAGCGTGCAAAATTTCATCAATGTCGGAACAAAACTATAGATTTCTATGCAATAGAAACGCAGGGTCACATTGAAAAACGCACTTTGTAGTTCTAAAATATTTCAATTTTATTTTATATAACCCTTGTTCTGAGACTAACGAAAACAACAACAATAGGATCTGTGAAATCAGTGGAGCCATTCTGAGTTTATGTTGCGACCAAGGTATTTAGGGATCCATTTTCATGTTGCAAAGTACCGTCCCTCACGAACCGTATGAAACTTAAGGCAGACGATGACCTTCCTATTGTTTTAAGGTCAAGCATGCGAAATTTCGTGAACATCGGAATGAAACTGTAGATTTCTTGAGTCTGTAGGAGAAGTATGTTCCGCCATGCACCTATCAGAAAATATCTTAGCTGACCTTTTATACCTATAAACTACACTCCTACCAAATTTCATTTTCATATGTGAAGTAGTTTTCCAGATTTCGTGTTTAGTTAGTGAGTGAATGAGTGTCCTTTCTCTTTTATATAGAGAGATTAAGGAAACAGATTGCTTAATTTTGGATGCAGTAGAATTAAGGGAGACTTGCAGACAATAATAAATAATAACATACAAATATGTAATACTAACTTCGAGACAATGTCATGCCTGATGCGACAGTTTTGCAGCATCTACAGCGAAAGTGTTGTGAGCGGTAGATTTCTTTTCGTTTCATCATTTTTTGAGGTGTCAGTACAAAACGTTTCATAAACGTCCGAAATTGCATACAAACTTTGTTGCAGTTCCCCAACTACTCCCATTTTCCAATAATTGGCGCATAAATTTGGGCATTCTCACGCGGTCGCTTCTCGTTATTTATGGCGTCATATCTCCTGAGCTATGTGTCATGCTCTTTTGTTTCTGGGATAGGAACCTTCGAGGCCGAAGGGTGAACAGTTCACCCATGTTTCATTGCAATCGAATGAATGGTTTATGAACACATAGAGGACATAAAATCATTCTGCTGAAGGCATCCATAGTTGGTGCCGAAATCTAGATGAAATATCTGAACAAAAGTGAAACTTTTTGGGCTGCTGTATACTACAATGACTGCCCTTTTGAATCTGCTTACTCGGCTTCCCCTCTACAGTTTTTTACTCCACACACTTCCTGACAATGCTAAATTGACGACTCCTTGATGTCTGAGAATGTGTCCCACCAACCTACATCAGGATATGCCAGAAAATCCTTTTCTCCCCAATTCTATTAAGCACCTCCTCATTAGTGACATGATCTACCCAGCTATTTTCAACATTCATCTATAGCACCACATTTCTAACACATGTATAGTCGTTTTGTCTTAACTCCTTATATCCATGTTTTACTCCAATACAACGCTACACTCCAGACAATTGCTTTCAGATAGTACTTCCTAACATTTAGACTAATAACGGATGTATATTTTGTATGATATCTCAGCGGATCCCCTACTTGTGTTGGCAATTTGTATTCAAAATCAGTAACTGAGGCACACTGAAATTACTCTCATGTGTTACTACCTACCACGTACTCGGCCGTGTAGGGCGATGGTAGGCAGTCTAACGGTGCACCTAGTACGCTTGTCGCCTCGTGACACCGGCGACGTTACATCTCGCCCGAAAATCCTTGAGAAGGCCAATTGCATTATGTGCAACTTGTGGTGTCCGCTCCTGAAACTCTAAAGAGAAACTAAACTAAACTAAACGTGGCAGATATGTGATTTGAATTGAGATACTGGTTTAAATGTTTCAAGCTCATGATATCCACTTAAATCAATGTTTCTTTGAACAGCAGCTATCTCGAATATAACAATAAACTGTGTTCGTAGATTCTTACGTCAACCTACGGCAATATAGTTTCCCGTCCGCCATTACTAGTAAGTTGAAAATCACCAAACACTTCGAAGGTGCAGCTTCTTTTTCTACTCATTAATATACGAGGGTTCGAACTCAAATCGCTGTAACTATTTATTCATATCCGATATCAAAGCGTTACCTGTCTGCACGTCCTTCAAAGTAGTCACCACCGTTCTGTAGAACCCGTTGCCAACGATGTGGAAAGCGTAGTATACCGTTAGCAGAGCCTGTTCTGTTGATAGTGCGAATGCTGCGGCCTACTGCGATTAGCCGGCCGCGGTGGCCGAGGGGACTGATGCGCTTCATGCACGGTCTGCACGGCCACTACGGTCGGGGGTTCGAATCCGCCCTCGGGCATGGCTATTTGTGCCGTCCTTAGTGTTAGCTAGTTCATAAGTAAGTTTAGGGACTGATGACCACGTAGTTAAGCCCCATAAGCTTTACAAACATTTGAAAATTTTCGAAGTGGTTCCTTCATCTACGGAATAAAATAAAAGTCACAAGGACTTAGGCCCGGGGAGTATGTTGGATGGTACAGGACTTTCCAGTGCCATCACTGAACAGAGCAGCCACAACTTGCGATGAATGAGTCCGCATATTGTCGTGCAAAATGATGGGTGGCTTTCGCAGAACGTTTTCTGTTTATTTCGCAAAGCAGGTCGCAGATGATGTTCCAAACCCAACAGTAATACTGTGCACTGAGGGCCTGGCGTGGATGAACGTAATGCTTTAGGATAACACCACCACAGTCGTAGACGAGAATCTTCATAAATTCCACCATACTGGGACTCTAACGCGATTTCGTATTTCACGACTACCCAAATTGATGGCATTATTTGGATTGGCGTTTCAGTTTTAGCTCGTACAATGTGTCCCATGTCTCATCCAGAATTACGATGCGGCGTGAGAAATCCTCTCTTTTGCACTCATATCGCTCAAAGTGCGTCTGAGCAGCGTCCAATGGGTCATTTTCTGCATTTCCGTCAATTCATGTGGAACCCATCGTGATGCAATTTTTTGGATGCACAGACACATTCGCTAAAGTTGTTTCGTGGACGAGCTCACGAATATTATGGCGTCGATCAATATCCACTAAGGCGGGAACAGTATGCACTTCTTCAAAGACGCTAGGACGACCTGCCAGATGCTTATCTGCCACAATTTGCCGATCTCCGTTGAAGGCTTTTATCCAACTTTCCACTGTTCCGTACGGCAATGCCGATTGACCGAACGCTTCTTGACAACCTTGATGACACTGTCGCGCTGTACGACATCTAGCACATTCAATCTTGATCCAGCTCCGTTGTTCCTATTTCGGGAACATAGTAGAGCATGAAATGGAAACCAGTAGCAAATGTCTTTAGAAGGCGCTTTGCTGCGGAGTGCCCAGCTGCTCCCCTTCGGAGATTCGAATCCTCGCTCTGGCATGGTGTGTGAGTTCTCCTTAGTTTATTTTGAATATAACACTTTATGAAATACAATGTGTGGCGTCAAGACGACTATGTTTTCTCTGTAGTCTGCCTACTGTTGTGGCCAGCATATTTTGTATGTAGTAATTTTGTTGCTCAGAGGTTTTGCGTATGTTCTATTTCTGGCATGAAAGAATGTGTACAATTGAGGGACTACATTTCTGTATCTTGGAAACGGCTGAAGAGCTTAAAAATGCGTGTAAACCTATCGGACCAAAGTACTCAGGTCATAGGTCCCTAGACATGCAAATACTGAAACTAATTTATGCCAACGACAACACGCACAACCATGCCGGAGAGAGAATGCGATTCGTAAGCGGGAGAGACCATGAGTGCCTGACATAGCACCTACAAAAAGTTTGGAATTCTTAATGCTATTTATTTAGCAGAAAATAAAGGACGATGAAAAGGTAGGAAAAATCTACATTAAACTTTAAAGATCACTGCCATTATCTCAATTTCTCTGTGGGGATAGAAGACATGAAATTAACCAGTGGGTCATTGTAGTGCTTGAATGATATATTGAAAAGTTTTATAACCTTGTTAAGAGGTGTAGCAACAGATTACATACCTCCACAGAATGATATCTGTGTTATGCAAACCTTAAAAGATGTAGAGCACTAGTTAGTAAACCATATGAGACAGCGCTTTATTGTCAAGGTGTCAGTTCTGTGTTCAACTTTTGGACACAGATGATCCGCTAAATTATGTAAAGGATGAAGTGTGTGATTGCTTTAAGAAGAAACATACACAGCAAAAGATTCTTTTTGACTACCGAAAATCTATAGTATAATTACAATTTCGTTAGTATTCGTTGAAGGGCATTTAAACTGTTAATATATTCTGGGCTCTCTCATCAGAAACAGAACGACGTCTTTTCGTGTGTTCCGGAAATAATTTCAATACTGTAGGCGGAGAGGTCGTCCCATCCTGAGCGGTATTTGCTGCATACCATCTGCCTCTCTCACTGGTATATTTACCGATGTGGCTGTTTGAAGAACAGGCAAACCATTGACATTGTCATTATTAGTGACATTGTTGGTTTCATTGATAACATTTGGGCAGTTTGTCTTTACGTGACCTGGAGCTTTATGATGATAGCAAACTACGTCATCCATCGATAAATAAACAGTGTAAATGTTGCCTTCAAATTGAACCTGCAATCATACTCCAGAGATCTTCTCCATAAGAACCAATACGGTTTCACCCCATAAACGGGTACGACCAGGGCCGGCGCAAGCCCAAGTGCCGCCCCGTGCGAGCTGCTAAATTGCCGCCCCCTCCAACCCCACGATTTTTTGTTTTTCAAAACGTTTGTGGAATTTCATTTAAACAAATCTATAGGAAATGTCAGCAATCAACCGCAAATTTTGTTTTTACTTTTCAGATCTACCTAGGTTTCGGGCGCTGAGTGGCCAGTCTCAAAAGCTTTTAATATGTGCTTACATGTAAACCGTCAGGTTGACAGTTACGTTCAGCATGACGATATAGATGTAAACGTAAAGCGTTGAGAATAGCCACACTGTGCCAGAAATATATGTAGATCTGGAAAATAAATACAAAAATTGCGACTGACTGGTGACATTCTCTTCAGATTTGTACAAAACAGTCGCTGGGCACCAGCTCAAAAATAGAGTTAAACCTGATTGAAGAAATATAGCTAATTTTAAGATGCCTTGTGAATTTACGAAAGTGTTCAAATGTGTGTAAAGTCTTGTGGGACTTAACTGCTAAGGTCATCAGTTCCTAAGCCCACACACACACACACACACACACACACACACACACACACACACACACACACAATACTCCACCTAAATTATCGTAAGGACAAAAACACACACTCATGCAGGAGGGAGGACTCAAACCTCCGCCGGGACCAGCCACACAGTCCATGACTGCAGTACCTTAGACCGCTCGGCTAATCCCGCACAACATGAACTTACAAAATTAACATAAATAAACATTTTTCAGTTGTTGTCAACAGATAATGTATTGAAAGGAAAACCGTATACAGTAAATAAATGTTGACAATGTGATAGCGTCAGAGTAGTATTGTCAAACAAAAGCGCCGGTCAGAGTTTAATTGTTGTTCATGCAGGCGCAGACAGGTGTTTCATGGATCAAAATCAAATCGTTTGACTATCACTCAGAAACGGATAGCAAAAATTTAGAAAAATACGTCGAAATCCAACTTTTGCCAGGCTTACTACCAAAGTCTTTATCCCTTGTAATTACTCGCTGCGTATTTACCCGTTCGGAATACCTCTAGTCTTTGTAGATGTTAGACTATTTGACTAGTAATGTTCAACCATTTTTATCCATAATGCGGGAAGAATAAAGCACTCGGAAACTGCCATTGAAGGGCTTAGCAAAATTGCTTGAGACTTAACACATAATCGCAGTATCGGAGCATTGCATTTGAATTTCCAAATTAGACTTCGTCTTCTGCAGTATTAGGTGTGAGTAAACGCAAGGCGCGTAACGCTCCATAAGAATACTGGCGTTTACGCCAGTCTGCTTCCCCCTCTGTGTTCCTACGGCGTAAACACGACGGCGCTGCCACAGTGGCGAGGAAGAAATTAGTCCTCCCTCCCCATGTTCAACAGGGGCGGCCGGCAGGTAGTCGAGGCGCCATGCCACAGTTTCCGAAGCCGCTCCCTCCAAGGTTTGGCTTCTAATTCCCTCTTGGGCATGAATGTTGAGTTTTGTGCTAAAAACATAAAAAAAAGTGGGCGTCAGATTTGCCGCCCCTCGGAAAGTGCCGCCCCGTGCGGCCGCACGTTTCGCACTTGCCTTGCGACTGCCCTGTGTACGACTGACACGCTAATGGCTGTAGAAGAAATTGTGAAGAGTAGTCTCATAGTTAAAATGTGGGTCATCTTGTTGAGTCTGGATGAAGAGGGCGCCTTTGAGGCAACTTGGTGGCCTGGTATTTTTAAGACGTTGCGTGAGTTTAACTGCCCTGCAAATCTGTATAACCTTACACGTAGCTATTTCAGTCACCTACAACGTTGAATGTCAACAACCTTCTTATAGAAAGATCTGCAACCAAAGGATACCCAAAAGTTCTTGTTGTGGTCCCTTGCTTAAATTGCCTTACTCGGGACACACTCTTGTCGACGATCTCTTTGCCGACAATCTGATTGTATTAACCAAAGGGGAGAGTCCTCTTGCCGCTGAGAAGACTGGGGTCTTCGGTCTACAGCACTGCAAACTATAAAGGAGCAATACTGCCTATATTATCGTACGGCCTCACTGATGTGGATAGACACACCGGAGCGACAATACAACTGTACCAAAATTAATAGAGTCCAACGATGAATCAATTTCAAAATGGTCAAAGCTTACAGAACGACATCCAGCGAAGCACTCTGTATTTTATCAGGTCTCATGCCCATAACTCTTAAGATACAGGAAATAGCCAAATATTATAACTTGGTCAAAACCAAAAACGCCAAACAGATAATCGACACCGCCCTAGAGTACAGAAGCTGGGCACACGAGGATAACTGAGAAGGACGCCAGCAAAAGTTACGCTGTTGAAGTATACACAGGTGGAAGCAAGTCAGACGACGGAGTGGGTTCGGTGATAGCAATATATGTTAATAAGAGGCTTATTTACGAGATACAGCTAAAACTGTCTAACAATCAAGCGGAACAATTTGCCATCCTCAATACTTTGAGTTCATAAAGAAACTCTCGAATACTGATACAACTGCAGTAATTAACACCAACAGCAGGATTACTTTGGACTCTTTGCGAAATGCCGGCCGCGGTGGCCGAGTGGACTGCGGCGCTTCAGTCACGGTCTGCACGGCCACTACGGTCTGGGGTTCGAATCCCCCCTCGGGCATGGATATTTGTGCCGTCCTTAACTGTAGGTAGTTCGTAAGTAGTTTGTAAGATTAGGGAATAATGACCGCGTAGTTAAGTCCCTTAAGCTTCACAAACATTTGAACATTTGAACTCTACAAACATTTGAACATTTTCTTTGCGAAATCCGAAGAAACACAACTTCTTAATTGAAGAAATAAGATGTAAAATCAGAAGGTTGCAGACACACAACTGGCTGGTGCATTTCGAATAGGTTAAGGCACATCAAGGGATATGGGGAAATGAACTAGCTGACAACCTTGCTAAAAGAGCAGCTCGATCACAACAATTAATAAGCTACAACAAAATATCTACAAGTGCCGTAAAGAAGAAAGTTCTAGAAGAGTTTAGGAGCAAAAGCTGTGCTCATCACCAGGAAAACGAAATTTGCCTCATCGATAATCGCAATATACCTTGAGTGGCAAAGAACAAAAACGGGGAAAGCACTAAAACGTTTTTTCGTACGACCCGACAACGAAAATTCAAAATGTTCAAATGTTTGTATAGCTTATGGGACTTAACTACGGGGTCATCAGTCCCTAAACTTATAAACTACTTATGAACTAGCTAATGACGGCACAAACATCCATGCCATAGGGGGGGGGGATTCCAACCCCCGACTGTAGTGACCGTGCAGACCGTGACTGGAGCGCCGCAGTCCCCTCGGTCACCGCGGCCGGCGATCCGACAACGTTTAGTGATTTAACTCCAAATATTTCCGAATTTTACAGCAATGTTAACAGGTCTACATCTACATCTACAACCATACTCCGCAAGCCACCCGACGGTGTGTGGCGGAGGGTACCTTGAGTACCACTATCGATTTTCCCTCCTATTCCAGTCACGTATTGTTCGCGGAAAGAAGGATTGTCGGTATGCCTCTGTGTGGGCTCTAATCTATCTGGTTTTATCCTCATGGTCTCTTCGCGAGATATACGCAGGAGGGAGCAATATACTGCTAGACTCCTCGGTAAAGGTATGTTCTCGAAACTTCGACAAAAGCCCGTAACGAGCGACAGAGCGTCTCTCCTGCAGAGTCTTCCACTGGAGTTTATCGATCATCTCCGTAACGCTTTCACGATTATCAAATGATCCTGTAACGAAGCGCGCTGCCCCTCCTCTATCAATCCCACCTGGTACGGAACCCACACCGGTGAGCAGTATTCAAGCTGTGGGCGAACAAGTGTACTGTAACCTACTTCCTTTGTTTTCGGACTGCATTTCCTAAGTATTCTTCCAATGAATCTAAGTCTGGCATCTGCTTTACCGACGATTGATTTTATATGGTCGTTCCATTTTAAATCCCTCCTAAAGACTACTCCCAGATACTTTATGGAATTAACTGCTTCCAGTTACTGCCCTGCTATAGTGTAGCTAAATGATAAAGGATCTTTCTTTCTGTGTATTCGTAGCACATTACACTTGTCTACATTGAGATTTAATTGCCATTCCCTGCACCATGCCTCAATTCTATGCAGATCCTACTGCATCTCAATACAATTTTCCATTGTTACAACCTCTCTATATACTGCAGCATCATCGGCAAAAAACCTCAGTGAACTTCCAATGTTATCCGCAAGGTCATTTATATATATCGTGAACAGCAACGGACCCATGACACTCCCCTGTGGCACACCAGACATAACTCCTACTTTAGAAGACTTCTCTCCGTTGAGAATGACCTGCTGCCGTCTGTTAGCTAGGAATTCCTCAATCCAATCACACAATTGGTCTGATAGACCATATGCTCTTAGTTTGTTCATTAAACATTTGTGGGGAACTGTATCAAACGCCTTGCGGAAGTCGAGAAACACTGCATCTACCTGAGAACCCGTTTCTATGGCCCTCTGAGTCTCGTGGACGAATAGCGGGAGCTGGGTCTCAGCCTTTTTCGAAACCCATGCTGATTCCTACAGAGCAGATACCTAGTCTCGAGAAATGTCATTATATTCGAACATAATACATGTTCCAAAATTCTACAACTGACCGACGTTAGAGATATAGGCCTATAGTTCTGCACATCTGTTCGAGGACCCTTCTTGAAAACGGGGATGACCGGAGCCATTTTCAAATCTTTCGGAACGATATGCTGTTCTGGAGACCTACGATACACCACTGCGCGAAGGGGGGTCAGCTCCTTCGCGTACTCTGTGTAAAAACGAACTGGTGTCCCATCAGGCCCTGCGGCCTTTCCTCGTTTGAGCGATTTGAATTGATTTTCTATCCTCTGTCAGTTATTTCGATATCTGCCATTTTGTAATCTGTGCGGCAATCTAGGGAAGGAACTACAGTGCAATCTTCCTCTGTGAAACAGCTTTGGAAAAATACATTTAGTAATTCTGCCTTTAGAGTGTCATCCTCTGTTTCAATGCCATTTACGTCGCAGAGGGTCTGGACACTTTGTTTTGATCCACATACAGCTTTGACATAAGACCAAAATTTCTTAGAATTTTCAGCGAATTCAGTACAAATAACTCTACTTTCGAATTCGTTGAACGCCTCCCGCATAGCCCTCCTCACGCTACATTTCGCTTCGTGTAATATTTGTTTGTCTACAAGGCTTTGGCTACGTTTATGTTTGCAGTGAAGTTCCCTTTGCTTCCGTAACAGCTTTCTAATTCGATTGTTGTACCACGGTGGCGCCTATCCATCTCTTACAACCTTACTAGGTACATACTCATCTACTGCATATTGCCGCGAGAGAAGTCGAACGCCGAATGCCAGCGTGGCGCAGGGGATAGCGTCACGGGCTGCGGTGCAGAAGGTCGCCGGTACAATCCCGCCCACCGGCCAAAAGAAAAATAATAATAATAATAATAATAATTCATTGTAATTAACAATTCCAGAAGGTTCTACGTCTTTCTTATGTTCACTTGTAAATCCTACTTGTTTCTTATGTTAACTGTTCTTCTAATTTCTGGTAAATTCTGTCTGCGTATAAATAGCAGAGCACTCTGCCTGAGAGGCAGTCAGTGCTGCGTGTATGTTGAGTTCGTAATAAACGTGCTTTCAGTATAAGTGCTGTGTTTAGTTGCCTTCGAAGTCAAGCCTGTTTCCATTACAACGCGACATTGTTTGGTGGAGGCGCCGGGTACACGAAATACAGAATTTTCTGGGAAGTTATTCGTCGTTGACAATGTGACGATACCGCCGTTGACAATGAGAAGAGTTGCAGTAGTTCTTGTTGATAGTAAAAAGTTTATCAGGCTCACAAAAGAAATTTACATACCAGCGGCTATCATAAGCATTACCGGTGGTCAAGGAGAGATTTGGATCACAAATTGTCATGAGCAGTCACAACTTATCCCCAAGGGAATGTGCATTGGGACAGCTGAACCAATCCAGGACGGTGAGCTCAACGTCATCAATGAAGACCCATGCCCTGCTGTTAGTACAGACAACACGCTGGAGGAAACAAACGTGGAACTGCCAATAGGGCCTGGACAGACCAAGGAACAACGCCAGCGGGTGTTAGGTATACTACGCCAATTTTCGGGTGCATTCACACTTCAGCAGGGGAAAAGTCAGACGAAACGGCCCACGAAACAGCACCGGATCAATACTGGGGATCATCCACCAATTAGCCAGCGTTCGTATAGAGCGTCCCCAGAATAAGACGGATAATTCGGGAGGAAGTGGAGAAGATGTTGCGAGATGACGTTATTAAACTTTCGGAGAGTCCTTGGTCGTCTCCGGGGGTCCTCGTAAAGAAGAAGGATGGCACGTGACGATTCTGTGTCGACTATCGGCGGCTGAACAGAATGACAAAGAAAGATGTCTACCCACTGCCCCGTATTGACGACACCTTAGACTGCTTGAAAGGAGTTACATACTTCTCAACTATGGACATGCAGACAGGTTACTGGCAAATCGAGGTTGACGAAGCTGACAGGGAGAAAACGGCTTTTATTACACCTGACGGTCTATATGAATTTAAAGTAATGCCATTTGGATTATGTAATGCTCCAGCCACATTCGAACGCATGATGGACAACTTGCTTCGACACCTTAAGTGGACAACGGGTCTCTGCTATTTAGATGACAATTTCGTCTTCTCGAAAACATTTGAAGAACATCTGAGTCGCTTGTCAACTGTGTTGAAGTGTGTTCAGGCTGCAGGTCTCCGCCTCAATCCAAAGAAGTGCCTCTTTGTCGCCAAAGAGATAAAAATCCTGGGGCACCTAGTCAAAGGAGATGGTGTCCGTCCTGATCCAGATAAAGTAAGGGCAGTCACAGAATTTCCAACTCCTCAGCACATTCGTGATGTGAGAAGTTTTCTCGGGCTGTGCTCATACTACCGACGTTTCATAAAAGGATTTTGTAACAAGGCACGTCCATTACAATAACTCCTGCAGGGAGAGGCCAAATTTTACTGGGATTTGACAAAAGAAAGAGCGTTCCGAGCACTTAAGGAGGCTCTACCTTCCGCACCAGTGCTAGCCGTGTACGACGAGAATGCAGAAACGGAACTTCACACAGACGCCAGTGGTTATGGGATTGGTGCAGTGCTTGTACAAGTTCAGGAAGGTGCTGAAAAAGTGATAACCTATGCGTCAAGAGTACTCTCAAAGTCCGAGATAAACTACTCAACAACTAAAAAAGAATGTCTCGCGGTTATCTGGGCTATCAACAAGTTCCGGCCGTATTCATTCACCGTCGTGACAGACCACCATTCTTTGTGTTGGCTGACTAGCTTGAAGGATGCATCAGGTCGACTAGCAAGATGGGCACTAAGACTCCAAGAGTACGATGTCACAGTGGTATTCAAGAACGGGCGCAAACACAAGGATGCCGACTGCCTTTCGAGGAATCCATTAGTGGAACACAACAGCATTAATGAAATTTCAGCTCTCACTGAATTAGATAGCGTTACAGCTGAACAGTGGAAAGATCCAGCACTATTAAAAACGACAGAGGCCTTGGAGAAAGGAAAACCGACCCATGGAGAATTGCAACTTATAAACGGAACATTGTATAAGAGCGACTACGATCCACTGGGCCCCAAATGGCTACTTGTTGTTCCAGCTCATCTCCAGCCAGCTATTCTCAAATATTTCCACGATGCTCCAATATCCGGTCATCTGGGATTCGTGAAGACCCTAGACAGAATCAGACGCAGGTATTACTGGAAAGGTATCTACTGATCTGTCAAGCACTATGTGAGTCACTGTAAAGAGTGCCAGCGACGAAAGCACGTGCCGCAATTACCTCCAGGACATCTCGTACCGATTCCGCCGGCAGCAGCTCCATTCCACCGAGTTGGGATCGATCTTTTAGGGAGGTTCCCGAAGTCGACAACCAGTAACCGTTGGATAATAGTCTGCACTGACTACCTTACACGCTACGCTGTCACCAAACCTGTGCCGACTGCAGAAGCTCCAGAGATCGCAAAATTCCTTGTAGAAGACATTGTTTTGAAGCATGGAGCACCACGTGTCATGATATCTGATCGTGGAAAAGTTTTCCAGTCAAAACTAGTATCAGAGGTAATGTCACGGTGCAACATTGTCCACAGAATGACAACTGCATACCATCCTCAGACAAATGGTCTTAAGGAATGTTTTAATAAGACGTTAGCCGACATGCTGTCGATGTACGTCGATTTTTTTATTTTTTTTATTTTTTTTTTATTTTTTTATTTTTTTTTAATATTCAAAGGTTTGTTAAACTTAAGGGACTTAACTACGGGGTCATCAGTCCCTAAACTTACAAACTACTTATGAACTAACTAAGACAAAGGACGGCACAAATATCCATGCCCGGGGGGGATTCGAACCCCCGAGCGTAGTGGCCGTGCAGACCGTGACTGGAGCGCCTCAGTCCCCTCGGCCACCGCGGCCGGCACGTCGATGTTGAGCAGAAGGATTGGGATACAATTCTGCCAGTCGTGACATTTGCTTACAATACCGCAAGACAAGACACCACAGGCTTCACTCCGTTTTTCCTGTTCCATGGCCGTGAAGCTGAGACGACAATGGATACGCTGTTCCCGTTCCAACCGGACGACACTCAGGATCACTATGTTAAACAGCTCATCACCAGGGTTGAAGAAGCAAGACAGCTGGCTCGCATACGGACACTGGACGCCCAGGAGAAGGACCGTCAGCGGTATAACGACAAGCACCGACCTGTTTTGTACAGCCCAGCCCCTGTACGGAAGGTTGGACTGTCAGAAAAGATACTTTGGTCCGTATCGTGTCATACGCCGCCTGTCAGACGTTACATACGAAGTTGAGGATTATGAGCCGTCGTCGAAACGTCAAAAACGAAGAGACATTGTTCACGTCCTGCGCATGAAGCCTTAATTCGATCCTGAAGAGCAGGTAGACGACAATGGCTTCTTGTTCAAGGACTTTAAGGACGGTAATGTTCCTGATGAAGCCACGACAGCAACGTCTGTCGTCGATAATCGCGGAGACGGGAAGGATTCTCTTGAACTGTCATACAGAGGACCCATGACACGGTCAAGATCCAGGACATTGCAGCTGGCTCCACAGGAATCATAACAGCGGGTCGCTGTTTCTCCAGGAGAGGGAGCAATGCCGCGAGAGACGTCAAACACCGACTGCCAGCGTGGCGCAGGGGATAGCGTCACGGGCTGCGGTGCAGAAGGTCGCCGGTTCAATTCCGCCCACCGGCAAAAAAAAAAAAAAAAAAAAAAATAAATAAATAAAAATAAATAATAGTAATAATTCATTGTAATTAACAATTCCAGAAGGTTCTACATCTTTCTTATGTTCACTTGCAAATCCTACTTGTTTCGTATGTTAACTGTTCTTCTAATTTCTGTTAAATTCTTTCTGTGTATATATAGCAGAGCACTGTTTCCATTACAACGCGACAATATTGTACGATGGCTTTGAACTTAGACCACTGTTCCTCAACACCATCTGTACTTAAGATAAAACTTCTGGGCTGAGCCGTCAAGTACTTTGAAATCTCCTTTTGGTCACTTTTTCCGAACAGAAAAAACTTCCTAAATTTTTAATATTTCTATTTACGGCTGAAATTAAAGATGCTGTAACAGCTTTATGATCGCTGATTCCCTGTTCAGGTCATGGGAAACTGAAAGCCTATTATCAGCGGTTCAAGATAATTGACGACGGAACGTGCATATGTAACAGTGCTATCCAAACTATTGACCACGTGCTTTCTGACTGCTGTAATTTATTTAAAGAGAGGGACCATCTCAGGAAAAAAATAGCTGCCAAAGCAGGAGGATGGCTCGTCAGTAAATATATCTTGGTACATAATTTCACTACAGACTTTTACAATTTTTGTAATTCAGCAAGATTTCCTGATTTATAAAATCGTTTGTTTCTGTGTAAACTCTGTCAACTTATGTACTGTACTTGTATTTGCAAAAATACCTGACGTAACCGCCTGAATCTAACCATCATACATGTAATATTACTATGTAATGGGACATGTCAAATAATAAATAAATAAAATTGTTAATATAGTTAGTTTTATAGACTGCTTGTAGTGTATAGGACGCAAATTTGTTACACAAATAGTGTGTTATAAGTTAATTAAAATCAATTTTCATGTTTTCGTTTGTACACATTATTTTTCCTTTCTGTGTGTCAGTAACCGTTCTTGGTGGCAGGAAAAAAAAAAAAAAAAAAAAAAAGATTATTCAGTTTTTCTTGTGTAAATTTTGTTGAAAACACGATTTTTGCTGAAATACGACGTCTGTGGGGGCAAGAGAATGCAGTAGTCCATATTGAGGAAAAACTGGATACCTAGCTGCCAATATGTACAACTTTTCAAAACGGAAGCATGTAGCTGCCTTCCTTCTGCGTCACTCGCTCGGCGTGTTTGCTTTTAATATGTTTCGATGCACAAAACGCGCCTGAAAATGTAAACTGGATAAATCTGGATTAGCAAACGCTGCAGGCTAGTTGGAACGCGGGTTTCGGCAACTTGCGTGTCCTGCCAATGCGTTTTTTCGCCGCCGGAACCGTATACGGGTTTTGTAAACGAACCGGCGCCCCGTTTTCCCCGCTGTTTGATATTTTCTGTTGATTTTTCTTTGCTGCGACATACCGGTACGAATTCTCGAGGTGTACGTTCGATGTTGTTTTCCCTTTCCAGTTACGGCGTCGCACCACGAATTTGTCCGTTTATTCACAGCTTGCAGAATTCCCTTCAGTAATTTTGTTTTTTTAGCCAGAGGTTGGAGACAGTAGTTAATGGTCGCTACAAATGTAGTATTGTTGTTCCAGGCTATGGAACGTCAACCATTTAAAGTTTCTGTTTCAAAAGCAGGTAATTTCGTTGCCTCGTTACGCATCGCACAGTTTTTGAAAACTCTTCAAAGCTAACTTTAATACAGAACTGATGACCAAGTACAACTTGTGACGTGGTAAATGGTGAAAACATTTCGTTCACTTCTTAATATCATTACTTGTTCAACAGCAGAATTGTTGCTCTGAAGAAGTCGCATGATTCTCCATCTCAAAGTAACTTAGACTCAGCTTGTGATGTAGTTTCCTCTTTTGTTCATTCAGAGTGGTGACACATCGCTGTTGATTTTCAATTACATTTAAACCCACAACATCTCAAAGGAATAATTGAAAATTTTATTTGTCTTCAATTCTTATAGTTTCTAGCACTTATAAAGTTTCAATTCAAAAACCAGGTTGTAAGACTGTCATTGTAACTGCATTTGCTCATCAGTTTGTTGTAATCGAAACAGCAATTATTGTCTAAGATAATGTTTTATTTATTATCATTCAGTTCCAAACATTTTTGTTGGACTATATTTCCGGCAATTATATCATCTTCGCAACTGTAATAGCATCCCCCGCATTGCCTCTTGTATGGGTTGAGCCCTATCAGAATACTCACTTAGTTTCTTTTGACAACAGGGGGTTACAGACTTCTTCGGATATGCTGGAATACTCCAGTAGCACTGAACTTCTTCTTTTTTCAAATTCAACTAAGTCTACTTGGCAGTCGGCTACCTTTGACGGAAGGTTTACCTTAAATTTCATTCTTTACCTAGGTCATTACTTTCTGTCCTCTTAAGCATCAGGCTCCGACAGATATTTATTAGTATTGTGTGAAAACTGTAATGGGTACTTTAATATCGTAGATACCATAATTTTACTAAGTTTGCTATGCTTCGGAGACAGACATCAGGAATTTAGAAAATGTTCAAATGTTTGTATAGTCTATGGGACTTAACTACGGGGTCGTCAGTCCCTAAACTTACAAACTACTTATGAACTACTTACGAACTAGGACGGCACAAATATCCATGCCCGAGGGGGGATTCGAACCCCCGACCGTAGTGGCCGTGCAGATCGTGACTGGAGCGCCTCAGTCTCCTCGGCCACCGCGGCCGGCTGAATGATTTAGGGGTCTTTTCTTCGTGACATGCCCGATGGAAAAGACACGACACTATCTTTGTATCTTTTTAAAAATTTATTGACATTCCCCATTACATAGTAATATTGCATGTTTAATGGTTAAATTCAGGTGGTTACATAAGGTATTTTAGCAAACACATATGCAGTACATAATTTGATAGCATTTACAAAAGAAAGCGTTTTGGCTACACATTATTTGTCGCTTTAAATAAAGAAACCAAACGATTTCATACATCAGGAGATCTTAGTGAATTACAGAAATTGAATAAGTCTGTAGTGATTTATGTATCAGTAAAATTTTACTGACGGACCATCCTCTTCAGGACTTCGTCTTTCAGTAAGTTGCAGCAGTCGAAAAGCACGTGGCAAATAGTTTGTACAGCTCTGTTACATTAGCACGTCCCGCCTTCAGTTATTCTGAACCGCTGATAATAGGCTTTCGGTTTCCCATGACCTGTTAACATTGCTGTAAAATTCGGAGATATTTGGAATTTAATCATTAAACGATGTCGAATCGTACGAAAATACATATTAGTACTTCCCCCGATTTTTTGTTCTTTGCCACTCAATGTCCCATTCGTTCCTAAACGCCTCTCGAAGTTTCTTCTTTACGGCACTTGTAGGTATTTTGTTGTAGTGTATCGATGGTCGTGATCGAGCTGTTCTTTTAGCAAGATTGTCAGCTAGTTCATTTCCCCATATTCCTCGATGTGCTTTAACCCATTCGAAATGCTAAAGCCAGTGATGTGACTGCAACCGTCTGTTATATCTTATTCCTTCAAGCAAGAAGTTGTGGTACTTCGGATTTCGTACTTGGTGGTGACGATTAAACTGTCTTCATTTAAACTGTTGTAGTAGGGACATGGTAACATCAGTGTCTAGGACATGGGCAAATAGTGCCGTATTAATTTAAATGAAACAATTGGTAATGTTCCATATCGGTACCATTAATGCTACATTCTGGCCTTTTCGCCATCGGAAATGAGTGCGCTAAATAAAATAAAGTTTAGTGGTATGAGTGAAAGGTAAAAATCTCCTCCTAAGGCGAAAGTAAAATTCAATCCATTAGGAAAATTTCATACGCAGCAACATATGGTGCAGCAACATAGCCGGCCGCGATGGCCAAGGGGACTAAGGCGCTCCAGTCACAGTCTGCACGGCCACTACGGTCGGGGGTTCGAATCCCCCCTCGGGCATGTATAACTGTGCCGTCCTTAGTATAAGGTAGTTGATAAGTAGTTTGTAAGTTTAGGGACTGAAAACCCTGTAGTTAAACATTTGAACAGCAACATAAGGTGCACCAGGAGAGTATGAAATCGCAGGATTGATCTATGAACAGGAGAACGAAGCATGTCCATAAGCATGCCGGCTACCTCTTTTGATACCTCTGTTTGACGATTGGAAATTTCGTGCAGCGTTGTCTGCCATAGCAACAGCGATATTCTCGAAGTGCAGCTCAAGCATTACTGTTGTTTTGTAATAGAGCTTCACCAGTTATGCCATCGTACTTTTGTCCAAGTTCATGTTGACACGTCAACAAGTCAACTGCGACTGCTTATGTGTATGACGATATGAAGCACGATGAGTGATCGTGGTACATAGTGGCCGTATTTGGAAACGGACTGTGGCAGTATGAAGCATGAAAATCGTGTACCCCATAGTCTGAACATTAATGCTACCATATTTCGTAATCGTACGGTAATTAGTATCCTCGTTGTAATATCTTTAAGTAATTAATTAATTATAACTATGCGTTATATCTAATGTCCGGGATGAACTCGGAAACTATTCAATTTGTCTTAGGAATATTTTGCACAGTGTGCTTGATTTGGTCCAGCTTAAAAGTTAGCGTGGTTTTCATCTCGATTAATAACGTCAATATTAATTTTATTGTAAAGTATAAAATTTTGTCTTCGTCCTCTAAGTATCAGAAAGCTTGTTTCCGTTTTCGTCTTACGCTCTAGGTTAGTGGCAAAGTGCTTGGTTGGAAAGTGAAAGGACACCGGTTGCGAAACTCGTTGGGATGAAGGAGTTTTTCAAATTTAAATCTAACTTAGCATTCACCTCCGAATGAGAAGTCATCGGAAACGACACATGGTTCGGTTTCCACGTTTAACTATAGGTTCCTATTTCTCCAGTTGATAACTAGGGTAGGGTATCTGAAATGACTTCCAACTGAAATACTTCCACCAGACGACTGAGCAACAAGTAATAATTATTATATACTAGCTGAAAACCCAGCGTTGCCCGGGTATTTATTTATTTATTCCTGCCTTATGTTAGTTCTTCTATCCCTTCTCTATCTGTCCATCTCCTTTCTTCTAACATGTTGTATTTATCGGAGGATACATAAGAAATAAGACTGTCTTGCGTAATGTAAAAAATTATACGTTCAGTTTCCAAACGAAGAAAGATAGCAATCAAAATACTATTGGCATATAAAATTTGCACGATCTCATATTTACTGAGTTATATGTTGCACAATTGTATTTCAGGTATATATTAATTTGTATAAGTGCTGTATGTCTGTAAAATCTGTTGCGAATACAATTAGTAATAAAAAAGGAATAGATTAAAACTTGGTGCGTGACAGGGCGGTTTTCTATGAACGTTACTGTTTATCTGCTCATATCTCATGAACTACGTGTCGTACTGTGATAGAATTTAAAAGGTTCACAAAATATAAGCGCGTATATTGTCTGTAAAATTTCCTGCGGGTACAATTTGTAGAGTAGGTATTATAAATTATAACGTCATACTGAAAGCCGTACATTTAGTCCATGAACAGTGGAACGTTACTGTTTATTTGCTCATATCTCATGATCTACGTGTTGCACTGTGATACAATTTCGAAGGTACATGAAACTAAAAGTGAGAATACAGTCTGTAAAATTTCCTGGAGCTGCAATTTGTAATGCCGAAATTATGAATTGTAACGTCATACCGAATGCCGTAGTATTACTCCATTAACAGCGGAAAAGTAGTAAGCTAGATACTTCTTTCCTTTCATCATTTTACTATGGTTGCTAGCGAGAAAAAGTTTAATAAAGGTTTGAAATTATGTTTAAAGTTTGTTGCAAGTCGCTAAGTACTGTCATTCTCATACAGTGTATTTCGAAATTGGTTATGACGTAATATCTTTTGAACCATGTGCCGTATGCGATTCTTAACCATGCAGCAATTGTTACCTCACGGTAACTAATGTCTGTACCAAATTTGGTTGAAATCGCTCGAATGGTTTAGGAGAATGACCAGCATTGTCGCAAAATACAGCAGTTTTTCGCGCTGAACTATATAGCTGCGAGAGACCACGAACACCAACTGCCGGCGTGGCGCAGGGGATAGCGTCATGGACTGCGGAGCAGAAGGTCGCAGGTTCAATCCGGCCCACGGGCCAAAATTTATTTCTTTGTAATTTACGAATCCAGAAGGTGCTACATATTTCTTATGTTCACTTGTAAATTCTACTTGTTTCTTATGTTAACTGTTCTTCTAATTTCTGGTAAATTCTGTCTGTGTATAAATAGCAGAGCACTCTGCCTGAGAGGCAGTCAGTGCTGCATGTATGTTGAGTTCGTAATAAACGTGCTTTCAGTATAAGTGCTGTGTTTAGTTGCCATCGAAGTCAAGCCTGCTTCCATTGCAACGCGACAATATATCGTACGTGATTCTTGCACTTACGGCGACCGTCCTCTCGGATCGAACCTTACGTGTACAAAATTTCATACAGATTGGAACAAAACTGTAGATTTGTATGCAACACGTACAATCATATGGACACTGTGCTTTATATATTAGACAAGTTTCCAGCCAAGATCGCGTTATTTATTTATGGATGACCGGTTTAGACGTTCACAGAAGTTGTCTTCTATACTTTACAATGTCATGTCTTGACTCTTCTGCAACCAGTGTGGAAATGTATAGATCCAACTTCACCGTCAATGTTTGTATAGAACTACTCCATTACAAAGGATAGGTAAAAACCTTATAAGATACGACAATGTAAAATATAAGAGATCGGAAGATGACGTCTGTGAAATAAATAACGCGGTATTGGGTGGAAACTTGATAAATTGACTCAGATCGTTCCAAAGAACAATGAGTTCAATACATAAATAATTAATACGTTGCTTGTAGTGGCCATTTTGAGCAGCAGCTGAATTGTATTTCACTGTAAGGTTTTTAAATAAACGCCTTTTGCTACTGCGAATGAAGGGTTTTATTTTTATATTTTTAAGTCACCCATACGCGTTTCGCCTTTCTCTCAAGGCATCATCAGTGGGTGTCCTGAAATTTTTACATCTTTTTGTTTACACATATAGGTTAGGTCTCTTACATACCTACAAAACATTTCATTTCTGATTTAAAACAGTTCGTTTTTTTGGTATCAAATGGTGTACTTACAGCACTTGCTACCCCAGTCTTATTCTGGCAACCAGGTCGAAATGTTACACTAGAGCTAGGGGGAAGTAAAACCAGTGGAAAACTATAATAAATACATGATCTACATCTCTTATAGGAGAAGAAGGGCCAGTTCTTCCACGACCTGGTTGCCAGAATAAGACTGAAGTGGACATCAGGACACCCACTGATGATGCCTTGAGAGAAAGGCGAAAGGCGTATGGGTGACTTAAAAATATAAAAATAAAACCCTTCATTCACAGTAGCAAAAGGCGTTTATTTAAAAACCTTACAGTGAAATACATAAATAATTATTACATTCGATTTCCAATGTTTCCTTGATACAGCAATATATCACATTACATTTGTTTTCCTAATTTATGCAAGAGGAATTTGCTGACATCGAATATTTATTTAAGTGGAAGGAAGGCGTATGTGTCGAGTATTGCCGTGTACGGGGGTGAAACGTGAACGATAAATGGTTTAGACAGAAAGAGGCTAGAGGCTTTTGAAATGTGGTGCTCCAGAAGAATGCTGAAGATTAGGTGGGCAGAGTGCGTTACTAATGAAGAACAAAAATTGGGGAGAAAAGGAATTTTTGTCATTCTTTGACTAATAGAAGGGATCGATTGGCAGGAGACATTCTTATCACCAAGGAATCGTAAATTTAGCATTGAAGGGAAGTGCGTGGGGAAAAAATCGCTGTGGGAAACCAAGACACGAATATAGTAAGCAGATTCAGGTGGATGTGGGTTGCCGTTCTATTGAGGAGGTGAGGCTTGCTCAGGACAGAGTAGGGTGAAGAATTGTATCATTCTCCAGGCTGAAGACCACAACAACATAAACATCACCAGTGTTTAACCATTTCTCGTGTATTCAATTTTATAACAGTGGTTCTGTTTGTAATTTTGCAGTTCATGCAAATCTACAATTTTATACCTATTTTGATGCAATTTTTCACATTTGGCCTTCAAACCATACGAAAGTAACTCTCCACATAAAATTCAAATGGTGCATGGGGCAGCGATTTTGTATTTATTTATTTATTGCATAATTGGTCATAGTCTACGTATTTCAATCTTGCACACTTTAACTTCAAACAAAGAGGATGACCACGTAATATTTCATGCGGTACTAGGCAAAAGACATCGAAAATGTTTGAACGGCACCGTGAAAGTTGGTGCATTCATTTGCGGCTCCATGGAAGAGTATTATATTCCGCAAGAGAGCGTTCGCTGGTTCCTTTGGGTACCTGACTTTCAGCTTCGTTTCATCGATCACCATGTTGTTAGCAGTCTAAATTTTCATTATCATGGGAGTAGGGAATGAGGGAGAGGCTGAGGAGCAGATGTGTAGGCAGGAGGAAAGGATGGGCCGCTAGAAGGGGAGTAAATGTGCCGAGAGAAGGGATGGAGATGAGCTGGGAGCGTAGGAGGAGACGAACAGAGGACAAAGGGGCAGAGTGACAAAGTGGTGGGGAGGAAGTGATGGATAGCTGAGAAGAACAGGTGAACAGAAAGAAGGTCGAGCAGATGACAAGAGCTAGGGGGAAGTGGAACCAGTGGAAAAATATAATAAATACATGATCTACAACTCTTATAGGAGAAGAAGGGCCAGTTCTTCCACGTCATTTCTTACGCTGCAAGGAAGTTTAACTGAAAGATTGCACAATAGTTCTTCTTTTGTGCACATCGTCACAAGAACGACAAAATTTTATATATCGACATAAATGACCAAGACGTAGAAAAGGCCCTGAACTTGATGCGATACCACTTCGATATTACACGGAGATTGCGAAGGAATATACTCTCCTCCACCGTAAGTTTCTATAGGAACGAAGCATACTTAAAGACTGAAGGTAAACCGAGGTCATTCCCGTGTTAAACCCTTCAGTGCTGAATACAACGAATTTTTGCACTCTGTCATGTCCATAGTACCATATTTATTGTATTTTTCAACACTTTAAAATTTTGATAAAATTCAATACACAAACACCACAAAAACTAAGAATTAAAAATTAACTTCTGTAATATAAATCCTGGGTGCAGATGTGTAGAGATAAAATCGCATAGTTGTTAAGACGTGTTTATTTAGACACAACCATTTAGTTCAAAATCGGTATAGATGCATCTTCAGATGACATTACAAAAATGATTACATGATATTTAGAAAACAGCGTCTCAGTTGCAGGAGGCCTTGCTAAAATACTCTAACAAAGTCTCCTGAAAGCTGGACGCTGTTTTCTAAATATCATGTAATTATTTTTCTAATGTCATATGAACATGCGTCTATATCGATGTGAAACTGGTTGTGTCTAAATAAACATGTCTTAACAACTATGCGATTTTATCTCTACACATCTGCACCCAGGATTTATATTACAGAACTTAATTTTAAATTCTTAGTTTTTGTGGTGTTTGTGTATTGAATTTTATCAAAATGTATTCAATTTGTTGGTGCCCTTTTCAGAAAATTGTTTGACTTTATAATTTGTCATACTTGGTTTTAAAAATAAAAACTGGCCAATAAATTGGTTACTGTGTCTGGAAAGCAGTTAATTGTGTGAAACAAGAAGTCAACAATTACATACGTCACAGCTTATTTATTGAGGCAGTTCTGTCTCAAAGAGTAATATGAAAAAAATTCAAAAAGGAATTTATAAAGTACAAATATCAGCTACTGATATCATGATTGAAGCACTCTGCAATGGATCTGCCATCTTCAGTTTGATTTTCCATTGTAGCACACCATTCTAGTGAAATGACAGCAAACAGCCTAGAACTAAAAGCAACAGTTGTACAGTAAACAGGGCACTGGGACTCAAAGTGAAACGTATAGTGTCATAAAATGCATAAAAAAGATGGTGTCCACTATATTGGACGTCAGGCCTGTAAGGGTTGCAAAAGTATCGTCGAACAGATGCACAAAAGTATAGGCCTATCACCGAATTTCTTCGTATCGATTATCGTAACACGGCTTACGACATTGTATTACGACATTTATAGGGACTGAAAATCTCTGACCGATCAACATGTGTAATTCAGCTCGCTCTCTGCATTTAATGAGACCGATAAAACAGGAGGTACGTCTTCTTAGGTGGATGTCAGACTCGTACAATCGCCCATTCAGCGTACGGAATATGTTATTTTATTGAAGAGAATCTATAATCTATAAAACAGCATTCCAATGTCCACAGACAGGTCTTCCTGAGTGGATATAGTTTCTGGCGTCCTCCAATTGAATGTAGTAATTTTTTCCGCATAGTCGACATAACCGACACGAGGGAATCAGCGATTACTGACGAAATACATATCATTTATTTCCAGTATTAGTTGAAAATAATTTTAGCTCGAAAATATATTTTTAGCACATGGATAGCTTCAAATCTATTAGCTGCCTCGAGACCGTGGCACATTGACGACCAGTATTTACATTTTAAAGGGTAAGAGATGGTAAGCTTGTATGTAGATCCTTGGTTGCGACACTGCGAAAGTGATCAGAGTAATGTTATCACACACTAATAGGACGATAGACCCGGGGTAACGTGGTAGTTGCGCTAGCAAAACGTTGCCTTGACTCAATACTGCATTATTACTGCAAGGCGCGCTCGTATTTACCAGCAGGGGCACATAGTAAACGCAGCGCAGTGCACACAAGTAAACAGCGGCATACTCCACTGCTGTGGCAACCAAGGTAGAACGCTGGTCCAGCAGAAACCGGCCGTTCACGAAAAATTGCGTTCTGCTCTTGTCAGTAACTTATTGTGTCCAGCAACATTAACCCGAGCTCCCGTAAAAAAGCATGAATCACAGACTTCAGTAGCATGGCCCGCTGTGAGATGTGCAGCTGTAGTCTGAAAATGTTTGTAAAACTATTGGACCAAACTTAAGGCTCCTATAAACCCGAGATAAACTATCCGCCATTTTTCCCCAAGCTGTAAGAGTTACCACGTGCCGGCCACGGTGGCCGAGGGGACTGAGGCGCTTCAGTCACGGTCTGCACGGCCACTACGGTCGGGAGTTCGAATCCCCCCTCGGGCATGGATATTTGTGCCGTCCTAGTTCGTAAGTAGTTCATAAGTAGTTTGTAAGTTTAGGGACTAATGACCCCGTAGTTAAGTCCCATAAGCCTTACAAACATTTGAACATTTTTAGTTACCACGTTCCGGATAAAGCTCACGCGTTACCTCGCGTTTCATTCAACTCGCTCACACTCGCAAACTACTCACTGTATCAATGTGAAACTTTCATCAATGTGTTCATTAAGAACTATACTACATTTTCATTTTAGTTTTATTGATGGAAATAATTTTTAAACGTCATATACTGATAGTTTATGACCATGCACTTTCTAACGACGTTACGGAATTACCGACATGCGAGGAACTTTTTTTCTGTTGAAGTTAGGTGAACACATTAAGCGAATAAAATGTTCAAAATACATCCAATTTTCATCCTCTCCAAACAGAAACTGTGAGAAACGTATAACTTGAGATGTCAGTTAAATATGATGCACTGGGATCCGCCCGCCCGTCTAGTAGTAACACGTCTTCCGTATTAGAGCTCCTAATAATTAGGCACATGTTGTTACTGCATACCATCCATACTTAAAGATACAGGTACTGACTTCTTTTAACCCATTAAATTTAATAGTTGCACACTACAAAAGCGCTGTGTCTCTATGTAATATGCAATTTCAGTTTTTTCAGTTATATGAAAAGGATATTCTAAATATCTCAAAAAAGAGTGCTTTATTATGTGAGGAAATGAAAACAAGTCAGTTAGTTAGGTAGTGAAGAGATCCTTGCTGTCATTTTCAAGTATTCTCACATAAAATCCTCATTAGATCTAGTAACTTCCGTTCTGTTACTGCTAGGCTGTAAACTGAACGAAATGTAACTCCTATTAGGTTATGGAAGCCGAGGAGTAGCTCTGAAACACAATGGACATGAAGCAAAGAAATAAACATTTGTGAGTGACGAAGGAATACCTGCAAATCGAATAATAAATCACTTAATTTACTCTTTTTCATTCTACAACTATGTATTTCCTTGAATAACGCGACAGTTAATGAAGGTTTGCGTAGTACCCATGTGGCAAAATACTCTCCTCTTTGTATGTTATCATTTGTCAAAATATTATTTTGATACCTCTAACCGTATATGAGATACGAAATGATTCATTCTGGCCTTATCCCATCGGAAATGAGTGCGCTAAATAAAATAAAGTTGACCGGTATGAGTGAAAGGTAAAGATCTGCATTTAAGTCGAAAATAAATTTCAATCCATTAGGAAAGTTTCATCCGCCGCAACATATCCTGCAACAAGCACCAAACGGAATATCATAGCAGTCTCTATTTTTCACTGCAGACTATTCCTAATGTAGCGCAGTATCTTATTTCGAAGCCAATATCTTATGACTATTAACGAAATGAAGAGCATTTCGTCACAATGCTGAAATTTAAAGATTTAAGTAGCGGAAAAATGAAATCTTTCTACCAATTAGTTTTTGCGAAATCGTTTGTAAAAATGGCAGGGTATGCGCCTCTACACTGTTACTGCAGCGTGATTCCAACCATGTGGGGTAAACATGGCGGACGATTTAGCCTGGGTATTTAGGATCTCTAACCAAACTGCTATCGTCATCCGTCTCTAGACACAAACTACAGAACTATCTTACACTAAGAACATCAGACCCACCCATACCGGAAGGAGGACTCAAACCTCCGGCGGGAGTGCAAACCCAGTCCGTAGCGTGCCTCCTTAGACCACGCGGTCATTCCGCGCGGGCTACAGTCTCATTGAAATTACTTGCTAGTTGTCGTTTTGTAGTCAATGGGGTTCCGCCAGCTTCAGACAGGGATATGGAGTCATTTCTATGAAAAGCTGCGGTAGGTTTCTCGGCTGAAGTCAACTGAAGTGGATGCGCAGGTTCTCGGATGTGGTGTTTGGTGGTCAAGTGTGTAGACCATCCTGGAGCTATTCGGACCAAGCACCTACACCGTTGCACATTACGTTTTCCTGCTGCAAGATGCAAAGAAGCCAAGGAGTAACGAACTGACTGCAGAAGATTGCATGATTCTGAAGCACATATACGTATTCGTGTATAGGAACTGCCTGCAGTAAAAGTTGATACACAGCGATGGAGTTTTCCAATTCAGTCTAGAGTTACTGTTGGAACGGAGCGTATTCAGTATGCAGCTGATATCCCATGACAAACTGAACACAGATCGAGAACGAAAACCCGGAGAAGTTGTGCGGAAGGGGGAAATAAGAAAGTAAAACAGGAACAATTATTGATGGAAGTGCTCGAATTTCAGTATTGAGGCACGTACGAAACGAGCGGCCGCACGGGGCGACAACGCAGATGCAGGTCTGATGCCCTTGTGTGTGTGTGTGTGTTCTGTGTTTTTCTTTGTTTTTTTACTGCTTTGCGACGCAATTAACTTCCAGGGTCATGAAGCGACGATCTGTCTTAAACTACCTTAATCTAAGGACAAGCACAACATCCATGCCCGAGAAGATATTCAAACCTCCAGATGGAACGGCCTTGTGAACCGTGGCGTGACGGCGCCTCAGCTCGCGCGACCGTTCACGGCCGGCCACCGCTGTTGAACAGAGCGAGGAAGGAAATGGAAGTTTGGTGAGAATTCACTTCTTCCTTCTCTTGTTTTTGAGAATAGCCAGTGTTGTCTTTATCTGGCTGCCGAGTACGAAAGCTCTTTTGGTCTATTGTTGTCTTCATGTTTAGAAGAACCACTGTAGATATTATTGCGTTCTGTACCACTGAAAAATATATAATTCGGTTCGGTATTTGACGGAGAGAGTCGAGATACAATTACATTTCCTAAGCATGCAGTAAGAGATGCGTCGGAATTTCTTGCAACTTGGAATGTAATAGGTAAGATGATTTTCGTGTACAGTAGAATTAAAATTGCGAATGAACGTTGCTCACAAGTTAGAATTTTTCTCCTTCAAGACAGCAAATTATGAAAAATTATTTTCTTACTATTACTTCAAAAATTTTGAAGTCGGAAAGTACGCACAGGTCGTACCAGTAGCTAAGATGAAAATAAAGTAAAGGAAAGCGAAGAGTTACGGCAAGGAATACTTTCTTACCCTTTATTCAGTAATCAGACTCGAAGGAACAAACACGAGAAAATTGTGACAGATGTGCAAGAGTGGATAAGCTTCAAGACAAAGAAATTAGGCACAAATACATATCAATGATCTCGGAAAAATACCAGTTATTTGAATGTAATTATTTACAGTCACTGGAAAAGGAATGGTCAAGGCACAGGGGCACACTGCTGGTAGCAGCAGCACACTGTTGTGTGTAAAGGCAGGAAGAAGCAGAGAGCTTGGTGGAATGACAATGAAAGAAAAAGAAGGTATTTCAAAAATGGCTCAATATTGGAAATCAGGCAGACAGAAAATGTTATGTGGAAGGAATAAACGAAGCCAAAAGGATAAATGTAGACTCCAAGCAGAAGTCATCGGAAGACTTTGGAAATAAGCTGGAAGCCCTGGGTTAAGCCGCGAGAAAACCATTTTGGAGCGTAATTAGCAATCTGCGAAAGAGAGGAAAAAAGGAATTAAGAAGTGTTTTTTACAGGCCAGAAAAGCTGCTAGTCAATCCAGTGGATGCCTTGAGCAGATGGAGGGAATATTTTAAAGAACTGCCCAATGTAGGAGAAACGTTCAGTGATGTGTCAGATTTTCAGGTAGAATGGGATAGCAACGACGATGGAAACAGGATCTCATTCGAGAAAGTGGAGAAAATAGTCAGTAGATTAGAGTGCAATAAAGCGGCTGGGGTGGATGAAATTAAGCCGGAACTCGTGAAATACATTGGAATATCAGGTCTTAAATGGTTACACAGGATAACTGAGAAGGCGTGGGAATCGGGACAGGTTACGTCTGACTGGACGAAAGGGGTAATCACGCGGTATTTCTTTAATTAGCGTTGTAGGCAAAATATTCTCAGTTATTGTTGAAAGGAGAGTGCGAGTATTAATTGAGGACAAGTTAGATGAAAATCAGTGTGGGTTCACGCCTCTTAGAGTCTGTAAGGACCAGATCTTAAGCATACGGCAGGAAATGGAAAGGTGCTATAAGTGGAACAGGTAATTGTAGCTATGTTCCATAGTTCTAGAAAAGGCTTATGACCGTGTTCCTAGGAGGAAGCTACTGTCAGTTCTAAAAGATTATGGTATAGGAGGCAAACTTCTGCAGGGCTCTACGTAGTCTTTCAGGCAGCAGTTAGAGTAGACGGCAAATTAAGCTCATGGTTCAGGGTAGTTTCAGTGGTAAGACAAGGCTGTAACCTGTAACCACTGTTGTTCATACTATTAATGGATCATATGTTGAAAACAGTAGACTTGCAGGGCGGGATTAAAATAGGTCAAAACAAAATAAGCAGTCTCGCATATGCGGACGACTTAGTTGTAACGGCAGATTCGATTGAAAGGTTGCAAACTAATATTCCAGAGCTCGGTCAGAGGTGCAAGGATTATGATATGAAGATCAGCATCTCCAAAACGAAAGTAATGTCTGTGGGAAAGAGATTTAAACTGATTGAGTGCCAAATAGGAGGAACAAAGCTAGAACAGGTAGACAATTTCATGTACCTGGGATGTATTTTCTCACATGATGGCAACATAGTGAAAAAACTGGAATCGAGGTGCAGCAATGCTAATGCAGTGAGTGCTCAGCTAAGATCTACTCTCTTCTGCAGAAGGAAGTCAGTTCCGCTCTATCTTTCGACCAACTTTGTTGTATGGGAGTGAAAGTTGGGTCGATACAGGTTACCTTATTCATAAGGTAGAGGTTACAGATATGAAAGTAGCAAGAATGATTGCAGGTACTAATAGTTGGGAACAATTGCAGGAGGGTGTCCATAATGAGGAAATCAAAGGAAAACTTGGAATGAACACCATAGATGAAGCAGTTAGAGCGAACAGACTCAGATAGTGGGGTCATGTTACACGCATGGGAGAAGCAAGGTTACCTAAGAGACTCATGAGCTCGGCAGCGGAGGGTAAGAGAAGTCGAGGTAGACCAAGAAGAAAGTACTTAGATTCGGTGCAGAATGATTTTGAAGTAAAAGGCATAACTTCAGACGAGGCATCAATGTTAGCATTGAATAGGGGATCAGGGAGGAATTTTATTAGAGGTACTATGCTCCAGCCTAAACGATGAAAGGCATAATGTCTTTAATGATGATGATGATTATGATGATGGTATAATGTCGGTTCTTTGAAATGAGCAGCCACAGTGCAGCACGCAAGATATTTCGACTAGCCTTACTCAGTACACGGCGTTGCCAGTGTGTGTATTTCTCCCATTCCTAAGTTAGTCTATATTCCTATTCTTCCTAAGTCCATTGTCTTCTGCCCCACTCTCTGACCATTCCACCTGCGTCTGTAGTGAGTTTCGACCAGTAGTTTAATTTCACGTGGCTCTAAGCCTAAGAACGTCTGAAGCAATTTCAAAACTACGTCTATTAAATATAATATTTCTCGGTCGGAAATAAATAAATACGTGTATCGCTGTGAATTATGTAGTTCGTCTGCAATAGTACTATGTACTTTATTTTAACTTGTTCGGTAAGAAAAACTGTTCCGACTCCAACAGATCCGTAAAAGTAACTTTTCCCATCTCTAATTTCAACGTTGTCGAAACCTGGTGTAGATCCATCAGAGACTGAAGTTTATAGGAAGACAGTTTTGCCCAATCCTTAACATTTTTCTGATAATCTCCTAACATTCCCATGACAGTTGGGACTGAAGAGAGCATATCTCAAAGCTGAAATTGATATGAACTTTTCTAATATCAACGATGATCCAAACTCGCTTAAATGAACTTGCAACAATATCTACTGAGCAAGATCTTGAAGAAGACTTAAATTACGTGAGAATCGACTGCAGAAATGTAATCCAGGAAGATTCGATTTTGCTAGCTTCCTTTTTATGATCAGTGTCTTGGTTATTTACTGTGTTGATGTCATTTTTTCTGTACTAAATAGTTATTCTTGACATCTATGTTTCAATTGTAAATATATTTTCATTTCTGCTAGATACATTAACTGTTCACAACAGTAAAAAAGCTTATTTATGGTAAATGTAAATTCGCAAGGCTTATTGCAATTAGCTAGATTTGTTTAAATTATGTGACTATCTTTTTTAGTCACGTTTTGTCCCATACAAAATAATGGAAAGATTTTAATACATATACACCTACATATATATACTCAGAAACACACTGAAATACCGCGCAGCGGAGGGTACAATGTAACACTATTAGGTATTGCCTTTCCTATTCCATACCCAAATAGAAAGAAGGAAAAAAGAATGTCTATATGGAGCCTTAATTTCTCTTGTCTTTGCGGTCATTAAGTACCTGGCAGAAAGATCGTTTTTCATTAAGCTTCAAATTCCGGCCCTCTAAATTTCTCGAAAATGACTTCGCCTTTCTCCAGGGATCCCCATTTGAGTTTCCGGAGCATTTCCATGACACTCGCGCATTGGTCGAACCTACTAGTAACGAACCTCGCTGCTCGCCTCTGAACTGCTTCCATGTATTCCTTTAAACGGATCTGCTGCGGGTCCCAAACAATTGAGCAATACTCAAGATGTGGTCGTACCAGCGTTTTATAAGCGGTCTCCTTTACAGATGAAGTACATCTTCCCAAAATTCTCCCAATAAAGTGAAGTCGGCTGTCCGCCTTACTCACAACTGTTCGTACATGTTCAATTATTGACGATACCTTCCGATACACCACAGAATCATCAGCAAACAATCGCAAATTACAAGTTACTCTGTCCATCAGATAATTTACGTGGATAGAAAATAATAGCGCTCTTATCACACTCCCCTGGGGCACGCGTGACGAGACACTCGTCTCTGATGAACACTCACAGTCGAGAACAACGTACTGCGTTCTATTACTTAGGACGTCTTCCAGCCAGTCACAAATCTGTGAACCTATTTCATACGTTCGTATTTTCATTAGCTATCTACACTGAGACACCGCGCAAATGCCTATTTGAAATACAGAAAAACAAAGTCTGCCGGTTGCCCTACATCCATGGCTCGCAAGAAGTCATGTGAGAAAAGGAGAAGTTGAGTTTCACATGAACGATTTGTAAACATAGAAAGAAGCTGATCCGTTTCAAGAAAATTTACTGTATTCGAACTGAGAATATCCTCTAAAATTCTACAGATAGCTGATGTCAACGATATTGGCCTGTAATTATGTGGGTCACTTCATTTACCTTTTTTATAAACGGGAGTCGCCAGAGCTTTTTTCCACAAACGTATTTTGCATCCCACACGAGGCGGCAATTCGCTTGCGCCGACCCTGCGCTAAATGAATGTCGTCTTGGTTCTATGGTGATGGTGGTGAACTGCGATGATGGAGATCCGTGTTCAAACTTCCTTCAGTCGATGTATTTTTTTCTCCTTTTATTTTTCACTAAATTGTCAACAGTCCATTCGGTCGTTGACATTTTCTTTCTCTTTTAGTAGCCTTGGAAATTGTCGTACTATACATAAATCGAGTGGTAATTATGTATTAAAAAATGTTCAAATGTTTGTACAGCTTATGGGACTTAACTACGGGCTCATCAGTCCCTAAACTTACAAACTACTTATGAACTACTTACGAACTAGGACAGCACAAATATCAATGCCCGAAGGGGGATTCGAGCCCCCGACCGTAGTGGCCGTCCAGACCGTGACTGAAGCGCCTTAGTCCCCTCGGCCACCGCGGCCGGCAATTATGTATTACCGACGGAAATAAATGTGATGATAGTGATCACACAGAAATGGATACAGTATAAATAAACATGATGAATTTCGACCTCTGAAATTCCAGAACACTTTCTGGTTCAGTTGGATATATGTATACAATTCGATTGTGTAATTTTAAATAATTTACAAATGTATGGATATATATGATTATCGATGCAATTTTACATCATGTAGTAGGTATTACTTCTAATAATCCTTAACTATTACAAACGAGCAAATTCTTTCGTCACAGATTCTAACAACATACACAGGTGACAGTATTGGAGCAGATGAATGTTTACCAAAGAACTTAAGGCTTTTATTCTATTTATCATTACACTTGTTATTGATTATATCAAAAATAGAAAGTATAAAAAGATAAAAGGCATATGTTCATGTAAAATATTGGAGAGCAGTGAAAGTGTTGGAATGTAATATATTGAATGTTACACACTGTGTGTGAGTGTGTGTGTGTGTACGTGTTTAATTTTTTAACAAAGAAAGTGTGTAAGTGTGTGTGTGTGTGTGTTTGAGTGACACACACACACACACACACACACACACACACACAGAGAGAGAGAGAGAGAGAGAGAGAGAGAGAGAGAGAGAGAGAGAGAGAGAGAGAGGAGGGGGGAGAGAAAGAGGACAGAAAACTTAGGTCACTGATGGTAATATCAATTGATAAATGTACATCTGCACATCAGAATATATCACATGTTAGGGCATATTGTAGACATTATTGCTAATGTATCTTTGTTATTTTGTTAGAGAATGGAAGTTAATTTTCTTAAATAGTTTAATGTAGACATACAGTGGTGGAAGGCATTCTATTTCAACCTATGAATCCAGCCAGTTTTCATAGCAATAACAATTGTAGAATAAAATCGTAAAGTGCAACATTGAGAGAAGTATGCCATAAAAGTGGGGTAGATCCATCATCTATTGTCAGTTACTTCTTACTTCACTTAGTTAAAATGTAATTTATTATTATCATTGAATCTAAATGTAATTTTTTAATACGTAGTTATGGAGATAAATACATAAATATCTATCTGATGTCACTATATGGTTTGCTGCCTTTGGACAGCTTGGAAAATTATTAGCTATTACATCTGTACAAATATTTCAAACCATATTACCTATTAAAGATTATAAAACAAGTTTCCCTTTAAAACAATATACTATATAGTTTGTACTGTTATTGTAGATTAGCAGTTAGCATTTGTTTTCATATGTGTGTTTTCAAAGCATCAATAGTGTACCACTGCTGGCATTAAATATTAAAATTCGTGGAATAAACATATATAAAATAAAATTCTTACCCTCAATTTAACAAATACATATTATCCTCCACATTACTACTAACATTATATCATCATCATGTTCTAGTCTTAAATTTAAGCAACTCTAAATATTAACAATGTAATTGAGGTAAAATGGAAAAGTTTTAGTCACGATGGCTATGCTAACTGTAAATTCGACGGTGCTGTACTAAGTGAAAATATTGTTTCTGATGTAAAATATGTATGCACCCATAATATTTTTGAAAACATTTTATGTATGACTACGTGTAGTGTAATCGTATGTAACTGTCATGTATTTTTCTTCCACTTAGTTTGCTGATTTCCTGCTGATGGTAGCATCTGCATCTGGTTGAACGTAACAATAAAAACTATTTTACAGCTCTATGAACAAGAATGGTATTTTTAAAGTACATCGCAGCTGTAGACTGCCACAGTTAATGTAAGCCGTCACATATATGTCGCCATCATCAGATAAACTGACGGACTGAGCTCCTGGAAACCCGCCGGCACGGAGATCCGCAAACTACGGCGGCTCGAAGGGAACTAGGTTCTAGTCCGGTAACGGGCGATTTAAATACCCTCGGCCCGCGGAGCGACCCCTCCGTGGTCCGCGCCCCGCGCCGCGGTCGCGTAGTGGAACCGATTGCGACGGTGTATGAGATGACGTCGATGTGAGAGCCCTGTCCGCCGTGGTCGTCACTACATTACGCTTGATAGGTTTACTCTTATTTAACCCAAACGCTGGTTCCCAAGCTTTGCTAAGATTATAGCCACAGCCACGGTTTATGAGGTCGTCACTTGTGCAAATTTCAGCGGCCTCTCTAACGACGCAGGCAGGCCGCGGTGGCCGAGCGGACAGAGGCGCTCCAGTCCCGGTCTGCACGGCCACTACGGTCGGGGGTTCGAATCCCACCTCGAGCATGGATATTTGTGCCGTCCTAGTTCGTAAGTCGTTCATAAGTAGTTTGTAAGTTTAGGGACTGATGACCCCGTAGTTAAGTCCCATAAGCTATACAAACAATTGAACATTTTCTAACGATGCAGTCCCAGTATGTCGACGTCTGTACCAGAAACCTAGTGCGTTAATACTCCACGTGGTGGGCTTGCACGTTAATGATGATGAAATTATGATGAGGACAACACTCCGAGTGGAGAAAATCTCCAACCCGATCAGGAATCGAATCACTGCCCCCAGGATTGCAATCTACCTCGCTGTCCCCTGGACTATGGATGCTGAAACAGCTGGACGAATATTAATGCAATCTGTAATGCAGATAGCTTATACCCTGAGTTATCGCATAAAATACCTTTCATAAGCCTCCGCAGGTGTGTGGCGGAGGGTAGGTAATAACAAGAAACTAAATTGTTTGACTGGTCACTAAAAGTCAGCACATAAATATATGTTTCAAGAAGAAGATATTTATTATCTGGTAACATGGCGGAGGGCACCTTGTGAGTTTGACACCATTCAACTAGGCGCGTATATAGTAGAGTGAGGAGCAGCAGGAGGAGGAGGAGACAAACAGATACGGAAAGGATGAGAAGGACAGAGTGTAGATGAGGAAGCAGGAAGGGGACAGGAGGAGATCGAGAAAGGGGAGATGGTGAAACACATGTTAAAGGAGATGAACAGAGGGAGTGGGAGTAGTAAATGTACAGAGAAAGGGATAGGAGGAGACGAGACGAGCTGGTTAACAACGAGATAGGATAGGAGGAGGTGGACTACTAGAGGATTGGAAACCTCATATATATTTGTTTGTATGTTCGTTCGTATTTTATGCGCTGACATAACGTTCATCTGATTCTGATAAAACGTAATTAAAGCAGCTAACGCTTTCAAATTTCAGACGTTATTTGCACCAGTTATTTCTTGTGCAGCTAGTGGTAGATAAGTTTGGCGGCGCACTCTTGTAGCGCGACAGGGCAGCATCGTCGCGAGATGACAGGTGATCAAGGCTCCTACACATATTGTGATTTGTCGGGACCAACTGATCGAAGGTCCGATAAATTGGACGTGTGCAGTCTCTTCTGAACCAACGTTTCTTGTGGGACGGTTGGTCGTTCGACATCCAATCCCCCGCCACACCACCCCATCCGACAAACTGTATCGCGTGTAGCGCTACTCTACCAACTTCTTGCCTGCGATCACCTACTGTCTGCACGGCGAACACGCGAAAACAAAAACAATTCGACAACCAGACACCAGAACAGGGAAGCGCTGCAATCGCTGCGCCCAGTTGGTCGGAATCTGTGTAGCCTGCTACGAATTTTGTTGGCTGATTGGTCAGTTGGTCCTCACAGGACTCTGATTTTCCGGAAGCGCTGTCAAAATGTTAAGGGAAAGATACGAAAACTTACTAGTACGAAATGGTGAGCTCAACCTCACGTTTTAAGTACATAAGCTGTTGCACTATGTTTCTCAGCAGCAGAGTATGTAGTACCTGTTTGTTACAACTCTGCATACTCCAAACATGTTGACGTGGCAATTAATGAGACAGTTCGCATTGTGTCTGGCTGCCTATAACCAACCCAATTCAGGAAATTTACCAGATTGTCTGCATAGCTCCAACCCCATCAGAAGTTGCAGCTGAGTCCGAAAGGAGAAAACAGTGTGATTATAATAGACACCCGCTATACGGCTACCAATCACACTGCAGGCAATTGAAGTCTTTGCGTAGTTTTATGCAAGTGACCAAACCTTTAGACGAGCCGCCTGAAAAGAGGCAAAACAGCGTACATCATTCTCTAATATACAGCCCAGAGAACAGCTGGCTGTTGGGAAGCACCTGCCTTTCCGACATGGAGGGTACTTCATCGCACTAAGAACTGGTGTCACACAGTGCAATGAGGAAGTGGGGCTACACGGACTGCGACTCCTGTGAGTGCGGTGCAATTCAATGCAAGATTATCAACATCTAATGATATAGTAATAAGGACAGTTTACAACTCACCAGAGGCGTCGACTTTTGAAAATCAGTGTGGGTGCTCTACATCGCGGTTCACAAAAGTTCGAAACCAACCTTCCTGAAAATCATGTTAATGCATTTTTGAATGAACAATACTTGATAAAAGTAAATAGGCAGTTGTCTGGCCTAAATATAGAAGGAAAAGAAAAGGAAAGTATGACTGCATTAGGACACTACGATAAAGAGATATAATTGGCCGAAGTGGATATTTCGATATAAGTAACACCCCATAACTTCTACACGACCAATGAAATAATTTTTCCCTGTACACTAACACTTTTTGTGCGAAGCTATTCTTTCTGACAAAAGCGTTTGGTAGAACACCGTCACCAAGGTTTAAAGAAAACTTTGAAATATTTTGAGATTTTAAAGTCCGACATCAAGTCTTTTTGGTCAGTTCCAAGCAAGAGCTGTATACTTCATCGAAACTTTCATCACTTCGAGATAACTTAGTGGCCGGCCGCGGTTGCCGAGGTGACTGAGGCGCTCGAGTCACGGTCAGCACGGCCACTACGGTCGGGGGTTCGAATCCCCCCTCGGGCATGGATATTTGTGCCGTCCTAGTTCGTAAGTAGTTCATAAGTAGTTTGTAAGTTCAGGGACTGATGACCCCGTAGTTAAGTCTCATAAGCTTAACAAACATTTGAACATTTGATTTGATAACTTAGTGACATCTCTGACAGTACAAATATAGTCCAAGGTGTTTTTAAGCCTGAGAGAAAATCACAAATTTCAACTGAATCTATAATTTTATAACAAGGGAAGTGACAAAGATAAAATAAAAACGATTAACTTTAGCATCGGCATCAGATTCTTCAAGCTAAATTCCTGAAAGATCACAATTGAATGTTCATAAATACGTCCACATGAAAGGTCAAAGGACCTATGTGCTTCAGGATGAATAAAGCTAGCATAGTGGGTGAAACGCGGACACTCATTACTACTCGCTCGGGGACCCTCGTACAAATCTGATCATTTCTTTCAAGTATGAAATATCGCCTCTCGCTATGGTTACGTTTTGCATTGCCTCTCGAGTCATAAGGTAGGTTTTGATTTTTTCCGATTTTTTTAAAAATTTATACAATTTTATTTTTCACCTCAATTTCATGTGGGTGCTCAGCACCCGCAAAAAATTCTTGATGGGTGCACGAGCCCCGAAGCACCCACGGAGTCGGCGCCCCTGCAACTCACCGCAAAAACGTGGCGACGAGCTGCGACAGGCAGATGCCAAAGACACCAATATACAACACTTTCAGCTATCGGCCATGGCCTTCTTCAGAAAATAGAACGTTCACGCAATGATACAGGCACACAACACAACGTGTGAGTCTTTTGTATGTGCCTGTCGCAGCTCGTCTCCACGTCTTTGCAGTGAGTTGTAAACTGTTCTTATTAGTATATTATTAATTTCAACCTGGACTTCCATTATTATAGAACATCTAATGAAGTGTACAAAAATAGGTAAAACTTGCACAGTAAGAGACCTTACTGAAGAAAATGACAAAGCTAATCATGTGACATTATTGGAAACAGGGCCGGCGCAAGCCCACGTGTGCTGGCCGCGGTGGCCGAGGAGACTGAGGCGCTCCAGTCACGGTCTGCATCGCCACTACGGTCGGGGGTTCGAATCCCCCCTCGGGCATGGATATTTGTGCCGTCTTTAGTATAAGGTAGTTGTTAAGTAGTTTGTAAGTTTAGGGACTGATGACCCCGTAGTTAAGTCCCATAAGCTTAACAAACGTTTGTTTTGAAGCCCAAGTGCCGCCCCGTGCGAGCTGCTAAATTACCACCCGCCCCCGCCCCTGGCCGTTTTTTTAATTTTTATTTGCCAAATGATTATGGAATTTTATTTAAACAAATCTGTAGGAAATGTCAGAAATCAAACGCAATTTTTGTTTTTACTTTTCAGATCTCCATAGTTTTCGGCCTCTGACTGACCAGTCTCAAAGCTTTTAATATGTTCTTACAACGTTGACAGTTACGTCCAGCATGATGATATAGATGTAAACATAACTCAAAGCCTTAAATCTAAACAGATATGGAAAATAAAAACCAAAATTGCGAGTTATTGATAACATTCTCTACATATTTGTGCAAAACAGTCGCTGGGCACCAGCTCAAAAATACAAACCTGATTGAAGAAATCTAGCGAATTTTAATAATCCTCGTGAATGTACGAAAATGTTCAAATGTGTGTGAAATCTTATGGGACTCAACTGCTAAGGTTATGAGTCGCTAAGCTTACACACTACTTAACCTAAATTATCCTAAGGACAAACACACACACCTTCATGCCCAAGGAAGGACTCGAACCTCCGACGAGACCAGCCGCACAGTCCATGAGTGCAACGCTTCAGACCGCTCGGCTAATCCCGCGCAGCATGAACTTAGAAAAATAACGTTTTGTTTTGTGCGGACGGGTGGGCATTGTTGCTAAAAGACCATACTTTATCAGGTTTTCATCAGAATCAAAGCGACCAGTAGTTTACTTACATAAAACATGGATTCACACGCATTATACAGTAAATAAATGTTGGCAAAGTGATAGTATGCGAGTAGTATAGTAAAAAAAAAAGTACCGGTCAGAGTTTAACTGTTGTTCATGCAGGCGGAGGCAGGTGTTTCATGGCTCAAAAACCAAAACGTCAGACTGACACCCAGAAACGGATAGAAAAATTTCAAAAATACGTCGAAACCCAACTTATGCCAGGCTTACTACCAATTTATTTATCCCTTGTAATTACTTGCAGCATATTTACCCATTCGGAATTGTAGTTGTTGCACATGCTTGACTGTAGTAATATTCAACCATTTATTTCCATAATGCAGGAAGAATAAAACACTCTGAAACTGAGTGTACGCTAGACTGCTTTCCCCTCTCTGTTCCGGCGTAAACAGGGCGGTGCTGCCACATTGGCGAGAAAGAAATTAGTTCTCCTCCGTCCCTTCAGGAGCGGCCAGAAGGTGGTCAGGGCGCCATGCCACAGTTCCCGAAGCCGCTCCCTCAGAGTTTTGGTTTCGAATCCCCTCTTGGGCATGGATGTTGAGTTTGTCCTAAAAGAAAAAGTGTGGGGGGGGGGGGGCAGATTTGCCACCCCTCGGAAAGTGCCGCCCCCTACGGCCGCACGTTTCGCACGTGCCTTGCACTGACCCTGATTCGAAATATTTAGTACTACCTGAAAACCCGGCATTGCCCGGGTAGTTATTTATTTATTCCTGCCATTTTTCAGGTAAAAATTCATTTGTATAAGGGCTGTATGTCTGTAAAATATCTTGGGGATAGAAGTAGAAGTAAAGAAGTAATAAATTAAAACTTGGTGCGTGATGGGGCGGTTTCCCATGGTGGATACTATGTGCTCACATCTCATGAACTACGTGTCGTACTGCGATACAATTTAGATGGTACACTCAACTATAACCGTAAATACTGTGTGTAAAATTTCCTGCGGCTACAATTTGTAGTGTGTAAATTATAAATTGTAACGTCATACCGAATGCCGTAGTTTTACTCCATAAACAGTGGAAAAGCGAGAAACATTTTTCCTTTCATCATTTTGCTATGGTTGTCAGCGAGAAAATGTTTAATAAAGGTTAGAAATTATGTGTAAAATTTGTAGCAAGTAGCTGAGTACTCTCATTCTCATAAAGCGTATTGATAAAGTCTTTTTTTGCGATTCCTATTGTTTATGACGTCTCCTGTTCTGAACCACGTGTCTGATGTGATTCTTAACCCTGCAGCGAATGTTACTGTGGTGTTGCACAAGTATAAAGTACTGCAGCTTATTGAAGCGCGTGATATTTTGACTTACCAGATGTCTAAATGCAAAGCCACAGTGTTAACTCAGTGCACTGTAACAGACGCTTTCATGGTCACAGTTATCAGTATAGCACTAGTGATTCTTATGATTCTACCGGCCGTGCTGAACAGACAGTGAACAGTAGCCAGTGTCAAAGTGCGACGCAAAGGTCGCTCCGTCGTGTTCGACGAAGTAATGTCAATAATGGGAGCCAATGCTCTTTCCGAAAAAATTTTCGTGAGTCTTGCCCACAGTGTGTATCTCCGCCACAAACGTCCGCAGTGCCCAAGTGGCAATGCCATTTGTTATCAATGTGGCAAATCAGGACATTTACAAACATTGTGTATGCAAAATAAAAATTCTACGAATGGTACCGTTACGAACAGTGCTTCGCAGAGTGAGAGAACAGTTCATGCAGTAAATGTCGTACATGCAGTGGACTTGAATAGTGCATTGCTTGAATCTCAAAGAAAGTTTTCTGCTCCTACTGCAAAACTATGTATTGAGCCACATCGCAAGCACCATCGAGGAGGAGGCAAGTCTTTGATTGCTCGAAGATGTTACTGTATGGGATGGATTCCTTGGGCATTAATCACATGGCCTAGGTACTCTATTTCAGTTTGAAAAAATGAACAAATTGCTTTATTGCAACTTAGACCTGCTGCAGTCAACACTTTGAAAAGGCACTCCAGGTTTGATAAATGATCTTCAACTGTGCGCCCTGAGACCACAATATCATCTAAATAGTTCGTGCAGCACGGTACAGAAACTGTCAGCTGACACAAAAAAAAAAAAAAAAAAAAAAAAAAAAAAAAAAAAAAAACGCTGAAAAATAGCAGGGGCAGAAGAATCGCCAAAGGGTAGGCGTTGAAATTGAAAAAAATCCCATGTGAGTATTAAAGTCGAAAAGCTGTTTTGACTCTTCATCGAGCGGAATCTGTAAGTATGCCTCTGCTAAATCAATCTTAGAAAAGAAGCGAGACTGTCCTAATTTGTCCATCAGTTCCTCAGGTTGGGGCAGGGTGTAAGTGTCTACAATCGTTTGACTGTTCACTGTTGATCTGAAGTCTGCTTGGTTATATTTACTAAAGGCGAGGCCAACTGACTCACAGAAACAGAAGAAATCTCCCCACTATCCTGCCAACGTTTAAGTTCTTCAGCAACTTTATCACGAAGGACGAAAGGCACTGGTTTATCTGTACGAAATTTTGGCACTGCAGTTTCCTTTAAAGTTACATGTGCCAGGAAGTCTTTTTCACAACGTAGTTCCGGCGAAAACAAGTCACTATATTTTTCACACAATGCATTGAATTTGTCCTGAGGCACTACTGACGAAATTTGAAGCACATCTCTCTGAATTGATAAGCCAAACAAGTGGAATGCATCTAGTCCAAAAATGTTCTGTGTAGATTAGGCCTGAAGAACAACAAAAGCAACGGTATTTGTTACACCTTGAAAAGGGGCAGGCTACACGTTACGAGGCTACACGTTCCGAGCACTGGAATATTTTGACCTGTATACGCTGTTAGCACTTGTTGACACGTCGACAATTTTGGCGAACCCAGAAATTCATAAGTGTCTTTATTAATTAATGTAACAGCGGAACCAGTGTCGAGCTGAAATTGCAAGGTCTTATTTTCGATGGAGACAGTCACAAAAAGTTTTTGCTTGTGGCGCTCGACAGGTGCGCAAATGTGGGCAACATCTGACACTTTTTGTTTGCTGCATTTGCGCATACGAGTGCTGCGTACGTCAGCAGGAGGCGACGGCGCAGAATCGGAACACAGCAGATTAATATCACTGTCCCTAGATGGCACTACCGCCAGATCGGCGTCCGCGCAATGCGAGGCTACCCCAGATACTGCACTAAAATTACTTTGAGTAGCTACACCAAGTCTACTGTCACTAGCTACACAGTACTGGGAACTATTACAAGGAGAAGTTGCAGAAGGCACGAGGTTCACTACAGGATTACACTGTAGAAAGTCATTTTGCTTCTCCCGAACCCTTTTCCGTTGCAAAGTTTTGCGCACTCGTCGGCGCTTGCGACGAGGCTAACTACATATTTTTGCCGTAGGTGCAGAAGAACGTCCCACCTCACCGAGTTCGCCTCATGGTGCAAACGGTGGCTCCTCTCCGTCAATCCTGACAAATCCCAGGCACCCGCTCCTTCCGTCTAATGATTTCTACCTCACCCTCCACAACCGCCCTATCCGCCACACCTGCACCCTGAAGTACCTTGGCCTAACCCTCGACCGTAACCTCTCCTGGACCCCCCACCTCCGCACTGTCCGACAGAAAGCCCTCTCCCGCCTTAACCTCCTCAAACTCCTCACCGGCCGGACGTGGGGTCTCAGCCCCTCCACCATTCTCTACACCTACCGGTCCCTCATGCGTCCTGTCCTTTGCAGCTTCCATCCTGCCTGGATCTCCGCTCCCACATCCTACTATAAAACCCTCCAAGTCCTCGAGCGGCACGCCCTCCGCCTCGCCTACCGCATCCGGCTCCCGTCCCCCACGCGGATCCTGTATGACCTGATCCCGTTTCCCCACCTCCTCGAATATCTCCACCCGTAAAATTGACTCCCGTAACCCCCTGGTCCACCCCATCCTTACCAACCCTGGGCCTCTGCCACGCCTCTACCGCGTTATACCCCCTTCCCTTCATCTCCACACCCTCCATGTCCTCTCCCAGGGTAATTTCCGCCACCTCCCCCTTCCTGATGACGTCCTCCGTTCCGACGTCTACCCGTCCTACCAGCTCTGATCCCCCACCCGTAGATAAAGTGCCCCCTCTCCTCCCTCCCTTTCCGCTCCCCCGCTTGGCTACCCCCCTCCCTGCCCTGGAGTCCCTACGGCTCTTCCCTGCCGCCCCCCTTTTCTTCACCGCCGTTTTTTTCCCCTCTCCCCCACGCTTTGCTCCGCCCCCCTTTTTATCGGGGTCCTGGACCGACAGTTTTACAAGTGCTATGTCAAGTGTTGTGTGTTGTGCTACAGTGAAGTGTGTGTTTTTTAACTGCGTCCACCGCAACCAGACAAGTGTCGCACCGTGTATTTTACTTAGTGTCTCCGTGTACTCGCCGTCCTGTGTTCTTGTCGTCCAACATGTGCTTTTTACGTCACCGTGGCTCCTCGTTTTTAACTGACTACATCCGGTTTTTGTTCACCTGTCAACTGTTTGTACCTCCAATTGTCGCCATGTATGTGTCATTGTTCCTCCATTGATTTTTCGCCTGTCATGTATTTTAAATTTTCATCTCATCAATGTCTTTTATTCTCTCGGCTGAAGAGCAGCCTCTGGAGCTGCTGCCAGCCTACTGGTGTAATCGCTGGTGTGGAAATACAATAAAAAAAAGCAGAAGAACGTTCTTGCATTTTAGAATCCAGAGAAGCACTGTCCAAGTCCACAGCATGTATTACATTTACTGAATGAATTGTTCTCGCACTTTGCGAAGCACTGTTCCGAACGACTCCATTCTGAGAATTTACATTCTGCATACACACTGACTGTACATGTCCCGATTTGCCACATTGATAACAAATGGCGTTGCGACTTTGGCATTGTGCACGCTTGTGGCGAGATACACACTGGGGCAAGATTTACAAACATTTTTCTGAGAAGAGCGTTGGCGCCCATTAGGTATTTGAACACAACGGGGCGACCTTTGTGTTCCATTATTACACTGGCTACTCTTTACTGCCTGGTCAGCACGGCCGGTAGAATGCTATACTGAGAACTGTGACTACAAAAGTGTCCATTGTCTGTGTCCTGTGGCTTTGCATTTCGACATCTGTGAAGTCAAAGGTATCATGCGCTTCAATAAGCTGCAGTACACTGTCTAATTAGGGGCCAGACTGTTTCAGAACTTCTGCCCTAATTCTGGGGTCCTTAATATTTTGCGTAATTGCATCTCTTCACATCACGGCACTATAAAAAAGTCCACAAGAGCAAGTAAATTTACATTTGTGGGTTATCCCTTCAATTCCGTAACCCATTGCGTGTGGATCTGGTCCGGTGATTTTTTTAGTCTGAAAAATCTGTACCGTGCAGCGGCTAAGAGAACTTTTCTCTCATAATGAGCATTCAGTGCAAGTTTCTGCAGTAATACGAATGTTTTGGGGCCCACAACTGATAATAAAAGGTGCTTCACTATCTGACCTGTAAGTTGATGAGCCGCGACGAGTTCTTGAAATTGTGCCAAGTAGTTGCTCAATTCTTCCTCACGTTCGTCGTACTGGCTAAACGTAGGAAGTCGTGTCACGGTAGATGTGGGTGGCTGATGTGACAGCTGTAGTTGAGTTGCCGTCGACTGGGAAACTGCTTGGAATACTTGCGTGATTTGCGCCTTCTGTAACTGAATAATTTCCATTAAGTTTGGGTTCGGGGTAGTGGCCATGCTGACCGACTAGGCGTTGCGCATACAAGTAAATGTTAACAAAATACAAATGCAAGATGAAAGAGGACGCTTTGCAACAAAAAATCCACAAAACAGGTAACAGAATATGTTCCCCCAAAAATCTTATTATAAGGGTGGGTGGGCGAGAACACTTTCTGCGTGCTCTGACTGCTGCTGTCTGGCTGCTGCAAGTGGGGCGGTCCAAGGTTCTTCTATCGTTCCTCGTCGCCACTTTTTTATCCCATCCTTGTCGCCCCTTTTGAGTCTTGTTTCCGCCGGTGGTCGTGGGTGTCGGTGGCTGAGTAGAGAGAGACCGACACAGGGAAATAGGATGCACGCGTGTGCAGGTACGAAGGTGACCAGCAAGTGGGACAGCAGAAACTAGAAACACTAAGTTAGATTACTATAAGAGATATATTTCAGATGTTCAGATGTTTGTAGAACTTATGGGACTTAACTATTGGGTCATCAATCCCTAAGCTTACAAACTACTTATGAACTAGCTAAACTAAGGACAGCACAAATATCCATGCCCGAGGAGGGATTCGAACCCCCGACCGTGTTGGCCATGCAGACCGTGACTGGAGTGCCTGAGTCCCCTCGGCCACCGCGGCCGGCAGAGATATATTTCGAAGAAAGATTACAATACTTATCTTGGAGGGCAGCAGACTAGTGGAATACTGGTACATAGTTAAAGTCGATAGAGGCCTGCCAACTGATGATTCCTAGTGCCTATCCGATAGCCAAGTCTTAACTGGTGCCTACCTGATTCCCAAGTGGCCGATGCAGCAGTCGTGGCCACGAGCTGAGTTGCAGCAGAAGGCGCTTGTGGCTGACGACGTATGAACGCCGCGCCATGCGTGCATGGTGGGGCGCGGCGAAAGTAAGAGGCGCGCACTTCATACTTGTGCGACACCACATGAATGGCATTCAGCACATCACCACCGCACCTTTTCACCCTCAGTCCAATGGTGAAGCAGAACATTTCGTTCGAACATTGAAGTCACACATGGAAAAAATAAAAAGTCAGCACTCCAGGCAGCAAGTTCTTCAAATTTTCCTGTTTATGTATCGGTGCATGTCACGTGACGGCTCGTCTCCTGCCGAGATGCTACACGGCCGCCGTCACCGCACTCTCCTTCATCTACTGCAGCCTACCACGCACCGAGTCGGTTCATATGGCGCTTCGCGTTTTCCGCTTTCCACGCCGGTACTGTACAGGGTGTTTGCTGGAAAGAAAAGATGGTTGCCAGGCACCATTCAGCGTTTGCTCAGTCGCAATATGTTTGCTGTACGTTCTTCCACAGGGTCGGAGCTGCGGCGCCACGCAAACCAATTGCGCCTGCACAGGCCGCGCGATCCTGTCTCTAGTTTCTTGATTCCAGACCCCGTTCACCGCCAGGGAGCACCTCCACACCTCGCGTCCCTGGACTACGAGATCGTCCCCATGTAAGCCAACGCGCCACCTATGAAGTCGGCCTCTCTGCGTCCGCCTCCGTCGGCGCCGCAGCTGCCAGCGTTGCGAAGAGGACTCCGGGTTCGTGCGTGCCCCCGCTGCCTTGGCCACGCACCTCAGAAGATGACCTGCTCCCTCTGGGGAGAGGTGTGCGCCCTTCCTTTCGTTTTGGTGGGTTTTCTGGGGGATCACAAGGTGGATACCAGGGCACGGACAGTGTCTCGATCCCAGCCTCAACTACGACACCCGTTCCACCTGTAATGCCGCTGTCCAGGCCCTCCTCCCAGTGCCGCCGCCGTGTCCCTCAGCCCTAGGCCACGACGGCGCGGCGCTTCGGGGGGGGGGGGGGGGGGAGGAGGAGGAGGGACGTGGTGTCGCACAAATCTAAAGTGCGCGCCACCTACTTTCGCCGCGTGCCGCGATGCACGCACGGCGCGGCGTTCTTACGACGTCAGCCACGAGCGCCCTCTGCTGCAACTCCGCTCGTGGCCACCACTGAACTGTATCGGTCACTTGGCAATCAGATAGGCGTCAGTTAACACTTGGGATTAGGACAGGCACTGAAACGGACTCATCAGTAGGCAGGTAATTACCTAGTTCAACTATGTCTCAGCAGTACACTTAGTTGGCAGTCATAAACTAGGTAAAAGTGAAGCATCATATTTCTACGAAATATATAACTTGTTCTAATCTAGCTTAGTGTTTCTAGATTCTGATGTCCCACTGGCTGGTCACCTCAGACTCTGAACCCGCACACGCGTACATCTTACTTTCCTGTGTCGGTCTCTCTCTCTCCACTCGGCTACCGACACCCAGGACAACCGGCGGAATCGAGACACAAAAGTTACCTCACGGTAAGGAATATTGGTACCAAATTTGGTTGAAATCGGTTCTGTGGTTTAGGAGAAAATCAGCAGCATTGTCGCTAAATGCAGTTTCTCGCGCATCTCATTGTTTATATCGTGAACTATGAATCGTACGTGATTCTTAAACTTACGGCGACCGTCCTCATGGATTGAAGCTTACGTGTACAACATTTCATAAACATTGAAACAAAACTATTGGTTTGTATGCAACACGTACAAACATACGGACATTCTGCTTTATATATTAGACTAGCTGAAAACCCGTCGTTGCCGTGAACTATGTATCGTACGTGATTCTTACACTTACGGCGACCGTCCTCATGGATTGAAACTTACGTGTACAAAGTTTCATAAAGATTGGAATAAAACTGTAGATTTGTATGCAACACGTACAAACATACGGACACTCTGCTTTATATATCAGATTTGTCGAATGAATACCCGTTTATCATCTGCATTTCTTTTTGGTGTAGCAATTTTAATTGCCAGTAGTGTAATTACTATGTGGGCTAAACCATTACTTTTAATTACAGAGCCATGCCCACTACCTTGCTGGTCACTGAATTCCTTTCTCACGCTGCTTTTTGAAGATACAACTGGCGACGAAAATGTTTTCGTGTTTATTATTTCCGGTTCAGTCCCAAGATTGCAAAAATTTTGCTAGTTATGTGGTTGTAGATATTTTGGTAAAAGATGGCATACTACATTAGCCTATAGCATTCTGAAATAGTGCTTTGAATTACTTTTGCGTTCATTATGGCTGTTGCTGCTCACACGACTGTAGCTAATCCGCTGCTTACACATCAGCCGCTACCTCCCTTGCCAAATGATCTAACACAAATTATCCATAATCACAGATTATATGACTTCAACTGCGAATGGGCAAAGCTGAAAACGTGTATCCAGCCGGGATTCAGTTGACGTCATATACTCTGTGAATATGAAAACAATAACTGCAGGATCAGAAGTGACGTCTCTTCTTTCGGAAGAGACGTCAAATGTATATATACAAATTATTCAGTTTCAGATGCAGTCATTTCACCAACTGGCAAATCCAATGACGTCTTTCATCGAAGGCTAAAAATATGCTGCAGCAAGCGCCGCACAACAGCAATCTACCGCAGCGAAGTCGTCTGCCGCGCAGCTTGCAATATAATGACCATTTAGAAAGTCTGATGACAAAATAGAGGACAAAATAGAGGAAAGCTTAGCACAGTTCCGGAGCCATGTAGCTGTGTATCAAATACAAGGTACAGTTCTGCTGCCTTATTTCTTGTCATAAGTGGTAGTGAACATTTATCTTGTCTTTGGCATGAATGTTGAGGTTGTCCTTAAAGAAAATGCGGGGTGGAGGGAGCGGCAGATTTGCCGCACCTGGGAAAATGCCAACCCGTGCGGCCGCACGTTTCGCACGTGCCTTGTGCCGGCCCTGATTGGAAATATTTAGTACGGTTGGTGTCCCGGACACGTAAAGTAAGTTAGTTATGTTGGTCGAACGATAAATCGGATAGTGTGTAGACGCCTTACTCATGCAACGCTCCAAGAGTTGATGGCGGGGTTGGGGGTCGGGGGATGGTAGAGGGGTGAACCGTGGTCGTGTTACCCGAAACCCCTATATGGGTTTCAGCGCCGCGGTGTCCACCTGTCGCCTGCCGCCGCAGTGGTGGGCCGGGGTTCCCGTGAGCCGCGCAGAGCCGGGCTGCGATGTTTAATCAGGTTAGCGGCAGAGTGGTGTGTGTGTGTGTGTGTTCAGCGGACAGTGCCTCGTGGGCAGAGCCGGCAGCTGCGGGCCTTTGTGCCGGGGGACGGCCGGCTCTCGGCTCAGCTGCAGCCGCCCGTCTTCCCACTTCAAAAGCGCCGCCTCTGACACTGACACACTCTCACCTCCCCCTCTCTCCCTCTCTCTCACTCTTTTCCTTTTCCCGCTCGCTCCGGCGGGAATTCCTTTTACGCCGCGACCGGCAGTAATTAATTCAAAATAATTTTAAGTTACTTTTGCCGGTGAGCTGCATTAAGGCTCAGTGCGTTCTGTTCCGCTCTCGAGCAGCGTGCCTTGGAGAGCGAATTTTTTTTTTAAAGGCAGTCACGTGAATAGATCTCACGAAAAACGAACACCGTAGAACGTAGTAGTAGTGTAGCAGCGTATCGTTCGCTGACGCGGTAAAATCAACGCGTAATATTATACAACCGAATGCTTACTGAATAGAGATTAACCAGCGATCCCCCAAAATCTGTTTGTCTACATCTACATACATACTCCACAATTCTCCGTAAGATGCGTGGCGGAGGGTGCACTGTACCACTACTAGGCATTTACTTTTCTATTCCACTCCCAAATAGAACGAGGAAAAAAATAATGCTTATATGCCCCGTACGGGCCCTAATTTCTCTTGTCTTTGTGATCACCACGCGAAATGTAAGTGGGCGGCTCAAGATCGTACTACCACAGTCTAATATATACAGTCACGACACTACCGCTCGTTTTTGTTATACTAGGCGACTGCAGCGCTCCTTGCGGACGTAAAGCCACGTTGTTCTGTATCGTATACGAGACGTGTGTTGGTTGTTGTTACTGCAGAGCGTTTCTGCGTAGGCATTCGAAAATAATTTACTACTGAGGCAAATGTATGGAAAAGAAGTGTTCAGTGTGGCCATTATTAATGATTGAAAGGTTAAATATGTTTTCTGTTTTATCTAATGGAAAGCACAGTAACACATAAACCTATTTACCTGAAACCACAGAGCCGTCTTATTTTATAGACGCTTGTCGCCCCGCCCCATCCCACTTCTCCCTCTTCTATTAACCATGACGGACTGTGATAATGACTGAGGATCATCCATATAATATGACATTTACACTGTCGTGTAATCGACGTATTATCTTAAAATAACATATAACTGAAATAGCCTCGTAGGAAATTTATATTAGACGAAAGTTTCATTGCCAGTGGGTGTTCTCATAAGTAAAACGCAGGGGGGGGGGGGGACCTTTTTTCGCACCTTTTAACACCGGGATGGCTAATTACATGCTTCTCATCTGCGAAATACTGTGTTTATCTGCACAGAAAGGTGCAATGTCTGAAGAATTTCGTCATAAATATGTTGCAGTTTGCGTCAGTTTATTCGCGATTTTTTGCTAAATTTACATTTATTGACATTTAACTGTCTCCTGGAAGTTCAATTATAGGATTGTCTGCGAAAAAAACTATGTTTTTCTATCACTATCAGCTAGGTAAACTGCGAGCAATTTCTAAAGAAGTACTTCGTAATATATTGCAGTTTGTGTCAGATCACAACGAGTTTTTGCTCGGTTAACGTTTCTTTTAGACTCGGTCATGTGAAAAAGATACTCAAATAAAGCTTGGAATGCAAAAATATATACAGTATTTAGCAAGCCGCACAGAAAAGTAATTACAAGCGGGCATTATTAATGTGTCGTATACGGCGTTAAGCGACAGCCGGCTTTACGACCGCTTGGAGCGCTAGTGTCGCTCCAAGTGTCCGGCGGTAACAGATTTCACAGCAGTGAGTGTCGCGACTGTATATATTAGACTCTGGTACTACACTCAGCCATCCACCGGCCTAGAGTCGCAAGTCTCTAGGCGATCGACAAAAGGCGATACGTTATATCGTTCTTTTCTCGATTTTAGGGCCAGTCGTCGAGACGCCGTCGCCGCCAGCCAGCCAGCCAGCCGCCAGCCGCCAGCCGCCGCCGCCGCCAGCTCGCAGCAGCAGCAGCCGCCGCCGAGCAGTCGTCGCCAGCCCGCAGTCGCCGCCAGGCGTCTGCAGAGCCGCTGTCGCCTCCTCGAGCCTGTGCCGCCGCCCAGCAGCCGTCGCCAGCCAGCCGTCGTCGCCGGGTGTCTGCAACGTCGCTGTCGTCCCATCGAGCCTGCCGGCCGCCGCCGCCTCCACTCCGAGCCTGCCGCCTTTCATCGCCACCACCGCCTCTTCGTCTTCAGTGTCTTCGCCATCGTCATCATCATCCTCGTCGCCGCTCAGTCATCCCGGTAATATGTCTTACTCACCTGCTACAACCACATCCATCCACTACACCTCCCCGTCCCAGGCCTCCACCACCACCACTTGGAGTTCCACTTCCCTCCCCCAACCGGCAATTCCCCTGTCGGTCTTAATGTCCTTTTCCTCCGCTTCCCACGTCCCTCCTCCTCCTGTCTACACGCCGCTGACTTCGCCTCATGAGTTTCCTCCATTACCGCCTGCCCGAATTGAACATCGCCGTGCCACGGTGGCTGACACGCCACAGTCGCCCCCGCCGTCCTTCCTGCCCCCACACCAACCTACGATTATCCCGCTCAACCCAGTCTCCGTTTCTCCTGCCCCTCCCTCCACCGCCTCTGCATCCTCCTCCACGGGCGCCAAGCCCAAAAAGTCATCCAAACGTGGGAGCGCGGACCCCACTCCAACTTTGCCCAAAAAGGCTCCTCCCCCTCCTCCCCCTCCTTCTCCGCCTCCATCCAACCACATGGACACTCCCCCCATTCCTGCTCCCATGCAGCCTGACCTATACTCCTATGTCCTTTCCCGCCCCAACGCCCGTTTCCTTGACTACAAGACCCTCTCCATTGAACTCCGAAAGTACTACCCCGACGTCCCCCTGACTCAGATCATCCCCCGCCGAGACTCCGTCCTCCTCAAATCCCCCAGCCCCACCCTACACACTGACATCCTCCACCGCCTCCCCTGCATCCACTTTGGTCCCCATGCCACTCTTACCCCTTACTACACTGCCACCTCAGCTCGCCAACCACCTCCTTCCCGCCGCCCACCCACCCTCACCGCCGTGATCACGAAGCTCAGCCCTCTGAACACGGAGGAAGAGGTGTTGGGTCAGCTCAACTCCATGCCCGATGTCACCATCCGCTCCGCCAAGCGTATCTTCAATGCCACTGGCCCGACATACCTGATGCGGATATTCACAGAGTCCGCATCGTCCCTTGATCACCTTTTCCTCCAGGGGGCCCTAATTTACGACCGCCTCCACAAGGTGGAGCCCTCCCGTTCCCCACCTCAGTCATACCGCTGTGCCAGGTGCCTCGTGTACAACGACCACCTGACACAGAATTGCCGCAACCCCCCCACATGTCCTCACTGCAAGTCCCCTCACCTGTACAAGCACTGTCCTAACATTGCCTCCCCTCCTACCTGCAACACCTGTGGCGGACCCCATCCCACCTACTCCTACAAATGTAAGTCCGTCCCAGCCCCCACCGTCCCCGAACTCACCGTCCCCATTCGCCCCGTCGACCCACCCATGCACCCCAAAACTCCTTGCTCCCTCCCCCCACTGCCGAGGACGTCATCCGGTTTGTAACCACGGTCCTCGCCAACATCCATCCTTTTCAACGCCCGCACACCCTCCAGCAGATTGCACTGGCCGCACGGTCAGTGTTCCACCTAGAAACCTTTGCCACTTTCTCCCGCGCCCACTCCCACTTCGCTTTTTCCCGCCTCGAAACACAAGTCTAAGCCCGCCCGCTCCCCCTTCTTCCGTTCCTCCTCCCGTACCCCCCCACACCATCACCATGGCAGGCTCATCATACACCTTTCTATACCATAATGTCCGGTCTCTCCCAGCCAACAAGCACCTCTTCATGCATACCCTTTTCCATCACCGCGTGGACGCCTTCCTCCTGAATGAAACCTTCCTCCAACCCCGTCGTCCCGTCAGTACCGCTCCTTACCTCCTTCATCGCACTGATGGTCCCCCTCCCTTGGCCAGAGGCGGAGTGGCGATCGGCCATCTCCGTCACCACCCCGTCCGGCTACACCCGCTCCTCAATGATCCTACAGAACATTTAATCCTCAGTCTCTTCCTCCCATCCCTCACAGTCACCCTCGCCACCATCTACGTCCGCAGCACCTCTCCTCTCCCATATGACTTCCTCTCTCACGTTGACCGCACCTACACGTCCTATGTGGTCGCCGCAGACCTAAACCTGTCTTCCCGTCCGCCTGCTGAACTCCGGCGGTGGCATCAGTTTGTCACCACCTCGCTCCGGGGCGGAATCCTGCCCCTCCCTCGCCCGACTCGCCCCGAAAGCAATACCACCCCTGACGTCGTCTTGGCGTCTCCCAACCTCCTTGGGCGTATCACGGCAGATGTCCTTGACCTTATAGGCAGTGACCACGCCCCTGTCCTACTCACCCTTGACCACCGCCCCCGCCCTGCCCGAGCACCTCGTCCTAGACCTCCTCCCAAACTCATTCATGACTACTCCCGTGCCGACTGGAATGCCTACGGTCGCTCCATAGATACCTCGGTCGAAAACCACCCCCTTCCCCTCCGCACACCCGAAGATATTGAACACGCCTCCACCTTTCTCCAGCAAACCCTTGCTAACGCGGTTGAAGCTCACATCCCTACCAAATCAATATACCCGCACAGTCCTACCCTGCCTCCACAGGCTGTCCTCCTCCTCCGAGAATCCCGACGCCTCTACCGCTCGTACCTCCGTACCCGGGACCGGGACACACTCATACGCCACCGGCAAATCCAACGTCACATTAGAAACCTTTTGTCCGCGAAAAAACGCCGGGACTGGCGGCAGACATGCACCCGCCTTAACGTCACTCTCCCCATCAACTCCTCAAAGTACTGGAAGGCCTTCAATCGCCTTACTGGCCGTCACTCCTCCCCCTACTACCCGCTTCTCCATGATAACCGTCCCTTTCCCGACAATGCCAGTAAGGCGGAACACTTTGCCTCCTACCTTTCCGGCATCTTCTCCCTTCCTGATAATCCTCATTTTGATTACTCCCTCTTTCCCGATGTCCATGAGCGTACCGACACCTCTTCTCCCCCGCTCGCCCCTGGCTTCCAGTACTTGGGGCACATTCCTCCCTCCGACTTAAACACACCCATCACAGCACACGACATCATAGCTACACTTCGCACCAAACGCAACACCGCTCCCGGTCACGACCGGCTCACCTACAGGCACCTCCGTGCCTGTCCCCTCTCCTTCCACACTGTCCTTGCCGCCCTCTACAACACTATCCTCTATACCGGTTTCTATCCACACCTGTGGAAAACTCCCGCATCCTCATGTTCCCCAAACCCAACAAGCCTCCATTCCGTGTTTAGCAAGGTCCTTGAATCCATCATTTCCCGTCGTATCCACCAACACCTCCGACAGCACCAACTCCTTCCTTCTTCTCAATGTGGCTTCCGACCATCCTTCTCTGCTGACGACCAGCTCCTTCGCCTCATCCACCTCTTATCCGTCCAGCTCAATTCCCGTCGCTCCGCCATATTTGTGTCCCTAGATATAGAAAAAGCCTACGACCATGTCTGGCATTCCGGCCTCCTTTTCAAACTCCTACTCTATGCCCTTCCTATTAACTATGTCCGCTTCATTGCATCCTTTCTCACCAATCGCCCGTCCTATGTCACTGTCTGCAATTCCAACTCCCGTTTGTTTTACCCCTCTGCCGGGGTGCCCCATGGATTTGTCCTCTCCCCTCTCCTGTACCTTATCTACTCCGCCGACATGCCCCAACCTCAGCCTCCCGTCCATCTCCTACAGTATGCTGATGACACCGCCTTCCTAGCCCTTGCCCCCTCCCTTGCCCGATCCCAGGTTTTGCTCCAGTCTCACCTCACCGCGTTCGCCGCATGGTGCAACCGGTGGCTCCTCTCCGTCAACCCTGACATATCCCATGCGATCATTATAGGTCGTACCACCCGCACCTTCCGCATCCCCGATCTCTACATCACCCTCCACGACCGTCCCATCCGCCACACTAACACCATTAAGTATCTGGGCCTCACCCTCGACCGACACCTTACCTGGACCCCCCATCTGAAATCCATCCGTGAAAAAGCCATGTCCCGCCTCAACCTCCTTAAACTGCTCACCGGCCGGACGTGGGGATTACGCCCTTCCACCATCCTCCACACATACAAATCCATCATGCGCCCCATCCTCTGTTCCTTCCACCCTGCCTGGGTATCTGCTCCTCCCACCATTTATCACACCCTCCAAGTCCTTGAACGCCACGCCCTCCGCCTCGCCTACCGTATCCGCCTTCCTTCCCCCACGCGGATCCTCTACGACTTCATCCCCTTCCCTCACCTCCTTCAACACCTTGAACGCCTCCGCCTCCTGTATGTCACCCGAAAACTCGATTCCCGCAACCTGCTAGTTTACCCTATCCTCACCGCCCCTGGGCCTCTGCCACGCCTCCACCACTGCATTCCTCCCTCTCTCCACCTGCGCACCCTACATATCCTCTCCCTAGGCAACTTCCGCTCCCTTCCCCTACCGGATGACGTCCTTCGTCCCGAAATATACCCCTCCTATCAGCTTTGATCCCTTCCCCGTAGACTTAGCGGCCCCCTCTCCCCCATCCCCTCCTTCTCCCCCTCCCCGCTTGGATTTCCCCCATCCTTTCCCCACCTGGAGTCTCAATCGCGCCTGTCTTTCCTTCTCCTTCCCTTCTCCCCCCCCCCTCTCTCTCTTTTCGACCCTCCCCCGCGCTTCCTCCCTCTCCTTGCCCCGCGGGGGCTGCAGCGTCGCCTTTTAACAGTGTATTCTCGTGTCAAGTGTATCGACATCTCCGTGTGTTCATCTCCAGTGCGTCGCAACTCGTGTCGTCACCACCTATATCATCGTGTGACTTCGTGTGTCCAGTGTTGTCTCTCCATGTGGATTTTATCGCCACCTTGGCACAGACTGTTTTTAATTTGCTTATGTGTGTCAGTCTCTCTTGTTCATGTGTCTTAAGTCTGCAGTATTGTCTCCAATGTCCAGTTTGTAAGTCTTCCATTTTTCCTCCGTACCATGTTTTCATACTCATTGTTTTTAACTTCATGTCTTTGTTCTTTTTATCTCGCTTGTCATGTGTCTGTTCTCTCGGCTGAAGAGCAGCGCTGATGCTGCTGCCAGCCCGCCGACGAAAGTCGGAGTGAAATTACCAATAAAGAAAAAAAAAAAAAATACACTCAGCTTCAAATAGCGGCCCTCTAAATTTCCTCAACAGAAATTCACGAAAAGAACGTCGTCTTTCCGCCAGCGATCTCCAATTGAGTTGCCGGAGTATTTCCGTGCCACTCGCTTATTGGTCGAACCTACCAGTAACACATCTAGCTGTTCGCCTCTGAATTGCCTCTATGTCTTCCTTTATACTAATCTGCTGCGGGTCCCAAACAATTGAGCAATACTCAAGACGTGGTCGTGCAAGCGTTTTATACGCGGTATCCTTTACAGGTGAAGTACATCTTCCCAAAATTCTCCCAATAAACCGAAGTCGCCTGTCCGCCTTAGTCACGACTGTCCTTACATGTTTCGTTCCATTTCAATGTTACGCCTAGATATTTGAACGACGCGACAAGATCAAGAAGCTCACTACTAGTGCTGTGTTCCAATATTATGGGATTTGTTTTTCCTACTCATGCGCATCACCTTACATTTTTCTACATTGAGAGCTAGTTGCCATGCTTCGCACCAACTAGAAATATTGTGTAAGTCATCCTGTATGCTATTACAGTCAGTTAAAGACGACACGCTCCCAGACACCACAGCATCATCAGCTAACTGCCGCAAATTACTACTTACTCTGCCCATCAGATCATTTACATAGATCGAACATAATAGAGGTCCTATCACACTCTCCTGGGGCACGCCTGACGATACACCTGTTACCGTGGCCCTTTACGGTAGTCTTGTGTAGTTCACGAACGAACTAGTTGGAACAGCGCTCCTACAGGCGAACTACGCAAACTAGTTCGCAGATCCCTCGCCTCTTAGTTCGTCCGCTCCTTTTCCGAATGCTGACGGGGAACAGCCAGAGGACGCGAGAGCGCGCAGAATCGCGTGATTCCCTTCTGAGATGCAGGTCAACTGTTGTTTCATAGTTCACTACCACAAGAAAACTATTTTAAAAATAAAGTACTACGAGTACTCTTTATGCAAAGTAGTTGAATACCATTGTATCACCCATTCGTGTAAATAACTGGTTTATTTGCCTAAGTATTTGATGTCAAATTGCCCAAAAATACGGGTAATAGCACACGCTTTGGCAACACTGATTCATTATATAAAAAAGCTGAAATAAAAAATAGCTCTTCTAGTAGCGATAGCAAAAGCTAAAAATAGCGGACGAACTAGACGGAGCGGATGAACTAGGAGCAGCGGACGATTGTGCCAAACGTATCTCGCTTCATAGTTCGTTGGATTCTTTTCCGAAGACCGACGGGCAATAGTGAAAGGGCCCGTAGCAGAATTAAAAATCATGTGTTTGCCTTTTGCTGATGAGTCATTTCGAGGTGAGCGTCTGCCTGCTAGATTACATAGTTTCAGTGCTAGAAAATTTCTGTTTTGATGTGTTCTGCACTCTACGATATCTGACTAATAAATTCCATAATGCCAAGATATAGAGATTAAAGTTAAACGCGAGAAATTAACCACAAACTGTGTCTTTTGGTTTGCGTGATATCGTTAGCGGCTCAAGCGTATGAAGCAGCTAGGTGGAGGAACTTCACCCTCCTGCACGCGCAGACTACGCTGCTCAGCCGTCACTGGGAGCGGACGAACTAAAAGAGCGAACTAGTTCGCGGCAGAGCCGCGAACTAAAGTGAGCGCTCCCGATCGCGAGCTATTATGCGCAAATCTACTTTATGGTACCTTAAGCCGGCGGCACACGGAGCGTGCGTCTGAACGTACGACTAAACGCTCGCAGACGGCGCATACGAAATGAAAGGAATGGAATTCTAGCTTTACCTCTACTAAAACTCTTATTTCAACGCTTGTTTACACGTTCGTCATGTCATCTAATGTAGGCCTACTTAAGTAGTTATGAAATATCTACGAACATACGACTCTTAGAAAGGTTGCATGTTATAAGTACAACAAATTATAGAAGTTTCATGTCAAACTGTGTTATGAAATTATAAAAGGCCTTTACACAAGACAAACATTATTGCAGCAGTATCACTGTTGATTAATTGCAGGTCATTCTTCCTCTATCAATGTTGCTATTCAGTCGTAGAATCCTTAGAAGGTGTTAAATGCAAGTTGTGAAGCAACGAAGTGCGTATTTTACTCTAACAAGGAAAGTACTTTCGCTCGAACAAACAAAAATACACCAAAATCGTATGATGACCTACTGGTACGCCAGAAGTGACGGTGCAGTGTACCTCTGAAGTTGCGTTTAGCGACATTTGTGTGGTGAAGTGTTTCTAATCTATTCTCATATATCTGCACTATAATATATACCAGAAAACATGTGAATTATTCATCTTCTACACCAAGAACGTATTCACGAAGAACGGCTCTTAGGAATTTCATCTCAACTAATCGCAATACATTAGTACGATTGATTACCAATCGGCGACCCATCTGACGCTTCACTACACAAATAACGTCACAAAACGCAACTTCAGAGGCAGAACGCACTGTCCCTATTGGTCCAGACTGGCGTACCGGCAGGTCAAAGTGCAATGCGGCGTGGCACACGCAGAGACCTCTAATGGGCAACTGCAGAGTTTTGCAGATGCGAGAGTATCGCTAGTGCAATAAGGGACCTCTATATTATCTCTCACACGATTTTGGTATATTTGTGTTTGTTAGAGCCCGAGTATTTTCCTTGTAAGGTGCGAACTCTCCTGTTCATGAAACTAATCCAACAAACTTACTCCTCAGAGAATGTGCATGTATGTTCACATAGCATCGAATTAATAAGAAATTCTTCGTGCCTTTCAGGAAACTCCGGGAAAAAATGTGTTCGTGTTTGGTGGGCCTTGAGCTTTGGTACAGAGGCGCAGGATCGCTTCTGCCTGCCTTACGTCTCCTACCACTAGTAACCATCTGTACGTAGGTAACAGACTTGGTGTATACATTACTAGTATATATATATAGGTGGCTGACATGTAATTACAAAAAATCATGCAAAGGACAATTCAGTTTGACTGGTTTTCAGTGCTCCGTTGCTTTCAAACAGGATATTTCTGTAATACGGAATCTTTTTATCCACATATAAAATGATTCCAGTCATTTACTCCAACAAACACTTACTATAATGACCGGGTTGAGAGATTCTCAATTTACTCAGTTACTTTTACTTGCTTCGAAATGGTTTATATAAGACCTAAGTTATATACATAAAACCCATCAATTACGAGTATCTGTTACCGTCTTTATCACTCTGTAGGAAAGAGCTGTCACCCTTCCCCCGGATAGCCATATGGTGTGACGTTGGTGTCATTCTCCCACTCACGTTGGAAATTTCTGGCATGCTTGATATTTCCCTACACTTTAGGAAAGCATCGCCAACGTGCGGTTCGTACGTAGTGACATCAGAAACTCGACACATTGCTCTTACTCGTTCAGCTACACGCTCCGTGTGCCGACGGCATTAGATTTGACTTATACGATGTAGCCAGTTTTCCTCCTCAAAGCAGTATTACGATTACATCAGTTCTGATAAGTTCCAAGTAAGAAACCAAATTTGGCACGAATTGAATAATAATTTTTCTGAATTTCCCGTGGCAATCATTTTACCAGTCGTGACGCTTTACTCTGAAGTATGTTAGCATTTCATTACGATAAAAAGTACCAAGCGGTACACTTAGATTTAAGTCAGCTCTGAACATGTTGTTGTGTAGAGCATTAGAGACAGGTATTTCTATATCGGTGCACATAGAGCCAGTTAAAACAACCTCTTGGAAAACATTGAGTGTAATTTTTGTAAATGAATACCACTGTAACAGGTTGATGTACTTAAAACTGTCTTTCGGAATATTTAGAGATATACAAACAGGATTAAATAAAGCTGCAGCAAAAGTTGTTTACCTCCAACAGTGACATACATTAACATAATGCTCGACCACGTCCCTCCTGCATCAAATCCCCAGGGCAGGAGGACAGTGGGTTGGGCGGGGTGACTTCGATATCTTAAATAGGAACCACAACCTTTTTTTTTCAGGTTTCCAATCTCCAGGAAAACTTTTTAATGATTTTTTTGTTTCATGATAAATGGCACTCTGATCACAAAAAAAAAAAAAAAAAAAATAAATAAATAAATAAATAAATAATGAGTTGAAAATTCGTGAGAAACAGTACTACCTCGAAAAAATTTACATCGGCCTTCTTCCAGTTGCATAAATATTGTAGGATTGCTATACGTCGTTGCAGATGGAATATTCCTTTCATGGAACTGATTAGCGCATCTTTCACGAGCTTCTTCGTCATTTACACGAGCCTCAAAATATGGAGAAAAATATCAACTCTCTCTGCAGTAGCTAACATCATGCAACGATGTAGAAATGTGTACTGTTCGAATCACTTTAGTACAATTAACAGTCTGGCTACAGACTGAGAACATGGTCATAATCTGTGCTTCATTCGATTGTGGGAGGTGTAATATGATAGCATGACCCAAAATAATATCAAAATGTTCTTCGATTTACCTAATCTGATGTGGGTGTGTGTGTTGTTGAGATATTACCTGCCGCACGGGAGTAGCCGAGTGGTCTCGAACGCCACGTTGCGGATCGCGCGGCCTTCCACGTCGGAGGTTCGAATCCTCCCTCGGGCATGGATGTGTTGTCCTTAGGTTAGTTTAACTTAGTTTAAGTAGTTTGTAAGAGTAGGGACTGATGATCAAAGTAGTGTGGCCCCATAGAATTACAAAAATTTGAACATTTTTTTGTGATATTGCCGTTTTTCAACAACTTTGAAAATGAAGATTTCTATTTCAGATTTCAGCCGCCCCCTCCTGCTACGTTTCTGGTGCAAGGGGGGGGGGGGGCGAGCTTTAGGCTAATAAATGTCCCTCTTCGAGGTGAACAACTTGAATTGCAACTCTATTTGTAGTTTTTCAGATATTCCGAAAAGCTCTGTATGAGGAAAGACGAAACTTCTGATGAAAGTTCTACGCTTATTAATATACTTTGGAACGTCGCTTTCAGATTTGTGTAAAAGTAAGATCTTCGTAATCCCACTTCGCTCTCGAAGGCGTCACTTGACCTACTAATACCGCAGGATAAGTAGACGTTATGTAGTGTTCTATGATTGTAGCATCTGATAAGTGATCTGCCAATAAAATTAGCGTCGGCTAAATTCTCCGTAACGAATGAATATGACGGAACGAGCCCCTTTTACTGGTCCAGGAATGGTAGGTGTTTCATAGTGATGAAAATCCTTCACGATTCTCTCTCCGCTTATTTATTGCATGACTAAACAACGAAGAAGTTCTTCGGTGTATAAAGTTCTACTACAACATGGCTAATCATTCCTAAACATTTGACGGTATTTCTGTTTGCTATAGTCTTTCGACATAAGTGAAATTGGAATAGTAATCGATGCCGTTGCTGTTTTGGGAGTGAAACTTCATAGCCTGAGTATTATTGAAGTCTATGAGGACAATTACACAGAAGCATATTGTGATCAGCCGCACGGAATGTCCGACGTAGACCACTGCAATAATTGTGCGACAGCACTCAGTAGATGAACTCGCAGAAATCACCTCGACATCAGACAATTTCGTCCCAGTGGTAAATCTAGTGCACCTGCATTTTGCCCACTATACTACAGAGCGGAACTTGTAGCAATTTCCTGAGCATGATTTTCCACGTATATTTCCCTCCATTCATTTACTCTCGCCGATACGAATATTTTACCATTTATTGGAATTTTCCTAACGAACATTTCGAATTCTCTGTTTCCTACTTTTGCAAGTTGTCTACAAGAAATTGTGGTGTGTTGTTGTTAAAAGAAAATTTCTTTTAGTTTGCAGCCGTTTCTGACTACGTGTGTAAATGAACATTGAGTCACTTTCATACTGATACAATAAAAAACTATTGTTGATAAATCTACACAATAAAATTTCCTACAAATTAATCTGGCTAAGTTAGTTTCATGTGTTATAAGTGTGTGTTTCGTGTATCTGTATCTACTACTGATTGAAAGCAAAAGCAAACGTTTGTGAGAACTTGAAATTAATCAAATTAAATTCAAATTAATGTCCTAGAATAAAAACTGATCAACATGGTGGAGCTGAGATACTGCTTAGATAATCCATAGCATACAGATAATACTTTTTCTGATAAGCAATGCAAGCTGCAATTTTTGATTTTCTCATAAATGTATGTGAGCAGGTAGAAATAACGACACTGACACCAGTAGGTTGCTGTCACTATTTTAAAGAACGTTGATTAACTGGGATGCACGTTACTATATCTTCTACACTGTTAGTAAAACATTGACTGGCATTATTGGAATAACATGAATAAAACATGTCACTTAATTTTTTTAATCACACAATCATATTTACATATCTACATCTACTTAAAAACCCTGCAAATCACATTGTAGTGCACGGCACAGGGTTCATCGAACCACTTTTATGATATATCTCTAACGTCCCTTTCCGTAACTGCATGCGGGGAAAAAGGAACACAGAAATCCTTCCGTTTTAGATTTGATTCTCTTATTTTCTTACGATGATCATGTCTCCCTACATTGATGGCTGCTAAAAATATATGTACGCTTTCGGAAGAAAAAGTTGGTGAAAGAAATTTCAAAAATCAATCTCGCCGCAAGAATTAATACCTTTCTTTTAACAATTTCCACCCCAAATAGTGCTTCATTTGCGTGAGACTCTTTCCCCTAGATCGCGATAATACAAAACTAGTTGCCATTCACTGAACTTTCTCTAAGTGTTCCGTGAGTCCCACTTGGTGGGGATTCCATAACGCGTAGCAATACTCGAAAAATGGACGCACAAATGTAGTGTATGCTATATCTTTAGTAGAACTGTAGCATCGTCTAAGTGTTCAACAAATTAAACGTAGCTTTGGTTCGCCTTCCCTATGTGTTGTCTCCAATTTATGTAATTCGTAATTGCAATTCCTAGGCATTTAATTGAATTTAACTGGTTAATGGTGTTTAAAGAATATTAACGGATTTCTTTTAGTGCTAATATAGATGACTTCATATTTTTGATTATTTAGGGTCAATTGGAAATTTTGGCACCATGCAGATACCTTAACTGAATAATTCTGCAGCGGCTTATGTTCTTCTGGTGACTTCACTAAGCGATAAATGACTGCATCATCCGTGAACAGACTGACAGGGTGGGTCACATTGTCTCCTGTATCTGATAATAATAATTAGTAATAGTAGGGGTCCTGGGGAACGTCACATAACGCTTGTGTTTCGCTCGATGACTTTCCACTAGTTAACAACGTACTGTGACCTTTCTAACAGGAAATCACGAATCCAGAACTGTTGAGATATTCCATAACCACGCAATTTGTCTTGAAGATGCTTGAGAGGCAAGTGTCCAAAATCTTCCTGAAGTCTACAAATATGGAATAGATTTGAGAATCCTTGTCTTTTACACTCATCACTACATGCGATAAACAGCTAAACAGCAAAATCAATAGTTTCTGAATCCGTATCGTCTATGGGTCAATAAGTCGTACTCTTAGAAGTAGTTCATAATGTTTCGGGAAAATATATGTTCTAAATTCCCGCTGTAAACCGATACTTATGATACAGGCCTGTAATGCGAATCTTTCTTAAAGCTTTTCTTTAATTTTGGAGTGACGTGTGCAACTTTCCAGTTCTTGGTTACTGATATTTAGCCGATGGAACGGTAGTATATGACAAGTACTGCATGAGTATACTCTGCAAGCAACGTCATTGGTATACAATCGGCCCCCCGTGAAGCTTACTTTTGCTAAGTGATTTAAGTCAAAAATGAAAAAGTGAACAAAATCTCAACCAAACAGTTCCGTTCAAATGGTTTATACTCATAAACCTTGACCCAGATTATGGCAAAAGTAATTTTGTCTTCTTCAGAATGTTTTCCCTGAAAAAATAACAGACAGTGTATATGAATAATAGTAATTTTTTTTCTTCATTGTTATTTCAAGCCCCTGGTGGGGTGAGCTGGCAGCGCAGGAGAGGCTCTATAGCCTACAGTATATAATACATTAACAGAAGAACAAAATATAGAAAGGAGGACAAAACAGGAGAATATAAAAACATAGACATGGCGAAAATTTGAAGAAAAACATTGTGTAAACGGAGTGAAACAGTGAAGTTCTTATGTACATAAAGGCGACGAAAAATGGCGAGACACAACACTAAAGCACTGAGGGACGCAGACAGTAAAAAAAAAAAAAAAAAAAAAAAAAAAAAAAAAAAAAAAAAAAAAAAAAAAAAAAAAAAAAGGTCGCGTGAGATGCGGGATGGCCGTTCGCAGTTCGGTTAAAACACACTCCGACGGAACAATGACAGTTCACACGCAAATGTTAAATGATGACGAACGTGGACAGGGGAGGAGCATGAGATGAGTCAGAGAAGGTTGGAGGGGGGAACGGTAGCGGAGGAGGGCGCGTGGGCGAGTAGAGGAGGAGGTACGAGGGGCCACAGGGCAGTGAGGGAAAGTACTGGATATCCCAGGAAGCTGTAAGGAGTGGGGGGATACCAGAGGGGGCGGTACATGCAAGGGGAAGGGAGGGGGGATGAGAGTGAGGACGTGAGGTCCTCTAGGGGGATCAAGGAGGTACGAGGAGGAGGAGGAGTAGTTAGAGGTTCAGAGCTGGTAATAGAGATAAATTTGTAGGTGAAGGACATCGTCAGGAAGGGGGAGGGTGCGGAAATTGTCATGGGAAAGGGTAAGGAGGATAGACAAGTGGAGAGCAGGGGGGGGGGGGTACAGTGGTAATGGCGCGGCAATGGACTAGGTTTGGTGAGGAGAGGATGGACATAAGTGTGAGGAGGATCCAGTTTCCGGTAAAGGAAACGGAGACAAAGGTGTTCAAAGAAGAGGACAAGGTGGGGAAATGGAATGAGGTCATAGAGGAGCTGCATGATGGATGGGGCGTATGAAGGGCTATGGACTGCGAGGCAGAAGACGTGCTGTTCCAATATCTCTAATGACTAGTAGAAAGATGGGGTAGGGGGGGGGGCAGAGATCCAGGCTGGATGGGAGACAAAGAGGATGGTGCAGGGATTTGTATGTATATAGGATGGTGGAGGGGTTCAGGCCCCAGGTTCGTTTAAAAGGACTTTGAGGAGGCGGAGACAGGAGAGGGCTTTTTCTTGGATGGTATGGTGGTGGTGTGGGGTCCAGGTACTTGAGGATGGGAGTGAGGCGGATAGGACAGTTATGGAGGGTGAGGTAGAAATCACGGGGGCATAAGGAATAATCGCCAGGATTTATAGATAGGAGCCAGTGGATGCACCATGTGGTGAAAAGGTCAAGATGGTCTTGGAGAAGGCGGTTGGAACGGGCGGGGGTAGGATCTAAGGGAAGGAAAGCGGTATCATCAGCATACTGGAAGGGGTGCATGGGGAGAGCAGGCTTGGAATATCTGCGGTAGATAGGAGATAAAGGAGACGAGAAACGACGGAACCTTGGAGCACCCAACAGCGAGATAGAAAAGTCGGAAATCGGTGTTGCGGATGGCAACATAGGTACGACGATCGGAGAGGATAGAGGCAATGATCTGGACAAGGTTGATGGGCAAATCGTAGGTTTGGAGTTTGAAGAGCAGGCCAGAATGCTAGATCCTGTTCGAGGTCTAGGGAGACAATGATGGCAGAACGACGGGAATTGAGGAAGAGGAGTTGGGTAAGGCGAAGGAGTTGCTTGTCAGTGGAGAAGGAAGGACGAAAGGCACATTGGTTGTCAGGGAGAACGTGGTGAAGCTGGAGGTGGCGATCGATGTAACGGGGTAGGATGGATCCGAATACCTTGCTGAATACTGGCGTGAGGCTAATTGGACTGTAGAAGAAGGCATTGGAAGGGGGGGGGGGGGGTTGTTAGGTTTAAGAAACATGAGGACATGGGAGATTTTCCATAGATGGGAGTAGTAACTGGTGTAAAGAATGGTGGTATCGAGGGTTGCTAGAGTGGTCAGGTAAGGCAGGGGCATTCACGGAGGTGGCGATAGGTGATGTGGTCGTGGCTGGGAGCTGTGTTGCATTTCGTGCAGAGTATCAGCTGTATATCGTGTGCAGTGATACGTGTGTTTATGTCTGAGGGGGGGATTGGGTCCCAGGTATTGGTAGCCAGGGGCTAGGGGGGGGGGGGGTAGAGAGAGACTTCCGTTTTCTCACGAACGTCCGGAAAAAAGGAAATAATCTAAGTGTGGATTGCCTGGGATGGTAAAGATGTGGGAAAGAAAGGAGGTGACATGGTCAGAATCAGCAAGTACGGCTTGGTAACAGTGTAGGAGGGGATAGGAGAGGGTGGGTTGGGAGCCAGTAAGGCGATGGAAGGCTTTCCATTACGAGGAGGAATCTATGAGAATGTGGGCATTAAGACGTGTAACTGTCTGTCGCCAGTCTCGTTGGTTTTTAACAGTCAAAAGACTGCACACGTGTCACTGCAGTTGCTGGTGGCGTAGAAGTTAACCCGGTCACGGGTGCAGAGAGTGGTAGAGGCGGTGGGATTCCCAGAGGAGTAGGACTGACTCTGGGAGAAATGTGGTGCAGTGAGGTTGTGTGGCTTTAGTGGGAACGTAGGGTTGTACGGCGTCAGACAAGGTCTATTGGAGGAGGTAGTCAGCGTCGTCTATGTCTGCAGGTGAATGGAGGGGAAGGGGTTGGCATTCGACCTGATGGTGAGGGACAGGCGGAATGCATCCCAGTCTGGGAAAAAAGAGCCGTTACTGTTCCCTTGGACGTGCAGTTCTACTGTATAAATATACTAGCTTAAACCCGCGGCTCCCCTCGCGTGTTGGTTGATTATGTTAGATAAGCTATCTTTCAGTAGTGTGATATTTATATATTCTTATATTTCCTATTCTTATGTGATTCCTTACAGAGAAAGCGCTGAAGACATTGTAGCACGCATAGACCAAAGATATGTTCTGTGGCATCACGTTTCGCTGTATGTAACCTCCTTGCTATGTAGTCGCAAACGTCATCGTTGGCCTTCAGTCCAAATTTTATTTTTTATAATTTGTCGACTTTCAACTACCATATCATCCACCCCTTTTAGCTATCGACATGGAACTGCTATGGTGTACAACGGGAGACTTCGGACAACAATTACACACAGACCATTCGTTTGCGTTCTGTAGTTTTAGCTGCAGAGCGAAATATTAACACACACACACGCAGAATTTTAAACACCGATAACTTTCCATCTCAATATACTCCACTGTTTTCATTGTCAACACTCAAGCAACAATACAACCGATAAAACCATTTTCAAAGAGTGAATATAATTTTCAAAGAGTAGTTATTGTTTGCATTTCGCGTTATATTCTTCAAATTACTAAATATCTATCAGATCGCTATAAAACCGTGCCTAAAACCTTCCTCAGGTATAAATTAGTAACTGGACATATATTTAAGTCTCTGCGTCTTGTCGTTCGGACGTGATAAGCGTACACCGAAAAGATATTCAAATTATTATATATAGATAAACAGCTATGCGATCGTCATAAAACCGTGCCTAAAGCCTTCCCCGGGTAGACATTAGTAACTGTACAATTTTTTAGCTCTTTATGTCTTGTGGTTCAGACGTGATAAACGTACACCGAACAGACATTCACAATTATAGATATAGATGAAGATAATGATGGCAACCTCTTAGATAAATAATGCGGCGGTAAAATAGGAGGATGCCGTCATCAAGAAAGACCTTCTATAGATAAGGGGGGAATATTATACCCCAGGGAGGTTAGAAAATTTAAAAAGGGAAATGGATAAGTTTGATATAGAAGGGATTAGTGAAGTTCAGTGGAACGAGGAACATGATTTTCTGGTCAGGCAGATACAGGATTATAAATACAAAATCAGTTGGAGATGTTACAGGGGTAGATCTCATAATGAATAAGAAAAAGCAACGCGAGTAAACCACTATGAGAAACACAGTGATTATATTATCGTAGTCATGATAGATGCGAAGCCAACACTGACTACAATAACACAAGTTTACATGCCCACGATTTCTGGCGATGATGAGAAAATCTAAGAAATGTATGAGGAGTCAAAGCGAATAATTCAGATTTTAGGGAGAGGAGAACTTTGACAGTAGACTGGAATTCGGAAGTAGGAAATGGAAGGAAAAATAGTAGGTGAATATGAACCGGAAAAAAGAATGAAAAAAGAAGCCGCCCGGTAGATTTTTGTACGTAATATAATATGATCATAACAAACACTTGATTCAGAATCATGAAAGAAGGTTTCATAGGCAGAAGAGACCAGGAGACACCGCAAGATACCAAATACAACGGCGAGACATAGATTTCGGAATTAGGTTTCAAACTGTAAGGCATACTCAGGGGCCGATATAGACTCTGACCATAACTTGTTGGTCATGAACTGTAGGCTGTAACTTAAAAAACCACAAAAAGCTAGGAGAATAAAAAGATAGGACTTGGGTAAATTTTAGGAACCTTATGTTCTTGAGAATTTCTCTGGGAGATTTAGCCAACAATCGAAAGAAACGAGTGAAAATAAAACAATAAACGAGAAATAAATAGCTTTCAGAGATGAGATAGTTCAGGCAGCGGGGGAAGAAATAGGTAGAAAAGCAAGACTTACAAAAATCTTTGGTAAATGCAGTACAGACGACTAAGAAATAAGGCAGACAGGAAGTGCAGAATGGCTAGGCAGGAGTGGCTAGAAACCAAATGCAAGTCTGTGGAAGATCTAGGGGAAAATAGATATCGGCCACAGGAAAATAAAAGAGACATTTGGAGACAAGGAAAGAAGCTGTATGAATATCAAGAACTTAGATAGAAAAATAGTTCTGAGTAAAGAAGGAAAGTTGGACCGAGTATATGGAGGGTCTCTACAAAGGAAATGAACTTAGAGACATTATTGTATGAAGAGAAGAGGAAGAAGATGAAGATGAAATGGGAGATACTATACTGAGATATGAATTTGACAGATAACTGTAAGACCGATATGGAAAGAAGGACCCTGGAGTATATGACATTCCCTCAGAGCTACTGAAGTCTCTGGGATAACCAGCCATGACTAAGCCTTTTCACTTGGTGCTTAAGATTTATGAGACAGGTGAAATAGCCTCAGACTTTAAGAAAAATTACTAACCCCCATTCCAAAGAAATCAGGCACAGACAGGTTCGAAAATTACAGAAACATCAGTTTAATAAGTTATGGTTGCAAAATTTCAACACGAATAATTTACAGAAAGATGGAAAGGCTGATGGATGCTGACCTCGGGGAAGACGTTCGGATTCAGAAGAAATGTAAGAACGCAAGAGGCACTACTAACCTTACGACGTATCTTAGAAGATCGATTATGCAAATGCCAACCTACATTTCTAGTTATTCTCTGACTGCAATCTCTTACAAGCTGCTGATGATTTACGTATTTTATATTTTGAGTAAGTACTATGTTTCATGTACTACTTAACATCCATTATTTAAATAACTTAAGAAGACCACATTGTATAATTTTATATGACCAGCTGATGGTGGCACAGCCCATTGAAACCAGTTGTCATAAAATAAATAATTACAGCGTGATCTTGGCTTTTTACGATTGAAGATAATTAATTTATCGGATCGCCTCCACAACCTGCAAGTGTACATTTCCGACTTTTGTAGATTTGGAGAAAGTTTTTGACAATGTTGATTTGAATACATCTTTCAGTTTCTGAAAACAGGGGTACTATGTAGGGAACTATTCACAACTTTTATATCAAACAAACAGCTGTTATTAGAGTTGAAGGGCATGAAAGGGAAGCAGAGATCGAGAAGCGAGAAAGGCAGGGTTGTAGCCTTCCTACTATGTCATTCAATTTCTACATGAGCTAGCTGTGAAGGAAGGGGAAGACAAATTTTGCGAATTTAATTAGGGCGAAGAAATATAATCATTGCGTTTTGTGGATGACATTGTAATTCTGTCAGATGCAGCAAAGGACCTGGAAGAGAAATGGAACGGAATGGATAGTATGTTGATTGGAGCTTATAACATGAACATTAAGAAGAGCAAAACAATGGTAATGGAATGTATTATTAGAAAATTTGGTGATGCTGAAGGAATTATATTACTTAACGGAAAAATAAAGTTGGTAAGTGAGATTTGTTACTTGGGTAGTTAATAACATATGATTGGTCGCATTAGAGAGGAACAATAATTGCAAGGAAAGCGTTTTTGAAAAACAGAACTTTGCTCCCATAGAATATTAATTTAAGTAAGGAAGTCACTCCCATGAACCACAGACATTGCCGAGGTGGGGTGGCTTGCGTGCCTCAACGATACAGATAGCCGTACCGTAGGTGCAACCACAGCGGAGGGGTATCTGTGGAGAGGCCAGACAAACGTGTGGTTCCTGAAGAGGGGCAGCAGCCTTTTCAGTAGTTACAGGGGCAACAGTCTGGATGATTGACTGAGCTGGCCTTGTAACATCAGCTAATGTGGCTTTGCCACACAGCTACTGCGAACGGCTGAAAGCAAGGGGAAACTACAGCCGTTATTTTTCCCGAGGACATGCAGCTCTACTGTATGAACATATGATGATGGCATCCTCTCGGGTAAAATATTCCGGAGGTAAAATAGTCCCCCATTCGGATCTCCGGGCGGGGACTACTCAGGAGGATGTGATCATCAGGAAAGACAATACTGGCATTCTACGGGTCGGAGCGTGGAATGTTAGATCCCTTAATCGAGTAGGAAAATTAGAAAATTTAAAAAGGGAAATGGATAGGTTGAAGTTAGATATAGTGGGGATTAGTGAAGTTCGGTGGCAGAATGAACAGGATTTCTGGTCAGGTGAATACAGGATTATAAATACAAAATCAGTTGGGGGTATCACAGGAGTAGGATTGATAATGAATAAGAAAATAGTAATGCGGGTAAACTACTATGACCAGCACAGCGATCGTATTATCATTGTCAAGATAGATACGAAGCCAACACCGACAACAGTAGTACAGGTTTATGTGCCAACTAGCTCTGCCGATGATAAGGAGATCGAAGAAATATATGAGGAGCTAAAGGAAATTATTCAGACAATTAAGGGAGAGGAAAACTTAATTGTTATGGGAGACTGCAATTCGGTAGTAGGACAAGGAAGGGAAGGGAAGATAGTGGGTGAATATGGTCTGGGCAAAAGGAATGAAAGAGGAAGCCGCCTGGTAGAATTTTGCACGGAACATAATTTAGTTATAAAAAACACCTGGTTTAAGAATCACAAAAGAAGGTTGTATACGTGGAAGAGACCAGGAGACACCGGGAGATACCAGATAGATTTTATAATGGTAAGACATAGATTTCGGAACCAGGTTTTGAAGTGTAGGACATACCCAGGGGCAGACATAGACTCTGACCATAACTTGTTGGTTATGAACTGTAGGCTGAAACTGAAGAAACTACAGAAAGGTAGGAAAATAAGGAGACGGGACCTAGATAAATTGAAGGAACCTAAAGTTCTTAAGAATTTCAGAGGGAGCTTCAGGCAACAATTGACAGAAACAGGGGAAAATAAAACAGTTGAGGAGGAATGGGTAAAATTGAGAGATGAAATAGTGAATGCAGCAGAGGACAAAATAGGTAGGAAGGCAAGACCTACAAAGAATCCTTGGATATCACAGGAGATACTAAATTTAATCGATGAAAGGAGAAAATATAAAAATGCAGTAAATGAAACAGGCAAAATGGAGTACAGACGACTAAGAAATGAGATTGACAGGAAGTGCAAAATGGCTAAGCAGGACTGGCTAGAAGGCAAATGCAAGGATGTAGAAGAATGTATAAATAGGGGAAAAATAGATACAGCCTACCGGAAAATAAAAGAAACATTTGGTGATAAGAAAAACAGCTCTATGAATATCAAGGACACTGATGGAAAACCAGTTCTCAGCAAAGAAGGGAAAGCTGAAAGGTGGAAAGAGTATATAGAGGGGCTCTACAAAGGAAACGAACTTCGAGACACTATTGTAGGAAGGGAAGAGGATGTAGATGGTGATGAAATAGGAGATACTATACTGAGAGATGAATTTGACAGAGCACTGAAAGATCTAAGTCGAAACAAGGCCCCTGGAATAGATGATATCCCGTCAGAGCTACTGAAGTCTCTGGGAGAACCAGCCATGACAAAATTGTTTCACATTATGTGTAAGATGTATGAGACAGGTGAAGTACCCTCAGACTTTAAGAAAAATGTTATAATCCCCATTCCAAAGAAAGCGGGTGCAGACAGGTGTGAAAACTACAGAACTATCAGTTTAATAAGTCATGGTTGCAAAATATTAACACGAATTATATACAGAAGGATGGAAAAGCTGGTAGAAGCCGACCTCGGGGAAGATCAGTTTGGGTTCAGGAGATATGTAGGAACACGGGAGGCAATACTCACTTTAAGCCTTATCCTAGAAGATAGATTAAGAAAAGGCAAACCAACATTTCTAGCTTTTGTAGATTTGGAGAAGGCTTTTGACAATGTTGATTGGAATAAACTCTTTCAAGTTCTGAAGCAAGCAGGAGTAAAATATAGGGAGCGTAAGGTTATTTACAACTTGTACAAAAACCAAACAGCGGTTGTCAGAGTTGAAGGGCATGAAAGGGATGCAGTGGTTGGGAAGGGAGTAAGACAGGGTTGTAGCCTTTCCCCAATGTTGTTCAATTTGTACATTGAGCAAGCTATAAAGGAAAGCAAGGAGAAATTTGGAGAAGGAATTAAAGTTCAGGGTGAAGAATTAAAAACATTGCGTTTTGCCGACGACATAGTAATTCTGTCAGATACAGCAAAGGACCTGGAAGAGCAATTGAACGGAATGGATAGTGTGCTTAAAGGTGCATATAAGATGAACATTAACAAGAGTAAAACTAGGGTAATGGAGTGCAGTGTAAGAAAATCAGGTGATGCTGAAGGAATTAGATTAGGTAACGAAACAATAAAGGAGGTAGATGAGTTTTGTTACTTGGGCAGTAAAATAACAAATGATGGTCGCAGTACAGATGATATAAAATGCAGAATGGCAATGGGTAGAAAGGCGTTTTTGAAAAAGAGAAATTTGTTAACATCGAATATTGATTTAAGCCTAAGGAAGTCCTTTCTGAAGGCATTTGTATGGAGTGTTGCCTTGTATGGGAGTGAAACATGGACGATTAGCAGTGTGGACAGAAAGAGGATTGAGGCTTTTGAAATGTGGTGCTACAGAAGAATGCTGAAGATTAGGTGGGTGGATCACGTAACTAATGAGGAGGTACTGAACCGAATTGAGGAGAAAAGAAATTTCTGGCATACCTTGACTAAAAGAAGGGATAGATTGGTAGGACACATTCTTAGACATCAATGAATTGTGAATATAGCGTTAGAGGGAAGTGTGTGGGGTAAAAATCGCAGAGGGAGACCAAGAGACGCGTATAGTAAGCAGATTCAAGTGGATGTGGGTTGTCGTTCTTATGAGGAGATGAAAGGGCTTGCTCAGGATAGAGTAGGGTGGAGAGCTGCATCAAACCAGTCTCTGGACTGAAGACCACAACAACAACAACAACAAGGAAGTCTTTCCTGCAGACATTTGCGTGGAGTGTTGGCTTGTACGGAAGGAAAACATAGACGAGGAAAAGGATAGATGCTTTTGAAATGTGGTGCTACTGAAGAATGCTGAAGCTTAGGTGGGTAGATAGCGTTATTAAGGAAGAGGTACTCAACAGAATCGTGGAGGAAAGGAAACTTTGACAAACCTTGACTAAACGAAGAAATTGATTGTATGACACTTCTTCAAGAAATCGTGAATTTGGCATTGGAGGGAAGTGTGTGAGGGACAAATGGCAGAGGGAATCTAAGAAATGAATATAGTAAGCGGATTCAAATGTATGTGACTTGTTTTCTTATGAGGAGATGAAAAGGCTTGTTGATGGTTGAGTAAGGTGGAGAGCTCCATCAAACCAGTCTCCGCAATGATGACAAAAATGGAAATGGATCTTGAACCAGGGCACACATGGGACAAATGCTAGGTTTTTTCTTCACAACATAGTAATGTATATATTCTTTGAATACGAAATTGATTTCTCTGATATTCAATATTTTTAGTTTTTCTGAATATGGATGTATAAAACGAATGTGACAATTTGTACATGTATAAACTAGTATGTTCGTTAATTACTCGCACTGAAAGGTTGGATGGATCTGAATTATGTTTGGAGTAGAGATATCATATACTCTGAAATAACACATAAGTGGCACTCTGACGAATGGTTACATAAAAATTACGTCGACACTATTAGGCCGCCCACCATGAAAAATGCATACGGAGAAAGGTTTAACAGTCCTTACGGTAACATGTTCTGTAGGATGCAGAGTGTTATTCAGTAGTGTTAGACACCGTTTTATCTATCCATATGAAATTTGACAAATATTTGAAAATCATAAATAACAGCAGCGATGGAGTCACCGAGCGTTCCACGGGTCCTAGCTGAGGAGCACGCCGCTGCTTGCTGTCGTAGGATAGACTCCTTCTTCCTCGGGCATGGGTGTATTTGTTGTCCTTAGCATAAGTTACTTTAAGAAGTATGTAAGCCCAGGGACTGACGACCAGAGTGGTAAAGTCCCATAGATTTGCAAACGTTTTAACAAAATTAACATCATTATGTATGTATTTATGCGTGCAGGTATGTGTGTGTATGGAAACGCGCGCGCGCGCGCGCGCGCGCGCGCTCGTGTGTGTGTGTGTGTGTGTGTGTGTGTGTGTGTGTGTGTGTGTGTGTGTGTGTGTGTGACCGCGCGGGTCTGTGTGCGTGTGTGTGACTCCTAACCTTCCGATTTAAGCGAAATTTAATACCAATATTCTTCAACATTAGGAAATTATTACTGTGAGGATCAAGAATTGCATACGATATATAACACAGGAGTATTACGTTACAAACAATTAAAACTGCCCATCACGAGACACATGAGTAACGAGATTTTGTTGATCACTATTTGAGAATTGAGAGCACTTAGCATCTTGCAATAAACATTTCATATAATTTTAAACATTCACGAGACTTTAAATCGTTGACAACCGTTAATAAAAGATGAACCGAAATAATTTATCGTTCACTACTTTTCCGCTGTTCGTGCAGCAAAACTACGGCATTAAGGATGACGTTACAATTTATTACTTATGTACTCCTAACTACATTCGTGAGACATCTTAAAAACGGTATGCAAACCCAGAAAATGCAGGGAAACAGCACTAGTTTTCATACAAGGAGAAGGACAGGAAGTGGCATATAAGTAGGAAGCCGAAGACGGGACCAAGAGGAGATGGAGGGTAGGAGGAGATGTGTCGAGAGGGGGGGGGGAGGACCTGGACAGAGATAAGGGGACGTTGAAAAAATTGATTGAGGGAACAAAGGAGATGGACTGCTTGGGAACAAGATTAAATACGTAAAGTTGGAAATATGATAGATAATTGCAGAACCGTTAGTAGGAGAAGCAGAGAAGGAGAGAAGGTTATGTTCTTATTTTTGGTGGTGGTAGTGATGAAGAAGTTGGTAGAGGCAGACAGTAGTACGGAGCGATGAGAAACGGTGGCGGTGGGGGGTGGGGAGGGAGGTGGGCTGAATGGAGAGAGAGACCCAGAACGTTGTGAAATTGCTTTTTGCCAACACATTTTGTGATTTGAAACTCGATCGTGTAAAATTATGTTTGTAAATTGAACAGTGAGTTGCGAGTGAAATGCGATCAGCAAGCCATCCCCATCATCTCAAACACTGATGTTTTCTTTTTTTTTTTTTTGGTTCAGCGTGGTTTGCTGTGCCGCACGAGACTCGTGACGCAATAGGTCCAATAGACCACGTTTGCAGTGGCGCAGACACGTGAATAGTCACTTAGGACAATTTTATTTTCATACACAAATCTGCTTAACTGGGACTACCAGCGCAGAGTGGAGCTGGTGTGTTTCTATTTTTGAAACATGAGGTACTTTCTATGCATCGAATATTCGAAAAATTGTCGGAAACGCATTCGACATCTTCGACGGTTCTCAGAAGAGCGACAGGTAGGTACATCTGTCAGTATCATGAAGCAAATGATACGTGATATCGCTGTCCATGGTAATTTAATTTTCACTTGACCAGATTGCATTGTAGCGAAAACTATAAAAATGCGGACGTAGGAAGAGAGCGTACTTGTACAACCGTAGTAACAAAGACCAACAACGTTAGGCTTTATCAGTAGGGAAATATTATCCTCAAATGTAACAAGTAACGCTAACCTGTGTGTGTGAGAGAGAGAGAGAGAGAGAGAGAGAGAGAGAGAGAGAGAGAGAGAGAGAGAGAGAGAGAGAGAGAGATTCCAAACAGAATTTATGTGAGCCCCTCTCCCCTTGCCTTACCCTTTCTCTCTGCTCATAGTCATATATAACGTAAGGCGGTTGAAACTGCCATGCACAGCGATCTGTTTCATTGGTACTTTGTAAACGGTTTTTCGTCTTTCGGAATATTTAGACTGTAACCCATCTGCATTTCCTGATGAGAAACGAAAAATCCCTGTATATTATTTAATACAGTTTTCAGAAACAAATTACTCTGTCACTTCTGTAAATAATTCTGATAATAACAGCCCAGTTTTTATGAGTATTAATCTGTCTTGCTTTGAAAATAAAATATATATATCATCCGCAGCACATCATACTGAGCTGATTTCGAGGCAGAACTGCTTCAGTTGAATATATTTTCCTGTAATTATTTGTTCAGCAAAGTACCGCTGATGAAACGTTGTATAACTCACCGACAGAATTCCAGAGTTTAACTAACAATTTGTTAAACATTCTTTATAATTCGTGTTCGTGTGGTATTCAATATTTGAAATAATTCAGAGCACGTACTTCCGCATTCCAAGAGAGACAGCCAAATCCCCCAAATCTGTTGGTAAAGAATCAATTTAGTGTTTCGTCAACTACGACTTACCGTTACATCTACATAATTATGATATTAATATACCGTTATAGTCTATAACAAACCTCGAGGAACAGGATCACCCAATCTTACGGTTTTCGATCTGAATATTTTATTAAGATGCTATTGTCTTCCTATGTTTGTAGTTGCTGATAAAATACGTTAACAGTCGGAAGAGAAAGTTAAAAAAAATAAATTTCGCAAATGGACCTCGTCGCAACGAATAACGAATGATCTCCACTCCAACTCTCGCACCATTTCCGCGACATTCTCTCCCGTGTATCGCGATAGGCCTAAATGAGCTGTCCTACTCTAAAATTTCTCTACGTATAAAAGAAATCAGAAAATAAAAGCAACCGATCTACGCTGCATAATCATTATTAAACAATTATAGATCGCCCCACTTAACTATGAGTTCCTTATATTTTGTATGTATTTATTACCACAACCGGTTTCGAACTGCCTGACAGTTCATCATCAGGCGGTGTACATGCTTTAGATGTTGCTTATAACATTGTGGAACACGTTTGGCTGTGGGGAGAGAGAAAATTGTTATGTGTGAGCTTTGTCATTGGCACTAAATTTCAGTATTTGCACGTTTAAATTGTATTCCAAACAGCTACTTACAGTTGGTTCACATTTCTGATTGATGGGATGTGATTTTTCAAGCATTTTAGTGCTTAATAGATGCACACATAACACAACACTCGCTTTCTACATGTTTTACAAACATAAACAATTCAGAGATATGTACAGCTAATTGTCAAAGATCACAGTTGATGCATAGATATTATTTGAAACTAATTTATCAGCTACATTTTCAATGGTTTAAGTGTTCATAATTTCTATTTACAATATTTTCTTACAGTGGTGGCTCCTTTATTTCTTATTACTGTAACGGTAGCACTATTGTTACATGTGAAGAAAAATCCATAGATTGCATTTATAAGATTAAACATCTGCGGTTGGAGTAGCATTTGGGAATGGCAAAGAGGGGGAGGGGGGTAGGTGTTATGTGATCTAAGTATGTTTGGTGTCCTCAGGTATAAAGAGCCTTTAAAATTTTTGTAGAAAGAGTTGTTTGCCAGTTCTGTTTGTTCATTTAAGATGGTGTGGGGCGCTTTATTGTTATGTATGAAAATTTCTAACTGTTCTTTTGGTCCATCATTATTTCTTTGTCTGCAGTGTGTAGTATTTGGAGATTGGTTCTTATGTTTGTAATGGAATGGCTGTTTTCAGCCAGATGGGCTGCAAAGCTTGACTTGTTTAAATTTTTTAAACGAAGTGCATCAATATGTTCTTTGTATTGTATTTTAAAATTCCTTCCTGTTTGTCCTATATAGTAGCATGAGCAGCTATCACACTTTAATTTGTATATGCCAGAATTTTGAAAAGGTGTGTTGGTTGATTTAGTGTTGTGGACTATTTTGCTTTGTATTTTATTGTTTGTGTGAAAACATATTTTGACATTGTGTGGTTTAAAGAGTTTTGCAAGTTGATATGATATGTTTCCGACAAAGGGCATTGAGATATATTTGGATTGTTCTGCTTCTGATGGTTGGTTTATAGGCACTGTATGGTTGGTTTGTAATTTTTTATCTAATTTGTCAATTATGGTTCGCACAGGTGAAGTGCAGACAATTTCTGTAGTAGCACTGTTACATCTTCTAAGAGTTCTGGCAACGTACGGTAGACTTTAGTTCCCTTTCTGCAAAATATTTTCTACATTGTCTGTCATTTAGAATGTAGAGGGGTGGGGAGCGACGGAGGCATCTATTTTTGCCTTTGAATAAAGCATCTTGTAACAACTACTACATCCTCTCCTATCTTCTCACAGTTTGTTACTAAGGGACTACAACTGTACTGATGGGGATCTACTTGTACATGATCCGAAACTCCGGAGAGCAACCGCTATTCACGAAAGCTAAGAACAGAACAGAAAAACGACTAATGGCGTCCCACCTTCTCCTTAGAATTGCAAGAGTAATAAAAGAACGACGAATAGATAGAAAAGATACAGAAGTGCAAATTAGTAGGAGAACGCTGATATGTCAAAGCTATCTCTAACAATATTTGCCTATCACACTTATTACTAGATTCGCCTCCTTTTTTATTTGGGAAAACGCTAAGCTCATGGCCAAAGACAAAAAATGCAGTTTTATTTCTGACATAAGACAAATAAAAAGTCAAAATTCATACACACAAAAATAAAAACATAATTCGACTGTATGTTTCAGATATGTAGTATACAATTGCACATAATAATGTCATTCGGTCATGACTGTAGTAAATAACTGTAGTAAGAAATTTATATACACTTGTTTTGCCTGTGGTCGGAAATCGACCAATTTTGTTTACAATGGTCACTGTGGATAAAATTTTACTTATCATGTCGGCGGCCTCGTGTGATTCTGTTGGCAACATCAATAACACGATAGAAAATCTTTGCCCATTTGTTCGAACCACATAGAATGACTCGATTAGTGTATCTTGCAGACCTGTTTTATGGTTGACAGGTTCTTTTATGTACCCTCGTCCGCTCAGTAAAAATAATTGCCCTCGTAAAGCAAAGATTCCATGAGAAAACATCAGCGTTGTCAAGCGATTGGCTAAAATGAAGACTCACAGGATTCTCACTATTCAGCATCTGTTGCCAACATTAACATAGGAGGCCGCTGGGATATTTGGTAAAATGTAACCGGCACTGGGAGGTATGAAACGGTATCTTTTACATGTTAAGGAAAATGCTTGACACAATAACAACAAATAAAAGCCGGCCGCGGTGGCCGAGGGGACTGAGACCTCCAGTCACGGTCTGCACGGCCACTACGGTCGGGGATTCGAATCCCCCCTCGGGCATGGATATTTGTGCCGTCCTTAGTCATAGCTAGTTCATAAGTAGTTTGTAGCCTTAGGGACTGATGACCCCGTAGTTAAGCCCCATAAGTTCTACAAACATTTGAACATTTTTTGAACAAATAAAAAGAGAAGTGTATATACTTCTCAAGCCATCTTCGAAATATATATAACTTTCATTAACCTAATATTTGAAATGGAACTACAATTTCGGTGATCGTATACTTATACAACGCCAAGAAATAATGTTATTTCGATACTACGATATTCAGAATTCCAGAGCAGACAACATGTCGACTTCGTAGTCCCACCCGTGCATAGCTAAATGCCTCTCCCGGCGCATCATCATTTATATCGACATTCATATGAAAATATCCATTTCCTTTTACCACTCTTAATCACTGCGAAAATGAAGATTTGAACGGCACAAGAAAGTGAGTTGGGAGCATTCCATGTTTCGATATTCACTTATTTTAATACTGCAGATGCGCTGCATTACAGCGTCTTTGGTCGAGGCGAATAGCCAATCAGTGAACTGATTGTTGGAGAATGCAGAACTTCATCCAAGCTGTAGATAGTATAATTTCTACTTCCTTTTACCACTTTTAATGGCTAAATGCACACATAATATTTATATCTGTGAAATCTGCGACAAACAATCTTTCGAATTATGTAACTTTCATTGGCCATCTTGTACGAATAAATTAGTAATCTGTATCACAATTTTCGTGTTAGCGTATTTACATAATGATTTAACAGGTATCAGTAACGGCGTCAGAAGTGCCGTCAACTGGGTCACGTTTTTTTTACGGAAACGGACGATGGACGATTCCCTCACCGCAGCGCCTGAATAGCGAAGTTGACAGTGGTGGGGGCGACCGACTGTTCACTCTCGGTAATCTGGTTGCTCGCTACTAATTACGTCCTGAATGAAACATTATACACACAATGCCTAGGCGTTACTACTTTTTCCTGAAATAAATGCAGATTATTCGGACTGTATGTTCAGGTGTTATTTCTGTGCTGGTAATTGGCTTTTGAGTACTGATTGCTATGTGAGACTATAGGAGAACAAAATAAGAGCCCGCTAAAGATACACCGTTAATTGCACTAAAATGTACATGTATCAACTGATGATGAACTGCTAGGCAGCTTGAAACCGGTTATGGTTCAATAAATGACTTCATTGAGAAGAAAAAAAAGCGACTGGTTGCAGTAATTTCTGAAACCTATTTGAAGTTACAGTCGCAGTCTCCGACCTATGTGGATAAAAGTTTTAATTTTACAAACCACCCTGACATGGACATTCCCTTATTCATTATTAAAGGTAATTACAATGTTAGTATCGGATTTTCAATGCATATGTTCAGTAGACTGTTTTACATTATCTATCTGCAACATGTCTCAATAATGTTTTCATTTGGAAATGATCAATTTGATAACGTTATGATTTCATTTCAGATTATCCCTTCTTAGTTAATTGCTTTTAACGATAATGTTGGTATTCAACTGTTAAGTTATCACATATATAGAGTGCTAGCTGAAAATCCGTCGTTGTCTGGGCATTTATTTATTTATTTACTTATTCAAGCTTTGAGTTAGTTCTTCTCCTATCCCTCCAATTTCCAAGGTGTTTCTCTTTTTTTTAACATGTTATATATCTGGGAGAAAGTATATGACATAATCCCCGCTTGCAAATGTACACAATCTTAGTTTAGTATCGAGGTAAATAAAGTAATCAGAATACAAATATTTAAATGTTTGTAAAGTTATAGGAGCTAACGGCAGTGGTTGTTGTTGTGGTCTTCAGTCTGCAACTCTCCACTCTACCCTGTCTTGTGCAAGTCTCTTCATTTGAGAATACGTTCGGCAACCTACATCCTTTCGAATCTGCTTACTATATTCGTCCCTTGGTCTCCCTCTACGATTTTTACCCCACACGCTTCCTTCTAATGCTAAGTTGACAATTCCTTGATGTCTCAGAATATGTCCTACCAATCTATCCCTTCTTTTAGTCAAGGTGTGCCAGAAATTCCTTTTCTCCCCAATTCGGTTAAGCACCTCCTCATTAGTTACGTGATCTACCCATCTAACTTTCATCATTCGTTTGTAGCACCACAGTAGTTAAGTCCCAAAACATTTGAATTTGAACTGTTACAGTTATGTGTAGGAATGTGAAATTTGGAGTGGTTTTTGGCAGATGGCCGGTTGATTACGGTTTTTGAAGCATAATAATGAAGATATGTTCACCTGTAACTGGTCATTTAGAACTAGACTGTGGTTTATGGGTAAATGTTTATTTATTTCCGGTGCTTCCAACAGGTGTAGTTTCCTACATTTGTTGGCTATGGCATTTATGTGTGGACATCGTAGCTGTGTCCTTGTTCCAGTACATGATCTGCAAATGTGGAGTCTGACCTCTGTAATCTCCAGCTGCGTTCGTGTTAAGTAATTCCTATAGCCCTTCCTGTTTGACCTATATACTGCTTGCTGCAGTCATTACAAGTGATTTTATAAACCACACTATTACTAAATATATCTCTTGTATCTTTGCTGACGAATAAGATGTGAGCTGCAGTGCCTATTGCCGACAGCGGTGGCCGAGCGTTCTGCGGCGCGTCAGTCACAGTCTGCACGGCCACCACGGTGGGGGTTTCGAATCCCCCCCTCGGGCATGGATATTTAATGCCGTCCTTAGTATTACATGTTTCATAAGTAGTTTGTAACTTTAGGGACTGATGACCTCATTTGAACATATTTGAGCAGTGCCTCTTAGATAAAAGGAAGTTATATAGGCTATTTGCAGGATTTTAGAGTTTTGCCTAATTTGGTGGATATTTTTCCTAAATAGGGTACAGTACACCAGTTGGTTTTGAAGCTATGTGTGTTTGTGGTAATATCTGTGCTTAGGTCTAAGAAATTGATTGATGTTTCACCAAGTCCATTGTGAACTGTACGTTTTTGTGATGTAAGTTGAGATGTCCTACGATAGTGTTAGGTTGTCTGATAGAAGGCAGATGCGAATATGTGAATAATACTTGATGCTAATTCTGAAGATTCTATTGAGCATGCTGTTGGGCCCGTCTTAACCGTACTGATTGCAGTCTAGGTGTAATGGTTCGGCCTCACCATGGACTTCCGGAGTTAACTTGCATGATACGCAGCCTATTATGTGTAATTTGAGTCGAAACAAGACGTCCCGTGGCTGCACAAACATGATGGGTAGCTATGAGCTGAATTCCTTTGTAGTGGGCATCTCCTGCTGCGGTAGTATTTGAACGGCCAGAGCGAGGGAAGTCATCTCAGTTCTTATATCTTTGTATCCCCTCTACGTACGACCAGAGACGTCGAGAGTCATCGCTTGATGAAAATTCCTCCGGACACATAGTAACAATGCGAATACGACCAAACTAGAGAACCGAGATTTTAGACGTGGCAGAACGACAGTGCAGTTCCTTTCTGGTGTTAGAGCCTATGACTGACTGATGGGCCGTCTTACCCATACGTTGAGTGACATCTGTGAGCACACGAAGGAAATGTATTCTTGGCACAATATACACAGTCAGCGTTCAGGACACGTTGGAACCATCTACATCTACATACATACTCCGCAATCCACAAGTAGGCATTTCATTTCCTATTCCACTTCCATATAGAACGAGGACAAAAAGAATGCCTATATGCCTCTGTACGAGCCCTAATTTCTCTTATCTTGTCTTTGTGATCACTACGCGGAATTTAAGTAAGCGGCAGCAAGTTCGTACTACACTCAGCTTCAGATTTCTGCCCTCTAAATTTCCTCAACAGAAATTAACGAAAAGAACGTCGTCTTTGTTCCAGCGATCCCTAATTTAGTTGCCGGAGAATTTCCGTAGCACTCGCGCATTGGTCGAACCTACCAGTAACAAACCTAGCTTCTCGCCTCTGAACTGTTTCTATGTCTTCCTTTAAACTGATCTGCTGCGGGTCCCAAATACTAGAGGAATACTCAAGACGTACAAGCGTTTTATACGCGGTCTCCTTTACAGATGAAGTGCATCTTCCCAAAATTTTCCCAATAAACTGTTCGCCTTACTCACAAGTGTCCTTACATGTTCGTTCCATTTCATATCGCTCTGCAGTGTTACATCTAGATATTTGAACGACGCGACAGCATCAAGAAGCTAGCTACTAATGCTGTATTCGAACATTGTGGGATAGTTTTTCCTACTCATGTGCATCACCTTTCATTTTTCTACATTGAGAGCTAGCTGCCATTATTCGCACCAACTAGAAATTTTGTGTAAGTCATCCTGTATGTTATTACAATCAGTTAAAGACTACACCCTCCCATACACCACAGAATCATCAGCAAACAGCCACAAAATACAACTTACTCTTTCTATCAGTTCATTTGTATATATAGAAAATAATAGTGGTCCTATCTCACTTCCATGGGGCACGCCTGACGATACACTCGTCTCTGATGAACACTCGCCGTCGAGAACAACGTACTGCGTTTTGGAAGTCTTCCAGCCAGTCACAAATCTTTGAACCTATTCCAGAAGCTCATATCTTCGTTACCAGTCGACAGTGTGGCACCCCGTCGAACGCATTTTTGAAGTCGCGAAAAACACAATCCGCCTGTTGCCCTTCATCCATGGCTCACAAGAGGTCATGTGAGAAAAAGGCGAGTAGCGTGAACGATGTTTCCTAAACCCGTGCTGATTCATAGAAAGAAGCTTTTCCGTTCCGGTTTCAAGGAAATTTACTTGGTATGTGTACTTTTCCTTATGGAGATCAGCTTGAATGCTTCAATGAGGATATGTCCAGTGACAACCAACCTATAATCGCAATAATGAAATTGTTATCCTGCATCGTTTACCATTATTGCTTTACTGTGAGGCATTGTAAGTCGTAGGAATTGGCTGTCAGAGAAAGTTTATTACATGAAATTGGCCGGCCTGAAGACTGTCACGACCTGATGAAAAAACTCATAATTTTAACTGTGTTACAGCCTTTACTGCATCGTTGTTCAGTCAGTTACCATGACATATGGCCAAATTATGTACACAAATATTCCTCGTTACTTCAACCAAGGGAAAGTATCAGAGCTCCAAGTGCTAGTAAACAGTAATGAAGCACAAATCATTACAGGTAGCGAAACCTGCCTGAAACGGGAGATAAGTTCAGCTGAAATTTTTACCATGAGATAAATGGTATATAGAACGGAGAGATGGAATAAAATAGCTGGTGGCATATTTAATGCTGCCACTGTCGGTTTATCCTGTATCGAAATTAAAGTAGATAGTTCCTGTGATTTGGATAGGTAGAGGTTTTACCTGACAATCGCAGTAAATTTATAATTGATTATTTTTAGTAACTACCTTACTCAGGCGATTCGATTGTAGAAATGTTAATAGAAAGCTTGCATCAAATGTCTGGAACATACACAAAGTTCACTATTTTAATTGGTGGTTACTTTAACTTACCATTGATATGTTGACAAAAGTACAGTTTAAAATCTGGAGACAATGATAAAACATCGTCCGAAACTGTACTGAACTCCTTCTTTGGAAACGGTCTCGAACAATTCGTCGATAAACCCACTAGCGTAGTAAATGGCTTTGAAAACATACTTAAACGTCTTTTAAAATAATCCTGCGATATTACAGAGCATCAAAACGGTCCCAGGGATTAGATATAGGAAATACAGAAATTCCCAAATCTACCAACGTTAAAAGAAAAATATAGCTATTTAAAAAAATCTGATAAAATATCGTTTGACCTTGTCCAGCGTAAGAACCCTCAGTACTTATAAACTAGATTAGATGTAGCTTACACTCAAAGACATAATATCAACAGCTATTGAAAGATTTATACCAAATAATATATATATATATATATATATATATATATATATATATATATATATATATATATATATATATATATATATATAAAAACAGTGTTCTGATCGCCACGGTACACAAAACACGTTATATCCGACCACACTTTCAAAAGCAAAGACAAACTCATGATTAACATAAACAGATCAAAATGCTGTACAATACCATTCTTTTAGAGAAACTCGAAGTTTAGGACGATCTTCAATTCAAGAAGCTTATAATAGTTTCCATAACGGAATCCTGTCATGTAATTTCGTAAAACATACAGAGAAATTCTCCACGTAAACAGAGGATCACATCAAAAATATAAAATGTAAAAAAATGCAAGTCTCGCAACGAATTCTTTCCACCATAAAAAGCCGTGAGATCTTATGGGAAACCAAGTCGGTTATTTTAGTTAGTGTTCGTAGATCTACCTATTCAACAATATGTCATAAATTTTTATCTAATTAGTTATCTACCAACATCTGTACCTACTATATCAAAATTATACATCTTTTTTTCTACAATAAATATAATGACTTGTCAATCGCAGCATAATATAATGACATAAGAATAAATATAATGATGTGGCCATTTCACATCGTCATAATGACAAAACAATAATTTATATTCTATTATGTAACCGAACATAATCACATAAGATTGAAGTACATTCAAGTATGAATGTATGTTGCCATGGGAAATCAAGTCGGATAGTTAGTGCTCATAGAACCACATATTTACTATCTACCACTTATTTGTTATCTACCAACATTTATAGTGACTATATTAGTATAATTTATCTTTAGTTCTATAATCCGTATAACGTAATTACCTTTGGATACATATTGGAATATAAATTATTTTTATGAGATGGCGAAGTTGTTATACCGATTATAGAACTTCAATTTTCTAGTACGCGTATTTATATATTATCACGTGACAATTCTAGCTTAATTTTGATAACGTGAGCAGAACCATCACCTCCTAGAGAAGACAGAACGCAATACTCACTCTTGAGAGTTTCCACTCTATGGCACAGACCATAGACAACATGGACAGAGCGTCTCCCAGAGCAATAGCGTCTTCCTATTTATGCTGTGTTGCGGTTTGAAACCATAATGTAACGGTTTTGCCACGATGCCTGCACTCTTATCAGCCGTAGCTTCAGATGAAACAGACAAGAGAATATGTGGCCTTCTTGGAGTATTACTCCATCAAATATTACATCAACAACCTGCCTGTGTCAAAAATATATCTTAAAGCTCAAATAATACTACCAAACGAATGTTATCATAGAGAATTTTCTCTTCTATCAAAATGACACCTACAAGCATAAATACAAATCCTACCCCCTCGCACCAAAAAAATTAATTTTTGCTGGTGTGAGATTTAATTGGCCCATACTATCCTAAGTTAATCCTAGCACGTCTATACTTCACAGTAACTACAACTCCTGGCAGCCTGTGAGCATCAATTGAAAACAATATACACACGTCCTATAGTCCTGATTCCAGATTAGTATACATAAACAAAAATAAAAACAATTTAATTATCATTCATAGAATTAGCTAACTAAATAGTTTCACTACTCATACATAAATTATGACACAATAAACACACTATCCCTCTCAGCTGCTGTTTCAGGAATGAGTCCTGGCAACAATTGCACCTTTCACCAACACATACACATAAACAACAGAAATAAACCAAGGCAAAAATAGAGAATAAACCAAGTCAAAATAATTATCAAATTGTCAAGTTACTCCACAAAAACTCTTAAATCTAGACATACATAAATCACAAAAAATACTAAACCTAATATTCACATGAGGCTGCAAACTGGCTTAATCCAGTTACTTATATAGCCTCAACTCAGTAATATTTCTTAACCTACTATCTACAATGCATTGAACCTCATACTTCATGATTTACACTGGTTTATGGTAGTTACTTGTGTAAACATGCCATTAAATCTTTATCATTTACAAAATTTTTGAATTTCACCCTCTTCATGCATCCCTCCAGACTTAATTCTAGCACTTTATCCTTATATTCCAACTGAGCTTCACATTTGCACAGAAAATCACTTCCTAACACTAGATTTAAACATAGACCTTTCATCAGCAATAAATCTTGAATGAACAGCTCCTCCTCAATGATTACTTAAAATTCTGAGTTTCCTGCATTAAACACTTCTAATTTTCTTGCAAAAGGATAATTTTCTTTTTCCCATGTCACTGGCCCTACTGTTTTTAAATATTCGAGGAATTGGATCCAATCATCTTGCCCATACTCATGTACTTCTTTATTAACCCAACCTGACTTTAATCCATCAATATACATTTCATGACAGTGTTTATTATTATGAATCAAAAAATTGTATTTTCTCCTCATCATCACATAACCCCTCCTGTACAACTCTCAGTCCCTCACTTATCTCATCATGATCTTGGGCACACAGGCCTAATCCCCTTAATTGATCATGCTCATTGGCTCTATTCACAAACTCTTTCAACACATTGTAATAAGTCAGTTCCCTATTATATTGTTTGCCTAGTCTGTCCAAGTAATCATATTTGTTCAATAGCCAATCATCTGGTGCCCACTTCCTAATCCATTTTATTTTCCCAATTAAATTTCTGGTTTGTGCATCTACCCTGTCAACTTGGCTTTCCTCAGAGATCTTCACATTTATATTAACATTTAAAGTAGGTCCAGTGTCATTTATTGTCTCTACTAGACCACACTTATTTACATTTAATTTAGAAAAACATTCACTCTCATTCATACATTCCACAACATCTATGCTGGCTCCAGTACCATCAATATTTACATTCATACTTTCTCATTCAGTCAACACTTGTGTCTCTGACCTATCCAAAACTAAGGATAACCCAACACTATTGTCATCCTCCTTACATTCGTTATTGAATAAATTTCGCACATCATATTCCCCTTTACTGTTCTCATTCCTATCCTTGCTCCACCTGTTTGCTTTCTTTTGTCATGTTGCATGAACCAATCCCCAAATATTTCCTCATTACCTATAACAGCATCCATCTGACACATACTTTCTTTTCTCTCTTTCCCTGTTTATTTATGTTTTCTTTCCTCTTTTCTTTATCCTTGGCTTTGTGAACTCCTTCCTCTTTCCTATCATCATCTCTGTCCATGTGACATAGTTTTTTCTCCCTTCTCTCTTCATCTCTATTTCTACTGTAATTATGGTAATTAGATCCCCTGTTATCCTATCTTCTGGTTCTATTATTAGAATAGTTCCTTGTCCCAAAACGGACCTCATTTGGAACAAATCTTAGTTTCCCTGATACTGTCTCTGATTTTCTCTCCTACTGTTATCCTCATTTCTATTTCAACCTTCCTGCCTTTGATTTCTCTATCAATTTCCCATGTTTCCCTCTGGCTTCTATCCTCCCAGTTGTCTCCTCTGTTATTGTTACCTCTCCAATTTTCATTTAAATTCCTCTCTCTATTGTGGTTTCCCTGGTTGTGACCTACATTTCTACTGCCTATGTTTTCATTGTGGTTCACATGCTGTGTTCCCCTGAGCTGTCGTTCCATAACCAAACCCTGGTCTATCTTTTCTACAAATTCAATGAAATTCTCAGCTGAATCTGTGGGATGGTGAATTAACTGCCAATGCAAATCTGCAGGTAACCTCCCACACAAAGTGGAAATTACTGCTAAAAGACTCAAAGTTGTATGTAAACGCACTATTTTCTCAAGTTCCTCCTGACAAAATTCCTTCATGCTCTGTTTCCCTTTCAGATAGTTTGGCCCATTCAAGAATTCATTTTGTATCCTAGCTTGCTTGGCCTCCCCCCAATACTTATTAAAAAAAAAATTTTCAAATGCCTCAAAAGTAACAAATTTATCAGCACACTGATTTGCCCAGGTTTGAGCAGAACAGTCAAGCATTCTCCTTGCTAACTTCACTTTACACTGGTCTGACATACCAGGCACAAATTGGTCCTTGCATGCAGCCAAAAAATCTATTGGATGATAATTACCCACTCCTGAAAAGTTTTTGCCATTAGGTGTCAGCACCATGGACCAATTAGTGTTTCTTGATGCAGTACACAATTCTAGATTATTTATTCTAGTGTTCACCTTCTCAATATTGTTTACTGTCACTACTTGTTCTATCTTTTTCCTAAAGTTACATTCTGTATTCTCTAATTTTCCTGACAACAAAGTTTTTGTTTACTCAATACCTGCCACCATCCTCTTGTCAAACTCAGCCAACGCCTGCATAGTGCCCTCATTCCTGTGATCACATATTTGTTTCACATCATCTAACTTCCCTCCTACCTCAGTCTCAATAGCACCAATTCTGGCATGTATCTCCTTTTCCCTATTTTCAAACCGTTCTGTTAAACTTCCTATCTTGTTGTCAATGTCTGTGATTATTTCTGCCTTTAATGCAAACATTGAATTTTGTAGTGCCTCAATGTCTGCCTTAAAGTCTGCTTTCAATTCTGATTTTACAGTTTCTATTTCTGATTTTACAGTTTCTATTTCTGATTTTACAGTTCCTATTTCTGATCTTATTTTTGATTCTAAATTTGAGTTTGAATTTTCTATTTTCGATTCTAAATTTGATTCTAAATGTGAGTTTGAATTTTCTATTTTTGATTCTAAATTTGAGTTTGAATTTTCTATTTTTGATTCTAAATTTGAGCTAAAACTCGCTAACATGGCTGCGATCATCTCTGGTGTCAACAACATTCCCCCAGTATTTACCCTCTCTGGACTTTCTGGTATGCTACTCTCTGAATCTATATCGCTTGGCGACTTTTTAAAAACCCGATCCATTATCGGTATCACAAGAAAGCTTGATTAGCACAAAAGAATTTATAGCGCCAGCTGCTTTACTTATCTTTTAATCCAGAAGTTGCTGCAACGAGCTGCGACGTCCCCAACACTCGCTGCCATCTGTTGTAGAAGCTGTGGCTGGAATATGTCCTCACTGCATCCCTTATCCTTTTGTAGAATCTAAGTTGCTGGGCCCCGACGCTCCGTTGTCGATTTGCGAAGTCCCCACGATCACTGCCGACCGTTTCAGAAGATGAAATTTGAGTGCGTGGATCCCGCTCTCCGCCGCTCACTGCTGCCGGTCCGATGCGCCGTCGATCGCCTGTTACGGATGCCCGCGCCCGTCACCTGTCACCAACCGTCGTTAACCGCGCGACGCGTTTACGTATCGTCCGATTATGCTAACTGTTTTGTCCACTATCACTGTCCTAAGCACACCCTACCTCTCTGTCCGAGCAAGACCAGTGTGAATTTATCCCGCTCTCTGTTGCCAGCTGACACACACACATGAAATTGTCCGTCGCGTGCACTTGTTTGCAACTGTTCGTAACTGTTCACTGTCCTATACACACCCTAATCTCTCCGTCCGAGCAAGTCCAACGTGAACTTATCCCGTAACGAGCCTCCAAATGCGAGAGTGAAGGACAGGGTGAGAGTTTGAAATTGGGAAAGATTAATTTTTAAAACTCACAACCACCAACTGCGAACCAAATTCCGAAACATGCAAAAACACTGGAACTGTGATTGCGACTGTTTGACACGTTTTCTAGGGGATAATATCACACATTCACAGCTTTCCTTCCCCGCCTATGATTAACAAAACAATTCATAATAAAGTCAAGTTCATGAGAGAAAAGGGTGTACTAACTACTATTTTTGAAAACACGTAAAAGTTCACATTGTGTTGTTTATTTCACAATATTAGAACCCTGTGGCTGATACGTCTGTACGTCGGCACATTTATCAAATAAAGTTATAGCTCGAGAGCCCCCAGACAAAATGAATATTTGTCGCGAATTGTTTTCACACCACGTGGCTGTCTCAAACACCGTTTATGTTCATGCCTATGCGACGACACGTGTTACATTAACAAATCACAGTTACTTTAATTCAATGCGAAGCACACCTTGTTCCACCGGCTAAATATTCACAAACACACAGTAGCACTCGATTACACTTGGTGCAGTCTACGACGAGCAACCACACGTGGCCATTGCCACACACAAATCTAAAGTCACCACCTCGAGATCCACATTCCGACTGAATGCAGAGCGACGCCGCCCGGCCAGCTCCCCACGTGCTCCCGACTCCTCACTTCCTGCCCTTACGTGCGCGCGCCAAAAGCTCAACTGCCAGGGTTTTTTCCCCTACGTCTTCAACTCCCCCATGTGAGCTGTTCTAATCGATTTACCAACGTACAGCGCTCAGCCAATACATTTCCCAAACTTTACTTAAAATAAAAATAGTTACACTACACATTAAATAAATGTCTTCTTAGGTTTTTATATTGGTATAAACATCTTTTGTACTATTTATCATAATCGTGCAATTTCTTATGTCACAGATAAGTGATTTAACTGAATACTTCAAGATAAAATACACAAGATTAATTGAAAATGAAATGAGAAATAGTTAATATATTATTTTTATACACAAACTTTGCCATGCTAGTTGTGTAACTGTCTTGTATTCATTGGTAATTTATTACTTTTCATTGTCAATTTAACATATTACGCCAGATGTGACTATATCAGCTAATGTATTGTTTATTTATCAACAGGCTATTTAGTAATGAGGGCCTTAAAGGTTCCTAACTGCATTGTATTACTTCAAATGCAAGTAGTATTAGAATATTTTATTTCACGTTGTGCACTGCACTGCACCTGCCAGTCGCCATTGTCCCTCTCTCCCCTCACCGGAAACGAAGCCTGGAAAATCCTAAGCTGGAACAAGCCACCAACGTCGGCCTGCTCGCTGGCCTCCCGTCAGCTACAAGCACACAGCAAATCTCAACGTGGAGAATTTCTACCTTTGGCCTAACTATTAATGTTGTCACTCAACTGCGTACGTAATACCATAATTAATAAGATTAAAATTGTGTAACATTTAGTGCATTGGCATGCTCAATGTTTGCAGTGAACTTCATACTGTTTAATTATCAAATGCTATTAATTACCAGTATTTCTGTTGGGCGGTAATCTCACAGCTTCCGGACTGACGTTTTTGCCCCGTGCCATGTGACTGAATTTTCGACATTATGAGCAACAGTTTTCTCATTTATAACTGAAATTAATCTAGAATGTAGGTGTCATTGGTACTGTTTCCATTTCCAGCAATTTAAGCTATATCTTATCAGTTATTTTTCGTTCTCTAATCAGGTACCTGATATAATAGCACCAGGAACCGAACACGCGACCTTCCGCGAACCTAGTGCACTACCATAAGACTACCAGTAACACAATGCTCGAAACGCCATGTTTTGAGATACTATTCTATCAAGGGAAAATATTTTCTGGAATGCAATTAATTTTTTACAGGTGTTTGAATGTTTCCTTCCATTACAGGCTAAATACTGTCTAAATACGAAATTTGACGTTTGTGTGTCTGCTAGAAGTTCCTTAGAATTTTGATGATCGGTAAGTCAGTGAGTGACACAATTAGCGATTTTCGACAGCTCATATTTCGTAAACTATAAGGTGTAGAATAGTATAATGTGAATATATAGCTAGTTATAGTAGAAATCTTGCCACCAGGAAATTCAGGCTTGTATCTTTATTCAAAACTGACATACAGGGGGATCGAAAGTGCCGTCTACAGCTTCAAGAAAAGGATAGTACGGCCGTGCGCTCAACTTGGTGGGAGCACTGTCGTGCCTCCCGATATTTACGTTTGTCTTTATTGGTGCTGCATCACCTAGATTACCAAAAGGACAGTTTCTTCATTACGTTATTGCAGGTTGTACGAACGACATGTAATTACGTTATTATATGCTACACATTTTACAATGAGATAAATACTTGATTCAAACAAAATAAAATTGTAAGTAAAGGAAAAATATAAAGACAAGTCATGTTTGTTTAAGTAGAATGTGAAAAGAAGACAGGAGAGATGTGGCAATTTATATTTGTTGTTGTTGTGGTTTCATGCAGCTCTCCACGCTACCCTGTCCTGTGCAAGTCTCTTCATCTGACAATATGTTCGGCAACCTACATCCTTTTGAATCTGCTTACTGTATTCGTCCCTCGGTCTCCCTCTACGTTATTTACCCCACACATTTCCTTCTAATGCTAAGTTGACAATTCCTTGATGTCTCAGAATGTGTCCCACCCATCTATCCCTTCTCTTAGGATATGCCAGAAACTCCTTCTCTCCCCAATTCGGTTTAGCACCACCGCATTAGTGACGTGATCTACCCATATAATCTGCATCATTCGTCTGTAGCACCACATTTCAAAAGCTTCTATAATCTTTTTGTCTGAACTCCTTATCGTCCACGTTTCACTGCCATACAATGCTACACACCAGACAAATGCTTTCAGAAAGGACTTCCGAACATTTAAATAAATATTGGATGTTAACAAGTTTCGCTTCTTTAGAAACGCTTTTCTCCCAATAGCCATTCTGCCTTTATACTTACAATTCAAAATACATCGTCGGAAGCTGGGTTTGAGTTGTTCATTACTATTTATTTCAACTAAAACTATTCTGAAGATAAAAGGAAGTGGAAAGTAGGAGACCGTGTACTAATTGGTACCTATTTTTTGGAGTCGCTGGGTCAGGGGGCCTCGATAATACATCAAGCGCCTCAGTCCTGGTTCACCATCTGATGTAAGAGTTACATAGTTAACCTTATCTTGTCCTATGAATTATGCATACAATTTTCTCATTGTATCTGTGATTGTAACACATAGTCATTGTTTTTAGATTGAGTGTGTTATTACGAAATATAGGCCAGCCTGAACATTCTAGTTGCCCCTCAGTGGGCTCAGCATTACCTTGTTGGGTATGGACCTGGACAACCCAGGGTACGGTCTCTGAGCTGTGGACTGGTGGGCGCCGCCACTCCTGACCCCGAAACCTCTGTGCACTTTAGCGAACACTGTATGGCGCGACAGTGGAACGTTGTGTACCTCAGGGAATGAGGGTCTTGGCTTTACTACACAGGTGCTGTGTGCTGGTGGGATGTATGGCTTTCGAGGCGGCACCGTTGATTGCGGGTGACCTCCTGAGAATACTGCCTCACGTCAGTTGTGTAAGGCTTCCGAGGGCTCATGAGGCCAGCATGTATCTTCCCCTCTTTTGCAGTTCTAATGAGTGAGAGCCGAAATCTTCGATCACAATTTGGCAACAGTTACTTCCACTACTATTAATGTTCCCAGCTCTACTTAATCAAAGTAGTTCTGCAGGATGCGTGGTGTCCGTTCATACATCACTACTTAGGATATTAGTCGAGTGCATATCATGTTCCGCTGCGGCATTTCTAAGTTCTCGCCAGCACCCTACACTTTGATAGGCAGGTGTTGGTTTACAAATCTTATGTCTATATTTAGATTATTTACTTCTTTGTTAATTTATCTTTCAGGTGATTTTGTCTTTTTCTAAACATAAACATTGTAAACTATGTCCTTTTCGTATTGCAGGAATCGCCAAGTGTAAACTAGGTCGTTAGTTATGAATTTATATATATAGAAATTACTGATCAGCTATGATGTGATCATATTTTCAAACATATAATAAATATTCCTACTCTATTGCAATGTATCAGTTGTACCAAACAAACGAAAATGTACTTGAAAAATTATTGGTAAACTGTGGAATTTAACTATTCTGTTTCCCCTCCAACAGTGCCCGATTCGCAAAGGCGCGAATGCTCAAATAGAGACTTCTACCAAAACGAAAACTAAACTGTGGCCGCTCACAGCGTACCCCTCGGACACACAAACAGGAGTCTCCCGTGCCTCCTCACGCTCTACCGCAGCTCACGGCAAGTGACGGGCGGCCACACCCACGCGCGAAAGACTCACCAATCTCTGCTAATGGCTAATAGTCAAACGAATCGGATGGCTTAGTGCCGTTGACAAATAGTTTAGCTGGTATTCTAAAATAATTTGCCGAATCAGGACGGGTTCTCTGTGACTGCCAAGAGGCTCCGCCCACGCCACCAAAGCTTCCCGCGTATTTCACCGGTCTCGGGGTGAATGCCTTGTAAGGAATTTCAGCTTGCTCCTCGCTATGGTCACACGACCTAAAAATGTTAACGTTGTGCTATATATACAGCCGCTGGAGCCAAACCCCTGGGGTGCCAGACGGGCAGAAAGCTTTCCTCTCAACCTAACCATTTGTCACACTAACTGTGTTCAAACTCTGCTGCTTTCTAGGAAGTTTTTTTAGATAACGCCTAAGGGCAATACGTCTCCATAAACAGCCCGGGGCCCAGAGAACTCTGCTATTGTTTATATCCGGCAAATTCCTCTCTTGCGAAAGGGCCGAATGACTAAAAAGGCAGTCCCCGCTATCGCACACCGTAAACCGCGGACCAGCATTGTGTAAAGCGTCCCACACATTCTAAAAAATTCTGCCAGGTAATCTCCACCCCCTGGACATAGCATAGCGCCGAGCAGGTCAAGTCAGCCCCTCTCGTCCTTCCCCGAAGGCGAGCGAAAGTTGGTGGGGGGGGGGGGGGGGACCTCCAAGAGCTTCTCTGCTCTGCGCGGCCTGACCGTACCCAACACGGAAAACCACTTTTTAGCAGCCAAGGTTCGCCAATAAACATTAAAATCCCGAAATTTTCATATAAACATAGAATGTACTACAATCTCAGGAGCCCATCACTCCTGATGTGTCCCCAAAGGCACAGAAATCAAAATAAAGTAAGATCTACAAAGAAAAATGTTACATATTTCAATAATTAGCGTAAAGACAAAGATACAGTAACACAAGGTTAGTATGAAAAATAGATTAATTACAGCCCCCGTCTCCCAACATTTATTGGTATTTTTATAAAGATTACAATATGTTGTTCTTTCTTGATTATCATTATTTCTTCTTTTTTCTACTGTACTACTGTAGTTAGTCATGGAGTCAGTTTAGAGCTCTCTTATCGATTTTACCAGTAGAATGGTATCCCTCAGGATGGTGTTTGAAGTTTGAGTGCTTTAGCCATAGCTATTAACAGAATTACGTCAGTCGTTAAATGTTCTGTAAAATATTCATTACTTGTTGATGATTCTCAGTATTTTCGTCTTCTTCCAGCTATGCTACAAAGTTAGTTGCAACAGACTTTCAGAGGTTTGTGTAAATGGACGGAGGTGATTGGTTTTGTATGTTCCACCTACAAACCAGTGTGTGTTATTTTTTATCCGTTATTGTTCCATTTTATACTTGTTAATGACAGCAGCTGTTCCGAATGCCAAGGACAATGTGAGGCTTTTGGGTAAGGCTGATGGGTGCCAACCTAAACCATTTCAAGGGAGAGTGCCTCGAGGCATTGATTATTTTACAGTGTCTTAGACTCACTTTTATGGGTAGTGGATAGGTCTGCTTCCGTATTATGGAATTTTTGGACTACCTCGGCTTGATGGGTATACGGTGTATGGGTCTACACGGCACTCCTATGTAAAGAATTTGGAAGCGGTACGTCATGAAGAGACACAGGGGAATTCAGGAGCAGCCCCATACCCAGTTTATGAATTGTACATCAACGGAGGGTTATTCATCATGTGCCACCCAGGCAAACGCTGTCCAGACTTTCGACATCAGCATATCATACTATCGCTCAGAAGGCTTTTTCATAATTTGCAACATGGCAATGGGATTCGTACAGGGATATGGGAATGGCCGTTTTTAATGTTTTAGGTAGAGGTTGGACTAGATTTCGTCCTATTCCAGAGGCCCAGACCCTGCATCAGGTCAATCAAAGAATGTCTTATAGCCAGCAAATAACAGAACGTAGGGTAAAGAAAGGGCCTCCAAAATGGAGAGAGGGCAGGAGAGGAATGGCTGACAGAACGCATGAAACCAATCAGCAGATGGAGTACTAAAAATATTGACTTCCTAATCACCAGTGGGAACCGTACTGTATCAATTTAATATGCTTTGGAAACTTTGAAAGGGAACTTTCGGTTCCACTAAAATTAGGTTTAAACACTTCATTATAAATAACGTTGTCCAAATTCTTTTCATTTATCTTTCATACTCTTGTTTGATTATTTCTTACGCATTTTTATGTGAACATTGCCCATTGGCTGAGGCGACAGAATTGGCACGCTTTTACAATATGTAACACACGGCAGGTCAGCCACCAGCAGCAGTTACCAACGAGGGCGACCTTTCCATCTGCTGCAGTGGAATTTTAGCCGAAGGCACATTGGGTAATGCAAAGTTCTTTATACTTATATTTTAACTTTTGTAAATAATTGCCTCTCGTAGTCTTTAACTTAGTAAAAATTTTAACCGTTTACGGACTTGAAGATGTCCCAGTAAAATGGCTGAAACAAGTCACTGATGTACTAATATAAAATCATTGAGTAATTCATAATGAAACGGAATAAATTTGCATAATTGTAAACAAACTAACTTAAAAAGGGTTGCTGAAAACGCGGTGTTCTCCGGGTACTATTTTACTCCAAAGTTAGGCCATCTCTACTTCTCTTTATTGGTCCATCTTCTCTTTCGCTCTCTCTCTCTCTGCCCATTCTCTCTCTCTATCTCTGTGTCTCTGTCTGTCTGTCTCTCTCTCTCTCTCTCTCTCTCTCTCTCTCTCTCTCTCTCTCTCTCTCTCTCTCTCTCTTAGTCTCTCTCCTCTCTGTTCATTTCATCCTGTCCATGTCTCTGTCCATCTCCACCATTCCCTTTCTCTGTCAATCATCTCGTACACTTTCTATCAAATACCTTGACAACCTCTACAGTCCATCCCCTCCTTCATCTATAAAATATTAAGTAACTCTGTTAACTTTGATTGTCAGCAGTGAAATGGTGTCCAAATTTATTGCAAGTTACCCTCCAACATTCACCGTATGAAATGTTACGTAAATGGTGACGTTAGGCTACCCTTTATGTGTAAGATTAAGTATCGAAAATTTCATCAAGATCTGAATACGATAGTAGACTTTGTCGTATTTTGCAGTAAAGTACGCTCTGCTATGCAACATATATATTTTACGGGGATAGTGACTTTGTTCCTGTTTTGAAGCTTGCATGTACACAGTTTCATGACAATCGGATGAACAGGACAGCAGCGCATATAATACGAACAAATATGACATGGCTATGTCAGTGATCATGATATCTAGTAAACTATAATTTGTACAGTGGAATAATTTAATAATTTTGTAGGACAGCAATTAGCAAAAATGGCAACTGCTTGCAAAATAAGTTGTGAATGCATTAGAAGCTGAGAAACATCACATAATTCATAATATGGCAGTTATTCTCCTGAACTACAAGTCATACGGTAATATTATTCCTATGCCTATGAACCAGTGATCTCTACATAACTTGGATTTTGTATGTCTTAGCATAGAACCATAGAATGACTGCGCTTTCATATGTTTAGCAAGAGATTTGACATTGCCCACCACGTTGTAGTTAGTCAAACGAATTTCCATCGGTTAGTAAATGAAAAATATTTGCTTGATTGTCTCTTGTTCTGAAATGTCCGTCAATGTGTGATGTAACCGACCGGTATCGGAACGTGATTCGATACGAATTTTCTTTTCGGCTCCTTGTAATACATCATAGTAGCTATATTGTAATTGCGCAAGAAACAATATGAAGATCTTTGCCTATCATGCTTAAATCCAGGTACTACAGAAATCAATGATATGAACTTAACGAAAATGCAAAAAATGAGCTGACAAAGTTTCGTCGCATGAAATATAAATAAACTTAGAAATAAACATTAATTTATGTAACCTTTTGAGGATTGACTTTCGAGGGCATTATAAGCGTCGATTTAAAATTTGTTTTGAGTTTTGAGTTCGGCATCGAACATGAGAAGTTGTAGTGAATCATTCATTCATTTCATCCAAGAGATTGTAGTTTTTAGGGGTACTTATCTTTTCTAAAGTCTTCACGTTCTCCTGGAATTCTTCGTGTTTATTGTTCACTGTGAAATTTACTTCGAAGCTGTTTTAGAGGTTCCAAAATTTGCGAGAATATAGTACATAGAGTTTTAGTATCTTCGAGTCTCACATCCGAAAATTATCTTATTGTTACACCAAACTCAATTCTTGCCACTTTATAACTGACAACTCCATATTACAACTATAACTTACTCTCACCACTGCGAACAACTCATAAGTGACTTCTGTCAAAAACAACTGTCAACTCATAACTGACTGTAACAAATGAACATATTATGATTTCCATTATTAATTAAATAAGAGTTAACTGTTAAATACAATAAAAAATTACAATGATATTCTGATCCCTTATATTGTTAAATGTTTAGATGTTAACATGGCATTTAATATTAGCTACAAATAGTATTACTAGACATTTTCTTCTAAAATATTACGTTTATCATAAAGATATAACAATTTCATTTAATTTACAAGCCTTAAATATATTATATATTATTTACATTGATTAGTAATTTAAATCTTTTATATTTTTTACTGTCGTATTTTTTCTTGTGTACCTTCGACCCTATTACTTAGTAAACACCGTGGAATTCTCGCTTGAGAAATGTCAAAATACGTGATTTGTTTTGAACGCACTTGTTTTTGTGTTATGAAGATAACAAATTGTGACTTATGGCTTTCTATACACATTTTGAGGTAAGTTTAAAGAAAAATTACATAAACAGTACGCTTAGCTATATCTGAGGCCAATCACTGAAACGTCAGGTATTCAACACATATGTTTTTAGTGAATAATACATATCATATATACAAATTTCACAGGTGAAACAAATTTCGTGATAGCTTCCTCAGATCTACAAAAGATTATCCTTTGGGTTATCCTTTCTGTTCTTTCTACTTTAACTACCTGTTTATTAAAGAGCAAAAAATTAATATAAAAATTATTAAAAGCGACCAAGGCTGCTTTGGATATTTTCGGGAGTTAACAAACGACCGTTGTTTTTCATGCTTTGATTCCATTATATGAAATGATGTGGTCAACGTCAGTGTAATAGTTGTTAGAAACATTAAATGAAACAGCACTGATTGTAGAAATCTTTTGTATTTACTGTCGCAAATCGATTTTGGTTATTTTAGTAACCATCCTCAGTGCAGATGTACAAATTCAGAAAAGATGTTACAAGCCGGTAGAGCGCTTTCCCGCGAAAGGCAAAGGTCCCAGCTTCGAGTCCCGGTTCCGGCACACAATTTTAATCTGCCAGGAAGTTTCATGTTACATGAATTTTGGCATTACGTGTGTACCTGACGTATTGCATAATATACTTTCCAGATATTGCAAGCTATCATTTCCTGTGTCAGATAAAACAACAACAATAATAATAATAATAATAAAGTAATAACGGAAACTAACTGAAATCGATTAGGGACAATGAATGCAAAAGATTTTTTACGGTCGAAGCTGCCACATTTGATGTTAATAATATTGTTTTTCATTAGACTAGCTTAATTCCCGCTGCTTCGCACGCAGAGACTGGATGGTCTGCATTGGGTGTTTCCACTTCTAAATATAAATTTACATACATTTAGCTTTTAAAACGCTTTCTTAATCAAGTATTTTGTTGCAACGTGCCACCCGCTTTTGAACCATTGATGCCAGAATTCAAATCATCCCGAAACACATTTCTTTAAATTCAAACCATGGTTCCAAATCCAAATTTTTGCATTTGTAGCATCAAGAAATCTCAGCAGCAACAATAAAATATATGAGTGGATGACTTGACAATGGCAGAGGTGTTCTCTGTCGAAAGCTCGTGGGCAGTAAACCACATGACGCGGCTTGTAACACGAGAACATTTCATTAACCTTAAAATATTTTCCCTTGTTTCACTCGCTTAGTGACTGAATTAACAAAAAATTTCAAAACACGTGTTTTTAAAATTCCAATAAAAGTTTTGTATTTCTTTCTTTAAAATTGCCCGAATACCAATGTATTTTCAAAAAACCGTTCATCCTCTATTTCACCTCCTTAGGGATGGGAATATCAAAAAATCGTGTTGGTTACAGAATATCAACTGAAGTATGTACATCGCGTTTCGCTGTATATAGCCTTTTTGCTCTTATGGTGTCATAGGTCATCGCTGGTCTGACGACTTTCAACCATTATTATCTTCCACTGTGTTATAGATATCGACACAAAACTGCTATGGTGCACAACGGGAGAAAGTTTACTACAACAACAAAGAGAGATCGTTAGTCTACATTGTGTAGTTGTTGCTGAAGAGCAAATTATTGACACCCACACGTAGACTTTTATATAGAGAAATATAGGCACAAACACCTCAAGTTTTATATACATACTGGCTGAAAACCTAGCTTTGCCTGAGTATTTATTTATTTATTCCTTTCTCTCTCTCTCTCTGTCCATCTACCTTTTTCTAAACACATGCTACATTTACCGGAGGGTAAATAAGAAAAAAGTCTGTTTCGCATAATGTACAAAATTATAAGTATCCAAACAAAGAAAGATAGTAATCAAAACACAAATGACAAATAAAATGCGTACGCTCTCTTATTTATTGAGTTATACGTTGTACATTTCCAGGTTTTTATTCATTTGTAAAGGTGCTGTATGTCTGCATTAAAAGAAATTTCTTTTTTACTACTTATTTATTTATTCTTATATTTCCCTATTCGTATGCTCATCCTTACAGAGAAAGAGCTGAAGACATTGTAGCCCCCAAAGACCGAAGATATGGTCTAAGGCATCACGTTTCGCTGTATGTAACCTCCTTGCTATGTGTCGCATACGTCATCGCTGGCCTTCAGTCCGAATTTGTTTTATAATTTGACGACTTTCAACCACCATATCTTCCACCCCTTTGTAACTATCGGCATGGAACTGTTATGGTGTACAGCGGGAGACTTCGGACAACAATTACACACAGACTATTCGATTGTGTTCTGTAGTTTTCGCTGCAGAGCGAAATATTAACACACTCACACGTAGAATTTTATATACACCGATAACTTTCCATCCCAATATACTCCACTCTTTTATCATTATCAACCCTCAAGAAACAATGCAACTAATAAAACAATTTTCAAAGAGTAAACATAATTTTCAAAGAGTAATTATTGTTCCGCATTTCGCCTTATATTTTTCAAATTACTAAATATCTATCAGATCGCTATAAAACAGTGCCTAAAACCTCCCTCAGGTATAAATTAGTAACTGTACAAATATTTAATTCTCTGCGTCTTGTCGTTCGGACGTGATAAGCGTACACCGAACATATATATATATATATATATATATATATATATATATATATATATATATATATATATATATATATATCTTGTCCACCCAAAGTATCTCTGGAACAATAACAGCTATAATGTGTTTAAAAAAAAATAAAAAAAATTAGTATGTTTTTTTTAATGGGCACCTACATTTTTTCTTCAGCAATCCATAGCCTGACAAATCACATAAACTGTGGTGTCGCACAAGTACAAAGTGCGCGCCACCTACTTTCGCCGCGCGCCGCCATGCATGCATGGCGCGGCGTGCTTCCGACGACAGCCACGAGCGCCCTCTGGTACAACGCCGCTCGTGGCCACCACTGAAGGACATCGGCCACTTCGCACTTGTCACTTCGGACTGAGATAGCAACGAGTTAGGACCTTCGTAATCCGATAGGCACGAGTGAAGACTTTGCTATTGTACAGGCACTAGGCAGGCCTCTAACAACTATGTATCAACATTCTGCAGTACTATGTAAAAGTTAAGTATTGTTACATTCTGTGCAATATATATATCTTTCTAATTTACTCGAGTGTTTATAGTTTCTGGCTGCTCCCCTCCGTACCTGCACCAGCGTGTCGGTCTCATTCAACTCGGCCACCGACACCTACGACGAGGCTGGGACACAAAAGCGGCGACGAAGTTGGGACACAAAAGTGGCGACGAGGAGTGATAGAACCTTGGACCAGCCCGCTTACAGCAGCCAGACAGCAGCAGTCGGAGCACGCAAAAATTGCTCCCGCCCACCCACCCTTATTATAAGAATTTTGGGGGAAGATATTTTGTTACGTGTTTTGTGGACTTTTTTGTTGCAGAGCGAGTCCTCTTCCATATTGCATTTGTGTTTTGTTATAATTTACTTGTATGCGCGGCGCCTAATCGGTCAGCATGGCCACTACCCCGAACCCAAACTTAATGGAAATTATTCAGTTACAGACGGCGCAAATCACCCAGTTGCTCCAGGCGGTGGCCGAGCTGACAGCGCGGGCAGCTAACCAACAACAACAGCCGCCGCTTCAGCAGCCCACACCTGCCGCCGCAACACTTCCTACGTTTCGCCAATACAACGAACGTGAGGAAGAATGGAGTGATTATCTGGCGCAGTTTCAAGAACTCGTCGCGGCTCATCAACTTACAGGTCAGACTGTTAAGCATCTTTTATTGTCTGTGGTGGGCCCCAAAACTTTCGTGTTACTGCAAAAACTATTCCCGCACGCATCTCCTCGTGATGTAGACTTTGAACAAATTGTAGATGCACTGAATGCTCATTATGAGAGAAAAGTTCTTGTAGCCGCTGCACGATACCGATTTTTCAGACTTAAAAAATTACCTCAGCAGTCACACCAAGAGTGGATTACGGAATTGAAGGGCTTAACCCGCCAATGTAAATTTACTTGCTCTTGTGGACTTTCTTATAGTGACGTTATGTTGCGAGATGCGATTACGCAGAACATTCAGGACCCCAGAATTAGAGCAGCAATTCTGAAACAGCCTGACCCCTCATTAGACAGTGTACTGCAGCTTATAGAAGCGCATGATACTTTTGACTTAGCTGATGTAGAAATGCAAAGCCATAGTGTAAATTCAGTGCGCCGCAACGGACGCTTTCCTAGCCGTAGTTCTCCGTATAGCACTAGTGATTCTTATTTTTCTACCGGCCGTGCTGAACAGACAGTGAACAGTAGCCAGTGTAAAAGTGCGACACAAAGGTCGCCCCGTAGTGTTAGACACAGTAATAAATAAAGATACTTATGAACTTCTGGGTTCGCCAAAATTGTCGCCGTCACAGCAAGTGTTAACAGCTTATACAGGTGAAAATATTCCCGTGTTAGGAACGTGTAGCCTGCCTGCCTCTTTTCAAGGTGTTAAAAAGACGGTTGCTTTTGTTGTTCTTCAGGCCAAATCTACGCAGAACATTTTTGGACTAGATGCTTTCGACTTGTTTGGCTTATCGATTCAAAGAGATGTGCTTCAAATTTCGTCAGTAGTGCCTCAGGACAAAATAAATGCATTGTGTGACAAATATAGTGACCTGTTTTCGCCGGAACTAGGTTGTGCAAAAGACTTCGTGGCACATGTAACTTTAAAAGAATCTGCAGTTCCAAAATTTCGTAAAGCTAGACCAGTGCCTATCGCCTTGCGTGATACAGTTGCCGAAGAACTTAAACGTTGGCAAGATAGTGGGGTGATTTCTCCTGTTTCTGCGAGTCAGTGGGCCTCGCCTATAGTAATTATACCCAAGCCGTCAGGAAAACTTCGTCTCTGTGCGGACTTCAAATCAACAGTGAACAGTCAAACAATTGTAGACACTTACCCTCTGCCCAGACCTGAGGAACTGATGGACAAATTAGGACAGTCTCGCTTCTTTTCCAAGATTGATTTAGCAGAGGCATACTTACAGATTCCACTTGATGACGAGTCAAAAAAGTTTTTCGTCATTAATACTCACATGGGCCTTTTTCAATTTCAACGCCTACCCTTTGGCAGTTCTTCCGCTCCCGCTACTTTTCAGCGTTTTTTGGAACAGCTGACAGTTTCTGTACCGTGTTGCTCGAACTATTTAGATGACATTGTGGTATCCGGACGTACAGTTGAAGAACATTTAGCAAACCTGGAGTGCCTTTTCAAAGTTTTGACTGCAGCAGGTCTACGTTGCAATAAAGCAAAGTGTTCGTTTTTTCAAACTGAAATAGAGTACCTAGGCCATGTGATTAATGCCCAAGGAATTCATCCCTTACAGTCACATCTTCGAGCAATCAAAGACTTGCCTCCTCCTAAGAATGTGCACGAATTGCAAGCAGTGATGGGAAAGCTTAACTATTATTTCAGGTTTATTCCCAATGCCTCTCAGATTGCAGCTCCACTGCATCATTTACGTAGGAAGAATGTTCCTTTTGTATGGTCCAAAGATTGTCAGGTTGCCTTTGACAAACTAAAGTCTGCATTACTCAGTGATGCATGTTTGATTCCCTTTGACCCACAGAAGCCTGTAGTGCTAGCAGTTGACGCCTCGTCGTACGGTGCAGGTGCAGTTCTGTCACATCGTATTGGATGTCATGATCGTCCTATTGCCTTTGCATCCAAGCTACTGACGCCGACGCAACAGAACTACAGTCAGATAGAAAAGGAGGCCTTAGCAATCATTTACGGCGTCACAAAGTTTCATCATTATCTCTATGGCAGAAAATTCTATTTGTTGACAGACCACAAGCCTCTCACGTCGTTGTTCTCACCCGCAAAGCCAATTCCGCCACGTACGGCACAAAAGCTTCAGAGATGGTCCTTGATATTGTCTAATTATCAGTATGAGATTTTGTACCGACCTCCCACTAAACACGCCAACGCGGACACACTTTCCCGACTTCCGGTTGGCCAGGATGTATCATTTGATTCTTCAGAAATGGCATGTTGTCAGATAGACTCCAGAGATGCTACCGCTGTCGCAGATTTCCCTTTGAACTCTCGTCGGGTTGCACAGGAAACAGCTGCGGATGCAGACTTAAGTGCGGTAGCACGTTTTGTTCGCTTTGGTTGGCCTGCCAGAGCCAAAGACATTGATCGGCCTCTGGTTCGACGTTATTTTGCACAACGTCATGCATTATCTTTAAGTCAGGGTGTACTGTTGTTGCATACCGACAACGACCAAGCAAGAGTGATTGTTCCTCGTTCCCTGCAACGAGAAGTGTTACGCCTCCTGCATCAAGGACATTGGGGTATTGTTAGGACAAAGCAACTGGCCAGACGTCATTGTACCTGGGTTGGTATGGACGCTCAGATAGAGAGCATTACGTCACAGTGTACGGTTTGTGCGGAGCATCAGGCGGCTCCTCCACAGCGTTTCTCAGACTGGCCACGCCCCAAGGGACCATGGCAACGTTTACATATTGACTTTGCCGGACCTTTCTGGAACACGCGCTGGTTAATCGTTGTAGACGCTTTCAGCAAGTTTCCTTTTGTGATTGCCATGAACTCAACGACTGCTTCTAGTACAATCAGTGCCTTAACATCAGTGTTTTGCATCGAAGGCTTGCCTGAAACTATCGTCAGTGACAATGGACCTCAGTTTGTTAGTGCGGAATTTCAACAGTTTTGTCGTGTGAATGGCATTCAGCATATTACCACTGCACCTTTTCACCCTCAGTCCAATGGTGAAGCAGAACGTTTCGTTCGAACATTCAAGTCTCACATGGAGAAGATGAAAGGTCAGCACTCCAGGCAGCAAGCTCTTCAAATTTTCCTGTCTACGTATCGGTGCATGCCACGTGACGGCCCGTCTCCTGCCGAGCTGCTACACGGCCGCCGTCACCGCACTCTCCTTCACCTGCTGCAGCCTCCCACGCACCGAGTCGGTTCGTATGGCGCTACGCGTTTTCAGGTTTCCACGCCGGTGCTGTACAGGGTGTTTGCTGGAAACAAGAAGACATGGTTGCCGGGCACCATTCAACGCGTGCTTGGGCGCAATATGTTTGTTGTACGTTCTTCCACAGGGTCGGAGCTGCGGCGCCACGCAAACCAATTGCGCCTGCACAGACCGCGCGATCCTGTCTCCGGTTTCTTGATTCCAGACCCAGTTCACCGCCAGGGAGCACAACCACATCGTTCGTCCCCGGACTACGAGATCCCTATGGACGTCGACGTACATCCGACGCAGTCGTCGCCGCCGCTGTCGCCGCCGCAGATGACAGCGTCACCGAGAGGGACTCCGGGACCGTGCGGGCCCCCCCAGCTTGGGCCACGCACCTCAGAAGAAGATGACCTGCTCCCTCTGGGCGGGGGCGGGCGCCCTTCCCCAGGTTTCGGCGGGTTCCCTGGAGGATCGCAAGGCGGATGCCGGGGCGCGGACGGCGTCTCGATCCCGGCCTCAGCTACGACGCCCGTCCCACCAGTAACGCCCCCGCTCAGGCCCTCCTCCCAGTGCCGTCGCCGTGGCCCTCAGCCCTACGCCACGACGGCGCGGCGGTTTGGGGGGGAGGGGTGTGGTGTCGCACAAGTACAAAGTGCGCGCCACCTACTTTCGCCGCGCGCCGCCATGCATGCACGGCGCGGCGTGCTTCCGACGACAGCCACGAGCGCCCTCTGGTACAACGCCGCTCGTGGCCACCACTGAAGGACATCGGCCACTTCGCACTTGTCACTTCGGACTGAGATAGCAACGAGTTAGGACCTTCGTAATCCGATAGGCACGAGTGAAGACTTTGCTATTGTACAGGCACTAGGCAGGCCTCTAACAACTATGTATCAACATTCTGCAGTACTATGTAAAAGTTAAGTATTGTTACATTCTGTGCAATATATATATCTTTCTAATTTACTCGAGTGTTTATAGTTTCTGGCTGCTCCCCTCCGTACCTGCACCAGCGTGTCGGTCTCATTCAACTCGGCCACCGACACCTACGACGAGGCTGGGACACAAAAGCGGCGACGAAGTTGGGACACAAAATAAACAATGGCGTTGATTGCATCGCAATATTCCAATTACATCCCGAGATATTGCGAAGCGATGTTGAGGCTTGATATACGCGAAACGCGGGGTTAGCGCACGTCCTGAGACTCAGGCGAGAACCCCATGCTCCTCAGGACGTGCGCTAGCGGCGTGTTTCGGGTTTTTCAAGCGTCACCTTCGCGTCGCAATATCTCGGGATGTAATTGGAATATTGCGATGCAATCAACGCCATTGTGTATGTGATTTGTCATGCTATGGATTGCTGAAGAAAAAATATAGGGCGTCCATTTAAAAAACATGAGTTTGTGATAAAAAACACATTTTCTTTCGTTTTAGAATGTTTCCAAATATGTACATTCATGGGCCCTAGCCGTACATTGATACCGGTGAAAGTCGTTTTCCAATAGCTGTTATTGTTCCAGAGATATTTTGGGTGGACAAGATAGCTGGGACACCCTGTAGATAAATAGGTATTCTATCGCCATTAAACTGTGCCTAAAGCCTTCCCCGGGTAGACATTAGTAACTGTACAAATTGTCAGCTCTTTATGGCTTGTGGTTCAGATGTGATAAAAGTACAACGAACATTCACATTTATAGATATAGATAAATAGCTATTAGATAGCCATAATATCGCGCCTAAAGCGTTCCCCGGGTAGACAATAGTAACTGTACAAATTTCTAGCTCTTTATGTCTTGTCGTTCAGACGTGATAAACGTACACCGAACAGATATTCATATCTATAAATATAGGTTAACATACGGTGTTCTACAGAACAGACACAACATGTGTAACTCATATAATTTAGGGTGGCTGCGCTCCTGGTGTACTGTTCATGTGACAGTTTCACAACTGCAAAGTGCTAGGGGTTAAGCAACATCGCCACAGAATCGGACTTTTACACTGTCAGCTACAGCTCGCGATGTCGTCTGATCTTACAGAAAAGCGTCGACAACTCCTGGGCACAGACGCCGGCTCGATTGCGAAAGCGAAACGAACCCCCCTTCCGCGTCTCGCGAAGCGCCGTCGTGGTTATTAGGTGTAATTCTGGCGGCGAGCATCGCCGAGCGAAAGTCTAAGCTTATACAGCAGATGAAAGGCGACGCCTCCTGCCACTCCGCCCACCGAGACGCGAGGCGGCGTTTTGCATACTGCTTGCTCTTCCAGCAGGGGGCGGGCAAACCGAGGCGACCGCGGCGGCGGCAAAGCGACCGCCGCAGCTTCCAATATCGATGTGCGGCCAAAGAGAAATGTTTGTCGCTCACAAACAGCCGCACGCCACCACACACACACACACACACACACACACACACAAGCGAGTGCACGCAAACATGCCAGCGAGCACGCACAGTGGTTGGGGGTTTCGGGGAAACCCCGGGCCGTTCCGGTCCGATAAGCGGCTCCGCCACCGCCTCAGGGAAGTTGGCCGCTGCGGACTCCGAGGTAGGGTCGCTGGCAGCGGAACTAAAAGAGGTCAGCCGGAGGGTCCCCGGACGTCCCCTGGGCTTTATCTGTGGCCGGCTTCCGCTCGCGATGGACGACGATGGGGAAAAATATTCCACCGATTGGATTTCGGGAGAGTAATGCGCTGATACCGGTGCTCATGCATGTGCATAAAGGCCTGAGACGCGAAGTACATCCTCTGTGTGTTTTTGCAGAAAAACACTTTGATTTGCACTGCCGGTTCGTTCGAAATTCTACACTGAGGAGGAGCTGGCACAGCGAAATTTATTTGGGAGATTACACGCTGGAGATTATCATTTCATGGAAATGATAATATTTGCAAAGACAAAGTACTAACCAAATATCAGTCTGCTTATGAGATAGGTTTATCGAAAAGAAAATGCTGTATATATCTTCACTGATCAAATATTAAATACTGTGAATTACTGGACATCACCAAATGGTATTTTTTGTGATCCCTCAAAGGCATCACTAGATAGAATGCAATTCTTCTACGTAAGTTCACGGTTGTGAACAAGTGGTTTAATTCATACTAAACTGGAAGAAATCGGGAAGATGAAATAAGTGGTTCAAGTATGTAATACATCAGCTGATTCCTCATCAGGGTCTGTTAAGAATGCCCCCCCCCCCCAGGTTCACTCTTAGATTCCTCACCAGGGTCTATCGCGAATGGGCCCCCCAGGTTCACTCTTAGAACCTGTAATGTTCCTGATATACATTAATGACTTCCAATTCTACACTGATGAAGATGCAAAGTTAGTTCTTTGTGCTGATGGTAGAAGTATAGAAATCACATCCATAACTAAGTGATGTAATCGTAAATAATGCTTTTCACAAAATTATTACGGACTCTCAATAAATTTTAATGAAACACAGTATACAGGGTGTTACAAAAAGATACGGCAAACTTTCAGGAAATATTCCTCACACACAAAGAAGGAAAATTTGTTATGTGGAAATGTGTCCGGAACGGCTTAATATCCTTGTTAGTATTTCTCTTTAAATGCAAATTGAAATAATTCGTGCAGACAATTGTTAAAATACCCAACTGTTTCGTTAGTATATACTATACTTCCTCGATTCACCGCCAGTGCCGCGATGGAGTAGCCGAGCGGTCTAAAGCGCCTCGCTGCGGAGCGCACGCTTGCTCGTCGTGGAGCTTCAAGTCCTCCCTGGGGCATGGGTGTTTGAGTCTTCCTTAGGTTAGTTTACCTAGGTTTAAGTGGTTTGTAAACTACGGACTGATGACTACGCAGTTTGATCCGATAGATTTACAGACATTTCACCGCCAGTTGGTCCAATTGAAGGAAGGTAATGTTGACTTCCGTGCTTGTGTTGACATGCGACGGATGAGGCTTCATTCCAATTTGATCAAATTGTAAATTTTCACAATCAACATTTGTTGGCTGACGAGAATCCGCACGCAGTTGTGCAATCACGTCAACAATACACATTTTCTGTGAACGTTTGGGCAGGAAATGTTGGTGATGTCTTCGTTGGGCCTCATGTTCTTCCACCTACGCTCACTGGAGCACGTTATCATGATTTCATACGGGATACTCTACCTGTGCTGCTAGAACATGTGCGTTTACGAGTACGACAGAACATGTGAATAATGCACGATGGAGCATTTCAGTCGACGTGTTCGTACGCTTCTCAACAACAGATTCGGTGACCGATGGATTGGTAGCGGTGCACCAATTCCATGGCCTCCACGCTCTCCTCACTTCAACCATCTTGACTTTCATTTATGGGGGCATTTGCAAGCTCTTGTTTACGCAATCCCGGTACCAAATGCAGAGCTCTTCGTGCTCGTATTGTGGACGGCTGTGATACAATACGCCATTCTCCGGGGCTGCATCAGCGCATCAGGGATTCCATGCGATGGAGGGTGGATGCATGTATCCTCACTAACGGAGGACATTTTGTACATTTCCTGTAACAAAGTGTTTGAAGTCACGCTGGCACGTTCTGTTGCTGTGTGTTTCCATTCCATGATCGATGTGATTTGAAGAGAAGTAATAAAATGAGTTCTAACGTGGAAATTAAGCGTTTCCGGACGCATGTCTACATAATATACTTTCTTTCTTTGTGTGTGAGGAATGTTTCCTGAAAGTTTGGCCGTACCTTTTTGTAACACCCTGTATATCTTCACTGATCAAATATTAAATACTCTCAATTACTGGACATCATCATTTTTTTTCTGTGATGCCTTCAAGGCCTTTGACTGTTTAAATCATGGAATTCCTCTAGGTAAGTTTGAATGGGATTCTTCTAAGTAAGTTTACGGTTGTGTACAAGTGGTTTAATTCATACTTAACTGGAAGAATGCAGGATGTTGAAATAAGTGGTTCATGTAATGTCATAAATCAGCTGATTCCTCATGATGTTCTACCACGAATGGGCGCAGTAGTGTTCTGTCTTAGGACCTTTAATGTTCCTGATATACATTAATGACTTTCCATTCTACATTGATGAAGATGCAAAATTGGGTCTTTGTGCTGATGATACAAGAATAGCAATCACATCCAAAAAAACAAGAACTAAGTGATGTAATCGTAAATAATGCTTTTCACAAAATTATTTCGTGTTTCTCAGCAAACGGACTCTCATTTAATTTTGATGAAACACAGTGTATACAGTTCCGTCCAGTAAATGGCACAACTACAGTAATAAATATTGACATTGAGCAGAAGTCTATAGCTCAGGTAGAAATTTGAAAATTTGTTGGTGTGTGCATTGATGAAAGATTAAACTGGAAGCAACATATTGCCGGCCACGGTGGCCGAGCCGTCTGCGACGCACCAGTCACAGTCTGCACAGCCTCTACGGTCGGGGGATCGAATCCCCCCTCGGGCATGGATATTTGTGCCGTCCTTAGTATTGGCTAGACCATAAGTAGTTTGTAAGTTTAGGGACTGATGACCCTGTAGTTAAGTCCCATAATCTCTACAAACATTTGAACATTTTCAGCAACATATCAATGGCCTTGAACGTTTGCGTTCAGCTACTTATTCTATTAGGGGTATTGCAAGTTTTGGGGATTAAAATCTCGATAAATTAGCTTACAGCGCCTATTTGTATTCACTGTTTTTGTATAGCATCATATTCTGGGGTCATTCACCACTGAGTAAATAAGTATTCATTACACAAAAGTGTGTTTAGAAGATGTGACGGAAGAGCATATTATGGTGAAAGAAAAAGGCAGAAGAGAAATAACGGAGAGAAGAGGATTGAGTTTACTGTCACACAGAGATAAACTCCACTGTATATGTAAGTTGTGGCGAGAATTTTAAGAGGGCGACATAAGGAAGTGTTTAAAGTTTTTCTTAAACTTAGCAGTAGACTGAATCGTGCAAAGAGAGCATGGCAGATTGATCCACAGGCGAAAAGCAGAGATAGTGAAGGAGTTTGCAAATGTTTTCGTTTTATGAACGACCACAGCTAAGGTACTACATAAGTGAGATCTTGTGTTAATTTTATGACGGCACGAAATATGGTTAAATCCTGAGGCGAGGTACTGTGGTGCTTGCTCGCTGAGCAGTCGATGGAGAATTCCCAACGTGTGGTAGTCCCTTAGTTCGTCTTCAGTAGCCACACTGTGTGTATGAGCTACTACTATAGTCATATCGACGAATGTTACATATATATAGCCACTGCTATGGTCATATCGACGAATGTTACATACATATCGTACATACGCATTGATTGTTTCACCGTCTAGTATTTTCGCTACTTCTACCATGCTGAATCATATCACAACAGTGAAGATTTTGCAGAAAGAGTGATTGCACTAGTTTGCATTCTACATCTTGTGGAAAGATGTTACGAATATTTTAAGGACGAAGAGGCAGCCGGAAGTTTACCTGCATATAGTGACGGTACTATCTGCCCAATATAAATGTTCGTCGATAATAAGACAAAAATACTTAATTGTTTCCTGATATGGCATTGGGATACTGTGTAGGTGAATGGCAGGTAACTGGTCACGTCATTAGGAACTTATTAAATTATGATGGGCGGCTAGGATTATTTGCGACTTTTTGGCTTATAATTTTAGTCCCAGGTTTTTCGCCCATGTTACGTCAGAAGGAAGATCCTCATTTATATGGGCAATCGCACTGTTTATATCTTCAGGGTTGGTACTTTGGTGGAGCTGGAGGTTTCTGCAGGCAAGTGATATTTACAGAAAGTCGAAATCGATGAAATGTAATTGACATATAAGGACATTCCGGTCCGTCATTACTGTTACATGTTATCAGTTAATCAGGAAAGAAGGTTCGATAATTTAAATCGGCAGTTTGTGCTCGGGCGAACAGCGAAATGAGAGAAAAGATGACAATAGGAGGCCGGTTACGCAAACCAATATTTATAACAATTTCTATTGATTTAACATCGTGAAAATACTTGGGGCGCAGTATCATTGTAAAGAACTTTATGTACAAATTGGGTTCGATCACTGCTACAGATGGTAAGGAATTTGTGGCCGGTTTATACTAGGTTCAGTTGCAGGGTATAGTGTTATTATTGTAATGGGGAGATGATCGATATTATAATTTTGCTGCAGTTAAGTAAGTTACGCCAATGGATAAATTTGAATTTCGTTTATTAGTTCACACAGCTATATAAATTAATGTGGAAGTTCGGGATAATCAACTGCGTGTTGTTCTTCAGACACTGGATTTGGAACTCCTTTCATCTTACTACATACATGTAACACATCGTCAGAAAAGGCATAACAATTTCACTCATAAATATTTATCTAACGGCAACAGCAAAACGGTATAGAGAAAGAGTCGAAGGACCCATCAGCTACACGGGTTTGGATCCTTTTCTTCATCTGGTAACCAACAAATCTCCAAATTTGCGAAAGAAATGAATTAGTCTTTAGTCGCCCTTACAGTTTATGTATGGGTCAACAGGTGGAAAAGCGCAGAATGCCGACTGCTCACATTCGTAGTTTCGTTTCTACATTAGTATTGTATATCCTCAATTTTCAAACAAATTGTTTACGGTGGGGCAGTGAGTAATTTGTTCACTGTTTTTTCTTACTTCCATCCCTCCCCCCCCCCTCCCTGCTGGATTATGGGTTAGAAAGACCCGAGGTATTCCTGCCTGTAGTAAGACGTAAGAAAAGTAGCCTACAAAGTTTTGGTAATAATGATATCGCCCAGTGTTCGGTCGTTTCCTCCAAATTTTCAAATTTTTCTGGAGTGCAGGCCGCCTGTAGACGAACACCTCCCGTGGTGCGTCGTGTATTCATCCTGCCTCAGGCCTTCCGCAATCATGAAAGTAGGTGATTAGTAGCTGCGCACAAAATCAGCCAATGGGCAAGAATTGGCTTCTAACTGGAGGCGTGATAGAACTGTCATGCATGGTGGTCACTTTCTCCCAGTTGCGTAATTGTCAGCACAACAAACAGGAGACACGGCTTTGAAGGAGGCTGGCTGGATATAAAGTAAGTGCAACAATTGTGATCATTTCTGACAAATGTTATTGTAACTGGAAATATATTGAGAACAGAAGTAATTTTAATTATGGCACTGTGAGATTACCACCTAATAGAAATACCGGTAATCAATAGCATTTGATAATTAAACAGTAGGAAGTTCACTGCAAACATTGACCATGCCAATGCACTAAATGTTACACAATTTTAATCTTATTAATTATGGTAGCAATGTATGTACACAGTTGGGTGACTACATTTATAGTTAGGCCATAGGTAGAAATTCTCCACGTTGAGATTTGCTGTGTGCTTGTAGCTGACGGGAGGCCAGCGAGGAGGCCGACGTTGGTGGCTTGTTCCAACTTAGGATTTTCCAGTTCGTTTCCGGTGAGGGGAGAGAGGGACAATGGCGAGTGCCAGGCACAGTGCAATGCACAAATATTGTAATACTACTGGCATTTGAAGTAATACGATGCAGTTAGGAACCTTTAAGGCCCTCATTACAAAATAGCCTGTTGATAAATAAACAATACATTAGCTGATATAGTCACATCTAACGTAATATGATTAATTGACAATGAAAAGTAATAAATTACCAACGAAGACAAGACAGTTACAGAACTAGCATGGCAATGTTTGTTTATAAAAATAATGTATTAACTATTTCTCATTTGATTTTCAATTAATCTTTTGTATTTTATCTTGAAGTATTCAGTTAAATCACTTATCTGTGGTATAAGAAATTGCACGATTATGATAAACAGTACAAAGGATGTTTATACTAATATAAAGACGTAAGAAAATGTTTGTTTAATGTGTAGTGTAATTATTTTGACTTTAAGTAAAGTTTTAGAAATGTATTGGCTGAGCGCTGTACGTTGGTAAATCGGTTACAACAGCTCACATGGGGAAGTTGATGACGTAGGGGAAAAAACCCCAGCAGTTGAGTTTTGGCACGCGCGCGCGCGAGGGCAGGAAGTGACGAGACGCGAGCACATGGTGTAGCTGGCCAGGCGGCGTCGCTCTGCATTCAGTCGGCATGTGGATCTCGAGGTGGTGACTTTAGATTTGTCTGTGGCAATCGCCACGTGTGGTTGCTCGTCGTAGACTGTACCAAGTTAAATCGAGTGCTACTGTGTTTGTCAATATTTAGCCGGTGGAACAAGGTGTGCATCGCATTGAATTAAAGTGACTGTGATTTGTTAATGTAACATGTGTCGTCACATAGGCATGAACATAAACGGTGTTTGAGACAGCCACGTGGTGTGAAAACAATTCGCGACAAATATTCATTTTGTCTGGGGGCTCATAAGCTATAACTTCATTTGGTAAATTTACCGACGTACAGATGCGACAGCCACAGGGTTCAAATATTGTGAAATAAACAACATAAAGTGAACTTTCACGTGTTTTCAAAAATAGTAGTTAGTACACCCTTTTCTCTCATGAACTTGATTTTATTATGAATTTGTTTTGTTAATCATATGCAGGGAAGGAAAGCTGCGAACGTGTGATATCATCCCCTAGAAAACGAGTCAGTCGCAATCACAGTTCCAGTGTTTTTGCATGTTTAGGAAATTGGTTCGCAGCTGGTGGTTGTGAGTTTAAAAAATTAAACTTTCTCTGTTTTAAACTCTCACCCCACCTTCACCCTTGCAGCATTTCTTCCTTGATGTTAACTGAATATGTAACCCAAATATTAGAAAATTAGCTTATATGCCCGTGCTTTGGAACTGTTGTTAAAGAAGGGCCTGTGGGTATCATGGCTTTTTAGAGTTCCGGACCTCACTCAGTAAAAAAAGAATCCTGTTGGATCGCTCTGTCAATAAACTCAGTCGTCCTAGCCAGCGTGCCAAATGTAAGTAAATGTCATTGTCCAAAACGATGAGCCTTCATAAAGTTTTTGATTCTCTAAGCTTTTGTACACACTTCTAAAGTCATCGAAATCACAAAACAAACTACATACATTTGAATGTCCTTAGAAAGAACTTTTATGTAAATTAATACAATTGAGAGACACGAAGGAATGTCGTTATATTTTAAACACAAATGAAACGTGCCGAAAGAAGCAAAGAAATGTCGTTAATTATGTAATACACAAAGCTAAATCAGTAACACTGTGTTCAATGTTTGTTGGTATTCTTAGAGATAAGATTACGTCGCTTAGTTCTTTCATAGACTTACGCTTCCTTGCTGTACGACGCCATACTAATTACGCAGCAGCGGCGTCTATTAATTCTTTGGTGCACTAAAGCGGCTCATTCTACGTGACTGATTATTCAAGAAGGATCGAACGACCGTTGCCAATATTAATACCCTACACACTGCCGCAAGGATAATCGTAGCCCTTGTTTCAGTGTATTAAACCATAGTTATGGGAATAAACAACCGCAGCACAGCCATGTATTAGTTATTTGCTATACTATGTAAGTAACAACGCCTCTATCGGATCTTTGCTATATTACGCGGCAATTCAAGCATAGCATACACCAAAAACTACAGATAAGGATATCTTTCCTTCCCCTAAACCGATTTTGATGAAATAAAGCTTATATGTTGGCCCGAGGTACACTTAGTTGACCTATGAAACCCCATGAAAGTACTCTTTGATATTTGCTGTACTACACCATACTTACAAGTATAGCTACACATAAAACTTCAAATTACGATATCTTTCCTTCCTCCGATGCGATTTTAATGAAATGATGCCTATGTTACTCTCCCATCTATTCTTAATTTACCTGTGGAAACCCATGAATGTTCGTGTAGTAATTTTGGAGATTATCCTCAACGAATAGACATAAACGATGGCTTTTAAAGATATTAAATTATGATATCTTTATTTTCTCTGATCCGATTTTAATTACTGAAGCACTTTTAACCGCACGATATGCTCACGTTACGTGTGAAAACCCCATGAAAATTCGTCGAGCAGTTTCGGAGATAAACGTGTTCAAAGAGACAGACAGACATGATGTTCGTGAATAAAATATATCAAATTACGCTCTTCTTTTCTTCCGTGCCCCTATTTTTATGAAACAGAGTGTATATGTTGGCCAGAGTTACGCTCACATTACCTGTCCCCCATGCAAATTCCAGAAGTAGTTTTGGAGATAAAAGGTTCTTAATAGTTGAACAAACAGACACGACGGTTACTGAAAACACTTAAATTTTTTATTTATTTATTTATTTACTTACTTATTTATTTTTTTGTGACCTGGTTCTGATAAAATTATGCTTATATCTTCACCCAAAGTGCCGGCCGCGGTGGACGAGGAGACTGAGGCGCTTCAGTCACGGTCTGCACGGCCACTACGGTCGGGGGTTCGAATCCCCCCTCGGGCATGGATATTTGTGTCGTCGTTAGTTGTAGGAAGTTCCTAAGTAGTTTGTAAGTTTAAGGACTGATAACCCCGTAGTTAAGTCCCTTAAGCTTAACAAACATTTGAACATTTCACCCAAAGTTTTCTCCTATTACCTGTGAAAACCGCATGAAGATTTGTCCCGCAGTTTTGAAAATTGAATAGCGACAGGCCTACATTTATAGTTTTTAGTATAAATTACAAATTTTGGTGTAAACAAAACATAAGGTTACAAAATTGAGAAACATCGTTCGAAAATGTACCACACTAGCTACAATTGTGATCCCTCCTTGGTACAATTTTGATCTCTAGCATGTGCCACATAAAATGCACCTTTCCCCTTAGGCATCAACGCATACTTCATGGTACCAAACATTGCATTTTTGGCAGCGAATCCAGTCACCCTTAGCTACTGATTTATAAGAGCGTGTTATACTAAGTACCTTCACTTACCACTTTACAGGAAAATATTTACATTTCCTTAGCACAAAGTGGTGTAATCTTGGAAAAGACAGGAGAAGCTGTAGAAACCTGCTATACTACAACGCCACACAAAGATAAGTGCTACCAACACTACGAGATGTTCATAGGAATTGTAACTATATCGAATTTGTACAACCTTACCCTAGGTTTTCAATTTTCTCCGTCAATTTATATCAATATCCAAGGCAGGCAAGTTTCGTAAATTCCCTCTGTATGCATTTATAATAGCTGCAGTATCAAAGAATGGTGTCTGGTTTTTCTTACATATTCGAAAGAAACGTCACCACGTACATCCGTTGCAGCTCAAACAATATTTCGCACCAAAGGCGATTTTAGGATGAGTCAAGTGTATGAAGAGACCATCATTACCACGATAGTATATTGTGACAATAATTAGACGTAATACAGCAATGTAAATTTACAACAGTTCACCTACCGAATGTCGATGAGGTATCTTATTATACGTCTTGGTCCAAATGTGAAATTACCCTGTCCAATCGTTTGTCGCTTGCATGGTCGTTGGTTAGGTACACCAACATTTCCTCTTCAACAAAATTGTCGCAAAATTGAATTTCTGTTGATCAAGTACGGAGAGAAACGGTAAGATCAAAAAGGCTGTCGGAAATAAAATGTAGAACACCCTATTAGAGTTTTCCAAATCACTCAAGATTTACTTTTCTAACAGTGCGTAAGGAGTATATGAAATGATTACATTTACAGATCAATAGCTCAGGTGTTGATACGTGCTGACATGGCTATGTCAGTACTTGATGAACACGTATAAGACGTCAATGCACTAACGGATACTGCCATTCGAGCAGATGGTAAATGATGTTCATATTCACGGAATGCTTGATATTAAATGCGAATGCGTAAAGTAGAAAATGTGTACCCAGCCGGGACTCGATCCCCTGTCTTCTGCTTTCTAGGCAGTTGCGCTGACCTCTTTACCACTGCGGACACAGTCACGGCACCTGCACGGAATCGCTGAAGTACGCCTCCCGTGAGACACAAATTCTCCACTTTACCCTGCCCACAACAACTCAAACTCGTAGATAGTGTAAACTAATTTCCGTATGAGTATAGGCATAGTACTGCCTCCGCGCTGAAGAAAGAATCATTGTCCGTCAATGACATTTATATAAGTTATATATGTTGTAGTGTAAAGTCAGCGCCACACACCAGACGCTCGAGAACGATCGTGCAGAAGGCAGCAGACGACCGGCAGCCAATCGCACGCCGGCGCCGCGCATCCTGGAGGGAGTAACCGAGAAGCGCGTCCTCTACAAGCGGCTATATCTAGTTCGACATGCATCTGGACGAGCCCGTCTGAAATCGGCACTAGGACTCAGCGCAGCTACCGTCGCACAGAAGACGACGCCAATAGAAGAGAGAGCTTTTGATGTAACTTTCAGTAAATAAAACTTGTGTTACTATATAGCTGTTGTAGCTGCCCACGCTTCCTGCCAAGAGCATTTCCTGATAGCTGGAAAAGACTAAACAGAGGCTGAATGTGACGACAAAACAGTATACATGTGGCGTCTGTTCTTTCGAACATGTCCGAAAGAATAGACGCCATATATCTATAACTTAGGGTAATTATGCCTCGCCTGTTCATGCAGATCCGAATTAGTTCTCGATTGACGTGTCGCAAGTGTCAGTTGCCGCATCATATCCCAGGCGTTCTTGCCTGGAGACTGCACGTGTTGCAAAGCACCCTGAGTTTCATGCACGGTGTGTGGCGAGCAACAACAGAGTACTCTCCTATTGCAAAATTAGAAAAATAATTGGTCTTCCAACATTCTGAACATACCGAGCGCTGGTCATCGTTCCCTTCTCGAACTTCAAAGTGGCTTACCACTACACTTTCGCATAATAGTTCGCGATCGGGAGCGCTCACTTTACTTCGCGGCTCTGCCGGCTGAGCGGCGTGGTCTGCGCTTGCAGGTGTAGGGAGAAATTCCCCCACCTAGCTGCTTCATGCCCTTGCTGCTTGAGCCGCTAACGATATCACGCAAACTAAAAGACACAGTTTGTGGATAATTTCTCGCGTTTAAGTTTACAGTTATCTCTATATTTTGGCATTATGGAATTTATTGGTCAGATATTGCAGAGTGCAGAATACTTCAAAGCAGAAATTTTGTAGCATTGAACTATGTAATCTAGCAGGCAGACGCTAACCTCTAAATGGCTCTCATCAGCGACCTATCACGCATATTTTAGTTCGCGACCAATCACGCATATTTTAGTTCGCGACCTATCGCTCATATTTTAGTTCGCGACCTGTAGTTCTCCTTTTAGTTTGCAGCTCGGCCGCGAAATAGGTCGCTCTTTTCAGTTCGTCCGCTCGTTTTAGATATTGCTACCGCTACTAAAACTACAGCTGAGTTGCATCATCAGCTCGAAATGACGGCAAGGAAGGAATCACGCGATTCTGCGCGCTCTCGCGTCCTCTCGCCGTTACCCGTCAGTCTTCGGAATAGGTGCGGACGAACTAAGAGGCGAGGGATCTGCGAACTAGTTCGCGTAGTTCACCTGTGGGAGCGCTCTTTCGAACTAGTTCGTTTGCGAACTACACAAGATTACTTACCATCCCAGTTCATAAAGTCTAGGATGCGACCAGCGTTTCTTTGACAAATACACTCTACCAGACATCAGTTGCAGGCTTTACATCGGACGTGGAAAGGACCATTACTTGCATGCAGGAAGAACAAGCATTCATCACTGAAGACCACAGACCCCCCCCCCCCCCATTCCCTCTCTCGTGTTATCTGATGGCAAGAGTCGAGCCGCATACTTTGGTTCTGTGACGTCAGTCGAAGAGGGATTGGAAGTGCAGTCCCACTTCTATTAACTGTTACTAACGCTTCTTGTTGACACTTCTGGGCTCACGGTGCAATCTTACATCGTTAATCGGTGGACAATTGACGAAGGCAAAACTAATATTAACATGGATTTACAATAAAAAAAGCTATCCGCAAAAATAAGTGTAACCAGTGTACTTATGGCAAATGTATTACGCTTAGTTGTCGTCATTCAAGAAACACGTGTTTTAGTTTCATATTTCCTCCTTTCCTGTTCACTGTACCGATGCGATCCTCTGTTTCTCTCTGAATATTTTCGATAGCAGGCGGGTCAGTGGAAACAAACACAAGTTTATAGAGCATGAAACAACTCTTTCTCTATGGTAGAAAACGTGCATTGGTTCACCTAAATGAAAAATAGCACACAGTCGATTGTAAAAAACTATTATACGTTAGATCACAGTAAGAATAATTTGCTGGCAGCTGTGCGGTAGTTTCGCTGTTTCTCGGAACTAAACAATCAACATGGATGAGACGAAGGGAAACGTAATGGAGCAAAGCAATCGACTCTCCCACAATTTGATACGCTCTACATAGCGGCGTTATTGGAATCCACAGTATATCGACTGTATTCCCGTGTGTGGGATTATACGAGGGCCATTCGGAATGTAAGTTCCAATTCTCCTTTTTCTGAAACCACTTTATTGCATGTATTTTTAGTGCATAACAGTGAAGAGAACATCATTTCAGCCATTTTAAACATGGTTTCCATACACCTTAAAAGATTTATCAAGGATGGAAGTTTACTAGGGATGAAAAACTTTTGTGTTTACATGTTTTCAAAGAGCCTAGTTAAGAAACGATATGAAGGAATGTGACATTACGTTGACATTTTAGACGGTATTCGGAGACAGATGAATTACTAACCTCTGCAGCTGCTCAACTTCGGTGTGTATTACAAAACAGCATATTTGTTGGTGTCATTGTTGTAAACTCAGTTTCCGTCTATATAACACTTGATATGAAACTATATCTGTTTGAGTTTAAAATATATGCCTCGTCTATATTATCTAAATAAATAAAAATTAAATGTTCATTGGTAACGGTATAACGTGGCAAAGTTCGGGCCTAATTGGTATTGGTATCTCATTGTACTTCATTGTCCAAATAATGATTTTGCGAAAATAAATGTTGGAAGCTATGTCGGAAAAATTGGAAAATTCGAGAAAATCTAAAAATGTAGTTCTTTTCATTTCCTGTATTAACGCAAGAACGTATTTCTCGATTCTAACACTAGATGAATGTTAATTACTGTTCTGTTTTTCTGTTTTATTATCTATAGTCCTGAGAAATTACAATACAGAAAAGTCGTAAAATTCTGACAACTGTTGATTACAGTTGGTTTTACAAATCATCTTGAAATTTAGGTCATACATGCGATTTTTCATAGAGGACTTTGGGCTGCAATAGGATTCACCACTCTTTTACCCATCACTATGAAGTGGGCAGGTATATGTTTTTCAAATTTTAAAAATATTTGAAATTCTAACGAGCCAAACTACTCTCGTCATCGTTTCCTAAACTGACACACTACGTAAACTAACTTAGACTAAGGACAACACACACCACACCACACCATAAGGAGAGGCATTGAATTAAATTTTACGCTATGTAAACTGAGTGGTCTAAAGCACTTGCCTAGTAAATAGGAGGTCCCGGGTTCGAATCCCGACCATAGCATAAATTTTAATTCAATGCCTCTCCTTATGTTTAATACCTTCGGTATAAGGAGACAATGTTGTCTCAAGGAATTGTATTATTTGTTGATATTTATATCACCTCGGCCTGAGGAACAAAGCGGAATAGTTCCTATTCGCATTCTTTGCTGAGGTGCTATTCCAATTTAGGAGAGCCCTGGCAATTTGATACGCATTTTACAGGGAACATGAGGCAAAATTAAACTATGTGATGTGGAGGGAGACGTTCTTTAAGACAGTCCGTGTAGTTGCTTTGGCTACAATGCTGTGTAAGCTGAGTGGTCTAAAGTACCTACTTAGTAAGTAGGAGGTATCGGGTTGGAATCCAGGCCACAGCATAAATTTTAATTCAATGCCTCTCCTTATGTTTAATACCTTTAGTTTAAGTAGTTTGTAAGACTAGGGACTGATGACCAACGTAGTTTGATCCCATAGAATTACAAACATCTGAACATTGGAAACTGTTAATTGGCCTGTAATCATAGTCGTTAGATAATATCTGTGACTCTTAGCATAGTGTGTTTTGAAATTTTCAATTTCTTTCATGCTTGCAGCGACAGTTATTTTACATTCATTGAGTTTTTTTATTATCGTGCGTACCGACGTTTCCAAATCCATTTAGCTTTATAGATCCAGTAATTTAATCTTATTCAGTACACTAGACTACAAGTGGCTTTAGTTTCATATCTGTTTATGCACAATGTGTCGATAAACTCGGACTTGCTCGGTAGACCTTAAGCCGTAGTGTATATCATCTTCTCATATCCATTTATGCTTAAAGAACCAGTTAATCTTATTGGTTCTTGACTACAAAGTGTATCCAAGATTTCAAATCCTTCCGTATTCGGGCGCTGATAACCTCGCTGTTGAGCGCCCTAAAACACCAATCATCATCATCATCATCATCGTATTCATTGTGACAGTTAATTTCGATTACAAACTATACTGTGTATCTAGATTTTCATTTTAGTTTACGTTTAGTGAATTAATCTTAATCTGAACTTGTTTAACACATGGATTAATAGCGCATAGTAGAATTTGACGTACATTTCAAAATGTTTTAGATTATTTTTTGTTCTATTAGTACGGCGATCGTATAGCTACGTAATTTGCTGTTATTATTAATCTGTACCAGTTTCATTCAACTTCGTATTTTCTTTCAGTAGTGTGGTCCTCATAAAAGTCTTGTTCATCGTGGAAAACACGTACTATTATTCTTTTGAGAGTTCTTACAAAGATCTACTTTGACACACATACGCTAATGAGTCGCGTTTCCTGTTTTTATTAAACGGTTACCAATTTCGATCAACGTAAGTGTTTCTTTTAATAGTATGACTGCTATAAATGTGCTATTTGTCGTGGGTAACAGGTATCTTTATTTTTCTGAGTGTTTTTCAGATAACTACATTGCTTTAACTGGACGTAACGGTAAGTTTTTATTATATTGGTGTGGTGTCTGTTCTATCGGACATGTCAGAAAAAACAGACACCACGCCAATACAATAAGTATTTACACACGAAGGCGGCGTCAGCTTGAATTACTTCACCGGGGTCTTACGTTCGAACTCGCACGGGAATCCGTAATGGAGAGTGTAAGAGGGCATCAACGGTAGGGGTGCTACAGCCATAGTGTGCGACTGGTGAGAATTTGAGAGGGACGGCAGGCGAGTGAGAATAGCCAAGTGGTTAAGCCACCGCTGGCCCGAAGCGGGAGACACGGAATCGATTTCCGACCCGCCTAACATATTTGCTTGCCACCGTTATGTCATTTCAATGCCCTAAAGAAGCCACTGTCAATTCTTTCCTTCCTAATCCTTCTTCCTTCCTCTTCTTTACCAATGACTAGCTTAACGCCCGCTGCTTCGCATACGTTGGCTGGTTATTCTGCACCAGTTGTTTCTCCCTCTTAATATAATATAGTTATAGGTTAACTACTATCATAATGAAATGTTGTGAAACGTAGCCGCCGCAGAATGGCCGTGCATATTGAGGCGCCATGCGACGATGCGCGCTGCTGTTCGCCGTCGGGGGTTCGATTCGCCCCTCGGGCATGGATGTTTGTGTTGTCCTTAGCATATGTTAGTCCATGTTAATAAGCCTTACGAACTGATTATCCCGTCGTTAAGTCTCTTAAGATTTACAAACATTTGAACATTTGATTTTACCACTTGTAACCCTCTATGGCATAACTTAATAGTTGAATTTCGAAAAATACCCCCACATGTTTCTTTTAAATTCCAACCAAGTAGGCTAATATCATTTTTTTTTTTTTTTTTTTTTTTTTTTTTTTTTTGTAATTCTGGGTACAAAATTGGCTTAGTAGCAACGTATTTTCAAAAATGTTACATCCCCTATTTCACCCCCTAAATGATTAATTTTCTGAAAATACCGAAACACACGTCTTTTTAATTCTTACCAAGAAAACACATACCAGTTTATGTGGTTGTTGCTTCCAAATTACCTGAATAGCAAAATATTTTCGAAAACCATCCCTTCTCCAATTTAATCCTAGTTTCATAATTGTCTTGAAAACAAAGTGTTTTTGAAAACAATTTTTGATCCTCTATTTTACCCCCTTAGTTGTTGAATTTCCAAAAATACCAAAACTCGGGTCTTTTTAATCGTGATCAAGAGTCCATATCGTAAGTTTCGTAGTTATACCTTGAAATTTGAGATAACAGTAACATAGTTTTGAAAATAAATTTTTGGATCCCGTTACCTCCCCCCCCCCCGCCCTTATTGGTCGACTTTCCAAAAATTCTGAAACTCGTGTTTTTTTTTTTTTAAATCATGACCAACATTCCACATCCCAAGTTTCTTAGTTCTAACTTAAAATAAACAGCTACATATTTTTGCAAATCAATTTTTTGAGTCCCCTGTATTGGTTGAAATTCAAAAAAATGCCGAAACACATGTGTTTCAAATTCGAGCCCTGATGTATAATCCGAAATTATCGGAAAACCGCTTCTGAAATGACACCTAGAGAATAAGATCAATTCCCCCAACAAACTACAAGTTTCTATCTTCAGTGGTTTGGGCTGAGCGATGATGCCTCAGTCAATCAGTCACTCAGTCAGTCAATCAGTCAGTCAGTCAGTCGGGACGTTGCCTTTTATGTATAGAGATTTGCGAAGGTCAAATTTTACTGCCGGCCGCAGTGGCCGAGCGGTCTGCGGCGCGCCAGTCACAGTCTGCATGGCCGCTATGGTCGGGGTTTCGAATCCCTCCTCGGGCATGGATGTTTGTGTCGTCTTTAGTATAAGGCAGTTCATAAGTAGTTTGTAAGTTTAGGGAAAGAGACCCCGCAGTTAAGTCCCTTAAGCTTAACAAACATTTGAACATTTTTGAACAAAATATTACTTACCATACCGACGGCCTGGTACGATTATGTTGACAAACTAAAAATAAAAACAGTTGAAAGCCTTCGCCAAGACATTAATATTCTTAGAAATCCACAGAGAGTGACTTGATTAGTTTTTCGTACAGACGATGAAGTAAATAAATGATTCTGCTCCTGCTCTATTGTTGACAGGTTCTTGTATGTACCCTCGTTCACTCAGTAAAAGTAATTGCAGTTGCAAACGATGACTTCATAATAAAACATTTGAGTTGTCACGTGATTGCCTTATGCCAACGCACATGGTTCACAACATAATCACGTGAAGCCGCGAGGATGCTCAGTAAAATTTAATCGTAAGTAACATGTTCTTCTCATAACACTTTTTGACAATCTGCGCCTATGTGTTAAATTCAATTATTGCGGAAAGATTAGCTGAAATGCAAATCATGTTCATACTAATTAGTAAAGCTTACAATGTCATATTGTATCAGAAGGTCATAGTAGTATTGTACGCAAAATTTTGACGTAAAGTCTAGTATTATATGTCTGTGGGCAGGTCAAAGAATATCTCTGCCCTAGTGCCAAGACCGTTCGTAATGCTTTACAAAGAGGGTATGTAGTGTCGGGGAAGGTTGCATGAGTTTAGGAGGATGTTTATGCGATAAATGGTGGACAGCTGTAAACATACAAACATGTACGTTAATGCAGTTTGAACTGTTAGTATCGCATATGGTGAGATTGCATGAACGGCTCTATCGCTAATTTTCGTGTGTTTCACCAGGCTTAAGATGTCATTACGAAAATAAATATGAGCCACTCCTTTTGAATTTCGCAATTATCGATACAAAATCACTTGTGAAAATTCATCGTAATGATGGTTTGTTTTACAAAATAACTTGGTTTCAATCTTAGACCATTTCTTATCGCTGGGGATAGCTAAGATTTCTAATCCTAATAAATAAGAAATCGGAGGATTCAGTGTTCCATATATAAATTAAATTAAAAGAAAAAGACGGTGCAGAATTTCAGGAATGAATTACGTTAGAAAAGTAATAAATCTCTAACAAGAATGGCACAACCTCTACCTATTATGGAAAAGGCTGATGCTGAGGACGTGTTGTTTATGGGAAATTAAAAATCGCTATCCATCTGCGTAGAGAATACAACCAGAAGCTAAAGTACACAGCCAACTAGTGGAATGTACATATCTTTAACTGCACTATAGAAAAAAAGAACAAACATCAGCAATTCCCAATACTGCTCTGATAAGGCGAATGGCGGATGGCCACCATGGATGAGTCGGTTCGACGTTAAGCTGAAGCTGTATGACGATGGCTACACAGTGAACGAATTACTTTGCTAAAACAAAATTTCCTGAGCTGAAGTCATTCAAGTATCAAAGTTGAACAAGAGGTTCTCGCAAACTGCTTGCCTCACTGGCCAGAACCAGAAGAGAAGCTCAATTGTGAGCTTGTAAATGAGTGCTTTGAAATGCAAATACAATTCACTAAAGTAATATTTTTTTTGTTCCTCTGCTCAAAGAGAAACAATTATGAATACTTCAAACAATACAACTAATTGTGAGCTGAGTCACTGGACGCTTTGCCAGCGACTGCCCACCTTCGTCCTCTCCTCACGAGCGTAGCTAGCCGAATCCTCCGACTTACTTTTCAACAAGCCACAATTCTCTCCAGACCACTTTCTCGACATTCAATCACATCTATAGCTACAAATCTCTCTCCCCCACCTTTACTTCCTTCCAAAGACCTTTAGCAGATTAGCCGAGTGCACTGGGGCGCCGTGCTGCGGTGCGCGCGGCCCTTCGCCGTCGGGGTTCGAGTCCCCCCTTCGGGCATGGGTATTTGTGTTGTCCTTAGCTTAGTTTACCTTAGCTAAGGTACGGACTAATGACCAGGAAGTTGAGTACGATTGATTTACAAACATTTTGAAGTAGCGCAATAAATAACTTTGTGCTGCCTGGGACTCCAAACCTGCGTTTATCGTCACCGTTGACCTCAGACGACAAGGTAACAACTCTCCCATTCTCTGTCATTCCATAAAGCATCACAACTATTATAATCACCAGACATGATCCATCATGTTGTCATTTCACTACCATATTCGTACCAGGAAGACAATATTTCTACAGGCTATGCCTTTCTCGAATGGTCCAACACCATAGAAAACATATTTTGCACACATTATGCAATGACTCAATTACTTCTCCTACGACGTGATGTCGAGCATTGAAGTATTTACAGTGAGGGAGACGAATGGAATGTTGCACAATACATAAGAAAGAAAATAAAAGTAATCCACTGAGTTACAGATGCATCGTATTGATATCGACTGTAGCAGGACTTTGGAACAAATCTTTTGCCCCAAGTTGTGCAATATCAAACATCAAACCAGCATGGATTTCGAAATCTTTAATCTTGTGAGACTTTAGCGATACTATATTTGCATGAAGTACTCAGTACTCTTAAACTAATTCAGTACTTATAGAGTGCCTAAATGATTTTTGGTATCTTCAGTCGTAATCAACTTCGAACCATATCACTTTCCTAAGGAGAATAGTCACAGTTGTGCGACTGGGATCGTGATGTCCTGTCTGCAAGGTAATAGTCTGCAGTAACTGACGAGGTGTCAACTAGTGAAAAGGACGTGACAAATGTGATTCTTCCAGCAAAGCGAAAGAGACTTTTCCTGTTTCGAATATATATTCGAAATATTTTAAGAGCAATCAGAACATTGCTCTTACATTTGAGACAGTTAATGCTGCCGACTAGTAAACTTCTCAGAAAGGCAAAGTCAATTGCAAAATGATATTGAATTTGTATCTTCACGGCGCAAATGGTGACAGTTGACCTTAAACATCAATATGCATTTGGCTCTGAACATGATTACCCAAAGAGTTTCGTCAGCATTCTAGACATCGAAAAGCAAAATAAATTTGAAGGTTATACATATAACAAAATACCTGGGCTGCAATTGAAAACAACATTAACTGGGAATAACAAGTATTTTGGCAAAGGTGAAACAAACAGTATGTTATTGACCCAACCATTAGAAGGGAGACTGCCAATCCGATAATTGTTCCACCTCTTCTGCAGTATTGCTGAGCAGTGTCCCATTATTTCCTCATGGAATAGAGGGAGAACATCGAAAAAGTAGAAATAATATATCAGATTGTGCAATGTAGTCAATTATAGGAATCAAGGTCTCGGTTGTTTTCCGTTCCTTTTTCCCTTCAAGTTGGGGGGAGGGGGGGAGGGAATGGGGATGAGATGCGGACGCAAAATTAAAACAACTACATTTTCACTGCTCTCCGATTTTTCAAATGTTCAAATGTTTGTAGAGCTTATGGGACAAACTACTTATGAACTATCTAATACTAAAGACGGCACAAACATCCATGCCCGTGGGGGAATTCAAACCCACGACGGGGAATTGACTCGCATATCGCAGCATTGCACTTCAATGCGCTCGGCCACGCCACCGCGGCGGGTGGGAATCGAACCCAGACTTCCATACTTCTTTTAATTCACTACTTTTCCTTTCACTCAAAGCCTTTCACATATTGACACAAAAATTGTCTCTAGGTATATAACTTTATAAGAAATATAGGATAATAAAGGAACTGTACATTTAAAAAATCAGTTTAAAGGTAGCTCAAAGGAAAAAGAAACTCATATTTTATTTCAGTTGCCAAGAGATCTTCCATAGTCTATCACTTACGCACTATGAAAATAGGGATGAGATTAAAAAAATAATAATTTATTCAGAATCCCTCATTATTTGTTCCATAATGCATCATCATATAATCTATAACGCCATCGGACCAGCTTCTCTTCAGTAAAAGCGACGACTCTATCTCGAGTTGATTACTTGTAGCGAGACGGCCTGATTTGTATTTCTGCTTTCCGCTTTTACTATCAAGCCAGGAAGTCAACATTCTCTATTTACGTCAGAGCCCTGCTTTGCGCAGTGCTGGGGGCTGTTGGTAGCCGCTGGTTTCCTCCAAGCCTCGCCTCGGCACCAGCTGTGGTTGACCGGCCAACCCGTAGCTCGCAAATCACGGCTGAAACGGTTCCGGTCGCAAAACCAGGTTCAACCCTTGAAGTATCAAAAGTTTCTGCAAACCTACCCAAATGTGTAGTATAAACTACCATAGATAGAGGTATTTTGCTATAAAATGAGTAGCCACTTTAGCTTTTGACATTTCATTCAAATATTTAACGAAGTTAAAGAATAGAAACATAAACGTAGTAGCCACAATGTTTCACCTACATAGCAATCAACTACACAGTAAACTATTCTCTCTTTTCAATGCTCTGCATTAGATCTAGACGTAATGAAACATGTATTCATCTTAGAAATGTAAGGATGTTGTAAAATTAAACAGTTCTGGTGGCAACAACAAAAATGTATACATGTAGTATATCATTCACGTTTTGTGCACTTATAAAGTATTATTAATGTGACTGAAACAGCAAGTGCTACACAACGGATATTATCTTCTGCTGGGGTCCTTCATTTGCACGATTATTCTGTTATTCACAGTGAAGTGTTTCGTAATGGGTTCATAGAATCACTTCAAGTTTTTGACTGTTCCACACTGATACGAAGCTCGAAATAATAATAGTAGTAAATACAAGTGACAAATAGCGTATGTGCGAGTTTGATATATTCTTTCAATTTTTTCGACGTCCTCCATCTATCCCGTCATGTAATAATGGGACACTGCTCAGCAATACTGCAGAAGAGGTGGAACAATGGTAGGGTTGGAAGTCTCCTTAGGAGATGTTTAAATATCCTTATAGTTGTGTCAATAACAAACCGTTTATTTCACCTTCGCCAAAACATGTGTTATTCACAGTTAATATTGTTTTTCATTGCACCACCGGGAATTTCGTTATTTTTGTAAACTTCAAATTTGCTTTGCTTATCGATATCTAGAATGCTGACGAAACTCTTTTAGTATTCATGGTCAGAGCCAAATGCATATTAATGTTAAAGGTCAATGGTCACCATTTGCGCCGTGAAGTTACAAATTCAAAATTACTTCGCAATTGACTTTGCTTTTCTGAGTTTAGTAGTCGGCAGCATTAACTGCCTCAAATCTAAGAGCAATATTCCGATTGCTCATTAAATATTTAGAATATATATTCGAAACAGAAGTCTCCTTCACTTTGCTGGAAGAATTACAGTCGGCTCGTCCTTTTCACTAGATGACTCCTCGTCAGTTACTGCAGACTATTACCTTGCAGACAGGACATCACGATCCCAGTCGCACAACTGTGACTGTACTCCTTAGAAAAGCGGTATGATTCGAATTTGATTATGGCTAAAGATACCAAAAGTCGTTTCGGCACCCTATAAATACGGCATTAGTTTGAAAGTACTCAGTAGTTCATGCAAAAATAGTATCGCGAAAGTGTCACAGTAGTAAAGATTTAGAAATCCTTGCCAGTTTGGAGTTAATACGTGATATATTTCTAGATTATTACCTGACGGTATAGAGGGAGGTTTGAAAAAGTTGAAAAAAGATATCAGGCTGTGCGGTATAGTGAATTAGCTGAAAGAAAGTCTAGGATGTTTTCCGTTTTCTTATTTAGGTTGGGGAGGGGGCAGAGAGGGCAGGGGGATGAGGTGGGGACGCAATATAAAAACAAATGTCGTTTTCAGTGTAGCATGCTTCTTCTATGAGATTTCAATCACCAACCTTCTCCTACGGGTGCAAAGAGCTTTTGTACTCATTACCGTACGAAGTGTGGTGTTACAATAATTGTAAGAAGGCCGCGTAGAGTAGCCGCGCGGTCTAAGGTTCCATGTCATGGATCGGGCTGGTGCTCGCGTAAGAAGTTCGAGTCCTCCCTCGGGCATGGGTATGTGTGTGTTGTCCTTAGAATAAATTAGTTTAAGTTGTGTGTAAGCTTAGCGTTTACCGTGTAGTTGATTGCTATCTGGGTGAAACATTATGTGGCAACTACGTTTATGTTTCTATTCTTTAACTTCGTTAAATATTTGAATGAAATGTCAAAAGATAAAGTGGCTACTCATTTTATAGCAAAATACTATCTGTGGTAGTTTATACTACAGATTTGGGTAGGTTTGCAGAAACTTTTGATACTTCAAGCGTTGAGCCTGGCTTTGCGACCGGGGCCTGCATTAGCCGTGGCTTGCGAGCTACTGGTTGGCCGGTCAACCACAGCTGGTGCCGAGGCGAGGCTTGGCGGAAAGGAGCCAGCTGGCGGTCGCGGCAGCGGCCAACAGCCCCCAGCACTGCGCAAAGCAGGGCTCTGACGTAAATACAGAATGTTTACTTCCTGGCTTGATAGTAAGAGCGGAAAGCAGAAATACAAATCCGGCCATCTCACTGTGAGCAATCAATTCGAGATGAAGTCGTCGCTTTTACTGAAGAGAAGCTGGTCTGATGACGTACTGATTATATGTTGAGATGCATTATGGAAGAAAGAAATAATGAGGGACTCAGAATAAATTATTGCTCCTTTAATTTTTTTTAAATCTCCTAAGTGAAAGACTATGGAAGACCGAAAACTGTCTTGAGCAGTTAAACCGGCAACCCACGCGCAGTGGAAACATTTCTAGCCCTTATAGCCACAAACAAGAATGCCCTTATTAACGATGTCTGTGTAGAGACAGGTATTAGTGATCATGATATCGTCATAGCGTCGATGGTGACCAAAGTTCATAAACCTATCAAGAAGTCTAGGAGCATGTTTTTGTTGGGAAGAGCAGATAAGCAAATGTTACGATCGCACTTAGAAAATGAATGGGCATCGTTTAATTCCAGGACTATGGATGTAGAGGAATTGTGGACTAAATTTAAGTGCATTGTTAATAAAGAGTTAGAGAAACATGTGCCAGTAAAGACGATTAAGGATGGAAAAGATCAACCGTGGTATAATAATAATGTTAGAAAGCTGATGAGAAAGTAAAGGCTGTTGCACTCTCGATTCAAAAAAGAACACGCAAATGATGACAGGTAAAAGTTAGTAGCGTTTATAAAAAGATCTATGCGCGAAGCATACAATAATTATCATAGCCATACTTTAGCTAAAGATCTTTCCGAGAACCCGAAAAAATTCTGGTCCTATATAAAATCGATAAGCGGGTCAAAGCCCACTGTCCAGTCACTCGTGGATCATTCCGGGGCATAAAAGAAGAAAGCAAACGGAAAGCTGAAGTTCTAAATTTAACCTTTAAGAAATCTTTCACGCAGGAGGACCGCACAAATGTACCATCATTTGATCAACATACTAATTCCGAAATGGGGGACATAGCAATAGGTATTTCCGGTGTAGAGAAGCAGCTGAAAGAAATAAATACGAAAAAGTCTGCTGGTCCGGATGGAATACCAGTTCGGTTTTACAAAGACTATTTTGCGGCATTGGCCCCCTACTTGGCCTGCATTTATCGCGAATCTTTAATTCAGCGCAAAGTTCCTAGTGACTGGAAAAAAGCGCAGGTGACTCCCGTTTATAAGAAAGGAAAGAGAACTGACTCACACAATTACAGGCCAATATCGTTGAAATCAGTTTCATGTAGAATTTCTCAGTTCGAATATAGTAAATTCCCTTGAAACGGAAAAGCTTCTTTCCATGAATCAGCATGGGTTTAGGAAACATCGTTCATGTGAAACTCAGCTTGCCCTTTTCTCACATGACATCTTGCGAGCCATGGATGATGGGCAACAGGCGGATTGTGGTTTTCTCGACTTCAAAAAGGCGTTTGATGCGGTGCCACACTGCAGACTGCTAACGAAGATACCAGCTTATGGAGTAGGTTCACAGATTTGTGACTGGCTGGAAGACTTCCTAAGTAATATAACGCAGTACGTTGTTCTCGACGGCGAGTGTTCAGAGACGAGTGTATCGTCAGGCGTGCCCCAGGGGAGTGTGATAGGACCGCTATTATTTTCTATTTATATATATATGATCTGATGGACAGAGTAAGTAAGGCGGACAGCCGAATTCGGTTTATTGGGAGAATTTTGGGAAGATGTACTTCACCTGTAAAGGAGACCGCGTATAAAACGCTTGTACGACCACGTCTTGAGTATTGCTCAAGTGTTTGGGACCCGCAGCAGATCGGTTTATAGGAAGACATAGAGGCGGTTCAGAGGCGAGCAGCTAGATTTGTTGCCGGTAGGTTCGACCAATGCGCGAGTGTCATGGAAATGCTCCTCCAACTCAATTGGGGATCGCTGGAAGATAGACGACGTTCTTTTCGTGAATTACTGTTGAGTAAATTTAGAGGGCCGGAATTTGAAGCTGAGTGTAGTACGATCTTGTTGCCGCCTACTTACATTTCGCGTAAAGATCACAACGACAAAATAAGAGAAATTAGTGCTCGTACGGAGGCATATAGGCATTCTTTTTTTCCTCGTTCTATTTGGGATTGGAATAGGTAAGGAAGTGCCTAGTTGTGGTACAGTGTACCCTCCGCCACGCACCTTACGGTGAATTGGGGAGTATGTATGTAGATGTAGATGTAGAAGATCTCTTGGCAAGTGAAATAAAATATGAGTGTCTTTTTTCTTTGAGCTGCCTTTAAATTGAAGTTTTTTTTCTAATATACAGTTCCTTTATTATCATGGTTCATTATAAATTTATATACCTAGTGGCAGTTTTCCGTGTCAATATGTGAAAGACATGGAGTGGAAAGAAAAGTATTAATTTAAAGTTAAGTAGGGATGTCTGGGTTAGATTCCCGCTCGTGGCACAAATTTTAATTCTGTGCTTCTCATTTTACTGAATATCCTATTTTTATTTCATTTACACCCATCCTCCATGCATACAGCGTAATCAGTTTAGATGGACGCTGCGGTTGCTCGCCGTCGGAGGTTTGATTCCTCCCTGGGGCATGGGTGTGTCTGTTGTCCGTAGGTTAGTTTACCTTAGTTTAAGTAGTTTGTAAGCTACGGACTAATGACCACGCAGTTTGGTCTTATAGATTTACAAACATTTTTTTATGGACGCTGTTAAAGTAATGTATGTTATTTCAAATACGTCTCTCTCCTTCCCTCCATCCATTAATAGACCCTCCGTCCTTCACAAAATATGCAAACGATTTGGCGCATTTTTTCCTTGATAATTTTCCTTGTATTTATTCGTTGTTAATTTTTCCTCCGTTCTCTCTGTCACCTCCCTTACATTATAACCTCAGTGGTCCTTTTGGTATATTCCCTCAAAACGCTGTAAAAAAATTGTGGTTTCCGTTAAAACAATACTGTCTCTTTTAAGTCTGTTTTCTTTACTGTCCATAGGTCCTCTCTATGAAGCAGTGTTCTTTCATATCTCCGGTAATCCATCCTTTGTTCTGTTAAACATTCGTTGCTTTTCTCTCGGCCCTAAAACAAACTGTGATATATGCATTTCACTCTTTTATTTTCCATTTCTGCATTCCTATTCATTCTTAGATCCAGCCATCTCTCCTACTACCCCTCCCTTGATATATTTATATGCATCTACGTGCTTATTTTCACAATTTTGTGCTTGGCAGATTTTATTTTTTAATTTTTTTTAACCACTGTCGTTATTTCTCTGCCGTTGGCACTCGAAAATCACGTGGATAAAATGGACAACTGAACCTTACCTTGCAAGCACTGATGTCTCCATTGAAATGGCTATCTATTCCGATAAATCCCAGTATCCAACCTTTGAAATGGCAGAGACTGAAGTTCTTCCCCATCATTCCCAGTTGGATATTATGCTTAGCATCGCATTTTCGATGCGACATTGTTTCAGAACGCACAATTATGTTTTTTTAACCACAATATGACTACACCGTAAAGAATTATTGCTCTACACACTTGCCAGTTATCGGATACCTTATCATTGACCATACTAGTAAATCACAGAAACTTCCTTCATCGAAGTCTGTGTTCCTGAACGTGGTGAATAATAGATGTCAAAACGAAGTTATTTTCCCAATTTCAGAATCCTTTTTCCAATGCATAATCCACGCTCCACTTTAAAAATGCATAATATTCAAGTTATCATGGCAACAACTATCCAAAATTTATTAAAATGAGCCCACAGTTGGATACGCAAATAGCAAAATGCCATACCAAATCGTAATGTAGCATACTAAAACGTAATATAATTTCATGCAAAATCCGCGATAAGGCGCCTCAGACTACGTGGCCTTCCCGTACGGCCAAGACTGTCTTACCTATCCAGACACCTTTGAGCTCTTTGACTGGTCGTACTGTCTAATGAGTACTCCATTATGACAAAACATTATGCTAACACATCTGTAATTCGCTGGAGGCCAGGATGAGGTTAACTTATAATGGTTAGGGCTTGGGCCCGATTCCCGCGGGGTAACAGTTGTTAACGGCCGCAAAAGTACCAGCTGCACCTACAGTAACGACAAGTAAAGAACGGAGGATTCTGCGTTGTTTCAAATCAACATTGAAGACCTCCATGCGCTACTAAGTTAGACAAAGTTTTCGCAAAATACCAAACCCCTTCATGTCTGTACGAGCGGTGTACTACTTGTGAAAGACAATGTGATAGTTGACGCCTCATCGTGTCAGGTCAAGAGTGACGGTATGTGTAAGGTTGGAGTCCCCGGAAGAAACAATATCAGCAGTATTCCTTCGTATTATACAATAGCAGATAGTGCCGGTTTCAAGTTCCTGCCGGGAAAAAAATTACTTATATCATCGTTTCAGGTACTAGTGTAACGCTATTTGTGAACATATTTATTATCTGACTTCTGATTGCGCTTAGTTAACAAAACATCAATATACTGCATTCTATTCCACAACTTTATGATGTATGACTATATTACATATCTTCAGCGGTTACCTCTCAGCAACAATATGAGCTTCACGCAATTCCTGGTGCAATGCTAAGATTATTATTTATTTCTGGGTTCAGAAATCGGTCTTGCAAACCAATACTAATGAAAACGTCAGTGTTTTACGTCTATTTATGCCTAGAGATCACGCACTTAAACGTGGCCTCTGAGCGAAGAATGCTGGGAGCTGAAGCTTGCATTCGGCTCGTAGGGTATTGGCTGTTGGAACAAGACCCGCCTCTTTCTACCAGTGCCGCCAACTTACGGCGTATAGATTATAAGTTTTAAAATAAACAATATGTAAGATGTTAAGGCGTCACAGATGTAACACGAAATGATCACTTTAATGTTTGAGTAATGGAAAACTGGAAGTATATCTACGAAATATTGATATTTTAAAGGGACTTATTAATCAGGTTTAGCTACGCCTTATGCTTCATTTTACTGTCGTAACTGAATAAGAATCAGAATTAACATTCTTCATACCACTTTCAAGGACAGCCTTCCTTTTTCTAAAAGAAGTCGTCGAGGTATGTGGACGTACTTTAGCAAATATGAAAGTGTAATCAATAATCAATACCAAGCACAAATCAACAATACATTGACGAGGCCTACGGTGTACAATGCTGTTACGAGGTAAGGTTGGTAGAGAGCATAAACATTCTGTGACACACGAACTCAGCCGATTTCCGCCGATCAGAGAGGGGCCACGAAAAAGTGCGTGACCTGTAATCGCAAACAAGTGTTGTTTGCTTAACAGTGCATCGAGATTCAGATCACGAACAAAAACATATCACATCATTAAACAATGTTACATCATATCTGACTTTTCACTTATGGCAACGAAATTTAATTTACAAATGTTACTGTCTCATCTCTAACGACGTGTATTCTAATATTTGTTGTACGAAAGTGTTGGTTTGCATCTTGCCTGGATGCCATAAGGAGAAATAGGAGACTTACCTAGTACCTATTGTTGGCAGTTAACTGTACTGCGGAATGATTTGACGACCTGCGCCACAGCTATGCTATGGTGGTTGCATAGCGTCAGGTGCGGTCTCCACTTTGGAATTCAGGGGTGATCCACTGTTTTTGCTGTCAAGTGTACCATTACGACTCCACTTGACGCTTGCCGGCCTCTCTCATTGATTTGGCTGCATACTCGTTTCCAACCAAGAAAAGTACTACATGCAAATATTGTTAATATTAAATGTTGTCCACTAGCATCAACCAGTTTTCTCAGTGACCTAGTCAACATTAATATTCCCACTCTTCCTACCTATTTTTGCATTCACATTATCAAGAATCAAACTGATACCAGTAATTACATTATCAATCAATGCACGTAATTAATTATTAATACATAAACATAACGTGAAGGCGGTGAAATTTCCTGCTACCTTACAAGATCAGTAGTAAAAGCACGTTGTAATTTTTTTTTGTTTCAGTTAAGCGGTATGGTATGGAACGAGCATTATAGGGCAATTATGGAAAATGCGTTTGATCGGCTCTGGATAATTGCCAGAATATTCAGTAGATGTGGTCTATGTGTAAAGAGATCGCATACAGAACTATTCTTTAGTACAGTTCTGCTAGATTGTTTTGTAACAATACAAAGTCGTGTTACGTGGAAGACGTATTAGCAATTCAGAGGCGGACTGCTAGATTGTTACTGGTAATTCCGATAAACAAACAAGTTTTACGGACCCTCGCGCTATTTGGGAGTGGTGCAGGAAACGAAAAGAATCGTGGTACTCTCCGCAACACATCAGAAGTTGATATATGGGGATTGCAGGTAGACGTTCCTAAGTGCGATAGGAACTGAATCCTTATACTGCCACGTATGGGTAATCATCCATAGACAAGTAGCAAGTACTCACTTCAGCCCAGTTGGTGGGAGGGGGGAGGGGAGGGATGTTGTGCAAGCCGGAAACCTTCCCTGCTTGGACTTCGCAGAAGGGCAGCAAGTGGTCTTCAACACAAGTATCCCAGATAATTCGTGGGTTGTAGTGGTGCGGGGTGGAAGGACGCAAACGTCATTGTCAAGTTCTTCGCCGGTGTGAAATATCGCAGATCCGGTACTACTCTGTGTTTCAAAGATCAAGTGTTTGTAGTTCTATGGGAATTAATTGCTTTCGTTATTAGTATTATGTAATATAATATATCCGCCAACTCCATATCCCTGGCCCCGATGTCATTTCTATATACAACATGTTGCAACTTTGTCCCTAACACTTCATGATATCACTCCACTGTACACAGATTACACAGTAACTCGTTTGCGAACACTAGAAATACAAACACGTACTGCTAGTTAGTACAGCTACACTAATACACCATCTAATGGCGCTGTCAGAAATGTGCGACATTTTGCCTGGAAAACACGCATACCACTCGTTCATTATATGGTTGCTTATTATTCTAAACATGATTTCGTGCGATTCAAAGTGTCCGAGGCCATACCTGCCACATTAGGACTTGTGAAACGAGTCTAACGTATCTGTTACAGTCAATCAGTGTCGGTGATAACGTTGATTTGCTAAGCAAACAGTTCTTATGTCTTTGAAATTCTCAATTAAAATACATTGACAAAGGTATTCTTCTTTATAGATGGAATCATGACAGTTCGGACCGCATTAGTTACTGAAATTCCAAAATCTGTTTGTTAGGGGTAAGCACTACCCGAGTTTCTAGACCTGTGTCTATCATTAAGCCCATCTCAAAATTAGAACGAAATAAAACTGAGACGCCCGACACCTAATAAAAAAGACAGAGAAAGCCGGATTAACTGCTACTTTTTTATACTTTTGTAGACATTAACAATCAATTGGTTTTGTAACTGCGACAATTGTGCTGTAGAGCAGTCTAGTTCGGTAACTTCATGCGAGGACTGGACGCGTGGTTGCTCATTTATGCTTTCCTCCGCCTGAATATACCACCATTCATTATAATAGATAGTAACCACACAGACCAGTAGAATATTAATTTTTATTTCCTAATTCAATATTTAACTAAAATCAAATTTTCTTTCAATAATGCAGACATTCCGTTCTGATATTTGTGACGAATGTGCGTACTTACATTACAAATATTGGATTACTAACGATAGACACACGTAATTCCCCACACAGTATCGTATCTCTCATCCGTTTGAATTAAATGACAGACATTGACCTTCGTGAAACTACATAATTAACTCCTGTGCCGTTTGCCCCCAGTTCTCTTCACGTATTGTGTTTTCTCCTCTACTTACAGCTCCCCTCTTCACTCTGCAAAGATCTCGGGAGGAACTTGGGTGTCCTTAAGACCTCTGCTGTCAAACTTGCGGAGATGTTTTTCGCCCGTCCGCCCGCGTCGCCGTCGCCTCTTAATTTAATTGCCCCTAAGAGAAACTTCCTCGTCCGTGATTGAATTGCAAGTGCATCCGCATAAGTCAGCTTAACAAGCAAACTTCACAAGTTTGCGGAGATGACGCTGATGGACTTAAAGGCTAATTACATGTTCTGGGGACCGTAATCGAACGTACTATTAGCCATAAATTTTATTCGCTTATAAATCAGCCTCGAAGTAAAGGACAAAGGACTGAAGGCGATCGTTCTTCTCCTGATAAGACGGAAAAGAACCCCTTAATTTCGCATTCCAATAACCATTTATATTACCAAGAAAGAGTCGAGCGAAATTATTTTCTTCTGCTCTCGGAAAAGAAGGTTTATTACTGAAATTCAGGAGTTTAGAGGACAAGACAACTCACCTATGATGCATTCGTGTTTGTATCATTGTTGATTCCTAAATTGTTTCAATTTTCTGGTCATTTTTATGCTGGTGATTGAAGGCGAGAGATGTTCGAGTACGTTTTTATTAAACCACTGTTGCTTCGGTAAATTTCCCACAGAATATCTCTAAAAAAAGAATGAAATATAACCCCTAGCTCAACATTATCCGTGTCACTTCATAGAAGTTATTGTGTGAGAACAATGTGACAGCCCAAACTCTCGGTGGCATTTTTGGAAGTACCAAGACTGCAACGTAAAAGGAAAGAAACGTAATGGTTTCTTTAATGCCATCTATTAAGAAGATATCAAATGAATAAATGAAAAAAATACTCTTACAATAAAATACAAACTGAACTGATGCGATGATCACCTAAGTCAATGTAGGCCTTTGGAAAGATTTTATTACATCAATAGGCATATAAGTGACCCAATGATTTTGACCTGAGGATAAAGTATTCAAGATGTGAAGGATCAATATATTGATTCGTCAACAAGAAAATTGAATCATATCCCCAAAATCCTACAAACACGGAGCTTGTCTATGATCTCACTACTCGGGATATCATCTTCTGACCTGTATTCTGCCAAATGTCTTACAAATCTCATGTGTGTTACTTGAAATCTCTGTTCAAAATGTTCAAATTTTTGTAATTCTATGGGACTTAACTGCTTGGTTACTAGTCCCTAGCTTACAAACTACTTAAACTAATCTAAGGACAACACACACATCCATGCCCGAGGGGGGATTCGAACCTCCAATGAGGGAGGCCGCGCGATCCCTAACATGGCGCTCCAGACCGCTCGGCTACTTCCTTCGACAAATGCCATTCTTCGTATCCATGGAGTAATAAAGGTACAGTCACTGATTACTGTTTCTTTATGGTTATCTTCATCGAACCTAAGAATAGCCGTTTCTTTTCAGGATCATTGTCATGAGCATATTTACAGCCCACATATTAAGTCTACACAAAGACTGAAGGCCCCACACTTGTATTCTAACTTGAGAAAATCAGACACAAAATCATCACCGGAATGCTCCGCGTCACATTGCAACTCTCTGCTAAGAGAGCGTTGTGCAGATGTTGCATCAGATTACCCAGACAAATTCTAATGAGTTCTGGCATGGGATACAGGCTGGTTGAGCGCAAGGCGGCGACTGTTATCCATTGTGCGGTAGTCAGTCAATATTAACCTTCCACATTCACATGAACACACAAGTTCAAACACACGGGTGGAAACATATATAAACATGAGGAATTGATCATTAATCCAGGGATAAAATAATTTACATTTAAATAGACAAAATTAAAGCCGGAGAAACACTTAAGAGTAATGAATAACTCAAAATGGAACACGACCACACATTCACTGGACGTGTTTCAAATTGTCTTTATGACCGCCTCGTGATAGGATCCGATAACGTGATGTTCAAATGTTCGTAAACTTAAGGAACCAATCTGCCGAGGTCGTGGGTTCCTAGACTTACAAAATACCTACAGTAAGTCGAATCTCCGACGTGAGCGGCCGTACAATCCGTGGCATGGCAACTCAGACCGCATGGCTATTACTGGGCGGCGAGCATATCTTCTGTCAATGGTGTTTAATGTAAACAATTTAAAGATCAATTATATAATTATGACGACGTTACAGTAATTTCTAGGTATTTTGTGGAGTTTACGAGTTTACGGACTTCACTTTCGATTGATTTATTTTGTAAATAAAGTTTAAGGGATTTCTTTTCGTACTCAAGTGGACGACTTAACACTTCTCATTATTTAGAGTCAGTGATATCTTATTCAGATCGTTCTACAGTTAGTTTTGATCTTCAGATGATTTTACTAGACGGTAAATGACGACGTCATCTGCAAACAACCTAAGAGAGCTACTTAGATTTTCCCCTAAATCGTTTATGTAAATAAGCTACAGCAGAGGACCAATAACACTACCCTGTGGATCGCCCGATATCACCTCTGTTTTAGTTGATGCCTTACCGTCGTTTACTACGAACTGTGTCCTCTCTGACAGGAAATCCCCTATCCGGTCGCAAATTTGGGTCGATATACCATAACCACGCAATTTGATTAAAAGCCGTTTATGAGGTACGGAGTCAAAAGCCTTCTGGCAATCAAGAAATGCGGAAGCGATTTGCGAACCTTGGTCGATAGCACTCATCACTTCGTGTGAGTAAAGAGCTAGTTCTGTTTCGCATCAATGATATTTACTGCCTTTGTTGAATATAGGTGTGACTTGTGCAACTTTCCAATCATTTGGTACAAATGCTTCCTTGAAAGAGCGGTTGTATATGGCTGTTAAGTAAGGAGCTATCGCTTCAACATAATCAGATAGAAATCTAAGAAGTATACAGTCCGGCCCGGAATACTTGTTCTTGTTAAGTTATTTTAGTTGATTTTGGTTACATTTGTCTTCATAATGGTTTTAGCTATGTTCACCAAAATTCTTCCAATTTAAGAATAGGACAGTATCATTCAATTATGCTTAATATATCGCAGAAGTTATCTGTTCTTCATTCTGTACATAATTTTAACGCCAATTTTTAAACAAAATAATACTGGAGTGTAATAATTTTTTTATTTCTGTTTCCTCATACTTACTTCAAAGAACAAAACAAAGGCAGAATGTCTTCGTACTAATGTTGACAGCAACGTGCCACAGTCTAAATGCTGTCAGACTGATGATGCACCATAAAAGGGTTACAGAATGCGAACGTGTATTATAAAAACATCAATTAGCCAAAATATTCTAAATCTTAAATTATAAGAGGTATTTCAATACATTTCCTATTACAGATTAAGTTAATGTCATTTAGTGTTGAACTAAAACGAAAATTCTCACGTATTAAAAAGAATAATGTGCACCGAAAAGGGTATGAAAATACAGCGCGTTCTGGTTCAGACCCCCATAAGTCAGATGCCAAATTGGAAGAATCCTCAAAATTTACAAAACACTCATTCGTCTAACGTCTTAGTATTACTCGCCAAAGAAGTTATAAAAAGAGTCACAATATCTCGAAAAGCTGCCGAAAGATGGCACTCTAATGGAACTATGGCGAGCCTACAAACAGTGCGCCGCAGTTACGAGCGATAAACCCCACCACTGCAATGTGAAAGATGGTTACAGTACCGAAGGAGGAGGTTCTAGTGTTTTTCTGGTGCTGACATACCACAGGTTACAGCGCAGTCCTGCGGCAACAAGGCGTATTTTTCGAACACGATTTACCAAATTCCCACGGACAGACAGCGTCGCATATTATCTGGTAGGCAACGTTGGCCCCAGCAAACTGTACTTACTCTACAAATGTCTCCACGGGCTCTGGAAGTATTCAGTAAAAGCTAAGGAAACACATAGGAAGAACTGAGTTCCACCAAGCACAAAATACTAAGAGCCTACAAACATTCCCATTCAAAATCAAATGCCAACAGGCCGTGTCTGCACGTGCAGTGCGGCAGAGGGTTTGCGATCATGATTCTTGGAATGGTGTGCTGAAAATCCCAACTTGTATGTAGCAAACCCACTGTATTCTAAAAACAAAGAATAAAAATGCAGACCTCTGTCACAAAATTAAAAATTATTTAAACTTTTTCGGCAATAACTATGAGTACCTACATCAAAAATAAAACAAGTCACACAATAAAATACACATCTCAGCTGTAAAGCTTTTAGAAAAAGATAGCCACTATGGGCTACACGACTGCACGGAGGCATCAGACTTTATAGTATTCTTCCGAAGTTACTGTGTGGGCTGCAGTATGTTCAAATGTTTGTGGAACTTACGGGACTTACCTACGGGGTCATCAGTCCCTAAGCTTACAAACTACTTATGAACTAGCTAAGACTAAGGACGGCACAAATATCCATGCCCGAGGGGGGATTCGAACCCCCTACCTTAGTGGCCGTGCAGACCGTGACTGAAGCGCCTCAGTCCCCTCGGCCATCGCGGCCGGCGGGCTGCAGTATGCAGCAGAGGCATAATTGGTCCTTTTTTCATTAGAGAAACGATCACCACTGAACATTACAAATTTAGCACATTTTGTCGACACACAGCGTTGGAGGATCGATCCGCCACCGAGTGGTTCATGCAAGACAGTGAAACATCACATTACAACGAATAAGTATTTCACTTTTCTGAAGAGTACTTCATCAGTAGTGTCTTTGCGTTGTATTGTTGCAAATTTACGGGCACAAGGATGGACTGGCCTCCGTATTCGTCTGATCTAACTCCGTGGGATATTGTGGGACTTCTTGAAAGACACTGTCGACAGGAACCATGCTGTTTCGTATTTATATAAATGATATGCCTTCTAGTGTAACAGGTGACTGTAAAATATTTTTGGCCGCGGTGGAGTAGCCGAGCGGTCTAAAGCGTCTCGCTGCGGAGCGCGCGGTTGCTCGCCGTGGAGGTTCGAGTCCTCCCTGGGGCATGGGTGTGTGTTGTCCTTAAGTTAGTTTACCTGGGTTTAAGTAATTTGTAAGCTACGGACTGATGACCACGCAGTTTGCTCCGCTAGAATTAGAAACATTTGAACATTTTAAAAATATTTTTGTTTGCTGATGATATCAGCTTGGTAGTGAAGGATTTTGCTCGTAATATTGACACAGTATCAAATAATGCAGTTCAAGAAATAAGTTCATGGCTTGTAGAAAACAAGTTGATGTTAAATCACAGTAAAACTCAATTTTACAATTTCTAACACATAATTTGACGAAAGCTGACATATTCATTACACATAACAGCCATAAATTTCTAGGTATTCATATAGACAGTAAGCTGTCGTGGAAAGCCTATGTTCAGGATTTTGTTCCAAAACTAAATACTGCTATATTTACCATTAGAACAATATCTGAAATAAGTGATTTTTCAACACGAAAAGTGGTCTATTACGCTAACTTTCTCTCAGTTATGACGTACGGCATTATCTTTTGGGGTAACTCGCCTGATGTAAAAAGGATATTTCTGGCTCAAAAACGGGCGGCCGAGCAATATGTTGTGTAAGTTCACGAACGTCATGTGGGCCCCTTTCAGTAGTCTGGGAATTTTGACACTGGCGTCTCAATACGTTTTTCTTTAATGTCGTTTGTTGTTAATAATATCAGGTTATTCCCACGAGTTAGTAGCTTTCACTCGGTGAATACTAGACAGAAGTCGGATCTACACTTGTGCAGAAAGGTGTACAGTATTCTGCAGCATCCATTTTCAATAAGTTGCCACGAGAAATAAAGAATCCTAGCACTAACCCACACGCTTTCAAATTGAAGAGTTACCTCATGTCTCAGTCCTTTTATTCTGTCGAAGAACTAGAAAAGTTAAACAATTAAGCTAATTAATTTTTTTTTCTTTATTGATTCTTTTCACTTTGTCTTAAGATTTTCATGTGCATAGTACTATTTAAAAATATTCTACTACCATTCTGATGTAAAATTCATCTATTGACTTATTCCATGACCATGGAGTCTCACTCCTAAATTGGGTCCTATGGAACAGAAAACCATAGTAAAATAAATAAATAAAGACATTGAGAAGAACCAACGGAGAGCAGCACTGTTACAGATTCATTTAGTATGCGCGGAAACTTGGTAGAAATGGTCAGTGAAACTAGTGGCAAACATATCTCGCGAAAAGGCCTCAATGATAAAAACAGAGAGATTAGAGCCGAAATACCGGCAATAACTATTTTTTTCCGCCTCGAACCAGACGCGATTAAAGTAGGACAAAAAACAGACTGCAGTCCATAAGTAACCTCCGCCAGTCAACATGAGCTGGCTTGCGGAGTATGGATGAAGATTTAGACGTAGATGAAATTAATGACAAAGCTACTCTACCACTACGACATACCAGATTAAAAATTGGAATGACTTGAGGTTACTATTACTAAGTGCTATAATGACAATGACGTTAGTAAGAAGCGTATTACGAGGGTTGGAACTTAAATAGTACAAGACTGCTGTGAAGACACTATTCAATGGAATCTACTGTTGCCGCTGATAGCACACGTTGTTGACATGCCTACCTTACCTCCCAGCAAGTGGACTCGCCCGTCCCACGTCACCGGCTTGTGCCCAAACGAGCGACCGGTCGAACGTAACGTTGTCACTAAGTTTCCGAAACAGGAGCAACGGAGTTGGATCAAGATGGAATGTGCCAGAGGTCGTACAGCACGACAGTGTCATACAGGTCTTCAAGAGGCGTTACCGTACAGAACAGTGTCAAGTTGCGTGAAGGTCTTCAACGTAGGTCGGTAAACTGTTCCTTCACGGCAGACCATCATTTGACAGTATTACTGTTCGTTATTTGAGCATCACCTGCGACCAGCTTTGCAACAGAAGCGGCAACACTACCGTAACACAACCACCATCTGGCAATACAATGTGCGGGCGCATACAGCGCAAGTTGTGGCTGCTGTGTTTGGTCGATGGGACAGGGATTTGATTTTCTCAGGAAAGTCGAAAAAGTCTTGGTCCAACCCGCCACTGCCCTCACCGAAACTAAGTTTATTGTGGGTATGGGACAGGGAAGTACTGTATGATCCATCATACTTCCCGAACTTAAGTCCTTGTTTCGAAGACGAAGGATCCACTGTGGTGTCGCACAAGTACAAAGTGCGCGCCACCTACTTTCGCTGCGCGCCGCCATGCACGCACGGCGCGGCGTTCTTACGGCGACAGCCACGAGCGCCCTCTGCTGGAACTCCGCTCGTGGTCTCCACTGAACGACATCGTTCACTTGGGACTGAGTTAGGAACCAGTAAAGACTTCGGAATCCGATAGACACCAGTGAAGACTTGGCTATCAGTTAGGCACTAGGCAGGACTCTAGCTCAACTATGTATCAACATTCTGCAGTACTATGTAAAAGTTAAGTATTGTATAAATTATGTGCAATATATATCTCGTTCTAATTTACTTTAGTGTTTCTAGTTTCTGGCTGCTCCCCTCCGTACCTGCACCAGCGTGCTATCTTTATTCCTGTGTCGGTCTCATTCCACTCGGCCACTGACACCTACGACGGAAACGAGACACAAAAGCGGCGACGAGGCTGGGACACAAAATCCACTTCGTGGCTTTCGCTTAATAACTCTTCCAGAGAGTCTACTGGTAGTATACCAAGTGTACTACGCTTTCTACATTGCTGTGCAACGGGTTCTGCACAATGCTAGTGACTACTTTGAAGGACAGTAAGAGATACAAACAAGTAGCGCTTTGTATCGGTTGTGAATAAATAGTTGCACTATTTAAGTTCAAAGCCTCGTACGAATTGTCATTTCTCATATTTGCAATTTACTCGAAAGTTTTAACGTGAAATAGTTTTCGTGTACATTTAGTTACACTTACGACACAGTGAGGGAGATGCAAATATTTTAGATAGTGCTGACATCACATGTTATGTACGCTGAGACGCTCCACAATTTTGAATGTTCAGTTCACGATACACGAAGTTTGGTAATGCAGTTTGGGTATAACAAAATTTCGGAGTAAACTGAATTGCGAGGCATAAATATCTGCGTTGAATCCACCAGAAAAAATTGCCAATAATTTATAACCTAATGATTGGTTACGCTAAGTGCAAACAATAGTCTAACAAATCTCCAAGTGATAAATCTGCTCCGGACGAGTAAAGAGATAGAGGAATAATCAAAGCGCCAACTCTGATAAGTGGCTCCGTAATTATATTTGCGGATAAATATTGCGCGAATAATCAGGCAAAGACGGAAGAGTAATGGCCGACCGGCATTGTGCGAGTTGGGCCGCGCGCCGCTAACCCACATCTGCGGACATGATTATCCTCGTTTTCCTGTTTACGCTCGCTGCAATGAATTTCAATCGAACAATTATATCAAATCTGAAATAGGGGCGTTGATTCGATTGTGTCATTTGTTTCCTATATTAGACGACGAGCAATTTGTGTGAGCGGGTTTCTGATTTTGTTACGGCCTACATGTGATGTAATGGAATACGCAGCGGTCTTCGAGCGGGAGAAATAAGCGACTGTGTCAGATCCCCGAATACCGATGCATATACTTCGTACACAATATCTTCAAACTGTAACAGGGATTTCACATCAAATGTCCTAATGTTTGAAAATGTATGGAGCCAAACTTCTTTTGTTATCAGTCCCTAGGCTTAGAAATGATTTAAACTAACTTACACTCACCGACACAATTCCATTGACTGAAGGAAAACTATAACCACAGCGAGAGCAGCCTAACAGTTGCTGACAAAGCGCCAAGAAACGCTCAGCTATCCCCGCGTGGAAACTCAGGGATTGTCCGTGAAAAAAAGATAATAAAAATCTTCATCGCCATCAAGAAACCAAAGCAGTAGAAATTTAAAACACAAACTTTGAAAAAATTGTCATGTCATTTTGTTTGATTATCGTACTAGACTTAGGTTTCTACCTTATTATACGAGGCGCGTCCAGAAAGTAAGTTTGGTTTGTTTCTATAAAACGAAAGGATACAGATACAGAAAAAAATATTGATTGTACAAAAATCTACAACTGTTAAACTACTTTTCTACATAGCTTCCGAAATTTTGTAGGCATTTGTCATAGCATGGCACAAGGTTTTGTGTGCTTTTTTCATAGGATACAGATACAGAGAAAAATTATTGATTGTACAAAAATCTACAACTGTTAAACTACTTTTCTACATAGCTTCCGAAATTTTGTAGGCATTTGTCATAGCATGGCACAAGGTTTTGTGTGCTTTTTTCATAGAATGTTGCCACCTATGTATTCAAGCATGTGGTAACATGTTCTTTCAGCTCGTCATCATCGTTGCAGTGTTGTCCACCAAAGACAGATTTTAGGTGTAAGAAGAGATAAAGTCGCTAAGGAGAAAAAAGGTGCGAGCTGAATGGAGGATGATCAAACAGGTCCCATTGATTCAATGGGACCTGTTTGATCATCCTCCATGCAGCTCGCACCTCTCTCCTAGCGACTTTCATCTCTTCTTACACCTAAAATCTGTCCTTGGTGGTCAACACTTCAACGATGACAAAGAGCTGTTACCACATGTTTGAATACACAGGCAGCAACCTTATGTGAAAGATGCATACAAGAACTTGTGGCACGCTATGACAAGTGCCTACAAAATTTCGGCCGTTATGTGGAAAAGTATTTTAACAGTTGTAGAATTTTGTGCAATAAAAATTTCTTCCGTATCTGTGTACAATTTCATTTTATTACCAAACGGATCTTACTTTCTGGACGCGCCTCGTACAAAATAATGCTATTAATAATAATGACAAATCAAGTAGTGCTAAACTCAAAAATTAAAACAATTGTATTTTTTTGGTACCCAGCACGGATTTTTTCGCCTGCGCTAACCTCATCATTTCGAAATAGCTATTGTTACCTACCGTCATCAATTTATTATCTGGATATATTCCAATCTCTAATTTCCACTACAATTTTTGTACCTCTATTTCCACGTAGACTACTTCTAATATCTTAAGACTTGTCCTACATTGTTCCTTCTTTTCATTGTGTTCACATGTTCAAATTTTTGTAAATTTATAGGTCTTAACTACTCTCGTCATCAGTCTCCAGGCTTACAAAATAGTGAAACTAACAACATACACCCACCATGAACCACAGACATTGCCGGAGTGGGGTGGCTGGCGTGCGTGAACGATACAAATAGCCTTACGGTAGGTGCAACCAAAGCGGAGGTGGTATCTGTGGAGAGGTCAGACAGACGTGTGGTTTCAGTACTTACAGTGACAACAGTCTGGATACTTGACTAAGCTGGCCTTGTAACATCAGCTAATGTCGCTTTGCCACACAATTAATGCGAACGGCTCAAAGCAAGGGGAAATTGCAGCCGTTACTTTTCCTGTGGACATGCATCTCTACTGTATGAATATATGATGATGTCATCCTCTCCTGTAAAATATCCCGGAGATAAAATAGTCCCACATTTGGATCTCAGAGTTCGGTCTACTCAGGAACTGGCATTCTACGGATCGGAGAGCAGAATGTTAGATCCGGTTAGTGAAGCTCGGTGGAAAGAGGAACAGGATATCTGATCCGGAGAATACAAGATTATAAATACAAAATCATTTGAGCGTATTGCAGGAGAAGGACTGATAATGAATAAGAAAATAGGAATGCTCGTAAACTATTATGAGCAGTGCAGTGATCGCTTTATCATAGTCAAAATAGACACGAAGCCAACACTGACAACAGTAGTACAGGCTTACATGCCAAGTAGCTCTGCAAATGATGAAGGGTTTGAAGAAATGTATGAGGACGTAAGGCAAATTATTCAATCAATTAGCAGAGAGGAAAACTTAATTGTTACGGGAGACTGGAATTCGGTAGTGGGAAAAGGAAGGGAAGATATTTGGTGAATATGGACTGGACAAAAGAAATGAAACAGGTAGCCGCCTGCTAAAATTTTGCACGGAACATAATTTAATTATAATAAATGCCTGGTTTGAGAATCACGAAAGAAGGTTGTATACATGGAAGAGACCAGTAGACACCAGTAGGTACTAGAAAGTTTTTATAATGTTAAGACACAGATTTCGCAATAAGGTATGATATACGCAGAGGCAGATAATATAATGAAAAAAAACTGCAGAAAGTTACGAAAATAATGAGATGGGACCTAGATAAATTGATCTGGAGAGTTTCAGAGGGAGCTTTAGGCAACAATTGACGGGAAAATGGAGAAATAAAACAGTAGTAGATGAACGGGTAGTATTGGGAGCGGAAATAGTGAATGCAGCAGAGAAGAAAGTAGGTAGTGTGGCAAGACCTACAAAAATCCTTGGATGTCACAGGACATACTTATTCGATGAAAGGTGAAAATATAAAAATGTAGTAAATGAGACAGACAAAATGGAGTACAGACGACTAAGAAATGAGATTGACAGACGGTTCAAAATGGCAAGCAGGACTGGCTAGAAGGCAAATGCAAGAATGTAGAAGAATGTATAAGAAGGGAAAAATAGATCTGTCTACAGGAAAATGAAAGAGACATTTGGACAAAGAAAAAAAGTACTAAATATCAAGAACCTAGATGGTAAACCAATTCTCAGCAAAGAAGGGAAAGCTGAAAGGTAGAAAGAATATATAGTGTCTCTATAAACGAAAGGAACTTAGAGACAATTTTGTAGGTAGGGAAGAAGAAGTAGATGAAGATAGGAAATACTGAAATGAGAAATTCTTTCAAGTCGAATCAAGGCCCCTGGAGTAGATGACATTTCCTCAGAGTTGCTGAAGTCTCCAGGAGAACCAGCCATGACAAAACTATTTCAACCGGTGCGTAAGATGTATGAGACAGACGCAATACCCTCAGAGTTGTAATAATCCCCATACCAAAGAAAGCAGGCGCAGACAGGTGTGAAAATTACAGTACCATCAGTTTAATAAGTCATGGATGCAAAATATTGCCCCGAATTACTTACAGAAGGATGGAAAACCTTCGGAAGCCGACATCGGGGGAGATCAATTTTGATTCAGGAGAAATGTAGGAACACAGGAGGCAATACTCACTTTATGGCTTATCTTCGAAGATAGATTAAGGAAAGGCAAACTTACATATCTAGATTTGTAGAAAGCTTTCTAGAATGTTGATTGGAATACACTTTCAAATTATGAAGCAAGCAGAAGTAAGATATAGGGGACGAAAATTATTTACAAATTGTACAAAAACCAGAAGGCTGTTGTTAGAGTTGAAGGGCATGAAACGGATGCAGTTGTTGGGAAGGGAGTAAGACGGGGTTTTAGCCTTTCTCCAACGTTATTCAATTTGTACATTGAGCAAGCTATAAAGAAAAGCAAGAAGATATCTGGAGAAGGAATTAAAGTTGAGGCTGAGGAAATAAAAACGTTGCGTTTTGCCGATGATACTGTAATTCTGTCAAAACCAGCAAAGAGCCTGGAAGAGTAGTTGAACGGAGTGGACGGTGTGTTGAATGGTGCGCACAAGATGTGTGTGTGTGTGTGTGTTTGACGATGTAATGTAATCTTTCGGAACAAGACTACCGCCGTTCGCTTCTGCGCGTGCCGGAACGCACCTTTTAAGTGCGCGCTGCACGTGTTAGAGATAACGACGTATAACGTGGTCTGCCTGCATCGGACTCCGCTCCTATCACCGCACAGTGACACAAATATTTGCCCAAGTTTTAATCACGACCTGCAACTATTAAGTCCGTCACCAAAATCTCGCATTTAGCCGAAGGCCCGTCTCCTGTCGCAAGCTAGCAGCCGCGACCCTTAAAGTCCAAGCTGTTCATAATGGTTAACGCCGAGATAAGGAGACTTATCTTTTATGGGAAGGACGGTTTAACGACACACACACCGCCGGCGACGGCGGTGGCAGTGGCTCTTGATTAAATTTTGTGTTGCCCCCAAGTCAGAGGGTCTGAGATCCCGGCAACGACATCACCCGGGGCCCCGCTAATCGCAAAAAGAAGTTTCTCGGTTGCGGATTCAATTACAACCGCTTGCGCCTAACTTAGTTTGCCTGCCGAGTCCCCTTTGCACTTTAATAAGAATGGTAATGAAGGAGGTAAAAATTAATTAAGAGTGTGCCAGAGACGTTGTCAGTTTAGTGGTTCGTTTGAACAGAAGGAGGAATTTCGCCGTTCTCTGCGTCCGTTCCTTCGGGCTAGAAAGAGCGGAGACCTGGAAATTTCATAAAAGGTCCTAGCTCTTAACTTTTTATGTCAGTGGCAGGAACACTGTATTCCAAATGTTCCTACTATCCGCAGCAGCCATACACAGCATCTGTCAATTGTACCTCTGAAAAGCTTGGAAAATTTTGTATTACTTGCGACTTTGAAACGTGTGTATTAGTATCCGATAGGTAGTGAAACGTTTGTTTCCTTTCCTTCCACTGAATATTATGTGCATTCTACGTGAACTTAACAGGCTAACACATGTGGTAAACTACAACATACGCAATTGGATGGAGTACATTCTTAAGAGAAGGAGTAATTCCTTTTTTCTAATACATTAAAGCAGTTGTTCGCAATAGTTTTCGTAATGGAAACTATTATATTCGTGGAAAAATTTTCAAGACTCAATGGACCCGCTACATTTATGATACATCAGTTTAAAGTTATATAAAATACATGATATTGAAAGGCGAATACTTTACTCAAAAAAAAAAAGAAACAACATTTTGTCAAGACTCATGTTTGAGACTTGGAGGCGCTACCTGCGTCCTCCATTTATTTCAAACATCAAATTTGCTTCATATTTTCTCCGAATTTAATTGAGGTATTGCACTGCAATCAGTACCACACTTTATTTCATTTTTCATGCTATTGACTCAATAAAAAATAATAAGGAGTAGCTATTATAATAACATGGTTTTGTGCGAAAAAAATAATATTTGTATATGTTTTTGATTGTTGTAGTAATTACTTTCATAAGCCCCTGCCATAAGGCAATGTCCTGAATTATTGTTTTTCCAGACAAGGAAAATTTAAATGGGACATCATGTATTATCAAAAATAAACTAGGTAACACTGATCCTTACAAGTAATTAGTTGAGAATCTGAGTGATCCCTTCGAAGCCATACTTCATAATCTCTGTTCATTGTGATCCAGAATGGGAAAATGTTTTAGCCTTCAAAGAGAGTTTTCTAAACATAATAACCGGGTGATTAGAAACGCTTGGGCAGATTGGTCTAAGGCACTATGCTACGGATAGCGCGGCTGCTCCCCGTTGGAAGATTGAGCCAATCCTCGGGCAAGGATATGTGTGTTATCCTTAGCATAAGGTAGAATAAGTGGTTTGTACGTCTAGGGACCAACCACCTCAGGCATTTTGGTCCGTTAGGTTTACAAACATTTGAAAATTTTAGAGCATGGTACTTAAATCAGGGTGCTTTTTAAGGTTCCCCTCTGTAACCGAATTTCTCGTCCTAAAAATTTAACCCAGAGTTCTTGGAAAATAGCTCCGAGAAAAGGATAAATTTTATATACCATACCTTTAAGTGAACAATGACGTAATAATCTTAACGTTAAAACCGTTCTCAAACTAAATACACAGGTCTTTATTTTTATTGAACTTAATAAATAACAATATAATAAAATAAATTATTCAAGACATCCTGAATTACACCGAAAGTAACCAGCGTAAATGAATCGCTCTAATAAAAAGTTATGTCCTGAACGTACTTACTAGATACACTTTCCAGTACTCCTACTAGGTTACGAATCATTTCATATCATTTGAAAATAATTAGTAATCAATAATGAGAGTGACGGCGATATGTACACACTCCGGAGCCAATTTCAGTGAAACTGAATAATTTAAATTACTATCAAATCTACCTTCATTAAAAAATTACAAAATTAAATTCATAAAAAAATATTGAAACTCATCATACTGTTAAATATAAGCTGCACCTTCACCAGAAATAATCTTTAAATAAGGAACAAGAAAATTATAACACCAAAAGATTTTCTGGTAACGGAGATATACAAGCGTATAAATTACGTAAAGTAAATCGTGTACCATCAATTATGAGACAGGTTCCTCTGAATGGAATGAAATACCGTCTATTTCTTTGGGTTGAAGAACTTTACTAACGTTATTTTTATTTAATTAAAGCAAAATAATATTATGAAAATAGTAATACTTAAGAAATACACCTCTTTCAGTTCATAGCATATTTGTACTTTAAATTGGATTCCATTATCTGGAGGGGTGTGCTCAACGGCCACAAAATCACTTTTATCAATAACGAAAGCAGCAGCATTAGCCGTAAAATCTTTTGCTTTATTTAGGCAAATCGATTTCGGTTTTCCAAGAAACCATCTTCAGTGTTGTCAGCAAGTTCAAAACAGCATATTTGTGAAATGTACAATGTCATTTACGTCTAACATATCTATTGACAACATAGTATCACATGTATCTAACTATGTTGTCAATAGATATGTTAGATGTTAATGTCATTGTACATTTCACAAATATGCTGTTTTGAACTTGCTGACAGCACTGAAGATGGTTTCTTGGAAAACCGAAATCGATTTGCCTCAATAAAGCAAAAGATGTTACGGCTAATTCTGCTCCTTTCATTATTGATAAAAATATTTGTAGTTGTGGTTGTGGTTTTCAGTCAAAAGACCGGATTTATGCAGCTCTCCAATCCACTTTCTCTTGTGCCAGCCTTTTCACCTCCAAATAAGAACAGCAACCTACATCCCTCTGAAACTGCTATTGTATGCATCTCTCGGTCTCCTTCGGCGATTTTTACCCCATACATTTTCTTCTAATGTGAAATTGACGATTCCTCGATTTCGCAGAATGTCTCCCATCAACTTACCACTTCTCTTAGTCAAGACTAATAATAAATTCGTGTGGCTCATTGGCCTTGTGCAAGTCTTTCAATATGACGCTACTTCAGTAACTTTCGTGTATTTAGCCTACCCTTCTTATCCAACCGTGGAAAGGGGACCTACAGCTTAACGTGGAATCCGAAATGTTTGTAAATCTATCGGACCAAACTGCCTGATCATCAGTCCGTAGCTTACAAACTACTTAAATCTAGGTAAACTAACCTAAGGACAACACTTACACCCATGCCCCAGAGAGGACTCGAACCTCCACGGCGATCAACCGCGTTCTCCGCAGCGAGACGCTTTAGACCGCTCGGCTACTCCACCGCGGCGTGGAATCCGAACCACGTGTCGTTTATGGCGACTACTTACATCGTTGAGAGGTGAAGAATGGGTAAAAGTGCAGACTGAAAAATTCAGAGGTACGACCGGGTTTCGAAATCGCGACCCTTCGGTTTCCAGTCGAGCGCTTTACCTTAAGACCACTGCCTGAGACCTCTTAGTCAGGCAGGCTATAAATACCTTTTCCCCCTAATCCTGTGAAGCACTTCTTCATTAGTAACATGATCTACCAATTTAGCCCTCATCTTTCTGCATTTCATATATTATTTTACTTCGAATATCATAAATTATTTCACTACACAACTAACAAATCCCAACATCGCCAGATAGTCTGATGATACAGTCCATTACTCTTACATTACTACTGCTAATGTTTATCTTATACTTTCCTTTAAAGATACTGTCCATTCCGTCGAAATGCTCTTCCTGGTCTTTTGCTGTGTCTGACATAATTACTATGTCATCGGAAAACTTGGAAACCACTGCCTAGATGATCACTGACATATTTCAAGTTTATGATCACAAAAATATAATGCTTCTTTTTACAAATCAACACCCCTCTTAGGTTTACTAAAATCTCTGGATTACTCATGTCGTAACTTCATCTATTTCTCACTTTCTACCCTTCTCTCTCTCTCTCTCTGTCTCTCTGTCTCTCTCTCTCTCTCTCTCTCTCTCTCTCTCTCTCTCTCTCTCTCTCTCTCTCATCCTGCCATGCTCGCGCGTGTGTGCTTGTCTGAGCTTTCACTGAAATATTGTGTTATTTTGAAACTTTGTACTTCCTGCTAAATAAGGTTTTTTTCTAGTTTGTCAATGTTACAAAAAAATCATATTATCAGAAAAACGCCCTTGTAATAATTTGAACTATTAACATGTATTGGAATTTACTAGTTTCATGCCGGCTTCTTTCACTTACTGTCGCTGTTGATGACACATTGCATATCAGATAATAACTTTTAATTTGTAAATGTAACTATGTCCGGCACAAATAGCAAATATTCTAATACACAAACAAAATTTTATGCCTATTTTAATTTTTACACTTATTTTTTAAGCAGTTTGTAATACTGAAATTATTACGGTCTAATCTGTAATGAGATAGAAAATCAACGCAGTTTTTATTTTAATTAGAAATAAAACTTTATTCTCTTATAGCATACTTATATTACTCTTACAGATCGGCAATATACCATTATCATTCGTCTTTTATTAACTGTTGCTAACGAAACTTCATTAATTTTTGCCAATTACAAAATTAAAAATGTAGAGGAGAGAAGAAAATTAGATGATTTCAATGTACATTATATTGGGAAGATTTTTGCTAGTAAGCATATACTGCTCTTACTGTCACGAGCGTCAAGCAATCGGCAATAAAATAATTGTCATCGTTTCGCAGATGCTATTTTAGCAAATATTATACGTAATGAATAGTTACCTCTTCGTCTTCCACCAGTCAACGATCAAGTTATTCCGGTAATAAATAAGAAAATAACATTTTAAATAATCATTTCCGGTTTATGCATGTATATTTACGTCATTCATAATTTTAAGAGATAAATGCAAGCCATAGAACAAGTGAAGGAGTAATTTTACACTCGTGCCTCCAGATCCTTCCCGAAAAAGTGTAATGTGTTGCAGATTCTTCCTGCTTCTTAGAAAGCAGAACAAATAACCAATGTTATTCCAAATTTTCGAGGTTTCAGTTTGTAATCCCAACATTTTTTACTAACGACGTTATTCATTTTCCCTGCAATGACACCATGAAACCGTATACAGAAGGAAAAACGTATGTTAGGTTTCCATACAGGGTGCCTTTTGATATGTCTACCGTTACTTTTTAATTTCACTCAGATGTTCTTTTGTGCCATAGGTCGTATCATTTGATTCTTATTTAAAAAGTATTTGGTTTTCGCTGCAGTGCTATTTTTCAATTACAAAATGTATTTTTCAATGTTCTCTTATCTCCAATCGTTCCAATTGTCCTGACGACAAACGCAAATGGGAAATCAGTCAAAATTGACAAACATCTTGCGCTTACCATCTTTAGCACTTACCAACTATTAAATATTATTCCAGTTGCATATGCATCACAGCGATCTCGAATTAGTGTAAACACCGAGATGAATACTGCCACAATTACAGGAATTATTACGCAATTACGTGGAAAATGTAGACACATCTGATTCTATTTAAAGTATTGATTATATAATACGATATTCTTATAGGGTTTTATGAAGAGCCTATTTCATAGCAACATATATTAATTTAGTTTTATGCACATATTATTTACGAAGATACAGAGTGCCGTTTCTCTATGATTAATGTGGTCCTTATGAAATACAGTTGTGTAGATTCGTTCATTCATTCATTTATTAATTTTGGTAATCCACACTGAGACAGGTTTAGAGCCAAAGTTTCCAACCTTATCATTTTCTTGGAACCATCCTTGCGGTTCACTGACGGCGTCCGAAACTCGGAATTTTCTTCGGACCTTCTCCCTTTGCCTCAAGTTCTTACATTGTAACCAAGCCAGTTCATGTTCCAATTTTTCGCTCTGAGAAACTTCGTACGTTCTTCTTTAAATTTGTCCAATACTTGCTCATTCCTAACTTTACCAGTCCCCTTAAACCAAAGATGCCATATCTTCAATTCAATCATCCTATCATGCTTCTTTCTCAATGTTTCTGCTCACTGCTTCGTACTAGGTATTTCACAAGTCGCTTTCTTAATTCTTTGTTGATACTACTAGTACGTAATATTTTGTGCTTTTGAAACGCCTCTTCAATAGTAATATTCTCAATCTGATATCTTGCTTGCAGTCCATATCTTTCTTAATCTACCTCCCTGATTACTTGAATGCTCTCGTCTATTCTGTGATATCCGGGCCCAACTAAAAGTATACTATTGTTATCTTTAAACCTGTAATCACGCTTTTCTTGTTATTAATTACCATTCCATGAGTTGCACAGGCATCATTCAGATCATTCAGGATTTGAGTCATTATCTCTTTATTTTCTGCGAGTATAACCCTGTCATCTGCAAATGTTATGAATTCCTAATGAATTTAAATCGCAGTTTTGTGTATTTCCTAAGTCTATTTTTATTTGGCTAAACCGTTTTCGGGTTACAAGTCTATCTTCAGACTTTACCCTTTTGTCAAAGAAGTTATATAATGCAACTTGAAAGATATGTTATTCTTCTATATTTAAATTCAAGCACATAGGAAAATGGCTACTTGTGCTCTAATGTTGTAGTATAATTACAATGGAAAAAAATTAATCCTTATAAATAAACATAAAGGTGGGGTAGCATCAAACCAAGTTTCAGCTTCACTTTCAGCAATAAAATGTACATGACATTTTAAAGAATTAACTAATCAGAAAAGTAAATTACATTACTGACTCTTGAAGAATATTTTAAGTAGCATTTACATATAACAGTAAGCACATAATATTTGGCGTTGCTACGTAGCATCAATAATTTAAAAGTTAACCGCATGTGAAATGTAATCAGAGATAATGACGGAATACACATTTCTAGCAAATATTATATTTTGCACAACTTAAGCAGCTATAAATGAATATAATGTGGGAAAGTGGATGGAGTGATTAGATTTCAAATTGCGAGAGGTACTGGAAAACTATGAATTAACTTTATGTGTGAAATGGAAATCTTTACCCACACAATATTTTAAATATATTAACAAGTTCTATAAATAAATTACTTGGTCCGACTGCTCAGAAATACTTGGTGAACTAACCAGGAATAAACTTAAACTTGAAACTGGAATCGGTAAATTTTCCTATGTGCTTGAATATAAGAGTAGTCGAATTATATAACTTCCAGATCTGTATCTAACAGTGCAAGTTTGACTTGTAAAGTGAAAATCGGTTAACGAAAGATAACTAAACTTGTTGAACATACAGAAAATCGTAATTTAATTAAGCATGATTATGTTGTAACAAGAACAGACGGATGAAACCGAGAAAAGTTAAGCATTAAATTTCCTACCCACCTAACCTGATGCCTCTTTTCCCATGTAAACCGTTTCCCAGTATTTCCTTCAAATAATTGATACATAGGGTCGGCGAGATACAACCCCATTGTCTCCCACATTTTTACAGCTTAAACCATACAGAAGAAATAAAGCATGTAGGGTCATAGCGTTCCTCTTAAAAGGGAAATAAAAGAAAACAAAGAATAAATCAAACATACGTATAGGTACAGACACTTCAGAAAGATTGGGACAGTAATAACGTACATAATCATAGCAGTCATTAGAATGATCCGTATCATATTACGGCTACAAACTCAGATTTGTCATAACGGAATCTTTGCCACTCATATTCTGAAATGACCACCAGAGCTGTGCTTCTTTCTATTTTTATTCATTGCACTACCGGTTTCAAGCTTTGCTCATTTTCAACCGATACACATATTTGCCTACCGCTTGAAATGGGAGAAACTCGAAACTCAATTAAAATACAGTAAATGCAGTTCTGTTGGTCATTTAATTTCAATTGGTATAATTCTTGCATTACCTCAGATTTTTACTATACCTTATTATAGCTTTTATGTATGGGCAGCCGGTGGCCACCCAAGATAAAATACAGTAGGCAGCGGCTACAATCACGTTTCGACAGCGATAGATGGTTAGCCAATCGTTGGAAAGCAGTGGTTAGCCGAGCATTTTAAGGAGAGTTGGGCTCCACCGTGTTTCTATATCGCGGGAACTGCCAGATATAAAAAGTTTATATTATAGCATTCAAAACGCCAAAAGTCAACAATTTCAACATTACCAGCGATTACACTCTTGTTTGCAATTGTACAATTAATTACATTATTATTATACAGGCTGTTGCTGTTGTGGTCTTCAGTCCGGAAATTGGTTTGATGCAGCTCTCCACAATACCCTATCCTGAGCAAGCCTCTTCATCTCCACGTAAGAGCAGCAACCTACATCTATCTGAATCTGCTTACTGTATCCATATCTTGGTCTTCCTCTGCGGTTTTTACCCCAAACACTTCCCTCCACGCTAAATTCACAATTCCTTGATGTCTAAGAATGTGCCCTACCAATCTATCGCTTCTTTTAGTCCAGGTATGCCAGAAATTTCTATTCTTCCCAACTCTGTTCAGTACCTCCTCATTAGTTACGCGATCCGCCCACCTAATCTTCAGCAATCGTCTGTAGCAACACATTTCAAAAGCCTCAATCCTCTTCCTGTCCGCACTGTTTATCGTCCATGTTTCACTCCCATACAAGGCAACACTCCATACAAATGCCTTCAGAAAAGACTTCCTTAGGCTTAAATTAATATTCGATGTTCACAAATTTCTCTTTTTCAAGAACGGTTTCCTACCCATTGCCATTCTGCATTTTATATCCTCTGTACTGCGACCATCATTTGTTATTTTACTGCCCAAGTAACAAAACTCATCTACATCCTTTATTGCTTCGTTACATAATCTAATTCCTTCAGCACCACCTGATTTTCTTAGACTCCACTCCATTACCCTAGTTTTGTTCTTGTTAATGTTCATCTTATATGCACCTTTCAACACACTTTCCATTCCGTTCAATTGCTCTTCCAGGACCTTTGCTGTATCTGACAGAATTACTATGTCGTCGGCAAAACGCAATGTTTATAAAAGTTAGGTTGTGTATTTAAAAATGATTTTCATTGTGCGCTGATATCCAGCCAACAGTGTGTTACTTTGCAAAATTGAGGCTCCAAGGCGCGAGCGTGTACCAACTACCACTTGCTAGTGGGTCGTGGGTGTAGGCACCAACATGAAGTGCTGTGTTGTCGGTCGCGAGTGTAAAAGAAACTGATATTCAGTGAAAGAAAAAAAATCATGCCGATTAATATTGAGCCAATGGCGCTCTGTGAATGTGTATATATCAATGAATATTTGGCCAATTGTGCGCGTTAAGGAAGGTTAATATTTACAAAATCGCGAGTGTAAGCTCTGAGACTAAAGGAAAAAATAATATTACAGTTTAATATTCAGGATGGTGCTCCGTGAAATTAATAACTCTTTAGTGCGTGACTAGCTTCACAATAATCTGCTATTCTGAGAAAGTTAACCGAAAAATGACTTAAGACAGCTCTTTTAATTCCGAACAGACAAAATCAACCTTCACTGTCTTACATCTAGCAACCTGTATTGTGATCTGCACATCGTCAAAGTCCACGGCCTGAGGAGAATACTATCGAATGGGACATGTAAAACTGAGGTAATGCTTAACAGTGCACTGAGAGGCAGAATGGGACTGGGCACTCTGTATGAAATCGTCGTTTGGTGTGTGTGTGTGTGTGTGTGTGTGTGTGTGTGTGTGTGTGTGTGTGTTTGTGTGTGCGTGCGTGTATGTGTGTGTGTGTGTGTGTGTGTGTGTGTGTGTGTGTATGTATGTGTATGTGTGTGTGTGTGTTTACGTGCCCACAGTGCAACGAGCTCCGTATAGGTGACATCTGTTAACTGACATTTATAGTTAATAGGTCAGCATTTAATTAACGCATCAAACCCCGCGTGCAGTTAAGTGCCGGAATGTTGTACAGTCTGAAGTATTGCCTCGTTCCATGGACATGGAGACAAGTTCCTCAGTTTGGTTCTGCGAAGCCTGTGTACAAAAGTAAACAAATAACTGGATATCAGTAACAAATTTCAGAGAATGTACGTTTGGAGCACAGCTTCGTATGAAGTGAAACGCGGACATAGCGAAAACTGCAACAGAGCTAAGCATTTTTTGGAAGGAAGAAAGGTTAGGGTTTAATGGGGTTTAATGTTCTGTCAGAATTTGCGAGGTCATGTTACAGTACGCCGGCCGCGGTGGCCGAGGGGACTGAGGCGCTCCAGTCACGGTCTGCATGGCTACTAAGGTCGGGGCATCCCCCCTAGGGCATGGATTTTTGTGCCGTCTTTAGTATAAGGTAGTTTATAAGTAGTTTGTAAGTTTAGGGACTGATGACCCCGTAGTTAAGTCCCATAAGCTATACACACACTTTTGGTTACAGTACAGACGAATGTTGAAAGTTAGGTGGGCTGATAATAAAACGAATGAGAAAGTTCCATAGAGAATTGGCGAAAAGAGGTCCATATTGATACTATTTGAAGAAAGAAGGCAAAGGATGATAGAACAAGTGTTAAAACATAATGGAATAACATCCATGGTACTAGAGGGAGCTAAAGACGGTAAAAACTGTAAGGAAAGACAAGAACGAAAAAAAAGTATCAAATAATTGCGCACGTATAATATCCATGGTACTAGAGGGAGCTGAAGACGGTAGAAACTGTAAGGGAAGACCAAGAACGTAAAATTACTATCAATTAACCGAGCACGTAGAGTTCATCTGAAATGAAGAGCTTGGTACAGAAGAGGAATTGATTGTGGGTTAGATAAAACCGGACGTAAGACGGATTGATTATTCTAAACATTTTGATTTTTTTTTATCTTGTTTAGCTGGTTTCATTTTGAGTCGAGTTTAAACTGGTGTAGATGAAACAAAGAATCAGCCAAGGAGTAGGTTGTGTTGAACGCGCTAACCAAAATGTTGTAAAAATGTTAGCTTCTTTGATGTAAGACAACTGTGTTACTAAATGAAGAAACCGTCTTCATATTGTAAAATTTATGGAACATTGTTCACCTAATTAGTTGCACCATATACGGCTATGTTAGGTACAGAAACCTGAGTAGGGCGTATGACCTCTGTTTTGGCTCTACACGTTATTAAGGCGATAAAGGATGATCTTCAAGACGCTGTAAATAAAATTAATGTTCGACATTAAGATAATGGAGCACGTTATGATGTGGAAATACTACACGACGTAGAGGAGGTAACGACCATAGCTAGTAGCAGAGATATAGATGTGGCCAGACAAGAAGACAAAGAAGCTATGGCTAGTACAAGTAGGCACTCGTCAGTTACTAACTCGAAATGCCACGAATTTTACCTAGCATTAACAGTTCTTGCCTTTTTATATAATAGTTGTTTTTTATGAAGACTGAAACTAATGTACTTTCAAATAATGTATTATTTGTTCGCTATAAACGAATTCTGCCAACAATAGCTGCCTTAAGCCGTCGGCCACCCGAACACGATCTCCGACCAGACCGAAACCTTGTCATTTTTGTCTGCATCCCCCCCCCCCCCCCCCAGTGTTCGCATGCTTTAAGGGTCATCCCCGCGAAGGGGAGAGGCACCATCTTACCACGATTTGCCTGTCTTGACATGTAAATTACTATGAAACATCTGTTCCAAAGGAACAGGCATTTTTCATGGTACCGCAGCTGTATATATGGTATTAAATAATCGATTATTTATTATTATCGATTACTTAATATCATGTATACGACTGTGATACGATAAAATGTCTGTTGTTGTGGAACAGATGTTTCATAGTAATGTACTTTTATTAATTGAATGAGATTAATTCATATATGATTGGGGGCCTGATATTGTGGAAAGGTGAAGGCGATCTGATTGGGATCTGTTAAAACTCTGATAACGGTTAAATTTATAAGGGGCAGCCCTCAGTCGCAAAGTACGAAATTAATCGTTACCAGGTTTCAATGCCGCTATCGGCACCTTCTTCAGACGAAGATGAATATGTTAAACCTACATGTCAAAATTTAAAATACAAAAAATATATCTGACATAATCAGATAGTCATACCTAAAAAGTAAATAGTTGTAGACAGGCGGAGCAGTCACGAGGAGCTGCAATGTCTCCGCTGCCAACGTTGACAGATAACTGATAACTGTGTTTATTTATTCAAAATGTTAAAATGGCATAGAACGTCATAACCATGAAAATATTTAAAATGTATTGACTAATTACATCTATGTGTAACAGTCACTTCACTCTCTAAACAAGTAGATCAAGTTATTCCTCAAATTAGAAAATATTGAAACACCCTACAAGAGATATACAGTTTTTATACTGGGTGACCCATTTAACTTGACTAATATCAATAACTCAAAAAAACGCATAGTACCTAAAGTGTCCCAGAAACGAGATTAGTATATGCAATGGTCAAATCTACTGGCCCGAATTCAAACCAACGCGCCACCACCTGAGGGGACGAGAGCGTACCAATTTGAAATCTTAAACGGAAAGCCGCATTTTATTTCACATTCAGATTACTAGCCAGAAACTTCCATAGTGTTTATCGAAACATTATTTTTCAGACGTTCTATATGGAGCTGTAATCGGTAACATTCACCACACATGTCGCAACATAGCACGGTAAATTGGACAATAAAACGTTCTTTTTCAACAATGTAAGATAAGACACGCAACGCTGCTAATCTTGCAATCCTTCTACCTACGGGGTGATGATTGAGTTGGCAAGTTAATACTTAGTTGCGGTAAATCGCCTTAGAATTTCTAGGAAAATACAAATCAATAAAACATAATACAGACGTATTGAAAAACAAGCACAGGTTGTACGATCCATTAACTCCTTATTTATGTTCGCGGTATTATGTGGTACATGGTTGTAATAGCACAGCACTGCTGCAGTCATTCGGTGTTCTACGTCTCATGATAAGAGGCAGTGCACTGCGGTGGGACTCCAATTTACAAACCTTCAACGGAACGTAGGGGTGGGGGTTTCAGCAGTGTTCTCATGTATGTTACTTAAGACTTCATTGAACACGTGTTTCTTTATTGTTCAACTTATAGTGTAATTTCTCGAGACTAACCGGAAACCATAATTATTTGCGATTACAGTGCCAACTGCCGCTAATGGATAACAGTGTGTAGAGCAAATACTGCGTATTCTTTGGCGAGCAGTCCTAATTCACAATAAAAGATGGCGTTCCTATCTAAGATTTCAAATTCCCCCCACCCCCTCCCAGGGAGCCGGTATGGTGTGGGTACGATTTCATGTCGTCTAAATGTCCCCTTTGGAGATATTCGTTTTGTATCCACGATTGTTTTATATAAGATGGGTAGTTTTAATTTCGATTTGACTTGTCATATGGGACACTCCGTGTATGTGGTTTGTTAAGCTTAAGGGACTTAAATGCGGGGTCATCAGTCCCTACATATGAACTAACTGATACGAAAGACAGCACAAACATCCATGCCCAAGGGGGGACTCGAACCCCCGACGGGGAACGGCTTCACGCGTCGTAGCACAGCGCCTCAATGCGCTCAGCCGCTCTGCCGCGGCCGTGTATGTGGTCAGAAAGTAATACATCACACTATATTGAGAATAATTTGTTATATGCAACTTTACATACCATACTAACAATGTGTGGCTTCAAACACTTTCGTAGAAACGTATTTAACAGTAACTGACTATGCCACTATGTTTTCAAACACCATAGATCTTGAAACTTCCTGGCAGATTAAAATTGCGTGCCGGAACCGGGACTCGAACCTGGGACCTTTGCCTTTCGCGGGCAAGCGCAATACCGACTGTGCTATCCCGACACGACTCACGATGCCGCCTCACAACTTTACTTCCGCCAGTACCTCGCCTCCTAATTTCCAAACTTCACAGAAGTTCTCCTGCGAAACTTGCAAGACTAGCACTCAGACACTGGGCTGAGGAATATGAGGATTTGAGTCGAAACGCATGTCACCGGATTCTGTTTACAGATGATTTAAAATTTTGTTTTGAGCCGAACAATCGTCGTTCTGTTATCTGGAGAGAACGTGGTACGTGGAACAATCCTGTTTATGTTCAGGAAATGTTACCATATCATGGTGGTGGACGAACTGTATGGGAAAGAGCCAGTACCGGCGGACGTAAAGACCTCTACGTCGTTCAGAATGACGCTTTGTTGCTCAGTTTTATAGGAAGATCCTTCGACCTTTAGTTGCGTCCTACACTGTTGCGATTGGAGATCGGTTGCTTCTGGTGTACTATAACGCTCGTTCCGACAGAACTGCACTGGTGGACAACATGCCTGAAGCTGAGGGAATTAAAAAAATGGTGTTTGCCTGCACTTGTCAGAAGCATTGCAGCCACACCAGTACCTAATGCAACATCAAGACTGTTTTCCGTCCGCCGTCCAAGATTAGGGCATTGCTTGGCTCCGTGAAAAATAACCTCGGACTCAAGATTCCCGGTGTTTACAAAATACCGTGTTCATGTGGCGGAGCAAACATCGGCCTTACGATTCGAACTGTACAAGATAGATGCGTGGAACACTGCCGCCCCACGAGACTATTGCAGCCTAAAAAATCGGCGGTAGCAGAACATTGTTTAACGGAGGGACGCAAGATGATGTGAGACTCGCATAGTAGACAATACCTGCTGTTTCTGGAACAGTGTTTACAGAGAAGCCATTGAAATCAAGTTGACGGCCAATTTAATAAACAGAGCCATGGGGTTTCCTCTTGGTAGAACATGGAATCCAGTATTAAATAATATCAAATTGCAATTCCAGCACCTGTGACTGATTAACTTATGGTGCGATATATCGTTGTGCCCTATTACACTAGGGGCGGCGCCACCAGCCCTGTTCTAGGAGGTAGCAACTGTGACGGCCGGCGCATGCGCCGTGCACGCGACCGACGCCTATATAGGTCGCGGTACTTCGATCTTGCACCAGTATTCAGCGGGACTCATCAGCAGCGTGTTCCTGAAGAGAATGGACAGTTGCACCGTTGAAATATTGAATCGGTTTGATTTTATTATCCGGCAGAAATCCCGCAGAGATTTCGAGCAACGGTTGAAGAGCTGGATATTCCACTCAAGGAATAATGGCCAAATATGTCTCAAGAACTGATTGATATCCTCAAACTGTCCATTCCATTAAGGTGTGTTGCCGTCCGAAGCGACTACACACCGTCCTAGACGGCAACGAGATTGACTTTTTCGTTATAATGGTAACCCTACGGTGCTTCGCTCAAAGTGACGCCAAGTCAACCTGAAGTAAAGGGTTAAAGCAAATATCGTCCTGTATCACACACAAATTACAATGGTAACTAATCTTCATCTCTATATATAAAAGCCAATGTCCCGATTGACTCATCATCGCCCTGCCCAAACCACTGAAGATGTGTTGTTGTTATGGTCTTCAGTACGGAGACTGGTTTGATGCAGCTCTCCACCCTACTCTATCCTGAGCAAGCCTTTTCATCTCCTCATAAGAACGGCAACCCACATTCACTTGAATCTGCTTACTATACGCGTCTCTTGGTCTCCCTCTGCAATTTTTACCCCACGAACTTCCCTCCAATGCTAAATTTACGATTCCCCGATGTCTAAGAACGTGTCCTACCAAGCGATCCCTTCTTTTAGACAGGGTATGCCAAAAATTCGTTTTCTCGCCAATTCTGTTCAGTACCTCTTCATTAGTCATGCGATCTACCCACCTAATCTTCAGCATTCTTATGTAGCACCACATTTGAAAAGCCTCTATTCTCTTCCTGTCCGCACTGCTTATCGTCCATGTTTCACTCCCGTACAAGGCAACACTCCACACAAATGCCTTCAGAAAAGACTTCCTTACACTCCACTGAAGATAGAAACTTGAAATTTGTAGGCGTCTTACTCTGTAGGCGTCATTTAAGAAGTGATTTTTCTATATTCCGTCCGTAAGGGGGTGAAATAGGGGATGAAACGTTTTTTGAAAATACATTGCTATTTAGGCAATTTTGAATTTAGAACTACAAATTTTCGATTTGGATTCGGGGTTTGAATTCAAAAGACACGTGTTTCGGTATTTTTGGCAATTCGACCAATAAGGGGGTGAAATACTGGATGCAAAAATTGATATTCAAAAATATGTTGCTGTTAACTCAAATTTCAAGCTATAACTACGAAACTTAGGATATGGACTCTCGATCAGGATAAAAAAAAAAAAAAAAAAAAAAAAAAAAAAAAAAAAAAAAAAAAAAAAAAACGGGTTTCGCTATTTTTGGAAATTCAACAACTAAATGGGTTAAATTGGGGATCAAAAATTCTTTTCGAAAACACATTGTTGTCCGGACAATTTTGAAGCTAGAGCTGGTATTTGTGTTGTTCGTTAGAATATTAATTGATATAAAAATACCTGTTTCGGTATGTTTAGAAATTCAAACATCAAGGGGGTTACATTGGAGAGGGGATGTTTTTCAAAAATCGTTTGCTATTAAGGCAATTTTGAAGCTACAACCACATAAATTGGTATGTTTTCTTGGTCAGAATTAAAAAGACAAGTGTTTCGGTATTTTCAGAAAATTAATCATTTAGGGGGTGAAAAGGGGATGAAACATTTTTTTAAAGTATGTTGCTACTAAGATAATTTTGAATTCAGAATTACAAAAATTGATATTTGCATACTTGGTTGGAATTTAAAAGGCAAATGTTGGGGTATTTTTCGAAATTCAACTATTAAGGGGTGCTATAGGGGGTTACAAGTAGTAAATTCAAATGTTGAAATGTTTGTAAATCTTAAGAGACGTAACTACAGATGAAATAAGTCGAAATTTGCGATCAGTTATGGCTTCACCGTACTAGTTTTAGATGGAATACCAAAGTGCAGCGAATGAAAATTTGTGCCGGCCGGGATTTGAAACCGGGATAACTGATCGCAAATTGCGCTTTCCTTCATTCATTGAACGCTGTAACGTCGTCAAAAATATGTAACTTAACTGGGTCATCAGTCCCTAAGGCTTACATACTACTTAAACTAACTTACGCTAAGGACGACACAAACACCCATTCCCGAGGGGCGAATCGAACCCCAGCAGCGCGCATAGCAGCATGACGCCTCAATACGCACGGCCATTCTGCCGCGGCTACAAGTAGTATTTCACTTCATTGTGATAGTACTTAAGGTGTATCTATGAAAATTTATATTAAGAGGGAGAAAAAGCTGGTGCAGACCAACCAGACTACGTATACGAAGCAACGGGCGTTAAGCTAATATATTAATGAAATACGTTTGGTACATTTATATTATGTATGATATCTGACCTAGTCCCCTAATTGTTTTGAGCAGTGTAGTACCGGTTTTTTACTGTAGCATCAGCACTACTTCGTTCCACGGGGAGCTGCATTCCTACTCCAGACATTCTTGTCAGGACCGGACACTATTCTGTCTGTTGCTGGAAAGAGTGGGCGGAGCAGGAATGCGACTGTCTGTGGGGTGACGTGGTGTACACGCAGTGGTAAGCACGCTCTAAAGAACAGTAGCGTGATTGCAGGTCAGCATTTTATCGGTGGCTCATTTGGAGAAGTTAGACTAAGCATCTAACCTCTTAAGCGCACATTCTCACTTCTGAAATACTATCTAACAAGGCCTCCAATGGTGTGTACATAGTACTAAACAGTGAAGCACAACATATTGCCGCGAGACACGATGTAAATCGACTGCTGGCGTGCCACAGGGGAAAGCGTCACCGAATGCGGTGCTGAAAGTCACCGGTTCAATTTCGCCCACCGGCAAACATTTATTACTCTGTAATTAACAATTCCAGAATATTCTACATCTTTCTTATGTTCACTTGTAAATTCTACTTGTTTCCTATGTTAACTGTTCTTCTAATTTCTGGTACATTCTGTCTGTGTATAAATAGCAGAGCACTCTGCCCTAGAGGCAGTCAGTGCTTCGTGTATGTTAAGTTCGTAATAAACGTGCTTTCAGTATACGTGCTGTCTTCAGTTGCCTTCGAAGTCAAGCCTGCTTCCATTTCAACGCGACAATATAAAACAGTTTCAAAAATATTACTTTACAAATGAGTTAGGTAATACGTGAAACATTTGACTTCGTGTATATAAATGGGATAAGGAATAGAATTTTATTAGAATTATTTTTAACGTTCATTAAATCTCTGTAACTTCTAACAACTTCATTAACGGACAGATAATTAAAACAACTGGATGTCATTTTCATAATCTCATCAATATTTATAGATGTACCAAAGATACTCATCTCATTTCTATAGCTAGATCGGTAAAACAAATTATGTTCTGTGTACTTTTACAATAAATTTAATGTATCTTGTCGAAAATACGCCCAGTATATCTTTACCTTCCAAAAGCAAAGGAAGGAAGATTAGTGTTAATTGCTTTCCTTTGGTATTTGTAATTCGCAGCCATAAGAAGACATATATTTCCGAACCAGGTCATAAATATCGTGGAATGGAATCGGTCTGTTTATCAGAACAATAATTCACGAACTAATTCCAGAAAGTAAGCTAAATTAATTTCTCCTGTTTTGAAGTTTCCCATGTCTTTCAGGATAAACTATTGAACATCCTTATAGGTCTCACGTACTGAAGTGTTGTAATGTTGGTGTTTCCTCACGGTCTTCATCGACCAGTAAAATCAGCAAACCTACCCGTGTACCTCAGTTTTTAATCTATGGGCGGTAATTAGTAGTAGAAATGATTCCAGCGGAAAACTTAACATATTATGTGTATTTAGGAATCCTGCTGTCTTGGAAACAAATTAGGAAGGACGGAGCAATGAGGACATAAAGACTGCCATGGCAGAGGCTAAATGGCATTCACGGCAAAGGATAGTCTACGGGGTTCAAAAATTGGCTTCAGAGTCAGGAAAAATCTTTTAGAGCATCGCTTGATATGGAATGTAAACATGGAAATTGCGGAAAAATACGAAACAGAAAGGAAACGGAACATTTGATGTCTGTTGATATGTTTACAACTACGTTGACTGATTAGATAACAAACAAGGAGGTTCTCCGTAGACTAGCCGAAGAAAGAACCGTCTTCCTGCAGCAAGACTGTGAACTGTGACTCTAACCAGATGGCTACAACTGGGAAGGCACTACCAAGCATTGTAGCTCTAGTGTCTTGAAGAGTTGGTTGGATTCTGCAATGGCGTTATCTATATTAAGTGATGTAATAGGCTTCTGCCTGCATGCCAAGGGTGGACGTTAACGTTTATAGGCTACACCTACCGAGCTCTGAATCCCGAAGCGCATTTGACGACCAGTTCGTATCATAGGCTTCATAGTGTAGATGGGAGTGACATCAGCTAGAAGTTGGATTGAGAATTGGTGTTTCTGCAGGGTAAAGTAACCTGTGTTATGCAACGAACCCTTAGTATAGAACAACTACCATCATCATAAACGATTGTATCTCTAATTTCCCGACTATGGCAAACACGTTCCGATCCCCATGTAGATTTTAGTCTTCAACAAAATCCAACTTGAAAACGTTCTTCTCTACTTCTAATCCTACTGTATGTATCCATTGTCGCGCTGTCTCCTTTCAATCATTTTTCGTGTCACATCCACTTTGAAGTATACGGGGCGTTCAAAAAGAAACCAGCCGGAGTCTGGAATGCGCAAACCAATGACACGAGGGTAATGTGGCGTGTGTAAGGAGGGTTGGTTCCAACCAGAGCGTGGAAGTTTACAGTCCATCTCTAGTGAACAAGCACTTGACTATACAAAGCTACCAGTAGCATACATCAATAGTCCAACGCTGCTAGTCGATTTGCAGACAGTGAAATTGGATCGTTAAAGTAAAAGAGCAATTGTTTGTATTCTGATAGCGAAAGGATTAAGGGGAATGAAAATTTGTCGATGAATGTACGGCAAGCACCAGCATTTTCCATGAAAGGGTCAAGGCGTGATAGAAGCTAGTCAGGAAAGGACGGGTATCTTCAGCCGATAATTCACGGTCTGGATTACCACTCTGCATTACCGATGGCATCGTCCAGCTGGTTGATGCACTCATTACCCAGAATCGCCAACTGAGAGTGAAAGCCATTGGCACAGGCATCGGAGGACGACGTCCAAGTGTATGTGCGGAACTATTTCACACTGCTGCCCCAGGAATTTTATGAGACATTCATTGACCGCCTTGTAACTCAGTCTTGTGTCTCAATAACCAGGCTCAATACTACAGATACATTGAAAGACTACCGTCTGTCGTCTGCCGTCGTCTGTTATAATTTATATAATGTGGCTAGATGATCACTTTGTTAAATCTTGAACCCCTCTCTTTTCAAGGCTTGAGGAATGGCATTTATATTTCATGTGTTAAAATATTAGTTAATATTGCTAGGTTTTTTCTTATTTTGATATGTTAATAATTTATTATTATATTAATTAATGTGGCATAAGTACGGCTTCTCCGCTACACCACTGTCCCCGTGAGAATGTGCAGTTGTTTTACTTTTAAGTGGGTGCGAGAATTTATGGCTGGCTGAATGTGGGTAGGAATAGCTCGCTTTGCATCGTTCTCTTTGGCTCAGTGTCCATAGCTGATGCTACTAGGAAAGAGGTTTCTACACCCTTTGGTTACAAGCTAATCAGCGAGCCCACTCCAGCGCGAGTCTTGCTCTCGGCAGCTTTTCGCGCTCCCGTGGCCGCTAGGCAGTTCATTCTATACTGGGCGTCTGGAGAGGTAGGTTTGGTTTCTCCTCTTGTGTCTGCGAGATGGTAGCGTTTCATTGTCTAGCACATTTAACTTAGACTCGTGAACTTGTAATCATTTTTCAGAATATTTTCTCCGATCGAGTGTGGAAATGTGTTCTAGTTTCTCTATTCAGTTATTTCCAACAGATAAACGCGGTGTGTGTGATTCTAGTTGCAGTTTTATAACGGCCTGGCGTGTTAAAACCTTTTGTGATCATCTGGCAGTCTATGAACTCGGTGTAAATAATTTCTAGCTTTGTGAGTCCCAATTTCTAATAGGTAATATGTTTATTTTTGTACAGTGCATGTAAAAGTCTTCCCATCGTTTCCTTCCGTGAGTGATATGTTTTCCACGTAGTTGATTCATAGAACAAAGCCTTTAGCTTCCACTCTTGTTTCTTCCATGCCCATCAGGCAAGTAACTATTCGAGTAACCTTCTGATTTCCACAAATATTTCGCGATCTTCTCTCCCCGCCTATTTTATTTTGCTGTTTCTTCTCCGACTTGTAGTACGCAGTGTTTGCTAGTAATTCTCTCTGAGCCTAGCACAACCTCTTTCAATACCTTCCTTATGTAATTTTAAACATTTCTATGGGTTCCATTCTCTAATTTTTAATTTTATTTTTCCGACTTTGTAATTATTTCACTTTTACGAGTTTTTTGGGTCTGCAACCGTCTCTGTAAGCGTTCCCTATAACGTGTTGCTACATCTCCTTCACTTCTTCATGTAATGCTAAGCATTTCTAGGGGTTGCATGCCGTAATTCTTATTTTTATTTTTCCGACTTTGTAATTCTTTCATTTTTGTGGCTTTTCTGAGAGGACTTTATCCGTCTCAGCAATCGCCCCCTATCGCGTGTAGCTGTATTTCATTCGCTTCCTTGTATAATTCTAAGTAATTCTATTGGTAGTACGCTGTAGTTAATTTTCTTTATTTTTCGGAAACTGAATTTATTCAATTTTATCGGTTTTTGGAACCACGTGGGTCCGAGTTCCGACTTACGGGGTTTCCAGCTAGTCACCTGAATTCACGCTACTTCTCATATAAAACCAGTACCTAGATCGATTTTTAACAAACTTAAGAATCCACCGTGATTTTGTATAATGAATCCGATTTTCAACCACTTCATTTTCAGTGGAGTGCGTACATGTAACGCAGCCGTGTGTCGCGGTTAGCGTGTTTGCTCGCGGTCCAATTCAGATGTAATTTAACTTGGCTATACACACGCCTATACAGGCACGACAGACCAGAACAAGCTTTAAAGTGTTTTTGTATATTGTGTTTTGTGCTACCTCCGACTTGCTGAATTTCGCCTACGATACGCCTGCTTCCGCCTCGTCTCAGCTCGCTGATTTTGGTTAGTCTCGCTGTGGCATTGCGTGTGTGAGAGAGGATGAGTGTTGTTTGTGAATCCTTCCCCCAGTAGTGTTAAATCATGTATAATTTAGGCTGGGCAGCGAACGCATTAATCCATGTAAGAGATGCATTTTTATTATATTAACAAAATTGGATCCCCATTTTGCTTGTTTTCTATCTGAATAAACAAGTTTAAGTTCAGTATAATCCGTAAGTTGCCTATAAATTGTAGTTTTAGAGCACCTTCCCTCTTTTATTTTTCATTGTTCTTCATAAGTGCTGAGAACAAGCTCAGATGAAATGTTTCTTATGTATAAATTCCGTTGCGCCATAAATGTTTTCTTAGCCACCTTTCTAAAATAACTTTAATTCTGGTGGCTTGTTTATTAATGTCTGTGTGTAATAACGTGTGTGCTGCTATGTATATTGACCGCTGTAGAATTAACTTCCTGTTATAGAAGTACTTTGAAACGAATCAGTTCTTAGTTTGGGCCAGGGAACAAGGCTTTCTAGGAGGGACCTCATTTGCTAATTTTAGTGATAAAACAGGCTCTTGTTTCGTACAGTGGTCGACTTTTAATACAGATACTGGTTTTTGTGATTATGTAGCCGGCTACGGTGGCCGAGGGGCCTGAGGCGCTCCAGTTATGGTCTGGACGGCCACTACTGTCGGGAGTTCGAATCCCCCCTAGGTCATGGATATTTGTGCCATCCTTAGTATTAGCTAGTTCGTAAGTAGTTTGTATGTTTAGGGACTGATGACCCCGTAGTCAAGTCCCATAAGCTATACAAACATTTGAAAAATTTTGTAATTATGCCTCCGGTTAGTTTCTTCTGAATGCCGATTATGTATTTTATCTGTTCTTGCGCAATCAGTTCTCTTTACTAGACCATACCACTACAATCTTTACTTCCCAACGATGTTTTCAGTATACTACTCAAATGTGTTTGAACTTAAGAGACGAAACTTCTAAGGTCATCGTGCTCTTGACGTACTACTTCAACGAACACACTAACCATTTGAGTGCTGCATACGTGATATACCGCTGCGCTCCACCTTGCCGTGGTGCCTTCGGACGTCGTTTGCCATGGCTGTAATATTTCCCGTGGGTCCTGCAGACGACAAATCCCGTGCGGCCGGCCAGTACCTGAGCGCTAAAGAATGCATTTGCCACAGGCGGTTCCAGTCCCCGTGGGCCTGCAGACGTCAATAGCCGCTCAGGGCTGTTGCTTACATGCTTAGCGCCACTGAAAAAAAAAAAAGTTCAATGAAAGAAAATATTTTACAACATATAGTATGATACATATGGTTGATAATGATGTATTCGTTATTCCTGTGCTACATCAAATTAAGTAAAAAATGCAAAATATTTTGTGTAGTTCACAGACGAAAAATCGCATTGTGTAGACTTTGCGTATGGTTGATTTTAGGACATATAAAGTTATGGATGAAATGTAGATAGGATATTTAAATTTTATTTAAGGCTGACAACAGAACGGTAACTTATGTCATTCTCGATATACAGGGTGTTACGTTCGACGAACAGACGCGCGAGGTGCGCGCCTTTCTGTCCATGTGGTTTGGCGGCTCTAAGAAATACTTGTCACCCGATTTTAAGAAAACAGATTCGTTTGTAGCTCAAGATGGACTGTCATGCAGTTTAGTTCAGTATTCAAACAGACTGAAAACTTTTCCTTATCGGAGGAATGTATAAATTCAGAAAACAATTGAGATGACGGACCATTCTTTGATCATTATTCTCTAGCGAATTACGTACTTAAACTTCACATGAACTACAGAAAATGCATTGCGATACCCAGTACATAACTTTTAGCAGAAATATAGAAGTGCCTTTACAATACTAATTACCTCTATAAGCCGAATATTATTTTTGCTTCAATTCTTTGTCTCCTGTAATAATAGACTAAACACGTTTAGACGGATGAGAAAAGCTTGCTTCAGAAAATATTAATTTCATATCTAAACGAGGATCTATTTAGTTTACTCAGTTATAAGTAAAATTATTTCTGTGTTTCAGTAATTACCTGTAAATAAAACCAACGACGAGGGGAATAACTTACCAAGATCCAGAGGTTGAAACTTATCATACTTTTGTACAAAATCAGAAAACCCGATTTTTAGCAGTTCTAGCACCGTGAATTGCGAATATCTCCATAACTAACCATAGAAAAAAGTTCAAATATTTACAATTCATCCATTTAGACATTTATCTATGTGTTCAAATGTTTGTAAATCTATCGGACCAAACAGCGTGGTCATTAGTCCGTATCTTACAAACTACTTAAACTAAGGTAAACTAACCTAAGGACAACACAAACACCCATGCCCAAGGGAGGACTCGAACCTCCGACGGCGAGCAACCGCGCGCTCCGCAGCGAGGCGCCTTAGACCGCTCGGCTACTCCACCGCGGCACATTTATCTATAAAAGGCATTTTTGAGTTTTCGTGAATATTAGACAGCAAGATACGGCCGAAAAACCGCGATATTTGGCTATAAAAAGTGCGTATTGTGCTGAAAGACGGCGTTCGGACAGTTCTGAAACTTACCATGGGATTTGAAAAAAGGTACTCGGCGAAAAAGTTTGTTATTTGTACATCTTAAAGACTGAAATCTTCTGTCGATGAAGGGTTGATTTTTGTTTTTGTTTACTTTAGAGTTAATATGCATCATCTGGTTTAGTGAACTATTGCAACGTATTTTAAAGAGTTGTCAGAGATAAAAACGCATTGCGTAGCCTTTCCGTATGGTTTATTTCAGGTTACACTTAGCTGCGTAGGAAATGTAGATAACATATCGTAATTTAATTTAAAGTTTAGAGCAGAATGATATGTGGTTCTTGAGATATCGGTCCGTGAATGATAGCACGCGACAGTAATAGGCTTGAAAACGCTATTTCTGATTGTGAGGTAACGAATCTTAATAGTAATAGGAAATGAATAATATGTGACGTTGTTTAGGTGTTTATCTGGAAAATCCGTTTCACGTTTTTGGAAATGTGTATTCGTTTTTGTGATACGCTACAAATATCATAATTTTTGGTATCAAAAGATCCAACTCCATGCATTGAAAAATTTACACTTCTATTCATGGCAAATCGTCGACATTTTTATGTTGCGTTCTAATATTATTATTCCGGAAAGCTTTGAAAGTTTTTCCGATAGTACTATCCATTACCGAGATCTAAGATTCCAAGTTACCGAACATATTCATTACAAATATGCATGGTTTAAACGTAGCGAACGCACAGCAAGGGTTCTTGGTTTGATAGTGTTTAGCAATGTTCTTTGAAATAATTACGCGTGTTTAGCAATCATGTCAATGTGAAGCTCTATTTAGAAAGGAAACTACTACATGGTCAATTTGGTCTGACGTTTGTACAAATGTATCAAGGTACATAAAATGCTATCCAAAATTTACTCACCATTGATTTCTTGTTATACAAGCAGTACTGTCCGATGTAACAGGAGAAAGACGGGAACCAGCTGAAACATGCTACTTCCGGAGCACAGAAAAGGTGAATGTATTGTCTGACACAAAAGTGTGGAACCAGCTGTCTTGATCCTCATTCCAACTTCCTCACCAAAAATTTTGGCATGCGAACATATTCGCGCTTTTTTTCGGCTTAATGTGAGTAGGTCAGAGACAGTGCAACAGGCTTATCAACTGGAGCAAGAGAGAAAACAGTGGGAAACTGAGACGAATGGAGACCGTACATAAAGCATGATCGTGCGGCTCTCCAATACTATAGCACGAAACAATTTGTCCAATTTTTTCTATCCCCAGTATCCGCAATCTAAAGTTTTCCGGTCTACAGGTCAAACCCCAAACAAATCATCCCCATGGACATATGTGTAAAGGAGACAATCGTGATGAAGACAATGAAAGTTGACTCCAAGTGAGAAAGATAGTATACTGGCAGAAGGACAGGAAGTGAATCGGACAACGTTAGTGCGGCAGAGAGACGATGAAACTGGCAGAAAAACACAGCGGTGAGGAATCGCGAGAGAAAGGGATGAAGACATTGAAAATTTGACAAAGACAGAAAGCGGCAGTGGAAGAGACAGCAAACAAACGGACAGAGAGATATGTAGACACTGACAGTGAGGAAACATGCTGACTATGAAGGCTTCACTGGGCAAAATTATTTACTACTAGTTGAAAACCCGGCGTTGCCCGGGAATTTATTTATTTATTCCAGCCTTGAGTTAGTACTTCTCTCTGTCTGTTCATATCCTTTCTTCTAAATACATGTTAGATTTATCAGAGAATATATAATAAATAAGAAATCACACGTAAAAATGCACTCGTTACGAAGAATCCAATCAAGAAATTCGTCAATAATGATTGTAATAATATCACATATCGATCACTTGATGTAATGCGCGAAAGTCAAATCGATTTTTTAAAGGTATGTATTAAAAGAAATTTCTTTTTTACTGCTTTATTTATTTATCCTTATTTTTCCTTATTCGCATCCTTATCCTTACAGAGAAAGAGTTGAAGACATTGTAGCACGCATAAACCAAAGATATAGTCTGTGGCATCACGTTTGGCTGTATGTAAATCGTTGCTATAGAGTCGCAAACGTCACCGCTGGCCTTCAGTCCGAATTCTTTTATAATTTGACGACTTTCAACCACCATATCTTCTACCCCGTTATAGCTATCGGCATGGAACTGCTATGGTGTACAATGGGAGATTTCGGACAATAATTACACACAGACCATTCGTTTGCGTTCTGTAGTTTTCGCTGCAGAGCGAAATATTAACACCCACGTACGTAGAATTTTATATACACCGATAACTTTCCATCCTAATATACTCCAATCTTTTATCATTATCAACCATCAAGCAACAATGCAACCAATAAAACCATTTTCAAAGAGTGAATATAATTTTCAAAGAGTAATTATTGTTCCGCATTTCGCGTTATATTCTTCAAATTAGTAAATATCTATCAGCTCGCTAAAACATTCCTCAGGTATAAATTAGTAACTGTAGAAATATTTAAGTCTCTGCGTCTTGTCGTTCGGAAGTGATAAGCGTATACCGAACAGACATTAACATTAATATATATATATATATATATATATATATATATATATATATATATATATATATATATATATATATAACGTACACCGAACAGACATTCACATTTATAGATATAGATGTTATGCGCTAAAAGTGCGCCAATATATTCACATGCCAAAATTTTTGGTGAAGAAGTCGGAATGAGGATTGACGCAGCTGGTTCCACACTTTTGTGTCAGGGAACATATCCGCCTTTTTTGTGCTCCACAAGGAGCATTTTTCAGCTGGTTAGTTCAGCTGGTAGTATTGCAGAGGAGCTGGAAAAGTCGCAATAATTGAAGGTCAGACTTCAGGCACAGCATTTCATAATTATTTGCACCATCACATATTCAACTAGGAAAAAAAGGACACAGCAAGGAAATGCTACAAATATCAATAACACTGAAACTGTGGTGTTTACAGTGTGTTATTCCCGTTTTTTGTGCGATAGCTACACGTATTTAAAAGATACGTGTTATAAAAGGTGTATTATTATACATACACATGCACAGTACAAATATGATTAATTTGGGAGTTAACCAAGAAGAAGGCAGTCGTGCGGCAGTGGCCGCATGGTCTAAGGTATCGTGATGCGGGCCGGGCGGTCTCTTTTGCCGAAGATTTGAGTCCTCACACGGACACAGGTGTATGTTGCACTTAGCGCAAGTTGTTCATAATGTTTGAGGAAAGTATATATTCAAAATCCTTCTGAAATACGACCTCAATGATTCATGCCAATAATTTTGCGTATCACTCTTACTGCCTTTGTTGAACATTGGGGTGACATGCGCAATTTTCCAATCTTTTTGTATGGAACTCTCGCTAAGCGAGTGGTTGTATATAATAGGTATGGAATAGTGGAGCTGTAGTGGGAGAGTATCTGCAGGGAAAACTAGGAAAACATTTCCCCTAGTTATCCTAGGCATAGTTTTAGGACTATATAGATTATGATATTAAAATGAGAAGCTGATGGCAGAAATGGAGCGAAAGAGTTCAAAGTGATCCATTAGTAAGTAGCAGAACTTATATCTTAAATGTATTTATGACAAACCGGCTCTAAAGTGTCCACGCAGCACAAAACATGGAATCTTTGATCACAAGGCCAAAACAGCATCAAAAATGTTCAAATGTTTGCAAATCTCTCGGACCAAACTGCGTGGTCATCAGTCCGTAGCTTACAAACTATTTAAACCTAGGTAACCTAACCTAAGGACAAACAGACACACGCATGCCCCAGGGAGGACTCGAACCTCCACTGCGAGCAACCGCGCGCTCCGCAGCAAGATGCTTTAGACCGCTAGGCTACTCCACCGCGGCAGTACAGCATCAATTAATACACCTGTGAATAGAAACACCAAGAAATGTAGCCAGACCTTTGTGTTCAGCAACCTGTTGTTAATTATATAGTATAATATTTTTTTATCACTGAGACTTTTTCGGAACTAGATTACACCATTACCAAGACAAAAATTTAGTGTGTCATTATGGAAACTTATCAATGAAATACTTCTACCGTATATGCTTTGCTTTGTCAGTCTAAGATCGTCAATTAGCAGAAAACATATAGAGCAACATCTTCAATAAAATGTACGGAGCTTTTAAGTTTTGTCACCATAAGCGCATTCTTTAGAAGGAAACATACTGATCAGTATGTTGTCTTCTAAACGACGCACTTACGTTGACAAAGCATATACACTGAATGTATTTTATTGATCATGTTGCTCGGTATGTTACTTTCTATGCTGCATTTATGTTATTGAATACGTTGCCTATTGAAAATGTTCAAATGTTTCAATTATTCGGGACTAAACTCTGTGGTCTTGAGTGCACAGATTTACAAACTACTTAAACTACATTAAACTGACCTAAGGACAACACCCAGACGCTTTCCCTACGGAGAACTCGAACCTCCGACGGGTAGGCCGTGCAATCCGTAACGCGCTGCAGAACACACGGCTATCCCAGCGCGGTCGTTGCCTATTGGCAGAGTAATTTATTAGTATAGAAAATGGGATAATGTACTCCCGAAACATGTCATTCTGACGTAAACTTCTCAAGAAGGTATGACGCACACAGACATTGCCATACCGGTTACCAACAAAGGTTCTCGTCTACGATCTATTTTTTTTTTTTTAAGTGAAAAAAAAAATAAATAAAACAAAGAACAAAAAAAGAACAGAAGTAAAGATAAAAGTAGTGGGTAACTAACTTTCTGGTTGCACCTCGTGTAGCAGTGTATAAAAGTGAACTACTTTCCACGAAAGAACCATTTTTTAATTTATTATTATTATCGTTTTATTTTATTTTATCTATTTATTGCCACTACTGTGCAACTTTCGCGGAGAGTCGGACATTTGTGTGTGGTACAGTTAAATTTTATCTTTCATGTCCGGATCCGCAAGAGTTGTTAATTTTAAACATTTTTATTGGTGTGCACTACTCGAATATGGACACCTATATCTCATCATCAGGTGCACCTGAAAATTACAATCAAATAATATATTGACGACTGTAGTGTAGTAAAATGACTACCCTACATCCTTATTAAAATTATTCAATACATAGTCAGTATACGTTGTTAGTGAACCGTAAAACTGTTACATGTAGTGAGTCTCTGGTACATGCAAAAAAACCGGGAAGCACTGTAGGCAACTTGGCCGAGAACAGCCACTCACAAGGCAGGGTCAGGATCCAAAATAATAAGTCCCATAATTAAGAAACGAAACCATCTATCTTTTCGAGTCTTTGCTCCTCAATTATGGGACATTATTTTTCATTCCGACCCTGCATTATGAGTAGCTATGTCGCACCCAAGTTTCTTATAATGCCCGCCGGCTTGTTGCAAGTACCAGAGACTCACTTCTTTAATCTCTTCCTACATGCCGGCCGCGGTGACCAAGGGGACGCCGGGCGCCGTGGCTCAGCGCGCCCGGTCAGGGGGCTGAAAGCCCTCTGTGATGAAAAAGCTGATCCAACCATTTAACGAACAACCATGAACAAACTGAACGAACGACCGCGAACCATAGATCTGACAGAGAGGACAAAAAAAAAAAAAAAGGGGGGGGGGACTGAGGCGCTCCAGTCTGCACGGCCACTATGGTCGGGGGTTCGAATCCCGCCTCGGGCATGGATATTTGTGCCGTCCTTAGGATAAGCTAGTTGATAAGTAGACTGTAAGTATAGGGACTGGTGACCCCATAGTTAAGTTCCATAAGCTATACAAAGATTTTAACATTTTCTTCCTACACGTAACAGTTTTCTGGACTAAGTATGTATACTCCGTTGGTATTCACTAATTTTAGTAAAGGTGTATTACATGAAAGACGCACCTGATGTTGAGGTATAGGTTTCGAAACTAAGGTAGTGCATACAAATAAATTAAATTGCGGATCCGGGTTACTAAAGATGAAGGTTGACGGTTCTGGATGCCCCAAAGGAAGAAAATTGAGTTAAATTTTAGTAGCTGAGCGGTAGCGTCGCTGACTACCACGCAGGAGGCCCGGGTTCGATTCCCGGCAGGGAACTGGGTGTTGTGTGTTGTCCTAATCATCATCATTTCATCATCATTGGCACTTAAGTCGCCCACGCGGCGTCAAATAAATAGACTTACACTAAGGCGGCCGAACAAACCCGCAAGGGTTCTTCCAGCCAGGAAAGCCATACGCTCATTTTTTAGTCTTAAGCAAGTTACATATAACGGAATAGATCTGGTTTTTGTATTACCCATATTGCAAAGCAACTGTCAGTATATGAAAGACACAGCAAAAGATAAGCCTACCACTGCAGATCGCGTTTTGCACCCGTTGTCCCTAATTAGTACTCGATACCGCCGGCGTTGATTGCAGTAGGTGGCGGTAACAACAGAGAGCGGGCACGGAGCGCGAGTTAACCACCGCTGCTGCTGCTGCTCTCTGGCGGGGTGACGTCACCAAGTGAAACCGGACGAAACCTCTCGGCAGGCAGGTGGCTGTTTGCTAATGAGGGGCGGAGGGGCGGTGACAGGGCGGCGGTGACGCGGTGTCACCGGTGACGGGGCGACACCACGCCGCGGCCCCTCTGGCGCCGCTCGCTCCCTCTGGGCGTCACCGGGTACTGCGGCTGACACCGCCAGCGCAAAGAGGTGTGGCGGAGCGTAGCGGGCCGGCGTTTAATCACGCGTGCGAGAGTGGAAAGTGTGGCTAAATGCGACGTTGCGTTCATGCAGCGCTTGCACGAGCTGCTGGTATTTCAGCTTACTTTGATATAATGTACCTTCTTCCACTCTACAACGCCAACCAATGCCTGAGATGTATGTTGCTACGCTTCTGTTAACAGAGTGAGGCAGTGGCGTAGCACAGATTTGGTGCATGGGGAGAAATCATTTCTTTAATATTTTTATTTTATAATTTTTTTGGCCTACTTTAGGTTACGGTAGTAACACTAAAAGTGAGCCTTTTTTTGACAGCTCAAAATTTAAATGAAAATAACGGCTTAACCATTCATCTGAAACGAAAATTGAGTAACCGAGTTTGCAGAGGAGAAAATTCTCTACAATTTTGCTCTGTAATTTTTTTTTTTTCATATCTTTCATCGATTCAGAGATATTTGCAAAAATAACGGCGATTTTGGAATGTCTGTCTGTCTGTCCGTAACGTGTTCCCTGTTTTTAAGAAGAACCGTTCAACCGAAAATTCTCTACAACTTCGCCCTATTATGTTTCCTTTTTTTTTTTTTTTTTTTTTTTTTTTTTTTTTTATCTTGCATCGTTGCAGAGATATTTGCAAAAATAACAGCGATTTGACGATGTCTGTCTGGCTATAACTTGTTACCATTTTTTGGTCCAACCGCTCAACCGATCGGCATCAAATTTTACAGACATAATTGTTGGCTACCAGAGACCATAACCTCGCTTTTTGAAATTTTTCGGACAAGAAATACGTTAGTAAAACAAGACAAAAACAAAAAAAACCTTTGTAATGTAATTTTAATTGCAAATAAACCGTTCATCTGACGCGAAAATTGAATAAATGAATTTGTAGAGGAGAAAATTCTCTACAAATATATATTTCATGTCTCGTATCGTTTGAGAGATATTTGCAAAAATAACGGAGTTTTGACACCCTCCATTGAATTAACGAAAACCAGCCGTACGCAGATGTCACGTGACATTGCTCGTCCAGAACTCTCTCTGACATACGCCATCTTGCGCTGCACATTTGATTATTTTCTTATTGTAACTTACACGTTGCCATTTCAAATCAATGGCGCACTGAAGAAGTAACAAAAACACCTTGTTCTTCGTACGATAAATGATAATCTAGTGTCTGCAACTGCCATATTAGCATCAGTTAACAACGGTCATCAATAGTTTAGATTGCGTTCTTTGATCTCAAACTGTTAGTCGTAGCGTAGAGGGCAATATGTTGGACTGTCACGCTGAAGGTCTGTGCTTCAGAACCCGCCACTACCTAATTTTTCCCCTAAAAGAGTTTCAGACACTATTATTAAATTTCTATTATTTAGGTTATTATTTTTGTCCAAAATGTTTGTATAAACTTATAAACTACAAATCTAAAGTAGGCCGTAAAACAAGTCAGTGCGATTTTTTTTTAAATTAAGCTTATTGAATTTATTAATCTATGACTTACTTTCACACATTTCACAACTGAGCCAATTATAATACGAAAAAGAATTGCACAACAAATAAAATTAGTAGGTTTGCATTAATTTGAAAGTGGAGGAGGAGCAACGTGGTTGATATAGACTGTATATAGGCAGCTCGGAAAATAATTAAGCAGCCTCTGTGTTACTACCCGAAGAGAAAGGTCTGTACAATTCAATTAACATTAGGCTCTGTGTGTAAAAATTGAAGTAAAATAACACAATTGTTGTTCATAAGATTCCACTCGGTGGCGCCGCTGACCTGCTAAGCAGCGGGTCGCATATGAACAATCAGCTCGTAACAATAGCGGCAGCATCAAAGCTGGTCGCGGAGGCATCAAAACCGCTGGCAGTAACAGCAGCACAATATCTCTAGTTTTTAACAGGTCGTCTCCGCAAATTTGAAATAGTACACATGTTACACCTTGGTATGACCTTTAACGTTGTGGACTAGGACATGAGTGTAAACTTTGAAACGGAAGCGTCGTTCCGCTTCACGACTTTTATTAGTTTTAAAAGGAGTCTAAAATTAAAATCAGTTCACTTGCAGTTCAAATGGCGACTATTCAGTTGATCAATCCGTTGGTCAGTCATCCTAGGATACAGAAATGGGTTTTGTTTGTTTATTTCTCTTAAAATTTCTTCTTTTATTTATTTATTTTATTTATTTATTTATTTATTTATTTATTTATTTATTTATTTTACTTACGCCATACTTCCTTTCCATTCCCATCCTTTCTTAGGGCGAGAGGAGAGCATGCTGTATACTGAGGTGGTGGTAAGTTGCAAAGAAATGGAGTGGAGCTTGTAGAGACAGGTTGTCTGAGGATACCGGCAACTAAAGTCGGTGACCGACTATAGCTGGTTCGTCAGGTGCATCTTGGGCGCCGACTTTGGCAGGGAGGCCCTCAGCCAATGGCGTCGCTTGGCGCGAAATCTGGTTCGGTTTGGCGTGAGGACAAGGGAGATGACGAAAAGGGGAGGTCAGTTGCAGGATGTCAGTAGAAGGGAACGTGTATGGCGGTCGCCAGGAGAGCGTGGGAGCAGTGGAAAGGCAGTCGAGTTACATGTAGGAGTCTTGGTTGGTAAAGTATGGAATTTTATGAATTATTAACCTCGACAGTCTAGTTTCATTTGTTGCTGCCTGCACACTTCTCGGTGCCTCAACATTAACTGTAATTTTCTTGAGGTAATTACTTAGCTGAATGTCTGCCTCTAGACAAGGCCCTTAAAAACTTGTCCTTGTCTTCTCTAGTCTATGCTTTTCAGTGAAATAGTGCTCAAATTAATTATTTTATATCTATGGAGTAATGCACTGGACCTTCGGTCGGAATTTATTTATCTGTGATTTAACTGTGACTCTTTGTGTCATGCAATCTCATCCACGTGTTGAGCAGTGTAGATGAAGTACTGTTATTTGGCCATTTTGTTCACATGTTTCGGGGGCAATATTAATATTAATTCATGTAACTAGGCTGTGAGCGGAAAGACCGACAATTTTATTATTATTTCTGTAAGTGGGTTTGTACTTTGAAAATTTCATCCACATGTTGAGAAGCGTAGATGACGTTCTATAAATTGGCCACCTTGCTCATATATTTTGGAGAGAATACTGATATTTATTCATTTAAGTAGGTTGTGACCGGAAAGACCGGTGTTTTTATCAATATCTTAAATTGGTTCACACTTAGAAACATTAATCCAAGTGTTAAGCATGCAGTACCTTGCTTATTTATTTCGTAACAAATAACAATCTTTTTCTAATAACGAAAGTACGTTCCGAAAGAACGAGAATTTGACACAAACAACCACGCCAGTCACTCAATAAGCAGTTTAGTTATGGTGTCCTCGGTGCAAAATATAGTTTGATTATGGTGTTGAAGTTATTGGATACGTACCTGTACCTCAGACAACTTGCCTCTGCTCCTATTTTGAAGTAACAACGATGGTAGGTTGTGCATGCCAGTAGCTTAAAGGTAGTAAACCATTTAAGCGTCATTTCTGTCCTCTTAGTATGGTTGCAAGTATTTTACATGTAAGAGGTCAGATAGAATTACGATTTGATACTGTTTCGGTCGGTAATTACTTTTGGAGCCGAATGTTAAATTTTCTGTTAAATCTATGTATGTTTAATTTGTTGTTATTCTGCTTCGTCTTTTAGTTAGCAATAAATAATGTCAAAAGGAAGCCTTCTATTTAAATCTACTCCTGCTCTATCCCACTCAAAATTATGAAAAATTTTAATTGAACATTTGTTCCCTGGAAATACATTTAGCTCTAATTTTGCTGTTGTCTATCGGATCATCCGATACCTGCCCCTTATTTTGTGGCTGCTCCTTTCATATCTATGTTATCCTTGCTTAAAATCATCTAGTCATGATACAGGGCCAAAACTTACATTAATTTGGTAATTTGCAGTGCTGCAAGGAGCAGCTACACAAGATAAGGTGTCTGATCTATTCACGCTAGTCTGTTTTATTCTATTTGATACAATAAATGCACAGACAGAATCGATAGACGTAGGAGTTGGGACGTAATTTGCACAGAGCCATCCGAAACTAAACTATTTCCCAGCTCCGACAGCGCAGGTTCGCTTCAAATTATCTGCTCTTCCTAAATCTGTAATAGAAATAAGCATTCCCATTTTAAGCAAAGAGTTTTAACGTGATATGACCTTCGAATTATTGGTCAAGGTAAAAGAATAGAAAGGAAAAAAGCTTACAACTCTTGACTTTAACATTTTTCATTAAAATCTATTTCTGACGATGTATTGAGGGGTTTTCATACTTCTATGCCTTCGGGGCGGTCTACTTGGAACAATTTGGCAGTTATGATAGTACCATATACCAATCTAGAAGTTAGTCAGGAAAAGGGCAGTGGCTTTTCTTTGTATATCGGAGAGATCTAGGCCACCATTCAGTGGGAATTTTGTTATTGTGGTGGAGGCTACTTGAAAAACATTGCTCTTCCAGATGAACCTACCGGCTAATTGCATTATTGTCTTCCCTGTACTTTCGGTATTGGGAATAGGCTTTGTCGAATATATGTATGCATAGTGTTTGTTACTGCCTTCCAATTCTTGGCCGCCATTCGAAGTCTTTTATAATGCCAAGTGTTTTATTGTCCACATTCTGGGCCCATGGTATGGTAAGATGGGCACTAACTCCCAAGATGAGTGTTTTGCATTTTCCTGTTTGATAAGTGCTAAGTCATCTGCATCACATATCACTACAATTACGCCCTCACAGCCAATGTTACACTTAAGAGTGACACACCTGATAATATACTGTGCAGTCTTCTGAGCTATGGTTCTAACGCAAAGAGCTGCATCGATAGAGGGCTATCCTGTGATACACCTCTCCTGAGTTGTATGGAATGTATCACTTGTCCGTTGATAGCAATTCTTGCAGTTATGCACATGATGGTGTACCGAAGTACTTGAATGACCCGGTCGTCCATACCATATCGTTTCATGATGTAAATGTGATTGACTCGAACAAAGGCTTTTGAAAAATCGATGAAAGGTAACGCACACGCTATGTCGGACGTCGGATACCATGTCTCTGATTTCCAAAATCGTATCCATGATGCATCTGCCTGGGACACATGGCTGGTGGTTCTTGGTTACCGTCTTAGCTATAGGTGTCATTGTCTGATTTATTGCCCTGGCTATGGTCTTGTAATGAAAACAGCATTATAGGGCGAAAATCGACGGTAATGAGTTGACCTCGTTTTTCTGGTATGAGGACCACTTTGCCCCTTTTTTTCAGGTCAGCTGGTGGTTCGTGTTCTTTCAGGATTTATTTTATCATGTATGTGAACAGGGGTCCAATAATATGCCAGAATTTGTGATAAAACTCCTTCGGCAGACCGTCTGGGCCAGGAGGTTTATTTGCTGGGGATTTCTGAGTTCAAGCACCTCACCGGTCGTGCTCTAGGAAGACATTGTTCTCCTCTCTAGAGACAACAGCATCGAGTGAAGTAATGCGGATGCCTGATTGTAATCGATAAGGTCTGCGGAATACATGTTGTCATAATAGCGATGGAATTCTTGTACAGTGTCCTTATGGGCAGTAAATTGGTCACCGTTGCTGGAAGTCAGGATATCAACAAAAGTGCGCGCACGATGAGGACGAGGAGATGGAATAAGGATGCCGTTTCTCTTTGACTAATAGATTTAACTTTGGTTTTAATTTTTAAACCATCTAGTTGTTTACGCTTGAGGGTAACGAGTTTTGCTTTTATCATTTTTATTTCGGTCCTGTATGAGTTTGTTTCATTTGCTTTGTGGAAAAGTTCTCTCAGAACAGTGTAATAAAACTCGGATGTCCTTTTTTGTACTTTTGCGTTCATACTACAGAATCATGACTCATGAAATTTGGACAATTATTTTAAACTAAACGGTTCGCCAGTGTCGTCGTCGTAGTACATTTTCGTCGCAGTGTGAAATTCAGTTCCCTGACCTATGTCGTCTCCCGCTGTGCTTTTGTGCTTGGTTTTATTACGTACTTCACGTGCATTGGACTGAAGTTTCTTTTTGGGCCTCGCCCCGGTGCCCAAATTTTGACGGAGGATGTCTTCTGAGTGCCTGGATTCACATCCCGTTTCACTTTCTCGACAACGTCGTGGATGCGCGGTTCCTCTGGTATGCCTTCCCACGTGGCGTTCTGTTTATTCTAGCGACTGGGCAGTTTGAAAACACCGTCAGCTGCAAGTTGTTTACCGACAATGGGTGGTGCGATTACACCGCCGGGTTCAAGTTGTTTACCGACACTCGGTAAGACAGGAGGTGTGTATGCAGATTCGTCATTGCTCTGTTTGGCATCGAGTTGATATTGCTACGATACCGGCAGTTGACACTCACTCACGTCCATGGCAAGAGTGTTTACAAGCGTCAACGCGTGTTGTGTTGTTTCCTGTGGAACCTGACACTCAGCTGCTGACGCCTTGTGACAGGTATACTGAACGGGTACTGGACATTATTACGCCAGTAATCGGTTGCACTACATCTTTCATCGACATTAGGTCCAGTGGTGGTGGTTCATCGTCGTAGCAATTCTCTTCATACGTTATCCATCTTTTATTGGTAGGAGCAGACAAAACATTTTAAGAGGGTTTTGATCATCGTCCGGCTTGCGGGGCAGTGCCTCCTAAACCGCGTTACGGTCTTTCACATTTTCATTAACGGTAGGAGCAGGCAATTTGTCAGGTAACAATTGTTTTTCAACTTTTTAAGTTGCTGTAACGTAGGTTTTAGCACTGTTACACGTTTAGGACACTTCTGGCGCACATTGCAACGAGACTGGTCGATGTGTGTGTAACGGGGCTACTTAATATGTGTGTGTGCGTGTGTTGCCTTCAATGTTAACAGGGGTCTACAAAAATGAATGATCGTATTGGGCTACTAAAATTATGGATCTGACTGCAATAGTACTAGGAGTGTAACTTGATAATTAGTGTGCAACGTAAATCTGACCTACGTAAGACACGTTTGGGCATGTCGAAACCTACCGGCCGCCAAAGATAATCCTTGCGGACCCAACAAAGATGTTAATATATATGTTATTTCCAACATATATAATCCCAAAACTTAAGGTAGGAAATTTCCATTCAGTAGCAACCTTACAACATGACCACTCTCGTTACGAAAATGACAAGTAGAAACCTGAACAGAATATATGACTTGAGCCTTGTAACCACACAAGATCACATGTGAGGGATTATTCAGTTTAACACGTATTTCATCGTTTCTTACCTCGTTATAATCATTGTAATTTGAGTTGATAACATTTCATGACGAATAGCCCTGACGTCACCGTATTGCAATAAACATTATTTCAGCAAACATTGTTCCACTTCAGGTGGGAGATTGAATATGCGGACATTTTTGTACACTAATTCTGCATTGGAAATTTGAACGGTACTCACCCTGGTAACGGAATTCAGCAGTGCCACCAAGTTTAAGCAGCAAACGCTCCATGAGGACGGGGTTCTACAGCTTGACATTTCCAGGTCATAGTACTTGATCAGTCGTGATTCGAATCTTGCCTAAAATCCAACCATGTAATTCCACAGAACTTGGTTGAACAGATCGGGTTTCCATGACAAATTCAAATTTCAGCGTGGTTTCCTTGGAACTGTCGGAGCCATGTTAACGACTAACCCAGAAGGGCTAATTGCATATGACACGCAGTAAAGAAACGATGCCGAAAAAGACACACAGACACACTCACACGAAACAGAGAAAGCTCAGACGAAACAGTAAGTACAAAGCCGTAAACAAACTGCGATCGACTCGGTGCACTCTGGGAAGTCTTCATTCTACCGCGTCGCAAGCAGGAATGCCACTAGGCCACCGCACCACTAGCGATTAAGGCGCCTCGGAGTAGTCTAAGTACAACTTCCCTCCACGTCACAAACTCTAATTTAGCTTCTGTGTTCCATGAAATATTGCCAAAATTGCCAACTTTCTCCCTGCATCGGAATAGCACCTCGGCAATTGATATATCGGAACATTCCCGCCTTTAACCTAAGACTAAGGTGATAAATATCATTATAAATAGAAATTTATAAATCCTGAAACTGTTATATGTCTTGAAAATATCAAAGACATTAAGGATAAAGGTGAAGTATTGAATTAAAATTTGTGATGCTGTGATACTCAACCTTTATCTTTAATGTCTTTGACATTAAAGAATATAAATATAAATAAAATAGGAATATAAATAGAAATGTTTCCAAATATATCTTGAAAATGTCAAAGACAATAAGGATAAATGTGAAGCATTGAATTAAAATTTGTGATGGTGTGAAACTCCACCTTTATCTTTAATGTCTTTGACATTTTCGAGACGGATAACAGTCTCAAGATTAATAATTTACTATTTATAATAATATTACGTTAAACCCTAAACTTCCTTCCTTCCTATAATAATATTTGATGTTAACACGTTTCGTTTCCTCATAAACGGTTTTCTTCTCATAGCCACTCTGCATTTTATATATTTCCTACTACGGCCATCAGAAGTTATTTTGCTACCTAAATAACAAAACTCATCTACTATTTTTATCGTCTCATTACGTAAACTAATTCTGTCAGCATCGCCTGATATTATGACATTACATTCCATAACCATCGTTAAAAGAAAGTAAAATATTAAATAAAAGGACAAGCTCTGAGTATTGCCTGCAATTACTAATAGGTTTTGCAAAATTTTCTGTAAAGTTCATTGCGATGTCGAGAAAAAAGAACGGCCATTGTCAACAGATGTACTGCAGCATATACAGGGTGTTACAAAAAGGTACGGCCAAACTTTCAGGAAACATTCCTCACACACAAAGAAAGAAAATATGTCATGTGGACATGTGTCCGCAACCGCTTAATTTCCATGTTAGAGCATATTTTAGTATTTCTGATGTTCTTACACTTACGCTCACTGGAGCACGTTATCATGATTCCATACATGATACTCTACCTGTGCTGCTAGAACGTGTGCCGTTACAAGTACGACACAACATGTGGTTCATGTTCGATGGAGCTCCCGCACATTTCAGTCGACGTGTTCGTACGCTTCTCAACAACAGATTCGGTGACCGATGGATTGATAGAGGCGCACATATTCCATGGGCTCCAGGCTCTCCTGACCTCAACCCTCTTGACTTTCATTTATGGGGGCATTTGAAAGCTCTTGTCAACGCAACGCCGGTACCAAATGTAGAGACTCTTCGTTCTCGTATTGTGGACGGCTGTGATACAATACTCCATTGTCCATGGCTCCATCAGCGCTTCAGGGGTTCCATGCGACGGAGGGTGGATGCTTGTATCCTGAAGTCACGCTGGTACGTTCTGTTGCTGTGTGTTTCCATTCTATGATTAATGTCGTTTGAAGAGAAGTATTAAAATGTGCTCTAACATGGAAATTAAGCGTTTTCGGACACATGTCTAAATAGCATATGTTCTTTCTTTGTGCGTGAGGAATGTTTCCTGAAGGTTTGGCCGTACCATTTTGTAACACCCAGTAAAAGAGTGGTTTTCATAAGAACACGAGATTCCTCGACATTGTACAAAGGCGAGCTGTGTGTGTGTGTGTGTGTGTGTGTGTGTGTAATGAGGGAGTTAAGTGCTGGTACGGTCGGCATTAAAACAAACCTTCTGTAACCGCTACAGCAATGGTAGTCACTGCAGCTAACAAACACAAATAAAAGGAAACCTGATGCCCCGGTCACGGGATGCGTGTACCGCCATAATCACACCCCTTGATTAGAGAGCCGTGTTTCAATTACATGTCCGATTACAGAGCCGTCTCCAACAGTATATCAAATGTCGGTTCCACAGCATTTTCGACGTGAACGGAGAACGCCACTGAGATGCCCAGCTCAGTGACTCTGTATCGTTCTAAAAACGTAATGCAAATTTTCTCTGTATTAATATTTTGTATTATCCACAACAGTACAACAGTTTTTTCGTATTTTAGTGTGTGTTTATTTGTTTTAATAAATGTAATCTTTCAATATGACATCTCAGATTTGTGATCATTGAGTTTGAAACAGATCTGCATACAGTATTTTGTGCTTTCTATCCGTTTGAGTGACGGTTACTTATAATAAATTGAAGATTCTGTTGCCCCCTTCCACATTTTTGTCATCCTTACGTGACATAAATGTAGTATTGACTTTTAAAATTCGATTGTTTATCTATGTCTGGTTCTCTCTCTCTCTCTCTCTCTCTCTCTCTCTCTCTCTCTCTCTCTCCGCCTCCCCACTCTCTCTATCGCTCTCTATCTCTCTCTCTCTCTCTCTCTCTCTCTCTCTCTCCACTAAAGCTATTTGCATTAGCGATTGTAAATAAATATGTTCATTATTGCTTATCAAATACATTTGGAGATGTGTATACATTTATATATTTATATTCTCACTAATAAATTACAAGAAAGTGTCTTTACAGTGTGGGAAAACACCTATTTTCTGCATTCCTAATATACTTACCTGCATTAAGTCCATAATTTCAACTCTTAGTTGGTTTATTGTCTATTTACTGGTATTAGAATGCCTCAATACAAGTTTAATTTTAAAATTACTCTCAAAGTTATTCACTCGAGATTGTCCTGGAAAAACAAATGGTCCTTTCATCTCGGCGAACTGTACACCTGTAACTACGTTTTTCTACATTATACTTCTCTTATCTTCGTTTTACTAAACTCAGTACCTTCTTTCTACGTGGATCGCTTTACGAACGGGAACAACGTACAAGCAATACAAATAAGTCTTCTAATTAATTAATTATTTTAATTAATTAATTAATTTAATAACTTAGTTAATTAAATTAAAGAAATTATGAAACTGGGTTATATAATTACCATATTTAACAAAGAGGATCGGAAAATTTGCTTGAAATATCGAGGAATTTGTGTTATAAACACATTAATGAGGATTTTTTGGGCAAATTATTAAAAATAAAATAGAAAAAAGTTTAGTACCCAAGAAGAACAATGCGGTTTCACAGGTGGTAAATCTTGTGAAGCCCATATTTTCACATTACAACAGTTTTGGAGAAACATAGGGAAAAATCGAAAAATATAGGATTAATGTTTATAGATCTAGAAAAAGCATATGATACTGTTCCAAGGAAACTACTCTGGAGAGCACTACATAAGGCAAACATAAATACTTATTTAATTAAAATAATACATCAGATGTATAAAGTTAACATTGGCCAAGTGAAAATTGGTAATACACTTTCAGAGTAATTTAGAACAACCAAAGGTCTGTTTCAAGGCTGTCCCATATCACCAACATTGTTCAAAATCTATATAGATATTTGTCTTAGAAAGTAGTCACAGAAATCTACTAGTAAGGGGTTAGAAATTAGAGACGGAGTTTATCTACATCATTTATTATTTGCTAATGATCAAGTTTTCATAGCACAAGACAGGGAGGATGCAAACTGCATGTGTAATCAACTAGCAATGGCATACAGAAATTGGGGTCTGATGTTTAATTATCAAAACACAGAATACTTGACTAATGATCCACGTGAACTATACATAGAGGGAAAGGAAAAAAAAAATTAACACTTTCTGTTATTTGGTGTCCATTTTAGAAATTGAGGGAAAACCTGACTCAGAATTTAATAAAAGAATTAGCAGTGGACGAAAGGTCATTGGGATGTTCAACTCAGTCCTGTGGAGCAGAAATGTAATGAACAGAACAAAAATAAATCATATATAAATCTATTTTTAAGAGTGTAGTTCTGCACGGAGCGGAAACATGGACCATTATCCTGAAGCACACTCAGAAACTACAAGCCTTAGAGATGGATTTCTAGAAAAGATCGGCCAGAATTTCCAGGAAAGAAAAAAGAAGAAACGCCGAAGTAATAAAGAGGATGGAAATAAAAGAGAGAATAGATGAAGTGATGGATAGAAAGAAATTACGGTGGTACAGGCACGTATGAAGAATGGAGGACACCAGAATACCGAAACTGGTACTGGTGTGGCAACCTGAGGGGAGAAGAAGAGGAATCCAAAATGTGCAGCTCACAATGAGGAGACTGAGAGCAGAAGAAGACACACAAGATCGAGACACCTGGAGGAATATATTGAATAATTAGTGTAAAACCGAATGCACTAGATGTACTCATTTCTGATAGAATAATTATGTTGGAGGTAAACCTCTGTAATGAGGAAAATCTTTTGATTTGATTTGATTTTTTTCAGTGAAGCCAAAATAGTCTTGGTCCAACCCGCCACTGCCCGCACCGAAACTAAGTTTATTGTGCGGTATCGCTCCCTGTATATCTAGTAAAGCCAACCAATGCCCATGAACAGTGCAAGGAGTCCCTTTACCAGTTCTTTATTAGACACAATTTCTTCGGGTCTGATTGTCCCAAATGTCCCAATGCAATGCATTCGAAGACTAGATGTGATGCAGTTTCTTCACCGTCACCACAGATCCTACATTTAGGGTCCTCTTCTGTTATTCCCATTGTATGTAGGTGTTTTTTGAAATTCCCATGGCCTGTCAGCAATCCAACCATGAGTCTAATCTCTCTCCTGTTCAGACCCAGGATTGCAGAGCTTCTTTTAAAACGTGGCTTTGGCATCATTACCTTGCCATGTTTTTGTTGGTAGACTTTGGTCCAATATTCTACGTGCTGTCTGCTGAGCCAGTTACGTAGCTCCAATTTGATCATTGCCTTGGTGATTGTCAGGACAGGTTCCGGTCCAATAAATGGGGTCTCTGCCCCCATACTGGTTAATCTGTCGGCATGTTCGTTGCCACTGATCCCCGAGTGGCCAGGGACCCACAATAGGTTTACTCTATTGCTTTCCCCTAGCTCCACCAGAAGCCTGTGACATTCTGCAACAATATTAGACCTTGTTGCAGGAGCTGCCAGTGATGTCAGGGCTGCCTGGCTGTCTGAATAAATATAGATACTACGATCCTTGTAGCGAGGAAAATCTTAATAAATAAATAATTAAATACGTTCTGGAATACTATTATTTATACCGTCCGGAAACAGAGAGGCTGCTGTGTAATCAGTTATTTCCGGAGTCATCCCACCAGCTGCGTTAACAAATTAGCGCAGCGAGTATAAAATATGGTTTACGAGGAAAAGTAGAGGTTTCCCTTCAGCTGTAAATTGTTTATAATACCTGGCAAGTGGAGGAGCTTTATCGACTTAGTACAGGTTCCGTACCTGCAGTATACAATGCGCATAACCGGTTGGACTTCTTTGATGAAATGAAAAAGTTTCCAAAATTCGGTACGTCTCGTCTTTGCAGTCACTGGTTTATCGATAGATGGACAGGAAAACAGGAAACAGTACAAATTTTTAATATATGGAGGCCGATCAAACATATAAATCGGATGGTGCTTTGCCACAGATGAACGCAAAACAATATTTGAATAAGGTAAAGGCGGGACAGACGCCGCACAAGAAAAATAAATTTTCATATTCTGCAATCTTGAAGGAAAAACATTCTAACTTACGAGTAACGTGCATGCGCAATACTAATTGTACGTTATATGAAAAGTTGATGAAATTCGGACGCACCAATTCTTCTGTTCTTACGAAACGCAATGATATTCCTTCTGACAAATCTTGGCTCCCTCGGACAACTACTGAAACGAATTCTGCAGTTTTCGTTGTAGAGAACGCAAGACTTATGCCTGGAACAGTGAATTGGTGACGCGGCTACAGTTAAACTAGCGCCCAAGAAGAAGAAGCAAGAAGCTCAGAAAAAGTATGTGACCGATGATGCGGATAAATGTATTATCAGGCAGAAATTTCTATCGCATAACGAACAATAGAAAGAAATACGAACTTTGCGAAAACTGCACCACTTTTGTCAAACAGAATTGACCTATAAAGCCAGCAGGGAAATTCTTAGAAACAATGTCTTGTCTACGGATTTTCGTTTTAGAAGGTGTCAAAATTAAAGTTATGTTTTGTGCGGGCGAGAGGGCATTGTTGCTAAGAGACCATACTTTCATAGGTTTACATCAGCATCAAAACGAGCAGTAGTTTCCTTAGATGAAACATGGATTCACACGTATTATACAGTAAATAAATTTTGGCAAAGCGATGGAGTGCGAGTATTATTGTCAAACAAAAGTGCCGGTTAGAGTTTAATTGTTGTTCATGCAGGCGGAGACAAGTGTTTCATGGCTCAAAAACCAAAACGTCCTACTATCACTCAGAAACGGATAGCAAAAAATTTTCAAAAATACGTCGAAACCCAAATTATGCTAGGCTTACTACCAGTATCTTTATCCCTTGTAATTACTCGCAGCGTATTTACCCATTCGGAATACTTCTAGCCAATGTAGGTGTTGGACATGTTTGACTGTAATAATGTTCAACCATTTTTTCCATAATGCGGGAAGAATAAAATACTCGGAAACTGCCATTGAAGTGCTTCAGGCTTGACATGTAACCGCAGTATCGAACATTCCATTCGAATTACCGAATCAGATTTCGTCTTCTACAAAATTAGTTGTGTGTAAACGCACGACGCGTAACAGGCTGGTAGCGCTCCACTCATAAGAATACTGGCGTGAACGCCAGACTGCTTTCCCCTTTCTGTTCCTCCGGCGTAAACGCGACGGTGCTGCCACAGTGGCGAGGAAGAAATCAGTCCTCCTCCCTCCTCTTGTTCAACAGGGGCGGCAGGCAGGTAGTCGAATCCCCTCTTGGGCATGAATGTTGAGTTTGTCCTAAAAAATTATTAAAAAAGAGGCGACGGCAGATTTGCCGCCCCTCGGAAAGTGCCGCCCCGTGCGGCCGCACGCACCTTTCGCACGTGCCTTGCGCCGGCCCTGACTGCATGCAATAACTGTTATTGTCTCTCCTCTTTCAGTAGAAGTAATGACATGGACATCTCTGCTTCCTTTTGCCGCAACAACCTTCCCATGGTCATTGATTAACTGTAGACCACTTTCGTCTATGATGTAGATACTACCTGGTTTATCCAAAAGCCCATTTTCGGTCAACGTTTGTGTTAACAGATCCAAGTAAGAACTGACTTCGTCTCTGTTCATTCCAATCGCCCTGGCTACGGAAATCCCTTGCGCTTTTCTGATTCTTAAGTCTGGATTGCGTTCTAAAATTGAGAGAAACCAATCTTTCCCTGCAAGTTTCTTTTCTTTGTTGAATTTGTTTTTCAGTCCCATGTGATCAGCTAAACTGAAAGCTATTTGCCTGACGTCTGACTGCTTGGGAGCAAAGCTACATGATTGCAATTTCTATATACTAATTACCTTTCCGAATCTTCACCCAAGTATGATGATGGTCAACACCCTGCGTTTTTGAAATTGTGTGTAGCAAGTCTTCTCCTTAATCTTCATTCAAGCTGCTTTCCTTTTAGCACAACCTTTCTCTTCGAATAGTCTCACTGCCTCTTATAGATCTCCTGCAGTCCATTTTCCCCTGTCTGTTGCCATAATGCGTATTCTCAGCAATTTTTCTGTAAAACAAAAACGTGTGGACTCCCGTTAGTATTGCAAGCACTGCGGCATCTGCCCCGCAGCAATGGTGCGTCGTCTGTCCGTTTCGTTGGGACAGATGCCGCACCCCCATTTTCAGCAAACATGTTATCGGAAGAAGCCATTACTCGACCGACATAACCTACAATGTTCCTACTGCACAATCTAAATACAAGTTATAAGCTACTAGGCGCGTATCTACTAGTACATACTATAAAAAGGAATCGTGAAAAAATTCCTTGATTTACATTGCTCTCGAAATTCGATTTTCTTAAATTTCTCCTCTATTTTGCGCTCCTGAACTACAAAAAAGTGGGAGTAAACTGATCTCACCAGCCGATACAACAACAATGAACGTCGCGCGCACAACAATGTGTGCTGACGAATTTATTGCAACTGCGGCGTCTGAACCCCGCGTCACCTGTCTCGCTTTTACCTTATGCAACCTTTGTGAGTGGTAAAAGGAAAAACATATTTTCACATCTATAAATCTGCCGTTGCCTTATCACTCAATAAATTTGCCAATTTTATATGGAAAATTAAGTGCTATCAACTTCTGCCCTGCGTCCCGAGAAGGTGCTCTATTCAAAACATCCTGTCTGATTTGACAGGAGCATATGAAAATTTGCTACAAACCCTTTCATATTGAATGTACGGAGCTAATTTTCAAACAAGTCAGATGAGGACTTATTAATATAACAGAAGGATTAAATGGACGCTCAAATAATTCGCGTGTTTTGATCCATATTCAAATTCCCATTCGAGTTTAATGAGACGACGGATCTGTACACAGATGACGCAAAATTCTGCATGAATAATGAATTGTTGTACTGAAGAGCATTTAGCGATTTACCCCCTCCGTATTATCATGTAAATGCTTCACCTCTTTGTTCAGCACATACCATATTCAATGCTCACTGGGTCAACTGTTCCTCCGTTTCCGTCAAACTGTACGGTTTATATGTTGGCAGAGTGCTGCCTGTCTTCGTAAAGAAAGCAGTAGTCTAACAGGCATGTAAATGACAATGAAAGACGGCCACAATAATTTGTAAATGTGTCCTTAGGTGTTTTTCGCTGTGTCATTCTTTAATAAAATCTTCCTTGTTTACCTAGAACATTTTTTTGAAAAATTTGTAAATGTCCAAAGATTCTGCTTTAAGATGATTTCAAATACGTGTTATGTTTGTGTAAAGTGGATTCTGGACTCCGCTGAACAATAAAACAATTCCACATGGCTTCAGATAACAAGCTAAGTTGGAAGAAGAGTAATACTTTATTTATTGATTCACTGACAGTTGGAAATTAAGAATCTATTTTGTCTTCTACACCGTTTTACCTCATAAAAAATTATCATAATTGTTCTGTTTTTCCTATAGAAACAAAAGTGTTTCCAAAGACATCTCATTAGATAAAAATAAGAAAGTACTTTCACATCGAAAGAGTTTACGCCACTTGATCTTTGTTTAGATTACCTGACATAGTCGAGTTTGGAGGCGATGTGATCGTTTTATAGTTTTCAAAATGAATTAATAAGTTATTCACTGACGATCGATTTCGGTGAACTGTGTCACCATCATCTGGTCAAATACATATTTCAAGCTGGTCATCTTGTTAAAAAATTGGGTATAAAATAACAAGTGCAACATTGCACTCAGTCGCTACATAAAAAATACACAAGTTAAAAACATGACAGCTTACCAAATACTATTTATAGTTCGTTTTTAGTATTTTTACAAATGAAGACCGGTTCGAATGGACTTATACATCATTTTCTAATCGTAAAATACTTAGTCTTGACATCTGGTATTGAAGATAGCATTCCTCAATATTATCTATGAATGATATACAGTAATGAACTGAAGAAAAATTCTTGCATGTGTAGGTACTTCGTTGTGAAAATTGTTGGACACATCTCCCGCCTTGAATGTCTCAGACAGTGTACTAAAGATTATATTTTGTTAAAAACTGTAAAAATGGTAACACGCCAAAATGTATTCGACGTGTTAAATTATATGTATTTTATTCTACTGAGGTGGTGTCATTTGTAATTAATGCTCTACTCGTCTACTGGGATAGTATTAAATTCAAAATTGCTTTGTTTATTGTAGGAGAGCAGCTGACTTTATTACGCTGATAAGGAAATATTCTCCATAATATCACTATTTCATGGTTATTATAATATTTGCTCTGTTTTGTACAAAACGCTGCTGCTCCCCGCCACCGAGAGATAAAAGTTGATGTGCCGAGAAGTAATATCCATTTTCCGCACACACGCGCGGGGTCACTTGAACAGCTGAATGAGCGTAGCGAACGTGATGGCTGTGTTTGCATGGTAATGGCTGGTAAAGACATTCATCTCGTGAAACGCTGAAACGTAAGTTTGTACAGAGCGACGCAGATAGGATCTGGAAGGCTCCCGCCGGCTGCACTGAACGTTTCACCGAAGGACCGTAAGATGTGAGATAAAGGAAATTGGGACGCGTGCTGGAGCATACAGACAGTCAATTGTCTGACGGTTCTTCCACTAAAGGAAGGAGAAAGAGACGAACAATAACGGATCCTGCTTTACACGGAACCATTCTCGGTAATTTACTTGTTGAAGAGGAGGAGACCACACAGCTGTGCAACCGTTATGAACTGGCCTCTCAGAGAGACTTCATCATAGCTCAGAATGTCGATTACTTCGAAGTTGACGAGCGCCAGACGTTAGAATAGGATATATTAACTATAGAGTGGCAATTCCCTATAATGCAAAGAGACGGGCTTTATCTTCTGTCACGAAACGTAAGAGAAACGAAAATAAATGATAATGTTTATATATACAACAACGGTTTTAGTCGGAATTTTCAAATTTGCCATTACCATATGGATAAATGTTCCTCAATTACGACTTGTCGGTAAATAAAGATACGATATTGACAACAAGATCTGTTTTCCTATACAATGGGGCACAGTGAAGTGTGGGGTACCCCAGGGGTCGTTTTAGGGACCATTGCTGTTTCTTATTTATATAAATGATATAACAGGTGATTGTAAAATATTTTTGTTTGCTGATGATACCAGCTTGGTAGTGAAGGGTGTTGTTCGTAATATTGACACAGTATCAAATAATGTAGTTTGAGAGATAGTTCATTGGCTTGTAGAAAATAAATTCATGTTAAATTACCGTAAAACTCAGTTTTTACAATTTCTAACACATAATTTGACGAAAGCTGACATTTTTGGGTTTTTTCTTTATTGATTCTGTTCACTTTGTCTCAAGATTGTCGTGTGCAAAGGACTACTTACAAATTTTGTTATCATTGTTGCGTCAAACTTCATGTGTTGACTTGTTCTATGACCATGGAGACCGGCTCATCAATTAGGTCCAGCGGAACAGAAAACCATATTATTATTATTATTATTATTATTATTATTATTATTATTATACATATTTGTATAATACACAGAACTGTCCATTCTGGGAATGGTATGGAATGTTTGTCTATCTTATAAATCAGTGACAATTAGTGAACTTCGAATTTAGTAGCTGTAACATATACGTGTGAAAGAACGAATTATTTGGTGCCTGCCATAGTTTGATATACACGAGTTGTTGACTTCTTATAGACATTACATCAAAGTACAGATAATCGTATGAAGACCGCAAATTACTGTAAACTTTATTAAAAACCGAAATCCACTAAGTAATATTCTATATCTAAATAAAAACACAGCAAATGACATTAAGTGCATGGCGGTAGCGGACATCGAACCGCTTTTATGTTTCTCTGCCGTTCCATTGTCTAATAGCGCGATGGAAAAAGGAAGACCTGAATATACCCGTTTTCGATCTGATTTCTCTAATTTTATTATGATGATCGTTTCTCCCTACGTAGGCGGGAGCTCAGAAAATATGTTCGAATTCGGAAGAGAAAGTTCGTGACAGAAGATTTTTGTATTGCCATACTGCAAAACGAGGTCCCCTTCGTCAGTCCCAATAGATGGAGTTTCCAAAGAGGGCAGTAATTCTCCAAAATAAGACTCACACGTGTAGGGCAGACAGTGTCTTTAGTATAACCGCTGCATTCTCTAAGTGTTCTGCCAATGAAATGTAGCCTTTGGACCGCCTTCCTCACGATACTTTCTATGCGTTCACTACCATTTAAGTTGTTCGTAATAGTAATTCCTAGTATTGAATTGAATTTACGTGCCCTTATACTTGACTCATTTATCGTACAAATGAAGTTTAACGTATTTCTTTCAGTGTTCATACAGATGACTTCACATTTCTCATTGTTTAGAGTGAATTGCCAATTATTGCACATGCAGATATCTGAATCGTTTTGCAGCTGCTTTTGATCGTCCGGTGCGGTTTACTAATAGATAAACGACTGCATCCATCGTGAAAAGTCTGGGAGAGCTGTTCACTCTGTCTCCTAAATCATTTATAAAGATTAATAACAGTAGTGGTCCTATACCACTTACCTGGGGTACCACCTTAGTTTTACTCGACGATTACGGCGTAGGCCCACTGTGTCCTTTCTGAGTGGAAATCGCGAAGCCAACTGCACCACTGCTGCGGTATCCATGCTTCCAATTTGATTATAAGACACTTGTTACGCACAGTGTCATAAACCTTGCGTAAATCGATAAAAACTGAATCGATTTGAGATACCTTGTCGATAGCACTCACCAGTTCATGTGAGTAATGAGCTAGATATGTTTCTCAAGAACGATACGTTCTGAAGCCGTGGTGATTATGGGTCACTAGAATTCTGGATTATCTGTTTCGACTTCTTTGGGAAGGAATTTCGGAATGCTGTGTTTATCAATTGTGCTCTACCATGGTTGTGAACCCTAGTATCACCATTGGTATAGCGTAATGCAGGTATTGATTGTCTTTGGCCGTTATTATACTGCACACTGCGCTCTTAACAAATATGAAATTTAATTGTCTGCTGATCTAGCAGGGCGCAGACACCGTGAGAGTGCTGTACGCCGCTGTCCTGGGTGTAAGGGGCGACAGGCGGGGGCGGTGTTGTTTAGAGATGTCTATGCGGCCATAACAATCATCGTTAAGTGCGGTATTGTCTGTTCAGTCCTTCCGGGTAGGGCGGGTGGCGAAATCCTTTGATTAGTGGTCGCGAGTGTGGATGGGGTGGCTTCTGACTGCGGAGGCGGCGGCGGTGGCAGCGGCGGCGATTGGCGATTAATTTGATATGCAAATTAATATTAGATCGCAACCTTCAGAGGCGGAGCATGGTCCCCAACGTCTTGGGTGCGGTGTGTCGGCCAGATGCGTGGCTGGGGATGGGGGTAGCGCAAGTACTGACACGTCAAGGGGGTTGACAGGTCTGGACCTGTGTCTGGTGGCGGCGCCGGGGACGGGGTGGAGGGAGGTGTTGTTTACTTGCAAGTGTTTAGTGCACCAGTGTTAAGTGCACTTTCATGTACCTGTCAATCATCCTGAATTGCACTATTGTTCGAGTTTGGTGGCATTATTTGTTCTTCGGTCCAGCAATAGGTCGAGTGCGCGGCGGCAGGAGCCTGCCCAGGCAGCGAAGCGGTACCCTGGGGCCGTATCCCTGGTACCCTACTACTTATGCAATAAAAAATCCACGATGGCTGCTACAAGTGGAGAACATTAGCGATTTTGGCGGGTTAACATATGGTGCGACGTTATGGGAGGAAGGATAATAGGCCCCTATTTTCTTGATGGCAATGTAAATGGTCCAATGTACGCAGATTTCTTACGTAATGTTCTACCGATTTTACTAGAAGATGTTTCACTGCATGAGAGAAAGGTGATGTACTCTCAACATGATCTATGTCCGGTACATGGCTCACGTGTAGTTCAAGTAGTCTTAAATGGAACATTTAATGACAGGTGGATTGGTCATAGAAGCGTCATACCTTGGCCCGCATGTTCACTGGATTTTACATCCCTGGATTTTTTCTGTGGGGAAAATAGAAGGATATTTGGTATCGTGATTCACCGACAACTCCTGAAAACATTCATCAGCGCATAGTCAAAGCATGTGAGGAATTGTTGAGAGGAATTTCGATATGCGTATTGCCAAATGCATTGAAGTTGAAGGACATCATTCTGAACATTTATTGAAGTGATGAGGTAATTACAGGTAAATACGAAGTAACAGCATGCGTTTTCGTATGGTATGATAATTTCATAAAAGTAGACGTATCACATTGGAACAACCAGAATAAAGTTCAAACGTACCTACGTTCAGTGTTATAATTTTAAAAAACTAACTGTTACCCACTGTTCGTCTACAATTTTGAGCAATACGTTTGTGAATATTACAGCGCCATCTCTCACAAACCGAAAAAAGTGTTCCAAATAAACCATTCATGTATATTAATGTGCCAGAGGAATATGTAATAAAATTGGGGGTACCTATTTAAAAAAAAATGCAGTTGTCCGTTTGACCTATGGCAAAGCCATTTAGTGGGCCATCCATAGCGCCATCTGTTTTCCCCCTCAAAGCTAGAAAAGATTTGTTCTGTGTATTTTTATCGTTTGATGCTTATTTCGTCAGATATTTGGCCTGGCCACTAACGTAGGACCACCCTGTATATATGAACTGTCTCTTCTTTCGCTAATGGACATATGGTAACCCTAGTGGTGGCGGGAGTCTGAAACTGATCAGCTAACCCACCTAACAATTAAACTGATAGTTGAGAAGTATGAACTGTTCGGAACAAATTATGGTATTCACAACGGTAGATCAGGATGACAGCGTACAGCCTCAAGCCCTGCTTCGTCAACTCTCGTGGTTGTTACTTCTACAGTCTGCTACTCATTGTGCACGAGGAGTGTGGAGAAGCAAGACAAGCGGAGAGGAAAAGAGGACGATTTACATTCCAAAATTATTACAAGCGATTAATTATGACGATCGTGATCTCCGAATGCTATTTTACGAATGGTGTTAGCAAATGGTAACTCATGACGAACATTTTGTGACGAAAGTTGTCTGGAGTGACGGGGCACAATTTAAAATTGAGGCAACCGTGAATCGACATAACAGCCTGTATTGTGCACAGGAAAATCCGCATGTTTATGTTTATAAGGCGGTGTGATGTGGACAACCATCTAGTGGCTTATAAACACTCGATTTCTTTGATGCTTCTTCCTGGAAATGTTACGCACGTAAATTTTCCCAGGTAAGCGCGCGGCTTATGGAGCTGATGGTCTTCTACCAGCAGGATAGGGCGGCACCACACTACCACATAGCCGTGCGAGCTTTTCTTGTGGAGAGGTGTGAAAGGTAACATCTATCGACGTAAGCCTCGCACGCTGGAGGAACTTCGCCAGGACATTACAGCCACATCTGCAGCGGTCTCCACTGAAACGTTGATAGTCGTAGTAGCAGCGACCGCTCATCTTTTCGATATGTCTACAGCGCCAACGATCAACATTTTTGTGCCGTGCCGGGGCTTCCTTGCCGGCATAGTTACTATTATTGCTTGACTTGTATATCTCTGGTCGTATCGAGAGTGAATTCGACCTTATCGCCAGAGAGCGTCAAGAGCGGCGTGGTGTTTGGACGGTGCTGATAGAGGTGATTGGCAAGACTGGTGAGTGTGGCTGCGCTAAGAGTTCTGCAGTGTCGGCTAACGATATGTGGAGAGTAGTGATCTGCATGGAATTACATGCCGATTGTACGTTTGTGCCGGGGGCATACGTGGCTTTGAAGACATTAGCCAGCGCTCAGCAAACACAAGGGGAATACCAAGCATGGTACCAACGGATTTTGATGGGTTGCAAGTATGTTGTGAGGGATTTCCTCCAGACCATCAACTTAAAGGATTTATTCCAATGGGCCTTGATTTCTAAGAAAATCGAAATCAAATTCGCAGCAAATTACCACGCGTAACGTGTCTACTGATACATGGCGCTCAGCGCTCACCGAGACAGCGTGGTGTAATTCGCAAGGTGCTAGGGTCCTATGCGGGAGACCAGGGCAGAACAATTTTTAAAAATTGTAATTGCTACTTTTTATATTAAAAGAATGAAAATAATTGAGCAAAGAAAAAGATATAAATAAAGAAAAACAAAAATAATGAAAAGTCAAACGACTAAAAAAAGTAACCAAGAAAATAAAAAAAAAATAATAATAAAAAAATCGTCTCCTTCTGGACATTTATTTTTCACTTTTCTTCATTTCTCTTCTTTTGTTGTGCATAATTATATGCCTTTCTACCCACTCCTATGTTACAGCTCTGGTAAACAGATAATAGCAAATAACACAGTAGCAACTGATTATTTTACTTATTGCGCAGTGTTATTTACTCAATGTCGCCATTGTCACTATCTTTAACACCTGTGCAAATTTCTGGGTGATAATTGTCATAGAAGCACCGAAAACACAGAACATTGTAGCACCACGCACATCTAATAAATGCTACTGCTTTAGAGGAGCAAGATGTTTTCATCAGGGATACTGGAAAACACTGGTCGTTCACATTCAAAAACAATGTTAGGTCGTCAGTTAACTGCGACGCAAACCAGGCATATTTAATCATGGGAACAAAGACTGGTGCGCTGAACTGATGCAACAGTAATGAATGTATTCGAATCGAGTCTTCTCGTGAAGCGATTTCATTATTTTTATTTTTCTTTCTTTGTATCCTTTTCATTGCTTAATTATTTTTTTAATTTTTTATTGAATATAAAAAGTAACAAATACTATTTTTATAAATTGTTCTGCCTCTAAGAATCGAAGCCGGCCCTCCTGCATGGGAGTCTAGAACCTTACCGATTACTCCACGCTGTCTGGCTAAGTGGTATCCTCCATGTATAAGTCGACAAGTTACGCGTGGTAATTTGCTGCGAATTTGATTTCGATTTCCTTAGAAATCAAGGCCCATTGGAACAAATCCCTTTAACTTGATGGTTTGGAGGAATTCCCTCACAACATACCTACGATCTATCAAATTCCGTTGGTGTTCCTCTTGTCAGTGTTATGTACAGAACTTTGGCTGGAGAAGGCATTTGATATAAATTACTCATTTTGTAGCGGATCGTCAAGGAAGTTTCGAGGGGTTCGTCTGTGCGAGTGCCTATTGTAATGTCCATGCACAGCCGGGACATCAATAATTTGAATCCTGTGTACAGCTACCACCGAGTTAGCATAGTGACGTTAATCTGTTATGTGACGTTTTATTATGGTAGTTTTTATCTGGTGTTTCCATTGTAATCTAAATAAGTCTGGTTCATTATGTATGTTAGTTGCTTCTGGTAGCGGATTCTGTGTTTCAGGTGTTCTGTCGAAGCGTTGTTTGTTGTGAATAGTAAAGAAAAAGCGTAATTGGTTCACTTCCGAAAGAGGAATACGTCAGGAGACTGTTCAATTGTGTCTCCGTTTGTGGTGTTTTACTAGGAGCCAGGCTCCTAAATGAGTAATGTTGAAATGTTTGTTAAGCTTAAGGGACTTAACTACGGGGTCATCAGTCCCTAAACTTACAAACTACTTATGAACTACCTACAACTAAGGACGGCACAAATATCCATGCCCGAGGGGGGATTCGAACCCCCGACAGTAGTGGCCGTGCAGACCGTGACTGAAGCGCCTCAGTCCCCTGGGCCACCGCGGCCGGCCCTAAATGAGTAAACTGTTCTCGTTGTCTATCGTTTGTAATTACTTAGTTCTCGAAAAATAGCTTCACTGACTTGTTTACCAACTGTTACAGTGCCCATAAGTTTACGTATTTTAACTGAAGTTTTGGACTGTTTTGTTACTGATAAGTTTTGCGACAATTGTTGTAAACAAATTTATAAAATGTTTAAATGTTTGTTAACCTTAAGGTACTTAACTTCGTGGTCAGCAGTCCCTAAACTTATAAACTACATTCATGCCCAAGGGGGGATTCGAATCCCCGACGGGGAACAACCTTGCGCACAGTAGCATAGCGCCTTAATACGCTCGGCCGCTCCGCCGTGGCAACAAATTTATATGTCTCTATATATGTTTAGGTTTAAATCGAGTCTTATCAATTTTCAAATTATTGTTGTAATAAATTGTTTATAATTAATGGTAGTTTAATTAATGGGTCAGTATCTACCACTTCTTCCAATAGCCTTAACATCGCAATTTTCAACATTTAAACTAACCATGTACTGAATTGAAGGTCGTAAAATATCTGCAAGGTGGCATTAAAGTTCAGGGTGAAGAAATAAAAACCTTGGGTTTTGCTGATGAGATTGTAATTCTGTCAGAGACAGCAAACGACCTGGAGGAGGAGTTGAACGGAATGGACAGTGTGTTGAAAGGAGCATATAAGATGTGCATTAACAAGAGCAAAACAAAGGTAATGGAATGCAGTCTTAGAAAATCAGGCGATGCAGAAAAAAATAAATTATACATCGAATCAATAAAGGTGGTAAATGAGTTTTGTTACTTGGACAGTAAAATAACATGGTCGCAGTAAAGAAGATATAAAATGCAGAATGGCAATGGGTTGAAAAGCGTTTTAGCATTTGTTAACATCGAATATTAATTTAAGCATTCATGAAGGCATTTGTTGCCTTGTATGGGAGTGAAACATGGACGATAAACAGTGCGGGCAGGAAAAGGATAGATGCTTTTGAAATGTGGTGCTACAGAAGAATGCTGAAGATTAGGTGGGCGGATCGCGTAACTAACGAGAAGGTACTGAGCAGAATTGGGGAGAAAATAAATTACTGTCATACCTTGACTAAAAGAAAGGATCTATTGGTAGGACACATTCTTAGACATGAAGGAATTGTGAATTAAGCATTTGAGGAAATTATGTGGTGTAAAAATCCCAGAGGGAGACGAAGAGATGAATATAGTAAGTGTGGTGTCGCACAAGTCTGAAGTGCGCGCCACGTACTTTCGCCGCGCGCCGCCATGCAAGCATGGCGCGGCGTTCTTACGACGTCAGCCACGAGCGCCCTCTGCTGCAACTCCGCTCGTGGCCATCATTGAACTGTATCAGTCACTTGAGATTAGGACAGGCACTAGGACTCATCAGTAGACAGGCTTCTACCTAGTTATACTATGTATCTGCATTCCACTAGTCTTCAGTTAACAAAGTTAAGTATTATAATGTTTCTTCGAAATATATCTCTTGTTCTAATCTAGCTTATTGTTTCTAGTTTCTGCTGTCACACTGGCTGGTCATCTCATACTCTGTACCCGTGCATCCTATTTTTCTGTGTCGGTCTCTCCCTACTCGGCCACCGACACCTTGGACAACCGACGGCAACAAGACACGAAAGTGGCGACGAGGAGGGGATTCAAAAGTAAGCAAATTCAAATTGTTGTAGGTTCGCAATCTTGTGAGGAGATGAAGAGGCTTGCTCAGGATAGAGTAGGGTAGAGAGCTGCATCAAACCAGTCTCCGGACTGAAGACAATAGCAACAACAACAAATTATTTTCAATCAATTATCAAGTGTAAAATAAACAGACAAGTAATTCTTTTGGTTGCTTAAAATGTGTATGCATTTTTTCGGGCGGAATGTCCGTCCATTTTTGGAGTATTGCTGCCCAGTGTGGGATCCTTATCAGGTGGGTTTGACGGAGGACATCGAAAGAGTCCAAAGTAGGGTAGCTCGTTTCGTATTGTCACGATACAAGGGAGACAGCGTTAAGGAAATGATAACAAAATCTGGGATGGGAATCATTACAACAACGGCACTTATCGCTGCGGCGTGGGCTACTTACGAAACTCCAATCGCCAAAATTCTCCTCCGAATGCGAAAATGTATTGTTGACTCCCATGAAATGATCATCAGAATAAAATACGAGAAATCAGAGCTCTGACGGAGAGATTCAGGTGCTCTTTCTTCCCGCGCGCTATTCGAGAATGGAATGGGAGATAAGTAGTATAATGGCGGTACGATGAACCCTCTGTGAGGCACTTAAATGTGATTTGCACAGTATCCCATGTAGATGTAGATCTACGACATGTTTTAGGAAAGAAGATAGCTGGTAATGTTTTTGCAATAACTGAACTGAAATAAATTTCCCCTCTTCAACGAACTGAAATTCCCGCTACTCCACTGTAATATAAGCACTGAAGCTGACACAGGTAGCATTTGTCTTGATATCGCGAGAACGCTACACGACAGGTGGAGCTTCATTATGGAGAACGGCAAGCGCTACCAGGAAACACGTCCACCGCCCACAGCCGCGGTGGCGGCCCTCCACCCTGCCACTCGTGGCGCAGCACCTGACTCGGCGGCCCTCGACACACAGTGGTGCTCAGTCTTGGGTCTTCCGCGCTGCAGACCGCGGCCGCGCTGCAGACAGATTGCGCAGGCTTCCCAGAAGGCCGCCCACGCCTGGCTACGCTCACGCCTCGCAGAGCCGCCGTCCGTCCTTGCCAGAGCGCCGCCTGGCGCGCGTCGCGCACACCTCCCCACTAGAGGCGACGGCACGAGCGCCCTCACCGCGCCGTCTCGTCGAGAGCCGGTGCGTTTCATCTTGACGAATTCCCGGTAATACCACCTATCAGTTCCGAGGAGCGTCCTAGCTGCCTGGTAGCAATTAAATTTGCCGATTCAGTAGCGGCACCCTGCTTACGATTGTAGCTCTATAATTACGAAGGGAGACAGGGGAATAATTAGTTGACTGCCAACGTTGTTGTCTGAAGTGCGTACACTCCAGCATCCCTAAATTTCTGCTTCATCTGACGGCGGCAAAGAACCCTTCTGAGTATGGTGTTATTTTGTTTCTTACATCCCCCCCCCCAAACACACACACACACACACACACACACACACACATATATATATATATATATATATATATATATATATATATATATATATATATATAGCTGAAAATCCGGCGTTGTCCGGGTATTTATTTATACATTCCTGACATTTTTCAGGTATATATTCATTTGTATAAGGGCTGTAGTCCGTAAAATATGTTGGGAGTATAATAAGTAGTAAAGAAGTAATACTAAAACGTCTTTCGTGATAGAGCGGTTTTAGATGAATGTTACTGTTTATATGCTCATATCTCATGAACTGCGTATCGTACTGTGATACCATTTAGAAAGTACATTCAATTATACGTGTGTATACTGCCTGTAAAATTTCCTTTGGCTACAATTTGTTATGTACAAATTATAAATTGTAACGCCATACCGAGAGCCGTAGTTTTACTCCATAGACAGCATAAAAGTAGTAAGCGAGAAAGTTTCTTCCTTTCATTATTTTGGTGTGTTTGTCAGCGGGAAAAGCTTAATAAAGGTTTAAAATTATGTTTAAAGTTTGTTGCAAGTCGCTAAGTACTCTCATTCTCATATAGCGTATTTATAAATTCTCGCCGGATTATATGGCATTTTTTTGCGATTTCTATGGGTTATGACGTAATATATTTTGAACCATGTGCCGTATGTGATTCATAACCATGCAGCAATTGTTACCTTACGGTAAGGAATGTGTGTAACAAATTTGGTACAAATCGGTTCAATGGTTTAGGAGAAAATAAGAGCATTGTCGCAAAATGCAGCAGTTTTCTCGCATCTAATTGTTTATGACGTCATACCTCGTTAACTGTATATCGTATGTGATTCTTACACTTACGGCGACCGTCCTCAGGGATTGAAGCTTACGTGTGCAAACTTTCATAATGATTGGAACAAAACTGTAGATTTTTATGCGACACGTATGAACATACGGACACTCTGCTCTATATATTAGATATATATTCTTCTGCTTCGTTAGGACCCTTCAGGATCACGTGTGGCTTGTTTCGCACTTCTACCGAGTACCTCTTCATTCTCTCGCTTCTTCTGTTTCTTTCCTCTTCTGTTATGATGACTTTGATTTTGGCCGGCCGCGGTGGCCGAGTGTTCTGCGGCGCGTCAGTCACAGTCTGCACGGCCACTGCGGTCGGGGGTTCGATTCCCCCCCCTCTGGCATGGATATTTGTGCCGTCCTTGGTATTAGCTAGTTCATAAGTGGTTTGAAAGTTTAGGGACTGATGTCCTCGTAGTTAAGTCCCATAAGCTCTACAAACATTTTAAAATTTTGACTTTTATTTTGTTGTCTGGCCACCTGTCACCGTCCACCAACCGTTTATACTTCTCCCTGTCCTGCACCAGTGCCTGCAGATTCCTTTCTTTTATACAGCAGTCTTCCAGTCATCTCTGACTTCCTTCACCCAATTGTTCGCCGTATGACATATTGCATTTCATATCTTCTTAGTCAACCTCTCGTCGTCCATCCTCATGATGTGCCCAACAAATTGTAACCTCCTGTTCCGTATCTTGCTCGATATAGGTTCAAAATTTTCGTACAGTTGCTCTAGTGTTCTGAGTATCCAGATATCACCATTTTTAGTACCCAATATGTCTCTTTCCGCTCCTCCTTCTCTAACTTACCGAGTGTGATCGTTTCTGATGCATACAGTACAGCATTTCTTACAGTTGCTTTGTAGTGTCCCAATTTGGCATTCCGTGACAGATTTTTCTTACCATGTGTTGTTTTCACTGCGTACCGAAGCTTCTGCAAGAGTTGTGCCTTGTCTACTTCGCTACTGCTTCTCTGTATTCCACCAGTTATCTTCTCTCCCAAATAACGAAAACTCTCTATTTTCTCAACCACTTGTCCATCTATCATATAATATCTGCGTGCGTGTAAGAAACAAAAGAAGACCATAATTTTTACTTCAGCCCACATCTAGGACTCAAATCACAGTCATCATAAATGGAAAAAAAAGTGTCATTCCATTTAACGTTAACTACTTTCAATGCACTAAGGCACCATTATCTAACGTTTGAATAGATATAATAATTATTTATATACATGTGACGTCTGATCTGAAAGAACAGACGTCACTTCTGATCCTGCAGTTGTTGTTGTTTCATATTCACAGGCTATAGGAAATCAACTGCGAACACGCAAAGCTGAAAATGTGTACCGAGCCGAGATTCGAACCCGGGCCTCCTTATTTCTAGGCAGTTGCGCTGACCACTACACCACTGGGGAGACAGAAGCTGGAAATTGGTATCTGACGGGAGGCGTGCTTAGGTAGACATTGCAGGTGCAGTGATCACTGTGTTCCCAGTGGTGTATTGCTCAGCGCAACTACGTAGGAAACAGGTCACCCGGCTTCGAATCCAGGATGGGTACACATTTTCAGCTTTGCCCATTCGCAGTTGATGTCATATATTCTTTGAATATAATAATTATCGTCTGTCATTGATACCAATAGCATAGACGAACGTAAAGGACGTTTATCCTTGATGAACCCCTGAAATACTCAACTGTGATCTTACTGAAATACTGTACACTTTGTGCGAATCGGCCCAACTTAAATGGGAAGATAGTTTTTATCTCGGTTAATAACCACCGTATTATGTTTTTTACAAATTAAATGTTTTTTTTTTCTTGGTTGGGTAAGTACTCTATGTTATCGAAGTTGAAATCTGGGCTTGTCGCAAGGTACTTCGTTACAGAGCGAAACGTCATGGGTAACAGATTTATTCTCTTTGAGTTGTAACTTAGCCTCAGCAACACGTGTTTCGGATTCCACTTTCCCTGGTTGGATAACTGGACATGCTCCTAAATAGCGTCCAATCCAAAGACTTGCTCCACGTCACTGAGCCACATGAATTTATTATTCTATTAGTTTCGTTGATGCTAGAATTCATTTACCACTACATCTTTTTTAAATATACCTATGACATAACGGTGCTTTTTATTTATTTTTTATTTCACATTATTTCAATTTTGTTATGAACTACCTCTACATATAAAAATCAATTCCTATCTATTAGTCTGGTTAAAACTCAGAAATGGCTTAACCGATTTGAAACATACAGAGGGGTCCAAAAATGTATCCACTGTTTAAAAGTTCATAACTTGCAAACTAATTGACGGAGTTGTCCCATTTTTGGCTAAAGTGTAGATTAAAATCCAACTTAAGGATATCACTGTAAGTGTTCGAAATGGTCAATATTAACATCCATACACAACCGATGCCGCCGAACTGCACCACGAACTACTGACTACAACGTGTTCAGTTGGATATCTCGACGTGAATGTACGATGGATTCCCGAAGTTCATCCAATGTGCATGGCTTTTGTCGATAAACGACGTTCTTTAGTGTTCCCCACAGGTGAAAGTCCAGAGGAGTTAAGTCTGGGGAAGGTGGTGGATAATCCACAGCATCTGTATGGCCTATCCATCTTACTGGTATATTTTAGTCGAGATAAGCTCTAACACATTTTGTTAGAGGGCTGGGTCAACATCTTCCGTCTCCATACAGGTTTAGGATGGATGTCTGAAGCTTCTGAAGGTACACCTCACCGGTAACTGTTCCGTCAGAGAAGAATGGCCCAAAAAAGCCCCGATAAGACAACTCACACCACTCATTTACACCCCCTGAAAATTCACGGCTTTTCCTACATGGACGTTCGGATTTTCGGCGGCCCAGTAGATGCAATTTTGTCGATTTACTGTGCCAATGAGTTTGAACTGTGCCTCATCAGACCACACAATCATCTCTGCACACTCTCTATCGTTGCGCACCATGTTAGTAAACCACTCGCAGTACTCCGTTCTATGATCTGGGTCGTCCTCGTTCATTGCGTGTAGCACTTCCACTTTGGTGTCTTCAAAATTCGCCGAACACTTGAGTGACTCACTCCCGTTTCAAGGACTTCTGTGAGCAGGTGAATTGTTGTAACACATGACGGGAATTAGTTGAACTTGTTGCTGTTACAGGTCGTCCAGATCGTTGTTTGTGTACATCTTTAACACAGCCTTCGGCTTCAAATTTGTCTCGAATGCAACGAATCGTTAAACTTGTCGGTGGCTCTGATACTGATTTCGCCATTGCCGTTGAACTGCAGTAATGTTTTCGTACTTAAAACACCACTTGAAAACTAACTTCCTTTCATCGAATGTAAGCCTTGCGCCATCCATGTTTAGTAACTAGGTGCAACTAAGAACAAAACACTCACTATCCGGCGACTGTCAGCTGACATAACAAAACAACACAATTCAACGCTTGTCTGGCGATTGCCGAAACTACAAGCTATTACACTACTAAAGATGAGACAACTCCGGTAATTAGTTTGCAAGTTATAGGCCTTCAAACAGTGGATACATTTGTTGACCCCTCTGAAAATTGTTTTGTTTGCTTTAATACACCAGTGATTTAGAAGAAAGAAAGAAAATCGCAATCCCAAAGGAAAGCATTCTTCTGGGCTAATCAGTACCGAGCCGTATGGTTACTGTGCCAACGCACGTTCTCGGTATGGACATCGGAAGTGAACATGTCATGTTGCTATTAAATAGAAATAGTGTCAAACCACGGCGTCCTGTGACTACGCGGAAACCATTATTCTGAACGTTATGTTCTTCTCTGGGTTCTTTCGAGCTGAAATCACTATGTAGTGCTCATCACCTGTTGTGGTAGCTTTTTTGGGCGGCCAGAGAAGGGCACAATATCGCTTTGGGTCACTTCGATAGGTCAGCAAACGTTCCTTGACAAAAGTACCTGCTGACAGAAAGTAACCGTGCCTATACCAAATTCACGTTTTTGGGATGCCAGACCTACGTCAACATAAGCAGTGTACTTTCTTCCTTGTGTTCTGATTGTAATTGATCGGCCGTCTCACTCACTCCGACACATTGACACTGCTCGTGTGAAGTTATTACATCTTTGTGCGCGTTGCAAAGGTGTTTTGTTTGGACAACTTATGGAACTATGATCTTTATGCGATAAACAAAAAAAAAATGTTTGTATAGTCTATGGGACTTAACTACGGCGTCATCAGTCCCTAAACTTACAAACTACTTATGAACTACTTAGGAACTAGGACGGCACAAATATCCATGCCCGAGGGGGGGATTCGAACCCCCGACCGTAGTGGCCGTACAGACCGTGACTGGAGCGCCTCAGTCCCCTCTTAGTTCGTCGCTCCTTTTCCGAAGACTGACGAGGACGCGAGAGCGCGCAGAATCGCGTGATTCCCTTCTGCCAGTTACCTTCATTTAGAGCGGAGATGCTGCTCAGCTGTAGTTTCATAGTTCACTGCCATAAGAAATCTATTTTAAACGCGATAAACAAAATCAACGTCAGTGTGAAGGAGACCTTGTAATCGAGGTGATTCAATACATTGGTCTTACGAAGAGTATGCCGAAGACAAGAACATGTGCTACGTACAAAACTGGGTATTTAGGAATTTCAAGAACTTGGAAATCCTGATACTTTAAATTTACCATTCGTCACGTTGGATCTTCAATTTAATTAGAACATACATCATTTCATAATTTTGTATGCCTCTCCGTTTTAAGAAGCATCAGAAACAGTAAATAACTTTCAGTAAAATCAGACAAATAATGAATTCACTGACGTGGGACTTCAATTAAACAATGACGAATAGATATTACGCCAATATACCAATTAACAGTATCAATCGCTCAGATAGATATCACATCGCTTGCCAAGATCTGGGTTACAGCGCAATGTTGATCTAGAAATTAAACTGATACAGTTCCTTTCAAACCACAACTAATACTTTAAGAAAATTACAGATAAGTTTAGCTAATCCCAAGAAGAAAGGTAAACATCACGAAATGGGTTACAAAGAAATCAGAAATCACAATTTCAGCCTCACAGTTTTCATTTATAAGTGTAAGATGGCAGTTATCAATCAGGGGTTACACAGTGATGTAATTACAGGGGATCAATAGAAATTTATAAGAGTTAATCATATTCTTCACTTAGACGTTTAAGAGTTTTAATAAATATGACAGACAATAAAAGAAAAATAATAAAAAATTACATCTTGAACATTAAATAATATAATACACTCATGAAGCAGCACTCCCTACCATGGGCGCTACGTTACTCTCTACAATTTTTTCTTCAAATCGGACTGTCTCATGCGTGCGTCCCCATACTTGGCATAAATCCTTGGCCTCGGGAAACAGTACGACACCAAATCCAACCGACAACTCTTCTGCAAACTGAAGAAAAAGTTCAGCCTACTGGAAACGTCGTCCACGACGTAATATGTAAACAGTAATGGATGTGCAGCGGCAAAAGAAGACAAATAGAAAAGAGTTTTTGATAAGGTGCGAGTTAACAGTCGTCATATACTTTACATCTTGACATCTTACACAGTCAGCTGTTTATTACTTACTGAAAAATCGACTACTTTCGGTCGTAGATCATCATCGTAGATAATAAGGTAAAAAAACAGATCAGAAAAATGCATTAATATAAATCTGGCTAATGAGATTTTAAATGAAACTGACTTATCTAATGCAGTTTTCTAATCTCACATATTAAAAGAATCTACAAAAACTAAAGTCTTATGGGGATGTCCTTGCTGTAGGCCAGGCCGTTCTATCAGACCGATTTCTTTCAGTTTTGCATTAAACGAAAGGTATTTATTCGTAGATTTGTCATCAGGTATCAGAATTAAGTCTCTCTATCATTTATTTCTGTCCTTGCATTGAATATTTTAATAGGTTTGTTCTACGATATCTTCGGTTCTAATTAAGGTACGGAGTTCTTTTTGACCTAACAACACTCAGCGGATCACGCTCTTTTAAACACTTCCCATTCTGAAGAAAGCTATTCTGGACATTAAACTTTACTCCATTTTTCCCCATTTTTTATCATTTCACTAACGGCGCGCAGTATTAGCACGGGCCCTCTTGTTTGTTTTAATACCCTTTTATGTCTGATGATGGTCTACGACCGAAACTAGTCAGTTTTTAAGGGATGAATAAACGTCAGATGGTTTACAATGCATTCGGTAGGGCATGAGAGATCTTTCGATCCGCAAACCAATCATAGGGATCTGGAACATATGAATTATTTCATCGCGCTAAATAGTAGGAAAGTCACGAGAAGGTGCACACGGAAAGGTGTTCGTGATGTTTAAAGTTGAATCTATCGTTTCATCAGACAACAAAAGTGGGTTATTTTAAAGTTACTCATTCAACACCTGATCTGATATTACAGTCCAAATAGTTGTCATATATTTATGTCAAGATAACTAAGTCATCAAATAACTTCATCAAAATTTAACTAAACACTTAGATTGTTTATTAACACAGTAATTTGTTTCAATTATTGATGTACGTATTGTTAAATGAATAACAGTGCATTAAACTGATTAAGTGCGCAACGGATCTCTTAACAAAGCAACTGTGACATATAACCTGCATGAAACACACACTGACTGTACTCAAAAAAATTTGACCGCGAGAAAGATATTAAAAACACAGACCACTTTCTTAATGTTCAACTACGAGAATTTTATTGAGATCAGTACCTTATTATCAAAACTCAGTATCATACTCAATTAACTGCAGTGATGTATAACAATCATTTACTACGTTACCAATAAAGAAATCTTTTCAACAAGATTACCAAAATCAATACTGCACTTTAAATCCACAAATAACTAATTATCAAATAAAGGAAGTAGGTTAATCTTCTAGCTGCGTAAATGAAACAGGAAAGAAAGGTCAATTTTGGTACTTATTATTAATAATCACCATTACATTACCTAAATGATACAACTATTTTATAATTACATGAAATGCTATTACCTTCATTCCATGGGTGGTACATCACAGCCACATACACATACACAACACAACTGCTCTCTAAGCAAGCTGAACGACAAGTCTGACTCTCCATCTTTCCGCACGAGCTACACTTCACATTACCGGTATGTTCACATTCAACACAGTTCCACAGATCTGATGATGACCGCAAGATCAGTCGAAACCGGTAATTGTGGTAGATAGAAAAAAAAAAAAAAAATCTTGGCAAAACAGTAACAAGCGGAAACTCCTTTCAGGCATGTCTTCTGCACCACAGCATGTGTCATTAATGCAGATTGTTAAGTTACAGGGGCAGCAAAATACAAGTGTTGCTAACTGCCGTTACGCAGCTCACCCAGTAACAGCGGCAGCACTTACAATAACAACAACAATAACAGCCGTTCCGCTGTTTAGTAAATTTGAGGCCCAGTGGGAGGAATGGTGTGAGCATTCACGACAATAACTAAACCACATGGAGACTCACCAGTTACCAAATGTAAAGGTTTCTTCGTATTTCTACTTCGCACGGAAGTGTATTGGTTCTACTTGAAATGTATGCTAAACCAGAGGCAATCAAGTTTGATTCTCTTTTCGAGAGATTAAATTCTTATTATGAGGATCAAATCTTGGTAGATAGCAAGCGTTTCCATCTTCAGCGTCAATGTAACGTACGTCGAACAGCCGAGCAGATGGTACTGGCAAGTTGCTGTTATCCACCCCAACAGCGGCGTGTACCTTATAGTACACAAAACACGCATGCAACATGAAGATGCTTTATGGCGAAATGAAATCGCACAACAAACACATACATATATAAAGGACACATATAACAAAATACACTATTAAAATAAACCATTTAAAGAAAACACTGCAAAAGACGTACAATGTACAGCATAAATCTACAAACACAAATGACATCGGTGGTAAGAATATCACTTAAATTTACCCTAGAAACAGAAAATTAGAGAGAGCTTAGGACGTATATGCTCCTTTCCGAGCAGGTTGATCGAGTGACGCTCATTACAACAAATTATCACAGGCTTGTGGGATCATTCGTTTGTTATGGCGCGGATCAGCAGACCGGATTTCAACGTCTTATCTTGGCAGGTTGCGTGGTTTTTGCGGGCCTTTATCGGGTTGGTAGCCCTTATTACCATTCCCGAACTTTCGCCGCTTGTCTTATGGCTTATCACGCCAATAACTGTGCTCGTTCCTCCTCTGTCGCTGATTCTCAGTGTTGGAAGGACCAGACTCCGTGCTGCTATTGCTTTCTGCGCGGTTGTTCCTAGCGCTATTGTCGCTCCGATTACTTCTCCTAGAAGAGCCGTGGCCATCTCTTCTAGGTCCGTAATCTTCGTCATATTCCAAGTCCTCCAGAAAACCCTGGTAGGACTCAATGTCCTCCTTGCAATTTCCCGCAAGGACAGCATTGCACACATTTCGTGGGAGCTTCGACGCGCAAATTTTTATCAATTCACGTGGAGGGTATGGGTAGTCGAGGAATTGATTTCTCTGCATCATTCCTCGAAAGAATTCTCCGAGACTCCTGCAATTGCTGTTTACAAAGTGTGGCATCAATAGAATGCTGCTATTTACTCGTTTCTGTTGCCTCTCCGACCTGTAAGCAGACAGGAAATGTTCCCTAAAATCATCGTAGCAGCAGCAATATCCTAAGGGAGGTCGCACCCGCGTTGTGGGATCCCTATCGATAATTCTGCACACATACTCAATTTTCTGTCCTTCTGGCCAGTTCGGAGGCAGAGAGTAATCAAATTGCTCTAGCCACGCACGCGGGTGTATCTGGTTTGCAAAGTTTCGGAAGACCCGGTTCTTTATCATGGTTAAAAAGTGGTTATAATCAATGACTGCACTGGATCTCGCAGAGGCTCCCAATTCGTTCTTTCTCCTATGGGGGAATGGGCATGCAGAGGTTCGACCTCCTCTTCCTCGAAAGCCGAATCATCTCCGCGGTTGGAACGACTGGGCCGACCTCCACACAAATTGCAGCAGGGGTTTTCTACTTACGGAGGTGGAACGGAGACTTGCTCCAGACCCGCGACTTGTTCTTCTAACTCGGCCTCCACATCGCGATGCCTATGGTTAATTTCCCACTGTTGTTCCTTGAACCAGAGTAAGTCGCGTACTTCCTGTGATTCATTTACAACAGTGGGAGCTGCCCTGTGGCCAGTTCTTCAAAACGTGCGCCTAGTTCATCTGTGCGCATTTTCGCCCGACCGTCTACCAAATCAACTCTCTCGTTAAATCTCTCCTCCTGAGAGTGTATATTCGTGTCTACACGGTCGGAGAGGGCAGATATAGCTTCCGCAATGCCTGAAATTTTGGTCGCGTTTTCTACTATTCATTGCTACCTCATGCCGTGAACCAGCCACACTATATCGGTGCGCAGCCCATCCAGATTATTGTTAATAACCTGAACGGTGGTACTTTGCGATTCCCTGCACTGTGCAGAAACCTTGACAAGTTTGGCATGGACTGAAGCATTCTACGCTTTCATCCCGGCTGTTATTTCCAGAACTGAAGCATTTTGCAATTCCTTTATGGAACCAACCTCTGCTTTCATTTCTGCTTTTAATTCCTGAACGGAAGCATTCTGCGCTTTCATCCCTGTTTTTGTTTCTCTCATGAAAGCCATGAGGTCGCTTAGAGTCGTTTCAGAAACGCACATGCTCCTGTTAACACTGGTTGAACTAGTTTTCTCAGTAGCAGAAACCGGCATTTTGGTATGCAGTTCGCTTTGTCCGCCTGCCCTCACTTCCGGTCACGTCCACGTCTGAATAAGTCGCGTTTTCAACGGGAACGCGGCCGTCTGTACTCGCTACCTTTTCCCTTTCGGTGGAAAGATCTAACCTAGACGACTTTTCACGGCACTGACTTGGTTTAAACGCCTAGAGCGAGTGGAAACGGACGAGGCAGATCTATTCTCCATCGTCTCAAGTAATTTTGAACAGAAGTAACAAACACATGATTAGCCTAACAAAAACCGCGTAACAAAACACGAACTAAAACCTTCACACGCAATGCCCTGTGGCTGTGCCCTTTTTACAAAAACAATTAAATAAAATAACCCTTCCAAAAATACACAAAAATACACTGAGAGATGTGCTAAAAACATAAAATGAAATAGATTAATGCGTGCAGCTAATCCCACACATTCATCCACTGGGAGGGGAAAGAAAAATTTTTTTAAGAATATTCCCGCCCCCATTTAAAGCCAAAAACAATTTCATTAAACAGATGACCCGCTAGAAGAGTGAGTCATGGCAGCGGTAAGCCAGGTAAAAGTCGACTACTGTACTTAACAAGAGCCTTGATTTGTGTACTACTGGTTACTCCCTGCTACAAAGCCTTGTTCCCTGGCCCAAACTGAGTACAGTCTCATTTCAAATTACTTCAATAACAGGAAGTTAATACTATAGTTGTAAATATACATAGCAGCTCACACGTTATTATACACAGACATTAATAAGCAAGCCACCACAATTAAAGTTATCTTACAAAGGTGGCTAATAAAACATTTATGGAGCAACGGTATTTAGTCGTAAGAAACATTGCATCTGAGCATGTTCTCAGCCCTTGTGAAACAATATTAAGTAAAAGAGGTAGGTGCTCTAAAACTACAATTTATAGGCAACTTGCGGAATATGCTGAACTTAAATTTGTTTATTCAGATAGAAAACTAGCAAAATGGGGAACCAATTTTTTAATACAAGAAAATGCATCCCTTACATGGATTAATGCGGACAGTGCGCAGTCTAAATTACACATGATTTATCGCTACTGGGGGGAAGGATACACACTCATTCTCTCACACACTTGCAATGCCATAGCGAAAGTCACCACAAACAGCGTGCTGAGATGAGGCGGAAGGAGGCGCCGCTGTCGTAGGTGAAATTGAAAGTCGGATGTAGTACAAAACAGAGTATACAAAAACACTTTGCAGTTGGCTCTGGTCTGTCGTTCCTGTTTTGAGATGGTGCATGTGTATAATAAAATTAAATTACATCTGAACTGGATCGCGAGCAAAGACGCTAACGGCGACATGCGGCTACGTTACATGAACGCATACCACTGAAGTTGAAGTGGTTGAAAATCGGATTCATTATACAAAATCACGGTGGATTCTTAAGTGTAAATCTGTTAGAAATCGAGCTAGGTACTGGTTTTATATGAGAAGTGGCTTGAATTCAGGCGACTAGCTGCAAGCCCCGGAAGTTGGAGCTCGGTCCCACATGGTTCAGAAAACCGATAAAATTGAATAAATTCAGTTTCCGAAAAATAAAGAAAATTAACTACAACATGCAACACATAGAAATGCTTAGAATTATATAAGGAAGCGAATGAAAAGTAGCTACACGGGATAAGGAGCGATTAGACGAGACCATTGAAGTCCAGCCTAAAAATACCCACAAAAATTAAATAATTACACAGTCGGAAAAATGAAATAAGAATTACGGCATGCAATCCATAGAAATGTTCAGAATTACATGGAGAAGCGAAATAAATCCAGCTACACGTGATAGGGAGCGCTTACAGAGACAGATAAAGTCCAGTCTCCAAAATGCAGTAAAAGTGAAATAATTACAAAGTCGGAAGAATAAAATTACGAATTACAGCTTGCAGAACCATATAAATGCTTAGAATTACACAAAGAACCTATTGAAGGAGGTTGTACAAGGCTCAGAGAGAATTACTTACACAGGCAGAGTGCGTACTACCAGACGGAGAAAAGACAGCAAAATTAAAATAGGCGGCGAGAGAAGAGCGTGAAATATTTGTGGGAATCAGGAGGATACCTGCATAGTTACTTGCCTGATGGGCATGGAACAAAAAAGAGTGGAAGATGAAGGCTTTGATCTTTGTTCTATGAACCAACACATATCACTCACAGAAGGAAACGATGAGAAGAATATTACAAGCACTGTATAAAATGAACATATCACCTATTAGAAACCGGGTCCCACAAAGCTAGAAAGTATTTACACAGCGGTCAAACACCGCCACATTATCACAAAGGTTTTAACATCCCAAGCCGTTATCAAACTGCAACTAGAGCAGCGGAGCCAGAGAGAACGATGCAAACCGAGGTGTCACTCTCGACATTCAAACAGCCATAGATTCACGCACACACTTAAAAGTAAAACAACTGCACATTCTCACAGAGATAGTGGCGTAGCAGAGATATACTTATGCCACATTAATTAATATAAAATAAAGTATTAACAAAATAAGAAAAAACCCGCAATATTAACTAATATTCTAACACATGAATTAAAAATTGAGAGGTAGTAATACTATTTACATTCATATTTTCCAATTTCATTTAGTCTGTCGATTTAATTGGATGCTGGGTTCTTTGTATTCTAATTTTCCAAATTCTTAATGCTAGATGATAGAAATGATCATTGCACGATTTTGATACATTGGGAATAAGCTACCTGGGTAATTGTTGTTAGGCGCTTGCCGCCACCAGCGAAAAAACGTGGGAGACAATGCTGCCCTTGTTTCGTGGCCAGCGGTGTATAAAGATACAGGATAGGATGTCGCCCCAGCCCCGGGGGTTGGGGAGAGAGAGTCGCCCCGGGCTCGCTCGGTCGCTCGGGGAGTTGGAAGGAAAGCGGGGCCAGCAGCATTGTGTACGCTGCCTGGACCCTCGCGGTCGGCTGGCGCCGAACTTCATGACTTTTGCCGGCGCCACATTGGCCAGGTGTGGCTTGCTGAGGGGTCTCACGATGGGAGAGGGCGCCCATGCGATAATAAAATAATTTAGCCGTCTGGAGATGCGTATCGTGAAACACAAAATTTCACGCTGTTTCTAGGAACTGCGGCATACGTGAGTCTCAGGCGTGGGAAAGTTTTCGAGGGGGAGGAGCTTAGTAGCGCTAACAATAGCAAATTCATTTGATTGGCGAGACCATTACGTCCTCTCTCTTACTTGCTTGACGTCACATGTGGGTGGCGTCTGGCAGCCAAAGAAAGTTTCTGCTTTAGGAGAGCGTTGGGTTAGAGAGAGAGGGAGAGAAACGTGGAGGACACCGGACGGTTTGGACCTCTTGGTAGCAGCAAGGAGTGGCGGCAAGGACTCCGAAGTTTTCGGACCTTGCGAGTTAGTGGACTTAGAATTTTTGTGCCCATTGCACAGTGTTAGATGGCGTCTGTGTGATTGCTGTTCACATTCACAGTTATACTGAGAAACTTATAAATATTCGGAAGTGGTGTTGTTTTGGAACAAGGTCACTCGTAATCAGGATAATTTCACTGTTCTTGAATATCAGCATACACTACTGGGTTGGAAAATTGCTGTATTTTTTCGTAGCTCGAATACTTTAGTAATATCCGCGCCGATCAGGTAGAGAATTTCCCATCCGCGATCGCATTCATCAACCTGCTCTTCCATCAGCGGCCCTTCGATATCGGTGATGCTGTTTAGCTGTATATGGTAAAGTAGCGCCAACACGTAAATAGTGAAAAGATCATTAAATGATGGTTGATAGGTAGGACGTAGGTGTGAGTTTGCAAGGTCGTCATTGTCGATTTTTAATCGAGCATTTCTGTTTTTGATAGGTTGACTCAGCAAATTTATGACTATAGCCAGTCGAACTTGTACCTTCTCTTTTGGTGTTAAGACTTTGTCCCTTATTCTGTAAAAAGTATTCCAATCATTAGGTAATTTTGTTTGTGCTATTTCAAGTAATTATTTCTGTATGATTTTTTTAAAAAAGGTATTGACACTTTTTCGTGCATGTTTTTTTTTTTTTTTTTTTGATAAATTGGCACATAATTTTTTTGTTAAATACAGTAACTATTTATGAACATTGTGTACCTGATTTAAACCACCTTTCATATATTTCGGAGGGGTTATCTCTTGTCTATGTTAGGCAGGTCAGGGGATTTGTGTGCTTCCAACAACAGTGTATGGAAACATGCAATTTCACAAAATGAATAAATAAGTGAGATTAGACTACTGGTCGCCACTACTTTCAGTATTATTTTGATAATTTTTTTTCTATTTTTTTTTTTAAATAATAATAAAATAGTGGCTTCCCTTGAATAACTTGATCGTTTTGTGATGATGGTTAATTTAAATACAGTTTATTTATTTTCATATTAATGAGCTATCTGCAAAGTTGGCAGAAAAGGTAATAGAACTCAAATGATGGACAACATTCGGTTGACATAATAAGTAATAAATTTCAAATTGTTATTCCTGAAGCCTTGAAAATAGTGGGGTTCAAGTTTTAACAAAATTGATAATCTAGCGACATTAAATAAATTATAACTTTACAGAAACTATACAAAAATATATGTAAGTCGACAGACAGTCGTCTTTCAGTCTTAACTACGGCGTCATCAGTCCCTAAACTTACAAACTACGTATGAACTAGCTAGCACTAAGGATGGCACAAATATCCATGCCCAAGGAGAGATTCGAACCCCTGTATGTAGTGGCTGTGCAAAACGTGACTTGCGCACCACAGACAGCACGGCCACCAATGGGACATTGGCTGGGGCCCCGTCCTGCTTTCAGCACGCTGCCTTCTGAGTGTTGCGGTCGAGGGTGCGAATGCAGGCCAGTAAAGCTTTCCCCTGGCCTGCGTATAAGCCGCTGTGTTTCGCTCTCCAGCGGTACCAGCAGAGAACAAGCCATACCAACAAAACAGTAAACATGTCCAGAAAAATAATACTAAAATTATAAGTACTGCAATTCCAGGAGCCTATCTCCCCTGACATGTTCGTAATTGCACAGAAATCTGAATAAGCACAAAATTGAGAGAGGAATAGTAATTAAAGTAATAAATAGCCCATATAGAAAGGTAAAGTACATAAAGATCAGAATAAAATAGTCCCCCACACCCTAGAAAAATTTCCAATGTGGAGTATCATAGCTGAAAGGTTGCAATGATAATGGAGAAGGAGAAATTTATATGTATATATGTATAGCCAGAGATCTGAAAATTAAATAAAAATAACATCCTAACTAACAAAAGTTAAGAAATTACAGTAAATTTAATGAACTTCCAACTCAGCTCACTGAAATAGGTTCCCATTCAAACACCATATCATTTTAATTTGGCCTATTTGTTGGTTATAGTCTCTAGGGTCATCAATTCCCCAACCCCAAACACAGAATAGAAACCATATCTACACTCTCATACTTTGTTTATGAAATCTGGGACCCTTCACATTCATGAATAAGGGAAAAAATTGAAAAAAAGGGAATCTAAACTTTTAAAAATTTAAAACATTCTATCAAAATTTTTACTAAATGAAAATATGCTCCTATTAAAGATTCAAGAAATATTCTTTGAGCTATATAAAATGAAAAAGTAAACAGGTAATCATCTTAACAATTGCGGGAAATTATGTTTGAATATCCTATGAAACTAAACATTGAAACATCCTTACTGAATTGATGAGAAGTCTTTTTATCCTGTGTGGAATTGCTATTCTCCCATCGGGCGCTTTTCCGGGTAGCCAGGTAGCGGATAGGGAAACGCTCACCGGATGTAGAATGAAACTTTCACTCTGCAGCGGAGTGTGCGCTGATATGAAACTTCCTGGCAGATTAAAGTAGGAGTCGAGGTACTGGCGGAAGTAAAGTTGTGGGGCGGCATCGTGAGTCGTGTCGGGGTAGCTCAGTGGTAGAGCGCTTGCCCGCGAAAGGCAAAGGTCCCAGGTTCGAGTCCCGGTTCCGGCACACAATTTTAATCTGCCAGGAAGTTTCTCACCGGATATGGTGGGTACTGGGGAAATAAAATACCCAGGGTGGACCAAAACTACCAATCCTTCCTACCTCAAACAAGAGAATGGTGTATGGGCGGCTCCATCCAGTGCGCCTAACTACATCTTTTGCCGCCGTTGCATCTTCACCACTTACACCGAGTATGACTCCCAAAGTACCGCCTCCCTCTATGGGCCCTAGGGGCCATTAATCTGCCACTGTTGCATCGATGGGTTGTGTCGCTTCACTATCCGCTTCTGTACCACCTGCTGTGGGAGCAGCCCCCCCACAACCATCAGGGACACCAGTCTCCATCTCCCAGCTGGAGCAGGAACAGTCTCCTCCAGCACCTCGCGCTAGGATGGGGTCCCTAAGGACAGCCCCTTCCGAGACTTCTCACAGTGCTTCAGAGGATCCTGGCTGGAGGCTCAAGGATCCTCAAACTGCCGGTCGAGGGCTTCTCGCCCACCACTCCTGACGCCACCGAGAAGCCCTCCCAGCCCATAAAAGGAGAGCGAGAGGGTAAGAAGCGAAAGCCACCTACAAAGGAGAAATCTGTTGTGGCTGCAAAGCTACAGCTTCCGTCATCTTCTATTTCAGAAGATGAGTTAGAGATCCTCACATCACTTGAGGATCTCGCACAGACTGATGCACCGGATTCTGTGATTCTGGATTCAGCACAGGCGGAACTGTTGGCAGCGGATGTCCCTATGGATTAACCTGCTCCATATTTTTATCATGGCCCATCATCTCAAAGATACTGTCATTCTCCAGTGGAACTGCGGCGGTTTTTTTCTCCCACTTGGCTGAGCGGCGTCAACTTTTGAGAATAACACCTGCTCTCTGCATTGCTCTCCAGGAAGCCTGGTTTCTAGCAATACGGACTCCTGCCCTTCGTGGATACAGGGGATATTATTGTAATCGGCGTGTAATAAAGTCTCATGTGGCGTCTGTGTGTATATCCTTAACTCTGCGTATAATGAACATGTGCCCCTTCAGATGCCATTAGAAGCTGCTGCTGTCAGGGCCAGGATACCACAAAACATAACCATCTGCAGCCTGTATCTTCCACCAGATTGTGATGTACCGCCACACACAATGGCTACACTGATCTCGCAGCTTCCACTGCCTTTTCAACTTCTGAGTGATTTTAACGCCCATAATACCTTGTGGGGTGATGCAATAGTCAGCAGCCGCGGCAGAGTGTTGAGAACTTGATATCCCAGCTCAACCTCTGTCTTCTAAATACCGGAAACCTCACGCATTTCAGTGTGGTGCATAGCTCTTTTTTCGGCTGTTGTCCTGTCAGTATGCAGCCCTGGCCTCTTGCCGTCTGTCTATTGGCGGCGGCATGACGAATTGTGTGGTCGTGATCACTTTCCTATCACTACCCCATGGTCTCTGCCCTGGACGCCTTCCCAGATGGGCTTTAAACAGGGCAAATTGGGATCACTTCGTTCCTGATGCTACTATTCGACCTCCCCCAGCTGATTCTATTGACGTGATGGTTGCGAATGTCACTCAGAACATTTTTTTTTTCTACTGCAATCCCCCTTTCATCGGGATGCTCCCTGCGAAAGACAGTGCCTTGGTGGTCGTCGGAAGTCGCAGACGTCATTCCAGACCGTCGGCGTGCTCCTCAGCGCTGTAAGCGACACCCGTCTCTCGAGAATTTTATCGCTTTTAAGCAACTCCATTCTCGTGCTCGCCATATAATACGGTGTCAAAAACAGGAATGTTAGGAACGTTACGTGTCCACGATAGGATCACGTACCTCTCTTTCACAAACCTGGACAAAGATCCGACGCCTGTATGGCTACCAGTCGCAGGCAGCAATATCTGGGATCTCTATCCAAGGGGCTGTATGTACGGATCAAAACGCTATCGCTGAGGCTTTTGCTGAGCATTGCGCTTGCTCCGCTGCATCCGGCAATTATCAACCTGCCTTCCGCACATTAAAAAGCGAATGGAACGCAAAACTCATTCACCTCACACCACCCTGAGGTATATAACGCTCCGTTTAGCGAGTGGGAGCTCCTCAGTGCCCTGGCCCACTGCCCTGACACCGCCCCTGGGCCGGACGGACTCGACAATCAGATATTAAAACATCTATCCGATGATAACAAGCCCCAAATTCTTGAGGTATTTAACCGCGTCTTGAGCGACAGTGTCTTTCCATCACAGTGGAATACAAACACCATCGTCCCAGTGCTCAAGCCGGCTAAAGACCCGCTAGATGTAGACAGCTATCGGCCTATTAGCCTTACGAACGTTCTCTGAAAACTGCTAGAACGCATGGTCAGCCGGTGATTGTATTGGCTCCTTGAATATCGGGGCCTGCTGGCTCCGTGCCAAGGGGGTTTTCGCAGGGGGCGCTCGACTTTGGACTACTAAGTCCATCTTGAGTTTGCCATCCGGACAGTGTTCTCTCGACGTCACCATCTGGCAGCCATGTTCATTGACTTTTCGAAGGCGTATTATACGACAAGGCGACACAACAATTTAAGCACATTACATTTCACATACCCGATGTTGAAAGTGAGGCTTTGTCAGGCGATATGTTATGTAAGAAGTCATAGTTTAATACTGGAATTGAGGAAACCACGCTAAATGTTATTGACGGCCAAAGGAAACCTTGCAATTGATGTTTTTGGTCAACTTAGTGTGGTAAAGTTCTGTGAAGTGAAACAACATTTCAGAACATTGACATCTATTTTCAAGCGAAAAAAATAAACTTATGTACACATCAAACAATATTTATAAGAGCATAAATAGACCTTCTTTACTTCATCTACTGCGATTTGCCCACTGACATTGTTAATAACATCATTCACAACTGAATTTTTGACCTTCATTTGGACTGACTGTTTCATTTAAAATGCTATTTAATGAAAATTGCATCATCAAATTACAATCTTATTCAAATAAACAATTTGCTTCCGTCTTTTCTGTTACAATATAATATAAACCATTTTTCGGTTTCAGATGTACGACCTCGCTTTTCGGTGGACAATAATTGAGATAATTATTGAAGTCGCCATGAAACATTTGCAATTTACCGCTAAACCATAGTATAATAATAAAATAAAGATTAATAACACTAATTTCCGTGCAAACCGTGTAATTGTCGACTACAATATGAAAATCGCATGACGAAAATAGGTTAACTTCCGATGTCAGCAGACGACCGTTCATTCAAAACAATCTTCTCGAGAAAGCTTAACGTGACGTTGAAGTTTTAGGTGACGGTCAGTGTGTCATTAGAAATACATTTTGGAATACATTCTGATCATAAACTTCGACATAACGCAAAGTATACGTAAATACGAAAGAAAATGGCGGACTAACTGGAGCGGTGACTGCAGCTGACAGCTACTAGCTCGCGCATGCGCAGTGAACCCACTTGTACCCAATTTACAACTGGCCCTATTTCTTTATCGCTATAATTATCGCGCTTCGATATTACCGCGATCATACTAGTGCAACCGTTCAAACGACTGACGACCGCCATTAATGCAACTTGTTATCAATCTATTACAAGTTCGTTTATCGTTTAAAACGCGCTTTAGACCGCCGTCAGTGGGTCACTGGGCAACCGCGGCGCATCCTTTAAATGTCTCGGCACATCTCCCCCCACGGGGGTCCTTTCACTGGCGTAAGCAGCTGAAGGTGGCGGCCACACATTCGGCCGAGGATAATTTTTCCGTCTCTCTCGCACCAGGCAAACTGTCGTTTGAAGCTATCAGTGTTATACACTTCTCTTTCGTAGGGGAGATTGTTCCAGATCTGGTTCCTGCTACTGAAAAGGACTTTGCGAAAGCGTCTTAGTGATGGAGAGAGAGACAGAAAGGGTTTTGTTCTGATAGCAACAGGTATTACTGTTATGTTGTTCAGACAAGTGTTAAAGTCGAGGAAATAGATGAGGAACATTGTACGTTCATAAGAGAGTAGAGGAAACAGAGTGTATGAAAATCTCTGCGCTTGACAGCACGGAGCAGGATACCTGTATATGGTGAAATTTGATCGATGTTATACAGATGTCACATATATATTGAAATGCGTTCATGACTAGTTCCTGTCTTCGTGAGCTTTCCCCAGAAAGACCATACAAGATAACATCACTGTAATCAATAAATGTGATGGATAGTGTTTGTACAAGTTTCTTTTTGAGGTCTAGAGGAAAGAACTTCTCGTATTTCTGTATGGCATGAAGATATGCTGATGCCTTCTTCTACACGGCGGCTGTGTGCTCAATACAATGTAGTTTGTCATTTATTATCACTCCAAGAACTTTTGCCAACGGCGAAAAATAAATATTTAATATTAAATTATTAAATATTAATACTAATTAATATTAATGTTGGTAGAAATTCTCGATATTTCTGAGTAATAAGCCTAAAATGACCAGAAGACTCTTTTGTGTTTTGCATGGATTGAGCTTTAATCCCGTATTCTAGTTTGTCATTTATTATCACTCCAAGACCTTTTGCCAAGGGCGGAAAATAAATATTAATTAATATTAAATATTAATATTAAATTTTAAATATTAATATTAAATTATTATTAATTAATATTAATGATGGTAGAAATTCTCGATATTTCTGAGTAATAAGCCTAGAATGACCAGAAGAATCTTTTGTGTTTTGCATGGATTGAGCTTTAATCCCGTATTCTGTGCCCATTTTGATAGTGCGCATAGGTCAGTATTGAAATTCTCGATGACTATCTACAGATTCATTGGTTTTGCACAGCTGTAGGTCATCGGCATACTTGTGGTTGTTACAAAAGGAGAAAACAGATGACATTTCATTCACATACAATGAAAAGTGCACTGGACCTAACACCGAGCAGAGAGTGATTACCATGTGTGCGGCTATATGTTTCTTTTGTTACAAGAATAATAATATTCTGTTGCAAACTCTAAAGACACTTTAGGAATCCGTTCCTCAAAAAAAAAAAAAAAAAAAAAAAAAAAAAAAAAAAAAAAAAAAAAAAAAAAAAAAAAACGGCTGTGATTTTCAAACCAAAGGTAACCCAATGCCTCGCTAATGAATAAAGTTAGGTGTGCAGGATATTTTGCCCTCTTCCAGTATTGGAATTTTATAGGACTGAAATAATGTATAACTGTTGAAATATTATTCTGCACAGAAATGCACAAGGTAGGCTCATGTTTAATATCAGACCATTTCTGACAAAAACTTTAAGAAAAAAATAATGGTCCAGTTGGACTTCGGAAGTGTTATTAGTTTTATTTCTGTCTCTCTAATTGTCCTCTTAGTAACTGGTATAAGAAACCTTGATTTGTTTTGGTGTTGCACCATCCTAGGCTTATTGATCCCTAACAATATTTATTTTTGAGAAATTTGACGACGTTACCTAGCAGCGCTACTATAATCCAGCTGATTTTTTTTTCCATTTGTGGAAATGGATATTAAGTGAAGAAAGAGTTGCATGTGTTTTCACGCTAATCCATAATTACATACTTCCATCGTGATAGTGAAATACCCACAATACAGGCCATATGAACAATATTTCCAAATTACAATAACCCTTTATTCTTCTAATAGATGGGCGATTAATAACAGTCATCACAGGGATATATTTGGATTTTTCCTTGCCCATATTGAAGTGAGCAGTCAAATACAAACGCCTCCTGAAATATCTTTTAATGTCGTTATAATTTAATCACCTTCAGCATTTGATGCTTAAGATTTATCAGAGCTTCTTCCAGAAGTGATAAAACGCAAGATGTAAGATACACAATGACTGTAAAAAGTCTGCTCTACATCCAGTTTAACAAATGTGTATGAAAACGATTTCTCGACATACTATGTGTATCTTTTTTCACTATACTTTAATATGTGTGGTTTTTAGAAGCAGCAATTGAACGTATGTCTCTTGAGTACGTAGTTTTTTTTACTGATGTCTATTTGCAGTCTCTGGATGGCTTGGTCTTTCGTGAGGCTCTTCGCTTTAACTTATTCATGCAATATACGAATTAAAAGTTTCCGCATAGGAAATGACGTATCGCCCATCGACATGTAACATGGTACTCCCATGCCAGACACTTTGCAAACTAGTTGTGCAATTAAATGGAAAATCCGAAAGAATATTTGCCTGATTTACCATACCTCTCTGACACCCACTTAAGCAAGAGTGCACCTAACGTGATGGTTGAGGAGAGATAGAAATTTGCTGGCCGTAGACAAATCCTCTTAAATTACACGGAGAAAGAAGATTAATTTCTTCCAGAGATTCACCAACAGTGCTCTGTTAAGATTCAGAGAGAAGTATTAGAGTGCATGGATCAGGATACACGCTCTCATTGTCAACAAGTGAACACCGCCGCCTCCCCTCTTGCCGTTGCAATCTGTGATTCAAATCGACTCTCTCCGGGTCGATAACCTCCACTACTCTGCGTGATAGCCACTTAGTCCGTAAAGGCAGGCACCACTGCTTTCACTGAACAGCAGAGCCAAACTGAATCATTGAAACTTAGGGTATTAGTCTATAGAATGCAGGCACTGGGTTGAAGATAAATTACGTATCCCTTGAACAAAGAAATATCTAATAACTAAACCCTTATTGCCATTAATGTCATAAGGTTACGGTGTAAACTAAACCTTTTACATATATTTTTGTAGTTGTTATATCATTTTGTAAGTTCCCTAAGCCGGTTGTAGTGTAGGATATAATAATTGTTTAAAATCACCGCATGATTGCCTCAGTTCACATTGTCACTCAAGACTTTCCTTTTCAGTCACTTTAAAAGTTAACCTTTCTTCACATTTTTAACTTGACTACATTTTTTCTCAATAACTAGCGTTTGTTACCGGCATTCGCGGGTGTGTATCTACTCCTTTCTTGGGTTAGTAAATTTCTTTCTTCCGTCTCTTTCCATTGACTTCCACCTCACACTCTATCCGTTTTACTTTCCTTGTGATGCAGCTCAATCCTTAAGACGTCTTATGTCCTGAACTCTGTTGCTTACAATAATATTATTTTCCAAGTTAGTGGAGTAGAATACTTTTAATGGTATACGAAACATGTTACGAGTGGAGCTAGTAGTAAAGATGTAATAAATGGAAACCTCATGAGCAACGAACAGTTTTCTAATAAAGCTAATGATTTTGACGCATTATCCCCATATCTATGTGTCGTACTTTGATATAATTTCGGAGGTGTATACACTCTGTATAACGTCTCACGTACACAATAAGTAGCCTAACTGTGACTAATTTTAACGTCATACCGATTACTGTAGTTTCACAGTAGCCACAGCCGGGAAAGTGGTAAGCGATAAACTTCTTTCCATTCGCCATTTTGTTGGGGATATCAGAGATTGCTTAATTGCTGTAACAAATAATTACAACTGAGTCCCAGCTGATCAGATATGCTCTGGCGATATTCACTAACACATTATTCATTGACACTTCCTGGCAGATTAAAATTGTCTGCCGGAAACGGGACTCGAAACTGGGACATTTGCCTTCCGCGGGCATTATTCATTATTTCATACATGTGGCAGTTAAACTAATGGACGAGTCGTTAGTTTAACTCCAAGTTATGTTTTATTCTTTATACCCCGCATTTACATAACCTGAGTCCTATGGAGGACTCTGTGGTTCATGTTAAAGTCTCATTAAATTATATCTGGTTGTAATCAATTTAACTTTTTGAGGTATAGAATATACGTTACTGACACACATACTCATTGTTGTGATCGCAGATAATATGTCGTTAGAAGTTGGAACTGTTCAACAGTCAGACAGTACACTCACGTGTTATGTAAGAAGCGAAAAATCTCACTCGATGGTTATATGTGTGTGTATGTGTGAAGCAGTACAGAATTCTTGGAGTTTGCTACACAGCAGTAGGTCTTATTTTGTTCGACATTCGATACTCGTTCCATAAGGGTTATTTGTAACACTAAACAATAAAATGAACAACAATTCTATTCCATCACTCCATAGAGGAAAAGAGACTGAGATGACATATTCATATTATTATTTTTCAAACAAAATTTCGGAAACTACATTTTAAAAATGGAGGAGGAAAGATAAAACTATAGGTTTTTCAAGTCCAAAATTTCAATCAGTAGTTACTTAATGAGTAGTTAAGATGACGATCTCCATATATAAGTTCTTCTTCAGCTGAAAAATCATGAAGTTGTTTCTCAGATAGAATAATGCAGATCATGCGATGAAGGATCAAGAAGTAGTTGTGGCCATGAAGATGTTGGTGATGTAAATGGTAATACCGCATAACAAATAAAAATTAACCTGTTAATGTGTTTATTGCTCCAGGGAGTAAACCTCCAGTAGAGACTGAAATGTCTGTTCACAATTTGGTGAAATTTATACCAGGACCAGATGCTTGGGATTTATTTATTCAATAGCCATTACAATGTGTACTTGATTCATCCGAAACAAATGCTCGCCACAGTACTTTAACTTTTGTTGTTATCTATTAGCGATCCGTCGAAATCTAGGTACAATTTGCATCAAATTTTGCTTGTACTTCAAGTGTCACTTGTATACTTTGGTTGTACATGATTAGGAGTCAATCTAGGTATTCATCTTATTGTATAATGTTATTTGATTACGCAGTCGTTACCATTAAATAAAATAATCATAAAGTCAAAATTATTTCCAATTTTTTTTAAAAAAAAAAACCTGTTTACTTGATAACGGTTCCTCATTAAAACCAACTTAATGAGATCTCGTACATGATGGTCGCAAAAAGGCCACAAAATTTCGATTTCAGTATTAATATAAAATCTGAATGCAATCGACAGAACTAAAAAGGAAATATGTTCCGAGTACATTTTGTAGCATAGGAGTAATATATTAAAACTTATTGGCTGATGAAGCTTGAAATTATGAACAGCGAAAATGGAATAAGAAATACATGTTTTTCTTTTATTAATTTTATGAAGTCTCCCGGCGAGAAAAAGTTTCTTAAAGGTTTGGAATTATGTATAAAATTGTTAAAAGTCTCAAACTGCTCTCTTTGTGAAGTACTGTGTGAGTTAATCCTGGCTATTTGCGCGTCGTTAGTTATATATATTATTTAACCCCAACCATTTATTACAGACAATCAGACAGCATACAAACGTTTTCCATACATAAATTAACGGATTGTGGAAATTTCAAGTCAATGACCGACTACGTTATTAGTATTTGAACATAGGCAAATGCTGGCTTAATTTTTGCACCTAAGTCAGAACGTTAAAATAATTTGAAACCCTCCAGTTCATTAACTTTCGAAATTTCATTATAGTTTTGTGCAGAACTATCATACGAGGTATGGCCTCAAAGTAAGTTCCGGTTGGTTATATAAACCAAACGTGAACAGATACAGAAAAAATATTTATTGTATAAAAATCTGCAACTGTTCAACTACTTTTGTACATAACTTCCGAATTTAGGCACTTGTCATAGCGTGGGACAAGTTTCTGTGTGCCTTCTTCATAGAAAGTTGCCGCCTGTGTATTCAACCATGTGGCAAACATGTTCTTTCAGCTCATCACCGTTGAAGTGTTGACCACCAAGGAAAGACTTTAGGTGTAAGAAGAGATGAGTCTTCTTCTCCCCTTCACGTTGCCGCCCGACCTCACAAGGCGAATGTGATGAAACAACTCTTTTCACTAGGACGTGTTTGATCATCCTCCGTAAAGTCTCGGTCCTAGCGACATTCTTCTTACACCTAAAACCTGTCCATGGTGGTCAACAGTTCGGCGATGATGACGAGCTGAAAGAACATGTTACCACATGGTTGAATACACAAGCGGCAACCTTCTACGAAGAAGGCATACAAAGGCTTCTGCCACGCTATGACAAATGCCTACAAAATTTCGGAAGCTATGTAGAAAAGTAGTTTAATAGTTGTATACTTTTGTACAATAAATATTTTTTTCTGTATCTGTACACGTTTGTTTTATATAACCAAACGGAACTTACTTTGTGGACACAGCTCGTAACATTCGTAATTGGAAGACACGTGGATATTTACATGCTGGACTTATAATTCTCACTTACTATTCCGAAATTATGTAAAAATGATTTTCTTGCGCAATTGTTTGTTCGGCTTAATGGGCCATACACGTTTTTCATCGGTATACGTATTCATTTCCTCTGTTTCGTCTTCCTTTCTTACTTGTGTGGAGTATTTGCAGTCTCTGAAATACTGTGGGAAGTCTAGTACAAATTTATTGTCACTGTGTAAATACATCACCGTATCAGTTGAAACATGTCCATAGAAAATGAATATTGCTGGGTTTGTGAGGGAATGTCTAATATTGTGCCTCCAGTTTTGTGTCGAGTAACTTGCTTGCATAATATTGCTTCTACTGTGTGTATCGATATGTGTACATAAATTTGTGAAATTTCATCTTTGGCAAAGATTATGTATCGCATAGCATTGTAGCTCGTGCAGCGGGGCAGAGGGTGAGACTTGTGGTTCAGCTCGCATAGAGAGCAGTTGTGTTGTGTATATGGCTCCGATGTAGAGAAGAGGCTGCAGTGCCAGCAAGTATATATTGCATTTCATATAATTGTGACAAAGGTTGTACCATCCTTGAAATGCAGGTAATAGCATTTCATGTAATTATGAAAAGGTTGTTGTCATTTAGATAATGTAATGGTGATTATTAATAATAAGTAACAAAGTTGACCTTTCTTTCCTGTTTCATTTTAGTAGTTAGAAGATTAACCTACTTCCTTTATTTGTGGATTTAAAGTGTAGTATTGATTTTGGTAATCTTGTTGAACAGATTTCTTTATTGGTACCATAGTAAATTATTGTTATGCAACACGGAAGTTAGTTATGATACCGAGTTTAATAATCAGGTACTGATCTGCATAAAATTCTTGGAGTCGAACATTAAGAAAGTGGTTTGTGTTTTTAATATCTTTCTCGCAGTGAAATTTTTTTAATATAATCAGTGCGTGTTTCATGCAGGTTAAAAGAACCGTTGCGCACAATCAGTTTAATCCACTGTTTCTCATTTAACAGTATATACATCAATATCAGGGCCATAATTAAACCAAATTACTGTGGTAATGAACAATGTACGTGTTCAGTTAAATTTTGATAAAGTTATCTGTTGATTAAGTGATCTTAACTGTTAAACGCCAATATATGACAACTATTTGGACTGCAACTAATACCAGATCAGGTTTTGAATGAGTAACTTTGAAATAAACTAATTTTGTTGTCTGATTAAACGATAGATTCAACATTAAGCATCACGTATATAACTTTTACAGTCCCTTTCAATTTGGAACTGAAAATGCTTCTCGTCTGGCCAGCACAAAACTTCTGGCAGTCACCCATGTTCATTTTGCTCACCGTCTTCTGTAGGGAACGGACTTAGCCGATAATTTTAGGCATTCGGAGCATGGAAGCCTTTATCTTTACACGGTGGGACTCTCATGTCGTCTGGAAGTGTTAGCTGCTGGCCAGCAAGACGGCCAAAGCTAAACAGATGCGCTGATGCCCGCGCGGCGGCTACTTTGCCTAATCTTCATTTATGCGGCGGTGCTCAGCTTTTACGATCGGGATTAGTCGGGCGGTGTTAATACAGACGCACTCATTTAATAAATAATGACTTTTGCGCTCTAAGCTTCAGTGACCTTCGCCTCTTTTTTTATTCCGTTTCACCTATAGCAGGGAATTGCGTAATTTGGATTCCGTTTTATGGCTCCATATACGCCACCAACACGCAGCTGTCGTTTCAAAGCATACGGGTCGTAATCCATATAAACAGCTCGTACCCGCCTTGCTTTCGTGTAAATGACAGCATTAACGTCTAACGAATAGCACCTAAAACGTAAAATGGCGATCCGTTTTTTTCTTATTTGATTCGAAAGAAAAAGAAGACGTTAATGTTATCATTCGAAACCATTCGCCGTATACAGCATTAATTCATATAAATAATTATTAAATTGACATTATAATCAAAGGGCCGTTAACTTTGCATTTAACCTGATTAGTGATACAAATCTATACTAACAATAAGTTCACTTCAATCTTCAATCCTATTGGACGAATCTTCATGCGCTTTTCACAGGAAACATGACCAACGTTTGGGCCAACATATAGGCGTAATTTGATCAAACTCGGCTCACGGAAAGAAAAGATATTGCCATTTTAAGTGTTTTCAGTAACTGCCGCGTGTGTTTGTTCAACTATTAAAAACTACTTCAGGAATTTGCATGGGAATTTCACAGGTAACTTGAGTGTAACTCTGTACAACATATAGACTTGCTTTCATAAAAAATCGGATCACGAAAGAAAAGAATGTCGTAATTTGAAGTTTTCTATCTACGATCGTCATGTCTGTCTGTCTCTTTGAAAATGTTTATCTCCAAAAACTACATGACGAATTTTCATGAAGTTTTCACTCGTAAATAAGGCTTTTGAAAATCGTATCAGAAAAAATAAAGATGTCATAATTTAATCATTTTTTTAAAAGCCATTGTATATGTCTATTCATTGAGGATAAACTCCAAAGGTACTACACGAACTTTCATTGGTAACCATAGGTAAATTGAGAGTAGTTTGGAGAGAGTTTAAATCAAAACCGAGAGGGAGGAAAGATATCGTAATTTGAAATTTTCTGTGTATACTAAGCTTATAAGTATGGTGTAGTACAGCAAATCTCCAAGAGTGCTATACGAAATTTTATGGGATACCATAAATCAACTGAGAGTACCTTGGGGCAACATACAATCATTATTTCACCTAAACAGAATCAGGGGAAGAAAAAATAATGCCATTTTCAGTTTCTGGTGTGTGGTATTGCTTGAATTGCAGCGTAGTATAGCAAAGATCCTATAGAGGCGCTGTTACATAACAGCAACGGTGTAGTGTCTTGATGTTGGCATCGTCCGTTGGGTCCTTTTTGAAAAATCAGTCTCGTATGATGAGGGACTATTTCTTTCTTTTGATACTGAAATAAATTATTTATCTTCTCCAGATGAATAGATTAATGATCCCCCTAAAACAAACAATTCTTTGCCAACGTTAAAATACTAAACCGCTGCCGCTGCAAGTATAATTTAACCCAGGTATGACACAAAAATATAACTATTTTACCAGCTGTATACCTCACACCTTACAATAACATGGAAAGAACAAAAAATTCTTGTTTCTGCGGGAATCATTTGAATTTAAAACAAACGCCGTTCCCTGGAGTCTACCGCTGTTTTCATTTACTAAGAATGCTTTGGAAGGAAACATAAATTTGTGTAGTTTCCTTTCTGATTTCGGTGCGTACTTATTATATCTTGAGTCCATTCTGTTTAGGAATGTCTAATGTTCAATTGGTTATTCCTTAGATTAATAGCTTAATATCGACGTAGTCTAGAATTCAGTCCATAATATGGGAGAAACACGAAAATTACATGCTTGAAACTATAAAGCGTTGTTTAAAGATGTTATGGGAAAAGGCACAAAAAATCGTTACGAGACAATGAATATGATGCTCGGAATAGGCAGTAAATGACATATAAAATTGTTGTATGTCCTGATATCATTGAAACCGCGAATATATTGTAATGGGGATGTGCGTAAGAAGAGAAACCAAGATCGCTTGTTTAAAATTGTGTTATTTATTCCGGTTTGAGCAATTATATACTGTCATATTCAAGTCCATTATTAATACATTCTACATTCTTTAAGTATTAATAGACTTCAATATGGCAGTGTATATTTCCTAAAACCGGTCTAAATACAAGAATTTTAAACAAGCGATCGTAGCACCTATCATTATTTAGAATCCCATTGATAGTTAATTATATTTCTATTTTCTGACTTGCTAGTTTCTTAAATGTTAACATGATACTGCAGTAAAATACGTAATTTAAAAGCATTATAGATAGAGTTACGCAGATATTACCGTAAACGTAAATAAATTTTTGATAGGAATATTTTTAAATCATGCTTAACGGTTCTAATTATGTGGAAGATGTCTATTAAATTACAGGTTGTTAAGAGACCTTATATTCGTTAGTTATTACGATATGATGTTATGGAATTAGATTGTTCAGTAGCACATTTTCGCATTTCGTGTTTGATGGCACTCTGTTAGTATGAATGCTAGACTGTTGAATGTTATTTTCAATACTGAATACCGCTATGTTATGAATCTGTTTTTTGTATGCGTATTTCACATCTTTCGTCTATTTAGATTGATCGCGGTTGCTATATCACTATGTGGTTTTGTCACATTATGTGTGGATCTTATTGGCTTTTTGAAATTTTTTTTTTATTTTTTTTTTTTTTATTTTTTTTATTTTTATTTTTTTTATTTTTTACGTTTATAATGATCTGTTGGCCATATGGACTTATCGTGGTTCGCTGCACATGGATTGTTCAAAATGTTCAAATGTTTGTTAAGCTTATGGGACTTAACTACGGCGTCATCAGTCCCTAAACTACTTATCAACTACCTTATACTAAAGATAGCACAAATATCCATGCCCGAGGGGGGATTCGAATCCCCGACCGTAGTGGCCGTGCAGACCGTGACTGGAGCGCCTCTGTTCCCTCGGCCACCGCGGCCGGCCACATGGATTGATGTGTGCTTCCTGTGATGTGTTGTTGTTCAGATTCTGTCCCACTCTTGTCTGTTACAACATATTTTTGTTTTTCGACGTTTCGTTTTCTGAGGTAGCCCTAACAATGGGGTGCATAATGTAGTTATATCAGTATATCGCAGGCTTCAGCTCCCAGTATGACATGAATACGTCAGACACGATTTACTTTCTTTGTCGCAGTGATGTTGAATGACATTGTCTAATACATTATCACTGTTAGTATGACGACAGTATTATTTGTTCTCCCATATGTTTTTATACGTTTGCACCTTATTGGTTACCGTCACTTCTCTTTGCAATTTTAGTTGGTGACTGTGATTTTAGTAACAACATATTACTTTTAGTCACTACATAGTCCAGGTATATCTATATACATGTTTGTATTTTTAGGGTCATTTGTAGCATTTTGCCCTCTGTTAGTCAATGATTTACTTTCTATTTTACCTTGACGTTTGAGTTTATGACATGGTCTTCTACCTTATCATGGTTATTGTGATGACAGTATTATTTGTCCTCCCGCTTGTTTATGTACGTTTACACATTATATAGTGGCCGTTACTCCCCATCACAATTTTAGTTGGTGACTGTGATTATAGTACCAACGTTTTGCTTTTAGTATATATTTCTATACACGGTTGTAATAATTTTAGGGTCACTTGTGGCATTTTTTCCTGTTTCAATTACACATGTTTGTCTTTAATTGTCGTAATTTAGAATAGTACTTTGCTTCTATAAGTAGTTCAACATTACATTTCCGTCAGGCGAAATATGTACCATGTACTTGCCAATTGTACATAGTACAATTTGTCCTTATCTATTACCTTTACTCGTCATTTTTTGTGAAGTTTTAGTGGGATGTTTTCTGTAACCTTAGTTATTTTTTGGGCTGTCCTAGGTTTTAGTGTTATGTGCCGATGCCGACAAGCATGTTAATGTTTTATTACCAAAAAACGACTCTTTAGTTGTTCACTATCATTCCCTTTGTCAGCTTTGGGATTGCAATTGTGTCTATTATACAATTAAAAAAAAATGAATGTTATTGTTGACTACTTTTGTACATTTGTACATATACATTATGTGGTATTGAATAGTAGTTTCATTCCTATATTGTAATATTGTATTTTCAGTATGCTACCATACAATACTTTTTTATGTTTTTGCCTTAGCCACTTGATTAGGTTTGATTAATACACAGGGGCCTGAAGATGGCACAGTGGAATGCCGCAACTGGTTGTAATAGAATAAATATGTCATTATACTTACGGCTGTTGGTACCTCAGTTCCTTCAGACTCTTGACCAGCCGATGTCCCGTTTCCACCACCGATGATGGATTCAATAAAACTTAATATAGCTAGGTGATGTCTTATTTCATTTAGTCCCTTCGGAGGTTCGGAGGTTCTAGTCCACCATCGAGCATGGGTGTGTGTGTGTGTTGTCCTTAGCATAAGTCGGAATAGTATTTTATCGTTTAGGTGATAGGGGGGAGGTCTGGAGCCCCAGGACCCCCCCTTTCACTATGTACTTGGATGATACAACATGTTTTATGTTTGTATAGCTTATGGGACGTAACTACGGGGTCATCAGTCCCTAAACTTACAAACTACTTATGAACTAACTAACACCAATGGCACAAATATCCATGCCCGAGAGGGGATTCGAACCCCCGACCGTAGTGGCCGTGCAGACCATGACTGGAGCGCCTCAGTCCCCTCGGCCACCGCGGCCGGCGAACATGTTTTAACACTTTTAGGGAATCAGTAGAAGACGAACTACTTGATAGCCAAGATCGCTACACCGTTCATTTATTCGGGATTACTGGTTCCGGTAAGCAGTGTTACCACACCCGAGACGCAAATAAAATTTTCAAATGTTTGTAAATCTTTCGGACCAAAGTGCGTGGTCGTCAGTCCGTAGCTTACAAACTACTTAAACCTAGGTAAACTAACGTAAGGACAAACACACACACCCATGCCCGAGGGAGGACTCGAACCTCCACGGCGAGCAACCGCACGCTCCGCAGCGAGACGCTTTAGACCGCTCGGCTACTCCACCGCGGCACCCGAGACGCGGCGGAGTGGCCGAGCACATTGAGGCGCTTTGCTCCGAAGTGTGACGCCATTCTCCGTCGGCGTTTCGAATCTTCCCTTGGGCATGGACGTTTTTGTTGTCTTATTTGTAAGAAGACTTTAACAACATACGATCTCTTTTCTCCTTTTTTTCCACACTCTCCGAAAAAAGTCTAGATCCTACAGAAGTTAATAAAATGTATCATGGCGGAGGTTGGTCACTTTCAGTAAAATCATTGTTCAGATCATTGATTAAAGAAAGCGCTAGCTCTGTATGCATCACGTTACTAGCAAGAAAAGTCTAGATCGCCAAAATTGAAATTATTTATAACGTCATTTCGGCATCTGCCATCACCTCTGAATTTGCAAAGTAATGTTCAGCATTAATAATAATTTTCAGAGAATTTATAATTGACGCTGAACAATACTTTGCAGGTTCTTAGGTGTTGACAGATGCCGAAAAGACATTATAAATACATACAATTTTACGAATTTAGATGATTTCTTTTTATTCTTATTGAGGAAAATGAAGATCTCGTTCAGAAAATTCGTCCTTTATCTACAATAATTAGTAAGTAATGGATGTTCTTTCTTCTTTATCAGTGCACTATCTTTTATTAATAATAATCTTAAAACTGACATACCTTCACCATGGAAGATACATGCACAGGCACAAGCTCATTTTAAGAGAATGTAAAAAAAAAGAGAGAGAGAGCAAATGGTGGTAACATTGCTTTCCGAAACCAGTAATCCCGAATAAATGACCGACTTAGCGATTTTGGCTATGAAGTGGTATTTCTTCCACTGATATATAATATCCGCTCTCGTGGCAACACGAGGATATTACGCACTACAGAATTTCCACAGTATTATGCAGATATGTACAGAAAGTTCACTCTAGGAGAATAGAAAGTCTGTAACATATTCGATAAAGAGTTGAGGACTTAACGATTAATTGTCAACTAAAGACGCATCGACGGTAAAGGTTTTCAGAATATCCTAAGAAGGTTGATTTGATATTCACAGGGAAGCCAAAACAGTCTTGGTCCAACGCGCCACTGGCCGCACCGAAACTAAGTTTATTGTGCGGTATCGCTCTCTGTATATCAATGCCCTTGAACAGTGCAAGGAGTCCCTTTACCAGTTGTTTATTAGACACAATTTCTTCAGGTCTGGTTGTCCCAAATGTACTGTGCCTTTTACTCTCCAATGCAATGCATTCGAAGATTAGATGTGATGCAGTTTCATCACCGTCATCACAGATTCTACATTTAGGGTCCTCTTCTGTTATTCCCATTGTATGTAGGTGTTATTGAAATTCCCATGGCCTGTCAGCAATCCAACCATGAGTCTAATCTCTCTCCTGTTCAGGCCCAGGATTGCAGACCTCCTTTTAAAACGTGACTGTGGCATCATTACCTTGCCATGTTTTTGTTCAAAGAATTTGGTCCAATATTCTACGTGCTGTCTTCTGAGCCAGTTACGTAGCTCCAATTTGATCATTGCCTTGGTGATTGTCAGAACAGGTTCCGGTCCAATAAATGGTGTGCCTCCCCCATCCTGGCTAACCTGTCAGCATGTTTGTCGCAACTGATCCCCGAGTGGCCAGGGACCCACAATAGGTTTACTCTATTGCTTTACCCTAGCTCCACCAGAACCCTGTGACATTCTGCAACAATTTTAGACCTTGTTGCAGGAGCTACCAGTGATTTCAGGGCTGCCTGGCTGTCTGAATTGATATAGATGCTACGATCTTTGTAGCACCTACGCAAATTGTCCTCCACACACGCCCCGAAGGCAGTGATTTCGACCTGGAATACTGAGGCCAGTTTCCCTAGAGAGATGACGCCCTCCAGTTTTGGCTGCATCTCGTATACCTCGGCCCCAACGCCTTGGTCTGATTTTGACCCGTCAGTGAACCAGACAATATCACCCGTACGGTGTCAAACTATTTTCTCCCACTGCTCCCTACTTCCAATTGTTATATAGAAAGGCTTGATGAAGCAGTATGGGGTTATAATAAAGTCGGCTGGCATTTCCCCAACCTTTCCTATATTTATCTCACTCACTATTTTAGTGTGTGATTCTGAATATCCCAAAGTTCCAGTTTTTGCCAGTTTTGAGTCTGTATGCACAAGACACTGCCTCCATCTTGACCCAAAGGTGTGCTGTGCTGCTAATTCCGCCTGTTATGGCTAAGCAGGCTAATCTCTGCACCTTACCCAGCTCCTTAGCAGCAACCTGCTGTTCTACCTTCTTCCACCACACGACCGCCTCATAGGTGATCCTGGGTCTAATCACTGTGGTGTATATCCATTGCATACCCTTGGGGCTCAGGCCCAAATTTTTGCCCCAAGCTCTCCTGGTACTTACAAGAGTACCTTTTGCCTTGGAGCAAATATTCCTAATGTGAGGGGTCCATCTCATCTAGGGTAACCCCTAGATATTTCACTGTCCCCTTCACAGGTAGCGCTTCATTGAAAAGATTTAGATTCCAACTTGAATGTTGGATATGCTTCTTCGTGAATAGTACAACAACAGTCTTCTTAGGACTAACCCCCAGATCGTGTTTTCTGCACCAGTCTTTAACATTGTCCAACGCACCTTGTGCCATATTCTTGACTGTGTCAGCAAATTTGCCAAGTATTACTATGACAAGATCATCTGCGCATCCTTGGCCAAATGATTCTGTTTCAAGGAAATTTACTATATTCGAACTGAGAATATGCTCCAAAATTCCAATTGGTGTAAATCACATGATTTACCTGGCTGATATGTGTGTTGGTTTGAATGTAGAGGAGCCCTACTTAACCTCCTTTCTCTAACATGCACATTAACCAGCTTTTCCAATGTCTTAAGAATGAAGGAGGACAGGCTGATTGGTCTCATATCCTTGGCCTTGGTATGACCAATTCTCCCTGGTGTTGGAATGAAGACAACCTTCACTGCCTTCCAGGCATTGGGAATGATTCCTGCTGCTAGGCTAAACCTGAATAACCTGCACAGGAAACTAATAAGATTTTCTCCCGCTTGTTGCAGGAGAGCTGGAAAGATTCCATCAGGGTCAGGTGACTTGAACAGTTGATATGTTCCCACCGCCCATCGGACCTTACTGAAATCGACATACTCCTTGGCCAAATCCCAGTCCTCTTTGCGAATACCTGAGAACCGTTGTCTCTCAGGAATCGCATTCTGGTTATCCCCCAGAGTATATTGGGGAAAGTGAGTCTTGAGGAGTAGTTCCAGCATTTCATGTACTGTCTTTGTATACTCCACATCCTCCTTCCTCAATGTTCCTCCTGGATTAGTTGGTAGCCTAGTGAGGATTTTATGAAGTCTCGCTTGAGCAGCCGTGCCCTCCACTTCCTCACAGAATACCTTCCAGGATGTCTCCTTTGCCCATCTGATGGCAAGGTTGTAATTGACAAGGAACTCACGATACTTTACCCATTGTCCTTTGCTCCTCACAAGGTTAAACAGTCTTCTTACCTGTTTGCTTTGTATTTCCAGGTTATTATTTCACCAAGGAACACTCCTCTTGTGCACTTCTTGGTGATTGAGCAGTTGTCCTGGTATGAGGTCACTATAGCAGAGGTCACGGAATCTGCTCCTTCCTCAAACTCTGCTGGATTCCTTATCGAAGTTTTAATTTCCGATAGGCTGTAGTCAAGGTCTCTCCTATATGTCTCCCAGTCCGTTTTCCTGGGATTCCTATAGGCCATGGTCTGTCTAGTTCCCATTTCAACCTTGAATTTATACACATGTGGTCTGATGAGGATGGCTCCAGGAGCACATGCCACTGTTTGACGTAACTGGCCATCATCATGGAACCAAAAGTTATGTCAATTACCTCTTCCCTTCTACTATTCCTGAATGTAGGTTCATCACCCCTATTTAGGATCTCCAAGTTGTCAGATAGGAGATATTCAAGGAGGTGCTCCCCTCTACTGTTGGTGTCCTTGCTGCCCCACAATAGATTGTGGGCATTGGCATCACATTCCACCAACAGTTCATCACCTTGCCGATGGCAGGCTTCCGTCAGTTTCCTCACTTCCAACGAAGGAGGACAGCTGTATTCGTAAGGAAGGTACGCTGAGGCCAAAACAATTTCCCTTTTGATACCGTCCTCATGTTGCTGCATCCTGATGGTCACCAGGTCCCTGGAACAAAAATCCATCATTGGTATGAAAGGTATTCTATTTCTAACATAAATGCATGTTCTGGAGTTTTTTTAGATTTCTAGCATAACTCAGCTTACCTCTAGTACCACCGAGGCCAGATACACTCCTTTTGTATAAATAGGGTTCTTGTATCAGGGCCATGTCCACCTCCTGTCTCCCAAGGCGACGGCTCAGGGCAGCAGTGGCCCCTTTACTGTGCTGCAGGTTTATCTGCAGCACTTCCAGTCCCCATCTTTCTGCCATTATTGCCTTTACGGCCTTTGATTAACCAGACGGCGACCTGCGGGAACCCTGAAAACAGTTTCAGGCCTTGCTCTCGCATTGCCTTCAGGGACTTCTCTCCGACCTCCACCACCATGTTTTGTCCTTCCGGAACGACCATTTGGTTAATTACCCTCCAATCCTCTGTCGTCTATCGAGACTTTTGGGTTCTAGACCCTAATTTTCTCGAACAGAGTCTTTGGAGAGACATCCTTAAGGATCTTTGGTACCCATATTGATACCTTTGCGGTCTTCAGGAGTTCAGCTGCTGTCTTGACCAACAGCTTCACATCCTCCCCCGGGGATATCATGGGCACCTTGTACTTAAGCCATTCTGCTGAGTGCTCCCCCTCACAGACAAAAATGAGGGCACCATGATTTAGATAGACCCTCCTGAATTTGGGCCGTGGACCAGCGCCCCCCTCCCCCCCCAAATCACTTCAAAGAGGGTCATCTGCACGAGCTCCTCCTGCTGTGAGGTGAAACTCACCAGTGGGTACCCTTCTTGGACAACCGCCTTTCTAAAGACCGAGACTGCAGTAATATAAGTTTGTTTCCCTATTTCCTGCCTCAGCCTTTTAGGATCACGCTTTTCCAGAGATGAGGGAGTCTTAGATTCCTCTCTAACCCTCTTGCCACCTGTCTTTGACGTCGAGGGGGTCTGTGTATCCCCTTCGACCTGAGGCAATTTCTCTTTCGGGGTCTTGGGCTCAAGCCCTTTTGATTCCCTCAGCTTATGCTTAGGAAGCCATTCTTTTCCTTTCTTTTGCTTCTGTTCCTTGAGAAGTTTCCTCCTCTGGGCTCTAGACAAGGCTTTAATCGTAATCTGGTCCAACTTCTCTGTTACAGTTCCCACTTCTTGCTCAGGTCTAGACCCTGATTGAGAAGTAGGAGTGCACTCCATCGGTCCTGATCCCGATGTCTGAGTATATGAGGTCTCAGATTGTCCCTCAGATTCTTTTAAAACACTTTCTTTCTCTGAGTTCATCTTAGTCCCACGAGATTTGAGGATTTACATGGTCCACACCACGATAACCCCGTGCGGTGCAAGGCTTCTTACTCAGGGAGGTCGCCCGGTATCCCTGAGGCTCCGTTCAAGACACATCCACCCATGTGCCACGCACCCCTTGGCATGGATCGCATCACAACTTGGGTTGGGAAAGGAATTGGGAAAGGACTGGGAGAAGGTAAGGAAGATGGGACGTTGTGGGACACTCTTAGTCTGACCCATCAGCTGAGGCCTTTCTCTACCTTCGGTATAGCCCTCAGCTTCACACAGTTGCGCAAGCCTCTCCACCCGCACGGACAGTGCTTCGTCAAGGTTGTGCCCCCGGAGAGGCCTAAGAAGGGTAATGATGAAACTGTTACAATTTGGCTATACTTAATCACATTGTGAAGTAGTTGGAAGTTAGTTTGAGTAGGGGAGACCGGGGCACGTTGGCCATAGAGGCAGGATGCCCAGTCGAATTAGTTCATAGAATAGACGCTAAAACGTCTTAGAAATCAATCAGAAAGTCGGTAGCTCTGTACATCTGCTTATACATGGCCAATATCGCAGGCGGCGAAGTTTTGGGCAACCTGTAGTCCTTGAATGTTTTTGTAAATGTTTCAGTAAAATTCTTCTCGTCGGTTGATGTGTTTTGCTTGCTTTATATCCCAGTAAAATGGTGGTTTTTCCGTAACAAAATTTCGAAAGTTATTTTTTCATCGGTTCTGTATGATTTTAGAGGCGCTGAATTTCAAGTTTGCGGCCCCAAAATTTTCTCACTTTTTTCAGTTTATTGCATATAGCTCGACAACTATGCGTTTCCCGAAGATATTCATTCTGAGCAAAATTAAACTAAACAAAATTTTATACAAAATGAACTACCCAAGTTTGATTTTCTGATGAGCAGTATAGGCGCTAGAACTCAATGAAGAAGAAGACACTTGCACACTTGCACGCAATACAACTCGAGAAATATAAATGTTAACAATAAGATCCCTACACCACGTGAAAGTACATTACATTTCCTACAAGGCATGTCTATAACATTCCATTTTCTCGTAATGGGGGAAGCACCAAAAAGAAAATTACCTTAAATGTGTTTTGCGCCCTATAGTGTAACGGCCCCATCCCACCTGCCTATCTCTCGCCGGCGCTATATTTTCGACGTGTTGCAGTGAAAAGTGTTTTGAATCGATTAAAGAGAAAGTATATTTGGAAAAAGACAGTATCAAATTATATTTATATCACATTAGGTACGTGTCATTGAACAGAAACCTGAAGTTACATATTAACATGAAGTAGATGTATCATGAAATCAGTGAATGACGAGTTCAGGATTGGGTCATCTGTTCCTATAGGCTTTCCATCTGGAAAAAAAGAGTGCCTTTAGTGTCACAATATGGTTACAAAAGACAAATAAGTTGTGTAGCGATACTTGCATGAAGAATTACCTGTACTGATGTCATATGCACAGTTATTTTATTCGTCTCCATTTGGGTATTTTCGGCACTGGCAATATTTTTTGGTCACGAGAAGGTCCAGGTAAAGGATCGCAAGCAACGTAAGATCCAGGTAAACTATCAGGAAATTTGCAAAGTCCAGGCTGAACAGTCAGTAGTTGATCTTCAAAATGTAATTGAATGATTAATATTATGACAGAGATAAATTGATTAATAAAGACGCATAATGCTGCAAAATATTACATGTTTTAATACCTTCTTTCACCTCAGCAGCTTCAGACAGTGGTTCTGCAAGTGGCTCGTCCAAGTCTTCTAGAAACCTTTTTGAAGTGGGGTATTCAGTCACATTGTATATTTGCGATCTTATGTCTTCCACAATTATGTCATCAGCTACTTCAATTATGGCACGCTTTCCTTCTTTCTCTAGTAGCCTCTGAATATCTCGATACGAGGATTCAATAATGATTTAGTGTCCAGTGGCTTTGAAACATGCAACGAAGGTTTGCTTGTTGTAATTAAAATGTCGTCGCCATACTTCTGAAGCAGGTGTTTTCTGATAGTGCTCTGATTTGGACATGAATCACATCCAATCTGCTCCATCAATTCTCCCAAGGTGAATTAACATGCCTCGTCGTAGTTTACTCGAAAACAGTAAATTGCTTGCATAGCATCTTCCACCTCACCTCCAGGGGGTCTACCAAATCCAAGAAGAGTCGGTGAAGCCTGGTGTAGAGTTCTCATGCGCATGAAATAGTACTGCGTATCAGTGCTACCAACACAGTAACTGGCTCTACACGTCGTACTATACTGCGCCCATATTTATTATTTAAGTTTCTCGACAGTGTGAGCACATTTTCTCTAACGGCTAATTCCTCACAGGGTATACTAAATTACGTTTTGAGGGGAGGGGCCTCGTTTATTTGTAGCTTGGCGTAGTCCAGAGGCACCTCTTATCCACATAAGAAACAGTGAGTTTTAAAGGCAAACTCAGATATAATTGATCTTACCGGTTTCGATTCAGGATTTTCTTAAGCCCTCTATAAATAAGCACAAATAGACTCTACATTTTTCATGAAACTCAATTTCAGTATTCCTCTTAAATATTAGGAACTTACCATTCTGTCTGTTCTTACTGACTTGAACGAAAGATTTCAAACCTTTTTCTCTCACAACACTCCTGTGTCCCGTCTTCTAACAGTTTGTCACAAATTACACAATCCGCATGAGACATTATGCATGCACATACAAAAAAACATGACACTGGAAAAAAAGTTGCTTCTTAAAGATTCTACCACAACACGTTCGTAACTCTGACCTGACTAAACCACCGCAAGATAAGATCAGATGGGCTGCTAGACGCTCGAAAGTGTCTGGAGGGAGATGTGGGGATGTGGCCATCAAAGGAATTGAGGGACCGTCCCGTTAGTGGGTGGGGACAGGGTTCGACCACTTTGACTCGACTGATGGACATTTAATGTATTTTCATGTGATGCAGGAGGTTTGTTACAACATTCGAGAACCCAATACTGAGCTCGACTCTCACTCATTTCATAACAAATGCTGATTCAGTTTTCTGCTCAGTGTCATGTAACTAAAATGTTCTAAATATAATTTCATAATGTTTTTTTCATACTTTCTCTTTAATCCATTGAAAACATCACTTTTCAGTGCAACATATCGAAAATTTTGCGCCGGCGAGAGATAGGCAGGTGGGAGGGGGCGTTACACTATAGGGCGCAAAAAGCTTTGCTGGTAATTTTAATTTTGGTGCTTCCCAGCCATTATGAGAAAATGGAATGTTATACTCGTTCCTTGTAGGAAATTTAATGTCCTTTCACGTGGTGTACGGATTTTGTTGATAACATGTATATTTCTCGAGTTGTATGGCGTGCAAGTGTGTATTTTTGACGTTTTCGCAGAAGGCCTAAAAATTTGCTCATTTTCATTGAGTTCTAGCGCTTATACTGCTTGTCAGAAAATCAGACATGGGTCGTGCATTTGTAGGAAACTTTGTCCACTTAAAGTTTGCTCAGAATGAACAACTTCTAGAAACGCATAGTTTTCCAGATATAAGCAAGAAGAAAAAGGTGCGAAAAGTTTGAGGTTTTTTGAGTTTTTCGTTGTGCAGCCGACCTCCTACAAGGCAGCAAACTGAAATTCGAATTCAGCGCCTCCAAAAACACACAGAACCGTTGAGAAAAAACTTTCGAAATTTTGTTACGAAACAGGCTGTTTTGAGCACCAATTGACTGGACTATTAGGCGCAAAGGTTTCTAAAGAATATAATTTATTGTAAATATGGTGATGGCGCTGGTTGACCCAGAGAGGACGGGGCACGATGGCCAGCCGAGACAAACTTTCAGGTCCTACAGCAGCTGCAATTCTTTAAACTCGATGAAAGGTTTGTTGTTTTTAATGATAACAACGTTTATATTTCTTCGAGTTTATTAAATGATTAACATAATTGTCGAAGTTAAACATACATTCGTTTCAGAGGTCAAAAGATCGTCATATTCAGGAGATAAAAAGCGTTGAATAAACGGCAACCAGAAAATTTTATTTTAATCTTTAACAGTGTCTGAGAAGTGAGAGTCACTTTCATTTCCTTGTTTTCAAAACACGAGTTACGGCTCTGGTTTAAACCTTTGTTTTAATTGTAGTATCATAAAAATGATCCGGAATTATAAAGTAATGAAACTAGAATGATTTCTGAAGATACGATGCTGAGAGCAGTTTTAGAAGTAAAAGAAAAGGAAACACCTTTGAGGACTGCTACCGAAAACTTTGGGATTCCAAGAAAATCTTTCTGAAGGTACTGAGATAAGTACAGACAGGCCTCATGGCAGTTTCCACAGGTATTTGAAACTGAGGAAACAGAAACTGAATTTAATTCCTTCCCATTGGACCAAAGCACTGGAAAGAAAAGCCGGCCGCGGTGGCCGAGGAGACTGAGGCGCTCCAGTCACGGTCTGCACGGTCACTACGGTCGGGGGTTCGAATCCCCCCTCGGGCATGGATATTTGTGCCATCCTTAGTTGTAAGTAGTTCATAAGTAGTTTGTAAGTTTAGGGACTGATGACCCCGTAGTTAAGTCCCATAGACTCTACAATCATTTGAACATTTGAACATTTTTTGGAAAGAAAATACTGAAGATAAATTAGATCACAGCTTAGAAAAGCCCTTTTTCAGAAAGGAAAGATGATAATGATGAGGAAGACTCACAGGAATTCAGTTCTCGAACTGTAAACGTTGGGTTCATCAGAGATGCCTGAAAACTGAAATCCGTGGACTATTTTATGAGTGTTAATACTGTGCTGATCCTTTATAGCTGAACATTGATTGAAGTTGACTAGTTTGTATTAAGACACTATAAATCGTAATGAGTTTAACCTGTCCTGTTGTCATAGTCCGCAATGTTAAGAAATTAACTCAGTATTCAAGTTGATATTATGTACTTTAAAGTACCCTTCTCGATAACTGTCATTTTTACTTTGATTTACTAGTTACTAAAAACCTACATGCGACAACGTGCCCCAGCCTGTGGGCCAACTTACCCCAATGTAGGGGCAGATTGGCCCGCTTGACATACGTCCAGTAAATAATTATTTTCTAATACCTAAACTGATATTTTAAGCTTAATAACTGTCATCCAGATTCAATAAAGACCTATCTAAGATTTAACAATAATATCATAAATTTAAATATGTCAAATAAATTAACATTCACAAAATTAAAAATTGCCAACGTGCCCCGGTCTCCCCTATTTATTTATTATCTCCCCAGCCCTCTCAATTTCTCGAATATAACACATTTACTGCTAATTATACAAATATTAAACAGCAATTTGCGATAATTTCTGACTTAAGTTGTTATTCTTTAGTTGGTCTATGATTTTGCAACACATGACAATTTGTGCCGGACCGAGACTCGAACCCGGGTTTGCCGCTTATCGCGAGAAAACTCATAGACCAACTAAGAAATAACAATGTCGGAAATTGCCACGAATTGCTATTTAATATTTGTGAAATTGACATTTATAACTGCTGACGATCGGCAATTTTGATCATTTAGAACAGAAGTATCATTGTACATTGGCCGCAAATGCGGCGTCGGAAATTCTGGGATGGTGAGGTTTATATTCTTCTGTGTCACTTATATTTAGCAGTTTGAGAAAATGTAGGGGGGAGCAACCTTTACGCACGCTAGTGCGAAGTTAACACCTCACTGTAACAGAGTGATCTTCTCACGACAGCTCATTTACTGTGCTTTAGTGTTGATGTGCATTTTAATATTATCTTAGATATTATTTTCAGAGAACAATTAACCACGTACAGTACTAAAACATATGTCTCAACTTTTAAATATGAGGGTGAGGCACTAAATAAGTCTCAAACAGAGATAGAGACGCCAGTACAGTAATACGTTTTACAGGCCTTTAAAACTGCTTTACTTTTCAATTGACTCCTTCTGTAAATTTGAACACCCATCAATCCAGAAGGCTTTAAAAGCCTGGAGCTTGGAATTTTTATGGCACCGTTTCCATCCTATAAGTGACGCCCTTGAGCTGTAACTTTATTTGGTTCCATAAACTGCTACAACCCACAAGACGGATGTGTTGCAGTGTTAGAGAAATACCGCTACACAGCGTGCAGTTTATACCTCAGTTTGCGACTTATTTACTGACTCACTCCAGTAAAACCCAATGCTTTCAGGCACCAGATAATGGTGATAAAGTTTACCGAAACCGGTCGTCATTGAATAAATTACTAACATACCTGTGCCTTACGTCTCTTGCAATTTCTCTTCACGCAGCAATCTCACTTACTTTTGCGGCAATGGAATAGTTCCATTATAAGCTTTCAAAAATTTAATGAGAGGAATTACATACTTGTCTTCTCTTCTTCCAGACACGTGAACATCTCCAAATATCGCACGACACTAATCGCTCAATAGACCGGCAAGCGATACGCAAAGATATATATCGTTTACTAAAAGTTGTGCAATCTCGCTACTGTGAACCTCTTGTATCGCCTCCTTCAAGACTTCAAGTGTCGCTCCATGCGTGTATCGCTTTCAATAATATATCGCTTAGCTTTCATTGTTTTAATGTGAATGGCGCCTTCCTCCACAAAAACCTACGCCTGCTTTCATATGCTTTGTACAACAAATATAGACACAGAATGTAAATATCACTACGTGAAGAGATTTGTGGTGTACATACTGTGGTAGGCCTAGTGTTACCAGGTCGAGTATGTGGATTTTCGGAACTGTATGTTACATAAATCGGGACATTGCTACTGAGGTAGGGATAATTAAAATAAACATAGTGTTGTCAATCGCTATTATTTGTCTTACTAACCACTGATAATTAATCTACAGTAGTAACCTCTGGTGCCGCTTGGGAACGGCCGCATGGTCTAAGGCGTCTTGCTACGGACTGCGCTGCCACTCCCCGCTGAAAGTTTGGAATTCTTCCCCGTGAATGTGTGTGTGTGTGTGTGTGTGTGTGTGTGTGTGTGTGTGTATGTGTGTGTTGGGCTTAGCGTAAGTTACTTTAACCATTCGCGTACAACTGGTTTCACACTGAGACCACCTTAAATTTAATTTCGGTAAAGCGGCTCAGTGGCTGCTCTGTAAGACCGCCACAGCAATGGCGTGTACTGCCCTTTGTCGTCAAGAAAATGAACTCGCTGCCGTCTGATGTATTACGTTTTGCTCGGGAAAGCAACAAAATCATTCATATGAGCAGTGTGTCCCGGTGTTAGCTGTTGCTGAGGATCGTGAGATTACGTATATTTTGTTTTCCGCTGCATTATCTTCTGAGCTGGCGTACTTCTAGTACCAAATTACGAAAGGCTATGCCTTGTAGAGTAGACCAATGTTTTAGTTTGATGCATGATTTGCGGAACTTTATGTACTGGATCAGCGGTTTCAGTACGTAATAATGTGTTCTAAAAAAAAGTGAAAAGACTCGAATACTTTTCTCACTTTAGATATTAGTTCTGTATATCATTTGTAATGTAATTAAACAAAATGAAATTGTTGCAAAACTTAGTTTGGTTCCTTTGGCTACAAAAGGGTAAGTAGTTAGTGAATACAGGGCCACAGCAGTTTGGTCGTATAGGTTTACCAAAATTTTACATCTGGCGATGCAGAGCTTTTGTTCTGGACTAAGCACAGATTAAGTTGAAACTCTATTATTTATTCATTTTCAGTTCCTTCCTTTTCAAAACTTCTTTCAATACTATTTTTTGAACAATTATATACTTTTGACGACGTTACGGCGTTCATTTTTAATGAAATAAAGAAATCGCGATTTGCGATCACTTATGGCATCATTGTACCCGGGATCCCGCGTTCGAATCCTGGTCGGGCACAAATTTTCATTCGCCGCACTTTGGTACTCCATATAAACCTAGTCAACTCCCATGAACCACAGACATTGCCGAGGTGGGGTGGCTTGCGTGCCTCAACGATACAGATAGCCGTACCGTAGGTGCAACCACAGCGGAGGGGTATCTGTGGAGAGGCCAGACAAACGTGTGGTTCCTGAAGAGGGGCAGCAGCCTTTTCAGTAGTTACAGGGGCAACAGTCTGGATGATTGACTGAGCTGGCCTTGTAACATCAGCTAATGTGGCTTTGCCAGACAGCTACTGCGAACGGCTGAAAGCAAGGGGAAACTACAGCCGTTATTTTTCCCGAGGACATGCAGCTCTACTGTATGAACACATGATGATGGCATCCTCTCGGTTAAAATATTCCGGAGGTAAAATAGTCCCCCATTCGGATCTCCGGGCGGGAACTACTCAGGAGGAATGTTTGATCCCTTAATCGAGTAGGAAAATTAGAAAATTTAAAAAGGGAAATTGATAGGTTGAAATTAGATATAGTGGGGATTAGTGAAGTTCGGTGGCAGGATGAACAGGATTTCTGGTCAGGTGAGTACAGGATTATAAATACAAAATCAATTGGGGGGATCACAGGAGTAGGATTGATAATGAATAAGAAAATAGGAATACGGGTAAACTACTATGACCAGCACAGTGATCGCATTATCATTCTCAAGATAGATACGAAGCCAACACCGACAACAGTAGTACAGGTTTATATACCAACTAGCTCTGCCGATGATGAGGAGATCGAAGAAATATATGAGGAGCTAAAGGAAATTATTCAGACAACTAAGGGAGAGGAAAACTTAATTGTTATGGGAGACTGGAATTCGGTAGTAGAACAAGGAAGGGAAGGGAAGATAGTGGGTGAATATGGTCTGGGCAAAAGGAATGAAAGAGGAGGCCGCCTGGTAGAGTTTTGCACAGAACATAATTTAGTTATAACAAACACCTGGTTTAAGAATCACAAAAGAAGGTTGTATACGTGGAAGAGACCAGGAGACACTGGGAGATACCAGATAGATTTTATAATGGTAAGACATAGATTTCGGAAACAGGTTTTGAAGTGTAGGACATACCCAGGGGCAGACATAGACTCTGACCATAACTTGTTGGTTATGAACTGTAGGCTGAAACTGAAGAAACTACAGAAAGGTAGGTAAATAAGGAGATGGGACTTGGATAAATTGAAGGAACCTGAAGTTCTTAAGAATTTCAGAGGGAGCTTCAGGCAACAATTGACGGAAACAGGGGAAAATAAAACAGTTGAGGAGGAAAGGGTAAAATTGAGAGATGGAATAGTGAAGGCAGCAGAGGACAAAATAGGTAGGAATACAAGACCTACAAAAAATCCTTAGATATCACAGGAGATACTAAATTTAATCGATGAAAGGAGAAAATATAAAAATGCAGTAAATGAAACAGGCAAAATGGAGTACAGACGACTAAGAAATGAGATTGACAGGAAGTGCAAAATGGCTAAGCAGGAATGGCTAGAAGGCAAATGCAAGGATGTAGAAGAATGTATAAATAGGGGAAAAATAGATACAGCCTACAGGAAAATAAAAAGTAACGAAAAACAGCTCTATGAATATCAAGGACACTGATGGAAAACCAGTTCTCAGCAAAGAAAGGAAAGCTGAAAGGTGGAGAGAGTATATAGAGGGGCTCTACAAAGGAAATGAACTTTGAGACACTATTGTAGGAAGGGAAGAGGATGTAGATGATGATGATGACATAGGGGATACTGTACTGAGAGAAGAATTTGACAGAACCCTGAAAGACCTAAGTCGAAACAAAGCCCCTGGAGTAGATGATATCCCGGCAGAGCTACTGAAGTCTCTGGGAGAACCAGCCATGACAAAATTGTTTCACCTTGTGTGTAAGATGTATAAGATAGGTGAAGTACCCTCAGACTTTAAGAAAAATGTTATAATCCTCATTCCAAAGAAAGCGGGTGCAGACAGGTGTGAAAACTACAGAACCATCAGTTTAATATGTCATGGTTGCAAAATGTTAACACGAATTATATACAGAAGAATGGAAAAGCTGGTAGAAGCCGACCTCGGGGAAGATCAGTTTGGGTTCAGGAAAAATGTAGGAACACGGGAGGCAATACTCACTTTACGGCTTATCCTAGAAGATAGATTAAGAAAAGACAAGCCTAAATTTCTAGCTTTTGTAGATTTGGAGAAGGCTTTTGACAATGTTGATTGGAATAAACTCTTTCAAGTTCTGAAGCAAGCAGGAGTAAAATGTAGGGAACGTAAGGTTATTTACAACTTGTACAAAAACCAGACAGCGGTTGTCAGAGTTGAAGGGCATGAAAGGTATGCAGTGGTTGGAAATGGAGTAAGGCAGGGTTGTAGCCTTTCCCCAATGTTGTTCAATTTGTACATTGAGCAAGATATAAAGGAAAGCAAGGAGAAATTTGGAGAAGGAATTAAAGTTCAGGGTGAAGAATTAAAAACATTGCGTTTTGCCGACGACATAGTAATTCTGTCAGATATAGCAAAAAACTTGGAAGAGCAATTGAACGGAATGGACAGTGTGCTGAAAGGTGCATATAAGATGAACATTAACAAGAGTAAAACTAGGGTAATGGAGTGCAATGTAAGAAAATCAGGTGATGCTGAAGGAATTAGATTGGGAAATGAAGCAATAAAGGAGGTAGATGAGTTTTGTTACTTGGGCATAAAATAACAAATGATGGTCGCAGTACAGAGGATATAAAATGCAGAATGGCAATGGGTAGAAAGGCGTTTTTGAAAAAGAGAAATTTATTAACATCGAATATTGATTTAAGCCTAAGGAAGTCCTTTCTGAAGGCATTTGTATGGAGTGTTGCCTTGTATGGGAGTGAAACATGGACGATAAGCAGTGTGGACAGAAAGAGGATAAAGGCTTTTGAAATGTGGTGCTACAGAAGAATGCTGAAGATTAGGTGGGTGGATCGCGTAACTAATGAGGAGGTACTGAACCGAATTGGGGAGAAAAGAAATTTCTGGCGTACCTTGACTAAAAGAAGGGATAGATTGGTAGGACACATTCTTAGACAACAAGGAATTGTGCATTTAGCGTTGGAGGGAAGTGTGTGGGGTAAAAATCGCAGAGGGAGACCAAGAGACGCGTATAGTAAGCAGATTCAAGTGGATGTGGGTTGTCGTTCTTATGAGGAGATGAAAAGGCTTGCTCAGAATAGAGTAGGGTGGAGAGCTGCATCAAACCAGTCTCTGGACTGAAGACCACAACAACAACAACATAAACCTAGTACAGTGATGTCATAGCAAATTGCGATTTATTTCATTAAAAATGAACGCTGTAACGTCGTCAAAAATATATAATTGTATACAAGCCGAGGCTGGGCTCCTGACGACAATTAATTGTACCTCGATACCTCATGGCCTGTTCTCCCTGATGCGGGAATAAAGTATTGTGGCTGCGAGCATTACAGAACAAAATAGGCTGTGGTAATAGGAAGGAGACAGCGTGGCGAATGGAGACTTGGGTGTGCAGGGAAGAGTCCTCTGCAGGGAGGCTGATCACTGTGTTATCGGTGGCGTAGTGGTCAACGCGTTTGCGTATTAAGTAGGAGATTCTGGGTTCGAATCCCGGCCGGGCACAAATTTTCATTCGTCGCTCATTGGTAATCCATGTAAACCTAGTACAATGATACCATACGGGATCGCAAATTGCGATTTATTTCATTAACAATCTTTTGAAGTGATGGATACAGATAATTAGCAGGGCAGACGCACGAATGTGGGAGTTGTTTCTGGAACTCAATCAGCGGCAGATACCAGGTAAAAGCTGCCTACCATCTTACAGTAAATTGGGCTATTACTACTATTTCACTGTCTAAGGTTGCACCGATGAACAAATGCTAAGAAAAAAAATCGATATTTTTCGCACTTTCTGAGACATTTATAGTGACCGTGTCAAATATCTCAAGAAATTAGCAGCAAACGAATAAAAGGTTAACAGCAAATGTTAAAGTGTAGAGGAGGACTTTCAATGGCACTACACTCGCCTCCACCTTTACTCCCTAACCCTTGATGGGTGGTGGGAGGCAACTTTGTCATCTTTTATAGGAACACCTACTTTTTATTACAGTACATTTTTTAAGGGTTCTTGTTTTTTTTTTCCTTCTGCGGACACTGCAAGTGCGGAAGGTCTGTTCAGTAACTAATTACACATGGCCCATCCACTTTGATGAATTAGCACTAAGATCTGTCAAAATACACTGCTAACTATGAAATAAGTAACACCAATACAGCTGTTGTGGAACGTAACAAACACATACACTCTTTTTTTGCTTTAAACTGAAGCGTAATTCGCCAAAACGAGTCCAGTCTGTTCGGCACATTTCGGAAGCACTCGTATTCCGACGTGGGCTTCTGTAGAGCTCCTAAAAACACAGGCTGGCGCATCCGCCATTTTCATTCCGTGCGAATGCTAAACACAACACGTAGCTTATATGAACAGTGTTGTTTTGTTCAAGTTTAGTGAAATATTTTCGAAGTGCCGGCATAGAGCCTTAGATCGTGCTACTTTGACCTTGCATTCTTTTCTTGTTTATATCGATATGTGCATTGGACACAAAAATCTCGCGTTTTCTTTACTTACTGCTGTTTTTCTTTTCTGTCGAAATAAAGAAAAAAGCGCAAGAAACATGTATATTTCTGTGATAAAAATCGCGTACTACATTTAATTATGCCGAAACCTATCATCTAGATGAAAATTTTAAGCGATCTTGGCTTGTATTTGAATAATGACTGTTAATATACGAGGTATGTTTGTCGTCCTGCAATAGGTGTTTGTTATCCTCTGTGACAAATACACCACACCTGACGGTCGTACTCACATATCTGAATGTACTTCTATTACGCTATTGAGAAAGTTTCACTAAACACAAAAACGAAAAAGAATATTAGTGTATAGGATCGAAAGTTTTCGGTCGTAGAGACACACGGTGCCTATGTTGGCAACAACCGTTGAATGTTATTGGAAAACCTAATCGTATAGAATGAGGGGAATAATCCTTTGTGTTGACAATCAAATAAATAAATAATTCTGTTCCTTCTCTAGATTGACAGGCGTTTATATGTAACAGTACTCTTGTCCTGTCAGTAATTTAATAATCCTTGTAAAGCAACAACATTAGCACACTACGCCGCCGCAGCCGTACGTAAAATTTACACAGTATTCTTTGTCAGTTATATTATAGTCTCTTATAGATAAGCGTCAATATTGACATTTAAAGACATACTTATTGTGCTCTAAAACCAGTATGTTCTGGGATGTTTTGCTGTGTTATGATATTTTGCGGCTGCTAACTCCCTACAGGCATCTTCCCTGTTAAAAGCTAGGGCCTAGTACTTTCAAAGGAGCTAAACAAAAATTTACGTTCGAATGTCACAGACGATTTTTACTATTACATATAGCTTCAAATCATAATAATAAATATTTATTTATAATACATAACTGTGGGCTAGGTCCGTGTCCCTTGTTTTTGGGCCGACAATGATCCATTTTTTCTTCCCTCAGAATCTCTCGTGAAACCAAACATTCTGTAGCCACCTCTGGAATGATCTGAGAAGTTTATTGCAGCACAACCACCCATAATGTCGTGATAAAGTGCCGTGACGGAAATCCTATAGCACCGCAGTATGATTAAGTTAAGAGCTACTGGAATGAAAATGGCGGATGCGTCAGCTTGTACTTATAGGAGCCCTAGGATTCCGAATTGGCGCGCTGTTGGCCGCACTACCCCACGCCACCTCTCCCTTCCCCTCACTTTAGGCCGATATTACACTATCAAATTTTCTTTGACAACGATTTTTTATCAAAGAAAATTTAGACGGTGTAATATAGAACTTTGGTCAAAGTTGCCTTTCGTCAAAAGTTCTTTGATCAAATCTAGAGGCCTACAGTAGATTTGATCAAAGGAAGCGTTCGCCCTATGTTAACTGCAGTGAGAAATATGACCGCTTGAATCGCTAGCATAGCACTAGTAGTTTCTGACGGACTGTTTGAAAACGTGACCGTATAATTCGTATTGTGTGTCGTCGCAACTACTACATTTATGCAGTTGTGTCAGGCAGATTAAAAAAAAAAACGGCTTCATCGAGCCGAAAGCTAGAGGACAATTGCGGAATTCGTTAGCGATCAAGTGAGTACTGGTTGCACGGCAGACGACGTAAAAAGAAAATTAATGGCTTCTGCAGCAGTTTTGCAGCTGAGACAGCAAACGTACATAATTACACTGTTTAGTTCCCTACATATATTTATTCCGACAAATACTACTTACATGAGATATAATTACACAAAATATAAATATTTCAAATTTTTTTGTTTACTCTAAGTGCGACCGAGTACTAGCAATAGGGGAAACAGGGCACAGGCTCCTTACCCGCGACAGTTGTACTGATTCAAACTCTTGCAATATTTAGAGCAGAACACCACTGCAGAAGCAAGCCTCACAAATATTGTCAGTCTTCCAAACGACAAACAAGCCTTTATTTCTAGACCCCTTTTCGAGTGGTACTGCGGCTCTCACATTATGTGTATAGTGTACTGCGGCCTAATATCACATATTTGTAGATAACGGCAAAGTACTTTTAACAAGCTACGCTGTAGCTGTCTATTATGATTGACAAAAGTACTTTACTACTTTTTTATGAATATGTCTTAAGAATACAGTACACCTTAAATTGTTGTGAGTGAACAAGCACCCATGACGTCTACAGTTTAGCTTGTCAAAAGTACTTCGCCCTTTTCCACAAATATCTGATATTAGGCCTTATTATATGATACGCCTGTGACGAGAGCCGCGGTACCCTTCGAAAACCGTTCTACGAATAAAGGCAGGTTTCAAATATCTAGCCGTTGCAATTGTTGTAGGCATACAAGCAGTCAAAGTGCGTAAATAGATATTTACAATCCATGTAAACAACAACTAATGTTAATAAGAAATACTCATCCGCCAGTTTCAATGCACTGGGACAGATTCTTTGACAAAGAAGATTAGATAGTGTAATGTCACCATTTCACTACGTCAAAGATTCTTTGTCAAAGAATACTGAACAATGATTCTTTGTCAAAGAAAATTTGACAGTGTAAAGCAAGTGCAGACAAGTGTGAAAAATTATAGAACTAACAGTTTAATAAGTAATGGGTGCAAAATTCTAACACAAATTATTTACGGACGAATGGAAAAACTTGTGCAATCCAACCTCGGGGAAAATCAGTTTGGATTTAGGAGAAATGTAGGAACACGGGAGGCATGCTCACATTACGACTTATCTTAGATTAAAGGAAAGGGAAACCTACGTTTTTAGCGTTTATCGACTTGGAGAAAGCTATTGACAATGTCGACTGGAGTACACTTTTCCAAATTCTGAAGGTATCAGGGGCGAAATATAGTGGGCGAAGAGTTATATTCAACCTATACAAAAAGCAGACAGCGGATATTACAGTTGAAGGGCAAGAAAGGGACGCAGAGTTTGAGAAGGAAGTAAGACAGGGTTGTAGAATTTCACAAATGTTGTTCAATCTGTATATTGAGAAAGCACTGAAGGAATGGAAGGAGAAATTTGGAGACGGCATTAAAGTGCAAGGAGAAGAAAGATGCTGAAGGAATTAGATTAGGTAATGACACAATAAAAGTAGTAGATGAATTTTGTTATTTGGGTAGCAAGATAACTTGTGATGGCCAAAGTAAAGTAGCTATAAAATGCAGAATGGCTATGGGAAGAAAAGCGTGTCAAAAGAAGCGAAACTTTTTAAAATCCAATATTAATTTAAATCTTAGGAAGTCCTTTCTGAAAGCAATTGTCTGGAGTGTAGCATTGTATGGGAGTTAACGTGGACGATAAGGAGTTCACATAAAAAGATGATAGAAGCTTTTGAAATGTAGTGCTACGGACGAAAGATGAAAATTAGATGGATAGATCACGTAACTAATGAGGAGGTGCTAAACCGAATCGGGGAGAAAAGGAGTTTCTGGCATATCCTGACTACGAGAAGGGATAGATTGGTTGGACACATTCTTAGACATCAAGGAATTGTCAACTTAGCATTAGAAGGAAGCGTGTGGGGTAAAAATCGTAGAGGCAGACGGAGGGATGAATATAGTAAGCAGATTCAAAAGGATATACGTTGCCGATCGTGTTCTCATATGAAGAGATTTGCGCAGGACAGGGTAGCGTTGAGAGCTGCATCAAACCAGTCTGCAGCCTGAAGACCGCGACAGCAACAACAATACTGGCCTTAGCGAAGGCTGCGGCTGTGAGCGTTCGAAGCTCTGTTCTTCCACCGTTGGAATGAAGCGAACGTGAAATATTCCACACTACGCGCTAATTCTTTATGACGCAAACTTCGGTGATCGCTTTGATAGCGAACAATATACGCCACTGCTACCACCGTTGATTGCCATAGATGAACGCATCGACCGACAGAGTATTTGAATTCATGAGTTCTATGTGGGCAGAAAAACTGAAACACTACATGAAATCTTACTATAAAATTTAATATGTGCAGTTGTTCAGCCTATTTAAAATTATAAAGCAAACCAAAGGAATGAAGAATACTTCATTCATGATTCTTTCTTCATTTCAACGCAGCCGTCACTCTCAATCAACATACAAATCCACTGTAATGTCCGAGAATGTCTTTACCTTGCTTCTAGATCTCTCTTGATTTCATAGAATTGGTCGCTTCACGTGTAATGGATAACATTAACTTTAAAGATGCCGGCCGCAGTGGCCAAGCGGTCTGCGGAGCGCCAGTGACAATCTACACGGCTGCTACGGTCGGTGGTTCGAATTCCCCCTCGGCCATGGATGTTTATATCGTCTTTAGTATAAGGTAGTTCATAAATACTTCGTAAATTTAGGGACTGATGGTACCGTAGTTGAGTCCCATAAGCCCTACAAACATTTGAACTGTAGAGATACAGACATAACATCTGAATGTTTATTGATAATAACAAAACATAAACTACATAAAAAAAGATTTGTGAGTACATTAGCTACCTCATTAAAAAAATTAAAAAGAAAAGAAACTGGAAGGCGTAAAAAACGAACAATGATGTGCCTCACTGAATAAAATTTTGAACGTCCCACTGCATGTCTCCAAGAAAAGAACGAGACCCTAATGTGATGTGTGTACAGCACCATTAGATTATTTCGAATGTAGAAGAATAATATAAAAGGTGCATAACAACAACTATTCCCAGTTTTCTGATGTAAAATGGAGCATGATAGCACACATTTTCTTAATAAAGCAACATCCATAAATTCACCGTTTTGAACTAACAATTATATGACAAAGGCTTTACGGCGAATAAAAAGCGTACTCAACGGCTCAATATTAAAACTATTAAATTAAGACAATGATCTTAGCATGTTATGACACCCAAGTGTGCTACAAACTGTTTTCTTTCTACAACATAATTATGTTTAATTACATTGCAAATTGCATACAAATCTACAAATGTTTTTAATGTGTATCAGACGCCATCTACTATAAAAGTAAGTGCAACTGTGTACGTGTGTGTGTGTGTGTGTGTGTGTGTGTGTGTGGAAGGTAGATGTGTGATTGCTAAAAGGTTGTTCGTTCGAACCTAACTTAATCGCGCGAAGTTTATTTACTAAGTAGCAGGCAGCGTCTCTGGTATTCCCACTGACCTAGCTGCCCTCCCCCCCCCCCCCCACAAGCCCCCGTCGCCAAACGGACTCCACAATGTAAAACTGAGTCCAACGCCTGCAGTGCTGAAGGCGAGGCCGAATCGTAGACTATGCAGCCATAGTCTAGACCCGACTGAATGAGGGCCTTACAGAGTTGCAGGAGTGTTGGGCGTGAGGTTCCCCAGTGTGGCTGAGACATCGTAGGATCTTGAGATGTCGCCAGCACCTTTGTTTTAGCTGGCGAAGGTGCGGCACCCAGGTGAGATGGTCATCAAACAACATTCCTAAGAATCTGTGTGTCTCTTCGACTTGTAGCAGGTCTAAATAAAGTTCGAGTTCCGGGTGTACTGCCCGACGTCGACAGAAATGCATCACACGGGATTTGGATGCAGAAAATTGAAAACCGTGGGCAAACGCCCATGACAGTACCTTTAGAATTGCTATCTGCAACCGCCGTTCAGCAACGCCGACGCTGGAGGAGCTATAATATATGCAAAAGTCATCGGCATACGAGGAGGTAGAAACCGAAACTCTACAGCTGCAGCAAGACCATTAATGACAACTAAAAAAAACGCTAAGAACGTAACCCTGTGGGACTCCGTTCTCTTGACAAAGAGATGAGCTGAAACAAGAACCAACAACAACCCGATAATAACGCAACAGTAGGAAGTTCTTAATGAATATAGGAAGTGGACCCCGTAAGCCCCAACCGTACAGCATAGACAGGATAATTATGATAGCACCAGGTAGTGTCGTATGCTTTCCGCAGGTCAAAGAATACGGCAACCAGGTGTTCGCGGCGAGTAAATGCTGTAGGGATGGCCGACTCCAATGACACGAGATTGACGATAGCGGAGGGCCTTGACGGAACCCACCCTGTTGCGGCGCCAAGAGTCCCCAGTCGTCAAGGCTACATATGAGCCTCCGACTCACCAACCATTCGAGGAGCTTGCATGGAACGTTGGCGAGGCTGATCGGGCGTTAACTATCAGCCACCTGCGGATATGCCCCAGGTTTAATCACCGGAATGATAATGCTATCCCTCCAGGAGGACGGAAAATCACCCTGAAGACATATACGATTAAACAGGGAGAGAAGTTGGCTCTTGGAGTCCACTGATACGTGTCGGAGAAATTGACTGTGAATGCGATCGGGTCCAATGGGAGGTATCTGGGAACTCACACAGAGCACCTTCAAACTCCCACTCAGTAAATGGGACGTTGTATGGTTCCCGACGTCGCGTTAGAAATGTAATCTGATGGCGCTCTGCTCGCTCTTTAAGGGTGCGAAAGTCTGCAGCAGCAGTTTCTGATGTGCGTGTTAAATGATCTGCCAGGTGTTCAGCGACGGCGACAGGGTCAGTACACGGCGTACTCTGAACGCTGAAGCACGGAATTCCCGCTGGTGGGTGGTTCCCGAAGAGGCGTCGAACTTGCGATCACACCTTGGAAGGAGAAGCGCGGGAACCATTGGAGGTGACGTACTTCTCCCAGGACGCTCTTTTACTTTCTTGGATCAGTCGCCGGGCCCATGTCTGGAGACGCTTGAAGGCTACAAGATGTTAAACAGAAGGGTGACGTCGGTGGTGCTGTAGTGCTCGACGATGTTCCCGGATGGCCTCAGTGATTTCTGGTGTCCACCAGGGCACCGACAGATGATGGAGCGAACCGGGAGTGGTGGGAACAGAGATTCGGCTGCAGAAATGATGGCCTCGGTGAACTGCTGAATGGCAGCATCAACATCAGCCAAAAGGGGAGAGGAGATCACTGTGGCTGAACTTGCGACCACACCTTGGAAGGAGAAGCGTGGGAACCAATGGAGGTGACGTACTTCTCCCAGGACGCTCTCTTACTTTCTTGGATCAGTCGCCAGGCCCATGTCTGGAGAAACTTGAAGGCTACAAGATGTTCGACAGAAGGGTGACGTCGGCGGTGCTGTAGTGCTCGACGACATTCCCGGATGGCCTCAGTGATTTCCCACCAGGGCACCGACAGATGATGGAGCGAACCGGGAGTGGTGGGAACAGAGATTCGGCTGCAGAAATGATGGCCTCGGTGAACTGCTGAATGGCAGCATCAACATCAGCCAAAAGGGGAGAGGAGATCACTGTGGCTGAACTTGCGACCACACCTTGGAAGGAGAAGCGTGGGAACCAATGGAGGTGACGTACTTCTCCCAGGACGCTCTCTTACTTTCTTGGATCAGTCGCCAGGCCCATGTCTGGAGAAACTTGAAGGCTACAAGATGTTCGACAGAAGGGTGACGTCGGCGGTGCTGTAGTGCTCGACGACATTCCCGGATGGCCTCAGTGATTTCCCACCAGGGCACCGACAGATGATGGAGCGAACCGGGAGTGGTGGGAACAGAGATTCGGCTGCAGAAATGATGGCCTCGGTGAACTGCTAAAAGGCAGCATCAACATCAGCCAAAAGGGGAGAGGAGATCACTGTGGCTGAACTTGCGACCACAACTTGGAAGGAGAAGCGTGGGAACCAATGGAGGTGTCGTACTTCTCCCAGGACGCTCTCTTACTTTCTTGAATCAGTCGCCAGGCCCATGTCTGGAGAAACTTGAAGGCTACAAGATGTTCGATAGAAGGGTGCCGTCGGTGGTGCTGTAGTGCTCGACGACGTTCCCGGATGGCCTCAGTGATTTCTGGTGTCCACCAGGGCACCGACAGATGATGGAGCGAACCGGGAGTGGTGGGAACAGAGATTCGGCTGCAGAAATGATGGCCTCGGTGAACTGCTGAATGGCAGCATCAACATCAGCCAAAAGGGGAGAGGAGATCACTGTGGCTGAACTTGCGACCACACCTTGGAAGGAGAAGCGTGGGAACCAATGGAGGTGACGTACTTCTCCCAGGACGCTCTCTTACTTTCTTGAATCAGTCGCCAGGCCCATGTCTGGAGAAACTTGAAGGCTACAAGATGTTCGACAGAAGGGTGCCGTCGGTGGTGCTGTAGTGCTCGACGACGTTCCCGGATGGCCTCAGTGATTTCTGGTGTCCACCAGGGCACCGACAGATGATGGAGCGAACCGGGAGTGGTGGGAACAGAGATTCGGCTGCAGAAATGATGGCCTCGGTGAACTGCTGAATGGCAGCATCAACATCAGCCAAAAGGGGAGAGGAGATCACTGTGGCTGAACTTGCGACCACACCTTGGAAGGAGAAGCGTGGGAACCAATGCAGGTGACGTACTTCTCCCAGGACGCTCTCTTACTTTCTTGAATCAGTCGCCAGGCCCATGTCTGGAGAAACTTGAAGGCTACAAGATGTTCGACAGAAGGGTGCCGTCGGTGGTGCTGTAGTGCTCGACGACGTTCCCGGATGGCCTCAGTGATTTCTGGTGTCCACCAGGGCACCGACAGATGATGGAGCGAACCGGGAGTGGTGGGAACAGAGATTCGGCTGCAGAAATGATGGCCTCGGTGAACTGCTGAATGGCAGCATCAACATCAGCCAAACGGGGAGAGGAGATCACTGTGGCTGAGGAATAAGCTGGCCAGTCAGCCCTATGGAGTGCCCAGCGAGGCAGGCGGTCGGCAGGCAGACATTGTGGGAGCAGCAGGAAGATAGGAAAGTGGTCGCTGCCACACAGGTCACTGTGGACTCTCCAAGTAAGATTTGGAAGTAGGCTTGGGCTGCAGATAAATAAGTCTATGGCAGAGTACGTCCCATGCATGATGCTAGGAGCACCAGTATTTACTAGGCAGATGTTCTGTTGGGTCTGTAGAGTCTCAATGACTCAACCCCGTTCCGAGGTCTGTGTGCCAACCCATAGAGTGTGGTGGGCGTTAAAATCCCCCAAAAGAAGAAACGGTGGTGGAAGTTGGGCGACCATGGCAGTGAGGTCTACAGGAGAGACCGCATCATCTTGTGGAAGGTACATTGAGCAGATTGTAAAATATTGTAATACCCGGAGCCTAACAACAACTGCCTCTAGAGGTGTTTGAAGGGGCACAGCAGCACTGGGGACAGAGGCCAGGATGTAGATGCATACGCCAACGGAAACTCTGTTACAGACAGTACAGTTTTTAAAAAAAGCCCCAATAGCCTCGGAGGTCAGGGGTCCACTCGACAGGGAACCACGTTTCCTGCATAGCTAGGCAAATCGCAGGGAAGCAGGCTTCTTGGAAAACAGCTTCCACTCGTTTCTAACACTATACGTAGGTGTAGACCAGATATGGCTCAAATTCAAAGAAGTGCTATCGACACCAATTGACAGTTTTATACCAAATAAATTAATAAAAGAAGGAGGCGATCCCCCTTGGTACACAAAACAGGTCAGGACACTGTTGCAAAAGCAAAGGAAAAGGCATACTAAATTTAACACGAAATCCCCAGGATTTGCGATCGTACTCAGAAGCTCGAAATTTAGCGAGGATTTCGATGCGAGATGCCTACAATATTTATCACAACGAAACTCTTTCTCGTAGTTTGACTGAAAACCCAAAGAGATTTTGGTCATATGTTAAATATACTCGGGGCAAATCAGAAACAATACCTTCAATAGTAATGGCGATCCTGCCGATGACAGCGCTACTAAAGCAGTGTTACTAAATTTAGCTTTTAGAAACTCATTCACCAAAGAAGACGAAACCAATATTCCAGATTTCGAATTACGAACAGATGCCGTAATGAGTAACGTAGAAGTAGATATCATCGGAGTAGTGCAGCAACTAAAATCACTTAACAAGAACAAGTTTTCTGGTCCTGATTGTATACCCATTAGATTTCTATCTGATTATGCTGAAGCGATAGCTCCTTACTTAACAGTCATATACAACCGCTCTCTCATAGAAGGATCTGTACCAAAAGATTGGAAAGTTGCACAGGTCACACCTATATTCAAGAAAGGCAGTAGGAGTAAGCCACTAAACTAGAGGCCTATTTCATTGACGTCAATTTGCAGCAGGGTTTTGGAACAAATCCTGTATTCAATTATTATGGTCTCGAACAGAACGATCTATTGACCCAAGGTCAACACGGATTTAGAAAATATCGTCATGCAAAACACAACTAGCTCTTTATTCACACGAAGTGATGGGTGCTATTGACAAAGATTCGCAAATCGATTCCGTATTTCTTGATTTCCAGAAAGCTTTTGACACCGTACCTCACAAACGGCTTTTAATCAAATTGCATGGTTAGGGTATATCGCCCCAAATTTGCGATTGGATAGGGAATTTCTTGTCAGAGAGGACACAGTTCGTAGTAATCGATGGTAAGGCATTGACTAAAACAGAGGTGATATCGGGAGTTCCACAGGGTAGTGTTATTGGTCCTCTGCTATTACTTATTTACATAAACGGTTTAGGGGAAAATCTAAGTAGCTCTCATAGGTTGTTTGCAGATGACGCCGTCATGTACCGTCTAGTAAAATCATCTGAAGATCAAAACCAACTGCAGCACGATCTGAATAAGATATAAGTATGGTGTAAACATTGGCAATTGACTCTAAATAATGAGAAGTGTGAAGTCGTCCACATGAGTACGAAAAGAAATCCGTTAAACTTTGTTTACAACATAAATCAATCAAATGTGAAGGCCGTAAACTCCACAAAATACCTAGGAATTACTATTACTTCAAACCTAAACTGGAAAGAACACGTAGATAATATCGTGGGAAAGGCGAACCAGAGACTGCGTTTTATTGGCAGGACCCTTAAAAGATGTAACAGAACTACAAAAGAAACTGCATACACTGCGCTTGTCCTTCCATTTTTGGAGTATTGCAGCCCAGTGTGGGATCCTTATCAGGTGGGTTTGACGGAGGACATCGAAAGAGTCCAAAGAAGGGCAGCTCGTTTCGTATTGTCACGATACAGGGGAGACAGCGTTACGGAAATGATACAGGATCTGGGATGGGAATCATTACAACGACGGCGCTTATCGCAGCGGCGTGGGCTACTTGCGAAACTCCAATCGCCAACATTCTCCTCCGAATGCGAAAGTATATTGTTGACTCCCACGTACATAGGTAGAAATGATCATCAGAATAAAATATGAGAAATCAGAGCTCAAACAGAGAGATTCAGGTGTTCTTTCTTCCCGCGCGCTATTCGAGAATGGAATTGGAGATAAAAAGTATAATTGTGGTTCGATGAACCCTCTGCCAGGCACTTAAATGTGAATTGCAGAGTATTCCATGTAGATGTAGATGTAGAGTAAATTCTGCAGCTCAGCCAGGTCGGAAAAAACACTGCGATTCCACTGCAGGATGTCTATTGTTGGTGCTGAACAGCCAAATTGTCGCAGATAATCAGATTATTCCGCAGGGGCACCTGCTGCCGACTCCACTGGATCTGCAGTTTCGCGAATCATTAGTTCAGGTGACCCTAGTATGACGAGATCCTCGGAGGACCCGAGGATCTCTACCTCATCGTCAGAGGCGAAAGATGTGATGGAGCGTTCCTTTCGAGTCACTGACGATTCCTCCTTTGTGTCCTTCTTCTTTGGCTTCTTTTTGCCCTCTCCCTGGCCGTTTGGTCTAAAGGCCTGGAAGGGCTTCCCGGAAGTGGCATCAGTGACCGTCGAAGAGCCAGGAGCCCTTCGACTAGCAGGTTTTGGATCCTTTAGCCAAATGCTGGGATCTTTTGGTGCACCCTGGGAATCTCCAGATGGGAGCGTCCCGAAGGACCCCTTCCGAGGGAGAGGTGCCGAAAGAAGCTGTTGCTTCTCCGGCTGGGGGTTGGGGACTTGTGTCCCTGATGGTTGTGGGGAAGTACCCCACACAAGAGGTGCTGCAGCAACAGATCGAGTGTCGCCCCCACCTAACGAGGGGGCAGTCGTAGTTTTATGGCCTCTAGGGCCCACAGGAGGAAGCGATACCTTGTTAGGAGTTGTACCCATAGTGCACGGGGACGACGTTACTACTGCAAAAGATGTTCACCGGATGGAGCCACTCATATTTCTTTCTTGCCTCATTGTACGATATCCGGTCCAAGGTCTTGATTTCTATTATTTTTCGTTCTTTATGTAGAACGTTACATTCCGGAGAGCACAGTGGATGCAGCTGATTACAGTTCACACAGACGGGAGGTGAGGTACATGGAAAGTCCGGATGAGATGGACATCCACATTCCCTAGATGTGGGGCTGGAAGTGCACTGAGAGGACATATGCCCGAACTTCCAGCACCTGAAGCACCTGATAGGGGTGGGATGGACGGTTTGACGTCGCGCCAGTAAATCATTACCTTGACCTTATCAGCCTTCGAAGGCCAGGATGAATGCATTGGTGGAAACCCTGTTATCTTTTGGTCCCCTATAAACACGTCTCACAAGGTGAACACCTCTGCATTGCAGGTTTGTATGTAGCTCTTCATCGGTCTGTGGCAATAAGTCTAGGTGGTGAATAAGACATTTGGACCTAATTGAGAGTTTTCGTAGGCCAATAATGCCCTGTACTGGGCTAGGGATGCCGCCAGTACCAGAACAGTCCCACTTCTCATTTCTGAGAAAGACTCCACCTCACCATACTTGTCCTCGAGGTGGTCAATGAAGAACTGTGGCTTGGTAGATAAGAGTCTCCATCAGTCCGGGAAAATACTAGGTATCGCAGCGAGTACGGATCTGAACAGCGTAAAGCTTTGTGTTCTTGCCATGGCGTTGCCAGGGAAGGGAACGACTTAGGATCGTATGCTGTAGCATCAAAACCTGAATTTCCACGCTTAGAAACGGCGATTTTGCGACCACTCACACTATTTACTGCTCTTTTATTTTCGTCCCACGAGCATCTAGAGAAATGTCCACCCAGGCAGAGCCCCGCTTTCCTGTGTTAGCCTTATACAACTGAGGTGCGGCAGGTTCCTCAGAGGTTGCTTGCTAGCGACTGTTCAATCTCAAGAGCCATGCATCTCCTCAGCAGGTAACACACCTTGAGATTGAGGTTCTTTTTATAGAGATTTGTACCGTCCTCGCGACCCGGTCGATTAAGCCAAGATCCACGGGCTCTGAAACGTACAACGTTCCATTTTCGCACCGAACGATGGACGTTGAAGTACGCACAGAGCTTACGGTATAGTGGACTGTTGGTGCAGCTCAGGACCCCGGGTTTGCCAATCCTGTACTCAGCAAATTAATGCTGAGCCTCTAAGGGGTAGATCGCAGCAGTCTACAACATAGCCCTTGCGGAAACTTACGATCGCAGCCACAAAAAACGAAAGATTTAAACTAAGAAAAAAAGAGAAGAATACGAAATAGACGCGTGCCATCAGCTTCCCGCGCAGACCGGCAGCCCAGGCAGATGCCGACAGCCTGCGCATGCGCCGTCGAGCTCGCACCTCGGGCGCGGTGAATCGCGTCGCTAATGACGCAGATATTAGCGTGCCGTCGCCCGGCCTGCGCCGGTCAGCGCCGCCGCGGTTGCCAATATTGCCTGCCGGCACAAAAAGCGGCGGCCATGACTCTACTGTGCCCCGGCCTGCTTCCACCCCACCGCCGCTGCCGTCGAGGCGCCACAGCTTATTATTGCCCGCCACCCCCTACTCCCGGGCACAGCCGCAGAGTTAGTTCCACGCCATTTGACCTCGCGCGCGGCGCTCCGCTGCCGCCTCGGCGCGCCGCGCCGGACCACCGCAATACATTTTTCCGTTTTCCGCTTCGCGCACCGCCGCTCGCTTATCTTGGCGCGCCAAGCTTGTACCGCGCGTACGAGCCGAGCGAGGAGGATTCTCGTTGCGGCCGCAGACGTTTCTACGACGCTGCCCAAATGTTAACTCTGCTGTGGGATTTCATTTCGCCATTAGCGGACTTGTTTTACGACTTCCGGATGTTTTAACTGTTGCAGCAGCGGCGACAGAATATCCCAGAGCCCTAAAGCATTTCTAAAACACCAGCCGGATTACGTCACTTACAACCACAATTTGGTAAAATGGTGGTGTCAATAATCGCTTCTAGCTTGCTACAATATCAATCCTTGCCCAAGAAGAAAGAAACATTATTCATTGAATCCGGAGCATACCGTATCAAGAGTATTCTAGACTACCTGATAAAAGGGCGTTTCTTGAGCATTTATCTCTTCCAGTAATCCATTAGTCCAAATACGCTCCTGGAAATTGAAATAAGAACACCGTGAATTCATTGTCCCAGAATTGGGAAACTTTATTGACACATTCCTGGGGTCAGATACAACACATGATTACACAGACAGAACCATAGGCACATAGACACAGGCAACAGAACATGCACTATGTCGGCACTAGTACCGTGTATATCCTCCTTTCGCAGCAATGCAGGCTGCAATTCTCCCACGGAGACGATCGTAGAGGTTCTGGATGTAGTCCTGTGGAACGGCATGCCATGCCATTTTCACCTGGCCCCTCAGCTGGACTAGCGTTCGTGCTGGACGTGCAGACCGCGTGAGACGACGTTCAGCCTGTCCCAAACATGCTCAATGGGGGACAGATCCGGAGATCTTGCTGGCCAGGGTAGTTGACTTACACCTTCTAGAGCACGTTGGGTGGCACGAGATACATGTGGACGTGCATTGTCCTGTTGGAACAGCATGTTCCCTTGCCGGTCTAAGAATGGTAGAACGATGGGCAAGATGACGGTTTGAATGTACCGTGCACTGTTCAGTGTCCCCTCGATGATCACCAGAGGTGTACGGCCAGTGTAGGAGATCGCTCCCCACACCATGATGCCGGTTGTTGGCCCTGTGTGCCTCAGTCGTATGCAGCCTGATTGTGGCACTCACCTGCACGGCACCAAACACGCATACGACCATCATTGGCAACAAGGCATAAGCGACTCTCATCACTGAAGACGACACGTCTCCATACGTCTCTCCTTTCACGCCTGTCGCGACACCACTGGAGGCGGGCTGTACGATGTTGGGGCGTAAGCGGAAGACGACCTAACGGTGTTCGGGACCCTAGCCCAGCTTCATGGAGACGGTTTCGAATGGTCCTCGCTGATACCCCAGGAGCAACAGTGTCCTTAATTTGCATGGAAGTGGTGGTGCGGTCCCCTACAGCACTGCGTAGGATACGACGGTCTTGGCGTGCATCCGTGCGTTGCTGCTATCCGGACCCAGGTCAATGTGCACGTGCATCTTCCGCTGACCACTGGCGACAACAGCGATGTACTGTGGAGAGCTCGCGCCCTACGTATTGAGCAATTCGGCTGTACGTCCACCCAGCCTCCCGCATGCCCACTATACACCCTCGCTCAAAGTCCGTCAACTGCACATACGGTTCACGTACCTGCTGTCGCGGCATGCTATCAGTGTTAAAGACTGTGATGGAGCTCCGTATGCCACGGCAAACTAGCTGACACTGCGGCGGTGCCCAACCGCTGCGCAGCTAGCGCCATTCGACGGCCAACACCGCGGTTCCTGGTGTGTCCGCTGTGCCGTGCGTTTGATCATTGCTTGTACAGCCCTCTCCGTAGTGTCCGGAGCAAGTATGGTGGGTCTTACACAACGGCGTCAATGTGTTCTTATTTCAATTTCCAGGAGTGTATTCCTATCTGAGGTGCGCCCCTTGGCTAATGACTCAGCCCCCACCCCAAAACTGCGACTCCCCCTCCGACACCCGAGGGATTAAGGTCATGTATTCCTAGTTTATTACCTAATAAAGATTATTTTGCCATTTAATAATAAAATTAAATAGCTTGTAATTCACCTTTTGTGAATTGTTTTATAAACCCCCTCCCCCTGGGCTAGCGAAAGGTACTAATTCTTCACCACACCCTCACCCATCAGTTTCAATGACGCTGTTTGCGTCATGACCCTCCCCCCAACCCCCACCAACGTTTTGCGCACCTCTGATTCCTATTCATCTCCTTCATATACTTCTGTCTCTTCCAACGCCACCTCTTCTTTCTCCTATTCCGCTATCTTCTTCTTCAGCTCTCTAGCCACCAATCCATTCCTGTAACTCTGCATCATCTCTCCTACTCTGACAATCTTCTTCTATCACCTCCCGTCTGTTTCTCATTTCATACTTCCATCAGCTGTGTATGAAATTTTACATATATGTGCCGCATTTCATGGTAATCGGTCACAAATAGTCGAAGTGTATATTAGGTAGTCACGCACTATGGCTTTTCTGCTTGAGCACTCGTTAACGGTAAATTTCTGTAGAACCTACGGCACCTCAGGTGTATCATACATTCCCAGGTTGTTGTTAAGTTCGTGGCAGAAAAAGCAAAAGCTGTACTGTATTCTAATAAAGCACTGGTTATATGGAAGAAAGAAATTAATGAAAACTTAATTGAAATCATCGGAGTAATATTTTTCTACTTTAGTAGTAGTTGAACTACAGCAAGAGGACTAACTGTGGAAGAGACACAAGGAAGGTAAACCAAAAACGATGGAACCCTCGCAACTTGCCTAGCTGCTCGTGGTATCGAAGTTAGACGAGCAGTGAATAGCGTTGGTAGACGACAAACCATCGTCCCTAAGTGTAAACGAGCGGAGTTCGATGCAACGACATAGGACTTACTCTCGCCACACCATTGGAGCATCATAGGGCTCGAAATCAGGGAAAGACATATGCTCCAAGATTTTGGTATGTGCCAGGAGGGATGCTGAATCGTTGATGACCACTGGGCCAGTAGTTTCAGTTGAACACCTGGGCGACAAGTTCGGAGAAGTTCAGAGGATTTCAAATATGAGATCAAGATCAGTCCTGAAAATGACGTCGTCCCCAGTGCAGTCATGAGCATTGCTGCCCTGTAACAACCTGAGTGATGTTCCTGTTACCACCATTTCCCACAAGAGGTTGAACATGGTTGAAGGAAAAATATTCGATACAGACCAGGTACTGCAGTAGCTGATGGATTACGTAAAAATGTAGAGCGAGGAAGGTTCCGCGTTATTCGGCGTGTTTATAGGGGTTCCAAAGGACGAAGGGGTCACTACTGGTGCCTTCATCTTGACCAATGAGGGACACCCACTGCAAGGGGGTGACCCTATGTTTCTCCCACTATGCGCTGCTTAAAGTGATGGAAATGTGGGCACACGTTCTCCCACCTGTCAAGAGTGCGGAAATGTGTAACATCCACATCCAGACGCCTCTTCTACGCCTCTTCCAGTCTGTGTTATCTCCAACCAGCACCACTCCCCCTGCTCACCATACTGTATAGTTCTTCACAATGAATGGAAGATAACGGAGTTCAGGAGCCTGGACAGGTTCTCATATTCAAAGATCCATCACCATCTCTGTTGACCACCTTCCAATCTACCAAAGTACGTCTTAAGGCCCAACAAATAACGCCTGCTCCTGTTGACCAAAAGTAAATAAATTGGGAGCAATAACTCCCCAAAGACTGGGGATACCGCTATCAATTCCTGAGCCAGAGAAACACCCTCCACCTCTGGCTCCTCTCGCAAGGAAGGGGTCTCTCAGAACCGTTCGTTCGGCGGTTTCTCCCAATGTAACAGTGGACACATTGAGTGGCTACAAGAGGCCTCAGCGCCTCACTACATCCTCAGGACTGAGCCAGTAAAGCCTTACCATCAAGAGAAACGGAAGGACCAGTGAAAGAAGAAGAACAACAGCAGAAGATAAAAGAATCCCTTGTAGCTACCATTACACATTCTCATACCTCTGTGTTTTAGCATGAGATGGAGATTCGTACAACCCTTAGGACTTGGCAAATGCCGAGACGTAGAAAGCAATGGATATTGAGGCTCAACCCCCCGCAGTGAGCGACAAAAGATAGTTCTACAGAACCTACTCCAACATTAGTATACTCTGTAAGTCACGAGACACTCTGTTATGCGATGGAACTGCGGCAGTTTCTCAAGCCAACTGGCCGAGTGGCAGCAGTTACTCTGCCGCTATCCTGCTCTCTGTGTAGCGCTACAAGAAACCTGGTTTTCCGCATAGCAGGCACCTGCCATTTGTGGCTATTCGGGCTGATATACAATCTGTGCAACCTGCGGTAGAGTATCCGGAAGCGTCTGTGTCCTCGCCACTGTACCTGGTGCCCCTGCCTCTTCACACGGCGCTCGAGGCAGTGTCTGTGAGAATCTGGACAATGCAGGACATCACTAGGTTTCCTTAGGTGCCACCAGACAATATTTACAATGTTGAGGCCACTGTCCCTGCTGTATTGATCGCCCAACTTCTGCTGCCATGTCCTCTTTTGGGGATTTCCATGCCCACCATCTTTTTGGGGTGGAACCCAGACCTCAAGCAGCGGTAAGGATGTTGAGACACTCTTGGTACAATAGGACATTTACCTCCTCAACACCGATGCTCACGCGTATTATAGCGTTGCCCATAGCATGTAGACTGGATTTATAGCAAAATCCCTCACCATTGTCTTAGTTGTAGGCTCCACGATGACCTTTCCAGTAGCGACTACATTCCCCCTCATTTTGTGGCTCATGCAGTTTCAGTCCATAGACTTCCCGCCCCCACAATGACTTTTGGTAGCGACCATATTCACCTTATTTTGTCGCTCATGCAATTTCAGCCTGTAGACAGCCTGTTCTGATGACCTCTCTATGGGGCTGGCTGGCAGGGTTACATCTCGGCTGCTGTGTTCCTGCTCTGATACCAGACGACAATGTATGTCTGTTCTACATATCACTGAGGCTATTGTTTCTGTCTTCGAGGCAACCCGAAAACCACTGGCTCATTAATGGCAAAAGTGCTTGCCTTGGTGGACTCCAGAGGTCGCTGACGCCATCAGGGAACATCATAAAATGCTACAGTGCCATCGTTCCCTTAGACATTTTTAAGCATCACTGGCCTGCTGATCCAGCAGAGTAAGCAGGACTCTTGGAAGGGGTACGTTGTCACCATTGGTTCTTCCGCCTCTCCGCCTCTCTCTTCTAATACCGTCCAATAGTCGAAATCCCCTGTCCCCATATTCGCAATTACCTGTTCCCAGCAATATCTCTGAGCATTTTTTTGGGCTCACTTCACAATTATACAAGGTGAGCTCCTCTTTCATTCCTTTACCCAGTTAATACTCGCCTACTATTTTTCCTTGTTTTATTTATCCTGCTACCGATATCAGTCCTCCATTACAACACGTTCTCTGCTCCCCTAACTGAATTGATTCTTTCATCTCATCCTATATTTTTCTATGTCCTCATTATTGGGAGAGCTAGAAGGCATATAAATTTGTAGTCCTGTCGTCGGTTTTGAATTCGTATCTCTCTTGGCTTTGATGATGCGTCCACTATGGTACTAACTGTAAATTACTCGCGTTCCTGTTTCATTATTCGATAATTTCCCGCTTTCCACCCCAACTGATTTTGTATTTATGACTCATTGCTCATCTGATCAGAAATATTGTCCGTCATGGCACGGTACTTGAAACACAACATATATAACTAGACCCTAACAAATTTTCTTTTAAAATTTTCTACTTACCTAACAAATTAAAAATAGGGAAATCCGTACTCTGATTTGTAGACTGTCATTTCCTCTTCTCTCTTTCCCCTCCCTCCTCTTTCTTTAGTAGCCTCCATGAGGAGATACGAATGGTGGTCTATTTCCCTCTCGAATATTTTACTCAGGATTACGTGATCAACGTTTATTCATACAGTATAGCTATATGTATTCCGTGAAAATAATGACTGTACAATTCCCTTTCTTTCAGTTGTACACAGTAACTGAAAACCACACACACACACACACACACACACACACACACACACACACACATATATATATATATATATATATATATATATATATATATATATATATATATATATATATTATGGATTAATCTAAAACTAATGATAACTTTTATTCGCTAAGCTAACAAAGGGAATTATAGTATATGACTAAAGATAGACATTATCATGCTTGTTGGCAAGTTCAACGTATACACATGAATTATATAATCAAAGGAGGGAGACATGCAAAATAATTGTTAGTGATATCTTAGCAAATATGGAACTACTGTGTCATAATATAAAAACTATATAGAAATAAAATATATCATAAAATTCGCATAAAACATCTAAAAAAAATAACAGTCACAATATGAAGAAAAGAAAAGGTAACAAGTAAGAAAACACTGTAACATGCAACTTATTACCATGTGCATAGTACAAACTCCGCCCAACAGATTCGTAGTAATGTGCTGATTATTCAAACAATACAAGATTTCAACGTTAAGACAACGAAGAACTAACTGAAACATAATTGAAACACAAGGCACCAAAGACGACAAATGACCCTAAAATTAGATCCATATATAGAAATATAACACATACTGTGCAAATATTAAAAGCAATACTTTGGTACTATAATCATAATTCCAACTAAAATTATGAAGACGAGTAAAGGCTTCTAAATGGGGTATCAATGTAACACGTAAAAAACATATGGGAGGACAAAGACTACTGTCATCATAACGACAGGGAGAAGGCAAAAGACCATGTCATTAAAATTAATCATCTCCGCAATACAGAATGTCAATCATTGTCAAAAGTATTCATATCATACCGGGATATAAAGCCAGCAATGTACTGATATAACCTTACATTATCAACTCCATTGTAAGGGCAACTTCAGACAATGAAAAGTATAATTCGTTTCCAGGAATCCCGATGTGACCTAGGGTCCAGACAAAGGCCACAGAGCGACCAGACCGAACAAGCCTGGAAACAGACTCCTGTATGGATTTCACCAAGTGTGTTTCGGCAAACATTTGGCGAGGGCTTGCAAGCCACTCAGGGAGTCAGAAGAGATGACCAGAGACTCCCCAGGCACGCTCTGAGATGTTCAAGTGCCAGATAGGTGGCGACCAGGACCTCGCGAGACACCACGGCGCCCCTCGGATAAGATACGGAGCTTTGCAGGAGGCTCACCGACGCCTAACGTCACGCCATAGTCGCTGGGCCGCGGGACACGCGCTGCGGTTCTCTGACACCGGAAGTCCGTTCAAAGAACTGCAGGGCTGCAGCTTCCTGCAGCAGCAAAGCCTGACGTCAGTAACGCTGCAGGAGCAAATTTTCCCTGCAGTTCATGCAGCCAGAAAGCTGCAGGACGCTGCAGCTGGGAGCTTCAAAAATGTTCAAATGTTTGTAAGGCGTATGGGACTTAACTACGGGGTCATCAGTCCCTAAACTTACAAACTACTTATGAACTACTTACGAACTAGGACGGCACAAATATCCATGTCCGAGGGGGGATTCGAACCCCCGACCGTAGTAGCCGTGCTGACCGTGACTGGAGCGCCTTAGTCACCTCGGCCACCGCGGCCGGCCTGGGAGCTTCCTTGAACAGTCGGTAGGCTGCAGCATGCTGCAGGATTGGTCTTTGAACACGAATTTCCGTACTGCGCATGCGCGGTAGCAGCCCTGCAGCTCTTTGAACGAATTCTGGATCTTGCTGCTCGCTGCAATGGTGCGGTCCAGCCGACGCAACCACTGTTGCCGGCGTACGACTGGTCTCGCTCGGAATATTACGGGCACAGAAGACGCAGTTAAAAGTCAACTTAACAAGTTGTAATCTATATCCATAAATGAGAATGTCTGTTCGGTGTACGTTTATCACGTCTAAACCACAAGACATAAAGAGCTAAAAATTTGTACAGTTACGAATTTCCATCCTAGGAAGGCTTTAAGCACGGTTTTATGGCGATCGCATAGTTATTTATCTCTCTCTCTCTTTTTATGTCCGAGGGAGGGTTCGAACCTCCGACGCAGAAGGCCTCGCGATCAGCAGCGTGACGCTCCAGACTTGTGAAGCTCTCAAGGCAGTAGAAGAGCTGAACTTCGGAGGAATTACACTTGAAAGGAGAGCAAAAGGCAGACATCTTGAGCCCAGCAGGGTTTATGATTGCCTGAAACAGCGAATGGGGAATCTTCTGCAGACAAAAGATATTGCTATCTCTGAATGTACAGAAGTGTTGGACTTATCGACTTGGCCTGAAAGCCCTGCAGTAACATATGGTGAATCAAGTGTAAAAACCTTATGTTGTCGTTTTGGTCTTCCAGAGAGAGTGACGCCTAGAGGATTTCAGAGATTATTTGATGGAGAAGAAAATGCCAACATCGCTCCTTCCTCTTCTCAATGCAGTGAAATGTGTTCCCATTTCTACTAGCGAATGTGAACGTGGGTTTTCGCAACTAAACCCCATTATCACACCTACAAGAGCTTTACTCTATTGTCAGCAATCTGATGTTTGTTAAATTAGTTGGTCCTCCATTGCAAGTGTTTCAACCCATGGGCTTTGTACACTCTTGATATATGAAACGAAGACATCTCGCTACTGATACCAAGAGTAAAGTAAGACGGCGTGCTGACTACAGCAGTCATGAACTGATGTCCATTTGGAAACTGTGGTAATGCTACGCGATGTTAATTAAAATGTTCAAATGTTTGTAAAGCTTATGGAACAAATAACGAGTCATCAGTCCCTAAACTTACAAACTACTTATGAACTACCTTATAGTAAAGACAACACAAACATCCATGCCCGAGGGGGAATTCGAACCCCCGATGGGGAACGGCCTCGCGCATCGAAACGTAGCTCCTCAATGCGCACGGTCGCTTGGCCGCGCCTACGTTAATTACAATGTAACGCTAGTTTTATAGTTAAAGGGGAGTTTACTGTCACAGGTGGGGCAGTTGCAGTAGCCTACATTTGAGGGGCCCAGAGTATGTTGTGTCAGGAAATGGGAATTAAGGAATAGTAATGTGAACTGCTCCTGTGATACCAACAGTTGTGTTGGTGTTTTACAAATAATATTAAACATTAGGCCACTTTATTATAATTTCAAGTGCAGAAAATAAAATCCTTCACATGTAGACACATTACATAGGATGTCATTAATAGTCAAACTCCTCATCAATGTTTTCCTGTTCCACTGTATCGTCACTACCGTCGATTATCAATGACTGATAAAAACTCGAATATATTGGAGGCACAAATTACAATAACCTTTGAAGGGCCTTGAACTTTTCTGCCTTAATTTTACATCCATTTGGATACTAAGGAGCCGGGCGCGGTGGCCGAGGAGATTGAGGCGCTCCAGTCACGGTCTGCACGGCCACTACGGTCGGGGGTTCGAATCCCCCCTCGGGCATGGATATTTGTGCCGTCCTTAGTCTTAGCTAGTTTGTAAGTTTATGGACTGATGACCCAGTAGTTAAGTCCCATAACCTATACAAACATTTGAACATTTTTTGATACTTAGGACAGTCAGTCTGCAAGCTTCGTAAATCGTTCACGATACTTTTCTAAACTAACTTCCACAGGTTTCTCAGATTGATTGAATGAATATTTTATATATACTGACTGTTCACCACCATTGTATTTCTGATGTCTGCAGGCTTTTTGTCAACAGTAACGTTATGTTTGACGATACTGTTCATTATAGACGACAAAGATACGAAGTCGTCTTCCTTCATTTCAACCACAATTAATGGGTTCGTTTGCTTGCTCTTTCTTATAAATTCAGCCCATGTTGCTGGAGTGTGTACACTCCAGCAACATGGGCTGAATTTATAAGAAAGAGCAAGCAAACGAACCCATTAATTGTGGTTGAAATGAAGGAAGACGACTTCGTATCTTTGTCGTCTATAATTTACTCCCTCGTCACACATTCGATAAATTTCAGGGATTTTTGAGTTATTGAGAAACTGAAAAGAAAGACACAGGGTGTGTACACCCTGTGTCTTTCTTTTCAGTTTCTCAATAACTCAAAAATCCCTGGAATTTATCGAATGTGTGACGAGGGAGTAAATTTTGTGCTCAACAACATAAAAACTTATTTTATCTAGGAGGTACAAACATAGACCTAGGATAATATAGTTTCTATTTTGTCCAACACACGAATGAGAATAATGATGAGCCTTTGATGACGTTCTTCCTTCACCATGTCTAAAGCTTTTAAAACACAGCTAGTTACTTCATCGGTCCCTCTAGATGCAACATTCTCGGACCACAAACCATTGCTCATCACTACAACGGTGAATACAGAAATTATATGTCCAAAGTCGAAATACAGTATATGGTGTTGGCAGTGCTTGTTGTAAGTCCATCCACAAACGACCCTGTTTTGCCTCAATTTTCAGAGCACTATATGCAGCTTCAGCTTTCGCAAGGTGTAGTTTGATGTCTGTGGATTCGGTGTTATTATGTGCCTTAGCAGAATCGCAATTACGACATGTATCACTTGACGGCAATTTAAAACCAATATTGTGGTGTCGCACAAGTCCAAAGTGCGTGCCACCTACTTTCGCCGCGCGCCGCCATGCACGCACGGCGCGGCGTTCTTACGTCAGCCACGAGCGCCCTCTGCTACAACCCGGCTCGTGGCCACCACTGAACGACATCGTTCACTTGTGACTGAGATAGGAACCAGTTAAAACTTCGGAATCTGATAGGCACCAGTGAAGACTTGGCTTTTAGACAGGTACTAGGCAGGCCTCTAGCTCAACTATGTATCAGCATTCTGCAGTACTGAACTATGTAAAAGTTAAGTATTACTAAGTCTCTAAGAAATATATATCTCGTTCTAATTTACTCTAGTGTTTCTAGTTTCTGCTGTCCCACTGGCTGCTCACCTCCGTACCTGCACAAGCGTGCTACCTTTATTTCTGTGTCGGTCATCCTACTCGGCCACCGACACCTACGACAGAAACGAGACACAAAAGCGGCGACGAGGCTGGGACACAAAAAATATTATGTAGGACCTGCTCGGATTCTGCGTGATGTGTACCTTGGAAACATTTCGATGTGATTTCTAACCTTATTTTTTCTCTCGTTATCAATGGCATGAGATCTGTTAGAATGCTTGCCTCTTCTACCCTCTCTAGCTTCATGTACATTTACATGTGTTGTAGATTCATGACTCTCATTGTCACATTCTTAATTGCTACGGACAGTCCTCAAATTATTAACATAAATGGCATGATCAGCTAAAACTACAATTCTACACACTTTAACTCCAGTAATTGCAGTGTCAAGAATAAAATATCTGAAAGAAACCTCCCTCAGATTTACTGTTTGAACTTTCCTTTTATTTGGATGCACTTTTTTGCAATTAATAGGCCGCCCTAAACCAATTAAATAAGCATTTTGCTTATTATAATCTCCCAACCGCTAAAGCTCAATAACTATTGCCTCCTCCTGTTCTTCATTCAATGCTGACTTTTTGCAGAAACTAGTTTTGCAGCTTGTATCATTGGCAAAAATGTTCAAATGTGTGTGAGGTCTTATGCGACCAAACTTCATGGTTATCAGTCGCTAGAATTACACACTAATTACTTGGCTAACGCCGGCCGTGGTGGCCGAGGGGTCTGAGGCGTGTCAGGCACGGTCTGCACGGCCACTACGGTCGGGTGTTCGAATGCCCCCTCGGGCATGGATATTTGTGCCGTCCTTAGTGTTAGCTAGTTCATAAGTAGTTTGTAAGTTTAGGGACTGATGACCCCGTAGTTAAGTCCCATAAGGTATACAAACATTTGAACATTTTTGAACTTGACTAACTTAAACTAACTTACGCTAAGGACAATACAAACACCCATGCCCGAGGGAGGATTCGAACATCCGACCGTAACATATCATTGTCACTAAGAAACACTTTTCCTAAAAAAGCAGCAAATATAATATGCTCTCTTTTTCAATGTATAGGCAAATGCCACTGTGCTAGAAACAAAATGATTCCACAGGTGGCATGTGCCCCTTTTCCACTGGGCCCCTAATTTTTCAACAGTCAAAATATAATTAAAAGAAAATAATAAATAGAATTGATTGGTGATCATATGAACAGTTGTTTCAACTTCTATTTGAATATCAGCAGTTTACAATGTGAACTGATAATAGTCTTCAAAATTTTGTCATTGGTGGGACAGCAAATGGACATAGCATTGAATGTCAACCAACATTTTACAAGAAACTTGTGAATTTTGCATTTTTCTTTGTTTTGAAAACATTGAGTTCCCACTGATAAATTAATTTTCTGCATGGTAAAACAGCAATAAATGTTACATCATAAAAACTTATAAAAACTACAATCAAAGAGCGTCATGGTTGGGACAAGGAATTGTCACACGTGAGACACATGTGAAGTACAATTTGCTTCTATAAGTTAAAATTTATTTTAGTTTATCAATTTTAGATGAATAAGTAATTAACATATTTAGACCTTACTTCCTATTTGAACAACTTTGTAGGTACGTTTTGTTACCAGTAAAAAAATTTCAATACAGTATTACTTTGAAGTCCTGAGTACCTAATTATTTCACTTAAAAAATCCACCACTATTAATGCAAGGAACACTGTAGTTTATTAGTTAAATAATAAAAACTGATTCAGTTGAATCCCGGGACACCACCCATCTTAACTATTTCAGGAGCCAAACAAGGTTACAAAAGATTTTTAGTATAGTTTTTATTGTTGTTGATAAGTGTGGATGGTTTTTGTTCTATTGTATCTTTTAGTGGTGTTTTATAGGTCAAAATGTGTGTAATAAAGTCAATTGATGAGTCCGAAACCGTTTTTCGTAGTTAGACATGTTGATTATGTCATGGGTGAAGGTCGACGGGTGGTATTCCATGATTCAGTAATTTTCGCTTCATTATATCTAATATCTGAGTATCCCCAAACTTTTTTTAGAAGAAGAACACTGTATATATATATATAATGTGAATGTCTGTTCGATGCACGCTTATCACGTCCGAACGACAAGACGCAGAGACTTAAATATTTGTACAGTCACTATTTTATGCCTGAGGAAGGTTTTACCACGGTTTTATAGCGATCTGATAGGTATTTAGTCATTTGAAGAATATAACGCGAAATGCGAATCAATAATTACTCATTGAAAATCATATTTACTCTTGGACAATGATTTTATTCCAGAATGAAACTTCACTCTGCAGGGGAGTGTGCGCTGATATGAAACTTCCTGGCAGATTAAAATTGTGTGCCGGAACCGGGACTCGAACCATATCCTTTCTTCCAGGAGTGCAAGTCTTGCGTGCTTGCAGGAGAGCTTCTGTGAAGTTTGGAAAGTAGGAGGCGACGTACTGGCAGAAGTAAGGTTGTGAGGCGGCATCGTGAGTCGTGTCGGGATAGCACAGTCGGTTGTGCGCTTGTCCGCGAAAGGCGAAGGTCCCAGGTTCGAGTCCCGGTTCCGGCACACAATTTTAATCTGCCAGGAAGTTTCAATGATTTTATTGGTTGCATTGTAGCAAAAGGGTTTATAATGATAAAAGGTTTGGAGTATATTGGGATGGACGTTATCGGTGTCAATAAAATTCTGCGTGTGTGTGTGTGTGTGTGTGTGTGTGTGTGTGTGTGTGTGTGTGTGTGTGTGTTACTATTTCGCTCTTCAGCGAAAACTACGGAATGCAAACGAATGGTCTGTGTGTAACTGTTGCCCGAAGTCTCCCTTTGTAAACCGTAGCACTTCGATGCCGATAGCTATAAGGGGGTGGAAGATATGGTGGTTGAAAGTCGTCAAATTATAAAACAATTCGAACTGAAGTCCAGCGATGACGTTTGCGACTCTATATCAAGGAGGCTACATACAGCGAAATGTGATGCTACAGACCATATCTTTGATCTGTGCGTGCAACAATGTCTTCAGCTCTTTCTCTGTAAGAAAATATAAGCATAAATAAAGCATTAAAAAAGAAATTTCTTTTAATACATCTCTTTAAAATATCGATTTGACGTTTCGTGCATTACATCAATCATTATTGTTGAATTTCGTGATTGGATTCTTCGAAACGTGTGATTTGATCTCATAGCATCCTACTGAAGGATAGTTTATCTATTATTATCTACCAACACGCGAGCGGAGCCGCGGGTTTAAGATAGCATTAACCTAATGCTAGTTTCTTTGTTGAACAGCAACGGCGCTGTTTCTCTTCAGACAAGTCCCCGCCAGCAAACTCTCTACCTCTACAGTGCACCAAATGAAATGTTCAAATGTTTTCTAAATCTGTGCGACTTACCTTCATTGGTCATCAGTGTCAAGGCTTACAAATTACACTAACTTATGCTACCGACAACAAATACAACGATAAGGTAGGGAGGATTCGAACCTCCGAGGGCGAGCAACCGCGCGCTCTGCAGCAAGGCACGCTCGAACACTCCACCGCGACTTGGGTGTTTCAGCGATGAACCTGAAGCTACATATGAGAAGCGGTTGATACAAAGAGAACTAATTTTTTATCCGATAAGCTCCTACGTTCGAAGTACGTTCTCCCGTTAGGAGCGGACCAAGCCCAACCCTCCGTAAATTTTTTTGCAAGCCACATCTCTGTCTTGTGCCGCTCCTGACACATCCAATCAGGGTTCCATGTTCAAATTCATTGCCCCCACTCTTTTCTACCGTCCGAGTGTTTGTCCGCCATAAAGAGGCTTCCACAACATTCTAGAAACCCCTGGAAGAATTCGACTGGTTGACGGTTGAAATCTTCCGCCAATCGAGTCGACCATTCGCAGTTACAGGGCGAAGAATGTGGCCACTGTCGCGACGTGTCAGGTTCCCTATACCGTACTGTCAACGCTCATGCCAACCTCACCCTGTCACACACCACAGGAGCCTTCACCGTTCCGACTGTATTAGCTGCATTTTGGCTTACTAACGCCATGAAACTGCCAAATGCAGTTCTCCAATGTTGAGCCTTGTGACTCAGCGTCAATCTAATTTCTTAATTATCGAATCAAATAGTGACTCATCCACTGTTCTCACCTAATAAAAATCGACATAATCCCGAACGGGAGGGAAACATTGATAAATAATTCTTTAATTAATGTATACTGCAATGATTTACAGGAAAACTTAACATGTAACGTGGTAGAAATTTAGCCACATAAAAAGTTGTAGTCTCATGTAATGATGCCTGTCCCCCATGAACCTGCCGGTATTTAACAATAGAAGTACTATCTATTTTTGTACATAGAGTACCATGTTGGTCATTTTTTACCCACAGCAGAAAACCAAAATTTTATTGGTATTTGTTTGATGTTTTAGACTTGCTATGTTGACATTATCTTCAAGCAGACTCTACAGTGCAAGAAAAATATAATTTGATCTCCAAAATGTATATTACAAATTAAGGAATGAACCTTGTTGCTAATTTAAATTTCAGAGAAGAAATTCCACAGCCTTCCACAAACATCGTTAAAATAAATAAGTAAAACAATTTTACGATTTTTATCTTTATAAAAGTAATGAAATTGACTCAAGACATACGTTTTATACAAGTACCAGAATTTTTACTTTTACAGGAATATAAGACAAGTATATAGTATTTGTAAAAGGTTCTAAAACGCAATACGTTTTCTTTCTTTTTGAAATCCAGTTAGAAAAACATAAAAACAGACAATTTCAGACTATAACTGTAAGTGATAGTAAATATTTAGGAATGAATACTTGATAGTATTATCTAGCCCGGTGTCAGCTTACATTTAAGAAATTGGACAAGAATTTCATCTTGGTAGCCTTTTCACACGTACTTGTATTTCAAACATACATTTACGTAATATTTCTCTATTTTCTTTGAGAAAAGCTGCATTTGACAATCCCTACGTTTTCCTTATTGGTAACCATCGGTGACGAGGACTTGGAAAGAGAAATTGGCTCCTCTCTGCTACTAGAGGCAGCAAGCTCATTTGCTCCTCTTAGATGCAAATCTCCCTGAAAAATTATCTCAGATGCACATAACTTAAAAGTTGTGTGAGCATTGATCTTTGCAAGGTCAAACACCGACCGTCAGTGAGTGCCGTTTCGTCAACTAAATCGACCAGAACTTCGATTTTATTATAAAATTCACAGTTGCTGGAAGTTTCTTCTCCATATTGTCATTGACGTATCATCAGGCATGCATGTTATTCAGAATAAGGTCATCATAAATGCGACAGCTAAAGAACAGAACAAAAATAGATGACCAATGGATTGCGCATTTATTGCTTCGAAAACTGTGATACAAGTCTATGATGTCTAATAGGTATATTATGGTAGATTATGTTTTCCGTTAATTATGATGCATCTGTATCACTTGGCAGTATCCACTGGAACTGAATAATCGTCCTCCTCTGTACTCATCTCACTACCAGAATCGTCACTAAATTGCATCAGTGAAATGTAAATAGTACAGATTATTGACATCCGTAATATCGTTTCGTCTTGCCATTGTAGCTCCAATGACGAAAACGTGCGAAAATAAACTAAGAATTCTGTCGCTGCCATAAATAGTGCCTCAAATCCTGTTTTACCAACAATACCAGAATGAAAACTTCCATAACGGTGACTCACCTGACATCTGCTGTTATGTCATAAAACTATTAGCAGTGCCTCAAAAGTATTCTTTATTATTAGGTTTTCCAGTGTTATGTCACAAGTTTGCGTGTCTCCAGTCTGCAGTAAACGGAAAGCCACACTGATACAAGGCGTCCCCACCTCCAAATTTTCTACATTTCACGTTCTTCTTGTTCTAAAATGTCATAATGTAGTTCTTGTGAATAATGACGAAACAGAACCGGAAATTACTGTTTGTCCAAAAACTGGTGTTTCTGCTGTATAATTGTGTATGGGTCACAATTTACTTACTTGTTCGTGTCTGGAATCGAGGTCACCGTCTTTCGGTCCAGTATAGGGCCACATACGAAGCTTATTTCTTGTTCAGCCATAAATCGTCAGGGTTGCACCTATATGGGCTGCTGCGGCAGGCGAGCGGGTGCTCCATACCCTGCACAGCACCGCAGTTACACTCACCAACCGTGGTTCCAAGACCCTACCTAATCACGTTTGTCTTGACTGGGGCCACCCCCATCCTTATTCGGTTCACTATTCTCCATGTCCTCCAGTTCGTGCTGAATCCGCTGGGCACCTCCTATACATGTGGGTAATCATCTGGCGGTTCTTCTATTCTCGTGGCTAACAACATTTTACGGGATTTCAGTTGCTCGGGTTTACACTCACTGCCAACAAAGGAGAAGCCGATCCTCGATGGTTTGTCTGAGCCACTCTGTGAATTATTGCGGTTACCTCCGAGAGTTGGGTTCCGAAAATCCGGCAGCGTTATGTGGTTTTGGCAGAGGAATAGGTCTGATTCAAGCTGTTGTTATTCGGCATGTTTCATTGAGACTTACGTCGACCTTCTTTGTATGGGTTGATCTGAACCAGACTGAGCATGCATATTCGGCCGCATTTGCTGTTAGCTAGTTTCTGCAGAATATTACTTTTGTCAAAGAGCTATCAAGCACCACGCGCAGGTAAGTTGGTTTGTTCGTATTTTCCAGTGTAGTATTATACCAAGAAATGTTAAGTTTACGATTAGCTTGCCGGGATCGAAGCTGGAAGGCGCTGACTTGTGTCTTGGATGGGTTTGTCTTAAAAAAGTTGTTCTTATAGCTCTCTGACATTTCTCTAACGGCTGTCTCCAGCTTCTGTTCTACATCCTGTGCTGTAATTGCCAGGTCATCAGTATCCTTAGGGTCAGGTAGGTTGATGGTATACGGATTAAAACGGGAGGGCGCCGAAACACTTCTTTCGGAAAGACAATTTCTCTGGTTTCTCCATCTGCTCTTTTTTCCATCAACTACAACATAAAATTGTCTGTTTTGTAAGAGGGACTCAATAATCATAATAAATTATAGAGGTTCTGGAACAGCAGCCTCTGGTTAATTGTATCATATGCAGAGCTAGCCCTGTTATCTTTATAGTTTCGTATTCTTCCTCTACGTGTTCTGTTAAGCACAGAATTTGGCTATTGCATGATTTTACAAGTCTAAAACCAGCTTGTTGAGGAATAAGTTTCATCTCAGTAGAATCTATCGTACGATTTAAAATAAGTCTCTCATATAGTTTGTGAAGTTGACACAGGAGAGAAGTGGGCTATAGGTCTTGGTTGAGTGTAATGTCTAAAAATGACACACATGGTACCACTGGTATAACGGATTATTCATACTTTTTGTTGGCCTAGGAGAAAGATACAACTCTGTAAATGCTTAGAAGTCACCAGAGGCTTGGGTCCTACTATGACTATGAAGGCGGATACTCGAAACATCCCCGTCTTTAAAAAATGACCAACATGGTACTTCTAGTGTTTAATCTAACATTATTACAATGTTTATGTTACTTCTAATGTGGATGAACTGTGAAAGGAATTAAAGTGATGTGTTTAGAATTAGAAAGGAGAATAATCTTCCTTAAGCTGGCCGTACTGGGTCGTAGGGCCTTAGTAAGGCTTTGACCTCTTACTCATGCAGCAATTTCTGCCCCTATTATTGGATACTAGCTGAAAACCCGGCGTTGTCCGGGTATTTATTATTTATTCGAACCTTGAGGTAGTACTTTTCCTATCCACTCACTCTCTGTCCATCTCCTTTTTTTCTAAAAAAAAACATGTTACATTTATCAGAGAATATATAAGAAATCACAGGTAAAAATGCACTCGTTTCGAATAATCCAATAACGAAATTCAACAATAATCATTGTAATAATACCACAGATGGATCATTTGCTGTAATGCGCGAAACGTCAAACCGATTTTTTTTTAAAGAGATGTACTAAAAGAAATTTCTTCTTTTACTGCTTTATTTATTTATTCTTATATTTCCTTATTCGTATGCTTATTCTTACAGAGAAAGCGCTGAAGACATTGTAGCACGCATAGACCAAACACATGGTCTGTGGCATCACGTTTCGCTGTATGTAACCTCCTTGCTATAGAGTCGCAAACGTCATCGCTGGCCTTCAGTCAGAATTTTTTTCTTATAATTTGACGACTTTCAACCACCATATATCCCACCGCCTTATAGGTATCGGCATGGAACTGCTATAGTGTACAACTGGAGACTTCGGGCAACAATTACAGGCAGACCATTCATTTGCCTTCTGTAGTTTTCGAGGCAGAGCGAAATATTAACACACACACACACACACACACACACACACACACACACAACACACACGTGGAATTTTATATACACCGATAACTTTCCATCCCAATATACTCCACCCTTTTATCATTCGCAACCCTCAAGCAGCAATGCAACCAATAAAAACATTTTCAAAGAGTAATTATTGTTCCGCATTTTGCGTTATATTTTTCTTAAATTACGAAATAACTATCAGATCGCTATAAAACCGTGCCTAAAACCGTCCGCAGGTATAAGTTTATAACTTTACAAATATTTATGTGTCTGGGTCTTGTAGTTCTGACGTGATAAGCGTACACTGAACAGACATTCACATTAATATACAGCGTGTCCCAGCTATCTTGTCCACCCAAAATATCTCTGGAACAATAACAGCTATTGGAAAACGACTTTCACCAGTATCAATGTACGGCTCGGGCCCACGAATGTACATATTTGGAAACACTCTAAAACGAAAGCAAATGTGTTTTTAACACAAACTTGTGTTGTTTTAAATGGACACCCTATATTTTTTCCTTCAGCAATCCATAGCATGACAAATCACATAAACAATGGCGTTGATTGCATCGCAATATTCCAATTACATTCCAAGATTTTGTGATGCGAAGGTGACGCTTGAAAAACCAGAAATGCGCTGCTAGCGCACGTCCTGAGGCTCAGGCGTGAACCCCATGCTGCCCGTAATCGCGATGTGATTGACATGCGTAATCGCACTTCCATACTTACCAACAGGTCCGAAACGAGTAATACGGTCTGCTGCCATCCTGCATTAAAGTTGTACATTCCAACAGGTATTTGTCCCATAGGCTAGGGGTGATGCTGTTCTATAACATATTTGTGAACCGCAACGTTAGTCACAAAATTAACTTCGCTTATAGTTAATCCGTCACTAGAAAGGTAATGCCGTTCAACGTTTTGGGTGTGGAGGATAAATAAGACAACTTGACTGGTGTATACCGATCGGTAAGGTAAAGCAGTCAACAATCTGAAGATTGGTTTGAACAGCACAGTTCACTAGGCATGGTCCTGTTTGGAGCTGGTACGCCGTTGCCTTCCTCCGACCTTCGAACTGACTTACCCAGTCAGTTATAGGGGAACCTACAGTTTAACGTGGGTTCCGAACCACTGTGCTACTCGGTATTTTTCACACGAGCAATACTGTCAGAGGTGGAAAGTGGAAAGTGACAGATAAAAATCCTAGGACGTGGCGAGGATCGAACCCGCGAACTTTGGATTTTTAGTCTGGCACTCTACCACTGTGCAACCGAGGCGCACTTGGTACTGGTTTATATTTTGTGTACGCAGACACATAAAACGTGCAAGAGGGAAACCATTATGTGCTTATGAGAGTTGATGGCAGCAGACCGTATTATTCGTTTCGGACCTCTTGATAAGTATGGAAGTGCGATTACGCTTGTCAAGCACATCCCGATTATGGGCAGCATGGGGTTCACGCCTGAGCCTCAAGACGTGCACTAGCAGCGTGTTTCGAGTTTTCAATCGTCAACTTCTCGTCGCAATATTTCGGGATGTAATTGGAATATTGCGATGCAATCAACGCCATTATTTATGTGATTTGTCATGCTATGGACTGCTGAAGAAAAAATATAGGGCGTCCATTTAAAAATAAACATAAGTTTGCGTTAAAAACACATTTATCAAAGCAAGACCTATTGGTCTTCAAGGAGTTGCGTCTTGTACCCATTGGCTGCGGCTACCTGTTTCATAATGTCTAGTTCCTTTTGTAATTATTCCCAGCACAGCACAAAAGAGGATACTTCTACTCAATATGCAACAGAGCTCTCAGACTACCACTTGCCGAGGGAGAATTACAAAAGGAACTAGACATTATCAGAAAGGTAGCCGCAGCCAATTGGTACATGCGCTAGATCTCATGCGGATGTTCAATAAAATTAAAGTTCAAATGTTTGTAAATCTATCGGACCAAACTGCGTTGTCATCAGTCCGTAGCTTACAAACTACTTAAACCTAGGTAAACTAATCTAAGGACAACCACACACCCATGCCCCAGGGAGGACTCGAACCTCCACGGCGAGCAACCGCGCGCTCCGCAGCGAGACGTTTTAGACCGCTCGGCTACTCCGCCGCGGCAAAATAAAATTAAAAACAAATCCACTGGCAATAACATATTTAAAAATAAAAAGAAGTTTGTCACTTTAACATACAGAGGACGTGTGTCGGAGAGAATTGCGAAACACTTTCCAAAAAACATAGGGGTGGCGTTCAAAAATGATGGGCAAATGGCACAAAGATTAATGCATAGACCTACCACTAAAAAACGTACGAAGTATAGCAACTATGGGGTATACAAAATTAAATGCGCCTGCTGCGATAAATATTACATAGGGCAAACTGGACGCAACTTTGAAGTGCGATACAATGTGCACTGCAATAACGGCAATTGCACAGCATTTGGAGCGCATGCTAAAGACAACAAACACCGAGTCAGAACTGTAAGCGAACAAATGAAGGTGTTGCACAGGGCACCGAAAAGCTGTCATTTAAATGTACTTGAAGAGATTGAAGTATATGCGCACAAGGAGAAAGACCCGGACAAACTTCTAAATGAGAGGACAGATTTTATGCATAAAAACTTTTTTGAAATATTTAAAGACATTTTGTAGCCTTGCCTGGAATGGAACGCGCTGCCAAACATCAGCTACGGCGGTCCTCAGCACACTGGTGGCGGTGAATGGGACACGGCGGAAGAAACCTCGGCGACGCTACTGCTACCTGACACACTAAAGCCTCATCCGCAGACGGGAAAGATGACATTGTCCACAATATTTTATACCTTTTTAAGAAAGTTTAATATTTAACCATATTTTTCATCTGTAAAATATTTTTATATATATATATTTTTTTATTTTTATTTTTTAACTCAATAACAGTTTCACTTAAAACGTTATTATATGTATCCAGAACCCAATTTTATCTTATTTCTACGTCCTTTTATAGTTTGACAGCTGTGTATCTCATTTGTAACTGCTATTTTATACTTGACTACTATCTTACACCTTGACCTCAGAATTGCTTTTATATGTAAGTCAATAATTACTTATTGAGAATAATGTTAACAAAAATGATCCCCACCAATCAGATGATTTTAAGTACATTATATAAAGCCTCAGGAGGCTACTATGTTTTAGTAACCACTGTGAACATTCGTTCATCACAGGACAGGTTACTCTGTAACTTCAAAATTTGGTACGTTTTTAATGTTTTTCCTTTAACTTTATGATATAATACTTTGTAAATAGTAGCTTATATTCAGTTGTAACATTTGTCTAACAGATCTGAAGATGGGCAGCTGTCCCGAAACTGGTCATGTTTTAGAAAATAAAAGCGATCTGGAGACAGATATTCAAGAATTTTAAAAACACATTTGCTTTTGTTTTAGAATGTTTGCAGATATATACATTCATGGGCCCCAGCCGTACATTGATACCGGTGAAAGTCATTTTCCAATAGCTGTTATTGTTCCAGAGATATTGTGGGTGGACAAGATAGCTGGGACACCCTGTAATAGATAAATAGCTATCCGATCGTCATAAAACCGTGCCTAAAGCCTTCTCAGGGTAGACATTAGTAACTGTACAAAATTTTAGCTCTTTATGTCTTGTGGTTCAGACGTGATAAACGTACACCGAACAGACATTCACATTTCTATAGATTACTTGCAGTATTAAGTATTAACATTAATTGTCCTACTGAGCTAGTCGATTCCTAATCCTCATCGCCGCGGCAGCATCTACACTCGAGGTCGCGGCGTCAATTTCACGCGGCGCGCCCCGCGTATTATGCGCCTCCACACGCAATTGCTCTCCGGCACGCTGCGCAGTCGCTCCGCTACCGCGGCGGAACAAATGCAAATGGAGCGGTCTGTGCAGTCATGCCGCCGCAGGCAACCCGCCGCAGGCAAGCCGCCGCAGGCCAGCCGTCCCCGGGCCGCCATCCATTACCCCGTCTCCTACCCCTCTGCCGCCGCTGCCCCTACTCCTGCACACCGATACGTTATTCTCGGCACGGACGGAGCGCCGCCACATAATTGAAACGCGCCCCGGAAAGGTCCACGTGTAATTACGGCCGCGTGACGAAAGACTTTGCGTAAACACTGGAGAGAGGAACGCGGAGAGTTCCTCCACTGTTCACGCGAGGCAGAAAGACAGAGGCCAAGATACGGGCGAGCGAAGAGGGCGCATACTGTTGCTCGCCAGTGAGATTCTATACCAGTCTCTTCCTAGTGGATCTTCTGAGTTCCGGACGCTTCGAAAAAGAATTTGGTAGCCGAAATGACGAGTAGTGTCAGCTGCCTCAATGGAAAACTTACTACACGCATGTTACTAAAAAAATTGGAAACCTTGAAAAACGAAGTACATAATCACAGAACCAGTAAAATATATGTTGGTGGCGTTTATTTTGCTTCAGAAAACCAACCAGCTGTTATTATGGATTATTTTATTCCATAACTGCAGGCTCATAATATGAGAATATGCTGCAGCTGTTGTTCTCATCCAAATGGACATTGTAAACCCGCCGCTCCGCTCGCATGTTGATTGATTATGATAGATAAGCTATCTTTCACTAGTGTGCTATGAGACTGGTTTCGAAAAATGAATTGAAATACAATACCTTCTTTAGAAACAAAAAGTTTTAATCAACATTCAAATAAAAAATAAAATAATGTGAAGTGCTTAATGATTTACAATAAATAACACATACATTATTCCTTATAGCCTGTGTTGCAGTATCTCAACACGTATGGTGAGAGTAATGTCCAAATTCATTTAAATCTCATTTTAGGAAATTCTGGTAAACTACGATATTTGTAATATTGTTTGGAGCGTAAATGTACAGATTTTTTGGGTTGCCCACCCTTGAACAAGCGACTTATAATTGACCATGTGGAAAACATGAGGGCTGTAAATGGATTCCTGCGACATTTAATGACTGTAATAATATCACAGATCGATCACTTGATGTAATGCGCAAAACGTCAAATCAATTTATTAAAGAGATGTATTAAAAGAAATTTCCTTTTTACTGCTTTATTTATTTATTCTTATATTTCCTTATTCCTATGCTTATCCTTACAGAGAAAGAGCTGAAGACATTGTAGCACGTATAAACCAAAGATATGGTCTGTGGCATCAAGTTTCGCTGTAGGCGGTTTTATAGCGATCTGATAGATATTTAGCAATTTGAAGAATATAATGTGGAACAATAATTACTCTTTGAAAATTATATTTACTCTTTGAAAATGGTTTTATTGGTTGCATTGTTGCTTGAGGGTTGGTAATGATAAAAGGGTGGAGTATATTGGGATGGAAAGTAATCGGTGTATATCAAATTCTACGTGTGTGTATGTGTTAATATTTCGCTCTGCAGCGTAAACTACAGAACGCAAACGAATGGTCTGTGTGTAATTGTTGACCGAATTCTCCCGTTGTACACCATAGCAGTTCCATGCCGATAGCTATAAGGGGGTGGAAGATATGGTTGTTGAAAGTCGTCAAATTATAAAAAAATTCGGACTGAAGGCCAGCGATGACGTTTGCGACTATATGAATGAGGTTACCTACAGCGAAACTAGATGCCACAGACCATATCTTTGGTTTATACGTGCTACAATGTCTTCAGCTCTTTCTCTGTACGGATAAGCATCTGCCTTGAGATCCTCCAGGGAACCCGCCGAAACCTAGGGAAGGGCGCACGCCCCCACCCAGAGGGAGCAGGTCATCTTCTTCTGAGGTGCTGGGGGGGCCCGCACGGTCCCGGAGTCCCTCTCGGTGACGCTGTCATCTGCGGCGGCGACAGCGGCGGCGACGACTGCGTCGGAGGTGTGTCGACGTCCACAGGGATCTCGTAGTCCGGGGACGAACGATGTGGTTGTGCTCCCTGGCGGTGAACTGGGTCTGGAATCAAGAAACCGGAGACAGGATCGCGCGGCCTGTGCAAGCGCAATTGGTTTGCGTGGCGCCGCAGCTCCGACCCTGTGGAAGAACGTACAACATACATATTGCGACCGAGAACGCGCTGAATGGTGCCCGGCAACCATGTTTTCTTGTTGCCAGCAAACACCCTGTACAGCACCGGCGTAGAAACCTGAAAACGCGTAGCGCCATACGAACCGACTCGGTGCGTGGGAGGCTGCAGCAGGTGAAGGAGAGTGCGGTGACGGCGGCCGTGTAGCAGCTCGGCAGGAGACGGGCCGTCACGTGGCATGCACCGATACGTAGACAGGAAAATTTGAAGAGCTTGCTGCCTGGAGTGCTGACCTTTCATCTTTTCCATGTGTGACTTGAATGTTCGAACGAAACGTTCTGCTTCACCATTGGACTGAGGGTGAAAAGGTGCGGTGGTTATATGCTGAATGCCATTCACACGACGAAACTGTTGAAATTCCGCACTAACAAACTGTGGTCCATTGTCACTGACGATAGTTTCAGGCAAGCCTTCGATGCAAAACACTGATGTTAAGGCACTGATTGTACTAGAAGCTGTCGTTGAGTTCATGGCAATCACAAAAGGAAACTTGCTGAAAGCGTCTACAACAATTAACCAGCGCGTATTCCAGAAAGGTCCGGCAAAGTCAATATATAAACGTTGCCATGGTCCCGTGGGGCGTGGCCAGTCTGAGAAACACTGCGGAGGAGTCGCCTGATGCTCCGCACAAACAGTACACTGAGACGTCATGTTCTCTATCTGAGCGTCCATACCAACCCAGGTACAATGACGTCTGGCCAATTGCTTTGTCCTAACAATGCCCCAATGTCCTTGATGCAGGAGGCGTAACTTCTCGTTGCAGGGAACGAGGAACAATCACTCTTGCTTGGTCGTTGTCGGTATGCAACAACAGTACACCCTGACTTAAAGATAATGCATGACGTTGTGCAAAATAACGTCGAACCAGAGGCCGATCAATGTCTTTGGCTCTGGCAGGCCACCCTGAGCGAACAAAACGTGCTACCACACTTACTTCTGCATCCGCAGCTGTTTCCTGTGCAACCCGACGAGAGTTCAAAGGAAAGTCTGCGACAGCGGAAGCATCTCTGGAGTCTATCTGACAACATGCCATTTCTGAAGAATCAAATGATACATCCTGGCCAACCGGAAGTCGGAAAAGTGTGTCCGAGTTAGCATGTTTAGTGGTAGGTCGGTACAAATCTCATACAGATAATTAGACAATATCAAGGACCATCTCTGAAGCTTTTGTGCCGTTCGTGGCGGAATTGGCTTTGTGGGTGAGAATAACGTCGTGAGAGACTTGTGGTCTGTCAACAAATAGAATTTTCTGCCATAGAGATAATGATGAAACTTTGTGACGCCGTAAATGATTGCGAAGGCCTCCTTTTCTATCTGACTGTAATTCTGTTGCGTCGGCGTCAGTAGCTTGGATGCAAAGGCAATAGGACGATCATGACATCCAATACGATGTGACAGAACTGCACCCACACCGTACGACGAGGCGTCAACTGCTAGCACTACAGGCTTCTGTGGGTCAAAGGGAATCCAACAAGCATCACTGAGTAGTGCAGACTTTAATTTGTCAAAAGCAACTTGGCAATCTTTGGACCATACAAAAGGAACATCCTTCCTACGTAAGTGATGCAGTGGAGCTGCAATCTGAGAGGCATTGGGAATAAATCTGAAATAATAGTTAAGCTTTCCCATTACTGCTTGCAATTCATGCACATTCTTAGGAGGAGGCAAGTCTTTGATTGCTCTAAGATGTGACTGTAAGGGATGGATTCCTTGGGCATTAATCACATGGCCTAGGTACTCTATTTCAGTTTGAAAAAACGAACACTTTGCTTTATTACAACGTAGATCCGCTGCAGTCAACACTTTGAAAAGGCACTCCAGGTTTGCTAAATGTTCTTCAACTGTACGTCCGGATACCACAATATCATCTAAATAGTTCGAACAACACGGTACAGAAACTGTCAGGTGTTACAAAAAGCGCTGAAAAATAGCGGGGGCGGAAGAACTGCCAAAGGGTAGGCGTTGAAATTGAAAAAGGCCCATGTGAGTATTAATGACGAAAAATTTTTTTGACTCGTCATCAAGCGGAATCTGTAAGTATGCCTCTGCTAAATCAATCTTAGAAAAGAAACGAGACTGACCTAATTTGTCGATTAGTTCGTCAGGTCTGGGCAGGGGATAAGTGTCTACAATTGTTTGACTGTTCACTGTTGATTTGAAGTCCGCACAGAGACAAAGTTTTCCTGACGGCTTGGGTATAATTACTATAGGCGAGGCCCACTGACTCGCAGAAACAGGAGAAATCACCCCACTATCTTGCCAACGTTTAAGTTCTTCGGCAACTGTATCACGCAAGGCGATAGGCACTGGTCTAGCTTTACGAAATTTTGGAACTGCAGATTATTTTAAAGTTACATGTTCCACGAAGTCTTTTGCACAACCTAGTTCCGGCGAAAACAAGTCACTATATTTGTCACACAATGCTTTGATTTTATCCTGAGGCACTATTGACGAAATTTGAAGCACATCTCTTTGAACTGATAAACCAAACAAGTCAAAAGCATCTAGTCCAAAAATGTTCTGTGTCGATTTGGCCTTAAGAACGACAAAAGCAACTTTTTTCGTTACACCTTGAAAAGAGGCGGGCAGGCTACACGTTCCTAGCACGGGAATATTTTGACCATTATAAGCTGTTAACACTTGCTGTGACGGCGACAATTTAGGCGAACCCAGAAGTTCATAAGTATCTTTATTTATTAATGTGACAGCGGAACCAGTATCAAGCTGAAATTGCACCGTCTTCTTTTCTATGAAGACAGTCACAAACAGTTTTTGCTTGCGGCGCTCGACAGGTGCGCGAATGTGGGCAACGTCTGCTACGGTTAGTTTACTGAGCTTGCGCGGGCCGCGTAGTGAAGTAAGCGGCACAGACTCGGCACGCAGCGGATTAACAACACTGTCACTAGATGGCACTACTACCGGATCGGCGTCCGCGCAATGCGAGGCTACTACAGAGTCACTAACTACTGCACTACACTTTTGAGTAGCTACTTGATGTCTACTGTCACTAGCTACACAGTACTGGGCACTATTACAAGGAGCAGTTGCAGAAGGCACTATTTTCACTACAGGATTGCACTGTACATAATCATTTTGCTTGCCCCGAACCCTTTTCCGTTGCACTGTTTTACGCGCCCGTCGGCGCTTGCTACGTGGTGCACTATATAGTTTTGCCATAGGCGCAGAACTACTTTCTTGCAATTGAGATCCAAGGAAAGCACTGTTCAATTCCACAGCCCGTATGACATTTACAGAATGAACTGTTCTCTCACTTTGTGAAGCACTGTTTCTAACGTTACTGTTCTTTGAGTTTTTAATTTGCATACACACAGACTGCACATCTCCTGATTTGCCACATTGATAACAGGTTGCGTTGCGACTAGGGCAATGAGCACGCTTGTGGCGAGACACACACTGGAGGCAAGATTTACGTACATTTTTCTGAAATGAGCGTTGGCGCCCGTTATTCAAATCACTGTTTCTAACACGACGGGGCGACCTTTGTGTCGCCCTTTTACACTGGCTACTGTTCACTGTCTGTTCAGCACGGCCTGTACTATTGTATGAATCACTAGTGCTACACTGAGAACTACGGCTAGGAAAGCGTCCCTTACGGCGCACTGAATTTACACTGTGGCTTTGCATTTCTACATCTGCTAAGTCAAAAGTATCATGCGCTTCTATAAGCTGCAGTACACTGTCTAATGAGGGGTCAGACTGTTTCAGAATTGCTGCTCTAATTCTGGGGTCCTGAATATTCTGCGTAATTGCATCTCGCAACATAACGTCACTATAAGAAAGTCAACAAGAGCAAGTAAATTTACATTGGCGGGTTAAGCCCTTCAATTCCGTAATCCACTCTTGGTGTGATTGCTGCGGTAATTTTTTAAGTCTGAAAAATCGGTACCGAGCCGCAGCTACGAGAACTTTTCTCTCGTAATAAGCATTCAGTGCATCTACAATTTGTTCAAAGTCTACTTCACGAGGAGATGCGTGAGGGAAAAGTTTTTGCAATAATACGAAGGTCTGGGGGCCCACAATCGATAAGAAAAGGTTCTTCACTCTCTGACTTGTAATTTGATGAGCCGCGACGAGTTCTTGAAACTGTGTGAAATAGTCGCTCCATTCGTCGTCACGTTCGTTGTACTGGCGAAATGTAGGAAACGGTGCAGCGGCAGGTGTGGGCTGCTGATGTTGTTGTTGGTGAGCAGCCTGTATCGTCAACTGCGACACCGCTTGCAGGAGTTGAGTGATTTGCGCCGTCTGTAACTGAATAATTTCCATTAAGTTTGGGTTCGGGGTAGTGGCCATGCTGACCGATTAGGCGCCGCGTATACAAGTAACTTATAACAAAACACAATTGCAATATGAAAGAGGACGCTCTGCAACAAAAAAAGTCCACAAAACACGTAACTGAAAACGTTCCCCCAAAATTCTTATAATAAGGGTGGGTGGGCGGGAGCAATTTTTGCATGCTCCGACTGCTGCTGTCTGGCTGCTGGTCCAAGGTTCGTCTATCACTCCTTGTTGCCACTTTTGTGTCCCAACTTCGTCGCCGCTTTTGTGTCCCAGCCTCGTCGTAGGTGTCGGTGGCCGAGTGGAATGAGACCGACACAGGAATATAGACAGCACGCTGGTGCAGGTACGGAGGGGAGCAGCCAGAAACTATAAACACTAGAGTAAATTAGAAAGAGATATATATTGCATAGAATGTAACAATACTTAACTTTTACATAGTACTGCAGAATGTTGATACATAGTTGTTAGAGGCCTGCCTAGTCCCTGTACGATAGCAAAGTCTTGACTGGTGCCTATCTGATTACGAAGGTCCTAACTGGTTGCTATCTCCGTCCCAAGTGCACGATGTCGTTCACTGGTGGCCACGAGCGGAGTTGTCGCAGAGGGCGCTCGTGGCTGTCGTCATGAGAACGCCGCGCCGTGCGTGCATGGCGGCGCGCGGCGAAAGTAGGTGGTGCGCACATTGTACTTGTGCGACACCACATTGTGAGTACTCACATGGCAGTCTTTCTTTCTCCTTCGCTCCCTGGGCTGCTTTTTCCGTCCCCTCCTTTGCCATCCTCACTCCTTCCCCTCCTCACTGGGAGTCATAAAATTAGCAGTATTGGTCCCCCTGTCCCAAAAAAAAAAAAAAAAAAAAAAAAAAAAAAAAAAAAAAAAAAAAAAAAAAGACGACCATTATATTCCCCAGAAATCATTAAGTCTTCCCACACGTTCAAGATCAAAATCGGTTTTGAGGCGCAACAGAATCTACCGGTAAAATAATCCTCCAGCTTTAATTGTTGGTATAAGACGCAAGTCATAGATCAGTGTGATGTTGGGAGACCTACTGGATGTCTCGTAGTCTTATGCAAAAATCTTGCCGTCTAATGAGTTAGTTTGTTTTGTGTCCCAACTTCGTCGCCGCTTTTGTGTCCCAGCCTCGTCGTAGGTGTCGGTGGCCGAGTGGAACGAGACCGACACAGTAACAAGACAGCACGCCGGTGCAGGTACAGAGGGAAGCAGCCAGAAACTACAAACACTAGAGTAAATTAGAAAGAGATATATATTGCACAGAATGTAACAATACTTAACTTTTATATAGTACTGCAGAATGTTGATACATAGTTGTTAGAGGCCTGCCTAGTGCCTGTACAATAGCAAAGACTTCACTCGTGCCTATCTGATTACAAAGGTCCTATCTCGTTGCTATCTCAGTCCGAAGTGCCCGGTGTCTTTCCGTGGTGGCCACGAGCCGAGTTGTCGCATAGGGCGCTCGTGGCTGTCGTCGTGAGAACGCCGCGCCGTACGTGCATGGCGGCGCGCGGCGAAAGTAGGTGGCGCGCACTTTGTACATCTGCGACACCACACCCCTCCCCCCCAAACTGCCGCGCCGTCGTGGCGTAGGGCTGAGGGCCACGGCGACGGCACTGGGAGGAGGGCCTGGGCGGGGGCGTTACTGGTGGGACGGGCGTCGTAGCTGAGACTGGGATCGAGACGCCGTCCGCGCCCCGGCATCCGCCTTGCGATTCTCCAGGAACCCACCGAAACCTGGGGAAGGGCGCACCCCCCCGCCCAGAGGGAGCAGGTCATCTTCTTCTGAGGTGCGTGGCCCAGGCGGTGGCGGCACGCACGGTCCCGGAGTCCCTCTCGGTGACGCTGTCATCTGCGGCGGCGACAGCGGCGGCGTCGCGTCTATCTCCATCGGGACGATCTCGTAGTCCGGGGACGAACGATGTGGTTGTGCTCCCTGGCGGTGAACTGGGTCTGGAATCAAGAAACCGGAGACAGGATCGCGCGGCCTGTGCAGGCGCAATTGGTTTGCGTGGCGCCGCAGCTCCGACCCTGTGGAAGAACGTACAACATACATATTGCTACCGAGCACACGCTGAATGGTGCCCGGCAACCATGTCTTCTTGTTTCCAGCAAACACCTTGTACAGCACCGGCGTAGAAACCTGAAAACGCGTAGCGCCATACGAACCGACTCGGTGCGTGGGAGACTGCAGCAGGTGAAGGAGAGTGCGGTGACGGCGGCCGTGTAGCTGCTCGGCAGGAGACGGGCCGTCACGTGGCATGCACCGATACGTAGACAGGAAAATTTGAAGAGCTTGCTGCCTGGAGTGCTGACCTTTCATCTTCTCCATGTGTGACTTGAATGTTCGAACGAAACGTTCTGCTTCACCATTGGACTGAGGGTGAAAATGTGCGGTGGTTATATGCTGAATGCCATTCACACGACGAAACTGTTGAAATTCCGCACTAACAAACTGAGGTCCATTGTCACTGACGATAGTTTCAGGCAAGCCTTCGATGCAAAACACTCATGTTAAGGCACTGATTGTACTAGACGCCGTCGTTGAGTTCATGGCAATCACAAAAGGAAACTTGCTGAAAGCGTCTACAACAATTAACCAGCGCGTATTCCAGAATGGTCCGGCAAAGTCAATATGTAAACGTTGCCATGGTCCCTTGGGGTGTGGCCAGTCTGAGAAACGCTGTGGAGGAGCCGCCTGATGCTCCGCACAAACAGTACACTGAGACGTCATGTTCTCTATCTGAGCGTCCATACCAACCCAGGTACAATGACGTCTGGCCAATTGCTTTGTCCTAACAATGCCCCAATGTCCATGATGCAGGAGGCGTAACTTCTCGTTGCAGGGAACGAGGAACAATCACTCTTGCTTGGTCGTTGTCGGTATGCAACAACAGTACACCCTGACTTAAAGATAATGCATGACGTTGTGCAAAATAACGTCGAACCAGAGGCCGATCAATGTCTTTGGCTCTGGCAGGCCACCCTGAGCGAACAAAACGTGCTCCACACTTAGGTCTGCATCCTCAGCTGTTTCCTGTGCAACCCGACGAGAGTTCAAAGGAAAGTCTGCGACAGCGGAAGCATCTCTGGAGTCTATCTGACAACATGCCATTTCTGAAGAATCAAACGATACATCCTGGCCAACCGGAAGTCGGGAAAGTGTGTTCGCGTTGGCGTGTTTAGTGGTAGGTCGGTACAAAATATCATACTGATAATTAGACAATATCAAGGACCATCTCTGAAGCTTTTGTGCCGTTCGTGGCGGAATCGGCTTTGTGGGTGAGAACAACGACGTGAGAGGCTTGTGGTCTGTCAACAAATAGAATTTTCTGCCATAGAGATAATGATGAAACTTTGTGACGCCGTAAATGATTGCGAAGGCCTCCTTTTCTATCTGACTGTAATTCTGTTGCGTCGGCGTTAGTAGCTTGGATGCAAAGGTAATAGGACGATCATGACATCCAATACGATGTGACAGAACTGCACCCACACCATACGACGAGGCGTCAACTGCTAACACTACAGGCTTCTGTGGGTCAAAGGGAATCAAACATGCATCACTGAGTAGTGCAGACTTTAATTTGTCAAAGGCAACCTGACAATCTTTAGACCATACAAAAGGAACATTCTTCCTACGTAAGTGATGCAGTGGAGCTGCAATCTGAGAGGCATTGGGAATAAATCTGAAATAATAGTTAAGCTTTCCCATTACTGCTTGCAATTCATGCACATTCTTAGGAGGAGGCAAGTCTTTGATTGCTCTAAGATGTGACTGTAAGGGATGGATTCCTTGGGCATTAATCACATGGCCTAGGTACTCTATTTCAGTTTGAAAAAACGAACACTTTGCTTTATTGCAACGTAGACCTGCTGCAGTCAACACTTTGAAAAGGCACTCCAGGTTTGCTAAATGTTCTTCAACTGTACGTCCGGATACCACAATATCATCTAAATAGTTCGAACAACACGGTACAGAAACTGTCAGCTGTTCCAAAAAACGCTGAAAAATAGCGGGAGCGGAAGAACTGCCAAAGGGTAGGCGTTGAAATTGAAAAAGGCCCATGTGAGTATTAATGACGAAAAATTTTTTTGACTCGTCATCAAGTGGAATCTGTAAGTATGCCTGTGCTAAATCAATCTTGGAAAAGAAGCGAGACTGTCCTAATTTGTCCATCAGTTCCTCAGGTCTGGGCAGAGGGTAAGTGACTACAATTGTTTGACTGTTCACTGTTGATTTGAAGTCCGCACAGAGACGATGTTTTCCTGACGGCTTGGGTATAATTACTATAGGCGAGGCCCACTGACTCGCAGAAACAGGAGAAATCACTCCACTATCGTGCCAACGTTTAAGTTCTTCGGCAACTGTATCACGCAAGGCGATAGGCACTGGTCTAGCTTTACGAAACTTTGGAACTGCAGATTATTTTAAAGTTACATGTTCCACGAAGTCTTTTGCACAACCTAGTTCCGGCGAAAACAAGTCACTGTATTTTTCACACAATGCATTTATTTTGTCCTGAGGCACTACGGACGAAATTTGAAGCACATCTCTTTGAATCGATAAGCCAAACAAGTCGAATGCATCTAGTCCAAATATGTTCTGCGTAGATTTGGCCTGAAGAACAACAAAAGCAACTGTCTTTGTTACACCTTGAAAAGAGGCGGACAGGCTACACATTCCTAGCACGGGAATATTTTGACCTGTATAAGCCGTTAACACTTGCTGTGACGGCGACAATTTAGGCGAACCCAGATGTTCATAAATATCTGTATTTATTAAGGTAACAGCGGAACCAGTGTCAAGCTGAAATTGCACAGACTTATTTTCGATCGAAAGAGTCACAAACAGTTTGTGCTTCTGGCGCACGACAGGTGCGCGAATGTGGGCAACGTCTGCTACGGTTTGTTTGCTGCACTTGCGCGGGACGCGTAGTGAAGGAAGCGGCGCAGACTCGGCACTCGGCGGATTAACAACACTGCCACTAGATGGCACTACCGCCGGGTCGGCGTCCTCGCAAGCTTGCGAAGCTACTACAGATTTACTAACTACTGCACTAAACCTTTGAGTAGCTACAACAAGTCTACTGTCTCTATCTACACAGTACTGGGCACTATCACAAGGAGAAGTTGTAGAAGGCACTCGGTTCACTACAGGAATGCACTGTTCATAGTCATTTTGCTTGTCCCGAACCCTTTTCCGTTGCACTGTTTTACGCGCTCGTCGGCGTTTGCTACGTGGTGCACTATATAGTTTTGCCATAGGCGCAGAACTACGATCCACCGGCCTAGAGTCGCAAGTCTCTAGGCGATCGACAAAAGGCGATACGTTATATCGTTCTTTTCTCGATTTTAGGGCCAGTCGTCGCCATCCGCAGTTGTCGCCGCCAGCCGCAGTCGTCGCCGCCAGCCGCAGTCGTCGCCGCCAGCCGCCGTCGTCGCCGCCAGCCGACAGCCGCCGCCGCCGCCGCCGCCAGCTCGCAGCAGCAGCAGCAGCAGCAGCAGCCGCCGCCGCCGAGCAGTCATCGTCAGCCCGCAGTCGCCGCCGCCGCTTCCCACGTCCCTCCTCCCTCTGTCTACACGCCGCTGACTTCGCCTCACGAGTTTCCTCCTTTACCGCCTGCCCGAATTGAACATCGCCGTGCCACGGTGGCTGACACGCCACAGTCGCCCCCGCCGTCCTTCCTGCCCTCACACCAACCTACGATTATCCCCCTCAACCCAGTCTCCGTTTCTCCTGCCCCTCCCTCCACTGGCTCTGCATCCTCCTCCACGGGCGCCAAGCCCAAAAAGTCATCCAAACGTGGGAGCGCGGACCCCACTCCAACTTTGCCCAAAAAGGCTCCTTCCCCCTCCTCCCCCTCCTTCTCCGCCTCCGTCCAACCACCTGGACACTGCCCCCATTCCTGCTCCCGTGCAGCCTGACCTATACTCGTATGTCCTTTCCCGCCCCGACGCCCGTTTCCTTGACTACAAGACCCTCTCCATTGAACTTCGTAAATACTACCCCGACGTCCCCCTGACTCAGATTATCCCCCGCCGTGACTCCGCCCTCCTCAAATCCCCCAGCCCCACCCTACACACTGACATCCTCCACCGTCTCCCCCGCATCCACTTTGGTCCCCATGCCACTCTCACCCCTTACTACACCGCCACCTCAGCTCGCCAACCGCCTCCTTCCCGCCGCCCACCCACCCTCACCGCCGTGATCACGAAGCTCAGCCCTCTGATCACGGAGGAAGAGGTGTTGGGTCAGCTCAACACCATGCCCGATGTCACCATCCGCTCCGCCAAGCGTATCTTCAATGCCACTGGCCCGACATACCTGATGCGGATATTCACAGAGTCGGCATCGTCCCTTGATCACCTTTTCCTCCAGGGGGCCCTAATTTACGACCGCCGCCACAAGGTGGAGCCCTCCCGTTCCCCACCTCAGTCATACCGCTGTGCCAGGTGCCTCGTGTATAACGACCACCTGACACAGAATTGCCGCAACCCCCCCACATGTCCTCACTGCAAGTCCCCTCACCTGCACAAGCACTGTCCTAACCTTGCCTCCCCTCCTACCTGCAACACCTGTGGCGGACCCCATCCCACCTACTCCTACAAATGTAAGTCCGTCCCAGCCCTCACCGTCCCCGAACTCACCGTCCCCATTCGCCCCGTCGACCCACCCATGCACCCCAACAACTCCTTGCTCCCTCCCCCCACTGACAAGGACGTCATCCGGTTTGTAACCACGGTCCTCGCCAACATCCATCCTTTTCAATGCCCGCACACCCTCCAGCAGATTGCACTGGCCGCACGGTCAGTGTTCCACCTAGAAACCTTTGCCACCTTCTCCCGCGCCCACTCCCACTTCGCTTTTTCCCGCCTCGAAACACAAGTCTAAGCCCGCCTGCTCCCCCTTCTTCCGTTCCTCCTCCCGTACCCCCCCACCATCACCATGGCAGGCTCATCATACACCTTTCTATACCATAATGTCCGGTCTCTCCCAGCCAACAAGCACCTCTTCATGCATACCCTTTTCCATCACCGCGTGGACGCCTTCCTCCTGAATGAAACCTTCCTCCAACCCCGTCATCCCGTCAGTACCGCTCCTTACCTCCTTCATCGCACTGATGGTCCCCCTCCCTTGGCCAGAGGCGGAGTGGCGATCGGCCATCTCCGTCACCACCCCGTCCGGCTACAACCGCTCCTCAATGATCCTACAGAACATTTAATCCTCAGTTTCTTCCTCCCATCCCTCACCGTCACCCTCGCCACCATCTACGTCCGCAGCACCTACCCTCTCCCATATGACTTCCTCTCTCACGTTGACCGCACCTACACGACCTATGTGGTCGCCGCAGACCTAAACCTGTCTTCCCGTCCGCCTGCTGAACTCCGGCGGTGGCATCAGTTTGTCACCACCTCGCTCCGGGGCGGAATCCTGCCCCTCCCTCGCCCGACTCGCCCCGAAAGCAATACCACCCCTGACGTTGTCTTGGCGTCTCCCAACCTCCTTGGGCGTATCATGGCAGACGTCCTTGACCTTATAGGCAGTGACCACGCCCCTGTCCTGCTCACCCTTGACCACCGCCCCCGCCCTGCCCGAGCTCCTCGTCCCAGACCTCCTCCCAAACTCATTCATGACTACTCCCGTGCCGACTGGAATGCCTACGGTCGCTCCATAGATACCTCGGTCGAAAGCCACCCTCTTCCCCTCCGCACACCCGAAAACATTGAACTCGCCTCCACCTTTCTCCAGCAAACCCTTGCTAATGCGGTTGAAGCCCACATCCCTACCAAAGCAATATACCCGCACAGTCCTACCCTGCCTCCACAGGCTGTCCTCCTCCTCCGAGAATCCCGACGCCTCTACCGCTCGTACCTCCGTACCCGGGACCGGGACACACTCATACGCCACCGGCAATTCCAACGTCACATTAGAAACCTTTTGTCCGCGAAAAAACGCCGGGACTGACGGCAGACATGCACCCGCCTTAACGCCACTCTCCCCATCAACTCCTCAAAGTACTGGAAGGCCTTCAATCGCCTTACTGGCCGTCACTCCTCCCCCTACTACCCGCTTCTCCATGATAACCGTCCCTTTCCCGACAATGCCAGTAAGGCGGAACACTTTGCCTCCTACCTTTCCGACATCTTCTCCCTTCCTGATAATCCTCATTTTGATTACTCCCTCTTTCCCGACGTCCATGAGCGTACCGACACCTCTTCTCCCCCGCTCGCCCCCGGCTTCCAGTACTTGGGGCACATTCCTCCCTCCGACTTAAACACACCCATCACATCACACGACATCATAGCTACACTTCGCACCAAACGCAACACCGCTCCCGGTCACGACCGGCTCACCTACAGGCACCTCCGTGCCTGTCCCCTCTCCTTCCACACTGTCCTTGCCGCCCTCTACAACACTATCCTCTATACCGGTTTCTATCCTCGCCTGTGGAAAATCTCCCACATCCTCATGTTCCCCAAACCCAACAAGCCCCCATCCCAAGCCTCTTCCTACCGTCCCATCAGTCTCACCTCCGTGTTTAGCAAGGTCCTTGAATCCATCATTTCCCGTCGTATCCACCAACACCTCCGACAGCACCAGCTCCTTCCTTCTTCTCAATGTGGCTTCCGACCATCCTTCTCTGCCGACGACCAGCTCCTTCGCCTCATCCACCTCTTATCCGTCCAGCTCAATTCCCGTCGCTCCGCCATATTTGTGTCCCTAGATATAGAAAAAGCCTACGACCGTGTCTGGCATTCCGGCCTCCTTTTCAAACTCCAACTCTATGCCCTTCCTATTAACTATGTCTGCCTCATTGCATCCTTTCTCACCAATCGCCCGTCCTATGTCACTGTCTGCAATTCCAACTCCCGTTTGTTTTACCCCTCTGCCGGGGTGCCCCAAAGATCTGTCCTCTCCCCTCTCGTGTACCTTATCTACTCCGCCGACATGCCCCAACCTCAGCCTCCCGTCCATCTCCTACAGTATGCTGATGACACCGCCTTCCTGGCCCTTGCCCCCTCCCTTGCCCGATCCCAGGTTTTGCTCCAGTCTCACCTCACCGCGTTCGCCGCATGGTGCAACCGGTGGCTCCTCTCCGTCAACCCTGACAAATCCCAGGCGATCATTATAGGTCGTACCACCCGCACCTTCCGCATCCCCGATCTCTACATCACCCTCCACGACAGCCCCATCCGCCACACTAACACCATTAAGTATCTGGGCCTCACCCTCGACCGCCACCTTACCTGGACCCCCCATCTGAAATCCATCCGTCAAAAAGCCATGTCCCGTCTCAACCTCCTTAAACTGCTCACCGGCCGGATGTGGGGATTACGCCCTTTCACTGTCCTCCACACATACAAATCCATCATGCGCCCCATCCTCTGTTCCTTCCACCCTGCCTGGGTATCTGCTCCTCCCACCTTTTATCACACCCTCCAAGTCCTTGAACGCCACGCCCTCCGCCTCGCCTACCGTATCTGCCTTCCTTCCCCCACCTGGATCCTCTACGACCTCATCCCCTTCCCTCACCTCCTTCAACACCTTGAACGCCTCCGCCTCCTGTATGTCACCCGAAAACTCGATTCCTGCAACCCGCTAGTTTACCCTATCCTCACCGCCCCTGGGCCTCTGCCATGCCTCCACCACTGCATTCCTCCCTCTCTCCACCTGCACACCCTACATATCCTCTCCCAAGGCAACTTCCGCTCCCTTCCCCTACCGGATGACGCCCTTCGTCCCGAAATATACCCCTCCTATCAGCTTTGATCCCTTCCCCGTAGACTTAGCGGCCCCCTCTCCCCATCCCCTCCTTCTCCCCCTCCCCGCTTGGATTTCCCCCCCCCTTTCCACACCTGGAGTCTCAATCGCGCCTGTCTTTCCTTCTCCTTCCCTTCTCCCCCCCCCCCTCTCTCTCTTTTCGACCCTACCCCGCGCTTCCTCCCTCTCCTTGCCCCGCGGGGGCTGCAGCGTCGCCTTTTAACAGTGTATTCTCGTGTCAAGTGTATCGACATCTCCGTGTGTTCATCTCCAGTGCGTCGCAACTCGTGTCATCACCACCTATATCATCGTGTGACTTCGTGTGTCCAGTGTTGTCTCTCCATGTGGATTTTATCGCCACCGTGGCACAGACTGTTTTCAATCTGCTTATGTGTGTCAGTCTCTCTCTTGTTCATGTGTCTTAAGTCTGCAGTATTGTCTCCGATGTCCAGTTTGTAAGTCTTCCATTTTTCCTCCGTACCATGTTTTTATACTCATTGTTTTTAACTTCATGTCTTTGTTCTTTTTATCTCGCTTGTCATGTGTCTGTTCTCTCGGCTGAAGAGCAGCGCTGATGCTGCTGCCAGCCCGCCGACGAAAGTCGGAGTGAAATTACCAATAAAGAAAAAAAAAAAAAAAAAAAAAAAAAAAAAGCAGAACTACAGTCATGCAATTGAGATCCAAGGAAAAGCACTGTTCAAGTCCACAGCCCATATAACATTTACAGAATGAACTGTTCTCGCACTCTGCGCAGCACTGTTTCTAACGGTACCGTTCTTTGAGTTTTTAATTTGCATACACACAGACTGTACATGTCCTGATTTGCCACATTGATAACAGGTTGCGTTGCGACTAGGGCAATGAGCACGCTTGTGGCGAGACACACACTGGGGGCAAGATTTACGTACATTTTTCTGAAATGAGCGTTGGCGCCCGTTACTCAAATTACTGTTTCTAACACGACGGGGCGACCATTGTGTCGCACTTTTACACTGGCTACTGTTCACTGTCTGTTCAGCACGGCCTGTACTATTGTAAGAGTCACTAGTGCTACACTGAGAACTACGGCTAGGAAAGCGTCCCTTACGGCGCACTGAATTTACACTGTGGCTTTGCATTTCTACATCTGCTAAGTCAAAAGTATCATGCGCATCTATAAGCTGCAGTACACTGTCTAATGAGGGGTCAGACTGTTTCAGAATTGCTGCTCTAATTCTGGGGTCCTGAATATTCTGCGTAATCGCATCTCGCAACATAACGTCACTATAAGAAAGTCCACAAGAGCAAGTAAATTTAATTGGCGGGTTAAGCCCTTCAATTCCGTAATCCACTCTTGGTGTGATTGCTGCGGTAATTTTTTAAGTCTGAAAAATCGGTACCGTGCCGCAGCTACGAGAACTTTTCTCTCATAATGAGCATTTAGTGCCTCTACTATTTGTTCAAAGTCTACATCACGAGGAGATTCGTGAGGGAATAGTTTTTGCAGTAACACGAAAGTTTTGGGGCCCACCACGGACAATAAAAGATGCTTCACTTTCTGACCTGTAATTTGATGAGCCGCGACGAGTTCTTGAAACTGTGCGAAATAGTCGCTCCATTCTTCCTCACGTTCGTTGTACTGGCGGAACGTCGGAAGCGGTGCGGCGGCAGGTGTGGGCTGCTGATGCGACGGCTGTTGTTGAGTTGTCAACTGCGCCACCGCCGGGAGAAGTTGTGTTATTTGCGCCGTCTGTAACTGAATAATTTCCATTAAGTTTGGGTTCGGGGTAGTGGCCATGCTGACCGATTAGGCGCCGCGTATACAAGTAACTTATAACAAAACACAAAAGCAATATGAAAGAGGACTCGCTCTGCAACAAAAAAGTCCACAAAACACGTAACAAAATATCTTCCCCCAAAACTCTTATATTAAGGGTGGGTGGGCGGGAGCAATTTTTGCGTGCTCCGACTACTGCTGTCTGGCTGCTGCAAGCGTGCTGGTCCAAGGTTCTATCACTCCTCGTCGCCACTTTTGTGTCCCAACTTCGTCGCCGCTTTTGTGTCCCAGCCTCGTCGTAGGTGTCGGTGGCCGAGTGGAACGAGACCGACACAGTAACAAGACAGCACGCCGGTGCAGGTACGGAGGGGAGCAGCCAGAAACTACAAACACTAGAGTAAATTAGAAAGAGATATATTTTGCACAGAATGTAACAATACTTAACTTTTATATAGTACTGCAGAATGTTGATACATAGTTGTTAGAGGCCTGCCTAGTGCCTGTACAATAGCAAAGTCTTCACTCGTGCCTATCTGATTACGAAGGTCCTATCTCGTTGCTATCTCAGTCCGAAGTGCCCGGTGTCTTTCCGTGGTGGCCACGAGCCGAGTTGTCGCAGAGGGCGCTCGTGGCTGTCGTCGTGAGAACGCCGAGCCGTGCGTGCATGGCGGCGCGCGGCGAAAGTAGGTGGCGCGCACTTTGTACTTGTGCGACACCACAGTTTGAGAGAGAGAACATAGTTGGCATGAGATACCGTGATGCATGTATTCTGCTCGTATGGCACGGAGTGTTTCGGCAGTGCAACAGGTGTGTGCAGAATTGTTTACAGGAGGCCACAGAACACGACGACAAGGGTTAGCTCACACCACCCCCACCCCCGTAAAGGTAGATACATCCGAATGTCACGGCTTGACATAGCTGTGTCATCATCGGGTCTGGTGCATCAGTGGAACAGTGGAACACATCTTAAACTGTTAGGGCTGACAGTCCAGCGCAGTTTTATATCGCAGTTTTCTACTGTATGGGTTACGTGCGAGACTTAAACTTCTCCGCCAAACTAATATGTAGAAACATTAAAAGGTAAAGCAGTCAACAATCCGAAGATTGGTTTGAACACCACAGTGCTTTACTAGGCATGGTCCTGTTGGGAGGTGGTATGCCGTTGCCTTCCTCCGACCTTCGAACTGACTTACCCAGCCAATTATCGGGGGACCTACAGTTTAACGTGGATTCCGAACCACGGTGCTACTCGGTATTTTTCACATGATCAATACTGCCAGAGGTGAAAGAAGTGGAAAGTGACAAATATAAATCATAGGACCTGGCGGGGATCGAACCCGGGACCTTTGGATTTGTAGTCTGGCACTCTACCACTGTGCAACCGAGGCGCACGTAGAAACATTATAGACGAATATTGCGTATAGCGCAACATGACTTTGGAGATAAAATTCATCACTTAGTTTTTCTGACGAATACAAATCCTGTTTGTTAGAAAGTGATGGTCGCATTTTCGTTTGCTGCAGACCTGGGGAGCTGACATTATGGTTCTGGTTTTAATTCGGTACATGGCCGTGCGGTCGAAAGCGTCTTGAAGCGGATTGCACAGTCGTTTCCATTCAGTGGTTCAAGTCGTGTCTCGGGTATGGGTGTAAGAATTGTTCAACAAATTTTTCTCGCCGTAAGTTGGTTTAACCCTGCGGAAGGCGCTATTAGATTGTTGCGTCGACAGGCGCTTGCAGCCCTCAGTGCCGGCTACGTTTAAATACTACGTACGTTTCTTAAAAAAAAGTTGGAATTAATTATATATTGTTGATAACCCCATTCTTATCAGCAAATTTTAATATGATCTGTATACATATTTGCAAGATACATCGGAAAATTAAAATTATTACAGAATATTTGACCTAAGTTTCCAGGATACTAAGCGCTACTTTAATAAATTCTAAATAAATTATAACCACAGGCATGACTCTATTGTTTATAACGTTGAAGTAATTTTTACTAGAAAAGTGTAATATGTACGAAAACTATGTAGTAACAATAAAGAAAGAGACAAAATTAGCCGGCCGCGGTGGCCGAGGGGACTGAGGCGCTTCAGTCACGGTCTGCACGGCCACTACGGTCGGGGGTTCGAATCCCCCCTCGGGCATGGATATTTGTGCCGTCCTAGTTCGTAAGTAGTTCATAAGTAGTTTGTAAGTTTAGTGACTGATGACCCCGTAGTTAAGTCCCATAAGATTTACAAACATTTGATTTTGAGACAACATTAGTGTCATGAAAATTGATTGTGTTTAAACGCTCTCCTAAATGGGAAATTAACGATAATAATAATAATAAAGAATAAAGCAGTCAGTTAAAAAGCAGTAGTAAATACATATCGAGAATAACACACTTTCTTCCCCATGAGAAGTTCTGCAGTCATTACATATGAAAACATTGTGGCAATGTTGCTTGCAAACGAATCTAGTGACCCTAGATTTTTTTTTTTTTTCGCCACCACGGCGATGGCTCATCCAACAAATTTCTACAGTCTCATCTTGAATGACGGTAATTGATCGGTAAGGTAATAGCTGAGCCCTATCTTCCAAATGGCTTTCCATCAGAGTCCAGGCCAGGTTTGGTAGATAGGTTCTTCTTCTGAAACTTTTCTCTTGATTTTTTGTAAAAACCAAGACCTGGGAATTTGTCCCAGCAGTATCAAGATAACGTAAAACATTGCGCAGGTGACTTCCGTTTATAAGAAAGGAAAGAGAACTGACCCACATAATTACTGGCCAATATCGTTAACGTCGGTTTCCTGTAAAATTTTGGAGCATATTCTCAGTTCGGATATAGTACATTTCCTTGAGACGTAAAAGCTTCTTGCTATGATTGAACACGGGTTTAGGAAACATCTTCATGTGAAACTCAGCTTGCCCTTTTCTCACATGACATCTTGTGAGCCACGGATGAAGGGCATCAGCCGGGTTGTGTTTTTATCGACTTCAAAAAGGCGTTTGTCGCGGTGCCACACTGCAGACCGCTAAGGAAGATACGAGCTTATGGGATAGATTCACATATTTTTGACTGGCTGGAAGACTTCCTAAGTAATAGAACGCAGTACGAGTGTATCGTCAGGCGTACCCCAGGGGAGTGTGATAGGACCACTATTATTTTCTGTCTATATAAATGATCTGATGGACAGAGTAACTAGTAATTTTCTGTTGTTTGCTGATGATGCTGTGGCGTATGGGAGGGTGTCGTTTCTAACTGACTGTAATAGTATACAGGATGACTTAGACAAAATTTCTAGTTGGTGCGAAGAATGGCAGCTAGCTCTCAAGGTAAAAAAATGTAAGGTGATGCGCATGAGTAGGAAAAACAATTCCATAATGTTCGAATACAGCATTAGTAGTGAGCTTCTTGATGCAGTCGCGCCGTTCAAATACCTAGGCGTAACATTGTAGAGCGATATGAAATTGAACGTTTTGTGTCCCAGCCTCGTTGCCGCTTTTGTATCTCGTTTCCGTCGTAGGTGTCGGTGGCCGAGTGGAAAGAGACCGACACAGGAATAAAGATAGCACGCTGGTGCAGGTACGGAGGGGAGCAGCCAGAAACTAGACACAGTAGAGTAAATTAGAACGAGATATATATTGCACAGAATTTATACAATACTTAACTTTTACATAGATCAGTACTGCAGATACATAGTTGAGCTAGAGGTCTGCCTAGTGCCTGTACGATAGCCAAGTCTTCACTGGTGCCTATCAGATTCCGAAGTGTTAACTGGTGCCTATCTCAGTCCCAAGTGAACGATGTCGTTCAGTGGTGGCCACGAGCGGAGTTGTACCAGAGGGCGCTCGTGGCTGACGTCGTCAGAACGCCGCGCCGTGCGTGCATGGTGGCGCGCGGCGAAAGTAGGTGGCGCGCACTTTGTATTTGTGCGACACCACAGAACGCACATGTAAGCACAGTCGTGAGTAAGGCGAACAGTCGACTTCGGTTTATTGGGAGACGTTTGGGAAGATGTACTTCATCTGTAAAGGAGACCGCGTATAAAACGCATGTACGACCACGTCTTGACTATTGCTCAAGTGTTTGGGACCAGCAGCAGATCAATTTAAAGGAAGACATAGAAGCAGTTCAGAGGTGAGCAGCTAGGTTTGTTACTGGCAGGTTCGACCAATGCGCGAGTGTCACGGAAATGCTCAGGCAACTCAATTTGGGGAACGCTGGAGGAAAGACGACGTTCTTTTCGTGAATTTCTCTTGAGGAAATTTAGAGGGCCCGATTTTGAAGCTGGGTGTAGTACGATCTTGCTGCCACGTACTTACATTTCGCGTAGTGATAACAAAGAGAAGAAAAATTAGGGCTTTTACGGAGGCATATCGGCATTCTTTTCCTAGTTCTATTTGGGAGTGGAACAGGAAAGGAAATGCCTAGTAGTGGTACAGTGTACCCTCCGCCACGCACCTTACGGTGGATTGCGGAGTATGTATGTAGATGTAGATGTAGACACAAACAGCCATGTCCGAAGGAGGGATTCGAACACCCGACGGGAAACGGCCTGGCGCACCGTAGCATGGCGCCTCAGTGCTCTCGGCCGCTCCGCCGCGGCCCCCGTCAGTTCGTTCAGAAAATGTTTGTAGAACTTATGGGACTTAACTACGGGGTCATCAATCCCTAAGCTTACAAACTACTTATGAACTAGCTACGACTAAGGACGGCACAAATATCCATGCCCAAAGGGGGATTCGAACCCCCGACCGTAGTGGCCGTGCAGACCGTGACTGGAGCGCCTCAGTCTCCTCGGCCACAGCGGCCGGCAGTTCGTTCAGCACATTATGCGCAGGAGAATATATTACTACAGAAACATTGTAGATAATTTTTAGTATAGAGAGATTCTATCATTATTATTTGTTCCAAATGTACTTACTTCATGTGAAGTGCATAATACCATAAAAAATTAAGATAAATTCTAATATTTTATTTTGGTTCACATAGTCAAAAACTAGGAAATGTGAAAGCAAATTGAACTGATGCTACCACATCTTTTGGTATTGAATTTTGTTTACTTTTTATATGTTCACTCGATGTAGGTCGTGAAATTTCTACTGGCTTTTTTAGCTTTAATGTATAATTAATCGCATTAATTAATCTTTTATGGGCTCCAAGCCAACTCTTCTGGGACAAATGGTACCATTAGCTGCAGCACCGATCAGAGTAAAATCCGCTGCCAGTGCAGTGATGCGAGAAACGCATGCACTGCACTATCCGCTTTTATTAATCCGTCTGGAGCGGTTGTCAGGCACCGGCAAACGGCAGTAATTGCATCGATATAATTCATGTGCTAAGTTACTGCGAAGAAACGTCTTTAATGCAATTGTGTATAAATATTAAAAGTATTTGAAATCCGTACTTACAACTGCAATAAAATACACATATTGTCCTAAAAACTATTTCGTTTTTTGAAATAAAATCTTATCTGTAGATGGTTATGAAATGGATGGTAACTGCTGGCAAGTACTTTAGGTATAACCTCATTTGTCATGTTGTTCTCCACATAATCTCACGCTGTTTTAGACCTACATCTTCACATTTAACCCGTAAGTGGTGATGTTATAATTTTGTAACGCAACTGGTGAGGTCGGGTTTTTTATACCCATTAATTTTCATGCCCTCATACTTCACTGGTGAAGGAGACATGAAACGTTTCTACTTACATTTCAAAAGTGACCTCTATTCACATCACTGATCAACTTTTGGCAGCAGAAAATTATTTACAGTTAACAGAGTAGACAACTTTTCAAATATATGTAAGGCCATACAAAAAATTGCAACGTTTTACGTAACCCAAATATCAGATTTTTTTTTCAAACAAATAAATAAAATTTTAGTATTACAGTATAAAGAAACAACGAACCTTTGTAAAAACACACTATTCTTTGACAAATTAATATACCCACAACAATTTGCAAGCCATTACTCTTCGCAATCTCGGCATACAGGCATTGTGCATTTTCAGCACATCGGTACATTGCAGCTGTTACAGATGTCTTTTGTTTTTCTGTCAGAGGCTGGTAGTCACTTCTTACACCTCACTTGTTGGCCCAAGTCTCGTCTGATTTTGTATGTAACAGGTAACTGGAGTTTTATACTGAAGTTTAGCCGCAAGTCACGGGGCAAATGATTGTTTTGAAGCCGACGAATGAGATGAGGCTCTACAAGTTCATTGGCAAGATTTTTTATATATTCGAATTTGGTTCGCTGTGGACTGAATGGACTCCACGGTGGATAACTTAATCATTCACTTGGCTAATATACATGAAAGTGAAAACTATGGTTACGTAACTGACGTGGTTATCAAAAAGCAGAGTTTCTAGAAATAACGATCCAAATACTCACTGCATGGATGTGAACTGTGCCCAGGGTTATTGGTGAACATAGGAAACCTGCCATACTACCTATAAAATAGCATACGAGAATATTCCAAAAACGTTCCGCAACAGGTGAGGTTAGATTAAAAATTCCCAGTAATTTAAAAAATCGCGTATAAAATCAAACAACTGACCGGTGTGTTGAGTACCGTGCATCAGGCCGACTCGCAACGATCTGACTTGAAGGTATAGCAACCAACAATGATGTACTAACAACAATCTGGTAATAATGGGTTTCAAAGATTTAGCTGGGTATCTGACACCCAACATCACCAGTTATGGGTTAAGGATATGAAACCGGTTTCTATTTTGTTTGTGAACAGTGTTCAAAACCTAACCACAAGTGTTGTTTTCCTGTTGATCTAAAATTCCTGCCGTCTTGTATGATTCGTCATGCTCTTATTATACCGTTTTGAGTGTTTTAGTAGGTATTTATTAAACTTGCAAGTTTATATAAGCAGTAGTGATGGAGTTTAAGAACTTAGGTGGACGCACTAAAGGGCAAAAATGTGTCATGGGCAATTGCAAAGCAGAGGAATGGAGAGTCAATTTAATAAGATGGACGAAGCTGGGCTAAAAAAATGGCGACGGGGAGGGAAGAAAGGAAGATTCTGGCGGTGAGAAAGAAAGGAAGTGGAGAAGAAGAGTGGGAATGGAATAGCTGTACTTCATAACATGACAGATTTCTGTATATAGTGTCAGACCTTTTGTTTGTTTAAAAAGTGTGGGTGTGATTGTATGAGCCTCTATAAGTCAATAGAAACATTCTTCTATTGTGACTGCCCCATGGGTGTGTAAGAATAGTGAGACTTTCGTACTACCTTTACATGACAGGTTGCACTCTTGAAATTGCGTATTAGACCTCATTAGAATCTTTGTGATGAATATTTTGTTATGTCCATGCAACGGAGTTGGTAGATAACTGATATTCATTTCCTTTTGGTTTTGCAATATATTTTTATATTGAATTATTCGTTTGATAGTCAATATTTATGCATTATTTGTAAGGATCTTACCGGAAAATCTTGTCTGTGCTGTAAGGCGGAACAACGGTCTCCGAGACCGCTAGGATTTTTAAACATTTCCTCCTCTCATTCCATGTTTTTCTCTTCACCACGTAGTTTACTCCTCTATTTCAGGTGAATTTAACATAAAAAAATTCCAAATAGTAGCCTTTGTTTAAAAAACAAGACAATCAAATTTATTACTACAAAGAAATGTAATTTGCATTGATTGACGCTTAACTGGTCGTCGTTCAGCAAACAAATTTTATTTTACATTATTAAAGTTACAACGAAAAGAAATTGAATAAGCAGAAGTATCTGAACAATAATATTTAACATTTATGTTGAATCACACAAGTTTTGCACCCTTCACTACGGTCGGGGGTTCGAATCCCCCCTCGGGCATGGATATTTGTGCCGTCCTAGTTCGTAAGTAGTTCATAAGTAGTTTGTAAGTTTAGGGACTGATGACCCCGTAGTTAAGTCCCATAAGCTTAACAAACATTTGAACATTTTTTTGCACCCTTCTAGTACGTTGGCTGTTCACAGTAATTACAAAAAATGTTCAAATGTCTGTATATCTATCGGACCAAACTGCGTGGTCATCAGTCCGCAGCTTACAAACTACTTAAACCTAGGTAAACTAACCTAAGGACAACACAAACACCCATGCCCAAGGGAGGAATCGAACCTCCACGGCGAGCAACCGCGCGCTCCGCAACGAGACGCTTTAGACCGCTCGGCTACTCCACCGCGGCAGTAATTACATTTATAGGTACTATTCCTCTTTTTCTGGTATGGACAAAATCTACAATTTTTTTTTTTTTTTTTTTTTTTTTTTTTTTTTTTTTTTTTTTTTCAAGTTTCTCCGTTTCGAATGAAGTGTCATCAGCTCGAACTAAAACTTCATTCCGTTGACAACCAATTAAGTTTTCTTTTGATGTCCCTATTTCTACAGAGCAAATAAGGGATACCGGTGGAAGTGCTAGACAAACTGGAAGAGGCATCAGTTGCAAAATATATGATTTCAGGGTTTTAAATGTTTATGTCCCATCAGGTAACAGCAAAAAAGATACATAAATTCCTCAAGGAAGATATCTTTTACGTATTAAGGAAAAACGTTCGAACGTAATTGTTGGCGGTGATTTTAATTGTGTTTTCAATAGAAAAAGTTCAGTATCCCAATTTTAATTATTGAAAAGTACTACATGAAATTATTAAGAACATGAAGTGCAAAGATGCATGGGAAGTCAATTCCCCATACTAGTCAAATTTACAATTTTTACGTCTACGTCATGAAGTCGGACCGATAAGATTTTTGTATCGGAAAACTAGTGGCCGGGTGCTGGATGCTGACGCCATTCCTACGTTTTGCTCTGACCACTACGCTCTTTCAGTGACCGTCAATCTAGAAAAACAGCCCACGAAAGTACACCGAAGGCAATGAACTTTAAATGTTGCACATTTAAACGATGAAGATCTGCCTCGAGTGCTATAAAATGTTATTTGCTCTGTAGAAATAGGGTAGTCAATCTTGCAGTCCCTGAATTTGCATTCGGTACTATATTAAGAAAAGTATTAAATCAGGAAATATACAAGTTATCTGTCACTACTTCTTCTAATACAACAATGTCTGCATCTGTCTCCTAAATAAATGTTTTTAATACTTCTTTTTATAAGTCCGACGTTATTCTGTTTGAAAGAAGCGTGGCAGTTCTCTTAACAAAATTCTGGCTAAGATAGCCAAGTGAAAGAAGCCTAACTATTTTTCCTGATGGAACTGCACTATATTAATTGACGATCCCCATCTATTGATCTTAAATAACATATTAAATGGTTGCAACGGAATCGCGGGTGGTTTATTTCTCTCTTCCAGAAGGAAACAAGAGACAAAATATTTGATCTAACTACACCGCATTTATAAATTTATAGTGTGGGAGAATTTAAATTAGGACAAAGGGTTAACGTTTAAGAAAGTGATTTATTTATTGCCCAAGGCATAAACAACAAAGGGGGAGAAACCGATTTAAATATAATAAACACACGCCTTACAAAGATTCCACATTTACATGGGATTAAAAGTAGTACAAGTTTAATTAAGAATGATTATTTTTCAGAGAGGAGAAGGGAGGAATTGATATACATTCTCACACAGATACATACGCGAAGCCATGCATGTACTTACCATCACGGAACACAAAAAACAGCAAGCCAGCAGCAAGACGCGGTATGGAATAGCAGGTTCACTCACTCACTAATAAAAGAGAAACTTTGTTCCGTAGTGTACGGTCTTGTGGCTTAGGCTCAGGGCAGCTATCAGCGGGAACAAACGCACGTGATAGAAAACCACGAGGCGTGCGAGACAGTCGCGAAGTTAAAGTATCCAGAGAAATTGAAGATATCGATTAAATAGGAAAATTCTCTAAATAATTCTTAAATACGGTCGTTTTTGTGTTCAATTTGCACAGAGGGAAGAGAACTACTGAATGGTAAAGGTTTCAGGTCAGAACGGCACTCTACAGGTTCGGATCTTAGAATCCCAAAAATTTTTATAAAAAAATCAACAACAAAAAATCATACTTTTAGCACAAGTAAAACCGCGAGATAGGTTGTGCAACTATTCGTTCTACCCAGGAGAATTATATCTAGCTAATAAGCAAGGTTCCAGAAAGGTAGGACATGCTACGGGGTCAGAACGCAAGATTTGAACAAGTTGGAAAAAATTCAATCTCGTAAGATATAAGATCGCGAGATAGGTCGTGTAACTATTCGATCTGCTCAGAGGGATAATATCTCGCGAATAAGCAAGGTTACAGAAAGGTAGGACATGCTACAGGGTCAAAAGAAGGAATTTAAATATAGTGGAAAAAATACTATTTCGGGAAAAATAAAAACGCGAGATAGGGCGTGTAACCATTCGTTCTACTCAGGGTAATGTTATCTATACAATAAGCAGTATTACAGAATCCTAAAGTAAATCGCGGGGTTCGATCACAGAAAGTTGGAAAAGGAAAAAATTACAATTTCGAAAAGAGTAGAAACGCACGAGCCGCGGTGGAGTAGCCGAGCGATCTAAAGCGTCTCGCTGCGGAGCGCGCGATTGCTCGCCGTGGATGTTCGAGTCCTCCCTGGGGCATGGGTGTGTGTGTTTGTCCTTAGGTTAGTTTACCTAGGTTTAATTAGTTTGTAAGCTACGGACTGATGACCACGCAGTTTGGTCCGATAGATTTACAAACATTTGAACATTTTTTTGTAAAAACGCGAGAAAGGTCATGTAACAATTCATTATACTCAGGGGAAGAAGATATATCTAATAGGAATGACTACGGTATAGAACATGTTATTTGCCATACACGTGGGGCAGCGAGCACGGAAGTTAAATTTGATATGTACCAAAATTCGTACAAGAAATCACAACATCGAAGCAAGGTTATAGTTAACAACTCGTGGGCTTAGGGTGATGGAACAAGCTGAGGGCTTTATTTAATACCGTCCACGTGTTCTATGGACAAAGGGCAGACACCGAGAGTATCGAAAAGTTCGCGAAAACCATCAAACGTACCCATCAAATGAACATTAAAAACATTTAAACATTTTTAAACGTAGGAAGGAAGGGCTCTAGAGTAAGGGAGTGCAAGGTTCTAGTTAACGATCACCAGTGAGGTCGCGAAATCAAACTTCGGCAATACTCATCATGAAATTAGCAATCCAGAACAAAATTAAATTAAATCTTACCGCTACGCCTTGTGGTGATGTGATAGCGAGAACTATACACGCGAATGAGCATTTTCAACTAGGAATCAAATCAAATGTTTCAAATGTTCAAATGTTTCTTAAGCTTAAGGGACTTAACTAAGGGGTCATAAGTCCCTAAACTTACAAACTACTTACGAACTAGCTAACACTAAGGACGGCACAAATATCCATGCCCGAGGGGGGATTCGAACCCCCGACCGTAGTGACCGTGCAGGCCTTGACTGAAGTGCCTCAGTCCCCTCGACCACCGCGGCCGGCTTCAAATGTTTGTATAGTCTATGGGATATAACTACGGGGTCATCAGTCCCTAAACTTACAAACTACTTATGAACTACTTACGAATTAGGACGGCACAAATATCCATGCCCGAGGGGGGATTCGAACCCCCGACCGTTGTGGCGGTGCAGACCGTGACTGGAGCGCCTTAGTACCCTCGGCCACCGCGGCCGGCAACTAGGAATCAAATCCGAACAAAGTTAAGCCAATTGCTCAGATCAGAGCCAACACCAAAAAGCATCTTACCTCACCAGAAGTCAGCCAAACACTCGTGGCCGCCCTCGTGCTCACCACTCTCTACCTACCTAAGGTTGAGGGGAAACATCTCCGAAGGGTTTAACCGACCCAGGTAGACAAACTTTGCACACCGGACAAGGATAGTGAATGGGAACCTTCGCTAAGCATCGTTGATGAAGATTTGCCTCTGGCTTGACCAGCACCATAGGCAACTGCTGCCATGCTGTTTGAACCAGCAGACGACAAGAGCAACGAAGACGCGGCTATCGCTTGTTCAAACTGTTTTGTACACAATTCGCAATCATTATGAGCAAGCGGGGTCAGTGGAAACATAGCATACGCCCTCACATATGGGGCCTCAAAAAAAAAGTGTTTGAAGCCCATCAATATTTATTTACCGGGGATAAATTAAATGGAACACGCTATATGGACGTGTTTTATGTTGATACTGAACGTAATCATACCCTTACATCATCATCAAACTCTTACTCTACTACCTCTTGCTTATATTTAATGCTTTACTTGACGATTTAAAGCACGTGCTGGGGATTTGGTCCTTTCGAGATTGCACACCTATTTCACTGTAGTTTATGAAGCGCAAGATTCTTTTGGTGTATCTTTACAACAATCCAGATCTGCCTTATCAACTTTTCCTACACTCCCTTCTGCTGTCCCTCACTTTGACGTTTTACCTGCTTTATCTTTATTCCGTCTTGCCTTGCCCCTACCTACGTTAAAGTTTGCTTGAGATTTCCTAGTGCAGCAGTGTTATCTTGTTTGGGTTAATTGGTCTTTTACCTGATTACAATTTTCTTGATCAGAGGAGGCACTTTGCGTATCGCTTGAGCCTCGAGCCTGCTCGTTATAGTCAGATGTGTCTGCAGCAAGAGACATCTTCATGTCTTGTTCGGTGTTGTGTTGGGAACTGTCGTCAGTATGTTGAACACATATCTGATGTGTGTTTTCGTGAGTCTCTTGAGTGAGAACATGTGAGTATGTTCTCTGATTCCATGTCAGCTACTTTGTTACTAACAACGGGTCTTTGGTCTCATCTACTGTGTCTAAATCGAACTCTTTGTTTTGTCCGGATATTAATTGGTAGACCTGCGGTCGCGGTTTAGTAGTGACTGAATTCTCTTCCACAGGAGGGGTCATTATTTGCAAATTAACTAACGAAGGAGGTTCTGGTATTTCAGTATACTAGTATTTTCAGTAGTCTCTTCTGTCATGTTAAGACGTCACTGAAAGTTAACCTGTTTCGCTGCTGAAGGTTGTTTTTTAAAATCACCATGCGGTGCGGACAGTCTTGCTTTAGGGAACCACATTCATTACAAATATGACACTTAGACGATTGGCCGCTATAAATAACAAGACCCTTCTCCCACATACTGTAACGTGAGAGGAAATATTAAGTTTCGCATGCATCTTCACTGATCGCACGCCACTGAAGCATTGCAGCCTATGCTGCTTGGACCACATTTCGTTCCTGATGAACCTGACTTCACCGTATTCGACACGATTTTCTGAATGTAACAGTTCTCAACCTCCGGTGGTAGGTTAAAGATTTTAATATTCTCATATTATACATCAGCAATGGATAGAGTAATAGAACTCACGTTTCCGTTGCGGTGCAAGAAGAATTCGATATTTCCTCCACGTTTCAGCAGAAATCGTTCCATGACAATCGGATTGTGCAGCTTTAAGAAACAGTACTGCTCAAGGTCGTAATACGCGGTGTGAATCTGGCCCGAAGTAATTCCAAAGATGTCCACTATCGAGTCATGTATTTCATAAGAGCTTCGTTGAACGGCTGTGGTTGACTTCTCGAATTCGAATTTCAGCGTGTTAACCCTACACGGGCTAATAGCTTCAAATACAATCACATCACGAACACAAGACACTAATGCACAACACAGTTATGCGTCACGCTACAAACACAGACACCAACTTGTAAACAACGCTAGCGATGCGCGTTTCAAGCAAGAATTACCGCCACTGAGATACTTACTTACTTTCCCTGTCCGGAACTAGACTTCTAACTTCCAAAAACTAGCAGCCAATATGGTTTGTCGTTAGCCTCTCATAAGTCTTCCATTGTACAGGGCTTTTCTAAAAATGGACAGATAAGCAGGTGTTGAGGATCCTCTATAGCACCACAAAGACACAGAGTGTTCTCATTATCTTTTAGGAAGCCCCATCGCTGCATGTTTGTCTTGCACTTTGGCACTTCTACCCTCATACGGTTCAGGGTTCTCCAGACTGTGTATGGCAGGTCTCCACCAGGTGCCAGTTCTTCTTTTGCTGCTTTATGTGCGCTTCTCAAATCCATTTCCCACCTTGCGGCCGACCCTTCCAGTGCTCGGGTACATGACAGGAAGCTCTTCCTCGAACGAAGCCGTCGGTCAGCAGGCTGGTGTCCATATAGAGGGTGACGCATGTCCTTTTCTTGCTTTGTTTTTTCAGCTTCGGCAGCAATGTCACGTCGTATGTTGGTCGGTGCGATCCCCATAATTAAGTACATCTTGTGTACTTAATTATGTCACTGAGATATCCCGACACAACTCACAGCCCTTCCTCAAAACTTTACTTTAGCCAGTACCCGCCTCCTAATTTCCAAACATCACATAAGTTCTCCTGCGAACCATTCATTTCTGAATCATCCATTAGGCTGTGGCTAAGACATGTTTCCACCGCATCCTTTCTTCCAGTAGTACTAGTCTTGCACGGATCGCAGGAGAACGTATGTGAAGTTTGGAAAGTAGGAGGTGAGGTACTGGCAGAAGTAATATTGTGAAGCCAGACCGTGAAGCGTGTCAACATAGCTCAGTGGTATATCGATTTCCCGTGAAAGGCAAATTTCCCAGGTTAGAGGCCGGTTCCGGCATACGATTTTAATCACCCAGGAAGTTTCATATCATCACACACTCCACACCAGAGAAGATTCGAGTTCTTCCTGGTGCTTGGGTGTGTTGACCTTAGGTTAGTTTAAGTACTTTTTGAGCCTAGGAACTGATGACCAAAGAAGTTAAGTCCCATAGAATTACAAACATTTCAACCTTTTTTTACGGTACAGTATTCCCTTATTTTAACGTTGAAGTTGTTTAAGTGTTTTATATAATTATGTAACCTGGTTTTCTTTAACAGCTTTCATACATCCTCATTCCAAATTTTTATATCTTTTAATTTTCTTATACTTTTCAATTTACAAAGAGCTTGAGTTTCGTTTTTAATTGAGGTCACGATAAATGCATTTAATCGGGTTCGGCATTGTGTTGAAAGAACATAACTAGCAGGAATTATTTTATATTTCTTATTATGTCCCTAGCAGTTTCGAGAATTCTTGTCAACTTCACCTGCTGTATAACTTAAAAATATCACAACAAAATCCAAATTCTTTTATTAAGCGGAAAGGATTTGAAAACGTAAACTGATACTCTTTACATCCTCATACTTTAATTAGAAACATATAACATGTTCAATAACTGTGTGTCTGCAATCGAAGTGGAAATGTTTTACAGTCTCTGAAGTGTTCTGATGTATCACTGATTTGGCAATGTTGGTTCTTTCTTCATGAAGGCCATGGTCTTAGTTTTGTTTTCCTTCGAGGTTTCCACGTACAACTTTGCATTTATATGTTTTTGAATGTAGATTCTTTTCTGAATGTCATCTTCGTTATCTGCTAGGATCACAGTATCGATATTAGAGATAGACCAATACCATTTTTCGTGTTGTGCTTTTCTTACTACACATTTAGCATTATTTCTTTTTTCGGTATGTTTTTCCTATGTTTCAACGCTGAAGTTGTTTGTTTCATATAATTATGCATCCTGTTTTTCTTTTACAGCTTTCATTACATCGTCATTCCAAATTTTTATGTCTTTTAATTTTCATATTATTTTCTTTTTACCGAGAGCTTGAGTTTCTTTATTTGAAGTAAAATAGTTACTTATCTAGAAGAACATTTGTCCCGCTCTTCAGTATAATTACTCACTGGTCACTGACTGTACAGTGATAATTAACATTAATGTAACTAACTGTTACACTTTTATTAAATGATTAAACCGCAGTTTGACTGCATTATTTTATTATATTTTGTCACGTTCCGGATTTAGGCTGTATAGCTATTTTCAAGTTTACAATTATGTCAGTTGATATATACATATAGGAAACGGAATCGTTATTCTTGAGAGTAACAATTTACGTATTTTCTACCATAAGTAAAAGAGCCACGTTCCGGTGTATGTTGAACATATTAATGTCAAATCCAAAAGGTAGATCGTTCAAGTGCCACTCATTCATAGTTGGTGCTCAGAGTATGGTGGAGTGGTACTTTAATAATATACAATTTGCAGTTTGACATTAACATGTTCAGGACACAGAAGAACACGGTATTTTTACTTATTGACGACCCACATTGTAGTGCACATGTGAATTGTTACTCTCAAGAATGACGATTTGGTTTCCTACATGTACCAATCCATTGACACAATTGTACTCTTGAATATGGCTAAACACTCATGAATATAACAAAATAATTAACTGTTACACCAGTTCAAAGAACCACTGGTTATGGCAAATATGCCTCAGCTAATTATCTGCCTAGTTCAACAACTGCCATATTTTCCGGGTCGTGACCTTCTAGGAGTTGAATAGTTGTTTTATCGACCTGCTCCCATATGGATAAAACATTACGCGTTGCGGTGGTATCGCAAACTAGAAAATAGCAGCAACTGGAGAACTAAAAATCAGCATCAGTGCTGTATGTTAATGAGGAAGAAGAAAAGAGTAATTGCGAAACTTTAAGATTATCTCTTTGCTAAACCAAGGGTATAAATTATATTCCATGATAGTAACAAGAGAGAGCAGTGATTATTCTACTGTGAGACAAAATGGATATTTGGAAACGTAGATGAAGAACACACAGGTTCGCTATTAACTAAATCATTGAGCAAACAGAGTTCTACAAAGACAATGTGAAAGTTTCAGATAAAGTAGATGGAGGAAATCTTTGGCAATTACAATAAAGGAAAGCTTCTGCGCATAATTAAGATAGATGGAATACATGCAATGGAACAGAACTGGCCATTACAGGAAACAGAAAATCAAAGATTCCTAGAGATTTGAATGTACGGAATGGTTGTGATGCACTTTGTCTCTGATTCCTTCTAATATTTACGTTTTAACTGGCGACATACTGAGACAAACTACTTCTTTATACTTAAAACTTCAACAAATTATTCTGTGAAGTCACTGTTTACTGCTGACACAACTGTAATAGCTGAAACGGTAACCACAAACAGCTGTTCATATATTACCAACAACAGGTAAATTACAATCTGTTTATACTTCAAAGTAAACAAAAGTGATGGCTGTTAAGGGAGAACAGCCAATGTCCATCAAAATAACAAATGATCAGGAAATAGGAAGAGTAAATAGAAGCAGCAGGAAGGATTATGACAGAAGAATGGTAGACGACAGAATAAAAAATTTAATGATTATTGTTACCCACTTGGCAGAAGACTTCTAGGAAGTAGGAGACAGAAGCCTACAATACAAAGAGTTAAAGAGGCTAGGACACTAGACATTAAAGAAAAAGTAAGATTCTGAAAAAGTAACTAAAGTTATAAGTTTATTACTTTATTGCATGCAAAATTGAAATCTGATATAAGAGTTGCAATGAAGGCATTAATCTGATTACCTTAAATAAATAAAATAATAATATTCAGGGATAGTATTCATAGAATAGATAGCATCGCTCATTTGAAGCATAAACCGAGTTAGCAGGTAATTTGATATAGGATACTTGTAGTCTATCAAGTCGCAAAGTGCTCTTCATCCAGAAACTATCCATGCCGCAACACAGCATAACACAAAAGGTTATTAACGTTCTGCTCCCCTTTTCAAGCAGATTGTAAGTCACAGAAAAAAATGTTCATCTCTATTTATAGAACGTAAAACAGCTGACGACCGGAATCAAATTTTTCATTCTGCCCTTTATTTACTTTGCTGCATTGCAGACCTAAAGATGTGGTGCTCAGATTTCAGTTTTGGTCATTTCTGGAGTTGAGGGCGCAACAGCGTCATTGTGAACTGTCCCTTCAGAAATTGCATTTCTGGTTATGATTTTGATTGTGAAAAGTCGCTTAAGGACTTCGATACACAATCCATCAGTGAAATTCCATAGCCAGAGACGAGAATAATTAATCGTCAAGTTTTCTGATTTCAGATTCAACAGAGTACTTTTGTGGTAGTCGTTTGAGAAGATTATTATTGTGCTCGGTTTTGCTACAAATATCGCATTGAGTGTGCATTATTTGTGTTCTAAAGACTTGCCATTCATGTGGCGTTTCTTTGATAATACTAGCGATGGACATATCGTGTACACTATTCCGAAGAAAATACAGTGAGAAGTGTTCCCGTCTTTCTGTCCTCAGACTCAGTGACGCTCAATTGTTAAAATGATCTAATTGAAAGTATGTAATTTTTCTCATGACAACTGGAAGCATCTGTCACCGTTGCCTTTTTGGCAATTTTGGCTAAAAACTGTCATTGGATATTCATACGATCTGCTTGCAAATATGTAACACAGGAATACCGTAATTTTCCGTCTAAAATTAGTACGGTGAATAATATCTCTAACATCTCATTAACATCGGTGAGTGGTATTTAAATTAGGGACACTTGGCGAGAATGTAAATTTCAACAAAACTCTTGAGGATAATGATGCAGTACGAATTCAGGAGCAGATATCGGAGATACCGATTTTGAAGATAATTGGATGGCTTTTAAGTTCACTCACTGTTGTGTTCATTAATGAGCTCTAGCTGCAAAAATCCATTTTTCGAGTGGTATTGTAAGTCTACCCAGCTGTACCTTCAGATCATTGTTTACTCATTGCACTGAAGTGCACTGCTACAGATCCTGCTCACAATTATGGATCACCGTGACACTGTGAATGATCAACAAGAATCACGATAAATCACTGTACCTTAAAATCCAGGAAATCATCAGAACGCTGATGAAGACAAGGTATCGGAATACCACTGAACAGTGATTGTCATGATGAAAGAAAGTAATATTTTGTACATATTAGACAGTGTTAAACATTCGTTCTTTTAAAACCAACAACCAGTTCTACTTACGTTAGTGTTATTGTAAACGGTTTCAGACACCTTGTACCCTTCTTCAGACAAATGTTGGCACACTTATTGTTTTTATTGCCATTCAACCCTTTTCATACTGATCATATGAGTGTAACATTATACATCTAAACATATGCACTAAAAGCTAGAAACCGATTAAGTAAATTCACAGCAACTAGTTGCTGCTATTTGACAAACCAACACACCATTACCTTGTGTTACAAACCACCGCATGTTCCTACGTCGTCTGGAGGAATCACTGCTGTATTTTTCTCATTATCTGATATACAACACAAAATATAGAGACAGATGAAAAATTGAATTAAGGGACGATCCGCAACACTAAGATTACATAGTTATATTTATTGAGTTGATGTTCACTAATGCATGTAAGCAGTGCTTTTGACATGCTGGTTCGATGACATGCACAAGCATATTTTGCACATGCTCTTTGAAATTCTGCAAATAAAGAAAGAGGGAAAGGTAAAAAAGAGAAACACTTCTGTACAAGAGAATATGCTGGTGTTTTTTGTGATTAAATCGACCAGACTATGAAAGGGACCAAGAACGAAGTGCAAAAGTTAGTTATAAAGTTATGTGTAAAGAAAAAAAGACATTTAGCTTTGTGTACGGTAGCACGATTTCTGATATAACTTGGAAGTGTATTAGAACACCTCTTTACGAACAGAAACAAATTAAATCCAGAGTCAGGTAATTTTATTCGAATTATAAGCCTATGGTGACGGAATATAATAATTACTAAACCGAAGTATGCTTAAAGTAATGGGTTTTACAAATTAGATTGTAACAGAACTGACGGCCACGAAGTAGAAATAGGAAATCCTGCTACTTTCTAAGCTAAAATAAATATGAAGGACGAATGAAGGCACGTATGAAAATTTGACTAGCACTTGCTTAGAGGGCGTCAACACAAGTCTTAATATGAGAAAGCAATAGCTGAAAATATGGAAGAACATTATGAACTATAGGAGACCTTAAATTAAAAGAATAGGTGCTTTACAAAAAGAGAGGACAATTTAATAGGACATGCGTTGAGACATCAAGCAATAACTTCATTGGTGTTACATAGAACTTTACAGGGTAATATCCGTGTCGCATGAAAATTACTGAGAACTAACGTTCAAGTGCTGCAAAATTTAAAAAATTGTGGCGGCTCGCATCTGACCATCACAATAATAACAGAAAAAAATTCTGAAGACAGTAACAATTGGTTATTGCTTTAGCAGAGAATGAAATCCGTTAATACCGCAGATAGAAGTACATTCTGAAGTTATTTATCTAAGATGTATCATAGAAAGACAAACGCCAGCGGTAAAATGCCATAAAAAGAGAATAAAACAATTGTTCAAAATTTTGTGAATCTAAGCAGTTGAGTACTCGTCCTGGTCTAGATGTCAGGAAAGGTACTGGTACAGGAATCGATGTCAACTGTAACACTATTCAGATTAATGATACAAGTCTTATTGACTGAAAAATATAATACCCAACTTTAGAACAAATGTCTGTTTCTTCTTTCTTCTCGCGGCGTCTTCCGTATAATGTTATCTGCACTGAGACCTAGTTACTGCTTCGTTCTTAGCCGAGTTCTGACGTAGTAACTGCCTGAGTTTTGACTAGTAGGCCGGGTTGTCCAGACATATGTCGGCCTAGATAGCCACTTGTAGAGGGCGCGCATCTTCGGTTCCTCCCTCCTGGATGCGCGGCGCCTGCTTGCGATTGGCTTTCGGTCGATCGCTGCCTTCTCTGCGATCGTTCTCTTACGTCTGGCGTGTGGTGCTGACTTTATGCCACAACTCCCCCCCCCCCCCCCCCCCCGAATCACCGAACCGTTGTTGTGTATGGAGCTCGACAATGGGGTAGGAGGCAGGCTATTGGATATACTGATGGACCGGAGTCGGTTGCTCAAGAAGACGGCAGATTACCCGCCGGGCCCCGCCATCCGGCCTGAGCTCGCGAGGGAACGTCCTCTGGGGAAACCTCCGAAGGGCCCACTCCCACGACCTGTGGCCCAGGTGATGACGTAGACGGTGATTTCTATATGGTGCGAAAATTGGCAATTGACACTAAATAATGAGAGTGTGAAGTAATACAAACGACCACTAAAACAAATCCGCCGAAGTTGAATTACGCGATAAATTAGTCAAACCTAGGAGTTACAATTACGAAGAACATAGACTGGAGAGAACATATAGAAAATATTGTGGGAAAGGCGAACCAAAGGTTACGTTTCATTGGCAGAACGCTTCGAAGGTGCAGCAGCTCCACCAAAGAGACTGTCTACATTAAACTTGTGCGTCCTCTCCTGGAGTACTGTTGCCCCTTGTGGGACCCTCACCAGGTGTGAAAATGTTCAAATGTTTGTAAAGCTTATGGGACTTAACTACGGGGTCATCAGTCCCTAAACTTACAAACTACTTATGAACTACTTACGAACTAGGACGGCACAAATATCCATACCCGAGGGGGGATTCGAACCCCCGACCGTAGTGGCCGTGCAGACCGTGACTGAAGAGCCTCAGTCTCCTCGGCCACCGCGGCCGGCACACCAGGTGTGACTGACGGAAGATATTGAGAAGGTTCAGAGAAGGGAAGCTCGTTTTGTTTTATCACGTTACGGGGGAGAAAGCGTCACGGAAATGTTGCACGAATTGGGGTGGAAATCATTAAAAGAAAGACGTTATTCATTGCGGCGTGATCTGTTTGCGAAGTTTCAATCACCGACTTTTAGTTCTGAATGTGAAAATATTTTGCTAGCACCCACCTACTTAGGGAGACATGACCATCCCAATAAAATAAGAGAAATCGGATCGAAAACGGAACGATTTAGGTGTTCTTTCTTCCCGCGCGGAGGCCGCGCGGTCTGCGTGTGGCGAGAATCTGCCGAGAGAAACGCAGAAGGATCACAGGTTACGTGACAAGGTCCAACTTGGTTGCGGTGCCTGCGAATGATGCCATCGTAACGTGAAATTTCAAACATGTGAGTACAGCAATACTGGATTACCTCGCCCCACTCCCACCGTTTGCGAACTCAAAAAACTCTGCAAAAGGCCGGGTTACGCGGACCAAAGCGATACTTGCGTGTCGTCAGCTGCTGCTACTCTGGACAGCATGATGGATGGAGCACGAGGTGCCTTAGTTGCTGTCCAAAACTTTATGGAAGGCATACAGTTCTGACTAACCTGTTGTCTTCTATAGTTGTGTCCCCAGCGCAGAAGACGGCACACAGGTCGTTGGTTCTAATTCAGCATACCAGTCAGGCTAAAATAAGTTCGGAAAGATGGAAGTACAAGAAGTAACTCGCAAGATATTCAATTGTCAGGGATGCTATTTATTTCGTTTGACTGCCTACGCTGCCCATAGTTCATAGTGAAACATCGAGTGCTAACAATACTACTAAACTTTATTCATGACCGGCGCGGTTCGGCGCGTATAGCGGTCAGCTCGAGACTGAAACTGCGGCGCGGTGCGAAAGGGCACCTGACGCTCTATTTAGCGCCGAAACATGGCCGTCGCGCGCCTTCTGCAATATCATTCTTCTCTTTTACATTAAGGGAAGACACCTTAAACTGTCGAAACCTAGCCTGTCCTTGAGAGATATTTATAACAAATTCTCAGCTCTGAATAATTAATAGTTAGTAAATAATAAATGAAACATATCAAAAGAAATCACGTGACATAATATGCAGTAACCAATGTGAGGAGAGTACCAGTAACATAGGCGGGCTTTTCCATGGGAACCAGCACCTACTGTGCCATATGCTACTCCCCACCCACATTCCAACATATGCTACACTTCTGTCTCACTTTCGCGTTTAAGCCACGTACAATGTTAGCAGAGATACGGCCAGCGGCCAGAAATATGAAGTGGCCATAGGCCAGGAATATCACAACAATCAATTTCGGAAATAGGGGATTCAGTATTCTGAGCTGCCTAGATTGAAGTGTTCGCCTGTGGCTAACAAATTTTGGCATTACCTTTCACCTCACACAACGTATTTTTCGATTTGCACTTTATGACGGACGGCAGCGGCGTTTTGCGTACAGTTGTCATTGCTATGAGGCAAACAAATGAAATGGATGCGTGAAATTAATGTGAAACAAGCGAAAAATGCATCCCTTCGAATAGTGCGGCGCAGCTTGGCAGTAATAGACACTGGTAACAGATGACAAATTTGTGTGCCTTAACGCGGTATCACCTGGCCTTCTGGACTCGTGGCCATAGTGGTAGGAGCACAGACGTCTGCGTGGTTTGCCCACATCCGATTTCTGTTGGTAACGGAAGATAGTAACGTTAGGGCGTGGCGTAGACACGTCAAAGACGCACAGCGAAGTTTTCAATAAGGCTAACTGGTAATGCGTCAGTGATGATTTTTGGCTGCTTTGCATTGAATGAACTGGGCTCTCTGATCGGAAAGGCCACTCAGATACCTTTCTCATTCGTTCATGGATTTGTTGTTTCCAAACAACTAAGCAATTTTTGTGGATAACAACGAATGTATGTAACCTGGCCCCGAGTGCTGGGATTTGCTTAGAAGAACATTTTACAATTGTAATGAATGATTTGGCTGACCAGAAGGCCCATCCTATAGAACATGTGTGAAACATAATCGAGGAAGTGCATGCAAAAAACTTATACACTTAAGCCATTCTGACGGCTTTAGAGCCAGGATAGCCAAATATTCCTACAGTAGACCTCCGACGACTTCTTGACTCCACGGCACGTTCAGTTAATGAAGTTAACTTATGACGTTCGTAATACATTTTTTTAGGATTTTTGTATACGCAATATTGGATTTTTATAGGAATATTAATGTATTCATCAGCTTGGGGTATTTATAGTTGGGAAATTATTTGTGTATATATCCAGTCATCATAGTGGAAAATTAGTTTTTTCGGTCATAAAGAATATTTAATTGCAAATTAAAAAGGAAGTAACAGCATGGAGGATGCAATAGTCTGTGATATGTTCTCCATGTTTGGGTATATAAGAAAAATTCCAGGATTGTTACATAAAAATCTGGTATTATTTTCGGTTCAGCTCGGAAGTGAATATTTGAGCTTAGATCAAGGTTTAAAAAAATGTTCAAATGTTTGTAAACCTATCGGAACAAACTGGGTGGTTATCAGACAGTAGCTTTCAAACTACTTAAACTAAGGTAAACTAACCTAAGGACAACACATCCACCTCCGACGGCGAGCAACCACGCGTTCCGCATCCGAGACACCTTACACCGCTCGGCTACTCCACCGTGGCTCAAAGTTTCATTTCAGTTAGTTCGCGGCTGGTGAATGATAAAATAGTCGAAAGAAGATCGATACTGAATAGCTTGAGCAATATGGTGAGCATTATAACACGCACGGACAGATTTAAATCAGATAATTTATGGAACTGAGTGACTTCGATAGCGTTGAGAACTTTTAGATTTGCAAGGATGTTTAGGCATCATTTCATCTAAAGAGACAAGAATTGTCTTGCCTTGTCCACTGCGTGTTATGATCCAAACTACAAAGCTGGACATAAGTGTAGTGGAAAGGAAGGAATGACGGTTAATCAATGGACAAAAGAGACCCAACAATGTTTCTCACCTAGATATACATTCATACAGAGTACCTCTCACATTGTATCCAGCAGACACAGTTAAGTACGCATAAAGACAAACGCGTGTGTTCTGTTATATTTAACATTTTAAAATTTTTAAACAATTTACATTCATTGCTCGTCAACATTTGGGACTGATGACCTGGTTGTTTGGTCCCTCATTTCCATCAACACACACACACACACACACACACACACACACACACACACGCCAGCATTTGCGAATAATTTTATTCAGGTACATGTTTCGATCAACTTGTGTCAACTACGTAGGCATCTTGTAGTTGCGACCGCAACCCGTCTGCGCCTCGACAAGTACACTACCTGACAGATAGCCGGCCCAACTACACGACCTGAAATTTATCCAGGTCGATCGAAACATTTATTTGAACTAAAATGTTAGCCACACCGGAGAACTCTACTACTGACGTGCACGTAGACACATTTCTCATTGATCCTAGAGGCCTTCACAGCTTGTACCGCAGTACTAACAATGGCCGTTATCTATAAGCGTTGTGAGGACTATGTTCTATATATGTAAGCCTAGGCTATCTCGGTCGTTGTCACAATCCATTATCTCTCCTTAAGAAACTCACCACTGGCCACTATTGCAAGTGACCTTCCTTTAGCTATTTGCCTGATTGAGAGACAAATGCTAGGATAAGGGCACTTGCAACAGTGACCGCAACGTCGGTCACTTTCTTAATGATTAACAATGCGGATTCACACCTGGATGGTTTTTATTCTATGAAATTATTTAGTAGGATATGTTAGACGGAAAACCAGTACTAAACAAAGAGGGGAGAGCTGAACTGTGGAAGGAATATATAGAGGTCCTATACAGAGGAAATAAACTTGAAGGCAGTATTCTAGAAATGGAAGACGAAGTGGAGGGAGATGAGATAGAAGATATGATACTACGAGAAGAATTTGACAGAGCGCTGAAGGATTTGAGTCGAAACAAGGCTTCTGGAGTAGATGATATTTCGTTAAGAGTGCCTGTCATGAAAAAATTGTTCCACCTGGTATGCAAGATGTATGAGACAGGGGAAATACCATCAAACTTCAAGACAAATATTGTAATTCCTATTTCAAAGAAAGCTACTGCAGACAAATGTGAAAATAATAGAACTATCAGTTTAATAAGTCATGGTTGCAAAATACTAACACGAATTATTTACAGACGAATGGAAGAACTTGTAGACTCCGACCTCGGGGAAGATTAGTTTGGATTTAGGAGAAATCTAGGAACACGGGAGGCAATACATTACGACTAACCTTAGAAGATAGGATAAGGAAAGTGAAACCTAAGTTTTTAGAGTTTGTCGATTTGGAGAAAGCTGTTAACAATGTCGACTGGCATACACTCTTTCAAATTAGGAAGGTATCAGGGGTAAAATATAGGGAGCGAAGAGTTATATTCAACCTATACAAAAACCAGGCAGCGGTTATTAGAGTCGAAGGGCATAAAAGGGCTGCAGAGGTTGGGAAGGAAGTAAGACAGGGTTGTTGCCTTTCCCCAGTATTGTTTGATCTGTATATTGAGCAAGCAATGAAGGAATTCAAGGAGAAATCTGGAGAGGGAATTGAAGTTCAGGGAGAAGAAATAAAACCTTTGCGGTTAGCCGATGATATAGTAAATTTGTCAGAGATTGCAAAAGATCAGGAAGAGCAACTGATCGGAATGGACAGTGTCTCCAAAAGAAGATATATAATGAACATTAACAAGAGTAAAACGAGGGTAATGGAATGTAATGTCAGGAAATCAGGTGATGCTGAAGGAATTAGATTAGGTAATGAGACAATAAAAGTAGTAGATGAGTTTTGTTATTTGGGTAGCAAGATAACTTCTGATGGCCGAAGTAAAGAAGATATTAAATGAAGAATGGCTATGGGAAGAAAAGCGTTTCTTAAGAAGCGAACCTTGTTAACATCCAGTATTAATTTAAATGTTAGGAAGTCCTTTCTGAAAGCATTTGTCTGGAGTGTAGCACTGTACGGGAGTGAAACGTGGACGATAAGGATTTCAAATAAAAAGATGATAGAGGGTTTTGAAATGTGGTGCTACTGACGAATTAGATGGGTAGATCACGTGAATAATGAGGAGGTGCGTAACGGAATTGGGGAGAAAAGAATTTTCTGGCATATCCTAAGAGAAGGCATATATTGGTTGGACACATTCTGAGACATCAAGGATCGTCAACTTAGCATTAGAAGGAAGCGAGTGGGGTAAAAATCGTAGAGGGTGACCGAGGGACGAATACAGTAAGCAGATTCAGAGGGTGTTGGTTGCCGAACTTATTCTCAGATGAAGAGGCTTGCACAGGACAGGGTAGCGTGGAGAGCTGCATCAAACCAGTATGTGGACTGAAGACCATAACAACAACAGGTTAGTTGGTTTTTTGGTACAGGGGAACCAAACTGTCAAGGTCATCAGTCCCTCGTCGGGAACGGGAAGGAGTGAGTATAGGAAAGGAGTGAAAGAGAAAGGAAATGCAATCCAGGGAGGAAAGGAGGAAGAAAAGCTCAATCAGCTCGGGGATCAATGCTCGCCACGCACGTACAAGCGAAAGAGCCGTGATTTCTAAGTAAGAGACATGTATTCTGTAAAGAGTCTGAAAATAATATATTGATATGACGCTGGGCTGTATAGAGCTTGTAAAAACTACAACTACAAATTGTGTTCTACTTTCTGCCTTGTTTCCCATGCATATAGTCACAATTACAGAGTACTTCCATGCGAGTGGACTTATTACAATATGTTGCCATTTATTACCAATAACAGTTGGATTTATGTGGAATGGATCGGTTTCCATTTGCGACTAGCCGCAATGTCAGCAGATCCGACAAGCATTAGCTCACATTACTAGCATTCAGTGAGCTGCATTATTCGATTGTGAAAGGTTGTACGGCCATAGCGCTGCATCGCTCGCCGTTACGACGTGAAAACCCAACCTGTCGGGTACACGCACCTGCCGATAACTACGGAACAGCACGCACATATGAAAAGTAGTCTCCGGATGTTAACGTCCGACTATTCAGGAAGAACCTTCTGGAAATGACAGGCAAAGTGCTTCGGTTGATTGCCTGTACATTTCATGCTGTGGGCGCCAACAAGTTTCGGTGGTTCGCTGTATAGACTAATGACCATTGCAAATATACACTAAACATCAAAATGGAATGAAGGTACTAATTGTATAGGTCTGTAATTATTACCGTTGTAGCTCAAAAAGTTAGCATTAGAGCCATCAACTGCTGTACGGTGGTTCCACTCATAGCCTTAAAACCTGCCAATAGAAAATTGAAGAATGTTTTGTCACTGTTCTGCAAATGATGTGTGGACTATTATCTCACATTGCAAATACCACTGATATGCAGACGATATTCAGTTACTTCTAAACGCAAGTCCAACATATTTGAATATGGCTATCGAATACAGAAACAGATTTACTTCCGTTTTCAGAGTTAGAGCAGTCATTACATTTGAAATGTAACCTAAACGGACGCAGTCTTAATTCCACAAGGAGTACGTATTACAGCTCATTGCGACAGTTAACAGTTCGAGACACGACTTGTTGTAATTCATTATATTAAGTATGAAATTCCTAAAGTGAAGAAAGGAAACTTAATCAATTTTGGCTTTCTAAAGTGTCATATGCAGATCATAAAACATGTAGGAAAACCACAATTTCTTCATACTAGTTAATTAATATTATACAATTAAAACATTACAGTCATCATATTGATAAAATGATGTAGCTTTATACATGGACGGTACAATAACTGAAGCAGACTTACTTATGTAACATAAAATATTCTTAAGTTATTTCAGTATTGTTTTAATTCCATAACTTATAACCAAAATTAGATAATTGAGATCCTGTCTTAACTGTCTCATAATTTATCCATTGTTTCTATTGTTTGTTCGTGACAGTTTTATTTTGTAAGTAAATAAATAAGAAATTAAAATAAAAAAATTTAAAAAACGTACTCGCCTTCAGTAACTAAAATAGTGCTTTATTAATGCAGCCGGCCGCGGTGGCCGAGGGGACTGAGGCGCTTCAGTCACGGTCTGCACGGCCACTACGGTCGGGGGTTCGAATCCCCCCTCGGGCATGGATATTTGTGCCGTCCTAGTTCGTAAGTAGTTCATAAGTAGTTTGTAAGTTAGGGACTGATGACCCCGTAGTTATGTCCCATAACATTTACAAACATTTGATTTATTAATGCACAATGCATTTACAGCCCTGAGGGCTCATCTTCAGGTGCGTCTTTAGTATTTTACATTCTTTTAAAGAATTCTAGGGCTGTCAGTGCCAAATAAAGATTTAACGAATGGTACATTTTAAATATATGTTTACAGAATTAATGAAATTGAACAATTAACTTAACGATCAACACAACCATAGACCACTGTTAATCAGTAAGTCAATTTCGTTATTCTGTAAACCTATACTTATAATGTACCACGTTGTTACCATCCCCGATTGGTCTTCAAAAGACCAGTTTTCTTTAAAACATTGTAAATTACTAAAGCGGCACCTGAAGATAAACCTCAGGGCTGAAAATGCATCGTGCATTAATAAACCATTATTTTAGAGCCTCATGGCAAGTTAGTTTTATTGAATGTTTCATCCTTAATACTTTGAAATATAACAAATCGCATCTCCAGTCGTTGTGTATGATAGCAAGCATAATTAACAGTAATAAGTATTTCTTGGGCAACTAAGACTTCATGCGGTTAGACCTCGTCTATATTTGTAACATGTTATTTGAGCTCATTCATTAAAAGGGAATAAAACGGTGTTTGTGTGCTGGGTTACCGTGTACACTTTAGTTGGACATTCTCGTAGGTAAAACAGGAGCGTCATCGTATAGGAGATATTTGCAGGATGAGATGATGGTCTACACGTAATAGGTATACAAAAACAAATGTCACTGACATAACATTCGTCCACCTGCCGTGCGCAAGGATTATGTTCAGCACACGAACACCTTCTAATGAAATTGTTAGGCTGAATCGGCAAGGTTTATCAGTTGTCAGACATCATGATGGCATCGTTGGAACTTAGGTGTGGTTGTTGTAAAGTGGTGAAGGTCCAGACTTCAAAATGATGCTTTCCCTCATAGAGCACGCATGATGTGGCCTCCTCGTTAACGTGATTTCATGAAGCACGTTTGGAATGCATTAAGAAGATGCGTTACATTTTGTTAGCATCCTCCATGAGTTGCTAGTACCGGATCTCTTCACGAAGAATGGACATATTTGTCTCAATATCAGACTGATGCCATCATTCACAGCACGTCCTCTTGTCACCTTGTCGTAGCTGTATTGCTGCCAAGGGTAATCACATCATCTAGTTGGAACATCGTGTGCCATTATACTTACTACAGTTGTCTGCATTCTGTATTCAATACATGACTTTTATTTTAACGTCAGCAGATATTTTGTTTTCTTGTCTCTTTTCGCCTTACAATTTCCGTTTGTTGTTTAAATTATGGACACCAGTGCTGGTGGATACGGTAATTTCGGTGCAAAGAACTACATCTTTAGCGACCGGACGTAAATATTAAGAGACCAGTGTCTGGAATTATTAAAGGAAACGAGCAATGGGAATAAAATGTGGAGCTAATCCTTCCTTTGCCTACATTTGAGAAGGTCGTAAAAGGCGTTATGCCAACTTAGCAGGTGTGCGTAGCTGGCTGACAACAGGAATAAAAAAAGCTAGCTCTCTGCAATACAGTGAAAGCAACAGCATAAAGTTTTGCGAAATCCTACAAGGCTGTGAGCTACAGGAATCAACGATAAAGGGTCTAGAAGTTGAAAATTTGGGATGGAAGGGAAGCGTGCCTTAACAGCCTAATTGGTTAAGGCGACTGGTAGCTCGAAGTGAGAAATCCGAGTTCTCATTCGGGTCCAGCACAATTCTTTGTCGTTGAGATAAAATTTCAACCTCCCAAAAACTGTCAAAATGTTTCAGTATTTCTATTTCGTAAATTTGCGGTTTTGCTGTCAACTAATCGTGTCTGTTCTTTTAGTCATGCCCGAAACGAACATGCACCATATCAATAAATCCTAAAGTTTTAGTTCGGAATTCACAAGCCTCGAAAACCTTAAGACTTTAATCAAATTCGCCTCACCATCAGATAAAATAGATGGCAGAATTCCATCATCCCCAGCCTGGCTGATAAACACCTGCTGGAACATGCGATTTTTATATAGGTTGGCGCTCCATTCCATATTGATAGACGCGTGAAAGGTCTCTTGCGCGCGTCGTTTGGAGATGATCATGTGCTCAGCCGCCACTTTCGTCATGCTTGGCTTCCCAAGTCCCCAGACCTCAGTCCGTGCGATTATTGGCATTCGGGTAATCTGAAGTCGCCAGTGTATCGTGATCGATCGACATCTCTTGGGATGTTGAAAGACAACATCCGACGACAATGCTTCACCATAACTCCAGGCATGCTTTACAGTGCTGTTCGCAGCATTATTCCTCGACTACAGCTACTGTTGATGAATGATGGTGAACATATTGAGCATTTCCTGCAAAGAACATCGTATTTGCTTTGTCTTAATTTGTTATGCTAATTACTGCTTTTCTCATCAGATGAATCGCCAACTGTCAGACATTTTTTTTAAATCTATTTTTTCTTTTCCTGTTGATACCCCATGTTATTCCAAGCATGAGTGTCAATTTTTACCTCTAAATCTACATTATTCCGTGATTTATTAAGTGTTCAGATTTATACTGACTTTTTTATCACCCGGTTTATTAAGACCTACAGCAGTCAATGATGGATCAAATAAAGTTTTCGTCCGGTGAACAGTTTAGACTATACATTCGTTTTCTGAATATGGACGGGTACATGTTGTTTGTTGTACGATAAGAACTCTCTGGAAAACGAGATTTATTTTTCCTAGCATCTAATATACAAAGCAGAGTGTCCGTATGTTTGTTCGTGTTTCATACAAATCTACAGTTTTGTTCCAATCTTTATGAAATTTCGTACAGGTAAGCGTCAATCCATGCGGACGGTCGCCGTAAGTGTAAGAATTACATACGATATATAGTTCACGAGATATGACGTCATAAACAATGAGATGCGCAAAAAACTGCTACATTTTGCGACAATGTTGCTCATTTTCTCCTAAACCATTGGAGCGATTTCAACCAAATTTGGTACACACATTCCTTACCGTGAGGTAACAATTGCTGCATGGTTAAGAATCACATACGGCACATGGTTCAAAAGATATTACGTCATAACCAATAGAAATCCCAAAAAATGCCATATAATGCGGCGAGACTTTCGAAATTCACTGTATGAGAATGGCAGTACTTACCGACTTTCAACAAACTTTAAACATAATTTCAAACCTTTATTAAACTTTTTCTCGCTGACAACCCTGGTAAAATGATGAAAGCAAAAAAGTTTATCGCTTACTACTTTTCCGCTGTTTATGGAGCAAAACTATGGCTCTCGGTATGACGTTACAATGTATAATGTGAACACAACAAATTGTAGCGACAGGAAATTATACAGACAGCATACACACATTCAGTTGAATTTACCCTCTAAACTGTATCATAGTACGAGACATAGTGCATGTGATATGAGCACATAAGCAGTAACGTTCCGCTGTTCATAGACTAAAACTACGGCATTTGATATGACTTTACAAACTGAAGCGGCAGGAAAGTTTATAGTCAGTATTCACGCATATTGTTCAATGAACCTTCTATATTGTATCATAGTATGACACGTAGTTCATAGGAGCACATAGCGGGCCGTGGTGGCCGAGGGGACTGAGGCGCTCCAGTCACGGTCTGCACGGCCACTACGGTTGGGGGTTCGAATCCCCCCACGGGCATGGATATTTGTGCCGTCCTAGTTCGTAAGTAGTTCATAAGTAGTTTGTAAGTTTAGGGACTGATGACCCCGTAGTTAAGTCCCATAAGCTATAAAAACATTTTAACATTTTTAGGAGCACATAAACAGTAACGTTCATGAAAAACCGCCCCATCACGCACTAAGTTTTAATCCATTACTTCCTTACTACTAATTGTATTCCTAAGAGAATTTAGAGACATACTGCCCTTATACAAATGAATATATACCTGAAAAATGGCAGGAATAAATAAATAAAAACCCGGGCAATGCCGGGTTTTCAGCTAGGTCTTGATAATCTCCAGGCCAATAACAATGGAATAACACGATACCGGTTCGAGGGGAACGAAAGGTTCACCAGAGGAGCCTCCTTCCCTGACGTCATTTGCTGGCACTGCCCGCCTCTTTCGTTTGTTGCCGCCGAGACGCGTGCACTTTGTCCGTAGTGCACCCGCGGGATGCCGGTCAGCCCTGCACAGGCAGTCGGCACAATGCGCCACATGGGGACCACTGGTGGTAAGGACCCTCTCTCAAAACACCATCGCTTGTACTGCTGATGCTGGAGCCGTGGGCAGACTGCATTACCGGATGCCTAGATGTAACACTCATTGCGTACGCATTTACTATAGAACGTAATACATATTTTAAATTCTCGGGCGCTTTATTTGACACCCATCAGTGACTCCATTCCCTACATTTAGTCGAAGAACCGCTCTCCCCAGCTGCACCTCGGTTCACAGCGATACACACCGTTTGGTTGGTGAAACGGCAGCCGACCACTAAGTACTCGCACACCGCATGTTGACGTTGCTGTTGCGACGGACGCCCCACTCTGTACAACCAGTGGATTTATCCGGGCATTATTTCCTTCCCAAGTGCGAGACATAATGCCACTGTTTGGCTCAAAGGTATGACAGTCTCATAGTTTTATTCGTGAGGGAGAGATGGGTTTGTTATACATTGGTACCATTTAACGACCAACTTCACGGTATTAAGACGCAGGTCATTCAACAAATCCCTTTTTATTGATAAATCTGAAGCATTTAATTAAAATTTGTGATGCGGCCGGGAATCGAAACCGGACCTCAATGCTTACTAGGCATACGTCTTAAGCATTAGACCACTACACCACTAACGATTAAGGTGCCTTGGAATAGTCTAAGTACGATTTCCCTCCACGTCACAAACTTTAATTCAGCTTCTGTGTTCCAAAGATAATTGCCACTACTGCCAAGGCTCTCCATGCAGCGGAATAGCACCTCGGCAATGGACATATTGGAACAACCTGTTAAGATGATATAAATATCGATTTACTACAAATAAACAATCCATGAGACGGATTTTCGTCTCAATTTTAATTCAATGCTTCAAATTTATCAATAATGTCTTTGATATATTCGAGACGAAATTCCGTCTCAGGGATTATTTATTTGTATTAAATCCGTTTTTGCTAATTATTTGGGGTCAAAGTTAACACGTCCCCAGAGCATTGGGGTGCGCTAGGTGTGGGATGAAAATTAAGAAATACCAAAGAATTTTTGATGAGAGAACACCGTGGTAACAATAAGGGGTATACCTCTTTCTTAACAATAAAACGACCAACGCCTCAACGCTGCGAACACCCACCTAAAAAATAAAAACAATAAAAATAGAAAAAAATAGATATAAACCGAATAAACCCATCTGTATCCTTCCCTTATTTTTTCTTTTACAGGACGATTTGATGGAGATTTTTATTTTATTTATATTTATTTATTTATTTATTTATTTTGTTGACGGTGGGACCTGAACAATCGGTGATGTTATGTCAGATTAGAGTAAAAGTAGCCGCAGCACTAGATGCGTTTAGTTTTGTAGATGTGATTAATTAATTTTTTGTGGTTATATACGTTATAGGAGCCAACGCCTGAAGTGCCAGAGCCTAAAGGAAAGGGCAGAAAAGTAAAAGAAAAAAGAAACTAAAGAAAAATTGCAACTAAAAATGTGTTTAGCAAAAACTTGAAAAAATAAAAAAATAAAACAAATACAAAATAGTATCTGACAGAAGTCATCACTGTGCAACGAATCTTAAACGTTTTGATAGACCCTAATGGAGATCTGTTACTGCTCGGCAACAAAATATGGTCTTGTTAAATGTGTAGCAATACGTTGGTCGCAAAAGCTTTTATTGAGCATGACGTGTATCGGTTCTTCATCGTTGATACAAGCTGTGGAAGATCAAACTCAGGTAATAAGAGATAACCAATAAAAACAAAATGATGGTACTTACACAAAATAATGGTATAAGAATCAACAAATTGAGCAAGGAAATGTAGGTTATAATTGATAAAGGCATACTTATAGCTAGATGTATCATTACAGGTGACATGTACTAAACTGGCTTTGGCATGTATATTTGATTGTAAGTGAACAAGGCCGATAGGAATAGTATTAACAAACATTTTACAAAGCCGTAGATGTAGGTGACATAGGAACAGCAAAAGTAAACACAATGAGAAAATAATGATGATACTAGAGTCATAATACAAAATAAAAATATAAGAATTAAGGAATAAAATAGAATGGATTTTAAAATGGAACAACAAAATCTTATGAATATATTAGCTAAGGTATACAACCCAAAATATTACAACCACAGCTTTGGTGGCCATGTGCGCTTACGAAAGTCAGTAAACAAAAACTATAAGGCCCCTCGCTGGCTATAATACAAACATTGTACAAAGTACCAATTAACTAACGAATAGCTCATGTCAAAATACTAGAAGATATACATGGTCAGAAACGATATCAGCAAAACAAACCGCGAACATAAAATGTGATACAAAATATAAGTAAGAACTGTAGGGAATCTGAAAAATAACATGAAATGCTACATACATTATGTGAATCAGGTCATACTTAAAATTTGAACAGTGGCAACAAGTCACGTCACGTAAGAAACTGATTAACAATAAACGTACACGGTCAAATTCAGGGATGGTGTGTATTCAACACTGGTACATTAACAGACTAAGAGGCCATTTGTGGCTGACTAATACATAAGCGGAAAAAAAAGTGTGGCTTTTATTGGCTATTGGCCTTGTTCAATCAGCTTAACACAGCAAAGCCAGTTTGGCAGGCATCACCTGTAACGACACTGTATTTTTCAATTAGAACTTACCTTGGTCATTTTATTGAGCTTTATACCACTGTTCTGTGTAAGTACCATAATTACATCTTTACTGTTTTTCTTATCTCATATTACGATGCCTCTTTCACGTGCCTTTTGTATTCCTTAGTGTGTATTAGACGATGGAGAACCGAAACGCGTCAGACTTAATAAAACATTTTGCAACAAAGTGCCAATACTGAATGGTCGCCTGCCTCAAATATGAATGTGTTTCATAAGTTATCGAAAATATGGACTTCTATGGTTTAATAACCTTACCCAGTAAAAATGGATCCCATACAGGATAACTCTGTCTTCTTTCTGTCTGTCTCACTGATTCTTAAGCACGCGTAATTTCAGTAACTAGATGAATTATAGAAATTAAATATATACATACAATTCATTTCCCCTCAATGACGATTTGCTTTTAGCAAAACAATGTTTCTTGTTTTCATACCCATATAAGTTTCGCTACATTTGTAGCATCTTTAATGGGTGTTTTTATTACTTTTAACTGAACAGAAATATATTAATTTGTAAATAAGATCCTATTGTTTGTTAGAAATTTATAGAAGCCACTAATATATGTAGACATACGTAGTTTTTTTACATATTCTAGAATTCACCGTTTTCCTACATTATCTGTGTAAGTACCTTTTGATAGTGTGTCAACTATGTGGACACACATTAAAAAATAATTTATATCAAATTATATGTTTCTCAATTTATTTTATTTTCATCTTTAGGTCTAGTACTATTTACTGAAGCGCATCTGTGTAAGTGAGTGACAGTTTGTGTTTGTGTGTGTGTGTGTGTGTGTGTGTGAGAGAGAGAGAGAGAGAGAGAGAGAGAGAGAGAGAGAGAGTTCATATGAACTTACATGTGTTGGTGTCCTTATTGGCGGAATGCTGAAGGAAAACATCACTATTTCAATATACGCCGTCACTGTTTGAGAATTGTGAAAACAATGTGGTGCATCTGATAGTTGATTTTTTTGGGGACTGTAATTTCGAATTTTAACACCGTGTGTGTGTGTGTGTGTGTGTGTGTGTGTGTGTGTGTGTGTATGTGTGTGTGTGTGTGTGTGAGCGCGTACTCGCGCGCTCGTGTGTATAAGTAGGTAGGTGGATGTGTATGTACAAATGGTAAGCATCTTCGTATTTATTATTTATTAATTAATATGATTAAATATATATACAACGTGTAAATAACGAGGTAGGAAATTACTGTAACATGTACAAATTAAAATATTTCTGTTGTTCAATTTAAATCAATAAAAACATCCAATGAAGATGCTACAACTGTAGCAAAACATGTTTCCTTATGAAAATAGAAAGCAGTGATCTGCTCAAGAGAGATCTTCATACAGAAGAAACGAAATATTTCTACACCAGAGATAAAAAGGGCTTCTACATAAAGAGAGATCGTCATAAAGAAAAAACGAAACATTTGTAAATCAGAGATCAATAAGGGTTCAACATAATAAGACTTAGTTCCTGAGGTTTCCCGGGTGTGTGTTTGTTCGCTTCTTATGTTTGTACATTTTCTTCGTTAACACTGTGGATAGTGACTTCTGTCTTTTATTCAGGACAACAGTTGAAATAGCGTCAAGAATTCTTCCCAACATTGGGATAATAACTGACACAGATTCGTCACACGTTGTTGATAAAAAATGACGAGAAAAGCGTCGTGTGAGGTTGAATCAGAAAAATCAGTTCACACCTCCTGAGGAAAGTTGGGGTAATTTCTTTGGCGGAAGAAAATATGATACTCTGTTTGTCGAAAAACTAAATTACAAGCCATTTCTAAGGAATCTTAAAGAAGAACACTATTCTCTTATAGAGGAATCTGGATCAACTTATATGGGACATGAATCTCCTATCTCGAGTTCATTAGATAATATTACTCAAAGCATTATGTGCCGTTTGTCTGAAGAATCAATATCACTAGAAAAACTACAACACTTGGTAGGGGGAGGGGGGTGGTGGAGGGAAGAATGATCTCATTCACGGACTATATGTAGGGCGCCCTCTACAGTGGAGTGTATCACTCTAGCTCTTCCTTTTCGCCACATTTTTTTTTTTTTTTACAAATCGACGCTCAAACTGCAGGCCCAAATATTTTAGTGGACGAATCCGATACCATATCAATTGCTGTCTAAAACTTACTGTCGTACACTATGACCCCCTTAGCTTATTAGATTCCTGATATAGACGGAAATGTTTTGATAAATACCAACAGTATCTTCACGACATTCCACATGAATACACTTTGGGAATTTGTACCGATGACTTTGCAAAAAGGAATTACTTGGCTTCATTTATTCCCTTGTGGTATGCCATAAAAAAGCACATATTTCATTGAAGCACTGAAACATTTCCTTTAAGCACTTCAAAAATCACTTGAATAATCGAGGGAGTAATACAACGAAATGTATTCTTCGCCCACCGAGAAAATATTCTCCTGTCAACGATTGTTGATGAATGGGAACATATTCCGGAACTCGGTTACAGAAGGACTTTGAAAGCAGGACACACTGTCCTAAAGAAGAACACAGTTAGAAATTTCGTACCAACTAAAAGAAAATTTCAAGTTTCTGATTACCATGAAATTATTGATTGGAGTTCCTGGTGTATTCCCCAAATACGAGACTTATTTGAAGATGGCCGACCGCGGTGGCCGAGGTGACTGAGGCGCTCCAGTCACGGTCAGCACGGCCACTACGGTCGGGGGTTCGAATCCCCCCTCGGGCATGAATATTTGTGCCGTCTTTAGTCTTAGCTAGTTCATAAGTAGTTTGTAAGCTTAGGGACTGATGACTCCGTAGTTAAATCCCATAAGTTGTACACAACTATATATAATTGAAGATGATCTTAACTCAATACTCAGTTCTGACGTAAAGTTCATCAGAAATATGCAACAATTTCCTTGTCTCAATTAAGTCTTGAGACGTGACAGAGGATTCATACAGAGAATGTGGACAGAAAGCTACAGATCTCTACATCCGGTTATGCCTCATTTCTGCAAAACATAAGACATTCAATGTGTACTGGATGTAATAGTAACAGTAAAACGAAGTAAGCCAAGGTATTGTAATCTAAGGTAAATTTCGTAAAAATGTTATAAATTTGATGTAAATACCACACCTAAAAATTTGATGTTTGGAGGGTAGGGTGTGTGTGGAACTCGATGTGGGACCACCTACACGTGCTGAGTTCTGGATCGTTCTGTTCTAGCAAGATGAGCAAGGGCCTGCGAAAACTACGAAATATTGCTAAATTAATGTTATTGCTAAGGTTGCAAACGCACGGAAAATATTATTATCCATATTTTAAATTTTAGGTTATTTCAACCTTTCATAATGCATAAAAAACAAAGGCGAGTTTATTTCGAAATTTGAAGCTAAAGAATTCCAAAGGCAGCATTTTTTTAAATTTTCCATTATTGGCCCACTTTAGGTTACGGTAGAAACATTAAAAGTGGGCCTTTGCGATGGTCTTTTGACAGCTCGAAATTTAAATGAAAACAACGGCTGAATCATTCATCTGACATGAAAATTGCATAACCGAATTTGTAGAGGAGAAAAGTCTCTTGTGTTTTTTTCATATCTCGTATCGTTTCAGAGATATTTGCAAAAATAACGGCGATTTTGGGATGTCCGTCTGTCTGTCTGTCCGTAACGTGTTCCCTGTTTTTAAGACAAACCGTTCAAACCATTACCACCAAATTTTACAGACATAATTGTAGGCCGCCAGAGATCAGAACCTCCCTTTTTCAAATTTTTCGGACAAAAAGTACGGTAGTAATACCAAAAAAAGCCGTTTGTAATATAATTGTAATTGCAAAACAACCGTTCATCTGACACGAAAATTGAATAGCCTAATTTTAATTGCAAATAAGCTGTTCATCTGACGCGAAAATTGAATACACGAATTTGTAGAGGAGAAAATTCTCTACGACTTTGTTCCCTTATGTTTTTTTTTTTTTTTTTTCATATCTCGTATCGTTTGAGAGATACTTGCAAAAATAACGGAGTTTTGACACCCTCCATTGAATTAACGAAAACCAGCCGTTCGCAGATGTCACGTGACGTTCCTCAACCAGAACTCTCTGTGACATACGCCATCTTGCGTTACGTATTTGATGATTTTTTTATTATAACTTACACGTTGTCATTTCAAAGCTATGGCGCACTGAAGAATTAAGAAAAACACGTAGTTCTTCGTACGATAAATGATAATCTAGTGTCTATAAATGCCATATTAGCATCAGTGAACAACGGCCATCAATAGTATGAAATTAAAGAATTCAACTTCTGTTTGCCGTAGCGTAGTGGGCAAGGCGTTGGACGGTGATGCTCCAGGACAGTGGTTCGGAACTCGCCAGGGCGTAATTTTGTTCTCCTATAAGGGTGTCAGACACTCGTTTTAATAAATTTTTTATTATTTGGATTATATTTTTGTCCAAAATCTTTGCAAAAACGTATACAACTACAAATCTAAAGTGGGCCGTAAAACACGTCAGTGCGATTTTTTTAAGTACGATGCGCGAACGGCAGATATTAACCGATTGCAATTTTTATCTCGTATTTCTTACGATGAAAATGGGCAACGTTTTAGGACTAAAGTATTTCATAAAATAAAAAAAATACTGTTTTCGACCTACCGTAATCTTCAAGCCTCTTTATCAGAGAAAAAGAACGGTAACTTACATCCTTTTGAATATGCTTATTGTATTCGTCCCTCAGTCTCCCTCTACGATATTTACCCTACACACTTCCTTGTGGTGCTAAGTTGACAACTACTTAATGTCTCACAATGTGACCCACAAACCTATCCATCTATTAGGATATGCCAGAATGTTCTTTTCTCAACAGTTCTGTTGAGCATCTCCATATTACATACTTTATCTACCATTCTAATCTTCATCACTCGTCTGTAGCACCACATTCAAAACCTTCTATAAACGTTTTGTCTGAACTCCATATCGTCTACGTTTCACTCGCATACAATGTTCCACTCCATAAAAAGGATTTCACAAAGAACTTATTAATATTTTAATTAATATTGGATGTCAAGAAATTTATCTTCTTCAGACACGCTTTTCTTCCCATAGTCGTTCTGCATTTTATACCTTCTTCACTTCGGCCATCAGCAGTTATTGTGCTACCCAAATAACAAAAAACCCCTACTCTTATTGGCTCATTAAGTTATGTAGTTCATTTAGCATTACCAGTTTTTCTGTCACTCCATTCACTTATGCTAGTTTTACGTTTGTTAATGTCCATCTTATACCCTCCTTTCAAGACATTGTCCATTATGTTCAGTTGCTCTTCCAGGACCTTTGCTGTGTTTGAATTACAGTTTCATCAGCAAACCCCAAAGTTTTTATTTTATCCTCCCGAACTTTAATTCCCTGTCATAATTTTTCCTTGCTTTTTTTCGCAGCTTGCTCATTGTGCACATTGAACAATACTCCATTTCCCATATAACTCGACACTCCCTAAAATTTAATCCTATTACCTTCAGAATTGGGAGGACAGTATTCCAGTCAACATTGTCAAAAGCTTTCTCCAGATCTACAAATGATAAAATCGTGGGTTTGCCTTTCCTTAGCCTATCTTCTAAGGCAAGCCGTAATGTCAGTATTGCCTCCCGTGTTCCTACATTTCTTTTAAATCCGAGCTGTTCCTCCCCAAGTTGGGATTCCACCAATTTTTTCCACTCATCTGTAAATAATCCATGATAGTATTTCGCAACCAAGACTTATTAAACTGATAGTTGTGTAATTTTCACATTTGCCTTCACGTGCGTTCTTTGTATTTGGAATTATTATATCTCTCCTTAAGTCTGAGGGTATTTCCCCTATCTTGCATACCTGGTTATACTAACGATATCAACAGTTCAGACGGAATATAATCTAGTCCAGGGACTTAGTTTCGGCTCAAATCTTTCAGTGCTACGTGAAAAATTATCTCGCAGAATCTTATCTACTATATCATCTTCCGCTACTTCGTCTTCCGTATCTAGAATACTGCCTTCACTTTTATTTCCTTTGTAGAGTCCTTTTACGTATTCCTTCCACTTATCAGCTTTCTCTTCTTTGCTTAGTCCTAGTTTTCCATCTGAATTGTTGATATTCATGCACCTGGTTTTCTTGTCTGCAAGTGTCTTTTTTCCTGTAGGCGGTAACTATCTTTCCCCTAGTTATATAGTCTATAATTTTTTTTTCTTTTCTCCTCCAGCCACTGCTGCCTAGCCAGAATTCAGTTCCTGTTAACGTCATTTTTCAGTCGTCTGTAGTTCCTTGTGCCTGCTTCTCTTGCTGCTTTTTTATATTTTATCTTTTTATCAATTAAGGTCAGTATCTCCTTTGTTATAGAAGGATTACTATTAGGGTTTTTGCCTATATCATCCTCTGCGGCCTATTCGTCTACCACTGCTTTACGTTATCCCGTTTCTGCCAATCCTTGCCAAATGCTCCTTCTGAAACTCACAACCGACTCTGGTTTCTTCAATTTCTTCAGGTTTTATCTCGTTAATTTTCTACCTTTTTGCAGCCTCGTAAATTTTAATCTACAGTTCAGAGGCTATATCTGCCCCTGGATATGTCTTTACAGTTTAAAAACTGAAACCTATGCCTTATCATCATAAAATGTGGAATCTTCTTGTGTCACCTGGTCTCGTCCGCGTATACAGCCTTTTTTCATGGTGATGATACCAAGTATTTGAATGATTTAATTGTACTCTGCGAAAAAATACCCTTTCCCCAGTTCATTTTCACCTACTAGGTATCTCTCTTTTCGTACTACTGAATTCCAGTCCCCCAACACAATCAAGGTTTCCTCTCCCTTAACTGGCTGAATAAATTATTTTATCTCCTCGTCATTGGCATAGTTGGTTGGTATAAAAATCTTGTACTACCGTGATTGATGTTGGCTTCGTGTCTGTGTTTGTTACGATAATACGTTCACCTTGCTCCTCATAGTAACTTTCCAATTTTCTTATTCATTATCGTACTTCTCCAGTACCACCGTTACTGCGTCTATAAACCTGTAATGACCTGACCAGAAATCCTGTTCATCCTGCCGACGAACTTTACTAATTCCCACCATATCTATCTTGAGCCTACGCATTTCTCTTTTCAAACTTACCTACCCGATTGAGGGGTAGAACATTCCGCGCTCCTATCCCTGGTTTGCCTGGTTTGTTTTTATTAGTGACGACATCCTCCTGATTAGTCCCTGCCTGGAGATCTGAACGAGGGACTAGTTTACTTCCAGAATAATTTGCCAAAGACCGACGCCATCATTAAATATTCATACAGTCGAGTTGCAAGTCCTCAGGAGATGTAACGACAATAGTTTCCCCTTCCTTTCTGCCGTTCGCAGTAAATGCAAGGCAAAGTCACGTTAACTGTTGTTACAAGGCCAACTTAATCATTCACAATGTTGCCCCTGCAACTACTGAAAAGGCTGCTACTTCAGCAACCACACGTTTGTGTCGTCTCCCCGCAGAAACCCCTCAATGGTAATTGCACGTTTGGTACGACTACCTGTATCGTTGAGACACGCAAGTCATCCTCCCCCCCCCCCCTCGGCAATGCCGGCTGTTCATGAGGGTACAAAAATAATTTGCGTTATCACTGTCTCATGTTTCTACGGCAAATAATTTGCGTTATCACTGTCTCATGTTTCTACGGCTTCCTGCAGCTAGTGTTTAAATTGGTATAACTCGAAAATCGTGTCACAGCGTAGTAAACATCCTAAAGTTATCAACCTTCTACCGATGTAACATCCAGGGGCGTATATAAAGGGAGGGGTTTGTGGCGGGACGTCCGTTGCAATTTATTTTTTTCAAAAATTGTTACAGCTATGATTTAATGTCAACAATAAAATTAGATGATGTCGGTAAAGTAAAAGGGGATTAATCGCAAAATATCCTCTGAATATGAGCAGAGAAACTGATACAAAAATTTCTGCTGCACGCCATATTCGCCGTTTGTAGCAACGGAAAGTCCTGGTTGCCGCCTCATCTTCTGCTGTGGTTGCCAATGATGACGGCGATGCGCTCAGGGGTTAGGCCTGAGTGATTGTGTGAAGCTGTTTGTGCTGTTTTTCTCATGAATGCTGTGGCAGACAATTTAATTTTAGTATATTTTGTACGAGCCAGTCTGCGGCACAGCGAGTTGCTGTCTGTTGCTATTCTGTTGTAAGCGCGAGTGAAGGGTAAATGTTATTATCATCATAACAGTATCTTATATACTACAAGAATCTACGAAAACTAAAGTCAGTCGGCCAGACCAAACTACCCGGCCGATTTCCTTCATTTTTGTTTTGACGGAAAGGTATTCATCCACAGATTTGTTATCAAGTACTAGAATTTACATATCTCTCGCCTTCCTTTTTCTATACTAAAACTCGATTGCCTTCTGTATATTTCTTATGGGCATGCTCTTGCTGTAAATTAAAGTCAGTCGGCCAGGCCATTCTATCCGACCTATTGCCTTCATTTTTGCTTTAAACGAAAGGTATTCATTCGCAGATTTGTCATCAATTATCAGAATTAACGTAAGTCTCTCCATCCTTCATTTTTATTCAGACGTGGTATTCTTCTGTCCTTGCACTGAATATTTTAATCGATTTGTTTTACGATGTCTTCGGTTCTGATTAAGGTACACAGTTCTGTTTGACCTAACAACATCCAGCGGATCATGCTCTTTAATTTGCGCTTTTAAACACTTGGATTGATTGATTCTGAAGAAAGCTATGCGTGAACACTTTACTTTCATTTTTCCAACATTTTTGTCATTCCACTTACGGCGTGAAGTATTTACACGGGTCTATTCTTATTTGAAAGCCAAGGAAAACGAACTCTACTTGACAGATTTCTTCTCCGGACCTTGATGCCGTAGTCCACCTGTGAAACTTCCTTCTCCCAACGTTTCATTGCCTATTGCGGGCAACATCATCAGGGGTGAGTCGACTCACCCCTGAAGATGTTGCAACAAAGCGTTGGGAGAAGGAAGTTTTACAGATGGACCATGGCATCTCAAGACGGAACTTTTAATGAATGAAGAGGCCGGTCGTGAAACCTTACATGTTACGATGAAAAAAAAATCTGATATAAATATTTCCTTATAACATATCTCTTTATATATGTTTCCATCATACTAGATACATTAAATTCTACAGGACGGCGGATTCATTATTTTTTAATAGTGAATAGGCGAAACATGATTCTTTTTAATAATTTGATGACTTTCAACCACCATATCTTCCACATCGGCATGGAACTGCTATGGTGTACAACGGGTGACTTCGGACACCAATTAAACACAGACCATCCGTTTGCGTTCTGTAGTTTTCGTGCAGAGCGAAATATTAACACACACGTAGAATTGTATACACACAGATAACTTTCCATCCCAATATACTCCACCCTTTTACCATTATCAACCCTCAAGCAACACTGCAACCAATAATACCGTTTTCAAAGAGTAAATATAATTTCCAAAGAGTAATTATTGTTCCGTATTCCGCGTTATATTCTTCAAATTACTAAATATCTATCAGATCGCTCTAAAACCATGCCTAAAACCTTGCTCAGGTATAAATTAGTAACTGAACAAATATGCAAGTCTCTGCGTCTTGTTGTTGGGACGTGATAAGCGTACACCGAACAGACATTCACATTAATATATAGAGAGAAATAGCTATCCGATCGCTATAAAACCGTGCCTAAAGCCTTCCCCGGGTAGACATTAGTAACTGTAAAAATTTTTAGCTCTTTATGTCTTGTGGTTCAAACGTGTGTGTGTGTGTGTGTGTGTGTGTGTGTGTGTGTGTGTTTGAGTTGCAGCGCTTAGTTAGTTGAAGTTGGTGGTCTTAGTGCAAGTTGAAGATGTGAGTTTTGGTTTTTGTGTTGTGGAAAATATATTGAGCAATGTTGACGATCCTCCTGTATAAATAGCTTGATGTGGAAATTACACGAAGAGTTGTTAGTAATATTTATTCCTTCTTACGTATATCTCCTCATGATAATATTGAACGAAAGCAGATATTCCCAAACCTTATATCAGATCTATGTCAATTCGTTTCAACCCTTCCTTATATCTGGAAGCCAACATATGACTATAAAAACTGGTAGGTGAGGATTCTGTTGGTATTTATTTTCATACAAAGATTTATTTACTAATTACGACTTGGATTGAAGCCTATTAATATATTTTAATATCAGTTACTTTATCATCTGGGACCTTACGTGTGACGTATGTTTGGGTTTGAAATACATGGAATAAACCTATATTGTAATTCATTGCGCGGTAATTCAACAGATCTACCGTTCTACATTTCAACTGACTAGATAAGTACTAGATGTGCAACACTCTTTGTGGGTTGATAAGCTTTGCAGCTACCTATAGTTCAAGTATTGATATCCAATATAACGTGGCAGAGTTGCTGCATATATTGAGATATCGATAACAAAACTCACTAATTGCTACAAGCTTACGCCTACAAAAAGGTGCACCTCCGAGAGGATTTTCTTTAACCGTGTGTTATCCTAATGAACAAGGGCATCGGTGATGACATTCATTGTGGTGAATATCGGTTGCACTGCAAAACAAAACAGTGATAAAGTTACCAGGAGTTAGAAAGAGCAATAATATCAAACAAAATTACCACAAAAAAGAAAAAATTCAATTTACGGTCGCCAGTACTTTAGGGACAACAATTACCAAGTATCTCAATGACTCGATAATTTATGTGGTGTGGTCGCTTTCTAATAGCAGACAGCCTCACCATAATCTATACTTGTAAGTAAGCATTATATGCAAATGTAAAAATACAATTAAAGTCCTTGCTAGAACCAACAATGTGCTGAATGGAAAAATCTACTATTCTATAGGTAATTATTAAACTTCAGACACTAACTTAGCCAACTTTCAGTTCAGGCTTACTTCACAATATTCACGAATCACCTTTAAAAAAATGTTATTCTGTGTCACCATAGTGTAATCACTTCAAAATAGCAATCTCTTAGTAAAACATTGTTCAAGAATTATTTATAACACTAGCAAGCTTATATTTTAATTAACTACTGAATGTAAGATTGTTGCGTAATAAATTACTTTCCTCTAAGTAATAAATTGTCTTCAGTTTAATTATTTGGCAAAGCAACATAGTTTTCAAGAGTGTGGTCCCTGAATCTGACATGCTACTCTCGTTTACGCACAAATTACTGTGCACTGAATTTACTTAACACCAAAGCTTATATCACTGCTCAACTTATATTTTTAGTAATCAGATTTAAATTTATCACTTCAGAAAACTTTATTATTGAACTAACTGAAACTGCATTTGCTCAGTGGAGATACAATTTACTCTACTGTTCACGTTCAATGCAAACTCCACTATATATTTAAGCAAAGCAAATGTTATTAGAATCGTTTATAGTTATTTCAGTGGGTCTCTCGGAAAAATCACTGCACCAAAGGATTGGACCCTACTTGGATAAACGACATAGGACAATAATGGGATAAAAGTCAATTCTCGTTAAAAGAAGTAATTATTCAGACTTCTGAACAAAAATGAGGTTCGGACTGTTATATACATAATAAAAACTTTCCTACTTGACTGTGGAAGTTTGGCGCTGCAGTGTGGCTCCATTTGGCTCTGGCTCTTGAAATATGTGGCCAAAAACAAGTCTTATTAGCATCGGAATATTAAGCCACCATTTGATGCCAGTACTTACAAAGCAACAATATTTCATCCGAGACCATATTACGATCTTCTTGTAGGTAAAGGCCTCCAGAACATAGCCACCAAGAAAGACAGGCACCTCAGTACACTCCACTGTGCCTACCACCACTGCAACTGCACGCTATCACGTCTCAGACCGTAATCCCGCGTTTTCCCACCTCTTCGCTCCCACACAGTCAGTTTCCGTTACGGCGGCGATGCCCCCCGTCTTTTCTACTCCAGTACAATTTACAAAAGCCCTCAGTCAGAACCTCTACAAGTTTTTCAGCATACACAAATATTAACACAAACATATTGTATTAACAATATTACTTATATATTTAACAATACGCATTTTCTAACCTTCTTGAATATAAAAGGCATTTTAAATGAACATAAGTTTCAAAGATAGGTTACTCATTGCATACAATTATATCTTGTACAGTTTTTTCCAATAATGAATCGAATCATAATAAAATAAATAAATCAATAATTTAATTATGGTGTCACAGATGAATCACCAGTATTTACTCTGCACTACTGAAGTGACGTCCCTTAATCCTACAGAGAACATCAGAATGTGTTCTCATTCTGTTTAGAAACTATTCTGCGACACTACACATCACATCTAACATCCCCAAATAAATGTGAAACAGTAATTTAAAACAATACATATAAAATTTTGCACCTACATCTTGTAACTAAACATAATACATGGACGCAAATAGTTTGTCAAATACACTTACATCGAAATCTTGCGAGATCTTAGAAATCTGCGCCTAATGAAACACCTCAAATATCGTCGATTATTACGCGGCCTGTAGGGAAGCTCACATTACATTAGTGCCACCATCAGAGCTAAAGCTAAAGCGTAGTCTTCGAAAGGAAATGAATTGATGCCGATTTGTCGCAATTAGTGACCTGACGTTTCAGAACTCTGAAGCTCTCTCGCTTTTTCCGTAATCCTTCTAACGATGCCGCCATTAAAACGAGACATCTCATATTCATTTCCCGGGTGCAGTAACGATTTGCAGTTTTCAGCCTTGATCTCAAAGGATTCCGTGTTCGACATCCACTACATTATATTACAGGATTCGTATTTGAGCCTGGATTTCAGTCTTTCTCGTTTGAGCAGGACAATCGAGTGCTATATGCTAGAAACAGAAATGACTTATGTAAAGGTGGAGACAAAATTTAGTTGAAACTGGAACAGTATTTCACCAGAGCTCTCTGTAATTCACGTGATTATGTAGTATGTTTCCCGAAACTTCATTACAGTTGTGCGTCAGCACAAACTAAAATACTGCTAACCTGAAAATACGTATTGAAATAAATGACGAATGGTAATTAAATTATTTCTGGAACAACTAATCCTAATGGTAGTGGATGAGAACAGATGTGTTGATGATAACATGAAATAATCTTACTAAAATATATATGTGTGATTCTACTTTTACTAAGAGACAATAAATAAAAGACTCGAAATTTCGGTTTCTCCCAAGGAAAAAAATCTGTATAATATACTATCCAGGAAACTTAAAGTGGCCGGCGGCGGTGGCCGAGGGACTGAGGCGCTCCAGTCACGGTCGGGCATGGATATTTGTGCCGTCCTAGTTCGTAAGTAGTTCATAAGTAGTTTGTAAGTTTAGGGACTGATGACCCCGTAGTTAAGTCCCATTGACTCTACAAACATTTGAACATTTGAAACTTAAAGTAAATCCTAAAACCATCTTAAGGTATATAAAAGTACCTGGTAATAATTATATTAATAAGTATTACACAATTTCCGCTTTCCCCTATCATCAAAAAAATAATACTAAAAACTTGGGATTGTGAGTTTTTACGGAAAGTGAAAAAAGTCGAGAATATGCATTAGACAAATTAAGCGGTGAATAGGTGACCAGTTTCTAAAACTGATAATGTTCTGGAAGACATTTTAAGATTTGAACTAATCTGTAATACTTCACATAGGCACTTTTTTCCGGTGAAAAGTGTACTTCTAGTAGTAATTTCAAAGAGCACAATTTCAAGATCCTGAGTAGGAGTTGGAATATTTATAGGAGCTAGGAAAGATGTTTTGTATACTTCCTGGTCAATTTTAAAGACTTCTTACAATGAGAAGTTTTCATTTAAATAAGTATTAATATGAAAACTTTATCGAGCTAGTAGAAAGTAAGCGTGAGTAAACCAAATCTAAAGTAAATATCTTGACGCTGACACTTTACTCAGTAAGAACAAACAATTTAAGATCTGATCGAAGCCAAGGTGACATGTTAATGACCGTAACTGAGAAAACAAATAAAATTAACTTTTGTGAAAGCAACTGATTGCAAGATCAGTGACAAATAAACAATCAAAGCAAGACTTATTAGTCTTCAGGGAGTTATTGCGATCGTTATATGAATAAAATTCTTGAATGTACGTCTCCAATCGCTTATATTTTCTAAAATATTACCGGTTTCGGGACAGCTGCCCATCTTCAGATCAAAATTTAGAAGTTACAGAGTAACCTGTCCTGTAATGAACGAATGTTCACAGTCGTTACTAAACGGACATTCAAGAATTTTATTTAAATAAACAATCGCTCCTGTCATAGCACATTTAACAAAAAGCAGTCATTTTTCGTCTATCTGTGGTCAAGGGAACTGCAAAAGTTATGACACTGCTCGCAAAATTACTGCCTAAAGTACAAATTGTACAAAAATCTAATAATGAATCCGCCGGTGTGCAAATTCACTAACTACAAAAATACAATATTTCTCCATCTTTATTTAAACAATGCAAACAGGTAACGAATAAACGATCAACGCAGCACTAAGATTTAGTCTTAAAATAAATGACTTTATATTTTCATGATAATATTGGTAAATAATTACTATGGTGATGAATTTCCTTTTACAAGATTAGTATAGTAGACAAATTGACCATGAGAATGAGTCATAAAACATGTTTAGAAGAAGTATTTTTTTTTCCTTCATTTCATATTATTGCTCATCATACTTGCTACCTCCTTTAAACTCTCATTCCTATTCATATAATTGTTGCAAATCACATTAAATCAATACACTACATATTAACCCATGTTCGCTTAATAAAAATTAATTTAAAAAGTTAACCTTTCCTGCGAATGTTGGTCAGAGATGGAAATTAACTACATGGGGCTCCTAATAATGAAATAATATTTTCCCTTACCCTTGATTTGACACACCAGATCATAATTCATCATCGTTAAATTCATAAAACTTGCTTTATCCCATCGTCACCCTTATAGGAAGCGTATATCATTTTATTCACGTAACAAGATTCCTCCTCTAAAATATCACACTGCAATTTTAAAGCTTACCTTCATGTATGCCTACATAACACAGCATTCTAAGATGGCAAGAGAACGATTGAAATATAACTGTGTAGCACATGCCAAAGAGTCTACCCGCGGAACCAGAGCCAAAGAATATCCGTTGCAGACAGTCAACATACTAGAACTCATTTATAAATACTACGTTTCACTGAGTGAACTGTGTATGTTGTTATTGTAGTCTTCAACCCGCAGACTTGTTTAATTCATCTCTCCACGTTACACTGTCCTGCGCAAGCCTCTTCGTTTGTGAATAAGAACGGTTACCAACATCCTATTGAACCTACTTACCGTATTCGTATCTCTGTCTCTCTCTTCGAGTTGTACCCCAAACACTTTCTTCTAATGCTAAATTGACGATTCCTTGATGTCTCAGAATGTGTACCACCGACCCATTCCTTCTGTTACTCACGATATGTCAAAACTATTTTTCTCCACAATTTAATAAAATACGTCCTCACCTTTGTTTGATCTTCTATTCATCCATGTTTCACTCACTCGTGAATATATATCACGAAAAGAATGCAATTGTAAAAACGTGAAAATTAGAAAGTTCATATTACTAACTATCAGCTGATTATTTTGATCATATACATCCACAGGTTTCGCACACTATTGGATAATGTTTACATACCAACTTATGTATGAGACGCCATGACACATTATCAAAGATATAACTTATGATAGTTATAAAAGGTATACTGTTTCACACCACGAATAGATTATTGTTAACTTAATCAAAATGTTTCAAATGTTTGTATAGCTTATAGGACTTAACTACGGGGTCATCAGTCCCTAAACTTACAAACTAGCTAATACTAAGGACGGCACAAATATCCATGCCCGAGGGGGGATTCGAACCCCCGACCGTAGTGCCCGTGCAGACCGTGACTGGAGCGCCCCAGACCGCTCTGCCACCGCGGCCGGCTTAACTTTATCACATCAACTCATGTCATACTTAATATCCATGTCGGATAATTTTTGAATATATGCATTCATTATCACTGTGACAGAGATTTTCACGCTTGTAAATTTTTATTTAAAAGTTAGTCCGTGATAATCTTTTAACATCAAAATCGGTCGATGTTGATAAGAGAAATAAACAGATGATGGTTGATAATAGGCATTTTCTAAAGTATCTTACAGTTGTTAAACGTCACACTAATAAAAAAAAACTTTAAAATTTGAAAGACGCCGTTTTTATCCCGTTCTCGACTGTGACAGGAACATGGAACAATAGTGGCACGCCATGTTCCATCCGTGACACCTCATGCAAGGGTTTGGTTTAATATTTCATTGGCATCAAGTTCTAAGTTATCTAGAAAATTGGAAATTTTTATTTCGTATGTAAGTATATTTAAATTACATTAACAGTTTTTAACGAGCAGACAAACTGATTAGTAAGGCAACTGAAAAAAACGACAAAAATGTATAATCAATCCCTTAAAAATGCTACTGTCGAAACACGAAAAAGGCAAAGTTAAAATTCTTCTGAGCTATTTGCCGCGTAATGATAATAAAATCTTTCCATTTCATTATTCTCCCGCGTCAAATAGCTCTGAAGAATTTTAACGTTAACAATAATGACCGCGAAAGCCTACGTTCGTTCACAAAAGAGGCAAATATGTTCCCGTTTAAAAGAGTTGGACAGAAAACTGGAGAAACTTCTACCTATTTATTACGCTTCCTCACAGAAATCTTGTGACAAGATTCTCGCCCACGTTTGTCATAAATCGTGCTAAATACATTCAGCCCGTCACTCACTCTCACAGTGTACGTATTCCCGTCTTCCATTATCTCCTTATTCCACCACAGGTATATTCCTGGGCAGTGGCGGATCCAGGGGGAGGGTCATGGAAGTCATGACCCCCCCCCCACCACAAAAAAACTGTATATCTTTTGTAGCTATACTTTTTGTTTTTGCGTGTACAGAAAATATCGGAAATATTAATTTTTCAAATAGCTTTATTTATTTATATTGGTCACATTAACCACTTCAGATAATCTCATTGTGTATTGTTCATTTGTATCCAAGCCTTTTCTAACACCCATCCCGCTGCACATAGTCGACTCAAATAATCAGCATTTATCTCATTAACACACAATCTGCATACCAAATTCCTGTCGTAGTGCAAAGTGATACACTGAATGCACACTTCGATTTCCCACTGTGCAAATCATGACGTTATCATGGATCCTATTATAGTTCGTAAATCAACTGCGTAATAGATGTAGTTTGCAAAAGATCTGGATACATATTTTCAAAAGCAGTATTTTCAAAAATGTTCAAATGTCTGTAAATCTATCGGACCAAACTGCGTGGTCATCAGTCCGTACTTTACAAACTACTTAAACCAAGGTAAACTAACCTACGGACAAACACACACACACCCATTCCCCAGGGAGGACTCGAACCTCCAGGGCGAGCAACAGCGCGCTCCGCAGCGAGGTGCTTTAGACCGCTCGGCTACTCCACCGCGGCAAAAGCAATATTTTATGGCACTGCAATATCTTCATTATTATGCTGAAAAATTGTGGTATTTTTGCCGACGGGACGTGCTATTTACTCGTGTAAACAAATTATCAGTTACTATTAATGTTATTATTACACTAAAATCTACCACCGAAGACCTACCACTCATTGCATACTCTCATCAATTTCAAAAAGAAAATTGTGTTGCAAATGGGCAAACCAATTTAAAAAGGATTTACAGGAAACTGAAAATTCATTTGAGGATATTCTTGATCAACAAGTTTTCAGAGAAATGGTCAAAATTACTAAACACCTTATTCCTGTTACTATGCCAGTTTCACGTCCTGCCGGCAAATTGTGAGAAGAGAGAAAAGGAGCAGTCAGCCAAAATAAAAATATCCTGGCGAAAGAAGAAAATACCGTCATGGAAGAGATAAAAACCATCCTGGTCCACAGCAGGCCGTAATGAGAGAAAAAATTATGCTGAAATGTCAATATATATTATGAAAAACATAAATAATTATATGAAAATTGTATAATTTATCGTTATTAAAATCGTACACATATACGTTGAAAAGGAATATGATACCAAGGTATATTTTTCTGGAAGGGAGCGAAGCGGGGCAGAATACACAAACAATGACCTGTGGCCCCCTCCAAACGCGAACTTTCCAACCGCCGCTGTTCCTGGATCTGTCTGTCCCATTGCTATAATCCCTTTCAGTTGATCTGCTTTACATTGAGTCTCTCTTTCTTTTCAACAGTCTGTCTCTTCATCTGCCATTGTCTCCAGTCAACACATGTTCTTGCGGATGGTCTGGTCGGGCGTGTAATCCACAGGCTGGGAAACTTAAACAGATAGGTAATGGGGATGAGGAAAAGAAGACAAAATTTGTATGGATAACGCGCACCGTTGTGCGGTTCCAAACTCTCAAAGTTTATGTTTGATTACTGATCTCTCTTCCTCATTTTCACTGTCTCGTCTCTCTTTTGCTCCCACTCTTTATAGACCCCTTCATTTATAGTTTTTGCGGCCACAATGTCTCTAAATGTTTGTAAATCTATCGGACGAAACTGCGTGGTCATCAGTACGTAGCTTACAAACTACTTAAACTAAGGTAAACTAACCTAAGGAGAACACACACACCCATGCCCCAGGGAGGACTCGTACCCCCGACGGCGAGCAACCGCGCGCTCCGCAGCGAGGCGGCTTAGACCTCTCGGCTACTCCACCGCAGCACACACAATATCTATCTCAGTACGTCTATCTGCAATGCCAGTCACTCCCGTTAAAACTTAATCTTCTATATTCCACCGCCACTCCCTTGTATACCTCTTCAGAACGAAAAATCGCTATACCTTCTCGTGCCTAACGTTTTGGTGAAGGAATCTGAGTGCAGATTGAGGCAAATGTTTCCCACGTTTCTGTCAGTCTTTTAAACATAAATATACATTTTATTTTTGTTTCACTCCATATTTGATCCTGTGTGCAGCAGCGAACATTGATCATTTGTAATAAGAAAACAGCGACCACTGGCTACTTCTAAGCGATCATCAGCGTTAAAGAATACATCAGGTGAAGCCTTTTTTTTTTTTTTTTTTTTTTTTTTTTTTTTTTTTTTTTTTTTTTTTTTTTTAAATCGTTCCTGCTGCCAAACTCTATAATACTGATGATGGCTATGGTCGATCATAAATAAACTATTTTACGATTGATTGATATTTTCCATTTAAAAATAAATATAAATGCGCTATTTTGTGCACGTTTAGGATAATTTTTGTACTTTTCCTTTGCAAACGCAACGTCTGCCGCTTTTAATAACTTTAAAAGTATGTAAAATTTTGACAATCTCATGTGACAGATTTTTCGCAGGCTAAGACGAAGAACAAAAAGTAGTTGACCGTAACGGCATCTCTGAGTACAATAATTAATTTTCGCATCTAGTCACCAGGATGGTTTGAGTATACCTCGATATCAGGTATAGATATTTCAAAACGAAAAATGGCATTACTAGATAACTTCATACAGCATAAATTATAGGAAATGGAGTAATTTCCATTTTTTGAGCGATTTCTACGGTTCAAAACAGTTAAAAACCGGGTTAATTGGGTGTATTAGTACGATAAATTTTTACTCTGAATTTCAGAAACAGAGAAAATCATCTCAAATATACGGTAAAAATTTTACGTATGAGAGGTAACTGGCTCTTGCCACTATTCATATACCAGGAAGCGCCCAAACTGTTTTATATGTTTTATAAAGACCTTCCTAGACTGCACGATATGTATCACAATACAACTGATTTGTTCGATTGTACTTAGTTAAAGGTTGTTTGATGTATAATTTTTAACCTATAGTACAGTCACAGTACGCCATTTCTTGTGATAGGTATGGAAAGGCAAAGTGCAATACAAATCACTAGATAGATTAACAACTGTGGCAAATATTATGACTCATTTCGTAACTTGTTAAAGGACCTTCACATGATTTTAAGACGGTTTATATAAATAAATAATTCTTCTACTGATTAGAAGGAATTCTTAGAATCTGTCAATATCTTTCTAATGTCATATGGCTATTTGTCAGGCATTGATGTTGTGTCATCAGATACCAAAGACTACTGATGAAGCCTAATTCATCCATGTGCTGAATTAGATTTCTACCAGTGTAATATTACTTAAGAATTCCATTGGGTTATCAATAACAAGTAAATAGTAGCTTCTATGAAGATCTCTACATTATAAAATAAATGGTTCTACCTGATGTTCTTGGGTGGCCTCCAGCAATTATTCTGATTTCACTCGTAAATGAATTACCCTAAAATATGACGTCATACGAAAGAAGGAATTAAAAATGGCCACAGTAAGGTAATTTGCTGCGATGTTTATCATCAAAATTTGCAATAACAGAAGTAGCTGAATTCAAACGTTTCAGCTGCTCATCACTGTGTTACTTCGAATTCAATCTAATAATGGAAAGTCCAGGTTCCAATTAATAAGGACAGTTTGCAAATTACCGAAATGACCTGGTGACTAGCTGTGAAAGGCACATACAATAGACACACGCATACAACATTTTCAGCTATCGTCTATGACCTTCCTCAGAAAATAGAACTTTCACACAATCACACAGGCACACAACACAGTCATACATCCGTCACCTCCGGCTTCCACACTTCGAATCACCATCCGCAGTAAGTAAATCGAGGAGGAGGTGGAAGAGGGGATTGGAAAATTGCGTCACTGTGGTGGGGATGGGGCAGCATGGCCTACATGGGAATAACGAGATGCAGCTTAGGAATGAAGTGGGGAGGCAGGTGAGGGGAGAAAAATAAAGTAAAATAAAATAAAAATAATAAAACTCGGGGGAATTGCTAGTCTCCTACCGAGCGTCTCCCCAGGTGGCGGATAGGGGGATGCTCACCAGATATGGTGGGTACCGGGGAAATAAAATACCCGGGGTGGACCAAAACTAGCACCAAGGGCACGACGGATCCACATGTCAGTGGCGGTACCCCAACAGCGTCTGTTCCACATGTTAGTGGCGGCTGATAAAATATACTTCAGGGCTAACAACCTTGAGCGTTACGTTCGTCACCCACTAGGGTGACCCCATATACACACTCGTTGGACTCAACATGAAGAGAAACATCAACGGAAATAATACCCCAGGTGGTAACCAATCCACCCCCATTCAAGATGGGGCAAGCAGGCCATCGGATTCTGGGGAGCCTGCACCTTCATGTACTCCACTACTACTGGCTTCACATAAACAAGAACAGAAAAAGAAAAAGAACATCACTTACCTAGCTACAGTGAACATAAATTCCCTGTTAATGGTTTGTAAACTCAAACAAACCCTTGATGTGTTAGAGAAGTATAACATCAAGATAGCGGCATTACAAGAGACTAGATTTCCAGATGAGGACGCAATGGAAACCCAAAGATATCGAATCTATAAAGGAAAACCAGGTGAATGACAGTTCCACACCTAGGTACTGGCTTTGCTGTACGTCATAAAATGGTCGACCATGTTTTAGAATTCACATCTCCCAATGGCAGAAACTCCTCATTATCCTTGAGGTCCCGCAATAGAGCATACACAATAGTTAATTTTCATGCACCTACAAATGACACCAACAAGAAAGATCTGGAAGCAGTGGAATACTACTGGAACACCCTAGAAGAGACCCTAGACAAGATCCCAGACCACCACACTATCATATTGATGAGCGACTTCAATGCACAAGTTGGCAAGGAAAAGACGTACCGCAGGATAGTAGGCGATTACCCAGCCCACAAGAGGACCAACAAAAATTGCGAGCGCCTCATAACACTATGTGACAATTACAACCTGGTCCTAAAATCAACCGCGTTCAAGAAACTACCAAGGAAGGCCATGACCTGGAAGAATCCAAATCACATGCTGGGTGAATTTCAGTTAGACCATGTGGCTATTGACAGAAGATACCACAAGGAAATACAAAATGTCAAGGTAATGAGGGGAGCAAACCTCGACTCTGACCACTATCTCTCCCTAGTTAAGACCAACCTACAACCCTTGAGAAGAGCACACAATACCCCAAAGGTGTCGAGAATTATACGGTTTAACACCCAACGGCTGAGTGACAAGGACTGCGACTTTCAAACGATCCTCAAGAAGAACACACAGAAACAAAGATGGCCTAATCTTCCAAAGGCTGTACTGGATGCCGCTCATGCAGCCATACCTGCTTCATCGAACAAAGGCAAGCACCCCTGGTGGACCACAGAATGTGATGAAGCTATAGAGGAAAGGCGCAGAGCCTGGATCAAGTGGAATCAGCGCAAAGATGAGGCCAACCATCAGGCATTTATGGCTCAAAGAAAAACAACAGCGTGTATCATCCGAAAAACCAAGAGGAACTATAACAGGTCTCAAATACAAAAGGCAGAAGAAGACTTCAAGAAAAACAATTCCAGAGATCTTTATAAAGGAATCAAGAAACAGACTACATCTCAGAGGGCCTGATGGGAAGCTCCAAATAAATAACAGTGACTGCACAAACACCTTTGCTGAATACTTTCAGAAACTCCTCAATGCAGAACAACCTAAAGAGAGACTTGCTTTCACCGAGCCCGCTATCAGGAACCAGGACTCTGTACCACCCAACAAGGAAGAAATAGAGAACATAATCAAAGACCCTAAGAACAACAAGGCCCCAGGTGATGATGGTATAGTTGCAGAAATGTTGAAGAATGTAGATGACCAGTCCATACAGAGTATCACCCAGATCATTGAGGACATTTGGAGGACAGAGGTATTGCCAGAGGTATTGCCTCAGCTGTTATCCATCCATTACACAAGAAAGGAAGTAAGACCGACATAAACAATTACAGAGGCATCTCCTTGTTACTTATAACCTACAAGATCTTCTCTAAAGCCTTGCAAACTAGAGTCACCAAACAGCTAGACTCCCAACTAGGCGAATACCAGGCTGGTTTCCGGGTGAGTAGGTCCTGCACAGAGCAGATTCAAAACCTCAAAACAATCCTCTCATATAGAAGCCGAGGGGGACATCCCTGGGTAGCCATTATGGTAGATTTCGAAAAGGCATACGACTCAATAGATCGACAAACCCTCTTCTCCACCTTGTGGGAACTAGGCCTAGATGAGAAGACTACCAGACTGGTCCAGGCTACCATGAATAACAGCATCTCCAAAGTCAAGTTTAGGGGTGAACTCTCAGCGAGCTTTCCCATTCAGACGGGAGTCAGGCAGGGGGATGGCCTCTCGTGGATCCTCTTCAACTGTGTTCTGGAAAAAATCATCAGATAATGGACTTCCACATTGTCACCAGAAGCTGGACTGAAGCTTGGCTACAAGAAAGATGACCTCACTGTTACCATGTCTAGCCTTTGCTGATGATCTCACCCTGTTGTCCAACAGCATGGAGGAGTCTGCTCATCAACTACAGAGCCTCTACAATGTTGCAGTAAAAACCGGCTTGAAAATCAACATACAGAAGACGGAATTCATCACCAATATCAAGCAGGCTTCCTCTACAATCCCACTAAGACACAATAATATCTGTAAAGTTCCTGCAGTCAAGTACTTGGGAGAATGGATTTCAGCAAGTGAGAGCGAAACCTTGGCCATAGACACCAGGTGCACCGAGTTAGAGAGAGCCTATCATTCATGTAAGAATATATATACCTCCAAGTACCTATCCAAGAACTTAAAACTGAAGCACTATAACTCAGTAGTAAGACCCTCTGCACTCTATGCCTCCGAGTGCCTCTTGATGAATCGAAAGGGTCCACTCAGGAAACTAGAACTTAACGAGAGGAAGATCCTGAGGAGAATATTAGGACCCATAAGAGAGGAAGACGGTACTTACAGAATAAGGCACAATAACGAACTGTACGAACACCAGGAAGACATAGTCACATGTATGAGGAAAAGGCGACTGACCTTCTATGGGCACAACACTCGCCTGAATCACTCAAGGCTAACCCAGAAGATCCTCACAGTGACAAGCAGGGGAAAGGCGTCCAAAGCTAAGTGGTTCATCTCTGTCAGATCAGACTTAGAGGAATTGCAGATCCCATTACAGATAACCGAGAACCGAACTCAATACCGTCAGGCCATTCTACACGGAGTTCCCACTATCTCTCACAAGCAAAAAGTGTACAGGCACCACCAGACCTAAATGGACGGATGAGAGGAAGCAGGCTCACAGCCAGAACATGAAGGCGTACTGGGCCAAGAAAAAGCAGAAGACCCTGGCTAAGAGTTAAGACGAGCCTCGTGGTCCCTAGTAGGCCGAAACGAACTAATAATAATAATAATAATAATAATAATAATAATAATAATAATAATAATATAGATATAGATATACAATAGGTACCGAAATGAAAATAAAGCGCACCCGCGCTGCACACACACACACACACACACACACACACACACACACACACACGCACACGCACACACATAGACGGATCGTACAGCCACGTCTAGATCCCTGAGTCAACAGATGGAAACGTTTGCAAGACAACAATCATCTGCACGAACAGATCGACAATGTTTACTGCAGCATGGACTATCTGCTCGGAGGCCTTGGCTGCTGTCACCCTTGACGCTGAATCACAGACAGGTTCAAATGTTCAAATGTTTGTAAATCTATCGGACCAAACTGCATGGTCATGAGTCCGTAGCTTACAAACTACTTAAACCTAGGTAAACTAACCTAAGGACAAACACACACACCCATGCCCCAGGGAGGACTCGAACCTCCACGGCGAGCAACCGCGCGCTCCGCAGCTAGACGCTTTAGACCGCTCGGCTACTCCACCGCGGCAATCACAGAAAGGAGCGCCTGCGATGGTGTACGCAACGACGAACCTGGGTGCACGAATGGCAAATCGTCATATTTTCGGATGAATCCAGGTTCTGATTACAGCATCATGATGGTTGCATCCGTGTTCGGTGACATCGTGGTGAACGCTCGTCATCGCCATACTAGCGTATGACCAGACGTGATGGCTTCTTTCATCCTAATGTACCGTATTAATGGGTAATCTTACCCACACGTACGGCACACATCACAGTACCCGCTCCTGTGACTCCTACATTAGAAATATTGACATATGCAGAGGTGACAGTACAACTATTAGGTTCGTCACCATGCTAATGCGAGCGTGGAGGGGCTCCACTCTGAGCGTGGAGGGGCTCCACTCTGAAAAAAAAAGTGATGGTATGGGGCGCCATTGGTTACACGTCTCGGTCACCTCTTGTTCGCATCGACGGTACTTTGAACAATGGCCGTTACATTTCAGACGTGTTACGACCCGTGGAGCTACCCATCATTCGATTCCTGCGAAACCCTACATTACAGCAGGATAATGCATGACCGCATATTGCAGGTCCTGTACGGGTCTTTCTGGATACGGAAAATGTTCGACTGCTGCCCTGGCCAACACATTCTCCAGAACTCTCACCAATTGAAATCGTCTGGTCAATGGTGGCCGAGAAACAGGCTCGTCACAATACGCCAGTCAGTACTCTTGATGAACTGTGGTATCGTGTTAAAGCTGCATTGGCATCTGTACCTGTACACGTCATCAGGATCTATGCACCCAAATTGCGTGAAAATGAAATCATATGTCAGTTCTAGTGTAATATATCTGACCAATGAATACCCGTTTATCATCTGCATTTCTTCTTGGTGCAGCAATTTTAATGGCCAGTGGTGTAGTACCAGATATATATTTCGCAGAAATATTACAGTACCTAACGTCAAGGATGCAGAGTAGTGGAATGTGCTTTCCTATCTTGAAGACTAGGTAGAGGCCTGCCTACTGATGAGAGTCCTATCTAGTGCCAGTCCTATTGTCAAGTGGCCGATACAGTTAAGTGGTGGCCGCGAGCGGGGTTGCAACAGAGGACGATCGTGGCTGCTGTCTTAGAACGCTGCGCCGTGGATGCATGGCGGCGCGCGGCGAAAGTACGAGGCGCGCACTTCAGACTTGTGCGACACCACATTAAGTAATGCGCATTATGAGATAATATTGGTCAGAGTCGTATATTAATCATTGTGTAATGCAATAATGTTGTAAAGAAATTAAGCCATAAAATAGCTTCCATTATCTATTTCGACAATTTATTGAGATCCCTTGAGAGTATTTTGGAAGAGTAACGTGATGAAATTACTTTCAAGTTGTGTCTTAGAGAAGTTCAAAACTGATACACTACGGATACACTGGATCTGACATATACGTCTATCAAAAAACTTGAAAAATCATCTTTTCAGAGCCTTTTCATTCATCTTGAATATGTTAGTTTGGAACGCAGATACAGTCAAACGATAATTATATGGTTTTGAATACCTATTTTGAGCAATACATCGACACTGGTTGACCTATGGGTTAAATATAATGTAACTGCATGAAGGTATTACATGAACTGAAGTACTTGAGTAGGAGAGGTGGACTCTGGATATGGTCACAGAGTAACATACACAGAAAGGAAGCCAAACCTTCCCTGACCACCGAAAAACAACTCTCGTAGCCTTCCCTTACACACTGCCGGAAAACGTCAGTACACATTGAAGGACGAAATCGATTTATGACTGATGACGGCAGGTGCTATTAAGGAGAAACTATGTCTGCTGACAGATGATTCAACTTCGTCCACCAATAGCATAAACAGCTGCCAAAAAGTCATAATCTTCATATTTATTAGTGTTTAGTATAAGTGTTGAAAGATGTATATATATGAATGTACAGTATACTTGGCAAAGCGTTGTACGTTGGCGAGGGGTCGCAACTGGGGATTTTGATGAAGTCGGGGTTTCTGTCGAGGACAGGTATAAAAGCTGGGCTGTAGGCCCAAGAGGAGAAGAGTGTGTGTGATGCGGTGAAGCTATGTCGATCTGTGCCGCGACTTTCGAAAAAGTGAAACTTTAAAAGTTTTCAGTGTACCGAAAGTGCAGTCGAACTTAGAAGAATTTACGAGTGTGGCAAGTTACTGTTTGAACTTCAAGGATTCTTCTTGAGACGCCGAGTGCTACGTTGGCTTTAAGATTGCATCGTGTGAAGTTCAGCCACTATGACTTAGATAAATTTACGTGGATCAGAATGGTTACATCTAGTTGTTGGGAAACTGGTTGTAAAAGTGCATCTCTTCAGGAGCTGAGTTTCATAAACATTGTTCACCAACTTTGTATTTGTTAAAGGAACTGTTATTCGAGTGACTCTAAAGACCAAGAATTCGCGGTCAGGCACAGGCTAGTGGAACGGTTTCATGCAATGAACAGTAGCCTGGTAGGCTGATTCGAAACATTCGAACAAACAATCTTACTTGGCAAGATGGCGAGGTCGTCGTGTTCTTAGTGTCGTACCAATCTAATCTTGGACGAAAGAGGCGACAGGAGACCTCTCTGGGAGCGGTTGAAAAGGGAATTTTCTTTGCCAGGTTACATCTAGTTGTTGGGAAACTGGTTGTAAAAGAGCATCTCTTCAGGAGCTGAGTTTCATAAACATTGTTCACCAACATTGTATTTGTTAAAGGAACTGTTATTCGAGTGACTCTAAAGACCAAGAATTCGCGGTCAGGCACAGGCTAGTGGAACGGTTTCATGCAATGAACAGTAGCCTGGTAGGCTGATTCGAAACATTCGAACAAACAATCTTACTTGGCAAGATGGCGAGGTCGTCGTGTTCTTAGTGTCGTACCAATCTAATCTTGGACGAAAGAGGCGACAGGAGACCTCTCTGGGAGCGGTTGAAAAGGGAATTTTCTTTGCCAGGTAGCAAGGGTTGGTAAACAGTAGCTCCTGAACGCGCTTTGAGTTGCTTTTAGCGCGCTCTTTTTCAGGTAGGTTGGGGGGAGAGGATTTTCCGTGGCCTTAGAGCTTCACTCTGGACTCTTCATTCTGGCTCCGAAGACCGTGGAAGTAAGTACTCTGTCGAATCATGCTGAGGGGAAGGCATGCTGTTAGGACTTTGCTTTCTTTGTGATCAGAGAGTCTTGGTTTATCAGTGATCTCTTGAGTAATTCTTTCGCGATGCGAGGCAAAGTGTTTCTTTACAGAACTCGAGTAAATTCAGTGTAAATTTATTATTTGCATTTTCATTCCAGTGATGATTGTGTGTTCGGTTTTGCTCAAGTTAGGATACACGTGTGTGGCCTTTAGCGTTTGTGTAAACCTAGTGTGTTCGAATTTCCTCCGTGTTCTTAACGACATTTTCACGTCGTGTCTGTATCTGCGAGTATGCTAAATATTGCTCACATTTTCTGATTTGATTCCGTCTTTTCTTTCATGTATAACCGATTGCACCACGTTACTTTGCCCATTCAGCCATGGTTTTGTTAATACTAGTTTTCTTCTATACGAATTCTTGCGTGTGCTTTACTCGCTTATTCTAAATTAATTTATGTTTGTAAATGCTATGAAATTCGGCGTGTCTGTGAATGAATGAATGAATGTTGTAAGGAGTACCCATTGTGTGTTGGCAAATTTCCTCCCACCTTACCTCCATATTCATAAACGGCAGAAACAATTTTATGATAGGCAATAATTTTATGATTTAATACAATTTTGTACAAGATGTATGCTTAATCTGGTCTCCCCACAATTATGTGCTTGTTTATTTTACTGAATAGATTATGATTTTAAAGTATCAAACCTCTGCTTTATAATTTCATGCTCCCCGTCCCATGTTTAACCAATCTATTCATTTATTTTTTAACACTGATTTTGTGTTTGTTAAAACGTTGGCTGCTCCCTTAAGGAGTGAGCAGTTGGATAAATTTCCGTTGTGCATGTACTGTGACCACTTGTAAAATAACATAGAGTAGTAGTGAGCGTTTTAACTTACATTCGCAAATCTCAGCTGCCCGAGATCATCCTTATTCTAATAACAGCCTACTTTCAAAGATTTTGTGCAGACGGTCCTTTCTTATAAATAACCTCACACCTTTCGAATGGCGGGATGGTACTTTCGAACAAATGACACACAAATTGGACGTGCTGCAACAGATTGGTGACAACGCTGGTTGTTTCGGTCACGTAAAAATTCTCACACCGTAGACAAGGTCGACGCAGCATACATGTATTACACGTTGGTCACATTGCAGAGTCAGTATTGACTGCATTGCCACACAGAACAGTTACAGACGTTATGGTGATTCTCGTGTACGACTATGATAGTGTTATTCAAACGCATTACGCTCCTACGCGGCAGACCGTCAATGCACAGTATTACTATTCGACTTTGGAGCAACACCTGCGACCAGCTTTGAGAAAGAAGGGGCAACACTTTGTGCGCAATGCACCCATCATTTTGAAAGACATTATACGGGCGCACACAGCGCAAGCTGTGGCTGGTCTTTTCGGTCGAAGGGTCTGGAAAGTATTCCCCGGACTTGATTCTTGAGTTGTGACTTTTATTTGATTCCGAAGATGAAGGTGCCGTTTCAGAAACTTTTACTCAGGTTCGACATGCCATAGACCACTCCAATAGCACCATCTACAGAACAGGCTCAGCTAACGGTATACTACACCTTCCATATAGCTGAAAAAACGCTGGTGACTAGTTAGTAACAGGTGCAAATATGTAAACTTTTTGTATCGGTTGTGAATAAATAGTTGCCACTACTGCCTCGTAGATAGTATCTATCAGACATGGTAAGTGTTAGAGAGCATAAGAAAATGAAATCCCTTTGGAATGTGTATTACCAGAACGTTTGACTCGCGGGTAAACATTTTCCGTTGCGCTATTATTATTTATTCTGACGTGAATGATTAGACGCCACACATCACATTTCGAGTTAGAATATCATGTTTTAGTGGTTACTCGATCATGTCAATCGAAACAGAGGGGGGGATAGATTAATGCAAGATTGTTATGGGGAATGTCTTAGCACACTTCCTTTACCGGGTTCGTTACACTGTCCGTCATTCATGACGGGGTATTTTCTGTTCTGTGTGTCAAGTATGATCGTCTCTGACAACTGCCACAGTATTTATAGCTTCGTTACACAAATGACTGGATTTATGAGATGGGTGTGATACTTTCCTGCTACCTTCTCACAGATTTAAAATCGCACGATTAAAGCTAACTGAAATTCCAGTATACAGTCACAACAACGCAGTAACAGCTACCTTCTAGCAATTAAACTGTAAGGATATCCCCCTCATCTTGTGCGTCGAGTGAGCAACTTGTGTATGACAGAAAGGCTGTTTTGAGGGAAAGGAAGAACAGACGACGGGGAAATAGTTATAAAGCACCAAACTGGTGAAATGTCTCACGAGGAACCGCCTCGTTATCTTAAGTAATGATACTTAGTGACAGTAGCTCAAGAGCCAGCGTGACCCACTATTGTGTATGACGCCACACAAATAGCTTTAAGCCGAGAACGTCCCAGCTACAGATTGTGCGGGAACTCGTAAAGCTGTTCCAAGTAGTCCGTTACACTGTTCCTGTCACAGATTTCTAGCAGCGTCCGTTTTTCAGTGGCGACCATTGACCAATCTCTGCTTTGTTGACTACATAAACATAGGTCACAGTGTATCTGGCAATATATTAGTTTAAGAATGCCTAGAGCCCAAGAACGTCTAACGTTTATGTCATATAATTTCCTTACTATAATTATAGTGATGCGAAGACATTAACAGTACTACAATAATAATTTAAGGAAAACACAAAACGTCAACAAGTGAGGTACTGAAAAGTAGGATTCTCTCAAACACACTATTGGCGTGCTTAATGCACTTACTAGTGGAAATAAATTGAAAGATCGTACGACAACAGGAAATTTACGCAGTCAGTTCCTTTGTTTCATTTTATGTATTTTTATAGTTGCGACTCACTGAATAGTATACTTGAGAACATCACTATTAGACATCGTCTTGTCTGCATTCCAAAACTGTCGGTAATGTCTCACGTACGCTATTTGGATGTAGAGAAAAATGTACTCCCTGAAAGTTGACACGGTGGTTACCGAGGGGAGAAGGGGACGGGACAGGTCTGAGAAGGGGGCCAAAGTTACTGTACGTACTTGTCCTTATTCATAATATCTGGGTCGTTTATTCTCCATAGGTATAGGGGAAATATAATGTTTTGTGAAACAATCTGTTTTAAAATACTGTCACATTCATGACCTAGTCGTCTCATTTTTTGAATGGCGATTACAGTTGTGGTAATTAGAGCGTTGACTAACGCGAGAACTAATTATGTGGGTATCTGAGGCATCAGTCACAAGTTTAATTTGCAGTTAATGTTCCATACCGTAAAAGCATTCTTTTATTACTGTTTCACGTGCGCAGTGAGCACCACGAAGTGGTTCAGTACAATGTTGGGAGCTTTCTCGATGTGGGCGATCGTAAAGTTCACCCTGGCCGTAACAGTGTTATACTGCGTTGCCGTGCACTAGAATGGCCCTACTGGTTGGACATTCATGACTTAGCCACACATGTCGCAGAAATTTGAATTACAAAACGGATGACCGTTAATTACTGCTAATAAATTTTGCAAGAAGTACCATAACTTAGGTCGTCTTGCCGCTCTCGCTTAAGGACGACGACTACACCTTCAGTATCGTCTTACGGTGAATTTTTAAGGAACCTATGTTTCTTCCTCTCCCACATGTCAGGAGTCAGTGCAGAAAAAGAGGAACAATTGACTTGTCATGCAAAACTTTCTAAATGGGTATGCCACATTCTTGAACACAATTTTATTTTAATCTTTATTATTATAAGTATTATTATTTTATTTTTATATATTTATTTGTTATTATTATTATTACTTTTTTGAGTGGTGATGAACTTCACAAAAATTAAAAGATTACGATCTCATGTTCTGAGATCTCGACAGTTAAAGGACACTGATTAAATTTAATGCAGAAATTGAAAATGTGTCTTGGCCCTGGATTATAATCCGGACTTCCCATGGCCAAGTAGCTATTCAAATACGCTTTCCGTCCGGCCTTAGTTCTCAACTTTTCGCACACTACGATTGTAATGCACCCTGCGCATTACATCCTCTTGCTCGCCAACTTTATTCCGGAAAAGAATCCGTATTGGGGAATCCGCACAGTGAATGTAATATTTCTGTTGGAGGCATACATGCTATTTTGTTGTAGTTGTGGTCTTCAATCTGCTGACTTGTTTGATTCAACTCTCCACGCTACCATGTCTTCTGCAAGCGTCTTCATCTGAGAATACGGACGGCTTATTCGTCCCTCGGTCTCCCTCATAGATTTTTACCCCACACACTTCCTTCTAATGCTAAGTAGACGATTCCTTGATGTCTTAGAATGTGTCTGACCAAACTATCGGTTCTCTTAGTAAGGACGTGCGAGAAACTCCTTTTTTTCCGAATTCGGTCGAGCACCTTATCATTAGTTACGTGATTTGCCGTCTACTCTTCATCATTCATCTGTAGCACCACATTTCGAAAGCTTCTATCATCTTTGACTCTGAACTGCTTATCGTCCACGTTTCATTCCCAACCAGTTCTACACTACAGACAAATGCTTTCAGAATGGACTTCCTAACATTTAAATTAATATTGGATGTCAACAAATTTCGCTTTTTCAGAAACGCAATTCTTCCTAGAATAACTCTCCATCTTATATCTTTACTTCGGCCATCAGAAATTATCTTGCTACCCAAATAACAAAACTCATCTACTATTGTTATTGTCTCTTTACTCAATCTAATTTCTAGAGCATTGCCTAATTCTCTGACACTACATTCCATTACCCTCATTTTACTCTCTTTAATTTTTATCTTATATCTTCCTTTCAAAATACTGTCCATTCCGTTTAATTGATCTTCCAGGTCATTTGCTGTCTTTGACAGAATTACTATGTCGTCAGCAAACCACAAGATTTTTATTCCCTCTCCCTGGACTTAAATTCCCTTTCCTAATTTCTCGTTGCATTTCTTCACAGCTTGCTCACTGTACAGATTAAATAACATTGGGGATAGGCTGTAACCAGATCTTACTCCCTTCCCAACCACTACGACTCTTTCATGTTCTTCGACTCTAATAATTGCTGCCTGTTTTTTGCACAAATTGAATATAACTCTTCGCTCCCTATATGTTCCCCCTGATATCTTCAGTATCGGAAAATTTGTATTCCAGTCTACATTGTCAAAAGCTTTTTCCACATCCACAAACGATAAAAAGTTTAGTTTCCATTTCATAAATCTATCTTCTAAGATACGTCTAATGTGAGTATTGCCTCTGCTGTTCCTACATTTCTCATAAATCCAAACTGATCTTCCCCAAGGTCGGATTCCACCCGTTGTTACCTTCATCTGTATATAATTCGTATTAGTATTTTGCATCCATGATATGATAAATTGATCTGTAATTTTGACATTTGTCCGCACTTGATTTCGTAGGTATTTCAATCAATAAATTATTGATATAAGTCTGAGCGTATTTTCCCTGTCTCACACATCTGACTTACCACGTGAAACAACTTCTTCATCACTGGCTCTCCCAACAATGGCATTTCAGTCGGAACATCATCTACTCCAGGGGCCTCGATTCTATTCAAATCATTTCGTGCTCTGTCAGATTCTTCTCGCAGTATTGTATCTCCTATTTTATCTTCTTCCACTTCGTCTTCCGTTTCTAGAAAATTGCCTTCAAGATTATTTCTTTTGTACAGGCCTTTTATATATTCCTACCATCTTTCAGTGGAAATGTCACTTTGTTTTCCTGTAGGCGGTATCTATCTTTCCCCTAGTTGCATTATCTTTTACGGTCTTGCATTTCACCTCAAGCCACTCCTGCTTTGTCAGTTTGCACTTCCTGTCAACGTCATTTTTTAGACGTTTGTACTAGCTTTTGTCTACATCATTTGTTCCATTTATATATTTTCTTCTTTAATCAGTTATGTTCAGTATTTCCTGTGTTATCCAAAAATTTCTATTAGGCTTTGTCCTTTTGCCTATATGACCCTCTGCAGCCTTCACTACTCTATCACTCAGAGCTACCCATCCTTCTTCTACGGTATTGCTTTCTTCCGTTTTCTCCAATCCTTGCCTAATGCTTCTTTTGAAACTCTAAACCAGGGCCGCAAAACACGGAAAACCGCACGCGTGCAAAGCGAGGTGCAGAGAGTGTTTGCACAGTGCATCGGTTCAACTCGGCATACTTCGCCCCAACTCAGCTTGCTGGGTAAGGCCGTCGCTGTACGCTGCCGAATGCGCTGCCAGACGGCTTAGTCAACATTGGATAAGTAAGCGCAAGACAATTACTACAATAATGGAACCACCTGCTCAAAAAAAGTAAATTTTCCCGAAAGTCAATTTAAACCGGAATGTGAACTCTCTTCCTTTTTTGTCCATTGTGACGATAAAGCCAAATGTCTAATCTGCGGTACACTAATTACGTGTGTCAGAAAATCGTCCATTGAAAGGCACTACAGCAATAGCATTCAGAAAAGTATAGTGATATCACAGGGGATACCAGAGAGGAAGAATTGCGCAAGGTGAAAACTCTTGCAGAAGAGAATTCTGTATCTACAAACGAGATTTACATTTCGAACGGATTGATTTGCAAACCGACATTCACCGAAAGGATTTGTTTTACAACACAAAAGGTTTGCTCCAGTTCTACCAGAATTTGTCGAAGGAAGAATTTCCCCAGTTACACAGAGAAGCAGCGAAGATAATTTCTATGTTTGGCTCCACATGTGTATGTGAAAGGTTTTTTTTTTTTCTGTATTGTCTTGTACGAAAACTAGATTGCGTGCAAGTATTTCTAACAGTAATTACAAAAATGCTGTCAGCCGATCTCTTGTTCCAGATCTTAGTAGCATAATTGAAAAAAAAAAAAAAAAAAAACATAGAAGAGATAAATTTGTGTTGCAACCAGATTTGAAATTGTTATCATGACAGTTGTTAATATTATTGAAATCTATTTTATACCGGTAATCGTGTTCCACCAAAATAAGCTCTCCGCCTAGTGTACATACGTATTTGGCAATGGAGAAGAAAACAGGGTAAAAGTTTTGAAAAGGTTGAGACAGGCGGCGTAAGGAAAGAGAGAAGCGACGCAAAGCCGAGGAGTGGGTGGTCTTCACCGTCTGCTGCACTCTGCACTGTGCGATGCACCGGTGCATGCACCTTGAGCAGCCCTGCTCTAAACCACCTCTCGTTCCTTCAATTTATCGGATTCCAACTCCTCCCTCTTCCACCTTTACCCAATTTCTTAAGTTATGGTCAGAGTCTAGATCTGCCCCTTGATATGTCTTATAGTTTAAAACTTGGTTTCTAAACCTTTCCTTTACCATTATAAAGTTAATCTGGCACATTCCAGTGTCTCCTGACCTTTTCCACGAATATAACCTTCTTGCACGATGATTAAACCAAGTGTTTGTGATGGTTAAATTGTGTTCTGCACAAAATTCTACCAGGCGACCTCCTCTTCCATTTCTTTTCCACAGTACACACTTACCTACTACATTCCCTTCTCTTCCCTTTCCTACTACCGAGTTCCAGTCCCCCATCACAATATTCTTCTACTTTAACGGTCTGAATAATTTCTTTTATCTCCATATACATGGAGTATGTAGTTGCACCTATGGTAGGGCTATCTGTATCGCGGCTCATAGTAGTACTGATATAAGACAATAACGGATGAAAACTTCTCTTTCATGTCTCTTACTTGTCAAGCACAACACTTTGAAACGTAGTCATTATCATGCCGTTTGTCTGACACCAATAATAGTCATATTTCATCAATAGCTAGTGAACTGCATGCTATAAAATAGTATATGCATACATTACAACCAAAGGAAATGAAACAGAAGTACATGGATGTATTATAACCGAAGTAACTGAAATAGAAGCATTGCGATTGTACCTGCGTGTCTGATTGTTCGTTAGTTGTATGATTGTACACCTACCTAAGAAAATTCGTCCCGAATTTCCCGCTTAAAGCGAGCTGTGACCTCCACCAATATTGCACAGAAATGAACCAATTAATACGTTCACCAAAGGTTATATCGTAAAGTATCTGAGAACGAACGCCAATCTTTATCTTGAGTCAAGAAGAAGTTTACGAAGTACCTCTCAGTTCATAATTGTTTTGCAGGAAGCGCTCTGTCGGCTGCGGTGGCCGAGGGGACTGAGGCGCTTCAGTCACGGTCAGCACGGCCACTACGGTCGGGGGTTCGAATCCCCCCTCGTGCATGGATATTTGTGCCGTCCTTAGTTGTAGCTAGTTCATACGTAGTTTGTAAGTTTAGGGACTGATGACCCCGTAGTTAAGTCCCTTAAGCTTAACAGACATTTTTTGACCTATGTAAAGGTGTAAAGTTTTATGTACAGATTAATGAGCTGATCTTTATATCTACGAAATAGCTGTTCACGATAGCAGAGGCCAAGTTGTATTCTAATGAAGTCTTTCCTAAAATACGGATAAAAACACCTAGAGTGGGTTTTGAAACAGGGCAAGCAAATTTTCTAAACTTCCACCGTCATTTTTCATTGCAAAATTTAATAGTTGGCACGCAAGATGAAATACATGTGTCCCTATTTAAGTGGAGGTACAGTTTACTCTAAACGCAAATTTTACGTTGCTTATATATGGCAGTACATATTGGGTTGTTCTTGAAAAACTAAAAATTCAATAAATATTCCAACTGTTGGAAGGTTTACCATGACAAAGAAACTAAATTGTACGTACTTGTAAGGAAAAAAATCTAGTAACTTTGGTTAACACTGGAATAACACGCGTTTAGCTTTGTGTTCCTTATGTTGTGTGACTTTACCAGAGATTCAGCCAATATCAGAACGTTTACGACCACATGACCAAATCTTGAAATGTAAAGATTCTTAATACTTAATTTCAGAAAAATGACTGATTTCTTTGAAGTACAAATCAGTTAATATTTAAAAAAAAATGAAAAATATTAACTTAAAACAAAACGAAACTCTTTTTTACTTTTTCATTTATTTCTAATATCCAATTTTACAGATTACTTTCATACAAGTTCCATAGCTCATGAATACGAGATTTCATGTCAGTTTAGTAAAAGATAACATTACATGACATTAAATTTTCTGAATTTTTTGTAAGATTACTACTTTTTTTGTAATAATTCATGTACTGAGTAGAAGGAGTTGTCTTTCAAAAGTTATTTCAGTTTGTTTTTAAATGCTGGTTGACTATGTCAGACATTTCATGTTATCTGCTAAGTGACCAGAGACTACTGTCGCAGCATAACCCACCCCATTCTGTTCGAAAGGTAGTTTTTACTTTGAATAGTGTAGATGATAGTTGTGTAGATGAAGTGTTGCAGCTATACACACTGCTATTATTTTTCATTTCGGGTTAGGTTAGTACTGATAAGTTTCGTGAGAGGAAATGTATTTTGTGCAAATATTGTGAAGATCCTAGGATCCTTAAATAAGTGTTTGTAGGATGTTCTTGGGTGGGCTTCAGAAATTACTCAACTTACACGCTTTTGTGTAATGAATATTTTTTTGCTCAATGATGAATTACCCAAAAATATGATGCCTTATGAAAGGAGTGAATAAAAGTAGGCATAATAAGCTAATTTACTGAGACATATGCTAGCAAAATTTACAATAGCCCCAATGGCGTTAATTGCTGAATTCTTGAATAATTTTTCTTTACGTTTCCTTTCCGATCTGACGGTGCTATACACTAATTTACTGTTCAAATACTAATCTTCGCAGCACTGTTCCCTGAATAAATTTCTTTGTCTTGTTTGCCATCTTGTGTAATACTGACAACTAGATAATTGTGCCATTCATTGTGTTTAGTAATTCCTAATTTTTCTTTCCTTGTCAAATCTTGTTTGTGTCTCCCATTACCATAAACTTCTTGTCATTCTTGTTGGTATGAAGATCCCATTTTTATAATATTTTATTAATTTCTTTGTAATGTACTCTTTATCTTGCATAAAAATTGGTTGGTAATCAGAAAATTTGAATTAATATATTGTAATATCATAGACTAAGCTCCCATGATTTTAAATTTTCTTTTCCAAATTTCGAATATATATATATATATATATATATATATATATATATATATATGTGTGTGTGTGTGTGTGTGTGTGTGTGTGTGTGTGTGTGTGAAATACTGCATCACTACAACAATCATTTTATAACTTTAAATGCAAGTGATCAATAATTTTCTTTTGCCAAAGATTTTGCATAAAGCTTCTGAATTGAAGAGATATTGAATGGCTTTTCAAGCTTTCCACTATTTACATAAAGGGATAATATCATTGCCTTTTTCTTTGTGTACAAATGCTAAATGAAGGGATTTCTTTCGAACTTCTTTCATTTCAGTTATTTGTTCCAAGAAAAATATTTGATCTATAGCTGACCTTCTTGCTCTGAGGCCACTCTGATACTCATCCTTCATTTCATTATTTTCTGTTTCCAAAATATGTTTAATAATCCTTTCAAAAAGTCTGTAAAGTACATTGGTTACAGTTATTTTAGTTTTTGCGCTCATATTTCCTTCTCTTCTTAAAGACTGTTGATATAACTCATACTTACTAATATTCTGGAGTGGTCTAACCAGTTAAGCATTTATGAAAGACACTTCTGAAATTTTTTCTACTTCATCCGTACCACAGTTCAACGGTTTCGTTGGTGTTCCTCAACTTCCAGTAGAACTTCCTTTAAAAAATGGCAGTAGAATTTCTTACTGTTTGTATGTCCTGTGGAATGCTGTCAGTATTTTCTGTGTCATTAAAAATTCTCCCTATTTCAAGTCAATCATTTCTTAAAGTATTTTTACAAAGTGTGGGTATTAATGTCATTAATAAGTTGAGTTTCTATTGAATCATTTGTTAGTATTTTCAAGATCATCATTGCCCCTGAGTTTCTCTTACTTTTTGATTATCTTTAAACTCAAATATCTTAGGAAACAGCTAACACATCATTTTTGCAAATAATTTTTAATAATTATGATACAGTAGCTATTATTAGTTTGTAAATCACATTAAATTTTGACTATTGAATTAACACCAAAATTATGAATGCTGTTTATCTTTTTAACTTTATAATCATTCAGAATAAGAATAAATTGAACCATATTTTAACTTATGAAAATAACATCTTCTAGAAGGCGATATTATTGATGCTATTTATTTGAGGGGGGGGGCTCTACAAGAATGTGCCTTGTCATGCTTTTGAACAAAATAGAGTAACTTTGTCTTTTTCTGCAAGGGTTAAACCTGTAGACCATGAATCCAAGTGAGTCTGCTTAAAATCTCACATGATTCCTGCCTGAATACAGCAAGTCAATTTAACGTAAAAGCAAAAAAAAAAAAAAAAAAAAAAAAAAAAAAAAAAAAAAAAAAAAAAAAAAAAACGATGAACATAGTTTCAGCAAATGATCTTTTGTATTGAGAAAAATGATAAAGACGAATGTTCTCCATGTGTCAAATTTGCACGTTCTGAGCCCGAATGAAGATATTGGGTTGCTTAATAGTAGGAAAAATTAGTTAATGTTCAGCATAATGCCTCATAGGCCCTTTACTTCACATTTGAAAAAATCCAACCTCTGGGTAATGAAACTGAGAAACAGAATAAACATGCTGTTTGAATAGGTATCTCCTATTCATAGAAGTTTCGGGTATGCAGCCGGTCGTCGTCTGAAACATCACACGATAATTCGGCCAGACACCTACTATCCATCTTCAGGTGAGTCGATGAAGACTGAAGAGTGCGTCCAGCGTTCCACTATATATAGAAAACTTGGCGGTTACAGCGCATGCGTCAGAACATAAACAGACAGGCCACACTGCCGGACGGCAGCGCCCTCGCTGGTGGGGCCGCGGAGTTCAGCTGTCCTCTGCACTGCCGCTCACAGCCGACGTCGGCGCTCTCCGTCGTCTTCGATCTGAGAAAATTTTAGTAATGACGGGATTCCATGCTTTGTCAAGATTGTAGCCACTATCCCGATTCATCAAATTTTCCGCGACACGTATTTCCACAGATTCTTTGATAATGGAGTCCCAGAAAGATGTTGCTGTTGTCAAAATTACCGTTTTATCGTACTCCATAGTGTCCGGTGGAAATGCAATGTTCAGCAATAGCAGACTTGCTTGGCTGTAAAAGGCGTGTGTTGCGTTTGTGTTCACTGCAGCGTTCTTCAACAGTGTGCGTAGTCTGGCCTATATGAGCCATACCACATTGGCAGGGAAGTTTGTAGACACCAGCCTTACGTAACAACAAGTCATCCTTAACCGAACCCAGCAAGTCTGAAATTTTGGATGGTGGGCGGAAAATTACTTTCACTTGAAAATTTTGGAGATTTCTTGCTATTTTAAAAGAAATATTGCCCACAAACGGAAGAAAAGCAAGGGATTTTGCCGGTGTGTCCTCCTGGTTCTCCACTTTTTTGTTCTTCTTTCTGAGAGTGCCTTACTTATTTGCTGGTTAGAATATCCGTTGTCTCGAAACACTTGCTGGAGGTGAGCCAGCTCTTGTGGCAGACTATCAGCATCTGAGATTGTATGGGCTCTGTGAACAAGTGTTTTAAGGACACTACTGGTTTGCGACGGATGGTGACAAATTGAAGCCTGTAAATATAAATCAGTAAGAGCTGGCTTCGGATAAACTGAGTGTCCCAAAGGGCCATCATCCTTCCTTTTAACTAAAACATCCAAAAAAGGTAAGCATTCATTTTGCTCTACTTCCATAGTGAACCGGATGTTATCAGTAGTAATGAAGATAGTAGAGAAGAGGTGTAGAAGAAGTAGTATAGGTCACTGTTAATCTATTCACGTTATCTAACATTGCCTGTTAGCAAAGAATGTAAATAAAAATGTCTTTGTTAGCGGTTAAAATGTTGACATAATTCAGCTTATTTTCAAATGTTGAAATGTTTATAAAGTAATTCCACCATACGTAGTGGTCATGAGTTCCTAGATTTACCAACTATTTAAACTAACTCATGCCAAGACAGAAACACACACACCTGTCCCGAACGGAAGACGTAAACCTCCGACAGGAAGCAGCCGCGCACTCCACAGCAAGGCGCCTTAGAGCGCACAGCTATTCTCGCGCGGCCGGTTGTTTGTTTGTTTAGTTCAACATAGTGCCAAGCATAGCACCATCTTATTTTAAATTATACGTTTTTGTTTAGTGTAGCTTCAAATATTTATTTTTTGTCCCACAAAAGGAAACAAAAAATCCCAGAGAAACATAATTACGTTTAGTAAGAAAAGAATTATTTACGTCATTGTAGGATTTGCTTATTATTCCTTTATCTCTTGTCGGGATTCCCACATAAGTTAGTTTAATCGATAAATTAAGAGACGCCAACAGAGTTATTCACACGAGGTGATGGGTGCTATTGACAAAGGTTCGCAAATCAATTTCGTATTTCTTGATTTCCAGAAGGCTTTTGACACCGTACCTCATAAGCCGCTTTTAATGAAATTGCGTGGTTATGGTATATCGCCCCTAATTTGCGATTGGATAGGGCATTTCCTTTCAGAGAGGACACAGTTCGTAGTAATCGATGGTAAGGCAACGACTAAAACAGAGGTGATATCGGGCGTTCCACAGGGTAGTGTTATTGGTCCTCTGCTGTTTCTTATTTACATACACGATTTAGGGGAAAATCTAAGTACCTTTCTTAGTTTGTTTGCAGATGACGCCGTTATTTACCGTCTAGTAAAAACATCTGAAGATCAAATCCAACTGCAGAACGATCTGAATAACATATCAGTATGGTGTAAAAATTGGCAATTGACTCTAAATAATGAGAAGTGTGAAGTCGTCCACATGAGTACGAAAAGAAATCCGTTAAACTTTGTTTACAAGGCAAATCAATCAAAGGTGAAAGCCGTAAACTTCACAAAATACCTAGGAATTACTATTACTTCAGACTTAAATTGGAAAGAACACATAGATAATGTCGTGGGAAAGGCGAACCAGAGACTGCGTTTTATTGGCAGAACCCTTAAAACATGCAACAGAACTACAAAAGAAACTGCATACACTACGCTTTTCCGTCCATTTTTTGAGTATTGCTGCCCAGTGTGGGATCCTTATCAGGTGTGTTTGATGGAGGACATCGAAAGAGTCCAAAGAAGGGCACCTCGTTTCGTATTGTCACTATACAGGAAAGACAGCGTTACGGAAATGATACGGGATCTGGGATGGGAAACATTACAACAACGGCGCTTATCGCTGCGGCGTGGGCTACTTACGAAACTCAAATCGCAAACATTCTTCTCCGAATGCGAAAATGTACTGTCGACTCCCCCTCACATAGGTGTAAATGATCATCACAATAAAATACGAGAAATCAGAGCTGGAACGGAGAGGTTTAGGTGTTCTTTCTTCCCGCGCGCATTTCGAGAACAGAAAGGGAGATAAATAGTATAACGGTGGTTCGCTGAACCCTCTGCCAGGCACGTAAATGTTTTTTGCAGAGTATCCCATGTAGATGTAGAGTTGGTGTAGGCGCTTGGAAGCCTGGCCACCCTAGCGCCCACAGCTGAGGGGAACTCCAGCCCCGGCGAGGCGGCCAGTGACGTAGTCGGTGGTCGGTGGTCGGTGGTCGGCTGCTGGGTGAGCCGCTATCAGGCGGCGCATAACTCAGCGCGGAAGACAGCCCCGCCATCGGTCAGCCAGGCAAGAACACCGCCGCGCCCTACCGCCTCATTAAACGCCGCGCCGGCCCCTAGACCACGCAGAACGCCGCTCTGCTCTGCAGGCGAATACATTCCGGCCCTTACAGTTCGCCGCAGTACAGCGGTTCGCAGTGCAGATGGTATCTCTTACAGCATAAAAATTTTGGCCCACTTAGTATCCCATCTTTCATTTCATTACTTGTTTCCACAATTATATGTTGGGTCATAACTAAGCGCACTCTAAACCAATCATGTCTAATGCATAGTAGGAAAGAAATGAGGATTGCTACCTTTATGAGAATTTCAGAAATACTTGCAATGCTTTGCAAATGATTAATACGTATTTTTCTCGTCCCCTCCCTCTCTCTATCCCTCTCCTCCTTCTAACTCCACCATCCGAGATCAATTCAGACTATGAGGTATATAAATTGCAATGTTGGGATTGTAATAACTTTTATATTGGACAAACTGGTAGATCATTTTTTACTAAATATAAACAACACACCAGTAAACATAATAAGACTGCACTTGGGGCCCATGTACTGTGTACACAGCTCACGGTTAGGGATATGCACAATAGTCTTATGATTATACATAAGGTACCGAAAGGCAAAAAGTTAAACGTCTTGGAAAATATACAAATAAATAGCCTTAAGGAAAAGTTTCCCAACCTTATCCTTAATGATCAGACAGAATTCCAAGATCATATTTTTACAGTATCTTTGATGAGGTCATATAAAGACACTGCAACATATTTTGGTACTTCTTTTTGTTGCCAAGTAAGGTAGCACCAATGTAGTCACTGTATTTTATTTTTACTCTGTTTATTATCATAAAAGATGAACATTTTACCTAATCCTCAGACTACTGCAATGTTTATACTGTTGACATTGATAAACCTTTATAGATTGATTGCCCATGTTCAACCCACCATCTTGTTAGTATACCTTTACATAACCAGTCCTTTGCAACCTAGGCTGTTTGTCGTCATGACACGAACATACACATTAGAATACCTTGTAGCAGGTAAAATTTTCCATATAGACAATTTAATGATTATGATAATACAGTCAAACATTATATATACTTTAGATAAAATATAGAATATCGCAATAATAAATGGAATGTGATATGTACTATTTATTACAAAGTACTGGACATAGCAGGCCTGCTATCAGATCTCGTAGGATGTTTGGTAACATAATCTTGAATTCGTGGATAGGTGAATATGCCCCAATATTTTTGCAATATAACAAGATGTCTAAAAATATTTGTAATACCTTGGATGTATAAATATGCTTACTACTTCACATAGATATGTATGGTACGCCTTATGTATCATATTTTTGTTGTCAATACAACAGGTCCTAAGAAGTTACTATGATGTCTTACTTGATCCGAGATGCTAGTAGACCATGCTCTTCCCCATATACACGCGTGTAAGATGACACAAAATCTTGCACATGGTGCGATACTATGCCTTAAATAGAGTCCACCTGGGACAATGAGATATACACCCACTTACCAATAATCTATACATATAATCTCATGTTGCCATTGTCTGCCACACAAAGGGTAGAATGTGGTTAACACATTCTATCCAGTTCGCTTTCTTTTCACATGGAAACTATTATTCTGGGTATACTAATTTCTATTTCATCTGGTTTTACAACTTTTATATATATGTAAAAAAATGAGTATAAAACAATTTTAAGTTTCTTGTAGATCAATTGATCAATTGACATGGTACTTACTTCTATATTTGGTACTTGACAAAGCACCTCATTCTCTATGGTGCGTAGCATTGTATTCCATATAAATTATAAATGTATGACAGTCAATGTATAAGAAATAGTACTTCATGTAATTTGTGTTAAAACGGTATTCAACACACACACACACACACCGAGAAAACATGACTACCTCAAAGGCAAAGAGCATATGTAATATACATTCTACTGTACATGTAGCATCTTTGTCTATTGGCCTCCAGCCTAACAGTAAGTATTGTACATACCTTCAGTCAGTATTGAACTTGGATTTTGAAGTGCCTGTGGTTAAGACCATAATAATGATAGGATCACACGTTTTATTATTGACGTGCAAATTTTATGTTGGTGACATATCAATGTGGATGCACACCGTTTTCCTGTGTAAAATATTGTTGTAATAGCAGTGAATTAATGTAAAATTACTACAGGTATGTAACTATGTAATTGCAGATAGATGTTTCGCTATATGCATATCAGCTCATTTTGTAGAAAACTTTGTGTATTAGGCCATAAGATGGCGTCTAACACGCCGAAACCGGTTATGTAATTAAATGAAGAAAGCTATCTTTGTTGTAAACCTCTTATTAAGTATATTATACTAGAACTGACATGTGATTACATTTATACAGTATACTTGTGACCAGGCTATTTTCAAACAATTAAGCTGCGAGAGCCAAGAAAAATGTCTACATGATACTGGAATATTTTGTCGGCTTTGTGAGTAATAATACTTCAACTATAATATTCAAGAAATTAAGTAGTCATCAGTGGCACTGCATCACACAACAATTACTACACTGTTTCAGTTGGATTAACGTAATTTTCAAATCTGATTATACTTAAAAACACAAATAAATGCAAATACTTTCTTTCTTGCAAGGCAACTAAGCTTTCTTGTAACTATTAAGCCTATTGATTAACCTAACAATGTGATCTTTCGTCATTATAACGAAATTCTCTATTTATGAGAAATGTTTGTTAAGCTTATGGGACTCAACTACGGGGTCATCAGTCCCTAAACTTACAAACTACTTATCAACTACCTTATACTAAGGACGGCACAAATATCCATGCCCGAGGGGGTGATTCGAACCCCCGACCGTAGTGGCCGTGCAGACCGTGACTGGAGCGCCTCAGTCCCCTCGGCCACCGCGGCTGGCTCTCTATTTATGAATTTTACTTTCACTATCTGTTACTTTTATTCTCACTAATTATGCAGATTACACTTTCACTAATATTTTTTATCAAATTCAGAGCTTCGTCAGACGGTGATAACACAAGTCAAAATTAATGATAAAAGGAATGGGAACTGGTAAGTGGCTTCAGGTTAAATGAAGACTAGCAATTTGTTGTAAACTAACTCCATTAATAAGAAAAGCTGAGCGACTACTACAACAATAATCATATAATACTATAATTGCAATAATAAGTACATAAAATTTACGTTTTTCATTCAAAGAGCAGCTGGTGATAGAATGGTCTCCATTATCGGGCAGACTTTCGTCCTTCCAAAAATAATGGAGCGGAAATATTAATGCAATGCCGCTACCTAAGCTACCAAACTAACTGGCAAACTACGTCTGCTTCACTCCGATTCTAACCACCGACAGACTGCTCACCACGTGTAGACAGTCTTACTCACTGCTACACAGGTCAGAAACAATGCACACTCTCTGGCTTATTGCACAGATTACCAACTTGTCCATATTAACAAGTGCATTCAAAATAAAATCAGAATATCACATAGAACGTACAGCTCAAATAGCAATAAAAACATGCCCACGGCAGAATATATCTATTCCTTTCAACGTCATCGAGATAGAAGAGGAAATTAGTTCCCGAAAAGCCTTAATCAAACTACATTTCATTATACATCACAGTTATCCTCACAAGTATTTAGCGACTTGCAGCCTTACGCGTGGACTGTGCGATAAAAGAATCTGTTTAGTCTAGGTTTTTTGTTTAGTTTTTTTTTTTTTTTTTTTTTTTTTTTTTTTTTTTTTTTTTTTTTTTTTTTTTTTGTGGCGGCATGTCATTGCAAAAATATGGCGTTTATAACGTGCTCAGAATGCGGTCAGAATTACTGCTTCCCTTGCTTCTTCGATGAATATCACCATTGTAATTCATCAATCGCAAAAAAATGGGAGTATCGTTTTACATACAGGACGATCCCGAGTACGCGTTAACAATATTTCTTTTTAAATTTTTGCATTCCCGAATTTCATTCTATCGTTCTACTTTTTGTGTTTACATAAATTAATTACTGTACTTATGACTTCAGAAGTATATGCACTGCCAAGGAGCACTAAAATTTTTGCTGCAGGCTGGAATCGAAAGCGCTTTCAGTACAAATCCGATCTCTTACCGTTGAGCCAAACACCGATTCCGAAACACACTCTCACACAGACAATTATTATGAATCATATGGTGCTAGACCAGTATCTTCTGGTCTGAAGTAATAGTAGTTCATAGGTATTTTTACGGCCTTCACTTTTGGTTGATTATCTTGTAAACAAAATTTAACGGATTTCTTTTCGTACTCATGTGGACGACTTCACACTTCTCATTATTTAGAGTCAATTGCCTATTTTTACACCATACTCATTTCTTATTCAGATTGTTCTGCGGTTGGTTTTGATCTTCAGATAATTTTACTAGACGGTAAATAACGGCGTCATCTGCAAACAACACAAGAAAGCTACTTCGATTTTCCCCTAAATCGTTTATGTAAATAAGGAAAAGCAGAGGGCCAATAACACTACCCTGTGGAACGCCTGTATCACCTCTGTTTTAGTCGATGCCTTACCATCGATCACAACGAACTGTGTCCTCTCTGGCAAGAAATCCCCTATCCAATCGCAAATTTGGGGCGATATACCATAACCACGCAATTTGATTAAAAGCCGTTTGTGAGGTACGACGTAAAAGCTTTCTGGAAATCAAGAAATACGGAACAGATTTGCGAACCGTTGTCGATAGCACCCATCACTTCGTGGGAATAAAGAGCTAGTTGTGTTTCGCATGAACGATATTTTCTAAATCCCTGTTGACCTTGGGTCAATAGATCGTTCTGTTCGAGATAATTCATAATATTTCAATACAGGACATGTTCCAAAACCCTGCTGCAAATTGACGTCAATGAAACTGGCCTGTAGTTTAGTGTGTTACTCCTACTGCCTTTCTTGAACATAGGTGTGACCTGTGCAACATTTCCATCTTTTGGTACATATCCTTCTTTAAAAGAGCGGTTGTATATGGCTGTTAAGGGGCTATCGCTTCAGCATAATCAGATAGAAATCTAATGGGTATACAAATCGGACCAGAAGACTTGTTCTTGTTAAGTGATTTTAGTTGCTGCACTTATCCGATGATATCTACTTCTACTTTACTCATTACGGCATCTGTTCGTAATTCGAAATCTGGAATATTGGTTTCGTCTTCTTTGGTGAATGAGTTTCTAAATGCTATGTGTAGTAACTCTGCTTTAGTAGCGCTGTCATCGGCAGGATCGCCATTACTATCACGTAGTGAGGGTATTTTTTGTGTTGTGCCCCTGGTATATTAACATATGACCAAAATAACTTTGGTTTTCAGTCAAATTTCGATAAAGAGTTTCGTTGTGATAAGTATTGTAGGCATCTCCCATTGAAATCCTCGCTAAATTTCGACCTTCTCAGTACGATCGCCAATCCTTGTGATTTTGTGTTCGTTTAAATTTAGTATGCCTTTTCCTTTGCTTTTGCAACAGTGCCCTGACCTGTTTTGTGTACCAAGGGGGATCGACTCCTTTTATTAATTTATTTGGTATAAAACTGTCAATTGATGTCGATACCACTTCTTTGAATTTGAGCCACATCTGGTCTACACCTACGTTTAGTGTTAGAAACGGGTGGAAGCTATGTTTCAAGAAGCAATGTATTTTATTTCTATCTGATTTCCTGAACAAATATACTTTTCGTTTATTTTTGGTAACTTCCGATATTCAAATTCTCTACGACAGCTCTGTGTTCACTAATACCTGTATCCGTTTTGATGCTCGTTATGAGCTCAGGATTATTTGTTGCTAAGAGATCAAGTGTGTTTTCACATCCATTTACAATTCTAGTTGGCTCATGAACTAATTGTTCAAAGTAATTCTCAGAGAATGCGTTGAGTACAATTTCGAACGATGTTTTGGCGTACTTCCTGATTTGAAAATATACTTTCGCCAACAAATCGAGGGTAAATTAAAATCACCGCCTACTATTATCGTGTGAGTCGGGTACGTCTTTGTAATTAGACTCAGGTTTTCTCTGAACCTTCTGCTATTGTATCGTCAAAGTCCGGAGACCGGTAAAAGGAACCAATTATTAACTTCTCACGATTTTCGGGTACAACCTCTAGCCATAATAGCTCGCAGGAATTATCAACTTCAACTTCGCTACACGAAACACTACTTTTGACGGCGACAAACACGCCTACACCTATTTTGTTTCATCTATCCTTTCTGCACACAGTTAGATCTTTTGCAAATACTTCTTCTAAACTTATTTCCGGCTTGAGCCAACTTTCACGGCCTATAATTATGTGTGTTTCGGTGCTATTACCGCTTGGAGTTTCCCGACACAGCTACGACAATTTACAACTGTCATACCGATAGTTCCCAGATCTACATTTCTCCTGTGATCCACCTGCACCCTTTGAGATTGCCCATTTTGTTTTTCTGCGAAGCCCTTTATCCTAAAAAACCGCCCAGTCCACGCCAAACAGCCTCCGCTACCTGTGTAGCCGCTTCCTGCGTATAGTGGACTCCTGACCTACTCAGCGGAATTCGGAAATCCACCACCCGTGGCGCAAGTCAAGGAATCTGCAGCCTACACGGTCGCAGAACCGTCTGAGCCTCTGATTCAGACCATCAACTCGGGTCTGTACCATACGTCGAGAGTCGGTCCTGTCAACTATGCTGCAGATTGTGAGTTCTGCTTTCTTCTTGCAAGCAACACTGGCAGTCTTTACCACATCAGTGTCGTTTACGAGATATCGTCTTTTGACACGTTTCCACACCCATATTTACGTGTGCCAGTCGACCCGCATAGCTGTAAGGTACGATGGTGTTATGTTTGCTCACAGCGTTATTGTGTGTTCCTTGAGTGCACTGCGGCTCGCTAGTCAGCGTGTAACAGTCCAAGCGGTAGGTCGTGAGTCTACGATGGGTTTTACCTATGCAGAAAAAGCCGACATGCTCGTGGTGTATGGGGAGTGTAGGAAGAATGCCGTTCGTTCTTGTACTGTGTAAGCGGCAAGATATTCCAATATACGTCACCCATCTCGGCAATTATTCATCAACCTCTTCAACCACTTAAGTGAAACTGGTGTGTAATAACGAGACAACGTAACAGAAAGCAACAAGTGACGACAGACAAGGGGGAAAGTGAAGTTCTTGCTGCTGTGGCAGTTGATCCGCATGTCCGCTCCTGCGCAATCGCACGAGGATGTATGTGGTACGAATCAGGCAAGTGTTCTAAGCATTCTCCATCGATATAGGTTCCATCCCTATCACAGCTCTGTCCGACAAGAGTTGCATGGAAACGATTTTGAGAATCGTGTTAGGTTTGTACACCAGTGGATAACAGCAGTATTATATTTTTTATTTTTTCCCGTAACTTTCGACTTGATTTTCCATTCTTTGCCGCACGTGCCTTAGGACAGAGGGAGGCCGATGTTCCCTGCCATACGTTTGCGTCACGCGCGCCACATTTCCGCTACCGCGCGCATTCCGAATTCCCTGGCCCGATTCGATCTGTGCTCGGCAACCGGCACGTGTCGCCGACCCACGCAACTGTGGGCGCGGAACCCGCTGATCAGAGCACCTGTGTCAAAGTCCCCAAGGCGGATTGCAACCAATCGGAGCATGAACGCAGTTACGTAGATTCAGCACTACTGGCTAGCTGCGAGATCGTTGCAGACGGTAAAGCGCTGTCTGCCGCCGGCTCTCGCCCCGATAGCACGCTCCCCGCTCTGCTGCCCCCTGGGCTCGCTCTCCTACTTAAATTATCATAATGATTACTTCTGTTGCACCACTGGTGTCTCTCCTCAGGCCGTAATCTCAGAAATTGTATCCCTTTTTCTGAAATATAACCATTTCAATAATGATAAATTTAGTTCATCAAGGAGTCACTGCTCAGGTACATAATATTTATAATAATTTTCCAGCAACAATAAAAAGTTTAGCCACTGATAAAGATCAGTATAAGAGGAGACTCAAAGACTAACTGCCATGGTCAGAACAATTAGGGGATCAATATCAATTTAATACAAATAAACAATCCCTGAGACGGATTTTCGTCTGGAATATGTCAAAGACAATGAAAAATCTGAAGCAACGTCTTAACATAGGTTTTTTTTTCGATACATTTAATTTTGAAATCAGGGAGTCCTTTTCTGGACGCCCTGGTTATTTCATCTACATTATGCCACCATCTAGTGCTGCTAGAAGACAAGTGCGGCGTTTTGCTTGGAAAAGAAGCACACGACTGTTTTGTTTATAATTGCTTGTTATTCTAACGTTCGAGGTCAAAGGTGTCTCTTGGAAGTTTTGTGACAAACGAGTACTGCCACCGACGGACTAGGCCGACCAGCACTGTGCAGCTGGTTATATGAGCACCAGCGGCCGTGGGCTTGGGCACGCGTCTTCTCCTAATTGGCGCGTGTTTCGGCGCCTGCTAAATGTCACTCTGGCGTTTCTGCAGTTGTCGGTGCGCAGTCCATACTGTAGACCCGCACAGTGCTTATAGGAAGGGCTGCACGACGCACCCTCTTGCGTTGATCTGTGGCACGTAGTTGTTTTGGTATTTGTAGTAGCACAAATGACCCGATTAATTTATCGCCAAGTATCTGCTCATTTGTTGAATGAGAATGGGCGTTGATGTCCTCTTTCCTGAAACGACTAGTGACTTACTTCTGCCTGTACATACTGGCTAAGGTAATTTATAACACCATATGTTCTTAACCCTTCCTCAACAGTAAATAAAATCTTAAACACTGGATCTGCAGCACACGTCTGCAACAACCACTGACAGAGTCACTGTCTCCCATGATGATCTCGTGGCCTTAGGGCGTCAACGCTCATGTTACTGTTTCAGCAAATATTCATATTACGAGGCGCGTCCAGAAAGTAAGTTCCGTTTGGTAATAAAATGAAATTGAACACAGATACAGAAGAAATTTTTATTGCAAAAAATTCTACAACTCTTAAACTACTTTTCCACATAACTGCCGAAATTTTGTAGACACTTATCATAGCGTGCCACGCGTTTTTGCATGCATCCTTCACAGAAGGTTGCCGCCCGTGTATTCAACCATGTGCTAACAGCTCTTTATCATCGTTGAAGTGTTGACCACCAAGGACAGATTTTAGGTGTAAGAAGAGATGAAAGTCGATAGGAGAGAGGTCCGAGCTGTTTGGAGGATGGTCAAACAGGTCCCATTAAAATTTCCGTAAGAATTGTTTGGTCACATTCGGTGTGCGAGGTCAGGCATTATCGTGAAAAAAAATGACAGTAATCCTTTTCTTACACCTAAAATCTGTCCTTGGTGGACAACACTTCAACGATAATGACGAGCTGAAAGAACATGTTACCACATGGTTGAATACACAGGCGGCAATCTTCTATGAAAAAGGCACACATAACCTTGTGCCATGATATGACAATTGCCTACAAAATTTCGGAAGCTATGTAGAATAGTAGTTTAACAGTTGAAGATTTTTGTACAATCAATATTTTCTCTGTGTCTGTACCCGTTCGTTTTATATAACCAAACGGAACTTACTTCCTGCGTGCGCCTCGTATAATACGCTTAAAATAAGAGAGTGAGACGCACGTCTTGATTGTCGCACACTGGTACCACGGTTTTAGTCAGCTGAACACACCGCAATTTCCACTATTTAAATCCTACCGGCTGAGTGGGGACTTTCCCTTGTCAGTGATCCGATTTGTGCAAGCAATAGAAAGCTATGACCACTTTCTGAACCATCGCAGAATATCATAGTTGGGAATTACACCTGTCTAGTATTAGCCTTCCACAGTCAACAAGTTGGGGAAGAAGGTAAATGTCAATCTCCTACACGAGGGTGGTGAACGTCTTTACGTATACGTGCCGTGTTTTGCAACAAACGTATTTAATACACTCAAGATGTAGCCTGATATACGGATTCTCAAAATATCATACATATTAATGGTGTCAATGATATTAAAAAACTATTAAAAATCCATTTGGGAAGGTTAAAGGCCTTCAGTGGCATGCACTGGAGATTTTTCCTTGGAGACTAGATAGTAGAGAGTGAAAATTTCGTGTTTCTGCTTTACAGCATGTATGCAGTTCCATGAATTTCTGCTAAATTACAAATAATCCAGTAGTTTTCCTAAGTTACGTTAACTTGGAAGCCACATAACTTTCCTTCTGATCGTAACTGAGCGTAAATCACGAAATAATATCTCCTCTGCGAAAGGTTTTCACAGAAATTTATATTGAGCCACTTAAGCCAGTGCTAAAAGAGCATTCTACCTGTAGCTTTCCTTTTGTGTGACTAGCAAAACAAAGTATAAACAGCTGACTCGGAGAGAGGTGTTTTCCACAATGGAAGTAATGCTACATTACTACGCATGCACGGGACCCTGACATTTCGCCGCCAATCACACTACTGTGACGTCAGTGGTGCCATTGCCAGTACCGGCAAATCACCCGCGCTAAGGTGGTGCACTGTCAGCACATTGGGCCCAAAGGATCAGCCAGTAACGATTAGCCACATTTCTTTAAAGAGCGTTGCGTTCATGTTTAAGTGTGTGGTGGAACATCCCAACGAAATCTATCCATCACGTGGAACTGGCGGCATTAATGCGGCACTGATTTCTCGTTGGCGATGAACTTTGGTACTATGTCTTCAAATGTAGACAAGCAAATCAGCATTGATCCCGTGCTACTGGTTCACCATCTCTGGTGCACACCATCCGTACGTTCAAACAACACAGTAACGTGAAACACATAAGAGGATACACACAGTAAGACGGTAAATTATCTTGACACATACCTAGTGTTGATAGTACTGTACAATAAGGCATACAAATAGAATGAATATTAACGTGTCATACAAAGTGACGCCCACCCACAGCTGACTGCTGACTACCCAATGCGGGGAAGATTGCTGTAAGTAAAACATGGTAATACCCTGCTGGCAAATTTAACGGAGTGTCATTCCAACGACTTGGCTAATATCCGCAAAACAGCGCCGTGAAAACATTCCAAGAAACACGTTTTATTATGAGATGGTATCCATTTCCGCATACTTGTTTCTAGGACTTTTCTTTTTCAGAAGAGAGGTAACATATAAAGAACCTCAATGGTGTGCGCGCTGAGTTATTAAGAGGTTCTTCAGACTATTAAAAAATAATTTGAGAAAAAAAAAAGACAATTGTCCCGAAATCAATGCTGGAGAAAATAATTAATCTCGAAGTACACCGTTTACTTTTATCCAATCACTACAGATGGCACCTGCGGAATAATAAATTTACTGAGAAAGGTTGCGACTCCGACTGCTATTACGATAGTAATGGGTTTCCGAGTCATGAAATGGTCCATTTCAGACAACTACACACAGTTTTGACGTTCTTTGTCAGTTGTGCGATACTGGATGTAAAGATCAGGTAGGCATTCTCATACTCGTAGACAAACACGCAACACAATGTCCACCAAGATCGTCGTACTAATAATGTTCTAGAGCTTATATGACTTAACTACTGGGTCATCAGTCAGTAAACTTACAAACTACTTATGAACTAGGTAATACTAAGGACGGCACAAATATCCAAGTCCAAGGGGGGATTCGAACCCTCGTCCGTAGTGGCCGTGCAAAACGAGACTGGCGCGCCGCAGACCGCTCGGCCACCGCGGCCGGCATAGTCGTACTGTGAGGTCAGAAGCCAGATTGTACAGCTACGAGACCTCAGATAAGATTTATCAACACGCACTGCTGCCAACCGGTCACTATCAGTGGGACAACGGCCACTCACTCTAGCCCTTCTTACACACGCGGCACAGCATCGACGTGCATGAGTAGACTTAGAGCTCCTAAAATCACAGTATGGCGTACCCGCCACTTTCATTTCCTGCGAATGCTAAACACAACACTTAGCTTATGGGTACAGTGTTGTTCTGCTCAAGTTTAGTGAAATATTTTAGAAGTGTTCTGCATAGAGCCTTACATCGTGTTACTTTGAGCTTGCATTCCTCTCTTGTTTGCATCGATTCGTGGATTAGACACAAAAATATAGCGGTTTCTGTAATTATCGTTGCTTTTATTTTTTTTCAGTCCGAATAAAGAAAAAAAGCGCAAGAAACATAGCCTAAGCATTTCTGTGGTAAAAATCGCATACTACGTTTAATTCTGCCGAAACTGATTGATAATCTAGATAACAGTTTTAAGCGATCTTGGCTTGTACTTGAATAATGACTGTCAATATACGAGGTTAGTTTGCTGTCTTGCAATAAGTGTTTGTTAAATACTGTGACAAATACACCACGTCGGATTTTTATACTCACATTGAGGTATTAAAAAAAAAAGGGAAAGTTTGTTAGTGTACTCACACTCCCTAATGTACTTCTATTACGTTATTAAGAAAATCGAGAAAGAATATTAGTGTACAGATCTAAATTTTGTAAAGTTTGCCGATGTTGGCAACGTCCGTTGAATGATATTTAAAAACCTAATCGTTTACAATGAGGGGAATAATCCTTTGTGTTGACCACGGAATAAATAATTCTGTTGCTTCTGTAAGGTTGACATATTTTTGTATGTAACAGTACCCATGTTTTGTCAGTAATTTAATAATTCTTGTAAAGCAAACATTTCGTTGCCAACATTAGCACAGACGTCGCCGCAGCCGTAAGTAAAATTTACCCATCATTCTGTGTCAATTATGTTATAGTCTCTTATACAATGGTATTTACTAACAAGAAATTGAATTGAGGGCGTATTTTGTGAAAGAATTGCATACTACAAGTTATGACGCTAAAACATCGAAATACCACAAATTCAACGGTAGTTGCCTATATCAGCACAGCACCCTACCAGAGCCGTAACTAAACTTTTGACCCAGTATATTAAAATTTTCCGTTTTATTGTTTGTAATACTTTCTCGCAATAACGTAACAGAAGTATCTTCAACAATTAGTACAATGTCAGTACAAAAATTTTCGATGTGGTGTTTTTCTCGATGTATTATAAAGACACTGTATATTCTGGGATGTTTTGCTGTGTTATGATATTTTGCGGCTGCTAACTTTGTTTTGTCCTCCCCGGCCTATCTTTCAGGAAAGAATCTGCTCAGGAGGCAAGGGATGCGTGGACAGCTAAAACAGCTATAAAGATTAGTAATCAAGTTTTATTTGGTAATATACACAAATACTCAACGTCTAGATAGTACGTTCTCGTGGCGGCGTCTTCTTGCACGATGCTAGCTGCACTTAGTCCTAGTGACTGCCTATTTCGGAGCCTAGTTCAGACGGGCTCAGCCAGACGCATGTCGGCCTAGATATAGCTGCTTGTAGAGGGCGCGCTTCTCGGTTGCTCCGTCCAGGAGGCGCGGCGCAGGCGTGTGATTGGCTGCCGGTCTTTTTCGTGCGTCTGGAGTGTGGCGCTGACTTTAAGCCACAACAAAATTCCTACTGGCAGTGTAAGATACCTGCTACGGGAAGGTATATATTTCATATTCAAATGTACTGCGAATTTGAGACCAGTGTCAAGCTAGTCAGACATGGGTCGTTTATCTTTGGTTGAAGGCTTATTTTTCGATGGTAGTTCTATCGATATTGGAGACGGTGATAGCCGAGCGGTCTAAGGAGTTTCGCTGCGGAGCGCGCGGTTGCTTACCGTGGAGGTTCGAGTCCTACCTGGAGCATTGGTGTGTGTGTTTGTCCTTAGGTTAGTTTATTTAGGTTTAAGTTGTATGTAAGCTACGGACTGATGACCACGCAGTTTGGTCCGATAGATTCAGAAACATTTGGAGACAGTGATAGTATTGTTGCCGGGAAGTAGGGTTCTGATTATTGAAAGTGCAGACTTTGCTAGGCGCGCGGATGAGATTGCAGAAGCGTGGGGACCGTGGTTGTGTGCAGTTGTCGTTCCGGCGGGATACCCGAGGAGATGAGATTTTGAGACTTGAATGCTGAGCCAAGCTGTTTATTTAAAGATATGGAGACGAAAGGAATAGATGACGTTGGAGAAACGATCTTTTGAAGTTCTTATAAGGTAAAGTTTACATGAAATACATGGCATGTTTCTATGGCACAACTTCGCATAGTTATGCTGAACTGATGGTAACAGTAACGGTCGGGAAAGATCTTGCCGTTACCTTGTGGTCTCACGATTAGTGCTAGGGACCCATATCTGTGTTAGGAAAAGTGTTTATTGTAATAGTTTTGTTTTGAGATTGCGTTTTTTATGAAATAGGAATTTCATGGGTAGTGTTCTTGAAATAAGGAATTGTTGTGACATTGTGTGAATCATGTTAAATTTATTAACAGTAAAGAAATGTTTATCTTTGTTTATAAATAATTTTGTATGTAGATTAAATATCTTACTTATATTTTTCTCTGAAAGATTTTAAAATGCAAAACATGACATTGTTAGTAATTTTCAAGAAGTTACATCAGTTAGAAAATAAACCAGATATTTAATTTTTAATAATTACTTCGAGTTTCTTAAACAGATTACCAGTTTATCACTACTCACATTTTTATTAAGAGTGCCATAAATGTTTTGTGTATTTAGGTTTCCAGTAGTTAGTGCAGGAAGCAGTTTTTTTGTCAAGCTTACAGTTCAGTATGATTTGCAGATTTCAGGGTAGGACAATTCGTACAGTGTTCAGGTTAACAAATGTTTGCACTGAGTCAGATTGCATTGATAACTATAGTGTTCGTTACATTCAGTTACATTTCATTCAAGTAGCGTCAGTCACTTACATTTCTTAGATCATATAGTAAAACACATAACTTTCGCAGCAGACGTAAATTTTGTAAGAGAGAAGGTCAAGCAAGAAACTTTCAGCAGCTTCTCTGTTAAGAGGTAGTACTTTCAAAACAGTTAAACAAATACGCACGTTCTAATATCACAGACGATTTTTACTATTAAATATTGCTTCAAGTTATAAAAGTAAATAATATTTACTTGCAATACATAATTGTTCGCTTGGTCCTCGTTCCCAGTTATTGCGCCAAAAATTAATGATCTCGGGAAACTAAACATTCTGTAGCGAATCGAATGTTTGCAGAGCTTATGGGACTTAACAGCGGGCCCATCAGTCCCTAAACTTACAAACTACTTACAAACTAGATAACACTAAGGACGGCACAAATATCCATGCCCGAGGGGGGATTTGAACCCCCGACCGTAGTGGCAGTGCAGACCGTGACTGGAGCGCCTCAGACCCCTCGGCCACCGCCGGCGGCCATTCTGTAGCCTCCTGTGGAATGATCTGGGCTGTTTATGGCAACACAACCACCCATAATGTGATTCAAAAGTGCCGCGACACAAATCCTATAGGACAGAGAGGACACAGTTCGTAGTAATCGATGGTAACGCATCGACTAAAATAAAGGTGATATCGGGCGTTCCACAGGGTAGTGTTATTGGTCCTCTGCTGTTCCTTATTTACATAAACGATTTAGGGGAAAATCTAAGTAGCTCCCTTTGGTTGTTTGCAGATGACGCCGCCATTTATCGTCTAGTGAAATCATCTGAAGATCAAAACCAATTGCAGAACGGTCTGAATAAGATAACAGTATGGTGTAGAAATTGGCAATTGACTCTAAATAATGAGAACTGTGAAGTCGTCCACATGAGAATGAAAATCCGTTAAACATTGTTTACAAGATAAATCAATTAAAAGTGAAGACCGTAAACTCCACAAAATACCTATGTATTACTATTACTTCAGATTTAAACTGGAAAGAACACGTAGATAATGTCGTGGGAAAGGCGAACCCGAGACTGCGTTTTATGGCCAGAACCCTTAAAAGATGCAAAACAAACTGCATACACTACGCTTGTCCGTCCATTTTTGGAGTATTGCTGCCCAGTGTGGGATCCTTATCAGGTGGGTTTGACAGAGGACATCGAAAGAGTCCAGAGAAAGGCAGCTCGTTTCGTATTGTCACAATACAGGGGAGACAGCGTTACGGAAATGATACAGGATCTGGGATGGGAATCATTACAACAACGGCGCTTATCGCTGCGGCGTAGGCTACTTACGAAACTCCAATCACCAACATTCTCCTCCGAATGCGAAAATATATTGTTGAGTCCCACTTACATAGATAAAAATGACCATCAGAATAAAATACGGGAAATCAGAGCTGGGACGGAGAGATTCAGGTGTTCTTTCTTCCCGCGCGCTATTCGAGAAGGGAGTGGGAAGTAAACTGTATAATGGTGGTTCGATGAACCCTCTGCCAGGCACTTAAATGTGATTTGCAGAGTATCCCATGTAGATGTAGACAGCAGAATAATTTACGAGCTACGGGAATTGAAAAGGGCATATGCGTCAGCTCGTAGTTTTTAGGAGCCTTAGTTCGACTGGTGTCGTCAGAGAATTACTTGGCGACTGCAGTGGCGGCTCGTGTTCTTTAGCGATAAAAGCAGATTCTGCCCAGAACGACGAAGTCCTAGCGAGCACTGTGTCGTAAAGTGCTATCGTACAAGCCACACTGGCCCACCACAGTCCTTATGGTATGGTATGGGATGATATTGGAGACGGTGATAGTATTGTTGCCGGGAAGTAGGGTTGTGATTATTAAGAGTGCAGACTTTGCTAGGCGCGCGGATGAGATTGCAGAAGCGTGGGGACCGTGGTTGTGTGCAGTTGTCGTTCCGGCGGGATACCCGAGGAGATGATATTTTGAGTCTTGAATGCTGAGCCAAGCTCTCGTTCACTTTTGGTATTCTTGGAGGAAACGCTGAACCCATTACTTCAGCATTCTTGCAGCTGGAAGGTGTGTGTTTTCCAACATAATAATGCTACCCCATACAGTGAGCGTAAAACTTACCGTAGTCTCGCAGACGTGCAGGAACGTCACTGGTCAGCACGAGCGACGGTCTCTTTACGAACGCGTCTGGTATCAAATTGGATGACGAATGACACCTGCGACTTGTCATCCGACAAATCTGGTAGGACTACGTAAACCGGTCTAGCAGGCGTAAAATAATATACTTTTATTTCCTGTCTCTCCAAACTAGAGAATAGGGCATCAATGAACTTCCGCCACCGGACTCTGTTCTGCATCAGTGTCTCGATCGCAATCCAGTTCTTCCCTCCTGCTATGACACTCCTCCTCCACGTATTCCTCGGTCTTTCTCTCCTCCTGCTGCCTTGTTGGTTCCATTCTAGAGATTTTCTTGCCACGTTGTCCTTACAACGCCTAAATATATGCCCTATACACATTTTCATTTCCTACGGCAAATCTTAATATCAATGGTTGTTTGATGGGTTCTTCTCCGTAGTTCTTCATTCGAGATTACTTGTAGCCTCAATTTCTTCGACATATTCCTCATACTTGCTGTCTGTTAGTTATCCATGATTCACATCCATAGAGCGGTACCGAATTGACATTTGTATTGAAGATGCGTAGTTTTGTATAGGTGTTAACTTCCGTTGATTTCCATGTTGGTCTCAGCATTACACAATGTCCATTACCCTTATTTATTCCGTTTCCTATATCTTCGATAGTTCCCCCCTCAGAGGTGACTCTGCTTCCCAGGTAGCAAAACTGCCTGATTTGCTTGACACCTTGGTTTCCTAAAACACAAAAAAAAGTCCTGCTTCATTTCGGTCATTACAGCGCATCTCCTTAGTTTTCTTTCCATTCATCTTCAACCGCACCTCTTATGCTTATAATTTTAAATCATTCAGCTTTGCTTCAATATCCTTGTAACTGCTGGCTAGCAAACACAGGTCTGCAAAGTCCAAGTCCTCCAACCTACCTGTCATTCCCCATTGAATTCCTCTACGGTGATTCATTGCCTTCTGCATCACAAGATCCAACACTATCAGAAATAGAATAGGTGAAAATCAAATTTTCAAATGTTTGTAGAGCTTATGGGACTTAACTAAGGGGTCACAAGTCCCTAAATTCACAAGCTAATTATGAACTAGCTTATACTAAAGATGGCACAAAGTAGGGTAGATTCGAACCCTCGACCACAGCGGCCTGGGAGGCCGTGACTGCCACGCCGCAGACCACTCGGCCACTGCGGCCGGCAGAATAGGTGACAGCAATCATCCCTGCTTAACTCCTGTGTCTACTGCGATTGGTTCCGACAGCATCCCTTGATGGGAAACTTTACATGTGTAGTTCTCATACATTTCTTGGGATGTCTTTATAATTTTATTAGGAATCCTAAGCTCTTGCATGGCTTTCCACATCATCTTCCTCATTGCACTGTCAAAAGCCTTTTCATAGTTTACAAAGAGTATATACAATGACGTTTATAATGTATGCTAAGAGAATATTAGCTATTTATATCATCGAAAGGATACAGAATCAGTGCTTGCATTGCCGCTCAGATAGGTTATACTCTGTACTGATATGGGCGTCGCAGCATAGATCGACGCCATAGTAATGTCAGTACCATTTGAGCTACATATCTCTAAATGATCTATAAATGAACTCATTTCATATGCTAATCCTATACTGTTGCACCAATAAATGTTTAAATAACTGTAAAACACTACGAGACTAGACAGTTTTTTTCCGGTAGCGTCTATTTCCCACTACAGTCTCCTTTCAGCAGTCCACATAAATAAAATTAAAAATTTGTCATGTAAAAGTTTACAGTTACCCAAGTTACGGTATTTACGAATGTGGACTCTCGATTTCTCCCTGCATGGTTAATTACTGGTGCACTTGCATTGCAACACATTCCATGCAGCGAGTGCGCATAAAAGCACAACTGTAACGCGAGAAGGAACGCCTCAGCAGGTTGTCAAAATATTGTGCGTGAAATGGAAACAACTCTATTAAACAGCGGGAAGCACGCCATTAATTATACAGCTTGCTATCTCTCAAAGTTCATAAACTGCAATTGTGTTCATTGCATGAAGGCAGCCAATACACCGTTAGGTAACAATCAAATAAAACTCTCGTCGGCAATAACGTAACTAGCTCACGCGTTGTAACGATCAGCAGCAAAATTTCTGAAAGTTTAATCCCCAGAATTTATCGCTGTGCAGAATTACGGCCGGAGTACAATTCCATGTCCTTCAGTGTTATTGCCTAGATCTGGGTCAGAGTTCTAGCGGAGTTCTACGACCGTTATCTGGAAAATGTATGTCCTGCGAGTCTTAAGACACGGCTATAACTCGTTATTGCTTCGCTATTAAGACTTTGCTACACGAGCTTCACTCTCGTGGCGATAAGGCTTTGTCACACATACACTCACAACGCGACCGCGCACACACACCACATACATACACTCACACACACAAATAAAGAGAGAGAGAGGGAGAGATAGAGACAGGGTAAGAGGCAGCGACAGAGAGAGAGAGAGAGAGAGAGAGAGAGAGAGAGAGAGAGAGAGAGAGAGAGAGAGAGAGAAGGAAGGAAATCTAGAAGTACTGAAATAAATGTAAATAAATATTACGTTATTTGGTAGGAAAATGAATAAATGATATGTCTCAAAGAGATTTACAACAAACCATGGAAACTAGACTCTTTAACAGTACAGTGCAGCGCTGTAAAGAATTAAATTCCCATTACTTTTTCCAGTTCGTATCAGAATTTGTATAGTCCTCTTCACTGTATCTTTAATTGCTGTATACACAAAATATACACATCTTAGTGGAAACTAAACTGCATACGGAAGGTAATTATGAATGGAAATATTTACTGTATATTTCAGACAGTACACTGACAACTCTTAGCTAATTTTTAAAGCTTTGTGTTATGGTGCGTCAAAATAAAGTGTGCCTTATCATATATATATATATAATGGAATTTTCATTTTATATATGGGCCCGGTAATATGTCACTGTACACAAAAGTTGAAATGTGCAATTCCTCGTCGTTTCGAATGCGAAATTTAAAACGAAAAACCCTAAAGACTGAAAAAGTGTTACAGCAACTCGTAATTTAGAACGAACTTCAACGTTATATACTTTTGATGGGTTACACAACAAAAGCCTGTTTCAAAATTTTCCCGAAAATCTTAAAAGATTCTAATCGGTTGATCTAGCGACAAGACAAAATCAGCCCCTAAACTGCGATACTTAGATTTTTATGGATCTGTTGACTTTTCCCCAAAAGTTAATTACAAAATACGTCTTTCCATAATGTCTTTACAAATATTGATACATTCGGAAAACATAGTTGCCTATTGGAAAGACAGCGAACTGGTATATGTTTCAAAATAAGAATAACAGTCACGTTCCCAAAATGTTTTTACAATTTATTGGACAGGGTGATCGGTTTCAATCTACTATGAGACCATCATCTGACCGATTCGTCGTTGATGTGCGCACACGATCATCGCCTCGGCATCATCGATGAAACGGTCTGATGCTGGTCACAGAGTAGAGCGAAACTGGTCAAATATGAATCGGTGTTTGTTAAAGGGCGTAACTACAAAAATCCTACTTTTACAGGAGAGACAAAAAACTGTTTGGGGCAAATACCTTGGATACTGGACCTCTGTTTTTGGGCTTAAAATTTTGTTTTGGCCAATAGTTTGTCATTGAAAGAATTTTTAAACACTTTTCATTAATGTATACGTATGAAATCCAACCTTAACTAGCTCTTCGATTTACGCCCTTTTAGCAAATAGTGGAGTTTAAGTAAATATGTTTTCTTGGAAACTGATATAAACCACATTTTATTGCTAAAAATTTAATGAATAATGAGTAACATCTTACAGAGTGAGAACACTGACAGTTATTGTTAATATAATTGGTAAACTACAATTTTATTAAGGTAAGGTAAGGTAAAGCAGTCAACAATCCGAAGATTGGTTTTAACACCGCAGTGCTTTACTAGGTATGGTCCTGTTAGGAGGTTGTATGCCGTTGCATTCCTCCAACCTTCAAACCGGCTTATCCAGCCAGTTATATATTTTTCACATCAGCAATACTGCCAGATGTGAAGGAAGTGGAAAGTGACAGATTAAAATCCCAGGTCATGGCGGGGATCGAACCCGCGACAATTGGATTTTGTTGTCTGGCACTCTACCAATGTGCTACGGAGCCACACTTATAATTCATAAGAAAATAGTCGTACACAGAACACACACTGAGCGGTCAATTTTAATATAGCGTCTGTCAAGATATAATTTTAATTTTCCCGAGCTGAGAATGTTAATTGATAAATTCTTCATAAAAGTTTTTGTATGTGTCCTCAATGTATGGTAGACTTTTCTTCACGTCCTTTATTTTTCTTTCTTCAATGGCAGTTTCCCTTCAGGGTAGGCCACTATATCTGGGAGATACATCGTGATATGGGAATTGTGATGAAGAATGAACGTGTTGTCAATTAATCCATTAATGAAATGTCTTGTAAGAACAGTCCCTGGATGCTGATTATCGTGCACAAAATGGTAGAAGTTACTAATTCGAAAGTGTACTCTCTTATCATAGTCCCTTTCATGAACACTTTCAACAGATGCAAGGTTTTTTCGGTAATATTTCGGCCACCAATCCTTGAAATTGTATATTATAGTGTTGGTGGTACCAACTTTGAGCATTGTAAATTTAAGAGACGCACTACTTTAAATTATCAGTCCAGCACTTCTGATCTTCTAAAATAGACGCTCAAATTTGATATTAGAATTAAACCATTTGCAATAGGATTATCAAAGCCCTGTTAACATAAAACGAATGTGTCTACGATAGGGGAACGCAAATCGCGAAAAAAGTGGATTTTGGCAAAAATTTGAGTTACGCCCTTTTAACAAATAGCTATTCATGTATTGTAAAAACATTTTTCCAACGTGACTTATTCTCATTTTGAAGTAAATATTGCATAAATCGGTTCGATACCACTGATGACTTAGAAGTTTTCACTGCGTGTGTAGCGCTTCAAATTAATGAAGTCACTTACTCGAAACAATTAGGGGATCGGGTGAGGTATCATACACAGGATACATATGGTAACGTATTTTATTCATATATTTCTTACAGTTGTGATTTGTGTGTGATACCGTTTCATATATTGCTGTCTCTGCTCTCCAGATTTGCATGGCGTTTACTTAGAGAAAGATCCAATAGAGCTACTATCGTTGCCCTCCAACGTGGTGAGTGATGACCTAAAACGGCCTGTACAGTTGCACACCTGCGTGGCGTGGACAGTATGAGGCAATAAACAGATATTGAAGGATATTAAGCCATTCTTTCTTCAGTGCAATATCAAGCTATGCGATGGTTGTTGCAGGTGCGGGTTTGGCTGCAATGCTACTACCGAGTTCATCACAGACATGCTTAATCGGTTTTAAGTCCGGTGAAGAAGCTGGCCACTCCTTTCGTTCAATTCCCTTCGCTTCAAGCATGTTGTCCACGGATACTAGAATAGACGGCAGGGGTCAACCGCCGCATGCGCAGTCGTATGCCGCGCCACTGACATCACCATGAGACCAGCACAGTTTTCCCGCGCGAACATAGAATTGCTATTATATCTCCACAGAAATGGTTTCCCACTGGCTCTTTATGGTTTGTGTATGTAATAAGTAGTTGTAAGTGATAAGTGAGGGCTTATTAGTGACGATGACGTGTTGTTGCGTGCTGTACGAACAACGGCAGGCAGAAGAATGTGATATTTCATAGATTTCCGAGAGATAAAAAGGTAAGGTTAAATTGCCTGTAAGCGATTAGATGCTCTCAACCTTGATACTGGTCGTGTATGTTCAGAAAATTTTAATGAGTCTGATTATGCTCGAGACTTGAAAAATGAACTTTTAAACCTTTCATTGAAACGTATATTATGTGTATCGACGTAGTCAAGACAGGTTCTTCTGAATGCCGTGAAGTCAGAGTAGAAAGACGGTACAACCGAAAAGAAGTACAAATGTTATCGTTAACAACAAATGACAAGGATGACAGCGTAAATTGTATAAACAATTCCCTCGTGGAAATCAGTGTTTCAAGCAGGCTCGTGGGTCCTCAGGCGAACTAGGCAACGTAACTTAGTTTCAACCATTTTAAAACTTCTGAAGGCAAATTAATCCAGAGAAAAAGAATGCGTGACATTTATGATGGGGAAGATTACATACGTCGGAAATCAGGCCACTGCAGTACGTTAAAATATTTAAAGTTTCACGATGGACGCTTTCCCAATCAGAAGTTTTGTCACTGATAGACTGAAGAGCTTGTTTCGACCTATTTTCGCAACGTGATAAGAAACGGCGTACAACAATGCACGTGCTCTCATATACATATAAATATCCACTGCAGTAGGTCGCCACCAAAAGAGAAATTCGTAGGAATTTAGAGTTTTCTGAACATGTACACACACGACGCACCAAAGCCTAATCCTAAAATGATGGATAGTAATTTCTTACAATCTCTTTCAACGTCTGACACTATATTGTAAACACGTAAATTCGGATTAGTTCCTAAAGCGTCTTCGATCATACTTAATGACTTACAGTTAATTGTGAAAAACGGCAGATAATAGTATCACTATAATTTTGGAAGCTGTATTGAATCATTAGCTCCATTCCTCTTGAAACTACCTGGTAGATTAAAATTGTGTGCCGGAACCGGGACTCGAATCTGGGACCTTTGCCTTTCGCGGGCAAGCGCTTGCCCGCGATAGGCAAAGGTCCCAGGTTCGAGTCCCGGTTCCGGCACACAATTTTAATCTGCCAGGAAGTTTCATAGCAGCGCACTCTCCGCTGCAGAGTGATAATCTTCATTCTACATTTCTCTTGTAGTAATGTATGGTCTAAATTGTGGCGTCAGTAAGCTGCATGTTGTAAAACGTCGTCATTCCAATATTTGATAGCAAAGTGCACGTGTAAGATAAACTGTGCCATTTCTCAAGGACTATTACGAATTATGAAAGGTAAATACATGTTATGAGAAGCTATGATTTCATAGCCGCAGTGGAGTAGCCGAGTGGCTGCCGGGCACCGTGGCTCAGCGCGCCCGGTCAGAGGGCTGAACACCCTCTGTAATAAAAAAGCTGAGCCAAAAGAACACGTAGAATCAAAACGAACAATCACGCACGAGCAACGTCCGCAAGCACAAGATCTACCCACAGAGAAAAGAAGAAGGAAAAGAAAATGGTGGTCCAAGGCGCATAGCCGTGGAGCGCGCGGTTGCTCGCCGTCGGAGGTTCGAGTCCTCCCTTGGGCATATGTATCTGTGTGTGTGTTGTCCTTAGGTTAGTTTTCCTTAGTTTAAGTAGTTCGTAAGCCACAGACAGATGACCACGCAGTTTGGTCCGATAGATTTACAAACATTGGAACTTTTTTATGATTTCATACTGGCTGAGGCATGAGAATCCGCTTAACGCGGAGTAGACGGTTGAGCATTTTGACCAGCCGGCCGCGGTGGCCGAGGAGACTGAGACGCTCCAGTCACGGTCTGCACGGCCACTACGGTCGGGGGTTCGAATCCCCCCTCGGGCATGAATATTTGTGCCGTCCTTAGTATAAGGTAGTTGATAAGTAGTTTGTAAGTTTAGGGACTGATGACCCCGTAGTTCAGTCCCATAAGCTTAACAAACAAACAACAAACATTTTGACCATGGCGTGCTCGAATGAGTGTGAGGAATATCGAACGAAGTATTTCCCAGAAATCTAAGCGAGCAGACCGAACTACGAGCAGCTTACAATTCCAGACAGCAAAGACTCCAGATGCAGATCTCAAGTGGTGACCTCAGCGTGTGACCACTGTAGGGTAGACGCAGATTGTATGTGTCGTATGTGGAGAGTTATCGCTCCAGAAGATTGGACGCGCAGCCTAAAATATTTAAACCAGGTTTTAGTCCTAGTATGTTATCAACAAATTTTATAGGTTTCAAGACGTGACTTAAAGTCGTTGATGAGGTATGCTCTCATATCAGTTTTAATTGATAAACAGTGATATTAGGACGCTGTGTAAAGTTATAGGGCCACAGATAGTGATGTGGTAATGCGTTCATTGTCGCGGTTCGATTAAATCATCTTTAGAATCTGTAAAGTTACAAACATCAGTAAGCCTGGTGTCACAAAAAGATAGAGAACAGTATGGACAAAAGAGATACCAAAGTACATGACAAACACCTGCTGAACATTACTAAAGCCATATCACCCAGCATCGGTATGTAGTTAAGATATTTGTGTTTGTAAGGGTACTTTGGTATCTCTTTTGTCCATACAGTTCTCTATCTTTTTGTGACACCAGGCTTACTGATGTTTGTAACTTTACAGATTCTGAAGATGATTTAATCGAACCGCGTCAATAAACGGATGACCACTTCACCATCTGTGGCCCTATAATTTTACACAGCGTCCTAATAGCACTGTTTATCAATCAATTAAATTTTACAGTTGTTGCTTAATCATATGCATAATCGCGAAGATATTTCTTCTATTCTTCATACCTGTTGTCGCCTTTCCCTTGAGTCATGCATCAAATAATGCCTGATAGAAGTTGCATTAGTTGAAACGCAAAATGCAAGGATACTGCAAGGTACTAACTTCTTTATATATGAAGAAGAGTGTCCATGTGTTTGTGTTATTGTTTGTGTGTACGTGCTGCATACAAATCTTCAGTTTTGTTTCAACTTTTGTTTTTAAATTTTCTTCATGTTAGCATCAATCTATGAGGACGGTCGCCGTAAGTATAAGAATCACGGACAACATATAGGTCACGGGATATGACGTCATAAAAATGAGATGCAAGAAAAATTGCTGCATTTAACGACAATGCTGCGCATATTCAGCTAAACCACTGGATCGATTTCAATCGGAATTGGTGCACATACTCCTTACGGTGAGGTAACAATTGCTGTAGGGGTAAGAACCACTTACACTCAAAGTCCAGTAAATATGACGTCATAAACAATAGGATATCGCAGTAAACTAGCACATTGTGACATGACACTTTATTAGTACACTGTATGAGAGTATTTAGCGACTTGCAACAAACATTAAATATAATTTCATACGTTTATTACACTTTTTATCGCTGAAAACCACACCAGAATAATAAAGGGAAAAATATTTTCTGGCTTACTACCTTTCCGATGTCCATGAACTAAACTATGGCATTCGGTATGACGTTACAAATTATAATTTCTATACTGCAAATTGTAGCGGCAGGACACTTTACAGGCAGTATACACACATTTAGCTGAATGAGCCTTCGAAATTGTATCACGGTCCGACAAGTTATTCATGAGATATGCGGACGTAAACAGTATCGTTAATGGAAAACCGCCTGATCACGTACCAGGTTTTAATCTATTACTTCACTACTACTAACGGCATTCGTAAGAGATTTTACATGCATCACTTACACAAATAAATATAATCCTATAAAATATATAATTTTACAACACATAATTCAATAAATATGAGAACATATATACTGCGATGGGGAAAAATCTTCCACATCATGCACAACGTTTTACTACATTTACGTATATACTACTAAGACACTCCTGTATTCCAGGCAGCTGGAAAAAAATCCTGAAAGCTGACAGGGCTGTTGAAAACTGTGAACCAACTCTGAAGCGCACTCGGCTGTATGTGAAAGCAAGAGATTTCTACAGAAGTACAGGGAATGGAAGAGAATGAGTGTACATACAACAAAACCCATTATTTCCGGAAGAACTACCTTTTAACTTCAAGAGACTGTCGTTTCTATTCCGATTAATAAATCACAGGGCAACCTATTAAATACTGCAGATTGATTTCGACATTTCCATGTTTCTCACGTGGACAACTACATGTTGCTTGCTCTGTGGTGGGCTCTCCAATGAATTTATTCATATTAGATTCTACATCTACATACACACTCCGAAATACACGGTTACACGGTAAGGTTCGTGGCGGAGGGTGCACTGTAGCACTACAAAGTATTTCCTTTCATATTCCTTTCTCAAATAGAACGAGGAAAAGAAAATGAATGCCTATATGCCCGTGTATGAACCCTAATTTATCTTTGTGATCATTACGCGAAATTTAATTAGGCGGCAGGAAGATCGCACTACACTCAGTTTCAAATTCCAGCTCTATAAATTTTCTCAACATAATTTCTCGAAAGAAACGTCGTCTTTCCTCCAGCGATCCCCATTTGAGTTCCCGGAGCATTTCCGTGACACTCGCGCATCGGTCGAATCTACCAGTAACAAACCTAGCTGCTCGCCTGTGTAATGCTCCTTCAAACTGATCTGCTGCGGGTCCCAAACACTTGATCAGTGTCGTACATACGCGGTTTCCTTTGAAGATGAAGTACATCTTCCCAAAATTCTCCCAATAAACCGAAGTCGGCTGTCCGCCTTACTGTCCTTATATATTCGTTTCATTTCATATCGCTCTGCAATGTTACGCCTAAATAACTGAACGACGCGACTGCATCAAGAAGCTCACTACTAATGCTGTATTCAACATTTACAACTAGCTGCCGTTCTTCACGTCAATTAGAAATTTTTGTGTCACCCTGTATGCTATTACAGTCAATTACTGATGACACCGTCCCATACACCACAGCATCATCAGCAAACAGCCTCAAACTACATATTACTCTGTTCATCAGATCTTTTATATAGATAGAAAATAATTGTGCTCCTATCACACTCCCATGGGGCACGCCTGACGATACACTCGTCTCTTGTGAACACTCGCTGTCGAGAACAACGTACTGCACTCTATTACTTATTAGGAAGTCTTCCAGCCAGTCACAAATCTGTGAACCTATTCCATAAGCTCGTATCTTCGTTAGCTCTGCAGTGTGGCACCGTGTCAAATACTTTTTTGAAATAGAGAAAATCTCAATCTACCTGTTGGCCTTCACCCACGGCTCGCAAGAGGTCATGTGAAAAAAGGGCAACCTAAGTTTCACATGAATGATGTTTCCTAAACCCGCGCTGATTCATAGACAGAAGCTTTTCCTTCTCAAGGAAGTTTAATATATTCTAAATGAGAATATGCCCCAAAAATCTACCGCGAGTCACCTGCGCTTTTTTCCAATCACTAGGAACTTTGCGCTGAATTAAGGATTCGCGATAAATGCAAGCTAAGTAAGCGGCTAATGCCGCAGAATACTCTGTGAAACCGAAGTGGTATTCCATTCGGACCAGGAGACTTTTTTTTTTGTATTTAGCTCTCCATTTCGGAGTTAGTACGTTGATCAAATAATGGTACATTTGTGCGGTCCACCTGAGTGAAAGATTTCTTGAATGTTAAATTTAGAACGTGAGCTTTCTGTTTGCTTCATTCTATTACTGCCCGTATAGTGACTGAAATATTGTTCATATTCACGTTTTCAATTAAATGAATGTATTGACGCTACGTATGGTTAGCTTTCTTTATTTGGATACTGCAGTTATTATTTTGTACATTATGCAAGACAGCCTTATTTCTTGAATACTCTCCCACAAATATGACATGTTATTAAAAAGAAGGAGATCGAGCAGTATTAAATGTAAATCTATCGTACTCAACTGCTTGGTCATTAGTCCGTAGCTTCCAAACTACTTAAACTAAGGTAAATTAACTTAAGGACAACACAAACATCCATGCCCGAGGGGGGACTAGAACTCTCGATGGCGAACGGCCGTGCGCACCGCAGCATGGCGCCCCATATCAACACCACCTACGGACAAGGCCTTACAACAGACCGTGCCTACGTCACACTTAGAGGCCGCGGCCGCCATCTGACTGGCCGACCGCTGCGCGGCGATGGGCGTGCCCCAGCGGCCAGCTAGTGAGGTGGCGGCCACTACCTCTAACAAGAAGTACACCAAGTATGGTACCAACGAATTTTGATTAGTCGTAGGTATATTGTGCGGGAACTCCTCCAGTCCACCAAGCTAAAAGGATTTGTTCCCATGCGCCTTAGTTTCCAAGAAAATCGCGATCAAAGTCAGCGCGTAACAGCTATACCTGCACTGAGTCGCCAGGAGCGACAGGCTAGCGCCTTGCTAACTACAACTCGCTGGCTCACGTGCTGCTGATGACTCAGTACAGGTATAGCTGTTACGCGCTGGATTTTGATCGCATTTTCGGGAAACTAAGGCGCATTGGAACAAATCATTTTAGCTTGGTGGTTTGGAGGAGTTCCCACACAATATACCTGCCACTCATCAAAATTCATTTGTACCATACTTGGTGTTCCCCATGTATGTGTGACGTAGACACAGCCTGTTGTAAAGCCTTGTCTCTAGGTGGTGTTGTCCATACGCACGGCTAATCCGCCGCGGTTGAGCAGTTCTCAGACCTTGAATAAATAAATAAATACCCGAGTGACGCTGGGTTTTCAGCTAGATGACACATAATGACCATGGTTTCAGAATATACGGCATTCAGGATAAAAAAAAGTAATAACGTCGAAAAACTAGGTATTGGGTGTTATTATTCATATGACATGTGCATTCAGTGGCGGCTTGTGCTTCAGATGACAGGGGGTTCACTTATTGGAGTTCCGAATTTCGATAGCTGCGCCGCCCCGGCTCCCGCTCGGTGCGTCGATGTTTCGTTCCCCCAACCCCCCAAATCGTTCACCGTCGACCAAAGAGAGAATTTGACGCTGTGGGAAAGCACCCGGTTTGCCGACCCCCCCCCCCCCCTCCCTCCGTACTTTATATATTTTCGTTAAAAGATCTGCAGAATGTATTATCTCGGCTTGTTTGCGCTTGCTTCAACTGGAGCTGAAGCGTCGGCCCACCAAGATACTTTATTTCACACATGTTTTCTAAGCTTAGGAACCTATTAATATGAGCATGAATACTAAAACACAGTAAGTAACAAAATGAATCTTTTACGATAAAGAGACAAGCTAACTTCATGTCACGTGACACTGTAAGCTGCTCTTCCATACTTCTATTGAAACAGCCAAATATTTCATAGAATGTAGACTTTCACTGCCGGCGTCTTCATTAAGTAAAACTTCCGGGGTAAGGTGCCGTGGTCCATCAATAAAACTTCTTACTCCCGACGTTTCGTTGCCTACTGCGGGCAACATCTTCAAAGGTTAGTCGACGACTGCTTACTAGGCGCTGGAGGTCCTGTTCATATAGAGGGCATAGATGGAACCACCACGACTATGAAGCTATCTTAGACCAACGTCATCTCTCTCGATTGCAGGTAATCGATTGTCATATCTTTGGTTCAAAGTTGATTGCCAAATCTTATCTAGTAGTGGCGCCATCTATGCCCTATATATAAACAGGACCTCCAGCGCCTAGTAGGCAGTGGTCGACTCAAGATGTTTCCCGCAGTAACAACGAAACATCGGGAGAAGTTTTATTGGTCGATCACGGCAACATAGCCCGGAAGTTTTAATTAATGAGCTAAATATTTGTTACAACGAAGAGTGTGGTTGTGTACTGAATTTTACTATTACGAAGAATGATACTCTGGGTCATGGAAATGGCTGGATCACTGTAGCTATTGTCCGCTACAATGGTGATACTGTAAAAGGAGTTGGAGGATTGGAAAGTTTCAATTCCAGGAACGTGATTGCGTTTCGTACATTTCAAGTAGCTGAGGTGTACAACCGTGATATGAAAAACTCATATTTTACGAGTACCATGCCTTTCAATGTCATTTAATAACAAAATCGCTACACATTCGCAAAAACGTCCAATGATATGCAAAAAGTACAAAAGTTCCCGTATCTCTTAAAAGAACATTTGGTTTAAGAAAACTTGCTTGCAGTCGGTCTTGAATCCACTTCCTTTGACAGCGCAGCACAATGCCGCTAACCACACGGTTACTCCTTCTAGGTGGAGCGTAGTAAGTTTAATTTTATTCATAATTGGATCTTCTAAAGGCTTTTATAGTTGATGCGATTAATTTATAGTTATAAGATATTTTACCAAATGTGTTCTTGATGAATCTTCAGTGCGTCAAAAACAAGGGTGGGTATTGCCTTCACGGAGGATTTGCGCATGCGCAAAGCAGGGTTCCCGGTAGCTGCATTGTCTTTGCTTCGTGAGCATTCGTGCGTACCCCTCCAGAGCTCGAGTAGCCAGGAGCTGGCATCTCTACCAGCTCCGACGCCAATGTTAAAAGCGGCGTTTCCCCTCGCCCCTCCCTGCCGCGGGAGCGCTATGCTGACTTCAGGGGCTTCAGAACAGACTGTTTACCTCAGCCGTGCATGCACATAGCAACACTGCGGCCACTGCGATGTAAAACGTTTATCATGCGATAAAAATACTTTGAATGTGGTTATAAAATGATCTGATAAAAGAACGAAACGAAGAATAATAGTTTAAAACACGTTTCATTTTATTTATTTATTTTCATTCTTTGCACGACGAGCTTTTTTGTGGGGGTTCATTGAACCAGTGCACACATAGGACGCGCCGCCTCTGTGTGCATGAGTATGTCTGCAGGAGTGGCCAGCATCTGAACCCTGTCGGTCTGCGAGTTCGATATCGCATCGAAACTTCACCTAACAGTGAAATATGGCTGCGGCTCTCATTCTCGCTGCGTCCTGCAGTAAATGGTCCGTTGTAACTCAGACGAGTGAGTAGGCCCCTCGCTGATGTATGCTCAAGCAGTACCATGAAATTATTGGCATCACGAATGTGATGCATCCATCGGGGAAATTGTGGGACCAAGTGTTTCGGCAGCACAAGGTTGTAGGGCACAATGGTTCAAGGAGGGCCGTAGAACGCGATGACCTCGACAAGGTCTCAGCACTCAGATCACTCCCCCAAGAAGATCGACAACTCATCTCAATAGAATTGCGGTACAGATCTGCGTCCTCTTCAAGTCTGCCGCAACACTGGAACAGTAGAACACATCTTTACAATATCGGGCATAGCAGCAAGATGCTGCTAATTACGGAATAGGTTCTGGATTCATCGTCATCCTCTCAGCCCAACTTCGACTACTGTGCAGAAAGACGATAGAGGACGATAGTGTGTGGAAAGACCTCACTAAAGTCAGGATTCGCATTATTTTGTTATCTGAATAACCCAACGTCCTAAAGTTGGAATACGGCATTCAGAGAGAGCGGCAGAACGTTGAGTGCATTCGCAGCAGACATACAGTACGAACTTGAGGAATTACGGCGATGGTTTCCGAAATGAAGGGTGCGGCTCTCAAGTGTTTGTGTATGTGTGTGTGTATGTGTGTGTGTGTGTGTGTGTGTGTGAACTATGTAGGGGAGCGCGGATGGGTGAGTGGTAAAACTTTATGAAGTTATTGATATACTAGCTGTTCAATCAAGAGGAATGTCATCGTAGTTACGACGAACTGTCTTCTGGTTACCCGGTGTATTCTGTGTGTTATTAAATTCAACTTACAAGGAAACCACATTGGTTTCGCATTATAGAATTGTTTTATATTTATGGTACGATAATTTCTGAACTTAAATATCAGTCAGCCAAAGGCATTCGACGCAACCCTAAAAATGTCTCGAGATAATCGGCTTTGAAGTTTTGCAAGTATGCGGAACTACTAATAAATATAAGTGTTGCAGCATCCGTCCGCGTAACTCAGGTAGCTGCGTTCAGGTCTCACAGTCATGAAGTCCATGATGGGAATTCCGCTGTGATAAATACTTATTATATTTTTCGAATTAAGTTATATAAACATTTTTGGATATCTAATAGCACGTGTTGTGTCAGATTTTGTTTATGTGTCCGTAGAGAGAGCAAAACACCTTGTTACCTACAATGATGGTTGAGTAGGTTAGCTACGTGCAAATCCATTAGTAGCTATGGAGATGACTTTCTAAAAACAGCGCCGTAGTTCTTCACAAACTGATCAATCAAAGACTATTGTCGTGAACTAATAGTGAAACCAATACTATAAAAGATGTATCATTTTTTTTTATTGAAACCATCATCATCACCAACCTTCTATAAAATAAAGAAAATTACGAATATACAAAAGCACGTGCAACAAAATCTTCTAAAATCCGATTCTGTGTTAGATCATCAGCCTGAAAGTAAATGTAGTAACTTATCGTAACCAATCCGACCGCTGGAATTCATAGTGTACGAGTACTGGAGACGTGCATAATGACCGATCGTCGTACTTCGGCTCGATTCGGAAAACTTCGTGCGAGCTGTCTTCTGTATAGGATTTCTCACAGCTGAAGCGATATAGTAATGGTTGCCATTAACGTCATTGTTTCTACGCCGTTGTCGCGGGAGTCTTGGAGCGAGTTCAGTCAGTGTCGCTGAAAGAAGCAGTTTGGTCGTATTTTTGACTTAGTTGTACTTCGATTGTGCCAATCCGCAGGAGCGTACTCTTTCTACCGCATGCAACTGGTGCCCATCAAGCAACCTTTTACATAAAATCATGTTCCAAAGTAAATATAAAGCTACAACTGAAATTTGATACTACATACTTTTATTGTTTCTTGGGTCAATGTGAATTTTTTAACATCCGGAAGTTCATGAAAGTTTCAGATTTTCTGATACTGCAAGGAACTTGGATCTCTAATAATGAGACTTCACGGATCTGTGTTTCTTTCCTGCAGTAGTTACACCCTAGCGGCTGATAAGTATGATGGTGCACGTTACCTTTGTGTTGCCAGCGTCCAGAAAGAAATTGGTACAAACGCATTTTCCATTTCACGACCCACTCTCCTCACCAGGCCCTACTTTCCCTCTTAACCTCCGCTACCCTCCCTTCTCCAAGACAATGAGGTAACGGAACCTTTTTTTGGTGTTTCCTTTGGGTAATACGGTACTATTAGTGTGTGTTTTTCCTTTTTTTATGGTTTATGCGCGCACAACTGCTGAGGACATAAGCACCCGAACATGGCTTTACTAAAGAATCGAAGAGTTAAGACAAAAGCCAATGAGGATGATACCGGGAGATTGCTAAAACAATAGGAAGTATATCAAGAGGACGCTGGCTAATCCGGCAATGTCCTCTCGCCGACATAGGCGTGAGTCTTCCAAGACATTGGGAACGTTCATGAAGCGAGGACGGCAAAGGACGATAAAATGCGCTGGCAAATGACCCGTGAATATCATTTGACCGGACAAAAACGTTATCTGTCCGGCCGCGGTGGCCGCGGGGACTGAGGCGCTCCAGTCCCGGTCTGCACGGCCACTACGGTCGGGGGTTCGAATCCCCCCTCGGGCATGGATATTTGTGCCGTCTTTAGTATAAGGTAGTTCGTAAGTAGTTTGTAAGTTTAGGGACTGATGACCATGTAGTTAAGTTCGATAAGCTTAACAAACATTTGAACATATTTGATTTTTGGTTGCAGCCTCGGCTGCAGCGTAAGCAGCCTCGTTCCCAGGAAAAACAACGTGCCCAGGAACCCACAGGAAGCGATCGAGAGAACCGTTGTCTGCTAACAGTCGAAGAAAGCGTTGGATTCGGTGGACGTCAGGATGGACCGGATATAGGTCTCGAAGACTGAATTTTACTGAGACGGTCAGAGCAGGTGACAAAGGAAGGAGGGCGGTGGTGGCGGATGTAAGAACATCCCGACAGAGAGCAAAATGCTCAGCTGTGAAATTCGGGTATTGGTCAAGGAGCCTGTCATTCCTGACGACAAAGCACATCCGACACTATCAGTGTTGTTGGGGCCATCTGTATCGATAAAAATGTCCTTATCGAACAGGGAAAAACGTTCAAGAAACCTCGAGCGATATACCGAAACCGCTATTCTTCGGGTATTGTCAGAGGGGCGCGCGATGTTTCCATTTTAGCAGTAGAGGGGCTCTTCAGCAAACGTTTGGGAACATATGCATTACGGTACGGGGAGCTACTGAGTACAAGCTCAAATCACCTCTGGTGCGTTTACAGGCCTTAGCGATCATTTTCACCTAAATCAATGGCGTCTTGCGACGACAGCTATAAGTTTTCTGCACTATACACAACAGTTTTCAGCAAAAGACTGCACTATCAGATGTTGCCTACATTGTGTCACATTACGTGAGCCTTTTTCTGCCAACCCGTCAGATAACAAGATGTATCGCCAATCGGTGAAATGACGGAAGCACTACTGTGACCAAATGCCAACTACGACAGGTGAATGCAGGATTAATGACTAAACCAAAAGAGGTCATTCGCGCCTTATACACTTAGATGTCATAATGTAGCGAAGAAGTTATCAGGGCCCCATGACGGAACTTGTGCTTACTAGGAAACACGATATAAAAGGGTAATCTACATCTACATAGATACTCTCCAAATCACATTTAAGTGCTTGGCATTCATTAAGAATGAATAACGTCTTTCTTTTAATGATTTCCACCCCAATTCGTGCAACATTTCCGTGACGCTTTTCCCCCGTAACGTGATAAAACAAAACGAGCTAACCTTCTCTGAACCTTCTCAATGTCTTCTGTCAGTCCCACCTGGTGAGGGTCCCACAAGGGCAACAGTAGTCCAGGAGAGGACGCACAAGTGTGATGTAGGCAGTCTCTTTGGTGGAGCTGGTGCATATTCGAAGCGTTCTGCCAATGAAACGTAACCTTTGGTTCGCAATTTCAAATGTTCAAATGTTTGTAAAGTCTATGGGACTTAACTACGGGGTTATCAGTTCCTAAACTTACAAACTACTTACAAACTACCTTATACTAAGGACGGCACAAATATCCATGCCCGAGGGGGGATTCGAACCCCAGACCGCAGTGGTCGTGCAGACCGTGAGTGAAGTCGCAATTTCATAAGAATGATTTCCACCCCAATTCGTGCAACATTTCCGTGATGCTTTCCCCCCGTAACGTGACACAACAAAACGAGCTGCCCTTCTCTGCTTTTTGTGCTAATTCTAAATTAATTTCTGTTTGTAAATGCTATGAAATAGAACAGTGAGTCTCTGCCTCCCTGAACATTAGTTCATTTAGTGCACAGTGTACTTAAAATTAGTGATGAAGACATCTGCCATTTCGTCAAGACGCCGCTGCTGCCTTGTTTCACCGCTGCTTTCAAGTGTTCCCGGGGAGTAATGTACCGCCTAGCTTCATGCGCGTGTATGTGAATCAATGAATGTTCTTTCAGCTACCAAATGTGTATTTGAAAATTTCCTCCCACGTTACCTCCATATTCATAAAAGGCAGGAACTATTTTACATGGGCAGTAATATATGATTTAATTCACTTTTGTACAAGGTGTGTGTTCTTAATTTGGTCTCCCCACATTTATATGCTTGTTATTTTACTGAATAGATTCAAACCTCTGCTTTATGATTTGACACTTCCTGTCCCATGTTTAATTATCAATTTATTAATTTTTAACGTTGATATTTTGTTTGTTAAAAAGTTGGCTACTCCCTTAAGAAGTGAGCAGATAGATAAATTTCCATTGCACATAAACTGGGGCCACTCATAAAGTAATTGAGAGCAGCAGTAAGCGTTTTGACTTACATTTGCAGATCTCAACTGTCCAAGATCTTGCTTACTTTAATAAGAGGCTATTTTCATGGTGAACTTTAAGAATTTATACTCTTCGCACAGTGCAGAGAGCAGTAACTATAACCCTTGAGTACATTGTTATTACGGTAGAAATGCAAGCTGTTATGAGTGATGCATGACGACATGGAGGAGGAATGAAAAGGGTATAGGAACGGTTTATCTCAGCACACCACCTATTCAATTTTCCTGTTGTACCGTCACTCGTCCAGTGCTAGGTCCAGACATTGCCCGGACATGTGTGCCCCAACCTCAATGAGTCTGCATTAAAATTGTCAACTGCCTGTTGGGGATATATATAAAGGTCTTGATATGGTGTCTGCTCTTTTTGGACATGTCCGAAGAAAAAAAAATGTCATTAACGGCCGTTTCATGTAATTCAAATAAATTCATTGACACAGTTGAATAGTGCTTGTTCTTCCTGACACGTCCGAAAAGAACAGGCACTACATTAATAATTGGAATCGTCTGTGTTCTACTTGCATATAATCGTTGTCCAGTTTCATTGAGGTTGTCAAGCGTCCAATTTCGACCCCGGAACGGACGGGTACCCAGTTCACCGTGCCGGGTACCCAGTTCACACGAATGCGCAATCGCGTGCTGGCACACTGCGTGTCTCTGCCAGGCGCACCTGCTACGACCGCGCGTCCGCCACCGGCAGTGTTGCCAACGTCGGCCTCGCCATTCCGCGCGTCATTTCCCATTAATGGCGGCGGATGAACGCGCGGCGCAGAATGGCCGATGTGTCGATCCGCGGACTGCCGCGCCCTCATTACAGATCGGCGCCGCCGCTAACGACGCACAGTAAAACGCCTGCAGCAGTGACGTAGCGGACAGCGGAGCGTCGCAATAATGCAGACGCCGGCTGGCGCGCGCTTAGGCTGTCTGCGGGTAATCCGAGCGCACCGGACACCTGCGAATCTGGCGCGGGGGCGGAGGGGTGGGTGGCGGATCTGCGGATCTGGAGGCTCAGCGGCGGCGGCGCCTGTCTGCACGTGGCGCGCACGTGGCAACAACGCGCATGCGCCAAGTAGTGCCTCCAGATTTTCACGCGAATGTCTGTTGATGCACAACGTGCCACGCGTGATGCGAAACAGTGAAGCTACTTTCAATTCGAGAACCCATTCAATGAGTTTCTTTTCAATAATAACAACGATTTTTTTTAATTTTTCTTATGTTGATTACATTGTTTTTATATTGTATCAATACTCCATTACGAATCGTGTGCACAAACAATTACACTGTTGAAACTAACTGGCAGATTAAAATTGTGTGCCGGAAACGGGACTCGAATATGGGACCTTTGCCTTTCACGGGCAAGCGCTCTACCGACTAAGCTACACCGACACGAATCACGATGCCTCCTCACAACTTTACTTCCGCCAGTACCTCGCCTGCTACTTTCCAAACTTCACAGAAGGTCTCCTGCGACACATGCAAGACTAGCACTCCTGGAAGAAAGGATATGGTGGAGGCATGGCTTAGCCACAGCCTAAGGGATGTTTCCAGAATGAAACTTTCACTCTGCAGCGGAGTGTGCACTGATATGAAACTTCCTGGCAGATTTAAATTGTGTGCCGGAACCGGGACTCGAACCTGGGACATTTGCCTTTGGTGTGCAAGCGCACTACCGACTGTGCTATCCCGACACGACGCACGATGCCGCCTCACAACTTTACTTCCGCCAGTACCTCGCCTCCTACTTTCCAAACTTCACAGAAGCTCTCCTGCGAAACATGCAAGACTAACACTCCTGTAAGAAAGGATATGTTGGAGACATGGCTTAGCCACAGCCTAAGGGATGTCTTCAGAATGGAACTTTGCAGCGGAGTGAAAATTTCATTCGGGAAACATCTGTTAGGCTGTGGCTAAGTCATGTCTCCACCATATCCCTTCTTCCAGGAGTGCTAGTCTTGCATCATGTTTTGCAGGAGAGCTTATGTGAAGTTTGGAAAGTAGGAGGCGTAGCTCAGTCGGTAGAGCGCTTGCCCGCGAAAGGTAAAGGTCCTAGGTTCGAGTTGCGGCTCTGGCACACAATTTTAATCTGCCAGGAAGTTTCATACTAGCGCACACTCCGCTGCAGAGTGAAAGTTTCATTCTGGAAACATCTTTTTGGCTATGGCTAAGCCATGTCTCCACCATATCCTTTCTTCCAGGTGTGCTAGTCTTGCATGTTTCGCAGGAGAGCTTCTGTGAAGTCTGGAAAGTAGCAGGCGAGGTACTGGCGGAACGAAAGTTGTGAGACGGCATCTTGAGTCGTGTCGGAGTAGCTCAGTCGTTAGAGCGCTTGCTCGCGAAAGGCAAAGGTCCTAGATTCGAGTCCCGGTTCCGGCACACAATTTTAATCTGCCAGGAAGTTTCATAACAGCGCACCCTCCGCTCAGAGTGAAAGTTTCATTCTAATTACACTGTTACATATACAGTGTGAATCAGCTGACAATTGCACCGCAAATATTGCGGTCTGCACAGAATGGTTTTGTAATCACGGGCTCATATTTTTAGCCAAAAAAGAGATTGTAATATTACTTACAAAGTGCATCTCTTATGTAAACATACAGTTTTTTTTAAATCTAACAAGGCCAGTAGACATCAAGAAACTAGAAGTAGGTTGCACTAGAATATCAGTAGTGTTTGTTACAGGATTCTTTAGAAATGTTCCCACATCGACACTTGTACAATACCTGTGATAAAACACACTAAAGAACAACACAAGTGCATACTCTAGTTATGTGGATTACAACTAGTAACGTGACAAATGACCATCACAGGTTGTGTTCAAAATGACCACCGGCAGTAGAAATACACGCTGTCTGTCTTCTACGGAACGACCGCTGCACACGTGCTACCATTTCAGCGGATATGTCCCAGCAGACTTCAGTATTATGTCGTTGCATATCATCGGGTGTGCTTGGTGTATCCTTGTAGACGACATCTTACAACTTTCTCCATAGAAAAAGTCTACAGGCGTCAAATCCGGTGAACGGGTGGGGCCAAGATACTGGTCCTCTGCGTGCAATCCATAGATTTGGGAACAATTCATGAAAACATGCTGTAGTAATTCCTGCTCTATGGGTTGAACAGCCATCATGTTGGTACCATAGATTCCTCCTAGTCTGCAGAGGAACATTTTCCAGTATCCGTGGAAGATGGTCTGTTAGAAGGCTGCGATACTCGTGAGCGGTCTGTGTTCCGTCTATGAAATACGGGCCTATGACCTACTGGTTCACTATCCCACACCACACGTTTACACTCAATGGACGCTGACGGTCCATCTGTCGAATCCAAAGCGGATTGTCAGCAGACCAATACTACATGTTTCTGCGGTTTACCTGGCCATGATTAGTAAATGTAGATTCATCACTAAACAAGATACATCATACATCTGCAGTATCATGCCTTAAAGCACATCTAAGGTGCACTCCAGGAACAGCTAAGTACGATGTAAGCAAACATAACATCATCGTACCCAGAAAGTATGCGGTTTGAAAGACACACGCAAATGTTGGTTTGGGAACGTTTCAAAAGAAGATATCTCGTAAACGACTTGCACAAGAATCCTGCAGCAAACACTACTGATATTCTAGTGCACCCTACTTTCAGGTTATTAATGTCTGCAAGCATTATTCAATTAAAAAAAGATATGTTTGCATGAAAAATATACTTTCTAAGTAACATTACAATATGCCGCGGTGGATCGGCCGACTGCACTGAAGCGCTATGTTACGATGCGCGAGGTCGTTCCCTGTCGTGAGCATGGCTGTCTGTGTCGTCTTTAGTATAAGGTAGTTCATATGTAGTTTGTAAAGTTTAGGGACTGATGACCCCACAGTTAACAAACATTTGAACATTTTGATTACAATCTGTTTGTTGCCTAAAAATACGAGCCCCTGACTACCAATCCATTCTGTGAAAACCGCACATCAATCGCAATTTCCGTTTCCGCAATACTTGCGATGCAAGTGTTAAGTGACTCACCCTATACAAAGGGTGTCCCAGATATCTTGTCCACCCAAAATATCTCTGTCACAATAACAGCTATTGGAAAACGACTTTCACCGGTATCAATGTACGGCTGGGCCCCAAGAATGTACATATTTGGAAACATATTTTAAATGGACACCCTATTTTTTTCAGCAGTCTATAGAATGACAAATCACATAAACAATGACGTTGATTGCATTGCAATATACCAATTACATCCCGAGATTTGCGACGCAAAGTTGAGGCTTGAAATACGCGAAACGCGCGCCTAGCGCACGTCCTGAGACTCAGGCGAGAACCCCATGCTGCTCAGGACGTGCGCTAGCCGCGCGTGTCGCGTATTTAAAGCATCAAATTCGCGTCGCAATATCTCGCGATGTAACTGGAATAATGCGAAGCTATCAACGCCATTGTTTATGTGATTTGTCATGCTATGGATGGCTGAAGAAAAAATATAAGTTGTCCATTAAAAAAACATAAGTTTGTGTTAAAAAACACATTTGATTTCGTTTTAGAATGTTTCCAAATAGGTACATTCATGGGCCCCAGCCGTACACCGGTGAAAGTCGTTTTCCAATAGCTGTTATTGTTACAGAGACATTTTGGGTGGACAAGATATATAATTAAATGAGAGGCAGTGAATTAAAATTTCTGCTGTGGCCGGTATTCGAAGCCGTGACATCATACTGTCTAGGAGAGACATGCAGCCGACCGCAGTGGCCGAGCGGTCTGGGGCGCGCCAGTCACAGTCTGCACGGCCGCTACGATTGGGGGTTTGAATCCCCCCTCGGGCATGTATGTTTGTGTCGTCTTTAGTATGAGGTAGTTCATAAGTAGTTTGTAAGTTAGGGACTGATGACCCCATAGTTAAGTTCCTTCAACTGAAGAAACATTTGAATATTTTGAGACATGCAGTCCGTGAAACAACCATATCCATTATGTGGCGGTGGCTTAGTCGTTATAGTGTTTGTACAGAACATAGAACGTTGCCTCGCTATATTGATTCACCTTCTCTAACACGCCGCTTGATCTCACAAAACTCGAAGTCAGAATCCTGCTTCTGTCCTACATCTTTAAACATCAGCGGACATTCAGTTAATATAGGACATACCAGTCCCTCCGTTGGAAGCTTCATCTCGCGTCCCACGTCTTTATTAGAGTGCTGCCGGCCCCCTACAGTCCGCGCTAAGGAATCCTGGGTTAATAAGGGGCACACATGATCTACCGACGCACCCCTCTCCTCATCCTCGTCAAATTGGGCCCCATTCTTGCGCAAATGTCCTACTAAGTCCGTCTGCATTTGCGTTCTCAGTACCTCTGCTATATTTCACTCAACTGGAAAGTAGGCAGCCAATGGCTTAAGTTCATTATTTATGGATTTTTAACTTTACTTTTGTGAATCTGAACGTGTATCCGCCTTATAGCTTTATTTTGTATGTGAAAGTCATCCATGATCGATAATATCAAAAAATGTTTGTAATCCTATTGGACCAAACTGCGTGGTCATCAGTCCGTAGCTTACAAACTACTTAAACCTAGGTAAACTAACCTAAGGACAAACACACACACCCATCGATAATATCTGTCCATGTTTGTAACTACTGCACATTATAATGTCTTTGCATCTGCGATGTAGCATCTGGGCTACAGCAGCCTCTTTGACTGCTGAGGCGAGTAGTAGAGAGTGAGCTGTTGAGCAGAAGAGTCGATGTGGGCTAGGCTAGCTGACAGACATGTGGCAACTGTGTTGTGTTCTGAGGTTGAATTGATCGGCAATGATTGTATTGATTTATTTTACTCTATATTTATGAATACAAACGTATTATGCTGGACAGTGGATTCAGTATCAAGAGGAAGAGAATATTTGTACGGAACGGAATTGTAAAAAACCATTGTATTATATTGGAGACACAACAAAGGTATGTTTCTTTAATTCAATAAATAACTTAATGATTACTATTTTTTCTTATTTCAGCTCAACCTCGCCCCTCATTTTCCTGATTGTGGCATTTTTGATTTTGTTGTATGGTACGTGTTGAGTTTTTTGAGAAAAAAATTTTCCTAAAATGTAAATGTTCACGTACCAGTAAAGTTATCAGTCTCTACATGCCACTGAATCTGACTGTCAGAAATAATGTTCACAGAAGTACAGATTGTTTTACTTACAGAACCTAATTTTGTTTCAAATTCAAGTGTTTGTACAGTTTATGGGACTTAACTACGGGATCATCAGTCTCTAAACTTACAAACTACTTATGAACTACTTACGAACTAGGACGGCACAAATACCATTCGAACCCCCGACCGTAGTGGCCGTGCAGACCGTGACTAGAGCGCCTTAGCCCCCTCGGCCACAGCGGCCGGCTAATTTTGTTTGTTAAATCCGTTGCGCACATGTGATTAGAGGAACTCCTTGATTTAAATAGAAAGACTTAATAAAAATAGGAAACTTTCACATAACAACTTTCATCAAGCTTTCACTTTCACTTAATAAACTAACAACAATAAGCTTTCAAACTGGAATGCAGAAAGGTGCACCGTCCACCCAAATCAGGGCTTGGTTGTCTAACAGAAATGGACGATGTCGAAGATATATCCTCATATTCTCCAAGGCGAACAATACCGTGAGTTCGTCGAGCTGATAAATGGAGTATTTAGCTTCAAGGGCGGATAACGCAGTACACCGCCTCGCACCAACAACCCCAGACATCGAATCATCGCTCTGAACAATAAATTCCTGGTCGTAATCGGGCTTAGAAAAAACGGGAGCGCTTACCAAGGTAGACTTGATTGCGGCCTCTTGCGACGGACTCCACTCGACCCTTCTTTTTTCTTTTTCCTAAGTTCATTCAACACAGCCTCCAGCTGAGCAAAATTCGGTATTAGCTTCCGAAAGAAATTTACCATTCCTACAAACTTGGCCACTCCCTTAAGATTCCTTCGTGGCCGAAATGACTGGATGGCCTACGTTCCACCTTGGTCGATCCTGACTCATTGTTCACAAATTAAGTGCCCTGAAAAGGAAATTTCAGGCTGTGCATACCTAAACTTCGGCGGTTTTACGGTGAAGCCGGCCCCGCGCAGCTGCTCCAATAAATTTTTTAGATGCTCCACATGTTCGTCAAAGCACTCGCTAAAACTACTAGATCTAGGTAGTGGTAGATGAAATGAAATTTCAACCCCACAGCACTCAAAAACCCTCGACAACACCCCACCCCCTGGTCGATAGTCCAAACGGTTGTATTCGTCTAAATTCCAATCCATGATTAAGGCAGTCACAGGTTTGGACATCTGAGCCAACCAAATTTCACAATACGCCTGGTTGAGATCGAGGATGGTAAACATCTTCTCTTCCTGAAACCAGCCGAAACACGAATTGAGATTTGGCAAAGGTATACATTCAAGCATAACACTCAAGAGTATCTGTTTATTTCAACATGGTATTTCATTTTACAGTTTTTAATATTAAATCGCATCATCTTGTATTGCTTCATCCTTCTGTGACGCCTTAAACAGACTTTTGCTGACTAATGTATTGTTTTTATTGTACTGTAAGTGCGTCAACATTATGTAAGGTGCTTCAAGCACGAAAAATGAGTGCATTTCCCATATGCCATCCACATTGAGTGGTGTCTGGTCTCTATCGTCATGACATTTCATTGTACTGCTTTGCCCTTTTATTGTGTTTTTACATGCTTTGCTGACTGATGTGTTGTTATACTGTAACTTTGTCAATTATATGTAATGTGCTTCAGTACGGAAACGGGTACATTCCCTAAACGTCATCTGTAATTAATGATATCTACGTTCTTCTATGCGATACTTTATTTTATATTTTTAACATTAAAGCATACTACTCTGTACAACTTAAACCTTTTGGGTTTTGTTTTATGCATAATTTGCTTCTCTGACTGATGTACTGTTTATACTGTACTATAACTTTCTCGACGCTATGTAACGTGCTTCAAGCACGGAAAACGAGATGGCGCTGCAATTAACTATCCCCTTGTTCTTCTTCGTCTCAACAGAATCATGGCTTGGTCCTTTAAAGGCAAGTTCTTAAAGAAAGGTTAACATTTGCGTTCAGTTTAGCACGCTTAGTTTATTTTATATGATCTTTGGTTTGCCGAATTGTAAACGTTTGATGCTTGTTGACGAATTGTGTAATCTGCGAAGTGGTGAGTTTCATTGGGGCTTGCCTACCGTGTTAGCTATTTTTTTTACTAAATAGTAATCTGCCTTGTCAACTTGCAGTGTGTGTGTGTGTGTGTTGCTAATCGAACTGAATTCAGCCTATCAGTTTTGACAGAGGGTATTCTTAATTTGGTGGTGAATTGCTAAATTTGCTGAAAAATTTTAAAGTAAAGGATGTGATTATTTCCGATGAGGTCTGCAGTAGGGAAAGTCGTAGTTGGGCCGTTTTCTGGAATTGAAATTAAATTGGTTTGTTAGTTTCAATGACATTTGCATTAGAAGTTGCTTGACTCCCATGCCGCAACACTGGGTGGAGCTCAGAAAAGATGCTAGCCATTAGAGGGTTCGACATTTCAGGGAGCGCTGCGAACTTGGCGCGCCAACTGCGGTCGGTTACTGACTTTGCCGTGGCCCCGCCGAATGTCGGAGAAACAGAGGTGAGTGACGCCGTCTCTAACATTCAGAGTGCTTTAAGTGAGCTCTAGTCATTGGTTACTTTTTCTGAAGTTTCGGAGCCTTCTCGCTCTGAGTAGAATGCGGTTCATGACCTGCCCAATGTCACTGTGCCGAAGGCAGATTGTTATTAATTGCAGGGCTGGTGGAAGAATTAATAGGTAGAATGAAGGCGTTGGGAAGTAACGTTAATGAGGCGGAAGCATAACTACAAACGCCTAGTATCGAAATGAAGCACGGTAGTAGTGTTGGCCAAAAAAAAAGTCTAGCTTGGATCGGGCTGTTCGAAAAGTTAATCGATCCGTTTACGGGGTTGTTACCTGACGGGGAAATGTTGTCTGTGGCGTCCGTGGAGGACATTGAACGAACATTGTGTTTGTTTTTAGAATTACAGGACCGGGGATGGGGGCTTTGGGTTTCAGTAACGATCAGTATTACCAGATTATGTGCCCAATTGTTTCCGGGTTATTAGGGAACTTAATGGAGGAGACCGTGAGTAAATTACTTGTCGGTGTGAACACGTTTTCATGCTGCAGAGAAATTACTTTAGTGGTCAGGGAGATGATGAGTTGGAGGACTATGTCAAAAAAGTTCGTACGCGAATAGTGTGCATCGTGTTCAGTGAGCAGGAAATCGTGGCCAACATTCGTCCTGGCGACCGGTTTCGTATAAATTTTTGTGACTGCCAGCGGAACATTCAGCAGTTGGAAAGAGGTGAAGGCGGTTTGTCAGGCCGACGAATTGCGGCAGCGAGATAGGCTACGTGCTGGAGTGCCCTAGCAGAGCCGTCAGAGGGAATGGAGGACGTTGGTTTGATGTTAAGTGCTATAGGTGTCAGCGCAAGGGCCATTTGGCTACGGATTGTGTTCAGCTGGGAGGAGTGAACCGAATAGTACATAAGTGGAAGGGGGTTAAGTGCTATGTAGCTAATCGGGGTGTCATACGTTTTCTTGCTAATCGAGGTGTGTTAAGTTTCCTGGACTTAGTGGCGTCACAGAGGCGGTGAGAGTAGCTGATTCTTGTGAGATGCAATTGAGGGAAATTAAGGTGCGGGATCAGATGTTCACGCGAAAGATAAAGGTTAAGATTGCGCATAATCTGTTAGTTCCCGCGATATTGGAGCGGAATTTATCTACCATATCACCCTTATTCCCAACTGGTTCGGTTTCGGGTTCGATAAACAAAATGCTAAAGGAAGACCCGATAAATGTGCTGTATTCGAAGGCTGTACTACGTGTTTATCCATTTGACGAAAGAGCAGGTTAGTTGTTTTCGGGATTTGTGTTATGTGTTTGGTGACTTCTTATCTGAGCGTCTGGAGGAAGTTAAAGGTGAAGAGTACGAGATAGAATTGACTGATGATATCCCCGTCAGGCTCCCACAGTACAGATTATCCCCTCCCCGTATGAAACAGCTTAAAGTGGCCATCGATGCCATGTTGGTGGAAGGACTTATAAGGCCATCTGAGTCACCATACTCGCCCCCGATATTTTTAGTTGGAAAGCTACAAGGGGGACTGCGACAGGTGGTTATAGACAAATAAGAATGTACACACACCAGATGTATTGAGCAGCATTGGCCGTTAAAGTTTTATTTATAAACAATAGATCTATTTCAATCACATAGTGACCATTTTCAGTGTATCCTTCAAACTATAGAACAAGATCATAAAAACAAATACAAAATGAACTTGAATACAATTTCAAATATAATATACAGACAAAACACATACCAAGCATTGTGAATGCCCTGAATGTAACTGCAACGGCAAACATAAAATTGCAATGTCAAAGTTTGAAATAAGCGCGCTGCTTGCAAAAGACATGCAGCGGCGCTGTAGGGATGGGTGTTATTAACGTCCTCTGTTGCTTAGATATGCCACTAATTTTTATGCACTTGCAATCAAACAGAATAAAAATTAGAATGTATTTTTACACATAAGGTATATAACCTGGATAACAAATAAAATGAAAAATCAGAATACAGAAATATATAAAATATCAGGTAAAACACAAGAGTATGATGCTAAGCGTCTTATGCCGGTTATGGATACTTCTAACGTAGTAAGTTATTTCGATAGGAAAATTTAAAAATATTTTAAAATGAGAAGTACCATGAAGAGTAGTACTCTTTATACATTGATTATAGCTACGCTGCAAAATGTTCAAATGTTGGTCAAGCTTAAAGGACTTAACTGCTGGGTCATCAGTCACTAAATGTACAAACTACTTATGAACTACCTTATACTAAAGACGATAATAACTTCCATGGCAGAGGTGGGATTCGAATCCCCGGGAACGGCCTCGGACATCGGAGTATACCTCCTCAATGCGCTTGGCCACTCAGCCGCGGCTGAGGCATTGAAGCATTTAATTGGAAATTCCTTCCGGAACCAAAATGTTATAGGTCGAATCCCATTCAATAATTAAACATTTAAGAGAGAACTTCCTAGAAGGATCAGTCAGTCACAAATACTCAGAGGCACCTCGCAGCAAACCAAACTCATAATTTTCAGTTCACAAAGCTTAATTAATTCTCAGGCACCAGTCCTATAGAGTAAGTACACACGTAAACAAATACAGTTACTGAACATTTCCAGCGAAACAGTTAACTGACGAAGACCAGATCACGTACTCAGACGACGTCTTCCAGCGTACATTCCCATCGCTCTCGGACGGCTACTCTTGTTCTGAGGCGTTTTGTCCAGTCCCAGAAGACGTCCGTCACGCCAGATACTAGAGACAACGACTCTTTCCGTCTCGACGACCAGCTGGTGACTCCTCGGCGAAGGCGGGAACGAGCAACAGCTCTGCTGCTCTCTAGGCGGCTCCTCGTGGCGCCGTCTATGTCGTGGTTGCGCGCGCTCCTCGTGAAGGACGTAACGGAACATTATTGCCTCGCGTTATCTAAGAATGTCCTTGCTGACCACCATTTTCACAGCATATTATTATCAGAGGCAATATCACTCTAAACTTATCCACTTGGATCGATCGAATTCAAAAGTTCTGCGGCACGCAGGATTCACAATATTACCGAATATTTCCACACTTAGGACAGACAACACACTGAAGCTACTGTGGTTATGTAATACTTATCGCGAAGCGGTTTCTTCTTCAAGTTTAGACATTGGCCATTAAAATTTCTACACCAAGAAGAAATGCAGCTGATAATTGAACAAATATATTATACTAGAAATGACATGTGACTACATTTTCGCGCAATTTAGATGCGTAGATCCTGAGAAATCAGTAGCCGAAACAACCACCTGTGGCTGTAATAACGGGCTTGATACGCCTGGGCATTGAGTGAAACAGAGCTTCTATGGCGTGTACAAGCAGTTTCAACACGATACCACAGTACGAGAGTAGTTACTGGCGTATTATGACGAGCCAGTTCCTCGGCCACCGATGACCAGACGTTTTTATTTGGTGAGCGATGTGGAGAATGTGCTGGCCAGGGCAGCAGTCAAACATTTTCCGTAGGCCCGTACAGGACCTGCAACACTCGGTCGTGCATTATGCTGCTGAAATGTACGGTTTCGCAGGGATCGAAAGAATGGTAGAGCCACGGGTCGTAACATATCTGAAATGTAACGGCCACTGTTCAAACTGCCGTCGATTCGAAAAAGAGGTGTCCGAGACGTGTAACCAATGGCACCCCATACCATAACGCCAGTACGGCGATGACGAATACACGCTTCAAATATGCGTTGACCGCGATGTCGCCAAACACAGTTGCGACCATCATGATGCTGTAAACAGAACCTGGATTCATCCGAAAAAAATGACGTTTCACCATTCGTGCACTCAGGTTCGTCGTTGCGTACACCATCTCAGGTGCTCCTGTCTGTGATGCAGCGTCAAGGATAACCATAGCCATTGTCTCCGAGCTGACAGTCCATGCTGCTGCAAACGTCGGCGAACTGTTCAGGCAGATGGTTGTTGTCTTGCAAATGTCCCCATCTGTTGACTTAGGGATCGATGCGTGGCTGCACGATTCGTTACGGACATGCGGATAAGATGCTTGTCATCTCGACTGCTAGTGATACGAGGCCGTTGGGATACAGCAGGGAGTTCAGTATTGTTCTCCTGAACCCACTGAGTTCATATTCTGCTAACAGTCATTAGATTGCGACCAACGAGAGCAGCAATGTCGCGATGCGATGAACCGTAATAGCGATAGGCTACACTCCGACCTTTATCAAAGTCGGAAACGAGGCATCACGACAACATTTCACCGTGCAACGCCGGTCAACTGCTGTTTGTGAATGAGAAAAATTGCACGTTGTAGTTGTCGCCATCTCGCCTAAGACCATTAACTCCGACATTGGTCAGTTGATAGTTGGAAATATCTTTCCTGGTCCTTATGAGACTACTTTACAGTTGTATGAAGCGGATGATTATTTACGGTCCGCAGACATCCTGATCAGTCACTACCCTGTATGACATCAAGCAACAGTTTGAAGTGTTGGAGGCTTTTTAATGGTGTGTGCAATTAGAGTAACATGGAACCTCTGATACGTCTTGATACGACTCTGAAGGGTGACGCGTATGTTCGCATCTTGAGGAATGGCCTGTATCCATTCGTTTCTATTGTTGATTCCGACGGACTTGGGTAATTTCAGCAGGACAATGCGACACCCCACGTGTCGAGAATTGCTACAGATTGTATCCGGGAACGCCCCCAAGAAATGAACATTATTGAGCATATCTGGATTGCCTTGCACTGGGCTCTACAAAGAGATCTGCATCCCATCATACACTTACAGATTTATGGACAGTCCTTCAGATTGCATGGTGTCATTGCCCTCCATCTCTACTTCACACATTAGTCGAGTCAATGCCACACTTCGCGTTGTAGCACATCTACATGCTCGCTGGGGCCCTACACGATTTTAGGCATGTGCATGATGAAACACGTCCACTGATTGTGTGGTCGTCTCCCATTTTGATTAATTCTTTAACCTAAATTGTTTCTGCACCATTCATGTTATTTATCTGTGTGTTAATTATTTTTTTATCAATTATCAATGCCCCATGTTTATATATGTTTCCCCCATATTTACATATGTTTCCACCTGTGTGATTGAACTTGTGTGTTCATGTGAATGTGGAAGGTTTCATTTAATAAGGAACTGAGTGCCGCGCAATGGCCTACAGTCGCCGCCTCCCGCTTTAGGCCTCGTTTCGCTGTAGTTGAGAACACATAGCTTCGTTTGTCGTCTGTGCGGGCGTCTGCTGGCTACTTGGCAAAATGGCGAGGCGGGCGTGTTCTCAGTGTCTTGGACAAAAGACATGACAGGAGACCTCTCTGAGAGCGGTTGTAGAGGGAATTGTCTTGGCCAGGTAGCAAGTGTTGGTAAACACTAGTCTCTGAACGCACTCTGCGTCGCTTTTAGCGCGCTCTAAATCTGGTGTATGGCGGCCGGAGGTTTTTCCTAGGTATTAGAGTATTAGTCAAAACTCTTCATTCTGGCTCCGACGACAGTGGAAGTAAATACTGTGTCGAATCATGCTGAGGGGAAGGCATGTTGTTAGATCTTTACTTTTTTTGTGATCAGGCAGTCTTGGTTTTTCCGTGATTCTTGAGTAATTCATTCGCTATGAGAGGCAAAGTGTTTCTTAATTTTCAGAACTCGAGTAAATTCAGTGTAAATATATTATTTGTATTTTCATTCCAGTGATGATTGTGTGTCCTGTTTTGCTCAAGTTAGAATACACATGTGTGGCCTTCAGCCTTAGCGTAAACTTAGAGTGTTTGAATTTGCTTGCTGTTTTTAACTGACTTCACATCATTACTGCGTCCGCGAGTATGCTAAATATTACTCAGATTTTCTCAGACTATCATATATTGTATGATAAGTTTACCTTGTATTTGTGATGTGATTCCATCTTTCCTGTTTTGTATGACCACGTGCAGTCGGTAGTTCGGCTTTCAGCCATGCTTTAGTTAAAACTAGTTTTCTTCTATACAAATTATCGGGTGTGCTTTTCTCGCTTAATCTAAATTAATTCCTGTTTGTAAATGCTACGAAATACAGCAGGGTCACACACTATGTGGTACTTATGAATAGTGAGCCACTGACTCCCTTAACATGAGTTCGTTAAGTGAAAATTGTACTTAAAATTAGTGATAAAGACCCCTGTCATCTTGTCAAGACGCTGCTGACGCCTTGTTTCGCCGCTGCTTTCAAGTATTCCCAGAGAGTAATGTACTACCTAGCTTTATGCGTGTGTCTGTGAATGAATGAATGTGCTTTCAATTTCCTCCCACGTTAACTCCATATTCATAAAGGGCAGAAACAATTTTAATACGGACAGTAATTATATGATTTAATCCACTTTTGTACAAGGTGTGTGCTTAATTTGGTCTCCCCACATTTATTTGCTTGTTATTTTTCTGAATAAATTATGATTTTAAAGTATCAAACCTCTGCTTTATGATTTCACGCTCCCTGTCCCATGTTTAATTATCTATTTTTAACATTGATTTTGTGTTTGTTAAAACGTTGGCTGCTCCCTTAGGGAGTGGGAAATTATATAAATTTCCGCTGCGCATGTACTGTGGCCACTAATATAGTAATTTAGAGTAGCAGTGAGCGTTTAACTTATATTTGCAGGTCTCAACTGTCTGAGATCTTGCTTATCTTAATAACAGGCTATTTTCAACATGTCTCTTTGGCAAACAATTGGTACATTATCACCTGCACAATCATACGATTGACTGACGTGACATGGCTATGTTAAAGACGGTGGTTGAGTTGATCCTGTACATTAGCAATTACTAACGGGTATGTGCCTGTGATCGGCCACAACGAAACCTTGCAAACGTCGTGGAAGCAAAGGTTCTTGGTGCCACAATGAAACAGGTACTTCGTTTGTTTGGATGCCATCTCACAACGGTATGAACTATCGTACTAGAGTTTCCGCTCCAGTTGTCACAGTGTAAAAATGTCCGAACTTTTGTGTCCCAGCCTCGTCGTAGGTGTCGGTGGCCGAGCGGAATGAGACCGACACGCTGGTGCAGGTACGGAGGGGAGCAGCCAGAAACTATAAACACTCGAGTAAATTAGAAAGAGATATATATTGCACAGAATGAAACAATACTTAACTTTTACATAGTACTGCAGAATGTTGATACATAGTTATTAGAGGCCTGCCTAGTGCCTGTACAATAGCAAAGTCTTCACTGGTGCCTATCTGATTACGAAGGTCCTAACTCGTTGCTATCTCAGTCCGAAGTGGCCGATGTCCTTCAGTGGTGGCCACGAGCGGCGTTGTCGCAGAGGGCGCTCGTGGCTGTCGTCGTGAGAACGCCGCGCCGTGCGTGCATGGCGGCGCGCGGCGAAAGTAAGTGGCGCGCACTTTGTACTTGTGCGACACCACACCCCTCCCCCCCAAACCGCCGCGCCGTCGTGGCGTAGGGCTGAGGGCCACGGCGACGGCACTGGGTGGAGGGCCTGGGCGGGGGCGTTACTGGTGGGACGGGCGTCGTAGCTGAGGCCGGGATCGAGACGCCGTCCGCGCCCCGGCATCTGCCTTGAGATCCTCCAGGGAACCCGCCGAAACCTGGGGAAGGGCGCCCGCCCCCGCCCAGAGGGAGCAGGTCATCTTCTTCTGAGGTGCGTGGCCCAGGCGGCGGCGGCACGCACGGTCCCGGAGTCCCTCTCGGTGACGCTGTCATCTGCGGCGGCGACAGTGGCGGCGTCGCGTCGATCTCCATCGGGACGATCTCGTAGTCCGGGGACGCTGGACCCGTTGACGAACGATGTGTTTGTGCTCCCTGGCGGTGAACTGGGTCTGGAATCAAGAAACCGGAGACAGGATCGCACGGCCTGTGCAGGCGCAATTGGTTTGCGTGGCGCCGCAGCTCCGACCCTGTGGAAGAACGTACAACAAACATATTGCGCCCGAGCACGCGCTGAATGATGCCCGGCATCCATTTCTTCTTGTTTCCAGCAAACACCCTGTACAGCACCGGCGTAGAAACCTGAAAACGCGTAGCGCCATACGAACCGACTCGGTGCGTGGGAGGCTGCAGCAGGTGAAGGAGAGTGCGGTGACGGCGGCCGTGTAGCAGCTCGGCAGGAGACGGGCCGTCACGTGGCATGCACCGATACGTAGACAGGAAAATTTGAAGAGCTTGCTGCCTGGAGTGCTGACCTTTCATCTTTTCCATGTGTGACTTGAATGTTCGAACGAAACGTTCTGCTTCACCATTGGACTGAGGGTGAAAAGGTGCAGTGGTAATATGCTGAATGCCATTCACACGACAAAACTGTTGAAATTCCGCACTAACAAACTGAGGTCCATTGTCACTGACGATAGTTTCAGGCAAGCCTTCGATGCAAAACACTGATGTTAAGGCACTGATTGTACTAGACGCCGTCGTTGAGTTCATGGCAATCACAAAAGGAAACTTGCTGAAAGCGTCTACAACAATTAACCATCGCGTATTCCAGAAAGGTCCGGCAAAGTCAATGTGTAAACGTTGCTATGGTCCCTTGGGGTGTGGCCAGTCTGAAAAACGTTGCGGAGGAGCCGCCTGATGCTCCGCACAAACAGTACACTGTGACGTCATGTTCTCTATCTGAGCGTCCATACCAACCCAGGTACAATGACGTCTGGCCAGTTGCTTTGTCCTAACAATACCCCAATGTCCTTGATGCAGGAGGCGTAACACTTCTCGTTGCAGGGAACGAGGAACAATCACTCTTGCTTGGTCGTTGTCGGTATGCAACAACAGTACACCCTGACTTAAAGATAATGCATGACGTTGTGCAAAATAACGTCGAACCAGAGGCCTATCAATGTCTTTGGCTCTGGCAGGCCACCCTGAGCGAACAAAACGTGCTACCACACTTAAGTCTACATCCGCAGCTGTTTCCTGTGCAACCCGACGAGAGTTCAAAGGGAAATCTGCGACAGCGGAAGCATCTCTGGAGTCTATCTGACAACATGCCATTTCTGAAGAATCAAACGACACATCCTGGCCAACCGGAAGTCGGGAAAGTGTGTCCGCGTTAGCATGTTTAGTGGTAGGTCGGTACAAAATCTCATACTGATAATTAGACAATATCAAGGACCATCTCTGAAGCTTTTGTGCCGTACGTGGCGGAATCGGCTTTGTGGGTGAGAACAACGACGTGAGAGGCTTGTGGTCTGTCAACAAATAGAATTTTCTGCCATAGAGATAATGATGAAACTTTGTGACGCCGTAAATGATTGCTAAAGCCTCCTTTTCTATCTGACTGTAATTCTGTTGCGTCGGCGTCAGTAGCTTGGATGCAAAAGCAATAGGACGATCGTGACATCCAATACGATGTGAGATTACAGCGCCCAGACCGTACGACGAGGCGTCAACTGCTAACACTACAGGCTTCTGTGGGTCAAAGGGAATCAAACATGCATCACTGAGTAGTGCAGACTTTAGTTTGTCAAAGGCAACCTGACAATCTTTAGACCATACAAAAGGAACATTCTTCCTACGTAAGTGATGCAGTGGAGCTGCAATCTGAGAGGCATTGGGAATAAACCTGAAATAATAGTTCAGCTTCCCCATTACTGCTTGCAATTCATGCACATTCTTAGGAGGAGGCAAGTCTTTGATTGCTCGAAGATGTGACTGTAAGGGATGAATTCCTTGGGCATTAATCACATGGCCTACGTACTCTATTTCAGTCTGAAAAAACGAACACTTTGCTTTATTGCAACGTAGACCTGCTGCAGTCAAAACTTTGAAAAGGCACTCCAGGTTTGCTAAATGTTCTTCAACTGTACGTCCGGATACCACAATGTCATCTAAATAGTTCGAGCAACAAGGTACCGAAACTGTCAGCTGTTCCAAAAAACGCTGAAAAATAGCAGGGGCGGAAGAACTGCCAAAGGGTAGGCGTTGAAATTGAAAAAGGCCCATGTGAGTATTAATGACGAAAAATTTTTTTGACTCGTCATCAAGCGGAATTTGTAAGTATGCCTCTGCTAAATCAATCTTGGAAAAGAAGCGAGACTGTCCTAATTTGTCCATCAGTTCGTCAGGTCTGGGCAGGGGGTAAGTGTCTACAATTGTTTGACTGTTGACAGTTGATTTGAAGTCCGCACAGAGACGAAGTTTTCCTGACGGCTTGGGTATAATTACTATAGGCGAGGCCCACTGACTCGCAGAAACAGGAGAAATCACCCCACTATCTTGCCAACGTTTAAGTTCTTCGGCAACTGTATCACGCAAGGCCATAGGCACTGGTCTAGCTTTACGAAATTTTGGAACTGCAGATTCTTTTAAAGTTACATGTGCCACGAAGTCTTTTGCACAACCTAGTTCCGGCGAAAACAGGTCACTATATTTGTCACACAATGCATTGATTTTATCCTGAGGCACTATTGACGAAATTTGAAGCACATCTCTTTGAATTGATAAACCAAACAAGTCAAAAGCATCTAGTCCAAAAATGTTCTGTGTCGATTTGGCCTGAAGAACTACAAAAGCAATTGTTTTTGTTACACCTTGAAAAGAGGCGGGCAGGCTACACGTTCCTAGCACGGGAATATTTTGACCTGTGTACGCTGTTAACACTTGTTGACACGGCGACAATTTTGGCGAACCCAGAAGTTCATATGTGTCTTTATTTATTAATGTAACAGCGGAACCAGTATCAAGCTGAAAGTGCACAGTCTCATTTTCTATAGAGAGAGTAACAAACAGCTTGTGCTTCTGGCGCACGACCGGTGCGCGAATGTGGGCAACGTCTAATACATATTGTTTTCTGCGCTTGCGCGGGTTGCGTGCGGTGGGAAGCGGCGCATACTCGGCACACAGCGGATTAACCACACTGTCACTAGATGACACTACCGCCGGATCGGCGTCCGCGCAATGCGAGGCTACTGCACTAAAATTACTTTGAGTAGCTACACCAATTCTACTGTCACTAGCTACACAGTACTGGGCACTATTACAATTAGAAGTTGCAGAAGGCACTATTTTCACTACAGGAATGCACTGTTCATAGTCATTTTGCGTGTCCCAAACCCTTTTCCGTCGCACTGTTTTACGCGCTCGTCGGCGCTTGCTACGTGGTGCACTATATAGTTTTGCCATAGGCGAGGAACTACTTTCTTGCAATTGAGAACCAACTAAAGCACTGTTCAATTCCACAGCCCGTATAACATTTACAGAATGAACTGTTCTCGCACTCTGCGAAGCACTGTTTCTAACGGTACCGTTCTTTGAGTTTTTAATTTGCATACACACAGACTGTACATGTCCTGATTTGCCACATTGATAACAGGTTGCGTTGCGACTAGGGCAATGAGCACGCTTGTGGCGAGACACACACTGGGGGCAAGATTTACGTACATTTTTCTGAAATGAGCGTTGGCGCCCGTTATTCAAATCACTGTCTCTAACACGACGGGGCGACCTTTGTGTCGCACTTTTACACTGGCTACTGTTCACTGTCTGTTCAGCACGGCCTGTACTATTGTAAGAATCACTAGTGCTACACTGAGAACTACGGCTAGGAAAGCGTCCGTTACGGCGCACTGAATTTACACTGTGGCTTTGCATTTCTACATCTGCTAAGTCAAAAGTATCATGCGCTTCTATAAGCTGCAGTACACTGTCTAATGAGGGGTCAGACTGTTTCAGAATTGCTGCTCTAATTCTGGGGTCCTGAATATTCTGCGTAATCGCATCCCTCAACATCACGTCACTATACGAAAGTCCACAAGAGCAAGTAAATTTACATTGGCGGGTTAAGCCCTTCAATTCCGTAATCCACTCTTGGTGTGACTGCTGCGGTAATTTTTTAAGTCTAAAAAATCGGTACCGTGCAGCGGCTACAAGAACTTTTCTCTCATAATGAGCATTTAGTGCCTCTACTATTTGTTCAAAGTCTACATCACGAGGAGATTCTTGCGGGAATAGTTTCTGCAGTAATACGAAGGTTTTGGGGCCCACCACAGATAATAGCAGATGCTTCACTTTCTGACCTGTAATTTGATGAGCCGCGACGAGTTCTTGAAACTGTGCGAAGTAGTCGCTCCATTCTTCCTCACGTTCGTTGTACTGGCGGAACGTCGGAAGCGGTGCGGCGGCAGGTGTGGGCTGCTGATGCGACGGCTGTTGTTGTTGGTTAGCTGCCTGCGCTGTGAGCTGGGACACAGCCTGGAGGAGCTGGGTTATTTGCGCCGTCTGTAACTGAATAATTTCCATTAAGTTTGGGTTCGGGGTAGAGGCCATGCTGACCGATTAGGCGCCGCGTATACAAGTAACTTATAACCAAAACACAAATGCAATATGAAAGAGGACGCTCTGCAACAAAAAAGTCCACAAAATACGTAACAGAATATGTTCCCCCAAAAATCTTATAATAAGGGTGGGTGGGCGGGAGCAATTTCTGTGTGCTCCGACTGCTGCTGTCTGGCTGCTGCAAGAGAGCTGGTCCAAGGTTCTATCACTCCTCGTCGCCACTTTTGTGTCCCAGCCTCGTCGTAGGTGTCGGTGGCCGAGCGGAATGAGACCGACACGCTGGTGCAGGTACGGAGGGGAGCAGCCAGAAACTATAAACACTCGAGTAAATTAGAAAGAGATATATATTGCACAGAATGAAACAATACTTAACTTTTACATAGTACTGCAGAATGTTGATACATAGTTATTAGAGGCCTGCCTAGTGCCTGTACAATAGCAAAGTCTTCACTGGTGCCTATCTGATTACGAAGGTCCTAACTCGTTGCTATCTCAGTCCGAAGTGGCCGATGTCCTTCAGTGGTGGCCACGAGCGGCGTTGTCGCAGAGGGCGCTCGTGGCTGTCGTCGTGAGAACGCCGCGCCGTGCGTGCATGGCGGCGCGCGGCGAAAGTAAGTGGCGCGCACTTTGTACTTGTGCGACACCACACGAACGACATGTTTCGGGCCTAGATTAGCCCATTCTCAAGTTCTAAAAGGAGAAAGCCAAGGAAAAAGTAAATTAAAACGAAATCACTAAAACCTTAAATACGAACCATGTCATTATAACCAAGTGTGTTCATCCTAGACAGGCTTACCTTGAATTCTAAAATATATCTGCCCTAAGGCAACGTCACTCGCAAAATGTTTGCGGATTATGCGAATTGTTAACAGATAAAGATTCCTCACCGTAAAACATGTTTCTAGTTGGAGGCACAGTTGTGGACTGCTAACTGTCTGCTCTGCTATGTTAGAGATAGTCCAAACGCTACCCACTACCAAAGATAAACCTACCGTATTGCTACTATCGAACGTAACCCCCCCCCCCCGTGACCGAACGTCGCCGCAAAACAGCTGTGCGCACTAATGACACTAATGCGCCCAGGTGCAATGTGCGTGCTGGTCTCCTACAAGGGTTCGAGTTCTCCCTTATCATAAGTTAGTGTCAGTAGTTTGTAAGCAGAGGGACTAATGACCGACCTAGTTACATCCCTTACATTTACAAACATTATATTACATGACCCCATGAACTGAACAATCCAATTACTTCAGACGTACACATTTTCCCACAGACTTTCCAGTTTGCAGTCCATCATTTCCGTAATGTCATTAATCCGTCTTATCCTTTGTTACATTCTTCTCCATGTGCCTTCAGTCTTCCCAAGAATTAACGTTTTTCCTACGAAGAGAATCTTCTCATATCCTCACCAAAGATTGTAGTATTATATCCGCCAGCGTACAAGCCGTTTTTATTTACTTAACAGCTCCTCCTTTCGTTCTATTTGCGGACCCCTAAGGACTTTCCGACAATGCCAGACTCCATCTATTCTACATACATCATAACTGCGATGACCATAGATAGCCCTTGACATACATGTCTTTGTGTTTCTTTTCTACTCTTTGGCTTTCTGCCAAGAGAATACAACATGAGAGCCGATTTAAATGGAGACAGAGTGCATAGAATGCGAAGAATCAATAAATTAGAACATCCCAAATGGTACAGAATGTTGTTTTATGTTCATATAGTCAAACAGAGGATGGTCGAATAATGTGTATACGTTAGTTGTTCGTATCATTCTACCACTCTCTGTTTGACTACATAAAGATGCGTAAACATTATGCTGCATGATTTAGGAGGTTCTACTTTATTGGTATACAGGATGTCCCATTTATCTTCACCACACTAAATTCGTGTTTGTTCAGGTCCAAATTACAAAATGTTTCATGCAAATGTTCTTTACCGTCAAGGGGACATCAATCGGCATGACTGCCTTCTTTGTGGCTTTGCTTTTTACAAATATATGAACAGCGCCACATTGGCTTTAAGAACAGCCACAAACCTTCAAGAAACAGATTTGTTTCCAACAGAACGTTATCCATTCACGTGCCAAAACATCCACAACTAACGATGTTGGAGCTGTTAATGTAGTATTCACAGTTGCCCCTTCCTAATCATTTATGTTGAGGCACGTCAATTTTGGTCTCCAGGAAGAAGTATACCTTTTTGATGCTTTACTAAGGACGCTTTGGTTCATTATCGTTTTGGAAAATGGCAGTGTATGATAGTAATATGTTAGTTATAGTAAGCTCTTTTTGGCATTCATTACGAAAATTCATTTACTGTTACCTGATAAGTGAGGGAAATGATTAAAACAGTTGAATAAAATTATATAAACGTTTAAATCATGCTGGAACCTCTCCTATGCTTCACAGGTGGAAACATGCATACCGCATGCCGGGGTGATGCCGGGGATGATTTTGGGTGTTTGATATATAAATTCGGTTGTTTATTGGAAGGAATATAAACAATGATTCATTGCACCATGCCATATATTTCAAGCCTTGGTTTTACGACCGTAGTACTACTCCCTTCACAGCTTTGAATTGCCTTCGGTTATTAAGGGCTTAGCAACTGAGTCCTTCCATGAATGATAAATTGGAGTCATATTGTTTCGTTTTCGGAATGGTACCATTCAAGTGAACGTTGAATTTTGCAGTTGCTTTGGCCGTGACTGCGTTATGTTTGTGACTACTTAATACGCGGTCGTTAAGGTCTCCTCCACTGTTGCTCTTCGTCAATAATGTTGTACCTTCTTTAGTGTACCGTCTCGTTACCGATGACATTGTCACCAGTGAAACATTAGAGTACATATGTCTTTGTTACAAATACTCGCACTAACTGGACAGAATCAGTTTGGCATCTTTGTAAGTCTACGAGATCACGCATTTCACCGGTCATTTGTGTTGACCGTCTGAGAAAACACTGTATGATTTACCGGAAGGTACATCGGATGTGCACTGCGGTTACGTCTCACTGACAACACGAGCATGTTGTTTCAAGACGATGTAGATTGCTGCTTGTATTTTGTCCACCCACTTAACCTTGATTGATCAAATGTTCAAACGTTTCTAAAGCTGTGAGAGACCAAATAGCAGTGGTCATCATTGCCTAGACATACGAACTACTCAAACTAACGTATGTTAAGGACATCACACATAGCCTTGCTTGAGGGAAGACTCGGACCTCCGACGGGGAACAGACACGCACTTCGTAACACATCCACTCTCGTGCGGCCTCCTTTACCTCACGAAGCACATGTCGTAAAGCAATGTAATTGTGTAGGTTAATTAATCAGTGAATGATGTCTATAGAACTAGTTGCAAATATAGGAGAATAATAAGAGTTATAAAAAAAAGTCGTGCAGGTGTGGCATTTTTTATTTACACATCCCAAGTGTATATGAAGATATACCTCCGAATTGTTCCTCATAAAACGATATAATTTCTTGGGCGCATTAACTGACATGTGTTGCAAGAACGCCCTTCTATTGACTAAACCTCTCTTGAAAGTTTAGGGGGTGTGCAGATTTAGCGACCCACATTGTCCGTCCGAGATATGAAAATTAAGCTGTCTCGTCTTTGAGTCAGGCTTGTGAGCCAACGTGTTGGCATTTCACCTACCTGTTTTGTAGGAAATCCTGACGCTGACGTAGTCCCTTCACAGTCTAGAGTATTGGTGGAAGTGCTATTAATAAATTAATGCTTGTTTAACAGAGTTTAGTGACATACGGACTAGGTGTCAAGATGAGTTAGTACTGATCATTTGATTGTCTTTAACCCTTTGAGCGCTGCAGACGGGATATCCCGCAGCGCTCCACCGGGCCGTGGGGCCGACGGACGTGGTTTGCCGCGGCAGCGGTATTTCCAGCGGGCCCTGCAGGCGGCATTCCCCGCGCGGCCTGGCAGGTATCTGGGCGCTAATGCCGGCTTACACCGCGGCCGGTCCCTCTGCCTGCGGGTCTGCGGACGTGAACAGCCGCAGGACTGCGTGTCGGCACAGACAAATATCCAATCTGTGCTGACAGACACAGACTGGTTGCTTCAAAATTTTCTGACATAGGATGCAAAAATAAATACTTAGTGTAAATTTGTGAATTTTTCTGTAACTTCTTGTAGATATTAAACCTTAGATATTTGTAACTAAACAAAAATTCTGGCATTATTATTTCTAGAATATTCTGACCTGGTTTGCGGTATGAAATATTTATTTAAATGGCGACTAGTGTCGAGCGAAGCCCAAAGACTGTGACAATCACATTACAGTTATCCATATCCGATGATTTTATTAACGTCTAAAATGTGGTTGTCACATTTCTTTTTTACATGGTTGTTTGAAACTGGGCTTCGACCGAAACTAGTCGCCCTTTAAATAAATATCTTTTACCGCAACTGAGGCTACAGTTTTCTAGTGATATTTAGTAACGGGTTGCTGTTCTATTTTTCCACGACATTGTATTTGTGAAAAAAATTATAGGTCTAGACATACATCTCCTTATGATAAGCAGAAATTATTCAGACGTAAATATAAGTACTAAGAAACCTCGATTTGATTTATCGTTGCTTGCAGACAATTAATTGGGTTTACGTAAATGTATTCGCAAATTTGGAAAAGGCGTCTTGCCACAATTTGGTTAGTAACACAAACTCGCCCGTTTGTGAAGCACAAAACGTCATTAGGAATTAAAGGTGACGATTAATTAGGTTGTTTGAAACTTGAATATTTCCTTACCTAATTCTTAAGCAAAAGTTGTACATCATCGATTATTTCTACTGTACAATAACAATTGCGTCCTGTATAAAAGGAATTCAGTAATGTTGAATATTGTGTTTTTAAGTTTCCCTATGGATAATTTGTTGGATTAATACTCTTAAAATATAGTGGTTAGATTCAAAAGTGTGACTCGGCTTCCAAATGCTTTCGTCGAAAGTAGTTTGCGCGAGAATTACTGCGCTAGTACAGAAGAAAGTCAGCGCTTAGTCGTTACGGATTCTAGAGCGTTTGAATCGCAAGTTGCGTACAAAAATCAGATAATTAAGTACCAGTACGCCAAATAAAATTCAGATGTATATAAAGACCTTATGAAAGCCTTCGATGAAGAGTGTCATTCCATGTCAGCTCACATATCATTCCCTGTTCGACCATCGCAGATTTTGTTGAAATTTTATATGAAAATTCGCTGAAATTTCTCTTGCCAACCTATTAAGTTTTACGTTTCATGAGCAGCAAGCAGATAGAACCCAAAATTTACACTTTTCTCACGCCGTGATTTACGCGTTTACATTTGATTCAAATCATCTAGCATTGTTGGCCTGCATTGGTTGACCATTTAAATTTTGTTTGCAGTTAAAATAATGTTCTATCTAATAAGCCCAGTTTGGAAAGCTTTATAAAACAAAAATAAGGTTGAAACTACCGCATTTTTAACCTTTCTAATATCTCCAACTTTTACACTTAATTTATTTAATATTGGAAAGCGGCACATAAACGAAGCTTCATGTTTCAGAACCTTGTAGTTAGTTAGTCCCTAAGATACAACGCGTCAACTGTTGAAGTTTTTTGGGTCGCCAATTTTTAAAGCAACTTTGTTTACACTTTTATGATTGTTTATAGCACGTAACATTTTTTTCCATATTATTCCTATGAAAACGCATACATTTGTACACGATGGCCAAATTTCAAATTTATCATCGAAATATTTCCCGAGTTATAACAGCTCAAAGTCACCAGGAATTCACGCTCGCCCTTCGCAAAATTGCGCATGGCGTCAAACAAATGATTATAACTAGTCCAGTATTGCTTCAACGAATCTTAAAATCTATCATTATCGATTGATTGGCGACATGTTCGAATGTTCACATAAATTTTTCCGTCATGGTAGAGGAGAAAGATATTCGGAAATTATGCGATTTGACACGGAATGACCCAGGGTCTACACGTTTGTAGCGTAAGGAGTTTCAGTGTACATTGTCTGTCTGGCAATTATTTAAAGATTCAAAGTTAAGGAATAAGTATCCAGATATTCTATTTATTTCTGACGTCAGCAAGCACACAGCGAGACTGCCGCGGCCGTCCTGGTTCCAGAAATACTCCGGCCAGGGCGAGGACGGCCAGGCGGAGAGCTCAGGCACACACAACAGGCCGCGGAGACGGCGGCCACGCAGGTAGGCGGATTAGGCGGCCGCCGGGGCAGGCTTGACTCGGCCAGCCGGACGCGCAGGTGCAGCACTCAAAGGGTTAATATTGTTCGAATACATAGATACATTAATTACGTCTTTTAACGAAATTTACGAATACTTCCGTAGATGTACGAAGTTTGTAGGAGTTCTCGGCTGCACCCGCGGTAGTTAGTCGGCGTTAGGTATTAACTTGGAACTCTCTCATAGGAACCATGCTCTCAATTCAGCCGTAAAGTTATAATTGTTAATTTCAAAGGCATTGAACAGTCTGGTGTGGTTTGTAATATAGCCCCATAATTGGCAACCCGGATTTTATTTAGACGAAATACCTACCCGTAACAAATTACAATTCTCTTGAAGATGTTAGATTCGCGCCATACTCTTACTAATTCCCCTGCTTAGAGGCGCGGCGGCAGCAATGAATGATCCCTCAGAAGCGTCGCTCTGGAGATTTCGCTACCCCACCTCTTCTACCAACGTGCGTTTCTGCCGTGAGACACTACAACGCCCCTTACTGTCAAAAACCTGCCTAGACTTTCCTAACTGAATACGTATTTGCCTCCTAATAAATTAATGCAACAAAATAAAATAAAAGTGTTATCTACATATAGGATCCCTTACAATGTAATTGCCCAAAGGTAAGTGTATTAAAGCAATAAACTGCTACGTTGTGGCTGATGCCACAGTTATAGTGCTTGAACAAGTGATAGATAGAAATCGATCATTTTTTGTTGTTTCATGTATCTTGCAGGAGGTATCAGCGAGAACAATATTTGTAAAAGTTTGAAATTAACTTTAAAATTTGTTGCGCGTCACTAGAGGATCTCATACTGGAAGAATAAATTGCAAGTATTCTCCATCCACATGATAAAACTTTACAACCACTATCACCACCCCTTTTATCATACATCGAAGTGGATAGCATAGAAATGAGAAACTGACCAACAACTTTTCGAGTATTGCAAACTGAAACACAGTTTATTATCATCTGAAGAAATGATTACATTTCAGACATCCCGGTTCACCACGTGTCCTGTTGCCTAACAGGTACAAGTTCCGCTGTTGGCCCTAGTAAATTGTTCCATACATAAAGCTTTGTGTTTTCTACAAATGTTTGTATTTCTCCCAGACGCGTTACGACTTCTATTTTAAAGGCATCTTCCTTGGTATCTACAAGTAAATTTTTTATGAGACGTACTGTTTACAGATTATAAACAGTAAACGTATTTTTATTTATCTATTTTTTCATGAATTTTATTTTATTTATTTATTTTTATTTATTTATTTACATAAGGGAAAAGGTTGTTACATTTTCGTTGTCTTTTCAGCTGTCGTTTCCTCTATTTGAACAATGCCACATATTGCACATTGCATAACTAACAGAGGCCACATTTTGCCCATTGTAGAAGTTGACCAAATGGAGGAAATAGCAGAATATAGGAAGACGATAGAGGTTCTTAAAATGTGGTGCTATAGAAGAATACTTGAGATTAGGTGGGTGGATCGCGTATCTAATGAGGATGTACTAAACAGCATTGGGGAGAAAAGGATTTTCTGGAATACCTTGACTAAAAGAAGGGATCGTTTGGTAGGACACATTCTTAGACATCAGGGAATCGTGAATTTAGTATTGGGGGGAAGTGTTTGGGGGTAAAAACTGCAGAGGAAGATCAAGAGATGGATACAGTAAACAGATGGTTGCTGTTCTTATGTGGAGATGAAGAGGTTCGCTCAGGATAGAGTAGGGTGGTGAGCTGCATCACACCAGTCTCCGGAATGAATACCACAACACACAGCTGAAAAGACAACTTCTTCCCTTATGTACAAAAGTATTTGAACTCTTTGTATTCTGGAAACAATAAATCTCATAAAATTATATAATTTTAGATCCAACTTAAGGTTCCTTTAAAATAAAAGGTGAAACGCGTCTAGTAAAAACAAAATCAGTTGCAGCAAACACAAGGCGTTTTCTCACCTTCATAAACAAGGAATTTCGGCACCTGCTGCGGATGATGTCCACTCAAACAATTCAAACAAACTCGTTCGGTACATGACTGCGTCAAAGCTTTTAAGTCGCAAATAGCGTCTTCCAGTAGACCTATCCATGCAGCAATCACTTCGTTCCACATTTCATCGATTGTGGCTAGCATTTTGTGACTGCGGCCTCCGGCCCTTCACCATATCCGACATATTTTCCAGTAGTGACAAGTCAGGTAATCAGAAGGCACCAGATCAAGCAGTAACGTCTGGTCTGCGTTCACGTTGGTCAGACTGGTCGCAGTTCCCTGGACACACACACCATACGTGATTTTTGGCTGTCCGCCATAACACCCTACAGCATAAGGCCTGGAGCTGACACTGTCTGTCTTGTGCCATGTCTGTAGGACCGCTCCCCCTTTCTGCGGAAAACCAAACTTCGGACTACATTTTGAAAAACAAACAGGTCGTATATTTATCCTAAAAAATATCTGATAGTGATGGTGTGTTGCACTGCTGCACTCTTGGCGACAGAGTTGCTGGGGGTACAAAAATGTATCCTGCAGTGGCATTCGGATGCAGTGTTGACCTTCTAGGCGGAGGAGGAAGACTACGTCCAGACCCATTTTCATCATCTACTACGGCCTTCTCTGAACCGTTCTGCACACTCGCGTTGGGGCACTGCCGAAACACTTCGTTCGATACCAGCAGTAATTTAAGTATTACACACACCACAATCCCCTTTGCCAATAACGCACCCTTGCCTCATGTAGTAGATGAGAAATTTATTAATTACAATCTTTTTTTAATATTTGACGTAGAACTCTGAATGATTTTACCAACTAAAATTATTATAAAAGCATCAGATATTATTACAACAGGATTATACTAAAATTTAAATGTAGGAGCTTTTTAATTATTCACTTAGGGTTGTAGTTAATTATAACATTTTGTTTGAATCCAGGTGGTATTGGAGATGAGACGCATTACAAAATCAGAAAATTTCAGGGAAGAGCACGTGCTGTGAGATTACAGTGGTCACGAATCATTAACACACCCCCCCTCTCGCTCCCAACCCCAGCAAAGAAAAACAAATGTGAAACGCAAGTTTACGAATATTCGTAAGTGATACTTATTGAAAGTCGAAAAATCATTGAGGCTTTTTTTTTTTTTTTTTTTTTTTTTTTTTTTTTTTTTTTTTTTTTTTTTTTTTTTTTTTTTTGGAATAAACGGGGACTGATAAATGTTAAAATGTTTGTAAAGTTATTGGATCAAACTGATGTCATAGTCTGCAGACTTAAAGCCTACATAAACCAACTTACCCTAAGAAGAACAAACGCACATATGGCAGCGGAAAGATTCGAACCTCTGACGGAAATGACCACAGAAATGCGTAGCATGTGGCTGTTCCAAGTGGGTCATGTACTAACAGATGATTTACAATGTAATGAAATACGAAGTGACCTCAAAACAGCTAAAGAAATTTCCCAAAAAGCAGACTGATAACCACAATAAAGAAACAAAATTCACAATATGGAAAGCAAACTCGACATTGAAGAATATTTGGTAAAACTAATTTCATCCCAATTTGGAGAAATAAATACATACTTCTGCCTACAATACCTGAAATTTTTGCAGAAGGGACATTTACTTATGGCAATAATAGAGCAAATTTTTCTATAAATAAAAGGCCGAATGTGAAAGAAGCAGGCAACATGTGACCAAACGAAACACCAAAGCTGAAAAAACACTATAAACGGGGGGAATAACATGTACAATGCACAAAAAAGTAATACAATTGAGAAACAACACAAATTTGAGAAATAAAAAAATTTAAAAACCACATAATTAAAAAAAAAAAAAAAAAGAAAAAAAACTCACCAGGATTCAAACAAGTTGGCAAAATCGTTGAGATTGGTTGAAATAAAAGTAATGGTAGAATGCATAACCGAAACTGCATGAAACGTAGCAACGAAATGGAGACAAAAATAAGAAATAACTTGGAAAACGAAATACAAATTCTTAAAATTTGCACCTTCAAGCGCGAAATAGTCAAGAAACGTCGAGTTTGGCAGAAATAAATAAAAGAATGAAAGAAAATAGTACCGGAATTACCAAAACATACCAACGAAATTAGCAATCAATGAAGCCGTCGGTAGAAATAACTAGTTGTGACTAGGCATGCAAACGATACATCGAAATTTTGCATACATCAATGTTTTGTCAATAAGCACATCGCCGATGCATTGACGACAGAAGACTATATCTATCGACATTGTTCAACAACGGAATGTTTGATTAGTTGTTCAGTGACATTACAGACGACGTCGCTATTTTCATTCTTCTCTGGCGTCGGTCACATTTTCTTTTATGTCGAAGTTTGATGGTTAATCAGATATTTTGGCCAGCACGGGCGGCTGGCATTGCCGAAGTTTCACACTCCAACAGCAGTGGACTCGAAACTTTGACTGTGTTACCCAGTCAGACTTCGATATCGTGCTGTCAAAACGTAGAACTTCAAACAAACGTCAGTCGAAAAATCCCTGACCGAAGCCAACAAGCTTAAAGTAATACGTAAATTTTCATTTCAACTAGATGCATGGTTTCATAAACGTCGTTGATGAGTATTAATTTTAAAAATACACGATTAAATAGTAACTAAGAGATTTGTAATGCTTTCTTTTCTTTTTTCCGGCCGATAGCTAAAAATAAATAGGAGATACTATACTGAGAGATGAATTTGACAGAGCCCTGAAAGACCTAGGTCGGAACAAGGCCCCAGGAGTAGATGACATACCCTCAGAGCTACTGAAGGCTCTGGGAGAGCCAGCCATGACAAGACTATTTGAACTGGTGTGTAGGATGTATGAGACAGGTGAAATACCCTCAGACTTTACGAAAAATGTAATAATCCCTATTCCAAAGAAATCAGGCGCAGACAGGTGTGAAAACTACAGAACCATAAGTTTGATAAGTCATGGTTGCAAAATTTTAACAAGAATTGTTACAGGAGAATGGAAAAGCTGATAGAAGCTGACCTCGGGGAAGATCAGTTTGGATTCAGGAGGAACGTAGGAACCCGGGAGGCAATACTCACTCTACGGCTTATCTTAGAAGATAGATTAAGGAAAGGCAAACCTACATTTTTAGCTTTTGTAGATTTGGAGAAAGCGTTTGACAGTGTTGACTGGAATACACTCTTTCACATCCTGAAGTCAGCGGGGGTAAAATACAGGGAAATGAGAGTTATTTACAACTTATACAAAAGCCAGACCGCAGTTATTAGACTCGAAGGGAATGAAAGGGAAGCATCAGTTGGGAAGGGAGTAAGACAGGGTTGTAGCCTTTCTCCGATGCTATTTAATTTGTACATCGAGCAGGCGGTGAAGGAAAGCAAGGAAAAATTTGGAATAGGGATTAAAGTTCAGGGGGAAGAAATAAAAACATTGCGTTCTGCTGATGACATTGTAATTCTGTCAGAGACAGCAAAGGACCTGGAAGAGCAGTTGAATGGAATGGACAGTGTGTTGAAGAGAGCGTATAAAATGAACATTAACAAGAGCAAAACAAAAATAATGGAATGCGGTCTTAGAAAATCAGGTGATGCTGAAGGAATTAGATTAGGTAACGAAACAATGAAGGTGGTAGATGAGTTTTGTTACTTGGGTAGTAAAATAACATGCGATGGTCGCAGTACAGAGGATATAAAATGCAGAATGGCAATGGGAAGAAAAGCATTTTTGAAAAAGAGAAATTTGCTAACATCGAATATTAATTTAAGTGTAAGGAAGTCTTTTCTGAAGGCATTTGTGCGGAGTGTTGCCTTGTACGGAAGTGAAACATGGACGATAAGCAGTGCGGACAGGAAGAGGATAGAGGCTTTTGAAATGTGGTGCTACAGAAGAATGCTGAAGATTAGGTAGGTAGATCGCATAGCTAATGAAGAGGTACTTAACAGAATTGGTGAGAAAAGGAATTTTTGGCACACCCTGACTAAAAGAAGGGATCGCTTGGTAGGACACATTCTTAGACATCGAGGAATCGTAAATTTAGCATTGGAGGGAAGTGTGTGGGGTAAAAATCGCAGAGGGAGACCAAGAGACGCGTATAGTAAGCAGATTCAAGTGGATGTGGGTTGTCGTTCTTATGAGGAGATGAAAAGGCTTGCTCAGGATAGAGTAGGGTGGAGAGCTGCATCAAACCAGTCTCCGGACTGAAGACCATAAAAACAACAACAGCTAAAAATATGGCAAAACATAAAAAACGCAAGTTATTTCGCGCTTAATCAACAGATTAAATCCCATCTCGAATCAACACAATTCGTTGGGCAGTCTCATTCCCAACTTCGTTTTCATTCTAGACCGTCATTTTCCTGTGTATTTGTAGCCTAGTCAAAGAACATACAGAGGCTAATAATTCGCATTTTAATACTAAATTGCAGACCCTCCCTAGCATTCTCCCGTCGCTAACGTAATGAGTACGTAGGTTATTGGAAGAAACAAATGTTGTTTGTGTTTTAAAATGTTCCTGACAACACAACTTACTTATTGCGATATTGAAATATAAAATCATTTCAGTGTTTTTATCGTAATATTTCTGAAACACAAGGAAAAATCGGAAAACAGCAATGTGTTGTTTTTAGAGAGATATTTTGATAGCAACAATGTTTTCCCGATTCAACCTCGGTGTCTGAACATCGATGTTTGATTACCCGGTTAACTTCGTATCACTTACCTCTTAATATAAGGCATATTAATTTAAATCATATATATTTTATACCAAGTAACTTTATGAAGGCATCATCGAATAGTCTAAGTACCGGCTCGCCGGCCGTGGTGGCCGAGGGAACTGAGGCGCTTCAGTCACGGTCTGCACGGCCACTACGGTCGTGGGTTTAAAACCCACCTCGGGCATGGATATTTGTGCCGTCCTAGTTCGTAAGTAGTTCATAAGTAGTTTGTAAGTCTAGGGACTGATGACCCCGTTGTTAAGTCCCATAAGCTGTACAACAAATACCGGCTCGATAGTGGGCGCAAAGAGTGGGCAAGTAATCTATACATGTCCAGTATAATATTCATGTCACATTGGTGGAAGTTCAGGTAAGTTTTAAACGGTGATAAAATGTGGAAAAATTGCGAGGAGAATTTACATTTAAAACATGTAAAATAATGACTTGGTTGTTGTGTTGAGTGCGTTCAGAAATATACTTTGAAAGGGTACGTTTTACACAATCTGAACCCGTACATGAACTGTCAAAGATAAAAATGAATTTCTGTTCGACAGTCTTGCTGAAATTCGAGAACGACTGAACCGATCTTACTATATATAATTACACGAACCACTGAAACTAATGTCATGGAATTTGGTGTGCAGATAGCTTGAGCGCTGAAGTACCGGATAATATACCTTAGAAAATGTATAATTCAATATATTACCTATTTACTCATTGATTTCTTAACTATTTTTAAGAAGTTATAATTAACTTTTAAAAATGCATTGTCCCTTTTGTAAAAAGTAGATAGAACGGCCTGTCATTATTTGTTATGTTTTAAATCTAAATTTTCCTCGCAATATTTCCATATTTTATCACCGTTTAAACCTGATTTGAACTACCACATATATGACATGAACATGATGCTGGACATGTGTGCGTTATTTTCCCACACTTTCCGCCCACCATCGAACCGATACTTAAACTATCTAATGAAGTCTTTATAAAGCTACTGGGTCTAAAATACGAACGATTTAAATTAATATGGTTTATATTAAGAGGTAGGTCATACGAAGTTCACCGGGATCATCTAGTCATCTATTCGACCCGGCAATGCTTCGCAATTGATAATATCTATGTACTCTTGCTTTGAAAGTCAAATCCACAAAATTTTATCGCAATCGTACGATTAATATTAATATCACAAAGAAAAGAGCTCTTTTAGTTTTTCACAAATTTTTCTATTTTATGGCAAACTAATCCAAACTTCTAGTAGATTCTAACCTTCCACTCGCTTTGAACGTCGAATGTGCAAATTTTTATCGCAATCAGACGAATGATACTGATATCCCACTGAAAAAAAAAAAAAAAAAAAAAAAAAAAAAAAAAAAAAAAAAAAAAAAAAAAAACCTTCTTTCACTTTCTCGCAAATTTTCAAATTTTCCGTCTAGCTTTCCCAAATTTTTAGTTCATAAGAACGTTCATCTTTCGTTGAACGTCAAATGATCAAAATCTTATCGCAATCGGATGAACGCTCAGCTTATTGTGTTGGGTACATTTAGACACACAGTGAAAACGGAAGTTGGTTCGAATTTTGTGACTTCCCTTTTTAACGGTCTCTATTTTTTTTTACTGAAAAATTTTCCAAGACGAACAAAACAAGAAAAGAATTACCCATCTCCGATACGCGAATAGTCAGTTATAGTGATGAATTCAATCAAAAACACGTTGAAAAACGCACTTTTTTTCTCAAATTTTCCAGTTTTCCGGTAGATTTTCCAAAAAAAGTTATTTCATACAAACCTTGTCCTGTCAAGTGGTACTAAAGTTTTTTAGTCATAGAAAACAATCGCTTTCGTTTTTTCCTAAATTTACCTATTTTCCGGGAGACTTTTCCAAATTTTTATTTGATGCCAACCTTCCTCTTGCTTTCAACATGAAATGTGCAAAATTTTATCGCAATTGGACGAACGGTATTGACAGCTCACTGGAAAACGCTGTTTCAGTTTTTCCCGATTTTCCTCTTTTCTGGACAACTTTTCCCTACTTTATCGACGTTGAAACGTTCCCTGGATTTACACGAATATTTCAAGACTAAAGTTAGTCTAATCTGTTCAGCCGTTCTCGGTTTTAGCGAGACTAACGAACAGCAATTGGGTGTTTCACTAAGTGTGTTTGCCTTGTAACTTATAAAAAATAGGTGTAGGGAAATTTTAATGGGGTAGGTCAACACAAGAAATGTTACACTTTCTGCGGAGCTATGAACATAGTTTATTGTATCATTTTCCAGAGAGTTACACCACAAAGATATAATTTTGCAAATGGAACAATAGTTTTTTCTATCGTGTATTGGATTCATTTAAACCAGCTGTGTCCAAATAAATTTAAACTACATTCCTATCACTGTTAGTTTGGGAGCTACAACCCTCTAATGTTTAGGGGGCGGAGGCTACTACAGCGTAGCTGACTGGCTGGTGGTCATCAGACAGTGGCCCGTGCCCCAGGGGTTAGCCACTCGGCCAGTCAGCTACGCTATCACAGCCTCCGCCCACGGAACTTTGAAGGATTGTAGCTCCCACACTAACAGTGATAGGAATGTAGTTTAAATTGATTTGGACGCAGCTGGTTTAAACGAATGCATAACACGTTAGAAAAAACAGTTGTTCCATTAAAAAAAATATATCTTTGTGGTGTAACTCTTTGGAAAATGATACAATAACCTATGTTCATAGCTCCGCAGAAAGTGTAACATTTCTTGTGTTGACATACCGCATTAAAATTTCCCGTCACCTATTATTTTGAAAGTTACAGAGGCAAACACACTTAGTGAAACACCCTGTATATAAATGATGCATCACTAGTTGTGACCGTGATGCGGTTGTGCTGTACCCTTTGGGCAGTGGGAGCCGCGGCTGCATTGACAACGCTGCAAACGCTGCGTCACCGGCGACTGTGGCGGCGCGCTGGACGTAAATTTAGCGTCGCGCCGGCCAGAACGCGCAGGAAGCGGCGCAGTAATTACTGCATAATGCAGCCGCGGCCCACTTCCGGCGGCGGCGGCTCACAGCGCAGTCCACAGCGCTGACACGGTCGCAGTCGCAGGTCCCGGGCGGGCTCTAATGCCGCGCGCCTTCCTGTGAATTAACCGCCGCCGCTGCAATCACGCGTTTCAAACTTTAACCGAGGGCGTGCCAACTCTCTGCGGACGCGTTGTAATTTTTATTTTAATAGTCAACTCCGCAAATGTTGTAACACGTTTACTGGAATATGCATCTCCGTGTCTGGTTGCTTTGGGATAGGAAGGTTTCGGACTACATGGTACTGAACATCACTCGAGACTACATATTTTAATTTCTTTTACGAGGGTTGGAATTTAGATATTGGCAACACTGAGGTGTGGAGACATTATGGAATGGAATACAGTACACGTTGTTGACATACCTACCGAGCAAATGTACTCGCATGTCCTACGTAGGGTTACCAAATTTTCAAAATGAAAAACCGCGGAGGGACGGGGAGAAATTACACAGAATTGTTATTTCGACCACAATAGCTTTTTTTTTTTTTTTTTTTTTTTTTTTTTTTTTTTTTTTTTTTTTTTTTTTTTACAAAATGTTCTAAGTAAAAACCGTTGGGGGGGGGGGGAGATTACAGATAATCTGTATTTAAACCACAACAGCTTATTATTATTATTTTACAAGATCATATTTCTGACTTACTCGAATTTTCTTAAGTAATTCTTTGTTGGTTTTAATATCGTCATAGTACTAAGAGCGACTGATATCTTTGTTGTTGTAACTGATGATCAACCTAATCCCTAACACATTGGGCCGGCCGCGGTGGCCGAGGGGACTGAGGCGCTCCAGTCACGGTCTGCACCGCCACTACGGTCGGGGGTTCTAATCCCCCTTAGTCTTAGTTAGTTCATAAGTAGTTTGTAAGTTTAGGGACTGATGACCCCGTAGTTAAATCCCATAAGCTATACAAACATTTGAGCATTTGAGACTTACACATTGTACAGACATTCTATTTCTTTCATCAGTCCATTGTATATTTAACAATGAAAATACTCTTTCCACAGCGGCATTGTGGGCAGGGATTACGAAAAAGTACTGAACAATTTTTAAAAGTTCTTAACATTCATCTCTTGAACGATGATTGATGAACTCACACCATCTATCAGATACAGGTTTTTTTATTTTTATTTATTTATTTTTTAAATGTTGACCCAGTTTTGGATTTGAACTGTTAACACAGAAACATTTTTAGGCGAGTTACCTCATCAAACAATTCAATGTCATTCACAATATTTTTTCTGTTTCTCGAGTAGGCAAGTAGGCCTTCGTACAATCAGAGCGCTATCGCCAAGCTGCCGTAGTTGCCTAGTGCTGTGTAAGAAGCGGCACTCAGGCCGGCGTGCCAACAGTGCAGCCGCAGCTAAGAGACCGCAGGCAGCTAGCAAGTAATTTTAATCGAACTGTAATAGAAGGTTATTCGACGTTCAGCAGCAGCACAGTTCAACTGTACGCACTGGTGAGAGTGATTGTGACAACCGACACCGCCCTCCCCTCGCCACTCGGCAGTGATAGTGCGGGAGCGAGGTACGCATCCTGACTTCCCTCAGCCACTGCGCGAATCGTCAACTTACCGTGTACAAACAATACTCTACAGAAGCGAAACTTGCAATTATGCCGTGTGCCGCGACAGTCGACACTAATCTAGTTGTCAGCTTGTTTTTATCTCTCCAGTTTTAGTCAGTCAAATCACACTTGACACCACAGAATAACAGTTTGATGTGGAAAACCAAAACACCTGGGGATTTTTACCGTTTTTAATGTTTGCAACATAGGGACTGAAATAGAGCTTAAAACCGGGTGGACCCCGGAGGAGCCGGCTGATTTTGTAACCTTAGTCCTGTGGCTTGCGTAAAATCGTGGGAAACTCAGTCACTTGTGGGCGAGCGGTGTAACATAACGGATTCACTATGTTTTCGAAACGGAAACAACGGAGTTGGATAAAGATGAATGTGCCACAGGTCGTATAGCACGGCCGTGTCATTAGTTTAATTCTTCCAAAAATGTTTCTAAATCTATCGGACCAAACTGCGTGGTCATCAGTCCGTAGCTTACACACTACTTAGACTAAGGTAAACTAACCTAAGGACAACGCACACACCCATGCCCTAGGGAGGAACAAACAACGACGGCGAACAAACGCGCGCTCCGTAGCGAGGCGCCTTAAAACGCTCGGCAACTCCACCGCGGCTTAATTCTTCCCATAACTGTCGTTTGACACCTGTCATGCAAGGACGAAGAAATTTACGATTTCCGGTGTCAACGGCCACCCCTTTTAAATGCTCTATTACTTGTGACAGTCACGCAACATGGGTCTGAAGATGGTGCGAATATAGCACTGAAACCGGTCGCTTATTTCATTACAAAATCTAAACACAGCTCCTCATACTTTCTTCAGATCTATACAAGTGTCATCAGGGTCTTCAAAAGGCGTGCGGAGAATTGGCATTGCCGTACAGAACGTTGGGAAAAGCGTTCAACGTAGATCGGCAAACTGTGGCAGACATGCAACGGGCAGATCGTCCTGGCGTCTCTGAAGAAGTAGTGAGTGCATACTGCTGGAGCATCGTCTGCAACCAACTATGCAAAACTAGCGTCAACACATTTTGCACAATCTAGCCATCATTTTGCACGACAATGCACAGGCGCATAGCGCAATCTGTGGCTGCTCTGTTCCGTCAGCGAAATACTGAACGCCGCGGTGGAGAAGCCGAGCGGTCTAAAGCGTCTCACTGCGGAGTGCGCGGTTGCTCGCCGTGGAGGTTCGAGTCCACCCTGGGGCATGGGTATGTGTGTTGTCCTTGGGTTAGTTTACCTAGGTTTAAGTAGTTTGTAAGCTACGGACTGATGACCACGCAGTTTGGTCCGATAGATTTACAAACATTTGAACTTTTTTTTAAGTACTGAATCATCCACCATACTCAACAGCTTCAGAATGTAAGTTGAAGATTTGTAGCTGGCACAGGAGAGAAAATACGAGTTTGACAAACAGCATCAGTTTTCATACGGTTCCTTAACAATACTTGTGAAATGTTTGTCGTGTTTTTATAGATACCTGACATCGGTTTCCATCCATAATGTCCGGTTTTAAATATAATACAAGCGTTTAAGTTTTATGACGTTAGCCACATACAGTAAAACCAAAACGAAAAACAAGAAAAATAGTAGCTACTTATATTAAATAAAATTGTTGATGTACGTAACAAGAAACGGTTTTGTAGGGATAACAGTCTGTACGCATTTTCAGCATTGTGTAACGTTATTAATGCCAGATCGGCACCAGAAATCTCTTACTTTCTGACGTATATACTTAGTCAAGACACCCTGAAACAATCTTCCTGCCGGCCGCGGTGGCCGAGGAGACTGAGGCGCTCCAGTCACGGTCTGCACGGCCACTACGGTCGGGGGTTCGAATCCCCCCTCGGGCATGGATATTTGTGCCGTCCTTAGTCTTAGGTAGTTCATAAGTAGTTAAGTCCCATAAGTTCTACAAACATTTGAACATTTTGAACAATCTTCCAATCAAACATCACATTGATCTGTTGGGACAAAATTCATAGTACCACACAACCACTGACGATGTGTAATTCTGTTGCTTCTAAACGGAACTGTCAATACTTTTCGCCTGGTCGCGAAAGGAGAGTTATTTACTACTTGTACAAAAGCCAGACCGCAGTTATTAGACTCGAAGGGCATGAAAGGGATGCATAAGTTGGTAAGGGAGTAAGACAGGGTTGTAGCCTTTCCCCAATGTTGTTCAATTTGTACATTGAGCAAGCTATAAAGGAAAGCAAGGAGAAATTTGGAGAAGGAATTAAAGTTCAGGGTGAAGAATTAAAAACATTGCGTTTTGCCGACGACATAGTAATTATGTCAGATACAGCAAAGGACCTGGAAGAACAATTGAACGGAATGGACAGTGTGCTGAAAGGTGCATATAAGATGAACATTAACAAGAGCAAAACTAGGGTAATGGAGTGCAGTGTAAGAAAATCAGGTGGTGCTGAAGGAATTAGATTGGGAAACGAAGCAATAAAGGAGGTATATGAGTTTTGTTACTTAGGCAGTAAAATAACAAATGATGGTCGCAGTACAGAGGATATAAAATGCAGAATGGCAATGGGTAGAAAGGCGTTCTTCAAAAAGAGAAATTTGTTAACAGCGAATATTGATTTAAGCGTATGAAAGTCCTTTCTGAAGGCATTTGTATGGAGTTTTGCCTTGTATGGGAGTGAAACATGGACGATAAACAGTGTGGATAGAGGCTTTTGAAATATGGCGCTACAGAAGAATACTGAAGGTTGGATGGGTGGATCGCGTAACTAATGAGGAGGTACTGGACAGAATTGGGGAGAAAGAAATTTCTGGCATACCTCGACTAAAAGAAGGGATAGATTGGTTGGACACATTCTTAGACATCAAGGAATTGTGAATTTAGCGTTGGAGGGAAGTGTGTGGGGTAAAAACCGCAGAGGAAGACCAAGAGATGGATACAGTAAGCAGCTTCAGAGAGATGTAGGTTGCCGTTCTTATGTGGAGATAAAGAGGCTTGATCAGGATAGGGTGTTGTGGAGAGCTGCATCAAACCAGTCTCCGGACTGAAGACCACAACAACAACACCCTCGTATTAAACCGTCACTGCATACTACATGGTGCTGACGAAGTATGACAGAGCAACGATTGAAGTTTTTGAGATGTCGAATCGCGGAGGATGGCATGGATAAGCTGGTTGGACGGAGTGAAAAATGAGGAGGAGAAAAGCTAGAGATCAGAGGCAATTATTGAATGTAATAAAATGTACGAAATGGAACTGGATTTGTCATATATTAAGAAAGACGGAGGGGCTTTTGAAACAGTGTTATAGGGCTACGAGGAAGAGAAGACAAGGGAGAAAGAGATTACGGGTCCTGGTGATCTAATGGATCGCAGTACTAAAGGCAAAGCTAAGATGGATGAAATTGATCTTAGAAAATGAAGGAGCAAAGGACCTAAAAATATAGCAGAAAACTTGATGATTATAATTATTACAATAGTATAGGTAATCAACTATATACTTTTTCATGATCTCATACTGATCACAATTTTACCACAAATTGGATTCGTAGCTGTGCTATCAGTGACTGTTCTTCCTACACTCCTGGCCATTAAAACTGCTACAGCACGAAGATGACGTGCTACAGACGCGAAATTGAACCGACAGGAAGAAGATGCTGTGATATGCATTTGATTAGCTTCTCAGAGCGTTCACACGAGGTTGGCGCCGGTGGCGACACCTCCAACGTGCTGCAAACCGATTTCTCATACACAAACAGCAGTTGACCGGCGTTGTCTGGTGAAACGTTGAGATGAATTGTTTCCGTCTTTGATAAAGTCGGATTGTAGCCTATCGCGATTGCTGTTTATTGTATTGATACTCGCGTTGGCCGCGATCCAATGAATATTGGCAGAATATGGAATCGGTGGGCTCAGGAGGGCAATGCGGAATGCCCAATGGCGTTCTATCACTAGCAATCGACATTAGAAGCATCTTATCCGCATGGGTGTAAAGGATCGTGCAGCCACACCAACAGATGGGGACGTTTGCAAGGCAACAACCATCTGCACAAACAGTTCGACGACATTTGCAGTAGTACAGACTACCACCTCACAGACCATGGCTGCGGTTACCTTGACGCTGCATCACAGACAGGAGAGCCGGCGATGGTGTACGAAACGACGAACCTGGGTGCACGAATAGCAAAACGTAATTTTTTCGGATGAATCCAGGCTTTGTTTATAGCATCATAATGGTCGCATCTGTGTTTGGCGACATCGCAGTGAACGCACATTGGAAGCCTGTATTCGTCATCGCCATACTGGCGTGATAGTATGGGGTGCTATTGCTTGCACGTCTCGATCACCTCTTGTTCGCATCGACGGCACTTTGAACACTGGCCGTTACATTTCATATGTGTTGCGACCCGTGGCTCTACCCTTCATTCGATCTCTACGAAACCCTACATTTCAGCAGTATAATTCACGTCCGCATGTTGCAGGTCCTGTACGGGCCTTTCTGGATACGGAAAATGTTCGACTGCTGCCCTGGCCAGCACATTCTCCAAATCTCTCCCCAATTGGAAACGTCTGGTCAATGGCGGCCGAGCAACTGGCTTGTCACAATACGCCAGCCACTATTCTTGCTGAACTGTGGTATGACATTGAAGCTGCATGGGTATTTGTATCTGTACACGTCATCCAACCTCTGTTGGACTCAATGCCCAGTCGTAACAAAGCCGTTATTATGCCCAGAGGTGGTTGTTCTGGGTACTGATTTCTCAGGAACTAGCAACCAAATTGCGTGAAAATGTAATCACATGTCAGTGCTGGTATAATATGTTTGTCCAAGGAATACCAGTTTATCATTTGCATTTCTTCTTGGTGTTGCAATTTTAATGTCCAGTAGTGTAGTTATTACAAACTCTAGGGTCATAGAAACTGGCACACCTCCCTAATATCGTGCAGGGCCCTCGCGTGCGCGCGTACTGCATAACGACGTGTGTGGGTTCGACTAATGTCTGATGTAGTACTGGAGGGTATTGACACCATGCATCCTGAAGGGCTGTCCACAAATCCGTAAGAATAAGAGGTATGGGTGGGTGGGTTTTTGTTGTTGTTGTTTAGAGGGGACTAGACTGCTTTGTCATTAGTCCCAGTGTATTGAACAGCACATTGCAAGGCATCCCCAATACACTCACTTTCACACTAATGTTCACTTCTGGGGAATTTCGTGGCCAGCACAGGTGTTTAAAATCAGAAAAATAATCCTCGAGCAATTCTGAACGTGTGTGTTGTGGACTTGAATGGATGCAAGTCATCAGCCAGGAGGCGTACATATGTGTCACCTATCAAAGTCGTATGTAGACCTATTAGGGGTGCCGTATCACTGCAGCTCACGCCGGCCACAGCATTTTAGAACAGCCGTCAGCTTGAACAGTCCCTGACTTTCACATGCCCATACCAGTTAATTTGACTCTTTGGTGTGAATATCAGCATGCTACTTAATCTGCTCGGCAGCCACGTAAAGTTACTTCTAACATGAGTTTCGACAGTATTACTTCTTTGTCATGTAAATATAGTGAATCATATAGACAGCCGGCCGCGGTGGCCGATGGGACTAAGGCGCTCCAGTCACGGTCCGCACGGCCACTACGGTCGGGGGTTCGAATCCCCCCTCGGGCATGGATATTTGTGCCGTCCTAGTTCGTAAGTAGTTCGTAAGTAGTTTGTAAGTTTAGGGACTGATGACCCCGTAGTTAAGTCCCATAAGCTTAACAAACATTTGAACATTTGAATTTGAATCATATAGACAATTTCATCCATACGAACGCCTAAATCGGTAAGATGATGTAACTCACTTACGTTTTAATATTTCGATATGCATTTCTGTCATGTGACACATGTACAGTTGTATGTAGTACTAGAAATGGTTTTTCAGTAAATAATTTTTTATCAAATGATTGTGGTTCCCTTTCGAGACGCACTTGCTGTCGACTACCTAGCTTTCAAAAACGGAGGTCATGCCACAATTTAGGCACACATTTTAATATAGTCAAAAAGCACGTCAGATGCCGGTCTGACAGTTCATAATTTGGTCGAAGAAGAATGAATAACACGTGTAGCACGAGGGAGATTCGAACACCGTTCTCCCTCTTTGCAGTGCAGCACCATGACCGCAAAACCAAGACGCCGTCTCTCTTCCTTGTTGTGTGATGTTGCGCAACTTGAGCATGGACCGCTCACTGTTTCTGTTTTGCTCATCTTAACACTGTTACACTTCGTTTCCGTTTTAGTGCTTGATCTGACTTCAGGTCTTGACGGGATATCCACCGTGATATCGTACAAGTAAATCTGGGAGGGGAAAGAACAAAGAAAGATTTATGGAGTATGGCCAATAAAGACGTTTATCTATTATGAGAAATAAGTATGATCCTTACTGAAGAAAGAATTCTATAGTACATTGAATTTTGCAATTGTGAATACACAGCTTTATACAACCCGACATCAACAGCTAGTTTTGCTTTCAATTATATCCTTTCTTCTGTATTTGGTTGAGTTGGATATTGTGTGACCCTCTTATTTTTGGTCTGCCTGATGAGCAGTATTCCTGAAGTTTCTATATTGTCCACTGTTAGTGGCCTCATTACATCCCGAAAAATATAATGGCAATGACAAAGACGGTGCTATATTTAATAGGATAACGACAAATGACACCTGGGGGATAACAGATGACGTCATCTTCAACTGATAGCGTAGTGACACAGCTGTCAGAGTACCATCTGTGTATACCATTCACTATGGAACTTTATCAACCATAAGGCTCTTTGTGATGTCAACGTGCGAAAGGCGCCATGGCACGAAGACCCCTCTCATACTTCCTACTGCCAACTGATAAAGTTTGAAAGGTTTAAAATTGTGTCCTACTCTAAGCAGCCAGAGAATTTTCACAGAAGTAGGACGAGTTGTGTCTGCTGTAGATCAGTGCTGGTTGTAATGGTAAAGTAAACATTCTCACATCCGTAAAAGAGATTATGAACCTCAATGCAGAATAGATTTTGGTACTGCAAGGGCAACAGTGGTAGAGGGTACTGGTACCATAAGAGTGGTTTGTGAGAAGTGTCAACACGAACTGTTCCAATTGGGGCTACGGGCGCGCTCATTTCTAACCCGTCTTCCACACACGCCACAGCTTAGACATGCACAGCCTGCCTGGAATCGTCAGAGAATCGCTAGGAAGATGGAATGCCCGATATGATCTCCAGCGGTGACAGAAAATTCTGCCTAAAGGCAAGTGCTGATCGTTTGCGCTTTTGAAATAGGCCGAGAGAGCGCTGTCTAACAAAGGGCATTCGTCTACGACCCACTGGTCCCTCCCCAGGTCTTCGGTATGGGGCGCAAATGTTTCAAATGTTTGTTAAGCTTATGGGACTTAACTCCGGGGTCATCAGTCCCTAAACTTACAAACTACTTATGAACTACTTACGAACTAGGACGGCACAAATATCCATGCCCGAGGGGGGGATTCGAACCCCCGACCGTAGTGGCCGTGCTGACCGTGACTGGAGCGCCTCAGTCACCTCGGCCACCGCGGCCGGCGGTATGGGGCGCAATAATCTACAATTCCAACTTTGGTATTTATGGCAAGAATACTGACCAGTGTTCGATACGTACAGATTAACCTAAGACTGGCTCCTTAGCCACTTTTGCAAAAGGAAGATGAGGTGTTGTTCGAACAGGATATTGGTTGTCCACACACTGCGCATCAAGCACAACGCGATCTGCACAACGTGCATAAAGTTCCCTCGGCAGCAGGATCTCTGGATTTATCTGGAATCGAGACCCTCGTGGATGTAATGGAACGACAACGGACACGTGCGACTCCACAGACCACAACTGTCACAGAAAGACGTGAACGGTGAAAGACGACCGCCTGTCGACTTATATATATATATTTTTATAAAATTGTAATTTATTTGATGTCGATAGATTAGCATTTTGTTAAAACTAGAACCCCACTCTTGTCAAGGCATGAGGAATAGCATTTTTATTTCATGTTTTAAAATACTAGTTTCTGAAATGTTAGATAATATTGCTAGGATTTTGTTATTTTAATAATTTATTATTGTGGTTATGAATGTAACAATAAGTACGGCTTGTCCGCTACGTCACTGTACCTGTGAGAATGTGTACTAGATTTACTTTTAAGTGGATGTGCGAGGATCTAATGGCTGTCTGAATGTGGGTGGTAATAGCTCGCTTTGCATGGTTCTCTCTGGATCACAGTCGATTGTTAGTCGTTACCAACCCCTGCTGCTGCTGCGACCACAGAGGGTTCTACACCCTTTGGTTACAAGCCAGTCGATGAGCCCTCTCCAGGGAGTCTCGCGATCTTCTCTTCGTGCCACCGCCGTAAATGTAGGGTTTTGCCCAGTTTCCGGTAGCTTTCGCGCCTCCTGGACGTTCGGTGGTCACTTTGTGGTGGGATCATTGTGAGGTAAGGTTTGTTCTGCTCTTGTGTCTGCGGAGATGGTAGCGATTCGTTGTCTAGCATGTTTAGCTTAGACTCTTGAATTTAGATTCATTTTTTGGGATATTTCTTTTGATCGTCTGCGGAATTGTGTTATAGTTTTTCAGTCCAGTGATTTCCAACAGATAAACTAGTTGCAGTTTGATAAGGTCCTGGTTTATTCAAACCTTTTGTGATTATGTGGCGGTGTATGAACTGTGTGTAAATTTTTTCTGGCTTTGTGGGGCCCGATTTCTCACTGACAATGTGTTCATTTTTGTACAGTACATGTAAAACCTTTCTTATCGTTTCCTTCCATGGGTAGTATGTGTTCCATGTGGTTGGTTCTTAGAACAAATCCTTCAGCTTCCCGAATTTTTTGTCCCATGCCCATCAGGCAAGCCACTATACGTGTATCCTTCTCTCCCCAACTACTTTAATTTTGCTGTTTCTTCTCCAAACCTGTAGTATGCACTTAGTCTTTATCAGTAATCCTCTCCGATCCTTGTACAACCTCCTTCAGTAGCTTGCTTATGAAATTCTATGTATTTCTAAGGGTTGCATGCCGTAGTTTTTTTCTCACTTCTCCGTCTTTGTAACTATTTCACTTTTCTGATTCTTCATGCGTCTCTGTAATCGCTCCCTATCGCGTGTAGCTGCATTTTATTCGCTTCTTTTTGTTGGTTGCATGCTGTAGTTTTTATTTTTATTTTTCCGACTTTGTAATTATTTCACTTTTCCAGTTTTTGAGAATGGACTTCTTCCGTATCTGTGAAGGATCCCAATCGCATGTTGCTGCATTTCAGTAGCTTCCTTATGAAATACTACGCAGTTCTAGGGGTTGTCTTAGTTAATTTTCTTTATTTTTGAATTGATACATTTTTATCGGTTTTCCGAACCACGTTGGGTCCGAACTCCGACTTGCGGGGTTTGCAGCTAGTCACCTCAATTCACGCCACTTCTCATAAAACCAGTGCCTAGATAGTTTGCTCTCAGATTGCTACTTAAGAGTCCGCCGTGATTTTTTGTAATGGATCCGATTTTTAATCACTTCACCTTCAGTGGAGTGCGATCATGTTATGTAGCCGCGTGTCGCTGTTGGCGTGTTTGCTCACGGCCTAATCTAGATGCAACTTAACTTTGCTATACTCATGCACCATCTGAAATCAGGCACGACAGACCAGAGCCATCTTCGCAGTTTTATTGCATATTGTGATGTGTGGTACCTCCGGGTTTGCTGAATTTCCTACGATAGTGGCGCCTGGTTCTGCCTCGTTCCAGTACGCTGATTTCGGTGAATTTCGCTGTTGCGTTACGTGTGTGTAAGCGAGGGAGTGTTGCTTGTAAATCCCCCCCACTAGCTTTAAGTTCTGTGTGATTTATATTAAATTAAATGCTGGGCATCATCAGTATTAACTCATGTAAGAGAGATGCATTTTTATTATATTAACAAAATTGGTTCCCCATTTTGATTGCGTTCGACCTGAATAAACAAGTTAAGTTCAGTATAATTTTTACTTGCCGATAAATTGTAGTTTTCGAGCACCTTCCACCTTTTATTTAATATTGTTTTTCACCAGTGCTGAGAACAACCTCAGATGCAATTTTTTATGTTTAAGTTCTGTTGCGCCATAAATGTTTTTCTTTAGCCATCTTTATAAAATGACTTTAATTCTGGTGGCTTGTTTATTAATGCCTGTGTCTAATTTCGTGTGAGGTGCTACGTATATAGGCAACTGTTTGGTTAACTTCCTGTTATTAGAGTAATTTGAACCAAGTCAGTTCTCAGTTTGGGCCAGGGAACAAGGACTAGCAGCAGGGAGTATCCGGTAATTCACACGTACCTTTTGCTAATTTCACTGCTAATATTAAGCTTTTTTATAACAGTAAACTTTTATCTCGGTATATCCTAGCAGAATTAAGGTTTTATTTCGTACAGTGGCCTACTTTTAACGGATCGAGGAGGCACGGAATAATGTACCGCAAGAGAGTATTTAACAATCCCTTTGATGGAATGGATGCCAGAATCAGGGCCCGAAATGCCAACCGTAATCGCTTCACAACGTACTAGTGTGTTTCTGCACGGATCGACAACTGATGGTCCATTTTCAAACGCCAACGGATGAATGACTTACGTTCTTTCTCACACCACCAGTTGCCCTCCGCTCTGCGAGGTCCCATTCTGGGAAGTCAGATTCTTGTGACGGCGAAGAGCAGACGACCATCACAGTACAGAGACGTACAGACGAGGCGCTTTATTGCGGCTGCCTGTGGTGCGGGTTTAAATATCTCCCCTGAAAATATTTATGTCTGACTGGCTGAAACATAATTTCCATGCAAGTTGTAAATACACAAAGGAGACAAAATTTGCTTGATAGTGATACTAACAAGGGAACCCTCCTCCCCCATCGCAACATCCTCAGATTTAGTTACAAGTTGCTGCACTGGATAGGCCGTCAACAACTAACAACGGGGGTGGAGGCTGCGATAGCGTTGCTCACTGGCCGAGTGGCTATCCCCTGGGGCATGGCCCACTATCTCATGACCACCAGCCAGTCAGCTACGCTGTCGTAGCCTCCGCTCCCTAAACTTTGAAGGGTTGTAGCTCCCAAACTAACAGTGATAGGAATGTAGTTTAAATTGATTTGGACGCAGATGGTTTCAACGAATCCAATGCACGATAGAAAAAACTATTGTTCCATTTAAAAAATTATATCTTTTTGCTGTAACTCTTTGGAAAATGATACAATAAACTACGTTCATAGCTCCGCAGAAAGTGTAACATTTCTTGTGTTGACCTACCACATTAAAATTCCCCGGCACCTATTAATTTATAAGTTACAGAGGCAAACACACTTAGTGAAACAAATTTAATGTTCAAGTACGCATGATGGCGATATATCTAATTAATAAATATGCAATTGATATTGCCGCGAGACACCATGTAAACCGACTACCGGCGTGGCGCAGGGGTAGCGTCACCGACTGCGGCGCTGAAGGTCGCCGGTTCCATCGCACCCACTGGCAAAAATATAATTCTTTGTAATTAACAATTCCAGAACGTTCTATAACTTTATTATGTTTACTTGTAAATTCTACTTGTTTTTTATGTTAACTGTTCTGGTACATTCTGTCTGTGTATAAATAGCAGAGCACACTGCCCGAGAGGCAGTCAGTGATGCATGTATGTTAAGTTCGTAATAAACGTGCATTCAGTATAAGTGCTGTGTTCAGTTGCCTTCCATTTCAACGCGACATTGTTTGGTGGAGGCGCCGGGTATCCTGTGCAACAGCTGCATCACGGTAACTCCGATTAGGCAACGTCAGAGCCGTCGCTTACGCAGGCTGGAACCGGAATACAAGGGATACACCGAGTACATCCTTTCGAAAGTCCGTATCATCGGAAGAACCATGGACACGAAACCAGCGGTAAGCCAGCTGCACATCAGACACCCTTCTGTGTACTCTGGAGACGCCGGACAGGACCCCAACAAATGGCTAAAAGGGTTCGACCGAGTCGCCAAATACAACAGGTGGGATCATACGATGTGCTTGGCCAACGTTTACTTCTATCTGGACGGAACAGCCCAGCAATGGTTTGAAAACAACGAAGACAAGTTAAATGCCTGGGATGCTTTTCAGGAGGAAATTAAGGCGTTTGGAGCCCGCCAGCGACAAATCGGCTCGGCGGAAGAACAACTGAAGAACCGGGCTCAACGACATTTTGAGCCGACACAGTCGTACATACAGAATGTTTTGACCCTGTGTAACATACTGAATCCGAATATGACTGAGGCTGACAAAATCACGCACCTCATGAAGGGTATTGCAGAAGACATGTACCAAGCTCTTCTGATAAAAGACGTCGCTATGACGGAAGAGTTCATTAAGGGTGCCAGCGTACTGAAGAGATGCAACAAAGGAGGGTTGGACGAAAGAAGTATGACAGATTCCCCAATGTAGTCCCTATGGCCGTTGTGGAAGATCAGCATGACGTCGCTTCTCTCATACGACAAATTGTGAGAGAACAATCACAACTATTTATGGCAGCCGAGACTATTAGACCGAGAGAGCACCAGATCATGGCCATGGATGCAAGACCTGTAAGTGACGAGGGAGCCGACACCGCTGAGGAAGAGGTATTTCAGGCAATAGCTCCTGTCTGCCCCGCCAATCGCACCCGATGTGAAGAATGGCGTCGCCCTGCTATGACTTACGCTGCAACCGCCAAACGACAGCACATGAACCGGCCGACGCGGCCACAACCAACTTCCCGGGCAAGTATGACGTCCCCGCAGAAGAGCAGACGACTGGAGGTCATTGTTTCCACTGAGAGCGCCCTGGACATGTAGTACGCTACTGCAGAGAGATAAGGCGAGTATTCGACGATTATTTTGCCGCGAGACGTCAGCCATCAGAGCAAAACCGCCAAACGACAGCACATGAACCGGCCGACGCGGCCACAACCAACTTCCCGGGCAAGTATGACGTCCCCGCAGAAGAGCAGACGACTGGAGGTCATTGTTTCCACTGAGAGCGCCCTGGACATGTAGTACGCTACTGCAGAGAGATAAGGCGAGTATTCGACGATTATTTTGCCGCGAGACGTCAGCCATCAGAGCAGTTCTCTCCTAGGCAGTCGACCTATGGGAAGAAGGCCTTCGCCGTACCCTAGACGAGGTCGCTCCCCGACGCGACACAGCTGTTCACCGTCGCCGTACAGAGGTACCAGCCGTTCCCCTAGCCGCCGCGCCCAGGAAAACTAAGCGAGGCGACCATCTACGGAGGTGAGGCCGCCGCAGATGAAACTCCTCCATGGATGACAGTCGCTAACATGTCGGGGAATCTCATCGACGTCATAATCGACGGCCAACCTGTTCGGGCACTTGTTGATTCAGGGGCGCCTTTTTCTGTATTATCGGATAATTACCGTCGCACTCTAAAGAAGACAATGTTCTGTGATATGGGGGCAACTATGCTGAAGGTCGCGATTGAAAAGTACGTCCATCCAGCAGGAACTTGTGTCGCAAGAATGACCATCAACAACAACATGACCCAACCGTTTGAATTCGTCGTGTTAACAGAATGTAGTCACAATGTCATCCTCGGATGGGACTTCCTTCAGGCATCCCAAGCTATCATTGACTGTGGAAGATCTGAACTGCAAATTGAAGACGTTTTTCCGACGGATTCGCGTAATACAGAATTTTCTGGGTAGCTATTTTTCGTTGACAATGTGACCATCGCGCCGTTGACGATGAGAAGAGTTGTAGTCACAAAAACAGATGAGCGATTAACCTGTGCTTGTTGATAGTAAAAAGTTTATCAGGCTCACCAAAGAAATTTACATGCTATCATAAGCATTACCGGAGGTCGAGGAGAGATTTGGATCACAAATTATTGCGAGCAGTCGCAACTTATCCCCAAGGGAATGTGTATCAGGACAGCTGAACCAATCCAAGGACGGTGAGCTCAACGTCATCAACGAAGACCCATGCTCTTCTGTTATAACAGACAACAGGCTGGAGGAAACAAACGTGGAACTGCCAATAGGGCCAGGACTGACCAAGGAACAACGCTAGCGGGTGTTAGCTATACTTCGTCAATTTTCGGGTGCATTCATAACTCAGCAGTGGAAAAGTCAGACGAAACGGCCCACGATAAGGCAGCGTATAAATACTGGGGATCATCCACCAATTAGCCAGCGTTCGTATAGAGTGTCGCCAGCTGAAATACGGATAAGTCGGGAGGAAGTGGAGAAGATGTTGCGAGATGACATTATTCGATCTTCGGAGAGTCCTTGCTCGTCGCCGGTGGTCCTTGTAAAGAAGAAGGATGGCAGATGGCGATTCTGTGTCGGTTATCGGCGTGTGAACAAAATCACAAAGAAAGATGTCTACCCACTGCCGTGCATTGACGACACCTTAGACTACATACTTCTCAATTCTGGACATGCAGACAGGTTACTGGCAAATCGAGCTTGACGAACTGACAGGGAGAGAACGGCTTTTATTACACCTGACGGCCTCTATGAATTCAATTTAATACCGTTTAGATTATGTAATGATTCGTCCACATTCGAAAGCATGATGACAACTTGCTTCGACACCTTAAGTGGACGACATTGAAAGACGGTTGTCTGTTGCCTTCCCTAAATTTTAATCTTGTATTCTATTTAAAGTCGCTTAACGACACTCTATTCGTTTTCTGAGGCATGAGGAGTGACGTAACATTTCAGTTCTTGTTTTTAAATGTTATCTTTAGTAATCGTATTTAACTTCATTCGTGTTAGATTTATGTTACTAATTTATTTGTGTGTCAATCAATGTGGTAAAATGAACGGCTTCTCCGTCTCGCCACCCTGCCTATAAGAGTGTAAAATGTTATATCTCTGCATGTGTGAGTAAGAGAAATTTAGCCTTGGGCGATACTATCTGGACCTGCGCCGATAGGTGGCTAGTACCAACCTCTCTTTCTATGCTCTCCAAAGAGGTTTCCACATCCTTCAGTTGCAAGTTAGGTTAGAAAAAGGCTGTTGTGAGCCTATACGCGCACTTGTGCGAATCTCTGTGTTTCCCCACCACCCCTGTCTTCTCTGGGCTTGCCGATTTCCGGGCGGAGGCCCATGTGGCCCGCCAAAGTCTCACTCATGCTGTGGCTGTCCTTCGGTATGGTGAGTTAACTCTGCTCTTTCAGCCTGGAGATGGCAGCGATTCGTTATTCAGTTAGGTCAACTTAGGTATTAGAACTTGCATTCATTTTCGGAGTAAGTTTCTCCGAGCATGCATCGAAAGATGCGCGACTACTAAGCAGGATTTTTGCTTCTTGTAACTCGTGTGCAATTTCACTGTTCCTTTTCTCCGTCCGCGAGTAACATGTACTCCATGTGGTGTGTTCTCAGAACGAAGCCTTCAGTAGAACTCGTGTTTGTTCTATGCCCTTCGGGCCAGAATAACTGTATCTTTCCATTTTCTGGTAGTACTGCACGATCTTCCCTCTTCCGCCTGTTGTAAATTGCTATTTTATTCTCGAACTTTGTTCCCAACCGCAGTCTGTAAATTCTTTACTAGCCCTGTACAACCTTTCTCATTTGCTTGCTAATGAAATGTTGCGCATTTCTATAGGTTGCATGCCGTATTTCATATTTGTTTTTCTGCGACTCCGAATTTATTAAACTTTGATGATTTTTGAGATAGGATTTCATCCTTCTCTGTAAAGTTCGTGATAACGCGTATATCTGTATTTCTTTTGTTCAAACAACTTATGGGTATGCTGCCGGGTGACGTCGTCGACAACCGCCGATATTTCGGCAGGAGAACACCCTGCCCTTCTCAAGGCACAACTGCACTTAAGGAAGCAATGTGCAAGCGTATTTAATACCTCGGTTTGCAAAGTGTAAACAAGGAAGATAACACACACAGTACAAGTCACAGCAGAGTCAACACAACCAGAGGTGACCAAACATCAAAAATATCGATAGTGACTTAATCAACAGGTGAGGCAACATTAATTTTATCCCTCTGTTTTTTGACGAGAGACAGTGCCGGATTCCAAGCAGAATTTAAACAAAAACCACCATCTCTGTTTATAAGGTCGCTTGCTAGTTTAATTTCAACAGCTTCCTTAATAACACTATCCCAATAGGTGGAGGTGCATGCCAGGATCTCCGTGTTGTTGTATTCCATAGGATGACCGGTGTCAAGACAGTGTTCTGCAACAGCGGATTTGTTGGGCTGTTGTAAGCGCGTGTAACGTTTATGTTCAATACACCGGTCTTCCACAGTCCTGATTGTCTGACCAATATATGACATGCCACAACTGCAAGGAATACGATATACACCTGCCTTACGCAAACCAAGATCATCCTTTACGGACCCCAACAGGGCCTTTATCTTAGAAGGTGGTCGAAAAACACATTTCACATCATATTTCCGTAAAATACGACCAATCTTGTTGGAAATACTTCCTGCGTAAGGCAAAAAGGCCATAGATTTAGGTGCCACTTCATTACTATCGTCACTCACCCGTTGCACAGAAGGCTGATAGCGCAATGCACGTTTTATCTGTCTCTCACTATAACCGTTCTGACGAAAGGTCACCTCGAGATGGGACAACTCAGCTGACAAACTGCCAGGGTCTGAAATGACATGTGCCCTGTGAACCAAAGTACGAAGTACTCCTTCACGCTGAGCTGGATGGTGACAACTATCAGCTCGCAGATACAAATCTGTGTGAGTAGGCTTCCTATAAACAGAATGTCCCAATGTACCATCAACCTTCCTTCTGACCAACACATCAAGGAAAGGAAGGCAACCATTCTGTTCCACCTCCATTGTGAACTGAATATTCGGGTGGATTGAATTTAGGTGTTCCAAAAAACCATTTAAATTCTCACTACCATGAGGCCAAACAACAAAAGTGTCGTCTACATATCTGAGAAAACACGCAGGTTTCAGAGTCGCTGACGCTAAAGCACGTTCCTCAAAATCCTCCATAAACAAATTGGCCACAATAGGTGACAAAGGGCTTCCCATTGCAACTCCATCAGTTTGTTCATAGTACTGACCATTGAATAAAAAGTAAGTGCAAGTCAGCACGTGTCGAAAAAGGTTTGTTAACTCGACACCAAACTTAACCTCAATTAGCTGCAACGAATCTGACAGGAACGCGAGTGAAGAGAGACACAACATCAAAACTCACTAAAATATCAGAGTCATTCAAACGCAATCCCTGCAATCAACGTAAGAAATCCGCCGAGTTCTTAATGTGCTGTTCACACCTGCCCACCATTGGACTCAACAAACTAGCAAGATGTTTAGCTACACGATATGTCGGAGCACCAATGTTAGACACTATAGGCCTCAGAGGAATGTTCTGTTTGTGAAACTTAGGAAGGCCATACAATCTAGGTGGAACAGCACAGTAAGAATTAAGACTTTTGATGGTCTCAGGTGAGAAAGGACTTTTCTTCAGGAGGTTATTAGTCTTTCTCTCAACACTCTTTGTGGGGTCAGCACCGATCCTACGATATGTCGAGTCAGAAAGTAAACATTGCATCTTTTGAATGTAATCATCTTTATTCATCAAAACTGTGGCGTTTCCCTTGTCCGCAGGCAAGATAACAATATCAGGATCCATTCTGAGAGACCGTAAAGCAGACGCCTCAGCTGCTGTTATATTACACTTGGGTGGACGGGCCCCAGTCAACACACGACAAGCTTCCCTCCTAGCCTCTTCTGCAGAATCGGAAGGTAGTTTGGAAACAGCCTGTTCAATAGAACTTATGAAATCAACGACCGGCAAACGCTTAGGCGTCGGTGCGAAATTCAAACCCTTCCCCAACACAGATAAAGCTGCGTCGTCATAGGTTTTCTCCGTGAGATTGATCACGGATCGTTGCGAAACTAAATTGGAATCAGACACTGAGCCAAGGAAACGTTCAAATTTCGCCGAATGCCGTGCCGTTACAGATTGAAATTCCCAATCAGACCGTGTCGAAGAGGCACCGTCCAACCAATCCCAAGAAAATTGCGACACATTAGCAGCAATCATCAAATGAAGCCGAAATAACTCCTTCGAAACAAAATCTAATTGACGACGAGTAAAGTGGATCCTTTCACGAACAAGAGCCAAGCCAGCACGTTGCTTTATACGATTGGCGGCAGGAGAATTGATATGGTGCACAATCTTAGCAAACGTAGGGACAATATTATGATTGCGACACTTCAACAAGAACGACAAAGCACATTGCAACCTTACTCTACTGCTACGAAGTTTAAATGGTTTTTTTGGAACACCTAAATTCAATCCACCCGAATATTCGGTTCACAATGGAGGTGGAACAGAATGGCTGCCTTCCTTTCCTTGATGTGTTGGTCAGAAGGAAGGTTGATGGTACATTGGGACATTCTGTTTATAGGAAGCCTACTCACACAGATTTGTATCTGCGAGCTGATAGTTGTCACCATCCAGCTCAGCGTGAAGGAGTACTTCGTACTTTGGTTCACAGGGCACATGTCATTTCAGACCCTGACAGTTTGTCAGCTGAGTTGTCCCATCTCGAGGTGACCTTTCGTCAGAACGGTTATAGTGAGAGACAGATAAAACGTGCATTGCGCTATCAGCCTTCTGTGCAACGGGTGAGTGACGATAGTAATGAAGTGGCACCTAAATCTATGGCCTTTTTGCCTTACGCAGGAAGTATTTCCAACAAGATTGGTCGTATTTTACGGAAATATGATGTGAAATGTGTTTTTCGACCACCTTCTAAGATAAAGGCCCTGTTGGGGTCCGTAAAGGATGATCTTGGTTTGCGTAAGGCAGGTGTATATCGTATTCCTTGCAGTTGTGGCATGTCATATATTGGTCAGACAATCAGGACTGTGGAAGACCGGTGTATTGAACATAAACGTTGCACGCGCTTACAACAGCCCAACAAATCCGCTGTTGCAGAACACTGTCTTGGCACCGGTCATCCTATGGAATACAACAACACGGAGATCCTGGCATGCACCTCCACCTATTGGGATAGTGTTATTAAGGAAGCTGTTGAAATTAAACTAGCAAGCGACCTTATAAACAGAGATGGTGGTTTTTGTTTAAATTCTGCTTGGAATCCGGCACTGTCTCTCGTCAAAAAACAGAGGGATAAAATTAATGTTGCCTCACCTGTTGATTAAGTCACTATCGATATTTTTGATGTTTGGTCACCTCTGGTTGTGTTGACTCTGCTGTGACTTGTACTGTGTGTGTTATCTTCCTTGTTTACACTTTGCAAACCGAGGTATTAAATACGCTTGCACATTGCTTCCTTAAGTGCAGTTGTGCCTTGAGAATGGCAGGGTGTTCTCCTGCTGAAATATCGGCGGTTGTCGACGACGTCACCCGGCAGCATACCCGTAAGTTGTTTGAACATTCCCTACGCCGGGAAAAGTTAAAGACTCACATTGTGTTTCTTTTGTTTCCTTACAAAATTCTACGTATTTCTATGCATTGCATGCCGTATTTTGTATTTGTTTTACGGCGAATCTGAATTTATTATACTTTGATGATTTCTGAGAGCGGACCTCATCCGTCTCTTGAAAGTTCTCTTATCGTGTAAAAGAGTTTTTTTTTTCTTTTTATTATTATTATTTTTTTTTTGCGTTTCCTTGTTAATTTTCGTAATATTTTAATAACTGAGTTTCATCATTTTACTGGATTTCGGAACCACGTGGTGCGCGCCACAGTCAGTTTGCCGCGCTTGGTTTAGCTTCAAATGCAAACAGATTTTGTTGCTATACGCGCCATCTCCAGTTATGAAAGAATACAACTAGCCACGGAAGAAAGTTATTTTTATTGTGTTGTGTCCTTTTCCTTGGCTCGCTGAAACTTCCCCTACGAGATCGACGGCCGTTTCTGCCTTGTTCAGCAGGCTGTCCATAGTAAGTTTCGCTTGCATTGCATGTCTGTGTGGATGAATGCTTGTTATTTGTAAATCCTCCCCCAACTAAAATTCAATTCACTGTAGATAAACTTAAATTTCTATTATGGACATTTTTAGCATAAGATATGATAGTGCTTGTGTGCTAATTTCAATGTGATGCGTTTTTATTGTGTAACTAAATTGGTTCCCTACACATGCTTGTGCTTACACTGAATAAAAGCATTCTGTTCAGTAAAATCTTATCCTATTTTTAACACAGTAGTTTGAGAATACCTAACCCTTTCTTTATAAATATTGTTTCACGTATGCTGAGAACAGGTTCAGATGCTGATTATTGTTAATATTTCCGTTGCGCCTCTTGTTTCGTCCGCCACTTTCATAAAGTAATTTATTTGTGGTGGCTCGTTTCATAGTAAGTGTGATTCCTCTGAGCTACAATTTATATGACCACTGGTTTTGTAACTTGCGGCTGTGAGAGTAATTTAAGGTCGAGCTAGTTCTCAATTTGGGCCAGGGAACAAGTCTCAGCAGCACATCAACTAGTTTACATGAATCTTTTAATTGGCTTGCACACCCAGAACTATAATGTTTAAAAAGTAATCTTTCTATGTTTTCTGCTACTAGAATCATTTCATTAAATTAATGTTCATCTTTGTTTTGTCTCCTCTCGTCAAGACTCTACTTACTAATTTTGTAACTGTGAGTTTTTCATGAAATTAATTGATGCCAGATTTGATTACACTATTTAAGCAGTGCATTTTTGATTATTTACCGAGCCTAAGATCAGTTTATTCTACTAAGAGGACAGCTACAGTGAATACACTCAGCTAAAATAGCTAAATATCACATTAAATCTGCAGTGGTCTACTTTCATTTGGTCGACCACTCTTCTAGTGAATCTTCTGATAAAATAGTTCGCGCGAATATTTAAAAAAAAAAATTTCCCAGTGTGTGAATTTGTGTTCAGCAGCGCGCTTTAACCTATTTTATTTTTTGTTGTTTTCAGCAATCGTATGTTTATTAGTGTGTTATTTATGTGTTATTTTGGAAGGGGTATTTTATTTAATTGTTTTCCAATAAAGAGCACAACCACAGCGCATTCCGTGAAGTTTACGACACATACTTATTTAAGAAGTTTTCCTAGGTCGTATTTTTGTTTTAGGTTCATTTTGTTAATTCAATCGGAGTACAAAAATGGAGACAAGTTCTGCATTGAGCATTGCCACGAATATAAGCGTCTTAATAGAAGTGAGGATAAGGAAAAATCTTTAAGGTCGGATTTGTCAGCCTAAAGGGAAAGTACGGCTGCTGGAGACAGCCGCGAGGCCGCCGACAACACACGTTCGGATTTGGAAAGGTCCAGAATGATGGCTGCGCCGAACAAAGCGAGCCACCCGCCACAATAGAGGCTGCTACGGCCTCACAGAATCCGTCGATTAGCAGTCTTACCCCGAGTCCGGCTCTGATTCCATTTTAGGAAATATCATGGCTTTCCTGCAAGAAATGAAAGCGCAAAGTAGTTCGATGCAGGAAGCTATAGCAGATCTGGAAACGAAAATAAGTTCCATACAAGAAGCGCAAGCTAGTTCCTTGCAAGCTTGCAAGGAAGGGCAGAACAGTAAGACTCAGGTCCTCAATGAGACATTTAGCGAGCTGCGCACTGACATTGTGCAACTCGTGGAGGAAAGACACGAGATAGCGATGGGTGCCACCTCGGAGAACTCGAATAAAATTAAGGGGAATCCAGGAGCTCTCTCTACCCTCTCCCAGCGTGCAGATCAGGCTGATTCAAAAATCCACTCTCGTGGGGAACAATTCCACGAGAGAGTAGAATGAGTAGATCAGAAAGTAGAACGAGTAGACTGTAGGGCAGAGGAGTTAGGCGCGCGGGTGGAAGAGCTTACCGCTGCGGTGGAGCAGCTCTGGCAGGCCGAGGTAGTGACGGACGTGGCTCCCGCTGTTGCCATTGAGTTGGAGCAAGTTCAAAACTTGCTACGATTCAAGGAGCAAGAAGGATAAATTAACATGCGGCGTCGCGATGTGGCGGTAGAAATGTTCAAATGTTTGTAGATCTTATGGGACTTAACTACGGGGACATCAGTCCCTAAGCTTACAAACTACTTATCAACTAGCTTATCCTAAGGACGGCACAAATATCCATGCCCGAGGGGGGATTCGAACCCCCGACCGTAGTGGCCGTGCAGACCGTGACTGGAGCGCCTCAGTCCCCTCGGCCACCGCAGCCGGCCCAACCGTATCCCCTGCGCGAATTGATAAGAATTTGCGCGTCTAAATTGCCGCGTAATGTACGCAACGCCGTTCTCGCAGGAAGCTGCAAAGACGACATTGACTCATTCCAGTCCCACCTCACAGACGTGGAGTTTGACGACGACTACAGACCGAGGGACGGCAACGCCCCTTCTAAGAAAAGTGGTCGGTCCGACGAAAATCCAAGGAGTTATCACCAGCCAGAGATTGCTGATCGTGCGCAGTCCGCCCCTTGTAATGTTGACAATCAGCCACGGAACGGTAACGGGCGGTGCTTTTCGCGTTATCACCAGGGCGGAAGGCGAAGGTGGTTCGGCAATGGAAACAAGGGATTCCGACCGAACCAAGGCCAGCAACGACCGCGCGTCCCGCGGCGGGTGAACAGCTGACCCGCAACATAAGCGACCGCAATACCCCGCCCCTAGCACAAGTGGGTAGTGTGGAGGGGAGGCTAAGCTTGTGCCGCCTGCCACGAGGCCACTGCTGTGTCCAGCGTGCCGGCTTTTGAGGGGAGGTGGTGGTGGGGACAGCCGCTACCTGTCGCCTGCTCTGGCCCGTTTAAAGAGCTGCTTCTGACCGCAGCGGCATCATGGGACATCTTACGGAACTGCTGGAAAAAACCCCTCCCCGCACCCGGAGCCTAGGACTGGGCCCTTACAGAGGTTTCCCGTCTGTATATATTTGTCTGTGCCCAGGCGCACAAAGGGCCGCCGCCGGCGAGCAGGGAGCCCGGCGGGTCGCCGCTGCTCATCACTTGATTAGCACAGCTCAATGGCTGGCCGCCGTCGTCGTAAAAGAGGCTCCATCGCTAAACACTCCGTCGCAGGTTACCTGGCCGGGTCCGCTACGGCGAGGGACGGCTGTCTGTGCTTGCGAACCTGTACTGTCAACTTCCAAAGTAGTTTATAAGGGAGACCAACCTGTTTATATTTTGCACAACCAGTGTGTGTAATAGACTACCCACTAATGTCGAGTTAGTGGCATGACGAGGTAACCAAAGAATTTTCCTTCACTGACTGTGATGCTTGGGTCCGGCCAAGGACTTCTGTGAAACTACAAAACCTATAATTTCCTCTATCTAGAGGCCCCTATCTTGTCTTACGCTGCGGCGTATTATCATGTTACTTTATGCTCTTCTCACCATCCAACTCCATGCCGCGTAAGCAAAAGATGGGCATCGGAAGAACAACATTACCTTTCTTCTGACAGCAATCATGTGGTCAACCTGTGACCGAGTGCCATGCGCAGTGGTGCTCAAAGGAGAACAGGTCTTGCCATGCTGTGTAGTGTCATACTGCACCACACCAACTCGGAGAAGAAGGGGGACGTCACCTAATTGCCAGGGGCCATCCGTAAGATAGAGCAGGTGTTCAGGAGTAATCCTGAGGGCCCAGGGCTGTAGTCCATGAAGACACGAAGCAAAAAGTATCTTTCGTTTGTGCGGTTCGTAGCTTCCTCCCAGTCGCCCACAGAAGAGAAACTCCCTCCGTATCGATGGCCCTAGAATACTTTTCGAATCAAGAAACATAGTGTTTGTGTCCTAAAGTACAAGGTGTAGGGTGGACTACAATGCCATAATAGTGCGTCGAGAAATTATTTTTAAATTGTGTGAACAGTCGAAACAATGAACACTATGAGTAGGAAGTGTTACTCACCTATTTCAAAATTTCATAGACTATAACTTTACGTCACCCTCAGTGAGTCGATATGAACCATTTATGATTTTCAGTAAAGACTGATGGTTTACTGCACTTGAACTATGGTCATAATTTTTTTTTTCTGTCGAAATTGCATTCATTTTTATGCCAAATGATTTGTTTTTAATTTTGAACTTAATTGTGCCTTTGGAACATTTGCTTTCAGCATAATTAACAAGTATATTTAAATCATTTCATTGATGCTGTTGTTATTTTACAAACGTGTGATTTTTTTTCTAAATTGTTTGTGTTTCTCCTAATGATTTTCATACTTGTATGTTACTTTTAGGTCATGTGTTCTGTTTTGTATGAATAGTTTTATCTATGTTTCTTATGTGATTTTTAAATTGTTTGTGTACGTTGGCCCAATCCTGTGGTCTAACCAGCCACATTTGCATCTCCATTGATTTAGCATTTTAAAGTGATTTTATTTATATCTCTTGTGTTTTAAATTTAAGTGCCATGTCCGAGTTTTTTCATGTTTTTGCACATAGATGGGTGTTTGTTTAGAAAATTTTGTTTTCTTGAATATAATAGTATTACCTCAGCTTCCAACAAAATTTTCATAATACGAGGGGGTGAAGGGCTGTCTGCCGCCTTCCATAAATTTTAATCTTGTATTCTATTTAATGTCGCTTAACGACACATTTCGTTTTCTGAGGCATGAGAAGTAACGTAGCATTTCAGTTCTTGTTTTTAAATGTCATTATTAGTAATCGTATTTAACTTCATCCGTGTTAGATTTATGTTATTACCGTGTCAATCAATGTGGCAACATGAACGGCTTCTCTGTCTTGCCACCGTGCCTATAACAGTGTAAAATATTTTATCTCTTCATGTGTGAGTATGAGAAATTTAGCCTTGGGCGATGCTCTCTGGACCTGCATCGATAGGTGGCTAGTACCAATCTCTCCTTAAATGCTCTCCAAAGAGGTTTCCACACCCTTTCGTTGCAAGTTAGGTTGGCAAGAGGCTGGTGTGAGCCTATATGCGCCCTTCTGCGTATCTCTGCGTCTCCCACACCACCCCTGGCTCACTGGGCTTTGCCGATTTCCAGGGGAGGCCCATGTGGCCCACCAAGGTCTCACTCTTCGGTGGCTGTACTGTGGAATGGTGAGTTAGCACTGCTCTTTCATCCTGGAGATGGCAGCAATTCGTTGTTCAATTAGTTCAACCTAAGTTTTAGAACTTGCATTCATTTTCGGAGTAAGTTTCTTCGAGCAAGCATTTAAAGATGCGCGACTACTAAGCAGGATTTTTGCTTCTTGTTACTCGTGTGCAATTTCACTGTTCGTTTTCTCTGTCCGCGAGTAACATGTACTCCACATGGTGTGTTCTCAGAACAAAGCATTCAGTGGAACCCATGTTTGTTCTATGCCCTTCACGCTAGAATAACTGCATGTATCTCTCTATTTTATGGTAGTACTGCGCGATCTTCCACCTGCTGTAAATTGCTATTTTATTCTCGGACTTGTACTCTGTTTCCAATCACAGTCTACAAATTCTTTACTAGCCCTGTACAAACTTTCTCATTTGCTTGCTAATGAAATACTGCGCATTTCTATAGGTTGCAACCTGCATTTCATATTTGTTTATCCGTGACTCTGAATTTATTAAACTTTGCTGATTTTTGAGATAGGATTTCATCCTCTGTAAAGTTCATGCTATCGCGTATATTTCTTTCGTTTCTTTACAACTTTCTACGTATTTCGATGCGTTGCACGCCGTACTTTGTATTTGTTTTACCGTGAGCCTGTATTTATTAAACTTTGATGATTTCTGAGAGCGGACCTCATCCATCTCTCGAAATTTCTCCTAACGTGTGGAAGACTGTTTCTTTCGTTTCCTTGTAACATTCCACGCATTTATATAGGTTTTACTGGTTTTCGGAACCACTTGGTGCACGCCTCAGTCAGTTTGCCAGTGCTTGGTTTAGCTTCAAATGCAAACAGATTTTGTTGCTATACATGCCATCTCCAGTTAAGAAAGAACAGAACCAGCCACGAACGAAAGTTATTTTCATTGTGTTGTGAGTTTTCAATTAAATTAATAGATGCCAGATTGGATTACACTATTTAAGCAGCGCATTTTTTATTATTTACCGAGACTAAGACAAGTTTATTCTAGTAAGCAGACAGCAAAAGTGAATATACTCAGCTAAAATAGCTAAATATCGCATTACATCTGTAGTGGTCTACTTTCAATGTGACTTTGCTATTTAGATGACATTGCCGTTTTCTCGAAAAGATTCGAAGAATATTTGAGTCGCCTGTCAACTGTGTTGACGAGTGTTCAGGCTGCAGGACTCCGCCTCAATCCAAAGAAGTGCCTCTTCGTCGCCAAAGAGATAAAAATCCAGGGGCAACTAGTCAACGGAGGTGGTGTTCGTCCTGATCCAGATAAAGTAAGGGCAGTCACCGAATTTCCAACTCCTCAACACATTCGTGATGTGAGAAGTTTTCTCGGGCTGTGCTCATACTACCGACGTTTCATAAAAGTATTTTGTTAAAAGGCACGTCCATTATAAGAACATCTGCAGGGAGACGCCAAGATTTACTGGCATGAGGCAAAAGAAAGAGCTTTCCGGGCACTTAATGAGGCTCTTACTTTCGCACCAGTGCCAGCCTTGTACGACGAGAATGCAGAAACGGAACTTCACACCGAAATCAGTGGTTATTGGATTGGTGCAGTGCTTGTACAAGTTCAGGAAGGTACTGAAAAAGTGATAGCCTACGCATCAAGAGTACTCTCAAAGTCCGAGATAAACTACTCTACAACTGCGAAAGAATGCCTCCCAGTTACCTGGGCTATCAACAATTTCCGGCCATATTTATTCGGCAAACGATTCACCGTCGTGACAGACCACCATTCTTTGTGTTGGCTGACTAGATTGAAGGATCCATCAGGTCGACTACCAAGATGGGCACTAAGACTCCAAGAGTACGATGTCACAGTGGTATTTAAGAACGGGCGCAAACACAAGGATGCCGACTGCCTTTCGAGGAATCCAATAGCGGAATACAACAGCATGAATGAAATTTCAGCCCTCACTGAATTAGATACGTTACAGCTGAACAGAGGGAAGATCCAGCAGTATTAAAAACGATAGAGTCCTTGGAGAAAGGAGAACCAACCAATCGAGAGTTCCAAGTTATAAACGGAACATTGTATAAGAGCAACTATGATACACTGGGCCCCAAATGGCTACTGGTCGTTCCAGCTCATCTCCAACCAGCTATTATGAAATATTTCCACGACGCTCTAATATCCGGTCATCTGGGATTAGTGAAGACCTTAGACAGAATAAGACGCAGGTATTACTGAAAAGGTCTCTACCGATCTGTCAAGCACTATGTGAGTCACTGTAAAGAGTGCCAGCGACGGAAGCATGTGCCGCAATTACCTCCAGGGCATCTCGTACCGCTGGCAGCAGCTCCATTCCACTGAGTTGGGATCGATCTTTTAGGGAGGTTTCGGAAGTCGACAACAGGTAGCCGATGGACAATAATATGCACTGACTACCTCAGATGTTACGCTGTCACCAAACCTGTGCCAACTGCAGATGCTCCAGAGATCGCAAAATTCCTTGTAGAAGACATTATTTTGAAGCATGCAGCACCACATGTCATCTGATCGTGGAAAAGTATTCCAGTCAAAACTAGTATTAAAAGTAATGTCACGGTGCGACATTGTCCACAGAATGACAACTGCATACCATCCTCAGTCAAATGGTCTAACAGAACGTTTTAACAAGATGTTAGCCGATATGCTGTCGATGTACGTCGATGTTGAGCAGAAGGATTGGGATACAATTCTGCCAGTCACGACATTTGCTTACAATACCGCAAGACAAGATACCACAAGCTTCACGCCGTTTTTCCTGCCCCATGGCCGTGAAGCTGAGACGACAATGGATACGCTGTTCCCGTTCCAACCGGACGACACTCAGGATGACTATGTAAACAGCTCATCACCAGGGTCGAAGAAAGCTGGTTCGCATACGGACACTGGAAGCCCAGGAGAAGGACCTTCAGCGGTACAACGACAAGAACCGACCTGTTGTGTACAGCCCGGGAGATATAGTATTGATTATTACCCTTGTATAGAAGTTTGGACTGTCAGAAAAGTTATTGAAGCGATACTTTGGTCCGTATCGTGTCATACGCCGCCTGTCAGACGTCACATACGAAGTTGAAGATTATGAGCCGTCGTCGAAACGACAAAAACGAAGAGACATTGTTCACGTCCTGCTCATGAAACCTTACTACTGTCCTCAAGAGCAGGTAGGTGACAATGGTTACTTGTTTAAGGACGAAGTTACTGATGAAGCCACGACAGGAACGTCTGTCGTCGATAATCGCGGAGAAGGAAAGGATTCTCTTGAACAGCCGTCCAGGTGGCCCATGACAAGGTCAAGATCTAGGACATTGCAGCTGGCTCCACATAACAGCGGGTCGCTGTTTTTCCAGGAGAGGGAGCAATGCCGTGAGACACCATGTATACCGACTGCCAACGTGGCGCAGGGGGTAGCGTCACCGACTGTGGTGCTGAAGGTCGCCGGTTCAATCGCACCCACTGGCAAAGATTTACTTCTTTGTAATTAACAATTCCAGAACATTCTATATCTTTCTTATGTTCACTTGTAAATTCTGCTTGTTTCTTATGTTAACTGCTCGTCTAATTTCTGGTACATTCTGTCTGTGTATAAATAGCAGAGCACTGCCCGAGAGGCAGTCAGTGCTGCGTGTATGTTACGTTCGTACTAAACATGCTTTCAGTAAATGTTCTGTGTTCAGTTGCCTTCGAAGTCAAGCCTGCTTCCATGTCAACGGGACAATATGAGATAGAATAAACTATATATTTATAGATCTGATAAATTTGGGTCGCCACTATGTTTTACAAAACATGGAAAATATATTTCTGACCTATCTTAACAGTGGCGTACCAGAGCAAGTCCAAGAAATAATAATAATAAAATTCTATCATCAATCAATTTATGAAAAGATAATCATATCATTCCCCACACAGCCAATAGAAACAGAATATTTTCCCTCAAAAATCGAGATTGTGGTTATAGAAATAAGGTTATACAAAACTGGTAAAAATGTATGTGACTAGGTGTCACACTGTGATTGCAAAAATTTAATGAAATACCTCTAGAAATGAAATATACACTTGTAGAAATAAAATTGAAAATTACATCAAATGACTCGCTATATCGTTTAGGAGTCTATCATTGAAAGGCAATATAGAAATAGACCTTGTTATCTCATCCCTCTCCAAGTGAAAAGAAAGAATGTAGCTACAAAAATGATCCCATCAGAAACGAAGACCTGAATCCTTACCAGGACTGGAGCAGCGCAAGCAAATGCTATATCAAACACTGGGTGACGGTCATGCAGCAGCGGCGTCGATGTCAGAAGTCTGGTGCAGCAGTTGTGGATTCTATCCGCGAATATCTATATCTCTAAATGTGAATGTCTGTTCGGTGTACGTTTATCACGTCTGAACCACAAGACGTAAAGAGCCAAAAATTTGTACACTTACTAATATCTACCCGGGGAAGGCTTTAGGCACGGTCTTATGGCGATTAGATAGCTATTTATCTACATATAGTAATGTGAATGTCTGTTAGGTGTACGCTTATCACGTCCGAATGATAAGACGCAGAGAAATATTTGTGCAGTTACTAATTTAGACCTGAGGTAGGTTTAAGGACGGTTTTATAGCGATCTGATAGATATTTAGTAATTTGAAGAATATAACTCGAAATGCGGAACAGTAATTACTCTTTGAAAATTATATTTACTCATTGAAAATTGGTTGCATTGTTGCTTGAGGGTTGATAATGATAAAAGGGTGGAGTATATTGGGATTGCAAGTTATCGGTGTATATAAAATTCTACTTGTGTGTTAATATTTCGCGAAAACTACAGAACGCAAGAGAATAGTTTGTGTGTAATTATTGTCCGAAGTCTCCCATTGTACACCATAGTAGTTCCATGGCGATAGCTATAAGGGGGTGGAAGATATGGTTGTTGAAATTCATTAAATTATTTAAAAAAATCGGACTGAAGGCCAGCGATGACGTTTGCGACTCTATAGCAAGGAGGTTACATATGGTGATGCTACAGACCATATCTTTGCGTGCTGCAATGTCTTCAGCTCTTACTCTGTAGGATAAGCATACGGATAAGGAAATATAAGAATAAATAAATAACGCAGTAAAAAAGGAATTTCTTTTAATACATCTCTTTAAAAAAATCGATTTGACGTTTCGCGCATTACATCAAGTGATCCATCTGTGATATTATTACAATCATTATTGTTGAATTTCGTCATAGGATTCTTCGAAACGATTACATTTTTATGTGTGATTTGTACACTAACTACTTTCCTGATAAACGGTAAGTGCATAGACTTCTGCAGTCTGATAGGAATACTTTTTTGTTTGTTTCTAAAAAAGGTATTGCATTTCATTTCATCCATGAAAACCAGTCTCATAGCACACTACTGAAAGACAGCTTAGTATCATAATCAACCAACACGCGAGCGGAGCCGCGGGTTTAAGCTAGTATTGTAATAATAAAGCAACAACAAGTTGCCGAAGTGTGGTCGCACCCAGCGAAACAACACTCAGAAAACACAGATACATGCAAACCGCAATTGTGGTGTCCAACTTGACACCGAGTCCCCACTCACCAAATACTCAAAAACTCATCTCCACAGCCCAGATCCACCCGAGCATGCGGCCACGCCTTACTCCTCCAAGAGCCAATCTCATCGACCCGCTAATTGCCTTCCCAATCATAATGCACCGCTAGGAGTTGCATACAACAAAAGTGAGAACAAGTAGGAATGACAGACAATCGTGGAGTTTGCCGCCTATGGCTCTTTAACCTCCTCCCAACACACACAGCTTTCTCACACCAAGTCGTTGCAAACTATCACCAGTCGGCATCTTGGTGCCTCTTTTTACTACTGCTGGTGACACTGTCCTGCTGTGCCAGACAGATTTCACTTCGCAGAGTAGCAAAATTGAAGCGTCCTGCCATTTGTTAAATCATAACCTACGTTACCTGCTACCACAGACAAATATATACACACGGGAAACCTCCGTAAGGGCCCGGTCCTACGCTCAGGGGTGAAGGGAGAGAGGTTTTCCAGCAGTACCGTAAGATGTCCCATGATGGCGCTGAGGTCAGAAGCAGACCTTTAAACTGGCCAGAGCAGGCGGCAGGTAGCGGCTGCCCTCACCACCTCCTCCCCTCAAACTCCAGCAAGCCGGACACAGCCATGGGCTCGTGGCAGGTGGCACGAGCTCTCCCCTCAGCCTCCCCTCCACGCTGCCCTCTGACGTGTGAGAGGCACCCTAAGCCAGGGAATGGCCTGACACCTGCTAGCATCTTACGGAATTACGAGGGGAGCATAGGACAGTTGTTTAAGGTTGGCTGCTCCTCTACATATGTTACTCTGTGGCATTGTGCGAGCTCACACTGGAAACCGCAGGTAACCGGCGGTCAGTGTGTCGCCGTGCAAAACTGGCCGGCCCACCCCAATGCAGTACAGGGACCCCTCGGGTGGCCAGATTTCTCCGAAACCCTGAAAGGAGCTGGCACCACAACGGATTCCTGTGACCTAGCCGACCGCCCAGGAGCTCTGACTCATGCTGCTCTACAACGCCAACTCGACAGTAAGGAAAGAATTTGAAATCAGAAGCACTACATCAAAACGAATAACTAAGTAAACCAATACACCTGAATCCTAATGAAATTCTCCCAACCCATAACAGAATATATAAGTTAGGAAACGTGTATAAATAAATTAATTTCATGCAACGAAAATCAAAATTAACCAATTAAAATTATAAAGGGACACATGAAGCAAGAAATAAGGAAACAGAAAGACAAAAAAGATCACCATCTTTCAAATGGTCCATTTAGAAGGTAGGTAACGTCGAGCACTATATGAACATATGAGCGCCGTGATCCTGTGGTTCTTGTGAGGAGCTGCGGAGCGAGAAACTTTTGGTTCAAGCCTTCTCCCAAACGAAATATATTTTTTAATTTTTTTCCCCAAAATTATAACCCGTCCGTTCATCGAAGTCTCTGTTTGCTGTAATCAGTTTAATGTCTGTGTTATGTGAACGCACAGCAAAACCGTGCGGTTAACAGACGAAAGGAAGTGCCTCTCCAATGGGAACCTAAATCATTCCTCCACAGGGAAAAATCTCTGATGTATTATATACGGCAACGATGACGATATGAGTCATATTACATTAATCCTCTCTCCGCCGTCACTGTAATAGACTGACGTCATGTGTTTAGATGTTTACTTAGGCGTAGCGTCCCCATACTATGGCGCAGTTACCTCACATTGGACGGGCGGATATAATAATTTTCTGAAAAAAAAAATTGCCTGGTGGAAGGCTCGAACCAAGGACCTCTTGCTCTGAAGCTCCTCACGTTAATCACGGGACCATAGCACTCCTGTACTCACAACCTGCTTGACGTTGCTAGTCTTTCCCATGGATAGCTGCGTTTTTATATTTTGCTTATTTTTTTCATAATTCCATACTACTTCTTCCATTTTTCTCGGTTTATCTATGTTCAGTTTTTCAAGGCCTATGCACTGCGCCGACCTATAACTAAATCTGAGGAGGGTGAGATGTGGAGGTTCCCTTGTAAGAGATACAGATGTCGTTTGTGTGGCTATTAGCAGGTACCATTAATAAATGGTATCTAGCAAGTTCCCTGTCATTAAACCCTGGAAAAGGTACTACTTGTAGTTTCAGCACTTGTAAAAGTATTCCTGCCATCAAATGACGAAACTGTGACGAGGATATAGAACATGTTGACGGTGTTAAGAATTAGGCCACTAGGAGCTGGAGCATAGGCTTTTTGGTGATTTGATGTCAAAACATCTCCAGTATAACTGTAGGGTACAAAACGGGTACGTATCACACAATAATGATTATGATCGTTCAGTTCCAATCTGGCGACTGTTGTAAGATTGGAATTATAATTAACCAACCAATGTTGTACGATTATATATAAGCGACTATATCTATAAATGTGAATGTCTGTTCGGTGTACGTTTATCACGTCTGAACCACAAGACATAAAGAGCTAAAAAAATGTACAGTTACTAATGTCTACCCGGGGAAGGCTTTAGGCACGGTTTATGGCGAACGGATAGCTATTTATCTATATATATTCATGTGGATCTCTGTTCGGTGTACGCTTATCACGTCCAAACGAAAAGACGCACAGACTTAAATATTTGTACAGTTACTAATTTATACCTGAGGAAGGTTTTAGGCGCGGTTTCAAAGCGATCTGATAGATATTTAGTAATTTGAAGAATATAACGCGAAATGCGGAACAATAATTACCCTTTGAAAATTATATTTACTCTTTGAAAACTTTGTATTGGTTGCATTGTTGTTTTAGGTTGATAATGATAAAAAGGTGAAACATATTGGGATAGTAAGTTATCGGTGTGTGTGTCAATATTTCACTCTGCAGCAAAAACTTCAGAACGCAAACGAATGGCTTTTGTGTAATTGTTGTCCGAAGTCTCCCGTTGTACACCATAGCAGTTCCATTCCGATAGCTATAAGGTGGTGGAAGATATAGTGGTTGAAAGTCGTCAAATCATAAAAAAATTCAGACTGAACGCCAGCGATGACGTTTGAGACTTTATAGCAAGGAGGTTACATACAGCAAAACGTGATACCACAGACCATATCTTTGGTCTATGCGTGCTACAATGTCTTCCGCTCTTTCTCTTTAAGGATAAGCATACTAATAAGGAAATGTAAGAATAAATAAATAAAACAGTAAGAAAGAAATTTCTTTTAGTACATCTCTTTAAAAATATCGATTTGACGTTTCGACGTTTCGCGCATTACATCAAGTGATAGATCTTTGATATTATTACAATCATTATTGTTGAATTACGTGATTGGATTCTTCGAAACAAGCGCATTTTTACGTGTGATTTGATCTAAACTACTTCCTTTCCTGATAAACGGTAAGTGCATAGACTTCTGCAGTCTGATAGAAATATTTTTCAGTTCCTTCGAAACCAGTCTCTAGATTGAAAGATAGCTTATCTGTCTCAATCAACCAACACGCGAGCGGAGCCGCGGGTTGAAGCTAGTAAGCGATATAAGTAAATAGTATTTCTTCCAAATATTGCGTTTTGGCCACATGACGCACTACTAAAGTGGATAAATTGAACGACGTCATAAAAATCCTAAGTACTTGCATAGGCGATGTATTGTTCAAGCTGTATTCATAATTTCAAGTCGAAAAGTAAATCGCTTGAAAACAGTATGAGGTAGGCTTCTGACCAACTTGAGAAATAGCGTTTCGCGATACATGAGTTTCAAGTTGTGAGCCGCGGTGGAGCGGTCCGGCGCATTGGGGCACTATGCTGCGATGCGAGAGGCCGTTCCCCGTCGGGGGTTCGAATCCCCCTTCGGGCATGCATGTTTGTGTCGTTTTTAGTATAAGTTAGTTTATAAGCAGTTGCATATTTTTAAGATGTGAGTTGTGAAAATTCATGAAAAAATGTGGAGTACCGTCTCAAAGATTGTCATCCTGCTCCTTCATTTCACTTCCGCTTCATTTTGAAGCTATCCTTGGCATTTTTATCGGGTCAGGCAGTGAAACCTCTGCAAGTTTTATTCGCTGTTTGTCGATCTCAAGGCACATTTCTCAGCTCTTCGGGACGATATCGATTTCCACTGCATTCATTATCCGCAAAAGTGATGAATTCCTTCATCGTACAGACAAACCGCATTGTCCGTAGATGTATTCAGCACTATTTTACCACCCGAAATGGATGCCCACAGAGTCAAGTTGAAGCTTTCGTTACTGTTATGTGTGTAGCCGCCGAAGCATAGCTTTTAAAGATCTTTCATTATCAGTTCTTCATGAACTGATTTTTGTTCCTACTCAGCTAAAGTGTTTGCAGTTGTAGCACTTATTCTCCCAGATAGGACATAATATCAATACTGCGTTCCGTCTAACATCTGTACAGTTCTTTTGCAATAAAACGATCATTGTAAATAACATTGAAAAATTCGTTTTCTTTCAACCTTATATAGCGATAAGTGGCTACAACGGACTAATAATTACCATATGCACCTACATTTATCGGATATTTAATATTCCGTAGCTTTTAATATGTGGTTTTTCTTGTAGATATGCTAAAATATGCCACATCTACAAGGGCAATTTCATTTTGGATCTGTGCAACGTACATCTGCATACCTGGTAATTATTTTGTGTATGTTTGTTTTCTGATATCTTCTATATCCAAGAAGACCTTCTCACTAAATTTTGAACGAGAAGTACATTCAATTCAGTATCGTGAACACAAGGTATAAAACTGCGCAGTACAATGGCAGAGACGTCGTTTGAACACTATTGGTTCTAGTTAAAAAGGTCTCGATGTAATTATGACTGCACGATTTGAACTAACTAACTTTCAATGCAGAATAATGGTTTGGAGTTGTCGAGCTGGATGCTTCGGTTAACTCATTAAGGAACTCGTTAGGGACTTCGATCTTCCGAGCTCCACACTGTCAGGAGTGTGCCGTGAATACTAAATCAGAGACATCAGCCGTGGCCGACGGTCTGCACTAAGTGATCGAGAGTAGCGACTTTTGCATGCAGATGTCAGTGCTAACAGACAAGCGTGACACCAAGTGAAGTAGACGCCGAAATCGATACGGATCGTAAGATAAACATATCTGCTAGGATATAGCGGTCAATGGGCTACGGAAGCAGACGACCTACTCTGGTGCTTCGCTAACATGGCCTGCAACGCGTCTCCTGGGCAAGTCGGCATATTGGTTGAGTCCTAGAAGCTAGGAAAACCGTGTTTTTTATCAGCCAAGTCCCGATTTCACTTGGTAATACGTGGGGCCATTCCCACGAAGCGAGAGTACCCCATTTTGCAACATGTCAATGTGCAAGCTAGTTGTGGGTCTATATTTGTTGTGTTCTGATTTTACATAGAATTAATATGGTCATCTGGTTCCACTAATAAGACCACTGAATGAGAAAGGTTACTGAAGGAGAGGCATTTTGTGGTATTTGTGCTGCGGCTGGGATTCCAACCATAGGCTCCTGCTTACTAGGCAAGCGCTATAACTAAACAATCACCGCGACCTAATGGATGGACATTGATTTATTGTTTTAGAATGATTATGTTCGGCTGCAAAGAGTCATTCAGTGGCCATGCATTCCAAAACAGAGATGCAATTTTTGTGGGTGATAATTCCCCCTTTCACCTAGCCTCACCCGTTCGTAATTGGTTTGTAGAACGCTTTGGACATGTCCAGCAAATTATTTGACTACCCAGAACGCCCGACATTGTAATAGCCATGGAACATTTATGGGATGCAATCGAGAGTTAGTGCTTGAAGTACTGTACTGGTTCTACACCCATATAGAAAGTGTTTCATCACTAGGATTATAGGGTTTCATAACTCTTTTCATAAAATTGGAACAGATATACGAGGCGCGTCCAGAAAGTAAGTTCCGTTGGGTTATACAGATACAGAAAAAAATATTGATTGTACAAAAATCTACAACCGTTAAACTACTTCTCTACATAGCTTCAGAAATTTTGTAGGCAATTGTCATAGCATGGCACAAGGTTTTGTGTGCCTTTTTCAAAGAATGTTGCCGCCTGTGTATTCAATCATGTGATAACATGTTCTTTCAGCTAGTCATCATCGTTGAACTGTTGTCCACCAAGGGCAGATTTTAGGTGTAAGAAGGGGATTACTGTCAAAAGACTTTTCTTTTCACGATAATGCCTGACGTCACACACCGATTGTGACCAAACAATTCTTACGGATATTTCAATGTGACCTGTTTGATCATCCTCCATAGAGCTCGGACCTCTCTCCTAGCGACTTTCATTTCTTTTTACACCTAAAATCTGTCCTTGGTGGTCAAAGATTGTAAAGAGCTGTTACCACATAGTTGAATACACAGGCGGCAACCTTCGGTGACGGATGCATGCAAAAACTTGTGGCACGCTACAAAATTTCGGCAGTTATGTGGAAAAGTAGTTTAAGAGTTGTAAAATTTTGTGCAATAAAAATTTCTTCTGTGTCTGTATACAATTTCATTTTATTACCAAACAGAACTTACTTTCTGGACGCGCCTCGTATACGAAATATATTATCAGAATGGATAAATCCGCAGAGTCAAGATCGCCATTTTTATTTGATTATTAGTTTCGACTCTTAACGAGCCGTCTTCGTCATAAAAGCGTTTAAAACGCATGGCTGTTGTCATATTAATGAAACATATCGCATTATAATACAGTCATTAGAATCGTAAAATAATTTTCGTATCCATAAATGATAATATATCGTCTATCCTACCTCGGCCATGCATTTTGAACACTTTTACGATCAGAAGGTATCGTGATACGAGGTCAACCTAGTAAATATATAACAAAATTGGCGATCTTGAATCTGGGGATTTTTTTCTTTTCATGTAAAGCTTCAGATCACTGTCTCGAACATTTGATAGTGCCAACTAATGTGATGAACAACATTTCAGTTCTCTTTATTATCCATGAAGACAGAAATTGACAACTTGTAAACACTAACATAGGCATGTAACACTTATTGAAGTAATGCATGCTTGTATTAGACGTGGCATATTGTCCAATAGGTCATCAGTCGATCGAGATTGTCCGACCCTCAACAGCTATTCGGCAAAAATCTCTTAGATTGATAGTAGACCGTCTTATCCGAAAACAGCCAATTCAAATACATCCCAGGCATGTTATATAGGTTTCACGTCCGGTGAAGATGCAGGCCTTCCTAATCTTAAGATGTCGTTATAATGAAGCAACGCATTGACAAGATATGCACGATGAGCGGGAGATTTGTCATCCATTAGGGCGATTACCACACCGATATGATGCCAATATATTGTTTACTCTGCGACAGACGATGTCATCCTTAAAACGTATAGTCGTTTGCCTGTCCTGCCTTCTACAATCAACAGTGGTGTACGGTGGCCCCACATAACTCTATCGGAAAACATCAGAGAAGCACTACCTTCCAGCACTCGTCAGACAGTGTGTATAAGGTATTCAGACTCACCAGCTGCCTCTAAGAACGTCTCCGATGATCTTATGATTGAAGAATTGCACGTGAGGCCATTGATTGACGATTCATTTTAGCTTGCTGTTAACTCAATCTGTACCGCGTTATATAGTGCCCAGCTATTAAAATTGTAAGGGGACAGCTTTGTGGGGATACTTGGAAGTCTGCAATTCTATGGTAAAAAACGCACACGTGGGAATCATGCTGTGTTTTGACAGCTACTGCGTGGTCATAGTACAAGGTTAAGTCGATAGATAGCGCCACCTCTCATCTGTCACACGAGCGTCTGCCCGCTTGTTTTGTGTATAGACACGTGACTGGAAAATCCAGGCGGTCATGGACTCAATGGCGAACGGCGGAAGAAGCCCAGTTGGCCTTGGAGAAAAATGCAATAAACCACTTAAAAATCTATAACTATCAATTTGTATATGGTACTAAGGAGTGCATATACTCATTTTAAAGCTGACAATTAGACGGTAGCGCTCATATAAAAGTGCCTTCTGCCGAATTAATAGTTTCAGTGGCACTGAATCAGAACTCATTGTAAAATACGGAACATAATGATATATCTTGAAAGCGGCTTAACCAAATGTTATAAACAAGGTGTCAATTGATAGATCTAAATGAGTACTATTAATAATGAAACGGTACTGAAACGGTACAACAAAAATTAACAAGCCTAAGATATATTTTAATCATGGAGCGTTTTTCTCTCTCTGAACCTTAAGCTACATTTCCTTGCTTTCTTCTGAGGAGAGAAAGAACAACGTTCCCATTCATCTGTCTATGTTCGGCCTCCGATTCGTTCAGACGAATCCATAGCTACTCCTTTTGTTTCATTTATTCAGAATGTAAGTACAGTGCTTAAGTTTGCTCAATACATATTGATATATTTTTAAAATTTAGTATGACGGCCTTTTATTTATCTAACATCCCAGTAAATGTCCTGGCGTATAATTCAGCCCAATGAATTTGTGTGATGGGTTTGGACGCCATTACGGCAGACAAGATATCGTGCAGTGATTGTTGTAAGTTTTACTAATGTTGCAATCCTTAATAATTAAACGTCTTTTAGAACCTGCAGTCGCGTTTCCCTTTGTTAATATTAAATTTCGAGGTCTGGTCATTTTCCGCGTAATATTTCTACCGCAACTTCATGTGGACACAAGTGAAATTTAACGCAAGGTCCGCTGCTCGAACAAACCATGCAATAACTCCAACCCCACCTCACTACGGTGCCATTCATACCTTAATGAATATGAATTCTTTATTGCAGCAAACAATTTCACGAAAGAATGTACCGTATGTTCAAAAAGGTAGGCTCCGTCTCATCTTTTTATAATGTAATTGCTACCGACATCTACCATACAATCTTCTAAAGTATTTAAAAAAATTAAAATTAATTCACCTAATTATTTATAAATTACAACCTCAGCAATTAGTATTCACGAAATTTTGACCAATTAAATCCCATTTCTATCTTGCAAACTACTTATAAAATTAATTAAATGCCAAGAGTTGGCAAACGTCCTACAGGACGGAAATAAGCAGATGTGTAATTTTACTTTGAGATATAAGTTACAATACTTTATTTTACGCCATTGTCATCTACGGATCTAACTTTTTATTTTTCTTGTTATCTGAACATCCTGAACGCTGTGCTCAACTCACAAATAATATTTTGGAAAGAAAAATTATGAAAAAAAAAAAAAAAAAAAAAAAATCCAGAAAGTTAAAAAATATTCATGTTTGCAGTAATCACAACGACAACAATTAAGGTAAGGCCAGACCATTTCATGATTTGCTTTATATCTGCTTTTAGTCAATCGGTAGATACAGTACCGAATTTAACATCATTTCCAGTGCTTTCGGCTTTAATTTTCATTTCATTAGGCGACAAAGAATGTTCGCCAGTGATTATTTCGTGTCCGTTAATAGGATCGCGATTTCATTATTGGGCACACAGCGTCTCTCGTTTGTCGTCGCTGCATCTTGATGAAATTACAGTAACACAAATTAATATTCTGGTTCTTGCTTTGAAATTTCATATGCGAGGGAAATTAATTTTCAATTCTTTTGTACAACTATTATTGTGAAGACTAGAAGGCAAGCCAGCATAATGGATCCCAACAATAGTAACGTTTCAGTCAGACAACACCGGATGAGTGCAAAATTCAGACATGAATCTCAACAAATAGAAAATATTCCTTCAAATGTAGGTGATGTAGACAATGTAAATGTTTCCGAGTCCGCGGCTAGTCCTAGTGGGTCTACATTCAACCAAATTCCAGATTGGTTCAGTCGGATCGAAACGCTTATATTGTCTCAAAGAGATCAATTGAATCACAAATTAGAACAGCAAAACAAACATGTTTCCGAAAATTTAAATCCAAATTTTGGTCAATTCGAGCAGAAATCTGTAAGGCTCGAAAAACAGAAGCAAAACGTATAGGATAGCTTGAATAAACGACTGTCTGTAATTGAGGACAGGTAATCTTAGTGCACAAATTAGTGACGAGGTATCAAAGCAACTGGAATCTCGTTTAAAAAAAGTTTATGAGAGGTTAAATGTAGAATTTCATAGAGCTTAGCAGACAATTGCCGCTCAAGTTATCGGAACGGTAAACGAACAAATTACAACTGTATCTACAGAAGTCAGCTGTATCAAAGAAACTATGCACACATTGCCAAACACTGTAGATAAATTAGTCAAAGACTTTAATAAGTTACGCATTGATCAACACGGGTTGCAAACTACCGTTACACACCTATCTAGACTGGTGATTGTATGTGTTGGTGAAAGTCAAGTCAAATTACAAGAATCCATGCAAAGAGAACAGCAACAGATGGGACAGCGATTACACACTGAGATTCATCACTTAGTTGAAGAAGTACCTAGCAAAGTAAATGAACGCCAAAGTGACGTAGTGAAATCATTACAAGATAAAATTTACTCAACAAAATCTGTGCTTAGTGAAAAGGTACTAAACTGGTAACGTGTTCTTAACGCACAAATATCTGAGTTACATTGTGTACGTGACAACATACCAGATAGGTCACAGGCTACACCTATTACCAACTCAGATCGTCAAAGGGACAATACCACGACACAAAGATTCCATAACAATCTAACAAACATTACTTGTGATTGTAGGGAATCATAGAATTGCTAGCACAAAAACCATGGTTCCAGCTTTAGTGACCACTTCGGCTGAGCAGAGTGCCACATCCATTTGCTAGAAGATAGCATTGTCAAAATTTATAAATTTCAAACCTTTATTCCGGAGAACAAAACTATTCATCCAGTACTTTTTATCCGCGCGTTTAGAGAAGTCTTACCACCATCGTGGAGCGAAAGACGAAAAATTGGATTTATTGCCGGATATATACAAGGGGAAGGGGCACTGTGGGTAGCCGATGTGATCGATTACTCTGAAACGGTAGAGGAATTTGAACAGACTTTCCTATCAGAATACTGGTCCCTCGGCAAACAGGAAAGATTGCGAAGCGAAGATTATTACTCTCAGCCATTGTAAAGAATGGACGTCTGCGCAAATACTTTGAAAAGTACTTACGCAAGACAAAGTTTTTTGATGAACCTAGGTCTCACCAAGAGTAAACCGCCTACGTATATAACAAGACAATTATATAATTTGTGAGATCATTAGAGGAATTTCTATTCAGTGTAGACGCGCTTGATTTAACATATGAAGATGAATGAGCCAGTGGGAGCAGTACTTATGGCAACAGTAGAAAACTTCAGCGAGGTGCTGGGAGTCAGCTGGCTGTGCCACGCCTCCAACATGTAAACAACAATTATGGCGGACAATCAGCTGAGCCGTGTGGATTAGCATAGCGGTCTAAGGCGCCTCGCTGCGGAGAGCACGGTTGCTCGCTGTCGGAGGTTCGAGTCCTCCCTGGGACATGGGTGTGTGTCTGTGTTTGTCCTGTGTTTGTCCATACATACGTACTCCGCATTTCACCGTAAGGTGCGTGGCGGAGGGTACACTATACCAATACCAGGCATTTCGTTTCCTATCCCAGTTCCAATGCCTTACGAGTCCTAATTTCTCTTATCTTGTCATTGTGATCAGTACGCGAAATGTAAGTAGGTGGCGGCAAGATCGTACTACACTCAGCTTCAAATTCCGGCCCTCTAAATTTCCTCAACAGAAATTCACGAAAAGAACGTCGTCTTTCTTCCAGCGATCCCCAATTCAATTGAGTTGCAGGAGAATTTCCGTGGCACTCGCGCATTGATCGAACCTACCAGTAACAAACCTAGCAGCTCGCATCTGAACTGCTTCTATGTCTTCCTTTAAATACATCAGCTGCGGGTCCCAAACACTTGAGCAATACTCAAAACATGGTCGTAGAAGCGTTTTATACTCGGTCTCCTTTACAGATGAAATCCTCCCAGTAAACCGAAGTCGACTCTCCGCCTTACTCACAACTGTCATTACATGTTTGTTCCATTTAGTATCACTCTGCAATGTTACGCCTAGATATTTAAACGACGCGACTGCATCAAGAAGCTCACTACTAATGCTGTATTCGAATATTATGGGATTGTTTTTCCTACTCATGCGCATCATCTTACATGTTTCTACATTGATAGCTAGCTGCCATTCTTCGCACCAAATGGGAATTTTGCCTAAGTCATCCTGTATGCTATTACAGTCAGTTAAAGACGACACACTCCCATACACCATAGCATCATCAGCAAACAGCCGCAAATTTACAAGTTAGTCTGTGCATCAGATCATTTATATACATAGTAAATAATAGCGGTCCTGTCCCCTGGGGAACGCTTGACGATACACTCGTCTCTGATGAACACTCGCCGTCGAGAAGAACGTACTGCTTTCTATTACTTACGAAGTCTTCCAGCCAGTCACAAATCTGTGAACTTATTCCATACGCTCGCACCTTCGTTAGCAGTCTGCAGTGTTACACCGCGTTAAACTCCTTTTTGAAGTCTAGATAAACACAATCCACCTGTTGCCCTTCATCAATAGCTCGCAAGATGTCATGTGAGAAAAGGGCAGCTGATTATCACATGAACTATGTTTCCTGGACCCGCGCTGGTTCGTAGAAATAATCTTTTCCGTCTCAAGGACATTCACTGTATTCGAACTGAGAACATGCTCCAAAATTCTACAGGAAACTGATATCAACGATATTGGCCTGTAATGATGTGGGTCAGTTCACTTTCCTTTCTTATAAACGATACTCACCTGCCTTTTCTCCAATCACTAAGAATTTTGCACTGAATTAAAGATTCGCGATAAATGCAAGCTTAGTAAGGGGCCAATGCCACAGAATACTCTTTGTAAAACTGAACTGGTACTCCATCCGGTTCAGCAGACGTTTTCGTATTTAGCTCTCTCAGCTGCTCCTCTACACCGAAAATACCTATCATATGACCTCCATTTCGGAATTAGTAAGTTGATCAAATGACGGTCCTCCTGCGTGAAAGATCAAGAAATCTGCATCCATGACTGTCACAGAGTCGGCGAAGCCTCTGGTTCAGACCCTCCACTCTGCTCCAAACTAAAGGACCCCGATCAACCCTGGGAACAATGCTGCATGTCGACAGCTCTGCTTGCACCCCGCGTGCTAGGGCAGCAGCCTTCACCATTTCCGCCAACCGCTCGTAGGAAATGAGGAAGTCCTCAGTACCCAAGCAACAAGCGCCATTGATGCCGACGTGAGCCACGACTTGCAGTCGACCGCACCCCGCACCCTCGATAGCCGCCGGCAAGACTGCCTCCACATCTCGGATGAGGAAGTTCGGCAGACACACCGAGTGCAAGTTGGACTTCTTTCCGGATCCTAAAGGGCTCTATCAAGCGCCAATAACTAATAATCCCCTCTCCCCGTGCACCTGCTCGGACCCTGCTGAAGGAGTGGCCACACGTCCACTCACAGCACGAACGGGAGTGGACGGACGGCCAGCCTCCATATTGGCCTTCCGTCTCGAGCGACACGAACGCCGTTCAACCCGCTACTCCCTATGCGGAGAGGGCGGCTCGACCATGTCCGGTACACCTGAAGGTGCCTCGGTAGCAGGGACAGAGGGCGAAGTATGAGACACCTGAGGTGTCCCACTCGACGCATCCGACTCCCCAACACCGCTGTACCCCGAGACGGCAGCCTGAAGATTGCTGACCGTAGCCAGCAAAGGCTCAGCTGTTCGCGAACTGCGGCCACCTTTCTCCTGCGGCCGCAAACAGCAGGCACACATCCTATCCATCCTATCGATACAATTACCTGTAGCAAGTAGAAAACTAAATACTCAACTTTAACTTGCCTAGTACTTTAACAAAGGCGGCTGGCACTGACTAAATGGTGGTTAGTGGTTACTACACTGTCAAAACAACGAAACTGAGTCCAGAATTTTTCAAAATAAAACAAGAAAATCTATGGAATACACTGTTATCCCAAGGAAATATAAGCTTTCTTAAAGCAAGACACGAAATAAGGAAGTGTCAATAAGACAAATCACGTAGCTTGCAGCAGACAACTATACACACGGTATTTATCAAAATACCCGAGAATAAACACTTAAAATCGTAGCACAAACGAATCTACCAAGTAGGTTAGAAGAAACCTCTTAAAAACAGAAGCAATAACGAAAATTAAGAAATTAGCTGGACACGAAAGTTCACGCAATTAAATTTTGATACTTAGCGCTCTGGGCGATGAGGCGGCGCCAATAGCTGACACTGGACTCCTTAGGTTAGTTTACCTTAGTTTAAGTACTTTGTATGCTACGGACTGATGACGACGCAGTTTGGTACGATAGATTTACAAACATTTGAACGGGTATTTTGATTTTGGACAATCAGATGATTCGCGTCAGCCGCTTGGTGGATCGCCGCACCATTCACAGTTGCAGCCTCAAAAAATGTTCAAATGTTTGTATAACTTATGGGACTTCACTACGGGGTCAGCAGTACCTAAAATTACAAACTACTTATGAACTAACTAAGACTAAGGACGGCACAAATATCCATGCCCGAGAGGGGATTCGAACCCCCGACCGTAGTGGCCGTGCAGACCGTGGCTGGAGCGTCTTAGTCCCCTCGGCCACCGCGGCCGGCAGTTGCAGCCTCCTACTGCAGCCGCGAGCGGTGGTGAGCCGCGTAATTTTCAAAACAAACAATGTTCAGATGCACAAGCAGCAAAACATTCGGTACAATCCTGGTTACCAAAACAGAAACAACGGCAGTAGACCAAATTATAATAACAACGCACAACATAACAACTACCCACGTAATAATTACCAAAACGAAGTACATACACAAAATACTAATCAAATCTGGCCACCGAATAACTACACAGGATGGATCTCACCGAAATGAACGAATCAAGATTTGCCTGCAGCGCATATAACTCGCGAGTGTCAAACTGGGACATCCTGGGGACCCGAAGACAATCAAGGAGTTCCAAAATGAAACTTTCACTCTGCAGCGGAGTGTGCGCTGATATGAAATTTCCTGACAGATAACAATTGTGTGCCGCAACCGGGACTTGACCCTCGGACCTTTGACTTTCGCGGGCAAGTGCTCTACCGACTAAGCTATCCCGAAACGACTCACGATGCCGCCTCACAACTCTACTTTCGCCAGTACCTCGCCTCCTACTTTCCAAACTTCACAGAAGCTCTCTTGGCGGAAGTAGAGTTGTGAGGCGAAATCGTGAGTTGTGTCAGGATAGCTCAGTCAGTAGAGCGCTTGCCCGAGAAAGGCAAAGGTCCCAGGCTCGGGACCCGGTTCCGGCACACAATTTTAATCTGCCAGGAAGTGTCATATCAACGCACACACCGCTGCAGAGTGAAATTTTCATTCTGGAAATATCCCTAGGCTGTGCCTAAGCCATGTCTCCACCATATCCTTTCTTCCAGGAGTGCTGGTCTTGCAGGTTTTGCAGGAGAGATTCCGTGGAGCTTGGAAAGTAGGAGGCGAGGTAGTGGAGGAAGTAAAGTTGTGAGGCGGCATCGTGAGTCGTGCCGGGACAGCTCAGTCGGTAGAGCGCTTGCCCGCGAAGGCAAAGGTCCCAGGTTCGAGTCCCGGTTCCGGTACACAATTTTAATCTCCCAGGAAGTTTCAATCAAGGAGTTATCACGACGGTGGAGTAGTCGAGCGATCTAAGGCGCGTCGCTGGGGAGCGCGCGGTTGCTCTCCGTCGGAGGTTCGAGTCCTCCCTAGGGCATGGGTGTGGTGTGTGTGTTGTCCTTAGTTTAGTTTACCTTAGTTTAGATAGTTTATAAGCTACGGACTGATGACCACGCAGTTTGATCCGATAGAATTATAAACATTTGAACATTTGAGGGAGTTGTCATTACTGATGTAAATGACACAAATCCTCAGCAAAGTACTAGCGGTACGTCAAACTAATAAGGCTCGAGCCATGTCTTCCGGCGTCGAGCGCACTTTCCAGAAGGGACAAAATTCACAGGTACATAAATTTGATTCGATATAATGAGGGAATAGATATACATGATGAGCTGTAAAGCAAACAATACTGAAATTTTCCAAGTAAACATTATGGTTATAGGAGGCTGTATTCCTACAATAATTCTATTAGATACGGGGGCAACTCTCAGTGTTGTCTCCAAAACACTATCTGACAGAATTTGTATAAACATTAAACCGTCAACGTATCCAGTGCAAAATTGTCGAATAATAGGTGCACTAGGTACTAGATCGAAAAATGTCAATTTGCAAACACAACTATAGATGTCAGTTGTCAACTACACAGTCAGACGTGTGTACATTTCTGATTAGAATATTTAAAAAGCAGAGGGGCTTGTATTGTTTTCAAATCAGGTATGTGCTACCTAACCACAAGTGGTGATATGTGTACTGTGGACTTAATTAAGAGTAAGTCTACCCATGGCAAATAAAAATTTGCTTACCAAAGGTGATCAAAATTTTTAATAATAACAGTACATCTCATGTAATAGGTATGGAGTCGGGAAGGGCTGAAATTATTCATGACAAAGTTTATGAATCTGAACAATTAACAGAAGAGCAGAAATTTCGGTTAAAACAGTTCCTTTTGACGTACAGTTAGGTTTTAATAGAGAAACCAGGTCTTATCAAAACCTATGTCGATCAAATGCAAGTAAAGCTACATGACGCATATGTTAAGCAAACCTATGCAATTCCATGGGCCAAAAGAGCTTCATTTAAACAGGAAATCTATAGAATGTTACGATGGAACATTATAGAACATTCGTCCTCCCCGTATTTAAATCCATTGTTAGCTGATTTTAAAGCCGATGGGTCTGTGTTTTAGGCTTTGGACGCACGAGTCATTAACCAAATAATTATTCCTGTCTGTACACGTCCTGAAAATCTTGAAGAACAACTTCAAAACTTTCATGGGATAAGCTATCTAACCAGTCTCGATTTAACCCTCGAGCGGCAGCGCTTATGCAAAGATGCTACCACTTTTCTTTAAATGCTCACTGTTGTCGAAATAATGGATATGTCGTATTTTCGCTTTAGCTATTCCTCAATTAAGCCTTAACAAGGATGTCAGTGAGGGTTCTGAGTTTCTAGTGCACGGCTGTGTCCAACCGGCCGCGGTGGCCGAGGGGACTGAGGCGCTCCAGTCACGGTCTGCACGGCCACTACGGTCAGGGGCTCGAATCCCCCCTCGGGCATGGATATTTGTGCCGTCCTTAGTCTTAGTTAGTTCATAAGTAGTTTGTAAGTTTAGGGACTGATGACCTCGTAGTTAAGTCCCATAAGCTATACAAACATTTGAACATTTTTTGGCTGTGTCCATCCAAAAAAGTTTGTTAGGGAGTGCATCAATGGAAGCACATTTGCACCACATTGCCTGTCATGTAAGTAGATTTGAATTGTTTTATGTTACGTCTATTTTTTCTTGCAAACGGATTTGTGTCAGTTTCTAGTAAATATTTATTGTATAAATTTTACCCTACATATTAGAATGCTCGAAAACTTGAATTTATTTCGTAAATAGAATTTTTGTTCTCGATAGATTGTCCTCTAGTTTCTCCTGATTAGCCATGCTGCAGTTTCCGTCAATCTCATTTTTAACCCTTTTTAAGCTTCACAACCACTCCTATGAACGGCAGACATTGCCGAGTTGGGGTGTCTTGCGTGCCTCAACGATATAGATACCGTACCGTAGCTGCAACCATAGAGGAGGGGAATCTGTGGAGAGATCAGACAAACATGTGGTTCCTTAAGAGGGGAAGCAGCCTTTTCAGTAGTTACAGGGGCAACAATCTGGATGATTGAGATGGCCTTGTAACATCAGCTAATGTTGCTTTGCCACATAGTTACTGTGAACGACTGAAAGCAAGGGGAAACTACACCCGTTACTTTTCTCGAGGACATGCAGCTCTACTATATGAATATATGATGATGGCGTCTTCTTGGATAAAATATTCCGGAGGTAAAATATTCCTCCATTGGGATCTCCGGGCGGGGACTACTCAGTAGGATGTGATCATCAGGAAAAACAACACTGGCATTCTGCGGATCGTAGCGTGGATGTCATATCACTTAATCGGGTAGGGAAGTTGGAAAATTTAAAAAGAGAAATGCATAGGTTGAAGTTATAGTGGACATTAGTGAAGTTCGGTGGAAAGAGGAACAGGATTTCTGGTTAGGTGAGTACAGGATTATAAATACAAAATCAGTTGGGGGTATTACAGGAGTAGGCCTGATAATGAATAAGAAAATAGGGACACAGGTAAACTACTATGAGCAGTGCAGTGATCGCATTATCGTTGTCAAGATAGAGACGAAGCCAACACAGATCACTGTAGTACAGGTTTACAGGCCAACTAGCTCGGCGGATGATAAGGAGAACGAAGAAATGTATGAGGAGGTACAGGAAATTATTCAGACAATTAAGGCAGAGGAAAACTTAATTGTTATGGTACACTGGAATTCGGCGGTAGGAAAAGGAAGGGAAGGGAAGATAGTAGGTGGATAAGGACTGGGCAAAAGAAATGAGAGAGAGAGGAAGTCACCTCGTAGAATTTTGCACGGAACATAATTTAGTTACAACGAACACCTGGTTTAAGAATCACGAAAGAAGGTTGTATACATGGAAGAGACCAGGAGACACCGGCAGGCACCAAATAGATTTTATAATGGTAAGACTAAGATTTCGGAACCAGGTTTTAAACGGTAAGATATACCCAGGGGCAAATATAGACTTTGACCATAACTTATTGGTCATGAACTGTTGGCTGAAACTGAAAAAACTGCAGAAAAGTAGGGAAAATAAGTAAATTGAGCGAAACTGAAGTTCTTAAGAATTTCAGAGGGAGGTTTAGGCAATAATTGACAGAAACGGGTAGAGATAAAACAGTATAAGAAGAATGACTATCATTCAGAGAAGAAATAGTGAAGACAGCAGAGGACAAAATAGGTAGAAACGCAAGGCCTACAAAAAATCCTTGGATATCACAGGAAATACTAAATGTAATTCATGAAAGGACAAACTATAAAAATTCAGTAAATGAGACAGGCAAAATGGAGTACAGACGACTAAGAAAATAATGAGATTGGCAGGAGAGGCTAGAAGGCAAATGCAAGTCAGTAGAAGAATTATAAGCAAGGGAAAATTAGATACGGCCTACAGGAAAATAAAAGAGACCTTTGGAGACAAGAAAAGGTGCTTTATGAATATAAAGAACTCAGATGGAAGACCAGTTCTCGGCAAAGAAGGGAAAGCTGGAAAGTGTAAAGAGGGGCTTTACAAAGGAAATGAACTTACAGACAATATTTTTGGAATGGAAGAAGATGTAGATGAAGATGAAATAGGTGATACTGTACTGAGAGAAGAATTTGACAGAGCACCGAAAGACTTAAGTCGAAACAAGGCCCCTTGAGAACTACTAAAGTATCTGGGAGAACCAGCCATGACAAAACTATTTTATCTGGTGCGTAAAATGTATGAGATAGGCGACATACCATCGGACATTAAGAAAAATGTAATAATTTCCATTCCAAAGAAACCAGGTGCATACAGGTGTGAAAATTACAAGTCCTTTTTGAAGGCATTAGTGTGGAGTGTGACGTTGTATTGGAGCAAAATATGGACGGTGGACAGGAAGGGGATAGAGGCTTTTAAAATGTGTTGTTACAGAAAAATGCTAAGATTAGGTGAGTGGATCGCGTAACTAATGAAGAGGTACTGAACAGAATTGGGGAAAAAAAGAATTTCTGGCATACCTTGATTAAAAGAAGTGCTAGATTGGTATGACACATTCTTAGATATCAAGGAATCGTAAATTTAGCAATGGATGGAAGTGTTTGGAAAGAAAATCACAGATGGAGACCAAGAGATGAATACAGTAAGCAGAACAAATATATGTAGGTTACAGGTCTTATGAGGAGATTAAGAGGCTTGCTCAGGATAGAGTAGGGAACTGCATCAAACCAGTCTCCGGACTGAAGACCACAACAACAACAACAAGTCTTACACACTACATAATTAAATCTTCAGGTCTGGTAGACATTGTTCGGGTCTAACAGATGAGGAAATATAATTCTTTCGGCAAGTAATGAAGATCTTACCGATTTTTGTCTAGATTCCTGATCAGATTATGAACAGGATACTATGGTTCAAATGTAAATCCTAGTTCCAATTCCGAAAAAGATTTCAGACGCAATGAATATGATACTGAAGAGGCCACCACTCTGTGGAATAAAACGCCATAAAGCAGCATTCCAAAACACCGAAAAAGAATATCATAAAATTCTACCCTGGTTCAAAAGGGAACGCAAGGGTCGCGAGGTCAGACACGCATGTTCTCTAATTCATGATAGATGATAATATGATTGATAAGGTAATTATGTGTGTTAAGTTCCACATAACGCAGATGAAAGAGACAGGAACTACAGGGAAATAACTAAAGAGGAAATGATACTACTACTGGGTCTATTATAAATGATTATTGTCCACTTTCGGAATAATGTTAGATTTGTTATATTTGTACGCCAAAGGTAATTGACATACTTATTCAGATATTAACAAATGCGATATTTCTTCCTTTACATTAAACTATGTTTGTCATTACGATCACTTAGTAGCTATACACTAGGTTTGTAACACGGAATAAAGAGTGGTAGCAAATCTGAACCGCCCTGCTGCTGAAGTTATAATAATTGGCGCTGCCGCCAAGATCGTCTTAGTGGCAATTTCCTTTGACGGAGGATTCAAAAAAAAAAAAAAAAAAAAAAAAAAAAAAAAAAAATTGCCGCCTTTATCTTTGTAAAACACTCATATCATTTTTTGGTTTGAACGTAAGTTCTGGAGTTTTCATCATAACTTCAGATACAGTGTTAGGACCGGATGTTCGACAAAATTACCGTTTACGTAGACGATATTCTGATTGCCACGCTCACCTGGGAGCAACACCTTTAATTGTTAGAACGCACGCTGCGTAAGTTTCAGTCTTCCGGAGTGACTGTTAATCTACGAAAATCGAAATTTGCTAAATCAGAAATCAAATTTCTCGGACATATTATTTCACCGAGTCGTATTACTGCCGATACCCCAAAAACTGAAAGCAATCCAACACTTAATCTTTCCTAGAAACAAAAAAAAACAATTAAAAAGTTCATTCGGTATGTTTTCATTTTTTCGTCGGTTTGTCCCTAATCACTTGTTAAAAAGTGATGCTCTTCTTTCGCTTTTGAGAAAATGTGCCACATGGTGCTGGAATGACGAATGTCAAAGAGATTTCGAGCTTATCAAGGAAGCATTAGTAAATTCTGACATACTTAGTCATGTATGCACATTTTATCATAGAATTGCAGACTTCAAGTGTCCCCACAAAACTGTCCCATTACTAGGTACAGCTTCAGTACCTGTACACAATGCAACGCGGTACAGATTGAGCCAACTGCAAGCTAAAATGCATCATCATACAATGGCCACCCGTGCTATGCTACTCACAGTTAAGACTGGCATCTGCCTGTAATCAGAAGATCAGAGGAGGCGTTCTCAGAGCCAGCTGGTGAGTCTGAACATCTCAGTCCAGCGAGTTTTTCTGGTGTTTCCCGATATATTTCTACGGATACCAAGTAGGAGTTTTGTACCAAATATCCGATGAATATAAACAAGACACTGTAAAAATAATCAGCTTTGCAACCCGAACCATGACAGAGTGTGAAAGACATTACTCGACAACAGAGTTGGAAACTTAAGCTATTGTTAGGGCTTTTAAAAGTTTTCCACTTTATGTTCTTGGCAAGCATGTTAAAGTTTTCTCTGACCACCAGGTATTAAGCTTCTTAATGTCCTATAATCTGTTACATAGTCGTTTAGGCAGATGGGCTATGTTCCTACAAGAACATGATTTCGAAATTATTCACACCAAACGTTCCGACAATGTTGTAGCGGACGCTTTGTCGTGGCTTCCACACGATCTTCCACAATTTGATGATTATTCATATGTAACCACTGAATTTCGAATCATCCTAATGACACCAAATACCGTCAGTATTTTCTGGATATGTGCGCAAACATGCATGATCTTCAACTACAGGACGACCAGTGGAACAAAATCATTAACAAACTTATACAAAATCCAGACGATCCTCTGTCAGTTGGCTATGTTTTATCAAAACGTTCTTTTCTTTCACCTAAATCCTGAATCTGACATTTGGTGTGTTTCTATTCCGGAATCATGCTATAAACCGCTGATTTTTCACACACTCAGAGTGAGAGGACACTTCGGTTTCTTAAAATGGCCCAGAAAATTCAAATGGTTCTGTTTCTTTCCTAATATGTCCAGAAAAATACGGCACATTCTCAAGTCATGTTTAGTTTGTCAAAAATCGAAACCAAACAAACTTCTAAAACAATGCTCCAATCAATTCTTCCGACCCAACATTTGCAATTAGTAGCTGCAGATTTAGCCTGGCAGATCCCTGCCTGTAGGACGAGGAGGTGTAAAATACATTTTAGGCCTATACAATGCGTTTTCAATATTTGTTAAGCCATATGCTTTGAAATCTGCTACAACCAAGGCTATAATACGGCGAATGGAGAATGATTTAATTCCCACTGTTGGCAAACCTGTCACTCTACTGACAAACAATGATTCTACATTCACTAGTCGTGCGTGGAAAGATTTTATTCGCGCCAGTGAGGTGCAGCACATTCGTATTTGCCGCTTCAATCCGTCTGCCAATCCAATGGAACCGCTGTTGCGAGCGCTTAACAAGTTCATTCGAACTAATGCCCCACAAAAACACACACGATTGATAGAATCCCTTGGACTGTTTGAGCAGACAGTAAACAATCTTCCCTTGTGTTCAACTTCTATTACCCCGGCTGACCTCATTCATTGTGTAAAGGAATCCAATGAGACGGCTGCGGTGGCCGAGGGGACTGAGGCGCTACAGTCACGGTCTGCACGGCCACTACGGTCGGGGGTTCGAATCCCCCCTCGGGCATGGATATTTGTGCCGTCCTAGTTCGTAAGTAGTTCATAAGTAGTTTGTAAGTGATGACCCCGTAGTTAAGTCCCATAAGCTGTACAAACATTTGAACATTTTTTTGAATCCAATGAATAGCTTAATCCTATTCCAAAAATTCTACGGAACAACCTATCACATGATGAGAAAATCCGCATGGTTTTAACTTTCCTCACTGAAGCAGCTTATCTACGGAAACAATAACATGACACAGAAATATGCAACATGTGAAATGATACTTTTAAGGACGCTTCCAAAACCATCAGCAATACTCAAAAAGAATAAGAAGTGGCAACCTCTTTACAGTGGACCTTACAAAATTATACACATGCCGCATGAATGTAGTTATTTACTAGATTACCCAACACAGATAAGGTAAAAAGCCTATATCCGCACAAAGATTTCAGAAAGTTCTAAGCATGAGCTAGAAATGCTACATTAAATATAAAGTGAACTCCTTCCCTTGAACAGCAGATAAATCAGTTACGATGAAGTTAACTGAAGGCAGTAACTTAATCTACCAAATGCAAAGTTGTTAGGTCAGTACGTTTCCATTTGCTCAATATTTTTCATTTGTAAAAGCTTACGTAAATCTTAGTCAAGAATGCGAATCTTTAATTTACTCGCTGCTCTTGCCAATGTTAAATGTGTGAGCGAGGTACAAGGATGTGATTTGTTAATTGTCGTATTATATTTAGAAATGAATGAGTGGATCGATTAACAATTATATATTATAATAAAATGAATAAACAATTGTGTAGGGAATTCACACATATACATATGCTGAGAACAAGAACGTACAATGCACTGCCCACATATAATAAATATTTTCTGAATCCCACACAAAACGTAGGATTAAGGTATAGTGATTAGTCAATGAATGACTTGTATCAATGACTGATTGATGATACGTGGAGACAAGCATTCAGAATCCCACCATCACACACAAACACACACATGTAAATTTCCGAATAGTTACAGCATGTTGTTACCTTCTTGTAGCCGCTTTCGCATAGACGGTAAGTCTATAAAATGCTGCATCCTAGAATTATTAAAGTATTACTGAAAGCTAAAGTATTCACGAAAACGTAAGCATATCTTACAGATGAAAGAACTGCCTTAGTCCGCGACAGGTACGATTTCTTTCTATTCAGTACTCAGACGTACTTACTTGGCAAATCTATATATGAAACTCTTCAAGGGAGTAACTCTATTTTGGTGTTCACTAAGAAGTCTATTAAACTATAACTATTAAATTATGACAATTCTTGTCAAGGAGTCGTAATTCTTGCTCGTGTGAAAGGCAATTTTTTCCAATTTTTTTTAGTAACCAGTGTGGTTCATGGTGTGGGTTCCTGTAGTCATGTCCTAGTTCATGAACCACGGGCAACGTATGAGTGGCCAAGTAAGTAGTCCTGACAGTTGGGATACCAGTTACTTTGGAATAAGGTTGGGCATCTCGGACATATTGTGAGTCGTGGTCACCTTTGTGCTCAGACGGCAAAGACTACCAAATCCAACGGTTAGTCCCTCAACCGTTAGGGGTAAAAACCAGTGGGGCCCTGTGCAAGTAAGGCTAGCAACCTGCTTTCCAGGTACTTCAATATCATGCTGGCAACAATCAGAGCAAAATGTCTCGGACCTTTGGAGGTGATGGAGTCCCACTAATTGACAGACCAGGGACTCCTCAGATACGACTTGGTAAACGATCTGGAATGAGATGGGGAGCTATTAATGTCAATGGGGATTACAATGGGAAGAAGGTAGAGCTGGCGGAGTCTTCAAGTACGAAGGGGTTAGATGTTTTAGCTGTTAGTGATGTTAGAGTAAGGGGAGAGTAAGAGGACGAAGTCGGAGAATACAAGGTCTACCTGTCAGGAGTTAAAGTAGGAAGAGCACAGTGGGGTGTAGGATTTTACATCAGGAAAGCAATCGAACCCAGCATAATTGCAATAAGGTATGTAAATGAACTACTGATTTGGATAGATTTGGCCATCTCCAGTAAGAAAATTAGGATTGTGGCAGTGTATTCACCTGTGAAGGGACAGATCAAGATGAGACGGACAGATTTTACAACTCACTTAGTGAAGTAGTTGTTAGAGTGAAGGATAAGGATAGTGTTTTACTCATGGGTGATTTCAACGCCAGGATAGGAAATCGAACAGAAGGTTATGAAGGTTATGGGAAGTTTGGGGATGGTATGGAGGCCAACAGGAACGGAAAACATCTCTTGGATTTCTGTTCCAGTATGGGCTTAGTTATCACAAACTCCTTCTTTAAGCATAAAGACATTCACCGCTATACGTGGGAAGGAAGGGGAACCAGATCTATCATTGACTATATAATAACAGACCAGGAATTCTGAAAGACAGTCAAGGACACACGTGTTTTCAGAGGGTTCTTTGATGATACTGATCATTATTTAATCTGCAGTGAAATTGGTTTTGTGAGGCCAAAAGAGCAGAAAGTCAGGTCCATGTGTAGAAGGATAAGAGTGGAGAAGCTTCAAGACAAGGAAATTAGGCACAAATGCATATCAGTGATCTCGGAAAAGTACCAGTTAGTTGAATGTAATGATTTACAGTCACTGGAAGAGGAATGGTCAAGGTATAGTTACACTCTACTGGAATCAGCTAGAGAATGTCTTGGAACAGTAGAGTGTAAAGGTAGGAAGAAGCAGACAGCATGGTGGAATGACACAGTGAAAGCAGCCTGTAAAAAGAAAAAGAAGGCATATCAGAAATGGCTCCATACTAGAAATCAGGCAGACAGAGAAAGTTATGTTGAAGAAAGAAACAAATCTAAACAGATAATTGCAGAATCCAAGCAGAAATCTTTGGAAACAAGCTAGAATCTCTGGGCCAAGCCGCGTGAAAACCATTTTTTAGCAATCTTTAGCAATCTTCCAAAGTGTGGGAAGAAGGAATTAACAACTGTTTTTGACAGGTCAGGAAATCTGCTAGTCAATCCTCTGGATGCCTTGGGCAGATGGAGGGAATATTTTGAAGAATTGCTCAATGTAGGTGAAAGGTTCAATGATGTATCAGATTTTCAGGTATAATGGGATAGGAACGACGATGGAAACAGGATCTCATTTGAGGAAGTGGAGAAAATGGTCAGTAGATTACAGTGCAATAAAGCGGCTGGGGTGGACGAAATTAAGCCGGAGATCGTCAAATACAGTGGAATATCACGTCTCAAATGGTTACACAGCATAATTGAAAAGGCGTGGGAATCGGGACAGGTTCCGTCAGACTGGACGAAAGCGGTAATCACGCAAATTTTCAAACATGGAAACAGAAAAGATTGTAACAACTATCGAGGTATCTTTTTAATTAGCGTTGTAGGCAAAATATTCTCAGGTATTGTTGAAAGGAGAGTGCGAGTATTAATTGAGGACAAGTTCGATGAAAATCAGTGTGGGTTTAGGCGTCTTAGGCCTGCTTACGGCAGGTAATGGAAAAGTGCTATGAGTGGAACAGGGAGTTGTATCTATGTTTCATAGATCTGGAAAAGGCTTATGACCGTGTTCCTAGGAGGAAGCTACTGTCACTTCTTCAAAACTATGGTATAAGAGGCAAATTTCTGCAGGCAATAAAAGGGCTTTACGTAGACTGTCAGGCAGCAGTTAGAGTAGATGGCAAATTAAGCTCATGGTTCAGGGTAGTTTCAGGGGTAAGACAAGGCTGTAACCTGTCACCACTGTTGTTCATACTATTCATGGATCATATGTTGAAAACAGTAGACTGGCAGGGCGGGATTAAAGTAGGTGAAAACAAAATAAGCAGTCTCGCATATGCGGATGACTTAGTTGTAATGGCCGATTCGATTGAAAGGTTGCAAACTAATATTTCAGAGCTCGATCAGAGGTGCAAGGATTATGATATGAAGATCAGCAGCTCCAAAATGAAAGTAATGTCTGTGGGAAAGAGATTCAAACAGATTGAGCGCCAAATAGGAGGAACAAAGTTAGAACAGGTAGACAAAGTACCTGGGATGTATTTTCTCACAGGATGGCAACATAGCGAAAGAACTGGAATCGACGTGCAGCAAAGCTAATGCAGTGAGTGCTCAGCTAAGATCTACTCTCTTCTGCAGGAAGGAAGTAAGTACCAAAGCTAAGTTAGCAGTGCACCGCACTATCTTTCGACCAACTTTGTTGTATGGGAGTGAAAGTTTGGTGGATACAGGTTACCTTACTCATATGATAGAGGTTACAGATATGAAAGTAGCAAGAATGATTGCAGGTACCAACAGATGGAAACAATGGCAGGAGGGTGTCCATAATGAGGAAATCAAAGAAAAGCTGGGAATGAACACCATAGATGAAGCAGTTAGAGCGAACAGACTGAGATGGTGGGGTCATGTTACACGTATGGGAGAAGCAAGGTTATCTAAGAGACTCATGAGCTCGTCAGCGTAGGGTAAGAGGAGTCTAGGTAGACCAAGAAGAAATCACCTAGATTCGCTGCAGAATGATTTTGAAGTAAAAGGCATAACATCACACGAGGCATCAATGTTAGCACTGAATAGTGGATCAAGGAGGATTTTTATTAGAGGTACTATGCTCCAGACTGAACACTGAAAGGCATAATCAGTCTCTAATGATGATGATGATGATGATGACCAGTATAAGATGTGTTTATTTTTAAGAAATTGATTTTCAAAGAAAAGCAATTCGTCCTTGACATTCTATTTAAAAGTATGTAGATACTATAAGCAAAAGAAAAAAAGAAAAAGATTAGCCTCTTTCACACAGAAAGTTAAGTTACACAAACTTTATGCTGCACGGATGCTTAAACACCTTAACACTATAATAATAGGTTTTTAGCATTTCAAAAATCCTGTGAAACGACCCGCCGCTAGAAGACGAAGACAGCAGATTGACACCGACGACGCCGAGGAGAAATTTTACCGATGTAATTTTTAGAAGACACGAACATGGTAAACCATTTACACAGAGATAAATTGAAATGTCAGCATTTAGATACTATAGTAAAAATTGCTAGCTATTTACTTGAATACTAATATGCCAGCAGGAACAAGATAGGAAGCCAGTAAACGTGACCAGACCTTACACCGAATTAAACGTGCAGTGACAGCCAGCGAGTTTAGCGCGAGGACGCCGTAGACGAACTCATTGTTGAGCGCTTACAAGCTGAAACTTAGGCTGACTACTATTATGTATCTTAGCTGATAATGTTGTTGTATTTGGTATTGTAGTCTAGAAATTTCAATGAAAATTTCCTTCTAACAGTCTCCCGACCTACTTTATCGTCTAACTTTATTGCTAAATTAAATCAGTCACTGCATATTTTCTGCTAATTTAAATGCAATTAATGGACTGGTCTGTTCATGCCTTAACTTCAGTTATGCATTTTCTGTGTAACTTTTATAATGTACGTAACTGGTTATATTGTGTACCACACTGAACACGGATACTATTAAGACTCGAAATTATGTAATTGATTAACAATTATCTTGAAAGGTTTAGCAAAATTTGTATGCAAAGAATCGGTTTCAATACAGGTATAATTTTTGTACCTCCATAACGTGATATATAACCCCATAATTTGTAACGAAGTTAGTTCATTTATAGATTGCGAATTGTATGCTACACGAAAAAGGGCTTGTAAGAATTGTTTACGCCAGAACTTTGACCATCTAACATGAACGTAGGCAAATTATTTTAACCCTAGATTGCACTTTTGTGTATAAAAATGATGGAAATTTGGTAATTATTATTGTAAAATATTTATAGTGTAAACAGACGGTGGAACAAGGGACAATGAAGCGGTCAAAGCATAATTATGCTCCGTTTAAAACCAAGTGTGAGACAAACTAATTAGTAAAATAGGTGCTCATTGGACACTTATAGCACAACGTGTGCCAAGGAAACCAGTGACAGTGCAACTACAAAAAAAGAAAAAAATCGTGTGTGAAGGACGCAAACCCGGGACTTCATAAAAACAATAAGTGACGTTTTGAACAGTGTAAATTCCACAGACTAAAGCATGGACTGTCCAAGTAACAAAAACGCTTCAAGTTGAACAATATGTAAGTAGCGGTATTGTGATAGTTCTCGGGCACTTATCGATGTCTCGCTCGTGTAATTGATCCATCCGGTGTGACCACTCCCGCCCCCGCCTGGAGATAGTTTCAATTATGAAGTGTCAGCAGCTCCAGCAGCAATCGAAATCGTTCCAGACCCAAAAGAAAAGGAGCGTCATCCCAGCAAGCCTGAGACACCGTCGTCATCATCAGCATCTACATTGACAGAGCTGGTCAAAATGCTGGAAGAGCAGCAGAACTCTGAGGTACTGCTTTCGCTTCCAGTCATCGATCTCACAAGCAACGATGATCCAACGATGCAGCAGCAGTCGAGTCCATCAGGGACTCGAAAGAAGAGAAGCGAGCGTACTTCACCAGCATTGATGGGGTCACTTATCGAGCTCATCCCTGCTTGCCTCAACCATCAGCGCCTACACCGATGGAGCTTGTCAGCATGTTGGATCACCAGGATTCTGAGGTAACACATCCAGTCATCGATCTCACAGGGATCATAGTCATTATCCCCCAATGGGTTGCGCCACTCTGATGCCTCTGATGACTCCTACTGGGCATCTCATACTGATCAAGAGCTGAAGAAGACATACCCTCCTGCACTGATGCTCTTCATGTCGACATTCTATTTAACAGCCAATGGATCAAAACATGTAAACATAGGTTTAGATTCATGGCGCTGGAATGTAGCTATTGAAATCGAGAACGTTAAGCAGGGTGCGAAAGTGAGGTTATCCCCTGAAGAATGGAACGAATTAGCAAAGGCTTTACCATCCATTTGTGATAAATTGACTGAGAGTTATGATCCCATGAATTTGCCTCATAATATATGTTTATCAAGGGTAAAGCTATCTGAGTTGTACGGAGGTGTATCCTTAAAGGTTGAATCAAAGAAATCTGGAATTTACCTAAAACATTCAAGTGTATTGAATTTACGTAGCTTATATGACGCTCTATGGCTTGTGTCAGATAAATTGTGTAGATGGTCATGTTATGTTAAGCCTCACTATGATGTTGTTGTTAACTATTTGTATGAGCATGGTGCGCATTTAGATGATTTAGCCAAATGTAACTGAGGAAACATTACTCATTAAACTCACAGATGGGATACCTAAGCATTGTACTGCTCCTCCAGATGTATGTACAATACGTTCTGAATTTCATGGATATAGAGGGTATTTGTTCAACAAATATTATAATGCCACCTCTCCTCATGTCAAAGAAGAAGATGATCCGTTTATCAGCTCACTATTCAAATGCTGGAACTAGAAAAATGCGTTTTTCATATAAGTAGCAGTAGTATTGGTTTGTCAGCTCATTACTTATTTTCTGAATATTGTACTCTTCATGTTGGAAAAATATGCATATTCTTATTTCGAACAATAAAAAACTATTATTTTTTAGTCTCAAATAATTTATGTCAACGTTTTTATTGCAATGAACCTACATCCATACATGTAATACTAAGGCTGGATCATCATATTAGTAGTGCTACAAACAGACATATTGACGCCAGAGCACATATAAAAATATGATACTATGTACAACAGCATAACGCACATCTATGCAAATCATTATCAGACTGATGAATTAGGTGACACTTTAAAGTATATGTATGTATGATTTTGTAAGGAAAAAAAATTATTTCAGATCATATATATATAGGCGGAGGTCCATCAAAGTGATATCCAGCATTCGCATGATAGTTATGTAGGTAACAATATTGATATTTTGAAATAACCTTTTAGGTTTGAAACAGTTGTGGCAGACTATAGAACATACCGGCGAGATCGCACAGTTTTGGCATAAGTTCCTTGGGAAAAAATAATAGTCTATAGCATTCAGTTCATCACAGTTTTCAGAAAGTTTGTGATAAGTGTTGAGAAGCACTTTACACGTGTTCATAGACTTAAGCCATTCATATATCTCATAAGCACTAACACACTAATTGTTCCCCCTATCTAATCCAAAGGATTTCCAGCTCAAGCCTTGTAATATGATAGATACTTAAATGTAAAAGATGTTTTGAATATACCAGTGTCAAGCAGTCTTCATGCTCCTCCTCCAGCAATGATTTAAGCTTTTCACTAAAATCGTCGACACTGCAGACCCTAACCCTGAATATACGTACTTCATCCTCTCTTAAGTCAATTCATGGTTGTCAGGTGAAGCAGAGACTATCAACACCTTGTTAGAAACCATCCTCATGAATGAAACTGACTGACTGTAAAGCCTGCAGCTTGCATATATATCCCAACCACTCACTCACTCACCCACTCACGCAAACCCACCCACTCACCTCACATACATATCCCACACTGGCGTAAATGGTTTTCAGTTGTGTGAGAACTACCAGAGGATGAGCACATGTCTTAATAATACCCCTACAATGCATTCAACAACAGGAAGATGAAACGACGAAAGGGGGAAGTGAATATAATGTTGTTTAATACAACGTTTAAATTAAACAGGAGTAGTACTAAGCGTGCATATGTTGGAATGAGCCTGGATCGGGAGTTCCAGCCAGTACTGGTTCTCGAAAATCCTCAGTGTGGTGATACGAAAGTGATTCTATCCTATTAAGAATGGACTCACCTGTGTGATACCTCAGCACTGATTGCAGCTATGTTCAGTGGTATTGCACAACCGCCTACAGTAATAATAGGTGATCATACAGTCTCTCCAGGGGACTTCCCACACACGGTGAAAATGTACAGTGACAACAGCGACATCAAGGAGTTATACATTTACAAGAGAGCACGTTTCAAAACTTAATGCATGCCAGTTTTAAGATAGATCACGCTGTCAACGAGCGCTTAGGCTGGCAGCTGTATGTGCACAGATTCTACGAGAGTGTGTGGACCAAACTTATGGATTTCGCTCGCATAGTTCAAGACCTATCTGAATTATTGCTAAGCAGTATAACTTCTGTAGTGCGAATATGTATGAAATTGAGGTGCCCGAAGTAAGTGTAGTGTTACGTTGTTGTTATTTAGGAATGCATATATATCCATCCATTTGTAAGAATTTATTAATAATAAAGGAAATAAAGAAAGATTATGTTTCTTATTTCTTCCCCTATAAAAACCCTGTATGTTAATGTAAGCACATAGTCGACAACATGAGCGAATGGACTAAACACAGGGAATATGTAGTAACCGACTGGTCCAGTAATAGTAATGGACATAAGGGAAAAAAGACTTGATCTCTCATGTCTGATAATATACGGGCGATAATTGTAGGAGCGTCAGACTGTTCAAAAATGTTCAAATGTTTGTTAAGCTTATGGGACTTAACTACAGGGTTATCAGTCCTTAAACTTACAAACTACTTATCAACTACCTTATACTAAAGACGGCACAAATATCCATGCCCGAGGGGGGATTCGAACCCCCGACCGTAGTGGCCGTGTAGACTGTGACAGGAGCGCCTCAGTCTCCTCGGCCACCGCGGCCGGCCCGTCAGACTGTAGTAAGACGAATGTTCTCATGTCACGTCTGACACATCCTGATGGAATCCGTTTCGAGCATGTATACATATTCTAGAAAACGTTATCTCAACCTAAATACCAGCTATTACAGGAGATACTGCATGCAATACGGGGTGTAACATACACGGCATTCAGCGAAAGTGGTGATATCCCCCATCCAGAGGGAGTGAAACCAAATGCTGAGTTTGTATTTGACGATGTTGCAGTTGAAAAGCAGGATGAAATAGGGAAATACTTTTGTTTCGGTCGTCATATGGGAGCTGATGTCTTTTACTTAAGCCAAACATATTCAAGGATTCCTAAACAGTTGGTGAGAGATAATGCAAACCTTATTATCGCTTTCAAACAGGACAATATGAATTTAAAACACATTTACCAAGCTCATGTAGGAACCGACATGTCATTCAATGTGTTTGTGAAGGTATGTGCTGATTGCTGGAATCATGCGCAGTATGGTTTCCTAGTTATAGATAACACAAGAAAATTGAATTGCGGTAGATATAGACGGAATTTCAGCGAGTTCCTGCATATAAATAGCTCTGAAAAGTTGTGAACACGTTAGTTTACAGTACGTCATGGATAAATTCGCGGCGCGGTGGAGTAGCTGAGCGGTCTAAGGCACCTCGCTGCGGAGTGAGCTGTTGCTCGCCGTCGGAGTTTCGAGTCCGCCCTGGGGCATGGGTGTCCTTAGGTTAGTTTACCTTAGTTTAAGTAGTTTGTAAGCTACGGACTGATGACCACGCAGTTTGGTCCGATAGATTAACAAACATTTTTGATAAATTCCCGCGTATGTCAGGTGGGAGTAGGGGAATGACATATTCACACACGAGAGCAAAAAATGAATCTATAAACGAAAACGTTAAACATCTTGCCGCAGACGTACGATTGAGTGACGAGAGTCTCTCCAATAAAATTATTTCATTAAATGATATTGTGGAACCTGTCAACAACAGCAGAAGGAGATTGCCGCCAATGTTATAGCGTTGGAGAAAGTTCTCAGACAGGTGAATGAGAATCTTAATTCACTAACCTTAAGGGTTGCATCGTTAGAAAATGTAGAACAGCAGAAAAAAATTGGGAGCAGTGTAATAGCGTTCGAGTTCTCAAACAGCAGAATGAGAAGCTTAAAACATTCACCGCAAAAATTGCAAATATTGAACCATCTCTTATGCAGCATTTGGAGAGTGAAACCTTAAGACTTGTTACAGATGAAGAAAAGTTAAATTCTATTGATTTTAATGATCTTCGAGACATTGCATAGACGGTCAGGACCATAAATGCACAAAAATAAGGAAAAAAAGTTGCTTCAAATGTAACACACTGTAAAAATGTAAATGTTTGTGTATCTTATGGGACTTAACTACGGGGTTATCAGTTTCTAAACTTACAAACTGCTTATGAACTAGCTAACACTAAGGACGGCACAAATATCCATGCCCGAGGGGGGATACGAACCCCCGACCGTAGTGGCGGTGCAGACCGTGACTGGAGCGCCTCAGTCCCCTCGGCCACCGCGGCCGGCTAAGATGTATGTGAATGCGCTGCACGTTCAGTATGCTTCAGGATGTGTACAAAACGTTAGTCGTCGAAGCGCGCAAGGCGATTCGGCGGAAGTTGCGATTGCTGCGGTTAGGTCGTTTAGGACAGGATCGGTCGCTCAGAGAAACGTTTAAACCAGTTACAGATTCCATCACACAACTATGTGGTAAGACGAAGAAAGATGCAGAAGAAGAGGGTCATGGTATCAGAGATTTAATTAAGCGTTATGGTGATAATGAAATTCACTGGACATTCGAAGTTTCCCGAAATGAACCTTCCATGCTAGGTCAATATCCCATTAGCTTAACCAAGGATGTGTAGGAGATAAGGAGATAAGGAGTTTGAAAGAACCCCTGGTTTAGTAAATCTGATATTTTAAAAATAGAACCATAGCAACTATTTGCCTCAAGACTTGAAAAGATATGGGAATATGTTACATATGACTAATATACATAAGAGAAATCGACGAATAAAAAGTCCTAACATTAAGAAATATAAACACCTTATTAAGCACGTGTACACGTTGCAATTTATAAGCAGAGTCAACCAAGTTCGATAACTGTAAGTTGACGAATGCATCTATTTTCCTTAATTCAGAGCGTTTTGCATGCGATAATCTTAACCTTGACTGGAGTAATAATATCTGCAGTCAGATATATGATGGGTATACGCGATTTCGAGAATCATACTATCAAGATATGAAGAAAGAAAGTGGATGTTCACTCTCAATGGATCAATTTAAAGTTTTATCACCAATAACGATAATTAATTGTTCTCGATAGAATGAGACGATTAAGACTGGTCCTGTTGATCTGAGGATTGAATTCGAAGCTTCAGAGGATTTCCCCCAAAATACTGCTGCCTACGCCCTGATTCAACATGATAGAATAATAAATTATAATCCTCTTACAGGTATTGTACAGAGAGTTATCTACATAAGCGGGGAACATGCGATCAATCATTTCAAATTGGTCTCTCGTGCTGTGGACATCGTTATTCATGCTCAAGATTTTCGTGATGAAGACAATCAGTTTGTGTTTAAGGATGTTGCGTATATCGCTTTCACAAATGCGGGAAGTGTGTTAACAACATTCTACACAAATGTTGAATCAATAAAACTGTTTAGAAATTTAAGTTACTCTAAGACACGTAGGACAGCAAGCTGGTTGACGAGATTTTTTCATAATGAAGATTGGGATGATGTAGGCATTTCATTTTCTGAAACGACGAGAATACTTACCGTGTTTGATAATATATCGGTTACTGTGTATGTGAAAGGTGGAGACGAAATTCATTGGTTTAGTAGGATATTCAAGAAAGTCTCAATCAGGGACTTGGAGACTTATGGATGTCCGCCTCTGAAGCAGTTATGGCATCGTTCGCCTGTGCCAAGTGTTGCGCTAAAGAATGTGTAGAGGCTCTCCAACTAGATCATCGAGGGGAAAAAAAAAAACTGTTGACTGCACTGGAGAGTAATATCTGGCAAGTTGAAAGGAGGATGGTACTTACTCAGCAGTAATAATAATGCAATATTTTCTTTTTTTATCTGAATATTAACTAATGAGGTTATTTTCTCGCCTGTTTACGTGAATGAACCACTGCCATCAGAGTCCCCGGACTAGGGTGCTTTGAGACTTCTCGCCAGCTCAGATGTCATCCACCCCTCTGGTAAAATTTGATACTTCCGACCCGGTATTTTGAGACTATTGAGGAGCCTTTTTACGTCATCAGCCTCTTCCCACCCCTCTGATATTATGAGACTTGTGACGTAGGCTTTACGAAAATCTCACAGGATTACAATGGTTGATGGAAGAAGTATGATTTTCGACTGTACGAGAAATGAAGGTATGTACTCTCCGTAATAATAATGCTATGTATGCGTTCTTTGGTTATTATCTGAATAATAACTAATGAAGTTTTTTTCTTACATGTTTATACAACCTCTACAAGTAAATGAAGGGACGAGCACGACAGTGGACCCCCCCTCTGTCGAACGAGCCTCCAGAGGATGATGGAGTAATCATTGTGGAGGAAATAATTTTTGTAGGTTAGTTAAGAAAATTAATAAAAATTCTTTTTATACAATCATTTTATTTATTCACCTTCCTTATAATATTCATAAGACAGTGTTAGAATCACACTGATTCTTTCAATACGTTTACGGAAACGATACGTATCGATTGCATGTTGCATCCATGGGCCCTTTCGTGCTAAGCGATAGGCAGTATTCCATGCAATCATTTGATATACTTCAGCAGTCGTATTAAAAGTAACTTTGTTGGTCTTGTATGGATGATATAACACAACTGCTTGCGTATATATATATATATATATATATATATATATATATATATATATATATATATATATATATATATAATTTTTAAAATAAATAAAAATTTTTGTAACATCTTTTTTTATTATTATTCCAAAAACCCTGCGTTTTCAAAAAAACACACGCATACAGAGCATATATATACATTTTTTCCTTATAGCAATTTGTTTGCACACAGGTGAAGCACCGTCCGAGTACTAACAATCATTATTCTGTTATTGAGTCTGAGTGTTGTAAGAAAATATATATATATTATACAAAATATATTGGTCATAGAGTTTTAACATTTTTTAAAAAAATGTGTGTATTATATTTTTTAAATAATTTTTAATATACACATAACAAACAAGTCTTTTTATAAAACCTATCATTCAACATAACCCCCACCACAGTCATTCAGCAAACAGTGTGATTAAGGAAGTGTTTCAATTTCGTTCTCACAAACAAAGCATTTATCATCTTGAGATGATAAGCCAATCATACACTGCACTGTAGTGAACACGTCATGCATCTGTGAACGAAAGCTTCTCTGCTATATTATGTGGGGAGCGGAATGAATATCTTTGTTTAAACAATTTATATAATCGTCGATAACAAGACCTCTGGATACCGCACGTCGTATGCCCTTTGCACGCATCTGTGTGGCACCTCTCAGTGTAGTGTAGGCATACCTTTTTGGACGTAGACCTGCAAACTCCACAATTGGTTCGCCGTTCATCTTTCATAATGCCTATAATCGTTTTTTCTGTTGAATGATGTTATAAGGATTACCCGCTGCGTTTCCAGATGTGTCGAACTTCGCACCATGGCATCTGATTACGGTGTACGGATCGCAATTCTTTATCCAGTAAATAAAACTGTCTGTATCCAACTTGGGTTCAGCGAAATGTGTCTTCGCAAATTCATAGTAAAATCGGTGCATGTGAAGTTTAGACAAGTCTAACACACATTCCTACATAGAGAGGCTTCATAAACTCCACTGATGTCTTTCCCATTTCCACAGCGACGATCGCAGAGTTGAAGTTGGTCGCTCGCTTGAAGTTAGGCCTAGCAATCAATTTTCTTGCTCCCTCTCACGTGCTTTTAAGTTTAATATCACGATGTTTTCTAACATTTTCCATTGTTTTTCCAAAAATTGCGTTATTCATTAATTTAAAAAAATCTTTTACAAAATCATTTTCCGCGGATACCCTCTCCGCTGTGTTAAGATCAATGTATCCCTTTAACCAAGGTGTTCGATTATGGAAATAGTGCGGGTGAATCTAATTAGTTTCATACCTAAAGTGAGACACTGCTGGAGATTACCAATAATATATCGTTGTTTACTCCCCAGCGTTGTCAACCGTTTCATGGTTGAACCTTCACAAGGAGTTCGCTGCTCTGGACACAGGGGCAAATCGCTCGTCGCATCGTGTTTATGTCTGCCTACACAACGTACCCAACACTGGCATCGTCCGACACACCATTGTCCCCTAATTTATCACCTAATTCATCGCGTTCGCTTGTGGATAGCCAGCGAAACCCACCAATCGGCAATGATTGCTGCATTGCATATCCGTACAAATTGTTTACATCAAAATACATTATGTAACTGGATGCGATGGACGCGTTGAACATTTCACCCATTCGCGGATTATTCGCATAAGCGTGTCGGTGGATACACTGGCATAGCCTGCCACGAATTCCACGTTCGATAAACAATAGCTTTTGTGTCTCGTTTCCGCCGGTTGTAGTATGTGTCGGTGGCCGTGTAGAAAGAGACCGACACAGGAATAAAGGATGCACGCTTGTGCAGGTACGGAGGTGACCAGCCAGTGGGACAGCAGAAACTAGAACACTAGGCTAAATTAGAACAAGTTATATATTTCGTGGAGTCTTGGTAATACTTAACTTTTACATAGTTCGTAACTGCAGAATGCTGATACATAGTTTAGATAGAGGCCTGCCTACTGAGGATTCCTAGTGCCTATCCGATAGCCAAGTCTTAACTGGTGCCTATCTGATTCCCAAGTGAAAGATGCAGCAGTCGTGGCCACGAGCGGAGTTGCAGCAGAGGGCGCTCGTGGCTGACGTCGTAAGTACGCCACGCCGTGCGTGCATGGCGGCGTGCGGCGTAAGTACGTGGCGCGCACTTCATACTTGTGCGACACCACAATAGCATGTCGGCATCCGTCAGTAATTCGATGCTGACATTAGTTTTCTTTAACAGCGAATCCCATAACAGACCGGTGAAGTAGAATGCTGGATCCAGACAATACGTATCCATACATACGTCCCTGAAGTTTTCAAATACATCATCTAGTAAGCGCACGTCAGTTTTCATGTACAGTCTTGCATACTCTCAAAAGTTGGGAATATTGAACTCTCTCCATACTCTTGTAGCATGCGCATAATCAGCATCTGAAATACCTTCTCCTGTGAGAGCGCTTGTGAAAGCTGCTATGTCGGGCAACCCTGGATCCTGAAGTTTCTCCATACAAGTCATTTAATCCTATGGGAATACTCCTTTTCGTGTAGCCAGTTGAAGTTTATCATTATCGTCGCTGTATGCGGCTCTAGTAATGTGCATATCATTCGAAGGTAAGGTATCAATGAGCTTCTGTAACGACGATGGTATAAATCAAAACGAATCGATCAACCGCAGCGTGATTCTTTGTGTGAACCGTTTGGAGAATGATATATATTTCTCCGTACAATCAGGTATGACGTTCATCTCTGCACCCTTCAACCATCCGAATTTTCCCAGAGGCTCTATGATGAAATATTCATCGTAACCTGAGAGGTTATGGAATATGACCGGCATATGTTTTGGTACCTGATAATTTATGTTGCACGAGTTGTGAGCAGCTCCGCGGTATGTTCCTGTTAGATGACAGAGATCACGATGAGGATTTCCCGGCCGGCCGCGATGGCCGAGGAGGCTGAGGCGCTTCAGTCACGGTCTGCACGGCCACTACGCTCGGGGTTCCAATGACCCCGTAGATAAATCCCATAAGCTTAACAAACATGAGAACGTTGCTTTTTTTTTTTTTTTTTTTTTTAATAGGATTTCCCGCTTACCTATCTAATGGCTGCCCACAAATATGACATCTGCATTCATATATGAGTCATCATCTTCTATGACAAAGTCATGGGTACATTGTTTTCATACAATTCACCAACAGACCCAGCGACTTGCTCTAATGCAGATAACAGCCAATTCACAGCGTCTTCCCAGACATATGACTCAAATTTGTTAAGCGATGAATCATACGAACATACGAATTGATACGCTGCGGCATATGGAACATGTTTCTCTGTGACAGTTGTGTGTGAGGTGGTGGGATCTCCTTTACATTGATATACAGGAACTAGCAGGCTTTCTATATCCAAGTAAATAATAAAAGGGCCGCGTACCTGGTGATTGTACTTCTTAGACTTTCAGAACATATTCTCATCTGTAGGCATTATAACGCGTACAGGTTTATTGACTATACAATCCAACGCGAATCCCCCCTCGGGCATGGATGTTTGTGCCGTGTGCCGTCTTTAGTATAAGGTAGTTGGTAAGTAGTTTGTAAGTTTAGGGACTGATGACCCCGTAGTTAAGTCCCATAAGCTTAACAAACATTTGAACATTTTTAGATATATTTTTCATCCAAACATAATTTTATATACCTGAACCGTCTCCAAATTGGAGGAGATGACGTGAAGTGCACGTTCAGTAGCATATTTCGAAAAATACAGAGGCCCAGTCACTTTATGCTTGTTACAGTTGTTTCGTTCAAGACCGGAAACGTGTAGTGCCTCGAATTTTGAAATGTCATCGACCTTGACGAGGTTGTTAATACCTTCAAAGTTATAATACGTCTTGATATTAAGTTTTTTTTCATATCTCTTCCGCTCTTGAGGATGCTCTTTCAAATTCCTCTCACACGCTAATATAGCCCATGCGAAACAAGCTTCATCAGTGTTTTTCACATTAACATATGCATGCTTCTTTGCTATAGCAGAAGGAAGCGCTAGGTGACTGGATCCTCCTGAACTGAATGGATCAAAAAGATAGGTAAAATGTTTATGTGTAACACCTTGCTGAGCGATGATCCAGACCTTGTAATTCCCTCGTCTAAAATTTATATGGTATATAGTTCAAGGTGGATTTTCGAAACCATTCAGTGATTTCAATGGCTCGCATTATCGACCCCTCAACAGTTTTCTCCCAAAGATGAAAGGGTGATGTTTTTTCACGTCCTACCTCTATCTTTGGCTGGTGTTTTAACTCACACTACAATTCAGTTCTGCATATGATGGCCGGATAGCGTGGGTCATTAATAACTTTACCAAGTTCCGATTGTACAATAGACAAACACGCTTTCAAGAATCGGGTTGGATCTTGAAAATCCCCAGTCTCTAAAGGGGAGTTCGTAATACATGACTGAAAGATCCTCTGGGCAAAGGCATAATTAATCACTGAATAGCGTAACGCAGGTGTGCCATATACATGCTGTTGTACATTATTAATATTATCAGCTTGGGTAATGGTCGTGGCGACAGCGGGTGGTGGCGACATGCTGTTGCCCTTACTTGCAGTAGATTGGTGCTGCTGATGTTGTTGTTGCTGCTGCTGGCGCCTTAGTGCCCGTCTTTGCACCCACGCACGGGGGATGGGCTGCAATCGACGTGCAGGCGGCGGTTTGCCGGCCTGACGTGAATAGCCGGCGATGGGCGCGTCTACCGGTCGTGGCTCCCTGGCCCTCCACAGGCGATGAGGCGTTGCCACCCCCTGCTGTTGCGATGTGACCAAGGGTATCGCCTGCCAGCCAGATGCGTGACCTCGTACCCGGATCGAATGTCCGCTGGTAGCAAGCTGCAGTCTCGTGGTGTCAGCTGGAGCTTACCGCCACACCCCGTTAGGAGCAATTGTGAAGCTAGAATGAAACTTTGACTGTGCAGCAGAGTGTGCGCTGATATGAATCTTCCTGGCAGATTAAAATTGTGTGCCGGAACCGGGACTCGCACCTGGGCCCTTTGCCTTTCGCGGGCAAGCGCACTACCGACTGTGCTACCCCGACACGACTCACGATGCCGCCTCACAGCTTCATTCTGGAAACATCCCTTAGGCTGTGGCTAAGCCACGTCTCCACCATATCCTTTCTTCCAGGAGTGCTAGTCTTGCATAGTTCGCAGGACAGCTTCTGTGAAGTTTGGAAAGTAGGAGGCGAGGTACTGGCGGAAGTAAAGTTGAGAGGCGGCAACGTGAGTCGTTTCGGGATAGCACAGTCGATAGTGCGCTTGCCCGCGAAACGCAAATGTCACAGTTTCGAGTCCCGGTTCCGGTACACAATTTTAATCTGCCAGGAAGTTTCAATCGTGAAGCTGTACAGAAAAACAAAAATATGTAGCACCCGTCCACCGACTCGCACAACCCACACACCCACACACTCACATAATTTTAGTTAGTTTGTTTTACTTACATGTTATACTATTCGTACGCTTTCTTGTAGGCGGCTGTGCTGTTGCTTTTTTAACATGTTTTTACACGCTTTTTCGCATGCTCTTTCGTTTGAAGCATATCTGTAAAAAAAAAAAAAAAAAAAAAAAAAAAAAAAAAAAAAAAAAAAAATCTGGGCTTATGACGGGAGACGGGATGCCGTTGATGTCCTACAAATGCCAATTGAAAGGTGAGATTCGTGCGCCAAGCGCATACCTGATGAATCAATTACAACGGCGGTGGATATCAGGACACTTTCACATATGCTACGGAAATTTTAAGAAAAATCCGGCATTATGTAACCGCACGCAACGTGAGTGGTATCGCGATAGCGGCGGCGGGAGCGGAGGCGGAGGCGGAGGTGGTGCCCATGGATCCATTACAAGAGAGGCTTATGACATTCGATAGGTGCCCAACAAGTCTTACAAAATCCAATTCAATGGTGACTGTGGCGGCGGCAGCGGCGGCGGGAGCGGCCACACCGGCTGGATTAATTACACTAGCGCACACCGGATGGATCAATTACACGAGCGAGACATCGATAGGTGTCCGAGAACTATCAAAATACCCCTACTCATGTATGTGTTAAAGACGCTTTGTCCGTAGCGGACAGTATATCAGCAGCCATTCGAAACAAACTGAGGTTAAAAAGAGCAGCGAGTGGCTAGCTTGCAAACAAAATGAACGTTGTACTCACTCAGTCTTCAAACTCTCGACTTCACCAAAATCGGTACATGTGAAGTTTAGGCAGGTCTAACACACACATTCCTACATAGAGAGGCTTCATAAACTCCACTGATGTCTTTCCCATTTCCACAGTGACGAACGCAGTGTTGAAGATGGTCGCTCGCTTAAAGTTAGGCCTAGCAATCAATTTTCTTGCTCCCTCTCACGTGCTTTTAAGTTTAATATCACGATGTTTTCTAACATTTTCCATTGTTTATCCAAAAATCGCGTTATTCATTAATTTAAAAAAATCTTTTACAAAATCATTTTCCGCGGATACCCTCTTCGCTGTTGTTAAGATCAATGTATCCCTTTAACCACGGTGTTTGATTATGGAAATAGCGCGGGTGAATCTAATTAGTTTCATACCTAAAGTGAGACACTGCTGGAGATTACCAATAATATATCGTTGTTTACTCCCCATCGTTGTCAACAGTTTCATGGTTGAACCTTCACAAGGAGTTCGCTGCTCTGGACACGGGCAAATCGCTCGTCACATCGTGTTTATGTCTGCCTCCACAACGTACCCAACACTGGCATCGTCCGACACACCATTGTCCCCTAATTTATCACCTAATACATCACCAAGTGCAGAATCCAGGTGACAGAAGAAGATGATGTGCACCGTGTATTACCGTAGTGGACACTTGAAAACACGAATAGTGAAAGTGCGGAACTGATTACACCTGCGACGGCACGTGAAGACTGTCAATGGTTCCATATTGAGTTTTCGAATTTTCCCCATACCAGACAATAAAATGCCCCAAAATGACACTATTTTGGCAACTTTTCCACAAGTAGATTAAAACTACCTTTTCTTCTTTTCTTTTTTTTAACATTTATTGTCAGTAATGACAACTTGAAGGGGTGTAACTACGTGTTCAGGGCTATAAAATTATCGTATGTATCAGAAATTATAGTACATAAAACAAAATCATTAATTTATCGATAAAACCATACAGCCTGTCTAGAAAAATAGAAAACCTGTTTCAAGGGTGCCACGTTTGCTTTTTTCATTCGTCTATTGATTTACTATTAGATGGTATAACAACTTTAGATATAGAGAAGAGAGCTATTAGTGAGTGATAAAAGTATAATTACGGCAGGAGATTAATTTTTTATGAGTTAGGTTTCTATCAATACAAAATATTAATTGTCATAACAATCACAATAAATTGATATAGCCTGTTATCACAAAAATATTAAGTTACATGCTACAAAGAATGAAATTGTGTCATCTGCTGTAATTACCGTACGAAAGCCAACACTGTTTCTTGTCATTTATATTGAAATGAAATATAAATAACATCAGTATAACCTATTTATTATGCCAGAAACAACATGACATCAACATCGTTTTGATTTTCATACACATCTTGTGATTTAAATTTCATAAGCATTTTAGTGCTTGGCTCCAGTTTACTACACCCTTCGTTTTGCAAACTGTACCATACTCTTGAGTATGTGATCAGCTGTGGACGTGTGCATTCTATTTCTCAGAATGTTTTTTTATTAGATTGATTATGGAGAATGCTCTCTCACCACTACCATTCGAGAATGGCAGGCACAACGCTGCCACCGTCGAAAATAAAAATTTAACCCTAAATTTCCATAGAACAGAATTTTTGCCCCAGCAATTACCCCACGTTTTTTGTTTCCCCAAAAGTTCCCGCCAAATTTTCCCCCCAAAATTGTGAATAAAACCCCCAATCTGGAGACACTGGTCACTGTATCTGCCGTCCGCTGCGGGTTGGAAGTCATTATTGAAAAGTCACTGTTGAACGTTAAACATAACTGCGGCCCACAGCGGACAATTTAAAATAAAATGAGTAGCCTAATATCAAACCTGGACATCTGACCTAGTGGTCGAATATTAGTCAGGAGGCGGTTAGATTCGAGGAGCCAGACCAATCGAGCGTTAACCTTGCGTTCCATCACCTTACAGACCCAGCTCGTCAGAGAAATGGGGCGATAACTGGAAGAAATTTGTCCTTACCTGGTTTGGGGATGAGGGCAACAATGGCTTCATGCCAACTTGTGGGAACATGGCCTTCAGTCCATATGCGATTGTAGGCACTAAGAAGAAAACACTTGCCCGCAGGAGAGAGGTTCTTCAGCATCTCAATATGGATTGAATCGGGCCCGGGAGTAGAAGATCGGGACAGGGCGAGAGCACGGTCTAGCTCCTGCATGGTGAAGGCGACATTATAATTTTCACGATTAAAAGAGTGGAAAGAAGGCGGCCGTGCCTCCTCTACCTGTTTGCGAGGAAGAAAGGCAGGGTGGTAATTGGCAGAGCTCGAAACCTCCGCAAAGAAACGGCCCAATGTGTTGGAAACATCAGCGGGGTCCACGATGACTGTGTTCTCCACGGTCAGGCCAGGAATCGGGGAGTGGACCTTGCTGCCGGATAAACGGCGTAGGCCACCCCAAACAACCGTAGAGGGAGTAAAACGGTTAAAAGAACTAGTAAAAGCAGTCCAGCAAGCTTTTTTGCTGTCGTTTATGATACAACGACATTGCGCTCTCATACGTATATAGTTTATGCAATTCTCCAAAGTTGGGTGGCGGCGGAAGGTGCGTAAACCACGGCGCCGGGCTCTAAGCGCGTCGCGGCAGGCTGCAGTCCACCAAGACACCTGGACACGACGTGGAGAAGAAGATGTACGAGGTATGGAACGTTCGGCAGCGGTGAGAATAACCTCTGTGAGGTAGTCGACCTGACTGTCACAGTTGGGAAAATTCTGATCGTGAAAAACAGCCATGGAAGAATAAAGCCCCCCAGTCGGCTTTAGAAATGTTCCAACTGGTGGGACGAGGAGATGGGGAATGATGCAGGAAGTGGATGATACAAGGGAAATGGTCGCTCGAGTACGTGTCAGAATGTGCATACCACTCAAACCAACCGGCAAGCTGAGGAGTGCATATTGCGAGGTCTATATGGGAACAAGTGTGTGTTGTGTCTGAAAGGAAGGTCGGTGCACCGGTGTTGAGGCAGACAAGATTGAGGTGTTGGAGAAGGTCCACCAAAAGGGAGCCTTTCGGACAAGGTGCCAGGGAGCCCGATAGGGGGTGGTGGGCATTAAAGTCGCCTACCAATACGAAAGGTGAAGGGAGCTGGTCAACAAGGTGTAGCACATCTGCCCTAGTAAGGGCAGATGACGATGGCGAATAGATATTACAGAGGGAAAATGAAAATGTGGATAGAGTGATGCGGACGGCAACTGCCTGTAGGTGAGTATGCAGTGAAATGGGATGGTAATAGACGTCGTCTCGAAGGAGCATCAGAACCCCGCCATGGGCTCGGATACCTTCCACGGGTGGCAGGTCGAACCGCACAGAGGTGTAGTGGGGAAAGTCTGCACGATCACTTGGACGTAACTTAGTTTCTTGGAGGCAGACTAGAAGCGGGCAGTGCAATCGAAGGAGTAGTTTCAATTCCTCCCGATTGGAACGAATGCCGCGAAAATTCCATTGAAGGAGCGCCATGATAAAAAATGAGAGAAGAAAAGAAGATAAAAAGGAACAAGCAGGTGGGGTCACCTCGACGGCCGCTGAGGGCCGGACTTCGAGGGAGCACTGCTATCGCCATCTAGTGGCAAAGTGTCATGTTCTATTGGTTCGATCGACGCGTCCGCCACCTCCCGGAGTTGATCAGGAGGGGCAGCTTCCACCGCCGGTAAACGGCCGGGTGCCCGGCAGACGGAGCGTCCCGGTGAAACAGAAGACGGCCGAGGCCGGCAACTGTTGGATGGCGTGACCGAAGAGTCACGCCGCGGCGGGGAAGAGGGGGGCTGTTTTTCTGGAAGCCTTCTTAGAAGCATGACGGGTTGAAGAAGCGGTTGACGATTGAGAAGTCGGAGTCTTGAGAAAAATCTTCACGGACAGGTTCTTTTTTTGAACTCCGGGCAGCAGATTTGGGTGCCCGGGATGTGTGTGAACTGGTCGACGAATTCACTGTAGAACGGGCAGAAGGGATCGGAGAGGTGGAACGAGCAATTTTCGGGCTAGCCGACCTGATGACAGTGTCACAGAACGTTAAATCGCAAGTCTGAATGCCTACCTCCTTAGTTGGTCGAGGGGAGGCGAGGACCTGGCTGAAAGTACCTGATGGGAGTACAGCGGGCTTCCTACTCGCTAATAACTTCCGAGCGGCATAGGTTGAGACCTTTTCCTTCACGCGAATCTCTTGGATGACCCGCTCTTCTTTATAAACGGGGCAGTCCCGTGAAGAAGCAGCATGGTCACCCATGCAAGTAATGCAGCGAGGGGATGGAGGTAGACATTCACCCTCATGAGCGTCTCTGCCGCAGGTGGCGCACTTGGCTGCATTTGGACAAGATTTACTGGTATGATTGTACCTTTGGCAATGGAAGCAGCGTGTAGGATTTGGTATGTACGGGCGAACGGAAATGACTTCGTAGCCAGCTTTCACTTTAGATGGTAGGTCAACCCTGTCAAAAGTAAGAAGACAGTACGGGTTGGCACGAGGTCATTGTTAACCTTTTTTATCACGCGATGAACAGCCGTGACTCCCTGATCTGACATATAGTTCAATATCTCCTCGTCCGATAACCCATCCAGCGATCTAGAGAACACTACCCCCCGCGAAGAGTTGAGGGTGCGGTGAGCCTCCACTTTCACAGGGAAAGTATGTACAAGTGTAGCTGGAAGTAATTTCTGCGCCTGGAATGCATTCTCTATTTCGAGTAACAAGGTCCCGTTGCGCTGCCTGGAGCAGGTCTTCAAGGGACCTGCGATCGCATCGACACCCTTCTGAATGATAAACGGATTTACTGCAGAAAAATCCTTATCGTCAGTACGTGATACCACCAGGAACTTAGGAATATTAGGTAATACTTTCTGTGGCTGAGAATCATCATTCTTCCGCTTATGGGTCGAGATTATAGATGATTTGGAAGGTTTCATAGGCGCGCTCCTTCCTTGTGGGGACCCTCACTGAGGACGCACCCGCCTTAGGTGACTGTTCGCACCTCAGGTCACACCACCCGAGAAAGGACGGAGGGACCAATGTTCGAAAGGTATCAGCTCGGGTAATCACCCCTCCCTGGGCCCAGCCTTTACCGGGGGGTAAGTACGTGCCCTGGGGCGGGGAATTACGCCTTACCCCGTCACCGGCTACGCAGAGCGTGGGTCGACCTTCAGACACGCACAGGGAGAATAGAAGGGAGGAAGGAGAGAAAGGGATGAAGGAGGAGGGAGAATCTCAAACGCCGAGGCGGAGATTAAAGGGTGAGTCAAGAACAAGGATAAAGGAAAAAGAGGGAAAGGCTGAAGAACAGGAAAGGAAGAGGACCAAGAAATGAAGACAGAGGATGCGAAAAAGAAACCTTGGACTGACGAAAAACGCCCGTCTCCGGGCGAAGGCACAAACCGGGGGGAAAGAGGGAAGCGGCCTGGGACGGAAGAAAGGTCGCTTCGGCTCGAGGCCCCGTGCGCGCCACACACGTACCCACAAAGCTAGCGTATTGCCTGGCCCCTCTGAGACAGTGGGCTGTGCTCCAGAGGCCGGTCAGGCAACCAAACATCGCGTGGGCTCAGGCTTCACTTGATCACATGACGTGACGAGTGCACCGCGGCCTGTCTTTCTCGCTGGTTTCGCCATACACAACATTAAGCAATTGTAACACTTTCTTTACATCGTAAGTGCTTTTAAACACAGAATAGCTCCCAGCAATTCGGCAATATACTGAACTCGCATTCGGTAAGACGACTGTTCAAACCCGCCTCCAGTAATCCTCATTAAGATTTTCCATGGTTTACCAACATGAAGCAAACGTGGGTATGATTTCTTCCAATGGGCATCGCTGAGTTCCACTCCTGATAAAACGGTTATCTCTAACGACTACGATGTCTACGAGACGTTAATGTGAATTCCTTCCTTCATTCCTTCCGTTCTTTATAGAATGGCGTCATTGTACAACGGCTTGGTTGAAGAGAGAGAGAGAGACATGCACTGCCGCACGCCTGACATGTTACAACGCCCTGTGATAAAAGTAGCACAGCCCAGGAACCTAATAACGGCGCGCCTTGAGGCGGCTCGGTGGCAAAGGCGCACTCCGCCCTGTAGCCGAGGCGCGCGCGGCTCAGAGGCGGCTGTTTGCCGATCCGGCCGCCTCTCGTGCGGCAGCAACTCGTAAATCAGTTTAATTCCCGGTGAGCGGCGGCGGCGGCTCAGAACAGCGGCAGGCCGGCACTCGTTATCCGCCGGCTCACAGCCTCCCACTGCGCGAGTGCCGGCGGCAGATAACAAGCCGGCCAGACGGGGGAGGGGCTGGCAATCCAGCCAGCAACAGGGCGGGCGCCCACCTCACGTCACCTCACCTGTCCTGCACTGGGCTGGCCCACGTCAGTGCTGACCGTAGAGCGCATGGATACAGAGGGGAATCTGCAGCAACTTCTGCTGTACTACCACCTTCTGACGCCATTTTAGTTCCAAGTGGTAACAGCAATAAGCTTCTCTGTTCATTACATTTCGCATACTAAAGTTCGAATACACATATCAAAGGGCAAACAGAGATTTGAATTACTCTGGTCGTAATTAGTTATCTACACTCATTCATTTCTTGAAATCAGCAGGAGTAAAATATAGGGAAGGGAAGATTATTTACAACTTATACAAAAACCAGACATCTGTTGTATACCCAATACATTTCTATCTGATTATGCTGAAGCGATAGCCCCTTACTTAACAGCCATATACAACCGCTCTCTCAAAGAAGGACCCGTACAAAAGATTGGAAAGTGGCACAGGTCACACCTATATTCAAGAAAGACAGTAGGAGAAACCCACTAAACTACAAGCCCATTTCATTGACGTCAATTTGCAGCAGTGTTTTGGAACATATCCTACATTCAAATATTATGAATTATTTCGAACAGAACGATCTATTGACCCAAGGTCAACACGGATTTAGAACATATTGTCTATGCGAAACACAACTAGCTCTTTATTCACATGAAGTGATGGGGTTCGCAAATCGATTCCGTATTTCTTGATTTCCAGAAAGATTTTGACACCGTACCTCACAACCGGCTTTTAATCAAATTGCGTGGTTATGGTATATCCCCCCCAAATTTGCTATTGGATAGGGGATTTCTTGTCAGAGAGGACACAGTTCGTAGTAATCGATGGTAAGGCATCGACTAAAACAGAGGTGATATCGGGCGTTACACAGGGTAGTGTTATTGGTCCTCTGCTGTTCCTTATTTACATAAACGATTTAGGGGAAAATCTAAGTACTTCTCTTAGGTTGTTTGCAGATGACGCCATTATTTACCGTCTTGTAAAATCATCTGAAGATCAAAACCAACTGCACAACGATCTGAATAAGAGATCAGTACGGTGTAAATATTGGCAATTGACTCTAAATAATGAGAAGTGTGAAGTCGTACACATGAGTACGAAAAGAAATCCGTTAAACTTTGTTTACCAATCAAAAGTGAAGGCCGTAAACTCCACAAAATACCTAGGAATTGCTATTACTGCAGACTTAAATTGGAAAGAACATGTAGATAATATCGTGCGAAAGGCGAACCAGAGACTGCGTTTTATTGGCAGAACCCTTATAAAATGCAACAGAACTACAAAAGAAACTGCATTCACTACGCTTGTCCGTCCATTGTTGGAGTATTGCAGCCCACTGTGAGATACTTATCAGGTGGGTTTCATGGTGGACATCGAAGAGTCCAAAGAAGGGCAGCTCGTTTCGTATTGTCACGATACATGGGAGACAGCATTACGGAAATGATACAGGATCTGGGATGGGAATCATTACAGAAACGACGCTTATCGCTGCGTCGTGAGCTACTTGCGAAACTCCAATCGCCAACATTCTCCTCCGATTGCTAAAATATATTGTTGACTCCCACTTACATAGCTAGAAATGATCATCAGAATAAAATACGAGTAATCAGAGCTCGAACAGAGATATTTGGGTGTTATTTCTTCCCGCGCGCTATTCGAGATAGGACTGGAAGATAAATAGTACAATGGTGGTTCGATGAACCCTCTGCCAGGCACTTAAATGTGATTTGCAGAGTATTCCATGTAGATGTAGATGTAGTTATCAGTGTTGAAGGACGCGAAAGAGATGCAGAGATTGGGAAGGGTGTAAGGGTTGTTCAAATGTTCAAATATTTGTATAGCTCATGGGACTTAACTACGGGGTCATCAGTTCCTAAACTTACAAACTACTTATGAACTAACTAAGACTAAGGACGGCACAAATATCTATGCCCGAGGGGGGATTCGTATCCCCGACCGTAGTGGCCGTGCAGACCGTGACTGGAGCGCCTCAGTCCCCTCGGCCGGCGTAAGGGTTGTAGCCTTTCTCCAATGTTGTTCACTTTGTACGTTGAGCAAGCTATACAGAAAAGCAAGGAGAAATTTGGAGAAGGAATTAAAGGTCAGGGCGAAGAAATAAAAACATTGCGTTTTGCCGATGACATTGTAATTCTGTCAGAGACAGAACCTGGAGGAGCAATTCAACGGAATGGACAGTGTGTTGAAAGGACCATATAAGATGAACATTAAAAAGAGCAAAACAGGGGTAATGGAGTGCAGCCTAAGAAAATCAGGTAATGCTGAAGGAATTAGATTATGTAACGAAACAATAAAGGTGGTAGATGAGTTTTGTTACTTGGGCAGTAAAATAACAAATGATGGTCGCAGTACAGAGGATATAAAATGCAGAATGGCAATGGGAAGAAAAGCGTTATTGAAAAAGAGAAATTTGTTAACATCAAACACTAAGTTAAGCATAAAGAAGTCCTTTCTGATGGCATTTGTGTGGAGTGTTGCTTTGTATGGGAGTGAAACATGGACGATAAACAGTGCGGACAGGAAGAGGATAGAGGCTTTTGAAATGTGGTGTTACAGAAGAATACTGAAGATTAGGTGGATGGATTGCGCAACTAAAGAGGAGGTACTGAACAGAAAAGGAATTTCTGGCATACCTTGTGTAAAAGAAGGGATCGATTAGTAGGACACATTCTTAGACATCAAGGAATTGTAAAATTAGCATTGGAGGGAAGTTTGTGGGGTATAAATCGCAGAGGGAGACCAAGAGATTAATACAGTAAGCAAATTCAAACGGATGTAGGTTGCCTTTTTTTTGAGGTTATGAAGAGACTTGCTCAGGATAGATTAGATTGGAGAGCTGCATCAAACCAGTCTCCGGACTGAAGACCACAACAGCAACAACTATGGTTTGGAAATTCGTTAATTAATTTTATGGAATTTGCCCAAATGTATCTGTTCACTAAGCATATTTTTCACCTCGAGGGCTCAGTTTTATCCAATGCCAGATGCACTGGAAAAACTGAGCTAGCATTCCGTAACTCTCCATTTTCCAGTGCGACATCGTATTTTATTATCAATACTTACCTCAATACTCTGAATTTAAATCACTCTATGGTGACGAATTACAGTGATAGTTTATCAGTATTTTCTCGCAATAGCAAATGTCTCTTACAAGGAAAGTACTTAGGCTTGAAGAAACTGCGGAGTTTCACTAGTGCAATAAGAGACTATTACATTATCTATCATACGATTTTGGTGTATTTCTGTTTCTTCGACCCTAAGTACTTTCCTTTTTAGTGTCACTGTCTAAGGTATGGATGTTATACCACATGGTGACATATGAAAATTTGTGCCAGGCCAGATGATAAAATTATCATCACTGTAATTCGTCACCATAAGTAATTTAACAGATGCTTAAGCCAGGCAATGACGATAACAGCGTGCGTTAATCCTAGTCGTTTTCATTCTCCCTGGTGCGGGAATAGAGATTACGCCGCGAGTGCTAAGGGATGAAGTTGTCTCATAAGTCAGTGTGGCATATGGAAGTTCGAGGCGGTCCTGGAGTCGTCTTCAGGTATCCTAGTGGTTAAGGCGACCGCTCGCGATGTGCGGGAAACCCGGTTTCGAGTCCTGGCACGGCACAAATTTTCATATGTCACCATTTGGTAGAACATTCATACCTCATACAGTGACACTAAGAGAAATTCGCTAATTATTTTGTAATTTATAATGGAACTGTCACAATTCGTGCAAGGTTCATCTTTTTATTCTGATTTCGTAAAAGTTTTCTATATCTGGATTGGGATCAAATATAGTAAAAATTTCGCAAAAGTTATATTTTAAAGATTTTGAAAGCTATTTTAAGTAAAGGTTGCGGCAGTTGCACCATAAAAACGGAAGGAGTTCACCTTACTATCGTTTACCAGATCAGCTCATTCCGGTGTTGTAGCTGTAATTAAATGCATATTTATGTAGGTAAATCGCCGTCATGACGTGGTTTTGGACTGGTTACGTGATCTGTTTCCTGCAGTTGACCGTGTGTTACATTTTAGTTCATTGTCCAGCCGTAAGCTACGGTGACAATTTCAAACTGAGAATTGTCGAACTTCGGATATTTAACATGACAAATAGGAAACGCGATTGCAGGTTCCAAAATGATAATTAACTTTGAACGGAAATGCTATTGTTTGGATCTTAATAAATTTTGCAACAAACACTGCACAAATATTCGTCAACCGCAATGGCGTCCAAACCCACTGTACAATTTAACCGGACTGAATTACTTACACAGTTATCGGTAAACTGAAATGAAAAATGTTCCTCATATTAAATCCTGGAAACATTTTTTACGGTTATTTTTACAAATGATTAAATTATACTCACACACAGAAAACGTTTATAACAAGCACCTACACAGATGCGTGTGAACACTTAGGAAGATAAGATCGGACAGATGAATTGGAACGCTGTTCTTTCTCTAGTGTCCCGAAAAACAACGAAATACTGATCAGGGTTAAGAGAAACACGAGAGAGAGAGAGAGAGAGAGAGAGAGAGAGAGAGAGAGAGAGAGAGAGGAACGTTCCAGGATGAAATATTTTAAATATTTTTTTTAAACTGTATCCTTTCAAACTTTTCATAACCATTAGAAGAATGCCTTTTTCGTACTGGTATTTGAACAGTTAACTGGTGTGCAAGATTACAAACACTAAAAGTGGTTGCGATTCCTGTCAACTTCAATGGCTTACGAACTTAAGCTCTATTTTGGCCTTAAAACATCAATGTAGAGATTCGTTTACTAACAAAATTAATAACATTCCCAAAACGACCTAAAAGTCTTCCATGAGGCATGGGAGCATTTTTTTCGTTAATATGATAAAAAACGCTCATAGGTCGCTGAGGGTTTAATTAACCAGTTTCGCGCTTCAACCATCATCAGACAACAGTTTTTCATCATTTACAATTTTATATGGTGTAAAACGGCAATCTCATGAGGCCAGAACTACCAATAAAGAAGTTTCATCAATTAAAACCTCAGCGACGTATCAGTCTTGTTTTATCATAGTATCTTAAAGTAATAACAAGCAACGTCAACATAGACCACAGCTTATGGCACAAAAGCACTTAAGTCATTAAAAACCCATTCCCTTCAATACTTAAATAAAAAAGATCCACTACGGTCGGGGGTTCGAATCCCCCCCCCCCCTCCACGGGCATGGATATCTGTGCCGTCCTTAGTAATAGCTAGTTCATAAGTAGTTTGTAAATTTAGGGACTGACGACCCCGTAGTTAAGTCCCATAAGCTCTACAAACATTTGATTTTGTTTAAAAAAATCTAATGTGCAGGTATGAAATTTTAACAGTAAATTGCAAGTTGCCTACCTCGTAGTCTCACAGAGGTTCCTCCGTTTTAACAACGAAGTAGTTTCAAACATGTTTACAAGTACGACCCGTATGAGCCACTATGATTAGTAAAAGGCGTTATGCGTCATTTAGTTTTCTCCAATATATGTAACATGTCCTTTAAAATGTGTTAAAATTATTTAACCCACGTATCATAGTTCTAAAGACCTTGCTGCTTTCCATTTGTCAATACAACAGTTTCTTACGCTTTTCAGGATCCACTGGAAACGGAAAAACACAAAAAGCGTTCACTGAACGTTTGGAACAATTGGTATCTGCACAGTCCATCATGTTGAAAGCGAACTGACTACCCTATGCTGACACTTCGCATCGGCGCTCAGGAAATAAAATGGCGGTAGCGCATGCCAGTGTATATCCAGGGGCCCCACTGACCCTCGGCCTGCGGTTTGTAACCTCCTGTCAAACTAACTTGTACACGTACGTGACAACAGGATTTAACAGTAAAAATTTATATTGACATTTGCCACCATTGTTTCGCCGTGCTCTGAGATAGACAGCACTAATCCAACAGAGGATATGTAACTGCCAAGGTGCCGTCAGCGACTCATGTTCCCCCTTCCAGCCGCTCTGGAATATTTTTCAAATGTTCAAATGTTTGTATAGTCTATGGGACATAACTACCGGGTCATCAGTCCCTAAACTTACAAACTACTTATGAACTAGGACGGCACAAATATCCATGCCCGAGGGGGGATTCGAACCCCCGACCGAAGTGGCTGTGCAGACCGTGACTGGAGCGCCTCGGCCACCGCGGCCTGCGGAATATTTTTATCGAAATATTTCTTCGATTCAGAATTTAATATTCAAATATTCTAATGTATGTATATCTATCGGACCAAACTGCGTTGTCATCAGTTCATAGCTTACAAACTACTTAAACTAAGGTAAAGTAACTTAAGTACAATACAAACACCATGCCCCAGGGAGGACTCGAACCTCCGACGGCGAGAAACCGCGCGATCCGCCACGAGGCGATTTAGACCGCTCGGCTACTCAACCGCGGCTTAATTCTCCCCATAACTGTCCTTTGACACCTGTCATGCAAGGACGAAGAAATTTACGGTTGCCGGTTGCAACGGCCTCCCCTTTTTAAATGCGCTATTACTTGTGACAGTTACGCAACATGGGTCTGAAGATGGTGTGAATATAGCACCGAAACCGGTCGCTTATTTCATTAAAAAATCTAAACACAGCTCGTGATACTTTCTTCAGATCTATACAAGTGTCATCAGGGTCTTCAAAAGGCGTGCGGAGAATCGGCATTGCCGTACAGAACGTTGGGAAAAGCGTTCAACGTAGGTCGGCAAACTGTGGCAGACATGCAACGGGCAGATCGTCCTGGCGTCTCTGAAGAAGTAGTGAGTGCATCGTCTGCAACCAACTATGCAAAACTAGCGTCAACACATTTTGCAGAATCTATCCATCATTTTGCACGACAATGCACAGGCGCATAGCGCAATCTGTGGCTGCTCTGTTCCGTCAGCGAAGTACTGAACGCCGCGGTGGAGGAGCCGAGCGGTCTAAAGCGTCTCACTGCGGAGTGCGCGGTTGCTCGCCGTGAAGGTTCGAGTCCACCCTGGGGCATGGGTATGTGTGTTGTCCTTGGGTTAGTTTACCTAGATTTAAGTAGTTTGTAAGCTACGGACTGATGACCACGCAGTTTGGTCCGATAGATTTACAAACATTTGAACTTTTTTTTAAGTACTGAACCATCCACCATACTCAACAGCTTCAGAATGTAAGTTGAAGATTTGTAGCTGGCACAGGAGAGAAAATACGAGTTTGACAAACAGCCTCAGTTTTCATACGGTTCCTTAACAATACATGTGAAATGTTTTTCGTGCTTTTATAGATACCTAACATCGGTTTCCATCCATAATGTCCGGTTTTAAATATAATACAAGCGTTTAAGTTTTATGACGTTAGCCACATATAGTAAAACCAAAACGTAAAACAAGAAAAATAGTAGCTATTTATATTAAATAAAATTGTTGATGTACGTAACAAGAAACGGTTTTGTAGGGATAACAGTCTGTACGCATTTTCAGCATTGTGTAACGTTATTAATGCCAGATAGGCACCAGAAATCACTTACTTTCTGACGTATATACTTAGTCAAGACACCCTGAAACAATCTTCCTGCCGGCCACGGTGGCCGAGAAGACTGAGGCGCTCCAGTCACGGTCTGCACGGCCACTACGGTCGGGGGTTCGAATCCCCCCTCGGGCATGGATATTTGTGCCGTCCTTAGTCTTAGGTAGTTCATAAGTACTTTGTAAGCTTAGGGACTGATGACCCCGTAGTTAAGTCCCATAAGTTCTACAAACATTTGAACATTTTGAACAATCTTCGTATCAAAAATCACATTGATCTGTTGGGACAAAATTCATAGTACCACACAAACATTGAGGATGTGTAATTCTGTTGCTTCTAAACGGAACTGTCAATACTTTTCGCCTGGTCGCATGTTAAAACGATAGTCACCGCATTAATCTCAGTAATATGTAGATATCACGTTACCTTTGTTACTACATGTGTAGTATTATTGTTAAAATCAACGCTTGACTTCATCTGTAAATTATAAACTCTGTTGATCGTAATGACGTTCCCTCAGTCACGTGACTCGGACAATTGTAGATGTTGGTTTCTAATGTAGACCAAAGATAAAATAGACTGCGCATGTGTACGTATCTCTGCTGTGTTGTGGTTTGAAACGATCATCTAATATCGCCCCGAATTACCTGACTGAGCCTTCGCAACAACAGTGTTTCTAATTTACAGGTGAAGTCAAGCGCTGATTTTAACAATAAATCGACTTCCCGTATTCCTATTACACATTTAGTAGTAAAGGTAACGTGATTTCTCCATATTACGGACATTAATGCGGTGATTTCCATTTTTACATGTGACCAGGATAAAAGTATTGTCGGTTCCGTTTACAAGCAACAAAATTACACATCCTATATGTTTGTGTTTTACTATGATTTTTTTTTTTTTTTTACTTTTTTCCCAAATAAGCAATGTGATTTTTGATGGGAAGTTTACTTCAGCATGTCCTGACTGATTGTATATGTCAGCAAGTAAGTAATTTCTGTTGTAGATCTGCCATTAATAGCGTTACACAATGCTGAAGATGAATGCCTATAAAATACAAACGCTTGTATTATATTAAAATCGGACATCATGGATGCAAACCGATTTCAGGTATCTATTTATTGCATGACAAAACATTTTGCATGTATTGTTGAGAAATCGTAGGAAAACTGATGATGCTTGTCAAACAGATATTTCGTCTCTTGTGCAAGCTACAAACTGAACACGAACTGAGTACAACAAAAACAGTCATTTGATTAAGAACTTTAGTTCTGTTGCTTATAAAAAGAACTGTGAACATGTTTCATCTAGGCACGGGTAAAAATTGTAGCCGTTGCATTGATATTGCGCATTCCGGAGAACTAACGCCCATTGTACTACTGAATGTGTAATAAGAGTACGATAAGACTTTTATTGTCCAATTTCCACTAGCAAGGAGAAGAACTGCGACTCTCAGCTGCACTTCACATCGCTTGTAATGATGAGCAGGCTTTCCTGCTCCGAGTCACGTGACATAGTTGTCGGTTTCATTCAAATGTTCAAATGTTTGTAAATCTATCGGACCAAACAGCGTGGTCATCAATTCGTAGCTTATAAACTACTTAAACCTATGTTAACTAATCTAAGGACAACAAACACACTCATACCCCAGGGAGGACTCGAACCTCTCCGCAGCGAGACGCTACTCCACCGCGACTCGGTTTCATTATTAAGGCTACTATAAACCCGAGCTGAACTATCCGCCATTTTTTCCTAAGCTGTAGGAGTTGCCACGTTCCGCGTTTCATTCAACTCGCCCACACTCACAAACTACTTAGTGTATGAATTTTCATCAATGTCTTCTTTAAGAACTACACTGCATTTCCTTTTTACTTTTATTTATGGCAATAATAGCATATACTGGTAGTTTATGACCATGCACTTTCTGACGACGTTACGGATTTTTCGACACGGGCCGAACTTTTTTTTGTTGATTTAGGTTAAGACTTTACGGGAATGAAATGTGCAAGATACATTAAATTTTCATCCTCTCCAAACAGCAACTCTGTGAGAAATGTATAACTTGAGATAAAGTCGGTTACATGTAACGCACTGGGATCCGCCCGCCCGCCCGTCTACCGCTCCTAATAATTAGGCACCTGTTGTTACTGCATAGCATTCATACTTAAAGGTACTGATACTAGCTTCTTAACCCATTTAATAGTTACAAACTTCGAAACTGCTGTGTCTCTATGTAACATGCAATTTCAGTTTTTCGCTTATATGAAAAGGAGTGCTTTATTATCTGAGGAAATGAGAGCAAGTCAGATCGTTAGCTAGTGAAGAGATCCTTGCTGTAATTATCAAGTATTCTCACATAAAATCCTCATTAGATCTAGTAACTTCCATTCTGTTACTGCTAGGCGTTAAACTGAAGGAAATGTAACGCCTATTAGGTTTTGGAAACGGAGTAGTGGCTCTGAAACACATTGGACAAGAAGCAAAGAAATAAACATTTGTTAGTATCTGCATATCGTATAATAAATCACTAACTTTACTTTTTTTCATTCTACAACTATATATTTCCTTGAATTACGCGACAGTTGATGAAGTTTTGCGTTGTAACCATGTAGCAAAATACTCCCCTCTTTGCATGTTATCATTTTTTAAATATCATTTTGATACCTCTAACCGCGTATGAGATACGCAATGATTCATTCTGGCCTTCTCGCCATCGGAAATGAGTTCGCTATATAAAATAAAGTTTAGCGGTATGAGTGAAAGGTAAGATCTCCTACTAAGTCGAAAATAAAATTGAATCCATTAGGAAAGTTTCTATTTTTTCATGCAAACTTTTCCTAATGTAGCGCAGTCTCTCATTTCGAAGCCAATATCTTATTAACTATGAATATTAACGAAATGATGAGCATTTCGTCACAGTACTGACATATAAAGATTTTTGAAGCGGAAAAATTAAATATTTCTACCAATTAGTTTTTGTGAAATCGTTCGTGAAAGTTTGCAGGCCATGCGCCTCTACGCTGTTAGTACAGCGCGATTCCAACCATGTTGGGGAAAACATGGCGGACGATTCAAATGTTCAAATGTTTGTACAGCTTATGGGACTTAACTACGGGGTCATCAGTCCCTAAACTTACAAACTACTTATGAACTACTTACGAACTAAGACGGCACAAATATCCATGCCCGAGGGGGGATTCGAACCCCCGACCGTAGTGACCGTGCAGACCGTGACTGAAACGCCTCAGTCCCCTCGGCCACCGCGGCCGGTGCGGACGATTCATCCTGGGTATTTAGGAGCTCTATTCAGTATAATGACGTCACGCGCCGTCTATCATATCTTTGGTCTATGGTTTCAAACCACAACACAGCAGAGATAGGGACACGCGCAGTGTGTTATCTTTGATCCATGTGTCTGAGTTCCACTGACAGGGCGTGGTGCCCATCTCGACAGAAGAGAGTGCCATCGTGTTCCAAATTGTATGAGGAAACCAACCGACGTTCGCACACGTAGCGCTCTGTTTAACTAGCGGTGATCAAAGCTCAAGTTCTCTACTCGTGCAGTAACAGATCCCGCTCTTTCCCACTCTGGCAAACAACGAGTCTGCTCGTCAAAGCGACGACTACTGGCAGGACGTCCGTTAATCAACAAGTGGCCTAACACAGAGCGCGGCTCCACTGTGCATAGAGGCGTGAGGCGCCTTTCTCGCTAATATGCTCATTAAATGTTAATGGAAACCACCAGAGCTGAACTTCAGCCCCTTTTGTTTCGCACCTGCAGTTAGTTTGTTTATGTTCTAGGAGGCGATCCAATTATGATATTGTAGAAAGATATAAAAAGCCAAGATCGCTGATCATCAATTTTTATTTATGACGACCGGTTTCGCTGAACTATGTCAGCATCATCTGGTCCAATAAAATCGTTTTACAAGGCCATAATCTTGTAATGTCAATCAGTTGCTACATACCATAATTTACAGTGCATAGGAGTACTATGTCATTATATGTTGTTATGGTCTTCAGTCCGGAGACTGGTTTGATGCAGCTCTCCACCCTACTCTATCCTGAGCAAGCCTTTTCATCGCCTCATAAGAACGGCAACCCACATCCACTTGAATCTGCTTACTATACGCGTCTCTTGGTCTCCCTCTGCGATTTTTACCCCACACACTTCCCTCCAATGTTAATTTTACGATTCCGCGATGTCTAAGAATGTGTCCTACCAAGCGACCCCTTCTTTTAGTCTTCATTAGTTATGTGATCTACCCACCTAATCTTCAGCATTCTTCTGTAACACCACATTTCAAAAGCCTCTATTCTCTTCCTGTCCGCACTGGTTATCGTCCATGTTTCACTTCCGTACAAGGCAACACTCCACACAAATGCCTTCAGAAAAGACTTCCTTACACTTGAATTAATATTCGACTTTAGCAAATTTCTCTTTTTCAAAAATGCTTTTCTTCCCATTGCCATTCTGCATTTTATATCCTCTGTAGTGCGACCATCGCATGTTATTTTACTACCCAGGTAACAAAACTCATCTACCACCTTCATTGTTTCGTTACATAATCTAATTCCTTCAGCATCGCCTGATTTTCTAAGACCGCATTCCATTATTTTTGTTTTGCTCTTGTTAATATTCATTTTATACGCTCTCTTCAACGCCCTGTCCATTCCATTCAACTGCTCTTCCAGGTCATTTGCTGTCATTATAATAAAACATAATTATCACTGTGAGTGACAATAGCAGACTTATTGCTATAGTCACGCATAGTGATAATTATGTTTTACTATAATGACGTAGTGCACCTATTGTAAATTATGGTATGTAGCAACTGAATGACATTACAAGATTATGGCCTTGTAAAATGATTTTAATGGACCAGATGATGCTGACATAGTTCGGCGCAACCGGTCGTCATAAATAAAAATTGATGATCAGCGATCTTGGCTTTTTTATATCTTTCTACATCTGCAGTTAGTACCGGGATTTTTTCCAAATATATTCTAATGGTTCTTATTTATATATTTTTAAACCAAGGCCTGTCTTCTTCAAAATCAGTCACTATACCCCGAGGTAGACTAAGGGCGCTACTGCCCATATCTTTCTTAGAAGCCCACCGGATGTATTGACCAGAATTGGTCGTTAATGGTTTGTTTATAAACAACAGATCGATTTCAGTGACATTGTGTATCCTTCAAACTATAGAACAAGATCATAAAATCAGTATGGAATTAAAAACAAATCCAAAATGAATTTGAATACAATTTCAAATATAATATACAGACAAAATACATACCAATCATTGTGAATGCACGGAAAGTAAATGCAACTGTGTCAAAATAAGTTTCGGCAAACAAAAAATTGCAGTCCCAGAGGTTCAGATGGAACAAGCGCGCTGCTTACAAACGACATGCAGCGGCGCTGTAGGGATGGGTGCTATTAACGCCCCCTATTACTTAGATATTCCACTAACCCTAATTTTTTATGCACTTTCAGTCATACACGACAAAAAATTGAATGCATTTTTACACATAAGGTATATAAGATGGATAACAAATAAAAATGAACCGTCAGAATATAGAAATATATAGAAATATCAGGTAAAAGAAAAATATCAGGTAAAAGAAAAGAATATGATGCTAAACGTCTTATGCCAGTTATGGATACTACTAACGTCATAAGTTATTTCAAACAGGAAAAGTTTTAAAAAAACTTAACATTGATTATAGCTACGCTGCAAAATCTCGAAAATGACGAAGAGGAACAAGGATTATGATATAGTAACGAAAGTTAATTGCAGGAACACATTGTTTTCCGTGATTGAAGCACGTTACATAGCGTTGAGAAAGTTATAGTACAGTACATCAGTCAGAAAAGCAAAGAATGCATAAAACATAAAGCAAAAAGTCTAAGTTGTACAGAATAGTATGATTTAATGTTTAAAATATAAAATAAAGCATCGCGAAGAAGAACGCAGATATCATTTATTGCAGATGACGTCTAGGGAATTTACTCGTTTCCGTGCTGAAGCACGTTACATATAATTGACAAAGTTACAGTATAATACAACAATACATCAGTCAGCAAAGCGTGTGCAAAACACAATAAAAGTATAAACCAGCACAAGATGGCGCGACTCAATGCCAAACCAGCGAAATGAAATGTCACGACGAAAGAGACCAGACATCACTCAATGTGGACGACGTATGGGGAGTGCACCCGTCCTTCGCACTTGAAACGTAATTCTTTAATACCACGAACACATGTAGCGCTAAAGCAATATATTAATTCAATATATCAACGGTACAACGATGTCCATAGAGGGAAAGAAACAGGATTCAGACGTAATTGTGAAATATAAACTTTCACGACCGAGAAGGTCAATATTACTAAAATTTTCCGGGCTATTATGACGTGGTCTTATGGATTTGCTACTGAAACCCAACGTTTCGTCCCCATCTGGAGATGACATTCTCAAGGGCGTCGAGGCACTTTTGTACGTCCGATACACACCCTCGCTCGTTAACTGACTGCAACCGAATTCCGTTTACGCGTGCATAGGTGTTCAAATGTTTGTTAAGCTTAAGTGACTTAACTGCGGGGTTATCAGTCCCTAAACTTACAAACTACTTATGAACTACTTACGAACTAGGACGGCACAAATATCCATGCCCGAGGGGGGATTCGAACCTCCGACCGTAGTGACCGTGCTGACCGTGACTGGAGCGCCTCAGTCACCTCGGCCACCGCGGCCGGCGTGCATAGGTGTGACTTAGATATTTTGGATATCGTCGTTCCGATTTCCTGTCTCCCTTGTTAATATCGTCCCACGGTGGAGATTGTTACGTTTCTTCTTCAACACCGGAATCCAGATTTCATTCAGTTTCACGCCCTCCACCATCCTATTGAAATTATTGGGGTGTTTTCAATTTCTATAGCCTTTCTGTATTGTCTTTCTGATATCCATTTGTGGCTGCCGAAACATGAGTCTCATCAAATTGAATAAGGTGGTCCCCTCGTTGAAAAACATATTTAGCAACTGCTAATCTATCCATCTCTCCCCTTCTAAAGTTTTTCATTGTTATTTTGTAGTACCCACGTATACGTCTCCTCAGCAGATTGTGACGAAACGATGGGTTTTAGTAACAAATCCATAAGACTACGACATAACAGCCTGGAAAATATTAGTAACATTGACCTTTACATTTTACACTTACAAGGAAACTTCTTGGGCTCGAACAAACACATTTACACCAAAATCGTATTAGAGATAATGTAAAGATCCCTTATTGTACTAGTGATACTCCCGCATCTGCAAAACTCTGCAGTCGTCTCTTAGAGGCCTCTGCGTGTGGCATACAACATTTCACTTTGACCTGTCGGTTCGCCAGTAGGGACGTTGCGTTTTGTGGTGTTATTTGTGTGGTGAAGTGTCAGATGGGGCGGCGATTGATAATCAATCCTGCTAATGTATTGCGATTAGTTGAGATGAAGTTACGAAGAACCCTTCTTCGTGAAGATGGTATTGGTGTAGAAGATGAATCATTTGCATGCTTTCTCGTATCTCTTATGGTACAGAAATATGAGCATAAGTTAGATAGTGTTGTTACAAACTCATAATAATGATAATAGGTATGACAATGACGAACAACTCATTGCAAGCGGTAGTGCTACAGTAAGTGCGGGAAGTGGCGATGGAGGTGGCAGTGAATACCAACAGTCTATCGGGAATAAGGTTAAAGTTGCAACTATCATCACGGCTTGTGATGACAGTTCGCTAGAGAACATGTACGATGATTATTATATTATAGTTAAGATATCTACATATACGTATGACGTCTACAATTACATCTAAAGTGCTATCTAGCGCATGGTTGCAGAGCTTTGCAGATAAACGACACCCTCCAGCACATTGAAATGTACGTAGAGATCCTGTAATCAAACATTCATACAGATATGTTTGTTCGAGCCCATGTACTTTCCTTGATAGACGCCTCTGTGGGGAGGAGATAGAAAGGAATATGCGACGCATGGAATGTCTTCAGAAGAAGAGAGTCTCCCGCTGCAGAGCAGGCAGTGTTATTCTAAAATTTCTGAGGATGAAACGGTTATGTAGCACAGTCAAGGCGCAGCGGATTTACAAACGGACAGGAGAGGTTTTACTACGTGAGCGAATTCAACAGACCCGGCGGGTCCTGGCAACATTACTGTCCATATCACTATCAGAAATAATTTGTGTAGTAGTGACTGGGATAGCATTGAAATGTTGTTGCATGATGCCATTAACAAACTTACGTTGACAACGTCTAGTAGACAGAGAAAGTAATTGGTCAATATCCGACTGAAACCGACTATCAGTCACTTAGATTCTTCCAGACCTGTATTAATTTTTTGGGACATTTGTTATCGGATGATTAAAATTCTGGCTAGTAATTGCAAATCCGCATCCACTAAAGTCTTATACAGCAGTGCCTCTAAATATCACCATAGGAAGTAATGGTAGGGACTCTGGTGACGTCTCAGGCAATGGAATTGGAGCATGTCAATGAGTTCTACGAAACTGTGTGGGTATCGTTCTATCGTACTGAAATACAATTCTCTAAGTAGGATTGAGTGATAGATAAAACTGTCGTTCATACATAGCATTTTCCGTCATGGGCCAATGTAAATATAACAAATAAATCTTATTTCTTCAGTAAAAACCGTCTCGATTGCAAATTATTTTATTAATTGACATAAAAGTTTTCTGGGTATGGTACCGCGTCATGATGTAAGGCTATTACTTAAATAACCAACGTTTCGGCCAACGTTACAATGGCCTTCATCTGAGTTAGACCTAACATGATGTAAGGCTATTACTTAAATAACCAACGTTTCGGCCAACGTTACAGTTGCCTTCATCTGAGTTACCCAGATGAAGGCCACTGTAACGTTGGCCGAAACGTTGGTTATTTAAGTAATAGCCTTACATCATGACGCGATACCATACCCAGAAAACTTTTATGTCATCTGACTCTGGCCGCGGAAGCCTACGTAATTATATTTTATTAATTAATGACGCGTTTCGCCATTTAGCAGGGCATCTTCAGATTATCGGCGTGAATTTACACAAAATTACAAGGTGGAATTACAAACGGATATAATGGTACATGGGCTTATTTTGTGTTAAGAAGACAGTATAAATGGTAAAAAAAGCTTATAATGCGCTCTCCGTGGTGTGACACCGTAAGTTGTTTTGCGGTGTGTCTATTTTTGTGGAATTTTCGGATTTCCTTGTCGCCCTACAAATGATCGGGTAACAACGAAATCCAAAAATTCCAAAAAATTAGAAACACCGCAAAACAATTTACGGTGTCATACCACTGAGAGCGCATTGTAAGCTTTGTTTACCATTTATACTGTCTTCTTAACACAAAATAAGCCCATGTACCATTATACCCGTTTGTAATTCCGGCTTGTAATTTTGTGTAAATTCTGTCACGCAGATAATCTGAAGATGCCTTGCTAAAGAACGAAACGCGTCATTAATTAATAAAATAGTTAGCAATCAAGACGGTTTTTTACTGAAGGAATATTTATTCTCACTGATTGCTGTACACCATGGACTGGAAATCATTTTAAATATATCCTATGGAAAAGTGAGGAAAACAAATTCTGCGTTCCGACCACCTAGTTATCAGACTTGTCCACCTTTCCTTTAAGAAATAGAGAAGGTACACTTGTACGTATGTAAGTTGTCAATAAGCTGGAAAACAGTAATTCTAGTCAAAGAGGAAGACAACTTTATATCTCCCTAAGCCCGCTTTCGCGATCCCAGATTCCTTACCTCAAGTAGTTCAGTGGAGACTCATTTATCTTAAGTGTCTGCACGCTCTTGCAGAAACAACCTGCAGTAAATTTATTCCTCGCCCCTCTTACTCTGGGACCTAACATCTGGCTAACCTAATCCATTATCCATCCAGAAAAGATAACCGACGGATTAATATCGAATTTGGCATTTCACATCGTTGACATGTGAAAGCTAGGCAAAACTCGAAGTGGAAAAAATCTGTGAAACCAGCTACTTTTTAACCGGTGACCTTTCGATCTTGGGTTTGTCGACGTCCTTCGTTCTAGTTTGCTCATTGAATTTTATTGTCTTTTTTCTTTTGTTTGTCTTGAGAGCGCTTTGCCGCTAGTTCACACTTCATACTGGATAGCAGCGCCAATTAATGTATAATAACCCAATCCATATAAACCACTGATTTTTAATAAAAATAAAATTGTGTTGCCTATTAATGGAGATAAAAACCATCGAGTCTTTCAAGTTGGACACAATCACAGACCTTATGCCAGTGGAAGACCTAGGCCGGAGTATATGAGACACGTGATTGACGATGTGAAATGTAAAACCTACATGGGCGTTAAACAAATATCAAGTAATAGGACATTATGGGGAAATGCGGCAAACATACATACGGGTTGATGACCGAAGAATGAGATTATCGTCACTGGAGTTCATCGCGGTCAAACATCGTGACACCGAATTTATATATACATAAATGTATATAGATATTGTGTCATTGATATAAGTAAATTATGCAGGAACTTTTCAGTATTTTTGAAAAATACATAATCTTTGTATATATTATGGTGTTGTTGTTGTTATGGTCTTCAGTCCGGAGACTGGTTTGATGCAGCTCTCCACCCTACTCTATCCTGAGAAAGCCTTTTCATCTCCTCATAAGAACGGCAACCCACATCCACTTGAATCTGCTTACTATACGCGTCTCTTGGTCTCCCTCTGCGATTTTTCCCCCACACACTTCCCTCCAATGCTAAATTTACGATTCCCCGATGTCTAAGAATGTGTCCTACCAAGCGATCCCTTCTTTTAGCCAGGGTATGCCAAAAATTCCTTTTCTCACCAATTATGTTCAGTACTTCTTCATTGGTTATGCGATCTACCTACCAAATCTTCTGCATTCTTCTGTAACACCACATTTCAAAAGCCTCTATTCTCTTCCTGTCCGCACTGCTTATCGTCTATGTTTCACTCCCGTACAAGGCAACACTCCACACAAATGCCTTCAGAAAAGACTTCCTTACACTTAAATTAATATTCGATGTTAGCAAATTTCTCTTTTTCAAAAATGCTTTTCTTCCCATTGCCATTCTGCATTTTATATCCTCTGCACTGCGACCATCACATGTTATTTTACTACCCAAGTAACAAAACTCATCTACCACCTTCATTGTTTCGTTACCTTCAGAATCGCCCGATTTTCTAAGACCGCATTCCATTATATTTGTTTTGCTCTTGTTAATGTTCATTTTATACGCTCTCATCAACACACTGTCCATTCCATTCAACTGCTCTTCCAGGTCCTTTGCTGTCTCTGACAGAATTACAATGTCATCAGCAAAACGCGATGTTTTTATTTGTTCCCACTGTACTTTAATCCCTATTCCAAATTTTTCCTTGCTGTCCTGCACCGCCTGCTCGATGTACAAATTGAATAACATCGGAGAAAGGCTACAACCCTGTCTTACTCCCTTCCCAACTGATGCTTCCCTTTCATTCCCTTCGAGGCTAATAACTGCGGTCTAGTATTTGTACAAGTTATAAATAACTCCCCTTTCCCTATATTTTACCCCTGCTGACTTCAGAATTTGAAAGAGTTTATTCCAGTCAACATTGTCAAATGCTTTCTCCAAATCTACAAAAGCTAAAAATGTAGGTTTGCCTTTCCTTAATCTATCTTCTAAGATAAAACGTAAAGTGAGTATTGCCTCCCGGGTTCCTATGTTCCTCCTGAATCCAAACTGATCTTCCCCGATGTCAGCTTCTACCAGCTTTTCCATTCTCCTGTAGATAATTCGTGTTAAAATTTTGCAACCTATCAAACTGATGGTTCTGTTATTTTTCACACCTGTCTGCGCCTGATTTCTTTGGAATGGGGATTATTACATTATTCTTAAAGTCTGAGGGTATTTCGCCTGTCTCATAAATCCTACACACCAGTTCAAATAGTCTTGTCATGGTTGGCTCTCCCAGAGACTTTAGTAGCTCTGAGGGTATGTCATCTACTCCTGGGGGCTTGTTCCGACCTAGGTCTTTCAAGGCTCTGTCAAATTCATCTCTCAGTATAGCATCTCCTATTTCATCTTGATATACGTCCTCTTCCCTTCCTACCACATTGTCTGTAAGTTCATTTCCTTTGTAGAGCTGCTCTATGTACTCTTTCCACCTTTCAGTCCTACTCCTGTGATACCCCCAACTGATTTTGTATTTATAATCCTGTACTCACCTGACCAGAAATCCTGTTCATCCTGCCACCGAACTTCACTAATCCCCACTATATCTAACTTCAACCTATCCATTTCCCTTTTTAAATTTTCTAATTTTCCTACCCGATTAAGGGATCTAACATTCCATGCTCCGATCCGTAGAATGGCAGTATTGTCTTTCCTGATGACAACATCCTTCTTAGAAGTCCCCGCCCGGAGATCCGAATGGGGGACTATTTTACCTCCGGAATATTTTACCCGAGAGGATGCCATCATCATATGTTCATACAGCAGATCTGCATGTCCTCGGGAAAAGTAACGGCTGTAGTTTCCCCTTGCTTTCAGCCGTTCGCAGTAGCTGTGTGGCAAAGCCACATTAGCTGATGTTACAAGGCCAGCTCAGTCAATCATCCAGACTGTTGCCCCTGTAACTACTGAAAAGGCTGCTGCCCCTCTTCAGGAACCACACGTTTGTCTGGCCTCTCCACAGATACCCTTCCGCTGTGGTTGCACCTACGGTACGGCTATCTGCATCGTTGAGGCACGCAAGCCACCCCACCTCGGCAATGTCTGTGGTTCATGGGGGTAGATTATGGTGATAGTTACATAATCCATATATAAAAATATTATGTAAGTTATATTAGTGTTTCGTGGCAGCGCGAAAAGGCCGCCTGGTCTCTGTTACGGGCTGGGCGACTGTTCCAGCGCGCGCGCCTGTGTATGTGTTGTCGTTAGTCTAAGTTACTTTAAGTAGTCAGTGAGTCTAGGGACTGATGACGATAGCAGTTTTGTCCCACAGGTTTACAACGAAAGGTCATTTTTAGAATTTCGTGTAAAGAGATAAAGCAAATCGATCAAATATTTCTCGACGATTTTTATAAACAATCTCTTTTGGTGCCGAAAATGAAAGAGAAATGTGTAAAGGAAACAAATTTCAATTTAAATTTATAAAAATGAAGTATATTGGGAGGAAGAAGTAGAAATGAGAGGAGACAAACAGGTTGACTAATAGAAGCTCTGAATAAGTAAATAACTGGTAATACTGCTTCAAATGTTTTAAAACTTTGGGACAAGACTACTTCAACTTATACTAATTACAACAGAAAGACCCATGCCTGAGGGAGGACTGTAACCTCCGACGGGAGCATCCTACCTCTCCTCTGCAAGACACCTTAGAGCGCACGGTCATTTCCGCGTGACTTATAAACGTATATATGTGTACTACCTGAAAACCTGGCGTTTCCCGGGTATTTATTTATTTATTCCTACTAATTTTCAGGTATATATTCATTTGTATAAGGGCTGTATGTCTGTAGAATGTCTTGGGAACACAATTCGTAGTAAAGAAGTAATAGAATAAAGCTTGATGCGTCATGGGGCGGTTTTCCATGAACGTTACTGTTTATGTGTTCATATCTCATGAAGTACGAGTCGTACTGTGATACAATTATTTAGAAGGTACATTCAACTATATGTGTGTATACTGTCTGTAAAAGTTTCTCCTCCTACCGTTTGTAGTGTACAGATTATAAATTGTAACGTCATACCGATAGCCGTAGTTTTACTCCGTAAACAGCGAAAAAGTAGTAAGCGAGAAACATTTTTCTTTTCATCATTTTACTATGGTTGCCAGCGAGAAAAAGTTTAATAAAGGTTAGAAATTATGTTTTAAGTTTGTTGCAAGTTGCTAAATACTGTCATTCTCATAAAATGTATTTCGAAAGTCTCACCACATTATATGTTTTTTTGCGATTTCTATTGGTTATGACGTAATATCGTTTGAACCATGTGATTCTTAACCATGCAGCCATTGTTATCTCACGGTAAGGAATGTGTGTACCAAATTTGATTGAAATCCGTCCAATGGTTTCTGAGAAAATGAGCAGCATTGTCGCAAAATGCAGTAGTTTTTCACGCATCTCATTGTTTATGACGTCATATGTCGTGATCTGTATATCGTATGTGATTCTTACACTTACGGCGACCGTCCTCATGGATTGAAGGTGACGTGTACAAAATTTCATAAAGATTGGAACTAAACTGTAGATTTGTATGCAACACGTAAAACATGTGACCACAAAGGTTTTCCCGGCGTAATAACTGTTTGTAATCTTCTTGGGTTTGCCGCCGGATACTGAAGTCAACTTGACACAATATTGTAGCGGCGCAACTGCCCGCCGTCCTCAGGTGAGCTTGCTGATAGACAATTTCGCCGGAACTGAAATTGTGTATCAGCAAGCTCACCTGAGGATGGCGGGCATTTGGGCCGCTGAAATATTGTGTCAAGTTGACTTTAGTATCCGGCTGCAAACCCGAGAAGATTACAAACACGTAAAACAGACGGACACTCTGCTTTATATATTAGATGCCAGTAGCATACCAAATCTCACGAATGAGATAGAATTTAGTGTTTTATGTGTCAGACGTATTACCGTTTTTGTAGAGCTTACTACTAATTACGGGGCGTCACTGCTTTTTATCTGAAGCTACGCCTGTCACAGTTTAATATTAGTCATAACAATGAAATTGTTGCGCCCCTTCATTGCCGATCTTAGCCCTCTACGAGCTCGTAAACTTTATTCGCCTGGACACTTGCTGCCTTTTTTTCCCCGTTATGTGAGTCCGCTCTTAACCTCGTACACTGCACCGTAAATTCATATAGCCCGCGCGTGCCACAGTGGCGCCAGCTTTTACGGACAATGCGCTACTAAATACGAGACTGGGTGGCGGCCGCGCGGACGTGCACGCCGTAACGCGGCGTTTTTAACGCGCTTCCCCGTGTCAACTGCACACTCGCCGCGGCCATAAACAGTTCAGCAACCGTCACGCGCATGCGCGGTCCGCCGCGATGGATGCGGCGCCGGCTTAGCCGTGAATGGTCTGCCGGACTGGCGGGGGCGGGCCGCTATAACAGCCCAAGGTACGTAGACTAGAACGGGATGCCAGTTTGGGCTTCGTCACTGTCATTGCTTAGCGCTGTACTACGTCACTCGGCAGCAAGCCGCTGTATTAAAGGCCGCCTTGAACATATTTTCTCCGTCTTTTCTTTTTTCATTCGACAAAAAACATTGATTTCAAGCGCTGGAATACGCTTGTGATTATTACATACAACGTTTTGTGTCCCAGCCTCGTCGCCGCTTTTGTGTCTCGTTCGCCGGTTGTCGTAGGTGTCTGTGGCCGAGTAGAAAGAGACCGACACAGGACTAAAGGATACACGCGTGTGCAGGTACGGAGGTGACCAGCCAGTGGGACAGCAGAAACTAGAAACACTAGAGTAAATTAGAACGAAGTAGAGACTTAGTAATACTTAAATTTTACATAGTTCTTGACTACAGAATACTGGTACATAGAGTAGGTAGAGGCCTGCTTACGGATGATTCCTAGTGCCTATCCGATAGCCAAGTCTTCACTGGTGCCTATCTTATTTCCGAGTGTTAACTGGTTCCTATCTCAGTCCCATGTGAACGATGCAGCAGTCCTGGTCACGAGCGGAGTTGCAGCAGAGGGCGCTCGTGGCTGACGTCGTAAGAACGCCACGCCGTGCGTGCATGGCGGCGCGCGGCGTAAGTACATGGCGCGCACTTCATACTTGTGCGACACCACACAAAGGACTGAAAAATAAAAGCTTCAAATATTATTAAGAATTAGCTAACCCGTCCTTACCCGCGACTTGGCACAGGTAATAATTAAACGTCTTTAACTCGAGAACCACAGAACTTATGGTGATGAGGTTTGTTTTTACATTGTAAAGCTCTTAAAGATTTAAAATAAAGTCCATGAGAGCACATGTCTAACTTTTATAGATTTCCCACAATCACTAACTTTGTAGTCTGATGCCATCCGGCGCCAGCGCCTTATGAGAGAAAAAAGGAACATATGCTTCACTCGTAAATGGTAGACATCCGTCTCTTTGATCACATTTCACCATCTTGTAAGCAACTATCCTGGCTCCGTGCTGACAAGTGCAGAGATTTTCATACACTCTGTTTCCTCTACTCTCTTATCAACGTACACTGTCCCTCATATCTTTCCTCGACCTTAACACTCTTATCTGATCAACATAAAAGAACTACTCGTTCCTGTCAGAGCAAAACCCTTTCTGTCCCTATCCATCACTCAGCCGGTTTCTCAAAATCCTTTTCAGTACCAGGAACCAGGCTCTGGAACAATCTACCTCAGTATATCAGAGAACTGAATAACACTGCCAGCTTCAAATGACAGTTAATGGATTATCTTCTAAAGCAATAATGATGCCAGTCTTTATTACCCTACGGTGCAGGTACGTCACATCCATTCCTCCTCCCAGATATTCTCCGACTGCCATTGCTCTCGCCAGGTACAGCTTCTGTCAGAATTCGCCATGCGTTAACCAGTCTCGATATATTCAAAAGTAAATATTGTATCTGCTAATATCAATGTTGTTACTTCTATTATTACACCAGCAGCAGCAGAAGGTGTCTCAGTGGTACTGATAGTATTAATCCTATTTAGAGTTAAGTTATTACATATGTAGAGTTAAGTTATTACCTTTTATTTACATCCTTTTACATGTAATCAACCTGTATAAATAATGTTATTAACTGTTCATCTGTAAAAATCATTATTATGTTTTAGGTAACTCACATGTAAAGAAATACTGTATGTGTAAAACCCTGGTCCGATGTAAGAGAGGGCCTGATGGCTCTAATCTGATCAGGCAAAATAAATAAATAAATAAATAAATATGCTATCCCGGACTTTTTTTTTAGACATTTGTGAGATCTACAATTTAAAAGAAACCTCGTCATCATATGTTTAGTAGTTCTCGAGTTATAGAAGGTTAATGGGACAGACAGAGAGAAAATGTGCTTCTGTTTTATATAATAACATGATTTTACCCCTTTAGAGTGCGAATTTCGAAATTTTGATATGCCTATAAGCGTGATGCTAGTTCATGCAATAAGTTGACGAAGTTTTATCGCAAGCGACTGAATTACATTGACAGGCATAGCATACGGACAAAAAGAGGCCTTTATTTTTAAATACTGGGCCTAGATAAAGAAAACTTTCGTTGCAACGCAAACTTAGCAGCCGATTTTCGCATTAATGCTCTTGTTTTACTCATTTAATTACTATGAACATTGAACTGCATACTACATTCATACATACAATTGTATCAATCGGCTTCACAAAAATGTTCGGAACAAATTCTGGCATTTTTGACATTTATGTCGTCTTGTCGTTTACAGCGGGAGATCCATATGCGCTGAAGTTTTTTGGAAACCGATGGTACAAAATGCCTTCCGTCTTGCGTCCACTGTGATTACACTCCGCAACAGCACAACACGAAGTATTCTTACTCATAATTACAGAAAGAATATATGGAAAAATTGTTCCCTAATATAAGAAAGCTACTTTATATCCGAACACTTAATAGGTCACGAAACGAGCGAGCGCAAAACACAACTTCCTACTTCCACGTTTCATAAGGGAACTTCGGCAGCTGCTCGGCACTTGCTGCCAGGTGACGTCACAGAAGAAAAGTGCGCGAATCAAGTGTACACCCCCTGACAACCGACAGTAGGTGGCGGCAGTGGTGGTGTCAGAGGTAGAGGCAGGCCACCCGCCGCTGTGCTCAGCAGCCCGTCAGATCAGTCCTGTCAAGTTGGCACCCCTTTTTTGGAAATAGTAATTTTTTTTAAGAGTTCTAGACAGATATGCAATAGTTCTGGAGTTCTCTGTACAAAATTTAAATAGTTCTGCAAAATTTCGGCGAAAAAATACAAAATATTACCACAAAATTTAGTTTTTTTTAAATAACTTTTTGCCTATTAGTACAAACATAGTTCTGATCACAGTTCTAAATAGTTCTCAAAGAGTTCTACAGGAAATCCTAATGACATTTTTCTGTGCAGATTATACTTCATGAGATAATTGCAATAATGTGGAATCCATTTACAAGCTACTGTGAAGTTGGCACCCCTTTTCTCAAAAATGTGCATTTTTTTTCAGAGTTCTAGGCAGATATGCAATAGTTCCGGAGTTCTCTGTACAAAATTTAAATAATTCTGCACAAATTCGCGAAAAATTACAAAAAATTATAACAAATTTTAGTTTTTTTTCCAAATAATTATTTGCCTACAAGCGTAAACATAGTTCTGATCTCAACTCTAAATAGCTCTCAAAGAGTTCTGTAGAAAATCCTAATGATATTTTTTGCCCGAATAATAGTTCATGAGCTAATTGCGTGAATAGGGAGAAAAACTACACAAAATTGCGCCAGAGTCGTGTGAAGTTGACACCCCTATTTTCAAAAATGTAAATTTTTTTCAGAGTTCTAGACAGATATGCAATAGTTCTAGAGTTCTCTGTACAAAATTTAAATAGTTCTGCAGAATTTCGTAAAATATCGCAATTCTGAATAGTGGGAGAGCTGTGAAGTTGGCACCCCTTGTTTCAAAAATGTAAATTTTTTTCAGAGTTCTAGGCCGATATGCAATAGTTCTGGAGTTCTCTGTACAAAATTTAAATAGTTCTGCAGAATTTCGTAAAATATCGCAATTCTGAATAGTGGGAGAGCTGTGAAGTTGGCACCCCCTTTTTTCAAAAATGTAAATTTTTTTCAGAGTTCTAGGCCGATATGCAATAGTTCTGGAGTTCTCTGTACGAAATTTAAATAGTTCTGTAGAATTTCGCCGAATAATAGTAAAGATTACCACAAACTTGTTTTTCTTAGTTTTTTTTTAAATAATTATTTGCCTATTAGCGCAAACATAGTTCTGATCACAGTTCTAAATAGCTGTCAAAGAGTTCTACAGGAAATCCTAATAGCATTTTTCTGTGCAGATTATACTTTATGAGATAATTACAATAATGGAGTATCCATTTACATGCAACTGTGGAATTTGCACCCGTTTTTTCCAAAAATTAAACTTTTTCCAGAGTTCTAAGGACATGTGCAATAGTTCTTGTTTACGATAAGCAGTAATCACTCAGACGTAAAAACAAAAATTTAATGTGCAGCGGATAGAATATCTGTCAAGGCCTAAGAAAAACGTATATATCTCGAACAAGGGGCTCAAATAAGACAGCTTATCAGATATTCAAAATTGTGATTTTTTTTTCGGGAAATTACATAGATATATTCACATGAACTCTACAACTATAGTATATGTACACAGAACCCCAAAAAACAATGTGTATTTCTCGAAAAAATGGTGCCAATTTACAGTAACGTGAAAATGAATTCCACATTACTGCATTTACCTGATAAAGTATAAACTGCACAGAAAAATGTTATTAGGATTTCCTGTAGAACTCTTTGACAGCTATTTAGAACTGTGATCAGAACTATGTTTGCGCTAATAGGCAAATAATTATTTTTAAAAAACTAAAAAAAAAAAAAAAAAACAAGTTTGTGGTAATTTTTACTATTTTTCGGCGAAATTCTACAGAACTATTTAAATTTTGTACAGGGAACTCCAGAACTATTGCATATCTGCCTAGAACTCTGAAAAAAATTTACATTTTTGAAAAAAGGGGTGCCAACTTCACACGACTCTGGCGCAATTTTGTGTATTTTTTCTCCCTATTTACGCAATTAGCTCATGAACTATTATTTGGGCAAAAAAATATCACTAGGATTTTCTGCAGAACTCTTTGAGAGCTATTTAGAGTTGTGATCAGAACTATGTTTAAGCTTGTAGGCAAATAATTATTTGGAAAAAACTAAAATTTGTTATAATTTTTTGTAATCTTTTCGCGAATTTGTGCAGAACTATTTAAATTTTGTACAAAGAACTCCAGAACTATTGCATATCTGCCTAGAACTCTGAAAAAAATGCACATTTTTTGAGAAAAGGGGTGCCAACTTCACAGTAGCGTGTAAATGGATTCCTCATTATTTCAATTATCTCATGAAGTATAATCTGCGCAGAAAAATGTCATTAGGATTTCCTATAGAACTCTTTGAGAACTATTTAGAACTGTCATCAGAACTATGTTTGTACTAATAGGCAAAAGATTATTTTGAAAAAACTAAATTTTGTGGTAATATTTTGTATTTTTTCGCCGAAATTTTGCAGAACTATTTAAATTTTGTACAGAGAACTCCAGAACTATTGCATATCTGTGTAGAACTCTGAAAAAAAATGTACATTTTCCAAAAAAGGGGTGCCAACTTCACAGGACTCGTCAGATCGCCCTCATTCCGGGCTCGTGACCAGCGCAGGCCGCGCTGACCGATCGGCGGTTGTCGCTGCTAACAGCCTATCACGCGGCGGCACTGCGCTTTCTGGCGGCGGCGGAGGCGGAGGCGAGAGGCGAGCGGGGGCGTGTGCGGCCGTCAAGTCGGCATTCAGCCGCGGTCGTGAGCGGGTCGGCTCGGCTTGCCGAGTTGCTCCGCTAGCGTGTGTTTGTTTACTTCCGCGTCGCGTCGCGCCGTAGCGTATTAAGTCGTGTGTCCGTCTTCCGCGAACAACATGGCACATACATATCGCCGTGCGACCCTTAAAGTTTCCTTTCTTGCCGATCACGTGTAACCCCGTGCTCATGATGTTGAAACGTTCATACGTGAAGAAATTCGTTTAGATCCTCTTGATGTTGTTGGTATCCACTTTTCGATTACGAGCAGTGTCGTTTATATTAAAACTAGCTGAACCCCCGTTGCTTCGCATACGTAGGCTGGTTGGTCTGCTCCAGTTGGTTCTTTTTAATCCTGATGAAGAATCCATATCTTCAGTTTCGTAGTTATAGCTTGAAATTTGAGTTAACAGCAACATATTTTTGAAAATCAATTTTTCCGTCCTCTATTTTATTGGTTGAATTTATTTTATTGGTTGAATTTCAAAAAATGCCGAAACACGTGTCTTTTAAATTCGAACCCCGAATCCAAATCCAAAAATTTGTAGTTGTAACTTCAAAATTGCCTAAATAGCAACATTTTTCGAAAAACACCTCCTCTCCAATTTAACCCCGTTGATGGTTGAATTTCCAAAAATACCGAAACACGTATTTTTTAACGTCTAACCAACTATTCAAATATCAATTTTTGCAGCTCTAGCTTCAAAATTGTATCAATAGCAACGTGTTTTCAAAAAGAATTTTTGATCCTCTATTTAACACTCTTACTTGTTGAATGTCCAAAAATACTAAAAATCATGGATTTTTAATCCTGACCAAGATTCCCTATCGTAAGTTTCGTAGTTGTAGCTTAAAATTTGAGTTAACAGCAACATATTTTTGAAAATCAATTTTTTGCGTCACCTATTTTACCCCTTTTTCGTCGAATTCAAAAACATGCCGAAACACGTGTCTTTTAAATTCGAACACTGAATTAAAATCCGAAGTTTCGTAGTTCTACCTTCAAAATTACCTAAATAGCAACGTATTTTCAAAAACAGGTTTCATCCCCTATTTCACCCCCTTACGGACGGAATATCGAAAAATCGCTTCTTAAATGACGCCTACAGAATAAGATGAGCACCCCCCACAAATTTCAAGTTTCTATCTTCAGTGGTTTGGGCTGGGCGATGATGAGTCAGTCAGTCAGTCAGTCAATCAGTCAGTCAGTAAATCGGGACACTTCCTTTTATATATAGATATGACGAATGCCGAGGTGTGTCAGGACGTTATTCGCAGACATGCCAATGGTCTTAAGTTCAAATATTATGATGGACACGTAGGAGAGGTGGCACTCGAACTTGCAGAATACGGTCTTCGTACGATTCGAGTATTGGAACTTCCTTTTTAACTCCCACAGGAAGACGTCGTCTCGGCTTTCGAACCTTACGGTAAAGTTATCGGTTAGCTAGAAGAAAAATGGCAAACCTTCAGCACATACTGTGTTCTGAATGGTGTGCGACAGGTAAAAATTGAATTAAAGAAACACGTGCCGTCGTACTTAACAATTGGTGTAGTGCGAGCCAACGTGAACAACACGTTCGTAAACAACGATCGCCAAGGAAGAGGAAGAAACGCAGCCGTACTTCTTCTGATGATTCTCCTTTTAGAATGGATACCAGGAATGCTGACGAGGAAGACATCGAGCAGCTGACCGATGTCTGATGCAGATGGCGCGCCCCAGGCGTCTCCCATGTACGCTCAGTCGTCCGTACAGCCGCTGACTCCAGCACAGGTGGCTGATGACGTACGTAAGTCCGAGGCGATGAGAGACCCCTGTCATCAACCGGCCGATGCATATGGCAGCTGTCTTTCCACCGCCTCTGCATCCTGGGCAGACGATGGGAGTGGATGGTGCTGCTGAAGGGGCATCCACGTCGCCTGCGCCTGGCACTGAACACTTCCTGTAATGGCCACTGCTTCAGCAATCCCAGATGTTCAGCGAAACGTGTCTGCAGAAGACGAAGCCTGTCCTGTACTACCTTGTCAGCATTATCGTATTGCCACGATTAATGTCGCCACCATTCGTGCTCAACACAAACTGGAGGTACTCCGCGATATGATTTATGGTGCAGATATTGACATCGCACTCCTTCAGGAAGTGTACGTCACCGATTTTTCCGCGCCATATGGGTTCACGACATATCTCACATGCCTCGCACAACGGTAGTGATGTGACTATCACACTTCGAGACGGTCTCCCAACTGAAGATGTTATTTACCTCCCCAACGCCAGAGGTATGGCTCTCACGCTCTTTGGTGTACGCATTGTGAATGTTTATGCACCATCAGGTTCCAGCTACCGCCAGGAACGAAATACTTTCTTCGCAGAAGAGGTTACACCACTCTTTTTAGGACCACATGATGATATGGTACTAGGTGGTGATTTCAACTCTACGCAGCGACCTCAGGACCAATTACCACACCACTCACCTATCACTTATCGACACATGGCGCCATGTCCACGGTGATCGTCTAGGTTTTACCTATTACACCGCACATTCCTCGAGCCGACTGGATCGTATTTACGTCTCGCGACCCCTAGTAGGGAGAACTCGACAGGCAGAAATATGGCCTGTTGCTTTCTCCGATCATGAGGTTTATTTTTGTGATGTAGTTCTCAGTCGGCAGGCTGTGTCGCACGGAAGAGGATTATGGAAACTGAACGTAGCAATTCTTGCTTCGTCAGAATGTCGTTGAATAGTAGAAGACACATGGACCACTTGTCAACGTCGCCTATAAATGTATCCGTCAACCATATCCTGGTGGGTCCAGTGTGCAAAACCCGCTATCCGCAAAACTCTGATGCGATATGGTAAAGATGTTGCAAATTGGAGAAAAAGCACGATGGACTTTTACTACAGTATCCTACGGGATTTTTCATTGATGCCTATCACCCCAGAGCCCCAGATAATGATGAAACGTGCTAAAGCCCAGATATCTATTCTCATGCGACGGCATTTGGACGGAGCGGTAGTACGATCTAGTAGTACTGATAGTATGCCTCACGAACACCCATCGATGTACCATATACTCAAGGACCGACGATATCGACGGAGGAAGTTGATTTATGCCCTAACGGACGAGCAAGGGAGACGATACGATACACAGTCTACCATCGGACACGCGCTTTATACTCACTACCAACAGTTCTATGCAGAAGTTCCATATTCGCCAGAGCTGATTGAGGAAGTATCACATCTCACCTTCGGTGCTGTTCCAGGAGATGAGACAATGGACCTGGTTGCGGACGTAACTTCTGATGAAGTCCTCAATTCGATAGGGGTAGGATCCGTTAATCGCTCGCCAGGACCTGACGGTCTCCTGCTTAATTTTATCGTACGTTCTGCAATCTTCTTATACACACATTCACTTCCATTTGTCAGGAGCTGATGTCTCCGGAGGTGCGCATTCCAGATGCCTTTACGGAAGGGATCATTGTTCCTGTACACAAGCCCCATGGCGGTATCGGTATCAGTGATTATCGCCCCATCACACTCCTTAACAGTGATTGAAGATACTCACTCGCCTTTTGGCCGCGCGCCTCAAACACGCTGTTCGCTATGTCGTGTCGTCAGACCAAGCATCCTTGGGAGGAGACAATATCCGTACCGCTTTATGTCGATACAGGAATATGATCGCCATGGCACTTGCGTCGTTGGATTTCAGTCAGGCTTTTGATCGAGTAGATCATTCCTTTCTTACGACTGTCCTACGTCATATGGGTTTCCCAAACGTGATAATTACGTTGGTGATGCGCCTACTGAGGAGTGCTTCATCCAGAGTCCTTTACAATGGCAGACTAACCCCACCGATCGTAATTGGTCGCTCTATACGACAGGGTTGCCCGCTTTCGGCGCTCATGTATGCATTGGCCTTGGAACCCTTGCTCTGTTGCCTTCGGCAACGTTTGATGGGGTTACCCATTGATGGCTACCGATTCTGTTGTACAGCCTATGCTGACGATTTAGTCATCTATGTACGTGATGTTGATGAAGTCCGGGCAGCCTTGACGTGGGTTGCGACATATGGCGAGGCTTCGGGTAGCTTTCTCAATGTCCGTAAGTCGCACGCTATGTTTATCAGCACAGGTTTCGCTGCTGGGTGCACTGCACCCCTCGTCACCCAAGATACCATCCGCTGTTTAGGCATTGACATTTCGGCTGATCTCCGGCGTTCGGCCGCTTCCAACTGCCGACGCCTACTTCTGCAAATGAGGGCTGGTCTTATTGATCATCGGCTAAGATCTCTGGATATTGTTCAGCGAGTTCGATATGTCAATGTCTATATCGCATCCCGCGTTCCCCATTTCGCTTCGGTTTTCCCCTTTCCACTTACCATTGCCCATCGAATGTTAGCAGCGATGGCCTCATTCGTCAGCAATGGCTTGTTGTTCAAAGTTAATTATGAATCGCTCACCCTTCCCCGCGACCGTGGTGGGCTCGGTCTGTATCACGTACCGGATAGAGCTCGTGCCCTCTTTATTAGCTCCCAGATGACGATATGGACACGTTGCCCGACGAGCCTATTGTCGACTTATACGCCGGCCTCGCTGTCATCTCCGGTCATGCTGTCGGTTATTTCAGCTCCTTTCCATTATAGCAGATATTTTATTCTCGAGCTTAGCTATCTCCACCTCAACTTGTCCAACCCGTACTCACGCAAAACTAAAGCTGTCTATGATGTTCTACAAAGAAGTCTACCATCAAACACGACTGAACAAAAATTTCCCCAGTTTGGCGCTCCATCTGTCGTTCTGTATCTGCTTCTTTTCTTGATTTTGATGTACAGTCGGTCTGGTACCTTACTGTCAATTGTAAGCATATTTGCAGATTTCGTCTTCATCGCATCCACCTCGCCGAATCACCTCTCTGTCCCAGGCTGGGGTGGCTAACACTGACGAACATCGTTTTGTTTGCGGTACTGTTGCTGACGTTTGGCAACTGATTCGCCGTATTATAGCTTTCCTCACGAGAACTATTCCAGAGAGTGTTACTCCTCATTCGTTCTTATTTCAGGACCGAGTGTATTTTCCAAAGGCTAAGACCAATGCTGTGAATTGGATTCACGGACATGCCATACACTATCTTTTTGGCCACAATGCAAAATCGCTCCCCGCAGCTAGAATGTCTTCAGGCAATAGAGAAGAATTTTAAATGTTTGAACTGCTGTCCCTCCTTGAACTGTTCAACGGAATGCACGTTCTACGAGAAGCCGCGACTGAACTTACTAGCCGCAAGGAACCAAGATCTTCTGAACTAAACAACGAACATCAAGATCTGTTAAATAAAAATAAATAAATAAATAAAAATAATGAAATAAAATCATAGTAATGTGAATAAAGAGAATTTATTTGTTTTGACTCCTACACATTCCCCTTCCTTTTCTTTCTTTCTGTTCCCTTATAAAGTTAAGTTTCAAGGGATAGTTTTAGTTAGTCGCCAACGCCTGAAGAGGTTGAGGTTCTTTTTTTATTATTAGGGTCAAAGTGGCGGTGGCACTTGGTTTCCTTTCCTTTTGTGGTCTCTTTCCCAAAATAAAATGGAAAAAAAGGGACTGAAGCGCACCAGTCACGGTCTGCACGGCCACTACGGTCGGGGGTTCGAATCCCCCTCGGGTATGGATATTTGTGCCGTCTTTAGTATAAGGTAGTTTATAAGTAGTTTGTAAGTTTAGGGACTGATGACCCCGTAGTCAAGTCCCATAAGCTATACAAACATTTGAACATTTGATAACTAGGACATATTAAATAAATACTGCAACCAGCCACAAAATTTTTGTAAATCAACTAGCTTAAACACACGGCTCCGCTCGCGTGTTGATTGATAATGCGCGAAACGTGAAATCGATTTTTTAAAGAGATGCATTAAGAGAAATTTCTTTTTTACTGTTTTATTTATTTATGCTTATATTTCCTTATTCGTGTACTTATCTTTACAGAGAAGGAGCTGAAGACATTGTAGCACGCACAGACCAAACATATGATCTGTGACATCACATTTCGCTGTATCTAACCTCCTTGCTAAAGAGTCGCAAACGTAATCACTGTCGTTCAGACCGAATTTTTTAATAATTTGACGACTTTCAACCACCATATTTTCCACCCCCTTATAGCTATCGGCATGGAACTGCTCTGGTGTACAACGGGAGACTTCGGAAACAATTACACACAGACCTTTCGTTTGCGTTCTCTAGTTTTCGCTGCAGAGGAAATATTAACACATACACACACACACGTAGAATTTTATATACGCCGATAATTTTCCATCCAAATATACTCCACCCTTTTGTCATTATCAACCCTGAAGCAACAATACAACAAATAAAACTATTTTCAAAGAGCAAATATAATTTTCAACGAGTAATTATTATTGTTCCGCATTTCACGCTATATTCTTCAAATTACTAAATATCTACCAGATCGCTATAAAAACGTGTTAATAACCTTCCTCAGGTATAAACTGGTAACTGTATAAATATTTAAGTCTCTGCGTCTTGTCGTACGAACGTGATAAGCGTATTCCGAAGAGACATTCTTATTAATATATATATATATATATATATATATATATATATATATATATATATATAGCCTTCCCCGGGTAGACATTAGTAACTGTACAAAATTTTAGCTCTTTATGTCGTGTGGTTCAGACGTGATAAACGTACACTGAACAGACATTCACATTTATAGACATTGATTTATTTCACCGTTACTAGTTTCGGGCCTGAGCACATCATCAGATGGTAGTTTTGATTTCAGGTTTACATTGCTGTCCTAAAATAACAAAGTTATGTGGATCCAAAATTCAATTGTTTAAGCTTATGAGACTTAACTGCGGGATCTTTCCTTAAACTTACCAACTACGTATGAAGTAACTTATTTTAAGGAAAGCACAAAAATCCATGCCCGAGCGGGCTTTCGAACCCCCGATGGAGAACGGCCTCGCGCATCGTAGCAAAGTATTTGAATCCATTAGGTTTCAAGGTTACATATTTTTATCCTAAATATAACTATGTTTTCCTGTTTGTTTTGCTTAACTTGAATCTATATCTTATACACTGAATTCTCTCCGCAGAAAGGTCTTTTTTACAGATTAATAGCTGTCCGGGTGTTTATTTATCCTACCATCTCGCAGTCATCCCCTTCCCCTCTCCCAGTGCATCGAACTCTTTCTCTCCCATCTCTCTGTTCGTTTCCACCTTTCCCTCTCTCGGCAAAGTTTTCTACAAGGTATCCTCTGTCATGTACAATACAAAAATTTATGTACCCAATGATCTTCCAATTGGTTTAAAGGTCATGGGTGCAAAAATTCACAATGAATGGCGCAAAACTTTGTAATTTGTAAAATGGCACCGAACGAAGTGACGTTCCTCTTGTTTTTAAGGTAGATTGTGAAAACTTTCCTCAATATCGGTACAAAACTATAGATTGCTATGCAATAGAAACGCAGGGTCACATTGGAAAACGCACTTTATTATTCCCAGATATTCCAGTTTTATTTCATACAACCCTTGTTCTGAGAATAACAAAAACACACACTCACACACACATACACACACAAAAGGATCTGTGAAATCCATTTAGGGATCCATTTTTATGTTGCAAAGTAGTCTTCCCCCTGTACTGTATGAAAACTTGAGGTAGACGGAGACGTTCATTTTGTTATGAAGGTTAATTGTGCGAAATTTAGTCAAAATCGAAATGAAACTGTATTTTCCATGAGTCTGTAGGAGAAGTATACTCCGCCATGCACCTATCACAAAATACTTTCTTAGCTGACGTTTTCCACCTATAAACTATATTCCTGGAAAATTTCAGCTTCATAGGTGAAGTAGTTTTCGAGATTTCGTGTTTAGTCAGAGAGTGAGTTAGTGTCCTTTTGGTTTTATATGGATAGAGATTAAGAAAACGGCTGCTACGGTCAGGAGTTCGAATCCCCCCTCGGGCATGGATGTTTGTGTCGTCTTTAGTATAAGGTAATGCATAAGCAGTTTGTAAGTTAAGAGACTGATGATCCCGCAGTTAAGTCCCTTAAGCTTAACAGATATTTGAACATTTTTTTTTAGTAAAACAGATTGCTTAATTTTGATTTTAAGAGAATTAAGGGAGACTTGCAGACAAAAATAAATAGTAACATGCAAATCATTAATGCTAACTTTGATACAAGTTCAAGCCTGATACGATAGTTTTACGGCATCTACACTGAGACTGTTGTGAACGGTAGACTTCTATTCGTTTCATCATTTTGTATGTGTGTGTCTGTGTGTGTGTGTGTGTGTATCTGTGTGTGGAGGGTTGGAGGCGAGGGGAGGGAGGGGGGGTTCAGTTACAAAACGCTGCATAAACGTCCGAAATTACACGCAAGCTTTGTTGCAGGTCCCTAACTACTTCTATTTTCCAATAATTCAGGCATAAATCTGGGTATTCTCACGAGGTGGCCTCTCATTATTTATGACGTCATATATCATGAGTTATGTGTGGTGCTCTTTTGTTTTTTGAATCAGGAACCTTCATGGGAGTACGGTGAACAGTTCATCACAGTTTCATTGCAATTTAATGAATGGTTTATGAACACATAGAGGTCATACAGAAAAACAATCATTTATCTATATATATAGATTTATTATTTATTTCACCGTTACAAGTTTAGGGCCTGATCCCATCATCAGACGGTAGTTTTGATTTCAGGTTTACATTGGTGTCCTGAAACAACAAAGTTATACGAATCCATTAGGTTACAAGGTCAAATATTTTTATCCTAAATATAACTATGTTTTCTTGCTTCCATTGCTGAACTTGAATCTAAGATTACATCTATTTCTTATACACTCAACTTACTTCACATAAAGGTCTTTTTTTCATTATTATAGGAGAGAAATATATGTATTTGTACCTCTCCATGTTGATATGTGAGGTATACTAAATTCAAGATGTTTCATCAGCAGATTTGATGCACCAAAGAACATGAAACATTTACAGATTTGGCATACTGCAGTGCGAATTGTTAAAAAAGGTACATTTAGTTTTATATTTGAAATCATTTTTAAGCTAAATGTATGAAAACTTGTGTTTAGAAGTAAAAACAACCTATGCAGACCATCCAGTCTACTCGTGCGGAGCAGCGGGAAATAAGCTACCTTTACATATAAAGCAGAGTGTCCGTGTCAGTGTTTGATGGTTTGTGTCAGCGTATTGTATAAAAATCTAAGGTTTCTTCCAATATTAATGAAATTTTACACATATAAGCTTCAATCAATGAGGACGGTCGCCATAAGTGTTAGGATTACGTATTATAAATTGTTCAGGAGATATGACGCAATACACAATGAGATGCGCCAAAAACTGCTGCATAAAACGATACTATTACACATTTCCTCCTAAACCACTAGACCGATTTCAACCAAATCTGGTGCACATATTCCTTACCGTGAGGTAACAATTCTGTCGGGGTATGAATCACATATGGAACATCGTTCAGGAGATACAGCGTCATAAACAATATAGTTATAGAAACTGCTACATATTGCGACGAGACATTATTCACATACAGTATGAGAATGACAGTACTTAGCGACTTGGAAACCACATGAAATATAACTAGACGACCCGTGCGAATACTTCGCACATTACATGTTTGATGGTTAAATTTAGGCGGTGACTTCAGGTATTTTAGTAAACACAAATACAGTACATAAGTCAAATACGGTGCATAAGTTGACAGTATTTACAAAAGAAAGCATTTTGGGTACACATTATTTGTCGGTTACTGGAATTACAAAAAGTTGAGAACATATGGAAGCGCAAATGAAGGAGCTTGATCCCCTTAGTTTTGTTACGTCAAAAAGAACTGTTTCTCGTTGACAAGCATACTAAATTATGAGAGGATAAACGTTTCTCGCTTACTACTTTTCCGCTGTACTAGTACTAGAACTACGGCAGTCGGTATGATGTTACAATTTATAATTTCTACTCTACAAATTGTAGCCGCAGGAAATTTTACAGACAGTATACACACATACAGCTGAATGAACTTTCGAAATTGTATCACTGTACGACGCATAGTTCATGAGTTATGAACATATAAATAGTAACGTTTATGGAAAATCGCCCCATCACGCACCAAGTTTTAATCTATTACTTTTATACTGTGAATTGTATTCGCAACATATTTCACAGTCATACAGCACTTATACTAATGAATAAATACAATTGTACAACTGAATAAATATGAGATCGTGCGAATTTTATATGTCATTTATATTTTGATTACTATCTTTATTTGTTTGGATACTGGACTTATTTCTTATTTATTCTCCGATAAATATAGGAAGTTTTAGAAAAAAAAGGAGAGGGACAGAGAGAGAGAGGGGGGATAGGGAAAGTCCTAACTCATTAAGGAATAAATAAATAAATAGCCTGGGAACGCCAGGTTTTTAGCTACTTACTTAGAAATAGACCGTCACACACTGTAGGATGGCTGGCTCATGGCCATAGGTATTGAGTTTCTACGAACTTTCCTAGCTAGTAGATGCACGTTATACGTGGAACTGGTTGGAAAAAATAACATCTGGTGTAACATATCTCATTCCCATAAAGAAATTGAGCAATACTGCCTAGACGTAATCTGCTTGGCTGCCACCACGTCTGTATGTGAGGCCATCCATTGTTTTTTAATTATTAATTGTAGGTAAAATATTGTATAGAACGTGAAGTGATTTTGTGTGATTCATGTGTTTTCATGAAGCTTTGTTATAATACGTTTTATTCATGCAATTGTGCTCTAGTTAACAAAAAAAGTTGAGTGTAGAAGTTCCAGAAAGTGCGCTTCGCGCCAAAATTGATGGTAGCCGGGACTAGCCCTGCCCGGTTACAGACAGTCCAGCACATACGGTTTTCGCGTTAACAGCAACGACAATCGCGCTCTTAAAGTAGTCTGCCAAGCAGCTAAAACTTTGTATTTTTCGACTACTGTGATTATAAGTGAAGTGTATTAGGATAATGGACAGTATTACCTATGGCGCTTGTTGTTTCACGACATATAAATAAATACTAGTATTGCCTGTGGTCGAAAATCGACCAATTGTATTTACAATGGTCACTAGGGGTAAAATTTTACGTATCATGTCGGCGGCTTCGCGTGATTGTGTTGGCAACATCAACAACACGATAGAAAATCTTTGCCCATTTGTTCGAACCACATAGAATGACTCGATTAGTGTATCGTACAGACCATGAAAGAAACAAATAATGCTGTTCCTGCTTTATGGTTGACAGGTTCTTGTATGTACTCTCGTCCGCTCAGTAAAAATAATTGCCCTCGTAAAGCGAAGATTCCATGAGAAAATATCAGCGTTGTCAAGCGATTGGCTAAAATGAAGACTCACAGGATTTTCACTATACAGCATCTGTTGCCAACATTATCATAGGAGGCCGCTGGGATATTTGGTAAAATTTAATCGGCACTGGGAGGTATGAAATGGTATCTTTTGCGTGTTAAGGAAAATGCCTGACACAATAAGAACAAATAAAAACCGAAGTATATATTTCTCATGCCATTTTCGAATTATATAACTTTCATTAGTCTAATATTTGAAATGGAACTACAATTTCGGTGTTCGTATATTTATACAATGCCAAAAAATAGTGTTATTTCGATACTGCGATGTTCAGAATTCCAGAACTGACAACATGTCGACTCCATAGTTCCACCCGTGCACCGCTACATGCCTCTCCCGGCGCATCATCCCTTATATCGGCATTCATATGAAGACATCATTTCCTTTAACCACTCTTAATCACTGCGAAAATGAAGCATTTGAACTATACAAGAAAGTGAGTTGGGAGCACTCCTTGTTTCGATATTCACTTATTTTAATACGTTATTTTAATACTGCAGATGCGCTGCATTACAGCATCTTTGGTCGAGGCGAATAGCCAATCACTGAGCAGATTGTTGGAGTATGTAGAACTTGATCCAAGCTGTAGATAGGAATATTTCTACTTCCTTTTACCACTTTTAATGGCTAATTGCACACATAATATTTATATTCGTGAAATCTACGACAAACAATCTTTCGAATTATTTAACTTTCATTGGCCTTCTTGTACGAATAAATTAGTAAACTTTACCACAATTTTCATGTTAGCGTATTTATATAATGATTATAAAAAAGGGTATCCCTTCTTATTTTAAAAGGTCAAATGTTCAAATGATTGTAAATCTATCGGACTCAACTGCTGGGTTCTTAGTCCGTAGCATAGAAACTACTTAAACTAAGGTAAGCTAACCAAAGGACAACAGGACAACACAATTAACCATGCCCGAGGGGGGACTCGAACCCCCGACGGCGAACGATCGCGCGCACTGTAGCACGACGCCCAGTACGCACGGCCAATCGGCCGCGATGAAAAGTAGTTCCACAGCACTTCCAGATAAGGATGAACGTCCTGTGCGCTGTTTCTGTCTGGAGACAGTAACAAAAAAGAAGAAGCCAGTTTGCAGAAACTTAACAGCGCACACTGTAGTTCTACGGCGCTCACGTGCAGTGATACGTAATTCAGACTTGCGTCATTGGCAAGAGTGTGGTGGTAACACCTCCGAGAGAAAGAGCCAAAGAAAGTGTTAAAGAAACAGATAGCTTACATAACATTTCAACTAATTTTATCTGACTCTCTACCCACCTAATATATTCGACCCCGCCGTGATACCTCCGGCCGTTTATTGTTTTAATGATTTATTTATTACCCATGCCCGAGGGAGGGGGACTCGAACCCCCGACGGCTAACCATCGCGCGCACCGTAGTACGAAGCCCAGTATCCACAGAACAAGTTTTTAAGGCCTTGATCGAATCTGGTGTGTCGAAAAAGCTGGTAAGACTTTTATAGCTATGCCTGGATGACACAAGAGCAAAGATTAAAATGGGTAATAGAACCATGGATAGTTTTCGGGTAATCACTGGACTAAGGCAAGGGATAGTCTCTCCCCAATTTTATTCAACCTAGTGCCTGAGAAGGTCATTAGAGAAATGGATAGTTTCAACCATCAGGGTATTCATGTAACAAATAGGAACATCAACCATCTAGCATACGCAGATGATATAATGACACACACAAAAGAAAAGTTGAAGATGCTAATGATGACCATAGAAAGAGTAACAAACAAATTTGGATTGAAACTGAACCCCCACAAAAACCAAATACATGATAGCTGGAAGAGCCCCACACCCAGAAATCCAGGTATTAACTGTGGATAATATCACCTACAAAATGATTTTAAATATCTTGAAAGCTTCATTTCAGAAAATTCATCGTCTAGATTGGATATAAAGTCAAGAATTGGAGCGAGTAGTAGAAGCTTGCACTCAGTATACAACATTTTCACTTCCAGGAGCATATCACGAGCCCTCAAACTAAGGATGTATAAAACATTAATTCTTCCTGTCATTCTATATGGGTGTCAATGCTGGAGCACTAGAAAACAGGAATTAAACAAGCTCGCAGTTTTTGCAAGGAGATGCTTGAGGAAAATATTTGGACCGGTTAAAGATAACATAATAGGCGAATGGAGGAGAAGGCACAATACAGAATTAGAACAACTCTATAGTGAACCGGACATTGTGGGCTTGATGAGAAGTAGAAGATAAGAATGGGCAGAGCATGTGGTACGTATGAATGAGGAGCGATGTCTAGGATGGCCATGGAGATGATACCAACAGGCAAAAGACCACTGGGACGGCCAAGAAAGAGGCGGATGGACGAGAAAAGAGAAGACCTACCAAAAGTGACGCCTGGAAAAAGTGGAAACAGACAGCGAAGAATCGCAATGAGTGGAGATCCTTGATTATATCATCGCGCGGTCCATCGGATGTGATCGCGTAAAGTAAGTAAGTAAAGCAATTAAGTTTATTTACGAGTTCTGGTAACTCTGTAACGATTCTCCTTTTAGTTTGTAATGAATCATTCTGGTTATCATCATCATTACTCCATTATAGGGGTGTCAGCATTTTCTCCGTATCACCGACCATTATGGTAGCCGCACTGATCCATACAGGGTACCTTAACCCTTTCATTTCTAGTGTTGATCCTGAACAACAACGTATTAAAAGCAGAGTTAAACCGTATTTTGTGTACCAATCTTTAAAGTCGTATGCTTGTTGATGAAAAATTTCCTTCTAGTTCGATATTTTTCCGCTTGGTACGGCGTGTAGCCACTTCTCAGGCATTAATTTATCCGTCTTGGAGGTGTGCTACATTGCCGTCTGTATATGGCTGTGAGTGTGAGCGTGAGTGTGGTTCATATTATTTTATTTCAGCAGTGAATTATCTTGTCTTTCGTGCTGTGGCGGAGTTTATGCTAACGTTATTGATCTGGAAATGTCATATATCAACAAAATAACGTCCCAAGTAATGAAATGTCTCGATACAAACGTCTGTGTTGCGCATGAAACACATTACATAAAACAACAATAGTTCGATCAAAAATTTTAAAACATATTTTGATGTAGTAATACAGAAAAGATTGAACTGTAATGTTTCCAAAGCTGAATTCATAATGTGGGGCAGAAAGGGTTAGGGGGGGACATGCACGAAAAACAAGTACAAATATAACCAGTCACAAAATCCACAATTTCGGAGTTACATAAATCAAACTACGTACAATAGTTTATGGTAGTTCAAAGTATCTACTGAAATTGTTTTGTAATTTTAATTGGCATTTTTAATTTTCTTGGAAGTTTTTAAGTTTGTAAACTCGTTATTCAAACAGGTGCCATTTACTAAGAACGTTTCTACGAAATTGCCTTGAATTTTTTGCAATGTAATCTCAACAGTCATATAAAAAGACCCACTGAATCATTTCAATTTAGTGATATTCAAATAAGTTTTAGGTTTAATTAATTTTTAATTACAAAAGTACACATATAAATTTTACTTTCTTTATTATCTATTTTGACATACGCGAATGATATTAAATATTTACTCCATATATATGTTACTGATATACAATGTGAAAGACATGCCAAAAATCACAGTAAAAGCCTTTTTTTGTTTTGGAGAAAAATATACCTGAGTAATGAAAACGGTAGTTCTGAGAAAATGCATTTTAAAATTAAACATGCTTTTTCGTACCATCGCCAACTTCAAAAGCCTCCAGATCTGTAATGAGTGTCCACATTTACTTCAAGATTTCTGTATTCTTCTTATCTGACTTGTTTGCTCTGTTAGGTCATCAAGGGATTTAATGGCTGCAGGTATACGTTGAGTGTCTATCCCAATCAAAATGTCGCGACTAAACGGTCTTGAAGCCCTTCCCTACAAGACTCTTATCCTCTTTTAGCTGCCACCATTAAAGACAATAACTGCATTAGAAACTGCAATATTAACTTCCTTGGATGAGAAAAATTTAGATTTGGGGCAACGTTTTCAGTTGAGGGCCTTCAGAGACTAATTAGGATTTTGCGTTTTCCCATGAACACATTTTTTGTACTATACAGTCATTCTCTTCATTCTGATTGCACAACACTGAATTGAAAACTCTACAAAAACAGATAATAAGAGAGAATTAAGGACAAGGAAGAATGAGTGGTCCTGTGCAAGCTATTATAAATTATTATATCTTTCCAAGTTAGAAGCGGAATTGGAAGGTAATATTTGGCAATTGAAATTTCAATACCGTGTAGTGAATGAAGTGCCAAAACGTTTTCACATAATTGTGGTAATTTTCATGTACGTCCCCCCCCTCCGCCCTTAAATCCTTTCTTTACCAAATTTTCAGAACCCTGTTTAGTTGACTACTATCACATAACTAGGGTCCATGTAGATGATGACGAAGTATCAACAGGACGAATGTCAGCTAACTGTACAACTAAATGGGTCTTTGGCCTATTGATCCACCTTTTATACAAATTATTTGTACCTGCCCAATGAAGATTCCTCAAAGACGGTACACTGAACTTGCACATATGTCGCAGGTCTCCTAACAGACCCTCAGCTACGTTTGCCACGTCATGTACTTCTGCAGACTAGAAGGGACTTGTGGTGCCAACGTGATGGCTGTCCAGCCAGTAGTGCACCATGTCTTCCTGAATGGTTTTCAAATCGTTGGATTGATAGCAGAGGACGTGTACTTTGGTCGGGCCGTTGGCCGGATTTGAGTCGTGCTGGCTTCTTAGTTTGGGGAAAATAAAAGATGTTGTCTACATAGACATACCAACTACACCGGATAATATGCAACGATGTATTACTGCAGCCTTCTGGGATATCTCTGCTGAAATGTTAAAATGTGAACAGCAGTCTTTCCACATCCGACTGCAAGCGTCTTTTGCCGAAGCCTCTAGTAATTTTGAAAACAGTCTGTAATTGTCAATTTTGTCTTTATTGGTCAGAATCTACAGCCACATTAGTTGTGTTTTTCTTGTGTATCAGCGGCAATCTACGAATGCTGTGAAAACAATTCATAATAAATTTCGCTTTTAATTTGTTAGTGTCAACAGGAGTTTTACATAAGGATTAAAATACACAGTAATATAATATAGGAGGGTTGGAAATTAAATAGTGGCAACTATTTGTTAACAACACATACAAAACATTACAGGTTTGCACCTGTTACTGTTGATCAAAGTAGTCACAGGAGTTGTACAGAAACCGTAGCCAGCGATGTGGAAGGCGTAGTATACCGTTAGCAGAACCTATTCTATTGATGATGTGAATGGAGCGGTTTATGTATGTCGAATCTCAGTAACAGTTCTGAAGCGAATGCCAAGAAGTGGTTCCCTCATCTTCGGCATTAAATCAAAGTCACAGGGAGTTACGTCCAGCGACTATGGAGGGTGGTACAGTACTTCCAGTCGCATCGACCGAAGCGAGAAGCCACATATTGCGCTGTATGCTCCCGTGGATTGTCATGCCACTGTTCTGTACGGTTATCCCGTTTTCCCGCACGCTTCTTGTATACATTGATGATACTGTCCTGATGTACGACCTCTGGCACATTCGATCTTTACCCAACCCCTTAGTTTCTGAAACGTACTGACACCGTTACGTTAGACCGCTCGCTTGCAAGTCGCTGGTTTTCGCTCAATTGGACGCACGCCAGTGACGTAGGACGGGCGAGCAAATTTGCTCGGACGTAAGGTATGTATGTCAAAAACGTATGCTATCAGCAACAATAGTAGATTCCATTGAATAGGGTCTCCACAAATGTGTTGCCACTATTTAAATTCCAACCCTCGAAAATGCGAAGAAGGTATGTGTGTTATGCTTTCACGACGAAACTGCTTATCCGATTTTGCTAAAATTGGGTATGGAGGTAGCTTGAACGCCGAAGGAGAACTCGAAATGAAGAACATCTGAGCATCAACGTTTCTCTTATGGTTTGCCGGACTCCTCGGAAAAACTACTTATTCTTTAAATTTTAAAATTAATTAAAATGCTTTTGGGGTGATGTACGATTGAAGAAAATGAATACAATGTTTCCACAAAACACCAACAACTTACAACCGTTTTCAATGGAATTTCAATCTCGTATATGTTCTCACTACATCTATCCTCTGTAAGTACATCAATCAGCAAGACAGATAACAGATTTTATATATAAAGCAGAGTGTCCGTATGTTTGTGTGTAGGAATTGTATACAAATCTATGGTTTTCTTCCAATGTTTATGACATGTTGCACACTAAATCTTCAATTAATATTTAGGATCACGTGCAACACATATTTTTCGACTTATGACGTCATAAACAATGAGATGCGTGTAAAACCGCTGCATAAAATGACCGTGTTGCACATTTCTTCCTAAACCAATTGACCTATTTCACCAATTTTGGTGCATGTATTCTTTACCGTGAGGTAACAATGCTGTTGGAGACTTTATTCACACACTGTATGAGAATGGCAGTGCTTATCGACTTGCAACCAACTTTAAACATATTTTCAAACCTTATTTGAACTTTTTCTCGCTGGCAACTATAGCAAAATATTGACAGGAAAAAAGTTTTTCGCTTATCACTTTTCTGCTGTTCATGGACAAAACTACGGGATTCGGTATGAGGTTACAATTTATAATTTCTACAATACATATTGTAGCCGCAGTAAATTTTACAGACCGTGTACACACATTTAGTTGAATGTACCTTCTAAATACGATACGTTCTTCATGAGATGAAGGTAAAGCAGTCAACAATCCGAAGATTGGTTTGAATACCACAATGCTTTACTAGGCATGGTCTTGTTTGGAGGTGGTATGCCGTTGCCTTCCTCCGATCTTCGAACTAACTTACCCAGTTAGTTATGGAGGGACCTACAGTTTAACGTGGGTTCGGAAACACGGTGATACTCGGTATTTTTCACCGATTATCACCGTGGCTCGGAACCCACGTTAAACTGTAGGTCCCCATATAACTGTCTGGGTATGTCAGTTCGATGGCCGGAGGAAGGCATACCATGAGATATGAGCAGATAAACAGTAACGTTCATGGAAAACCCACCCTATCAAGCTCCAAGTTTTAATCTAGTACTTCTTTACTACTAATTGTATTCCCAAGAAATTTTACAGACGTAATGTACTTATACAAATGAATATGTACCTGACAAATTGTACACTTGTACAACATTTAATTCAAAAAATATGAGATCGCGCGAATTTTATATGTCATGTGTATTTTGCCTACTATCTTTCTTTGTTTGTTTACTGCACTTACAATTTTGTACGTTATGCAAGAAACCGTTATTTCTTATATATTTCTCATATAACATGATTTTAGAAAAAAAGGGCATTGGCTGGGAGAGAATGGATAGGAGAAGTACTAACTCAAGGCATGAATAAATAAATAAATAACTGGGAAACGCCGGGTTTACAGATAGTATGAAAGAAAGATTAAAACAATCTGTCCATTTTGAATTCCATTCATTCCAACTGCCAGTTCCGACATTTCATTCCGCCAGCTGAAGAGGTTGTGACTTATTTAATGTTTCCTGGATGTTTCATTGTTGTTACGCATTAAACGAAAAGAATTTTCTCACTGAGACAGTGGCATATCTACATGAACCATACCGCAGATGAATCTGCTATATGCAAGACAAAAAATTCTAATTCAAAACCGGTGATATGACATTAATATTTGTGTCTTAACCTGACGCAACTGGTACAGGAAAAGGTCTGTAATAAATTAATAATAATGTAGTTTTACATGACAGGTGACCAAATTTTAACTATGATTTCAAATAGACGACCAATCATTCATACGTCTGTCGTAGCCACACGCGGTAAGATCAAAATGAAATTCCGAAAACAATTAAATGATAAATCAAACGAAAACACCGAAACAAATAACAAAAATGCGCTACCATTTTCACGCGCATGAGAGGCAAAATATCATACCAGGAATATGACTGCACTCCCGGAATAAACGGCCAGCATTGTCGGCAGACAGCTCTACAGAAATGTCAGTACAGGTGATGGCCAGGTGATTGATTCAGCGTAACGCAACTGGCGTCAGAAATAACCTTTGCAAAATGCCGAGGTCATTCACTATAGACAAGGGTCCACAAATCAAAATTGTAATTTGTTTAGCTTATTCGAAACAGAGACCGTGATATATTCGCTGTTACTGTAAGACAGTAATTTATCGCTGTAAAAAATCTGCGTTAGCATGTGTGCGCAGTTACAAATTACAATTGTTTTTAAGGTAATAAGACACCACATTCTTTTCTTCAACAGTAATTTATTGCAAGTAACGAGAATAATACACATATGAAAGAGTGATGTTTCATATACATAATTTATTCTTCTACATAATGCCGGTCCACTACTATATCCTTCCTCCAGTGCAAAAACATGTTATGTATGCCCTGTTGCAGCCAATCCTTGATTTGCTCATGGTCCAAGTCTTCACTGTGAGACTAAACTCTTCGTTTAGTCTCTTTATACTGTGTAGTGCTGAAACTGTATCTGTCCTATTTGTACAGGATGAAATATACAGTAAATGTCGCAGATCTAGCTTTGACATAAAATTCAAAACTCAATATTTTTACTGTTCAAACAAGACAATGTCCGACAGACATGCATGTTTTTTTTAACCTACTTAAAAAGATAGTCAGAGGGAACAGTTAGTTAGCAGTCACTCTATAGTATGTCACATATATAAAATATATCACTAAAAAAGAAATAAGCCTGGGGTGTAATAAAAATAAAAGGAATTTAGTTGATTTTTTATTATCTGGTTTAAAGAGAGGTTTTTCTAAACAAGGAAAAGAAAAAGAAAGAAGCTGGAAATTGAAACTTTATGGCAGATTAAAATTGTGTGCCGGAACCGGCACTCGAACCTGGGACCTTTGCAATTCGCGTACAAGCGCTCTACCGACTGAGCTATCCCGACACGACTCACGATGCCGCCTCACAACTTTACTTCCGCCAGACTTGCAAGTTTTGCAGGAGAGCTTCTGTGAAGTTTGGAAAGTAGGAGGCGAGGTACTGGCGGAAATAAAGTTGTGAGGCGGCATCGTGAGTCGTGTCGGGATAGCTCAGTCGGTAGAGCACTTGCCCGCGAAAGGCAAAGGTCCCAGGTTCGAGTCCCGGTTCCGGCACACAATTTTAATCTGCCCGGAAGTTTCATATCAGCGCACACTCCGCTGCAGAGTGAAAGTTTCATTCTGGAAGCAGGAAATTATAACTACTACTGTAATCTGAATATATCTAATAAAAAGATTAATGCCTTTGATCTATTGATAAAATATAAATATTGTAAGGTAGCAGAAAAGAAAATTATACATTCGTTCTTTGGGGAAACTCAACCATATCTCCAAGAATGTTTAAAATGAAAAGATGTTCATTTGATATAAAGTAAATATGGAATTTTAGTAAAGGAATAGATTAGGACTGTTACGTGTCAGAAAACTAAACCAAGTAAGTATGGGATTAAACCTGAACTGCGCCCAATAATTCCAGTGGGTTTATGGGTTCTTTGTGCCATGGATATAAATGGGACCTTTACCATGAGGAGCAGGAGGTGTAGTTTCTATCGTAGCCATATAGGAATTATGGTCAAAGTATGTAAAATTATATCAAGTCCAAATAGCCAATAGTAATTTGGAGAAGGATTATCTGCCTAAAACTGGTAAACCCAAGAGATTAATTACTGATAATGGGGGACATTTTTTCAAGAAAATTCAAGTTCTTAATGCTAATCAAATTCAACAATTAAAGTTTGCTTTCTATAATCCCCAAGTTCATTGTTCCAATAGAATGATGAGGGAAATTCGTAGAATGCGTCGAACTTATTGCCATAAAAGACATTCAAGATGGCTGGGAAATTTGGCAGAATTTGAAAGAATTTTAAAAGATTTGCCACATGACAGTACTGGGGTAGCTCCTAGGGAAATAATTGGGGGAAAAATAGTAGGAGACACATGTTGTGCCTTATCCACCTAAAGACTTTCATTGGAAAGATATTTTGATCAATTTGTGAAAGATCATATAAAAAGAAAGGCTCAAGATAGAATAAATATACATGTCAAAGAAATTATATCTGTAGTTTCAAGGTCAGTGAAGAATACTGGTGATAAATAACATTAAATGTAATAAAGTAGGGAAACGTACTAAAAATTATTTTACTTGTATGAAGATCCATTTGTAGAAAAAGAAATCAATAATCCTACCACAGTGACGGTTAAGGATATGGATTCTGATAAGGTTATAGGGAAATACCATTTGAGAGATGTCAAACGGTATTACATGGTTAATGTTACTGTTTGGCACCAAGATAAAAATAATAAAATAATGAATAATATTTAAGAGTACTCTTGGAATTCCGAGGATGAATATAACGCTGATAATGATATAAATCAGGAACAAAATTTGTCTCTTGTAATGAGGAACTTAACAGGCGAAAGATTTTAGTATCTTTAAATTTGCGTAGATGTTATGGGTTATATTCAAAGATTATTGATGGGAAAGTTACACAGTTTGACTATTGATAGTTGTCAAATAAATTCTGTTGACACATATGTTTAGATTTTGTATTTTTTTAAGTGGTTATGAATTTTTCATAATAATTTAATATTCTGAATTGTTTAATATGTTCAGGAGCAATGAGTGCTCATAATTTAGCAGGTTATATTAATAGTAATATCACAATGGGGATTATCTTACTTAATGAAAAACTACTGAGTATGGGGAATTACTATTGAAGTTTGGTCAGGATGGAGAGGTAGTGGATTATATCAATAGGGTCTATTCAGGGCTACTTTTCGGGGTCCTGCACGTTACCCTATATAGTCCGTCCTGTAGTGTGTCCACTAACATCTAGTGAGACATTACGAGCCGTCCAGTTTGATAGATGACCACTGAATGCTCAGGTTTTCTGAGGTGTGAAGTGGTATGGGTTTCCTGTCTTTGTGGGGGTCTGTCCTTCCTCAGGTGTGACCACTATGTTCTTATTTTTCCTTTTTCTCTTCCTCTCTTGAGGGTCCAGACTAATGTTTCCCGCTATCCAGAAGGCAAAATGGCATTGCGCCAGTCTTCTCAGAGCTAAGGTGTCAGTTAAATCTCAGCCTTTCAAAACGGAATTATATTGAAGCTACCTGATCCTTACTCATTCTTTCCTGACTATCTTATGAAGATGAAGACCAGTATTATTGCCCAATATTTATATGAAAGGCATCTAGTTGTATGGTTATTTCCATTGATGATTTCTTGTTACAGGTGTACCTGTCATATTCCCACGTAAAACGGTCAATACATATAAGCATCCTCTATATGACTTTAGATAGTGGTTATTAGATTTTATCATAACAGAAAGCTATTCAGATGCACATCTTAATTTAGGTCCTTTATTATAACTGAGTAATGGTTTTATTAAAAATATCTTAATGATCCCATATACTGATAAAATAGTAACTTGATAGTATTAAGGTTGTAATAAATTGAAACGAGGGGAGGCATCTGTAATGGGACAAAATATTTTTCTGGTTTGTTCCGGAGTTATCGAACGGTTTAGTTTCAATTTATTACTAAAATATGTTACATTAATGATTTTTTTCTGAAATTTTCCATTAAAATATAGCTGTACATAATATTTGTAAAAGTACAACGTGTTTGTTTGATGTGTGTCGTAGAATCTACGTCAAGGAAACACTACAGATATCTCCACGAGAGAGCTCATAGATATATTTCAAATGCACATGAGCTGCTAAAGGTAATTCCAGTTTGGCAAAGAAGATGTCATTGAATGTCCATTTAAAACGGAATATTAATGATTATTGTACATTGTAAGATGAAGCTCTCCCATTGATTTATTGGTTCCTAAGATTTTTCATAGTTAGTTCCTTGTGAGTTACCGATTTGATTGCTTTGAGAGGCATATTAATGTGTTTGTGGTTGCATATGTCTAGATCTGTAACGAATTTAACGTCGTTTGCTAAACAGGATGGAATTTACCAGAGTGGATTTTTCTCTGTGGGTAGTAGTGACAAAAGCAATACTGATAATAATGCAACCTGACGAGATTTTTTTCCTTGTCTGGGTAGTGACAGTTTGTTGGAAGTGTTAATGGGTTTTAAAATGGTAATTACAGTTAATGCTGTGTGAAAGCATTACGTAAATCAGCTACAGAACGTATTTATTGAGGATTGCTCTGTGCTGCGGTTGTTAGTCAGTTCCGAGTGGAGTTGACGAGGCAATTTGAATAGAACATTTCTTGTGTGTGTGTGTTTTATTTTTTTAATTTTTTTATGAATCCTGTGGGAGTTCACTGAAATACATGCGGGTCGTGAGCATTATTGGTATCATTTGACTGGGTCTGAGTTATGAAGGGTAAAATATACTGAAGATAATTTATTTTTCTGTCACAGTTGGACTATTTAGGAGTTGGTAACTAGTTTTTGACTTAATCGTCCATTTTCAAACCGTTGGTCTTATTTCAACCGTCATAATACACTGCAGAAGCAAATGACTGATAAAATCCGTATGTTGTACACTGTTAATACATAATTATATTAAAATTTAAAATCCATACACGTTGGAAGCCTTGGATGCATCATCTATTTTAACCTATTTTAAATTATAATGTAATTATGTATTAACAGTGTGCAACAAACATATTTTATCAGTCATTTGCTTCATGCAGTGTATTATTACGGTTAGAATAAGGCCAACGGTTTGAAAATGGACGATTAAGTCCAAAACTAGTTAGCAACTCCTAAATAATGCAACTGTGACAGAAAAATAAATTGTTTTCAATATATTACCAGTTGCTCCTCCTGCACCATCTTTACGATGAATTTTCATAAAAATATAATAGTCCTACTTACCTTCAGATACTTAACTGAAAAGTTTGACAGTGATGGATAGAATGGCAATAACGTAGGGCTTGGAAACAATAAAACTATTTGGAGATCTCACAAGTAACCATTTACCAGTTTAGAGTGACTTAGGTTCGGTGAGACAAGTTATCATTACTACATTAGAGTTGTTCAATGCCAACACCTGAAGTAGGTTCCAAGCTTACTTCAAGATCAATTCAATATAAATATGGAGCTGTAAGTGGTGGCGACCCCATAGCAGTTATTATTATTAATATTATTACCTTTATTTTTATTTCATTGAACCTACCTAGAAAGAGAGAGGAAACAGTTTGTTAGAAGTCACTCTAAAGCTAAGATTTGTATATTGCATTTATAAAAGATATCAATAAATAAGAAATAAGCCTGGAGGCATAATAAAAATAAAAGGAATTTAGTTGATTTATTTATTATCTGATTTAAAAGAGAGTTTCTTTCTAAAGTAGGAAAAGGAAAAGAAAGAAGTAGTAAATTATAACTACTGTCGTAATCTGAAAATATCGAATAAAGAAATTAATATATTTGCTCTACTGATAAAACATAAATATTCTATCAGAGTAAGGGAGCAATAAAAATTAAATATAGATTTGTTCTTTGAGGAGAAATATAGTACAAAGTCAATCACATATCCAAGAATGTTGAAAATGAAAGCATGTTCATTTGGCATAAAGGAAATATTGAATTTTAGTAAAGGAATCGATTAGGACTGTTACGAATATTATTGTTGACGGATAGAAATTTCACTTAGTGTCTTTCCTATCATTCTGAACTGTCGGCAGAAAAGGGTGAAAGAAAATATTAAGACATTAGGGTTTTTATTATTTTTTTATTTAATGAAGCTTGTTGAGATGTCTCTTTTAATAAAATATTTAAAAAGAAAGGATATTTTATATTAAAGGTTTGTAATAAACCAAGAACAAAGGTAAAACGGAAGTATAGTTCATTTATTGATATCAATATATCCAATGAATGTGAAGTGTACTTTAATTTTTCTTTTATTATTCTAAAGAAACCAACTTTGATTTTCTACTTATAATGGGAATATACAGCTTACAGATAGTTGTGTTATAATCGTTGGTTATAGACAGCGTTTATGTAGGTGACTAAATTTTATTTATGGCGTTGTCTGCATATGCCTTGTAGTGGCAATGTATTTAATTGACACTATAGTAGTGAACAAGCCAAAGGTGTATATTCATCCTGAACGGTATTTAACTTACTGTCGAACCTTGTTAAGGATTTTCTGAAGATATTCACAGTCAGATGCGTTAAATATATTATGTGAATACCGTATACTGTAACTCCTACGATCTTTTGTAACCCGATAGGCGACTAAAGAGGTTGTTCCTGAAAAATCTAGTACCAATGGGAAGTACCTGGCTAGCAAAACTCTTCTCTGAGTGCATCAAGCAGAATAAAATACCCAGAATATCCAAAAAAGGTAAAGTAGTCACCATCCTAAAACGAAGGAAGATTGGTGACAACCCCAAACATTTCAGGACAATTTCTCTTTTATGCACCTTTCACAAACTATTTGAGATAATTTTCAGAATCTCTCCATATATAGAACCTTGCTCAGCGTTGTAGCAAGCAGGTTTCAGACCTAGAGGTAATTGCTGTGATCAAGTCATTGCCCTCACAACTTACATCGAAAAATGCTACCATTATAAAAAGAAAAAAGAAAATCGGCATTGTCATGTTGGCTCTAAAATCAACTTATGATACAAGGTTGAGGGGCGACCAACTTTAAAAACTGAGAGAAAAAAAGTCAATGTAACCAGACCTATAAACTGATGAAGAAAAAACTGGATGAAGAAATAATAGTAACTCTCAACAGCAATACCGGCAGATATACAGCGCTCTAAACTCCTGTCGGATTCTGTATTGGACCTCTCATTATTTAACTTGTACACTGGAGATATTTCAGACACAGTGTCCCGTAAGTTTATTTATGCGGATGATATGGCAATTGCCTTTCAAAGAAATAGAGAAAAGACTGAATGGAGATCTGAACCTGTTGCACCCATATTACACTAAATGGCATCTTCAACCCAATCCAGACAAGTAGTTTGCACGTCAGTGACAGAGAAACCAAACGAAAGCTGAACATCTGCATGGATAATCTATTAAGCTTGAAGATAACTCTCGGTGAAAGCTAGAAATGCTATCCTTTCTAAACTCACTAGAACAACCTTGGGGTGTGATGCAAACACCTTGTGAACTTCAGCTTTGGCACTGGTGTATAGCGTGGCCGAGTATTGTATACCTGTTTAGACCAGAAGTACACACGTATCAAAAAATCAATAAGCAGCTACAAGAAGTAAAGAGGCTAATATTTGGAACTATTAGACCACACGCATAGACTGGTTACCTGTAATAACGTAGTACCACGTGAAATTAGTTACTAACCAGAGAATATAGTAAAATACTGTCGAACCGAAAACTTCCCCCCCCCCCTCACAAACACACAATAAGAAAGAAAGAAAGAAAGAAAGAAAGAAAGAAAGAAATTCTTGAATTACATGGTAAACAGATGAAAAGATGTTTCGGTATGATCCAGCAAAAGAATGGAGATGATTATGGAGTAGTAGCACACTGATGAACAGAAACATACCAGTAGAGGGCTTTCATCTTTCGAGAAGATTATGGACCTCCCTAAACCGCGAGAGATTAAGAAAACATGGGGCTTGTAGAGCGACTCAACGAATCAGTGAAACACGTCATTGAGAGCACCGTCCATGGTTTTTAATGGGGAAGTCAAGGATGTACATGAATTCATAGAGAATCAATTGAATGGCTTAAAACAGTATTATTGTATAAAAACTTTGTAGTATGTAATGCTAATTTTGCCTCATTTTATGTTTTAATCCCTTTTTAATATTTTTCTAAGTAAATGTCGAACGAAAAATCGAAAATTTCTATGTAAAAATGGCAAATTTAGATTCTAGTCCCAGTTAGTGAAAAATTTAATGTATCAAGCAATGCGTGCAGCTGAAACTATGATATTCGCTGAGGCGGATACATTTCCTGTTTCCTGTCATTTGAACAGCAGAATGGATATTGGAAGAATTTTTTTACCGTCGAATATCTTTTTAATTAAGTAATTTATTTTATTATATTTATTTACTTATTTTTACCACGACGATCGGAGACACATCGGTGCCTTATCCAACGCCATCTGCCCTATCCCCCCTACCTGGTCGATGTCTGTGGAACGATTCCTGCAGGTTATGGAGTTATAATAGACCCATGGTATATTCCTGCTGTGGTAATGGGTGACTATGGTAGTCTCTAATCTTTTGGCTCTAAAGTTGCTTTCTCACCCCCATTTCTTTAAAATTCATCCGAACTACGGGCCATTTGGGTAAGGACGCTCCTACGTCTTTACTCCATCTTCTGCTTCTGAGGATTAGGTGGTGATCCTTGGGCACCCTGAGGATCAAGCCAACACCAGATCCCCAAAACCAATTATTTTCGACCCTTCTCAGTCGGTGGCAGCAGGTGAGCTTGCAGAAAAACTGCTTTCAACGTCTATTTAAGGCCTTCCAGTTCACCGAAAATTTTACCCTCCTTTGGAATTGCGGCAGTATTTGTCACCCCGCTTGGACATTTCTGAGTATGTATTCTGATTTTTGCAGCTCCCTACAGGAGACATCGTGTCTCACTAGGCTTACCAACACACTACGTTAGCACCAGGGTACTATTGGAATCTTAATATCAAGGGAAAGGCATCAGGCGGAGTATATATTTAAGTCCTTATTCTCGTCTATAGTGCGCCCTTGCCCTATCGAAAGTCTGTGTCGTCTGTGGTTTATAGGGTAAGCACAGGAAATCGCCTTCTTGTGGATGGAAAAGTATCCCGACATTCTTTGGCCTATTTCCTAGCTTCCTCTTACATTTATACAGCCGGCCGCGGTGGCCGAGGGGACTGAGGCGCTCCAGTCACGGTCTGCACGGCCACTACGGTCGGGGGTTCGAATCCACCCTCAGGCATAGATATTTGTGCCGTCCTTAGTCTTAGCTAATTCATAAGTTGTTTGTAAGCTTAGGGACTGATGACCCCGTAGTTAAGTCCCTTAAGTTCTACAAACATTTGAACATTTCTACAAGAGGGTGATTTCAGCACCCATAACTATTTGTGTCGATGTAGAACTGTAGGTGGGAAAAGCTGCCAACGTTGGAACGCTCCCATGCGACAACATCGATGTGGTGGTCAAGAGTTTAACCAGGGCCACTGTTTCTGCGTCGGAGGAGCAATCCCTTCTTTCTCAGGGTGCCCCCTTGCGAAAGAAATTTCGTTGGTGGTCGCCAGAATTTGCTGAGGTCATTCAGACGGTAAGAGGTCTCTGTATCGACATACGTGACACCCATCTTTGGAGAAACCCATAGCTTTTATATGGCTCGTGCGCCATCTCTTTTGTACCACGCCCCAGTAGGTATACCTGAGATTTCCACAAATGAAGCTATCGTACGGACCCAGATGCAATCGCCGAGTCTTTCGCTGAGCACTCACTCGCGCCCATGCATGTTGCAATTACCAAACCGCCTTCCGCGCATGGAAACAGAGCGTGAAATGTAATCACCTCACCTTTACTGCTTACCGCTCTGATATATATAACGCTCCATTCAGTGAATGGCAACTCATCAGCGCCCATGAACATTCCCCCGAACCCGGCCCTGGACCTCACCTTGAATGGAACGCTAAAACACGTGCCAGCAGAGTCCCCGAAACAGGATTTTGCCATCCTTAAAGGCATCTGGAGCGATGGTGTACTGGCGTCACAGTAGCGATAGACTATCCAGTGCTGAAACGTGTTAAAGTTCCGCTTGCTATAGATTTCGACCCTTAACCCTAGCCAATACTTTTTGTAATGTCCTAGAATATGTTCGGCAGAAGTGTTAGCTCCTTGAATCTGGGGCCTTACCGGCTCCGTGCCTGAACAGCTTCTGCAACTGAAAACTTTCTATACCTCGAGTCTGGGTAGTCTTTTCCAGGAGCAACCTATTAGTAGCCGCAGTATTGGCCTACAAGACGACTTACGGAAACAACATCTTAGCTACAAGACTGGGATCTCCAGGGCTTGATATCCAATTTAATATAAAACTTTCCAGTGCTCCATCACTTGCATCCAATAGTTACTCCCACGAAAACTGGATGTACTTCCGCGGTAGACAGGCCAAGCGCTCTGTGCCGCCTTGCTACTAAGCGTGCTGTTACTCCCCGTCGGATGTTCGAGTACTGCCTTGGGCATGGGTATGTGTGTTGCCCTTAGTTAGGGACTGATAACCTAAGTCTCACATATTCAGAAACATATCGATCCAGTACTTTTAGTGGACATTAATGGCCTAGCAACAACAATAGCGTCGTCTGAATCTCCACCAGCATAAGCTTCACAAAATACTTTAGTTCTTTTAGTATAGGTGTTTCAGACAATGGTGCGATGGGCATTTGCCAATCGATTTCAATTTTCTGCAGCCAAGATCTGTGTTATGCACAATTGTCGGCGTCACACAGCCCACCCACACCTATACCCTTTCATTGAGATCACTGACTGACGGATCAGGTTTTTTACCCTTTATTTTTTTTTTAACCCACGGAAGGGGCAGGCTGGCAGCAGCCAACATGTGCTCTTCAGCCGAGAGCATACAGATATGGGAACATATGTTTTAAAATAATAAAAACAGGTGATAATAGATGAAAAATTTAAAAATTGACACGGCGAGAAAAATGTTTGGAATCACAATGATTGTGAAAAGGATGACTAAATGTACATATTTAGAACTTAAAAAAACGGTGAATAAAACGTTCATCTTGAAGAAACGGAACAATGACGACCAGACGTCGTGGCAACACTATGTTCTGCCTGTGAGGCAGTTGCTGATGTTTCAAAAAGACGCGTACTCTCGAAGCACTAAGTCACTGCACACTTAAAATCACTGACACAGAATTAAAAATCACTGAGCAGGCCCCGCAATGGAGAGGGAAGGGGAAGAAAAGTGCGGTGGGTATGGATGGCGAGGAGGGGGATAAGGCCTGTTACTTTTTTTTTTTTTTTTTTTTTTTCTTCCCACGCCGATTGAGTCGGCAGACTGGCAGCAGCATCAGGCGCTCCTCTTCCGCCGAGCATAAATGCAAATTACTAATTAACCTTCCTATTGTGTTCGAAACAGAGACACACATATTGTGAATGGGTCAGTTAGACCCGCAATTTCAAATATATATATATTCTTCGACGTTACTTCAAAATATATTTTGTATATAGTATTTTTCATCTATAAAAACAAATATTGTCGGTTTGCAGCATTTATTGAACATAAATAGTGTAAAAAATTGTTTATTTCATTTTAGATTGTGAAACAAATAATGTTCATACAAGTTATTATAAGTGAATTGTTGCTTAAAGGTGCAAGATACAGCTTATATTTTGTCCCATATTGCAAACATTAAATAACCTAAAATTACATTTAAATATGATAATAAATTCTGAAAAAAATATATTTAGCTTCGGTATATGCGTGTTGTATTAGCTTACACAATTACTGCAGTAGATATTTGCATACCTTTGGCATAGCAATGACTGACAATTGTTACATTTCTTATTAGCCTTTCGATCTTTCTTCGGTCCACACTCTTCGCACCGGCCTCTTTTCGGTTCGGCTCCTTTGCTCCAGAACTCGTTCCTTCAACATTTTCCAAATTTACTTTTATCTTGTTACGAATATTTTTCCACATTCTTTCGTCTTGCATTTGTCTTGTTAGCTCATATCCAAGGTCTCTTAGAAAAAGACGTCTTTTGTACAATTTGATTTGATAGTAGCCTGGATTAGTGTGTACATACAACGCATAATCATTTATTGCAGCAATGTCTAGCACGTTATAAAGAAACAAACAAGCCATCGCTTAGTACACTTTTTACAGGAATAAGTACTGGCGAGTTTATCAGTCTTGTCAACTCCTCCTTTCGTTTTGTTGTAATGCAGTATTGCTTCCGTCTTCTTATGCTCTTCTGAAGACACAGTAGAGTCATAGTGCATGGTAGAGAGTAATATGACAGCTTTATTCTTTTTTGGCATGTACTAAAGCAGTGTTACATCCTTCTGAAATCCAAAGATGGTTGAAAACACTTGTCTACTGTTGTTTGCTAGCGTTTCTTTTGAATTCTCAGCTTTGTTCTTTCTGAGAGTTCCAACTAAACTTAGATTTTTCTTCAGAAGTTCTTTGGCGAAGGTGAAGTCCGTAAAGAAATTATCAGTGGTAATGTTTCGCCCAGTTTTCTCAATTCCTTCCACAAGCCTCAATGCAACATTTCTACCTTGATTTACTTCTAGTGGTCCATTTTCTGGCTTTCCTGTATTAACTTCTGATGCACAAACATATGCTGTTTTCACGTCAGATAACAACCACAATTTTTTGCCATATTTTCCTCTCGGTTTTTAAAGCATATACTGACGGGACACCTTCCTCTGAATGGAACCAGTTGCTCGTCCACTGTGACATTTTCCCAAGGAACGAACATTTTAGAAAACTGTTACACAAACGATTCAAAGTCAGTCCTGATAGCAGTCAGTTTATCATGGAGCAGGACGAAGAAAGTTTCCAACCCTAAAGAAAAGAAAAATAAAGTAAAATAATCTAAACTGAAATAAACGTACACGAGCAAAAAATAACAATCGTAAGGAAATATAACACAACGTAAAAATAGCACTACGTAAAAGGTAAATAGAGTTGATGAATGATACAAGTAATCGTCTTTCTAGGCAGTCAGTATAACCGGGAGATAAAGGGAGAAGGACTGGAAAGTCTATCACATTCCCCACCACAGAAATCAACTTTGGCTGTAACGAATTTCAAACCCAAAACCACAGTGATCACCAAACATGTTAGACACTGACTACTACGCGACGCTGTAATGATAACGCTAGAATGGTAAAATACTGATAAGTATATTATATTTATTGTGCTCACCTTGCTTTTGACACAGCTGGAGGATTTGTACACCGCTCTGTACCACTGCGCGACGTATATACATTTCCAGTTATGCTGGTTTCTTTAGACAAACCTTCGATCACATCACTCTCTTCACTTCTAATTGATCCATTATAAACATCACTTGAACTGTCAACAGAATCTTGATCATTGACAGTATCATCTTCTATTTCGTCATATGACTGATTTACAAGCCTTTCTAATTGTTCATCATTTAGAAACCGACTAGCCATGTTGACAGACTGTATCTGCAGTCGTTATACAGAGTCCCTCAACAATTGAAAATGCCTCTGAGCCATTTTAGATCATAGGACAACAATCACAAGTATTTCTAACAATTTATTTGTAGAAACTAAATAAAAATTTCCGCCTGGATCTAAAAGACCCATTCACAATAAGTGTGTCAAAGCTACGTATCTCGGAAAGTATTTTACATTTTGAAGCTAAAATTGAGGTTAACATAAATTATTACCTATTAGTGGAATACATAACTCCATGTTTCAAAATAAATAACATTTACGAGTTTATGTTAATTTTGCTAAACGAACTGGGTCAGTTAGACCCATTCACAATAGGAAGGTTAAGATTAAAAACCATGTCTCGAGGGTAAAAAGAAGAGGAATGAGAAACATGGCACGAAGGAAACATTGATGAATTAAAAACAGGACACCGGAGACAATAGTGCAGGCATAAAACACATGAACAAGGCGAGAGAAACAAACTCATAGACAGTTAAAAATCACATTGAGAACTGGACAAAAGGAAGAAGTAACACGACGACACTGGTGAAGAAGAGAGGTTGTTCTTCGACGCACTGAAAAACTCACAGGGAGACACTGATGCACTGGACTCTAGAGGACACTGTATCTAAAATTCGTCACTGATACCCCCGCAGGGGATGGGAGGGTAAGGTTAGGAAGCGCGGGGGAGGTTGGAGAGAAAGAGAGGAGAGGAAAGACTGGTGCTGTCGAGAATCCATGGTGGGTAAGGAAAAAAGCCAAATGGGGGCAGGAAGAGGAGGGGATGCTACGCGGATAGGATCAGGGTTGAGAGGAGGGGTAAATTTCGGGGACGAATGGCGTCATCCGGTAGAGGAAGGGCGTAGAAGTTGCCTTGGGAGGGGACATGTAGCGTGTGCAGGTGGAGAGAGGGAGGAATGTTTTGGTGTAGGCGTGGCAGAGGCCCAGGGTTTGTTAGGATGGGGTAAACGAGGGGGTTGCGGGAATCCATTTTTCGGGTGACGTACAGGATTCAGAGGTGTTCAAGGTGTTGAAGGAGGGGAGGTAAGGGCATGAGGTAATATACGATCCGCGTGGGGGAGGGACGTCTGATACGGTAAGCGAGGCGGAGGGCGTGGCATTCCAGGATTTGGAGGGTCTGATAAAAGGTGGGAGGAGCGGAAACCCAGTAAGGGTGGAAGAAGCAGAGAATTGGGCGCATGATGGATTTATAGGTGTGGAGGATGGTGGAGGGTCTTAATCCCCACGTCCGTCCGGTGGGGAGTTTGAGGAAGCTTAGACGGGACATGGCTTTTGCAAGGATGGTTTGGAGGTGGGGGGTCCAGGAAAGTTGTCGATCAAGGGTGGGGCCAAGGTACTTTAGAGTGGGGGTGTGACGGGTGGGATGGCCGTGGAGGGTCAGGTAGAAGTCGAGGAGGTGAAAGGAAAGGGTGGTACGACCTATTATGATCGCCTGCGATTTGTCGGGGTTGATGGAGAGGAGTCGGGTCTGGTACGGTTTTCCGCTTATAAAGGCAGAATGTCATCATCACCAGCCAATCGGAGCGAGCCGCGAAGGCGCGCTTGCAAAGTCCAGCGGGGCAACTTGCCGACGCGGCAGCACCACTGACGTCACGTGTCGGCAGGGGCCGGCGCCATGCATGAAACCACCGCGCATCCCTGGTTGCTGTCTTTCACAACTTGCTGTCTACACAACATGTTCAGTGTGTTATCACTAGTGTCCATTACAATTGTCGATGTTCAATCGAATCTCGGCCACCTACTTTATAACGGGGTCACAATAATTGGACGCATGGGGTATGACTTTCGTCTTTTCTAACTGAATTCGTTTTCCAGGCAACGCTTAGCGCTGGCCAACTGGTCAAGGGCCCTTTTTTTAATATCACGTTCGTGCTCAGTACAACGCTCTTCCACGGTGGAAATTGTTAGCCCTATACAGTGTGGTCCATTTATAGCTTGCGGGCCAAATATCTCACGAAATAAGCATCAAACGAAAACACTAAGACCTTGAAGGGAGAAAACAGATGGCGCTATGGTTGGCCCGCTAGATGGCGCTGCCATAGGTGAAACGAATATCAACTGCATAGGTACCCCCTTTTTTTTACATATTCGTCTAGTACGGAAATTAATATGAATGTTCTATATGGAGCACTTTGTCGCTTCGCGATAGTTGGCGCTGTAGTATTCACAAACATATTGCTCACAATTCTAGACAAACAGTGGTAACAGGTAGGGTTTTTTTTTTTTTTTTTAACGAAAACATAGAACGTAGGTTCGTTTGATGTTTATTTCGGTTGTTCCAATGTGATACAATTACATTTGTGAGATTATCATTCATTATGAGAACGCATGCTGCTACTGGGTGAATATCTGTATTTACCTCATGACTTCAAAAACTGCTCAAAATTATGTCCTTCAACTTCAATGCATTTGGCAATACGCGTATCGAAATTCCTCTCAATAGCGAGTAGTTCGCCTTCAGTAATGTTCTCACATGCACTGACAATGCGCTGACGCATGTTTTCAGGTGTTGTCGGTGAATCACGATAACAAATGCCCTTTAATTTTCCCCATAGACAGAAATCCGGGCCTTGATATGGTGCTTATAGCACCTGTCATTAAATATTCCATTTAAGACCGCTTCAACTGCATGCGAGCCATGTGATGGACATTCACCAGTACATCGCCATTCTGCCGAGTAGTGAAACATCTTGTAGTAAAATCGGTAGACATTACTATATTACATCATTTAGATTGCCATCTATAAAATACGGTCCAATTATCCTTCCTCCCATAATGCCGCACCATACATTAACCGGGGAAGGTCGCTGACGTTCCACTTGTCGCAGCCATCGTGGATTTTCCGTTGCCCAGTAGCGCCGGTTTACATTACCTCTGATTGTGAATGACACTTCTTCAAAAACACAACGCGTGAAAAATATTTATTATCGTCCCGTAATTTATTTTGTGCTCTGTGGCAAAACTGACGTTTAAAGTCTTCGCTATGCAAATCCTGGTGTATAGAAATATCGTTTGTTTGTTTGTATAGCTTATAGTACTTTACTACGGGGTCATCAGTCCCTAAATTTACAAATTACTTATGAACTAGCTAACTTTAAGGACGGAACAAATATCCATACAAGAGGGGGGATTCGAACCCCAGGCCGTAGTAGCCGAGCAGATCGTTACTGGCGCGCCGTAGTCCCCTCGGCCACCGCGGCCGGCTAGAAATATGGTACAGGTGAAATTTATGTTGATGTAGAATTCTCAACACCAACGTTTTTGAGATTCCCGATTCTTGCTCAATTTGTCTGCTACTTTTGTGCGGATTAGCCGCATCTGCAGAACACTTACTTGGGCATAATCATTTGTTGCAGCTCGTGGTTCACGTTTCACTTGTGGCTGAACACTTCCTGCCTCTTTAAATAACCTAACTATGCGAAAAAAGGTCCGGACACTTGGATGATGTATTCCATGATAACGATCAACATACGTAGCTTAGGCCCGTTGGGCATTTTGATCACAATAGCAATACATACATACCATATCCACCTTGTCTGTAATTGGTAAACGGTCCATTTTAATACGAGTAGTACATCACGAAACGTCCGCACTGGCAAAATGTTAAGAGGTACCACGTACTTATACGTTTGTGACTATTACAGCGCCATCTATCACGAAGCGAAAACAGTGTTCCAAATCAAACATTCATATTAATTTACGTACCAGATGAATACGGGGGTACCTATTTAAAAAAAAATGCAATTGATTTCCGTTTCACCTATGGCAGCGCCATCTAGCAGATCAACCATAGCGCCGTCTGTTTTACCCCTTGAAGCTAGAAAAGTTTTGTTCTTTGTAGTTCTGTGTTTGATGCTTATTTCGTGAAATATTGGGCCCGGGCAATATCATTGGGGACACCATACACACCCGGCACTCTAAGAGCAGTGTCCAACAGGAAGCAACTTATCTCGTGTTTTGGGGGAGGGCCGTAACACTGGTTTCAGTCCATGTCTCTGCAGCACACATTCTATCTTGTCGTTGGTCACCCCTCATTATGACAGTAATGCAGATGGTTTCACTTCTTCTGCTGATTCATTTGGCATCTTTCGTTGCTGGCCCTTGAAATTGTTAGCTATCTCTCTTTTTCTGTATCATTATCCCTGAAGACACGTTTTAAGTACTGCAATTTTTACCGTAAGTGGTCGTCGTCAACCTTGGCTCTGTGAACTAACGTCTGTGCAAGGTGGTGGAAACTATTGACGTTCAAGTATCGATGAGTGTGCGAAGGTTTTCAATACGCTAAGTGACTCTGCCGACCCCATGCCTTCCGCTCAACCAAGAAATTCAAGAACGGTAGCTTAGCATCCTTTTCAACCCCGGTAGTGAATTTAGTGTTAGAATGGACACCATTAATATGATCGACGAACTGCTGCTGTGTACAGGGTGTCCAGAAGAGGGCTCCCTGATTTCAAAATTAAATATCTCGAAAGCAAAGATCGATAGAGGAATGCACTAAAAGGTGTGTTTATTGTAAAAGCTGTAAGAAGTTTACACATCAGTTTGAAATAATAGTTACAAAAGCTGCTAACAGATGGCGCTGTACGCTGTACAGCTCATATCAAGCATACATACGTGAAACAATCGTATGAAAATACTCTTTGGAAACAATCCCATCACAATGTTTTCAAAATGTTCACCATTGGCACTACAGAGGTGGCGCAAACGAAGAATGAAATTCGCCATCACATTTCGTAGTGTCTCAACCGAAATGGATTCACATGCCACAGAGATCGCCGATTCAAGCTCGTCCAGCGTGGCGGGATGCTTCGGTTACACCATTTCTTTCACTGTGCCCCACAAAAAAGTAACAGCGAGTCAAATCCGGCGAATATGGAGGCCAAACCATGCCTGCACCAGTAAATTTGGGATATTCCAAAGCAATGACCCGATTTGCAAAGTATTCTTCAAGAAAGAGAACACTTGTCTGCCGGTCGCGGTGGCCGAGGGGACTGAGGCGCTCCAGTCACGGTCTTCACGGCCACTACGGTCGGGGGTTCGAATCCCTCCTCGGGCATGGATGTTTGTGCCGTCCTTAGAATTAGCTAGTTCGTAAGTAGTTTGTAAGTTTAGTCCCATAAGCTGTACAAACATTTGAAACATTTTTTAACACTTGTCCGGTCCGATGTGGTCGGGTTCCATCTTGCATAAACCATTCAGTACCTGGACGATCCTCTAACGCTTGCTGTGTGGAGAGAAATTGCAACACATTGCAACGTAACGTGCTCCAGTGAACGTTTCTCGAATGAAAAGAGGGCCAATAATGCCTGTGCTGCATACTGCAGCCCACACAGTAACTTTAGGAGAATACAGGGGTTTCGCTTCTCAACAATATGGCTTTTCGGAACCCCAAAATCGCCAGTTCTGCATATTCACGTATCCATTGAGGTGGAAGTGTGCTTAATCTGTAAACCAGATGCAGCCAACATCAAATCCTTCACTATCAATCATTGTGAGCATCTGATTAGCAAAGGCAACCCTTTTTTTGCACAGCTCGTACGGGTATGGCCTGGTGCGTTTGAATTTTGAATGGAAACATGTGTAGGCTCTTTCTAAGTATTTTCTGCGTGCTGGAACGCTTCAAACCAGTCTCAGATTCAATTCTACGGACGGATGACATTGGATTTCTCTGAATAATTCTAGAAACTGTGGCGATATTTTCAGGCGTAACTGCGGTTTACTTGCGGCCAACATGCCCCACTAGATCATCAGTTACGCTGCCTGTTCGTTGAAATTTTGCTAAGAGCGTACGAATAGTTTTCGCATCGGGTCCTTTTGGAACATTAGATCGTGCGTGAAAACTTCGTCTTGTTGCCATAGGAGTCTCTTCTAACCTGTGGTACTCTAGCACCAGAAGAACGCGTTGTTCAATAGAGTACATGGTTTTAATCTCTTCCTTCGGTACGCTAACCCCCTTTCACGTTTCAATAGTGGAACTGATCGCTCTGGCATTCGGATCACTATTTATACTAGGCATTACGTATGGCGATAACAGCGCCATCTGTTAGCAGCTTTTGTAACAATTATTTCAAATTGCTGTATAAACGTCTTACTTCTATCACAATAAACATACCGTTTACTGCATTCATCTATCGATCTTTGTTTTCGAGATATTTAACTTTGAAACCAGGGAGTCATTTTCTGGACACCCTGCATCTTCACCTTGAGGACATATTAGAAAAGTGTAATCAACGTACCGTAGGAAGCAAGGTGGCCGCAGTGTCGCAGGGTGCAGAGTCTTTTCCTCAAAGTGTTCTGTGAAGAAATTCGCGACTTCTGGCAACAGTGGTGATCCCATAGCTGTGCCATCCGTCATCTCATGATAATCAACGCGGTACAAGAAGTACGTAGTCGTTAGGACGTACGGAACAACTTGATGATCCCAGGTGTTAACTGTTGAGACAGAAGATTTAGTCTTCTACTGGCTCCCTCATGAAAAGTGAAACTACGTCCAGGCTAACCATTAGGTCGTTTAGGTCTATCTTAATTTCTTGAGTGTCTCCACAAATGTCTGCAAGTTTACCACGTGATGTCCTCAATGTTCACGTTTTGGTGGTAATAATCCTGCTAATGTTATGGCAGTTTGTAGGTGGGCCTCAAAGGAACATTTTCCTTGTGTATCTTTGGCAATTCATAATGCCTGGGCTGACTGGCGGCACGAGGCATTAATTTCTTCCCCACTACGTCCTGTAAACCAGACATCTTTAATAACTTCTCTGACGATGTTTGTGTTGGATCGTGACTAATCTTACTGGCCATCCCTCCCAGATGACACGAGATATGGCTGCTAATGATGTTTGTGTCTATATCACCGGTAAACCGTAGCTGACCCGGCAGTCACTGAACTCCAGACGACGATGGCGGAGATTTCCGTCGAAATCCAGAGTACTTTGTCCCAAATGACCTGGCTTGAGAACCCAGAACGTTTTAGCAACTTCTCACTAATTACATCGGCCTTGTTCGTACCTCGTCCACATTTCCTAGTTACTATCACTTTATCCCAGAGACGGTCATCGCTCTCCCGCCACATGGCCGAGGTCATGAAAACACAGTTCGAGTTAGTTTCCTCGTCTTCACGATCCACTTTTCGGGCTCGTTCACGCATACCTCTCTGGTGTATATAGTGACCATACCCTCTTTGAGAGGGATGGAATCCGTGAGGAGTTGCTGCAGTTCGGAATTGAGAATGACTGCCGCCAGAAAGCACAAAACCGAACGCAGTGGAGGAGAAACGTTGAAGCTGCGCGCGACCCTCTGGACCTGATCGCGTATAGTGAAGTAGTTAAGTGAGCAGTATTATTTGAACCATGATTTTTAGACTAAATTTGAACATTACGCTGTAGCTCATCAGACAATTCAGTCACATGGTTATGTGGCCAGTTTGAATCTGTATGTAGCGAATCGTACCAGCAGAAACGTAATTCCGGGTAGAACTATCTTGAACTGTCCGTTCGCCTTTGTATTCAGTTTTCTTTCAAACTTCTGGATCTCATATGTCTGGTGCTTTGATTTTGATTATGGCCCCGGTTTTCAAGATAGGCTCCAATCTAGTTTTTGTTTGAACCTCATTAGTTATTAAAGACACTGTATGATACCTGTTACGGGAGGGTATACATTTCATATTCAAATGTACCGCGAATTTGAGACCTGTGTCAAGCTACTCAGCATGGTTCATTTATCTTTGGTTGCAAGCTTATTTTTCGATTGCAGTACTGACGATATTGGAGACGGTGACAGTATTGTTGCCGGGAAATAAGATTGTGATTATTGAGATATTTTTAGTATCAGTAATTTTCAGACAGTTAACTTTGTTACGACATTTTCATTCAGAAACAATTAGCAGTTTGTGTCTCATTATAATAAACATTACGCAGTCAGATAAGTTTTGCAATACCTTTACATTCACATAGAATGCTGTTAAAAAATACGCAGTCAGATTAACATAACGTTGTGCTAAGGCATTCAGGTAAAACAAGTTCAAACACACAGCAGACGTAAATTTTGTAAGAGAGAAGGACAAGCAAGAAACTTTCAACACTTGAAAATTAATACTCGTCGAAAATAAAAAATTATGATGGAATAAATTAAAGTAAACAGTCTACTGGTGGTAATGTGACTTGAACAAAGACACAAAAGTTGTTAGGGCTGTTACTTGGAATCAGCGGACACGACAACTACGCACTGGAGCAACCTCCAAGTTACCGGCACTCCAGGCCTCCCAACCTCAAAACGAGGAGCGTAGTCCTTGTAGGCCGCAGCAAATCCCGACTGACGCTCTGCGCAGGTTGGCAAGAAGTTCCTAATACCGGAGGCGGACGCAAACTGCGGTGTGACGCACGCGCTAGCAAAACCGACGACAAGGACGCTACCCCTCCCCTGAACTGTTATTGGATGGTGTAGGCCTCTTGTGCTGAAGTTACCGCCGTATTGTAGACTTCGTGCCCAGTTATGCCGCTCTAAGAGTCAGCCATGGGCCTTACAAGTCCGACTAGTGCGAATCCCAGACCAGATGAAGTACCTTCGAATTAATTGTTCGCGAAATTTAAGAATTTTTGTGGTTTGCGTTTCGATTGCTAACCTCGATGGAGGTAACAATATGTGTCGCGGTAGATAAAAGTGGGCTCAGTGGACCCTTCTCATCCTTCTTATCGCCACTGTTAATTCATTTCCATAGATCCTCTCACTGGTCAACGACAGGACGAATTAACTGAACGTACCTAGACCAGATTTGATTAGCTTTTTTCACGTAGACCGAACTTGAGGAGACCCTTTTGGATGTAGCACATGTCAGAAGAAAATACACAATAAATTCAAAATGAGAGCAGATGTGTTAATGTACCTTGCACAGATCCCAAGTCGGCCGCAGTGGCCGAGCGGTCTGCGGCGCGCCAGTCACAGTCTGCACAGCCGCTACGGTCGGTGGTTCGATTCACCCCCTCGGGCATGGATATTTGTGACAAGGTAGTTCATAAGTACTTTGTAAGTTTAGGGACTGATAACCCCGCAGTTAAGTCCCTTAATCTTAACAATCATTTGAAAATTTGAACAGATCCCAAATGTAATGGCCCTTGTGGATGTGGAGTTCGTCGGGAAAAATAAGTATCTTAAGAATATTATAATTCACAGGAAATAAATTTTATTGCTACCTACTGAATGTTGAATATACTAGGTGTATACGATCACATTACTACACACGTTTAGTACTAAAATCGGACTGAACTCAATATAGACATTTATGAATGTTGTATACAATAACAAGCATCAGTCACTTCTGCTAGGAAATACATCAGTAGAGTAAAAGGAGTTGGCCAAAAAAAAAAAAAAAAAAAAAAAAAATCATTTAGGCTATTTTCTAAATGAAATCTATTGTGTCAATTTCTTATGACTGCTGGCAAGTTATTGAAAATGTATACTGCTGAATAGTGAACACTTTTCTAAGCGACTTGCTTCTTTCTGGTTTTCGACCAACCAATTACACTGTTGCTTTGAAAAAATATATATTTTAATGAAAAATTTCATTAGGGAATAAATATATTGGGAGGCAGTAGTTGGTATTCCCTATTCCTGAAATATCCCTCTGTAGGATGTTCCTGAGTTGACACCAAAAATGGTCCGTATGATATGTTTTTGGGCTCTGGAAACCTTAGCTAGGCCCGATGAGATGCCCAAGGATATAATCCCGAATGACATTATGGAGCGGAAGTGCGCATAATGCGACATATTTTCATTTTTTTTTTTAATATCTCATATGTCTGAAAACATTCACATAGCAAACAGGAACTTGTTTAGGCGTCTCAAATCCTTTTAGTATTTGTTCCGATCTTTGTCTTATCCTGTTTTCAACCTCTAGTTGAACTTCTATCTAGTGTTCTTAGCAAATCACGAGCCTCAGTTCCCAGCATTTCTCGGACGTGTGTTTATTTGAATGTTTTTAATCAATCGGGACCTTACTGATAAGGTCATCGGTAGCTAGACTTACAAACTACCTAAACTGACTTACCATTAGGAGAACACACAACCCATGCTCATGGCAGGACTGGAACCTCCGAGGGGAGCTGCCGCTGATTCCTTAATATGGCGCCTCAGACCTCGTGGCCACTCCCGAGCGGCTTCCTTTTCTTAGTCCAGCTCTTTTTCCCTTCCTCCAACGACTTCCACTATCTGTTCACCTATTTTCATGCAAGTTCTTTCCTACAGCATATCAATTCTGTGTCCTACAACAACATAATTTTCCACGTTGTTGTAGTCTTCAGTCCGCAGACTGGTTTGGTGCAGCTCTCCACGCTACCCTGTCCTGTGCAAGTCTCTTCACCTGAGAATACGTTCGGCAACCTATATCCTTTTGAATCTGCTTATTGTATTCGTACCTCGGTCTCCCTCTACGATTTTTACCCCACACGCTTCCTTCTAATGCTAAGTTGACAATTCCTTGATGTCTCAGAAGGTGTCCAACCAATCTATCTCTACTCTTAGTCAAGATATGTCAGAAACTTCTTTTCTCCTCTATTCGGTTAAGCACCTCCTCATTAGTTACGTGATATATCCATCTAATTTTTATCATTCGTCTGTTGCACAACATTTCAAAAGCTTGTATTGTCTTTTTATCTGAACCCCTTATCGTCCATGTTTCACTCCCATACAAAGCTACATTCCAGACAAATGATATCAGAAAGGATGTTAACAAGTTTCGCTTCTTTAGAAACGATTTTCTTCCCATAGCCATTCAACATTTTATATCTTCCTTACTTCGGCCATCAGAAGTAATTTTGCTACCCGAATTACAAAATTCAAGTTTTTATTAATTCTTAATAAACTAATTATTCATTCCAGCTAAAACTCAAGTTAGGCAACCTCTCAAAGCCAAGCTATGCCCTAACTAGATAACATATATTAACTATTGAAAAATTAATAAACGAAACAAATAATATAAGACGGACGGTGCACGGCACATATGTCTGCGTGCCAAATTGCGGAGCGAAGGCAGCCTTGCATCGAGCCACTTCAGTCCAGAACACGCACCCGGAGGAGTAACATGTCGCATACGTCAGCGGTTATAAGACATTAGTTTAATCATTTCAGAACCATGCGGAATGGTTATATATTGAACTTGCAGTTAAAACAAGTTGGTGTATATTATCGTGTAGTTTGCTAGTTTTCTGCATTCCTTAATAAAACTAGCTTGCATCTCAAGGACTTCAGTATTATTCCATAATTAGATAAGTTCCTGCCAACAGTTCAATAATTTCAGCCTCACTTTGATCTGGGTGTTATCCTCTGCATGTGGACGACATGTTTAGAAGACGTCAGGAAGAGTTTCTACTCTTCACACAGTGCAGTGGGGAGTAGCTACAACCCTTGCGTACACTGTAATGGCGGTACATACGCAAACTGTTGTGCGTCATCCATGGCAACATGGAGGAGGAAAGAAAATGATAGAGTACCGGTTATAACACCCCCTGTAGACATGTTTTCCCGCTGTTAAGTTTCTAAGGCTATGGACCATTAACCACAGTAAGTAAGTCCAACAGGTTTACATAATTAGAATATTTTGGTGTGTGGTACCTCGTGTTATTCTCCTTCTAGATAGTGACACCGTACCACAGCTGGCAACGAGAATTCTATAGTTCATTAAGCTTTTTCTTGCTGTGCGTCTGTGACTGGAATGAGGACAGGTGTTGACAGTTTATGCTCGGCCATCAACGATGCAACTTTAACGAATGTCGTATGCTGTTCTCGGTATTCAATATATCCAAGTTAACTAATACTAGGCTTATTAATGTCTTCAAGTAACACTAATGACTATAGCGCTGTAGAACACGGCCTGTCTTGGGGAGACGTCCTATAGATGGGTGGGATTTTGTCGCTACCTCAGTCACCTCCTTCTGTTCTCTTTCTCGAGCTGCTGCGATGGAATGGCCGAATGCTCTAAAGCACCTTGCTGCGGAGCGCGCGGTTGCTTTCCGTCGGAGGTTAGTCATCGCTCTGGCATTTTGTAGTGTTGCAACGCATTGTGAGATGCCCATCAAGTGGAACTAACGGACGATTTAGCAAAGTTCAGAGAATAGCAGCTCGTTTTGTATTATCAATGTATACTACAGGACCCGTGCGAATACTTCGGCTCGTTAGTGGAATGAAAATAAATAAATAAATAAATAGATAAAAATCTTTCTTCAGAATCAATCAATGCAAGTGTTTAAAATCGTAAATGAAAAAGCTTGATCCTCTGCATGTTGTTACGTCAAAAGGAATACGTACCTTAATTAGAACCGAAGATGTATAAGAAACAATGCAAGGACAGAAGGATACCGCGATTCCATATAAATAAAGGATGGAGACTTCAGTTAATACTGATACTTCATGACAAATCTGCGAATGACTACCTTTCATATAAAGCAAAAATGAATAAAATCGGTCGGATAGAATGGCCTGACCGACTGACTTCAGTTTACATCAAGGACCTCCACATAAGAAATATACAGAAAGAAATCGCGTTTGCCTATAGAAAAAGGAAGGTGAGAGTTATGTTAATTCTGATACTAGATGATGATCCTTTGTATGAATACCTTTCGTTTAAAACAAAAATGAAGGAAATCGCCCGGGCAGTTTGGTCTGGCTGACTGACTTACGTTTTCGTAGATTCATTTAATATATATAAAAATAATACGGGAGAGAGAGAGTGTGTCACATAATGCTACGCGGATGGCCACTTGGACTAATACCTCATGCTACGGAATGGGCTGCCGTTCCTGCCGGAGATTAGTCTTCCCTTGAGTACGAATTTTGCATGTCTGTTGTCCTTCTTGTAAGTTGTGGGCATGACCACAGTAGTTTGGTACAATATATTTTCAAATATTTGAACATTTGTCACGGAAACTATGCACGTGTTATGGTGGAAATCATTAAAAGAAATAACGAATCTATTTGCGAAATTTCATTCCCAACTTTCTATTTCGAATGCGAACACATATTGTTAGCACTCCACTACAGAGGTAGATAAGATACTAATAATAACGGAATACAGTAAGAGAAAACAGACCGAAAACGGTAATGATTCGGGTTTACCTTTTTCCCCCGAGCTATTACAGAGTGGAATTACAGAGATATATCACAAAAGCGTTAATATTAATCCTGTGCCGTGCACGTCAGCGTGACTTGCAGAGTCTTTATGTAGATGTAGGTGAACAACGTGTTCGGTACGTCACGGACTAAACCAATTACTCAAAAAGCCTCTGACCCCCCATATTTGTGAACAAACTGTTAAGTACCCAGACCTATTATTAAGGCAAGTGATTGAATTAGTGGAACATTATGACTCCCCAACAGTGCTTTAGAAAACTTTGACTCAGTTTCCGTGCTTCCTGTAGCTTCTGGAGGGAAACAAGCTATGTCACGCAAGCACTTGTCATGACGTTCGGACCGTATCCAGCCGTCACGTGGTCAATCGCGTAAACGGTATCATTATTCCCAACCTCAGGTTACCAATGTCCTGCCCACGTTGTTTCGAGGCTCACAACCGCCACTCTTGTCCTTGCGGTCACGTTTGTTACAAACGTGGACACATTGGATGAATGTTTTAGGGAGAAGAAACTGCAGAGGTCATCAGCCCCGTGGACACGTTGTATCTTTTTTTATGAAGTAACACAGATCTTAACTACAGGCTTCACCTGCTTACATTTCGCATTCTGTCAATGTCAGTGCATTATTTTTGGAAACCGAACCTTATATTTCATGACGTATCACATTGGAATACACAATGTTAAGTCCTGTAACACTACATCGCAGTCGTCGCATTTGAATACCCATTTCAGTACATTTTAATTTTTATTAATATTTGTAAGAGGCAGAATTTACGTATTTTTTTAAAATTTTAAAGAAATCTGTTATATTTTTGTAAAGTCAGAAAAGTTAAAGTCATAGAGTAACCGGGGCAAAACACTGCAATCACAGTTATCATTTGTCGTATATATACTATAAACAGTAACCGCAGTAGTATTGCTCTCTCTCTCTCTCTCTCTCTCTCCCCTCTCTCTCTCTCTCTCTCTCTCTCTCTCTCTCTCTCTCTCTCTCTCTCTCTCTCTCTCTCTCTGTCATTGTTTTACGGTGTGTAAAGATCTCTCTGTAAGCGTCTCGCGCAATGGTCCTGCAAAATAGTCTGGAATCATGTACGGAAATATTTCGGAACTTTTTTATTCGAGTTTAAATTATTCCTGCAGAAATTAAAGACTTTGATAGTTAACAATGAATGATCGAAAGGTTACGTGATTGTGTAGTTACATTATGTATGGACTTAAATTCGGGATTAGGCAACGGAACGTATAAAAATTCTGCCCCCCGTCGAGATAGTTAATATTCAAGCGGAATTTAAAAGAAAAAAACTGTCAATAAATTTCATTGAGAAAAGATAGAGTGTATTAAGGAACTTTAATTTGGGTTTGGGAGAATATTCTGAACTTTGATTGTACCAGAGATATAATGAACTATCAATATGCAGAAATATATTTTGAGAATTGTGTCTCAAATAACGTGTGACTTTGTTCAGTGTATGTTGAACTGTGTGCTTTTAAAGTGAAAAATATAACAGGAAATGTGCTTTAAAAAAGTTTCTCGAAAACCTACTTACGTAGATAGTACCCTTTCATCAAATCGATGATATTTGAAAATTACTTTTAAATAAATAATAAGGAATGTGGAGGGTAAAATTATTAAAAACATTATTCAGTAAAAGAAAAAAATCAAGGTTCAGGGGCAATTAGCAAACACTATTTTTCACTAAAGAATTAGTAATTAACTTCTTATGTGACGTACTTGTATAAAATGAATTACCGGAACAAATAAGATAAAAGTTAAACAAGACTTTGAAATTTAACTAAAAGCCCTAAGAGACAGAATTCTTATGCTCAAACATTCAAAAGGTTATCTAAAGACTTATTTATGTTCCAAAATAAAAAAAAATAAAAAAAGGCTCAGTTTGTGCTTACGTTAAAAAATAAGCCGTAATTGAATATACTGAGAAGTGACAGGCTTACCAACCTAAATTCCTGATGTACGACGCAACTAAAATTTTGAGAGCCTAGAAAACCAATACATCGACAATGACGAAAGTCTTGCACATCATATAACCGTCGCCTAAGATAAAAAAATAAAAATAAAATAATAAAAACAGAAGTACCCACAGTCCCTTGGTCTCCGTCTATTCGGATTGCGACATTGTTGGACAAATGGAATTATACAGGTGCTTCGGAAACATTACTAAAGCCTGCCACTTACGGTTTACTCGGAAAACTTAGGTTAAGTGTTTCAAATAAGGTGATTTATGACTACAGTGGCCAAAATTAGCCGTTATTGGTGTTTACATTGTGCCTGCTACTTGTCGTTCTGTCATAACGGCATTTTACGAAAGCAGTTTCTACGTTTTACATACTGACTGCCCAAGGGTTCTAATTGACGAATCTTTCTACTCATGTCTTACTTCTTATCGGAAGATGACGGTTTACAACCAGATAAAAGTCCAATTTTTTGAAATATAATACCAGAGGCGCTACTGCCTAAAAGTAAATGCATATGTACACAAAAAATTGGATCCTGAAATTACTGGTGCGGTGTGCAATTATAATTTACAGTGGAAAATAGAGATCATCTATTATCTTTTAATTTGTACTGCGATTTAAGTCATTTTAGATTACGTATGAACAATGCATTTAAGTTTCAGTTAATCACAATTAGACCGTATGTCCTCTCCTGATAATGTATGCCTAACCATCGATAAAAGTGAGACATGGTCTCTCTCAGGAACATACAAGTTTTTTACAATATAACGCTACTGTGTTTTCGATCGTCAACTGAGTGGAGATCCTTATGACTGTTCGGTTCCATAGTTTTGTGACAACAGTTGTTTTTGTTGCTTTTTAATGCAGTGAAATGCAGTTTGCCCTGTTTTAAGGGTCTGATGACGAAGGCGTCTATCGAAACGAGTTGCCAGTAAATTAAAATATGGAAATACAGCTGACGGTGGTGTTATTTATGATTTTCATAACGAGTTAGATATTTGGTACAGAGAAGAGTATAAATGTCATTCACCCTCAGAATCGCGACACATGAAGCGCGTGCGACCGAACTGAGTCAATGCCTGTGTTGTATTCAAGTAATTGTTTTGCTTTGTGGTCTCTTGTGCGACTGCCAGACTGGAAACAGACAATTTTGTTGACCATCCAAGGTGTTGGAAATTTTTCACATGATAATCATATTTATTTACGACAGTTCCTGTTTGTGAAAGTTGTTTCAAAATCTGTTATGATTACGGCAAACTGCAAAAAAAAAAAAAAAAAAAAAAAAAAAAAAAAAAAAAAAAAAAAGTCCTTGCGATGTATGAACGCACTGCTGCGTTCTTTCTTCCAGCGCGCTATTCGAGAATGGAATGGGAGATAAATAGTATAATTGTGGTTCGATGAACCCTCTGCCAGGCACTTAAATGTGATTTGCAGAGTATCCCATGTAGATGTAGATGTAGATGTATAGCTGTTGTTTATATATAGGGATGTATTCCAATTGCTGTTTTGTACAGTAAAATGAGATGTGCCCAGGAAGTGAAATTTGAAGCTCCTGTATAGGGTGAGCAGATGTCCAGATAACCCGAACATGCCCTCCTTTTTACCTCTTTGTCCAGGATCCGGGAGGGTTATTACTTTGTCCTCTTTTTTTTCGCAACATTACCATAGTAAAATTACGTCAGGAAATATTCCTGTTCTGTTGCTCTTGTCTTGATCATTGATCTACCCGTACGCGAATGTAAATGCCTATCAATAAAAATGTAAGTTCCATATTTTCAGTTTGGAATTCAATCTTGGCTTGGCAATGGATCAACCCATCTCGCAGCATTTCTGCTGGACCCTAAAGTGAAGGGAAGGATGCTCGATCATACGGAACTACTAGACGACAAAAGCTTTGCTTGTGATTGTGCACAGCAAATACGTTTGGATATCTTAAAAGTAAGAGAAAGTTTAGCTGACTACAGACACAAGAAAGGCTTATTCTCACGAAAGATTATTTGGGAAGGGATGGACGATAAAGAAAAAAATATTTGTCCTCTGCCATGGTGAAGGGGGTTGAGAGGTACTTGCTGCGACTTGTCAGAACACTGCCATGAGAACACTGAGGGCACCAGTAACTTTAGCTGCCACGGAGCATACATTTAGTACGTTTTTTCGGTTGCATTCCAAGAAAAGAAACTGTCTGTCTTCTGAGCAAAACTGACATTTCTTATGTACAACTGGAAATTTAAGAATGCTACACCTCCAAAAGAGAGTAGTCCTCGAGACTGAAGAAGATACTGACATCGACTGTAATGATGATGACGACTTTTTTGGAGTTGGAAACGTAGAAGATAAGGATTTAATGGACATTGAGAATGATAGTGACTAGTGGGCTTAAACCTTTTCCTTTTAGTAGTTTTGATTTTTATAACATTTTGCGTTCTGGCTATTTTTCTGCACTTTTTGTTCAGTTATAATTTTTCTACATATAAGAGAGTTCGATTTGTTTCAGTAACACAATTGTTACATGGACCTATTAATTTGATGGAATTCGTACTTAAAATTATAAATTCCCAAGAAATGTATTTAATTATATTTTTTCTTAAACTATATTTCCGTTCTGTGTTTCATTTAACTACATAATTACTGCCTTAGATCTATTAAGTTTTATTCAACTGTCTCATTAAATAATCATAAATTCCTCGGAATGTATGAATTTTGGGAATATTTCCGGCAATATTTCCTCGATTTTAAATTCCCGGGAAATTCACAACAGAACATCTGCTAAAATTCCAAAGTATATGTGGCAAGTAACAAGACAAACGTTATTGTTGTTCCCGTATCTGATAAAAAGAGGATTTGGTTTAAAAGAAATTGCTTGCAATCGGTCTCGAACGCACTACCTTCGACAGCACGGAGTGACGCCGCTAGCCACACGGCTATTCTTGCTAGGTGGAGAGTAGTGACTTCATTACTATTCACCATCGGATCTTCTGAAGGCTTGATGCGTCTTTAATTTATAGTTATACTAGCTTAAAACCACGGCTCCACTCGCGTGTTCGAAGATCAAATCACACGAAAAATGCACTGGTTTCGAAGAATCCAATCATGGAATTCAACAATAATGATTGTAATAACATCACAGATATATCACTTGATGTAATGCGCGAAACGTCAAATGGAATTTTTAAAAGAGATGTATTAAAAGAAATTTCTTTCTTACTGCTTTATTTAGTTATTCTTATATTTCCTTATTCGTATGTTTATCCTTACAGAGAAAGAGCTGAAGACATTGTAGCACGCACAGACCAAAGATATGGTCTGTGGCATCACGATTCGCTGTACGTGATCTCCTTGCTATAGAGTCGCAAACGTCATCGCTGGCCTTCAGTCCGAACTTTTTTTATAATATGACGACTTCGAACCACTATGTCTTCCACCCCCTTATAGTTATCGGCATGGAACTGCTATGGTGTACAACGGAAGACTTCAGACAACAATTACACACAGACCATTCATTTACGATCTGTAGTTTTCGCTGCAGAGCGAAATATTAACACACAACAGACAACCATTTTATATACACCGATAACTTTACATCCCAATATACTCCACCCGTTTATCATTACCTACCCTCGAGCAATAATGCAACCAATAAAACCATTTTCAAAGAGTAAATATAATTTTCAAAGAGTAATTATTGTTACGCATTAAGCGTTATATTCTTCAAATTACTAAATATCTATCAAATGGCTATAAAACGGTGCCTAAAACCTTCCTCAGGTATAAATTAGTAACTGTACAAATTCTTAGCTCTTTACGTCTTGTGGTTCAGACGTGATAAACGTGCACCGAACAGACATTCAACACACACACATTACATTACGAAATATGACGGTTTTTGATGAATCTTCAATGCTCCAAACACAAATATGAAGGTCAGATGTTGCCTTCATGGAGGATTTGCGTATGCGTAAGGCTAGCTGAGCAGTAGCTCCATTGCCTTTGCTTTGAGACCTTTCATGCGTAACCGCTAGAGCTCGACTAGCCGGGAGCTGTCTGTACCCGCTCCAACACCAAGATTAAAAGCAACAATTTCCGTTGCCCCTCCTCGCTGCGGGAGCGTCCATATGCTGCCTCCAGGGAGTTCAGAAGACAATTTGTACCTCAACCGCGAATGCGCATTGCAACGCTTTGGGCACTTCCGCCTATATTAAGCGGCCGCCCTCGACGGTCGTCCACGGTGGCCGAGGGGACTGAGGCGCTCCAGTCACGGTCTGCACGGCCACTACGGTCGGAGATTCGAATCCCCCCTCGGGCATGGATATTTATGCCGTCCTTAATATTAGTTGCTTCATAAGTAGTTTGTAAGTTTAGGTACTGATGACCCCGTAGTTTCTGTTGTGATACGATAGAAGTGGTTGTTTTTGTGGTCTGCAGACTGGTTTGATGGAGCTCTCCACGCTACCCTGTCCTCTGCAAGTCTCTTCATCTGAGAATACGTTTAGCAACCTACATCATTTTGAATCAGATTACTATATCGTCCCTCGGTCTCCCTCTACGATTTTTACCCCACACGCTTTCTTCTAATGCAAAGTTGAAAATTCTTTGATGTCTCAGAATGTGTCCAACCAATCTATCACTTTTCTCAGTCAGGGTACGCCAGAAAGTCCTTTTCTTCAAATGTTCAAATGTTTGTTAAGCTTATGGGACTTAACTACGGGGTTATCAGTCCCTAAACTTACAAACTACTTATGAACTACTTACGAACTAGGACGGCACAAATATCCATGCCCGAGGGGGGATTCGAACCCGCGACCGTAGTGGCCGTGCAGACCTCCTTTTCTTTCCGATTCGGTTAAGCACCTCCTCATTAGTCACGTGATCCACCCATCTAATCTTCATCATTCGTCTGTAGCACCACATTTCAAAAGCTTCTATAATATTTTTGTCAGAACTCCTTATCGTCCACGTTTCACTGCCATACAATGCTACACTCCAGACAAATCCTTTCAGAAAGGAGTTCCTAACATTTAAATTATTATTGGATGTTAACGAGTTTCGCTCCTTTAGAAACGCTTTTTTTCCCATAGCAATTCTGAGTTGTATATTTTCTTTACTTCGGCCATCACAAGTTATCTTGCTACCCAAATAACAATATTCATCTAGTACTTTTATTGTCTCATTACCTCATCTAATTCCTTCAGCATTACCTGATTTTCTGACATTGGATTCCATTACCTTCGCTTTACTCTTGTTTTTATTTCTCCTCCCTGCAATTTAATGCCCTCTCCGAATTTCTCCTTCTATTCCTTCACTGCCTGCTCAATGTACAGATTGAACAACATTGGGGAAAGGCTGTCTTACTCCCTCCCCAACCTCTGCGTCCCTTTCTTGCCTATCGATTCTAATAACCGCTGTCTGGTTTTTGTATACGTTGAATGTAGCTCCCTGTATTTTACCCCTGCTACCTTCAGAATTTGGAAAAGAGTATTCCAGTCTACATTGTCAAAAGCTTTCTCCAAATCGCCGGCTGCGGTAGCCGAGGTGACTGAGGCGCTCCAGTCACGGTCAGCACGGCCACTACGGTCGGGGGTTCGAATCCCCCCTCGGGCATGGATATTTGTGCCGTCCTAGTTCGTAAGTAGTTCATAAGTATTTTGTAAGTTCCGGGACTGATGACCCCGTAGTTAAGTCCCATAAGCTTAACAAACATTTGAACATATTCTCCAAATCGACAAACGCTAAAAACGTAGGTTTCCCTTTCCTTAGTCTATCTTCTAAGGTAAGTCGTAAAGTGAGTATTGCCTCCCGTGTTCCCACATTTCTCCTAAATCTGATCTTCCCCGAGATCGGATTCCACAAGTTCTTTCATTCGTCTCTACATAATTCGTGGTAGTATTTTGCACCCATGACTTATTAAACTGATAGTTCTGTAATTTTCACACTTTTCTGCACTTGCTTTGTTTGGAATTGGAATTACAATATTCTTCTTGAAGTCGGACAGTATTTCCCCTGTCTCATACATATTGCATACAAGGTGATACAATTTTTTCACGACTGGTTCTCTTAACGTCATCAGAAGTACAGACTGAATATCATCTACTCCAGCGGCCTTGTTTCGACTCCTTAAAATGTCAAATTGTTTCTCAGTATCATATCTCCTATCTCATCTTCCTTCACTTCGTCTTCCATTTCTAGAATACTGCCTTTAAGTTTATTTCTTTTGTATAGGCCCTCTATATATTCCTTTCACAGTTCAGCTTTCCCCTGTTTGATTAGTACTGGTTTTCCGTCTGACTTCTTGATATTCATACAGCTGGCTTTTCTTGTCTCGAAATATCTCTTATATTTTCCTGTAGGCGGTATCTATCTTTCCCCAGTTACGCATTCTTCTACGGTTCTGCATTTGTCGTCTAGCCACTCATGCGAAGCCAGTCTGCATTTCCTGTCAATTTCATTTTTCAGACGTTTGTACTCCCTTTTTCCTGTTTCACTTGCTGAATTTTTATATTTTAACTACATTAAGTTCAGTATATCCTGTGTTATCCAGGGATTTCTATTAGGCGTTTCCTTCTGAGTATATGGTCCGCTGGCGCCTGCCTTACCCTATCTCTCAGAGTTACCCATTCTTCTTCTACTGTATTACGATAGAAGAACGAAATGAATGAGTTTCTTTTCCAGGTGTTCACTGAACCAGTGAACACATGGGACGCGAACCACCGCATGGTAACAAATCGACGATGACTAATAATCAGTCTTGGTGCTCTGCACAGTTATTTCTTGATAAGCATTCTGTGAAGCACGTTTTAAACGATTTCTGCTCTGTATACCCATAAAACAATTTAATATCATTCAACACCGAATAATCAGTCTTCGTGCTCTGCAAAGTTATTTCTTGATAAGCATTCTGTGAAGCACGTTTTAAACGATTTCTGCTCTGTATACCCATAAAACAATTTAATATCATTCAACACCGAAACCGTAATCAGTGTGCAAGTCTCACATGACTACATTCATAGTTTGCCAACTGTTATAATTTATATGAAAGGTGGGTAAGTTTCAGTCATTAATACTTCCATATTTATAAATTCAAGCATAAAATACAACAATAAGTAATGACAGGCCGCGGTGGCCGAGGGTACAGCGGCGCGCCAGTCACTGTCTGCATGGCCACTACTTTCGGGGGATCGAATCCCCCCTCGGACTTGAATATTTGTGCCGTCCTTAGTGTTAGCTAGTTTGTAAGTTTAGGAACTGATGACCCCATAGTTAAGTCCCATAAGCTCTACAAACATTTGAACATTTTGAATAAGCAATGCAACAATGATAGTCTCATTAATGCATAGGACTACTATGCGCTGAGTGCCAAGTGACACCGCGCAAAAGAGACAAATAGATTTGAATCATTTATACCGAAAAATCGACCAGCGAGATGGGATTATGTTCACTTATGCTATTCAAGAGATTGGCAATGTTCATTTCTTTATTTTATCAAAGATTAAATGACATCGATTAGATCCATTTGGAAAGTCAATCGAGTACTTAAACTCGACATTTTTGTATTTTAAATCCCTTGCACTTCTAAGTAGGTACATAAAAATAATATTATAAGTTAACTTCTTTATCTTTTATTAAATGTTATTAGATGTAATTTTGTATTATTACTATTTTATCACTATTTTGGCGATGGTATTTGCAAAATTTATAAAACCACAGTACAACCTGAAGTGATCTATGAAAAAAGCCAGTGCGATATTTTTTGCCTCCGTTCTCAACAGTCAGTAATCTTGTGTGGTCCAAGTAAATTTAACTCTCTCTATAATACCACAAATACCTGTTTCTGGAAAGCGTCTGTAGTTGACTTGGCTTCGGATGGGATGTTCGCACAAAAATGGAATACTTTCATATTTTAATCCCTCGCAGTGGCAGCCGCCGCTTTGTGGGCCCGTGTCGTCGCTTGCCGGCTCCGCCGAAGTGTAACCGCAGCAGGACAGGAGACCGAGGTGAACGGGAGGAGCAGCGCGACCGCAGGCCACCGCGGCACGTCGCCTGCAGAACGCCACAGAGCAACACAACGCAGCACAGCACAGCACAGCACAGAGCAACACAACACAACGGCAGGTGGACGTTGGCAGGGGTAGCGGCCGCTACCCGCAGCACGCGCCGGATTCCTGGCCCTGCGCCTGCGCCTGCGCCGCGGGTTGCATACCAGGAGGCGCCTCCGTCTACACACCGCCGCCGCAGAACATTCTGGAAGCCCAGCTACCGCTCCCTGCCCGATTCAGAACGCACCTCCAGATAACCTGCAGCCTGCTGTATCCGTGCCACAGCTCTCACTGGAAATTTAGCGCCGTTTTTTTTCTAGGACATCATAAAATCTGAGCCTGTCAATCAAGCTGTTTTCACAGTGAAATCACTATATTTCTTCGATTGTTACGTATGTGCTGGAACTTCCTGTCAGACCATTGTCTCACTCCTAGATTTCAATTAATAAGTAAGAAGAAGCTCTTTAAACTCATTGCTCACGTCACAGACGGTTTTATTCCAATAAACGTTTTACAGATTTCTTTTTATAGTAGTGCCACTGTTACTGATTGACCTTAAATAATACCACCGTGACGTCTCTGGCACTTCCCCAGTTCCTTCCTTAAATCACTAGTCATGGGCAATTTAACATATTGTGTACGCACAATATTCCTTTATCATCCCAATATTATGTAATATTTAAAAAATCCTACAGAGCTAGATGGGAGCGGCAGAAATACCTCGCGGTATTTACATAAGACTGTTTCCAATGTTTATAAACAGTTTTGCATATTTATTATATATTAAGAACTGTAAAAGACAGCAATTAAGAAAAACAACACTGTGAAACAACAATATGTAACAATGTATGGTCTCAAAAAACATTAAAAAACATTGTTGTTGCTGTTATAGTCTTCAGTCCGGGGACTGGTTTGATGCAGCTCTCCATCCTACTCTATCCTGAGCAAACCTCTTCATCTCCTCATAAGAACAGCAACCTACATCCATTTGAACCTGCTTACTATACGCGTCTCTTGGTCTCCCTCTGCGATTTTTACCCCACACACTTCCCTCCAACGCTAAATTCACAATTCCCTGATGTCTAGGAGTGTATCCTACCAATCGACACCTTCTTTGAGACAGGGTATGCCAGAAATTCCTTTTCTCCCCAATTCTGTTCAGTACCTCTTCATTAGTTACGTGATCCACCCACCTAATCTTCAGCATTCCTCTTAGCGCCACATTTCCGAACCATCTATCCTCTTCATGTCCGCACTGTTTATCGTCCATGTTCCACTCCCATACAAGGCAACATGCCCCACAAATGCCTACAGAAAGGAATTCCTTACGCTTAAATTAATATTCGATGTTAACAAATTTCTCTTTTTCATAAACACTTTTCTTCCCATAGCCATTCTGCATCCTCCATACTGCAACCATCATGTGTTATTTTACTACCAAAGTAACAAATCTGATCTACCACCTATATTGATTCGTTAACTAATTCAATTCCTCCAGCATCGCCTGATTTTCTAAGGCTGCATTCCATTACACTTGTTTTGCTCTTGTTAATAATCGTCTTATATGCACCTTTCAACACACTGTCCATTCCATTCAATTGCTCCACCATGCAAGGTTTTGATTTCTTCACCCTGACCTTTAATCCCTTCTCCAAATATCTCCTTGCTTTCCTTTATAGATTGCTCAATGTACAAATTGAATAACATTGTCGAAAGTCTACAACCCTGTCTTACACTCTTCCCCACATCTGCATCTCTTTCGTGACCTTCAACTCGGATAACTGCTGTCTGGTTTTTGTACAACTTATAAATAACCTTCCGTTCCTTATATTTTACTCCTGCTGATTTCAGAATTTAAAAAGCTGTATTCCAATCAATATTGTGAAAAAGACGAAATAGAATACAGTGGCCATAATGTGACACAAAGGATTAGTACATTTATAGAAACAATACAGCATTCTCACGTAGAATATCATTTCACGTAGTTCATCATTGTAAGAGATTACAAATTCATAGCCAAATAACACGTGTTATCGCAAAGTTCGACAACAAGTGATACTTATAATAGTGGTGCCACTTTAGCAAAATATCTTCCTGAGGAGACAAAAAAGTTCTTATTCGATATGAAGTAGATAATTGGGACAAAGTTCTCTATCCAGTCACTCGTTTGGCGTCCTACAGTTGTGACAGAGGACAATAAGGGAAACCTGTAATTTTAAATACAGGGTGATCAATCCTCAGTGCAACCGCCTGGTGCAGATTTTTTGTGCCGGACGGCAGCCAGCAGGTGGCCGGCATTTCAGTCGCTGACAGCCGCAGGTGGAGGTGGTGGGGAGGGTTTTTTTCTGATCCACTACGAGGACTTCTTTGTGTCGCATTCTTGTGAAACTAGAACCTGTTCTCATCCGACGTAGTACTGTGTGTTGTGCGACAGTGTTTATAGGGAAATGGTGAAAATCACGTATACTATTCACGAAAGAGTTTTCATCTATGAATCATATGTGCACTCAAAATTAGCATGTCAGTTACAGAGATTATTTCATGACGAATTTCCTAATGTTCGTGTTACTAATCGGAGTATGATTCATCGTTTGGTGGCTAAATTCCGCGAAACGGGAACGGTTCTAGACAGGAAACATAAACAACCGCGTCCAGTCCTCACAGAGGAAACGTTGGACAAGCTCTGGTAAGGCCTCCTAGAAAGTAAATTCGACACCTTTCTCAACAGATTGGAATTTCCTACGGATCTGTTTAGACGGCTACCAAGCTACTGAATGTATAACAGGACAAAATAACCGCAGTACAAGAACTTAAACCGGGTGACCCTGCAAAAAGGTTGTGGTTTTGTCATTGGATTCTGAAAAAGGTGAATGACGGAGAAACTGAGCAGAGCTTAACTTTTTTTTCGGACGAATCATGGTTCCACCTAAGTGGGTATGTTAATTCGCAAAATAATCGTTATTGGAGTTCGGAAAAGCCTAACTTAATTCACGATCAGACCCTGCACGGTCAAAAATAGCAGTGTGGTGCGCTGATAGCCGCGAGAAAATAATAGGCCCTATATTTTTAAGCTAGTTGTTAATAGTGACAGGTATGTTAAAAACATTTTTCGGCCTTTTTTGCACAATTAACTGAGAGAGAACGTGCTTTCACGATATTTCAGCAAGACTCTCCGACGGCACATACAGCCAAATTACCACTACCGGTGAAAGAATTATCACTAAGAACGATTGACCCCCATTTCTCCCGATTTAACCCAATGAGATTTTTTCCTGTGGGGAGCATTAAAAGAAAAAGATTAGAAATCATATCCCCACACTTTAGATCAGGGGTCGGCAACACGTCGATGGCGATCTATAGGTAGATCGCGAGTGCGTATGTGGTAGATCGCGTGAGTACTCAGTGTGCAGAAGAAAAATTGTAGAATAAAATTGACAATTGTTTTTAGTAGTAGTGAAAGTGCACGCTTTTTCGGCACAAGTTATATTCATTAACAATCGCGTAGAATCGGTATCAATATCTACCTTGAACCTCTAAGACTGTATTCTAACATTGGTTGAATTAGTCGCTACCTGCGCGCCACACGGTGCTTCACTGTTTGATTCATCTTTGGCAACGCGTAGTCGTTCGGTACCTGTTTGCGGAAAGTGACTACTTTCGTGACTGGTAGGTCCTACTGTTCTACAAACATAATATTAACTTCTTTGGTGCCGTTTGTGAACTACGACCTTCTGAGTTTTTATACTGTGTGGACGAGATATTTCGAGACCAATATCGCCACTTCGAGGTGATTTCAATGGCCAGTTTCCAGATTTTCAAAAGATTTTTGTGGTATGGGCTAAACTTAAACTAAGAATATTTCTTCTACCACTGAAAATGTTTTTGGTGTCGATACGACAGCTTTTTAACTTAAAATATCAAATTATTTGTTTACAGAAAGTGTTCCAGAAGCCAGAAACTGTTGGCCTTTAATTAAAGAAATACACCCTGTTGATGTTGTAATTAGAATTAAGGCCTTACTTGCTTCTACTTACCTGTGCGAATAATTGTTTTGAGATATTAAAAATTTGCTGAAAACTCGGCATCTCGCATGTAATTATTTATTCCAGTCTTAATTTATTCCATCTCTCCTTCGCTCTTCTCTCTCTCTGTCCAACTTAGCTTACCTTATTTATATCTTTGCCCACTTCATCTGCCTCCTCGCCCCTTTCTCCATCTTCCCCTTTCTCAGCTACTTACTTCATCGTCTCTGTCGACCACGATCTCCACCGTCTCAGTTAATTACCTCGTCCATGCGTAAAACATAATATAACTCTGTAACTTCCATAGTGTTGAGTCAATACGTCAACACGACGGTAATCTTCCTCTTGTTTTGAAGGTTAAGTGTGCAAAATTTCAACATCCGATTAAAACCTTGTAGAACTTTTTAGGCAAAGTACCCTCCACTATGCATCATACATCATTTTACATAGACATCGACTTTCCTCTTGTTTTTATGAGCAACTAAAAATGTTCAAATTTTTGTATAGTCTATGGGACTTAACGACGGGGTCATCAGTCACTAAACTTACAAACTACTTATGAACTACTTACGAACTAGGACGGCACAAATATCCATGCCCGACGGGGGATTCGAACCCCCGACCGGAGTGGCCGTGCAGAATGTGACTGGAGCGCCTTAGTCCCCTCGGCCACCGCGGCCGGCTATGAGCAACTATGCATAGTTTCATTACTTTTGGATTAACGTTATGGCAGCGCATAAAATATATATTCCCATTTACACTAAGTGTTAAAAATTGAAATATGAAGGACGCAAGTCAAACATAATGATAACTGTAAAATATTAAGTATTAAAATTTTTATGTTTGAACTGACTGTAACGATGTAAAAGGTTAATTTTTAAATATGGTTGTTTGACAGTGTTGGAAAATTAAAAATGTAACAACAACCGTATTTTTAAAAGATGTAGATCTCTTTGTTACGGTGATATGAAATATTAGATCGCGAAGTCTTTGTGGTTGCCTACCCCTGCTTTAGACGGACTAAAAACAAATATTCGTCATGAAATAACTGCAATTTCTAAGAGGGAACTTAAAAGTGTAATGAGCAACTTCCTCAGCAGGTGTCAGAAATGCTTGAACAACAAAGGGAGGCAGTTCCAGTACCTTCTTGCGTAATACAGGCGAGTAATAAACTTTTCTTTCTAAGTCTTTGTGATTTGTATATCAGAAATAACTTGCGCGCCAATCCACATTAAATTTAGTGCGGACGTCGTGCGGCCTGCTAAGCGGGCACCACAGCTGCCATCCCCATCGCACGCCTCAAGGGCGGTTGCGCTGAGTATTGATCACACTGTATAATATTTAAGAAATCACTCAAGCAAGAGGACTATACAAACATGCCGTCATTTGATCATCGCATATAATAAATGTTCTTCTCAAGTGTCGAGAAGTAGCTCAGAGAGCTGAAAAGAAACAAGTCGCTAGATGTCTCCCGTTTATAAGGAAGATAAGAGAAGGGACCAATTAATTAGAAGCCAATATTCTTAACATCAGTTTGTTGCAGAATTCTTTAACACCACATAGTTTTGGTAAAAGCCTCACGGTACTTGCGTAGGCGCTTTGAAGCTGCGTCGTAAACACTGGGCGGCGAGGCAACTGCTTTTGATTCAACAGTGGTAGTTTTACCCGAGTTGGTGCTAATAAAGGTAAGTCTCTATAACTTGCATGGAAATCTTTTTAGTGTAAGATTGTGCTAAATAGTGTCATATGTTTAAATATATGAGGTATTGCGTTTGTACTCAATAACTCATATATTTAAACAGGAACAGGAAAATAAAAGAGATGTTTGGAGACAAGAAAAGCAGCTGTATAAATATTAAGAAATCGGACGGAAAACCAGTACTAATCAAAGAGGGAAAAGCTGAACTGTGGAAGGAATATATAGAGAGCATATACAAAGGAAATAAACATGAAGGCAGTATTCTAGAAATGGAAGACGAAGTGGAGGAAGGTGAGATAGGAGATATGATACTGCCAGAAGAATTTAACAGAGCGCTGAAGGAGTCGAAACAATGCCCCTGGAGTAGATGATATTCCATCTGAACTGCTGATGTCGTTAGGAGAACCAGTCGTGAAACAATTGTATTACCTGGTATGCAAGATGTATGAGCCAGGGGAAATACTCTCCGACTTCAAGAAGAATATCGTAATTCCAATACCAAGGAAGGCAAGTGCAGATAAGTGTGAAAATTACAGAACTAACAGTTTAATAAGTCATGGTTGCAAAATACTAACACGAATTATTTACATACGGCTAACACGAATTATTTACATACGAATGGAAAAACGTGTGGAATCCGACCTCGGGGAAGATCAGTTTGGATTTAGGAGAAATGCAGGAGCACGGGAGGCAAAACATTACGACTTATCTTAGAAGATAGGCTAAGGAAAAGGAAACCTACGTTTTTAGCGTTTGTCGATTTGGAGAAAGCTTTTGACAATGTCGACTGGAATACACTCTTCCAAATTCTGAAGGTAGCAGGGGTAAAATATAGGGAGCAAAGAGTTATATTCAAACTATACAAAAACCAGACAGCGGTTATTAGAGTCGAAGGGCAACAAAGGGTCGCAGAGGTTGGGAAGGGAGTAAGACAGGGTTGTAGCCTTTCCTCAAGGTTGTTCAATCTGTACGTTGAGCAGGCAGGGAAGTAATGGAAGGAAAAATTTTGAGAGGGCATTAAAGTGCAGGGAGAAGGAAATAAAAACATTACGGTTTTGCGATGACATAGTAATACTGCAAGAGACCGCAAAATATCTGGAAGAGCAATTGAATGGAATGGACAGTGTCTTGAAAGGAAGATATATGATAAACATTAACAAGCGTATAACGAAGGTAATGATATGCAATGTCAGAAAATCAGGCGATGCTGAAAGAATTAGATTAGGTAATGAGACAATAAAAGTAGTAGATAAATTTTGTTATTTACGTAGCAAGATAACTTCTGATAGCCGAAGTAAATACGATATAAAATGCAGAATGGCTATAAAAAGAAAAGCGTTTCTAAAGATGCGGAACTTGTAAACATCCAATATTAATTTAAATGTTAGGAATTCATTTCTGAAAGCATTTGTCTGGAATGGAGCTTTGTATGGGAGTGAAACGTGGACGATTTAGGGGTTCAGATAAGAAGATGATAGAAGCTTTTGAAATGTGGTGCTACAGACGAATGATGAAAATTAGATGTGTAGATCACTTAAATAATGAGGAGGTGCTTAACCGAATCGGGAAGCAAAGGAGTTTCTGGCGTATGCTAAGAAAAAAGATAGATTGCTTGGACACATTGTCTACTTAGCATTAGAAGGAAGCGTGTGGGATAAAAATCTTAGAGGGAGACCGAGGGACGAATACAGTAAGCAGATTCCAAAGGATGTAGGTTGCCGAACGTATTCTCAAATGAAGAGACTTGCACTGGAGAGGGTAGCGTGGAGAGCTGCATCAAACCAGGTTGTGGACTGAAGACCACAACAACAACAACATGAGTTATTGCACTAACAGTAACTTCTATTGGGTGTCTTTTGATTCTAGTCTGGCCGACTTGGCTGCTACGTCATAGGCTGTAGGGTCTATCCCTGATAGACCCCGGATACAAGCTGCAATCTTTGATACTTATTACCTGTGACAAGGAAATTAGGAATGAAGGCTAATGGTGGAGAGTATTTCTTTTGAATAACTCAGATTGGTCTAAGTTTAATCTTTAAAAATAATTTAAAATTTGTTTTGATGTAAGAAAAATAAAGGATTTGTTTGCCAATTCTTGAGTTTTTATTTTTATTCCTCAATTGTTACTATCATATACTAAAATTTTAACATATTTTGTTTAAAACATTATAAGTTTCAACAAATATCATCGTGTGGCATGTCACTCATAAGGGCGCGGCATCTCACCCTTACTCTAAGGGATAGATGCCGCACTGTATGGTTTTCTATATAGTCTAATATCATGACGAAGGAGTGCATGTTAAACTCTCAAAAAAAAAAAAAATAATTTAAGGAAAACTTGTAAAAGAAATTATTTTGACTTATGTGCATTTATGAATAATTTTGAAAATGTGCGTCAACTCTCCCGGTTTTAACGTAAAATAAATTTCCCTGAGACGAAGAAGCTTCGGTCCATGCAAAAGTATGGCCTTAGAAGGCATCAGTTATCTGAAACTCAGCTTGCCCTTTCCTCAAATGACACCTCCAGACCCATGGAAAAAGAGTGACAGGTAGACTGTATTCTTTTGGGAAAGGCGTTTGACACGGTGCTACACTGCTGACTCCTGACGAAGGAACCAGTAAGTATATGGCACTGCTTACAGGGTATGTGAGTGGCTGGAAAACATTAGTGATAGAACCTAGTACGTTTTCCTCGATGGCGAGTGTTCATCACAGGGCATCGTGAGGAATACCCCGAGGAATTGTGATTCCTTTGTCATTTTCCAACTACTTAAATGATGCTAGAGAAAAAATGAGTAGGAATCTCCGGCTGTTTGGTGATGCTGCTACAGCTCGCGGAATTGCCATTTAATAGTAGTAGGATGGTAGATGACATAGCAACATTTCTTGTTCATCTGAGTAATGGTAGTTGGGTATAAGTACAAAAAAGTGAGGAAATGCAGGTGAGAATGAAAAACAAACCCATAGTTTACAAAAAAATGTTCAAATGTTTGTATAGTCTATGGGACTCAACTAAGGGGTCATCAGTCCCTAAACTTACAAACTACTTATGAACTACTTACGAACTAGGACGGCACAAATATCCATGCCCGAGGGGGGATTCGAACCCCCGACCGTAGTGGCTGTGAAGACCGTGACTGGAGCGCCGCAGTCCCCTCGGCCACCGCGGCCGGCCATAGTTTACATTAACAATACAACTGCAGATGTAGGTCTGGCGTTCTACACTTAAATCTTGAAAAATAACTGATGAACTTTCATGCGTTAATTACAGGAAACTTGAGTGAAGCTTGGATCACTTTTTAGGTGTGACCACGTCAAAATTTGAACACGAAATAAACCGTAATTTTTAGTAACCGTCGTGTCTGTTTATTTATTGGGAACCTATTACCTCCAAAACTACTTCAGGAATTTGCATGATAAATTGACGGCAAGATACACGAGTCATTTATTAAAAATCGTGTCACGAAAATAAAGGGTTTTTTTTGTGAAACTGTACGACCGTTATTTCGTATCTCTGAACACTTTAATCGCCAAAATACAACACAAATATCTTTGGGATTGTCACAGGTAACTGGAGAGTGTCTGCCAATTATATACAGGATTCTTTTCTCCTAATAGGATCAGAAAAACTAAATATATTATAATTTAAACGCTTGTCTAAAAGGATCTATGTGTGTCTACAATTGCAGCCTTATGCCCATAAGTACTATAAATAAATTCATAGGGTTTTACAAGTAAATAGAGTGTAGGATGGTGCCACATACAAGATTCATTTAATCAAAAGTTTAATGTGCAAGCTATATTCTCTAGAGCGGCGTAATACAAAATAACACCAACAATCGATCCTTCACTTACGTTGTATACTAAATAACTAATACCTGTCGCCCAGCGTATTTCTAAATGCTTATTAATACGGCATAATTCTGAAAGTAACAAAAGCAGGCACTGTTGGTTTCGTAGTGCAGCAAAGAATCAATAGATGTTTCTTTGAAGTGTACTGCCTGAGTCTCTACGAATACAAACTAACATGTAACAGTGCGCTGCAGCTTTCACTTGGTATATTAAAAATATGTTTCTTCCAAAAGGTATCATTAAAAAAAAAAAAAAAGAACAAAAGACATTCCTTCTCCCTCATCAATAAATTTCGTTTACATCAGGATTCTTTGCAAGGTGCGTACTTTTGAGATTTTGAATCCATTGCTTTAACCAACATCCATGCCTAGAAAACGGTCGAAACTTTTGATAGGAATGGGAGGAGGATAAGTATTTGGTGCTTCTTCAAAAACCCTTACTTTTAGTGCTTGACGGATAATGAACTGTGGGCAGCTAGGCGGACTTACCACTGATAGTCATTAACTGAGAATAGAGATTTGAAAATTATTATCAAAGACAGTCATCAACAGGAAAGATTCAGTAAAATTCTCCGTCTGGGTGCAGACGCGAGTCTTATCTGTAAATATCACTTCATGCCAATTCTGGTAAGTCCATTCAGCATGCCGTTGGATCTATGTACCACATTGCGTGGTGTCTAGGTGTGAAAGCTGGACCTTGCCATGAACGTCGGGAGTGAAGTTGACTGCCATGCAGCCTATTACGTACGGCGTGAGTCTGAACAGCACGACAATCGTTACTCAGTATGGTCCTATCAGCTGAAATCCGCAAATAGCGAACATCACCTGCTGTGGAAATCTTTGGCCGACAAGAGCGAGGCGAGTCATTGAGAGTTCCTCTATCTCTGTACTTTTTCCTCGGCTGAACAACATCGCTTTACTTCTTTTCGATGTCTGAAACACTTCCCCTGATGACTCTTCCTCCTAAAATAAAGTAACAATTCGGATGTATCAAACTTTGGAATTTACGTACTAGGCATGGCAGGACTAAAAAAATGTTCAAATGTTTGTAAAGCTTATGGGACTTAACTACGGGGTCATCAGTCCCTAAACTTACAAACTACTTATGAACTACTTACGAACTAGGACGGCACAAATATCCATGCCCGAGGGGGGATTCGAACCCCCGACCGTAGTGGCCGTGCAGACCGTGACTGAAGCGCCTCAGTCCCCTCGGCCACCGCGGCCGGCACGGCAGGACTACAGTCATGTTCACAGAATATATGACATCAGCTGCGAATGGGCAAAACTGAACATGTGTACCCAGCCAGGATTCGAATCCGTGTCTTTCGCTTTCTAGGCAGTTGCGCTGACCACTACACCACTGGGGACACAGTGATCACTGCACCTGCAAGTACTACCTAAGCACGCCTTCCGTCAGACGCAGATACCCAGCTTAATCCTGCCCACAGAAACTGATTCCTGTAAGAGTGAGGACCCAAAAGTTCCACATCCCTCCCCACTAGCTAAAGGATCATTGCCCGTCACCGGCAATATATATGTGTGTGTGGGTGTGTGTGTGTGTTTGTGTATGTGTGTTTGTGTGTGTGTGTGGCCTCTGTTCCGAAAGAAAACAGACGTCACTGTTTCCTCGGTGGTTTAGTGTTCAGCGCACCTGCCTAGAAAGTGGGAAACCCGGGTTGGAAACCTGCCTGGGTACACATTTTCAGCTTTACCTACTTACAATTGATATAATATATTCTGTGAATATGGAAGAATAACAACTGCGCGATCAGAAGTGACGTCTGTTCTTTCGAAACAGACGCCATATATATATAAACTACAGTCAGCACAATCAATGTGATTCCTTCCTTATGACTGAAACTAATAGGCTGTCTTATCCACTCTGTCGCATTGGCACTGGTCATGTGTGGTTGTTTACGTCTTTTTTGCAGGTTGAGTGACATCTATGGACAATCTAACGAACTGTTTTTTGTATGCAGTACAACGTCAGTGTTCAAGACACTGAACCAAGATTAGGTAACACTTTTTAAGTGTGTACAGAGTCTTAATTATTTTCAAATTTCTATTTCGTAAGGAGAATTATAGTTTTCGTTTATCTGAAGACATATATACTACCATCCGTTCATTTTAAGATAAATTCTCGAATTTGAAGCCACTTCGTCACTGCAGGCTCACGTAATTCTCCAGTTGGATATTGCCTTCGAGTAGCATCGCAGTTGTTTCGTGAGTAATTTTTTTTGTCTGTCCACGTTTAGCTGTGTTGTGCTTATATCACGATCTGTCAGTTGTTGTCGGTGGTTTCATTGTTGAAGTGCTAAATTTCTTGAGTAAATGTTCCTTATTTTAAAATCATTGTTTTAGGTAGTTGAGCTGTAGTGGCCGTCTCTTTTGGACTGCCAGCTTCTTGGTTGTCAGTTTGGCAAGAAGTTACTTGGAGGGCGCTGTCAACCTTCGCTAGAAGGCGTTCCATCACCGCAGCCTCCGTCCTCTTGGGGCAGGCAGGTCGCCGGGGCTGAAACTGAGATACAGACCCGCTAGCAAGGCCTTGTTTTGCCTTCACGCCTCTTGGACTGCTGGAATGTAATCATCATGTAATTTCGGTTTTTTATTGGATCATTTACTATGCCATGAGTGAGTCAATAACAAGTGCTAATGTATTTTTTTACGAAGAAAGTTACTTGAGAAGTTGGATAGAGATATATTGCAGATATCTAAAGTGACATCTAAGCAAGTATGAAAATCTTTGTAAATTACATTGTGGTGGCATTTTGATAGCAAACGTATTTATACATAATAGCCAATGTTGCAGCTTCGGATATGGTCATTATTAAAGAGAACATACTTGCACCATATCATATGCCACAACCTCGATACGTCTGCCATGACATGACGCAGAACTTTATTTAATAGCATTATGATACAGTTTAAGGCGTGTATTTCACTCATTGAGTTTAATTAAGAATACATTGGACATTCTCTACCTTATCTTTGCATCTGACACGCAATATTGCATGGAGTAAGTAATTAGATTTTCAAAATATTCATGTTAGTTTTTTTTTTTTTTTTTTTTTTTTTTTTTTTTTTTTTTTTTTTTTTTTTTTTGCTGCAAGATATCCATGTTGGACACTAACTGCAGCAGTAGCGTAAATTGACGGTTTATTTTCGTTAAAAGAATTGCAACCATCTGCCTTTTTGGATGTTTCTTATTTGATCCAGAACTAGTTTTCGAGCTACTGTAGGCTCATCTTCAGTGGATACTTTACAGGAACATTTCCGCTAAGTGTAGACTATTCTGTCATGTTGGTTATGATAACATAACTGAACTTTAGTAAGCGAGAACAGAATAACCGGAATTAATCGTATTGTAATTTAATGTACTTATTGTGTTCTTATTGTAGGTGTAGGTGAAACCAAATTATGCATTGGGCAATGACGATTTTCTAACACATGCGAGTGTGGGGAAGTGTACATAGGTGAGACAGGGAGGGCAATGGCAACACGCATACGCGAACATGAACGCTACATTCGATTAGGCCAACACAATAAATCTGCAGTAGCCGAACACCAGCAAGATTGCAGCAGGAAGATAAAATTTAACGATGCCAGAATACTCGCCAAGCAACCAGGGATGGTCAAACGCAAGATAAGGGAAGCCATCGAAATTGTTAAACACCCCAATAACATGAATAGAGAAGATGGACTCAGGCTTGCCCCCTCTTGGCTACCGGCCATCACAACGAAATAGACCGCACTGACATCACAACACGCGAGCGTCACCAGTAAGCTACTGCCGCCGCGCGGCCCACGTCCAGCAGGAGAGAAACGGAAGCCCTCACCCCATTCGCCGATGAACACCAACCATGTCTCGCTATGCAAGAAGCAATAGGCAACGGCTAACCCCCACCCCTTCCACCTCAGCATCCTATCAAAATAAAGTTCCACTCTTCCGCAATACATTCACCAATAACATCGCTTATTTTAAAAAATTATGACGTAATGTCTAAATGAAAGTAATATAAAGTGTAGTAACAACCAGCTCACACCAGTTACCCAGATGAAGGCCACTGTAACGTTGGCCGAAACGTTGGTTATTTAAGTAATAGCCTTACATCATGACGCGGTACCATACCCAGAAAACTTTTATGTCATCTGACTCTGGCCGCGGAAGTCTACGTAATTATATCAACAACCTGTATGGACAGGAAGTGTACAGCACAATTCGACAGCTGGAGATGTTAAGGAAGAAGAAAGGGAAACTAATCAACGACTTAATCTATCTGAAGAGGTGTCGGGACCAGGACATCATACCTAAATTCCTGCAGCTTAAACCGAACATCAACACCAACAAAGCAAGATCCATCTACAGAAGAGCCAGTATATCACTACTGAAGGAGCGGATTCAGCAAGTACGAAGAGAACTTGACTCCCACAATAGAAGATTGCTACATATTCATCTGCTGCTATCAGCTTCACTGTCGCCGAATGACTGGGATAATGTCGACAAAATCACTCACGTGCAAGCATGTTCTACTAATGAAACTGTTGCTAGACGTCAGAAGAGAAAATTCGAGCAGCTCGATAAAACGACACGTAAAGATACGCAACGACTAGATGCATCTCGAACGGTGGTAAATCTTTCGTCTCACTCTATCAGCAATGCAGCCACGGAAGTACTTAGCAAGGGTCTAAACTTTGCAATCACACCTCAGCGGATCCCCACAGAAGAAATCATCGTGTCCGTGGAAGCAGCACTTCGTCACACATCCACGATAGAAGCAGAGAAAATTCGGCAGGAAACTGTCCGAATATTAACACGTGCCAAGCCACCGAAGCATAATCTCAGACGCGAGGAAAGGGCAGCCATCACAGAATTAAAGAACAACAAAGAAATAGTTATACTTCAGGCAGATAAAGGGAACGCCACTGTCATCTTGGACACAGTGCAGTATGAGGACAAGATGAAAGAATTATTAAACGATCCCATCTACAAAGAACTGAAGACGGACCCCACGGCTAAGATAATTCGAAAGACGCAGAGTGCAATTAAGGACTCAAGAATTGACGTCGACACGGCCAAGGGACTAATTCCTAGCGTTCCAGTTCCCCCTAGAATTTATGGAGTGCCAAAGCTACACAAGAGTGGCCAGCCTCTACGACCGATCGTGGATGGAATTAACTCGCCGACATACAATTTGGCGAAGTTCCTAGCCTCCAAACTAAGACCTCTAGTTGGGAAAACTGACTCGTACGTCAAGAACTCGACACACTTTATAGAACGCATTAAGGAAGCAACAATTTTACCCACGGACATCATGGTCAGCTTCGACATAAAGTCATTATTCACCAATGTGCCAGTAGACGAAACTGTTCGCATCCTACAAGAACATATTCCGCCAGATATATGCGACCTGGTTCAGTTGTGTTTATCTTCGACCTACTTCAAGTGGCAAGAAAGATTCTACGAGCAAACAGACGGCGTAGCAATGGGGTCTCCCTTATCCCCGTTGGCAGCCGACATTTTCATGGAGGCCTTCGAAGCAACAGCACTTTGTTCCGCCCCTTTACGCCCAAGATGCTGGTTTAGATACGTGGACGATACTTTCGCAATATGGCCCCACGGTGAGATGGAACTACACAAGTTTCATGAACATCTAAACAAATTGCACAAGAAGATCCAATTTACATTAGAGATCGAAAAGGATGGCGCTATTCCATTCCTAGATGTGGAAATTTATAGAACTAGGCAAGGCACACTTGGGCACAGGGTATATCGGAAGCCTACACATACCGACAGGTATTTGCACGCTCAATCAAACCACCATCCAGCACAGAAGAACTCTGTTATCCGCTCAATGACGATTCGCGCGCAACGACTAAGTGATGAAGACAACAAAACAGCTGAGCTCAACAAACTAGAAACAACATTTCTGGCAAATGGCTACAACCATAGAGTGATCCACACCGCCATGGACACAAATAAAAGAAACATCAGTAGGCAGGAAGTCAACAAAAAGCAGCCAGCAGCACGCTTACCTTATGTAAAAAACGTCACAGATCGCATTGCCGGGTAGGAATCCAGCCTTTCTTCTACAGCAGTCGCAAGGTCAAGGATGCTCTTGGTTCCACAAAGGACAACATAGACGCACTACATGCATCAGGAGTATACAAGGTGGAATGCGAGTGTGGGGAAGTGTACATAGGTGAGACAGGGAGGGCAGTGGCAACACGCATACGCGAACATGAACGCTACATTCGATTAGGCCAACACAATAAATCTGCAGTAGCCGAACACCAGCAAGATTGCAGCAGGAAGATAAAATTTAACGATGCCAGAATACTCGCCAAGCAACCAGGGATGGTCAAACGCAAGATAAGGGAAGCCATCGAAATTGTTAAACACCCCAATAATACGAATAGAGAAGATGGGCTCAGGCTTGCCCCCTCTTGGCTACCGGCCATCACAGCGAAATAGGCCGCACTGACATCACAACACGCGAGCGTCACCAGTAAGCTACTGCCGCCGCGAGGCCCACGGCCAGCAGGAGAGAAACGAAAGCCCTCACCCCATTCGCCGATGAACACCAACCATGTCTCGCTATGCAAGAAGCAATAGGCAACGGCTAACCCCCACCCCTTCCACCTCAGCATCCTATCAAAATAAAGTTCCACTCTTCCGCAATACATTCACCAATAACATCGCTTATTTTAAAAAATTATGACGTAATGTCTAAATGAAAGTAATATAAAGTGTAGTAACAACCAGCTCACACCAGTTACCCAGATGAAGGCCACTGTAACGTTGGCCGAAACGTTGGTTATTTAAGTAATAGCCTTACATCATGACGCGGTACCATACCCAGAAAACTTTTATGTCATCTGACTCTGGCCGCGGAAGTCTACGTAATTATATCAACAACCTGTATGGACAGGAAGTGTACAGCACAATTCGACAGCTGGAGATGTTAAGGAAGAAGAAAGGGAAACTAATCAACGACTTAATCTATCTGAAGAGGTGTCGGGACCAGGACATCATACCTAAATTCCTGCAGCTTAAACCGAACATCAACACCAACAAAGCAAGATCCATCTACAGAAGAGCCAGTATATCACTACTGAAGGAGCGGATTCAGCAAGTACGAAGAGAACTTGACTCCCACAATAGAAGATTGCTACATATTCATCTGCTGCTATCAGCTTCACTGTCGCCGAATGACTGGGATAATGTCGACAAAATCACTCACGTGCAAGCATGTTCTACTAATGAAACTGTTGCTAGACGTCAGAAGAGAAAATTCGAGCAGCTCGATAAAACGACACGTAAAGATACGCAACGACTAGATGCATCTCGAACGGTGGTAAATCTTTCGTCTCACTCTATCAGCAATGCAGCCACGGAAGTACTTAGCAAGGGTCTAAACTTTGCAATCACACCTCAGCGGATCCCCACAGAAGAAATCATCGTGTCCGTGGAAGCAGCACTTCGTCACACATCCACGATAGAAGCAGAGAAAATTCGGCAGGAAACTGTCCGAATATTAACACGTGCCAAGCCACCGAAGCATAATCTCAGACGCGAGGAAAGGGCAGCCATCACAGAATTAAAGAACAACAAAGAAATAGTTATACTTCAGGCAGATAAAGGGAACGCCACTGTCATCTTGGACACAGTGCAGTATGAGGACAAGATGAAAGAATTATTAAACGATCCCATCTACAAAGAACTGAAGACGGACCCCACGGCTAAGATAATTCGAAAGACGCAGAGTGCAATTAAGGACTCAAGAATTGACGTCGACACGGCCAAGGGACTAATTCCTAGCGTTCCAGTTCCCCCTAGAATTTATGGAGTGCCAAAGCTACACAAGAGTGGCCAGCCTCTACGACCGATCGTGGATGGAATTAACTCGCCGACATACAATTTGGCGAAGTTCCTAGCCTCCAAACTAAGACCTCTAGTTGGGAAAACTGACTCGTACGTCAAGAACTCGACACACTTTATAGAACGCATTAAGGAAGCAACAATTTTACCCACGGACATCATGGTCAGCTTCGACATAAAGTCATTATTCACCAATGTGCCAGTAGACGAAACTGTTCGCATCCTACAAGAACATATTCCGCCAGATATATGCGACCTGGTTCAGTTGTGTTTATCTTCGACCTACTTCAAGTGGCAAGAAAGATTCTACGAGCAAACAGACGGCGTAGCAATGGGGTCTCCCTTATCCCCGTTGGCAGCCGACATTTTCATGGAGGCCTTCGAAGCAACAGCACTTTGTTCCGCCCCTTTACGCCCAAGATGCTGGTTTAGATACGTGGACGATACTTTCGCAATATGGCCCCACGGTGAGATGGAACTACACAAGTTTCATGAACATCTAAACAAATTGCACAAGAAGATCCAATTTACATTAGAGATCGAAAAGGATGGCGCTATTCCATTCCTAGATGTGGAAATTTATAGAACTAGGCAAGGCACACTTGGGCACAGGGTATATCGGAAGCCTACACATACCGACAGGTATTTGCACGCTCAATCAAACCACCATCCAGCACAGAAGAACTCTGTTATCCGCTCAATGACGATTCGCGCGCAACGACTAAGTGATGAAGACAACAAAACAGCTGAGCTCAACAAACTAGAAACAACATTTCTGGCAAATGGCTACAACCATAGAGTGATCCACACCGCCATGGACACAAATAAAAGAAACATCAGTAGGCAGGAAGTCAACAAAAAGCAGCCAGCAGCACGCTTACCTTATGTAAAAAACGTCACAGATCGCATTGCCGGGTAGGAATCCAGCCTTTCTTCTACAGCAGTCGCAAGGTCAAGGATGCTCTTGGTTCCACAAAGGACAACATAGACGCACTACATGCATCAGGAGTATACAAGGTGGAATGCGAGTGTGGGGAAGTGTACATAGGTGAGACAGGGAGGGCAGTGGCAACACGCATACGCGAACATGAACGCTACATTCGATTAGGCCAACACAATAAATCTGCAGTAGCCGAACACCAGCAAGATTGCAGCAGGAAGATAAAATTTAACGATGCCAGAATACTCGCCAAGCAACCAGGGATGGTCAAACGCAAGATAAGGGAAGCCATCGAAATTGTTAAACACCCCAATAATACGAATAGAGAAGATGGGCTCAGGCTTGCCCCCTCTTGGCTACCGGCCATCACAGCGAAATAGGCCGCACTGACATCACAACACGCGAGCGTCACCAGTAAGCTACTGCCGCCGCGAGGCCCACGGCCAGCAGGAGAGAAACGAAAGCCCTCACCCCATTCGCCGATGAACACCAACCATGTCTCGCTATGCAAGAAGCAATAGGCAACGGCTAACCCCCACCCCTTCCACCTCAGCATCCTATCAAAATAAAGTTCCACTCTTCCGCAATACATTCACCAATAACATCGCTTATTTTAAAAAATTATGACGTAATGTCTAAATGAAAGTAATATAAAGTGTAGTAACAACCAGCTCACACCAGTTACCCAGATGAAGGCCACTGTAACGTTGGCCGAAACGTTGGTTATTTAAGTAATAGCCTTACATCATGACGCGGTACCATACCCAGAAAACTTTTATGTCATCTGACTCTGGCCGCGGAAGTCTACGTAATTATATCAACAACCTGTATGGACAGGAAGTGTACAGCACAATTCGACAGCTGGAGATGTTAAGGAAGAAGAAAGGGAAACTAATCAACGACTTAATCTATCTGAAGAGGTGTCGGGACCAGGACATCATACCTAAATTCCTGCAGCTTAAACCGAACATCAACACCAACAAAGCAAGATCCATCTACAGAAGAGCCAGTATATCACTACTGAAGGAGCGGATTCAGCAAGTACGAAGAGAACTTGACTCCCACAATAGAAGATTGCTACATATTCATCTGCTGCTATCAGCTTCACTGTCGCCGAATGACTGGGATAATGTCGACAAAATCACTCACGTGCAAGCATGTTCTACTAATGAAACTGTTGCTAGACGTCAGAAGAGAAAATTCGAGCAGCTCGATAAAACGACACGTAAAGATACGCAACGACTAGATGCATCTCGAACGGTGGTAAATCTTTCGTCTCACTCTATCAGCAATGCAGCCACGGAAGTACTTAGCAAGGGTCTAAACTTTGCAATCACACCTCAGCGGATCCCCACAGAAGAAATCATCGTGTCCGTGGAAGCAGCACTTCGTCACACATCCACGATAGAAGCAGAGAAAATTCGGCAGGAAACTGTCCGAATATTAACACGTGCCAAGCCACCGAAGCATAATCTCAGACGCGAGGAAAGGGCAGCCATCACAGAATTAAAGAACAACAAAGAAATAGTTATACTTCAGGCAGATAAAGGGAACGCCACTGTCATCTTGGACACAGTGCAGTATGAGGACAAGATGAAAGAATTATTAAACGATCCCATCTACAAAGAACTGAAGACGGACCCCACGGCTAAGATAATTCGAAAGACGCAGAGTGCAATTAAGGACTCAAGAATTGACGTCGACACGGCCAAGGGACTAATTCCTAGCGTTCCAGTTCCCCCTAGAATTTATGGAGTGCCAAAGCTACACAAGAGTGGCCAGCCTCTACGACCGATCGTGGATGGAATTAACTCGCCGACATACAATTTGGCGAAGTTCCTAGCCTCCAAACTAAGACCTCTAGTTGGGAAAACTGACTCGTACGTCAAGAACTCGACACACTTTATAGAACGCATTAAGGAAGCAACAATTTTACCCACGGACATCATGGTCAGCTTCGACATAAAGTCATTATTCACCAATGTGCCAGTAGACGAAACTGTTCGCATCCTACAAGAACATATTCCGCCAGATATATGCGACCTGGTTCAGTTGTGTTTATCTTCGACCTACTTCAAGTGGCAAGAAAGATTCTACGAGCAAACAGACGGCGTAGCAATGGGGTCTCCCTTATCCCCGTTGGCAGCCGACATTTTCATGGAGGCCTTCGAAGCAACAGCACTTTGTTCCGCCCCTTTACGCCCAAGATGCTGGTTTAGATACGTGGACGATACTTTCGCAATATGGCCCCACGGTGAGATGGAACTACACAAGTTTCATGAACATCTAAACAAATTGCACAAGAAGATCCAATTTACATTAGAGATCGAAAAGGATGGCGCTATTCCATTCCTAGATGTGGAAATTTATAGAACTAGGCAAGGCACACTTGGGCACAGGGTATATCGGAAGCCTACACATACCGACAGGTATTTGCACGCTCAATCAAACCACCATCCAGCACAGAAGAACTCTGTTATCCGCTCAATGACGATTCGCGCGCAACGACTAAGTGATGAAGACAACAAAACAGCTGAGCTCAACAAACTAGAAACAACATTTCTGGCAAATGGCTACAACCATAGAGTGATCCACACCGCCATGGACACAAATAAAAGAAACATCAGTAGGCAGGAAGTCAACAAAAAGCAGCCAGCAGCACGCTTACCTTATGTAAAAAACGTCACAGATCGCATTGCCGGGTAGGAATCCAGCCTTTCTTCTACAGCAGTCGCAAGGTCAAGGATGCTCTTGGTTCCACAAAGGACAACATAGACGCACTACATGCATCAGGAGTATACTAGGTGGAATGCGAGTGTGGGGAAGTGTACATAGGTGAGACAGGGAGGGCAGTGGCAACACGCATACGCGAACATGAACGCTACATTCGATTAGGCCAACACAATAAATCTGCAGTAGCCGAACACCAGCAAGATTGCAGCAGGAAGATAAAATTTAACGATGCCAGAATACTCGCCAAGCAACCAGGGATGGTCAAACGCAAGATAAGGGAAGCCATCGAAATTGTTAAACACCCCAATAATACGAATAGAGAAGATGGGCTCAGGCTTGCCCCCTCTTGGCTACCGGCCATCACAGCGAAATAGGCCGCACTGACATCACAACACGCGAGCGTCACCAGTAAGCTACTGCCGCCGCGAGGCCCACGGCCAGCAGGAGAGAAACGAAAGCCCTCACCCCATTCGCCGATGAACACCAACCATGTCTCGCTATGCAAGATGCAATAGGCAACGGCTAACCCCCACCCCTTCCACCTCAGCATCCTATCAAAATAAAGTTCCACTCTTCCGCAATACATTCACCAATAACATCGCTTATTTTAAAAAATTATGACGTAATGTCTAAATGAAAGTAATATAAAGTGTAGTAACAACCAGCTCACACCAGTTACCCAGATGAAGGCCACTGTAACGTTGGCCGAAACGTTGGTTATTTAAGTAATAGCCTTACATCATGACGCGGTACCATACCCAGAAAACTTTTATGTCATCTGACTCTGGCCGCGGAAGCCTACGTAATTATACATGAGAGCATATTTGCTACACTTAGCGTTACACATTTACAAAATATACACAATGAATGTGATGCAACGAGGATGGCTGTAGTAGATGTTGCACTTCAATAATTAATGTTCTTTGTTTTGAGACATTGTGAATGTATAAAGAGTATGTAACGGATTAAAATTATATTTTACACATTGTATTGAATTTTGTTATTATGTAGTTACATTCATAATTAAACAAGTGAGATAAATTAACAAATATAAAATAAATATGAAAGGGTGAAATATTTACAGTGTGGATGGACAATAACTAATGTGGCTATGCTAATATAAACGTATGTAACCATACAGGACCTTTATTATTTTGCTGATTGACTTTACTAACAGTGCATGACTTATGAATGCATATGGGCAGATCTTATTTACTGTCTAGGTGCTAGAATCTCTTGGGAGTTTTGGAAGAAAAAGTTATGTGCTGACTCTGTTTGTTCATTCAGGATTTGGTGGGGTAATTTTACTTTATGAATGCAATTCTTTTAACGAAAATAAACCGTCAAGTAATTCGATTATTCATATAACATTTAAGCTGGTTTCACTCTACTCGAAAGAGTCACATAATCTGGTACAGGCACAAGTATGTTGAAATGTTTGTAAAACTATTGGACAGGACTGCTATGGTCAACAGTCTAGATCACTATTTCTTTAATTGCACTGGTAATCGGTTTCGGACACTTACGTGACCATAATCAGACCACAACCATAATGATACATAATATATTATTAGAGTGATAAATTATTTCTAAATTTGGTATTTAGAACAAGAATGAAATATACCTGTAATGTTGGCGACCAGTTGATTACAACTGGAGATGCCTGAAGGTTTAATGTTGACTGCTGTAGATGTAGGTGCTGTCATCCTCAAAATACTGTAATCTTCACCCTCTAATTTAAATGAATAAGGTATCAGTTCTAACGGAAGTTATACAACAATGGATTTCAATATTCAACAAACGTTGCATGTTGAAACTAACCTAAGGACAACACACACACACGCACATACACACACACAGAGACACACACACACACACATGCCTCAGAGAGGACACCAACTTCCGACGGCGAGCAACCACGCCCTCCGCAGCAATGCGCCTTAGAGCGCTCGGCCACTACACTACGGCAGGCATGAGGATGGAAACACAGAGGTATGTAAACACTCAGAGGAGAGTGCTTTACTCGGCTAGCAGCGGCGGATCAGCCGTGCGAGTCCCCCCTAGGGCATGGGTGTTTGTGTTGTCAAAATGTTCAAATGTTTGTAAATCTATCAGAACAAACTGCGTGGTCATCAGTCCGTAGCTTACAAACTACTTAAACTAAGGTAAACCAACCTGAGGACAACACACACACCCATGCCCCAGGGAGGATTCGAACCTCCGACGGCGAGCAACCGCGCGCTTCGCAGCTAGCGCTTTAGACCGCTCGCGTACTCCACCGCGGTGTTGCGTTGTCCTTAGGTTAGTTTACCTTAGATTAAGTTGTTTCTAAGCTACGGACTAATAACGACGCAGTTGAGTCCGATAGATTTACAGATATTTGAACAATTTTGTAGTCGACTAAAGCGATGTAACAGGTGCCTGGCGCAGGACTGAGATCGGTTATTGCTGCTACTTCGGCAGGTTACAACATGACCCCTGGAATAGATGATATTTCGTCTGAACTGCTGATTCCGTTAGGAGAGACAGTCACGAAGAAATTGTTCCACCCGGTATGTAAGATGTATGTGACGGGGGAAATATCCTCCACCTTCAAGAAGAATACAGTAATTACAATTTCAAAGAAAGCAAGTGCAAACAAATATGAAAATTATATAACTATCAGCTCGTGGTTACAAAATACCAACATTAATTATTTACAGAAGAATGGAAAAACTGGTGGAATCCACCATTGGGGAAGATCAATTTCGATTTTGGAGAAATGTAGGAAGATGGGAGGAAATACATAACGACTTATCTTAGAAGATACGCTAAGGAAAGACAAACTTACGGTTTTAGCATTTGTGGATTTGAAGGTTTTTCACAATGTAGACTGGTGTAAACTATTTCAAATAAAAAAAAACCGGAGGTTATTAAAGGACATGAAAGAAACGCAGAGGTTGGGAAGTAAGTAAGACAGCGTTGTAGCATTTCTCCCATGTTGTTCAATCTGTTCATTGAACAAGCAATGAAGGAATGTAAGGAGAAATTTGGAGAGGGAATTAAAGTTCAGGAAGAAGAAATAAAAGGTGTGCGGTTTGCCGATGGCGTAGTAATTTTGTCAGAGACCGCAAAGGACCTGGAAGAGCAATTGAATGGAATGGCCAGAGGGTTGAAAAGAGGGTATAACATGAACATCAACGAGAGTATAACAAGGATAATGGAATGTTGCTTCAGGAAGTCAGGCGATGCCGAAGGAGTTAGATTAGGAATTGAGAGAATAATGGTAGTAGATGTGTTTTGTTATATGGGTAGAAATATAACTTCTGATGGCCGAAGTAAAGAAGGTATAAAACGCAGAATGGCTATGGGAAGAAAAGCGTTTCTAAAGAAGCGAAATTTATTGACCTTCCAATATTAATTTAAATGTTAGGAAGTCCTTTCTGAAAGGATTTGTCGGGAAAGTAGCATTGTATGGGAGTGAAACGTGGACGATTTGGAGTTCAGACAAAAAGATGATAGAAACCTTTGAAATGTGGAGCTACAGACGAATGATGAAAATTAGATGCGTAGATCACGTTAACAATGAGTAAGTGCTCAACAGAAATGTTCAAATGTTTGTATAGTCTATGGGACTTAACTACGGGGTCATCAGTCCCTAAACTTACAAACTACTTATGAACTAACTATGACTAAGGACGGCACAAATATCCATGCCCGAGGGGGGATTCGAACCCCCGACCGTAGTGGCCTTGCAGACCGTGACTGGAGCGCCTTAGTCACCTCGGCCACCGCGGTCGGCGTGCTCAACACAATTCGGGAGAAAAGAAGGTTCTGGCATATCCTGACTAAGAGAAAGGTTAAATTGGTGGGACACATTCTGAGACATCAAGGAATCGTCAACTTAGCACTAGAGGGATGTGTGTGGGGTAAAAATTGTAGAGGGAGACCGAATACAGTAAGCAGATTCAAAAGTATGTAGGTTACCGAACGTATTCTCAGATAAACAGACTTGCACAGGACAGGTTATCGTGGATAGCATCATCAAACCAGTCTGAGGTCTGAAGATCACAACAACTAAAACGATATAAGTGGTTTCAACGTGGTGTTATAGTCGATGCATGAGACATGGAACACAGCACCTGCGCGATAGCGATTAAAAGGGCATTTTCTCGTACGATCATTTCAACCTGCTGTTTAGAAGAGGTCTACATCTCGTCATACTATTATGGATTTATGCATAGCTCCGGACGAAGACTGGTCCCATCCAGCACTACGTTAGACATTTTGCGTGCTGCAGGATATTAGGCAGTTCTACCAGTTTCTTTGTCTCTTCGTATATTGTTCTGTGGACTCACGTATTTTGTTCTTGCTGACGAATGTGTATAAATGGCTCGATTAAAATGCGTGTAAGTATATTGTACATATTCAGCTTCGTTTTAATGTCCAGCAGCTTTGCCGTGTGGAATGGCCGTGCGTTCTAAGGCACCTTGCTGTGGTGTACGCGGATGTTCTCTTTCGGTGGTTCGAGTCCTCGCTGAAGCATTGGTCTGTCCTGTTGTTAGCATAACATAGCTAAGTAGTTTTTCAGTCTAGGGACTGATACCCACTGCAATTTGGTCCCATAGCCTTACAAACGTCTTTTTTTTTTTTTTTTTTTTTTTTTTTTTTTTTTTTTTTGCAAGTGTTTCCCATTCACTCCTGTATTTAATGAAGAACTGCGTATTAACGACTTGTATTGAAACCGGTATTCTTGTCAGAGAAAAAGTGTGAAACTGTCCTTCCAGATAGTGTGGCTTCCTGTCGCTGAACATGCTTTTTAGCCTGAGATTTAAGGTATTATAATCTTCAGATTAGGAAAAAATTCCACTACAGATACGCAAAAGTTTTTACACAACACTACGGTCGAGGGTTCGAATCCCCCCCTCGGGCATGGATATTTGTGCCGTCCTAGTTCGTAAGTAGTTCATAAGTAGTTAGTAAGTTTAGGGACTGATGACCCCGTAGTTAAGTCCCATAAACTATACAAACATTTGAACATTTTTTTTTTACACAACTTTTAAAGTTAGTAACTACCAACACTATGTTTCGCAATATGTTTTGGTTTCGTTCCAAACAAAATATGGATTCATAAGCTCTTGTTTCCGATCACCATTCGAGGGTCTATTATACTATGGTTGTAATATGTTACTCGTACTCTGCTTGGCTTTCGCTCGTAGTGGTTGTAATTTTTCTATCGAAGTTAGATGGTAAAGTTAATTTGATTCGTTGTCATGTTTTTTCTACATCTACATCTCTGCAAATCACATTTAAGTGTCTGTCAGAGGATTCATTAACCACTTTCATAACTTGTCCCTACCGTTCCATTCTCTAATAGCGCGCGGGAAGAAAGAACACCTAAATCGTTCCGTTTTCGATCTGATTTCTCTTATTTTATTGGGGTGGTCATGTCTCCCTAAGTAGGTGGGTGCTAGCAAAACATTTTCACATTCAGAAGTAAAAGTCGGTGATTGAAACTTCGCAAACAGATCACGCTGCAATGAATAACGTCTTTCTTTTAATAATTTCCACCCTAATTCGTGCAACATTTCCGTGACGCTTTACCCTCCGTAACGTGATAAAACAAAACGAGCTGCCCTTCTCTGAACCTTCTCAATGTCTTCCGTCAGTCCCACCTGGTAAGGGTCCTACAAGGGGCAACAGTACTCCAGGAGAGGACGCACAAATGTGACATAGGCCGTCTCTTTGTGGAGCTGTTGCATCTTCGAAGCGTTCTGACAATGAAACGTAATCTTTGGTTCGCCTTCCCCACAATATTTTCTGTGTGTTCTCTCCAGTCTAAGTTGTTCGTAATTGTAACTCCTAGGTATTTGGTAGAATTTACGACCTTAAGGTTTGACTGATTTATCGCGTAATTGAAGTTCAGCGGATTTCTTTTAGTGGACATGTATATTACTTTACACTTTTCTTTATTTAGTGTCAATTACCAATTTTCGCACCATCTAGATATTTTGTCTAAATCGCTTTGCAGTTGCTTTTGATCCTCTGTTGACTTCACTAATCGATAAACGACAGCATCATCCGCGAACAGTCTAAGGGAGCTATTCAGATTGTCTCCTAAATCGTTTATAAACACAAGGAAGAGTAGGGGACCTATAACGCTTCCCTGTGGAACGCCAGATATCACTTCTGTTTTACTCGATGACTCACCGTCAATTACCACGAACTGTGGTCTTTCTGATAGGAAATCGTGAATCTAATCGCACAATTGGGGAGATATTCCATAAGCACGCAATTTCATTAGAAGCCGCTGGTGAGGTACAGTGTCAAAAGCCTTCGGGAAATCCAGAAATATGGAATCGATTTAAGATCCCTTGTCGATGGCACCTAACACTTCATGTGAATAAAGGGCAAGCTGTGTTTCGCAAGAGCGATACTTTCTGAATCCGTATTGACTATTGGTTAATAGGTCATTCTCTTCGAGGTAGTTCATAATATTCGAAGAAAGTATATATTCCAGTATCCTACTGTAAAATCCTGGCCTTAATGATACGTTCTATTTCCGCTTTGACACTTGTCGACTTTAGGCTAAATATTTCATCAAGCCAAGTCTCTTTCCTTGATTAATTATGAGAAAACGAACTAGCCGGCCGCGGTGGCCGAGGGGATTGTGGCGCTTCAGTCACGGTCTGCACGGCCACTACGGTCTGGGGTTCGAATCCCCCCTCGGTCATGGATATTTGCGCCGTCCTTAGTTGTAAGTAGTTTGTAAGTTTAGGGACTGATGACCCCGTAGTTAAGTCCCATAGACTCTACAAACATTTGGTTTGAGAAAACGAACTAGAAATTGGACGCTCGCATAAGTAGTTGTGAATGGCATTAATTCTCCCTCCCAAAGTGTAATAAACAGAAAACGGAAATATCGTGTACAATAAAAGAAAACACCGCTATTAGCACAGACTTACACAGATCGCTATCAGAGGAAGAATAAATCAGTGAAAGTTCATTATTTGAGACTTGTCGCAAATGGAAGAGTCTATATCGCAATTACGAACGAATGCTGCAGCTGCGTTCTACTCCTATCACCATGAGTACGTTATTACCAAAGTTGTTTTTTTATGATAATTATTTTTTAAGAACGTTTTTTCTACATAACTTTTCCAGATTATGAGACTTTCCTGTTCAAACAAACTTTATTTCTCTGTCCATTCGGTTAGAAAACGGGTGGTTATAATTAAACTGGGAGCGTTTCGAGTAAGGGCTAAAACTTCTTGGGTGTGTTGATTAATCGGTGCGCTCGCAGAGTATGATAAGAAAATAGTTGCACTCTTTGCCACCAGGCGCAGATATGGTGATTTACGCAGCCGGAATGTGAAAAATGTGATGTTTCCTGGATGTGCATCAGTATGTTTTTGGTTGATGACATAAAGGTTTTATGTGTGTTGTACCGCGTCATGATGTACGAAGGCTATTACTTTAATAACCAACGTTTCGGTCAACGTTACAGTGACCTTCATCGGCGTATACCGATGTGAGGTGGTTGTTACTGTATTCTATCTTTACTGTCAACTAGGCATTACATCATAATTTTTAAAATCAACGATGTTGTCTGTGGGCTTTTCTTTTGGCGGAAGAATGAAAATTTTATTATGATAGGATGATGAGGTGGGAGGAGTGGCGGTGGCAACGCGCATACGCGAACATGAACGCTACATTCGCGAACATGACCGCTACATTCAATTAGGCCAACACAATAAATGCCGAACACCAGCAAGATTGCAGCAAAAAGACAAAATTTAACGGTGCCAGAATACTCGCTAAGCAACCAGGGTAGTTAAACGCAAGATAAGGGAAGCCATCGAAATTGTAAAACACCCTAATAACATAACTGAGAGGATGGACTCAGGCTTGCCCCTTCTTGTCTACCAGCCATCACAGCGATGTAGGCCGCACTGACAACACAACCCGTGAGCGTCACCAGTAAGCAACTGCCGTTGCGCGGACCGCCACCAGCAGGAGAGAAATGGCAGCCCTTACCTCATTCGCCGATGACCATCAATCATGACTCGCTAAGCAAGTAGGAATAGGCAATGGGTAAACCCCACTCCTTCCACCTCAGTATACTATCATAATAAAATTTCTATTCTTCATAAAATAAAATGAAAACAATTAATAAAAATAAAAAATTCAAAATCAGCAATAACATCGTTGATTCTAAAAATTACGAAACGTCTAGTTGACAGTAAAGAAGATAAAATGTAGTAACAACCATCTCACATCGGTATACCCAGAAGAATGCCACTGTATCGTTGACAGAAACGTCGGTTATGAAATGATAGTCTTCTTACATCATGACGCGGTACAACATGTCATCTGACTGGCCGTGTAAGCCTACGCAATTATTTTTTTGGATGTTTGACGATACTTGTTGGTGTCGCTTCTGAAGTATTATTGTAACGGGTTATGAACGTTGACGTTTTTCGTATGACCTGTAATGGCTTTTGGAAGAACGAATTTATATATATATATATATATATATATATATATATATATATATATATATTTCGAAAGAACAGACGTCACTTCTGATCCTGCAGTTGTTATTATTTAATATTCACAGAATGTATGACATCAACTGCAATTGGGCAAAGCTGAAAATGTGTACCCAGCCGGGATTCGAACCCGGGCCTCCTGATTTTTAGGCATTTGCGCTGACCCCTACACCACTGGGGACACAGTGCTCACCGCACCTGAAAGGACTACCTCAGCACGCCTCCCGTCAGATACAAATTCCCAGGGTACACATTTTCAGCTTTGCCCAATCGCAGTTGATGTCATATATTCTGTGAATATTTGATTTTATATTGTTTGTAATTTTTTTTTTTTTTGCCTCAGATACTTGCAGAAATCAAAGAAAGTACACGAAAACCTAAGTTGGGGGCTTATAAAAGGCCAATAGGTTTTCTTTCTCCATCTCCATACAAACACTACAAAATAAGTGTAAATCTTAACGGTAAAACCGCCTGGATGTGCTGTGCAGTATAATACTTACCGAAAATATCTTCGCTACTAACCTTGGTCACTTACGTTACCTGGAACACGAAGCCTTTGAACAGCAAGGCAGCCAGTGGAGGTCTTTAGCGATTTCGGAGAATTCATGAATGTTAGCTCCGTAGTATGAAAAGACCGGTTGAGACGCGATTTTTAGCCAACCGACCAACATTCCAAACATGTTTCGCAAGTTGCCTGGAGTCCAAGGGCTCAATATTTGTGCCGTTTTACGCGGAAAACAGCCAACGCACACTTTTCACTTTGGCTTCCTGCCTTAAATAAATTTTGTGAATATTAAAGACAAGACGTATATTCTACCCTGTTGAAGGTTGTTTATTATGTGCTCCCTTTCATCTTTGAACAGAATTTCAAACTCGGTATACTCTACAAATTTGCTGTAATAGCGAGTTTATCGTTTTGCATCGACATTATCGGTTTAATTAGAGGACATAAGCACATTATTATCTTAACCAGAAATATTTAATGAACAACGACATCACAAAATCACGTGAAATTGTCTTGTAGTACATTTGCCTACTCACAGACGTTTGGGAACACACAGGAACACATGACAGTTAGTGGTGGAGGTCGCATTTGACATTGATGGTGTTAAGGTGGCGAGTACAAACAAAACAGAGCAACTAGTTTTTTTTTTCTTTCTTTGTGGGAAAAAGTATTTCTTTTCGTGCAATGCAAAGAAGGTTCGACCTGTTTGATGTGTACCGAAGGTGTACGAAGTATAAAGAAAAGTGTTTTAGAGTGTCATTATTCTATGTGCTACGCAAATTAGTGTAGGAAATTTCATGGAAAAAGAATTGATGCATTTATATCAGAATTCGAGTAACGTGTTGATGTGCAGAACTGTTAAAATAACAATGCCTGTGTCCGCCTGAGTTGTTTATATAGCCAAGAACGTCAAACGATTTACTGAGGTTGTTTTGGCGAAGGAAGTGGTTTCAAGTACTTATGTCCACATCTGGTATAAGACTTCGAAACAGGGCGTGTCTCAGAAAATTATTATTTGATGTATTCATGATTGGAGGTGCAGACATGCAAGAGGAAGTGATTGTTATGTAATTTTATAGAATATGTCTTAGACGGCGATGGTAGTAGTGGGATATCATATACAGTACTCTTTCATTAGTGTCGCAGATAATAAGCTGAGCGTAACAGCATTTTATCCACCTCCCCTTAAGGGCATCACCACGAGGCTGGACACTTCCAAAGGCATTGAAAGAGCAGTGGAAAACGTTGGCCTGTTTGAATAAGTTTATTTCTATCGCAACAGATAGTACTTCGTTTGTGGCAGGAGTCTATGTGCGGTTAATAGCACAGATGAAAGAACGTATGAGACTAGTTCCTGGTCAAGCACATGAACTCACTCTGCACTAAACACGTCAAAGTTGAAAATTTTATGGAGACGTTGGTGTAACTTACAAATTGCATACGATGAAGAGGACTTAAATTTAAGAAAATTTAAAACCTTTCAGAAGTATGTAGTAGTCAGTACGGTTATCTCCCATATTACTATAAAGTGCGCTGATTTTGCAGGGACAAGGTGATAGATCGATAGTTTGATTTAACCCTTACCATACTAGTTTTTATACTCAATGCATTCTTTCCAACTGCTGTTTAGTATACACGGCTAAAGGTGATACGCATTAAAGTTTATTACAGTATTATTATACTAAAAGTGCAATATGAGGTCATTTAGGACTTTATTTTCTTTTCCGTGAGTGCTGAAACTTCATTTTGGTTGTTTATTGGCGTTTATTAACTTTTATTGTAAGATACGTTTTGAAACATACTCCCAGGTAAATTTTAGGCTTCCTCCTTCCTCTTGCATGTTTACAAAATAGTACATTTTTCTCTTCTTCCTTGCAAACCAAGCAATCCTATGTAGATTTAATTATTTTTTGTCTTCCATTTAGTCACCCCTCTGTGTTAGACGATGACAGTTTTTTCTTTGCATTTCTATTTCTCACCTGGCCGGTGAGCAGTCTGATTAGATTTCTTCTAAAAAAAGGTGAGTTTCCAACTTCTCTGCAGATTGCCTTTTATAAATTGAGTAAATAATTTAACTGCTGATATTTGCTACCTCACCGGCAAAAAAAAAAAAAAAAAAAAAAAAAAAAAAAAAAAAAAAAAAATTCCCACTTGTATAACCGCCTTGTAAAATCATAGCAGCCACAGTACTCATCAACCATGTCCACTCCTTTCTTAATACTTGTGTACGGAACTGCTCAAAATAACGGCAGGTGTCCGGCAGACGCTAGCAGTGCCGAATAAACTGCGAGACATTACGATTACCAATCTGTTCTTCTCTTGCAGATTACTCCTATGCAGGAAATTTTAAAGTGTTAAGGAGTGGCTGGATCATCCATTTTTATTACAAACAAAGAGAGGACTCCTAATCTACTTCTTCTAATTCGTCGGAATTCATTATACATGTCACGTCATGAGACGTGAAAGTACCCCAAACGGGAACACCAAATGCTTTAGCGAGTTGAAAGTAAGAGTAACTTCGAACGCGAACCATACGGGCCTTATACATCCTTCCTTTGAGACTGTGTTTAGTAAGTGTTGATTGGGTCATAGGTACGAAATGGAATTCGGACTGAAAGGGTCGCTGGTTCGACTCTACCCGGCGGCATACGTTTTTGTTCTCCTTCGCAATGCGTACACTACTGACGTCGAAATTAACAGCAACGTTGTGTTGGTTATTTTATTATTTTAAATAGAAATAAACAAAACCCTGAGAACGTGTTTCGTCTCAAACATGTCGAAGACATTAAAGATAAAAAGTGAAGCATTGAATTAAAATTTGTTTCCTCCATGTCACAAACTTTAATTCAGCTTCTGTGTTCCCGTGAATTATTGCCACTATTACCAAGGCTCTCCATGCAGCTGAGTATCACCTCGGCAAGACCTGATCATCGTCCTGAAGAACCACTCCATTAATATTGGGGATAATTTCTGTTGCTTCGTCGACAACAGGAATTGGTATAATTATGTTGTCACTGAAGTCTATAGGGGCGTGTATTGAATCTGAAGTCATCTTCCTCCTCTTGGCAAGTTTATTCTAGTTTAGTTAGAACGTGTGCTTACTAAGTAAAACTAGTTGATGCTGATAGGCTTCGTTACAACTAGAACTTGACGTGAAGCATCATCACAAATTTTAATTCAATGCTTCACCTTTTTCTTTAATGTCTTTCACATCTTTTAGACGTAAAACTGTCTAAGAATTTATTTCTATTTAGAATGATATATATGTCACCTTAGCCTAATGTTAAAGGCGGGTAAGTTCCAATATGTCCATTGCCGAAGTGCTATTACGCTGCATGGAGAGCCTTGGCAATAGTGGCAACAATTCATGGGAACAGAGAAGCTGAATTAAAGTTTTTGACGTGAAGGAAACTATTCCGATGCGCTTTAATTGCCACTGATGCGGTGGTTCTAGGGACTGATGACCCCGTAGTTAAGTCCCATAAGCTGTACAAACAGTTGAACACACACTTGATGCGGTGGTCCAAGCACCTGCATAAAAAAAAAAAGTAAAAAAAAAAAAAAAAGCGCTAAGACGTCTGCCTACTAAGCATGCAGGTCCGAGTTCGATTCCCGGTCGCATAACAAATTTTAGTTCAATGCTTCACCTTTATCTTTAATGTTATTTTATTACTTTATAAAAACACAGAACTTTACGCTTAGGTTGAAATCAGGGACTGTAAACATTTAAATAGGAATCCATGTTTATCTAAATTGGTACCGTAGTTCCATATTTCGGCAATTGATGAATTATTTGTACCGGGTGAATTGAAGGAGAAACAGGGATAGCAATAATTTTGTTCGCGTGTTGTACACGTTATAAACGCTACATAATCTTGGCTTTATAACATATCTGTTATAGACAAAACCCATTTTTATTTAGAAAGCGTTCTCACTAGTTAACACTAGTTTATACTAATCCTCTCCGTGAAATCGTCTTTTGCCTCCTTAAAACTAGTTTTAACTGACATTAGCTTTTGACCAGTAGTAACTTCTAGTTGTAACGAAGTCTATCAGCATCAACGAGTTTTACCTAGTAAGCTCACGTTCTAACTAGAGAAACCTAGCCAAGAGGGTAGAAATAGCTGCAGATTCAATACACGCTTCTATAGAAATCAATGGCAACATAATTACAACAATTCCTGTTGTCGACAGAGCAACAGCAGATATCCCCAATATTAATGGAGTGGTTCTTCAGAAAGATGAGCAAGGCGTGGCGAGATTGGAACGAAATATGGGATACTCACCAATTTTTATGCTGAATTGATTTTAATAATTAGGGAGAAATTTCAGACAGACACATTAGTTCATTGGATTAGTGCTCTGACAATGTTGCTAACTATTCAAGTAATTAATTAATATTTTACGTTTTAATAATTGTAATATCAATTGTAATATGTGTTAATTATCTAATCGCCTATGAAATATTCTATTTCAAAGTGATATTCCACATCCGAATTCGACTAGCCAAAGTAGAAATTCTTGCTGCTGGAAGGCGTGTCAGATACAAACGCACTATTAAGAACTGCCGGCAAGCTGGCAGCCTTAGTATCAGGATTTGTTCGCTTTATGTGTAAGAAGGTATGTATTTCAAAAAGGTACTTTCGTAGGAAAAAAGGAAACCTTTTAATTCAAAATGTCATTACCATTTGCATTTTGTCAAATGTATGAGTAATTACTATACTTTTACTAGACGATTATTTTGTTTTAACTTTCTTAAGTAAAGCTGTTAATATGGCTTTGTACCACAATGACAGACACTGAATCCAAGGATCACGGGTTTGTATCTGTCACTTTTCACTTCTTTCACCTCTGGTAATGTTTTTATGTGAAAATGTCGAATAGCACAGTCGATCGGAATAGACGTTAGACTGTAGGTCCCCCTATAACTGGATGGCAAGTCAGTCCGAAGGTCGGAGGAAAGCAACGGCATACCACCTCCAAACAGGACCATGCCTAGTAAAGCACTGTTGTTTTCAAACCAATCTTCGCAATGTTCACTGCTTTACTTAAGGTTCCCTAAAATGTTTCTTCAATGTATGGTTATTTTTGTAATTCTCTAATTAATATTAATGACCTAGATGTATGATCGATATTCTCAATATATATTTTGTATTGAACAATACAAATGCTGTATTTGATTTCAATCAACACATAATTGCTCTTAATTTTAATATTTACCCCTAAATAAGTTTTGTGAAAACAATTTTTTTTTCAAGTTTAATTAGGATATGTTCTTACTAGTTAAAACTAGTTGCAACTGATAGCCTTCGTTTCATCTAGAATTTACTGATGGTAAAAAGCGAATGTCAGCTAAAATTGGTTTTAACTAGGCAAAACGCGTTTTAGGCGAAGTGGCTGAGTATAAACTACTTTTAACTGGTAAGAACGCATTCTAACTAAATACGGGGTTTGATTGTAAAATCTCCGTAGAACAACAAACTTGAGTGACATTCTGTAAACAGCTGTTTTCATCGCACAGTTCAGCAGCGCACCACACGTAACGCAGCATGTCGCTGAATATTTATTTTAAATAATGGCTGGTCATGGAGATCCTGTGCACATATAAATACAAAATAACCTATATGATGTTGAGGTTTCTGATCGATTCGTCGTTTTCAGTGTGCTGTGCTACCGCACACGTTAGACAAAGTGTGCAGATGTAGACCTCGTGCGCGGATCTAGACCAAGGGTTCAATGTAGACCAAGGGTAAGATTCCGTGCGCAATTAAAAAAGAAAAAAAAATACCGTTGTGTACTGTGAGAATCCATAGTTCCACCTTGTTTCCGGAGGTGCCCTTTAACTACGATAGCCAGGCTTTCACTGCGTCACACATATCGCTTCTGACAATCTGCAGTGGTTTGGAGATGATTCAAACATGGAATGCGACAGCAGTATTTCTGGCTAACTTTGTAATGCCCCCTGTTCACAGATTAGAATTCTTAGAAATATTGTTTTCGGTGGTATAACCCTCAAAGACCCCTCGGATAGTCTCCGTTATAACCAATACACCAAACATCACAATCGATTTCAAAAAACTCAGCTCCGTACTATAGGCCTCGAAAGGCCCAATAGGTAGCAATTAGATGCCATCTCATACTCCAATCGAAGACGTGAATGGATGCGGCACAGAGGGGGGCGTGGTCAACACTCTATATCGTCGGCTGTTGTCGCGAGTTTCTTGACCCGAGCCGCTAAATAACTCCTAGACTGACTTTTCAGGAGGTGAGATATCCCCCATATGGCAACATTGTTCGGTAGACCTGAATGCTGTTCCCTACAGCGGCCAGCGAAATCTGAGAGTGCTTAACTTCCGTGATATAGCGGTAACTGGTATCCGGAGCGTGCGGTTGCTCTCATTGAGAGGTTCGAATTTTCCTTCAGGCCTGTGTTTCCTTATGTAAGCTTAAGTAGTTTGTAAGCCTAGGAACTGATAAACTCAGTAGTTCCATAGATTTACAAATATTTGTACACTTTATTTGAAAACTGGTATATCCATTGAGGCTTTTCAGGAGGTGAGATATCCCCCATTTGGCAACATTGTTCGGTAGACATGGATGCTGTTACCTACAGGGGCCAGCGAATTCTGAAAGTGCTTAACTTATGTGATATAGCGGTAACTGGTATCCGGAGCGTGCGGTTGCTCTCATTGAGAGGTTCGAATTTTCCTTCAGGCCTGTGTTTCCTTATGTAAGCTTAAGTAGTTTGTAAGCCTAGGAACTGATAAACTCAGTAGTTCCATAGATTTACAAATATTTGTACACTTTATTTGAAAACTGGTATATCCATTGAGGCTTTTCAGGAGGTGAGATATCCCCCATTTGGCAACATTGTTCGGTAGACATGGATGCTGTTACCTACAGGGGCCAGCGAATTCTGAAAGTGCTTAACTTATGTGATATAGCGGTAACTGGTATCCGGAGCGTGCGGTTGCTCTCATTGAGAGGTTCGAATTTTCCTTCAGGCCTGTGTTTCCTTATGTAAGCTTAAGTAGTTTGTAAGCCTAGGAACTGATAAACTCAGTAGTTCCATAGATTTACAAATATTTGTACACTTTATTTGAAAACTGGTATATCCATTGAGGCTTTTCAGGAGGTGAGATATCCCCCATTTGGCAACATTGTTCGGTAGACATGGATGCTGTTACCTACAGGGGCCAGCGAATTCTGAAAGTGCTTAACTTATGTGATATAGCGGTAACTGGTATCCGGAGCGTGCGGTTGCTCTCATTGAGAGGTTCGAATTTTCCTTCAGGCCTGTGTTTCCTTATGTAAGCTTAAGTAGTTTGTAAGCCTAGGAACTGATAAACTCAGTAGTTCCATAGATTTACAAATATTTGTACACTTTATTTGAAAACTGGTATATCCATTGAGGCTTTTCAGGAGGTGAGATATCCCCCATTTGGCAACATTGTTCGGTAGACATGGATGCTGTTACCTACAGGGGCCAGCGAATTCTGAAAGTGCTTAACTTATGTGATATAGCGGTAACTGGTATCCGGAGCGTGCGGTTGCTCTCATTGAGAGGTTCGAATTTTCCTTCAGGCCTGTGTTTCCTTATGTAAGCTTAAGTAGTTTGTAAGCCTAGGAACTGATAAACTCAGTAGTTCCATAGATTTACAAATATTTGTACACTTTATTTGAAAACTGGTATATCCATTGAGGCTTTTCAGGAGGTGAGATATCCCCCATTTGGCAACATTGTTCGGTAGACATGGATGCTGTTACCTACAGGGGCCAGCGAATTCTGAAAGTGCTTAACTTATGTGATATAGCGGTAACTGGTATCCGGAGCGTGCGGTTGCTCTCATTGAGAGGTTCGAATTTTCCTTCAGGCCTGTGTTTCCTTATGTAAGCTTAAGTAGTTTGTAAGCCTAGGAACTGATAAACTCAGTAGTTCCATAGATTTACAAATATTTGTACACTTTATTTGAAAACTGGTATATCCATTGAGGCTTTTCAGGAGGTGAGATATCCCCCATTTGGCAACATTGTTCGGTAGACATGGATGCTGTTACCTACAGGGGCCAGCGAATTCTGAAAGTGCTTAACTTATGTGATATAGCGGTAACTGGTATCCGGAGCGTGCGGTTGCTCTCATTGAGAGGTTCGAATTTTCCTTCAGGCCTGTGTTTCCTTATGTAAGCTTAAGTAGTTTGTAAGCCTAGGAACTGATAAACTCAGTAGTTCCATAGATTTACAAATATTTGTACACTTTATTTGAAAACTGGTATATCCATTGAGGCTTTTCAGGAGGTGAGATATCCCCCATTTGGCAACATTGTTCGGTAGACATGGATGCTGTTACCTACAGGGGCCAGCGAATTCTGAAAGTGCTTAACTTATGTGATATAGCGGTAACTGGTATCCGGAGCGTGCGGTTGCTCTCATTGAGAGGTTCGAATTTTCCTTCAGGCCTGTGTTTCCTTATGTAAGCTTAAGTAGTTTGTAAGCCTAGGAACTGATAAACTCAGTAGTTCCATAGATTTACAAATATTTGTACACTTTATTTGAAAACTGGTATATCCATTGAGGCTTTTCAGGAGGTGAGATATCCCCCATTTGGCAACATTGTTCGGTAGACATGGATGCTGTTACCTACAGGGGCCAGCGAATTCTGAAAGTGCTTAACTTATGTGATATAGCGGTAACTGGTATCCGGAGCGTGCGGTTGCTCTCATTGAGAGGTTCGAATTTTCCTTCAGGCCTGTGTTTCCTTATGTAAGCTTAAGTAGTTTGTAAGCCTAGGAACTGATAAACTCAGTAGTTCCATAGATTTACAAATATTTGTACACTTTATTTGAAAACTGGTATATCCATTGAGGCTTTTCAGGAGGTGAGATATCCCCCATTTGGCAACATTGTTCGGTAGACCTGGATGCTGTTCCCTACAGGGGCAAGTGAAATCTGAAAGTGCTTAACTTCTGTGATATAGCGGTAACTGGTATCTGGAGCGTGTGGTTGCTCTCATTGAGAGGTTCGAATTTTCCTTCAGGCCTGTGTTTCCTTATGTAAGCTTAAGTAGTTTGTAAGCCTAGGAACTGATAAACTCAGTAGTTCCATAGATTTACAAATATTTGTACACTTTATTTGAAAACTGGTATATCCATTGAGGCTTTTCAGGAGGTGAGATATCCCCCATTTGGCAACATTGTTCGGTAGACCTGGATGCTGTTCCCTACAGGGGCAAGTGAAATCTGAAAGTGCTTAACTTCTGTGATATAGCGGTAACTGGTATCTGGAGCGTGTGGTTGCTCTCATTGAGAGGTTCGAATTTTCCTTCAGGCCTGTGTTTCCTTATGTAAGCTTAAGTAGTTTGTAAGCCTAGGAACTGATAAACTCAGTAGTTCCATAGATTTACAAATATTTGTACACTTTATTTGAAAACTGGTATATCCATTGAGGCTTTTCAGGAGGTGAGATATCCCCCATTTGGCAACATTGTTCGGTAGACCTGGATGCTGTTCCCTACAGGGGCAAGTGAAATCTGAAAGTGCTTAACTTCTGTGATATAGCGGTAACTGGTATCTGGAGCGTGTGGTTGCTCTCATTGAGAGGTTCGAATTTTCCTTCAGGCCTGTGTTTCCTTATGTAAGCTTAAGTAGTTTGTAAGCCTAGGAACTGATAAACTCAGTAGTTCCATACATTTACAAATATTTGTACTCTTTATTTGAAAACTGGTATATCCATTGAGGCTTTTCAGGAGGTGAGATATCCCCCATTTGGCAACATTGTGCGGTAGACCTGGATGCTGTTCCCTACAGGGGCCAGCGAAATCTGAAAGTTCTTAACTTCTGTGATATAGCGGTAACTGGTATCTGGAGCGTGCGGTTGCTCTCATTGAGAGGTTCGAGTTTTCCCTCAGGCCTATGTTTCCTTATGTAAGCTTAAGTAGTTTGTAAGCCTAGGAACTGATAAACTCAGTAGTTCCATAGATTTACAAATATTTGTACCCTTTATTTGGAAACTGGTATATCCATTGAGGCATGACCGTTGATCCCAAAAGATGGTTTGATATGCGATAACAATATAAAAAGATGAACATGAGAGAAAGATTGAGACGGGAGGAAATAGGTATACTGAAAGGGAATGAGCAGATAAATGAGAAGGATGTGGAGTAGATGAGAAGTGCGAGAAGGAATGAGGATAAAGGGAGAGGAGTGGGAAGGTGATGGAAAGAGGTGTGGGGTATTAGATAGAAAGAAATTACAAATAAATACCTTAAGATAGACCCAAAAAGAAATAATTTAAAATTCATTACCATGATAACGAATTATTCAAGCTATAATGGAAATGAGAATGAACGAGGAGGTGGAAAAAAAGAGAGGAAGGTTATGAGTTTAGGATGTAAGCCTATATCAAATTCCGACACACATTTAACTTTTGCGAAGCATTGATCGGTTCGCTGGTAACACTATAATATTGTGAAACGCGTCACAGCAAGTGTTGTAAGGGTTCTTATAAGTTGGTAAAAATTTTATTTTAATTTCTTTAATAAGTTATTAGCAGATTTTTGTACGTGAGTCGGCGGCAGATACATTTTCAGTTAGGAACGGGTATGCAGTTGCCGACAGTAGAGGCTGTTACAGTTCCCACGGCGAAGACGCACCATACTGCTCCGGCAGAGGAGGTGGGGTATGGGGTAGCGAAGGCGCCAGAACGACGCTATCCGTGCGATCGTCCGCTGTAGCCGCCGCGCCTATAAATCGCAGAAATATGAAGAATATGGCGCGAACCTAATATCGTTCACCTATTAATATCTTTTATTTAACAATGTTCTGGTGGCATACAGAACTTAGTAGCAGACTAGGGGTCAACAGAAGTTAGTGGTGATCATTTCATATCTTTTAATAATGTTCAAACAAATAAATAAATGAATTACAATACCTTTAACTAACATTTCCGAACAATTAGGAAGATGTACGAAGATTATACGATGTCCCGGCTGCACGCCACTGTCGTCTAGTTTTGTGTAGTTCGCGAACGAACTAGTTCGGAAGAGCGCTCCCACAGGCGAACTATGCGAACTAGTTCGCAGATCCCTCGCCTCTTTGTACGTCCTCTCCTTTTTCGAAGACTGACGGGGAACAGCGAGAGGACGCGGGAGCGCGCAGAGTCGCGTGGTTCCCTTCTGCCAGTTACCTTCATTTCGAGCTGAGAGGCAGCTCAGCTGTACTTTCATAGTTTACTGCCACAAGAAATCTATTTTAAAAATAAAGTACTACGAGTACTCTGTATGAAAAGTAGTTAAATACCATTGTATCACCCATTCGTGTAAATAACTGGTTTATTTGCCTAAGTATTTGACGTCAAATTACCCAAAAATACGGGTAATAGCACATGCATTGGCAACACTGATTCATTATATAAAAAAGCTGTCATTGTTAATTTCAAAGTCACTGAACAGTCATATAGTATGTAGTAATAAAGCTCCATAATTGTCTTCCTGGATTTTATTCATATGAAATACCTACCCGTAACAAATTAACATTTCAGTTCTTCTGATAGCACTTCCAGTAATACTCCCGTGTGCTGTGTACCTGCGCAGGGACTACATCATCGAGAGCACTTCCTAAAAACAGGTAGGAGGAGCGCCTAAGCTAAAAGGTGTGCCACCTTAATATTGCAGATCCCAGATGGACAGTGTGGGTCGGAAATCCGCACACCTCCTGTTCAATCTTCTACTAACTCCTAACTACGCCTACACTTTCGAGATAGGTTTAGTCAATCGGGAGGGGGGGGGGATTCTTGCAGTTTTCAACTCGTATTGCGTTTGCCAAAAACATCAAATAATGGGTGGCAACGTCATTTAAAACATCTGGGCTCATACGCCGTGGTCGATTTGTATAACTTTCCGCTAAAGTTTCATCTTCGGCTGCGGAAGACATCTTCATAGGTAGAGTGGCGAAATGCGATGAGAACTTGAGGGAGCACCGTATATGTAGGCGATGCAGAGGGCACCACAAGACATCACGTAACGTCGGCAACGACACTACTCTGTTATTGCCAACATTCTTATCAGAGAAGAATCGAGTGTCATTCAGCTGGTGTAAAGCAGATGTCAAATTCTGTCGAATGTAACAGCTTTCTCTTCCCTGTTAAAATGATTGCGATGTTTATAGATCTCGATTGCATCTCTACATGTGCGCGCATGATAGTGCGAAGTTTCTGAGGTGAAACTAGTCTCATTAAATTTAATTTCGTGGTGGTGTTCTTGGTATACATGTTCCGCTACGGCCGATTTCTCCGTGTGCCCCAAGCGGCAATTGCTTTTATGTTCGACCAGACGAATGTTGACGCTTCTTTTTATAGTTCCAATTTAGATTGAACCACAGCTGCAGGGAATTTTATATACACCTGGTGTATGCAACGGATCTTAAATATTCTTTATCTTCCTCGTAGGTCTGAAAATGTTTTCTACCCCATACTTGTCCAGAACTTTTCCAACACGGTCTTTAACCTTATTTATGGACGGAAGAAAAACTTTCCCATTGGGCGGTTGTTGTTCCTTGTTGACATTGACTTTCTCCCTGGGACGAAGGGCTCTGTCTATTTCTTTGGTAGAATAGCCGTTCTTTTGGAAGGTGGATCGTAAATTCTCCATCTCATCTTTTAAATAAGTAGGTTCACAAATTTTATGCGCCCTGCCAACCAAAGTTTTAGCCACACCTCTTACTTGCCTGGGATGGTGGTTAGAGTCTAAGGGCAGCTAACGATCAGTATGAGTAGCCTTCCTGTAGAACTTATGAGGATACAGGGTTTTAGGTTAGTAACCTCTTTTGGTCGAACGATAGTTATCATTGGTGTGCAGCGAGAGCTGCTGGCAACAATGCTTCGGTTGGAATGTTCTTTGTTTGTTGGCCGGTGTGCGGCAGTCTCCCGCCGACCGCAGAGCGAGGTGGTAGCATTTCGGCAGTGAGTTCGTAACCTGCGTTTAGTGGTGGCTAAAGTTTTTGCCATTCCGTTGTATCGCAAACGGGTTGCAGTTATATATTGAAATGTTTCAGTGTGGACTTGTAGTCATTCATCGTAGTGGTACGCAGTTATTAAATCAGTGTGTTTAAAGGGAAGAGTTTTAACATTTGTCGTTCCATAATAAAGGAAGTTAACAAAGTTTACCGTTATGGATCAACCTCGTAATTGTCCGCATCCCATACTGTCAAATCATTGGAACAATTATTAAATGATTAAGCATAAAATAGAATGTAACGGCAAATTCGCCCATTGAGGATTAGGTGGATGCAGCAGTGAAGTTACAACCTGATGGCCCAAGTCTGAAGATGTCTTCCGCAGCCGAAGATGAAACGTTAGGGGAAAGCTTTACAGATCGACCCCGGCGTATGAGCTCGGAAGTTTTAAATGGAGTTGACGCCAGCCGTGGAAGCTTATATTGTATGATGGGTGGAAACTTTAACTATTGACGAAACGTCCAGGTTTTTCCTCCAGCAAAGAGGTAACGTCTGTCAAAAAGTTTTCGATCAGTCTACGATATCCGTATATACAGAAACACTCTTGTCGAAAGACAAGGATTCAGTGTATTTCAGTCTCGCACAATTGGGCAATTTGTGTCTTGTAATTTACAAGTGTGGATGTAGGTCGATATTATAGAACTGTAAGAGGTAAGCGAAGCCATATAGAAAATCAAGTTCAGAGTAAGACTTAGTAAATAAGAATCATTGTAAATAAAAGCAAAGGTAGAAATCTCCAAAATTCTTTCAACAAATACTTATGTGGCTCTGGTACCCGACACGAATAACATGATGGAAGTCTCATATCGAAGATTTATTACAGAGTCGAACACCGTAACAAAATTCTTTTTACAGTTGTTGGACCATCAGTGTTATCATAAAATATGTAATCCATACAATAGTTAATGCTTCGCCTAAAAGTTTATTTCCTATGGCTGGAAGCCGAATAGCGTGTACATATTACATCTGTACTCTTGAAACAGAATTGTGTGTGTTCCATTTGTTCCACTGCAAGATTATAAAACAGTATCAGAGTGTGCGGTAGGCATGACCCATCAATGTTTCAGACTTGTTTACGGATCCTTTCTGGTACGTTTTGCGTGTTGGTAAATTTATACGAGTCGCCATCGACATTGGCAATTGTTTGACGTGGCTGACAGCTTTGTCAGAGAGTGCGTGAGAGACTTATTGCGTATGGGGTAAATTCAGTGCTTTATGACGTTATGTAAACCTTATCAAATATTTCTAGTAGCTATTTATTTGCATTTTTTCTAAGCCTACACTACAGCACAAATTTAACTTTTTGTCAATACAGGCACACTGCGTTCCACTCCGAACTGACGTATGGCTTACTGTTCACCACATAAATTACTGAAAATCTGAGGCATACGTCATATAAAAGAACGTTCATAAAAGATAAATTTACGCCGTGCAATGACAGTTGCGGAAACTGCTAAACAAAAACGTATATTCTTGAAACTTGCTGGCTGATTTAAACAGTGCGCCAGTCTGTGATTCGAAACCGGGACCCTTGCCTTTCGGGAGTGAAGATTGGGCATTTACGATGGCCTTTGAATAGCTCGAAGTTTCACTGCAACTGTCGCCTTAACCTTTAATCTGAAACGAATATTTAATAAAGAGATTAATAGAGGAGAAAAGTCTCTCAAACTCTGCTCTTTTATGTTTCTTCCATATCCCGCATAGTTTCAAAGAGAATATCAGATGTAATATTGCGCTTTCTTTAATCCCATCAGGTGTTGGAGTGGTTGTCAATGTTCGGGGGTGCTTTTAAAGTTTCACTATCGTTGTACTATTACAGGGAAGTAACTTGGTGGACTGACACATTTTTGTGACTTTATAAATAACAGACTCAAAAAAGGAGGCGGAATCTGACTTTAAAGTTTAGCGGCGGTATAGAATGGAATAAAAGCAACACCTGAGCACAATATTACTCAAAGAAACTAGCAGATTCCGCGATTTCCCTTTTTACCAAGTACTTGCATTATGTTGACTGGATGACGGAAGACATTGTGAAGGTTCAGAGAAGGGCAGCTCGTTTTGTTTTATCACGTTACGGGGGGAAAAGTGTCACGGAAATGTTGCACGAATTGGGGTGGAAATCATTAAGAGAAAGAAATTCATTGCGGCGTGATCTGTTTGTGAAGTTTCAATCACCGACTTTTACTTCTGAATGTGAAAATATTTTGCTAGCACCCACCTACTTAGGGAGACATGACCATCCGAATAAAATAAGAGAAATCAGATCGAAAACGGAACGATTTAGGTGTTCTTTCTTCCCGCGCGCTATTAGAGAATGGAACGGTAAAGAAAAGTTATGAATGTGGTTAATGAACCCTCTGCCAGGCACTCAAATGTGATTTGCAGAGTATCTATGTAGATGTAGATGTAGCAGATGAGGCTGTAAAACTCTTGCTGAATTGTGTAAAATGATGCTTGGTTTGCTTAGAGCGGATTGTATTAACTGAATGACCGTGAAAAAAGAATATATCTTTTGTGACGAAAGACTGTTTAAATCGATAGGATTTCGTTTAATACCGAAGATTTTCTTGCAGGCATTACCATCAAGTCACGTTCATAAAAGTTACATATAATGGCATATAGAAGTTTCTAGTAAATTACAGACACAGTTCCAAGAATGGCTCCAAGCATCATGTTACCTAATCAAGATTATTGCTGGAAAAATAGAAACACTATATGAATCATAAAAAGGTGGGTAATTTTAAAGAAGTAAAAGGTTTTAATTGTACCAACTACATTTCCATCATATTTAAAGAGAAAAACGAACACACATTTGGTAGTGAGTAAGTCCCTGACGTACGTCTAAGCGAAGGGTAAAACAAAATGTTTGTTGAACTTATGGGACTTAACTACGGGGTCATCAGTCCCTAAGCTTACAAACTACTCACGAACTAGCTAAGACTAAGGACGGCACAAATATCCATGCCCTAGTGGGGATTCGAACCCCCGACCGTAGTGGCCGTGCAGACCGTGACTGGAGCGCCTCAATCCCGTCGGCCACCGCGGCCGGCAGGATAATACATAAAAGACGAAGTGCACAACTGCGTTCTCGGCAGCTCGTAAAAGATAGATGAACATCAAAAATATATGAACAACGTAATCAGCTGTCAGAGAAAGCCGTGGTCAGCGAGAAGCATCGTAAATAAATTATTTATCGCATGAAAATTTTTAATGTAATACTACACAGAGATAAAACGGCTATTTCACACTTTGTCTCTGTTATGTGTTCCCGCCTTTCACATGATGATCAATAATGATGATGTTTGGGGGCGGTGGGGCGGGAGGTGAGGGGCGCACAACAGCGAGGTTTTTAAGCACCCGGGCATAATGTTTCCGAGACGAGTTTCAGTAGTGTAAAATATGAGTATATCAAGGATGAAATGCGAAGTATAATAAATTGAAACGATAGAAACATACACCCTGAAACAAGCGAAGTAAAAACCTGTGTCCCAATATTGGAGCTTTGACTAAAAAGAAGAACGTGACTGACTCTAGGATCATCCCCCTACACTTCAATGAAGAGACTGGAAATTTAAAGGAATCTTAAAACTTTCCTGACACTCACTTCGTCATCACATAAAATAGGGGATAAATCACCACAAAGGTTCGCCTCCATCCTCTGTGTATGGTGCAAATTATACAGTAATATACAAGAAAGCCCATTGTATAACCGCTTCCAGGAAGGCTAGGTTATCAAAGGTGGATACTTCATGAACCCACACTGAAAGCGACTAAGACGCTGCATGGACTCGAACAACCAGACAAGACGGCGGTTGATCATCCGCTTAAAGGTCTTTCCCAAAGAGCTAGAGAGGGCAATGCTAGGAATGCTACCCGGTCTCGTGCGGTACTTCCCTCGTTGGAACGAAAATCGCTTCAAGCCATGAGCCGGGGAATTAGCCTGATGCCCAATAACATTAAAAAGTGAGAGGAGGATTTCTTTGTTCCGTTCTCTAAGCTGCATTAAGGGGAGACGGAAGGCAACTGGGCTAAAAAAATGCGATTTTTAGATTTTAGCGTATTTTAAATGCTTGATATTTCCTGCGTGAAACAGTTTTTGTTTTATATATATCCGACAATTTTTCGTGAGTTATGATGGTTTTTCTGACGCTCTCTGCAATCTGACTACGCCTTGCCTTTCGCGCCATGCGGAGAAAATGCACACAGCATTCGTTTACTCCTTGTATATTAATTCATGATTCTATTGTTTTATCGCTTCAATGTTTCCTTCCCTATATCTACTATCGATACTTTTGTTCCGATCGTGTTTGTTATTGTTTTCGAGCATTATTGGTTGAACTTGAAGAAGATTTATAGAATTATTATGGCTTGGCCATAAGAAGAAATGTAGAGAATTCAGAAAACATGAAAAAAGCTGTATGGGTTATCTATTTGCATAAGGTATCCACAAATGAAAATCCTGTGCACTCTCTTTGCCCAAATGGTCCTGACTCCTAACACTTGGTGCAAGTACAGCAGAAGTGACACATATGACCACAAATATTCTTTAGATGCAGCAGTAATGAATGAAATTAAACCTATATTTAGAGACCTTTGTAAAAATACATTGTTGAGGAAATGTCTTCAAGGGAAAACCTAAAATTTAAATGAATGTGTAAATTCTGTCATTATGATGATATTTTATGCTTCAATTATAGTGTAACTAGAAAATTGGATGTTTTGGAATTATTTGGCATACAATCTAGAGGAAATACTGCAGAGTCCTTGAAGCAAAGAGATAAAGAGAGAATCCGCAAAGTCGATATTGCTAATTTAAAATGCACAACAGAAGCTAGACAGAAAAGAAGAGGGACCAAGAGAAGTTAAGATCAGTATGATTCAGATGATGCTCAACATGGTGCAGGAAAATATTAGTGGTAAGTAATTCTCATCAATAACTGTACTGGAATTGCAGTATTAAACTTTAAATTGATTTTTATTTGATAAACTAATGGGGTTAGAAAGATGAAATTTGGGCTTTTTGTACTGAAGATGGTAATAAATCATTACAAGGAAATTGAGAACTACAAAACAATTATCACTGTTTTATAATAATTAATGTACTAAAGAAGTTAAATTTTACTTTTCTTCAAAACCACTGGAGTTATTATGTTCATTTTACTTGAAAATTCATACATATTTGTTATATATATGCAGTAAAAATTTCGTTGTTTTATCAGTTATAGTTCCTTTGAAAAGTGTACCTATTCAAAGGGTAAAATAGCATTGGCAGAATAGGGATAAAAATTGCCTTCCGTCGTCCCTTAACACTCTATAATGTATCCTATCATGTCCAGAGCACGTATCACGAGCTGCAGACAAGGCAGAATTTATCACCCACAGATAAAAGGGGCACTTGTATTCTTCTGCAGTGGCGGATCTGAAGTCCAAACTGCCCCGCTGCAAAGCATGATCCTTCTGGGCAGTGGAAGTTACAGTGGCGAAATACTACGCGACAGTCTCCGCAAAATCTCTTGGATCGGTAATGAGAGTGTCATTCGTCATTACAGCGGCTACTGGGCATCGTACTGAAGAAGGGTGTGTGGAGAGAGAGACATCTGACATCTAATGAAGAGACGATCATTTATCAAATGGAGAGGGGTTTTCTCATTTAATGAAGAAACCTAAATGCTTTGCTAAATATTGAACTCTTAACAACAACCGTCAATGCATTGCCCTATTGTCAGGATGTGAAGTTTTAACTGAAAATTAACATTTTATTATCAGGATAGCATTTACAAGGAATCTTATAAACATGTGGGATGTGGTATCTTTTCCTTGGCTCGGGTATGAGGCGTAAATGAAACAGCATAAACACAAAATACATTATTATTAAACAGTTAAACCATACATTAGTCTTACTGTGAACAAGCGGCTCGGCGAGTGTCGGTGGCTGTAAGGCCTGCGGCGGCGAAGAGGCGCTTCGCAGCGTCCGCTGTGGTTCTCCGGTTACGCTCGCGGCGTATCTCTCTGCCCGCTGACCAGTAGAGCAGCGCTTGCCGTAAACTAGCACTGTGCGTTAAAAGGCCGTAAAATCTGCGGAATTACCTCGTGGCGGTGCGGTGTGATTTTTCCATCTTCTACAAGTCTTGTGCTACGACCAGAGGTAGCGGTGCGGCGTAGAGATTTTGCGCCCTTGACCTGGAGTCGAACCAACGGTCTTCAGGTAGCACGTTTTCGATTGACAGAAACTTTCACCAAGATCACAGATGTTACCTTCCATCTTCTATATTCGACTCCGTCACTGCCTGGAGTCGAACCAGAGGTCTTCAGGCTGCACGTCTTCGATTGAAAGAACCTTTCACAAAGATAACAGATGGCATTCACGACCAGACCGCATCATGTCGTTCTGGCTAGTCAATCTGGATGAGCTGTTGTCCTTGATATCCTTCCGAACGCTGTTACTGGCGACCTTCCATCTGCCACTGCCGGTGGCTGATCATGACTAAAACCGACTCGTGCTATTGCTGCCGCAAATGACGCCGCTACTGGCAGTCTGATGTTAGGAACACCATGACTCTGTGAGCATCAATCTGTCTGTCTCTCACTCTCTGTCGTCGTCTTCTCGTCCGTGGTATTTATTTGACGCACCTGGCTGGAGGTGATCTTTGGGGCTCGTTGTCTGCTATCACGTTGTACAGTTTCTAGAAAATGAAAAAAAAAAAAAAATTAAAATAAAAACACGACTTTTGGATACCAAAGAAACGAATTGTGGGGATGGTCACTTCGATACTTTCTCTTCATTACAAATCTTCGAAATTTTTACCATATGTTCTTATGATGAAATTCTCGAGGCCGTTTTTCAATTATTTCGATATCGTTATCCGTTACCGAGATCCAGAGGTTGAAACATATCATACTTTTGCACAAAATCACAAAACCCGATTTTTAGCCGTTTAGGCATCTTGAATCGAAATATCTAAATAACTAACCATAGAAAATTGTTCAGATATTTACAACACATCCCTTAGACATTTATCTATAAAGTTTAAATGCCCAAATGTTTGTATAGCTTATGAGACTTAACTACGGGGTCATCAGTCCATAAACTTACAAACTACTTATGAACTAGCTACCACTAAGACAGCAAAAATATCGATGCCCGAGGGGGGGATTCGAACCCCCGACCGTAGTGGCCGTACAGACCGTGACTGGAGCGCCTTAGTCCCCTCGGCCACCGCGCCCGGCATTTATCTATACACGGCATTTTTCAGTTTTCGTAAATCTTAGTCCGTTAGCATGATACGGCCGAAAAACCGTGATATTTTCCCAGCAAAAGTGCCCATTGTGCTGAAAGACGGTGTTCGACAAGCTCTGAAACTTACCATGCAATTTGAAAAAGCTACCCGTCGAAAAAAAATTGATTTTTGTACATCTTAAAGATTGAAAACTTCGGTCGATGAAGGGGTAATTTTTTTAGTTTATTTTACAGTTAATATGTGGCATCCGGTTTAGTGAACTTTTGCAACATATTTTAAAGAGTTTGCAGAGGTAAAAACACATTGCGTAGACTTCTCGTATGGTTAATTTTAGGTTACATATAGCTGCGCATGAAATGTAGATGAGATATCGAAATTTTATTTAAAGTTTGGAAGAGAATGATATGTAGTTCTTGAAATATAGGTTCGTAAATGATTGCACACTACAGTAATAGGTTCGAAAACGCTATTTCTGATTGTGAAGTAATGTATCTTGAGGAATAGGAAATGATTAAAACGTTATTTGTATGTTGTTTAGGTATTTATCTGAAAAACCCGTTTCCCGTTTTTGGAAATGTGTATCCGTTAACGCGATACGCTACAAAAATCATAATTTTTGGTATGCAACTGCGTGCATTGGCAAATCTACACGTCTATTCATGGCAATTTTTACGATGCGTCCTAATATTATAATTCCGGAAAGCTATGAAAGTTTTTCCGATAATGCTATCCATTACCGAGATCTGTAGATTCCAGTTACCGAACATAGCCCTGGCAAATATGTATGTAATATCCGGTCAGAGGTGTAAGTATGGTTTTAGCTAACGTAGCGATCGTACAGCAAGGGTTCTTGGTATGGAGGTCACGAACCTGTGTTTCTAGTCGTCGTTTATTCATCAACAACTTTTATGAAAGTTACAAATCATTGTAAATTTTTATTTGTAATCTGTAGTCACAGATCGCTGTACAGTGTGTGTATGACAAAATATTTACACTGCACGGGTATACCCGTCACATATTTCCGTAAATCGTGTCTGTGACGCAACATTCTGCAGTTACGACGTTACACTCGTTTCATATTGGCGTTGTTAGAAAATGTTACATAACAATAAAATACATGTAATCCCTTGATATCTCATCAACGAATCGTCCGACGTCGATCACTGGCCACTAACGCGCCAACAGAATGTACTTCTTCGCCAGAAACGCTGGGACGACCTACGCGAAGCATGTTTGCCACACTTTGCCGACATTCGTTGAGGGCTTTTACCCAACGTACAAATGTTCTAATGGCAGTGCCGATTCCCCGTATGCTTCTTGAAGACACTGATGACGCTGTATTGCCATAAAACGTCGGCCAATCTTGATCCAACCCCGTTGTTCCTGTTTTGAAAACATAGAGACACCGTTACGTTAGACCGCTCGCTCACAAGTGACTGTCTTTCCCTCGACTGTGTGCATGCCGGTGACATGGGACGGGCGAGTCCATTTGCTCGGAGGTACGTCAACAATGTGTGGTATCAGCGACAGTAGCAAATATCATCGCATAGTGTCTCCACAGTAGTGTTTCCCTTCTCGTACATTGGAGTCAGTAAACGTCCATGGGTTACGCTACTGGTAAGTTTCAACTATCGGTTACGTTTATTGTGATACTATACAAATATCCGAAAAGTAGGTTTCTCATGGTATTAGTAAGTTTCCGATCTCTAGTGACCTCCTACAGTTTTGTTACCAACAGAAATAGGGACACATCCGACCAACCCACACTTTGCCAGCCGTCTGGGATTGAACCGATGTCATCGCGAGTCCAGGAGACATGGTGCGGGGCATGTCACGCTGTTACCGAATCCAATCGAGTTGGTCGTCTCCAGACATAGACCACTAATTCCAAGTTGGACACCAAAGTCCTAACGGATACGTTCGAAGTGTGTTCCGCATGTAGCTCTACGTAAACGCCGCTTCTGTCATTAAGCTATGGACCATTGGGTTGCCCGTCATGACAGAAAAGGCCGGAAATTTGGTTATGTTGGCAAAATTTATTCTCGTAGTGCGCCCCTAATCACAATGCAAACCTAATTACATGGAGCCTCAAGGAGGCTGACCTGGGAGCCCTCCGCCACCACGGCTTCCCCCTCCATACCTACCAGCTACACTGTGCACGCTGCCAACTTAAAAACATGAAAATCTTTGAGATGCCTCACACGGAATCGCCTATGCAAGATTAGTGTGTAAGGGTTTTTTCCTTAGATAATTTCTTATTTAATTTCTGTAATGGCTTACAATATTACTAACAACTTTTATTGCATAACATTTGCCGGATACTTTAAGGTAACTTCCCTGTGAGCGCCTGGAAAAATGCGACAAATTTTCAAAACTTTTACACAGCTGTAACTTAAAACTCTTAACTCATAATAGAATAAAATTGCTGGACAATGTTTCATATCTCTTTTCGAACAATTTGATATATAGGTAGTTTCTCTAATTCACATATTGAATATTTTAGAATTATTTTTGTGAAGGCCTGTAAATGAGTTTCTTTCTTTGCCAGTTCATACGTCGACTCTATGCACTGACTAACCGTCTTACTTAGATACTTGAAACTTTAGGTACTGTACATATAAGGAACATGTGTATCTAGAACGTAGACTACAATTATGTAATTTGATTCACAAATTTCAATTCTAGATATATTTACATTTCACGTTCAAAACAAATGCTACATTTTTATAATTAATCAGTAGATATTTTTGCATCTGTTGATAGTAGGTTAGTGTCTGTAGTCTACTTTTCTCCAAATAGTATCCCCAAACAATCCTAAAAAATTTCAGATCTCTAGCTCAAATAGTTTATTTTAGAATAAAATAAATATGCCATAAAATGTATTTGTCAGGAAATCATATGTAAAGTATATTTTTCATCTATAACTCACTTCTGTTTGTCCTAATGCATTCCAGGTCCATATTCTTCTTGGTTTGTATGTTCCTCGTCTTCTCTCTTTCTTGTCTTGCTTCTCCTTCTTGTCCTGGCTTCTTTAGTTGCCTTAAGAACCACCTTTCCAGCTTCGACCACTCTCAACTTACCAGTTACCACCAATGTTGTTTCATATTGAACCCAGAAGATATTCCTATCAACTCTAAACTTCACATCTGCTTACTGACCCATCATTAAAACAAATTACAGCCTCTAATACACCTAATCTCATGGCGATGAACCCAACAAACACTGTTTTTCGCAGGCGATTCCATATCAAATGGTTGAAGAATTCGTTCACGTTTTGTGTTTTTCCATGCAAGCATCGTGACAAGAGGTTTTCGTCACTTGGGTCCTTTATATGGGCTTAATTCCCTCCAAACGGTTGGGAGTTGTGGTGTACATAAGCATGACCATTTTCGTATGCGTTTTTGTACCTAAACCATGAGCCTACACCAGTGTCAAGAAACGGATGCTGTGGATTGTCATCAGTAGATGTTTCATGGAAGAAGGTAGCCCAAGCTTACGTTTTCTAGACCCAAAACCATTTTAGCACACATAATAACTTCCGATGAAGTAAAGGTAGCACAAAATCAAACTACGGAAACGTTAATAAACAAAACAATACTCGATAACCAAAGATATACAAGAGAAAACATAAGAAAACCGAAATGTGTCTTCCAACAGCGCCGCCAACTTGAAAAACAATTGTTCTTATGTTTTTTGGAGGAAAGTCTAATGACAACAATTGACGTGTGAGAGTAGCAGGAAAACGGACATGGCTGCAAACAGAGTGATCTTTGAATTGATATTCAAACAACTTCCCATAGACCAATCTAAATGTTTTAACCACAATTGTGTAAACTTTAATTTAAGATGAAAAACCAACTATCGATTTTTAAGATGATTCACGAGCAAGTTACCTTAACCCAGATTCAAGCTCCCTCTTGTTAATTTATTCTGCTTTGATACAAAAGGCATCGTACTTCTAAACTAAGACGTCCCAACGTCACGGCTACACACCTCACCTACTTAAAATGTTCTAAATGCAATCAGGTCTCTGTTATTAAAATTTTCCATTCCTTTAACAGTATCAGACTGTACAGTACTAGAGCAATACTTATCCATCCATTGCCATGACCTGCTGCAGACGATTTAGTTTATGTAAAATTGAAAACTCCTGAACAAAACAGAAAACTATCCCTGAAGGAAAGCTTGAGCTCCAAGACCAAAACACTTAATAATTTCTACATCTAGTGCCTGATAAACAACAAAGCGCGAACGCCTAAATGTCCTCCTATAACGGAGCATGCTCTGTGTGTGGTCTTCGATGCTGTTGCACGCGCTTTCATGACAACTGACGTCGTATTACTGATGACACCACTTAAATGGCGCGCACCTTAACTAAACGCAACATAGTGTGAATAACACAATTACAGCAAGAAACTTCAACGTGGTGTAGAAGGCAAGCAACTTGAGAGAAAAAACTAATGCCCGGGAACACCATTCAACGACGCTTCTGGCAATCCAAGTTACAGGCTGCGGCCGTCAGAGGAGGGTGGAGGGTTAGAAGGGGATCGAGTCCCCAGTAAGATATTTTGCCCTTCGGTTAGATGGTTTAAGTACACTACTGGTCATTAAAATTGCTACACCAAGAAGAAATGCAGTTCATAAACAGGTATTCCCTGGACAAATATTATACTAGAACTGATATGTGATTACATTTTCACGCAATTTGGGTGCATAACTCCTGAGAAATCAGTACCCAGAACAACCACCTCTGTCCGTAATAACAGCCTTGCTACGCCTGGGCATTGAGTCGAACAGAGCTTGGTTGGCGTGTACAGGTACAGATGCCCATGCACCTTCTACACGATACCGCTGTTCATCAACAGTAGTGTCTGACGTATTGTGACGAGCCAGTTGCTTGACCACCGATGACCAGAAATTTTTAGTTGGTGACAGATCTGGAGGATGTGCTGGCCAGCGCAGTAGACGAACATTTTCCGTATCCGGAAAGGCCCGTACAGCACCTGTAACATGCATTATCCCGCTGTAATGTTTCGCAGAGATCGAATGAAAGAAAGAGCTACGGGTCGTAAGACATCTGAAATGTAACGGCCACTGTTCGAAGTGCCGTCGATGGGAACAATAGGTGACTGAGACGTGTAACCAAGGCACCCCATACCATCATATGTTCAAATGTTTGTATAGTTTATGGGACTTAACTACGGGGTCATCAGTCCCTAAACTTACAAACTACTTATGAACCAGCTAACACTAAGGACGGCACAAATATCAATGCCCGAGGGGGGATTTGAACCCCCGACCGTAGTGGCCGTGCAGACCGTGACTGAAGCGCCTCAGTCTCCTCGGCCACCGTGGCCGGCCCCATACCATTATGCCGGGTGATACGCCAGTATGGCGATGACGAATACACGATTCTAATGTGCGTTCACCGCAATGTCGCCAAACACGATGCGACTATCATGATGTTGTAAACAGAACCAGGATTCATCCGAAAAAATGACGTTTTGCCATTCGTGCACCCAGGTTCGTCGTTGCGTACAGAATCGCAGGTGCTCATGTCGGTGGTGCAGCTTCAAGGGTAACCGCAGCCATGGTCTCCGAGCTGATACTCCATGCTGCTGCAGACGTCGTCGAACTGTTCGTGCAGATAGTTGTCTAGCAAACGTCCCCATCTGTTGACTCAGGGATCTAGACGTGGCTGCACAATCCGTTACAGCCATGCGAATAAGATGTCTGTCATCTCGACAGCTAGTGATACGAGGCCGTTGGGATTCTGCACGACGTTCCGTATTGCCCTCCTTAACCCACCTATTCCATTTTCTGCTAACAGTCATTGGATCGCGACCAACGCGATCAGCAATGTCGCGATACGATAAATCGCCATCGCGATAGGCTACAATCCGACCTTTATCAAAGTCGGAAACGTGATGGTACGCTTTTCTCCTCCTTACACGAGGCATCACAACAACGTTTCACCAGGAAACGCCCACCAATTGCTATTTGTGTGTGAGAAATCGGTTGGAAACTTTCCTCATGTCAGCACGTTGTGTCGCCACATGCACCAACCTTTTGTGAATGTTCTGAAAAGCTAATAATTTGCACAGCATCTTCTTCTTGTCGGTTAAATTTTGTGTCTGTAGCACGTCATCTTTGTGCTGTAGCAATTTTAATGGCCAAGAGTGTGGTTTGTAAGTTACGGAGTAATAACCCAGCAGTTGAGTCCGATAGATTTACAAACATTTGAATATTTACAGGCATCGGCGCTTACCGCTAGACGTGTCTACACCCCTTAGAAGTATGTTGGTGCAGTTCTGTAATTCTGAAATATTCAGACATAAGGAACACACCCGTCTTAGTATTGGACGTCCACTTACTGTCGGAAATACGATCACGAAAAAATTTAGTGAGATATTAAAAAAAAAAAAAAAATTATTGACATGTGATGGAATCGCGCAGCGAAGCCACATTGCGCGAATGTCGCTTCACCCTGTGTAGTGCAGATTCAACAGGTGAGGAATAATCAACGTAATACGAGGTATGTCCACAATGTAAGTTTCGTTTGGTTATGTAGTATGTAGAACAGACGTGTACAAAAAAATTCAAGTACAAAAATCTACAACTGTTTAACTACTTTTCTACATACCTTCCGAACTTTTGTAGGCACTTGTCATAGCGTGTCTCGAGTTTTTGTATGCCTTCTACATAGAAGATTGCCTCCTACGTATTCAACCATGTGGTAAAGTTCTTTCAGCTCCTAATAGTGAAATTAGCGGAACTTTCATTGGAATGACAGTAATTGCAAACTTACTGTTGTGCTTAATCTTCTCTTCAATTGCGTAAACCAGTTAATCAGTAACCACAGACGGGCATCCACTTCATTAGTCATGGTACACTTGATCACGTCTTTCATTGAACTGTCTAAACCATCTTTAACTATGTAATCAATCACAGCACTTTGTCCGTAAACCTCGCAGATTTCCCGAATAATTTCCTTTGGTTTAACTATGTTTGCATTTAGAAAACTAATTACAGATACTATTTCACACGCGGCGACATTTTCAATAACGGCTGCCATTATAAAGAAACAATACAAAACACACTCAGCAGCAGCGATCTGAAAATGGCGGACATGTCTTCTCGTTAGAGTCAGAGTAACTGCCGCGCATGCTCGGACCTGCAATCGTAGCGCTGCCGCGCATACAAATAGAAATGGAACTTACTTTGTGGACGACCGTCGTACATTACAATGAATCATTCAGAAATCTACCCCGTGGGTGATAAATACCGATTACTAATTTTGCTATATCTGTGGAGAGTTAATTCTGAAAAAGTATAAACATAAAATACAATAATGTAAATGCAAAGAAGGCGACAGTATTCGCGAAACAACTTGCCTAATCCTGATGCTGACTACACAACTTCACTGTAACTTAAAACAGCATATACTGCAGGGGGATAAAGAGCTACCAATATGCTGTGGTTTGCCGTGTAGTCAAAGAACTATCCGAGAATAGCTATACGGATTTAGATAATATGGGTACGTATATGGATGAAACCGTGTGACTTATAATTGAAACATACTGTAAAATCGACCATTTATAAACGGACATAGATGAGACATTGTTAACTGATGGGCATAGCGTAGCAAATCTATTGAACAAGTACTTTATATCTGTTACTGATAGTATAGGATTGTCTTGGTCAGTAAATAATGCCCTTGAATATTAGAAACTAGCATTTACAAATAACTTCACATACATGAATATGCCACTCACTTCACCACAAGAAAGTGTGTTTTTGGGAACTTAGCAAAATTTTAAGTTATTTGTGCAACCAGTCTATTATACCTGGAACATTTCCTGATTGGCTAAAATATGCGGATATTAAACCACTATTCAAGAAGGGGGATAAAGAGATACCATCAAACTGTAGACCGATTTCACTTTTGCCAGCATTCTCAAAAATTCTAGAAAAGGTAATGTACAAGCAGCTTCTCAAACACCTGACCACGAATGACATATTGTCCAAAACACAGTTTGGGTTTCTGAAAGGTTCCGATATCGGAAAGGATATTTACACGTACAGTGGGAATGTACTTAATTCATTAGATAATAAATTCCATGCAGCAGGTATTTTCTCTGATTGGTCAAAGGCATTTGATTGTGTGAACCATAACATCCTTTTAAGTAAATTAGAATTATATGGAGTCACGGAAAATGCTGCAAAATGGTACATGTAGTACCTCACTAACAGGAAACAACGGGTGTCAATGCAAGTGACTAGTGAATTAAGCCTACAGTCATCATCGGATTGGCAAGAAATTACATGTGGTGTCCCACAAGGATCCATATTAGCGCCATTGCTTTTTCGTGTCTTCAGTTACACTACCATAAGCAGAGTTCGTTTTGTTTGCAGATGATACAAGTATTGCAATAAAATGTATGTCAAGCATAGTTATAGAACGGTCTGCTAATTATATTTTCATGAACATTACTAAATGGTTTAAATCCAACTCATTGTCATTAAACTTTGAAAAGACTCACTACATGCAGTTCAGAACATGTAAGAGATTTCCTGCCAGCAAATGCATTAAGTATGAATAAGAGCAGATAGATGAAGTTGACAGTATTAAATTCCTGGGATTACAGCTTGATAATAAATTTAGTTGAAAGGAGCACACCACAGAACTGCAGAAACGACTCAACAAATCTGTATTTTCAGTACGAGTGTTATCAGACATGGGAGACATAAAAATAACAATTCTTGCATACTTTGCTTACTTTCATTCCACAATGTCATATGGTATAATGTTTTGCGGTAACTCTTCAAGTCAGTCAAAAGTCTTCAGAGTCCAAAAGCGTGTAATACGTATTATTTGTGGAGTAAATTAATGGACGTCCTATAGAGGTCTCTTCAAAGAACTGATAAAAATTAACTACTGCGTCTCAGTATATTTATTCCTTCATGAAATTTGTCATAAATAATACATCTCTTTTCCCAACAAACCATCATGTATAAAAAAATTTAGCTACAAATAAAGATAAGTTTAACAGTAACCGAAAGCCTTTATAGGTGCCAACTCCTTCTACTCCATTAGTGAATTTCTAAATTGTACCAAATGATGCATGTATCGGTACTCATACTATGTTAGTATTATTATATTTTCAGCTAACAAAACTATAAAACTGTATGCATCTGTATTTATATTATTAGTATTGTCTATTTTTCATCTATTATTTAGCTTGTAAATTTTGTTTCTTGACATGTTCCACATCCACGAGGATCTCCTCAACTTGGATCTACGGAACGAAAAACTAATCCAATCCCACTCTGTTCATGGTCTCCAAATTACAATTAAAAAAAAAAAGTAAGCAGAGGCAGTTAATGTGCCGCGGTAGAATGGCCGTACTTTCAGAGGCGCCTGTCGGAATTTCGAGTCCTCCTTGGGACATGGATGTGTGTTTGTTTAAGGTTAGGTTAGTTTAAGTTAGTTTCATTAGTTTTTGAGCCTAGGGACTGATGGCCATAGCAGTTTGGACCAATACGTTTACTAACATTTGAACATTTTTCCGTTAAATTTCTTGTACTTACCATGAAAATGCAGAAAAACCAACATAAACTTGCATTTGACAGAAAACCACAACAGACACTACTCTGAATTAGACAGAGCCAATGGATGAGTGCAACGCAATTCAGTCAATATAGTTGGTAGACGCACATAAAAAGGTACGAAAATGATTGCAACATTGCAAGTATTTCACCTTCCGATCTTCGGAACACACCCTCGAAGTAGCGAAAAACGTGGGGAGAGAAGTTCCCTTCAGGTACTTTTACGTCTGCCGATTCGCCTAATACTGGCTGTTTGACTGAAGAAGTAAAAATCTTTAGCGAGGTTAGTCACGAAAACTAACGTAGTCAATCGCTGCAATACCTAGAAGAAAACGTTTTCTTGTTGAACTGGTGGTGCGTTAGTGGTAATATTCGTAAATTAAATAACTACGTAAGTAGACATTCATATCTGCCTCTTATTAGACTTGAAGAACACAGAACAAGTGGATTAACATCTATAGCATATTTGGGATCAGAAAAGATTAACCGAGCGATGATTCTGCAAGATCTTCTTCTTCCATGTCCGAACATGTAATTACGTCAACAGATCCTAAAAGTAGATCATACAAGATGAACCTGTCAACGGGCGCTGAATGACACAGTCTAGAGTGGTGCAAGAAATACTTAAAGAATGGTTTTTTTTTGTTTATCTTATGTGTTGACACACAATAGTGTGTCCGAAAATAAGTCAAAGGTCTAACGCTAAACCTTGGGCTCGGTCTTGCAGCTACACACTAGAGTAGTGGTCAGAAAAGTTCCCTGACCTGCGCTCTGTGTTCAAATTAAAACTGTTTTTATATTGTCGTAAAACAACGTGATTTGAGTGACATCAATATTTTTGTCAGGTAGAGGCATAGAATAAAGTTATTGATTGAAGAAGTAAGTATTCCAAATCCTTTACAAATAAAATATGTCGTCACAAATCTTGTACACCATTAAGTGCCTAACTGATAAAAGTAATTAATAACTGTGATATTTTACTAAAATTGTCAAGACAACCAATTCCTTCCACAAACATATTTATGATAAACACATTCGCGAATATCAAGGGGAAGCACATGTGCCACAGCCACGAGTTTTATTTAATGGTGGTGATGTTTCAAAAGCGTTTCATTATTTTAAATGAATCGTAATATAAAAAAATAAACTGACAGGTAGTGTGAAATTCAGTTAATTACACATTTTTTGTATGAAAATTGGTAGCAAAAAGAAAAAAAATGACGTTGCTGAATAGCTTGCGATCCGGCGGTGATTTCGATGCAAGCCAACCATATCAAAGCATTTTTTCGAACGTTGCAGCTGTAATTGTGTATTTTATTAACTGCAATGTTTCTACTCGTGATTATTGTTTCTTGTGCGATGAGAACTGGGCATTTCTGTAACGCACGGAAGTAATTATTCACCTGTCAGTTAATTTGCATATTTCATAGTTCATTTTATTAATTTTGGCGGAGTTATTTTCAATGAACGCGACAAAAGTCCCTTCATAGGCGATCAGGTCATCGTGCAATTAAGATTTCATCGAAGGACAGGTTTAAACAAGTTAATTTTGTCTTCATGTCAGTGCCATACATTGACATAAGACAACACATTTTGGTGGAACATGTCTTTGCTTGTGCTATTCACATCACAAAAGATTCTATCACGATTAAAATCTTTCTTCAAAAACTTGAGTAAGGTACACAAGCCTTTCACGCGCAAAAATTTGATTTTAAGAAGAAGGGGCTCGAGGATATGAAAAATATCAAAGCGAGAGTGGACGTCAAGCCTACGTTGAACCCTAACAGAGTGAGAACCTGCAACCACATAAAAAGTGAAGACAGTGCATCGCGGTTATTTAACTATGGAATTTTCATCGGTCTTCTTACAGGAGAGCTTTCGTCGGAGTTAGCTGCAGGAAGTAAGTTTGCAGTGTATAATTTATATGTAGGTGTGTGCGTGCGCTAGAGTGGGGAACTGCTACAAAATCGCGGAAGAATTAGCAGATATCAACGGCATGAGAACGTGAAAGACATTAGAAGACACAAAGTGCATATTCACAGTATATGCGTGTAACAGAAAACAGTTTCATACTTTCCATGCGTAAGACATTCGGAAATAGTCACCGATTCGAATCCCCTAGAGGGGACTGCCAAGGAGGAGATGACTATCAGAAAAATATTGATTACACAAGGAATTGGTTAATTTTACTTGTCGGAATAGTGAATGTCGGAAGTATGAACATGGTAGGAAAGCTAAAAAGGCTGGCAACGGAATTATAGAGTCGCAATCTATATAAATTGGTGGTTAGTTATGATCAGGAGTGATGCACTATTTGAACAGCAGCGGAAGACGGAATAAAGTGAATAGTATTCATTACGTATGGTTTAGTGGTACTCAAAGTGAACAACTGTGAAATGTTCATGAAGGAGATTTTTCGACTGCAAACCATTATGGATAATGGTAGTTCAGGTATACATGTCGACGTCATAAAGAGAAAATGGAGAGGTGCAGAAAATATATCAATATATAGAAAAGGTGTTACATTATGCAAAGAGAGTCAATATTTAATAACATTGGGGCTTGGAACGTGGTTGTAGGTGAAGGAATGGAAGCGTTGTGGCAGAATACGAGCTGTGCAGTGGGAATGATATAGCAGAAAGTCTATATGAAGTTCCACAAATAAATTTCAGATGGTTGTTTCTGATGGTAACAGCAAATACACTGTTCAAGAATTGCAAGCGAAAAAGGTGTACTCGGAAAAACACCTGATGATACGGAAAAGCTTTAGCTGTATTAAATCAAAGTCAGACTGATATTTCAAAATCAGATATTAGATTGTAAAGGAGAGCAGATATAGACTCAGATCAGGATTTAGTAAGACTAAGAGAATCGCTAGAAATACCCAATGTGGAAGGAAAGTACTGAGGAATGATAAGACGCGTTAGAAGGTTCGCTGAAGCTGTACCTACTGTGAAAAGAAAGTCTACATGAGGTAGTTCTCAATGATAATATTTTCAGAAGGAAGATTATGTCGGGAAATACATGTTAAAAGAAACAGTAGTTTCGTTGACCGACGAAAGAAGAAAGTACAAAAATTTTCAGGTCACTTCTGAATGAAGTAAATAGGAACAGTAAAGAAACCACAGCGAAATGCCTGCATGAAAGATGTGAAGAAATCAAGACTGAAATCAGACACGGAAGGATTGATACAATAAAAAGGTAAAGCCAAAAGTACCTGACGTAGAATTAAAAGCTAGTATTATAGGAAATACACTACTAGAGGAGAGATATTGTTCCTTTGAAGATATCTATGTAAAGTAAGGCTTGTACGATGACGAGCTAGAAGAAGAAATAGGAGTTTAGGTAGGAGAAACAGAGCCGCGCAGAATGGCCGTGTTGTGGAAGGCGTCATGACACAGAGTGGGCAGCATATCCCGCTGGAGGTTGGAGTCCTCACTCGGGCATCGGTGTGTGTAGTCCTTAGAGTAGATTGGGTTGTGTAGTTTGTAACTCTAGGATCTGATGACTGTAAAAGATTAGTCCAATATGGTTACAAACTTTTTGACATATTTGGAGATATAACGGATCAAGTATTATAGAAAGGACTTGAAGGCGTTCTGGAAGACTTGAAATCAAATTAGGCATATGTGATATTCAATTGTAATTTTTAAAATCATTTGAAAGGATTGGCAACGAACGACTCTTCTAGTTGGTAAGTAATATACATGAGACTGGTGGTGTATAATCAGACATATTCAACTGCGAATATAACAAGAAAAAATGTTCAAATGTTTGTATAGTCTATGGGACTTAACTACGGGGTCATCAGTCCCTAAACTTACAAACTACTTATGAACTACCTACGAACTAGGACGGCACAAATATCCATGCCCGAGGGGGGATTCGAACCCCCGGCCGTAGTGGCCGTGCTGACCGTGACTGGAGCGCCTCAGTCACCTCGGCCACCGCGGCCGGCATATAACAAGAGCACATAAATGTTCCGAAATGAGTTTAGCAGCTCATGCACCCATGTAGCTGACGATAAGGACAAACAGTCTTGTCCTCTAGCTACATTTCCACTTCATTGATGAGAAATAGCAAAGGAATCGTTCAAAGTGGAGGGGATCGTGTGTACTGGTGACAGGAAATTTAAATGAGTATAATTTCGTCTTGGTTCGTTAATTGTGAAGTTTCTCTGTTTCTGCATGTCTATGGAAAGTAGCTTTTGAGAATATTTTTATTATAGTATAGCAGAATGCTGCTGTTTACGATCTTTATTAAGATATATATAATTAAGCTATAAACTTATTTCGGCACCAACGTCATTTTCAAGCAATTTGCAATAAACCATGAAATGCCATTAGGGAATTCGTACAATATACTTGTTAATTTCATTACATTCTTATTAATATTTATGTCCATAAATCTTCTTTGACTAAATTGCTGTCAAATATGTGTGTTTAATAATGTAGCTAGATTAATTGATATTTATGCAAAATTAGACGTTCTTTCATTATAGTCGACATGATCGATTATAGAGTGTCCGCAACTGCACTATGTTATTTTAAATGTGTTTATTTCCGTCAACAGTTGCAATAAAATTGTTTAATAACATGTTTCGATCACTTGGATTATCTTCATATCTTATAGTTGCGTCCGCAACTCGTCTGGCTGAGTACCAATTAGTCTGGCAACTCGTCTGGCTGAGTAACAATTAGTACTCAGCCAGACGAGTTGCGGACGCAACTATAAGATATGAAGATGATCCAAGTGATCGAAACATGTTATTAAACAATTTTACTGCAACTGTTGACGGAAATAAACACATTTAAAATTAGACGTTCTTGTTGTTATTTAAATGTTGGATAATTTCGACAGATATTTCACAGCAATCAATGATGTTTTATGGTTACATGTTATAGATTACATCTATATTAAATGTTTTCTTACATATCGATAGTGTTATGCATTGGATACTCTTTGTATATTTTTGTGTTGTATCTTGTTACCATGTTGTCTGTTAACATTCTAAAATTTCGATGAAATTTTCAGTTAAGTGCCGACGCTTTAGTTCTGTCTGTTCGTTTAAAATTTTGGCTGTGTAATTACGTGCATGTGTACATATTTCAATTTCTTCCAAAAGAGTCGTTATTGAGCCTTTGGTTACTATGTGTAAAATCTGTACAGCATAATCGAAATTGTTAGGTTATTTTTTCGTTTTTATGTGGTAGAAGTAAGTGGAAAGGTTTGTGTCAGTATTTAGGTTGTGTGCACGATATATGATCATAAAGTTCCGCCCAGTTTGGCGTATATAAAATGTTTGCAATTATTACACTTCAATTTATGTATTCCTTGGTAAGTGTAAGCTGGCGATTTCGTTTTACCATAGTGAATTTTTGTTTTTAAAATGTGTATGCTACAGTGAGCAAATCTTACTGTGGTATTTCTTATGTTTTATTGAGGTACATACGAAATTTTGTGTTTAGCTGGTGAAGAGTTTTATATTTGCCTGTACTTGGATATTAGATGGATTTATATATTTTTTACATATTTGGTTGACTGTAATGGGATTAAATTTATATTTGTGTGCTACATATTTGAGGTTATCTATTCCTTTTTATATTTTCTGAAGTGGGATACAATTATGTTGTCGCGTTGAAATGGAATCATGCTTGACTTCGAATGCAACTGAACACAGCACTTATACTGAAAGCACGTTTATTACGAACTCAACATACACGCAGCACTGACTCCCTTTCGGGCAGAATGCTCTGCTATTTATACATAAACAGAATTTACCAGAAATTAGAAGAACAGTTAACATAAGAAACAAGTAGAATTTACAAGTGAACATAAGAAAGATGTAGAACCTTCTGGAATTGTTAATTACAAAGATATAAATTTTTGCCGGTGTGCGGGTTTGAACCATCGACCTTCAGCACCGAAGTCTGTGGGGCTATCCCCTGCGCCAAGCCGACAGTCGGTGTACGCGATCTCTCTCGGCATTGCTCCCTCTCCTGGAAAAACAGCGACCCGCTGTTGTGAAAAGTACAAGTTGTCGTAAACATAGATGAGGTATGTTCCAGGCACAAATGCATGTTTCTCAAGATGATTCAAAATGATTAAAACATGTTAATGTGAAATAACCATTCGCTACTGCTGACTGACAATACAATAATAGACTGTCAAGTATTAGTGCAGTTGCTGACTCGGGAATTGGTCATGTCATCTACAGAGATAAAAGGAAATTATACAAGATTGGTAGACTGAAAGACTCTCCATTTTCTTCTTCCCACTACCTCCTCTATATTACCGTAGATGACGAGTAACTGAAATCGATTGCAACAAAAGTATAGTACTCGCAGAGTGCCTAGAAGGTATCACAGTGCTTACTGAAATGCATAGTCTTTAAGTACATGTTGAAAAACGACCGTCTCTCGTCTTCCATATAATTTTTATAAAATTGTAATTCATTTTATGTCGCCAGATTAACATTTTGTAAAACTGGAACCCCACTCTTTCCAATGCATGAGAAATAGCATTTTTATTTCTTGTTTTAAAACTACAAATTGTGAAGGTGATCCAAAATAACAAACACGTAAATGTAAATAAGAAATATTCCATAAAGGTTTGTCATGTTTTGGTACGATATTATAATCAATTTATTGAAGACAATAGCCAAGATCGCTTATCATTTTCTATTAAGCTTGCCGTTTTTGGCATTTTAACTGACATCTTTATATCTTACATTCCATTCTTCAGAACATTATTATTAAATGGTTTTAATAATAGAAGAACTCAAAGGGCAATAACTATCCGAATTCGATTAGAAATAATCATTACAGTTGTACGTCCATTTGCATGATTTATTTTCAAAAACTGACAATGGACGATCTACTACATTTATTATTACATGAAAACAGTTACTGAGATACTTACACTTAGATGTGGCTTCAGAGACAAAGTGATTTGTAAATAAAACTAAACAAACAATGTAATATAGACAATTAGAAACTCACCACAAAGATGCACATCACACGGTGATGGGTTACGTTTTGCCCATTTGCCTTCATCGGAGAAAGAAATATTCTGTGATTCATAAACTCAGGTGCACACACATCACAGTCATCTCAGGCTGCTGCCCTACCTGGACCTAACATTCTTAAACAGCAATTTTTAAAAGAATTTTTAAAAATTTTTAATTATCTGCAAACAGTGTTCACATTCTCACAAGCTGAAAGTGGAAAATTATTTCTCTGTGTGAGTGTGGTAGAGGTGGTGAGATGGCAGAGATTGTAGTGAGTTTAGCAGCAACAGATAGTTCAATTTAGGATGGTTGTGATTTTGAAGAGACTAAACATTTACGTCATCGGTCCCCAAAGTAGGATAGCCAACATTTGCTTACTAGGAGAACAACAGAGATTTTCTTGTGTTACCAGCCGTTGCTAGCCAGCAGACCGCGAATCTTAAAGGATTGTCAGGTTGGCGGTGGGTCACTTTATGCCTTCAGTCAAAGGGAGAGCTCCGCCGAGCAACTTGAAACGGAAGAGCGGTTAGGAGACGTGTTCGTCATTGGAGTTGGCTGAGTCCTCGACCCATCATTCTATCACAAGACCATGTGTGGGTGGCATAATGTGGGACTTGAAATTGTAACAGTTTCTTTTGTGTGGGACTTCAGCCATCAGCTTCAGCCGTTAAATTTTTAGTCTCAAATGAATATCAAGGAGATGATCCATTATCAAGTGCATGTATTTTTATTGCTAAATTAATGAAGATGTTCGTGGCAGGATCATATTTAATTCGTTGTATCGAGCATGCTGAATATGTCATTTCCTGTTTTCTATAATTTTGTGTCCTCAAGGTTCAACAGTTTGTAATAATCACCTGAAGTGTGCTTCAGTAACTTTTCTTAATTACCGTGCTTAAACCATTTTTTATATCTCTCGAAATGTTTGCCTTTTTCTCTCAGTATGTGATGTTAACCTTTGCCAGCGGTCTAACGTTTTTTTTCAACGGTCATGGGCCACCAGCTCCATCAACTTGCAGTTACGTCTTTGTCTCTATAGCAAGGAACTGAAGCGAACAGCAAACCGTCCGCATGATAGAAATGAAAACAAAAGTGATCCCCCCCCCATGGGGATCACGGTTCTTTCATGAGTACGTGCGTGGCGAGCACGGGGCCCCGAGCTAATGCATTCATTCTTTACTTCTCGGACTGCATTTCCTTTCCCCTCCCTTCCTTTCCTATCCCCACTCATTCCCCTCCCAACCGGGGGACTGATAAACTCAGTAGTTTATTCCCCATATCGCAAACAAAGAACCCAACCCAATCCAAAATACGGGTGATTCACGAGAAATTAATGCATTCATAGTGGAAGGCCACATGGTTACAGTTGTTTCCCGCCAATGTTTATTTGCAAATCCCCTGTAAGCACCTTCAGTGTAACGAAAATAATATTTCAATATCGGTGGGTAAAATTTTGTCCCGAGATTATTGCGAGATTTACGGTTTTTCTTATAAAACGGACATGAATTTTTTCGTGGCACCACGTGGCTTGGTAACGTCTCTTTGTATCGGACTTGTTTTGAATTATATCCTTAATGGTCAGAGGTATTTTCCTCCTGAATTATATTTGATTAATTTTTTTTAATTTTTTGTATCTGGTATTTTTCATTTTCGTGAATGTTAAAGGAAGTCACGGAACTTATGATAAGTATGATGGTAGTGCCAGGGAACCTCTGTGCTGTTTCTCTTAAGAAGTAAGTAGTTTAATGTCTTCTAATGCAAATTTCTGTAGAGCATGTCACATCCAGTTTCTAGAGTATTGTGCATGAATTGTGCGGAGAATAGACGATGTTTGACTGCAGAATTGTCTCCCTTTGTGTCCCGTTTCAACTATTTGAAATTCTGCACAACGAAATGCAATCAATACATTTAGTGAGACCAGTAATTTTACATATTTTACATCTAGCCAGTCGGCAGGATTTTGTAACATCATCGTATTCACTTTTTATAAGTTAAGTGTTGACGTGATAGCTTCAATAAATTGTGCAAAATTTACATCTTTCCCCATCTTCTCATTTAATCCACGTCTCCAGCCATCCGTAACATAAAGGGAGTCTCACGAAAGACGCCTGCCAGGCATCCGCGTATTGCACAGTACAGCTCACGGCCGCCACCACCGCATCCGCCTGCCAAGGCAGTGCCCGATTCTCGAACTCTTGTGCCGCGGTCGCATGACACCGAGTTAATGTTTAAAAAACATTGCCATCTGAGTAACCTAGGCTTATCTTTATTTACAGTAGATATTCAAAATGATGTGCCTCTATGGAAAAAGCGGCCTGACATCTCTTCAACACATTTCCGAACACTCGACGAATTTCGCCTGCCGAAATCTGGGAAACGACTACTTGCACCTTTTCTCGTGAAACAGTAAATTATGACAGGTATAAGAGCAATATCCTGCATCCATTTCTTCAAGAACTTTCACCCAACGAAAAGCTCTACGTTTATTTCATGCAGGGCAATGCAAGACCACACATTGCCAATGCTTCTATGGCAGCAATACAAAGTGTTTTTGATGATCGGATAGTAGACTGGCCTAATCGTTCTCCAGATCTAAATCCCTGTCACTTATATATTTGGGGAATGTTAAAAGATAAGGTGTATGCAAGCAATCCCCATACACTCGAAGAGTTGGAAGACAGGATTCCACTAGTCATTTCCCAGATTTCGACAGTCGAAATTCGTTGAGTGTTCGCAAATGTGTTCCAGAGATGTCAGGCCGCTCTTTCCATAGAGGGACATCATTTTGAACATCTGCTGTAAATAAAGGTAAGCTTAGGTTACTCAGATGGCAAAATGTTTTAGACATTAACTCAGTGTATGCGCCCACGGCACAATAGAGTCCGAGAATCGGGCGCTGCTATTTCCAGCAGATGCGGTGGTGGCGGCCGGGAACCGGATCGCGTGATTTGTGGCAGGCGTCTTTCGCTTGACACCCTTTATATATAAATGTTTATTTGGGTTGTGGTGGAGATTCAAACTGGAAGTATGTCAGTTCTAACAAAATCGTAGCCAGTAGCGACAATTCGGAACATGTGTTATCTGTTCTGAAATAAAAATTAAATTAATCAGTGGAAAATTGAAAAAAAAATGAAAGATCAGGGTCATAATATCTAATAATCAAATGGTGACTACAGGTTAGGGGAGGTAAATGTGACGTCCTGTTAAATTTACAGAGGAAACAGGTGTATAAATGTGTCATACTAGCACGCAAGGTTGTTCAAGAAAATAAGTACGCCGACTTAAATTATAATGATATTAAAGTAACTGTATTGTAAAAATTTTGCACTCAAGTTGTTGGTTAACACTTAGCCTTGACGTCACTGTGTGTATCTTTTTATTAGAATTCATTTATCTGGGATACGCTACAGCCATCATAGACCCCTTTCCATTGTTCCCTTCAATATGACTAAATGCTCAGATATACCTCAAAACTATATAGGTAGGTGGAAATGACGCACTCTGATGAACTAAAGAGTTTCAATGTACGTTTGCAAGAGCGGAGTGTGTTGAGCAAATGGATTCCCAGAGGAGATTCACATTCTATGAGCTTTGGTGGATTGATTCGAATACTGTGAGAAAGGAAAGAGAACGACACCAGTAAAAGCGCAGAGGACAGACACAGTGCAATTACTGTGCGTGTAACATGGTGTAAACACAATGGGAAGAGATGACGAGCCACCCGTGCCAGACAATATACGCGCGTCCAGGGCAGAGCAGCTGCGTGTCCCCTTTCAGGCAGGCAAGCCCGCAGTGCACAGCTGCCAGCGCGGTCTCACCGCCTTCTAATAAAATCGGCGCACACAGAAGGCGCTGGTGGCGCGCGGCTGGCCAGTGCCAGTGACGACGGCGCGTTCGTTATTTGCATCAGGAAATAACTGTTTGCCCATGGCAGCGACCCCGAGGGGGCAGGAGTGTTCAAGAAAATAAGTATGTCGGCCTAAATTATGATGATATTAAAATATGTATTGTAAAAATTTTACATTCAAGTCCTTAGTTAACACTCAGACTTTGACATCACTGTGTGTTTGTTTTGATTAGAATTCATTTCTGTGGGATACGCTACAGTCATCATAGACCCCCTTTCCATTGTTCCCTGCCATATGACAAAATGCTCAGATATACCTCAAAACTATATAGGTAGGTGGAAATGACGCACTCTGATGAACTAAAGAGTTTCAATGTACGTTTGCAAGAGCGGATTCTGTTAAGCAAATGGATTCCCAGAGGAGATTCACATGCTATGAGCTTTGGTGGAACGACTCGAATACTGTGAGAAAGGAAAGAGAACGACACCAGTAGAAGCGCAGAGGACAGACAGAGTGCAATTACGGCGCGCGTAACACGGTGTAAACACAATGGGGGGAGATGACGAGCTGCCCGCACCAGACAATATAAGTGCGTCCAGGGCGGAGCAGCTGCGCGGCCCCTTTCAGGGAGGCAGGCCCGCAGCGCGCAGCTGCCGGCGCGGTCTCACCGCCCTCTAATAAAATCGGCGCACACAGAAGGCGGTGATGGCGCGCGGCCGGCCAGCGCCAGCGTTATTTGCATCAGGAAATAACTGTTTGCCCGCGGCGGCGGCCCCGAGTCCCGGGTAAACACCGCCGCCGGGCTCCTCCCGGCCGCGAATTCTAATAACATTCCGCTAGCACTTTGTTTGTCGCCCCCATTTCTTGACACAAGAGAACCGGCTGTCCCAACGAACTGCTGGAACTTGCAATTTCTTTTGAACAGTCGCGTACTGGTCGTCACAAAACTCGTTAGAGATTGGCAGCTTATACATATAGGTCTTCTACTAATGAATTCATTTTTAAGGATATAAACCGAAGAATGTAATGATACATAAAAAAGCCTCCACTGTCGATAGCGCACATTTATACATCTAATGGCAACCGTAAGTGTAGGCTGCCTTTCGAATAGATAGAATGATCTGATGCGTCTTTTATAATGTACTTCCCAACTGACATCTATATTCAAATTTTCATCTACAATACTAAACTTCAGTTCACATTTACGTGCTTGCCAGAGAGATTATCTAATTTGCTTTAGACTTTTTCTCTATTGTTATAGAGAATATCCACACCTACGTTTGTCCATTTTCCTTTATCGTATTTTACTATAATTTTAATTTCCCCTTATGTACACTTAATTGACATTGTCCTTCATGCATATGATTTAGCACATTTCTGCTATCATCACAGAGATGTTTTTGTTAAATCCTGAATGTTATTATAGAACTACAATGTCAATTTAAACTCAGTTTTTTTCAAATTTCTGTTTACAAATAAATAATGGACAATTTCCGCTATTAATGGGTTACTTGTTGATTTTAAAATGAATCTCATTTAATTGTTACATGAAATTTGAGCGACGTTGTTGTGTCGAAAATTATGTTTGGAATGCACCATTTCCCATTTAACATAATGTAAGGTATGTACAAAAATGTAAAAACTTGTATTCTGCAGCAATTTTGTGACACGCCAGAAACGCATAATTTCTCTGTGTCACTTACATGAGACCCATAGAGAAATCAAAATGTAAACCAATTAAACTGATATTACTCATCACATTTTAGATACATCTATATCTATAAATGTGAATGTATGTCTGGTGTACGTTTATCGCGTCTGAATCGCAAGACATAAAGAGCTAAAAATTTGTACAATTACTAATGTCTACCCGGGGAAGGCTTTCGACACTGTTTTATGGCAATCGGATAGCTATTTATCTATATATATTAACGTGAAAGTCTTATCGGTGTACGCGTATCATGTCTGAACGACAAGACACACAGACTTATATATTTGTACAGTTACTAATTTATAACTCAGGAAGGTTTAGGCACGGTTTTATAGTGAGCTGATAGATATTTAGTAATTTGAAGAATATAACGCGAAATGCGGAACAATAATTACTCTTTGAAAATTATATTTACTGTTTGAAAATGGTTGTATTGGTTGCATTGTTGCTTGAGGGTTGATAATGATAAAATGGTGGAGAATATTGGGATGGAAAGTTAATCGGTGTATAAAAAATTCTACGTGTGTGTGTGTGTGTGTGTGTTAATATTTCGCTCTGCAGCGAAAACTACAGAATCCAAACAAATGGTCTGTGTGTAATTGTTGCCTGAGGTCTCCTGTTGTTGTAGACCACAGCAGTTCCATGCCGATAGCTATAAGGTGGTGGGAAATACGGTGCATGAAACTCGTCAAATTATAAAAAAATTCGGACTGAATGCCACATACCGTATCTTTGGTCTATGCGTGCTACAATGTCTTCAGCAATTACTCTGTAAGTAGAAGCATACGAATAAGAAAATATAAGAATAAATAAATAAAGCAGTAAAAACCATCAAGAGAACAGGCACTGCTGACGGTATGCTATGGCTTCCACATGGCTTCAACGGGTTCTACATAAATCTATACTTTTGTTCCGATATAGATGAAATTTTGCACACTCTACCTGAAAAACAAGAGAAATCTCACTGTCGCTATATAAAATTTCGTTCGGTGCATGGTGGAGGGTTCTTAACTTACGGAATTTTACGAAATGCTTAGTTTCGCTGCAATCTCTATGAATTTTTGTTCACATGACCTTTGAACCAAGAGGAAGATCACTGGGTACATAAATGTTTGTGTGGTACATGACAGAGGGTACTTTACAGAAAAATTTGCCGAGAGAGGGAATGGTGGAAACGAACAAAGAGATGGGAGAAAAAGAGGTGGATGCAGAGAGAGGGCGGAAGTTTATGTGGACTACGAGAGTGTGGGATACATAAACACCCGGGCAACGCCGGGTATACAGCTATTATATTATAAAAAATGGATGAACGAAACAGACATTGTATAGTGTAACAATAATTTTTATAATGGAGTATATGAGGTTTGTCCGCAAGGTAAGTTCCGTTTGATTACATAAAACAATTGTGTACAGGTACAGAAAAAAATATTTATTGTACAAAAATATACAACTATTAAACTACTTTTATACATAGCATTCGAAATTTTGTAGGCATTTGTCATAGCGTGGCAGAAGAGTTTGAATGCCTTCTTCGTAGAATGTTGCCGCCTGTGTATTCAACCATTTGGTAAAATGTTCTTTCAGCTCGTCATTATCGCTGAAGTGTTGTCCTGGGACAGGTTTTAGGTGTAAGAAGAAAGTCGCTAGGAACGAGACTGTAAGGAGGATGATCAAACACGTCCCAGTGAAATTCCCGTAAGAGTTGTTCGGTCACATTCGCTTTGTGAGGCCGGGCGGCAACGTAAAGGGAAGAAGAAGACTACTCTTCTTACACCCTAAAATCTGTCTTTGGTGGTCAACACTTCAACGATGATGAGCTGGAAGAACATGTTTGCCACATAGTCGAATACACAGGTGGCAACATTCTATTAAGAAGGCAGACAAAAACGTGTCACACGCTATGACAAGTGCCTACAAAATTTCGTAAGTTATGTAGAAAAGTAGTTGAAAAGTATTTTTATACAATGCATTTTTTTATGTATCTGTACACGTTTGATTGATAAAACAAAAAGGAACTTACTTTATGGACATGCCTCGTAATTATCCCTCCAATGGTGGTACACAAAGTGCTGAAATATATATGGGAAGAATAAAATAAATTATGTCACCATTGTAATATTTCGGCCAGGGACGCTTGTGTTTGGCGACTTTGCGGATGGAGACATTCGCTCACGCCACGCCGGCCTCCAGCCTGGAGCGTCTACCAACTGGGGAGGGACGGGATGGAGCCAGCGGGAGACACCCCAACTTTCACCTCTGCCATCGGCAGCCGATCCGCATTCTCCCGCCCCAGCCTGCCTTTATGAGCGTGCGGAGGGGCCTTACAAGGAAACGGACACATTAGCGTGTGTAGCAGGTACCAGAGGTATTGCAGGTAACCGTGAATCCCAGCAGATAGAAATAAGACAAGCAAAACCGTGCAGTGCACACGTGCATGAGTGGGAGAGAGAGAGACTAGCTTGTTGTTGTTGTGGTCTTCAGTCCGCAGACTGGTTTGATGCAGCTATCCACGCTACCCTGTCCTGTGCAAGTCTCTTTATCTGAGAATACGTTCAGCAACCTACATCTGCTTACTGCATTCGTCCCTCCGTCTCCCTCTACGAACTTTACCCCACACGCTTCCGTCTAATGCTAAGTTGACAATTCCTTGATGTCTCAGAATGTGTCCCACCAATCTATCCTCTTGGTAAGGATAGTCCAGAAACTCCTTTTCTCCCCGATTCGGTTAAGTACCTCCTCGTTACTTACGTGATCTACCCATCTAATTTTCATCATTCGTCTGTAGCACCGCATTTCAAAAGCTACATTCCAGACAAATGCTTTCAGAAAGGACTTCCGAACATTTAAATTAATATTGGATGTTAACAAGTTTCGTTTCTTTAGAAACGCTTCTCTTCCCAAAGCCATTCTGTATTTTATATCTTCTTTACTTCGGCCATCAGAAGTCATCTTGCTACCCAAACAACAAAATTCATCTATTACATTTATTGTCTCATTACCTAATCTAATTTCTTCAGCGACGCCTGATTTGCTGACATTGCATTTCATTACCTTCGTTTTAGTCTTGTTAATGTTCATCTTATATTTTCCTTTCAAGACACTGTCCATCTCATTCAACTGCTCTTCCAGATCTGTTGCGGTCTCTGACAGAATTACCATATCATCGGCAAACATCAATGTTTTTATTTCTTCTCCCTGCAGTTTAATGCCCTCTCCAAATTTCTTCTTCCATTCCTTCACTGCTTGCTCAATGAACAGATTGAACAACATTGGTGAAAGGCTACAACCCTGTCTCACTCCCTTCGCAACCTCTGCGTCCCTTTCTTGCCCTTCGACTTTAATAACTGCTGTCTGGTTCGTATAGGTTGAATATAACTCTTCGCTCCCTATATTTTACCCCTGATGCCTTCAGTATTTGGAAGACTCGCTTACAGTAAAGATAAAGTGGTTGCACCAAAACAAGATTTCTGGCCAGGGAGAAAGACCCTGATAAATGACATACCAGACAGGCCTAACACAACTGCCACAAGGAACCTATTTTTTTTTCCAAACCAAGAATGCAGAAGATAAAGACAACACGTAGTTAAGAAGTCAGTTCGCAAGTTTCATCTCAACCTACACAACATTTCCTCCAGGTATTGAGAGACGTGGTCGTGAAAACGCTGACCAGCTAAGGATGACATTGCAAAACAAACCGACCAATCACAAGGCCAAAGAGACGCAAAATTCGAGGAGAATCTCTAGCTGGAGAGCGAGGAAGAGTTGGTGCGAAACCACCGAAGAAGACATGCAGGCAGTTTCCACCTTGGCAGACGCAACTGTGACGCTTCGCGTGATGCTGCCGCGACCGCCGCCACCGCCGACGCACCAACACACCGCATTGCACCGATCCAACGCCTGACACCCACATCATGTTAGTGAGGCATGAAATTAAATCCCTTTCTCCGCTCATATCTGAGTCGTTTCAATGGCAGTCAAATCGGCCCTGAATCATTATAGTTATGAAATCTTTCAACAAAATTAGTGAAATAAATCAGTTATGGCTTCACTGTACTAGTTTGAGAGGGAACTCCAAAGTGTGGCGAATAAAAATTTGTGCCCGCCCGGGATCCCACGCTTACTAAACAGACGCGTTGACCACTCTGCCACCGCGAACACAGTGCTTCCCTGCACGTCTCCCACCACACCCAAATCTCCATTTCGCCACGCTGTCTCTTTCCTATACCACAGCTTGGCGAAATGGAGATTTGGGTGTGGTGGGAGAGGTGCAGGGAAGAGTCCTCTGCAGTCGGGCTAGTCACTGTGACCTCGGTGGTGGAATGGTCAATGCGTTTGCCTAGTAAGCAGGAGATCCCGAGTTCGCATCCCGGCCAGGCACAAATTTTAATTCGCCACACTTTGGTGTACCAGCTAAACATAGTGCAGTAAAGCCATAACTGACCTCAAATTGCGATTTACTTCATTAAATAAACGCTGTAATGTCGTCAAAAAGATATAAAACTAAATTACATCTAGTACCCCTCTGTGTAAACTGTTATCTTCTCAAATCAACCCTATGAATCAAATGTTCCTACCAGCCTAAAATTTTCAAATGTTTGTATAGCTTATGGGACTTAACTATGGGGTCATCAGTCCCTAAACTTACAAACTACTTATGAACTAACTAATACTAAGGACGGCACAAATATCCGTGCCCGAGGGGGGATTCGAACCCCCGACCGTAGTGGCCGTGCAGACCGTGACTGGAGCGCCTCAGTCCCCTCGGCCACCGCGGCCGGCTACTACCAGCCTAGTATCATAATTACTCACTACATGTTTATTTAATTTTTCTGCAGTGTGCGAGTTATTCAGGGAAAGGGTCTAGGAAATATCGGTATACCAGTTCCAAATTGTTGTAGCTGTGTCGGAAAAGTACCACAACTCCAAGCGTTAATGGACAGCACCGAAACATACATCATTGTAGGCAGTGAAAGTTGAATCAAGCCTGAAATAAGTTCAGAAGAACTTTTGTCAAAAGATCTGTGTTAAAAAAGGTAGATTAAACAAAATAGGTGGAGGCATGTTTGTCTCCATCAAAAGTAGTCTTTGGTGTAGCGAAGTTGAAATTGATAGTTCCTGTGAGCTATTATGGGTAGAGGTTGTACCTGAAAAACGTAAGAAGTTAATAATTGGTTCCTATTACCGGCCACCTGACTCTGTCCATACAATAGCAGAAAGATTCAAAGAAATCCTAATAACAAAAACGGACCCGTCTCACACGATTATAGTAGGCGGTGATTTTAATTTACCCTCAATATGTTGGCGTAATTACATTTTCAAATCAGGAGGAACGCATGAAACATCGTGTGAAATTGTACTCAACGAATTCTCTGAGAACTACTTCGAAAAATTAGTTCATGAGCCAACTATAATTGTAAATGGATCTAAAACACACGCGATCTAAATAAAATTCTAAAGTTTGTAAATATATGGGACCAAACTGCGTAGTCATCAATCCGTAGCTTACAAACTACTTAAACTAAGGTAAACTAACCTGAGGGCAACACATACAGACATGCCTCAGGGAGGACTCGAACCTCCGACGGAGAGCAACCATGCAGCCGCAGCGAGGCGCCTTAGACCGCTCGGCTACTCCACCGCGGCACACTTGATCTCCTAGGAACAAATAATCCTGACCTCATAACGAGCATAAAAACGGACACAGGCATTAGTGAACACGGAGCTAGCGTAGTGGTACTGAATATTGAAGGTACCAAAGTTACTAAAAATAAACGAAAAGGATATTTGTTCAGCAAAGCAGATAGAAATAAAATACATTGCTTCTTGAAAGACAGCTTCCATTCGTTTCTAACACTAAACGTAAGTGTATACCAGATGGTCAATAGAAGAGGTATCGACAGCAATTGGCAGTTATATACCAAATAATAAAAGGACGTGATCCCCCTTGGTACACATAGCAGGTCAGGACAGTGATGCAAAAGCAACGAAAAGACATGCTAAATATAAACGAACACGAATTCCCCAGGATTGTCGATCCTACACAGAAGCTCGAAATTTAGCGAGGACTTCAATGGGAGATGCCTTCAATACTTTTTACAATGAAACGCTTTCTCGGAATTTGACCGTAAACCAAAAGAGATTTTGGTTCTAATGTTCAAATGTTTGTAAATCTATCGGACCAAAGGATTTTGGTCATATGTGAAATATACTAGGGGCAAAACACACACAATACCCTCACTACGTGATAGTAATGGTGATCCTGTCGCTGATAGTGCTACTGAGGCAGAGTTACTAAACATAGCTTAAGATACTCATTCACCAAAAAAGACAAAAATAATTTTCGAGATTTCGAATTACGAACAGAGGCCATAATGAGTAACTTAGAAGTAGATAACATCGAAGTAGTAAAGCAACAACAATCACTGAACAAGAACAAGTTTTCTGGTCCGGACTGGATACCCATTAGATTTCTATCTGATTATGATGAAGCGATAGCTCCTTTCTTAACAGCCATATACAACTGCTCTCTCAAAGAAGGATCTGTACCAATAGATTGGAAAGTTGCACAGGTCAGACCTATATTCAAGAAAGGCAGTAGGAGTAACCCCCATAAATACAGGCCTATTTCATTGACGTCAATTAGCAGCAGGAACATATTCAGTATTCAAATATTATGAATTACCTCGAACAGAATGATCTACTTACCCAATGTCAACACAGATTTAGAAAATATCGTTTATGTGAGACACAACTAGCTCTTTACTCACACGAAGTGATGAGTGCTATTTACAAGGATTTGCAAATTGATTCCGTACTTCTTGATTTGCAGAAGGCTTTTGATACAGTACGTCGCAAACGGCTTCTAATCAAAGTGCGTGGTAATGGTATATCACCGCAAATTTGCGACTGGATAGAGGAATTCCTGTCAGAGAGGACATAGTTTGTAGTGATGGATGGTAAGGCATCGACTAAAACAGAGGTGATATCGGGCGTTCAACAGGGTAGTGTTATTGGTTACTTTAGCTTAATTTTCAATGTGGGGTGCATTTTTATTGTTTAAAAAAAATGGTGACCCGATTTGCTCATATTTGAAGTAAATAAATGATTTATTATCGGTGAAACTTTCCTAATTATGAATATTAGTTAACGAATACCTTCCCTTTTTATTTAATGTTGTTTTTCACCAGTGCTGAGAACAAATTCAGATGAAAATTATCATATTTTAAATCCGTTTCGCCATAAATGTTCTCTCAACCACCTTCATGAAATTGTATAGTTTTCGGTGGGTTGTATATTAATGATTGTGTGTAATTCTTGTGATCTAAGACGTATGCTGGCCACCGTTTTTTTATTTTCCTGCTGCTAAAGTAAAGTTTGAGTCAGTTCCAAATTCTGGGTCAGGAAAATATTCTGTTGCAGGAAGTAGTTATTAGTTCACGCGAATCCTCTAGCTGGTCTTTCGGCCAGAGTTATATGTTTAAAGTAAGCTCTTAACTGGCTCCTTTCAGCTGGAGTTAATTTTACAATTAACGGAGGTCTTTTAAAAGCTAAATATCTGAGAAAGTATAACGGTTGCCTGCTAAAAATCGCATACTTATCGTCTCTTTATGTTTCGGAAACCTGCAGAAATATTTCAATTCGCTTTGCTGTTTGTAGTTACGAGAGTCACATGTAGTGCATATATTCCCAACGATTTTCTACTTCTAGAAAGTTAATTAACGAATCACGTAAGTCTCTGACACGTAAATATTTGAATGGGTTGTGTTCACTTCAAGTTTTAATTTAAAACTCACGCCGCTCGGAGGTGTCCGTGAGTTCTGTCGCAAATTTAAGGGAAGAGTTTCCGGTATTGTTCTTATAATTTTTTTCCTAAACTATATAACAGTCACGCATACATTTTAAATCAGCATTTGGTATATCTAAGCACCCACCAGTTTCATTCTGAAGTTCCGTATGGTTTCAGACACTGGTACATCAAAATTTAGCAATTATCCAACAGCGTACCCTATCATTATGAATGTTAACAACAAAAGTGCTACATCGACTACTTGTGTGCCAAATGCTGAAATTATATTCACTCCTGGGAGATGAAAAAATATCACGATGGGTTCGTCGAGCCAGTAGAAGGAAACTTTATTGACACATTCTCAAGGATGTATGCACACACGATCACACAGACAGTGCTATACGCACGTGAGTATATCCTCAAGAATGTGTCAATAAAATTTCTCTTTGCTGGGTTCGCTTTTCATTTTTCAGGAGTGTATTAGTATTCCCAACACAGGTCTGTTTCGATACCGGGCGAAATACTGATGTTGCAGTAAATTGAAAGAGATATAAGAGAACACCAAGTCACCAGAGTAACAGTAAAGAAATTCTGACGAATTCGAAGTGTCGGCTGAAACTATGTAGTTCGTTAAGGTTTTACCTCTAGACCAGACGTATATCAGCTTCCAACAAACATGTCATCAAATAAAATATACTGGCAATAATCGGAATGTAGTGCAATATGCCACTTCACCCTCTGGAAAGCCGGCATATTTCGAAGGAGATCTACAACACGAGAGCGATGAAAATACAGGGAAAAGAATCAGTTTGCGATATTTATGATGACAATCGGATTCAGCTTTCTAGAAGTTTAACAGTGTTATGAAATAACAGGCGTGTAAAATAGATACATTTAGTGTGAAATTTAAAGGGTTATTTTGCGCAGGAGGTCAAATATGATGATTTGCGTGGTTCTTCAATTTGTCCCAGTGTACACACAGCCAAATAATTAACATCTACATCTACATGGGATACTCTGCAAATCACATTTAAGTGCCTGGCAGAGGGTTCATCCAACCACCATTATACTACTTATCTCCCACTCCATTCTCTAATAGCGCGATAAGGAAGAACACAGCATCGTGTTTTTTTGCTACATGCATTATTGCTATTAGGTTATTTGGTGGCAATTTACTGCAAATAATAGACATCACAAATAGGAATAAAATAAAATAGCCGAAAAATTTATAAAGCACGGTTAATCTTATGTCAACTTTGAACACACCTGTAACGTGAAATAAATTGTAGCATCAACGAGAAGATTGAAATTGTAACATAGCAGCATAAGACATGTAAGGAGTCAAGTCACGCAGACATATCTTACTACATATTCAGACCTTCAAAAAAGTGCTATTGCATGCAAGTAACATCGGATGAGGTAATTATTTATTGTCTTTAAAGAAGTTATTATTCGAAGTAAGGCATTAGATCTCAAGTGCAATAATTAGCTGTTTTTCGAGGCTGAAGCAAGTAAAAGTTCACACACACACACACACTGAGGAAATATTTTTGGTTGTTGTTGTTTGGTCTTCAGTCCGCAGACTGGTTTGATGCAGCTCTCCTCGCTACCCTGACCTGTGCAAGTCTCTTATTCTGAGAATATGTTCGGCAACCTACATCCTTTTGAATCTGCTTACTATATGCGTCACTCGATCTCCCTCTACGATTTTTACCCCATACACTTCCTTCTAAAGCTAAGTTTACAATTCCCTTCTCTTAGTCAGGATATGCCAGAAACTCCTTTTCTCCCCGATTCGGTTAAGCACCTCCTCATTAGTTACATGATCTACCCATCTAATTTTCATTATTCGAATGTAGGACCAAATTTCAAAAGCTTCTATCATATTTGTATCTGAACTCCTAATCGTCCACGTTTCACTCCCATACAATGCTACACTCCAGACAAATGCTTTCAGAAAGGACTTCCTTACATTTAAATTAATATAGGTTGCCTGTTGTTCATGGGGGTGGATTTTTGGTTACAATATATAATATAAAATACCATGACAAACAGTTTGACAACAGTGTTTCACGTGGTTATAAAATATGGTGCAATACTGCGTTATTCGCGGGCGCGAGCCTCTGCGTGGTGGCAGGTGACCTCGAAAGCGATGGTATGCCTAAAAGCAGTAGCAGCGGGTCCGTAATTGGCCAGTTCGGGGGCGCACCTAAAGCCGAGCAATAGCGCGGCACGGATAGGCTAATGGATGCCGACGTGGAGACGTGACGTGGCGAAGACAGAGGGAGAAAAGTGGGGAGGTATAGCCTATACTGTGCGGGCGCCGGGCAGTGCGTGCCAGGGCACTGTAACGCTCTGCCTCGTGGACGACAAGTCGCGTTGTGGGCGCGATTTGCGCGATTTGCGCATCTTCGAGTGTGGACAAAGTGAGTGAGAGACAAGGCTCATTTTAAGTATTTTACCTGAAAGAGCAGCTCTGTGGAAAGTAGATCTGAAATTACCTCTTGTTTGAGAGTAATGAGATTATGCGATATTTGGTGTTGGACAGTAACCCACTACTCTACAGGCCTGTTTCATTGATGTCGATTTGCAGCAGGGTTTTGTAACATATCCTGTATTCAAATATTAAGAATTACCTCGAACACAATGATCTATTGACCCAAGGTCAACACGGATTTAGAAAATATCGTTCGTGCGAAACACATCTAGCTCTTTATCACACGAAGTGATGGGCACTATCGACAAGGGAATGAAAATCGATTCCGTATATGTTGATTTTCATAAGGCTTTTGACACCGTACCTCACAAACGGCTTTTAATCAAATTGCTTGGTTGTGGTATATCGCCCCAAATTTGCGATTGGATACGGGATTTCTTGTCAGAGAGGACACATTTCGTAGTAATCGATTGTAAGGCATCGATTAAAGCAGAAGTGATATCGGGCGTTCCACAGGGTAGTGTTATTGGTACCATGATGATCCTTATTTACATAAATGATTTAGGGGAAAATATAAGTAGCTCCCTTAGGTTGTTTCCGGATGACGCCGTCATTTACCGTCTAGTAAAATCATCTGAAGATCAAAACCAACTGCAGAACGATCTGAATACGATATGACTATGGTGTAAAATTTGTCAATTGACCCTAAATAATTTGAAGTGTGGGGTCACCCACATGAGTACGAAAAGAAATTCGTTAAAATTTGTTTACAAGATAAGTCAATCAAAAGTGAAGGTCGTAAACTCCACAAAATACCTAGGAATTACTATTACTTAAGACTTAAAGTGCAAAGAACACGTAGATAATGTGGGACAGACGAACCAGGGACTGCGTTTTATTGGCAGAACCTTTAAAACATGCAACAGAAGTAAAAAAGAACCGGCATACACTACGCCTCTTCGTCCATTTTTGGAGTATTGCTGCCCAGTGTGGGATCCTTATCAGGTGGGTTTGACGGAGGACATCGAAAGAGTCCAGAAAAGGGCAGCTCGTTTCATATTGTCACGATACAATGGAGACAGGTTACGGAAATGACACATGATTTGTTAATCAATATAACAACGGAACTTATCCCTGAGGCGTGGGCTACTTACGAAACTTCAATCGCCAACATTCTCCTCCGAATGCAACAATATATTGTTGACTCCAACTTACATAGGTAGAAATGACCATCGGAATAAAATACGAGAAATCAGAGCTCGAACGGAGAGATTCAGGTGTATTTCTTCCCGCGTGCTATTCGAGAATGGAATGGGAGATAAAGAGTATAATGGTGGTTCGATGAACCCTCTGCCAGGCACATAAATGTGATTTGCAGAGTATCCCAGATAGATGCAGACGTTTTGCCTGACGCGAATAAAGACACAGTGAAACTGTTAGAGCCTGTGAGCCAATTCTAGTGGCATCGCGATGGATTGATTCAAGCAATCAGCTTACCACGCCAGTACCGACACTAGGATGAGTTAGGTGTTTTCCGCATCATTGAGAGATAGAAAATATTCCGATCGTCAGAAGTTGATCCAGTCAGTTTTCAGCGACGGCGCACCAGTTTGCAGCCATCTCAACAAAGAGGAATGAGTGCAATGCTCATCCATAAGGAACAAAAGCATCACACGTGTAGTGCGACAGCCTGGAACGTATCTGTAGCTTTGTCAATTTAGCGTCACGTTAGGCGTGGTGAATTCAGTGAAAACTATCTATGATTTTCCGTTATAATTTTGGTTCATCCAGTTAACTGGTTCTATCCTAACAAACCTGATTCTTGTGAAATCTTAGTTTAATCAATACGTATTCATTGTTTAAATATATTTGTTGTTGTTGTTGTGATCTTCAGTCCGCAGACTGGTTTGATGCAGCTCTCCACGCTACCCCTGTCCTGTACAAGCCTCTTCATCTGAGACTGAGGCGCTCCAGTCACGGTCTGCACGACCACTACGGTCGGGGGTTCGAATGCCCCCTCGGGCATGGATATTTGTGCCGTCCTAGTTCGTAAGTAGTTCATAAGTAGTTTGTAAGTTTAGGGACTGAGGACCCCGTAGTTAAGTCCCATAAGCTTTACAAACATTTGAACATTTTCATCAGAGAATACGTTCGGGAACCTACATTCTTTTGAACCTGCTTACTATATTCGTCCCTCGGTCTCCCTCTACGATTTTTAGCTCACGCTTCCTTATAATGCTAATTTGACAATTCCTTGATGTTTCAGAATGTGTCCAACCAATCTATCCCTTCTCTTGTGATATACCAGAAACTCCTTTTCTCCCCAATTCGGTGAAGCACCTCCTCATTAATTACGAGATCACCCATCTAGTTTTCATCATTCGTCTCTAGCACCACACTTCAAAAGCTTCTATCATCTTTTATGTGAACTCCTTATCGTCCACGTTTCACTCCCACACAATGCTACACTCCAGACAAATGCTTTCAGAAATGACTTCCTAACATTTAAATTTATATTAGATGTCAACAAATTTCGCCTTTTCAGAAACGCTTTTCTTTCCATAGCCAATCTACATTTTATATCTTCTTTACTTCGGCCATCAGAAGTTATCTTGCTACCCGAATAACAAAACTCATCAACTACTTTTAACTTCTCATTGTCTAATCTAATTCCTTCAGCATCGCCTGACTTTCTGACGCTACATTCAATTATCCTTTTTTTACTCTTGTTGATGTCCATCATATACCCTCTTTTCAAGAAACTGTCCATTCCATTCAATTGCTCTTCCAGATCTTTTGCGGTCTCTGACAGAATTACTATGTCATCAGCAAGCCGCAAAGTTTTTATTTCTTCTCCCTGCACTTTACTGACATCTCCAAATTTCTCCTTCCATTCCTTCACTGCCTGCTCAATGTACAGATTGAACAACATTGAGAAAACGCTACAACCCTGTCTTACTCCCTTCCCAACATCTACTTGCCTTTCTTGCCCTTCGACTCTAATAACCGCTATCTGGTTTTTGTATACTTTTAATATAACTCTTCGCTCCCTATATTTTACCCCTGCTAACTCCAGAATTTGGAATAGTGTATTCCAGTCGACATTGTCAAAAGCTTTCTCCAAATCGACAAACGCTAAAAACCTTGGTTTCCCTTTCCTTAGTATATCTTATACGTCGGAATGTGAGTAAGCCGGCCGCGGTGACCGAGGGGACTGAGGCGCTCCATTCACGGTCTGCTCGGCCACTACGGTCGGGGGTTCGGATCCCCCCTCGGGCATGGATATTTGTGTCGTCCTAGTTCGTAAATAGTTCATAAGTAGTTTGTACGTTTAGGGACTGATGACCCCGTAGTTAAGTCCCATAGACTATACAAACATTTGAACATTTGAACAATGTGAGTATTGCCTGCCGAGTTCCTACATTTCTCCTAAATCCAGATTGTTCTTCCCCGAGGTCGGATTCCATATGTTTTTCCATTCGTCTGTAAATAATTCGAGTTAGTATTTTGCAACCAGGACTTGTTAAACCAATGCTTCTGTAATTTTCACACTTGTATGCACTTGCTTTCCTTGGAATTGGAGTAACTATATTCTTCTTGAAGTCGGACGGTATTTCCCCTGTCACATACATCTTGCATACCAGGTGATACATTTTTTTTTTTTTTCAAAACTGTCTCTCCTAACGATATCGGCACTTCAGACGCAATATCATCTACTCCAGGGGCCTTGTTTCGACTCAAGTCATTCAGCACTCTGTCAAATTCTTCTCGCAGTATCATATATCCTACCTCATCTTCCTCTACTTCGTCTTCCATTTCTAGAATACTGCCTTGAAGTTTATTTCCTTTGTATAAACACTCTATATATTCCTTCCACAATACAGCTTTACCATCTTTGCTTATTACTGGTTTCCCGTCTGAGTTCTTTATATTCATACAGCTGACTATCTTGTCTCCAAATATCTCTTTTATATTCCTGTCGGCGGTGTCTATCTTTCCCCTAGTTATGCATTCTTCTACGGTTCTGCATTTGTCCTCTAGCCACTCCTGCTTAGCCAGTCTGCACTTCCTGTCAATCTCATATTTTAGATGTCTGTACTCCCAAATTTGTACCCAGTTTGACCTTACTAGTAATATAAGTTTTTCTTAGAGGACATGTAATCTGAGATTGTTTAAGTAATATTATAGAAACATACCGTATTTCAACAATGAGCATATTTCTGGCTTCTACGTGACTTGATGTTCAGTTTTTACACGCAGGAGCCACAGGCACACTGTTAGATAGCTAGTGCGCAACAAAAATTAGTTGGAAGTGTATGCAAAAATTACACCACAGTAAGCATCAATTTTCACGTTCCAGATACTTGCCCAACCTAAGAAGATAAAGCTAAAGTTCTAAGTTTTGTCCCTAGATGGGTCAACCAGGCCTGAAAGGACCCCGCAAAATTTTATTGTAATACAAAAGTATTATCGTTAATCGAGATAAAAACTACCCATCTACTAAGTCGTACGAAATCATACACAGTGCACATACGCTAACGGCCGGCCAGCAGTCGATACACCAGTCACCGGTTCTCCCTACAACAACAATGTTAGCCACGGTCGTACTTTTCTAACACTTGGCTGGTCCACAGTCTGTGTCTCAAAGTCTGGAGTAACGTAGCTTCCACCATTCATCGTACAAAATCTTAAGAAGACAATGCAGTTTCTCTTGCCTTGAAGATCAATTATGAAAAAGTTATTAACATGAAATAAAACTTTAGACTGCTTTCTAAGTCTGTTGAGAAGTTACCTCCACTATGCACAGTGTGAGTGATGATGGCAATAGTCCGTTACTCTTGCTTTGAAACTCATGTGTGTAAAGTTTCAAAATGTTTGTAAATCTATTGCACTCAACTTCTAGGTTATTAGTCCACAGCTTACAAACTACGTAAACTAAGGTCGTTCAATGTGTCATGGCGCCCCAGACTACCTGGCCATATCCGCGTGGCACACCAACTGATAGACCTGTATAATACACAGCAAAAGGTAGAATAAAATCTAATTTACGATTTTTTTTTGGGGGGGGGGGGGGTGGCGGGGCTAGAGGAGCACGTAGATATAATGCAACTACAAAATGTAGAGGTAAAGCCACCACCAGCCTGTGGGGGTGGGGCAGAGCAAACGATGTACATGGGAAGAGCCCTTTGGCAATGAATCCACTGTTGTGTGTCTAGGAAAGGAAGTTACGGAAGTCAGAATGTCTAATATGCACTCAAGCAACTCAGTCCATCGTCAACGGAGAACACTGCTTATTTGTAAGGCAAGCATCCTCGGGCAGCCATACCAGTTTTAGTTTATTCGGAGTGTTAGGTGTCCTCTGAAAGTTCATACGCTGAAAATTCTCTCAGGCTTGATTCCATTATGGCTCATGTGCCCAAAGACTGTTTTCCGAGTCGTAGAAAATTGTCAGAAATCAGTCGTCAATATTTTGTTCATTACCAGATCTACATTATAATGCTTTAAAGAAATAGTTAAAACATATTAAACTTTTCGACCTGCAACGTGAAAGACGAAACCTTTTGTATGTCTTAACTGTTTGTCCTCCAACATGGAGGTTAAAAAGTTTTATATCGTTAACTCTTTGTTTTAAGAATTGATAATCGCACAACGATCGAAATCTTGATCTGGTAGTAAAGAATATATTTAGGAGTTAATGCTGACAGTTTTCTATAAATTAAAGATCATTTTTTTCTGTATTATTGCAATGCACAAAACATGAAACGTGTTCTTTAATATTTTTGACCGAAAAATTATTACTGTTATGTAAACTTTATCATACACAACATACATTTGTATCAAAGCATCTTATTAATTCGAACGTTCTTCTCTTGACTTTTAGGACTGTCAGAGCTATCATTTTCACAGCCGCATCAAAGACGAGGCAAAACATTGCCGAAATAAAACACCACGACCTTCACTCACACTCGCGCTCACAGCCACACACAGATAGCAACGTAACACAACCTACAACTCTAATATTCTAGTAATTTTTGTACTTCTTAATATTATTTTGCATTCTTTTTCTATGGACATTTACTTTATTCTCTTTATTCTCTTTTGTTTAGTTTTTTATTATTATACGTGTTTCACTTATATTCTAAGAGTTGTTTTACTGTTGTTGAGTGTTTAATGCCTCTGAATTTGATACATGTCCTATTAAGTGGCAAAACGTCATTCTGGAAGCATTTTGTGTTTCATAGTTTTCAAAATGACAAGCCAATACCGCACACTAACAATTTATTAAATGACGACCGGTTTCGGTGCACTGTGTCACCATCATCTGGTCACATATATGTTATAATCTGGCCATCTGTCAAAAATATAAAAGACATGCAAGAAATAAAGTAAAAACATAGAAAATAACATACATTTGGGATTAAAAGGCACTTAATCTACCTTGTTTAAAAAATTGGGTATAAAATAACAAGTGCAACATTGAACTTAGTTACTATATAAAAAAACATAACTTAAAAACATGACAGCTTACAAAATACTGACAGCTCTGAAAATTGTAGTTTAGATTTTGGGGCAAGGTGGCAGCACCATACCTGAATTCACAGATCAGTTAGTGCATAAAAACATAATTTTAGTCAAAGGTATGAAACCCATATCTATGTATGGGTGACATTACAATTATATACTACATTTTTAATAATAATGTACATGGTATACCTTACATAAGAGTTCAGTTTTTAATTAAAGTTTACAATTCGCTAAAAGGGTATAATAAGATGGATGGTGCAAACCAATACAAGTTGCAGCGCTGATAGCCTACTAAAAAGAACAGAGGGGTACTGAATGGGAGACAACACACCTCCTAAGACGACGACAATCCTTAAAAAAATATGTGTTGCATTTAAATGAGTTAAAATTTGTGTCAATCAATAAAATTAGATGAAGGCAACACAGATTAAGCATATACATTTATATTAAAGAAATTTTTTTCTTATAATAAAGGTTTATCTATTTGGGTTTCAAATGTACTGGAAATGTTTAGATTGACGTAGGTATCATCCAAGGTCTAGATGCACTGTAACCCAATATCTAGGTTCATATAAGCAACCTATAATTGCCGAGGTCTAGGTTTAGGAATGACTCAATGTTTATGTTGAAGCTAATCCAGTTTTTTAGCTGTGATGTGTTTCATGTCAAAGCTGTACTAAGTTCAATATGATTGCTAAGGTCTCAGCTATACGAAGAACACAATGTCTGGGTTGCTGATACAATTGAATGTATAGATTAACCCTGGTGTAAATATACATGATACAATGACGAAATTGATACATAAGGTGCACATATTTTAATTAATATATGAATAGTCATCAGTAAAAGGTAAAAAATATTCTAAGAATAGATAACATCACCTTGCGCCATAATGTAAACTACAATTTTCAGAGCTGTCAGTATTTTCTAAGCTGTGATGTTTTTAACTTACGTATTTTTTATATAGTGACTAAGTGCAATGTTGCACTTGTTATTTTATACACAATTTTTTAACAAGGTAGGTTATGTTGTTGTTATGGTCTTCAGTCCAGAGACTGGTTTGATGCAGCTCTCCACCCTACTCTATCCTGAGCAAGCCTTTTCATCCCCTCATCAGAACGACAACCCACATCCACTTGAAACTGCTTACTATACGCGTCTCTTGGTCTCCCTCTGCAATTTTTACCCCACACACTTCCCTCCAATGCTAAATTTACGATTCCCCCATGTCTAAGAATGTGTCCTACCAAGCGATCCCTTCTTTTAGTCAGGGTATGCTAAAAATTCCTTTTCTCACCAATTCAGTTCAGTACCTCTTCATTAGTTATGTGATCTACCCACCTAATCTTCAGCATTCTTCTGTAGCACCACATTTCAAAAGCCTCTATTCTCTTCCTGGCCTGCACTGCCTATCGACCATGTTTCACTCCCGTACAAGGCAACACTCCACACAAATGCTTTCAGAAAAGACTTCCTTATACTTAAATTAATATTCGATGTAAGCAAATTTCTCTTTTTGAAAAATGCTTTTCTTCCCATTGCATTTTATATCCTCTGTACTGCGACCATCGCATGTTATTTTACTACCCAAGTAACAAAACTCATCTACCACCTTCATTGTTTCGTTACCTAATCTAATTCCTTCAGCATCGCCTGATTTTCTAAGACCGCATTCCATTATTTTTGTTTTGCTCTTGTTAATGTTCATTTTATACGCTCTCTTCAACACATTGTCCATTCCATTTAACTGCTCTTCCAGGTCCTGTGCTGTCTCTGATAGAATCACAATGTCAACAGCAAAACGCAATGTTTGTATTTCTTCCCCCTGAACTTTAATCCCTATTCCAAATTTTTCCTTGCTTTCCTTCACCGCCTGCTCGATGTACAAATTGAATAACATCGGAGAAAGGCTACATCCCTGTCTTACTCCCTTCCCAACTGATGCTTCCCTTTCATGCTCTTCGAGACTAATAACTGCGGTCTAGTATTTGTACAAGTTATAAATAAATCTCCTTTCCCTATATTTTACTCCTGCTGACTTCAAAATTTGAAAGAGTGTATACCAGTCAAAATTGTCAAATGCTTTCTCCAAATCTACAAAAGCTAAAAATGTAGGTTTGCCTTTCCTTAATCTATCTTCTAAGATAAGACGTAAAGTGAGTATTGCCTCCCGGGTTCCTACGTTCCTCCTGAACCCAAACTGATCTTCCCCGAGGTCAGCTTCTACCAGCTTTTCCATTCTCCTGTAGATAATTCGTGTTAAAATTTTGCAACCATGACTTATCAAACTGATGGTTCTGTAATTTTCACACCTGTCTGCGCTTGATTTCTTTGCAATTGGGATTATTACATTTTTCTTAAAGTCTGAGGGCATTTCGTCTGTCTCATACATCCTACACACCAGTTCAAATAGTCTTGTCATGGCTGGCTCTCCTAGAGACTTTAGTAGCTCTGAGGGTATGTCATCTACTCCTGGGGCCTTGTTCCGACCTAGGTCTTTCAGGGCTCTGTCAAATTCATCTCTCAGTATAGTATCTCCTATTTCATCTTGATCTACTTCCTCTTCCCTCCCTATAACATCGTCTCTAAGTTCATTTCCTTTGTAGAGCTGCTCTATGCACCCTTTCCACCTTTCAGCTTTCCCTTCTTTCCTGAGAACTGGTTTCCCATCTGAACTCTTGATATTCATAGAGTCGCTTTTCTTGTCCCCAAATGTCTCTTTTATTATCCTGTAGGCGGTATCTACTTTTCCCCTTCTTATACATTCTTCTACAGATTTGCATTTGGCTTCTAGCCACTCCTGCTTAGCCATTTTGCACTTACTGTCAATCTCATTTTTTAGTCGTCTGTACTCCATTTTGCCTGTTTCATTTACTACATTTTTATATTTTCTCCTTTCATCAATTAAATTCGTTATTTCCTGTGATATCCAAGGATTTTTTGTAGGTCTTGCCTTTGTACCTATTTTGTCCTCTGCTGCCATCACTATTTCATCTCTCAATGCTACCCATTCCTCTTCTACTGTTTTATTTCCCCCTGTTTCTGTCAATTGTTGCCTAAAGCTCCCTCTGAAATTCTCCAGAACTTCACTTTCCTTCAATTTATCTAAGTTCCATCTCCTTATTTTCCTACCTTTCTGCAGTTTCAGCCTACAGTTCATGACTAACAAGTTATGGTCAGAGTCTATATCTGCTCCTGGGTATGTCTTACAGTTTATCACCTGGTTCCTGAATCTATGTTTTACCATTATAAAATCTATTTGATACCTTCCGGTGCCTCCTGGTCTCTCCCACGTATACAACCTTCTTTTGTGATTCTCGAACCACGTGTTTGTTACGATTAAATTATGTTCCATGCAAAACTCTACCAGGCGGCTACCTCTTTCATTCCTTTTGCCCAGACCATATTCACCTACTATTTTCCCTTCCCTTCCTTGTCCTACTACCGAATTCCAGTCTCCCATAACAATAATGTTTCTCTCTCCCTTAATTGTCTGAATAATTTCCTTTAGCTCCTCATACATTTCTTCGATTTCCTCATCATCGGCAGAGCTAGTCGGCATATGAACCTGTACTACTATTTTCCCTTTCCTTCCTTGTCCTACTACCAAATTCCAGTCTCCCATAACAATAATGTTTCCCTCTCCCTTAATTGTCTGAATAATTTTCTTTAGCTCCTCATACATTTCTTCGATTTCCTCATCATCGGCAGAGGTAGTTGGCATATAAACCTGTACTACTGTTGTCGGTGTTGGTTTTGTATCTATCTTGACATTGATAATGCGATCACTGTGCTGCTCATAGTAGTTTACCCGCATTCCTATTTTCTTATTCATTATCAGTCCCACTCCTGTGATACCCCCAACTGATTTTGTATTTATAATCCTGTACTCACCTGACCAGAAATCCTGTTCATTCTGCCACCGAACTTCACTAATCCCCACGATATCTAACTTCAACCTATTCATTTCCCTTTTAAAATTTTCTAATTTTCCTACCCGATTAAGGGATCTAACATTCCACGCTCCGATCCGTAGAATGTCAGTATTGTCTTTCCTGATGACAACATCCTCCTGAGTAGTCTCCGCCCGGAGATCCGAATGGGGGACTATTTTACCTCCTGAATATTTTACCCAAGAGGATGCCATCATCATATTTCCATACAGCAGAGCTGCATGTCCTCGGGAAAAGTAACGGCTGTAGTCTCCCCTTGCTTTCAGCCGTTCGCAGTAGCTGTGTGGCAAAGCCACATTAGCTGATGTTACAAGGCCAGCTCAGTCAATCATCCAGACTGTTGCCCCTGTAACTACTGAAAAGGCTGCTGCCCCTCTTCAGGAACCACACGTTTGTCTGGCCTCTCCACAGATACCCTCCGCTGTGGTTGCACTTACGGTACGGCTATCTGCATCGTTGAGGCACGCAAGCCACCCCACCTCGGCAATGTCTGTGGTTCATGGGGGTGGAAGGTAGGGTAAGTGCCTCTTAATCCCAAATGTATGTTATTTTTTACATTTTTACGTTATTTCTTGCATGTCTTTTATATTTTTGGCGGATGACCAGATTATAACATATGTGTGACCAGATGATGGTGACACAGTGCACCGAAACCGGACGTGTATTAATAAATTGTTAGTGTGCGATCTTGGCTTGTCATTTCGAAAACTATAAAACGATTAGATCGCCTCCAGACCCGACTATGTCAGGTAATCTTAACATTTTGTATATCAACAACAGTGCAACTGTACTGATTGATACACTTAATACCACGTAAAGCAGCTTTAAATACGATGTTCCCTAGGAAGAACATTGGGAATTCTGGAATGTTTCTGGCAGAATCACATGAAAAGAAATTCATTTACATTACTACAGTAATGAACCACAATAACGCTGTTACTTGCTGTTGACGATATGAATTGAAATCAGCCGCCGACTGCAGTGCCACCTCTCGAGAGGAGAGCACACCCCTGAGTCAGTAGCAGGCGGGTCATCCTGGCCAGCAGGCACGCACTGGACGCCTCCATTGTCTGCGCCAGCAGCCCCGAGAGCGCTGCCCGCCCCATACATCACACGTCAGCTACGAGCCGCAGCGCGAGGCTGCACCTCTCCATGCCAGTCCGTCTTGACTCCGTAAACTATGGCGGTGGGGGCGAAGACTCCAACATTGCGAATTTCTTATTTAAGCTCTAACTGGGGATGTGGGGTTTTGACAGCACCCCAGTAGTAAAAGTTTCCTGGTATTTAGCACTGATAAGCGGTTTGTTACCTTCTTTGAAAAGGATGCACATTGTTGCGGAACCGTTGTTTATGTTTTTGAAAGTACGCAAAACTATACACAAGTATTAAACGCTGATTTGCTGATAACACCCCACCTACCTAGTAGTGTAACTTTCTGTGTGTAGATGAGCACATCATGATATCATATGAGGAAGACAAAAAAAGTCTATGAAGGTTTTTGGAGGAAGGTTTTAATGATCATGAAGACTGTGAGATTCCACAGTTTGAAGATTCCGATGACAATGAAGAAGAAGAACAGTGCAAAGAAAACTGGAAGTGATCAATCTAATGTTGGTAAAGATGTGGCACTGGAAAGTTTTATGCTTAGTGAGGATGAAGTAACTAATTGGGATGACTACACGTAAGCCAAATAATATCAGAACAAGGAAGCAAAATTTAGTAACTCAACTTCCTGGTACCACAATAATTGCCAAAAACTGCAAGACTGCTGTAGAATGCTTTGCTGCGCTTATAAATGCGCAAATAATTCGCACAATAGTAGAGTGCACTAACATTATATGCATCCTTAGGTTTTAAAAAGAGCTTCAAAGTCGGCTGTAAGAAAATCTATCCGGATGAAGGTATATAAGATCTCAAACATAGAAGAGTTTCTTCCAGCAGTTCAGAGAAATAAATGCACATTTGGATCATGCATAGTTTGTGCAAGAAATGTTGCAATAAATAAATAAATGAATAAATAAAATAAAAAATAAAAGTAAAATAAACATCTCTTCTATTGCAACTGTAACCAATTTAAATCAAATGAAAATCACCTGCAGTAAATGTATTAGTTCAGAATCTTGTTCCAGAGATGACGAAAATGTTCACGGTTGAAATGTGATTGTTCTATAGACTTTTGACATGAACGATTCTTTTGAGTTATATAAATATGCCTGTTGCTTTGTCTTTTAACATCTGTCTATAATTTGAAAATGTTTAAAGGTTTTCTTATTCGATTCATTTGAAAAATAGTATTTTTATGAACATTTCAAAAATTTCACACGTTTTATGGACTTATCAGTTACGGATAATTATTCGAGTAGCCCAATGATTACAACTGAACTTAAATGAATTAATAAAGAATAAATACTATGTGTATTGTGTAATAAACAATAATTTAAGAAAAAAAGTGGAAACCTCAGTATGGTATATATGTAGGGTGCTGTGAACACTCCAGATCCTTCGTTATGTTGTGAATGCTCACCTCCCCAGTTAAAGGTTAAATATCAAATAATAAATCGTTGTCCAGAGGAGTGGCGGCTGATGCTTTAGGGGTTTACTTCTTTGAGTGCTGGATTTTGATAGTGGCGCCGCCTCCCCCCACAATTACCCCCCACCCGCTCGGAGGGTCGATGTTCGCCGCCCTCCCCCACCCTCCCCTGGGCGTCTGAAGAGACAATTTAGCCGGGGGAAAGCACCTCGGTTTGCCTCCCGCCCCCCTCCCCCTATTTCGACATATTTTTGTTACAATATTTGCAGAATGCCTTACCTCAGCTTGTTTGCGCTTGATTCAACTCGAGCAGAGGTGTCGGCCTACCAAGCTGTTTTATTTCACACTTTTCTTTCAGGCATAAAATTGAGTAATTTGTTTTTAAAAGATACTAAACGTTGTTCATTTTTCTTTGATAATAAACACCAACAACATATGAATACGCACATGAACACTAAAACACAGTAGGTAACTGACTACAATGTTAAGTGACCAATAAAATGAATCTGTTACGATGAAGAGACAAGCTACCTTCCGCTCACATGACACCGTAAGCTGCACCCCCTTCTAACCTTACGGGTGTGCAATGGCTGCTCTCCCCCAAACAGTAAAGGGTGTTACAAAAAGGTACTGCCAAACTTTCAGGAAACATTTCTCACACACAAAGAAAGAAAATATGTTATGTGGACATGTGTCCGGAAACGCTTAATTTCCATGTTACAGCTCATTTTATTACTTCTCTTCAAATCACATTAATCATGGAATGGAAACACACATCAACGGAACGTACCAGTGTGACTTCAAACACTTTGTTACAGGAAATGTTCAAAATGTCCTCCGTTAGCGAGGATACATGCATCCACCCTCCGTCGCATGGAATCCCTGATGCAGCCCTGGAGAATGGCGTATTGTATCACAGTTGTCCACAATACGAGCACGATGAGTCTCTACATTTGGTGCCGGGGTTGCGTAGACAAGAGCTTTCAAATACCCCCATAAATGAAAGTCAAGAGGGTTGAGGTCAGGAGAGCGCGGAGGCCATGGAATTGGTCCGCCTCTGCCAATCCATCGGTCACCGAATCTGTTGTTGAGAAGCGTACGAATACGTCGACTGAAATGTGCAAGATCTCCATCGTGCATGAACCACATGTTGTGTCGTACTTGTAAAGGCACATGTTCTAGCAGCACAGGTAGAGTATCTCGTATGAAATCATGACAACGTGCTCCAGTGAGCGTAGGTGGAAGAACATGAGGCCCACTCAAGACATCACCAACAATTCCTGTCGAAACGTTCACAGAAAATCTGCGTTGTTGACGTGGAATGGAGGAAGTACAGTACACACTAACGAAACAATAGGGTATTTTGACAATTTTCTGCACGAATTATTTCAATTTACATTTAAAGGGAAATACCAAAATGAGCTCTAATATGGAAATTAAGCGTTCCCGGATACATGTCCACATTTTTTTTCTTTGTGTGTTACGAATGTTTCCTGAATGTTTGGCCGTACCTTTTTGTAACACCCTATATACGCAACGAAGAGTATAAATTTAATTACCCTCACAATCGAGACACATCTACAAAAACGCTCAAAGATATGCAAGTAACAATACAACGGTCATTTTTATTCCCAAATCTGTTAAAAAGAAGATTAGGTTTAAAAAAAATTCTCGCAGTTTGCCTGGAACCCACTACCTTCGACAGCGTAGCGCGGTGTCGCTAACTACAGGGCTATTCTTGCTAGGTGTAGAATAGTTACTTTATTATTTTTCATGATCGCTTCTTCTGAAGGCTTTTACAGTTGATGCGTCTTTAATTTACAGTTATATTTTACCAAATATGACGTGTCTCTGATGAATCTTCAATGCGCCAAAAACACACGTGAAGGACCAATGTTGACTTTATGGAGGATTTCCTCATGCCCGAGGCGAAGTGGCCACTTGCTCCCTTGCCTTTGTTCCGGTCCACTCGTGCGTAACCGCGAGGACTCAAGTAGCCAGGAGCTAATGTTTCTACCAGCTCCAACGCCAGTGTTAAAAGCGGCGTTTCCCTTCGCCCCTAGAGCCGCGGGTGCCCCCATATCCTTCGTTCAGGGAGTTAGAAGAGAATTTGAACCTCAGTCGCGCATGCGTATTGCAACGGCCATTGCCGCCTATATTAAGCGGTCGCGCTATTACTGGATAGTGCACAAATTTTCAGTCAATGCCTAACCTTCAGTTTAAGATCTCTAACGTATGTTGAGGCAAAATACGTCTCTGGACGGCGCGTCTTACATGTTAACTGGTTCAGTGAACCCCCAGAAAAAGGCTCGTCGTAAAAAAGATAAGATAAATGTATTTTTATACTATCATTCTTTGTTTCGTTCTTCTATCAGATAATTTCATACGCACATTCAAAGTATTTTTATCGCATGAGAAACGTTTTACGTCGCGGAGACAGCACAAATACGAGTCGTAGCGCGACCGCTTAATACAGGAGGCAATGGCCTTCCAATGCGCATGCGCAGCTGAGGTTCAAGTTCTTTCCTTAATCCCCTGAAGGCAGGATATGGGCGGTCCCGTGGCAGGGAGGGGCGAGGGAAAACGCCGATTTTAACATAGGCGTTGGAACAGGTAGACACGTCAGCTCATGGCTACTCGAGTTCTACCGGTCACGTACGAATGGTCCCGTAGCAATACAATGGAGCTACTGCGCACCTCGCCATGGATATGCGAAATCCTCCTTTGAAGGCAACATCAGCCCTACATATTTGTTTTTGGCGCATTGAAGAGTAATCAAAAACACGTCATATTTGGTAAAATATATCCATAAAGTACAGACGCATCAACTGTAAAAGCCTTTAGAAGTCGTGAATAATAATGAAGTCACTTCTCCCCATGTAGTACGAATAGCCATGTGATTAGTGGCAACGTGCTACGCCGCCGAAGGTAGTGGGTTCGAGATCGACTTTAAGCATTTCTTTAAAACCTAATCCTCTTTTTAACAGATACGAGAACAACTATGACTTTGGTATTATCCTTGTCACATATCTTCGGATGTTTTAACAAATGTGTCGCGATTTTGATGATAAATGACATTTATACTATTCGTTGTAAAAATATTTAACTGTTTGGAGAGCACTCCTTACTCATTCACAAGGTTAGGAAGGGGTGCTGCCCACTACCGATAGTGGTACTCAAGGTATCCTCCGCAACACACACCTATCGGGTGGCTTGCGGAGTTTGCATGTAGATGTAGATGTAGATGCTTACAGTGACGCGTGACCCAAGGCAGCTTGTCTTTTCTTCATAACAGATTCATATTGTTACAGGCACGTAACAGTGTAATCAGTTACTTACTGTGTTTCAGTATTCACATGCATATTCGTATGTTCTTGGTGTTTATATCTAATGTATAAAGCAGAGTGTCCGTATGTTTGTACGTGTTACATACAAATCTACAGTTTTGTTCAAATCTTTATGAAATTTTGTACATGTAAACGTAAATCTATGACGACGATTGCCGTAGGTCTAAGAATCACGTGCGATATATAGTTCACGAGATATGACGTCATAAACAATGAGATGCGCGAAAAACTGTTGCATTTTGCGACAATGCTGCTCATTGTCTCCTAAACCATTGGACCGATTTCAACCAAATTTGGTACACACATTCCTTACCGTGAGGTAACAATTGCTGCATGGTTAAGAATCACATACGGCACATGTTTCAAAAGATATTACGTTATAACCAATAGAAATCGCAAAAAATGCCATATAATGCGGCGAGAGTTTCGAAAGACACTGTACGATAATGACAGTACTTAGCGACTTGCAACAAACTTTAAACATAATATCAAACCTTAATTAAACTTTTGCTCGCTGGCAACCATTGTAAAATGATGAAAGGAAAAACGTTTCTCACTTACTACTTTTCCCCTGTGTATGGGGTAAACTGCAGCATTCGGCATAACGTTACAATTTATAATTTCTACACTACAAAATGAAGCCGCAGGAAATTTTACAAACATATAGTTGAGTGTACCTCCTAAATTGTATCATAGTACGACACGTAATTCATGACATATGAGCACAAACAGTAACGTTTACGAAAAACTGCCCCATGACGCACCAAGTTTTAATTTATTACTTCTTTACCACTAATTGTATTCCCAAGAGATTTTACAGACATACAGCCCTTATACAAAAGAATATACACCTAAAAATGTCAGGAATAAACAAATATATTTTGGGGGGGGGGGGGACTTAACTACTGGGTCATCAGTCCCTAAACTTACAAACTACTTATGAACTACCTTATACTAAGGATGGCACAAACATCCATGCCTGAGGGGGGTACGAACCCCCGACCGTAGTGGCCGCGCAGACCGTGACTGACGCGCCTCTGTCCCCTCGGAGAGCCGGGTTTTCAGCTAGTTATCAAAGAAAAATGTAACACCATCAATACCTTTCAGAAACATATTATTCAGCTTTAAGCTAGGAACAAAAATGGCCGACGCCTCAGCTCCAGATGAAGGTAGCGCAATGAAACCGAGGTCAGACACTGAAGAAGCGACTGATGACCCCGTAGTTAAGTCCCTTAAGCTTAACAAACATTTGAACATTTGAACACTCTGAAGATCTAAAAGGGGGCGGGACGCAAAAGGGGCGCTTTTCCCCTGGCGACACTCGCAGAGGTGCGATAAATTGTCTCTTTCAACGCCTAGTATAAAGGGAGGGTGCCAAAACATCGTCACGCCAACCGGGGGGGGGGGGTGGGGGGGGGCTTGCGCTACTAGTAAGATCCGCCACTCTTAAGGCCGTGTTCACACTGCCAGCCGGGCCGAGCCGAGCCGAGCCGGGTCGATCCGAGCCGAGAGATTGTTTTTTCCTCTGTTCACACTGGCGGCTGGGCCGAGGGGACTCCGCTTCAGCCGACGACATTCGGAATGTTTAATATTTCCAGTGCCAGCCGATTGGGCTACGGTGTTGCTTCTGCAGCACAAGTATCACACGTTTCCTATCTGCTTTCAAGGGAAGCCTCTCCAAGATATTTATTTTCAAATATACTGTTATGAAAATACGTTGTTTAATTTTAATCGTATTACTATCAATTCTGAGTTGGTTTACGTTCTAGGAGGCGATCAAATTATGATATTGTAAAAAGATTTAAAAAAGCCAAGATCGCTGATCACCAATTTTTATTTACGACGACCGGTTTCGCTGAACTATATCAGCATCACCTGGTCAAATAAAATATTTTACAAGGCCATAATCTTCTAATGTCAATCAGTTGTTATATAACAATTTACAGTGCATAGGTGCACTATGTCATTATAATAAAACATAATTATCACAGTGAGTCTCACAGTGATAATAACGTTTTATTATAATGACATAGTGCACCTATGCACTGTAAATTGTTATATAACAACTGATTGAGATTACAAGATTATGGCCTTGTAAAATATTTTATTTGACCAGGTGATGCTGACATAGTTCAGCGAAACCGGTCGTCGTAAATAAAAATTGGTGATCAGCGATCTTAGCTTTTTTATATCTTTTTACACTATCAATTCTGTAATATGAATATTTTTCTTTTTCAGTCAAGTTTATTTACTCGTTTACCTAAGGAAAAACTGTTCTAAATTTTAGTTGAAACTCATAGGATGAGTCCATTACCACCAATTTCTTATGTACTTAAATTTTTACGAGTCACTACAGTGTAGGAACAACGGTATTAAAATAACAAAAACAATTAACTTAGCTGGCACGAAGAAGACGGCAATGAGAAACTGTTGCTCACACCTGTGTTTCCTTCGAACTTCTGCTGGCAGTGGGTGGGGATTCATTGTTGCTGGGGACAAGCCCACCAAGAATAATAAAAAAAGAAAAAGTGACAAACGCTTCTATCCTTTACTGACCTGTCATGCAGAGTCTGAGGCTAAAGTAAACAGCGTATTTTTCTTCCAGTTAATGTATAAAACTCGAAAGAACCAGATAAAAAAAAATTTTCATCAGATAATACAGCAAAATGTTCATAGCAACCTAGTTCCCCTCAGACAAGATAAAAATAAATAAATGAATAAAATCTCAGACCTGTGTAGATTTCCTTGAAGGTGCAGGTGGACTGAAATATAGTAAAGAATGACGCACAGAAAACCGGTACATCTCATGTACGCCCGTAACCACCACTTGCAAAATTTCTTATAAGGAGTTATCTACGTGTTTTTAATTCTTAATTTAATTTCAGATGTGAGGGTGCCGCTTTTATGTGGGACAGGCTGTATACAATTTTTTTCACGATGTGTGAAAACATTTTTGGAGAGCTAGAAAAGCAAAAACCAAAAAAGGTATATATTTTCTATTAGGAGTAGGTACATCTGTAAATATAAATTTTTGGGCTTCTTTTACCATCTCCAACTAGAAAGCCATTAAGTGTAATTTCAGAAACAAATGTCAGTCCATCAACAGTCAAGTAGCAGTTCACATTAATTTTTCTTCTCTTCTAATTCCAAACGCGAAATATATATTCCATTAATTGTCTGTTGCGGAGAAAAAAATCATTTGTATTCCTCACAGAAAGTCAATTATAACCTGATGTAAAGCCACAGCCGACCGTTGTTCATTGTAATCGGTCGCCACTCAAGAAAAATTAGTTCATACTTGTTTTCTGGTTATGGATCATTAACACATCACGAGTGATCTACACACGTGGCCAGCAATTCATATTAATCGGCACTGCAGTGCTTCACGAATTTAGAAAATATCGTTCATGCGAAACACAACTAGCTCTTTATTCACACGAAGTGACGGGTGCTATCGACAAGGGTTCGAAAATCGATTCCGTATTTCTTGACTTCCCGAAGTCTTTTGACACCGTACCTCAAAAGCGGCTTTTAATCAAATTGCGTGGTTATGGTATATCGCCCCAAATTTGCGATTGGATAGGGGATTTCCTGTCAGAGAGAACGCAGTTCGTAGTAATTGATCGTAAGACATCGGGCATTCCACAGGTGTTATTGGTCCTCTCCTGTTCCTTATTTACAAACGATCTGAATGAGATATCAGTATGGTTTAAAAATTGGCAGTTGACTCCAAATAATGAGAAGTGTGAAGTCGTCCACATGAGTACGACAAGAAATCCGTTAAACTTTGTATACAAGACAAATCAATCAAAGGTGAAAGCCGTAAACTTCACAAAATACCTAGGAGATACTATTACTTCCGACTTAAATTGGAAAGAACACATAGTTAATGTCGTGGGAAAGGCGAATCAGAGACTGCGTTTTATTGGCAGGACCCTTAAAGCATGCAACGGAACTAAAAAAGAAACTTCATACACTACGCTTGTCCGTCCATTTTTGGACTATTGCTGCCAGTGTGTGATCCTTATCAGGTGGATTGACGGAAGACATCGAAAGAGTCCAAAGAAGGGCAGCTCGTTTCGTATTGTTGCGATACAGGGGAGACAGCTTTACGGAAATGATACAGGATCTGGGATGGGAGTCATTACAACAACTGCGCTTACCGCTACGGCGCGGGCTACTTACGAAACTCCAATCGCCAACATTCTCAAATGTTCAAATGTTTGTATAGTATATGGGACTTAACTACGGGGTCATCAGTCCCTAAACTTACAAACTACTTATGAACTACTTACGACGCCACAAATATCCATGCCCGAGGGGTGATTCGAACCCCCCCCCCCCCCCGCCCAACATTCTCCTCCGAATGCGAAAATATATTGTTGACTCCCACTTACATAGGTAGAAATGATCATCAGAATAAAATACCAGAAATCAGAGCTCGAAGAGAGAGATTCAGGTGTTCTTTCTTCCCGCGCGCTATTCGAGAATGGAATGGGAGATGAATAGTATAATGGTGGTTCGATGAACCCTCTGCCAGGCACTTAAATATGATTTGCAGGATATCCCATGTAGATATATCCGCGCAGCAACTGATGAGCCCACGACCATGGCACTGTTAGCAGCTGTGGCTACGAGTTCCGTTCTAATTATTAGACGACATGCCCAACAGCTTGGCATTCCTCCCAGCAGTACCCACCCAATCCTACAACGATATAAATTGTATTCGTACATAACAAAACTCCTGCATTATCTTGAAGAAGACGAGCCTGATCTCAGGATGCAGTTTTGTGAGTGGGTGTTAACAGAACATGCCACCGATCATGAAATTGGGTACTCTTTAGTCTTTACTATTTAGTGACAGGCGAATTCTTACGTAAAACGGCAGGTGAGTAAGCAAAATATGCCATACTGGTCACCAGACTACCCAAGTTGAACGTCTCCCATACAATGATAGTATGGTGTGGCACTTGGGAAATGCGTCTCATTGGTCCAGTCTTTCTGTCTGAAACGCTCAATGCTGCAACCAATCTGTAAATGCTGGTTTGCAACGAAGATGGGACATTCCCTTCGTACTTTCAGCAGGATGGAACGCCGCGTACTGAAACGGCTTGACACACACTTCGTCAGCTGCTGGATTGCGCGTGGTAGTCCCGTTCTTCGTGCCGGGTGGAATCTGAAGTATCTCTACTTCGTCAGGGTGAGCTCTAAATACAGCTTTTAATGAATCAGAAGTTTTTATGACCTGACCACGAATCTAGAAGGAGAAGAAAAGCATGACGCATCAAAAGTGTAACGTTATCATTTCCCATTTACTTCGATGCGTCTACCACAAGATTGTCTGCGTAAAACATTGTTTGTTTAACACGTAGTCCAAAACGTCCAGTTGGTTCTTGAAGACACACATATAGTTTAGACAGCAATGACCCATCCAGACTAATTATGGGTATTAAAATGTATGAATAGATGAGCGCAGTCGTGGACTGCGCAATTGCCAGAATATGTTTTTACCCTTTGAATGACAGTGTTCTTTTAGCACGCATTTCTTTCTGAAAACCTGTCTGGTCTGCATTGTAAACGTAAGATTCACTAAAACTAGCGATATTTTCACGTCATCATATGCAGATTGATAGACTGGCTAAACTGCAGATTAAATGTGGATCTTGTTTGAACAGATTGGGTAGCTGTTTAGGGCATAGAATCTGACATACATAACTCACCCCTATGAACAGAAACAACGAGCCATAAACTTATACTATCCTGAGTTATGTATTGCCCAATTCGTATTGGCGAATACCGATAGGAAGGTCGCACGCTCTCCCTGTCATATAATAAGTAGGAATTACTTATTTTCATGACACCACCACTGTACATACTTATCTCTTGGCGACAACAACCATGTGGAGGTGTGGAGGGATATGGAATTCCTCTTATGGGATATGTGTAAATTTTTGATTTTTTCCCTTAATTTCTCACTGGCGGCAAACCAGGATGTTGAGTGATGTCATTGGCAACATCAGTATCAAGACATCGGACCCAAGGGAGGTATTGTAATGACATATTTTTCTTTGGTGTTCTCGTCAAGATTAAAGTTAAGTACCGCTATTGAAACTTAACAAACTTTCCAAATTAATTCTTTTTATTCACGACCAGTTTCGGGCTTACCTTAGACCAGTATCAAATCAAACGAACTCAGTGTCATCACCAATATACTAACGATACATCACATGTACAAAAAAAAAAAAAATATTTCTTTGTTTTATTTTCGTTCATTTTATTTTATTTTTATTTTTTGTTATTATTTTTTATTTTTTTGAAAGTAGAATAATGACACGTATATAAAATAAAATAAACTTTTTTTGTACACGTGATGTCGTGATGTATGGTTTGTATATTGGTGATGACATTGAAATTGTTTGATTTGATGATGGGCTGTGTGCAACTTTGACTGTTTTTGAAATTATTAATAAAAATAGTAAATTCCTCTCCCGATACCATCCAACATCTCGGATTTTCATAAACTGTGAAATATTTCAATGAATAATAATTTTGAAGACAATGAGTAAAACATAAAAGATTTTTCCATCAGGATTTAGCAGTAGTAGTGGTTAGCATTAAGACAACACCACAAAGCGTCATTAAAAAGAATAGGACAGAATCCGTTTTTTACCTGCCAGAAGAATTTAGACTGTATTGTAGCCACTCTACTGTAGTCGAACCTGTATTGAATACTTAATTTCCTTTTTTTACTGTAAACTGATGCTTCTTTGTGTAAGATTCACATGCTACAGTTTCATGACCGTGTTTAATTCCAATTACTATTAATGGTTAAAATGCAAAATTATCGGGCTTCGTTTAGCGAAAAGAAAAATTAATGCAGACTTTGAAATCGTATCATCACAAAATATCCATAATTGAAATTCCTATCTGGAATGTTCTTTCACAATCGCGAAGCTATTTACAACAATGGTTGCATAGTTACCGTCGTTTTCAATGATTTTAATTTGGTCTTTTTTATTTACTACTAAGGTATATTATGTGCTAGCTAATAACGCTGACAGTTATGGGCATTGAAAATAAAAGTAAAAGGTTCATGCTCTGACCGAATGCTGTGACAGCTGACTGCAGGGTTTCTTTATTGATATATAATCAAAGGCCTCAAACCGAAAAATTTGTTATAAACTAGATTGTGCAACGGATAACACGAATCCGGGTATTTAATCAATTGTTACAACCTTCGATACAGAGTTCGGGTGAACTATGACATCTGCCCAGAATTTAGCTTTTACTTGCATCCTAATCACTCATCCGATAATAGTTACTTTATTTAATTTCTGTTATTAGGATTCCAGTTTTCTCTGTTAAATTTAAACGGGTGGAGGATAATAATAATAATAAAGTCCGACTAATTTAGGGTAAGATTTTTTATTAATTTTCTGATAGTATGCAAATTAAACCATACCATTAGACAAATGAAATGTAAAAACTAACAAAAAATGGATTGTGAATACTCGTTGCAGAGCAGACAACATTTTGAGCCACAGGCTCTAAGATTAATTAACTAATAGACTTGCTGGTCTCCTAAACATATAAATTTTCAACATAACTGACGCCACACTGCATGGAAAACGAGAGATAAAAATGATTTATTGGACTAGTAAGGATATCCCTCTTCACTGACGCACTCGCTCATCAACCACTTTTACATAACATGCACTAACCACTCTATTTTTAACTAGTAAAAGAAATAAAAAAGTGGTTCATCAAAGAGGGTGGCCGTTATTATTTGCTGATTTAAATGCAAGACATGAGACAAGCAACGGTATCTATCGTTCAGTCTTACTGAATCCCAAAAACTCAAACACACACCATAAAAAATATTATAAAGGAATTTTGCACATGGGGCTTAGTCACATATCAAGCATAACTGATACTCCTACCTTATCATACTAAACCACGCAACAAGTTTTACGGTGAGAAGCACATGGCTCCGCGATTTCCACAAAATTAAGTACCCTCCAGAAAAGAAAAACAAATATTATTCGAAATTTCATCTGTTCCTAGAATAACTCTGTACGATAAGACGCCAGTCTACCCCACTCTGCTCAATACCACTATGCTCCGCCACGTAAATTTTCATACGATTATCTCCGCACGAACTTTAATATGCTTTACTAAATAAAACATGCATACGTAGCGAAATCTCAAAGCGTGAGGTAGCAAGCGGATATTAAGTCCCGACTGTTACTGTTGGCATCAAACTACCTTAGGTACTAAAATTGACCAAAAAATAACAATAGTCTCTAAACTTTCTGCCATATTAACATACGTCTGCTTCAACTACTGCGTTGCGAGTCAGATTCAATATAATAAGACACATTTTCACAAACTTGCTTACCACATTTGCATCAGTCGATGAGGGCACGTCCGTCCCCTCAGGCCTCCAAGCTAATAGTTCCAAACATGGCGTCTCCTGAACCCAACGAACCGCTGGTTTTTTAAAAGCGAGGAGAAACCTGCCATTGGGCGGTCCCTGCCTGACCCTCAAGGCAAGCGACACCCGAGAAAGCCACTGCCAACCTCCCTGTATGCCTCACCTAAGCCAAATATTTCGCAACTACTCCACCACCCCGAATCTATCTTTGGTTAGTAATTACAGAAAATAACCTAGTCATAAAACATTCACACACGCTCATTTTCATGGTGGGGGACCAGAGGAAAAAGGAAGTGTGACAAATTATAAATAAAACCAATAACATATTTACAGATCTAACTGGGCAGAAAAGTTAATCAGCATTACAGTTCGTAATTATTCTCCATTAAACTGTCATTATAGTTTGATTTACTATGAATCTAGCCCAACAGGACTTAAATAGAGCGTACTGCAGTACCGTTTTATGGTCAAGCATCATTTTACGAATTATGCTCGAAACAAATATTACAAAATTAATGAAAAATGTGGAAAGAAATCTTTTTGAATCTAATATTAATTTCAAATGAACTGACGTTGTTGTTGTTGTGGTCTTCAGTCCGGAGAATGGTTTGATGAGCTCTCCACAATACCCTATCCTGGGCAAGGCTCTTCAACTCCACATAAGTACGGCAACCTACATCTGTCTGAATCTGCTTACTGTATCCATCTCTTGGTCATCCTCTGCGGTTTTTACCCCACACGCTTCCCTCCAATGCTAAATTCACGATTCCTTGATGTCTAAGAATGTGTCCTACCAATCGATCCCTTCTTTAGTCAAGATATGCCAACAATTCCTTTCCTCCCCAGTTCTGTTCAGTACCTCCTCATTAGTTATGCGATCCACCCACCTAATCTTCAGCATTCTTCGGTAGCACCACATTTCAAAAGCCTCTTTCCTCTTCCTGTCCACACAGCTTATCGTCCATGTTTCACTCCCATACAAGGCAACACTCCACACAAATGCCTTCAGAAAGGACGTCCTTGGGCTTAAATCAATATTCGAAGTTATCTAATTTCTCTTTTTCAAGAACGCTTTCCTACCCATTGCCATTCTGCATTTTATATATTTTGCTCTGCGACCATCATTTGTTATTTTACTGCCCAAGTAACAAAACTCATCTACCTCCTTTATTGTTTCGTTACCTAATCTAATTCCTTCAGCATCACCTTATTTTCTTAGACTGCACTCCATTACCCTTGCTTTACTCTTGTTAATGTTCTTCTTATATGCACCTTTCAGCACACTGTCCATTCCGTTCAACTGCTCTTCCAGGTCCTTTGCTGTCTCTGACAGAATTACTATGTCGTCGGCAAAACGCAATGTTTTTAATTCTTCACCCTGAACTTTAATTTCTTCTCCAAATTTCTCCTTGCTTTCCTTCAACCCTGTCTTACTCCCTTGCCGACCAATACATCCTTATCTCGCGCTTCAACTCTAACAACTGCTGTCTGGTTTTTGTACAAGTTGTAAATAACATTACGCTCCCTATATTTTACTCCTGCTTGCTTCAGAACTTGAACGAGTTTATTCCAGTCAACATTGTAAAAAGCCTTCTCCATTTCTACAAAAATTAGAAATGTAGCTTATCCTTTCCTTAATCTATCTTCTAGGATAAGCCGTAAAGTGAGTATTGCCTCCCGTGTTCCTACATTTCACCTGAACCCAAAGTGATCCTCTCCGAGGTCGGCTTCTACCAGCTTTTCCATCGTTCTGTAAATAATTCGTGTTAATATTTTACATCCATGTCTTATTAAACTGATGATTCTGTAATTTTCACACATGTCTGCGCCAGATTTCTTTGGAATGGGGATTATTACATTTTTCTTAAAGTCTGAGGGTACTTCGCCTGTCTCATACATCTTACATACCAGGTGAAACAGTTTTGTCATGGCTGGTCCTCCCAGAGACTTCAGTAGCTCAGAGGGAATGTCATTTACTCCAGGGGCCTTGTTTCGACTTAGGTCTTTCAGTGCTCTGTCAAATTCATCTCTCAGTATAGTATCTCCTATTTCATCCTCATCCACTTCTTACTCCCTTCCTACAACAATGTCTCGAAGTTCATATCCTTCGTAGAGATTCTCTATATATTCTTTCCACCATTCTGCTTTCCCTTCTTTGCTGAGAACTGGTTTTCCATCTGTGTTCTTGATATTCATAGAGCTGTTTTCCTTATCTCCAAATATCTCTTTTATTTTCCTGTAAACTGTATTTATTTCCCCCTATTTATACGTTCTTTTACATCCTTGCATTTGCATTCTATCCACTCCTGCTTAGCCATTTTGCACTTCTTGTCAATCTCATTTCTTAGTCATCTGTACTCCATACTTCCCGTTTCATTTACTGCATTTTTATATTTTCTCCTTTCATCGATCAAATCCAGTATTTCCTGTGATATCCAAGTATTTTTTGTAGGTCTTGCCTTGCTACCTATTTTGTCCAATGCCGCCTTCAGTATTTCATCTCTCACTGCTACCCATTCCTCCTCTACTGTTTTATTTCCCCCAGTTTCTGTCAATTGTTGCCTAAAGAACCCTCTGAAACTCTCAAGAACTTTAGGTTCCTTCAGTTTATCCAGGTTCCATCTTCTTATTTTCCTACCTTTCTGCAATTTTTTTTCAGTTTCAGCCTACAATTCATGACCAATAAGATACTTTCAGAGTTTATATCTGCCCCTGGGTATGTCTTACAGTTTAAAACCTGGTTCTGAAATGTATGTTTTACCATTATAAAATCTATCTGGTATCTTCCAGTGTCTCCTGGTCTCTTCCACGTATACAACCTTCTTTCGTGATTCTTAAACCAGGTGTTTGTTATAACTAAATTATATTTGGTGCAAAATTCTACCAAGCGGCTTCCTCTTTCATTTCTTTTGCCCAGACCATATTCACCTACTATATTCCCTTCCCTTCCCTTCCCTTCCCTTCCCTTCCCTTCCCTTCCCTTCCCTTCCCTTCCCTTCCCTTCCCTTCCCTTCCCTTCCCTTCCCTTCCCTTCCCTTCCCTTCCCTTCCCTTCCCTTCCCTTCCCTTCCCTTCCCTTCCCTTCCCTTCCCTTCCCTTCCCTTCCCTTCCCTTCCCTTCCCTTCCCTTCCCCTCCCTTCCCTTCCCTTCCCTTCCCTTCCCTTCCTTGTCCTACAATGGAATTCCAGTCTCCAATAAATAAGTTTTCCTTAACTGCCCTGTCGAATGTAGATAACTTTCATTTCCTGGCGGGGTATTTTTGATCCCAAATTATTGGGGTAAATGTAATTGTAAATAACTTTTTGAGTGTAAAGCATTCATTTTCTAGTTAATATCAAATTGTCAAGGTAAACAAATTTATTTAAACATAGAAGTAACCACAAATAAATTATTTTAAAAGATTTGAATTTATCTGACGTATTTTAATTGACATAAAAATTTGTTTTCATTAGAAAGATTTTATTTTCCGTGTTTTGCACTTCTGAAGGCATGGTTCTTTCCATATGAAAACACAAAAGACGATTTGCGATCCATATTTGTTTATTAAAATAAAAACTCTTGGGAAAAATATGACCCCACCAGGGCAGTTAAGGTTTAATTGTCTGAATAATTTCCTTTAGCGCCTCATCTCCTTATCATCAGCAGAGCTAGTTGGCATATAAACCTGTACTACTGTTGTCGGTGTTGGCTTCGTATCTATCTTGACAACGATAATGCGATCACTGTGTTGCTCATAGTAGTTTACCCGCATTCCTATCTTCTTATCATTATCAGACCTACTCCTGTAATACCCCCAACTGATTTTGTATTTATAATCCTGTACTCACCTGACCCAGAAATCCTGTTCCTCTTTACACAGAACTTCACTAATCCCCACTATATCTAACTTCAACCTATCCATTTCCCTTTTTAAATTTTCTAGCTTCCATACCCGATTAAGGGATCTAACATTCCACGCCCCGATCCGTAGAATGTCAGTATTGTCTTTCCTGATGACAACATCCTCCTGAATAGTCCCCGCCCGGAGATCCGAATGGGGGCTATTTTACCTCCGAAATATTTTACCCAAGAGGATACCATCATCATCTGTTCATACAGTAGAGCTGCATGTCCCCGGGAAATGTAACGGCTGTAGTTTCCCCTTGCTTTCAGCCGTTCGCAGTAACTGTGTGGCTGTGTGGCTGGTGTTACAAGGCCAGTTTAATCAATCATCCAGACTGTTGCCCCTGTAACTACTGGAAAGGCTGCTGCCCCTCTTCAGGAACCACACGTTTGTCTGGCCTCTCCACAGATACCCCTCCGCTGTGGTTGCTCCTATGGTACGGCTATCTGTATCGGTGAGGCACGAAAGCCACCCCACCTCGGTAATGACTGTGGTTCATGGGAGTGGGAACTGAGGTATTTATTGAAAATAATGGTTTTTAACTCAAACTTACATAACCAATGTGGAGATACCAAAAGAGACACATCCGATCTATTCAACAGCAAGTAGACGACGAGCGATTCCGTTTTCTCCCCAGACCGTTAAAAATAGGTAGTCTCATATAAAACAAAGTAATCACAGATTTAATGGCAGAGAAAATGGATGCAAGCGACAAGCGTCGCAGATTTAATTTAAAGAAATATTAAATGTAATGCTACAGTGAATATAGGGGGTGGGGGGGTAGCTGAAGCTATAGGGCTCAAACTGGGAGCAGGGGCAAGTAAGGGTTCAAAATATTTGAATTTAGGGCACGGTGGTAGGATGGGAGAGGGATGGCTGTTAGACTCCAATAACAATTTGAATTTCCTGCCTCCTGCCATTTTGGTTGCAGAACCAGATATGATACCATTTTGGATGATGTCATTGTAACGTTTCCAAATCGGCGCCAAGCTCTATGAAGACGGGGTCGGAAATCTGGAAGAAATGCACGCTGTGTTATAATCTCCAACACCCAATGATATCCGTAATGTAGCCATGTAAAATGGGGATGAAACGAAGTAATGAGTTGAATAGATGTCCTTGAACTCTGTTGTGACAAAAGACTGCTAAAAGTTAGAAAGACAGAGTAGCTACTGAATAGTTACTAAATCGACTCCGAGAAGAAATTTATAGCACAATGCGTAGCAGAAGAATTTGCTGAAACTCACCCAGAGCCATGAATGATTAATAAAATTTGTCAATGGATGCATGTGTGGAGGTGGGTAGGGGGGTATGCATTTGAGGATAGCGAGGGAGGAGTTCAGTATACAGATTTTAGTGGATGTAGGCTGCAGTAACGTTTTTAAGATGAAGAATTGCCCGCCGCGGTGGCCGAGGGGACTGAGGAGCTCCAGTCACGGTCTGCACGGCCACTACGGTCGGGGGTTCGAATCCCCCCTCGGGCATGGATAATTGTGCCGTTCTAGTTCGTAAGTAGTTCATAAGTAGTTTCTAAGTTTAGGGACTGATGACCCCGTAGTTAAGTCCCATAAGCTTAACAAACATTTGAACATTTCGATGAAGAATTGAAGAGGCAACGGTAAAAATGATGGCTGTCACACTTTTATCGAAAATGAGTTAAGAGCGCCAATGCATAGTTGAAGCCAAGTAGAATGAACGTTCCGAATTACATGACGAGAACGCTGATAGTCATTTTGTAGTAATGATCTAAAAATTACCTATGAACGGAAGCAACGCTAGATGTCAATTGTGGCATAGGGAAAAATGACGACTGTCATTCTCGCATGTTTTCGAATCATTTTATTGTATACTGTATTTCTTGCAAATTCTGTTGGCAACGCTACTTTTATTGTTCTCAGTCTTTTTTTCATAATTATTATTACCTGAATGCAATTCATACGTTGTAGGTCGTCGTAACTGCAGTGGTGTTTCTGTGTTGTTTATTTGCAAGACGATAACATGGAAGGTGAGGAAGATGAAGTAGATGACTTTCGAAATTTTTCTAACAGAGAGAAGTCCTCTAAGAAGAGAAAAAGCTACGGCACAATGTTTGACGTTACGAACAAAATGCGTTTTTATCGTCTCACGAGGCCGGCCCAGACTATAAGAGATTAAAATGTGTATGTCCAACAGAGATCACAAATTCTTAATGAATTTAATCAAATAAGAAGTTATGGTGAACAGAATTCCTGTCTGTTTGGACTGATGTCTATAAACCAAATAAAACACCGTAGGCCTAGCCAAGATCTGGATCACGCAAGGTTCCATGACAATACGTATTCTCATAAGGAGCGAGTCTCAGATGGTCGAAAGATCACCGAGATATCTGCCTGTATTGAAGACGTCACGAAAGGTACAGACTTTACTATCGTGAGGGAAGACTCTAGGTGTAGCACCGAAAGATATGCCCGGCAAATATGATCATTTACATAACAAGAATACTCCTAACGCGTTTAAAGTACTGACACCACATTGTATCTTTCAGATGTAGGCCAAGTCATTACAGCTGGAGTGTAAGAAAGAAACTATACCTACCTACAGAGTTGAATGTCGGAAAAATGCATCATATGTACAAAAAAAGGGTTTCCTAAAGTTTCTTATTAGTATTACAGAAATGTATTCAATTAAGCGTTCAACATAAAATTTGGTGTCCCAAGATGCGATACCTGCGGCCCTTGTGACAAATTTCAAGAATAAAAGCAAGTTATTACACAGAACACTACAAATGAAGAAGCAAAACTGAAACTTCAAAGAGAACAAATGCAGTTGAATACAGAAAATGAGGTACTCAAGAAGAAAGCAGAAACATTCTACAGAAGAAAGATAGCAGCAAAAACCAGGAGTATTAAACAGAAAGATTATGAAGGTATTGTCATCGATTTCCGGAAAAATCTCATTATGCCAAATATTTCCACCAAAGACGTGTTTTATAAGCGCCAGTTATCTCTGTATTCGTTTAATATTCATGTACTGTCTAATAGTACGTACCAATAATTGAAAATTGGACATAATGAGCATAATATTAAAAAAATTTTCGATGGTGTTGAACAGCAACCTCGTATGTCAAAAAAATTCAGTTTTACAGGAGAGTGAAATAAGCATTTTTATTTTGTGGTTATCTTGATAGCAAATAAATGAAAAACAATTATTATCACAATTAATTATTTCATTAATAAAATATTCAATGAAAAAATCCTGGATAAAAACTTTCAAGCCATAAATTAAATACAAATTATCAACAATGTTCATACATGAACATACTGACATACGAGGTTGCAGTTCAACACCATCATTATGTAATTTGTTGAGAATATGAGACAGTGAAATGCCCTAACACACATAGTTCTACACTACATACTCAAGCTTTGAACACAAGGCGTTTCAAACTTTACATTGCTTCTCCTGAAAATCGTATTCCAAATGACAGCCATCATTTTTACCGTTGCCTCTTCAATTGCACAGGACAAAGATCCATTTCAATACATTTACAACAACATACATACTCCAAAATCCAACGTAAGGTGCGAGGCGGAGGGCACACAGTACCACTGCTAGGCATTTCCTTTCCTATTTCAAATATTCCCAAATAGAACGAGGGAAAAAAGAATGACTATAAGCCTGCACACGAGCCCTAATTTCTCTTATCTCGTCTTTGTGATCACTACGCGTAAAAGGCAGCAAGATCGTACTACACTCATCTTCAAATTCCGGACCTCTAAATTTCCTCGACAGCATCAAGAAGCTCACTACTAATGCTGTATTCGAACATTTATGGGATTTTTTTCCTATTCATGCGCATCACCCTACATTTTTCTACATTTAGAACTAGCTGCCATTCTTCACACCAACAAGAAATTTTTTCTAGGTCACACTGTATGTTATTACAGTCAGTTAAAGGCGACACTCTCCCATACACCACAGCATCATCAGCAAACAGCCGCAAATTACAACTTACTATATCCATCAGATAATTTATATAGATAGAAAATAATAGCGGTCCTATCACTCTCCCCTGGGGCACGCCTGACGATACACTCGTCTCTGATGAACACTCGCCGTCGAGAACAACGTACTGCATTCTATTACTTAGGAAGTCTTCCAGCCAGTCACAAATATGTGAACCTATTCCATAAGCTCGTACCTTCGTTAGCAATCTCCAGTGTGGCACCGCGTCGAACGCCTTTTTGAAGTCGAGAAAAACACAATCCGCCTGTTGCCCTACATCCACGGCTCGCAAGATGTCATCTGAGAAAAGGGCAACCTGATTTTCACGTGAACGATGTTTCCTAAACCGGCGCTGATTCATAGAAAGAAGCTTTTCCGTTTCAAGAAATTTACTATAGTCGAACTGAGAATATCCTCCAAAATGCTATAGGAAACTGTTGTCAACGATATTGGCCTGTAATTGTGTGGTTCAGTTCTATTCCTTTCTTATAAACTGGAGTCGCCTGCGCTTTTTTCCAATCACTATGAACTTTGGGCTGAATTAAAGATTCGCGACAAACGCAAGCTAAGTACGGGGCCAACGCCGCAGAATACACTTTGTAAAACGGAACTGGTATTCAAGCCGGACCAACAGACTTTTTCGTATTTAGTTCTACACAGGAAATACCTATTAGTATATCCTCCATTTCGGAATTAGTGCGCTGATCAAATGATGGTACATTTGTGCGGTCCTCCTGCGTGAAATATTTCTTAAAGGTTAAATTTAGAACTTCAGCTTTCCGTTTGCTTTCTTCTATTAGTGCCCTGGAATGATCAACGAGTTACTGGATAATGGGCCTTGACCCGCTTATCGATTTTACATAGGACCAGAATTTTTTCGGCTTCTCGGAAAGATCTTTTGGTAAGGTATGGCCATGGAAATTATTGTATGCTTCGCGCATCGATCTTTTTATAGACGCACGAATCTCTACCACCTTTTGCCTGTCATCATTTGCGTGTTCTCTTTAATCGAGAGTGCGTCTTTGCTTCCTTTGCAGCTTTTAACATTATTATTATACCAAGGTCGATCTTTTCCATTCTTAATCGCCTTTACTGGCACATATTTCTCTAATCCTTTATTTAGAATGCACTTAAATTTAGTCCACAATTCCTCTACACCCATAGTCCCGGAATTAAACAATGCCCATTCATTTTCTAAGTGCTTATCGGCTCTTCCCAACAAAACACGTTCCTAGCCTTCTTGATTGGTTTATGAACTTTGGTCACCTTAGTCTCCCCGGACTAATATTACATGCTCCACATACCTACGCACTACCTGGTGCAGACTTTCTTTGAATGACCCTAAAGCTGCTAGAGCAGCGCTGTGGGGCTGGTAAAAACACCCAGTTCTTAACTTTACTTCTTTTAGACCTGTTATACGTGGCCAGATAACTTCACAGTTACTTTCAGCCTCGATCTCACAAGGGAACTCCACGACCCCGAGGCGGCAAAACTTTTTGAAAAGTTGGGTTTAGGAAGTCCTTACCATGATAAAATTTATGGCGCATTGAAAATCTGCGGAATTTTATTTTAACCCTGCGGAATTAAGTGTTAACAATTGAACAAAATCGGACTATCTCAAAAACTATCAAAGATAAAAATTTCGAACCACTTTTTCCCTATGAAACCGGTAAAAGTAGAGCCTTTAGCGAAAATTTCGAGCATTTTGCGATATCTCCAGCCGTTTGTGAAAAAACTTGAAATTTGTACATTTTTTAATCTGTTTTTGCTTGTAAAAATTATAATTGGGCAGTAATAAGCAGTGAAACGTATAACGACGTCTGAAGTGATCATTTTAATATGTACCTTCCGGTTGGTATGGTAACTGCACCGATTGAAAGCAGAATTTACGCTTTGAAACAATTTGCGCTTGGCCCCCCGGAGTAGGCAATAGGCGATGCACGTCCGCGGTCATAATCTGTCTGGACTGTGAGAGACACGCAGCCCAATGGTCCGCTGTGGCCGACGGTTCGTCACTCCGCCTTTGGGATCAGCACGTCGAGTTGATGCGTGGTTCGAACCCGCCCTGCTCTACATTACACCCCCCCCCCCCCAAAATTATACATTTGCTCTTGGTCTCCTGACATCGGAAAATGGTAAAAACGGAAATCGGCTCTTTCGAGATTCGAACCCGAGCAGGCAGAAGTGTATAAATGAAGTTGTGTTGCGCTTGTTCGCGTGAGTATCAACCATTTCTTTAAACTACCGTGCCCCCCTCCCTATTTTAAAGCTCCACGCATCAGCTGATATTTTGTTTTCCTTTACTAGTTTCTTTGGGGATAGTTACCAAATACATGGACGTTGGACAATAGACTATACGAAAAACGTTTTTCAAGGTCGAATCACAAAGTACTTTCGTTTTTACAAAACCACGTCAACTGTTCACAATGACCAAATTTACCGGTGTTTGCGTATTCGCGTTTGAAACACACGAAATACCTTTATGTTTCAGAAAAACGTTACGATAGGACCCTGCAAAAACTCTAATAAATTGGCTTCTTGTCGTTTATTTTTCATCTTTTCTTTGAACAACTTTGCCTGTCCCTTTACTATGGCGACCACACTTCCAAAAGTAGCGATAAAAACACAGAGTACGACTACAAGCGAGGCTCTACTCCATTCCCCTCCCCTCACCTTAACTAACAGTTCCATTCGTCGACCGCCGAACGTGCCTCGCCTTTTGCCTATTCCGGGGGGCCAAGCGCAATTTGTTTCATAGTGTAAATTCTGGTTTCAATCGGTGCAGTTACCATACCAACCGGAAGGTATATATTTAAATGATCACTTCAGACGTCGTTATCCGTTTCACTGCTTATTACTGCCCAATTATAATTTTTACAAGCAAAAAGAGGTTCATAAATGTACAAATTTTTAAGTTTTTTCACAAACGGCTGGAGATATCGCAAAATGCTCGAAATTTTCTCCAAAGGCTCTACTTTTACCGGTTTCGTAGGAAATTTTTTTTTATCTTTGATAGTTTTTGAGATAGTACGATTTTGTTAAATTTTTAACGATTAATTCCGCAGGGTTAAAATAAAATTCCGCAGATTTTCAATGTGTCATAAATTTTATCATGGTAAGGACTTCCTAAACCCAACTTTTCAAAAAGTTTTGCCGCCTCGGGTTCGTGGAGTTCCCTTGTCAGTAGAAACAATATCTTTGTCCACAGCGATGAACACTACTCCTCCAGTTGTATCCGATCTATCATTAGGCCAAAGAGGGGCGTGGAGGGGTTCACATCAACTGAGTTCTCTTCTGAACCTGTAAAACAATGTTTACGTTCCAAATATGGTACTAACCTATTTGTATAACTTGTAATTATATTGTATGGCGTGCAGAGCTATATAATAGACGCTGTTCTGCAGGATGTGGTCTGATGACTGGCCTTCCTACTACCTTTTTCTTGTAAAATAGCTGTTGCTTTTAAATGTCAGTGACGTTTTGACAGAAAAAATTCATAATATCATAATCTTTTATTATTATTAGTTTTTTGTCTGGTTTTTTATCTAGCTAATTCCTAGGTAAACTTCAGTGGATCAGCCCTTAATTTATTTTCTGTATGTAGCCAATCATTTATCTTATGTGTTTGGTAGTTTTATTCTACATATTCTACAAAAGCTTATTCTAATTTGCTGTCAGGGGACAACTGGAATAATTGAAAGAAAAACAATAGATTGTCAGTCACTCCACATTACCTGGGAGACACCGTGTACAAAATATATTCGTGTGATGCCCTGTTGATAGGGTTTTTTTTTTTTTTTTTTTTTTTTTTTTTTTTTTTTTTTTTAAAGAGATTTAAACAATGTACGTATGTTCCACAGCTATATTACTTTTAACATTTCTTTATTTCGTACAACCAGTTTCAGTGAAGCTATGTCACCGTTCTCAAGTACTTCTTTATCAACAGAGACATTTATTATACTCTACAAAAAAATTCTTCACCGATTCTGTACTAATACAAATGATTATAAAAAATAAAGATATTACAAATAAAATATCCTGTCTATACCAATGGATTCCTACGCCAGGTGGTTACATCATTCCTGTAATAAGAGAACAGGTCTGGGCTGAATTATTATAAGCTCTGTTCCTATGAACACTAGTCCATACTCTTGACTGGAAGTCTGTTTGTTCTCATGACAGGACTGTCAAATGCAACTCTGTAAAATGGTTTACCAATTTTGTAATTATTACAGAAGATTGTAGGTTACTTGAAAGTAGCTTGTTAAATTTTCTATTACAGATCTCCGGCAGTAGTGATCTACAGATGCAAGTTAAAACGCTTACTGCTGCTCCAAATTACTTTGCGTGTGGCCACAGTACTTACGCAACGGAAATTTATTTAGATAATTAAACATGGGACGGGGAGCATGATATTACAGAGATTTGATACTTTAAATTATTATCTATTCAATAAAATGAACAAGCAAAATGTTGGGAGACCAAATAAGCACAATGAAGCACATACCTTGTACAACAGTATATTAAATTATTAAGTTACTGCCCTTAATAAAAGTAGTTTCTGCCCTTTTTGAATATGGAAGTAACGTCAGGACATTTGCAAATACACAGGGGATAAGGAAAGCACACTCATTCACTCACAGACATGCGCATAATGCTTGCGACACTTACTCAAGCGGGAACAATTCATAGCAGCGGCAAAACGAAGCGTCGTTGACGTTTTGATGAGATGGCGGGCGCTTCAAGCACAAGTGAAATTATACTATGCACAAACGAAATCATGTGCGGGGAAGCAGCGGCACACTATCGTTAACTACCACGTTGTGTGCAACCACGGTGAATTACAAAGAAATTAACCTAGAATAAGCAAGTAAAGCACATGCAAGAATACAATAGAAGAAAGCTAGTATCAGTAAAAGGCATGGCTGAAGCCGAAGTAATGACCGTTACGAAAGCGCGTTGTGCAATCGGTCGTACCAAGATAGTAAAGCGGAATCAATCAAGAAATTTCGATAGATAATTTAGCATGCTCATGGAAACAGACACCACACGAAAACGTCAGTTAGAAACAGCAAGGAATTCAAACATACTAAGTTTACTGGATTTAAAATACAAATACTAAATTTACACTTATGAAAAGTAAAAAACAATTCGGTAATTATCGTATGCTTCGCGCATCGATCTTTTTATAGACGCACGAATCTCTGCTAACGTTTGCCTGTCATCATTTGCGTGTTCTTTTTTGGATCGAGAGTGCAACAGTCTTTGATATCTCAGCAGCTTTCCCGCAAACCGCAAGCTGCGTGTATCCTGGAAGGACACACCACTCGAACACTATGCCAAACCCAAATACTTAGGTGTAACCTTGGAGAGAGCTCTGAGGTATAAACAGCATTGAATTAACACCAAAATGAGGGTAAGCGGCAGAAACAACATTCTGCGGAAAATTACAAACTCTTCTTGGGGTCCAAAGCCAGAGGTAGTGAGTACCACAGCACTAACAATTTGCTTCTCAGCAGGCGAATAAGCGAGTAGCGTCTGTTATAATTCAGCCCACGCTAAACAGGTTGACATCGCTCTGAACGAGACCTGTACGCTCGTCACTGGATGTCTGAAACTTAAGCCAATCGACAAGCTATACCACCTTGCTGGCATTGCACCTCTTGCCGTGCGTAGAGAAGCTGCAGCCTACAGTGAAAGAAAGAAGGCTGAGTTGTCTGAGAGCCACCTCCTCCACAACAGTCAGCCAGCCACCAGACGCCTGAAATCCAGACGGAACTTCCTCAGAGCAACCGACAACCTCAGTGACCAACCCGGATCTAGAGCGGACAGATGGAAGAGATCGAGAGAAAGGCACTGGATGGAACCAAAGGAAGAATTGACACCAGGCCACAATGAGGACTGGACGGTTTGGAAGTCACTAAACAGGCTACGCACCAACACTGCACGGTCAAGAGATCATCTTATGAAGTGGGGACATTCTACTGTATCTAACCTCTGTGACTGTGGAGACGTGCAGACGAACCAACAAACGTATAACTGCCCTGAATGTCCTTCACACTGCACCTTAGAGGACCTGATGTTGGGAACCCCAAGTGCTGTCCACGTAGGAAGCTTTTGGGCCGTATGTATATAATATTTCTGTCTGTTTATGTATAGTTCGTAGTAATCTCTGTATGTTCTACCTTTTAGTTTACATGAATGTAAGTAATCTCTGTATGTTATACCTTATAAACTTCTGTACACATGATGCTTCTGACACGAATAAAAACAAATCGCACTGACGTGTTTTAAGGCCCACTTTAGATTTGTAGTTTTATACGTTTTTGCAAACATTTTGGACCAAAATAATAATCTAAGTAATAAAAAATTAATTAATAAGAGTGTCTGAAACACTTCAGGAAAAAATATTTAGGTAGTAGCGGGTTCCGAACCACCGACCTTTAGCGTCGTAGTCCAACGCCTTGCCCACTACTCTACGGCTATCACTCAACACCGGGAACTTTAATTTTATACTCATGATGGCCGTTGTGAATTAATGCTTATATGGCATTTGTAGACACTAGATTATCATTTACCATACGAAGAACGACTTTTTTTGTTAATTATTCAGTGCACCATTGCTTTGAAATGACAACGTGTAAGTTACAATAAGAAAATCATCAAGATGCCAGAGAGACTTCTGGGCGAGGAATGTCACGTGACATTTCCGAACGGCTGGAATTCGTTAATTCAATGGAGGGTGTCAAATCTCCGTTATTTTTGCAAATATGTCTCAAACAATACGAGATATGAAAAAACATGAGGGAGCTAAGGTGTAGAGAATTTTCTCCTCTACCAATCAGGTTATTCAATTTTCGTGTCAGATGAACGGTTCGTTTGCAATTACAGTTGTAATACAAACGGCTTTTTTTATTACTACCGTATTTTTTGTCCGAAAAATTTGGAAAAGGGAGGTTCTGGTCTCTGTCGGCCTACAATTATATCTGTAAAATTTGGTGCTGATCGGTTGAACGGTTCGTTTTAAAAACAGGGAACACGTTACGGACAGACAGACAGACATCCCAAAATGTTATTTTGACAAATATCTTTGAAACGCTACGAGTTACGAAAAAAACATAAGAGAGCAAAGTTGAAGAGAATTTTCTCCTCTACAAACTCGTTTATTTAATTTTTATGTCAAATGAATAGTTTAGCCGTTATTTTCACTTAAATTTTGAACTGTCAAAAGACGATCGCAAAGGCCCACTTTTAGTGTTACTACCGTAACCTAAAGTGGGCCAAAACAATAAGGTGATAACAGAGATTACAATTCATCAATTATAAGGCAAAATAATAAGCCAGACAATACGGCGCCTATCTGATACAATTCTCTCTCGCAGCGAGCGGTTCCGCAAAGGCAATTTTCCCTTCATAGTGGCCAACCCCGTACACAGAGGCACAGTGGATTGGCGCGCTACCCCCGTGCGCTAGCCGCTCCGCTCTGGGCACTTTCAGCCCCCGCGCAGTGACGTAGAAGCACCACAGAAAAGAGCAATTTGCCGGCTGTATGAGCGCCGCTGTGATTGACCTTGTTCATCGAATTTTAATTACTTCGTGACCTGTTCGAGCAACACAATAGCTGCCCGGCCTCGCGCTGGCTTTTCCCCCACCGCCCCCGCACCCCCTCCCCCGCCGCGCCGCCCTTTTCTCTTTGTCTTTCCCCAGACCGCCGCCCCCTCCCTCCCCCCCCCCCAACCCCCCTGACATCCTTCTCCCTCCACAACTGGCTACGGCCGCCCTGTAGCTTCCTGCTGGACCCAATAACGGCGCATTCCACGCGTGCTCGACCGGACGCTGTTTCGACGTTATTGCGAATAAAACACGATTGCTCAGTGCTCGCTGCTCGCGGTCGCCCTGCGAAATTCCGGCCACTGATTCAGTGTGCTCCGCCGTTTTCGGAGCAGTAACTGACGCCGGACGATTTCGCGAAAAATTTACCGCGTCCGTAATTACGCTTTTCCCAGTAACACTGCCGATTCTCTCTTGTTTTTTCTACACTACGTGCTGAACATTGGATATTGAGAAGTCGGAATGTGAACTGTGTCTATTTGGAGCTGGGCCCTATACTCTGTCTCTCGACAATGGAAAATATTTCAACAGTTCGCTGTACCGACAGTTATTCAGAGTTAACAAGATCGCTCATGTAAAGAGCCCCGTCTCTATGTGTGGGAGGCAGTTCATTGAAGTTGACTCACAAAATCCTGAATTGTGACTACACTCCCATGAACCACAGACATTGCCGAGGTGGGGTGGCTTGCGTGCCTCAACGATACAGATAGCCGTACCGTAGGTGCAACCACAGCGGAGGGGTATCTGTGGAGAGGCCAGACAAATGTGTGGTTCCTGAAGAGGGGCAGCAGCCTTTTCAGTAGTTACAGGGGCAACAGTCTGCATGATTGACTGAGCTGGCCTTGTAACATCAGCTAATGTGGCTTTGCCACACAGCTACTGCGAACGGCTGAAAGCAAGGGGGAAACTACAGCCGTTACCTTTCCCGAGGACATGCAGCTCTACTGTATGAACATATGATGATGGCATCCTCTCGGGTAAAATATTCCGGAGGTAAAATAGTCCCCCATTCGGATCTCCGGGCGGGGACTACTCAGGAGGATGTGATCATCAGGAAAGACAATACTGGCATTCTACGGGTCGTAGCGTGGAATGTTAGATCCCTTAATCGAGTAGGAAAATTAGAAAATTTAAAAAGGGAAATGGATAGGTTGAAGTTTGATATAGTGGGGATTAGTGAAGTTCGGTGGCAGGATGAACAGGACTTCTGGTCAGGTGAGTATAGGATTATAAATACAAAATCAATTGGGGGTATCACAGGAGTAGGATTGATAATGAATAAGAAAATAGGAATGCGGGTAAACTACTATGACCAGCACAGTGATCGCATTATCATTGTCAAGATAGATACGAAGCCAACACCGACAACAGTAGTACAGGTTTATATGCCAACTAGCTCTGCCGATGATGAGGAAATCGAAGAAATTTATGAGGAACTAAAGGAAATTATTCAAACAATTAAGGGAGAGGAAAACTTAATTGTTATGGGAGACTGGAATTCGGTAGTACGACTAGGAAGGGAAGGGAAGATAGTAGGTGAATATGGTCTGGGCAAAAGGAATGAAAGAGGAAGCCGCCTGGTAGAATTTTGCACAGAACATAATTTAGTTATAACAAACACCTGGTTCAAGAATCGCAAAAGAAGGTTGTATACGTGGAAGAGACCAGGAGACACCGGAAGATACCAGATAGATTTTATAATGGCAAAACATAGATTTCGTAACCAGGTTTTACAATGTAAGACATACCAAGGGGCAGATATAAACTCTGACCATAACTTGTTGGTTATGAACTGTAGACTGAAACTGAAGAAACTACAAAAAGGTAGGAAAATAAGGAGATGGGACCTGGATAAATTGAAGAAACCTGAAGTTCTTAAGAATTTCAGAGGGAGCTTTAGCCAACAATTGACAGAAACAGGGAGAAAAAAACAAGAGAGGAGGAATGGGTAAAATTGAGAGATGAAATAGTGAAGGTAGCAGAGGACAAAATAGGTAGGAAGGAAAGACCTACAAAAAATCCTTGGATATCACAGGAGATACTAAATTTAATCGATGAAAGGAGAAAATATAAAAATGCAGTAAATGAAACAGGCAAAATGGAGTACAGACGACTAAGAAATGAGATTGACAAGAAGTGCAAAATGGCTAAGCAGGAGTGGCTAGAAGTCAAATGCAAGGATGTAGAAGAATGTATAAATAGGGGAAAAATAGATACAGCCTACAGGAAAATAAAAGAAACATTTGGAGATAAGAAAAACAGCTCTATGAATATCAAGGACACTGATGGAAAACCAGTTCTCAGCAAAGAAGGGAAAGCTGAAAGGTGGAAAGAGTATATACAGGGGCTCTACAAAGGAAATGAACTTCGAGACAATATTGTATGAAGGGAAGAGGATGTAGAGGAAGATGAAATAGGTGATACTGTACTGAGAGAAGAATTTGACAGAGCCCTGAAAGACCTAAGTCGAAACAAGGCTCCTGGAGTAGATGATATTCCCTCAGAGCTACTGAAGTCTCTGGGAGAACCAGCCATGACAAAATTGTTTCACCTGGTGTGTAAGATGTATGAGAAGTACCCTCTGACTTTAAGAAAAATGTTATAATCCCCATTCCAAAGAAAGCAGGTGCAGACAGGTGTGAAAACTACAGAACCATCAGTTTAATAAGTCATGGTTGCAAAATATTAACTCGAATTATATACAGAAGGATGGAAAAGCTGGTAGAAGCCGACCTCGGGGAAGATCAGTTTGGGTTCAGGAGAAATGTAGGAACACGGGAGGCAATACTCACTTTACGGCTTATCCTGGAAGATAGATTAAGAAAAGGCAAACCTACATTTCTAGCTTTTGTAGATTTGGAGAAGGCCTTTGACAACAATGTTGATTGGAATAAACTCTTTCAAGTTCTGAAGCAAGCAGGAGTAAAATATAGGGAGCGTAAGGTTATTTACAACTTGTACACAAACCAAACAGCGGTTGTCAGAGTTGAAGGGCATGAAAGGGATGCAGTGGTTGGGAAGGGAGTAAGACAGGGTTGTAGTCTTTCTCCATTGTTATTCAATTTGTACATTGAGCAAGCCATAAAGGAAAGCAAGGAGAAATTTGGAGAAGGAATTAAAGTTCAGGGTGAAGAATTAAAAACATTGCGTTTTGCCGACGACATAGTAATTCTGTCAGAGACAGCAAAGGACCTGGAAGAGCAATTGAACGGAATGGACAGTATGCTGAAAGGAGCATATAAGATGAACATTAACAAGAGCAAAACTAGGGTAATGGAGTGCAGTGTAAGAAACTCAGGTGATGCTGAAGGAATTAGATTTGGAAACGAAGCAATAAAGGAGGTAGATGAGTTTTGTTACTTGGGCAGTAAAATAACAAATGATGGTCACAGAGGAAATAAAATGCAGAATGGCAATGGGTAGAAAAGCGTTCTTGAAAAAGAGAAATCTGTTAACATCGAATATTGATTTAAGCCTAAGAAAGTCGTTTCTGAAGGCATTTGTATGGAGTGTTGCCTTGTATGGGAGTGAAACATGGACGATAAGCTGTGCGGACAGGAAGAGGATTGAGGCTTTTGAAATATGGTGCTACAGAAGAATGCTGAAGATTAGGTGGGTGGATCTCGTAACTAATGAGGAGGTACTGAACAGAATTGGGGAGAAAAGAAATTTCTGGCATACCTTGACTAAAGGAAGGGATAGATTGGTAGGACACATTCTTAGGCATCAAGGAATTGTGAATTTAGCATTGGAGGGAAGTGTGTGGGGTAAAAATCGCAGAGGAAGACCAAGAGATGGATATAGTAAGCAGATTCAGACAGATGTGGGTTGCCGTTCTTATGTGGAGATGAAGAGGCTTGCTCAGGATAGCGTATTGTGGAGAGCTGCATCAAACCAGTCTCCGGACTGAAGACCACAACAACAACAACAACGACTACAATTCTGTGATAGATTATCTCCTTCAGTGCCATGATGCAAACTCTCAATACTGAAACCGTTATTTATGTTATTTATTTATCCACTAATATTTACGGATTACTTCAACCCATCATCTGGGCTGAATCTACGAGAGGGGAGTGGTTGTGAAATGTGCCACCGTCCAGGGTAACAGCATTGTGGGGCATCAAATTTTATGTTATGAATTATCAAAGCGCTCAAAGTCTTGCGAAGATGAACAGTCATGATAGGAAGATAGGAGGTTGTAAATTCTTTATCCCTCTACACACACACACACACAGAGAGAGAGAGAGAGAGAGAGAGAGAGAGAGAGAGAGAGACATATACACATACAGTAAAACTTATGAATAACGAAAACCAATGGGGAAAATAAATTTGTCCGCTTTTAAGAAGCGTCCGCTGTTAAGAAAAGGATAAAATACAAAACAGTAAACTACCGTTTATCCACAATGATCGGGATGGCGGTCGGTTCGGGTAACAAAAATCTCGGATAGACCGAAGTCCCTATTTTCACACGTGAAACACAGCGTATTGAGTCTGTACCGCGAAGTATGATCGCGAAACGAGCGAATGGCACGTCGCTTCTTGAAGGCATCTAGCGAGCCAAATTTCCGAGGAATTCTTGTTCCTTTCCTTCAATCTGCTCATAAAAACTCATCGCTTTTAGATGCAGTGGAGGACCTGAAACTGTAAAGTTGTTGCTGCGAGCACGGCAGAACCATTCAAAAGTCAAACTGTCCACTTTTAAGTCTGGTGTGTTGGGAAAAATGTGTTTACTTGCAAGGTTATCATTTCCAGACTACAGCTTTAGAATGTCCTCTTTGTTTCTTAAAACGTCACTGACCTGTATTTTTCCGATAGCAAACCTCGTGGCCATATCTTTAACAGTTACCTTTTCCTTGTCGTAGACATCGATGATCTCGATCTTCCATTTCAGCTTTAACCGTTTCCGTGTCAAGGCAGAAACAGAACTGTATGCAACTTTAACTTACAAAACGTTCAAATTATTGTTGTCGTTTACTTTACAACAGTCTCTTTCTTTCACGCTGTCCGTTACTTAGAAGTTTTGTTTGTTATTGCAGTACATATTACAGTGTATTATTGAGAATGTCCGGTATTCGGAATAATTTTAGCATGAGGGCTAATGTTGATTTTAGGGGAATTTTAAAATGTCCGCTATTGAGAGGAGTCCGCTAATGGGATATGTCCGTTAAGGAAAGTTTCACTTATATATACATATATATTTCTCATTTATCTTGACCTCCGAAAATATCTCTGGTACAACAACTGCTATTTTTAAACCACTTTTACCAGTGTCAATGTCAGGCGAAGGCTCATGACGGTAAATATTTCGAAACATTCTCGTCTGAGTCTCAGGACGTCCACTAGCCGTACGTTTCGCTTATTTCAAGCGCCAACATCGCTTCGCAGTATCTCGAGATGCAATTGGCATATCGCGATACAATCAACGCCGTCGTTTATGAGATCTGTTAGTCTATAGATTTCTGAGGAAATAATATAGGGTGTTCATTTAGAAATATATACATCTGTGTTAAAAGAACACGTATGCTTTATTTGTTGCCTGGACTACATGCAGACCTCAGTGACTTGCAGCTATTCCTATTTTATGGTATGACTTTATGTCCATGGCATATCTGTTATTTTCATTTTAATTTCTTTTTAAATTTCACACGTAATTTTTAACTCCTTGTCTCATATTCTCTATGTAACATTTTCAATGGTAACTTGAGCCGGAAGGATGTAGTTAAAAACAAGTAGTACAGTCGCTGATCAACAGCCAAGTATTAACATACGCTTTCGTTTTAGAATGTTTCGAAATATTTACATTCATGAGCCTTTGCCTGACATTGATACCGGTGAAAGACGTTTTACAATAGCTGTTGTTACAAAGATATTTTGGGTGTTGTTGTTGTGGTCTTCAGTCCGGAGACTGGTTTGATGCAGCTCTCCACAATACCCTATCCTGAGCAAGCCTCTTCATCTCCACATAAGAACGACAACCTACATCTGTATGAATCTGCTTACTGTATCCATCTCTCGGTCTTCCCCTGCGATTTTATCTCCACACACTTACCTCCAACGCTAAATTTACAATTCCTTGATGTCTAAAAATGTGTCCTACCAATCTATCCCTTCTTTTAGTCAAGGTATGCCAGAAATTCCTTTTCTCCCCAATTCTGTTCATCACCTCCTCATTAGTTACGCGATCCTCCCACCTAATCTTCAGCATTCTTCTGTAGCACCATATTTCAAAAGCCTCAGTCCTCTTCCTGACCGCACAGTTTATCGACCATGTCTTACTGCCATATAAGGCAACACTCCACACAAATGCCTTCAGAAAGGACTTCCTTAGGTTTAAATCAGTATTCGATGTTAACAAGTTTCTCTTTTTCAAGAACGCTTTTCTACCCATTGCCATTCTGCATTTTATATCCTCTGTACTGCGACCATCATTTATTTTATTGCCCAAGTAAGAAACTCATCTACCTCCTTTATTGCTTCGTTTCCCAATCTAATTCCTTCAGCATCACCTGATTTTCTTACACTGCACTCCATTACCCTAGTTTTGCTCTTGTTAATGTTGAACTTATACGCACCTTTCAGCACACTGTCCATTCCGTTCAATTGCTCTTCCAGGTCCTTTGCTGTATCTGACAGAATTACTATGTCGTCAGCAAAACGTAACGTTTTTAATTCTTCACCCTGAAATTTAATTCCTTCTCCAAATTTCTCCTTGCTTTCCTTTATAGCTTGCTCAATGTACAAATTGAACAACAATGGAGAAAGACTACAACCCTGTCTTACTCCCTTTCCAACCACTGCATCCCTTTCATGTCCTTCAACTCTGACAAGCGCTGTCTGGTTTTTGTACAAGTTGTAAATAACCTTACGTTCCCTATATTTTACTCCTGCTTGCTTCAGAACTTGAAAGAGTTTATTCCAATCAACATTGTCAAAAGCCTTCTCCAAATCTACAAAAGCTAGAAATGTAGGTTTGCCTTTTCTTAATCTATCTTCCAAGATAAGCCGTAAAGTGAGTATTGCCTCCCGTGTTCCTACATTTCTCCTGAACCCATACTGATCTTCCCCGAGGTCGGGTTCTACCAGCTTTTCCATCCTTCTGTATATAATTCGCGTTAATATTTTGCAGCCATGACTTATTAAACTGATGGTTCTGTAGTTTTCACACCTGTCTGCACCTGCTTTCTTAGGGATGGGGATTATAACATTTTTCTTAAAGTCTGAGGGTACTTAACCTGTCTCATACATCTTACACACCAGGTGAAACAATTTTGTCATGGCTGGTTCTCCCAGAGACTTCAGTAGCTCTGAGGGAATATCATCTACTCCAGGGGCCTTGTTTCGACTTAGGTCTTTCAGAGCTCTGTCAAATTCTTCTCTCAGTACAGTATCTCCTATTTCGTCTTCATCTACATCCTCTTCCCTTCCTACAATAGTGTCTCGAAGTTCATTTCCTTTGTAGAGCCCCTCTATATACTCTTTCCACCTTTCAGCTTTCCCTTCTTTGCTGAGAACTGGTTTTCCATTCGTGTCCTTGATATTCATAGAGCTGTTTTTCTTATCTCCAAATGTTTCTTTTATTTTCCTGTAGGCTGTATCTATTTTTACCTTATTTATACATTCTTCTACATCCTTGCATTTGCCTTCTAGCCACTCCTGCTTAGCTATTTTGCACTTCCTGTTAATCTCATTTCTTAGTCGTCTGTGCTCCATTTTGCCTGTTTCATTTACTGCATTTTTATATTTTCTCCTTTCATCGATTAAATTTAGTATCTCCTGTGATATCCAAGGATTTTTTGTAGGTCTTTCCTTCCTACCTATTTTGTCCTCTGCTACCTTCACTATTTCATCTCTCAGTTTTACCCATTTCTCCTCTACTGTTTTATTTTCCCCTGTTTCTGTCAATTGTTGCCCAAAGCTCCTTCTGAAATTCTTAAGAACCTCAGGTTCCTTTAATTTATCCACGTCCCATCTCCTTATTTTCCTACCTTTTTGTAGTTTCTTCAGTTTCAGTCTACAGATCATAACCAACAAGTTATGGTCAGAGTCTATATCTGCCCCTGGGTAGGTCTTACACTGTAGCACCTGGTTCCGAAATCTATGTCTTACCATTATAAGTCTATTTGGTATCTTCCGGTGTCTCCAGCGGTTTGTTATAACTAAATTATGTTCTGTGCAAAATTCTACCAGGCGGTTTCCTCTTTCATTCCTTTTGCCCAGACCATATTCATCTACTATCCTCCCTTCCCTTCCTTGTCCTACTACCGAATTCCAGTCTCCCATAACAATTAAGTTTTCCTCTCCATTAATTCTCTAGATAATTTCCTTTAGCTCCTCATATATTTTTTCGATTTCCTCATCATCGGCAGAGCTAGTTGGCATATAAACCTGTACTACTGTTGTCGGTGTTTTCTTCGTATCTATCTTGACAATGATAATGCGATCACTGTGCTGCTCATAGTAGTTTACCTGCATTCCTATTTTCTTATTCATTATCAGTCCTACTCCTGTGATACCCCCAATTGATTTTGTATTTATAATCCTGTACTCACCTGACCAGAAATCCTGTTCATCCTGCCACCGAACTTCACTAACCCCCACTATATCTAACTTCAACCTATCCATTTCCCTTTTAAAATTTTCTAATTTTCCAACTCCATTAAGGGATCTAACATTCCACGCTCCGACCCGTAGAATGCCAGTATTGTCTTTCCTGATGATCACATCTGTGTAGTCCCCGCCCAGACATCCGAATGGGGGACTATTTTACCTCCGGAATAGGTATATTTGTCTTCTGTCTGACTATCTCCATTGTCGCGGTGGAACGGCCGAGCGCATTGAGGCGCTATGCTACGTTGCGCGAAGCCATTTCCGGTCGGATGTTCCAATCCTCTCTCGGGCATGGATGTTTGTGCCGTCTTTAGTAAAGCTAGTTCATAAGTGTAAGTTTAGGGACATGACCCCGTAGTTAAGTCCCATAAGCTCAACAAACATTTGAACATTCGAAACTATCTCAGATACCCTGTTTTAATCTCCTCATCGCTTCCCTCTCTCCATTTCCTCATTCCCACCTCTGGACACAGCCCCTCTCGACCCTCTCTTCCCCTCTTTTTTGTCAATTTCACCTTCATCTCCTGCTTTACCTCCTCTCTTCGTCCATTTCCGCCGCCCTCCCTATCCCCACCTCACTCTGCGTCTCCTTTACAACCATTTCCTCCTTTTCCTACTATATACATTTTGTTGTTTCTGTGCATCTCCTACTCTTGCCTCTCTCTTTCACTTGGTCGCCCTTCTGTATTCTCCCGTAACCTATCACTTCCTACCCCTCACATTCTGTCACTCTCGTCCTCTGTCTGTTAATATTTATCCTTCCTTTCACACCTGTCCCTCCCCCGCTCCCTCGCCCCCTCGCGGCCAACATTCTGCTCCTCCCTGTCCATTTGGTCCTCAGCCTCTGACAGTTCGTCGTACCCATTGCATGTATCTGACTCCTGAAATTTTGAAGAAGTTGATTTTAAGGTACGCCCATCAATCACCGTACGGTGTCTCGAGGAAAATAAAACTCGTGTACTTGGCAAAATACATGTATTTGCCAACCTGTCACAGTGATCGCTCAAACTGTTACCAATTTCTGTTTTCTAGCACCATACAAAATATTATGCACAAAATGGGCATCGTCTTCATTTGTATATCTGTGCGAAGATCGGAATAATACTGGTTTACAATTCTGCAAATAAATTAATCTATGTCATGTACATGTATGAAATATATTTATGGGTAGTGATCGACCTCTTGTTTTGAAGGCAAAGCGTGCAAAAGTTTATCAAAATCGGTATAAAATTGTAGTTTTGTATGAAGTAGAAAACAAACAAACAAAGGGACAATCGTTATATTTATGTTCGCGGCATTTTATTGATAATAATACACATCACAGCTGAAAAAAGGAATGCACGAAAAATTTCAAAAGTATGGTTATGTTCTACGAAAATTCGGAAATCACATTTAAAGTGAAATACATTGTATCACCAAGGAAAAGTTGCAAATCGAATTTAATATTAATTTCTTGTGGTTCAGTTCCCTGGTGGAAATCTTTCAACTGGACGTTACACTCCTCTACCCAAAGTATGTAATTGAGAAAATAAACATGTAGCTTAGTGTGGAATCCGAGACATGTATCGTCTCTGGTGAAGGCTTTGTTAAAATTGGAAGTAAAGAACTCCTTGATATGAGTAAGTTTCGAACCCATGTCCCATTGATTTCTAACTGTCCACTTTGCCGCAAGTCGAGAGTACAGGCCGAGGATCAGTGCCAGTTGCTGGATACTTAGCCGACGAAGACAGAAACGTTTAATTTGCAATATAAACAATATTGAGTTTATTAATCGCGATAGACACCATCCTATGTTTTAAGATGTAGGAAATCACACACACACAGTGTTAATTATCAATTAAATCAGTTGAGTAGTTCAGGAGTTCATCTTAGCCAAACATATATACATTTATTGTATTATTCTTGCTAATATGCTCGTGATTGTAATGGTGATCCTGCCGATGACAGTGCTACTAAAGCAGAGTTACTAAACATGACTTTTAGAAACTCATTTACCAAAGAAGACGAAACCAATATTCCAGATTTCAAATTACGAACAGAGGCCGCAATGAGTAATGTAGAAGTAGATATCATCGGTGTAGTGCAACAACTAAAATCACTTAACAAGATCAAGTCTTCTGGTCCGACCTGTATACCCATTAGATTTCTATCTGATTATGCTGAAGCGATAGCCCTTTACTTAACAGCCATATACAACCGCTCTCTCAAAGAAGGATCTGTGCTAAAAGATGGGAAAGTTGCACAGGTCACATCTATATTCAAGAAAGGCAGTAGGAATAACTCACTAAACTACAGGCTTATTTCATTGACGTCAATTTCCAGCAGGGTTTTCGAACATATCCTGTATTCAAAGACTATGAATTACCTCGAACGGAATGATCTATTGAACGAAGGTCAACACTGATTTAGAAAATATTGTTCATGCGAAACAAAACTAACTCTTTATTCACACGAAGTGATGAACGCTATCGACAAGCGTTCGCAAATCAATTTCGTATTTCAACGTACCTCACTAAGGCGTTTAATCAAATTGCGTGGTTATGGTATATCGCCCCAAATTTGCGATTGGGTAGGGGATTTCGTGTCAGAGAGGACACAGTTCGTAGTAATCGATGGTAAGGTATCGACTAGAACAGAAGTGATATCGAGCGTTCCACAGGGTTGTGTTATTGGTCCTCCGCTGTTCCTTATTTACATAAACGATTTAGGGAAAAATCTAAATAGCTCTCGTAGGTTGTTTGCAGATGACGCCGTCATTTATCGTCTAGTAAAATCATCTGAACATCAAAACCAACTGTAGAACGATCTGAATAAGATATCACTATGGTGAGAAGCGTGAAGTCTTCCACATGAGTACGAAATGAAATCCGTTAAACTTTGTTTACAAAATAATTCAATCAAAAGTGAAGGCCGTAAACTCCACAAAATACCTAGAAATTACTATTACTTCAGACTTAAACTGGAAAGAACACGTAGATAATGTCGTGGGAAAGGCGAACCAGAGACTGCGTTTTATTCCCAGAACCCTTAAAAGACGCAACAAAACTACAAAACAAAACTGCATACACTACGCTTGTCCGTCCATTTTTGGAGTATTGCTGCCCAGTGTGGGATCCTTATCAAGTGGGTATGACGGAGGACATGGAAAGTGTCCAAAGAAGGGCAGTTCGTTTCGTATTGTCACGATACAGGGGAGACAGCGTTACGGAAATGATACAGGATCTGTGATGGGAATCATTACAACGACGGCTCTTATCATTGTGGCGTGGTCTACTTACGAAACTCCAATCGCCAATATTCTCCTCCGAATGCCATAATATATTGTTGACTCCCACTTACATAGGTAGAAATGACCATCAGAATAAAATACGAGAAATCAGAGCTCGAATGGAAAGATTCAGGTGTTTTTTATTCCCGCGCGCTATTTGAGAATGGAATGGGAGATAAATAGTATAATGGTGGTTCGATGAACCCTCTGCCAGGCACTTAGATGTGATTTGTAGAGTATTCGATGTCGATGTAGATGTAGAATATTCAGAAATTTCATGAATGATAGCATATAATTTTGTTGTTTTTTTTCTTAATTGTGCTACCTCCAAAGATTAGACCTGAAAAATCGAAACAATCGAAATTGGGTACTTTGTATGGGCGGTTCCACTTTTATTTGTATTTTATGCACTGCCATACAATTTATCTGTGATAAAATTAGGCTTACGAGACCTGCAAAACAATAGTTTCGGCGTCAATAACATGAAAGTAAGTTTCATTGTACTTTACAATACTCTCTGACATCTACCTATATTTTTATTCCGATCTTGTTATAGTGCAGTTTCCACACGTGACTTTCATAACAGTCTGTATTTCGAACATATCATGGCGGATTGCACCTTACTCCAGCTTTAAATTTGGCAGATTTGTGTATTTTTTCATAGGGAGGCGGTGACGATAGAGATTTGAGCGGAAATACGACAGATAAGAATGGATGTATTGAGGGGGATAGGGGCAGGAGGAGGAATTGTGAAGAGGAGGACGAGGCGCAGGAGGAGTGGAGAAATGGACAGAGATAACAGGTACGAATGCATGGATTAATTGGAAGCGGACAACGCTGGGTTTGTCAGTGATGAAGCAAATTGGTAAAACATTGCACAAGCATTCGTATATACGACGACGGTGGTTCAAATCCACCTTCGGCAATTTTGGAATTTTCGACATTTCGATAAAATGCTCCAGGCAAATTCCGAGATATTTGTTTTGCAAGGGCACGGTTGATTTCCTTCCCTGTCCTTACACAAACAATCCGAACGTTTGCTCCGCCTCTAATGTCTACGCTGACGACTTGGTTTCGAATCCATTTTTTCTTCCCTCCTTCAGTGATATTTAGCGATTGCGAAGCAGTGTCGCATTCGCGATTCAGTGATGAGATCCACTGTCTTACCGGAAATTATCCATTTATCTATTATCAATTTAAGCTCTAGAGCAGTGCTTTCCAAACTTTCCCTCATGGCGACACCCTTTTATAGCCTACACTTTTGCGCGACACACTTTCACTAATATAAATACCTATGGCAGAATTTAGATGGTTCTAGTAAGTGGGGGGGGGGGGGGGAGTGGGGGGAATAAAGTATCGCTTAAATGTAGTTTGTAAACGAAACTGTAATACTCGCACGCGTTGACATGTTTAATGTCCATCCTGACTGCAGCAATTACGTACACTCATTGCAAGAAAAGGAAACTTTAGGAACTACGGAGATATACAACAGAATAACACCACAAACAACAATGCCTAACTCACACGGTAATTCTTGCTTCTACTATATGCGACCCAACTTCAGAAACACGAAAACTCAATTTCGTAAACAGATTTTTCGCTGTCGTGTGTACATGTCAGGGCAAGATACGGTTTTGCTGGATCGATTGGAAACCGCATCTGGAGTTTAGCTGCTCGTTTTTCTGATTTAGACACCACAGTGGGTGTTCCCTTTCAGTTCAATATTATAAGATTATTTTCAGAAATAAAGAGGATGTGTTTATGACAAGTGATTAAGTTCTATTGTTAGGTTCTTGCTTCACCACGACCTCGGAAGCACCGACGTATTCAGAAAAATTGGATAAATATTTGTGACAAGTAAGAATATGAATGTCATTTCTGATCCCAGAACCTGTTACATACAGGGAACTGGGAGAAAAAAATATTAACGAATACCAGGGTTCGAACCAACGATCACAGAATTTAAAATACTACTTTCCGTTAATCAGTCTGCCGTACTCCATACTAAAATCGCTAATTAATAGCTTTAGTCAATGGACAATTGTGACTGCTTTTACGATCTGTGACAGCTTTCACAGCCACTGTGTCATTGATTGACATTTAATTGTAAGAAACGCTACCGAGGGTTACTTGGCTTCGATAAATTCATTAAAAACGCCCAGGTGCAGCTCTTTCAGAAGGAAAGCAGACTACAGATACATGGGAAGAGCTGTTATCGAGTATCAGCAGCAGCTCTGAGTATGCGTAGTTTGCTGGAATCTGGCAACTAACAGCTGCTTGAACGAACCCTGAGTCTAGCGGCTGAGCAGGCAATGAATGTCCACCGATTATTCCTTTAATACATCTGTGATGAAGAGAAGGATCATTAGCTGCAGGCGAGTATTCAGGGTAATATGAAGAGAAGGATATTGTGTGTTATTTTATGACAAGTTTTTTTTTTTTTTTTTTTTTTTTTTTTTTTTTTTTTTTTTTTTTTTTAGTTTAAATTTGTTAGTCTCGCGACACCCTTGATACTACTATGCGATACCCCAGGGTGTCTCGACACGCAGTTTGGAAAGCTCTGCTCTAGAGGTTCCGATCTTGAGCGTGTGTTTCGAAATGTCTAAATTCGGGGTTAATATTGTACCCGTCTCACTTTCAACTCTACGCCTCAACAGGGTCGAACACATAACGGGCTGGAGTAAACGAAGTATTCTGCCTCGCCTTGCTACTTATTATACTGGCCGGTGATGCCTAAGGATCAAGATTTACATCGTTGTGTAATGGGATTACATGTTATTGTTTGGCTTGCATCTGTTTTAGCATACGAAACTTCTCGCACTGACTGACTCTCAAGCTCGGTAAATGTGTGTTATACTGACAACGGACAAACATTCTAATCGCGAATATAAAACAAAAATCGGAAGAAATTCATATGGCGCAACAGATGACGATGTAACAGTCTGTTCAGTACCGAATTATTCAGCATACGTAGCATAAGGCGATACGATTCTGTAAGTATATTATCATGACCAGGAGTGAATTTGGAAGTGCCTTTTGGGTGAATTATTAAGGCAGGTTGGCTGAAATCACCTTTATTATCCTATTCATCACTCAAAGTTCCCTTTAACAATCCAAGAGTTACATTAGTATTCTATCCATGGGTCTCAAAGTGACGTAGCATATTTCACTAATGAGAGTAAGAGAGTAAGGAGGTACCTCTGATTGTTGATATCACATATTTAAAAATTTCAGGAACTGTTTTTTATCTTTTTATTAATAGTAATAGAGTGTAAAGTGTTTTAATCTGATAATGTATTCGGCTCTGTTCCCTGCCCGTTAAATACTGAAATAACTAAAAGAACTGTCAACACTCACATTGAGTAACGTAAAAGAAACTGTCGTCTGGGACATACCGAAAAATCGGCCGTTGCAGATCAATTTATTCATGATGGACACCATGAACTAAAATTTAGTGAGACAAGCATTTTATCTGCGACATCGCATTACGCTACGTGCACTTATAGAGAGGCAATATAAGTTCAGGAAAATAATTATTTTAATAAAACTAAAGATTGTCACAAAAATTATGCATGTCGACTTTGCGATAGCATAATGAGGGTCTATCAGAATAATCGAGAAATACGACTCCATCCAGAGATAACCACACAGTCTTCATCACATGATGAATAGTGGAAACCCTTTTGCCCTCTTTAAATGCGAGGGCCCATCGGACCACAGTGGCGTTACTACTGAAGATCTCAGATGATGTCTTCCGCAGAGTGAGACGAAACCTCAGGGAGACGTGTTATTCAAAGACCATGGCGTATCAGCACCAGCGTTTTACATGAAGCTAATAACTATCATTTTACGTTTTTGTTATCAGTAGTTGTGACTGGTTTGATGCAGCCCGCTATGTATATCACAGCAGCACCTGCACACTACTGCCTCAATTTTATTGGGTGTATTCCAGTCTTTGTCAACCCTCTACAGCATAAGCATCCAGTGATGCCTGAATACATGCACTATCATTCTCTCTCTTATAGTGTTATACATAGGTTAAAACTGTTGTGTTGTTTGGTGGGATATAGGTAAGGCTGTTCTATTGATTGGAACAAACAAGGATTTGACAATAGTGAGGCAGCTAAAGGAGATCAGTTTCAAAAGGTACTCATTCAGAACTGATCTGATGGTAAATGCATCATTAATAATTGTCATCAGCTGGTAGTTAACATTCACAATAACTAATTTTCCAATCAAGCTGATTAAAGATTAGTTGAACACATTTTTTATTCATTAACACGATAATTCCGTTTATTTATGGCTCTAATGTTAATACCTGCACAGTTAATGAGGAAACAGTGTGTTTAAATTGATTGAAAGCGCAACGATTATTTTGAACATAGCTAGAACAATACGTAATCTGCATAAGGCTCACTACTAGAAGAATACGTAATCTGCATAAGGCTCACTGAATACAGTTTTAATTTGACTGCGAAAGAAATATGGAAAACACAAACCACTCTCTAATAATGCAACTGCAAGAATTTATTTCGGTAACTGACTGATTGCAGAAACTTATTATCTTGTTTATTTTTGTAGTATTGCACAACAATCACTATTATTATTAAACGTCACACCAATAAACAAAAGTGTTAATCAAACTCAGCTTAGTCAATATTATGCTTTGATTTTAATAGCCAATAACTTTCAATGAAAGGAAGAGGGTTTGCTTTCTAACTACAAAAGTGAAACAGGTAATGAAGTTCAACTTTCTCAACTATTATTAACAATAATGATTACATTACCTTATGATTGAAGAACAACAAAATCTTCTCAGACTGATACATGTATGAATGATACAAAATGTTATAAAGACAGAACTGTGTCTGTGAAAGTCAGATTTCTAAATTATTGCATCAGCTCGTACAAACGCAGCTAACCAAAGCTCGTCCGATCAGTACCAGAGCTACACACGGACTCTCTCTTTCTGTTCAACTACTACTCACGTACGTAGTCTTTGACAGAGATGTTACACAACAGAGTAAACCATAGACGTAGTTACTCAAAGAAGTTCATATAACATTTCACATCCAAATATCGATACAAGGCAGGCTAAACAATAGTATTGAATTTGTACAAACATGTTTCAAGATGCCTTTCTCCGTCTATTCTGCGGGGAACATCCTCATTCCTTGCCAAATGTTGAAATGTTTGTAATCCTATAGACCAAAGTGCCGAGGCCATCTCTCGCTAAACTACTTAAGGAAAGAACACACACACACACACACACACACACACATATGCCCAAGGGAGCACTTGAACATCCGATCATTCCTTATTATGCCACCTAGGAACTATCTGAATCTTTTTGACTCACTTCTGTTGCCATGAAGTGCTCAAAGATATTAAGTGAATATTCGTACTGAAAGGGGTCAATTGTACCCGCTTTCAACTATTGTCTATTTTTCTATTACTGAACTTCAGTTACTGTGTTGGCAGCTTGTTATGTCACCGTGTTTCAGTTCATGTTTGTCTCTTGCCTCTGTCTTTTGTGAAGGAAAGAGAAAGGTTGGTTGTATCAAATTTTTAGTGTACGTTGGTGATAGGTGCTATAGTTCGCTTCCTATCTTACCTTAAGGGGAGAGTCAGTCAACAGTTGTGGTTCCCTTGATTCAAATTCCCTCCAGTAGTCGTCGGAGAGACTCCGTCCTACACTTGTCCCTTACCAACTTAACAGTATCGTAGTTGGGCAGGTCAGAGACGAGTGTTGGTGATCGCCCCCGCAAAATTCTTCCAACCCAGGGGTTGGCAACTCCACCCTAGCTGGCCGCTGGCCGTTGCTGTTTGAAACCTGTTCTCTTACCTGCCGTCGGTGGTCTGGCGAGTAGACACGCCGCGCGCTGCGCTCCAGCCTTAAGATTACTCAAAGCGATTTCTTTGTTGAGATTTCAAAGTTAGGCACTTCAATGTACGCATGGGTCGACCTTAGACCGACATCGAAAACTCGTGGCGAAGGCTGCTCTAATCATAGTACTACTTCCCGGCTAAGGTTCTTCTCTCAGCTGAGCAATGTTAATTCCTATTCATAGCCTATATTTTGTTTTAGATCCCCATATGTGTGAACGATTTTATATTGGTAGAACTTTTGACACGTCTCCAACCCACATAAAGAAGCGGATTGTATCACTTAGCGTACTTCTAGATGAAAAGGATGTAAATTGTATTTGAAAAGTGGGAGACTAACCATATAATCTCCAATTAAATTTTGCTGTTACAACTAAATTTATATCTATGATTGCCCTAAACTGCACTGCCAAATCCCCCTCCTAGTCACCAAATAAGTTCTCAATTGTGTGCACGTGCACCTGCTGTGACAATGTGTTTATGATCTTGTAATGCCCATCTCTTCTCGCCCTGCATGCTCGGTGGATCCATTTCCTGAAGTAGTTATCCGTTGCGCAAATTATGTTACTTCTCCTTTTTCTGTTTTATACTCGTGATCGCGGACTCAGTATTTGTTCGTGATCCGTGTTAAAACACCTCCACCCAGCATGGAACGCAGTGAGAGAGAGAGAGGTGGAAGGGAAACTGATTCAAGACGAGTAGCACCACCTACTATCACTTTCGTTAGTCCATTCCAACCTGAATTATGCGGGATGCTTTCAATACATAAAAGACCGTAAATACTTTCACACTGTATCATTGTTCCGTGATTTACTTTACTCAAGTGGCATAAAATAAAGCTTGTTCATAATGAAAAAAGTACCTGACAGGATAATATTTGCAGGTTTATGGAAGTTAAAGTCTGACATGCTGGGAGAGTGAACGCCAAACGAGCAGACTACCCAGCAGACATCGATGCCGCACAGGCCGCAGCATTGCAGACGCTAGGCCCCACACACGGCATTGCTCGAGAGGTCGACTATTCCTAGTAAATATCTACCGACAGGTAGTAGTCGAGCACTGTCAGAGAGAAAACTCACTATTATTTACAGATATCGCTGTCTACCGGCGACATAACCAGGATCCATAGGCTAAATGCTGATTGTCCATGTAAGGACAGTTGTGAGGAAGGCGAAGAGCCGACTTCGGTTCATTGGGAGAATTTTGGGAAGATGTACTTCATCTGTAAAAGAGACCGCGTATAAAACGCTGGTACGACTACGTCTTGAGTATTACTCAAGTGTTTGGGACCAGCAGCAGATCAGTTTAAAGGAAGACATAGAAGCAGTTCACAGGCGAGCAGCTAGGTTTGTTACTGGTAGGTTCGACCAATGCGCGAGTGTCACAGAAATGCTCCGGCAACTCAATTGGGGATCGCTGGAGGAAATACGACGTTCTTTTCGCGAATTTCTGTTGGGGAAATTTAGAGCCCGGAATTTGAAGCTGAGTGTAGTACGATCTTGCTGCCGCCTACTTGCATTTAGCGTAGTGATCACAAAGACAAGATAAGAGAAAGTAGGGCTCGTACGGAGGCATATAGGCATTCTTTTCTTCCTCGTTCAATTTGGGAGTGGAAGAGAAAAGGAAATGCCTAGTAGTGTTACAGTGTACCCTCCGCCACGCACCTTACGGTGAATTGCGGAGTATGTATGTAGATGTAGATGTAGATGTAGAACTAGGTTCCAAGAACAACTTTTAACTAAGAAAGGCGCTGCCAAAAATAATTCGGCCTTTTCCGAGCATCTCAACAGTGGAATAGGAAAAGAATAGGAAAGGAAATGCCTATTAGTGGGACAGTGTACCCTTTGCCACGCACCTTACAGTGGATTGCGGCGTATGTATGTAGATGTATCCTGGCCAACACGATCCCCAAATCTCGCCCCTTCAGCATGTTTGGAGCAGTATGAAACGTCAACTTGGGCGGTCTGTGCGTGCGGCACAAAATGTAGCCCAACTGCCGTTTCTGGTGGAAACTGCATGGCAGACTATTCCACAAGACCACATTCGTCTACGTTCGTCTCCATGGAAGAATTACAGCTTACATTACTGCAAACGGTACTAACTCCGACATTGCGCACGCTCTAGTGACTATGGTGTAAACACTCACAAGAATGTATCAATAAAATTTCCCTCTTATTTACCTACAATTTCATGGTGTTCTTTTTTCTATTTTTTCCATTTTCCTGGAGTGTCGATATTAACCGATTAATTTCTTTATCGGAAGAACGGACACTTTTGAGGGACAAAAACTCTAGGATACAAACCAAAGAAATGCGTGAATTAATGTATTCAAGAAACTGAGACGACCATTTCAAAAAATGAATATGATAAGTAATATCTCCGAACACGTGAAAGTCTTTTATTGCACTAAAACGAGTAACAATAACCTGGCAAACATTACATTTTAGGAAACCACCAGTTTACAGACCCATCTGGAGGAAAAACTCACCCATCATCATGTTGCTCACGTTGTTTTCTAAAATTCCTCCATCTACCTACCTTGCTGTCTGCACACTTTCAAGGCCGCGGCAGAGCGGCCGAGCGCATTGAGGCGCTAAGATAGGATGCGCGAGGCCGTTCCGCGTCGGGGTTTCGAATCGCCCCTCGGGCATGGGTGTTTGTGCTGTCTTTAGTATAAGGTAGTTCATAAGTAGTTTGTAACTATAGGACTTGATGAACCCGCAGTTAAGTCCCACAAGCTTTACAAACATTTAAACATTTTTCACACTTTCAAGTCCAATTACTGATAATGTATTTTCTGTTTCATAGCCGTCTTTGTCACGCATAGACTTGTGCAAACCGAAACATGGTTTTATAATGTCCACAGAAAATTCAAGATACAATTTCAACGGTCTTTTAAAAATTCTTCATTTCTCACTCACAATTCCGAAGGCACATTCCATGTACCTCAGAGCTCTGGAATGACGATAACTCATTATTCTTTTGGCAGCTGTCAACATATTCCCATCACATAGACGAAGGAGATATCTGTGCAGTCCAAAAGCCTCGACTGCTACGAAAAAGTAACATATCTTGGGAGGGCTGTTGTACTAGAAAGACATTCGAGAATTTCCATTTGTTAAGTTACTAGTTGTCCCCACAATGAAGTTGCTGTGAATATGTTTGAGTCGCAGTTCTTCCAATACTGGCATATACAAACCGGTAATCTGCATCTGTGAATGCAATCAATGGACGAAATATCATTTGTAGTGCAAGTACATAGAATTTGATTGGTTCACAATTCGAATGTTTACCATCAACAGCTCGAATGCTGCGCGAAAAATTTTAAGCGACGATAAAATAAAAACCATGCTGTTAATGTGACCGTGCAGAGACACTGGCAAGGAAAGAGGTGATGAGATCTACAATGCCATGTAGAGAGCAGCAGTTTACCGGGTGCCGTTTTGACGGCTGCTGAAGAAGTGCTAAATGGGCCTGGAGAACGCGACCTCGGTCCACCACTCCAGTCGACGGTCTGTTGCAGAGGATCTTTCAGACTTAAAGGACAGTTCGATGATTTGTACAAGTCATCGATCTTCTAATTTAATCCTACATCAAAAAGCCTAGTCTTATAGTACACAAAGCCTCGTAAATTTCACTACTTATTATTATCTATATCTATAAATGTGAATGTCTGTTCGGTGTACGTTTATCACGTCTGAACCACAAGACATAAAGAGCTAAAAATTTGTACAGTTACTAATGTCCACCCGGGGAAGGCTTTATGCATGGTTTTATGGCGATCGGATGGCTATTTATCTACATATATTAATGTGAATATCTGTTAGGTGTAAGCTCATCACGTCCGAACGACAGCACGCAGAGACTTAAATATTTGTACAGTTACTAACTTATACCTGAGGAAGGTTTTACGCACGGTGTTATAGCACTCTGATAGATATTTAGTAATTTCAAGAATATAACGCGAAATGCGGAACAATAATTACTGTTTGAAAGTTATACTCACTCTTTGAAAATTGTTTTATTGGTTGTATTGTTGCTTGAGGGTTGATAATGATAAAAGGGTGGTGTATTTTGGGATGGAAAGTTATCGGTGTATATAATATTCTTCGTGTGTGTGAGTGTGTGTATGTGTGTGTGTTAATATTTCGCTCTGCAGCGAAAACTACATAACGCAAACGAATGGTCTGTGTGTAATTGTTGTCCGTTGTACACCATAGCAGTACCATGCCGATAGCTATAAGGGGATGGAAAATATGGTGGTTGAAAATCGTCAAATTATTAAAAAAAATTGCACTGAAGGCCATCGAGACGTTTGCGACTTTATAGCAAGGAGGTTACATACAGCGAAACGTGATGCCACAGTTCATATCTTTGGTCTATGCGTGCTACCAAGGAGGTTGCGTGCTACAATTTCTTCAACTCTTTTTCTGTAAGGATAAGCATACGAATAAGGAAATATAAGAATAAATAAATAAAGTAGTGAAACAGAAATTTCTTTTAATACATCTCCTTAAAAAATCGATTTGACGTTTCGCGCATTACATCAAGTGATCGATCTGTGATATTATTACAATCATTATTGTTGAATTTCGTGATTTGATCTACACTACTTATTTCACATCATTTTATTTTTTTATTTGAATGTTTATTAAAAAAGTTTGTTTCTAAAGAAGGTATTGTATTTCATTTCATCCTTCAAAATCAGTCTCATAGCACACTACTGAAAGATAGCTTATCTATCATAATCAACCAACACGCGAGCGGAGCCGCACACTACAACAAATTGAAATTACGATGAAAATGGTACAAACTAAAACACCTCGTTAAGAATTTTCTTTCATTTACACAGATGTTACTAATTGTTTTACAGCAGTTTGTGCACAAGTTTTCGCGGTGTTCTTTGCAGTAAGTTCGACGACATTCTCTGAAATACGGGACTGTCAATCTTCTTTTTTTTTTAGAAGGGCAGATGTGACAAAGAGTTCTTTCGCCAGTTGTAGGTTCTTCCAGCCTTTGTAATGGTCACTCTTTAGTTAGAACATCTCGTATAGCTACTCTAAGATGTGTTTGTACAATAGGAGTTTCCAGCTCTTCGTCATCCAGAGTTTAGTTAAGATCTTCACCCAGTCCTCTTTCCTTGGCAATTTGTTGCTGATTATTGTTGGTATATTCACACACACCCCATGTTTACCATGCCATAAAACACACACAGCGGTCATCTTCTGATTTTACGGCTACGTGAGTAGCTGCTACACATCTGCCGCAGAATATCTACATCACATTACGTAGCATTGTAATCCTCTATTCTGTGTGGCTTCTTACTGGTGTCACTGATCGTGGATGTTTTATAAGTTTCAGATTCAAATCGATTCCGTTCTCGTCCGCATTCGAGAAGTGAAGGGAATCTTCGGGATTGGCAGTCATCTCAACAATTAGCCCTGGAATATATTCGCAATCTGTATCAGTCATTACTATTTCATCAACCTCTACACTATTAATTTCAGTATTTGAACTCGAATCATTGTCAAATCCATTTTCAACCACTTCTTGTCAAGCATTTCAGAAAACTTTTCTTACACATTTGTGTCTTCTCCACGCAGAATACTCATCTAAAATCATATAAAAAACAAACTCAGATACTTGGCGGCACATATTATGCACGTTGTACTGTCGCAAATACCTACGGAAGCAATAGTACTGTATAAAACTCTTCCCGTTATTACACTTTCCTTATGTAATTCTGAATACGTAAACACAAATGCTCGTAAATTTTACGACGTAGTGATCAATACTGTTGAAACAAACGAAAGAATTCCAACAATATATACTCACTGTCCAGCACTGTGAAAGTTAGGAAGGTAGAATGAGTTACAGCTGTGTGGCGTGAAAAACGCAACAGAGAAAGCAATGTTACCAAAAGTGCATCGTCAAAATGAAGAGGTTTTGTGATCTAGAGTTAAGTGCGTCATGACGGACGCCTGCCTCTGGAGTTGCTTGAATGAGATGGTCTCGCACCATATCATTTGCGTATCATTCTTTCGACACAAGGGCACAAGGGCACAAGGGTTGTGAACTTGCACTTTCGGGAGAGACCCTGGAGCCCTGCATACCATTGTCTGTGGATTTGCTGGTTTTTTTTTTTTTTTTTTTTTTTTTTTTTTTTTTTTTTTTTTTTTTTTCGGCGCTGTTAATATACCACCCACAATGCGAGGACATATTAATGTCGTCTGTAATAGGCATTTAAGGATTCACAGATGCGGCTGAACAACTAAGAGCCTGAGTCTTGAAGTGTGATGAGTAGGATAGATTTTTTTATCGATTTCAGGATAGGAAATAGGTTCTCTGGTTTACTTTCCGATTTACTTGATGTATCCGAAGATTTATACTTCCACTCTTTCTTTGAAGACCGGAAATGACGGTGGCGGAACGCGGGAGTGGAGGTTCGTTTCTTCAGTCATGTTGATCTTGCACTGCGCAAAATGATGAAAGAGGGCACTATTTGTTGAATGCACAAAATTTATATATACAGATGGCGTCTATTGATATTCACAGAAAATATGGGACGTCTGTCCTTTAAGAATAGCACCACCTGTATATATGTATATAAACTGCCAGCGACAGGCATTATTGGGCATTATTGGGGAGGGGTGGGCAAGTTTGTAGCTCTTACTCTTACGGTAATTATTACAAAGTGACTACGAGTTAGAGTACTGTGGACAGCCTAAAGCTGGAAATTTGTGTTTGACTGGAGGCGCGCTTAGGTAGTCCTTGCAAGTGCGGTGATCACTGTCTAGTGTTCAGCGCAACTGCCTGCAAAGCGGGAGACCGGGGTTCGAATCGCGGCTAGGTACCCGTTTCCAGATTTGCCTATTCGCAGTTGATTATATTCTGTGAATATAAATAAAATTTGTTGTGGTTGACGCAACATCTCTACCAGGGTTTGAATCCTACCCTCATCGCAACTGAAATGAACTCAGTGGTTTCATCCATCCTATAATTTATTGATGAACTTCCAACTACAGACAGTTACAGTGATTGTGCTACACGGTCTCGTATAAGAATCCGTCGGTGGTGAGCAAGGTCCAGACTAGCAGGGGTGGTAACAGGCTTCTGTTCCTGTATATTCCGATCCGCTGTCGGCTTCTTCTTCGCCGATTCTTCAGACTGTAGGGTAAACTGGGATGTCTCTAGGTGACTTGCCTGATGTGAGGTGTGGTCATCATGTAGACGGTGATGGCCAGTCCTGAGCCGCCGTAGTGATATGGAGTTCCCGAACTGTTGTTCACGACCTATACAGCTACACGGAATACTCTGGATATCACATTTAAGTGCCTGGCAGAGCGTTCTCCCATTCCATTCTCGAATAGCGCGCGGGAAGAAAGAACACCTGAATCTCTCAGTTTGGGCTCTGATTTATCTTATTTTATTTTGATGATCGTTTCTATCTATGTAAGTGGGAGTCAGCAATATATTTTCGCATTCGGAGGAGAATGTTGGCGATTGGAGTTTGTAAGTAGCCCACGCCGCAGCGATAAGCGTCGTTGTTGTAATGATTCTCATCCCAGATCCTGTAACATTTCCGTAACGTCTTCCCTGTATCGTGACAACACGGAACGAGCTGCCCTTCTTTGCACTCTTTCGATGTTCTCCGTCAAACCCACCTGATAAGGATCCCACACTGGGCAGCAAAATACTCCATAAATGGACGGACAAGCGTAGTGTATGCAGTTTCTTCTGTAGTTTTGTTGCATCTTTTAATGGTTCTGCCAATAAAACGCAGTTTCTGGTTCGCCTTTCCCACGACATTACCTACGTGTTCTTTCCAGTTTAAGTCTGAAGTAATTGTAATTCTTAGGTATTTTGTTGAGTTTACAGCCTTCAATTTTGTTTGATTTATCTTGCAAACAAAGTTTAACGGATTTCTTTTCGTACTCCTGTCGACGACTTCACACTTCTCATTGTCAATTTCGACATCATACTGATATGTTATTCAGATCGTTCTGCAGTTGGTTTTGATCTTCAGATGATTTTACTAGAAGGTAGATGACGGCGTCATCTGCAAACAACCTAAGGGGGCTACTTAGATTTTCCCCTAAATCGCTTATGTAAATAAGGAACAACAGAGGACCAATAACACTGCCCTGTGGAACGCCCAATATCACGTCAGTTTTAGTCGATTACTACGAACTGTGTCCCCTCTGACAGGAAATCCCCTATCCAATCGCAAATATGGGGCGATATAACACAACCACGCAATTTGATTAAACGCCGTTTGTGAGGGACGGTGTCAAAAGCCTTCTGGAAATCAAGAAATAAGGAATCGATTTGCGAACCCTTGTCGATAGCACCCATCACTTCGTGCGAATAAAGAGCTAGTTGTGTTTCGCATGAACGATATTTTCTAAATCCTTGATGACCTTAAAGATCTGGGATGGCACGAATAGGTTCTAAATCGGGAATTTCTGCTTATTTTTCCTCTGAGGTCTGTTCTCCACTTGGTGGGAAGCAGTGTTTATGCTTTCTGGCGCAAGTAGTAGTTTGTTGGGCTGCCAGCATAGAGTTCCCTTATCGCCGACAGTACAAGTAGATAATTCCTTTTTGATGGTATATTATAAGATAATCAGTCACCCTACCACATGATAGGTACTACAATCGAGCTATATTGGTAATTAAGAGAAACATTATGACCCATTTACTTCACCTAGCTTTCATTTTGATAAGTGTCTTCTCGTGAAACCACCGCAAGTTCGCGAAGTTGTGTGTGATGTGACCTGACGATAGAATGCCTGCAGGATGCGTGTCGGCAAAAGTACATGTTGTGGGGCCAATAAAGTGTACTTTTTATAATTCGATTAACAGATTTTATACTAAGCGTGTATTTTAAGTAAGTACCGTTTTGAAATTAAAAAAAGACATGCTAAGGTATCTCAATAATTTTATGCGAACTGGGTACCAACATCGGTAGGGATTACTTTCCTAATGTGTAGTGTTTTGTTTGGCATTGTGACCGAGAAAGATGATGACGAACTCAAAACTTGTGATGCAGTGGCTAACAAGTCAGGAAGCAGGTTTCTATGAAGAGGGTATTCAAAAACTGGAACGACATGATGACAAGTGCTTCAAGTTTGACCTAAATTATATAGAAACGTAGATTAAGGTACATGCATTAATGTAAAAATAAAAGTATTGGGATATCTTAGCACGTCTTTTTCTAATTGTTTTCTAATAGTTGGGACGAGACGTTTCCACAGGAAAACAATCACCATGTTTGGCTGTGTTTTCATATCAAGAATGTTAGTGTACGCTGACATTAACGATGCAGGTGAATTTATTGGTGTTCCTTCGTGTGTGTTTTCGATCTGATGATGGCGTCAAGATCCGCCTAAACCTGATTACTTACATACCGCTATTGCTCCGTTTTATGTAAAGCCACGTTACCTGTGCAAGTAGTTCTAGTGAACACACCAGGTGGAGCAAGTAGAGCTCTCTACAGTGTAGATGTATGTTTCTTACAATTCTGTTCACTTGTAGTTCCGTTTGCCTGTCGTTGCAACATACTACGAAAGTAATAGATTGCCTATGGTAATCACTTTGCATTTAACAAATACTAAAGAAACTGATGATTTCCGCCTGCAGAGTTGTGAAAACCGTACAACGACATCGAAAAGTGCTCCTATGAACGTCGTCCTCACTCAGGAGCACCCAAGGAAAAGAGCGACAGGAAACGTTTTTGGTATTGAGCAGTAAACGTAGTAGCTACAAAAAATTATTCGTGAATTGTCTGTTGCACTAAACAAAGGTGAGTGCGTGCCCACTAAGAAGGCGCCTGGAGACCTCCAAGGGAACGAATATCGCACCGTGTTAAGAGGAAGAAATGACTTCATTGTGCTATGACGCACACAGCCAAGTTTTATGGGCGTTTACCCGGTGAATCCAAATGTAGAGCAAGGGATGGCATTCTTCCGAGCGGATAATTTGGTGAAAACAGATGGAAAAATGAAGGTTTGTCATGCCACAGTTCAACGACATGATATCTAGTTTGCGTGTGATTGGTAAAGTGTTTATGTTGCAGCAAGACACCGATTCGAAACATTCCTACGTCTTTTGTCAGAACTAAATGTATTCCCCATTGGTTAAAAAATAATAAAATAAAACAAAATAAATAAGCGCCTAGGTTGCACAGTGGTAGATTGCCAGACTCTCTTGCAGTGATGCTGATGTGAAAATACCGAGTAGCACCGTGGTTCTGAACCCACGTTAAACTGTAGATCCCCTAATAACTGGGTGGGTAAGTCAGTTCGAAGGTCGTAGGAAGGCATACCACCTCCAAACAGGACCATGGCTAGTAAAGCACTGTGGTGTTCAAACCAGTCTTCGGATTGTTTACTGCTTTACCTTTACAATAAATAAATAAAGGTGGAATGGCCGCCCCACTCCCCCGATTCGAACCGGGTCGAGATGCTAAGGGTTGCGTTGGACAGAACGATACGAAAATGGTCAGTCATAATTGTGGGAAATCCCGCAACAAGGATGGAGATTAGTTATAATTGATGTCCTGGCAAAAATGACCCTATGTATACCAAAATTGTTTCATGGCTGTGAAGAAAAATCTTTAGATTTCGAGGAATCTAAAATTTTATTGTTTCATCTTACTGTGTATTTTTGAGCTCAATAAACATTTGGAAAAGAATAAAACGCGATTTCATACTGTATTTACATCATTAGAAGGTGTTTCCTGATGAATATGGGATAGTGTATATTTATGCAAAAGCAACAAATATCCGGTAATGTAACATCTCAAGAAAGTAAAACAGTAACGCTTTTGTTGTTGTAAAAACAATTATGTCTTAATAGTAAATGACTAAATAAGATGAAAATGTGTGTAATCTTCATCTTTCGACCTCTTGCTGGAAGCACGTTAGCGTACTAGCTCATTTTCTCCACAGTTATTTGGTGATATACCATGTTATATTTGTACACAAATTCTTAAAATTTACAAGTTACAAATCACCTCACCCTTAGTGTTAGATCTGAAATTCTTCCTTTGTTGTTAATATGCGGCTTACATTAACCGAATAGCTGTAAAAACATGAGAAGCAATTTATTAAATCATCGCAAGGATAATATAATGAACTATCAAAAGTACTTCATCCTAATATTTATTCTGATGCGATTTTTCGGAGGTGGTTCTGATGTTACAGTTTTTGACAAGTGTCGACGTACGTGGATCTAAGTCAATTACTTTCGGTTATTGCAGATTCTTGAGATTTATTAATGGTAATCCGCCCACACTTTCAACTCTGAAAAGTTCCATGTTTGTTTGACCACTTAAGAAAACTCAATAACTAATATCCGTCAGTGCACTGTTCACAACTACAGCTCAACGTGAAATTCTATTCATCCGTCACTTCTGGTGACTCCTTGCATTTTAGAAAGTGAAGGCTAATTTAAGATTTAAAGGTTTGTCCAATAGGAAATAAACCCGTGTCTTCTCGCGTGAGAGTCCAGCTGTTTACCCTGAGATTCGCACTGTTGCATTGCCTATAGTCTTGATTAACAAAATGTAACTCTATCGACCGAAATGAAAAAATTACTGAACGAAAAAGGCATTAAATTTAGAAATGTTTCACTTTTTCCGTTCACCGTCGGCTAAACACTAAGTAAAACATTGGAAGTACACAATTGCGATGATCGGTGAGATGGTGATAAAATTAATCACTTTTGATTGGCAATATTTGTAATCTGTAAAAGGTAAATTAGTACAATTTGGGAATATAGTTCCGCTTGATCGCTGAAAACTGAGGCGTATAGTTTTATCCACAACGAAGTTACTAAGGTGGAGCAAGTGCCAGAATGTCTTTGAGAACAGAATGATACGCGTTTGCTCCCAGATAATTGTATGGTTTATTAATATTTCATTAAAGTTCTACAATCATTAAAAGTCTTGATAATTAAAAGCATGTGTCTAATCTTCTAGTAAAGAAAAGTTTTTGCTCTCTGGGGCCTGCAGCTTAATAAAGCTCATAAAATGAAATTTTACTAATGAAATTCCAAATTTGCTGCTACGTTTAGATCTGTTTTTATTTTTTCAGTATAGACTGTTTCGCGCGCATTCGTAATATTGTCAAGTGTCCTACAGATATAGGTAATACATTTATATAGTATTTCGTATTTTTAATTATAAATTTATTCTGAATGTAATAACAACGCTTTTTTACAGATGTCTAGATGGAATGACGTGGATATATCATCGTATTGAACTGTCTGCTGTATGTCAATTAACTTTTGGTATTATAATCAAGTTTTTCAATTTCGTTTGACAGTTGCGATGACATATGCTTAAAGATTATTGTTTGATGCTGACCAAAATGACGTTTATATCGCGATCTCTAGTTGTTGCATTACGTTTAAGTGCACTGATCTTGTAATTAATATATTATAAACACGTGTAAAATCGGCGAAAAATAGTTGTTATTGTTGTTATATAATTCTATGTGTAATCTTTAATCCCAGTTCTACACTTCGAATCATTGTTCATTAAAAAAAAAAAGAGAAATTTTTTACTATTTTCCTCTTTGATTTGCAAACAAATATTTTGGGTGTGAAAACATCTTCTGGAAGGCTGATCTGTGAAGTGCAAACTGCCGTAACATACGGAACTTCTTTTTCTGTTATTTGCCAAAGTATGTAGCAAAATCTCAAAAGTTTTTGTTAATATATTATTCGTAAATGGTAACATCTGACTATTTGCAAGAAGCACCAAATTTACTTGTAATTCTTTACGAAACATTACGTTATATCCACTCAGCGTTTGCTAGTGAGAACACTTATCGACATCATATAAGCTTTAAAGTCAATTTCAAAAGTTTCTGAAACCCTTTCTCAATTCCAACTTTAAAGTCAAAATTTCAAAAAATTAATAGATTTCAATGTAACTGGAGCTTTCAAGCATGCGAAACCGGTTGATTATATAGTCGGATGTTTTAGTAGTTCGTAACCATTAACTGTGATACTGACTGTATCCAGTTTGTGTAAATCCCTAATAGTTAGTTTTCTTTATTCTCCATTTCGTACTTTTTTTCGAGGAAATAATGAGCAACCGATTTCCGGGAGGTAATAAAACGACGCCGATGAACGAATCGCCGCCGAATGTTTTTCGGATTCCGAAAATGAATATGGCAAGCCAACAACGACGATACCGAGCGAAGCTCTGAATTACACTGCAATGAAATTCACAGTACATCACCCGCTTGGAAAGACAGACCCTGGCGTATATAGCTTCAGCAGTAATTTAATGAATGCATGGCGCACCATTGAAAATGCCTGTTTTTCTGTTTGTCCGAAAGAAAAATGTGACGGTAATTACACACAGTAGAGATACGTCACGTAAAACGAATGTAACACGACAATCGCAGCTGATCTAGTCAATGGCTACGTGTTGATGACGTCCATTAACATTCAAGAAAATTTACGGACGCGGATAACATTATTCGCTATCGTAACCAGAAAAACACGAGGCAACAAATACAGAGAAATGCTTGTACCTTTCTGAATTTTCTACAGCACAGATACAGTCCAGGCTAATCATCTATATCTATAAATGTGAATGTCTATTTGGTGTACGCTTATCACGTCCGAACGACAAGACGCAGAGACTTAAGTATTTGTACAGTTACTAATTTACACCTGAGGAAGGTTTTACGCACGGTTTTATAGCGATGTGATGGGTATTTAGTAATTTGAAGAATATACCGCAAAATGCGGAACAATAATTATTCTTTGAAAATTATATTTACCCTTTGAAAATTATGTTTACTCTTTGAAAATGGTTTTGTTGGTAGCATTGTTGATTGAGGTTTGATAATGATAAAAGGGTTTAACATTGCGATGGAAAGGTATCGGTGTATATAAAATTCTACGTGTGTGTTAATATTTCGATCTGCAGCGAAAACTACAGAACGCGAACGAATAGTCTGTGTATAATTGTTGTCCGAAGTCTCCCGTTCTATACCATAGCAGTTCCATGCCGAATGCTATAAAGGGGTGGAAGATATGGTGGTTGAAAGTCGTCAAATTATAAAAAAAATTCTGACTGAAGGCCAGCGATGACGTTTGCGACTCTATAGCAAGGAGGTTACATACAGCGAAACGTGATGCCAGAGACCATATATTTGGTTCATGCGTGGTATTATGTCTTCAGCTCTTTCTCTGTAAGGATAAGCATACGAATAAGGAAATATAAGAATAAATAAATAATGCAGTAAAAGAGAAATTTCTTTTAATATATCTCTTTAACAAATCGATTTCACGTTTCGCGCATTACATCGACTGATCAATCTTTTGATGTTATTACAATCGTTATTGCTGAATTTCATGATTCGATTCTTCGAAACGAGTGGATTTTTACGTGTGATTTGATCTACACTACTTACATTCCTGATAAACGGTAAGTGCATAGACTTCTGCAATCTGATAGATATAGTTTTCAGTTTGTTTCTAAAGAAGGCATTCTATTTCATTTCATCCTTCAAAACCAGTCTCATAGCACACTAATGAAAGATAGGTTATCTATCGTAATCAACCAACACGTGAGCGGAGCCGCGGGTATAAGCTAGTATGATATAAAATTCTTCGACTGTGCACAATAGAAAACTCATAATATCTCTGTATAAAGGAATATTCATCTTCATATATAAAATGAATAGCTGTGCATGAAAAAAATGGCTTGGCCAACGAGAATTCTTTTTTCTTTGTTTTGTTTTGATCGCATTAATACAGGGGTGGTTTAGAAAGAAAATGGGGAAAATCGAAAGGAACTGATGCAAATCGATAATAATCTTAAATTCTAAGGCAATGCGCCATACGAAGCTCTTTGCGAGCTGCATCCGTAATCAGAGGAAGGGGACAACGGTTCTCGAGAGTTGCAAAACACTGAAACTGAAGTACTGATTTTTAATTTTATCTCTTTTGCCTACGTGGTGAAGAGAAATTCGCGCAATCAGTCTTCGGATCACGGTTCCACACATATCAGCGATAAAAAAATCTTTCACAAAAATTCGTGCTGCGCATATTGCCATATCCGGAAACGCTAATCAACGACCCTACGGAGAGGCCAAGTTACAGGAACCGGCGCCCTTCCAGAAACTTCGAGGCTTCGTAGCGTCGTTGGACGACGTTTCCGGGCATGGGTTTCTACTATCGTTGTGTAACTCAATAGGGCTTCTACATCTCCTAAAGGTTTCTTGCTGTAATTGCAAAAAACACTGACGCATGGAATACACACCCATCTCAGTCTTCGACGTCCATTTAGGCCTACTGCCGAAACTATGAACAGGACGAACTGTAGAGAGACTCCTTTTTTTTTTTTTTTTTTTTTTTTTTTTTTTTTTTTTTTTTCGCCGCTATGTGCGGAATTGCGCTGCGAAAGCCTAGGGCGCAAATTCCGTTTCTTCCTTTGTAAGGAATTGTGTTTCTTTGTAATTCATACAAATCCACAATCAATCTTAATCAAATTTTGCGCACTTGACGATCAAAACAAGAAGAAGGTCACTGTCCACCTAATATTTCGCATGGTGGATGGCACTTTACGTAAAGATTTCGAGGAAATCTACAATTTACTCCCATCTTGATGCAATATTGCACACTCGATATTCAAAACGACAAAGAAGTCACCATCTATATAAAATTCATATGATGGATGGTGGAGGGTATTTTACTTTCAGGCTGAAACACATACCAGTTGACAAAAATTTTTCCGGAATCGGGACTTTTTTTCTTTATTTTATTATTATTATTATTCGGGTAGATCTACGCTTTGCGGTCATTGTCTCAGTTCGTTCCTGTTTGTTCGTTTAATTTTTGGCACAGATTTTTTATTACAGAAAGCGTTTATCCCCCTGACCATGACCCTGACCCACGGCGCCCGGCATGGGACTCAAACCTTGGACCTTTGCCTTTCGCGGGCAAGCGCGCGGAAAGAAAGAGCACCCGAATCTCTCCGTTCGAACTCTGATTTCTCGTATTTTATTCTGATGATCATTTCTACCGATGTAAGTGGGAGTCAACAATATATTTTCGCATTCGGAGGAGAATCTTGGCGATTGGAGTTTCGTAAGTAGCCCACGCCGCAGGGATAAGCGACGTTGTTGTATGATTCCCATCCCAGATCCTGTGTCATTTCCGTAACGCTGTCTCCCCTGTATAGTGACAATACGAAACGAGCTGCCCTTCCCTGGACTCTTTCAATGTCCTCCGTCAAACCCACCTGATAAGGATCCGACACTGGGCAGCAATACTCCAAAAATGGACGGACAAGCGTAGTGTAAGCAGTTTCTTTAGTAGTTCTGTTGCATATTTTAAGGGTTCTGCCAATAAAACGCAGTCTCTGCTTCGCCTTTCCCACGACATTATCTACGTGTTCTTTCCAGTTTAAGTCTGAAGTAATAGTAATTCCTAGGTATTTTGTGGATTTTACGGCTTTCACTTTTGATTGATTCATCTTGTAAACAATGTTTAACAGATTTCTTTTCGTACTCATGTGGACGACTTCACACTTCTCATTATTTATAGTCAATTGCCAAATTTTACAACATTGTGCTATCTTATTCAGATCGTTCTGCAGTTGGTATTGATGTTCAGATGATTTTACTAGACGGTAAATGACGACGTCATCTGCAAACAACCTAAGAGAGCTACTTAGATTTTCCCCTAAGTCGTTCATGTAAATAAGGAACAGCAGAGGACCAATAACACTGCCCTGTGAAACGCTGATATCACCTCTGTTTTGGTCAATGCCTTACCATCGATTACTACGAACTGGCATGGAAATTTCCATATCCAATCGCAAATTTGGGGCGATATACCATAACCACGCAATTTGATTAAAAGCCGTTTGTGAGGTACGGTGTCAAAAGCCTTTTGAAAATCAGCACGCTTTACGCTCCGTCATCGTAACTGTACTACGGCCAGTAACTTGTCTGCTGCTTTCCAAAGTTCACAGAAGTTCCCCTGCCAAGACTGCACACTGGAAAGGAAATGGTGGAGGCAAGGCTTATCTACAACTTATGGGTTGTTTGGAAAGTGGAGGAGACGTACTGGCAGAGGTAAAGTTGCCGGCCGCGGTGGCCGAGGGGGACTGAGGCGCTCCAGTCACGGTCTGCACGGCCACTACGGTCGGGGGTTCGAATCCCCCCTCGGGCATGGATATTTGTGCCGTCCTTAGCATAAGGTAGTTCATAAGTAATTTGTAAGTTTAGGGACTGATGACCCCGTAGTTAAGTCCCATAAGCTTAACAAACATTTGAACATTTGAGAGCTAAAGTTGTGAGGACGGACCGTGAAGTGTGCCGGAGTTGGTCAGTCGATCGAGTCGGCCGGCTGGGGCTGTGGCGAGCGAACGCGGCGGTGTTTACGTCTCTGCGCTGTTTCCAGGTGAGTTTGTTCAAATGTTCAAATGTTTGTTTAGTCTATGGGACTTAACTACGGGGTCATCAGTCCCTAAACTTACAAACTACTTATGAACTACTTACAAACTAGGACGGCACAAATATCCATGCCCGAGGGGGGATTCGAACCCCCGACCGTAGTGGCCGTGCAGACCGTGACTGGAGCGCCTCAGTCTCCTCGGCCACCGCGGCCGGCACTTCCCTTGTAACCGTGTCTACGCAGAATGGTCCTCAGCATACTGTGCTTCGTCAGGATTCAAATCTGACCCCAGCATTGGCGGCGCATAACACTACCGAAATGCACGGAGTCAACAATACGACTGGGGCGCACGTATGCACATGAAAACAATGACCTCTGAATTCCAAAGATCATCTACAAGCTAGTGGGTACATTCAGGTGTCACGAAATCATTTGCATAGTAAGACAGAGGTTGAAATTTAAAATAAACGACTATTGTTTTAATAGGTCCACAAATTTTAAAAAAAAGCGGTATGTATTACCTTGAACTTGTTCATTTAATGGAACGTCGCTTTTAGCGTTGTGTGTTATAATCTCCAGCTGTTCTAGCAGATTTAACATTCTTCCCTTATCCTGTCTATGCAAAATCTTAAGGTCTTCTACAATCCGCTTTAATGGGTGGCCAGTTTCGCTGATATGCGTACCTACAGCGGACTTGTCAAAATTATTAAATCGGAAGGCGTCCATATGTTCCTTGTATCTAACTCTAAACGATCTACCGGTCTGAACAATGTAGTTGGCATTGCAACTACTACACTGTATCTTATAAACCCCTGCTTTGTCATATTTATCTCTTGGTTTAAGTTATTCCGTAATTTATGATGTAACGTATTATTAGGTTTAAAAGCAGCTTCTACTGTAAAAGGTTTTAGTATGTTGGCCACTTTCTGAGATAGATTACCAAAATACGGAACCATTACTTTCTTGGTTGAGCCTACTTGACAAAATAATTAAGTAATACAACCGCGGCCTCAAATCCATTATGGATATAATTAAGTCCTTTGACTATATTATTGGTGTCCGTCTCTCAACAGTTAGCAGTACTGTGTACATTAAGTTAAAAAGTCACGAAATCTGTGAAGAAATCGTGCAGTCACGTGCTGGTAATTTCAAATTTAAGCACTGTGATGGGAAGTTTGGTGAAGTTAAAGTGGCGCACGCAGGGGTTGGTATTCGGACAGTTCGGATATTCGAACTACCATTTGAAGTTCCGCAGAAGAAATTAATGGCGCTTGGACTAAATATGGAAAGATCATCAGCAATGTTGGTGAAAAATATGTGTCATTTGAAGTACTTAAGGACACATGAGTAGCCTATTATCAAAGACGGAAATCTTTCGTTTGCCAGAAACTGATATAAACGTCATTTATTATTGCGAAACATACAGCTAATATATTTATAAGCTGATTTAACCATTACCAACTTTAATACTCGAGGATTTATACCTGGAAGTGACTGATATTAATTTGGTTAATCAAGCACCTTCAAATTGTGTTTGAAGACACAGATGTCCGTCTTTGAAACCAAAATGTGTAGGTGTCTCCTTTTGATGTGAACACGCTTTCAGATGTCCGTTTTTGATACACAGAAATTCGCTGACTGCTGACGAGAATCTTTTACAGGTGTATAATTTGGAAAATTATAGGAATATCGACATGGACTGGAAAATATTGAATTCTATATTCTATTAAATATTGGAAAAATTAAGAACTACAATATTCATAATAATCCTTTTAATTTTATATGCAAAATGAAATGTTACGGAACTGAATCTCTAAAATTATCAGCATAAGGTCTGTTGAAACTTTAGCTAGATTTTTACTTAAACATCCTTACGTTATTTCTGACATCAAACTTGTTACCAACAAGTGAGAATTTCGTACAATATACCTAACAATAAAACAGTGTAGTTTAAAAACTAGTCTTACCTTTGTTTCTTTTCAATGTTTATTTTCCCTTTTTTCACGGCCTCTCAGTAACAACCGAGCTTCTTCTTCGGACGCTGGTGATATATTATGTTCCATTTCACTCGCTTTAAGATGGTTATTAGTAATAATGCTAAAAAAATTACTGAAAATCCGACGTGCGTGCTAATACGTTTTAGAAAGTCGCCATGCCTGATTTTCGAGGTCATGTGATCTTCCTATTGGTGCACACTGCTTCATTCAAAAAGTGTCCGAATTTGATATCAAGTTCTTATGTAGGTGTCCGCTTTTGATGTGAACAGTCAACTTTAACGTGTGATTTATCACATTTACGTCAAATTAGGAAAACCGGAGCCGGCCGCGGTGGCCGAGGAGACTGAGGCGCTCCAGTCACGGTCTGCACGGCCACTACGGTCGGGGGTTCGAATTCCCCCTCGGGCATGGATATTTGTGACGTCCTTAGTATAAGGTAGTTGATATGTAGTTTGTAAGTTTAGGGACTGATGACCCCGTAGTCAAGTCCCATAAGCTTAACAAACATTTGAACATTTTTTTGAAAAACGGACTTCACCAGTGAAAACAGCGGAGAAACTTCCTCTAGGATCGAGAGCTAACTAAATTTCGACCATTAGGTCAGATGTCCAGGTTTCACATTAGGCTACTCATATATTCCGTCATATATTTCAATCTGTAGTAATAGGGCGATTATCATGTACGACGGTCAACCGCGTACTTGCTCTGCGGTTCAACTGGTCATGTTCGAGCGCAATGAATTCAGAGATGGGTGACACAGTTACCTACAGGCGAAACAGCGCTAGCTGACAGGGTAACAACCCTCCCGACCTGTTATGTGGCTGCACTCTCATTTCAATAACACTTCAGGTACCACAGAAGCTGTTCCAGAGACGTCTATGGAAATTCCTATCCAAGATAATTCTACCGGAGATGTGACAATGGACCATGATCAAACGGCACGAGTTCGGCCAGCCTTCAACACGCTGCGGAAAGCGTCCGAGTCCCAAAACAGAAATCCAACCCAGAGGTAAACGAAGAACAAACTCCGGGAAAGAAAACCTGCTCTGCAGAAAATCAAACAGTGGCAACCTTCCCCAAGAAACACAAAAGCCGGCCGCGGTGGCCGAGGACACTGAGACGCTACAGTCACGGTCTGCACGGCCACTACGGTCGGGGGTTCGAATCCCCCATCGAGTATGGATATTTGTGCCGTCCTAGTTCGTAAGTAGTTTGTAAGTTTAGGGACTGATGACCCCGTTGTCGGGTCCCATAACCTTTACAATCATTTGAACACTTTTTTTGAAACACAAAAAACTAAGAATAGCCCATCAAGACGTAGAAAATACGGCACCACCACAGCTCGAAAAAAACGGCGGAGATTGGTCGTACTTTAACTGATACCACGTCAACAAATTCCATTCGTAAGCAGCGAAGGGGTAGAAAATAGAAGCGGCGGAGTGTCCGAGCACATTGAGGAGCCGTGCTCTGTTTCACGAGGTCGCTCCCCGTCTGAGGTTTGAATCGTCCCTCGGACATCGAAGTTTCTGCTGTCGTCCGTATAATTAAGTTTATAAGTAGTTTGTAAGTTTAGAGACTGATAACGCCGCAGATAAGTCGCAAAAGCTTAAGAAACATTCGTTTGAATGTCCTTTTTTATTTTTTATTTTTATTTTGTGGAAACTGGTGTCCGCAGTCACCACACTATCACGCCGGGGGACTATGAAGCTGCCGAGGAACCACCGGAAATATAACATGTCGGTTCACTGTCAAGAGCGTAAAAAGTAAAACAAAGCTCTGAAAATAGGAACTCACAAAAGGGACAGGTTGACACTGGAGAAGTCGCTGACAATAAAAAAACGAAGTCACACAATAGGTAAAACAAAGTCAGGAACTCAACTAAAACTGGACAGCAGAGCACCATGGCTGGCTGATCACAAAGATTAAAACAGGGTGAGCCAGCCATACTGCAAACACTAAAAACCCCTAGTTATTTCACATAAGGGTCTGAAAAAGTCTTTAAAAGTGCTGGATTGGTGGCGACTGAAGATATCAAGCTACAGCACCCACCACTAGATAGAGTCATAAAAACCAGCTGCGCGAATAAAACTTAAAACTGCGTTATCCGTGGAAGCGTCGTCGCCTAAAACTACGGGATATTGAAAGATTGCCTCAAGCGGACAGTCCATCAAAAGATGGTCACTGTCAACACCATACCACATCGTCACACCATACCACATCGTCATCATCGAGTGGAGACGTGAGGAGATAGCCGTGGGTTAACCACGTGTGCCCAATACGGAGGCGGCAGAGGACAACCGACTCTCAGCGGATCGTCCGCAGTGAAGTTTTCCACAGAGCTGTGGACAGCTTCACTGACCGAAGCTTATTCGGTGCATTCGCCGTAGCCGACTGCGTGCTCCTTCCGGTGCAACACCAGTTTAACATCTGTTTCCGTGACGCGAATACTGAGAGGTGGTGCCAGAGTTGCCTGCTTGCCCAATCGATCAACGTGTCCATTCCCTGGTACGCCGGAAGGACCCAGGGTCCACACAAAGACCACAGAACGGCCTATCGGCAGAGAGAGTAGACGGTATCCTGGATCGACCGCACTATTGGGTGGCGAGAGAAACACTGGTCGATCGCTTGTAAGCCACTCAGGGAGTCGGTACAGGTGACAAATAACCCCCTGGGGCAGGCTTTGAGATGTTGCAGAGCTCTGAGAATGGCAAACAGCTCGGCGGAGGAAATGCTACTCTCACGAGGCAGAGAATGCTGTCGTCGTGAAGAAACGCATACCCAGCACAGCCATCTACTATGGAACCATCTGTGTAAATGGATTCTGCGGCACGGAACGCCTCAAGGAGTTGTATGAACTGGCGACGGAGATGTATTGGGGAATCTGAGGCCTTCGATGCATGGAAGAGATCCAGATGGAGCTGCAAACTAGTTAGTCTGCTTTTGTATGTGTATTGTACAACTTCTTACATCTATTCACGTGTGCACATGGCACGGAAGAGATGCTAATCTGATGATGGTAAAGCCGAAACGCGTCATTTTGGAGGACACGCTATATATGGTGTGACCTATAATAAAGAATTTGCGACCTAACCAGCTTCACAGTAGTACTACCTAATCCCCTCATATTTCTTTCTTGCCTCATTGTACGATAGCCGGTCGAAGGCCTTGAGTTCCATTATTTTCCGTTCTCTGTGTAGAACAGTGCAGTCCGGAGAGCACGGTGGTTGTAGCTGGTTACAGTTCAAACAACACGGAAGGTGGGGTGCATGGAGCGTCCGGATGAGACGGACGTCCACATTCCCTACACGTGGGGCTGGAAGTGCACCGCGAGGACATATGCCCGAACTTCTAGCACCTGAAGCACCTTATAGGGGGCGGGACGTACGGTTTGACGTCGCACCGGTAGATCATTACCTATAAACACGTCTGCGTTCCAGATTGGTACGTAACTTCATCGGACTGTGACAATAAGTCTCGGTGGTAAATGAGACCTTGGACCATATTGAGCGTCTTGTGGGGCGTGACACTGACGAGAATATCACCCAGCTTGTCAGAGGCCAATAATGCCCTGGACTGGGCTGGGGACGCCGTCTGTATCAGAACACCCAACTTCTAATTTTTGAGAAAGACGCCACCTCACCATACTTGTGTTCTAGGTGGTCAACGAAGAACTGTGGCTTGGTGGACAAGAAAGAGTCTCCATCAGTCCGGAAAAAACAAGGTATCGCGGCGAGTATGGATCGGAATGGCTTAAAGCATTTCGTTCTTCCCATGGCGTAGCCAGGGAAGGGAACGAGTTAATGTGATAAGCTGTAGCATTAAAATCAGACTTTCCAGGCTTAGAAACGGCGTTTTTGCGACCACCCACGCTATTAATTGCTCGTTTCATTCTCGTCCCACGAGCAGCTAGGGAACAAAAGGTCCACCCAGGCAGAGCCCCGCTTGTCCTGGGTAAGCCTTATACAACTGAGGTGCGGCAGGTTCCTCAGATGTTGCTCGCTAGCGGCTGTTCAACCTCAACAGCCTTGCATCTCCTCAGCACGTAGAACACCTTCAGATTGAGGCTTTTCTTTTTTTATAGTTGTTTGTACCGCCCTCGCGACCCGGGCGATCAAGCTAAGATCCCCGGTTTCTCAGACGTACAACGTTCCATCGTCGCGCCGAACGATGGTCGTTGAAGCACGCACAGAGTTTACGGTGTAGTGGACTGTTAGCGCGACACAGCCCACGGCTCAGGACCCCGGGTTCGCCAAGGCCGTACTCAGCAAATTAATGCTGAGCCCCTGAGGGGCCCAACAAAATGATGAAAGGAAAAATATTTGTGGCTTACTACTTTTTCGGCGTTCATGCAGTAAAATTACGGCCTTTTGCATGAAGTTGCAATTTATTAGTCGTAAACTATTAATTGTATTCGCCAGAAATGTTGCAGACACATGCCTTTGAACGTACGCTCGAAACTTTATAATAGTACGACATACCGTTAATGATATATGGACTCATACACAATTAGGTTATTGAAAAACAGGCTCTTCACACATGACGTTTTCATTTATTACATCTTTCCTACTAACTCTATTCGCGACGTATTTTGCAGACGTTTTACATATGCACCAATGGATGTACCTTCGAAATAATATCGTATTACGACATATAGTTCAAGTGCTATGACGTCAAAGGATTGAAATACAAGAAACTTTGCCGTTATAAGCATAAGGTTGTAATTTACTACGTCTTTACTACCAAATCAATTTACAACACATTACGCAGGCAGTTTCCTAATATTCCACTCTACGAACCGGGTAAATAATGTCTTTATAGGACCCATAATTCAGGAGATATCTCTCTGTATATAAAAGTGAAAGGTCTCTCACTCACTGACAGACTACACACGAAATCTCTAAAACTACTGCACCAATGAAGCTGAAATTTAGCCGGTATGTATTTTAAAAGTAGAAGATGTTAGCTAAGAAAGAATTTTGCGATAGGACGGAATGAAGGTTCATGGCGGAGGAAACTTTTCCTATAGACTGACGAAATATACAGTTTCATTCCGATCTTCAAGAAACTTCGAACGCTTGACCTTCAAAATGAAGGCCACCGTAGACCTCAAGTTTCATACGGTGCATGGGGAAAGGCATCTTGCAACATAAAAATGGATCCCTAAGTACGTTGGTCGCGCCATAACTTGAGAAAGGCTCGACCGATTTCACAGATCTTTTTTTTTAAATTATTATTATTATTATTATTTATTTTATTGTATTTTATTTATTTAGTTTTTTTCCACACTTCATCATAAAAACAAGACGAATATCACTGTCTACATAAAGTTTTGTTCGGTGCACAGTGGACGGTACTTAACTTACGGATTTTAACCAAATGCATATGTTTGCTCCGATCCTGATAAATTTTTGCACACACGACACGTAAACCAAGAGAAAGGTTACAGGATACATATATGTTTTTATGGTACATGACAGAAAACATTCCCGAGAGAGGGAACATTGCCGAGAGAGGGAAAGGTGGAAAAGAACATAGAGATAGGTAAGAAAGAGATGAATGCAGATAGAGGCAGGAAGGGAATGTGGACTACGAGAGTGTAGAATAAATAAATACCCGGGCAACGCCGGGTTTACAGCTAGTATATATATTAAGAAGTATTGACTGAAATTTTTCCAAGCTGCTTTCCGGAAGAAATTTTAAGTTTCTTTTTGTTAATGCCATTTTCTAAACAGTGACTTCACTGACGGAACCAGATCCTGTACCTTCTTCTGTAGAGAGGAAGGATTTTATTTTACCTAGAGGGAAAAAAATTATTTTAAAGGCGAAGAATCTTGGCTGAGAAAGCAACATTTGGCTAGTGCAAGGATGGGTTGAAAGGGGGGGGAGGAGACCCCCACACCCAAAATAAATAAAAGAAAAATGAAATAAAGAAAATTCAAATACCGCCAAGGGCAGAAAAAAAGTCGATAGAGCGCTTGCCCGCGAAAGGCAAAGATCCCAGGTTCGAGCTCGGTTCCGACATACTATTTTAATCTGCCAGGAAGTTTCATATCAATGCACACTCGCTGCAGAGTGAAAGTCATTCTTCATACCTATTTTTTATACGACTCTTGAAGATAATTTTACATGACTATCAAATTGTGAGGGATTACTACCAATAGATATCGACACCGTTTTATTATTAGAAGTTCCTGATAAATGAATGTTTTCATGGCGGCTGTATTTATAAACCGCAAATCTGAGTATGGTGCTCGACAAAGCATGGGATAATCATAGATGCGGCAACGTTTGACTATTATGGTGAAGCGCAAATACCTGACGATGAATTTTGATGTTTATGGTAACTTCCTGTACGTCACGTTCCACAAGGTGCGTTTTACTTTGCTCTACGACACCAACGGAGCTATAAAAGTAGTACCTCGTATATTGTAGAGGTTAACGCTTCATGGTTGTGGTTTTGGCGCGGCAGCTTACTACCCACTTTTACAGTTAGTACAGTTCTGGGACTTTAATGTAATTCCAAATGGACAGTAAAATGCAATATCCCTGTTAATGAAAGAGTTAGTGCTCCACAGCTTAAATACGTTTTGTGCATTTTGTTTCAGGAAATCTCCCTACACTATGACAGGAACTTTTCAAAATAGGGCATGGCTGGAATAGCAATGCTTTCTAAATCTACTGCCACAAAACGAATTTTTGGTTTTGCAAACTAAACATTAAAGTCACTTTTGGTATACATTAGTGTGGTTAACTATCTGTCGAAGAATAATATAAACTACACTTTACAATAGAAATACTTAGCCATTGTACGTCCTACAATTATATACAGGGTGTTTCACTAAGTGTGTTTGCCTCTGTAACTTATAAAATAATAGGTGACGCGAAATTTTAATGCGGTAGGTCAACACAAGAAATGTTACACTTTTTGCGGAGCTATGAACATAGTTTATTGTATCATTTGCCAAAGAGTTACAGCACAAAGATAATTTTTTTTAAAATGGATCAATAGTTTTTTTCTATCGTGTATTGGATTCGTTGAAACCAGCTGCGCCCAAATCAATTTAAACTACATTCCTACCACTGTTAGTTTGGGAACTACAACCCTTCAATGTTTAGGGGGCGGAGGCTAAAACAGCGTTGCTGACTGGCTGGTGGTTATGAGACAGTGGTCCGTGCCCCAGGGGATAGCCACTCGGCCAGTCAGCTACGCTATCGCAGCCTTCGCCCCGGAACTTCGAAGTTTTGTAGCTCCCAAACTAACAGTGATAGGGTTATAGTTTAAATTGATTTGGACGCAGCTGGTTTAAACGAATCCAATACACGGTAGAAAAAACTATTGTTCCATTTAAAAAATTATATCTTTGTGTTGTAACTCTTTGGAAAACGATACAATAAACTATGTTCATATCTCCGCAGAAAGTGTAACATTTCTTGTGTTGACCTACCGCATTAAAATTTCCCGTCACGTATTATTTTATAAGTTACAGTGACAAACAGTGAAACGTGTGTGTGTGTGTGTGTGATTACATTCTCACGCAATTTGGTTGCATACATCCTGAGAAATCAGTACCTACAACAACCACCTCTGGCCGTAATAACAGCCTTGATACGCCTGGGCATTGAGTCAAACAGACCTTGGATGGCGTGTACAGGTACAGATGCACATACAGCTTGAACACAGTTCATAAAGAATAGTGACTGGTGTATTGTGACGAGCCAGTTGCTCGGCACCACTGACTAGGCGTTTTCCATTGGTGAGAGATGTGGAGAATGTGCTGGCCAGGACAGCAGTCAAACATTTTTCGTATTCAGAAAAGCCCGTACAGGACCTGCAATATGAAGTCCTGCATTATCCTGCTGAAATGTAGCGTTTCGCAGGGATAGTATGAAGGATAGCGCAGCCGGCCGCAGTGGCCAAGCTGCGGAGCGACAGTCACAGTCTGCACGGCCGCTATGGTCTTGGGTTCGAATCCCCACTAGGTCATGTATGTTTGTATTTAGTGTAAGGTAGTTCATAAGTAGTTTGTAAGTAGGGACTGATGACTTCGTAGTTAAGTCCCTTAAGCTTAACAAACATTTGAACATTTTGAAGGGTAGCGCCTTGGGTCGTAACACATCTGAAATGTAACGGCCACTATTCAAAGTGCCGTCGATGCGAGCAAGAGGTGACCGATACGTGTAACTAGTGGCACCCCATACCATCACGCCGGGTGATACTCCAGTATGGCGATGAAGAATACGCGCTTCCAATGTGCGTTCACCGTGATGTCGCCAAACACGAATGCGAATATCATGATGCTGTAAACAGAACCTGAATTCATCCGAAAAAATGACGTTTTGCCATTCCTGCACCCACATTCGCCGTTACGTACACCATTCGCAGGCGCACCTGTCTGTGATGCAGCGTCAAGGGTGGCCGCAGCCACGGTTTCCGAGCGTCGCTGATCTTTTCGTGCAAATGGTTGTTGTCTTGCAGACGTCCCCATCTGTTGACTCAGGGATCGAGACGCGGCTGCACGAAGAGTCATGCGGATAAGATGCTAGCACCTTAGGCAGATAGCGTCGAGATCCGGAAGGAATTCCAATGTGCACTCAGTGTGTCTGCCGGGGGGCCTCGTCCGATATGTGGAGGCGGCCTTGCCGGTGACTATCGAGGGCGCGGGGTGCAGTCGACTGCAAGTCGTGGCTCAAGTCGGCACCAATGACGCTTGTCGCTTGGGTTCTGAGGACATCCTGAGGTCCTATGAGCGGCTGGCGGAATTGGTGAAGGCTGCTGCCTTCGCATGCGGGGTGCAAGCAGAGCTGTCGATTTGTAGCATTGTTCCCAGGGTTGATCGGGGTCCTTTGGTTTGGAGCCGAGAGGAAGGACTGAACCAGTGGCTTCGCCGACTCTGTGACAGTCATGGCTGCAGATTTCTGGATCTGTGTTATCGAGTGGGGAATTGTAGGGTGCCCCTAGATAGATCAGGGGTGCACTACACTAAGGAAGCGGCTACTCGGGTAGCAGAGTACTTGTGTAGTGCACATGGGTTTTTGTTAGTCTAGGCGCTAACTCTGATGAGCACTCGCCTGTCAGCATTCAAACAGCGAATTCAGGCCACGTTCGGAACAAAAATTCGAACATCAAAATATTAGCCGCGAACTTATAGATTATTAGAAACAAAGTTCCCCATTTTTTCCGCACTGCATGGAAGTTATTGCGCTCAGATAATTTTAGTCACCGAAAGCTGGCTAAATCATGATGTGGCAAGTTCAAAAATATTTAGCGAAGCGTGAAATGTGTATAGGAAAGATAGATCTGATACAACTGGAGGAGGAGTGTTCATCGCTGTGGATAAAGATATTGTATCTACTGAGATCGAGATTGAAAGTAACTGTAAAGTTATCTGGGCATGCATAACAGGTTTAAAAGAAGTAAAGTTAATAGTTGGCTGTTTTTACCGGCCCCCCAGTGCTGCTGAAGCAGTTTTAGAATCATTCAAAGAAAGTATGCACCAGGTTGTGCATAGGTATCCGGGCCATATAATATTAGTCGGAGGAGACTTCAACGTTAATACTATAGATTGGGACCTCGCTAATTACATTTCAGGTGGTACAGACAAGCAGTTTTGCGAGCTACTTTTGGACACATTCTCCGAAAACTGTCTTGAGCAGTTAAACCGGCAACCCACGCGCTATAGAAATATTCTAGACCTTATAGCCACAAACAGGCCTGACCTTATCCAGCGTGGTATAATAATAATGTTAGAAAGCTGCTGAGAAAGCAAAGGCTGTTGAACTCTGGATTAAAAAAAGAACACGCAAATGATGACAACGCAAAAGTTAGTAGAGATTCGTGCTTCTATACAAAGATCGATGCGCGAAGCATTCAATAATTATCACAGCCATACCTTAGCAAAAGATCTTTCCGAGAACCCGAAAAAATTCTGGTCCTATGTAAAATCGATAAGCGGGTCAAATCCCACTGTCCAGTCACTCGATGATCATTCCGGGACAGTAATAGAAGAAAGCAAACGGAAAGCTGAAGTTCTAAATTTAACCTTTAAGAAATCTTTCACGCAGGAGGACCGCACAAATGTACCTTCATTTGATCAACGTACTAATTCCGAAATGGGGGACATAGCAATAGGTACTTCCGGTGTAGAGAAGCAGCTGAGAGAGCTAAATACGAAAAAGTCTGCTGGTCCGGATGGAATACCAGTTCGGTTTTACGAAGACTATTCTGCGGCGTTGGCCCCTACTTAGCTTGCATTTATAGCCAATCTTTAATTCAGCGCAAAGTTCCTAATGATTGGAAAAAAGCGCAGGTGATTCCCGTGTATAAGAAAGGAAAGAGAACTGACCCATACAATTACAGGCCAATATCGTTGACATCAGTTTCATGTAGAATATTAGAGCATATTCTCAGTTCGAATATAGTAAATTTCCTTGAAACGGAAAAGCTTCTTTCTATGAATCACACGGATTTAGGAAACATCGTTCAAGTGAAACTCAGCTTGCCCTTTTCTCACATGACATCTTGTGAGCCATGGATGAAGGGCAACAGACGGATTGTGTTTTTCCCGAGTTAAAAAAGGCGTTCGATACGGTGCCACACTGCAGACTGCTAACGAACATAGGGCTTATGGAATAGGTTCATAGATTTGTGACTGGCCTGAAGACTTCCTAAGTAATAGAACGCAGTACGTTGTTCTCGACGGCGAGTGTTCATCAGAGGCGAGTGTATCGTCAGGCGTGCCCCAGGGGAGTGTGATAGGACCGCTATTATTTTCTATCTATATAAATGATCTGATGGACAGAGTAAGCTGTAATTTGCGGCTATTTGCTGATGATGCTGTGGTGTATGGGAGGGTATCGTCTGTAACTGACTGTAATAGCATACTGGATGACAGACAAAATTTCTAGTTGGTGCGAAGAATGGCAGCTAGCTCTGAATGTAGAAAAATGTAAGGTGATGCGCATGAGTAGAAAAAACAATCCTATAATGTTCGAATACAGCATTAGTAGTGAGCTTCTTGATGATGTCGCGTCGTTCAAATATCTAGGCGTAACATTGCAGAGCGATATGAAATGGAACGAACATGTAAGGACAGTTGTGAGTAAGGTGTACAGCCGTCTTCGGTTTATTGGGAGAATTTTGAGAAGATGTACTTCACCTGTAAAGGAGACCGCGTATAAAACGCTTGTTCGGCCACGTCTTGAGTATTGGTCAAGTGTTTGGGACCCGCAGCAGATCAGTTTAAAGGAAGACATAGAGGCGGATCAGAGGCGAGCTGCTAGATTTGTTACCGGTAGGTTCGACCAATGCGCGAGTGTCACGGAAATGATCCGGCAACTCAATTGGGGATTGCTGGAAGAAAGACGACGTTCTTTTCGTGAATTTCTGTTACGTAAATTTAATGGGTCGGAATTTGAAGCTGCGTGTAGTACTATCTTGCTGCCACCTACTTATATTTCGCGTATAGATCACAAAGACTAGATAAGAGAAATTAGGGCTCGCACGGAGGCATATAGGCATTCTTTTTTTCCTCGTTCCATTTGGGAGTGGAATAGGAAAGGAAATGCCTAGTAGTGGTACAGTGTACCCTCCGCCCCGCACCTTACGGTGAAGTGCGGATATGTATGTAGATGTAGATGTAGATCTCGACTGCTAGTGATACGAATCCGGCTTTTATCTAAGTCGCAAACGTTCTTCCCCTTACACGAGGCATCACCACGTTTCACCAAACAACGTCGGTCAACTGCTGATTGTGTATTGGAATTCGGGTGGAAACTTTTGTCATGTCAGCACGTTGTAGGTGTCGCCACCGCCGCCAACGTTGTGTGACTGCTCTAAAAAGCTAATCATTTGCATATCACAGCATCTTCTTCCTATCGGTTATATTTCACGTCTGTAGCACGTCATCTTCGTGGTGTAGCAATTTTAATGACCAGGAGTGTTTATACCGTACTTGATGTCTGCAATGTTACCTGGAATTCCGAAATAGAGGTCGTTTTTTAGGTATACTTCTTTGCCCGCCTGTGTTTAAGAATGTTAGGGATACAACGAGTTTCCGATATCAAATCGTATTATGTACGGCATTGGTGAAGGGACCAATGCGGAATTAATTAATCCTAACTTAGAATACATTTTGAGTGATCAAAAATTTAATTTAAGCTTGGAATCACCTGCTTTAGAACAGTTATAATTACAAACAAATCCATACAACTGCAGGCACTGTCAATAATATAAATAACAATAGTAATAATAATAGTATATATAATTTTCCTGACGAATTCTATTATTTTGTTTGGGAAAGCAGGACACCATTATTAAGCTTTCGTTACTCCCTTTTTGTCTGTCATCTATTAATATTAACAAAGTATTGCTCACTTGGTCTGTCCCTCCGAAGCAAGGAAATGGCATTACTTCTCTTGAAGCGCCCTTACATTACATGTAGTTCACCGTATGAACTTAGTAGCTTTTCGTTTCTATAATTAATTCCGTCACTCATTAATTCACCTTTAAGAGGATTCAGGTGCAGCAGTCACAGATTCTGTACCCAGCACCTGCAGCTCTCCTTGCAAATGCACAGAGGTTATTCTCCATTCCTCCCCTAAATCGGCTTAATGTTAGTCAACAAGTCTACAAAATGTATTTGCTGCTCATTTCTCCTACATACATCTAAACTTACTATTATATTGCTGACTAACAACACCATCGAAAATCGCTATATACGAGGCTTGTCAATAAAGTAAGTTCCATTTCTTATGTAAAACAAACGTGTACAGATATATAAAAATATTTATTGTACAAAAAACTAAAACTGTTAAACTAAATTTCTAGATATCTTCCGAAATTTTGTAGGCACTTGTCAATGCAGGGCAAATGTTTTTGTATGCTCTCTTGATAGAAGGTTGGCGCCCATGTATTCATCCATGTGGTAACATGTTCTTTCAGCTCGCCATCATCTTTGAAGACAGATTTAATGTGTATGTGCTCTCTAGGAGTGAGGTCCGGGAGGATGATCAAACACGTCCAGGGAAATTACCGTAAGAGTTGTTTCCTCACATTCGCCGTGTGAGGTCGGACATTATCGTGGAAAAAACACCACCTTTTGACGGTAATCCTCGACACTTGTTCTGTATTGCGCGGCGCAAATTCTTAATGCTCTCGCAGTAACCATGTGTCTTGATTGATTGGTGTCGTGGTAAGAAATCAATCAGCTGAATACCTTTTCTGTCCTAAAAGACAGTGCACATGAATTTTTGGGGTATTAACCTTCATTAGGGATGAAGTGTGCCTCCATTCGATTACCGTTTGTTTCAGGAGTGTCGTATGATATGTAAGTTTCATTCCCGGTGACTATCCGTGAAAGGAAACCCTTATCTTCATTCTATCGTGTCAAAACTGGTGCACTGCCTATCTTTTGTTTTTAGTGTTGTTAATAAGAATTTTGGGTACCCACGGTGACCGAAGTTTTCGAAATTTCAGTTTTTCAGTGCCAATTTCATCGATTAGTGAGCGTGAGAATTGGGGAACTTCAAAATTATACATCTTTATTACTATAATCAATATAATGACTTGGCAATCGCAATGCAGTGTAAACTAATACTTAAAATACGTTATACAAATGTGAGGTATTTCTTTCCTACGTGATTATGTTTGATTACGTAATGGAATATAAATTATTTTATATTTCTATGTGTAATTGCCCGATTATTGCATGTATTTTGATATCATTATATTAAGGTGCCATTGCGCAGTCATTATATTTATCTGAGAAGTAAAGTTGTAAATATTTAAAAAACTTTATGCATATGTAAATATACTTCATTCTTATGTAATTACGTTTGGTTTCACAACGGAATATAAATTATTGTTATGTCCTTATGGCAATTTCCAGATCTTTATATTTATTCTAATGTCATTATATTATGGTGCGATGGCCAAGTCACATATTTATTACAGAAATAAAGATGTATAATTTTGATACAGTCACTACAGATGTTGGTCGACAACTAATTAGATAAAAAATTATGACAAGTTGTTGAATAGGTGGTTCCATGAACACTAACTAAAATAACCGACTGGGTTCCCCATAAGATCTCACGACTATTTATAGTTGAAGAAATTCGTAAGGAGACTTGCATTTTTGTACATTTTATGTTTATAATGGGATATCATTTCCTTTTTTAGGTAGTCCTTTTCTGAAAAATTATTTTTACATCAGCCACGGATTTTCTTCAAACCCATTCCCTCTCTCTTTGGTTTCGTTTCATTTGATGTAACAGTGTTTTGGCAGTCTGGAAGGTCGATTACATTGTTATTATTCAATCTTTTCATCATCTGCGATACTGAAACCTGTGGCGGACCACTATACAAATATCAACCAGTTAGTGTTGTATTTCGCATCAGTTCATTTAGTTCATAATACACGGAAGTTACGGGTAAGGTACATATCCCTGTATAAGTGAAAGTAGTAGTTATTATTTTGCATGTTTTTTATTGAATGATCAGTTTATTTCATACAACAGTGCATACCTTGTACACTATAATATTTTACTTACTGCAGTGGTGGCTTCGTGCACTGAAGTTTGCAGCGACCGACAAATGACACACTTCGGGAAACCAGTCACAATAGGTACCATAGTCTTTCGTGTTGACACGAAGTGAATAATTTTGTTCCTGCTCTTTAGTTGACAACTCTTGCATGTACACCTCATTAAGCGAACACTTCGTTGCCAACATTTGCACACTACGCCACCGCCGAAAGTAAAATTTAGCCTTTAAGACAAAACTCTAAATGTAGCGAAATTATCCCTATTTCTTGCAACTGTTACATCCGTACACAAATAATAGTTGATGAGTTCTTTAAAGTGATAGGGAGACCAATAATATTGTATTCGGTAGTGTCAGCGGTCCTGAAAACAGTGATATTTTCGGACGTCGATTGTTTCTTTCCCGATTTTCACCATAAATCTTTGAGTTGACGTTAACATTGATGTTACCATCTATGTTTATGTAATATCAATCATCCCTAGGGCACTAGTTGGTAGCACTTCAATTTTTGACGTTCACATTTTATTAGAGATGGAAAATGTTTCAAATGTTTGAAGAACTTATGGGACTTAACAACGGGATCATCAGTCCCTAAACATACGAACTACTTATGAACTAGCTAACACTATGGACGGCACAGGTATCCATGCCCGAGGGGGATTCAAACCACCGACCACAGTGGCCGTGCAGACCGTGACTGGCGCGTCGCAGTCCCCTCGGCCACCGCGGCCAGCCAGAGTTGGAGGATTTAAATCGCGATCCCATCTATAGATTTGAAAACATCTACTTCGTCTTACCACACTTAACTGATATGTACACTAATGATTATTGTATTGTGCACATCTACAGCATTCAAAATGTTTGTAATTCTTATGGGACCAAACTACGTTGGTCATCAGTCCCTAGACTTACAAACTACTTAAACTAAAACTAACCGAAGGACAAGACACACATCTATGCCCGAGGGGGGATTCGAAACCCCGATGGCGGACGGCCGCGCGCACCGCAACACGGCGCTCCAGTACGCGAGGCTAATCCGCCGCGGCCTACAGCATTCCATCTGATAAAATTAACGTAGAAAATGATACTTCAATATCCAAGTTCGCATATTTATTTAATGATATTAGGTGACAATCCCGCCTTGATAACATACGCAGAACGCAGTACTCACTCCAGAGAGTTTGTAAACTGTGGCATAGACAACATTAACATAGACAGCGTGTCTTCCAGATCAATGGCGTCTCCCTACCTCTGCCGTGTTGCTGTTTGAAAGCAACACCTAACTCATTTGGTCCCGGTCTAATATTTTTGCCCCACGTCATGTGTCGGAATTTGTGACATCATGAGCAACGGTTTTCTCATATATAGCTGAAATCAAGCTCTATCTTACCTATTACTCTTAATTCTCTAATTAGGTGTCACATGCCATTTCTGACGAATCTCTACGTAGTACAATGGTGACGGCTACGTTAAAATGAAAAGTTAAAAGTAAAAGAGATTATTGCCCAGTAATTGAACCCGCCATCTCTCGGAGGTGAATCCTGCGCGCTACTACAAGACCATTACCAAAAGATTCCTTGTGGTTCCATGATAGCAAATACTCTTCCGTCAAACGAAATTTGTTAGAGAAGGGAATTACTATACACAGATGTTTGAAATTTTCCTTCCATTAAGGCTAAACATTATCTAAATACAAAATTTGACTTTTGTGTGTTGCTAGAAGTACCACAGAATAAAATCATTCCACAATCCTTACAAATCCTGGCCCTCTAATATTAACCGGTTGTGTTGGGAAATAAGAACATCCCATTCCTTCCATCGATTCCCATTTTGGTTCCTGTTGATAGCACCTACCAATAACAAATGTGACAACACGTCTAAACTGCTGTCCTGACTTTGTCAACCGTTGTGATGGACATTCCAAAGTATTGAGTAGTATTAATACACGGGCTCTTCTAGTATTCTATACTGTACTATACTTTGCTAAAAAACCGTATCTTCCGATATTCCTCCCCATACACGTTCTCCACTACTGACCGTAAATGCTCCTGAATATATATATCTTCAAACTTCCTGGCAGGTTAACATTGTATGACGGAAGCGGGATCTTTGGCGTGACGTCACGAGTGCTGGACAGCTGTGCACATGGCTCTCGATTTTTTTTATATAATTATATAATTATTTTAATTGTTATTTCGTGATAATATTCAACATAAAGGTGTTCTTGAAAAGGATCGTCAGTTATTTTAGCGTTTGTAGTGCCGTATTTGCTTTAAGTGGTGTTATTTGTGTTCGCGTGTGCGCCGGCATCCACGTCTTACTGCTCTGTTTACATCTGGTGGCGAGTGGTACCAGCCGTAGCGATCTCCGAAAGCTAAGTTCCAACAAGTGTTTGTGTTATTGTAGTTAAATTATTAAAGTGAGTAGATTCAGAAGGTGTTATCACGCTAGTTAGTACTTTTCAACAGGTGACTTGCTGTTTTTAACGTAGTTGAGGTTGAGAAACTTTAAGTTACGTTATTTGATAACTCTTGTACTCTCACTGTGTTTAGTTAGTTTATTAGTGACGCTTGAATTTGAACTTGTTTATACAAGCAATAGTGTAAAGTTTCAGTGGTACTGTTATTTGTTCTTTTCTGATACCATTAGTTGTTGTTGTTACTTTACTTGAAGAGACTGGGGTTTGTTGTAGTTAAAAGGTACTTCCTAGTTCTTTTGTAGAAACGTAACTTAATAACTTAATTGTGAAATTTTACCATGAGTGAAAAATGTGGGCTCTGTCGTAGCGTCGTGCGTAGTGGGATGCAGTGTGGGATTTGCAGTAAGTATTTACATGGGGAAGAGTGCAGTGGGGAAGCCAGTGGGCATTGTGGTGAGGTTCTCTCCTGGAACTGTAGAATTTGCAGCAGGAATAATAGGATAGAGGAGCAGGAGCGTTTGATCTGCGCCCTTCAGGTGCAGCTGAAAAACGCTGAAGAGGAACTAGGTAGACTGAGGAGGGGAAGTGGGGCTGGGGAATGGGAACTGGCAGTTGACAAGAAAGTAGCTAGGAGAAGGTATTCAGATAGCTTTACATTGCAAGTTGCAAATAGGTTTGACCAACTGTCAGTGGAGATGAACCTCCTGTAGTTGTAGGTGTAGGAAGTACGCAGCAGACCTCAGCTGTTAGGAAGCTGAAATTTGTAGAGAGGGCTCTTAGGAAGAAGGTTCTGCAAAAAAATGTTCAAATGTTTGTTAAGCTTATGGGACTTAACTACGGGGTCATCAGTCCCTAAACTTACAAACTACTTATGAACTACTTACTAACTAGGACGGCACAAATATCCATGCCCGAGGGGGGAATCGAACCCCCGACCGTAGTGGCCGTGATGACCGTGACTGGAGCGCCTCAGTCACCTCGGCCACCGCGGCCGGCTGAAGGTTCTGCTGCTAGGCAGTTATCATGGCAGCGATGTTGGCCCACAGTTGCAGGAAGTACTTGGGAGTGAGTACCAGGTCACCAGCATAGTGAAGCCTAGTGCAGGGTTAGCTCAGGTCACTTGTAACTTAGGGGACTTATGTAGGAATTTTTCAAAAGAGGATCAGGTAGTTATAGTGGGTGGGGCCGGGAATAGTCTTGATAGGGACGGGGCATATGATATAGGTAGTGATCTGGAAAGGATAGCAACTCAAACTGGTGGCACGAATGTGCATTTCGTGCAGCTGTTTCAGCGTCATGATAGGCTTTGTCTTAATACGGCTGTCAGCCGTGTTAACATGGGGCTTGAGAAGGAGCTGATGACGGAGGGCATGGATCACATTGCAGTGGTGCCAGTTGAGACTATCCAAAGGTCGGATTTTACTAGGCATGGCCTGCACCTCAATAGGCATGGGAAGGGGAGGTTGGCAAAGCTCATAGGTGACAGTGTAGTAGGGGGTGTGGGTGTCACTCATGGAAAAATTACTGTAGTAGTTGGTGTTAGGGCTGCACCTTTTTTAGTCTGAAGACAGCTGATAGATATTGCTGCTTAAAGGAAGTCCCTCTAAGAAAGGAACCACCTTTGACAAAGTCTAAGAATATAATTAATAAGGGAATTACTGTTTTTCATCAAAATATACAGGGTATCAGAGATAAAATTAATGAACTGCTTATTGATACTGATTCTGACATTATTGGTATTTCAGAGCACTTTTTAAGTGGTGGGACAATTCAGAGACTTCCTTTCCCAGGATACAGGTTAGCTGCCTTCTACTCTAGGAGTTCCTTGCAGTGTGGGGGAGTGGCCATGTATGTAAAAAACGATTTTTCATCGGAGTCAATCGATTTTTCTAAACACTGCACAGAACAGATATTTTAATGTTATGCAGGAGTTGTTAATGTTAATGGAACTAAACTAGTAATAGTTGTTATTTATAGGTCCCCTGACTCAGATTTTAAAATGTTTCTCCCCAAGCTGTGTTCACTGTATAAGAAGTATAAAAATTTTATTGTGTATAGAGATTTCAACATCAATTGTGTAGGTGATAGCTCAACCAAAAGTCAGCTGTTAGATCTATTTAATTCCTATAAACTGATGCAGACAGTATTTTTTCCAACGAGAGTGCAAGGAAATAGCAGTTCTACAATTAACAATATTTTTGTTCATTCTTCATTATTAGAGGGGCACCCTGGCAGCAGAATAGTAAATGGCCTATGAGACCACGATGCCCAAATTTTAATTCTAAAAATTAATTGTTTTCAAACAAATGTTAAACATAAATATCAACTACTCAGAAAAGTTAATCCTGTTGGAATTGAGACCTTTTTAAGTTTAATTAAGGAACAAGAATGGCAGGATGTTTATAGTGCCGATAATGCAGATGATAAATATCATGCTTCTCTGAATACATTTCTTATGCTGTTTGAAAGTTGCTTTCCGCTGGAACAATCAAAACAGGGTACTTCCAATAACAGACAGCCAGGGTGGCTGACAAAGGGGATAAGAGTATCATGTAGAACTAAGCGGGAGTTGTATCAAAATGTGAGAAGCAGTCAGAATGAAGATGCAGTAGCTCATTACAAACATTACTGTAAGGTTCTGAAAAATGTGATAAGGAATGCAAAAAGTATGTGGTATGCAAAAAGAATAGCAAACTCTTGGGATGAAATTAAAACTATCTGGTCAATCGTGAAGGAAGTGTCAGGTCAGCAGCAGCAGGTAGAAGATATAACGTCAGTGCGTAGTAGGAATGTTTCTGTTACTGACAAGTTAGATATATGTGCAATATTCAATAATCACTTTCTGAATATAGTAGGGGAACTAAACAAAACTCTAGTTTCTACAGGTAATCATATAAAGTTTTTAGAAAATGCCTTTCCGAGGCTGTTACCTGAAATGGTCCTTCATGATACTTCCATAGGTGAGATTGAGTCAATAATTAAATCACTAAAGACTAAGGACTCTTGAGGATATGATGGGGTATCTAGCAGAATTCTAAAGTACTGTTCTCCATATGTTAGCCCAGTACTAAGCCATATTTGTAATTTTTCCTTTCAGAATGGTCAGTTTCCTAACAGATTAAAGTACTCAATAGTGAAACCACTTTATAAAAAAGGAGAAAGGGATAATGTAGACAACTATAGACCTATTTCTATGCCATCGGTTTTTTGTAAAGTTATTGAAAAGGCTGTATTTTCAAGATTAATTGATCATTTCAGTTCACATAATTTATTGTCAAACGTGCAGTTTGGATTTAGAAGTGGTTCAACGACTGAAAATGCTATATTTTCGTTTCTCTGTCAGGCACTTGATGGGTTAAATAAGAGGCTATGGACATTAGGCGTTTTCTTTGATTTAACAAAAGCGTTTGATTGTGTTGATCACAAAATATTGTTGCAGAAGTTGGAACATTATGGAATACGGGGAGTAGCCCACAACTGGTTCACCTCTTACTTTAATAACAGACAACAGAAGGTAATTCTCCGCAGTGTAGAAAATAGCTATGACGTGCAATCCCAACGGGGGACAATTAAGTATGGGGTGCCCCAGTAGTCTGTTTTGGGACCATTGCTGTTTCTTATTTATATAAATGATATGCCTTCGAGTATAACAGGTGACTGTAAAATATTTTTGTTTACTGATGATACCAGCTTGGTAGTGAATGATGTTGCTCGTAATATTGACACAATAACAAATAGTGCAGTTCAAGAGATAAGTTCATGGCTTGTAGAAAACAAGTTGATGTTAAATCACAGTAAAACTCAGTTTTTACAATTTCTAATACATAATTTGACGAAAGCTGACATTCTGATTACACATAATGGGCATGTGATAAGTGAGACTGAACAGTTCAAATATCTAGGTGTTCATATAGACATTAAGCTGTCATGGAAAGCCCATGTTCAGAATCTTGTTCCAAAACTAAATTCTGCTATATTTACCATTAGAACAATATCTGAATAAGTGATTTTTCAACACGAAAAGTAGTCTATTACGCTTACTTTCACTCACTTATGACGTACGGTATTGTTTTTTGGGGTAACTCGCCTGATGCAAAAATGATATTTCTGGCTCAAAAACGGGCGGTTCGAGCAATATGTGGTGTAAGTTCTCGAACGTCATGTCGACCCCTTTTCAGTAGTCTGGGAATTTTGACTCTGGCGTCACAATACGTTTTTTCTTTAATGTCGTTTGTTGTTAATAATATCAGCTTATTCCCACGATTTAGTGGCTTCTACTCGGTGTATACTAGACAGAAGTCGAATCTGCATGTGCCTCACACCACCTTAACACCTGTGCAGAATGGGATATAATATTCTGCGGCATCCATTTTCAATAAGCTGCCACAAGAACTAAAGAATCTTAGCACTACTCCACACGCTTTCAAATCTAAATTGAAGAGTTACCTCATGGCTCACTCCTTTTATTCTGTCGAGGAACTCCTAGAAAAGTTAAACAATTAAGCTAATTCATTTTTTCTTCATTGATTCTTTTCACTTTGTTTTAAGATTGTTGTGTGCAAAGGACTACTTAAAAAAATTTTATTACCATTCTTGTGTAACAATTAATGTATTGACTTGTTCCATGACCACGGAGTCTCACTCCTCAATTGGGTCCTATGGAACAGAAAAACCATTAAACCAATAATAAACCAACCTGGGACCTTTACCTTTCGCGGGAAAGCGCCCTTCCACTGAGCTATCCCGACACGACTCATGATGCCGCCTCACAACTTTACTTCCGGTAGTACCTCGCCTCCTACTTTCCAAACTTCACAGAAGCTCTCCTGCGAAACATGCAAGACTAGCACTCTTGGAAGAAACAATATGGTGGAGACATGGCATAGCCACAGCTACAGCCTAAGGGATGTTTATACAATTTTAATCTGCCAGGAAGTTTCATATCAGCGCACACTCCGCTACAAAGTTTCATTCTGGAAACATCCCTTAGGCTCTGGCTAAGCCATGTCTCCACAATATCCTTTTTTCCAGGAGTGCTAGTCTTGCATGTTTCGCAGGAGGGCTTCTGTGAAGTTTAGAAGTAGGAGGCGAGGTACTGGCGGAAGTAAAGTTGTGAGGCGGCATCGTGAGTCGTGTCGGGATAGCTCAGTGGAAGAGCGCTTGCCTGTGAAAGGCAAAGGTCCCAGGTTCGAGTCCCGGTTCCGGCACACAATTTTAACCTGCAAGGAAGTTTCATATCAGCGCACACTCCGCTGCAGAGTGAAAAGTTTCATTCTATATCTTCAATGTTTCATATTTGATAAAACGTATGCGAATGATAAACCCCATGATGGCAGTTTAACAGGCAGAAACCATTAAAGGAAATGAAAATAATAATAAGCAATCTTGGCTGTTGTCTTACGTAGTAAATAAGTTGATCAGATCGTCCCCAAAAATGACAATTTTCTACGGTGGTTGTACTCATCACGCATCGACATTTTACTGGCGCGCGAATCTTCAGCACCTTCTGCCATCTGGTGCATTTAAAAAAAATAATAAATAAGAAAGAGAGAGAGAGAGAGAGAGAGAGAGAGAGAGAGAGAGAGAGAGAGACAGAGAAAGCAACCGTCTTAACGTCCTCTCAGAATTTTACGAATATTGTTATTAAATAACGACTGGTCCTTTCCGTCCTTAATACACTAGCCGGCAAAAACTTCTCCAAAACTTAATGTATACTGTATATATAGTTTGTCTCGTCTATCAATGCGATTTCCAGTTCTAGGAGAGTAGTGGCGCGGGGTGTTTCGTGAGCAACATATCTACCTTCAATAGCAGGTCCGTCCAACGCACGGACAGGAAAAATCCGGCACGCCAAAACGCGACAAAGTGTTCTTTTTTTTTTCCTTGTTTTTGACAGTAGTCAGTGAGGACGATGTTTTAAAATTGAGATGTTTCGTCTAACGCGCGAGCACAAACAAACGTGTACTGTTTTCGTGCCTGGTAACTTGCTAGCGGCGCCTGGCGCACCTGCTACCTGCTGCGCGTTTCAACACCAGCGATTCAAGTTCTGTGCACAGTTGGCCCCACGGGCGATGCGTCATCCGTACTCAAATGGAATTTTACTATGTCCTATCGGACGACGTCACTCACTCTGTTCCGTTGGTGTGTTTGGGCGTTGCATAATACATAAGGACCTATGTTACCCATCTAATTCAGAAACGTTTAATTAGTCGACAGACCTATTGCAAAAGCGACAAATGAGTTTGGCTTAGTGTGGATAGCCTTATATGTCTGTCCGAAGCCTCACAAAAGTGTTGCGTGATCTTTGTGGACTGTTATCAAATTCTTCTGTCTAGGGTTAGGAAAGAAAAAGTATATTTCGTTATATTTGAAGTTCCTTAAAGAACGACTGCCCATCTCCACTACTCATTTACCTATTTATTTCCTCGTTTCATCAACATATGGGACTTATATTTTATAATATTGATGGGGACAGCGAAAGCGATTATGACGATCGATACCTGCTAGTAAATTATTAATAGCTTCATCATTCATCAATAATACAGAATATTAATGCAGTCATGGTGTCGAGGAAGAAACGGAAAGTTAAGACAAAAAGTTGAGTATTCAGACGTGAATTTATGAATGTTTTGTGTCTGTATAATACGGAAAAGCAGTAAAACATAAAACGTCGTTATTGTACAAAACACGCTTCTACATCAGATGATTATTGTGGCCCACTAACAGTAGGCCGAAACGACGTGTTTTAGATGGATTGCTAGTAACTGTGCAAGACAGCTTTTTACCATACGCGACTTCATCACCACGCCGTCCGTACACAAACGAAATTTGTTCCTTAAAATTTTCTCAAAATATTTGGTAGAAAAGCATTTCAGTTGTTTTATAATTCACAAATATAGTTTATGAATCAGTTGTAAAATAAGATACCGTATTGATTCACAACCTCAAACACACAGTTTCCAAGCTATATAAATTGATTATGAGTCTCTAAAACTATATAGAGTGTAGAATAAATCCTGTAATATTCGTCAAAAATATAATTCAGTACAATATTTAAAATATCGGTTGGCTTAATGGCCGAAATGACTCTCTTCAGCACACTGAGACTTGAAGTAAAATTTTCAGTTTTATTTCCTTTCACAGAAAACAGTGTAATAAAATACACAGTCTTAGAACATTCTTGTTGAGACCCAAGATGGTAACAGACCATTTGTGATGTACATAACTACCAAAACTTTTCTAATAATATTAATCATTCTTTTTTTCTTATTTATTCGGTTATGACGGTTGGAAACGGCGTCCCTTAACAAAGTCTTAGCTTGCTCCGTAGCTGTCGACGTTTGATGACCAGCTGTATTATATATGGCACCGGCGGAGAATATGTCCTTCTTGTGGGTTGCGCCGTTGTCAATGTACATGAAACATAAGAGAACACATATTGTTTTAATAATCATGTAATAAGAATATTTAACATTAAAAATTAACAACGTAAATAAACATTTTACCTGCAAAACTGAGCTCGTGTAAGGCAGTAGCAGGGGTAATATTTCATCCCACTACGACAGTAGACAAGTTTTGAATTCGATAGTTCGCAACCGTAAGAAACCGGGCTCAGAATATCAGCCAATCTTAAAAAAAACGATTGGATTCCTCTACAAGTGTCATCTTAATAGAAGAAAATGGGGGTAACGACGTTACAATGCCAGAAGAAGAAAATGATTCGCCTCCGCGGAGGGATTAGCCGAGCGGTTCTAGTGGCTTTGCAGGGACTGAGAGGCTGCTCCCGCCAGAAGTTCGATTCCTCCCTTGGGCATTGGGTGTGTGCTGTCCCTAAGCTCAGGGACTGATGACCACAGTAGATTGGCCAATACATTTACAAACATTGAAAAATTTTTGAATGGTTCGTGATTCCAAATGAAAATAAAATTCTTTCTTCCACTAGACATACAGTAGACTTTATATTGATTATGTTTCCAATTGCATTTAATGATGTTTCAATAAATCGTACGTAACAGATCTCCACAAAGGAATACTCATCACTGAATATCAGGATCTGTATGCATTGTTTTCAAATTTGGGCTTGTGCAACAGAGAAGATGCAAAATGCCCGATACACACGGTAAATATGTAAATCATAGAACCATTAACAAAAAAGTACCACAAATTTCCGACATAGACAAACAACTATCGACGAAATGAACTTTTATATCTTCGAATTAGATTTACTTCTTCTCTGCCGCAAGCGCACGTGATCCCTATCTCTTCGAAAAGCTAATAACCGAAAATCTACATAAGTACTGGTCATATGCAGTGCTGTGACATATGATGAATGTTTCTGAGAAGTAAATTGCAATTTTTCGATATTAGAAGATTAATCTGAAAAAAGAAAAAAGATTCAATATCAGATAAAACATTCAGTCGATTCTATCTAATGATTAAATTTTATACAATAATACCTTCAGCCGATTCTATCTGACAATGCCCAGGTGCAAAACATTATCGCCGGCCGCGGTGGCTGAGAGGACTGCTGCGCGTCAGTCACGGTCTCCGCGACCACTACGGTCGGAGGTTCTAATGCCCCCTCGGGCATGGAAATTTGTGCCGTCCTTGGTTGTAGGTAGTTCATAAGTAGTTTGTGAGTTTAGGGATTGATGACCCCGTAGTTAAGTCCCACAACCTCTACAAACATTTGAACAAAACATTATCAAATTTATGATAAGAAAGGCGGATTCCTTATTAGACGTAAACTATAATTGAGCATGGGATAAGAAATTAAAAATTATTATGAAATAAGATCCTGTTCACAAGGTGCATATGTTAATGACGCCTCACATTCCAAACATGAGGAAAGTTATAACTTCCTGAGAGATTAAAATTGTGTGCCGGAACCGGGACTCGAACCTGGAAGCTTTGCCTTTCGCGGGCAAGCGCTCCAACCGACTAAGATATCCCGGCTCGACTCACGGTGCCGCCTTCTACTTTCCAAACTTCAGAGAAGCTCTCCTGCGAAACTTGCAAGACTAGCACTCCTGGAAGAAAGGATACAGTGGAGACATGGCTTAGCGACAGCCTGTTTCCAGAATGAAGGCAAAGGTCCCAGGTTCGAGTCCCGGTTCCAGCACACACTTTTAATCTGCCAGGAAGTTTCATATCAGCGCACACTCAGCTGCAGAGTGAAAGTTTCATTCATTATGAGGAAAGTTCTCGTCAACGTTTTAATTCTGGTAATAAATCAACACCGTGAAATTTCAGTTGATAACTAAAAATCTCTCAAATAAAAATAAAAAAATAAATAAAAGAAAAAAAAATTCGATTAGATACTAGCTGAAGAACCGGAGTTGACAAGGAATTTGTTAATTCTATACTATCGCAGTACATCCCCCCCTCCCCTTCTCTCTCCATCCATCCCTTACTCTTCCATCTCTCTGTTCAACTTTCCCTACCTCGGTATATGTTTTCTATTGTCTCCCCTCTCCCTCCCTCGATTCATCTCATCAATATCCCCCAATCTTGGAAAACTAATATTATGTCACTTTTTGTGTGATCAGTGTTACAACGTTTATTGCTAGATACCATCTGGCATGTACCGTATGGATCATTATGTAGACACTGTTCTTCCTCTTATCTTGAAACTTACGTGTGTAATATTAATTCAAAATCGGAATAAAAGTGTAGATTAGTCTTGAAGTCTCTAAGTACCCGACTCCAGATTGTCTACGAAATTTTATGCAGACAGAGATTTTACTACTGTATTTTAGTCAAGTGTGGATAGTTTCTATAGGAACAATACTGAACTGAAACATCGCAGCTACAAGCAGCTCAAACAGTAAATTAGTATCCAGACTCCTCAGGGGGCTCATGGCGCTTTCGTGAGTATGTGCGTGGCGTGGATGGGACCGCAAGCTAATGCAGTGTTCCTTCCTTCTTTACATCACGAACTACATTTCCCTTTCCTCTCCCCTCCTTTCCTATCCTCACTCGTTCCGCTCGTCATCGGGTTATTTATAACCTTAACAGTTTAGTCCGCCTATCCCAATCAAACAACCCAACCCCAACTCTGTTTCCAGAAACTTATTTGAACTCGATGTATATAAAAATATAAACTTGAAAGAGGCACTTTGAATAAATTTCGTCACGGCGGGATTCGAACCCGGGATATACTGTTAAATAGGCAGGCGCTATACTACTAAGGCACCATGACATAATGAATACACAGACAGCATGGATTGTCTTAATGCACAACACATGGAAATTTTCGAAAACTTCTACCACGAAAACATACGTACGCGAATAAACTTTCACGATAGTTTCATCAATATCGGAATTAACACATAGATTATCTGTTATTCTTTTACGAAAACTACGTGGTTTCAAGTGTGCAAAAATTCGGCCGGCCGCGGTGGCCGAGGAGACTGAGGCGCTCCAGTCACGGTCTGCACGCCCACTACGGTCGGGGGTTCGAATCCCCCCTCGGGCATGGATATTTGTGTCGTCCTAGATCGTAAGTAGTCCATAAGTAGTTTGTAAGTTTAGGGACTGATGACCCCGTAGTTAAGTCCCATAAGCTTTACAAACAATTTAACATTTGCAAAAATTCGTCAAAATCCGATCAAAACTATTGATTTTTGTCATTCACTAAGTAAAGTACCTTCCACAAAGCTCTTTATGAAATTTTATGTAGACAGTGATCATCTTTTGGTTTTAATATTTAGTGTGCTAAAAGTCATCAATCTCGGGGAAAAACAGGGATTTTTCCAAAGCCACAACTAAAGTACTCTCCGCCTTCAATAAAAAAAATGTATGCAACAGTAACAGACGGACATTTTGAATGCCATACTTTCATTTTTCCCAAAATTTTAGTAGATTTTCCAAAATCCGATTTGATAAAAACCTTGTCCTGAGATATGCGAACAAGGCATGTAATATTTCAGCTAAATCTGACAATCCGTTATTGTAGTTGTGTCGTGAGCAACGGTAATAGAAATTAATTTCTATAATCATATATAATCTTTTTTATATCCACCGTCTAAATGTCACTGAAATCGTATCAGATTACACCTTGCGCGAAAGATAAGGCAGCTCTTTTCTTGCCAAGATGGCTGAACAGAAAATGGCCAAGAGCAGGAATCCAAATAATGTTTTTAACCTCTCACAGAATAGGTTGCCTGGATAGCCAGCTACAGCTGCGACCAGACGTCGTCAGCTAACAACACTGTAGACGGTATAATGTGCTCCAAAGTGTGGCTGGGTGTAGGAGCAGCGGTTCCATCCTGCTGGAAGAAACTGCAGTTCTTGTACTTTTCCATTAACACCGCGACAACGATTACCAAAACTGCTGATGTTATTTCCTGAAACGGGGCTTCACCACAAATGAAGCACGAACCCATGTCCAGTCCATTCGCTGTCACCACAGTGAACAGCCCCTCACAAAACTAGAAGCGGCAAGGAGCTTCAGCCGGTTCGATGAATGAACAATAAGACACTCGGTAGGGTTAGAAGTGTAGGTATTCGTCTGCGTGATTCACGTGATATGCTGGTCACTCTCTAATAATATGGTTTTCCGTTGCGCAGGATTCATGGAACAATTCAGTGCATGAAATTTTAGCTCAAGACTGGTAATCTAAAAACTTAAGCCTATGCAAAAAGAGTCCATAAGGAAGCAAAGGAATTACCTTCACTTTCTTATATTTTCAGGAGTTCCTCGACTGAATAAAAGGAATGAACCATAAAGTAACTCTTCACTTTAGACTTATATATTGGGGCACCAATGACAGAATTCTCAGACTAAGAAAAGTGGGTCATACCCCACACGTTGTTCAAACCGCCCGTTTGTGAACAAAAATATATTTTTTGAATCGGCGGAGGTACCACAAACAATAACATAATACGTCATCTAAAAATGAATTGTCAAATGTGTTGCTACGCGTAAAACTCGAGAACGGCTCGACCAATTCAGCTAATTCTTTTTTAATGTTTTTGTTAAAGCCGAAGGAAGGTTCTTATGGGGAGAAACAACGTAAAAATTACAAGGAAAATAATAAAAACAACACCTTAATTTTAGACTCATTCCGCCTATAAGACGCCGGAGCAGCAATTTGGGTAGAAGAGATCAGCATGTTGGCGTCAGCATTGTTACAAACAATAGTTTGCTAATTGAAATATTATGTCTTTATACATACATCAGAATATCCGTATGTCTGTGTTTTTGTGTGTACGAGTTGCACACAAATCTACAGTTTTGTTCCAATATTTATGATATGTGGTACACGTAAGCTTCAATCCATGAGGACGGTCGCCGTATGTGTAAGAATGATGTACGATACAATACATAGTTCACAAAATATGACGTGATGAACTACGAGACATGCGAAAAACCAATGCATTTAACGAAATGCTGCTAATTTTCTCCTAAACCACAGAACCGATATTGTACACACATCCCTTACCGTGAAGGATGTTCAAATGTTTGTACAGCTTATGGGACTTAACTACGGGGTCATCAGTCCCTAAACTTACAAACTACTTATGAACTACTTACGGACTAGGACGGCAGAAATATCTATGCCCGAGAGGGGATTCGAACCCCCGACCTTATTGGCCGTGCAGACCGTGACTGGAGCGCCTCAGTCTCCTCGGCCACCGCGGCCGGCGGTAAACAATCACGTACGACACATGGTTCAGAAGATATGACGGCACAAACAATAGGAATCGCAAAAAACTGCCATGTATTGAAGCGAGAGTCATATACCCTAAAAGAATGAGAGTACTTAACGACTTGCAAAAGAAATTAAACATAATTTCAAACCTTTATGAGAGTACTTAACGACTTGCAAAAGAATTTAAACATAATTTCAAACCTTTATTAAACTTTTTGTCACTGACAACCATAGCAAAATAATGAAAGGGATAAAATTTCTCGCATACTAATTTTACGCTGTTTATGGAGTAAAACTATGGCATTCGATATGACGTTACAATTTAAAATTTGTAGCCGCATGAAATTACACAGACAGGATACGCACATATAGTAGAATGCACCTTTTAAATTGTATCACAGTACGACACGTAGTTAATGAAATATGAGCATATAAACAGTAACGTTCATGGAAAACCGCCCATCACGTACCAAGGTTTCATCTAATACTTTCCTACTAATTGTATTCCCAAGAGATATTACAGACATACGGCCCTTATACAAATAAACATATACCTGAAAAAATGGCACAAGTAAGTAAATAAATACCAAGACAACACCGGGTTTTCTGCTTGTAAGTGAATAAAAGTAAGCGTAGTAGACTACTTTTCATGTTGAAAAATCACTTATTTCAAATATTCGTCTAATAGTAAATTAAGCAGAATTTATTAACTGAACAAGATCCTGAACATAGACTTCAAAGACAGCTTACTCTATCGGAATACCTAGAAATTTGAAGTCTTCAGTCTCATCGTGTGCCCTTCAAGTGTGTGATAGAAATTGTAAGAACTGTGTTTTACTGTTATTTAGCATCAGCTTATTTTCTAAAAGCCACTGACATATTTTTTGAACGGCCTTTTTTAGATAATGTGTCAGTATTACAAGTAAACATTTTTCACTACAATGCCGGTATCATCATCAACAATCAAAAATATATTACAATCACCTTTTAAATCTAAATAAGAAAGAGCAGTGGTCCCTGAATAGACCCCTTGTGCTCCCCACAACTATTGGTAATATTGCGTTTTCTTTCTTCCGACCAGGTGTTGGAGTAGTAGTTACTGTGCGTAGCCGCTATTAAAGTTCACTAACGTTACAATATTACAGGAAAATATTTTGGATCTGACACATTTAGGTAACTTTATAAATAGAAGACTCAAAAATGGAGGCGGAACCTGACTTTAAAGTTTAGCGGCAGTAGTAATTTCGAATGAAAGCAACACCTGAGCACAATATTACACAAAGAAACTAGCAGATTCCGCTATGACCTTTCTTACCATGATGATTCTGTTAAGTTGACTGGATGTAGCAGATGAAGCTGTAGAAACTGTTGCTGCATTGGCTAGGAGCAGATTGACCTAACTCAATGACCGTTAAGAAAATTATTAAATTATCTTTTGTGACGAAAGAATGTTTGGATAGATCGGAATTCGATTAATTACGAAGGTTTCCTTGCAGGCATTACTATCAAGTCGCTTTCATAAAAGTTACATATAATGGCATCTAGAAATTTCTAGTGAATTATAGATACAAGTCCAACAATGGTTCCAAGCCTCATATTACATAATTAAGATTACTGCTGGAAAAATAGAATCACTTCATTAATTATTAAAGGTGGGTCATTTGAAATAATTAAAATATTTATACATAACTAAATGTATTTTCACCATACTTCATAAAAAACAATCTCACACACACTTAGAATTACTAATGGAGAAGTCCGTGACGTGCGACTGTTCTTAATGAAGTAGGAAACATGAAAGACGAAGTTCACAACCACGTTCTGGGCCGCTCGTTAAAAATAGATGAACATAAAAAAATATATGAAGAGCGTAATTAACTGCGAGAGAAAGCTGTGGTCAGCGATACACATCGTAAATGAATTATTTATCGAATGAAAATTTTTAATGTAATTCTACACCATGCCACTTTGTGACTTCAACATCATAACCTTTTCAACACCATCTGCTGTTTCTTATTAAAGTAAGTGGTGATCCCGTTGTGAGCTAGTCCACTTATTCCATAATGCTCCTACTACTGCAACAATATTTTATGATGAACACGATGAAACACCTTTTTTATCTAATCCACAAAGTGCCTCACAGAGAAACGCGCTTGAAGCATTTTCAATCGCTAAACCAAAACAAAACTGTATATTTGAGAACAAGTTATGTGAAATGAAACGATCAGTTAACCTTGAATATACAGCCTTCCCAATACGTTTGCAGAAGACCGATTACATAGAAATAGGGCTATAGTTGTCTACATTATCCCTTTCTCCTGTTTTATAAAGTGCTTTCGCTACTGGGTACTTTAATCTGTCAGGAAAATTACCATTCTGATTGGATAAATTACAAATATGGATAATACAGGACTAACATATGGAGGACAATACTTAAGAATTCTGCTAGATACCCCATCATATTCACAATAGTCCTTGTCTTTAGTGATTTAATTATTCTCTCTCTCTCCCCTGTATACTTCAGGTAGCAGCGTCAGAAAGCTATTTTATAACAATTTTATGTGATTAGCTATAGAAACTAGGGTTGTGTTTAGTCCACCAGCTATATCAGAAAGTGGTAAATTAAATACTGCTCACACATATATGACTTATCAGTAAGAGAAATATTCTTACTGCATGCTAACTTTATATGCTCAACCTGGTGCTGCTTCTTTCATCACTCACCAAATGGTTTTAATTTTACCCTGAGAGTTTGTTATTCTTTTTGCATACCATATTCTTGTCCCCTTCGTAATGAAATTTTTCGGGACAGTACAATACTGTTTGTAATGAGCTATGCTTGATTCTGACAGATAACATTTTAATTCCCTCTTTGTTTCACATGATATTCGTATCCCATTTGTCAGCCACCCAGGCTGCCTGTTACTGGAAGTAGCCTGTTTTGAGCGTTCTAACGCAAATCAACTTTCAAACAGCATGAGAAATCTGTTGAGGAAAGCATTACATTTTTCATCTGTATTATCAGCACTACAAACATCTTGCCATTCATGTTCCTTAATTATGTTTATATTTTATTTTAGCTGTTCTAAATACATTTATATTTATGATTTGTATGTGCACAGACCTTTCAGAGTTAAAATATGAGCATCGCGGTCTGAAAGGACATTTACTATTCCGCTAAGAAAGTGCCCCTCTAATAATGAAGAATCAACTAAAATATTGTCAGTGGTAGAACTACTACTGCCTTGCACTCGTTGGAAAGAATACTGTTTGCATTAAACGATACGAATTAAGGCGATCTAGCAACAAACTTTTTCTTGGGCTATCACTTAAACAATTAATGTTAAAATCACCCCGTACAACTAAATTTTTGTATTTCCTATTAAGTTTTGTACGTCCTATTAACTTGCTTGGGCAGAAATGTTTTACTGGGGATCTATATATAATTAGCAGTTTATTTCTGTTGACATTAACAACTCGACCAAAACATTCTTTTTTTTCTGTGCAGTGTTTCGAAATGTCAATGGATTCAAATGTTATAATCGTTTTTAAAATTCGGCTACTCCCTCACACCGCATAGGAATCTTAGAGAAGAAGGCACCTTACCTGTATCCTGGGAAATAATGTCAGAGTAAACATCTGTAAGCAGTTCATTAGGTTTATCGTTGATACCTTGTATGTTTTGATGAAATATAATTCCCTTATTACTTACATTCAAAACGTTTGTCTAAGGTGATCCCATTGTTATTTTCTTTGAGCAGGAATACCTTTCAGCTGTCTCGTCTAAAAAAAGGTGCAGCTCTAACACTAACTACTACAGGAATCTTTCCATGAGTGACATCCCCACCCCTCTACTACACTGTCACCTACGAGCTTTCCTAACCTCCCCTTCTCATACCTATAGAAGTGCAGACGGTGCCTAGTGAATTCCGACCTTTGAACAGTCTCAAAGGGCACCACTGCAACGTGACCCGCGCCCTCGGTCATCAGCGACTCCTCAAGCCTCGTGTTAGTACACCTGACAGCTGTATTAAGAGAGGCCCATCACGACGCTGAAACAGCTGCAAGAAATGAACATTAGTGTCACCAGTTTGAGTGGCTACCCTTTCCATATCAGAGTTTATTGCAAGATACCTTTGAAAGCACCCTACTGTGGATTTTGGAAAACAAAAAAACGTTCTCCTAGAAAATGTATGAGCATTATCTGTCGTGGTAAATGGTAAAACGAAGGCTATTGTCAGGTTCCCTCCGCCATACACCATGTAGAATATTATGTAGTCAGTTATCTTCCACTCGTTTTGAAGTGGGTAAACTGTCGTCGGAAGCGGAATATGGATTGGTGATGGGGTATTTTTTGAAGTACCCGCGGGGCAATCATGTACGAATTAATATGTAAATAGTTCCTTACTCTTGTTTTGAAAGTCAAGTCTACAAACAAAACAAAGAGTCATATGAATATTTTTAAAACTCTTTTCGCAAGTACTTGACATTTTTCAATCGAGAGGGTATTCTAAATTATTTACTAAGAATATATATATATGAAAACATGCGTACATGAAGTAACTTCCACGAAAACCTCGTGATAATTTTGTAGGACGACCTTTGGGAAAGTGTCCTCCTCCAAGATCCAAAAGAATTTATACAGGGTGTTACAAAAAGGTACGGCCAAACTTTCAGGAAACATTCCTCACACACGAGGAAAGAAAATATGTTATGGGGACATGTGTCCGGAAACTCGTAATTTCCATGTTGGAGCTCATTTTATTACTTCTCTTCAAATCACATTAATCATGAAATAGACACACACAGCAACAGAACGTACCAGCGTGACTTCAAACACTTTGTTACAGGAAATGTTCAAAGTGTCCTCCGTTAGCGAGGATACATGCATCCACCCTCCGTCGCATGGAATCCCTGATGCGCTGATGCACCCCTGGAGAATAGCGTATTGTATCACTGCCGTCCACAACACGAGCACGAAGAGTCTGTACGTTTGGTACCGGGGTTGCGTAGACAAGAGCTTTCAAATGCTCTCATAAAAGAAAGTCAAGAGGGATGAGGTTAGGAGAGCGTGAGGCCATGGAATTGGTCCGCCTCTACCAATCCATAGGTCACCGAATCTGTTGTTGAAAAGCGTACAAACACGTCGACTGAAATGTACAGGAGCTCGATCGTCCACTACGGTCGGGGGTTCGAATCCCCCCTCGGGCATGGATATTTGTGCCGTCCTAGTTCGTAAGTAGTTTGTAAGTTTAGGGACTGATGACCCCGTAGTTAAGTCCGATAAGCTTAACAAACATTATATAACATAGCTCGATCGTGCATGAACTACATGTTGTGTCGTACTTGTAAAGGCACATGTTCTAGCAGCACAGTTAGAGTATCCCGTATGAAATAATCATAACGTGGTCCAGTCGGGACACCTTCGTTCTGGAAATCTGTCTCGATACAAACGTACCGCGCCACGGCTATTGCGGCGAGCTAATCCATACATCAAATGGGGATTTGCCAACTCCGCATTTTTAAACATTGCACTGACTGCAAAACCACGTTCGTGACGAACAATAACCAGTTGATGCTTCGTACTGATGTGATTGATGCTAGTACTGTAGAGCAATGTCAACGCATGTCAACACAAGCACTGAAGTCAACATTACCTTCCTTCAATTGGGCCAACTGGCGGTGAATCGAGGAAGTGCAGTACATACTAACGAAACAAATGGGTATTTTGACAATTGTCTGCACGAATTATTTCAGTTTACAATTAAAGAGAAATACTAAAATGAGCTCTAACATGGAAATTAAGCGTTTCCAGATACATGTCCACATAACATATTTTCTTTTTTGTGTGTGTGAGGAATTTTTCCTCAAAGTTTGGCAGTACCTTTTTGTAACCCCCTGTATAAATTCTTCTGGATCTTGGAGGACATTTTCCCAAATGTAGTCCTACAAAAATTATCACGTGGTTTTCGTGGTTCATGTACGCATGTTTTCATGGAATTTTTTTGAAAGTATTTATATGTCAAGAACGCTGTTTTATTATTGATCTTGAACTTGCTATATATATATATATATATATATATATATATATATATATATATATATATATATATATATATATATATATATATATTCTTAGTAAATAATTTAGAATACCCCCTCGATTGAAAAAGTCAAGTATTTGCGAAAAGTGTTTTAAAAATATTCATATGTCTCTTTGTTCTGTTTGTGGACTTGACTTTCAAAACAAGAGTAAGGAACTGTTTACATATTAATTCGTACGTGATTGCCCCGCGGGTACTTCATAAAATACCCCATCACCAATCCATATGATTTATTCCGCTTCCGACGACAGTTTACCCACTTCAAGACGAGTGGAAGATAACTGACTACATAATATATCACACGGTGTATGGCGGAAGGAACCTTAGTTATACCATTTACCATGGCAGCTAATGCTCATACATAATCTAGGATTAGATTTTTGGTAATCCAACATCCACAGTAGGGTGCTTGCAAAGATATCTTACAATAAACTCTGTTTCAGTGACCATAACGAAAGTTGACAGATGTTTTCCCTATGGTTATTAAGAAGGGAGCGGGAGAACGTGTGAAGAAGAAAGGGGAATACAAGAAGTGGGATGTGAACAGAGAGATGGAGGACGAACCGATGAATAGAGAGAAAGGTGGGGAGATTCACTAGGAGAGTATACAATACGAAAATATTGCGGCGACGCCGGGCTTTAAAATATTCATTGTGTAACCTACAGATAACGTTGTGTTTGTTTTCTTCTGACCAGGGTTTTATCAGTGTTCTGAAACCTCCCAGCCAGCCAGCTGAATGTCACCACTGATTAGCGTTATTAAAATGTGCGACAGCTTATTATTTTATGTCACGTGAAGTATAATCTGCCTGAAATTAATTTTAGATTGAAAGATTGCAGTTGCGAGGGCAGTGTTAAAAGCGTGCAGGCAGTCATGCTAGGTAAGGTTCTGCACGTAACAGTACCTAAGGTACTACAGTAGCCACACAGTGAGCGTGTGCAGTAGTATAGGAATGAGTTGAACCTTGGGACATTTTCTACATTTCCATTTTTTATGCTATAATTCTTTTACTAGAAATTTGAAAATTTACTCCATCACAGGCACCAAATTTAGGTAGTGTTGAACGAACAGCAGTTTAGGCTAGCTCCAATATTTACACAATTACTCACCAATAACGACTTTGGTGACACTTGTCCCAAGGTACAACCCATGGTTTCACCATGGGACATTAGTGGTTTTACCTTGGGACACGGTGATGTACTTCAGTTTCTTAGTTTTATGAATGAAATAATTGGAATTAGGTAGTTATTTTACATTAAAACAGGAGATGGCGGGAATAAAATATGAAATGAATGAAACCCACAACACACCACTGGAGCTAGTAGATCTTTCACTGTATTACTGTTACCTCCAGAGCTTCTGCGAAGCTCGAGAAATTCTTCATCAGAAGAAGATGAAAACTCCTTTGTCCGTTAGGTGGCTTCTTTCTTTGAGAAAGATTTCTCTTTCTTGTTTTTTCCCCTCTTCAATTGTGTACTGTAGAAAATCAAGATTCCAGACTTCTGAGGTTGAGGACCAAACCTGGAATAAATTTCTTGGAGTTTTTTTTTTTTTTTTTTTTTTTTTTTTTTTTTTTTTTTTTTTTTTTGGGGGGGGGGGTTGTTGAATGATACCATCTGACCTGATTTTCTAAGGGATATTCTGTTCTTTTAAGACTTCCGAAAGGTTCTGTGTGGTGTCGCACAAGTACAAAGTGCGCGCCACCTACTTTCGCCGCGCGCCGCCATGCACGCACGGCGCAGCGTTCTTACGACGACAGCCACGAGCGCCCTCTGATACAACTCCGCTCGTGGCCACCACTGAATGACATCATTCACTTGGGACTGAGATAGCAACCAGTTAGGACCTTCGTAATCAGATAGGCACCAGTGAAGACTTTGCTATCGTACAGGCACTAGGCAGGCCTCTAGCTCAACTATGTATCTGCAGCAATGTAAAAGTTAAGTATTGTATAATTTCTGTGCAATATATATCTCGTTCTAATTTACTCTAGTGTTTCTAGTTTCTGACTGCTCCCCTCCGTACTTGCACCAGCGTGCTATCTTTGTTCCTGTGTCGGTCTCATTCCACTCGACCACCGACACCTACGACGGAAACGAGACACAAAAGCGGCGACGAGGCTGGGACACAAAATTCTGTACCTTTGTATTGCGGCCAATTCCTCTTCCTCCCATGTCAGTGGATATTTAATGTTGTTACTTTTAGCATATTGGAAGGCTAACTTTTTCAGATCATCCAGAGTCACACCAGAGTTTCAATGCACAGCCCTTACTCTTTAAGAAAGAAATTTTTCCTCTTACTCTGTAGTGAAGACTTTTTTGTAGCACTGCTGACTTCATATTTGAAATGGGTTTGACCAGAAAATGGATGTGCCTAGCAAGAGTACTTTTCGACACTCCATGTACTTCAGCTGCTTCTCGTATTGATAGTTTCTGTGTAATAACCTCATTGTCAGCTGCCTTCACGCACTCAGCATTTGGGTTTTCTCTTTTCGTTCCCACCTTACTTCTACCCATCTAAGAAGATAAACGAACTTAAGTAAAACTGTAGACGAAATGTTTGTTTGTACCTTGGGACATGTTCCAATGTCCAACCAGAGAAGTGTCCCAAGGTAAAACCAAAAACACAATAACAGAAAACAGTATCCTAGCCTATGTACACATATTTTTACAACTTATGGTATCAATAGCTTACTTAAACAATGTCCTACAACACTGTATTTAACAAATATCAATAATGATGCTTAGATTTTATTTATATCTTCTAAGGAGACAGGATACATTTTATTTTCAAACAAGAAAACTTGTAAAACTCCTCCTCAGATCTCAAACATCATCCAAATACAACATGGCCTCCTATTCCCTCTGAAAATAGGCCTGACAACTTTACTTTGTAGTTCTTAGAGTTGCCACTCGAGTGCACTGCCTTTATTAAAGTCTCCCAAGGTAAAACCGTCCCAAGGTACAACCCTTTCTCCTACCACTATTCAATAATCGCACAAGACAAAGTTGTGGAATGATACCATACTTTTTGGCAGCAAATGTACTCCAGTTCAGAGAGTTCCTGCTTATGACCTCATCAGATACAGTATCAAAGTCAAAGATTCATAAATGTCTCTTTATGGATCGTTAGAAGGGCAATGGCCTTAAGACGATCCTATTTTTTCCAGTCAGAAGAAAGGTTTTCACCCTACACAAACAAGAGAACAGACAGCAGGTGGTATAGGACGTTTCTCGAATTGTCAGCGCTAAATGTACGAATATAATTAGTTGTGGCAGTAGGTCAAATAGGTGTCTTTCTTTACCGGGTGTTTCGTTACGTCACCTGGTCAATCAATATTTGCTGCATCACTACTGTGAATAATTACATGACACATGCGACGGCGGAGAAGCAAACGTTCCTTGTCTATATCTGAGTCGTAGAAAGCTTAAACGTAATCCGAATATTTCTTATCACCAAGAATAAACTGTTAGATTTTCTTTACGAACTTGTAGGATTGAGTGCGGAGGCGTGAATCCAGACTCACAACCATTGTTTAAAATTACAGTCATCTATATTTATTGCACATTTCAGTTAACGTACCTATCGATCATTATTGATACGGTCGTCGTACTTCTTAGGGACTGTAGGGTCGAGACGTGGACACAATTTCATTTTATGCATCATGTTATGTCTTTCTTAAATTTCTGTTGTGGCCGCCTTTAAAGGTTCTTGGTATGTTCACATCTAAGACGCAATAAATTGTCATTTACTTGTTTAATCATTATGACCTGTATGCTAAGTAACAGAGGGAATATATAAGTTTTAGCAAACATTATGTGGAAAGTGTAAATTCATATTCAGCGTATGATAATTACAGGTTTGTATGAAAAAATTGTTGAAATGTCTTGGTCGCAGTTAGCTTTATTTCATGACGCGTTTCGAGACATCATCATCAGAAAAAGATTTTAAAAAACCATGTGAATTACACCATCTTCGTATAGATTCATGAATACAAATTTAAAATACCATCATGGATGTCTGGTGAAGGTGTTCAACCAGACTTACATGCTCAACTGTTGAGCATGTAAGTCTGGTTGAACACCTTCACCAGACATCCATGATGGTATTTTAAATTTGTATTCATGAATCTATACGAAGATGGTGTAATTCACATGGTTTTTTAAAATCTTTTTCTGATGATGATGTCTCGAAACGCGTCATGAAATAAAGCTAACTGCGACCAAGACATTTCAACAATTTTTTCATACATGCCAACGTAAGGTCGCGTGTCCAACAAAAAAATGGATGGTTTTATGAACCAAGTGATAAATTACAGGTTTATCAGTTTAATAAGACATGGATGCATAACATTAACACAATTATTTAAAACGAATGGAGAAACTGGTAGGATTCAAGATCAGTTTGAATTTTGGAAATCTTCAGATGTTTGTTAACGTACTGAAACTGCGATGGTCATCAATCCCTAGACTAACAAACTATTTAAATTAACTTACACTAAGGACAATACACACGCACGCGCTCCCGTACACACAAAACACACACACACACACACACATGCGCGCGCGCACACACACGACGGGAGCGTTCGGCCAGTCAGCAGTCTTAGACCACGTAAGCATCCCACGCAGCCTGGATTTTGGAGAATTGTAGGAACACGCGTCGTAATATTCACATTACGACGTATCTTAGAAGAAAGGTTAAGGAAAAGCAAATCTACGTTTTTAGCTTTTGTAGATTTGTAGAAAGCTTTTGAATGAAATACATTCTTCCAAATTCTGAAGTTAACAGGAGTAAAATCCAGGAAAGGAAAAGTTACATACAAAAACCAGACAGCACTTATAAGAGTCGAAGGGACATCGTGGTTTGGAGGTGAGTAAGACAGGTTCTAGCCCTTCTCCAATGTTATTCGATCTCTGCATTGAGTAAGCTGTGAGGCAGTGCAAGGAGTTATTTGGAGAAGGAATTAAAGGTCAGGGTGAAGAAATAAAAGCTTCGCTGTTTGCCGAAGCCGTTGTAATTCTGTCAAAGACAGCATAGGACCTAAACGAGATAATGAATGAATGCCGGCCGCGGTGGCCGAGGGGACTGAGGCGCTCCAGTCACGGTCTGCAAGGTCACTACGTTCGGGGGTTCGAATCCCCCCTCGGGCATGGATATTTGTGCCGTCCTTAGAATTAGTTAGTTCATAAGTAGTTTGTAAGTGTAGGGACTGATGACCCCGTAGTTAAGTCCCATAGACTATACAAACATTTGAACATTTAGATAATGAATGGAATGGGCAGTAGCATTTTAAGTTTGGTGCTACAGATGAATGTAGGAGATTAGGTGGGTAGATCGACTAGCTAACAAAGAGGTACTGAACAGAATTTGGGAGAAAAGAAATTTCTAGCATATCTTGACTAAGAGAAGGGATCAATTGGTAGAGCACATTTTGAGACATCAAGGGATCGCCAATTTAGTACATGAGGGAAGTGTGGAGCAAATATCGCAGATATAGACGAGAGAACACTGAAGTAAATATTACGTTCAAACAGATTTAGGTTGCCGTTCTTATTTAGAGGTGCTTTTTATTCAGAGGCCGGCACAGGAAAGTGTAGCGTGTAGAACTCCATCAACGCTATCTCAGGATCGAAGGCCACAATAACACTAGTAATCGTCAATACTAATTACAACACTAATAAAGAAGGTCTGTCATTACCTCCTCCTCCTCCTATCGATTCCTCACCACTTTTGTTGTCACTTGTGCACTACATTAACCCATTACACTTTTATAAGCTAAAAGATGGCTTCCCTGGGAGGAGGAGTAGTCTTATCCTTCGAGCCCAACTCTAAGCCTACCTAAGCTTTCTTTCCTTGCATGCTTCCATACAGGGGTCACGTAACACTTTGTGATCGGTACAGATGCAGGAGAAACCATTCAAGACAGCTCGTCAAATGCAGACCTTGGAGCACTGGCAGAATACAAAATAGTTGGTCCCATCCACATTTTTCTCGTAAGATAATCATTACTTTCTTCTGCAAGAATGTACATGATTGTTTAACATACGTCCCATTTAAGGATTGGTGGTTGAGAAAATCAATTAAGAATAATGAGGGGGGGCGCAGAATCTTGTCCTTCTACCCCTAAATAGGCGCATTACCGAGATGTACTCTATGGCATTCAAATATGGGCTACGGAGTGGCCATTTCAGTCTTTGCACTTTCCCTGCATGTCCTTGGAACCATTCCCGGGAGGCGTAGGAAAGTTATCTTGAAGCGCTCGGAACAGTCAGGATGCTGGCAGGCAAACACTTGGTGCAGCTCAACATACTGTGGTTAGTCTCTTGCGGACTCAGGCAATCACATTCAATCATTCTTAATACACCCTTGCATCGATTGTAAATATGAAGCCGAATTCCTGCACCACTACCGAAACTGAAATTTCCATCGACCATGTTACAAGTTATATAAACCACTTGCACATTCACGTTTCAGATGGTCTCCTATACCCCTGCAGAGGCAGGCAGAGGCATTGTTCCACGCAAAACACACACCCTCCCCGCTATTCCATGTGCATTAACTGTGGATTCTTTCACTGAATAAGTGTCGCATATGCTTTCATAATAATTACATTTGTCTTGTCGTTGTGCATCAGGAGGCTCCGTAACTGTAATTGCTGCATAAAAGACAAATGCTACGTTCATCCGCCAAACAGTTCCAAACTTGGCGTAAGGTATCCTTTACTATGCACCATACATAATCGTGTTCACAATCTCTACATTGTAATTCTGTTCCAAAGTAACCCTCTGCCATGCACAGTTCCAATTAAGGAGACAGTGGTATTCCTCATGCGTTGAACGTCATAAGTGAAAACGTTTTTCGCATTCCGGTTAACGATACTGATAGAGATGTACCATCGATGTCATTTTTATCGTCAGTTATAATCAAGAATTTCAGTTGCAACAATAAAATGTTTTCTTGCGGTTGCGGGTATGTTACTGGCGGAAAACGTGAAATACGGAACATCTACATCTACATAGATACTCTGCAAATCAGATTTAAGTGCCTGGCAGGAGGTATATAATCTTTCTCTACTGTTCCATTATCTAATAGGTCGCGCGAAGAAAGGACACCTAAATTGTTCCGTTTTCGCTCTGATTTCTCTTTTTTTTTTTTTTTTTTTTTTTTTTTTTTTTTTTTTTTTTTTTTTTTTTTTTTTTTTGGGATTCAGGAGTAAAAGTCGGTGATTGAAATTTCGCAAATACAACTCACCGCATTGAATAACGTCGTTCTTTTCATGATTTCCACCTCAAATCGTGCAACATATCCTTGACGCTTTCCCTCATATAACGTGATAAAACAAAATGAGCTGCCCTTCTCTGAACCTTCTCAATATCTTTAGTCAATCCCACTTGGTGAGGGTCTCACATTGGGCAACAGTACTCCAGGAGAGGACGCATAAGTGTGATGTAGGCAGTCTCTTTGGTTGAGCTGTTGCTTCTTCGAAGCGTTCTGCCAATGAAACGTAACCTTTGGTTCGCCTTCTCCACAATATTTTCTATTTGCTCTCTCCAGTCTAAGTTGTTCGTAATTGTAAGTCCTAGATATTTGGTAGAATTTACGACCTTAAGGTTTGACTGATTTATCGTGTAATTGAAGTTCAGCGGATTTCGTTTAGTGGTCATGTGTATTACTTCGCACATTAAATCATTTAGTGTAAATCGCCAGTTTTCGCACTATGTACAAATTTTGCCTAAATCGCTTTCACTTGCTTTTGATTCTCTGTGGACTTCACTAACCGATAAACGACAGCGTTGTCCGCGAACAGTCTCAGGGAGCTATTCACATTGTCTCCTAAATCGTTTATAAACACAAGGAAGAGTAGGGGACTTATAAGGCTTCCCTGGGGAACGCCATACATCACTTCTGTTTTACTCGATGACTTACCGTCAGTTACATCGAACTGTGTCCTTTCTGATAAGAAATCGTGAATCCAATCGCACAGTTGGACCGATATTCCTTAAGCACGCAAATTCATTAGAACCCGCTTGTGAGGTACAGTATCAAAACCCTTCCGGAAATCCAGAAATATGGAATCGATTTGACATCTCTTGTCGATGACATCACTTAATGTGAATAAAGGGCAAGCAGTGTTTGCCGAGAATGATACTTTCTGAATCCGTGTTGACTATTGATTAATAGGTCGTTCTCTTCGAGGTAGTTCACAATGTACGTTCCAAAATCCTACTGCAGATCATCAATGAGATGGGCCTGTAATTTTGGGGATCACTCCTATTGCCTTTCTTGAATATTGGAGTGACTTGGGCAACTTTTCAGTCTTTGGGTATGGATCATTCGCTGAGTAATAGGCTGTATATGATAGCTAAGTACGGAGCTATTGCATTAGCATACTCTGAGAGTAATCTAGGTGGTATACAATCTTGCCCGGAATATTTTTTTTCTTTTAGACACTTAAGTGTTCTACTACCCTAAAACATCTACTTCTAAATTTCGCTTGTTGGCAGCTGTTCTTAGTTTGAAGTCTGGAGTGTTCACTTCGTCTTCTTTGGTGAACGAATTTCGGTAAGCTGTGTTTAGCAATTATGCTTTAGCAGTACTGTCATCGGTGCTATTACCAATGCTATCGCGTAGTGAAGGTATTGTTCGTGTTTTGCCGCTAGTGCACTTCACTAGCTGCTCTCTGAAAACGCTGCTTACTCATTAAATTTTCAATTTTACCATATATCTGAAAATAGTGTTAATTGGTTCTATGTTCTACGGAATATAATTTAACGCAAAGAACGTGTAAAATCGAAGGCAACATTGTGTCAAAATTTCTAAGCAGTCTATGAATAATTTTGTAAATGTGGATCTTCATAACGACAAATCTTCGAAAATCCTTGACCGAATGCTACGAAATGTAAAAGAAAAACTGCTCGGAAATGACCGGATATTTTATAAACATAATGCATTAATTTTTTATAAATTTTTATATAAATTTTATAGTGGGACAACGTTGTTACCAAAAATCGCAAAATCATGTGAGTATCTAAAACTTTCCTGTTTGGAATGCAACGTTGTGTCAACCTTTGATTTTAATCGCTGCAGTTTGAGTTTTTGAAGTGAACAGCTACCCCCCTCCCCCACATACAGTCATTTTGCCAGAAATAGTAAAGGAAATGGAAGAGCAGCTAAAACACAGGTAACAATGTCTTCAAATGAGCGTTTTAAGATGAGCATTAACAAAATGAAACCAAGTGTAATAGAAAATATATAATTGCAGTCCATGGCCGCAGCAGACATAACATGCAGAATGGCAATGGGCAGGGCCGTCTTAAGCCATGCAGTGGCCCCTGGGCACTCAGTGATTTGGGGCCCTTAAAAAAATTGGAATGATGCACATTTATTTAGTGACTTAATTGGTTAAAATATCACAAACCAAATAGCAATGATTAGTTCCACGAATTAGTCTTTCTTTAAAATTAATGATATCTTTAAAGATTTCCTGAGTACGAAATATAAAATTTTTAGAGTATGTCTTTTTCTATACAGATGACTGGCACACAGATTAGGGGACGCTACAACAAAACAGTAATTCTCCTTGAATAAACTCATCAGAATGATGTATATGTGTTTAGTGAATTAATTGTTCCTTATGGTTAAAAACACACAAATAAAATACTAGTGATTACTGTTTTGCAAATTGGACTTGTTAAAGGTTTCTTTTGGGATTTCTGAAATGCAAAATCTCCTATTATGTCTTTAAAGTCCAACTGTTGAAGGACGTCACTTTCTATGCACGTGAATGACAAATTAGAAGGTCGTTCCTGTAGCATAGTCGTTTGTAATTCATTTTTGATTCTCTTTAGCTCGGAAAATGAACGCTCTGCAAGAAAGATCGGAATAAGAAGAAGAGTTCTTACATTTGTGGAGAGACTGACACGCAACTTCCACATGACAAGCAGCGTCCCACAATAAAGACACTTCTTCCGGAATAAGAGAAAATACGTCTTTTAAGTGAAGTACCTACTCGACATGTTAGACTTCAGGTATATCAGATCATATTTTTTAATGTCCATCTATTGTTTACACTTTGTAATCTTAGTATAAGTTACTCTTCAGTTATTTACCAGATGTTCTCGAAGCTACAAAAAAATGGTACTGTGCTTGTGAAAAGTTTATATATATGTAGTAAATGCATTGACTAAGTAAAATAAAAATGTACTGTGAACAGGGTATATCTTATATGTCAATGAGACATATTAGGGCAGTTCACAAACTACACCCTGTGAGTGTAGTACAGCGTCTAATTAGAGCACGTGTAGATAACAAAAACTAATTTACTTCCAATGGCCACAAACATTTTATAAATGGATTAATAAAAGTTGTAGGAAATGTGCCTGTACAAAATTATTGAATTTCAATAAATGTAGTAGTTCTTGTGCTAAACAAATTTTAAATTTTCGGAGCTAAAAGGGAAGATTACCATGAAGAGATGAATGCTGCAAATCCTTCATGTGAATTGTTTTATCTTTTACTATCTTGCTGAGGTAGACTTATACAGTGTGTCACACACAAAGAAAGGAAATACGTTACGTGGACATGTGCCCAGAAACGCTTAATTTCCATGTTAGAGCTCATTTTAGTATCTCTCTTTAAATGTAAATTGAAATAATTCGTGCAGACAATTGACAAAATACCCAATTGTTTCGTTAGTATGTACTGTACTTACTCGATTCACGTCATCAACAAAGATTTTCTGTGAATGTTTGGGCAGGAATTGTTGGTGATGTCTTGATTGGGCCTCATGTTGTACCACCTACGCTCACTGGAGCACGTTATCATGATTTCATACGCGATACTCTACCTGTGCTGCTAGAAGATGTGCCTTTACAAGTACGACACAACATGTGGTTCATGCACGATGGAGGTCCTGCACATTTCAGTCGATGTGTTCGTACGCTTCTCAACAACAGAATCGGTGACCGATGGATTGGTAGAGGCGAACCAATTCCATGGCCTCTATACTCTCCTGACCACAACCCTCTTGACTTTCATTTATGGGGGCATCTACATCTACATCTACATCTACATCGATACTCTGCAAATCACATTTAAGTGCCTGGCAGAGGGTTCATTAACCACCTTCATAACTTTTCTCTACCGTTCCATTCTCTAATAGCGCGCGGGAAGAAAGAACACCTAAATCGTTCCGTTTTCGATCTGATTTCTCTTATTTTATTGGGATGGTCATGTCTCCCTAATTAGGTGGGTGCTAGCAAAATATTTTCACATTCAGAACTAAAAGTCGGTGATTGAAACTTCGCAAACAGATCACGCAGCAATGAATAACGTCTTTCTTTTAATGATTTCCACCCCAATTTGTGCAACATTTCCGTGACGCTTTCCCCCCCGTAACGTGATAAAACAAAACGAGCTGCCCTTCTCTGAACCTTCTCAATATCTTCCGTCAGTCCCACCTGGTGAGGGTCCCACAAGGGGCAACAGTACTCCAAGAGAGGACGCACAAGTGTGATGTAGGCAGTCTCTTTGGTGGAGCTGGTGCATCGTCTAAGCGTTCTGCCAATGAAACGTAACCTTTGGTTCGCCTTCCCCACAATATTTTCTATGGGTTCACTCCAGTCAAAGTTGTTCGTAATTGTAACTCCTAGGTATTTGGTAGAATTCACGACATTAAGGTTTGACTGATTTATCGCGTAATTGAAGTTCAGCAGATTTCTTTTAGTGGTCATGTGTATTACTTCACACTTTTCTTTATTTAGTGTCAATTGCCAATTTTCGCACCAAGTAGAAATTTTGTCTAAATCGCTTTGCAGTTGCTTTTGATCCTCTGTTGACTTCACTAACCGATAAACGACAGCATCATCCGCGAACAGTCTAAGGGAGCTATTCAGATTATCTCCTAAATCGTTTATAAACACGAGGAAGAGTAGGGGACCAATAACGCTTCCCTGTGGAACGCCAGATATCACTTCTATTTTACTCGATGACTTACCGTCAATTACAACGAACTGTGTCCTTTCTGATAGGAAATTGTGAATCCAATCGCACAATTGGGGAGATATTCCATAAGCACGCAATTTCATTAGACGCCGCTTGTGGGGTACAGTATCAAAAGCCTTCCGGAAATCCAGAAATATGGAATCGATTTGAGATCCCTTGTCGATGGCACTTAACACTTCATGTGAATAAAGGGCAAGCTGTGTTTCGCAAGAGCGATACTTACTGAATCCGTGCTGACTATTGGTTAATAGGTCGTTCTCTTCGAGGTAATTTGAAAGCTCTTGTCTACGCAACCCCGGTACCAAACGTAGAGACTCTTCGTGCTCGTATTGTAGACGGGTGTGATACAATACGCCATTCTCCAGGGTTGCATCAGCGCATCAGGGATTCCATGCGACGGAGGGTGGATGCTTGTATCCTCTCTAACGGAGGATATTTTGAACATTTCCTGTAACAAAGTGTTTGAAGTCACGCTGGTACGTTCTGTTGCTGTGTGTTTCTATTCCATGATTAATGTGATTTGAAGAGAAGTAATAAAATCAGCTCTAACATGGAACTTAAGCGTTTCTTGACACATGTCCACATATCATATTTTCTTTCTTTGTGTGTGAGGAATGTTTCCTGAAAGTTTGGCCATATCTTTTTGTAACACCCTGTATAACTGTTACACACACACACACACACACACACACACACACACACACACACACACACATATATATATGTATATATATATATATATATATATATATATACAAAGCTTGCCGAGAGACTCCGTTGTTGTTGTTGTTGACGGTGTGAAGAAGCAGCAATAATACATAGGGAGAAAGATGAAATGCCATATTGGCTAAATGCTCATAATTTTTGATGTGACTAGGAAATCACAATGATATGCAGTGAAACCTCGTTTTTGTATGGGGATGCTAAAACAAACATACAAGTGAGATTAATGCTAAAATGAAACTTTCAGTAAAGTGCTTCAAACAGGTTTGTTAGCTGCATGCTTTTGTCCAAAGCTAGTCTGCAGGCATTATTACATACCTGAAATCCTTTCTCTCTCACCGTTTGCTCCGGTTTTCAAAGCATTGGATCTTTCATTTTTTATGAACTGTTCATTTTCGTGTTATTGAATATTGAAAACTACTGTAGTCTAAAATATGGAGTTCACCCTTTACAAAATGACTCCTAGTTCCAATTACTGGCTCTTCCATCCATTGCCATTGCTCTGTCCAAAGGAGTGAACGGAAGGACCGAGGAACTGGTTACAAGGAGCTTTCACTTCGGAGTGGCCGCTCCAGAGTTGCCGCGCGGCCGCTCCCTTTTCGGTGGAACGGTGCAGTTCCAACTCAGTGTCGAGATGTCGATTTTTTTTTCTTTGACCACGGCGAAGCAGCGTGCTCATTGTTATGGAAGGAACTGCGATTTATACCGCTGCTCCATCGACTGTAGGGATAACTTTTGTAAAATCGCTGACGTCTCGTGACGTAAACGCCGGCAGCTGCTTGGCCGCTCAACAGCAGCCCCGTGTGGAGTCGTGTGAAGGCCCGCTATTGGATACAACGTTCAGCCAAGTTATATCTGAAACAGACTGCACAAGGTGTACTACAACAGTGTCGCCGTGTGTTCTGTAGCTAAGGCCCGCAGTAATAACTACGATTTTGCATGCAGGCAGCAAACCATATCACTTGCCATACCATATATGACACGTTTCGAGACAATTTCTGGGTCTTTACAATGAATAACTGCGACAAAAATTCACTTAAAAACGTCATTGCACAGGAGAAAGGAACGAGTCTCTCGGGGCCCCCAACAGGCTGCGGGCCCTGGGCCTGGGCTCCTTGTGCCCCTACGGTAGAGATGGTACTGGCAATGAGTATAAAAGGGTTTCTGAAACATAGAAATTTGTTAACTTCCAATATCAATTGCAGTATTACCAAGCCTTTTCTGAAGACATTTGTATGAATGGTTGCCTTGTACAATAGTGAAACATGGACGATAAATACTTCAAAAGGAAGGGGATGTAAGATTTGTAAATTTGGTTTTACAGACTTAAGCTGAAAATTAGGTGGTTATATGGCGTATTTAATGAGGAGGTACCGAATATAATGGGTGAGAAAAGGAATTTCCGTCATAGCATGACTGAAAGATATCAAGAAATAGTGAATGTTGCGTTGGAGGAAAGTCTGTAGGGTAAAAATCGCAGAGTGAGACCAGGAGACCAATAAATTAAGCAGAATCAAATATTTGGGCTGCTGTTCTTAAGAGGAGTGTAACAGTTTGATCAGGATAGTTATATGGAGAGCTTTATAAAACGTGTCTGATCTGTTGATCACAACAACAACAACAACCTCCCCTAAATTTCTAACGTTCAGGTTTTTCATCTTAGCAATAACAACGAAATTTCAATGAACTTATCCTAAGCTCCCAGGTAATAAATTTTATTACTTGTCAGTAGTATTTGAAACTATCAATCAGTTACCCATGAGCATAGATAATAGTGAGGGGTCCAATACATGAATATTATGGATATACAGTCATTCAGAAAACAACCTGTGTTCCAGTTTTAGAGGTTGAAACGGTTTTACAGATCAACTGCAGATATTTTGCCTGTTACCTTGAATGAATTTTCGTAACTGAACCTATAGTTCATATAGAAGAAAGGAAACAACCCCCAGCTTTCCAAGGAAAGAATAAATTACTTGGCCCCTTTCTGTTACCAAATCTCGCTACAACTGTCATATTGCACAGCGTCCAAACAAAGCCTGGCCGTTCCTACTGCCCACCTCGTCATGCACTTGCTACACAAATAACAGATGACATGTTACTGTTGGTCACGAAGTAATTATGCACAGTGCAGCCTCACTTGCGAAACGCGCGTTTATTTTAGAGAGCTGCATCAAGGTCATGAGCTATGCTAATAGCGTAAAAGGATTTTTAATGCACTTACACAACACAAGTAAATACTTTTCTGATACTATGAACAGTTATTGTCAAAACAAACTCATAAAAATTTAAGAAGCAACGAGCATTTTGAAGATGGGATGAGCACTACAACACTACGCAAGTCTCTAGTGTGGAATTATGTTCGAAATGATATTTACATTTCCAAACCATAATAAGCATTACACCGTTACATTCAGTACCTATTTTGTGGTAAAAAAAAATCAGTTCTGAACTTGCGAATCAAATCAAAGATAATAGATATACCAGACAACATCACATTATCATCCTTAGATCAAAAACTCTATATGGTAGCAAGACAATTAAAGAAACAATTCACATTATTAGACGTAATCTCCTATCTTATCGAACTTTTAAAACTTGTTTTAACCTACAACTTATTTACCTTCAACAACGAAATATTCTCATATTCAGATGGGTAATAATCTGGCAGGTACTTTGGCAGATATTTTTATGAATGAAGTAAAATGCAAATTTTGTTTCTAAATTTCCAAAGCTAAAATATGAAATAATTTATTATAAACGTTCTGTTGACATTTTATTCCTGATACAGGATGACATAATCGGGTTAAAGAATACGCCAAGGCAATAGGTAGCATACACCCCAAAATATATTTTACTACCGAGATAGAAGAGGAAAGTGCGATTAACTACTTGGACCTGTCTATTAAGAAAGTCGACAACAAACATAAATCTTGAATTTTAGAAAACCCACTTGTCCACCTATTATTAATGGCAGTTGATGTCATTTACAACAATAAAAGTTTTTTCATCTCTATGATTCATAGGCTCTTGGTATTTTGAAACAAATTGCGTAGTTAATGGTTTTTCACAAAACGATGTCATGCGCCCATACAATAGGATATATAAACAAAAGAATAATAACAGACACAGGAACGTAGGATCAGTAAACTAAAAAAGGAAGAAAGAAACAATGAAAACCATTCCAGTGAAATTTCATGCTCAGGTGTCACAAGAAATAAGTGTTCTATAAAATCTAAAGTTTGATGTGCTTTTCATGTCAACAAGACCCTTAAATTTCGCTGGAAGCACAAACTAAGAAGCGCACGTGACAAATTTGAAAGCTGTTAGTAATAATTATGATAAATATTTAATATTTGTATAGCTTATGGGACTTAACTACGGGGTCATCAGTCCCTTGATAAATATTGTATCGGTCAAACTGGCCGTTTATTCAGTATCCGCTTTTGCGAGCATCTACAGCCCAGCAACAAAACTGCTCTAGGATTGCATACAGCACAGACTGATCATACTAAAGGGAGAATTGAGAATAGCAAGTATATTTTGCACCAAGCACAGAAAAGAACTACTCTCAACCTAGCAATTTAGGGAGTTAAAAAACGAGATCCAGACAAATCGCTCAATGGACAGGACGATTTTGTACCCAATGCTTACTTTACTTTGTTTGACAACGTCCTGCTTTAAGCACAAGATGCCTCGTTCATGTATGACTGGCCTTCTAGTAATCAAAATCTTTAATTTTCTGGTGTAACTGAGGGCACTCTCACATTTGGCTAACCTTCCTCTGCTTGTACCATGTTCTGTGGACTGTGTTAGCGCTTTCAAAAAAGGTGCCTCATTTAAGCATGTGGTATCCATTTGTGATGCAGCGTGTTCTATTCAAATTTCAGGCATCTGAACACTTTTATACTTACACAGTTTATTACAATTTTCAATTACACGTTTTTATAAACTAGCATAAGAGATCCTTTCTCCCATAATAGTTTTATCTCAGGTATAATTAAATAAAAGCTGAATATGTTAAGGACAACCGTAACAACACGTAGCGGTTGTACGATCAAATTTCTAGTAAACAGCTACTGTCCTACAGTTTGTCCTGCACAGTAACGTAGTAAACATGTTACCACCAGCTCTTTGGCCTGTGTCGATGTTTATTTTAAACTTATATCACGACTCATTCATGAAGATACACTTAGGCTGTGATGATGCCATTATGGCCATATCACATTAAAGATTGTAGAAACAGGTGTGCTGAATAATATTTTTAAACACGTTTTACATTTATGACTGCAATACATTATTTTTTTTATAAGGTAGTCTAGTAATAAATGTGTCATCACTGACTGAAACCGGTCGTCAAATCGAAGAGAAATTTTGTGATCGTTGACGGAAATAAAGATATTAAAAGCAAATAAAAGTATTTTACAACTCTGGGTACAAGAACTATGTTTTCAAAGTATATCGCGGCTGTAGACTGCCAAAATGAACAACATTATCTATTAATATGTTATATGAATAATCTGATGTTTGCAGTTATGTTATAAAATAAATACCAGAAACTTTATTCAAGCGTATTACCCCCTCGTATTTTCATATTTGTTGCAGATATGTCTGTCTTGGGTAGACATGAATGGCAAATCAGACCATTGCTTACATGTTGGTTCTTATGCACACGGAATGGGGTCATGCTACGCTGATATACGTTGCAGCAACTCCCTAAAACAGGAATTTCTTGAACGCCTCTTACAGAACCAGATTACGATAACGCAACAGAAGACTGACAGGTATCTGATGATTTCAATAGCTTGTAGCAACGGTTTAATACGTAATAAATCAGTTCCTTGTTTCGAGATCTTATGCCACAGACAAGGAATATGGATGGACGAATCTGTAATTTTTTTTCTCATTAAAATCTGAATTCAAAGGCACAAAATATGCAAGTCATAATTAATTATATCGCCAGTTCACGCTGTCTCAAACTGATGACTTACTTCTCGCCTGAATAAACGTGCGAAACTATAGTAATGCCTCAGTCCACGTCGATCGACCACAGACGTTGCCGAGTCGGGGTGGCTTACGTGCCTCAATGATAAAATAGCCGTACCGTAGGTGCAACCACAGCGGAGGGATATCTGTGGAGAGGCCAAACAAACGTGTGGCTCCTGAAGAGGGGCAGCAGCCTTTTCAGTAGTTACAGTCTGGATGGTTGACTGAGTTGGCCTTGTAACATCAGCTAATGTGGCTTTGCCACAGAGTTACTGCGAACTGCTGAAAGCAAGGAAAACTATAGCCGTTACTTTTCCACAGGACATGCAGCTCTGCTGTATGAATATATGAAGATGGCATCCTCTCGGGTAAAATATTCCAGAGGTAAAATAGTTCCCCATTCGGTCTCCCAGCGGGGACTACTCAGGAGGATGTGATCATCAGGAAAAACACTGGCATTCTATGCATCGGAGCGTGGAATGTCAGATCCCTTAATCGGTTAGGGAAGTTAGAAAGAGAAATGCATAGTTTGATTATAGTAGGGATTAGTGAAGTTCGATGGAGAGAGGAACAGGATTTCTGGTCAGACGAGTACAGGATTATAAATAAAAAAATCAGGTAGTGGTATTACAGGAGTAGGTCTGATAATGAATTATAGGGACACGGGTAAACTACTATAAGCAGCGCAGTGATCGCATTATCTTAGTCAAGATAGAAACGAAGCCAACACCGACGACATTAGTACAGGTTTACATGCCAACTAGCTCTGCCGATGATGACAAAGAAGAAACGTATGAGGATGTAAAGGAAATTATTCAGACACATAAGGGAGAGGAAAACTTAATGGTTGGTGGAGACTGGAATTCGGTAGAAGGAAAAGGAAGCAAAGGGAAAGTAAGTGAATATGGACTGGACAAAAGAAATGAAAGAAGAAATCGCCTAGTAGAATTTTTCACGGAACATAATTTAGTCATAATGAACACCTGGTTTAAGAATCACGTAAGAAGGTTGTATACGCGGAAGAGACCAGGGGCCGGAAAGTACAAGACAGATTTTGTAATCGTAAGACATTGATTTCGGAACCAGGTTTTAGACATACCACAACTTATTGGTTATGAACTGTAGTCTGAAGCTGAAAAAACTGCAGTAAGGTAGGAAGATAGGAGATGGGACTTGGATAAATTGATGGAACCTGAACTTCTTAAGAATTTCAGAGGGAGCTTTAGGCAACAATTGACAGAAACGGTTAGAAATAAAACAGTAGCAGCGGAATGGGTAGCACAGGGAGATGAAATAGGCAGAAGAGGACAAAATAGGTAGAAAGGCAAGCCCTACAATTTTTGTTATTATTATTATTATTTTTTTTTTTGAAAAGGAAATACCAAATTTAAATGATGAAAGGAGAAAATATAAAAATGCAGTAAATGGGACAGGCAAAATGGATAACAGACGACTAAGAAATGAGATTGGCAGGAAGTGCAAAATAGCTAAGCAGGAGTGGCTAGAAGGCAAATGCAAGTCAATAGAAGAATGTATAAATACGGAAAAAGTAGATACTGCCAACAGGAAAATAAATTAGGCATTTGGAGTCAAGGAAAGCAGCTGTATGAATATAAGAAACTCAGCTGAAAAACCAGATCTCAGCAAAGAAGGGAAACGTGAAAGGTGGAAAGAGTATATAGAGGGTCTCTACAAAGGAAATGAACTTGCAGAAAATATTCTAATAGGAAATAGATGAAGATGAAATAGATGAAGATGAAATAGATGAAGATGAAATCGGAGATACTATTCCAAAATTCAAAAGAAAAGCAAGTGCAGACGAGTGTGAAAATTACAGACCATCAGTTGAATATAGCATGGTGGCAAAATTTTAACACTAATTAGTTACAGAAGAATGGAAGAGCTGGTAGAAGCTGACCTAGTGGAAGATCAGTTTGGATTCAGGAGAAATATAGGAACACGGGATGAAATACTCACTTTATATAATGATCACAATGGTCACGGTGGATAAAAGTTTGCGTATCATGCCGACGGTTTCGCGTGATTATGTTGGCAACATCAACAACACGATAGAAAATTTTTGCCCATTTGTTCGAACCACGTAGTATGACTCGATTAGTGTATTGTACAGACCATGAAGTAAACATATAATGCTGTTCCTGCTATATGGTTGTATGTATATACCCTCGTCCGCTCAATAAAAATAATTGCCGTTGTAAAGCGAAGATTCCATGAGAAAATCTCAGCGTTGTCAAGCGATTGGCTAAAATGAAGACTCACAGGATTCTCACTATTCAGCATCTGTTGCCAACATTATCATTGGAGCCCGCTGAGTTATTTGGTAAAATTTAACCGGCACTGGGAGGTATGAAACGGTATCTTTTACGTGTTAAGGAAAATGCCTGACACAACAACTAATAAAGACGGAAGTATATACTTCGCAAGCCATTTTCGAAAAAATGTTCAAATGTTTGTTAAGCTTATGGGACTTAACTACGGGGTCATCAGTCCCTAAACTTACAAACTACTTATGAACTACTTACAAACTAGGACGGCACAAATATCCATGCCCGAGGGGGGATTCGAACCCCCGACCGTAGTGGCCGTGCTGACCGTGACTGGAGCGCCTCAGTCACCTCGGCCACCGCGGCCGGCACCATTTTCGAATTATATAACACTCATTAGCCTAATATTTCAAATGGAACTACAATTTCGGTGTTCGTATATTTATACAACGCCAAGAAATAATGTTATTTCGATACTGCGATATTCAGAATTCCAGAGCTGACAACATGTCGACTTCGTAGTTCCACCGCTACATGCCTCTCCCGGCTCATCATCATTTATATCGGCATTCTCGACTTCGTAGTTCCACCCGAGCACCGCTAGATTCCTCTCCCGGCGCATCATCCTTTATATCGGCATACATATGAAATCATCCATTTCCTTTAACCACTCTTAATCACTGCGGAAATGAAGCATTTGAACGGCACAAGAAAGTGAGATGGGAGCATTCCATGTTTCGATATTCACTTATTTTAATACGTTATTTTAATACTGCAGATGCGCTGCATTACAGCGTCTTTGGTCGAGGCGAATAGCCAATCAGTGAGCTGATAGTTGGAGAATGTAGAACTTGATCCAAGCTGCAGATAGGAAAATTTCTACTTCCTGTTACCACTTTTAATGGCGGTAAAGACCTAGTTGTAGTGCTACGAAAACATCCTATCCATCCATCCTTTGAGGACACTAAGGACATTTTGTATGTCCAAACCCACACACATTCTCTTTCATTTGTCAGTCGTAAACTTAGTAAAATCTTGTGTGTTTACTGCTGCCTGTGCACAGGTGTTTAATGTGTGATTTCAGTTGCTAACGTAGGGTATATTGACTGTTGTTTTAAAAGTTTTGCTCATACTATATGCATACTGTTATTTCGGTGCTATTACTTGACCTGTGTATTTGTTATTTTAGCTCCAGCACTGAAGATGACTATCATGTAGCCGCAATTGATTTGCACTAAATGGGACTGTTTCGAGACGAATCACTGGTTTCCTCCAAAATCTTCAACGGACGTTGCTTCACACCAATCCTAAATGGATTCAAATATGACTAATATTATTCATAAACTAATTGCTATAAAATATAAGATAATTTTATTCCATATCAAAGGCATTTTGGATTTCGAATCCAACAATGGCGTAATTTTGACAGTAAATTAATCTGAACGATTTGATATTACATGTTCCCTACTACTTATTCGTACGTGCAATTAATATTAGCATCCTACTGAGTCCCACACTTATTAACCCTTGAAATTTATTGCAATCTAGAGTACCTGTTTTGAATAATTTGGGCCCACCTTTACAAAATACAGCACGTGAGGTATCAGCTAAACACAAATCCCGCTGGACTTAAACTGACATGATTTCATAATGTGTTTTAATTGCCATAAAATGTAACAAAAAATAATAAATTAAAAAAAATCCTTGCCTTTAGTCTCATCTAGCGAAACCACAGTGAATGAGGCAGTAACCATTCAGAAAAACATGTACGATTATCATAGGGCGTTTGGAGATATTGTCTCGACGTTATCAGATGGAAAGAACTAGAATATCATGGTATGTTTGCACGCGGATTTTTCCTGCATACCGACAAGAGACTTAAGAGAATTTATAACTGTTGTAGAGTTTTTTATTTTCTTTTGTTAAGGCGTTTCTCTGCATTGTAGCTTGGTATAGTAGAAAAAAACATAGACGATAAGGTGTTCAGACAATAAGATGTGTGGTACTACAATTGAAAGGTGAAGATTACATGGGTAGATCACGTAACTAATGAGGAGGTACTGAACGGAATTGGAGAATGAGGTTTTTTTTTTCCATAACTTGACGAAAAGTTGGGATCGGTTGTTATGACATATTGTAGTACTTTGAGGAGAGTCCATGTACTATTGGAGGGAAGTATTTGTGGCCTAAAAAATCGCACAGGAAGAACTAGAGACAACTATAGTAAGCAGTTTCAAAGGGATGTGGGTTATTCGGAGACGAATTGGCTTGCATAAAGTGAAGACTAACATACTCTTCTAACTGAAGACGGCATTGTTACCGAAGACTTATTTCTTTAACAATTTTTTTCTGAATGTTAGAAAAATAATGGTAATATATTTTTTAAACTAATTTCCTTAAAAAAATTTCATAAAAGAATTAAAAATCTTTTGTGCCATATGAGCTGTTTTATTAACAACCTTGTTTTTTATTTATTAATAATATTGTCCATTAACATTACTACGAAGTTCCAAAAATTCTGTTGTTTTTCTGCATATCAATTGATGAAAAATTACTTAAAACTGTTATTATTGGTCCAAACAACATAAAATTGCGACTCTCGTCCAGTCGTAAAATTCATAGGACGTTAAAATACGTATATGTACGTGCGTACGATAACTCTCTTGGATCTTACAGTTCATCAGACCGTTAAAAATGTGCCAGACAGGGGCATAATCCAGGAAAATTAAAAGAAGAGTTCTGAATCGGATTATTCCAGGAAATCGTAAATATTCCGTTCTATTCAGGATTTATTGTAGTCCGTTGTGAGCTTGCAATGAAGCAAAGATATGTGACCGTAAGCCGCGCCGCTGAGAAACGCAAGAAAATAAATCTGCTGCAAGTAGTAATGTTCTAAGCAATATTTAAGCCATTAGGTTCTGTTCCATTAAATAAATGTGGTTTCAAATAGACTGGCTGGGTGTACTAGTATTTTCTTCTCTAAACTTCAATGTATTAAGTCATTGATGTCTTTTGAAAAAAAGAGGAACGTGGTGTCGAATTGAGCCCTTGTATCTCCGACTCTGGGGTCACAACAAGGCAGTTGAGGTTCCGCAAGCATGATGACCTACACAGATATGTTTTCCCTTTCAAGAAACGCCGTAGTACTGGAATGCAGAACTAACAAAGAAAGTACTTAGGATTGAACAAACAGAAATACACGAAAATCGTATGATACATAATGTAAAGGTCTCTTATTGCACTACTAATACTCCCGCATCTGCAAAACCCTGCAGTCGCCCATTAGAGGCCTCTGCGTTTGCCATGCCGCATTGCACTTTGACCTGCCGGTACGCCAGTAGTGACGGTGCAGTGTGTCTCTGAAGTAGTGTTTTGTGATGTTATTTGTGTGGTGAATTGTCGGATGGGTCGTCGATTGGTAATCAATCCTGCTAATATAGTGTGACTGGTTGAGGTGAAGTTACGAAGAAACCTTCTTCGTGTAGATGGTATTGGTGTAGAAGATGAATCATTCGCATGTTACCTATTATCTGTTATAGTGTTTCTAATCTATTCTCATATTTATGCACTATAATAGATACCAGAAAACATGTGAATGATTGTTCTTCTACACCAAGACCGTATTCACGAAGAAGGGCTCTTCGGAATTTCATCTCAAGCAATTGTAAGACATTAGCAGCATTGATTACCAATCGCCGACCCATCTGACGCTTCACTACACAAATGACATCATAAAGCGCAACTTCAGAGGCACACTGCACCGTCACTACTAGCGTACCGGCAGGTCAAAGTGCAATGCGGCATGGCACACGCAGATGCCTCTAATGGGCGACTGCGGAGTTTGGCTGATGCGGGATTATCACTGGTGTAATAAGGGACCTTTACATTATCTATCATTCGATTTTGGTGTATTTCTTTGTTCCAGCCTAAGTAATTTCCTTGTAAGAGCCAATGTTTGAGTTGTTCTCAGTTGGCTGCAAAAACAGGTTAGAATATTTTAATCTTGGGGTTGAGTCTGCAATCAAGCGATTTGAGGGGAATGGAGTTTTAATCCAATACACATTATCTTTGTCGATCGACGGTAATCGTATAACAGCTGAATTTATGGTCGAAACTGTTGGAAACAATGGGCTTATGGGTAACATGAGAAGATGTTTCTGCGGTAACCGTGTCCAGCATTGTCGGAAATCTATAAAAGTAGGAGCGCCGCGTTGCCCGGCGACCACACCCCGCCCTTTCAAGGTTGTGAGGGCGGGGTGTGCGTGGGCCCACAACAGGTTGGGTAGCCACCAGTGATCTTTACAGTCTTCAGAGTTTACTCATCCATCCAGCCGACGCGCCCAGTCGTCCTGCAGCCTGCAGCAGGTGGCAGAATGGCTGCCGCCGCACCGGCAGCGGTGACGTCACAGGGCGGTGTCCAATCAGCGCGGCGTCTGCCAACAGTGGTGGTGAGCTCCGCCCACTGACGCTGGAAGCACAGCGGACGCAGCAGACCAGTTGACGACGGACAGGGGACTCGGTGGAAGGTTGGTCGCCGACGCACTGACATTCAGGCTCCTCTGACCCTCACAAAACGAACGCGTTGGGACCAAGGCATTCGGCGCAGTATTTTGAAGTGGCCCTTTCATCGTACTTTCCCCGGAATGAACTTAGCGGTTGTCACATAGGGAGCATTCAATTTACCTCTAGACGCTGAGAACGAAGGAACGACATTTGGGAACGACTTGAGTTTTAGTGTGGTGGAAGTAAAATTCCGGTCTGACCCTTCGAAATAGTGCGAGGACAGCTACTCGTTTGGAATGGGTATTGTGTAGGTCTTAAAATTTCCATAAGTACCGCCACTCCTAAGTGATCGGCACCTAGATGTTTTGCTACTCGGTATCCGTATGCTAGTTTCAAGCTAACATTTAAAACATTCAGTTTATCTACAAGTTTGAATCCGAAACCCAACCACTCGGCCGGCCGCGGTGGCCGAGGGGACAGAGGCGCGCCAGTCACGATCTGCACCGCCACTGCGGTCGGGAGTTCGAATCCCCCATCGGGCATGGATATTTGTGCCGTCCTTAGTTAGTTCATAAGTAGTTTGTAAGTTTAGGGACTGATAACCCTGTAGTTAAGTCCCATAAGCTATACAAACATTTCAACATTTTAAACCAACCACTTGTCCTGTAGGTGTCAGCTTGTATTCCCCTTTTCGTCCTCCAATCATTTAATATTTTAGAATTTTTTTTTGCAAGTGCTTATCTTTGTGTCAATTTAATATTCCGACTGACGCTCAAAGCATTGCTTCGAAATTGTCCACGAATTTCACTCCTGACTGCAGTATATTTGAACACATACCTCCCTCTCTCTCTCTCTCTCTCTCTCTCTCTCTCTCTCTCTCTCTCTCTCTCTCTCCCACACACACACACAAACACACACACAGTAAACTGATATTGAGTCGTGGAATATTTGAACTGGCGTACTGACTATGACAATGATTTCATCCACCAAGGCTAGTTCGTTAGCTCCGACTTGTATCTTTACCCTATTTCGTACACGTCTTTACCGAAAGCCTGAGGCTTACTACCACACTGGCACATTTTATAACGGTGTAAAGAGCGGCGCATTTTGTTGATTGCAGAGGCCTGCGCTGCCTCTGGACGACGAGAAATGCGGCCCCGCGCGACTGGCATCGAGGGACTCCAGCGCCAGGGCCGGCGGCAGCGGCCTCCGAGCGAGTTACCGGGCGACGCGTTCGGCCAGGTCGGTGCCGCGGTGCCTGGCTGTGCCTCCGTCCAGCAGCCGCCAGCACTGGTAGCACGCACCGGTCGGCGGCGAACGCGGAGGCTGCGGCCTGGCAGCAGTTGGCGGCGGGGCGAGGCTGCGCTCTGGCCGGCAGGCGAGGCTGCGGCGGCAGGAGGCGCGCCTCCTGACAGTGTGGTGGCAGAAGACGGAACCCGCGGTCTGGGCAGAGGGGGGATTTCCGAGACCGGAGAGGGAGCGGGTCCGCGTGTTAGCCGCGGCACTCGGCTGCCGCGCAGTTTCCTGCGTCGGCCCGTGCCGCACAGCAGTCGCGGACCCTCCTCCCTCCTCCGTCGCTCCGGCCGAGGTGGCCCTCCGACGCTGTATTCGGACTGCGGGTCCGTCCGATGCCGCGACACGGGAGGACCGCCGTCTCTACTGTCGCTGCAGGTCGCCGCAGTCGGCGCTCGCAGTGCTACGGTGCCGGGTTTAACGCCAGTCCCGGTACTGCGCGCTACCAGTGGGTGACGGGGCGGCCACTACCGCCGCACTGAAACCTGCGCGGCCCCGCTTGAACTGCTGCGGACGGCGGGATGGCGGAGACGCCGCTGCTGTGAGCTGCCGACCAAGTCCACTCATCGTGTACGGGCCACCAAATCACTCGTGGGAGATGCCACCAACAGCACTGATCTCGTCAGTGCCTTTTTATGGATTACCCAGTTGAAAATCAAATAAAAAATAAATAAAAAATAAAGTCTTTTTCTTATTTTAATTACAAAAATTTGACTACTCAACATGTAACAAGTCTCTGAAGAGAAGTGGCGAAGGTACCTCCAGCTGTTTGACATAAAGAAGCAGCACCATATGATACGAACTATGAAGCAGTTCCCAGAATGAAACTTCCACTCTGCAGCGGAGTGTGTGCTGATATGAACTTCCTGGCAGATTAAAATCGTGTGCCGGAACCGGGACTCGAACCTGGGACCTTTGCCTTTCGCGGGCAAGCGCACTACCGACTGTGCTATACCGACACGACTCACGATGCCGCCACACAACTTTACTTCCGCCAGTACCTCGCCTCCTACCTTCCAAACTTCACAGAAGCTCTCCTGCGAACCATGCAAGACTAGCAAGACTAGTTGTCAGGAAGAAAAGTTCAGAATCAGAAAACCCTTAAACTCGCACCTCTCAATCAAAATTAGCACCGCATTTACAAACATCGCCATCTGAAGTGAATATAGTATTGGAAGCAGATTCATAATTAAGCCATAACCCCAATCAAATTAAACTGCAAATACTTTTAAGTATGCGAATGATACGAGATTGAGATCTAATTTGAATACAGAATTGAAGCATCTTCATACATTCTGATCACATTAGTATTGGAGCTGGAGAGGCAATACTAGATGTTCAAATGTATGTAAATCTATCGGACCAAACTGCATGGTCATCAGTCCGTAGCTTACGAACTACTTAAACCTAGGTAAACTAACCTAAGGACAACACACACACCCATGCCCCAGGGAGGACTCGAACCTCCATGGCGAGCAACCGTGCGCTCCGCAGCGAGACGCTTTAGACCGCTCGGCTACTCCACAGCGGCCAATACTAGATGAAACTGTTTCAATATGAACTGTAAATGAAATGTTACATATGCGACTGCAATTAAAATGACCAATCTATGCCCTTCCTCGATTGCATATACATTACGTAACACGAGGTGCTCATCTTCCAGGCTGATTGGACCTGTTGACGCATTCCCCATTCGATGCTTGAGATTTAGTATGGTGGCCTATTATCACACCTTTTCTTGTAAAGCCATGACGTACGATATATCCAGTGATACAAAACCGGTACTATTCTGAGACGTACTCTTACCACGTCTGCTACTCGTACTGTACAGCTGTCGTCATCCCTGAACGTTATGCAAACCGCATACACAAGGAGGCAAATCTGTTGCACATAACAGGCGTTTACCTTCTACTGAAACTAAATAACGTTACCAGAATCGCTTGAGCTATAGCGAGTGCCTGCGGTCATTATAGATGTTTACGACCAGTCTTCCGTACTGCTATTTCGCAGATAACGCAATAGCGACGCGATTGGGGTAACGACACCTATATACCAGCCCTGCGGCGTACGCCTTTGTGGTAGTATGGCGCCATATATGTTCCAGCCAGAGTCTTAGGCCAGAAGAGTTTAATGATTCGTTACAGCGCAAGAGCAACATGAAAGCTCTCGCTAACGCGACACAGTTATAGCCTCTAGAGGGATATACAGTTTTCAGTCTATCGGACCAAACTAACCTAAGGACAAACACACACACACACACACCCATGCCCCAGAGAGGACTCGAACCTCCACGGCGAGCAGCCGCGCGCTCCGCAGCGAGACGCATTAGACCGCTCGACTACTCCACCGCGGCTTTACTTCAAATGCAGCGTCCTTTACAATTCCTCTTTTTCGATATAATTTCCAAGTAATAAAAAAAGAGAAGCATACATTTATTTTTAAACTGCGTCGTTGTGAAATACAACCTCTGACGAACAACGATGATATAACTTACGCTTTTTATTCTTCGATTAAGGGCTCTGTTGCACGTACTATTTAACCACCATTTTTTAAATAACGTAAGATGACAATATTGTATAATTTTAAATGACCAGGTGATGGTGGCATAGCCCACAGAAACCGGTAATCATAAGGTAAATAATTATATAGCGATCTTAGCTTTGTAATTTTTAATATAATGCTACAAAAATTATCGGCGAATGAAGTCAGCCGGCCGCGGTGGTCGAGGGGACTGAGGTGCTCCAGTCACGGTCTGCACGGCCACTACGGTCGGGCGTTTGAATCCCACCTCGGGCATGGATATTTGTGCCGCCCTTAGTGTTAGCTAGTTCATAAGTAGTTTGTAAGTTTAGAGACTGATGACCCCATAGTTGAGTCCCATAAGCTATACAAACATTTGAACACAACGGTAGATCGGGCAAAACAGGCGAATCACAACGCCGTACCTGCGTAGCGGCCGGTGTTAGCAGCTTGTTCCCAAATTAGTCCAGTTCAGCGTCGTGTGTTTTTCGTGTTAGTCCTTATTACGGACAATAAGAAATGATTTAATGAGAATTAATTAAATTTCACATGAACTGTGAATGCAAAACACCATGGCAGAGCAACAGCAAATTATATTGTTATTTAATTTGACAACACCGAAGGCAAATAGCTATTTTAACCAACCATAAAGCAGAAACGATAAAAAAATTCGCACTGACGTGTTTTACGGCCCACTTCAGATTTGTAGTTTCATAAGTTTTTGCAAACATTTTGGACCAAAATAATAATCTAAATTATAAAAACCTAATTGACAAGAGTGTCTGAAACCCTTTTAGGATTTTTTTTTTAAGTAATGCCGTGTTCCGAACCACTGACCCTCAGCGTCACAGTCCAACGAATTGCCCACTACGCTAGGGCTAACATTTAGGAGCTGCGTTATTTAATCTCATACTATTGATGGACGTTGTTAACTGGTGCTAATACTGCAGTTTTAGACACTAGATTATTATTTGTCGTACGAAGAATTCTGTTAATTCTCCATTGCGCCATTGCTTTGAAATGACAACGTGTAAGTTACAATAAGAAATTCGTCAAATACGCAACGCAAGATGGCGTATTCCAGAGAGAGTTCTGGGCGAGGAATGTCACGTGACATCTGCGTACGGCTGGTTTTCGTTAATTCAATGGAGGCTGTCAAAAGTCCGTTATTTTTGGAAATATATCTCAAACGATAAGAGATATGAGAAAAAATAATTAGGTTATTAAATTAAATTTTAGTATCAGATGAATGGTTAAGCCAAGCTATCAAAAATGATCGCAACGGCCCACATATAGCGTTACTAACGTAACCTAAAGTGGGCCAATATTTTCAGTTGTCAATTGTCTTGAGGTAGCGGACAGAAAGATCGCTCTCTCTCTCTCTCTCTCTCTCTCTCGTATAGAACCTTCTACTGATAGGACGTATTAGTTAACTTCTCTTGACTTTAACTGATTTTCATGTGAAGAACATTCTGTCTTGTATGTAAGAGTCTGTAAAAGATGATTTTGCAGGAATAATCTACTAATAGTGAATTCCGAATGCGTTTTGATGATATAAACAACCTTGATCTTCTTTTCATAATTTTACAAAAATTATAATATTATGTGATGTTCTATATCAGCGATACACGGACCTCCATCTTGGTGCGGAACGGATACAGTTGTTGGAGATGCGTACGGTACTAAAACAGAATCCGTTCACGGAATAGAGCCCTTTCAGGCCCTGCACGCACAATTGTGCGAGTCTGGTTTTACTCACTTTATTCACGCTGGGAACTTCGGGTCTGCATCATACATTAGTAGATGCACGGTGCTAATGTGCGCAACGTGTTTTGGTTCCACGTTTCTACACTGGATGACACAAGCAGTCGGCAAACATCCAGTACACTTACAATGAAAGACCATCTGACAAGAAGTTGATATCTTTGTGTAGTGACCACCACGGTTGACGTTTTCGCAACACAATTTATTTAAGTCAAAGAAAGTACACTCTGGGTTCGTTAACCAGTGAAACGCAACTAAATTCTTGTATAGAGACAGAAATCCCAAAACCAAACACAGATTATAATATGGTAGATCAAAAGCACAGTCAATAGCATAGTTCAGTTCGTCACTCGCAATCCACCAGGTAAACGTCCCAGCCGCTTCCGTCCGGAAGGCCATCGGCGAAGTCGATAGGAGTCACCGATCTTGGGTAGTGGAGACGGTCCTAGGCGGCAGGAGTGAACACACCAACACTGGCTCATCGGCTGGCGAGTCGGGTTTAAGTAGATACCTGGAGCCAATCGGGAGGATACTCAGTCGGTTCACAGTAACAAATACTCCCTATTACTTGTTTTTGTTTTGAGGTTACTGTTTGCGTATGATCTGGTCTTGTCATCTGGCAGGCGCTGGTTGGTCTCGCGCCACCTGTCCAGTTCCGCTGCACGCTTGGCAGTCCTGTTGTGAGGTATGCCGGCTGACAGGCGTTTGGCCGGCGGCATCAGAGCACTTTGTTTTGACATGTGAAGCTAACATATCTAACCTTTAAGAAATCTTTCACGCAGGAGGACCGCACAAATATACCATCATTTGATCAACGTACAAAATCCGAAATGGGGGACATAGCAATAGGTATTTCCGGTGTAGAGAAGCAGCTGAGAGAGCTAAATACGAAAAAGTCTGCTGGTCCGGATGGAATACCAGTTCGGTTTTACAAAGACTATTCTGCGGCGTTGGCCCCCTTCTTAGCTTGCATTTATCCCGAATCTTTAATTCAGCGCAAAGTTCCTAGTGATTGGAAAAAAGCGCAGGTGACTCCCATTTATAAGAAAGGAAAGAGAACTGACCCACACAATTACAGGCCAATATCGTTGACATCAGTTTCATGTAGAATTTTGGAGCATATTCTCAGTTCGGATATAGTAAATTTCCTTGAAACGGAAAAGCTTCTTTCCATGAATCAGCACGGGTTTAGGAAACATCGTTCATGTGAAACTCAGATTGCCCTTTTCTCACATGACATCTTGCGAGCCATGATCGAAGGGCAACAGACGGATTGAGTTTTTCTCGACTTCAAAAAGGCGTTCGACGCGGTGCCACACTGTAGACTGCTAACGAAGATACGAGCTTATGGAATAGGTTCACAGATTTGTGACTGGCTGGAAGACTTCCTATGTAATAGAACGCAGTACGTTATTCTCGACGGCGAGTGTTCATCAGAGACTAGTGTATCGTCAGGCGTGCCCCAGGGGAGTGTGATAGGACCGCTATTATTTTCTATCTATATAAATGATCTGATGGACAGAGTAAGTTGTAATATGCGGCTATTTGCTGATGATGCTGTAGTGTGTGGCAGGGTGTCGTCTGTAACTGACTGTAATAGCATACAGGATGACTTAGACAAAATTTCTAGTTGGTGCGAAGATTGGCAGCTAGCTCTCAATGTGGAAAAATGTAAGGTGATGCGCATGAGTAGAAGAAACAATCCCATAATGTTCGAATACAGCATTAGTAGTGAGCTTCTTGATGCTGTCGCGTCGTTCAAATATCTAGGCGTAACATTGCAGAGCGATATGAAATGGAACGAGCATGTAAGGACAGTTGTGAGTAGGGCGGACAGCAGACTTCTGTTTATTGGGAGAATTTTGGGAAGATGTACTTCACCTATAAAGGAGACCGCGTATAAAACGCTCAAGTGTTTGGGACCCGCAGCAGATAAGTTTAAAGGAAGACATAGAGGCGGTTCAGAGACGAGCAGCTAGATTTGTTACCAGTAGGTTCGACCAATGCGCGAGTGTCACGGAAATGCTCCGGCAACTCAATTGGGGATCGCTGGAAGAAAGACGACGTTCTTTTCGCAAATTTCTGTTGAGTAAATTTAGAGGGCCGGAATTTGAAGCTGAGTGTAGTACGATCTTGCTGCCGCCTACTTACATTTCGCGTAAAGATCACAAAGACAAGATAGAAATTAGGGCTCGTACGGAGGCATATAAGCATTCTTTTTTTCCTCGTTCAATTTGGGAGTGGAATAGAAAAGGAAATGCCTAGTAGTGGTACAGTGTACCCTCCGCCACGCACCTTACGGTGAATTGCGGAGTATGTATGTAGATATAGGTGTTGATGTACACATATCTGACAGACAGTTGGTTTTATATGATTCTGTGATATTATTATCTCATTTCTTTCAAAGGCATGTTACTGTAAGATGACGCAGATCATAAAAATATCTAGTGAAGGTCGATAATAGAGAATTGTGTGGGTACAAAATATTTGAAAATAAATTTACTTCCTTTCTTGTAATTAATTACTGTATGTATTTTGTATCTGAAACATACCTCCCTATAGTCACTTCACTTACAATCTTGGGTATCTAACGGATAAAAGAGAAATAAATATTAACAATTTATCACGTCCCTGAGATTTGTCGATTTATTTAAATTTTATCAGATTTATGATTTTGAGCTGGCCGTTGGTTACGTTGAATAAACCGGCATTCTGCATTCCAACAGTTAGATTCTTCCGCAAAAGTCAACAACTAACGGTGTTTAAATTATGGTGCATTGCCTGTTTGGTATCAGCATTAAATTTTTGATTTCAGCTGTAACGATCCATAAATTTCTTTTTTTTTTTTTTTTTTTTTTTTTTAGAAATCTTTGATCAGCGATGCTTATTGCCTCCGGTTCCCTTTGACTTGCAATGCAACTAATTTAATTTCGTTCGTCATTTTTTACTTCCGAACAACTGAGAAGACGGAACGATGATAGTAGTTTTATTCACTCTCTTGTTTGTATCCGATGTGTCAACGCATCTTTCATACCTGTATCCACTCATGTAAGTAAGAATAATGCAAGCTGTTGCTGAAAATATATTATTTAAATTTAAAAGCATTCCCTCTCCTTGGTTTTCATTTAAATGAAACTCCTGCACGTCAAATATTTAATTTCTTAATATTTTCAGCTCCTCGACTTCCGTAATAGTTTAATGTTCAGACGCCATTACAATCGCTTCGCATTGTCTGCAAAATTTCAATCACAATCAATCAGTCTTATACAATACTTTGCTTGATTTTAGAACCTGCAGTCATTTCTTTTGTAAATTCACGCAGCCCGATCTTTTTTTTTTTTTTTTTTTTTTTTTTTTTTTTTTTTTTTTTTTTTTTTTTTTTTTTTATCTGGTTATCAGGAACTTCATGTTCCACCCACGGTTACACAACAATGAAAAGCGAAGTGAACAGTCTGAACACTGATCTCCTACGGAAAGTATCTAGAACGTTCACGTATTAAATAAGTGAAAGTTATCATTTCCAGCTTCTACAATACGAAGTGCAGGATTCAGCTAGATGCTTTCCGTCTTATAACGTGCTGTTGCTTGTATGGTGCCCGACTTTAATATGCATCCAGCGGTTTATTTGCTTTAATGTTCATTTTGAGCTGCACTTTAACTAAATTATTTCAAATTCAAAAATTCGGTACCATCAATTCCTTGTCCAAAATATAATCGCGGAATCTACTTTAACAATTATGGCATCATACGAAGCAAGGGCAATGTTACACAACTATTTAACTAAATTTTCGCTGGTACATTTTTTACAGTTCATGGTAAATGCAGTGCCATTACGTAGGAAATGTTACATATTGTTGGAGACATTATTTCTTTTTATTAACTAATCTGATAGTGGTCGGAAGTGGATTGAGGCAAATTAGCGTGAGTCCAAGCAAGAGTTAAATGCTATGTTTGCTTCTCAATATACATGGAGTCAGGATCTGCCGAAGCTAGTTCTGGTCACGTCTCTGCTGCTTCACTGCTGTAGAGTGTTGTTTGGTGATTGTCAGAGAGTTTACTTGAGGCATCTCCTGTTTTACCTATTTCTTATCATTTGGTTATTTTGTCAGGATTGCGATTCATCTGTGGGCTGTGAGCTCTACTCAACCTGAGAGAAGGGCGACAGTAAAACAGCTGTTTAATCGACAATAACATTTATTGAAATATTCTTACAACCAGAATACCAGTGGGGAGTGTGCGCGTATTGTCACGCACCTGCCGGCGGCTCGCTGACGAAGCCGCTGACTCCGCTCTGCCCCGCTGGAGGCGGGTGCTGGCGCCTCAGCTCGCTGGCCGCAGCTTACCAAGCCTAGTGGAGTGACGTCGCCTCCGCCGCGCCGCGCCGCGCCTCGCCTCACCGGCCTCGTGGTCGGCTGACGGTTGTAGAACTGTGGTGTGGCCCTGTCGTTGAACCCCGGTCGCCTTTCGCCACCAGCTGTTGCTCCGCCCTTGGACAGGTCACGAGAGCGCTCCTAGTACGGCCGCGTGCTGGCGTAAGTACAGAGCTCGCAACCTGCGCCCAACTCAACTAAAGATTAACATTAGCAGCGACGAGTGGCACAGTCCAGGCGGCAGGTATCTGCCCAGCCGTGCCTGACACTCTCTCACTAGCTGTGGCCAACTCCCTGACTCCGACTCTGACTAGCCTGCCATTTCCTCCAATATTTATATGCCGGAGTTGATCCCGTTGGTTCGCGTTACAGCGATGTAGGCTTGCTAACTTGCTACACGTAATCGAGTCCTATTTTCCGGTCACGTAGATCGTGGCTGCTTCTTCCCTTAAGCAACATGCTGTTCGGAGTCGTTGCGTAGCACGCGCGGCTGCAGACACACTTGCGACACTTGAAGTTTGAGCTACTTAATTTTGCTGAGCGCCCGACCCACTCTGCTTCGCGGCACTGCCGGCTCACGCCATAGTAACACTTATCTGTTCGACCGCCGAAGTCCACTCACCACTTGTTCGATTTATTAAATGTCTAAACTTTTCCTTCTCCCATACACTCCTCCACACTGCGTCGTTGCGCTGTTGTCCTGCGGTGGCATAACACTTCTCGTTGACGGTGACATTTTAGGCTGCCAGGCCGGCAGCCTTCGAAGGTCGATGAGGCAGCCGCGCCGCCCGCCGATGTCTCGTTGCCGTGTGGGAGGTGAGGAGGCCCCGTCCATGCTGCTGCTGTGCTTAGGGAGAATTGTTCGAACCATGGTGCCGTTCTACAATCAGGAACTTGTCCGCGTTTCGTCGCGTCGATGTTGCTGCCGGTAGCTGGCGTGATGGATAGCCTCTCACTGCGACATCACGTCACGCCGACCCCTAGAATGGCCCGTCGTCCGGACTCGGGATATCAACTGCGAACCGCTGACGATGACCACCGAGCTGCAGCTACTAGCTGCCTGCTCGCTGCCGCGCTGGTGTCCTCAGAGCTGAGCTGCGGACTGCCAACTCCGAACTCAGACTCCAGCTGCAGCTGCCGACTGCTCTGGAACACGTGCTGTATATTTCACTCGGCCTGGCTGTGTTTCGCAAAAAGCGCCGTTTCAAGTCACGTACAAGACAAAAACACGCCTGGTGTATTGACCTGGTCGTTACACTTCTGCGGCTGTTGCTGTGTTTGCTGTTCCCTTAAGCAGCTGCGGCCATAGAGTCCATACACAAAGCTGTTGCGGTATCGGAATGCGATTCTTGCCTCAACCACCGGCTCTCAACTGGCGCCTCGCTGCCTGCCCCTTCCACACCGCACTTTTCCGTTCATTTGTCTCATATTTCTCCAAAATACTCTAGCTGCGCTACAGCTCAAACAGCAATTTCGGTTCATTAAAATCATATTTTCAGACTGATAGTAAATGAACAGCATACTGATTTATTATTTGCAATATCTTGCTCATCCATGCCGGCCATTAAAGATAAAAAAATAGATTTATTGTTTTTCTTGTCTCCCTCCAGCAAATTAAAAAAGAAAAAATGAAAACAATAATAATGTCTAACATTTGTGCTGATACTCTTAAATATGTGACATTGAGACTGTTCGCATGATTTCCCTCAGTGACGCCGTTCGATCTATGGTAGTTATTGTTATATATATATATATATATATATATATATATATATATATATATATATATATATATATATATATATCATACATGGTATACTGTGTTGTGTTTTCCGTACTTTTCTCCCTTCTGTTTCATGTGTTCGAGAACGCTGAGAGACGACTGGTAGCAGGAATGTGCGGCAGCAAAGGGATTCCGGCCATTATACGTCAGCAGCCAACAGCCATGCCACGCCAGAAGACGATGTCGTTGAGCCAGTGGACTGGAGATAATATATGATATCTTGTATGGACATTGTTAATGTAAAAAAGAAAGAACAAGTTATGAAAAATGTTCAAATGTCTGTAAATCTATCGGACCAAACTGCGTGGCCATCAGTCCGTAGCTTACAAACTACTTAAACCTAGGTAAACTAACCTAAGGACAAACACACACACCCATGCCCCAGGGAGGACTCGAACCTTCACGGCGAGCAACCGCGCGCTCCGCAGCGAGACGCTTTAGACCGCTCGGAAAAAAGTTATGAAAGTTGTAATTTATAGTGATAACATTCGATGTGTTAGAGACTGATATGGTGTGATATGTGAAGTGTGATTAATAAAACGTAAAAAAGAATAATATCTGTGAAAACTCAAAATGCTGTTGTTAAAGGAATTGCCTTGAAAGTATTTCAAATTTCTGCTTTGGAACATGATTTACTATTTTAAAGAATCATAAATGAAAGGTATGTGCTACTTAAATAATGAGTCGCAGAGTAATTTAGTCGAGTAACGATTTTGTACATGAAAGTGAATTTTTAGTTAGCTACGTCTGTCAACTGTCTTACAGAGTACTATTATGAACAGAATGTTATTTGGAGGTGCTAAACCAACCCTTTATGTGATCAAAATATCCACGGGTGTACTGCCGGTCTATAGTGTCCAACGGGCACAATATTTCGGCGATCATACATGTCGCCATCATCAGTTGAACTGACGGACTGAGCTCCTGGAAACGCGCCGGCTGCGGCAGCTCGAAGGGAACTGGGTTCTAGCCCGGTAGCGGGCCATTTAAATACCCTCGGCCCGCTGAGCGACCCCTCCGCGGTCCGAGCCCCGCGCCGCGGCCGCGCAGTGGAACCGATGCGCCGGCGTCTGAGAAGACGTCGGTGTGAGGGCTCTGTCCGCCGTGGTCGTCACTTCGTTACGTTTGCTAGATTTACTCTTAATTAACCCAATCGCTGGTTCCCAAGCTTTGCTAAGATTATAGCAAGAGTCACGGTTTATGAGGTCGTCACTTGTGCGAATTTCAATGGCCTCTCTAACGACGCAGTCCCAGTATCTCGACGTCTGTACCAGAATCCTAGTGTGTTCATACTCCATGGCGTGATTCTCCGACAAACAATGCTCAGCGACCGCCGACTTGCTCGGATACATCAATCGTGTGTGCCTCTGGTGTTCAACGCATCGATCCTCGAAGGTACGCATCGTCTGTCCAATATATGACTTTCCACACGGAATCTGGTACACGCCCGCCTTTCTCAAACCGAGATCATCTTTAGCGCTCTCCACCAGTGCACGAATTTTATTCGGCGGACAAAAATCAGTTCCAGCCTGATGTTTTCTCAAAATGCGGGCGATCTTCCCTGAGAGTGCGACGGTATATGGAACGAACGCAGTGCCTACATCCTCCCTTGCGTTTTCATCCGTTTCCACAGGTTGTGTTGTAGTGGTTGGGCGGAGAGCCCGTTGAATCTGCCACTCTGAGTACCCATTTTTTCGAAATACAGTTCTCAGGTGTTCCAATTCCTGGGGTAGACTCTCTGCGTCGGAGATAGTGCGCGCCCTATGTACTAGAGTTTTAAGTACCCCATTCCTCTGTGAAGGGTGGTGACAGCTGTCTGCGTATAAATACAGATCAGTGTGCGTTGTCTTCCGATATACACTATGACCCAGGGTGCCATCAGCTCTTCTCTTGACCAAGACGTCAAGGAACGACAATTTACCCTCCGTTTCAGACTCCATAGTGAATTTGTTGTTGGGGTGTATGCAGTTCAGATGTGTAAGGAAGTCAAAGAGTTTATCCATACCATGTGGCCAGATGACGAAAGTGTCGTCCACATAACGGAAAAAGCAAGTGGGTTTCCATTCAGATGATGCCAGGGCTTCCTCCTCGAAATTCTCCATGTACAAATTTGCGACCACAGGGGAGAGTGGGTTACCCATGGCGACTCCCTCCGTTTGTTCGTAGTATTCGCCATTGAAAAGAAAATACGTGGAGGTCAAGACATGCCTAAAAAGTTCGGAGGTCTTCTCGTCAAATTTCTGACCAATCAAATCTAGTGACTCTCGAAGGGGCACCCTCGTAAACAACGAAACGACGTCAAAACTCACCATGATATCTGACTCATCCAGCCTGAAGTTGTTAAGGCGTTAAGGCGTTTCACAACCAACGATTGGGTTAATTAAGTGTAAATCTAGCAAAGTGACGACCACGGCGGACAGAGCCCTCACACCGACGTCTTCTCAGACGCCGGCGCAATCGGTTCCACTGCGCGGCCGCGGTGCGGGGCGCGGACCGCGGAGGGGTCGCTTCGCTGGCCGAGGGTATTTAAATGGCCCGCTACCGGGCTAGAACCCAGTTCCCTTCGAGCAGCCGTAGCGTGCGGATCTCCGTGCCGGCGCGTTTCCAGGAGCTCAGTCCGTCAGTTCACCTGACGATGGCGACATGTATGATCGCCAAAATATTGTGCCCGTTGGACGCTATAGACCGGCAGTACACCCGTGGATATTTTGATCATCAAATACGCCGGGAGAAACTGAAGAATCACAACCCTTTATGTGTTTTAAAAGTGGTAAAAGATTTAACAGAGTATTATTGCAGTATTTACGTTACGTTGACCACAGATACAATTATCACAATTGTGTGTTTTGTCACGATATAAATAACAAGCAAAACAATACGATCAGGAAAGATTGCAAACGGAACACGGGTACGTACCTTGGCACAGCACATTTCGGTGCCTTAGTTGCGAACAAGTGTTACAGACATTCTCTGTCATTTGTGAGGAATTATGCCTCTGTCACGAAATGAAATGGGGTAGAAGTGTACCGCCCGGAAGATTAAAAATTGATATTAAACCTAACATTCCTAACTGAATAAATCATTATAGGGTAAAGAGCATTTAATAATAGAAGTGTACGACCTCATTAAAGCGATCATGGAAGAGTTACGTCTGTCTTAGGGTGAAAACATAGTGGAGCTGCGAGTCAAGAGTCCAGCTGTGAGTCAAGCTGAGCGGCTTCTAAAAATGCACGCAGTTTAATGGGGCAACACAACGCTTAGTGGAGCGGCAAACAGCGCTGTTTGCTGCGGTGAGACGCTTGACTCGCTGCTCGGGAATTCAGCCCCGATTCTTTAGAAGCGTTTTGCAGCCGAGACGCGTTGCTCGCTACGTTTTTTGCTGCGCCCTTAATTCACACTTACCATTTATTTAAAAACAGGTGTTATTACTTAAAAATTAATGCGTAATTATGCACTCAAATTTGTCAATATTATTTCATGAAATTTATCATATTTGTAGTGCAAATCTGTGAATAAACGAATTTATAATTAATTGGATGATGTTGTAGTCATAATTTTACCTTAAGTCCACTTCAATTCATTACCTTTATTCCTAAAACTAATATTATGTAAATGTTCTTTTATAACTTCAGCGTTCTGCCTGGATAAAAATACGGAATTTCTTCTTTTTTACTACCCAAACATGTTTCATCGCAATTGCAGCATCTATGCGCTTTTATTTCTTCTTATTACATGTTCAGTGTTCTTGTTGTCTATTATTATTATTATTATTACTTATTATAATTTATTTTAAATTTTTATTGGTTCTCGAGGGAAACTTAAAAAGCAATTCATGAAGAAGTAAAAAGAAGAAAAAATAAAGGCCCACTGAAGAAGATGCAATTGCCACGAAACATGTAATTAAAATAAGAAATACAGTGTTTTGCTCAAGAAAGAGCAATCCAATAACAAAACAACTTATGTTAAAGCAAACGAACACTACAGGAGCTTGAACATCAATTTGATGTTACCTAGTTGTGCTTGCACTTTCCTTAGTCTAATAATACGCAGGAGAGAACATATCTTACACTAAGAACTAGGTTTCCTTCAGCTTTAATTTGCTGCTTTACTAAGTTTACGCAATTCGATTACATATGTGGTGCAACAAGCTTCAAGATCGACATAAATACTCCGCTATTCACATCAAGTGCATGGCAGAGGGTTCATCAAACCGCTTTTATGATATTTCTGTACAGTTCCATTCTATAATAGCCTGCGAGAAAAAGGAACACCTGAATGTTTCAGTTTTCGATCTGATTTACTTAATTTTATTTGTATTCCACCTATATAGATGGGTGATAACAAAATATGCCAGCATTCGGAACAGAAACTTCTAAATTTCGCAAATAGATCTCACTGCAACGGATAACGCTTTTCTTTCAAGGATTTCCACCCAAACTCGTGGATATCTTCTGTGTGTTCTTTCCAATTTGAGTTGTTCGTAACTATAACTCCCGGCTATTTAGTTTAACTGATTTAGCGTGTAAATCAAGATGAAATGAAATATCCAAGTGGAATAAATTCTGATACTTGCCGAATTGCTTACGTTCGTTGTAGGGTGGAAAACATAATTTCTCATCCCTAAATCCGACACCACTTTAAGTGCACTGCACTGGTACACACATCGTGTTCGCTGTCCGACGACGTTTTCCTGAGTCACGCAGCAAGCCTCGCCGCTCCAGTATGCGCACGTGCGGCGCCGCTACCATCTTTACTAAAAAAAAAAAAAAAAATCGCAGTTACGTGTTTTACGACCCACTTTAGATTTGTAGTTTTATAAGTTTTTTTTAAACATTTTAGACCAAAATATTAATGTAAATAATAAAGTATTATGTAATAAGAGTGTCTGAAACCCTTTTAGAAAATCAAGAATTTGAGGCAGTGGTGGGTTCCGAACCACTGACCCTCAGCGTCACAATGCAATGCGTTGCCCACCACGCTACGGCTAGCAGTTATGAGTTGCTTTCTTTAATCTCGTATTATTAATGCCCGTTGTCGACTGATGTTAATATCGCATTTGGAGACACTAGACTATCATTTATCGTAAAAAGAACGACGTGTTTTTGATAATTATTCAGTGCGACATTGCTTTGAAATGACAACGTGTAAGTTACAATAAGAAAATCATTAAATACGCAACGCAAGATGGTGTATGTCAGAGACAGTTCTGGGCGAGGAATGTTACGTGACATCTCCAAACGACTGGTTTTCTTAATTCTCAAACGATACGAGATATGAAAAAACACAAGGGAACAAAGTTGTAGAGAATTTTCTCCTCTACCAATTAGTTTATTCAATTTTCGCGTCAGATGAACGGTTTATTTGCAATTAAAATTACATTACAAACGGCTTTTTTTTTTTGTATTACTAACGTATTTGTTGTCCGAAAAATTTCAAAACGCGAGGTTCTGGTCTCTGGTAGCCAAAAATTATGTCTGTAAAATTTGGTGCTGATCGCTTGAACGGTTCGTCCTAAAAACAGGAAACACGTTACAAAGAGACAGACAAGACATCCCAAAATCGCCGTTATTTTTGCAAATATCTCTGACACGATACGAGATACGAAAAAAACACAAGAGAGCAAAGTTGTAGAGAATTTTCTCCTCTACAAATCCGGTTATTCAATTTTCGTGGCAGATGAATGGTTAAGCAGTTGTTCTCATTTAAATTTCGAACTGTCAAAAGACGATCGCAAAGGCCCACTTTTAGTGTTACTACCGTAACCTAAAGTGGGCCAAAACGCACAGCTTAACGCGCCGCTTGACTCTAGACTCGCCGCTCCAATGCAGCGCCGGGCTTAGGGTGGGACGACCCGGGCGGTCGCCCAGAGCGCCGGAGATCAGGGGCGCCAATGCAACTGCTACTGCCTGCGTCCATTCATGTTCCACACGAGCTTCCTCTGACGTCATAAGTAGACATATTGGAGTCGAAACTACCTCAGCGCCTCTCTTATTCGTTTCAAGAACTGCAACAAAGAAACGCCGATGCGGCCAGACAATGTCTTGTGCACAACAGAACCAATTTCATGAAAATCCTTGACAAATGTTGCCCATATTTGGAAACATACAAACAGTTGCGAACGAGCATTGTATCAGCAAGTGATTTGGCGTCAGATATTGATACGCAGCCATTAATAAAACTTCAACTGCGATTGAGACGCATTAAGACGCTTTTGATGACCAAATAACTGCTCCAAAAACAAAAAATCGCACTGTCGTGATTGACGGCCCACTTTAGATTTGTAGTTTCATAAGTTTTGGAAATATTTTGGACGAAAATAATAATATAAATAATAAATAATTAATTAATAAGAGGAATTAATAAGTAAACCGTTTTAGGAAAAAAGTTTAGGTAGTGGCGGGTTCCGAACGACTGATCTTCACCGTCACAGTCCAACGCACTGCCCACTACGCTACGGCTAACAATTAGAAAATTCGTTCTTTAATCCCATACTATTGATCGCCGTTGTTAACTGATGCTAATATGGTATTTGTAGACACTATATTATCATTTACTGTACGAAGAAGGACGTGTTTTTGTTAATTCTTCAGTGCACCATTACTTTGAAATGACAATGTGTAAGTTACAATAAGAAAATCAACAAATACGCAAGGCAAGATGGCGTATGCCAGAGAGAGTTCTGGACGAGGAATGTCACGTGACATCTGCGAACCGCTGGTTTTCTTTAACACAATGGAGGATATCAAAACTCCGTTATTTTTGCAAATATCTCTGAAACGATACGAGATATGAAAAAAAAGAAAAAAAAAAACATAAGGGAACAAAGCTGTAGAGAATTTTCTCCTATACAAAATCGGTTATTCAATTTTCGCGTCGGATGAACGGTTTATTTGCAATTATAATTACATTACAAAGGCTTTTTTAGTATTACTAACGCATTTCTTGTCCGAATTATTTGAAGAAGCGATGTTCTGGTCTCTGGTAGCCAAAAATTAGGTCTGTAAAATTTGATGCTGATCGGTAGAACGGTAGAACACCTTAAAAGCAGGGAACATGTTACGGACAGACAGACAGCCAGACAGACAAACATCCCAAAATCGCCGTTATTTTTGCAAATATCTCTGAAACGACACAAAGTATGAAAAAACATAACAGAGCAAAGTTGTAGAGACTTTTCTCCTCAACAAATTCGGTTATTCGGTTTTCGTGTCAGATGAATGGTTAAGCCGTTATTTTCATATAAATTTCAAGCTGTCAAAAGACGATCGCAAAGGCCTACTTTTAGTGTTACTACCGTAGCCGAAAGTGGGCCAATAAATTTCAAGTAGGGTTTTTGAATGTACGATTGGACACCGTGCACATATCTATGAAAGAAAGATTCGAATAGATTGTTCTGCGACGTTAAGTATCTTGTTCAACATTTTAAAAATTGGAATAAAGAAGTACTATTACAGAACTATCGTAAATTATAAGAAAACTTAACTGTCGAACTCAGATATTGTTGCCAATTACTTTTTAAGCCTGCAACATTATCTCGTAGTCAGGCAACGCTATCTGAAGTCTTAAACATAATCTTCAATAGCTGCATCGCACTTTCTGCGTGTTCTGTTAACAATAACAGTGACTGTGACTGTGACGAACCAGTGACGCCGCAGTGGAGTAACCGAGCGGTCTAAAGCGCTTCGCTGCGGAGCGCGCGGTTCCTCGCCGTGCAGGTTCGAGTCCTTCCTGGGGCATGTGTGTGTGTGTTTGTCCTTAGGTTAGTTTACCTAGGTTTAAGTAGTTTGTAGGTTACGGACTGATGACCACGCAGTTTGGTTCGATAGATTTACAGACATTTGAATTTCGAACCAGTGACGAACAAGTTTGACCTTACTGCCCATTGAAAATGAAGCGTGTTACAACCAATTTTAACGCCTGTTCTCGTTGTTTGGAACATGGTTTCTGAAGTTTTGTAGATGTATTTGTACAGAGTGGAAGTAGAAAATATTTTTAGACTACTTTCCAAAACGTCAAACAGTATATCGGTGCTATACTGAGTTTTACGACAGCGAGAGTAGCATTTTCGGTAAGATGGTTCAGGCAAGAGTTCACGTATTTGTAAATCTAATAGAGCAAACGCCTATGGTCATCAGTCACTAGATTTACAAACTACGTAACGTGCACTACGGTCAACACTCACCATAGCTCGAGGGAGGACTCGAACCTCCGACAGCGAGCAACGCGCGCTCCGCAGCAAATCGCTTTAGAGCACTCAGCCACTTCCTGTGGCTCACACGCAACGCATTGCTCTAATGGATTTCATTTCCGTGTTGTATTTTTGGATCTTTTTTATTACAACTAAACAAGTTACGAGCGTAAGACGTTATAATTAACCATTTTCACGATGTCTAGAAAACAGTGAAATACCCTGTTGCTAAACACTACCAGGTTGACTGTTTACATAATAAAGGGCGCCAAGTTTGCGACTCGCCCGGGGCGCCTGGATGGTTGAGGCCGGTCCTGGTCTCAGGGGTAAATGAGTAAGAGAATTTCGAAATTCTTAAGTCGTCTGACTTCTTTAAATATTCGAAAAATTTTTTTGAACGCATCAGTTTTGACAGCTTTGATATTTACGAGTTTTCCATCTATAACATTGAATATACCAGCACTTAGGCACTAGCAACTATTTTAATGAATTTTCTCTCTCGTTAGTTCCCACATATTTATCGTGTAAAGTTATCACTAATGACGGAGCAGCAGCAAGTATGACTGGAGGCTTTTCTAGGCTGCAAGGAAAAATAAGAGACATTGGACCCTGAGTTCTGTACGTTCACTGCTCGGCTCATTATATTAACATTGTGACCGAATTGGTCAATGCGAAGTGAAACCACAAGTATGCACACTGATTTTCAAATATAAAAGTGTTGAAATAAAAAAAAAAAGGAAATAAGCGACTGAAGGAGTTCATAGTGGTGGCTACGCAGCCAGGGGAGTGTCGCATTAATGTGTGTGTTTACTCTCAAATGGAACTATTCCGAGATCCGTTTAAGTTTCGGTTATCGTTTGACTACCCCTGACAAAAATCTCAGCAGTGGTTCTCAATCTGTGCATCGTGACCCACTAGTGGTTTCCCGTGCGAGTTCTTACATACGTAAGTAAAATTATCGACTTAAGAAAACAACAACATGGTATTTCAAGAGCAGCGTTTCACAATCTCAAAACTTTATTGTACAAAAAGCGTTCTAAAGAAGAAACCAATGCTGCTGACAATGTCTTTCAGGTGATACGAGAACAACACAGCCGTAATATTGTAGTTCTTCAGTATGATCGTGTTGGACTTTGATCCTGGCCCTTCCACTACACTCAAAGTATAAAACATCACTGTTCAGTTATAGGAAAAAATATCTTTAAATGTTTTTTTCTAGGTCCTTGTGCAAGATAAAATAAAACTGTTCCTAAAACAAAATACTTCAAAGTTCAAAATTTGGTATAAAGTTCTTGCTGAAATATCGTCATATGTTTTATAAACCACAGATATTGTTCGTTGAATCCGTTGACAAAATATATGGCTTTGCAAAATACGAACTCACTGTCATTCAATCAATAAAATTATAGCTAAGACCCTAAACTTCTCTAAAGTCTGAAAAAACTCTTTAAATAACTTCATAATATAGTTTCAGCACAATATATAAATGCTCGTTCTTCTAAACAGCTGAAATAACTGACACTTGAAGTAAAATTTAACGTTTTATCTTCTTAATTCACAAATCCAAATATAACACAAAGTCTGATCTCTCTCCTAAGGACTCAACATAAAGACTGAAACTGTTTATCTGAACATACAATCATGCACAAATTATGACAATACATGTATTTTATTTATTTCATTGTGACGGTTGGCAACGGAGATCTTCAAACAGGATCTTCTCTGGATGTGCAGCTGTCGACCTGCGACGATCGGTGGCCAGCTATGTCATCTTTGGCTTCCGCAGAGAAGACACTGATCTCGTAGATTGCTCCGTTGTCACCGTACATGAAACATAGGAAATAACGCATATTTCTTTGAAAAAATCATAACACAAAAATTATTATATTAAAAATTATTAACAACATAAAAAACATTTTCACCTGCAAAACTGAGCTGATGTAAGGTAGTAGCGGAAATAATATTTCGTCCCACTACAATATTCGTTGATAATTACAGCATGGCAATGCTACGTCCTTTATACTTACGAAAAGTGTCATATGAGTAACCTTCCATTGATTTTTTTTTCTGTCCACGACATCGTACCATAGTTTGTTGGCTTTAGCGTGCATATGCGTGTTTATGGTGGTGCTTTGTTTTAATTAGTACTGTATTTCGTAGTCCAGTGGGCAGCGGGGTAGGTTGTGTCACAATGGGTCCGGGTTTGATTGCCGGTCGGATCGGGGATTATCTCTCGTCGAGGACTGGGTGTTGTGATGTTCTTATTGTCATCGACACACAACTCGCGCCAGTTGTGTCACCAGAAGACTTGTACCAGGCAGGCCGAACACGTCCCAACTGGGGACTAACGGCCAAAAATGACACACGGAATCATCATCATATTTCTGTTTTCTATATATTTCATTAAGGGCGCGTGGGCTGTGAGGGGATCGCCAATATCGATGGGAGAGGAAGAATAGCGGATGTTTATAAATATAGCTTTGAAGCAATTAAAGGGATCTATAACGACTTAGTTATGCGAGCCTGTATTAGCACCAACAACTAACAAGTTTGAACAGCATTGTAAAAGGTAACATTAACGCGAGGAGTAATCATTAAAACAAATCTCGTGTACTACTTAAAATTTCTACAATAATTTTCATTAGACAAATATACTGCTGGCCATTAAAATAGCTACAGCAAGTAAAAATGCAGATGATAAACGGGTATTCACTGGACAAATATACTAGAACTGACATGTGATTACATTTTCACTCAATTTGTGTGCATTGATCCTACGGAGTCAGTATCCAGAACAACCATCTCTGGCCGTACTAACGGCCTTGATACGCCTGGGCATTGAGTCCGACAGAGCTTGGATGGCGTGTACAGGTACACCTTCAATACGATACCACAGTTCATCATGGGTAGTGACTTGCGTACTGTGACGAGCCATTTGCTCTGCCACCATCCATATGTTTTCAGTTGGTGAGAGATCTGGAGAATGTGCTGGCCAGGGAAGCAATCGAAAATTTTCCGTTTCCAGAAAGTCCAGTATAGGACCTGCAACATGCGGTCGTACGTTATCCTGCTGAAATGTAGGGTTTCGCAAGTATCTAATGAAGGGTAGTGCCACGGGTCGTGAAACATCTGAAATGTAACGGCCATTGTTGAAAGTTCCGTCGATGCGAACAAGCGGTGACCGATTCGTGTAACCATATCATCACGCCGGGTGATGTGCCAGTTTGGCGATAAGTACACGCTTCCTATATGTGTTCACCGCGATGTCGCCAAACACGGATGCGGCCATCATGATGCTTTAAACATAACCTGGATTCATCCCATGAAGGCTTTCACGGCCGGCGTCTTCATCAGTAAACACTTCGGGGCTGAGTTGCCGCGGTCGATCTATAAAACTTCCTCTTCCTGACGTTTCGTTCTCGACTACGGAAAACATCTTCCGAGATTGAGTAGACGACTGGCTGCTGGGGGCTGAGGCCGCTCCTTATATAACATCGTAGAGGGCGCCACCTCACGTCACGTGACGTCGATGTGTGGCTATCGTCTGTTCTCTCGATTGCGGGCAATCGATTGTCACGTGATTGATGCAACGTCGATCGCCATATCTTGCCTAATTTTAATCCTTCTTCTTTACGATTTAAATTGTATTGATGTTTATGGATTTCAATTGCCTCCCTATACATACGTGTACAATAGTGTGACGTCCTCGCCAGCACACTTGTCTCACAATAAAAACACTAGTGGATGGGGCCAATAACATTTGTGAACCAGGCTACTTATAGGAAGAACTAAACCACTTGCGACAGGCCTTTGCGAAAAATGGTTATGCAAATAAAGAGATTAACCGGGTACTTCACCCAAGTAGTAAACTGCACAAAAACAGCAGACAGCAACAACCATCAGCTGTAAAAGTATTTCTTCCGTTCATTCATAACATCACGGATCGCATTGGAAAAGTACTGGCCAAGTTTCGGGTGGAGACTATTTTCAGACCTACTAAGAAAATTAGTGAATGCCTTCGATCAACAAAAGATGCTCGTCATCCCCTGGCCACACCAGGGGTATATAAAATTCCGTGTAGCTGTGGCAAAGTTTACATATGAACCACAAAAAGAAGCATTAATACACGTTTGACGGAGCATAAAAGAAATTGTCGCTTGCGACAGATCGACAAATCGGCAGTGGCGGAACATGTTTTCACGAATGAAGATCACGAAATAAAATTTGGTGAGGACGTCACACTATTATACACATATGTATATGGAGGCAATTGAAATCCACAAACATCAATAGAATTTTAATCGTAAATAAGAAGGATTAAAATTGGACAAGATATGGCGATCAACGTTGCATCAATCACGTGACAATCGATTGCCCGCAATCGAGAGAACAGGCGATAGCCAGAGATAGCCACACATCAACGTCACGTGACGTGATGTGGCGCCCTCTACGATGTTATATAAGGAGCGGCCTCAACCCCCAGCAGCCAGTCCTCCACTCAACCTCAGAAGATGTTCTCCGTAGTCGAGAACGAAACGTCAGGGAGAGGAAGTTTTATAGATCGACCACGGCAACTCAGCCCGGAAGTGTTTACTGACAATAACCTGGATTGATTCGAAAAAATGACTTTTCCCATTCGTGCACCCAGGTTCATCGTTGCGTACCCCATCGCAGGTACTCCTGCCTGTTATGCAGCGTCAAGGGTAACCGCAGCCATGGTCTCCGAGCTGATAGTCCATGCTGCTGCAAACGTCGTCGAACTGTTCCTGCAGATGGTTGTTGTCTTGCAAACGTCCCATTCTGTTGACTCTGGGATCGAGACATGGCTGCACGATCCTTTACTGCCATGTGTATAAGATGCATGTCATCTCGACTGCTAGTGACACGAGGCCGTTGGGATCCAGCACGGCTTTCCGTATTGCCCTCATGAACCCACCGCTTCTATATTCTGCTAACAGTCATTGGATCGCGACCAACGTGAGCAGCAATGTCGTGATACGATAAACCGCAATCGCGATATGCTACAATTCGAGCTTTATCAAAGTCGGAAACGTGATGGTACGCGTTTCTCCTGCTTACACGAGGCATCACAACAACGTTTTACCAGGCAACGCCGGTTAACTGATGTTTGTCTATGAGAAATCGGTTGGAAACTTTCCGCATGTCAACACGTGTAGGTGTCGCTACCGGCGCCAACATTGTGTGAATGTTTTGAAAAGCTAAACATTTGCATATCACAGCATCTCCTTCCTGTCGGTTAAATTTCGCGTCTGTAGCGTGTCATCTTCCTGTTGAAGTAATTTTAATGGCCAGGAGAGTATATGTTACAGCCAAAACCCGAAATCGGCCAGAGAGGAAACTGGTCGGCCAAGTGTCAAAGTGGCCAATATCGCTTTTAATTGACCGCCCAGTTCGAGAAGAATCGAATCGAAATACATGTAAATATGAGATACAAAAATGCAATTTATTTATCAGTTATAAAAATTATGCAATCAGTTTACTTTATGAACAGGTCTAATACAACCAGTATACACTTTCATGGCGTTTGGAATAACACAATATTTCTTATTTCTGTATTCGCAGAGATTTGTGGGGCATTTAGTACAGCAGTTTCGTCGATTGTATCCTTGGCCACTAGTCAGGCACTGTAAGAACGATACGGTTCGTAATGATTTGTCTTCTTTGGACACGGATTCCAGTTTGAGCAGTTTCTCGGGCACAACAGAGAACTGGTTTCTGGAATTAGTTGCTTAAGAACACCATGCTCCGTTCCCAGCTTGTAGAAAGTACCTTCGACATTCATCAAAACGCCAAGAACGCTTCTGGGATCTCCGCGACCTATGTCAACGTGTGGTATATGGATGCGAACATTGCTTCCAACTATTGCTGGTGGGGATTTTGCATATGAATTTTTAAGCAAATTGTGCTTGCAAATTTTCGTGAGCTCCAACCCTCTTCTTCCTAATTTCTTGTTTATTATAACGAAGTTTGCCAATTACGTTTCCTCCATATCCTCATCCACAAATTGTATGAACATGTTTGCCGCAGAATATACAATGAGTTGCACTACACTCTTCTTCGCAAACCACACACCATTTTCGGCTTGTTATTGTCAGGTAAGCGGTCTTGACTTATGATTTGATCTCCAAGGCGTCAATTTCATTGTTGGGAGTAGTCCCTACATTTATAGCGACATCCATTTCTCTTTCGACTTTCTCAAGGTCTTCATCTGTCACTATGTTATCAAGAACTTATTTAGGCAAACATTTCCTCGTTTGGGGACTGCCGAATTCCACGATGAAAAGGTTTGTCATGAACTGAATGAACCGAAGAGTCTGAGCGCAATGTGCTGAGTTATTTGTTTGCATCCATGTCATTTGCATATTCTGTACATCCTGGTTGGCCCGTTCGATAGAATCTTAGTTTTGGCTATGCGTGGGCTTTTCATGTTCAGGCCACACGTTATTCAGGTCATTTATAACGGGGTCTGGAAACTCTCTACCATTACCTGACTGTAGCATACTTGGAAGACCTATAGTGGTAAATATGCCCAGCAAGTGGTAAGCGACTTTCGTTCTTTTGCTTTTGAGTGGTCGCAATATTATAGATTTAGTTAAGTGATCTAAATAGTTGAATATGAACATGCACTCCCCGTCAGAGCTAGTTAGCATGCCTATCAGATCTACGTGGCATCTTGAATTAAAGTCGTTTAATATTAGAGGTCTGGAATAGAACTCATGCTTTGGATTAGATAATTTAGTCCGACAAGGTTTGAAAAAGCAAAGAAATCGTGCTGACATATTTGTACTTAAAGTGCAGTTGCTTTTCCATCTGTGAGTGATCTCCATATCCTATTTTCAAGTAAGTATCGTGCAGTATTCGAACAGTTCTTTCGTATGGGCATAGTGCAAAATAGCGCTGTTGTCTCCTGTTACTGGTTAAATAAGTTTTCTTTTCCGTCAACTTCAATAACGTCATACTTTCTTAGTCGACAATAGTCAACATTATATTTTATCTGCTTTGCTTTGGCTTGTTTAACGTCATCTATAAAAGAACAGTATCTAGACGTATCTCTGGTGATTATTGACTTTTCTTGCTGCAAAGTACGCAAAGTGTCCAGGAATCTACTTTTCGTATCAAATGTCGTATCCGCGTCTGCATGAATATAACCTTCATCGTGAATATTGTCATCGTGTGGCGTAGCCGTCGGTCTGCCTGCCTACGTCTTAGAAACAAATAATTAGTATCGGTATGTTTGATTACTGATTTACGGCAAAGTGGGGGCAAGAGTAATAATAATAATAATAATAATAATAATAGATATACGAAGAAGCTGCTCACGTAATTAACCGATGTTTAATTGCCTCATCTGAAAGATGCACTAATAACAGAAAACTGCCACAAAACGTAACGGAATTCGCATTTAATCCAATTTGTTACGAGGAAAAACAAGGCATAGGACGCAAAACCGCAGCCACCACGTGCACGGTATAGTGAGCACTGAGTGCGAGACACATGCCGTCTATCATACATTGTTGCCACATGACAGCACCCAGTGGTATTCAGACGCGGATTGCTTGACACATGTGCAGTCACATCACGTTCTGGCCAGGAACCTCCGACCAAGTCGCGAAGTGGCTGGCCAAAGTCGGATATATTTCAGTTCTTTCAAGTAATCGGACTTTGGCCAATCCACTCGGCCAAAGCGCGAAATGGGCGGCTAATTCACTATCTGGCCCCTCTTCGGGTTTTGGCTGTAAAATATATACAGTACCTCATTACTGCTCCAGAGAGGTCGAACACGAGGCTGCGGCCACAAGCCTCCTGATTCGTCGACAGCAGGTTCTCACGGGACACAGATTCGCAGCTGCTGTATGCAGCTGAGAACCACCTGCTGGCGCAGTCGGCTGCATGGTTTCTCACCCTGGCATCTAATGGCGGGAAACAGATTTATTGCATCACATCAAATGTAACGAGCTAATGAGGTATCGGCCGTTCCCACAGCATGCCACGGAAACTGACGTAGTATCAGCAGTGGACTTCAGGGGTGGATACGGCTTGCTGCACCCTGTCACTGTTCTTCTACGTTCTCTCAGTTCCCTCGAGTAACGTTCTGAAATCAAAGTGCTTAAATTGTATTTTTTTTTTAAAACAGTATCGATCGCAAATGAATTTTTATTGTTCTTAGGCAACCGGTTTCAGTCTACTTGTGAGACCATCTTCAGGCGTACTGCAATACAGGAACGTTACAAATATTAAGAAGGTTGTACAGAATACGATATTATGGCAATAAACAGTAATAAAATGTGAAACGTTATAGCCATGGTAGCCGATTATGGGCGGGTCGGGAACCGTTGGCCGTGCAAATCAATGCGGCATTACATTATTGAGAGTCAATCATGTACTTCGTTGTTGTTGTTGTCCAAGAGGCTACAGATATAACATAAAAACGGGGGATAAATATACAACATACAGATTATTACAATCGTTGTGACTGGTAACAATTTAGAGAAAATCGTTTTGAATAAAGATTAAAAACATTTGGTTTTATAAATTTTGTTAGCTAGTTGCCGCTGGGCAAATTGTTTAAAGTTTTTTCGCCGTCGGCTGCTGGCTGCTCGGTACTACTGTTTTTCTGGCTTCGTATCGACAGGTAGTCGTTTCCAACCTCAGCTCTTAATGCTACCAAAGAGGTTCCTCCACCCTTTGGTTACCAGTTGGGTTGGCAATGCCCAGTTAGTGCAGTTAGTGAGCCTCGGAAAGACGCGCGAGATTCAGCTCTCCACACCACCTCGGTTTTTACTGGGTTTCGCCGAGTTCCGTTGGTGGAAGGGACTGGGGTGCCCGATAGGACATTCGGTGGCTGCGCTTCGACCTGATAAGATGTTCTGACTTTCTTTCCGCCCTTGTTTGGTTTGTTAGACTTAAGATCTTAGGTTCATTTTTCGAGATAACTTTCTGAGATCATGTACAGAAATGTATTCAATTTTATTTCGGTGATTTAGCATAGGTGAATGCGGTGAATATGCAACTAATTCTGTTTGATAATGAATGGGAATCAGTAACCTGTGTGAGACTAGCTGGCGGTGTATGAATTCTGTTTAATTTATTTCTAGTTTTATGGGATGCAAATAATGTAGGGGAACATTTTTATCCTGTGTACTGCATGTGAAATATTTTCTTTTACTCCACATGGTGTGTTCTAGAACAAAGCCTTCAACTACCCCTGTGTTTGTTTCTAGGCTCTTCAGGCAAGAAATTATGCATGTATCTTTCTGATTTCCATTAGTACCTCCCGATCTCCTCTCCATTTTTAAATTGTTCTTTCGTTTCCAAACTTGTACTTTGCATTCAGCTCTCCCGGTAAATTCTCTTCTAGCCTTGTACGACCCCTTTATTAGCTTGTTTATGAAATACTACGTATTTCTAGGGGCTGCATGCCGTATTTCTTTTCTGAATTTTGAAGACTGGACTTCGTCCATCCGTGCAAAACCTTCCAAATCGCGTCTAACTGTTGTTCATTAGCTTCCTTATGGTATCCTACGCATTTGTAAGGGTTGCATGCCGTAGCTATTTTTCTTTATTTTTCAGAAATCGAATTTTTATATTTTTACTCCTTTTCGGAACAACGTGGCTTGAAACTCCGACTTCAAGGGTTTACAACTAGTCACTTGAGTTACCGCCATTTCTCACAGACCAGTGCCTTCGTATTGTGTATTCTTGCTTCGTAATCTGTGATTCCGTTGGTTTTGTTGAAATGAATGCGATCTTTAAGCCTTCAGTGGGATGCGAATATGTAATGTAGCATATACGTGCCATGTGTCTCAATAATTCTGCATGATCAAGGTTTGATTGAATGAAATTTAATCTGGCTATTATCGCGTACCATTTCAGGCAAAGAAGGACAGACCAGAGTGACATTCTTGTGTTGTGTTGTACATCCTGGTTAGCTGAATTCCGCCTACGATTGCGGCGCCTGCTTCTATTTCGTATCAGCACGCTGAGTTGGGTGAGTTTCGCTTGCTTCGCGCGTGTGTATGTGTGGCTCAATGCTTGTTGATTGTAAATTTCCCTTCCGACGATGTTCAGTTCAGATTACATTAAGTTATTTTAAATGTGGATGCATTTTTACTGTTTAACAAAATTGGAGCCCCTATTTGCTCATGTTTGAAGTGAAAAAATATTATCAGTGAAACTTTATCCTAATTATGAATATTATTTAACGAATATCTTGCCTTTTTTCTAATGTTGTTTTTCACCAGTGGTGACAACAAATTCAGATGCAAATTATCATATTTTTAATTCCGTTGCGCCATAAATGTTCTATTCTCTCAGCCACCTTCATGAAATCGTTCAGATCGCGGTGGCTTGTATATTAATGATTGTGTGTAATTCTCGACGTACGTTGGCCACCGTCTGTTTGTCTTCCTGCTGCTAAAGTAAATTGTGTGTCAGTTCTAAATTCTGCGCCAGGGTACAAGATTCTGTTGCAGGAAGTAATCAGTAGTTCACGCGAATCGTTTAGCTGGTTAAATGTTTAAAGTAGGCTATTAACTGGCTCCCTTCAGTTAGAGTTAGTTTTACAAACAACGGTGGTCTTTCAATTGACACATATAAATTCGGTATGGAGTCTAATGAGCCACCCGATTTTACATTTCACTTGTCTTTCGAATACACACACATACTTTTGAGTGACATTAATCTTGCTTAACAATTGAAGCGCCTGAAGATGCAACTGTAGGTGCGAAACCGGTTGTGCGGGCCTTCACGACTCCAATAAAATAACAGCTAAAGTGGACCAAGGACTTTCATTCAGACTCTTACAATTTTAACACCTAATTTTTAACTGTGTGAAAGTTTCTTAAATATGTGTAGTGAAGAAATATTGAAGTTCCTCAACAGAAGAAATACAATAAAATTGAAATTCTTTTCAGGTATTTGCCACGTCATGTTGATATATTTCTCCATTGATTCCGATCATTCGCTGAGAGAGGCTCCCGTAACGGATCCGAAACGTTGGAGAAATATATCATCATGTAACATGTGACTTCAGTACGCGCACTCGGTGGAGTAACATGCATACGTAGGCTTTCTATCAAAAAAATGTTCAAATGTTTGTAGAGTCTATGGGACTTAACTACGGGGTCATCAGTCCCTAAACTTACAAACTACTTATGAACTAACTAAGACTAAGGACGGCACAAATATCCATGCCTGAGGGGAGATTCGAACCCCCGACGGTAGTGGTCGTGCATACCGTGACTGGAGCGCCTCAGTCCCCCCTGTCACCGCTGCTTTCTTTAATTAAATCAGTTGGCATCCCGATTCCCGAGGACTTCAGTTTTATTCAATAATTAGTATAATAATTTTTAGCCTCAATCAAGAACTCCGACCTGCGTGCTATCATCTGCGTGTGGACGACATCTATAGAAGACGTCAGGTTGGTGAACTTTTAGAGTTTCTACTCTTCACACAGTGCAGTGGGGAGTTACTACAACCCTCGTGTACACTGTTATTGCGGTACAAACGCAAGCTGTTGTGCGTCATCCATGGCAACATGGAGGAGGAAAGGAAATGATATAAGACCAGTTAACATACCCCCTGTAGACTTTTTTCCCGTTGTAAAAGGTAGAAAGACGAATGTGAGCCTGTTCTTTGGGTTATTATCGTATTTTTTTATGGAAATACATAGGTTATGTGTTGCAAAAAACTATGTTAATATCATTTTGAATAAAACAATTCTGGGTATTAGGCCGCGTCATTTTTTAACACTTAGCAAATGAATTACCGACTTTTCGACCACTGTGCAGTGGTCATCTTCATGGCGGTCAACCCTCCAGCAGGCGCGTTAACATTCATGACGCCACTACTCGCGATGTATCTCCTGGATACGTGCAATGATTTTTGTGGTTGTGCCTTTGTTTACAGCTTCTTTTTATTTTGCTTCAGGTTTAAATAGCAGTTACCTTTATTGTTAGATACTTGACAAATACATAAGTGAACATTAGGCTCATTAAACTTTCAAATGAACAGAAATATTTAACATATTGTACTGGAGAAGTACATGAAATTCTTTTACAAAGTGACATCATTATAAATACAAATAAATTATTGAACTAATCAGAGCATGTTTCTTTGTATGGATTGCTCTCTAGAGAAAGCTATTGTTCACAAATTATGTTTGCGTACTTTTGCAAACAAAGATGTGTACCGCATTTTTGACATGCATAGGCTACTTGCTGGGGCAAGCCTTGTCTTCCTGTAACATGACTGGCATCTTTTTCTTTTCTTATTTCCTTAGTGCAAAGTTAGTTCAGCGTTTTCTTGCTCTTTTCCTTGAGGTTCGTACTTTACCAGCATCGACTTTGTCTTTGTATCATCTGGTAGAGTCATAATAAGAGCTCTTCTTTTGAGATTATCTTGCAGTAGAGTCAGAGCCCAAGTTTTGAGGTTATCACGCCTATTGGAGTATTCTTATTGCCCAAGAAAAGTAGTCTTGAGTTGATGCCTGCAATGTTTATTATTATTACAACTGAAAGCATTTTTACTTGTCTTTTTTACTCACAAAAATAATGATGTTCATCATTTTGTTGCACTTCATTATTTTCCTCTTCAACAAATTCATGATCTGTTTGTCTACAGATCTTGTTTCGAGTATATCTTCTCTTTCCGAATCAGTTTCTACAAGATCATCTTCAATTGATACATCATTGTCGAAAAGAAGGCGATGTACTTCTTCCAAATCCTTAGGATTTTCTAAATGATATCGTTTACTCATTTTGAAAGAGAGTGCATGTGCTTCATCTAGAAGGTAACAACGCAAATGCCAACTTGAGTACGCTCCAAACAACGCTACGGCTGCTGTCATTAGTGGCGACAATACGTTACGCGAGTAGGCGCGCTGTATCTGACAGGTACAGAAATTACACGTGCTTCCGTCTGAGTCATTTATGATCTTGGCACTATCGTGATAAGGCTGAAACTCCTGTGAAGCAATAACAAAGATATGATATAAGATGCCGTGGGCCAGCAAGCCTTTATCACTGTTCATTGCGGTAATATTAGAGAAACAGTAGGTCATATACAGGGTGTTTCACTGTGTTTGCCTCTGTAACTTATAAAATAATAGGCGAAGGGAAATTTTAACGCGGTAGGTAAACACAAGAAATGTTACACTTTTTGCGGACCTATGAACATTATTGTATCATTTTTCAAAGAGTTACAGCACAAAGATATAATTTTTTTAATGGATCAATAGTTTTATCTATCGTGCACGGCCGTATACCCGACAGTTGGAGCCACACAATCAACCGGGGCTCAATATACCACAGTTACTGACATCGGATGACGATGGCATACACGAACAACGAGTACGCTGACATGTTGCTGATGCTCGGCGAGTGCCGACACGATGCCTCTGCAGCAGCCACGGCGTATGCCGTGAGGTATTCTAGGCGAAGAGCCCCGACAGCCATTACGTTCTTACGTGCCTAACAACGACTTCGGGAAACAGGCAGCTTGGTAATGCGCCACAGTAACAGATGAAGACCTGCAACAAGTGAGGAGACGAAGGTGTTTGTTTTAGCTGCACTACACCACGATCCTCATGTCAGCTTACGAGCCGTTGCTGCAGTCGCTGGTGTCAGTCTCACATCTGTGTGGTGTATAGTACACGGCCACAAGTTTCACCCGTACCGCCTGTAACTGACCCAGGAGCTGCATGGGAACGATTTCCGTGCAATAGTGACATTCTGTGAGTGGGCCATGCGTAATTTCACGCTGGAGTCTTTATAAAGGTTTATGTTCTCTGATGAGTCCACGTTCACAAATTATGGTGCAGTGAATCGCCATAACATGCACTACTGGGCTGCAGACAATCTTCGGTGGGTACGACCTGTCGTCCGTCAACGTAGGTGGCCTATTAACGTGTGGTGTGGAATCCTTGGAGATGAAATCATCGGTCCACACTACTTCCCAGCTACACTGACAGGTGAATTATATCGCACTTTTATAGCCGACAGTTTGGGTGGTCTCCTTGAACATGTGTGTCTACACACGAGAGTCCATATGTGGATGCAGCACAATGGTCACCCAGCCCATTCTGCGCGTTCTGTTGTGGAAGAACTAAACAACAAGTTTGCAGGAAGATAGTTGTGGCGCCATGGCCTCATTCATGGCCCGCAAGGTCGCCCGATTTAACACCAGTAGATTTATTTTTGTGGGGATATCTACAGGATCGTGTTTATGTCACTGAGCCCACATCCCCAGATGATCTAAAACGGCGCATCGAGGACGCATGTCGCTCCGTCACACCGGCGATGTTACATCTCGTCCGCAGATCCTTTCGACGGCGCATTGCATTATGCATTGAGGAACATGGACACACATTTGAACATCTCATGTAAATCAACTTCCCACCGCCATAACATCCATCACCCACCACACAGCCATGTATTATATACAGCGTGTGGTATCTGCCCCTGAAACTTTGAAGGTTTGTAGCTCCCAAACTGTGATAGGAATGTAGTTTAAATTGATTTGGATGCAGGTGGTTGCAACGAGTCCAATGCACGATAGAAAAAACTATTGTTCCATTTACAAAATTATATCTTTATGCTGTAACAATGATACAATAAACTATGTTCATAGCTCCGCAGAAAGGGTAACATTTCTTGTGTTGATCTACCGCATTAAAATTTCACGTCACCTATTATTTTATAAGTTATAGAGGCAAACACACTTAGTGAAACACCTTGTATCTCACAAATACATACGCGACTGTTGAAGGGTTAATACCCAGAATAGTTTTAGTCAAAATGACACCGGCCGTGGAAGCCTACGAACTTATATGTTAATCTCTATATATAAAAGGAAGTGTCCCGATTGACTGACTGACTGATTGACTGACTGACTCATCATCGCCCAGCCCAAACCAGTAAAGATAGAAACTTGAAATTTGTGGAGAGTGTTGATCTTACTCTGTAGGCATCATTTAAGAAGCGATTTTGCGATATTCCGTCCGTAAGTAGGTGAAATAGGGGATGAAACGTTTTTTGATAATACGTTGCTATTTAGGCAATTTTGAAGCTAGAACTACAAATTTTCGGGTTTTAAAGACACGTGTTTCGGGATTTTTTGAAATTCGACAAATAACGAGGTAAAATAGGTGACGCAAAAAATTAGTTTTCAAAAATATGTTGCTGTTAACTCAAATTTTAAGCTACAACTACGAAACTTCGGATATGGCGTCTTGGTCAGAATTAAAAATCCATGATTTTTAGTGTTTTGGAAATTCAACAAGTAAGAGGGTTAAATAGAGGATCAAAAATTATTTTTGAAAATACGTTGCTATTGGTACAATTTTGAAGCTTGATCTACAAAAATTGATATTTGTATAGTTGGTTGGACGTTAAAAAATACGTGTTTCGGTATTTTTGGAAATTCAACCACCAACGGGGTTACATTGGAGAGGGGCTGTTTTTCGAAAATATGTTGCTATTGAGGCAATTTTGAAGTTAGAACTACATATTTCGAATTTGGATTCGGGATTCGAATTTAAAAGACGCGTGTTTCGGCATTTTTGGAAATTCGACCAATAACGGGATGAAATACGAGACATAAAAAATTGATTTACAAAAATATGGTGCTGTTAACTCAAATTTCAAGCTAAAACTACGAAACGTAAGATATGGATTCTTCATCAGAATTAAAAAGAGGCCGGCCGCGGTGGCCGAGGAGACTAAGGCGCTTCAGTCACGGTCTGCACGGCCACTACGGTCGGGGGTTCGAATCCCCCCCTCGGGCATGGATATTTGTGCCGTTCTAGTTCGTAAGTAGTTCATAAGTAGTTTGTAAGTTTAGGGACTGATGACCCCGTAGTTAAGTCCCATATACTATACAAACATTCGAACATTTGAATTTGATTAAAAAGAAACAATCGGTGCAGACCAACCAGCCTACGCATGCGAAGCAGCAGTGGTTCAGCTAGTGTCAGTATAAACGATGCTATTCATACGCATCATATAACGTATTCAGACATGTAGCTTGTCGGCCGCTCGGAGCGCTACTCTCGCAGTCTACTACAAAATTCAGTGGGAGTGTCGTGACTGTGTGTGTTGGACCGTGTCGGCAGTAAACAGGGGCGTAATTCGGCCCGGCAGACGGTGTCGCGCCGATCTGGGACGAGGGCGCCTTGTCGCGCGCGCACCGCGGCCGGTTCCAGCGCGTGCTGCGATGCCCGCCCCGTGCGTGCGCCGCCGCCCTCCGTCACCGCAACAAAACCCTCCCCTCCCCTCCCCTCCAGCCACCCCCCAGCACTGTTAATTACGCCGCCGTCCCGCCCTGTCCCGCCCTGTCCCGTGCTGCGCTGTGCTGTGGCCGCCGCAGTCTGTCGCGGTGATAGCGCCGCAGCTGCCGCACAGTGGCGCGGCTGCCCCTGCAGGCCGGCATGCCGCAGCACTCGATGAGCCGGACAACCGAATTACTCCCCAATTTGCATGCCCCATTCTTGTTTGTCTTCCACAACGTGCCAGTTTCGCTAGCGTTAGTCAGTGCTACTGCTGTGACACACCGACAGAGGAGTTATACAGGGGTGACTGCCCAAATTGAATCTCGAAGTTGTAAAGTAACAGTAAGGAGATATAAATATCAATTTAATACAAATAAACAATCCCTGAGACGGATTTTCGTCTCGAATATGTCAAAGACAATAATGATAAATCTGAAGCATAGAATTAAAATCTGTAATGCGGCCGGGAACCGAACCCGGACCTCCATGCTTACTAGGCAGACGTCTTACCGTTTTTTTTTTTTTTTTTTTTTTTTTTTTTTTTTGTTTTTTTTTTCGCCTTAGTCCCTCTTTTTTTTCGCCTTAACCACTTTTTTTTATTATTATTATTAAGGGAGTGGGGTGTGGGTTTTGGGATATATGCATTCTTTATTTTGTTTTATTATTTCAACTTCATCAAAATAAAACATCCTTTTCCTGGCAGACATAGAAAATTTGAATAAGGAAATAAAAGCTTCTGTATTATTTTCCACGCGCCTGTCACCCCCTTTAGGGTATTCTCTCTCTTGTTTTTTTTATATATATTTTTATTTGCGCTCTATACTAACTGATGTAGCGTGTCCGTGCACAACTAAAAACTAGAAACAGTAAAGTAAAGAAAACTCTTTGTGGGGAGTGAGTTTCCGGGCGGTCGACTCCAGTGCTTCTGCCGCCAGGCACGTCTTCTCGTTTTATTGTAAGAGGTAACCGTTTCATCATGTTCATCATATGCCTCTTCATCGTTATCATATCAGCTTCTCATACCCGGGACATTCCAGCTCCTTGGAGGATCTCGTAACGCACTCCCCAGAAAATTAGAAAAATATTGTTGATACTTCGGGTTCCGAATCAGCGCCATATGTTGTTCTTGTAAATGATTCCAGAAGTCCGGCACATGCTTCGCGCCGTCGCGATGCAAATAATACACCGCCTGGGCTCGAATCCACGTCACCGCGTTCGTTTTGGTTCGTGGGTAATACGTTCTATCTGGAAAAAGGAAAATCTTTGGGTCAATATTTTGCTGTCCGACGCGCAGTAGAAAGCCAATCATCTGCGTCACCAGCCGCCATACTTCCGCAGAGGGCCCGCACATGAGACGGTGAGCATCGTCGTCTAGAACCTGGCATACTTGGCATAACGGAGTGTTCACCATATTGATGGCGTGCAGGCGGGATCCAGTAACTTGTTTACCGTTAACCAACATGTACCATGTCGTTCTTGTTTCCGTGTCAAGTGTGGCATGATGAATTGTCCGCCATACCACCGGCCAGTGGATTGTGGGGTGCCGTGCTTCCACAGGGTTGGCGGGGCGCCTGCTCGTAAGTATCCGGTAGATGTCGCGCGCTGTCGGAGATCTATTTATTGGGAGTTCTGTCATAATATAGCTATATTCAAGGAAAAACTCTCTGATATGGTGAAACGGTGAAGAAATGTTCTGCACCATCACCGGCGCTTGCCGAGAAGCTGGCGCCAGTTCGTCTACCAAGATTCCTGACAGACACTTGTGCTGTCGTCTCCATGTTTTCAATGTCGCGCTAATATATAGCGCCACCGATCGATCGTGAACGTGATCAAGCCCGAGGCCACCTCTACGAGTTGGTAATGTCAGAGCCTCATACCGGATCTTGAATAGGGCTCCCGTGCTGACAAAGTATCTAAACGCTGCCAGTATGCTTCGGGCGATCATCTTTGGCATCGGTAGAATCTGTGCATAATGTGGAATGCGCGACGCCAAGTATGTATTTATATAAATGACGCGTTGAATCATATTTAATGTCCTTAGTGCGTTCGCTTTGACACCATTTCGTATGGTTATGAGCAACCTCTTGAAGTTGAGCGCGACCGATCGTCGTACATCATTCGTGAAGACGATTCCCAAATACTTGATCCTGTCCCGTAACGGGAATGGGGCTACGCAGTCGGCAGGTAGTGCTGTACCTATATTCAAGGCGACGGACTTGGCCACATTCATACGGCTACCCGTAGCGGCACCGTATCGACTGATCCAGTCCAAAGCCGCGTTAACGTCGTTGCCGTTTCTCACCACCAATATAAGTTCGTCGGCATATGCTTTGCAACGAAATGTGTAACCACGCATCGTAATTCCTGTCAGGCGTTGGCGGAGGCCACTGAGAAGTGGTTCAAGAGCCATGGCGTATATGATCGTGGACAAAGGACATCCTTGTCGAATCGATCGCTGGATAGTTAAGGGCCCAACCAATCGTCCGTTGACAAGCACGTTAGAAGGAGCCCCATGTAGTAGTCGCATCACTATAGTTATGAAGGGCGGCGGGAAATTCATTTGCGTCATCAGTTCCTTAATGTAGGTGTGGCTGACTCTGTCGAAAGCACGATCGAAGTCTATAGATATCAGAGCTCCACGTAGACGACATGCTTTCGCCAGTGCGATCGAATCGCGGTATTCACTAAGCGCCGTCTGGATGTTGTTGTCACTGCCGAGGGATGTCTGGTCTGATGACACCACGCGATGCAGAACTTCTTTAATTCGTGTCGCCATCAGTCGAGTGAAAATCTTGAAATCACAGTTAAGTAGTGTTAGGGGGCGATATTCTCCGATTCTTGTGCTGCGTGATGTTTTAGGTATTGGGATGATGACGCCCTCTACAAATGCTGGCGGAAGTGGCTCTTCAGGAGACATGAGTTCGCGACAAATTTCCGTCCAATAGGGAGCAATCAAGTGTTGGAAAGTCCGATAAAATTCCAAAGGTATTCCGTCAGGCCCTGGCGACTTATTGAGTGCGCCCTTGCCTATGGCATCGATCACTTCGTCCTCAGTAATGTCCTCCAGCAGTATCGCTTGCGCCTCTTGATCTAGAGTCCCGAATAGCGTGTTAGTGACTTCATGGAGGGCCTCCCGCTCTAGTTCTTCTGCGGTGTATAATCGGGTATAATAATCAGCGAAGGCACGTGCTATGTCATTTTGTGACGTGAGATGGGAGCTATCATCAGTGTCAACGGTATGTATTAGTCCCTGCGACGTCGCTTACGTTCCTGAATAATATGGTGCATCGATGGATGTTCACCCGCAACACGATCCATTGTCCTCGCACGGACCGCTGCACCTTCCAGATGAGAGCGCATAAGAGCGACGATTTTAGCCTTAGCTCGTTGAACCATCATTTGTCGTTCCGGTGAAGGGGCCTGATATGTGCATTCTCTTAGTATAGTGAAATAAAAGTTTAAAGTTTGCCATTTCCACCGTGATTGTTCGCGCCCCAACGCAATGAATGCACGCCGTATCGCCGGTTTTGTGCATTCTAACCACCATCTTAATGTCGTAGGGTAAGTCCGTCGTCGCCTTACGCAATTATTCCAAACTTCTTCAATAGCTTGATGACACTCCGGAGCTTGAAGATGGGCCACGTTCATCTTCCATATTCCATGGCCTCGCCACACTTGTTGCCTTTGGAGGCCGATCGTGGAGATATAAACCGAGTGGTCAGTGAATGCCGCTGGCCATAGCTCTGCGTCATGGATGTCACGTTGGAGGCAGCGCGTAACGTAGACACGATCTAAGCGGCTGCCGGAATGGCTGGTTACGTAAGTGTACCCGGTTCGATCTCCATGTACATATTCCCACGTATCTACCATCCGAAGTTCCTGTGTTAAAGTTCTCAATTCTGGACATGGATTATAGTGTGGGAACTGGTCCTTCGGCGACAGCACACAATTGAAATCGCCGCCAAGGATGCATTCAGCGTGTCGCCCTAGAAAGAGCGGAGCTATTTCTTCGGCAAAGAAGTGGGATCGTTCTCTTCGTTTGTCCGTGCCGGACGGTGCGTAGATGTTGATAAAGCGCACTCCAAGTACTGTTATAGCCATTCCTCGTGCCGATGGTAAGTATATGACATCCTCCGCTACAAGACCTTCCTTTAGGAGCATCGCTACGCCGCTACCAGTGTCTGAAGCTGGTGACATGAAGATGTTGTAGCCATAGAAAGACGGGAAGTCGTCGACGTATACTTCTTGTAATAGAGCGATGTCTATGTCTGCCGCGCGCAGCATATCCTTTAGGAGAGTAGTCTTGATTTGCGACCTTATATTATTGGTGTTGATGGATGCTATGCGGTAAGCTTGTTGCTGTCCTACTCGTTGTTGTGCGTGCATAGTAAGCGTGCATTGTTATTGCTGGCGCGTTCTCCTTCCGTGGTGCCATTGAAGCGGCAAACTTTAGTTATGACGGGACTCCGTGGGCGGTGTCATCGCAACCGCGGTGCTCGCGGTTAGCGGAGCCTGGATTTCATCGACGTCGTCGAGTTCACTTGTCCAAGAGGGGCCCTGTGTCCGGAACTTTGCAGCCACAGCCGCTGGCACCGTATTTTCGTTTATCGTGCGAAGTTTTGGGACTTCTTGCGGGACGTCAGAGATGGTCTCACTGGTGTGTCCTGGGTCCTCAAGTTCAGCGTTGTGATGTTGTTCGTCGTCAGAGGCTCCAGTACTCTCCATCGTGGCGTCCTCGTCATCTGCCCGGTCTGTACGTAGAAAACTATCATCTGATGGTGTGCGACGTCGTTTCCTCCGTCGTTTGGGGGATCTCTGCTTGCGTTGTCGTACATCCGTATCCGCATCCTGTGCAGAGGCTTGGTCGTCCGGTGCGTTGGGCACAAAAGCGGCCGTGGGTGGCACCAGCCGATCGACGTCCATAGACGCCTCCGTTGTAGCCACTTTAGTCTGTTGTGGTTGGTCCGGAGCGGGTTCCACGACCGTCATCTTGGCAGCGTTGTCATCATCTTGTGTCACCTCTACTGTGGAATCATCCACCACTTGATACTCAGTATCGTGCGACGGAACATCTTGTCGAGTAACGGCAGAGTAGGTAAGAGGCATAGAAACGGTCGTGGGTGGTGGTGCAGTTTCGCCCGCCGGAACTTGTGTGATCCTCCTTTGGATGCATTGCGAACGTAGATGGCCCTCCCTGCCGCAGCCAGAACAGGTCTTTGGCTGACCGTCGTATATAATTATGGCTCTGCAACCTCCGATAGTGAGGTAAGACGGAACGTGCTTTGTAAGGTCAATCCGTACTTGTCGCACCCCATTCAGCACGGGGTATTTCGTAAATGTGGTCCACTTTTCGTGAACATGGCTGATAACACGTCCATACGGTTGTAAGGCATTGACCACTACATGTTCCGGAACCTCTAAGGGCAGCTCAAAGATTCTTATAGTGCGGATTCCTGCGTGGTCGATCGAAACTGCTCCAACATTGCCATCGGCATGTTTAAATTTTAGTCCATCCGCATGGTCACGTACAAGTTTGTCACATACTGTGTCGTTGCTCAATTTCAGATATACCACACTGCTCGTGATAGAGAAATGAATTCCAATCACATACTCGGGATCGATTTTTAGCTCTTCCTCTATGAAACGTTCGATTTCAAATGCTTTGGGTCGTGCGTATGCAGGCGTGAAAGTGATCTTGATAGTTGCCTTCCTGTATGAGTGTTCCATTGCGTGTCAATAAGTAGTCACTCGCGAGAAACACAAACGGTAAACAGCCGCGCGCGCGCCCGAGACTCCGCGGCGGGACGTAAACACGTCCACCTCACCGCACCGCTGCCTGAAGCAGACTGCCGTTAGACCTCCACACCAATAACAATTAAGGCGCCTCAGAATAGTCCACATACGATTTCCCCTCCACGTCACAAACAGCTTCTGTGTTCCAAAGATCATTGTCACTACAGCCAAGGCTCTCCGTGCAGCGGAATAGCACCTCGGCAATTATCTTCGGAACACAGAAGCTGAATTAAAGTTTTTGACGTGGATGGGGAAATCGTACTTAGACTATTCCGAGCAGCCTTAATCGTTTGTGGTATGGTGGTCTAACAGTGAGATGTCTGCCTAGTAAGCATGGAGGTCCGTCTCCGATTCCCGGTCGCATCAAAAATTCTAATTCTTTGCTTCACATTTATCATAATTGTCTTGACGTCTTCGAGACGAAAATCCGTTTTAGGGATTGTTTATTTGTATTAAATTGATATTTATATCACCTTAACAGGATTGCTCAATATGTCCATTGCCGAGGTGCTATTCCGCTGCATGGAGAGCCTTGGTAATAGTGGGCAATTATGTTTAGAACACAGAAGCTGAATTAAAGTTTGTGACGTGGAGGGAAATCGTACTTAGACTTCCGAGGCGCCTTCATCGTAGTGGTGTGGTGGTCTAACGGTAAGACGTCTGCCTAGTGAGCATGGAGGTCAGGGTTCAATTCGCGGCCGCATCACAAATTTAATGCTATGCTTCAGATTTATCGTTATTGTCTTTAACAGTAAGAAATTGTTTTAAGAGCCTATAGCATTTCCTTTATCATAATCAAAACTGCTTCTATTAAAATATGTTCTGAAGGCGACTGCAAAAGTTTAAAAGATGTGAAATAGCTCCTAAGCTCATCTCTCAGCTTAAAAATAAAACATTTGGCCCACTTCAGGTTACGGTAGTAACACTAAAAGTGGGCCTTTGCGCTCGCCTTTTGACAGCTCGAAATTTAAATGAAAATAACGGCTCAACCATTCATCTGACACGGAAACTGAAGACATAAATTTGCAGAGGAGAAATTTCTCTACATCTTTGCTTTGTTTCTCTTTTTTTCATATATCGCATAGTTTCACAGATATTTGCAAAACTAACGGGGATTTTGCGGTGTCTGTCTGTCCGTAACGTGTTCCTACGTTTTAAGTCGAACCGTTGAACCAATCCTCACCAAATTTCACAGACATAATTGTAGGCCGACAGAGACCAGAACCTCCCTTTCTCAAATTTCTCGGACACAAAATACGTTAGTAATATTTAAAAAAGCCGTTTGTAACGTAATTGTAATTGCAATCGAACTGTTCATCTGACATAAAAATTGAATAATCTAAATTGTTGAGGATAAAATTCTCTAAACCTTCTCTCTCTTATATTTTTTCTTATCTTGCCTCGTTGCAGAGATATTTGCAAAAATAACGGCGATTTTACGATGTCTGTCGGTCTGTAACGTGTTCCCACTTTTTAGGTCGAACCGTTCAATCGTTCGGCACCAAATTTTACAGACATAATTGTTGGCAGTCAGAGACCAGAACCTGGCTTTTTTCAAATATTTTGGACAAAAACTGCGTTAGTAACGCCAAAAAAACCGTTTTTAATGTAAATTTAATTATTAATAAACCGTTCAATTTAAACGAAAATTAAATAACCTAATTTGTAGAGGAGAAAATTCTCTACAAACGTGCTCTCTCACGTTTCTTTCGTATCTCGTATCATTTGTGAGGTATTTGCAAATATACAGCGATTTGACACCGTCCATTGATTTTACGAAAACCAGCAGTTCGCAGATGTCACGTGATATTCCACGCTTAAAAATCTGGCATGCGCCATCTTGCGTTGCGTATTTTATTATTTCCTTATTATAATTTAAACGTTGTCATTTCAAGGCAACGGAGCACAGAAGAATTAACAAAAAAACACGTCGTTCTTCGTACGATGATAATCTAGTGTCTAAAAATGCCATATTAGCATCAGTTAACAACAGCCATCAATAGAATTTTGAAAGCCGGCCGCGGCAGCCGAGGGGACTGTGGTGCTCCAGTCACGGTCTGCACGGCCATTACGGTCGGGGGTTCGAATCCTCCCTCGGGCATGGATATTTGTGCCGTCCTTAGTATTAGCGCGTTCATAAGTAGTTTGTAAGTTTAGGGACTGATGACCCCGTAGTTAAGTCCCGTAAGCTATACAAACATTTGAACATTTTGAACTTCTATGTGGATGAGAGACAGGATTGACAGGATTGTTTTTGACAACGTTATTGCACTGAAGCCGACAACGAAATTCCCGTACAACGCACGCTAAGGAAGGGCACATCTATCGTAAATCTCTTATACTCGCCACGTAGGATTCACGCACGTGGTCGATAGATGATAACGGATCTGAAGTGAAGAAATGAACGTAACACCATGATACTGGGCGAATCATCAAATACTTGCACTGCAAATATTGCGAAAATGGAAAGTGCTATTGATGCCTTTTTGTTGATAGGATGGATTTGTAGCGAGGGGCTCGTATTGTTAGCCAATAAACAGTGTTTTTATAGTACATAGAAAGAGGTTTTTTACGGCAGACATTCAATTATTTTAATATAACAATAACAATTGACGTTAAAATAGAATATGGTAAATTTCAATGCCAATTGTGTTCTTCTGTAGGATTCTAGTGCTATTCGTTTACGAGATACCGTATTGTGAAACGTTTACGTACGTCCTATTCACATGAGCTCCCAAAACCGAATTCCGCGTTTAGTTGGTCATTCTGGAAATCCTCTTTTATAAAATGGTTTTCCATTTCCTAAAACGATGTTCGTGCACATGTAAACGCAATCATTTTTGAAACGTGCTTGTCTTGTCAGGTTGCGTCTTTCATCACATATTTTTTCTGCTATGGAGTGAAGTGCCACCAGGAGTGGCCGTGCGTGTCAAGGCGCCTTACTGGGGTGTGCGCGGCCGTTCATTGCCGCAGTTGCTATGTATGACTTTTCATATTTTCTTACATGCTGCTCGTGTGGTCCTTGAGTAAAATGCGACTTGCTAGTCGGTTATTTTGTGATATAGCAAGCAGTAAGTTATGAGTGGATGACGACATTTACCAGTGCATAAAAGGTCGACATACTCACTGTGTATGGATGGTATAATAAGAAAGCAGTTCGTTCTTTTATGGTCTATGCCATAACGTATCCAATTAGATATCACCCATCTCGGAAATTATTTACCACCCCCTGCAACAATGTACGTGAATATGGTAGTGTAACACGTACACATAGTAATAGAAGGAAACAAGTGACGGCAGAAGTTGAGGAAATTAATTTTTGGGTGTCTGTTCCAGGTTATTAGCACGTTAGTTCCCGCGTAATCGCACGAGGAAGTGATATGATCCAGGAAAGGGTCCTACACATTCTCCGCCAACATCGGTTCCAACCGTATATATTCCTTTATCAAGAACTGCATAGAAACTTGTATGAGGATCGTATTACCTTCTGTAGATGGGCACTGCGACAGGATGCTTCCGATGTATCTCATTTAGTGATGAAGCCACATTTAACTTCCATAGCCATATAAACCCTCGAAACATAGTTATTATTCCGTTTGACAATCCCATTTGGCTTCGTAAGGTGGATGATTAGTCGCTGTGGGGTGGAAATGTGTGGTGTGGTTAACCATCAGGTGATAGGCCCATTCTTCATAGACGGTACAATGAACGCGAATTAGTATCGAAACCACCTAACAGACCAGTTGCCACGGTTGTTGGAAGACGTTAAAGACTATGAGCAACCTGTGGTACCAACACCACGGCTGTCCAACCCCTAGTGCACAGCATATCTTCACAAATTGTTTCTGAATTGTTGGAGTGGACGCAGAGGCCCGTTGTGTGAGGAAATTTGAAAATTTTTTTCTACAAAGACATCTAACTAAACCCGATGATATGCAACGACGTATTGCTGCAAACTGCTCGGACATCTCCGCTGAAATGCTAATATGTGTTCAGCAGTCTTTCCATACCAGACTGAAAGTGTTTATTGCCAATGTCGGTCGCCAACTTTGAACAGAATCTGTGATGATGAGTTGTCTGTATACTGGTAGGAATCAACATCAATAGTATATAGATTCGTGTTGTTCTTTAGTGAGGTATTGTAAAGGAGTTGATATGGAATCTTTTCAAGACACGATATCTCGTAATATCCACTGGCATTATAAATTTTATATTATAACATTATGATTTTAGTTTTTTAGTGGCAATAGGTATAGCTGAATTTAAAGAATGTGTATGTTTGTACAATACTTTCAATGTATTATTAATATCAGTTTGTTGGCTAACAATACGATCCTCTGACTACCAAACCATCCTTTGAAAGCAGCATATCAATTACGCTTTCCATTTACGGAATATTTGCAGATCAATTTTAATTGATGCAGTCACAACATTAAACATATTAATTGGTGATTATAAAAAGAGCTCAAAACGTTTCCGTTCGAAGGCCATACAGTCCCGAATCGGCAGCTGAAACAGCCAAGGAACTTTCACGTATGTGCAAGGGGTTACCTCCGTCAGGCCCTAATGCAGTCCGATAATCCACTTTGGACGCATTTGGTAATTAACGTTAGCAGAGTTCACGCTAGTGCATTAACGCCACGCACATCAGAAAGACATGAATGCTAAGCTAATCCCCTCCCTACATGTCGGAGCATATATACCCGCAACAAAGACGCGCTACGCTACATTTACGCTTCAAGAATAACAATAGAAAGTCTTTTATCGTCGCTAATAACAACACCATTCCAATGCAGTGGCATAAACCAAATACTCATTTCAAACACACACATAAACAGATGTGACACAGGAAGCTTTTGATTAATATTTTTGAGCCATCATCAACGTGACCAAGTTTACAAAACCTTGCCCTTTAGACAGCCACTTTAAATACAAGGCACATCCACAAACTAAGTCCCCTGCGTTTTTTCGAAACGAAGACAATATAGTTACATGAAAATATTGGTTTCCAACAGATACTGCTGAGGTTCAGCTAACTTTCGAAATAATCACTAGAAGAATTCAGACAATTGGTATATCGTGGGATCAGCTTTCGCATTCCTGTGTCGTATAAGTCTACCTTCTATGAATGGAATGAACGAGCGTGTGGCAGTACTCTTCAGCTCTTTGCCGTTTGGAACACGCTGGCTAGAAGATAGGAATTTGAGGTGCAATAATAGATATAAGTCCTTGGAAGGAAGATCAGGGTCATATGCTGGATGATCAAACAGCTGCCATACGAACTTTCCCTATTCGAGAATGGAATGGGAGATAAATAGTACAATGGTGTTTCGATGAACCCTCTGCCAGGCACTGAAATGTGATTTGCAGAGTATCCCATGTAGATGTAGATGTCGATGAGTCGAGCTGTACGAGAATTTTCACGGAAAAGCACAGCACGCTCAGTCACATTCCACGCTTCTTGCGGCGCACCGCAGTCACCGCTTTGTTTGCAGTAAGAACTGAAGACGTCGGTCACTATACTCAGTTCATCGAAACGAGAGACGTATTGTAAACACACAGAGGCTCGTGACCAGGGATGGACAAAACGGTACGCTCGCTCAATTTCGCTGCATCCGTTTCAGGTGTAAGGACGTTATGTGTGTTGTTATATAGCAGTGATAATAGGTGTTGACTGTCAACTTCAGCCGCCCGCGGTGGCCGAGGGGACTGAGGCGCTTCAGTCACGGTCTGCACGGCCACTACGGTCGGGGGTTCGAATCCCCCCTTGAGCATCAATATTTGTGTCGTCCTAGTTCGTAAGTAGTTTGTAAGTTTAGGGACTGATGACCCCGTAGTTAAGTCCCATAAGATTTACAAACATTTGAACATTTGTCAACTTCATCTTAAAGGGCCAGTTGCTGAATAGTAACGTAAGCATTAATGTTTACAATAACATTTAGCATTCATAGGCTGTTGTTGTTGTTGTGGTCTTCAGTCCGGAGACTGGTTTGATGCATCTCTCCACAATACCCTATCCTGAGCAAGCCTCTTCGCGTCTCTTTTTCTCTCTCATTGTATATCACATGAGAATAACCTCATTATGTCATCCTTCTATTTGACCTTCTATTTGAGTCCACCCAAGAAGTGATCAAAGAAGAATTCTTTAGAGAAAAACATGGTTCCTAGTGTGTATAAAACGCAGCTTTTGTGTCCAGAACAGTCAGTTATGAAAATAGTCAATAGAAAGCCACACACACTTTGAAGCCTCTAAGGAGGGGGAAAGGAAAAAGGAAATACGACAGTAGCATTCAGAACGTCTTGCTGACTTTGACTGAAATACGATACGAAGAAAAGTTTTTCATAAGAAATTTCCAACACTTGACAAAGTGCTTGCTCTGGTAAGCAACGATGCTTATTTGCGAAATATTCGGAGGAAATCACTTTTTATAAACTATTAAAAGAAATGAATTTTAAATATTTGCTTCCAATAGCAGTGCTACATAACAAAACACACAACAGCCTTACACCTGAAACGGGTGCAGAAAAACTGAGCAAGCGACCCTGTTCTTTCCACCCCTGGTCACACGCCTCAGTGTGTTTATAGTACGTCTCTCGTTTCGGTGAACGGAGTGTAGATGATCGATTCAAAGGCGAAAGACTTTGCTTTTCATAATATATATAAATGACTTCGTAGATTACATCGAAAGTACAATGAAGCTTTTGCGGATGATCCTATATTTCAGAATTTTTTCAGTCTGTCTGATTATCGGACCCCCTACCAAGTAACAATATTCTTTTGACCCCCTTACAAATAAAAATATTCTGGCGTAACAGAAGTATGATATCTAATAGCAAACAAATCTAATCTTTTTTCTTTTGCTTCAGGTTTTTTTGTTTTACGATTTTTATATGGATTTTTCCGAATGCTACATATTATTTATTATGTGATTTCCGAAAGAAAAATGTTTTGTGTAACGAGTGTTTCGCATTTAAGGCTAGAATCAGAAGCTAATTATGCCCATTAAGAAATTCCCCATTGTATAGACAATTGGTATTGATGATTTTTTTTCGAAATTTTCTGAATTTTTTACTGTTTTTGTACCTATCGATTGGTTTATGAAAGGCTTTCATACCTATCCATCATTAGCACACTGTATTATACAAAAACTGTGATCTATTCAAGAAACTCCGTAATCTTAACGTTAGATATAGCTGAGTTGGGAATACGTTTTTGTACTGTCGAATTCCCAGTTATTTTATGATGCGGCGACCCCCGCTCCCCTCGCCCCTCGAACAAGACTTTGGTAGACCCCTTGGGGTCACGACCAAGAGGTAGAAAAACGCTGCTGCAGTTTATCGAAATGTCCCAACACTGAGAAACGGTAGCTAAATGCAGGGCAATCGACAGAATTTCGACGCTTGGTGTAAAGAATTGCAATTGAGCTTCAACATTAAAAAGTGTAAAGTGCTCCATTTACATAGAAATAGAGGTACTTCACTATATTACTCAGTAGCAGGAGAAACACTGGAAGTAGTCACTTTTATAAAATATCTGGGAGTAGATGGAAGGGACAATTTGAAATGGAACGACCATAAAGAAAAGGGAGATGCCAGACTGAGAGGGTAGTCCTTGAACAGTAGGTAACGAAATTCTCGTTCGGCCAGCGCTTGAGTTTTGCCCATCTGTGTGGCATCCGTACGAGTTGGGGTTGATAGAATACATAGAGGAGACCCAACGGAGAGCAGCATGCTTAGTTACGGGCTGAAAGCTCCGAGAGCGTACATCTCATGAATAGTCAATCAGTATATCGCTTCCTCCCACGTATATCTGTCGAAACGACCACAAAAATAAGATCAGATTAATTCGGGTGCACACGGAGGCATACAGACAGCAATTTTCCCCCCGGAAACTAGAATAGGAGGAAGCGACAGTGAAACGCGAAGCACCCTCTGCCACGCACCGTGAGAGCTTGCGGACTATGAACGTAGATGTTTGCTCCGTTGTTCAAGTTCTTGATGGTTGGTATGTTTTACATAGAACAACTTCTTATTTTTCTTGAATTAACGCATTAACATATATGTCGAAACCAAGTAAACTAATAATTTTCATAAACGTCACTTTTATTAGTCTCATAATTGATGAATACAAGAAAATAATTTTTACGAAAATAATAGTTCTTTACTGAAGGTTGTTTCACTGCGAAACTACTCGGACCTACGGTCTTGAACTATCTATTGTTGCACACCAGCTATGTAGCGGAAGTATAGCGATTGCTGTAGAAACATTGCGGTGGGTCGACAGAACGGGGAAGGGGAACTGCAGCTACTTTGCGTCATACTTAATGGGTCAAGCTGACAGTAATGGACGCACACGCGCTGGACTGAATAGCAAGGATCAGCAGAAGTTAAATGGAACCGTACGAGCCTGCATTATCACGTCACTTCGTTATGTGGGGAAACAAAGCCTAAGTCTAAAGCAGCAAGGCGTATCCGGAGCCTTCTGGAACCACCAGCTAATCTGTTAAGTGAACACGGCAAGATGTAAAACGTCGACACATTCATGTCACAGGGCCGATGCGGTCATGAAAGAGCACGTAGGGGAAATATCAGCTGCTCCACACACACACTATACAGGGTGTTACCAAAAGGTACGGCCAAACTTTCAGGAAACATTCCTCACACACAAAGATTGAAAATATGTTATTTGGACATGTGTCTGGAAACGCTTAATTTCCATTTTAGAGCTCATTTTAGAACGGATGAGGCTTCATTCCAACGTGATCAAATTGTAAATTTTTACAATCAACATGTGTGGGCTGACTAGAATCCGCACGCAATTGTACAATTCGTCATCAACACAGATTGTCTGTGAACGTTTGGGCAGGAATTGTAGGTGATGTCTTGATTGGGCCTCATGTTCTTCCACCTACGCTCAATGGAGCAGGTTATCATGATTTCATACGGGAGACTCTACCTGTGCTGCTAGAACATGTGCCTTTACAAGTACGACACAACATGTGGTTCATGCACGATGGAGCTAAAAAAATGTTCAAATGTTTGTAGAGTCTATGGGACTTAACTACGGGGTCATCAGTCCCTAAACTTACAAACTACTTATGAACTAGCTACAATTAAGAACGGCACAAACATCCCCCGACCGTAGTGGCCGTGCAGACCGTGACTGAAGCGCCTCAGTCCCCTCGGCCACCGCGGCCGGCCACGATGGAGCTCCTGGCCATTTCAGTCGACGTGTTCGTACTCTTCTCAACAACAGATTAGGTGACCGATGGATTGGTAGAGGCGGACCAATTCCATGTCCTCCACGCTCTCCTGACCTCAACCCTCTTGAATTTCATTTATGGGGGGATTTGACAACTCTTGTCTACACAACCCCAGTACCAAATGTAGAGACTCTTCGTGCTCGTATTGTAGACGGCTGTGATACAATACGCCATTCTCCAGGTCTGCATCAGCGCATCAGGAATTCCATGCGACGGAGGGTGGATGCATGTATCCTCGCTAACGGAGGACATTTTGAACATTTCCGGTAACAAAGTGAAGTCACACTAGTACATTCTGTTGCCGTGTACTCTAACATGGAAATTAAGCGTTTCCGGACACATGGCCACATAACATATTTTCTTTCTTTGTGTGTGAGGAATGTTTACTGAATGTTTGGCCGTACCTTTTTGTAACACCCTGTAAATACTCGAGCACCTGAGTCCATAGTCAGTCGGTCAGATGAATCGATGGCTTACCCTTCGTAGCAGTCGATTCCCTGACATGTTCTAACGTCGGTACAAGCCTGTTATAGAACTCCAGCACTCTTCTACACCAGCGGAAAACGGGCGAGATGTCGACTCCTGCGTAGCTCAGAGTTCGAACCTTGCGCTACAACCAACTACGGACGCAGAGGAAGGATCTAGGAGGACTTCCATGTCCTGCACACCGGAACTCCAGAGATCCTAGAGAAGACGCCTAGCTGCCAGTAGGCCAGGAGTCAGCGCACATCACGACCACACGACAGCCGTCAACGCGGTCCAGTATGAAGATGATGCGGGACAGCAATTAGGGTGGGGACCGAGAACCACTAGTCCAGACGGGTGAATCTTTCATTCGCACGTACCGCCGCACGCCAAGCTAGTGCGGACGTAGCCGCACTGTCAGCGCACAGTACGGCAGGAGGCTGCTGACGCGATCGACCCGGTGGCCTGAGTACGCAGCAATGTGTACCACTTCAGAATAAATGTTTTACCGAATATTATTCTTTCATTACGCCAACGGTGGCACCTTTACCGCCCCTACATCTTCTTTCAGGGCATACCGTGGCGTTTAGGAGTCTGACCTCCTGACAACGAACCCTCCAACACCACCTGAGTGCGCGCCCACCAATGGGTGCGCCAGCAACCGCTAGACCCCCTGCAATATGAATGTATTTTTAAAGCAAAATTTCGGACTTTCCCCAGGCACAATCCCTCATTACACCGTTACAATGCCATTTTGTTCAGTGAGGTTCACCTTTTCTGCTCAGTGTACAGAACGACGAGTCGTCATTGTATTAGCATGTGTTGAGACTTGGTTTACCTCAGTTCTTGAAGCAACGTACTTTTGGCTTAGTTTGCATTTCTATTGTTGCACCTTCTTGACGGTGGAGCAGTTGTTGTGCCTATAAGACTATGAACCACCGCAATCCGCAATTACCCCATCGCTTTTTTCTTGGAACAACACAAATGAATTGATAATCGAGACATCCAGCATATGCCAAAAACATGCATGCCACCTTATTTTGCACTTCCTATTAATCTCATATAGAGATTTTAACATGTCTCCTTTTTTGACGTAGCCCACATTCATATTGTTGAAGTATGGGAGATGAAATCTCAATTACTGACACATCTTGTTTTAGAAAAACTGCCTGCTGTGCATTATCGAAATGAGACAGAAATAAAATTCACTGTCTGCCCTCCCATATCAACGCAGGCATACCTTCTTCTGTGCACCTGTAGTTGTATTCTCCACGCTGAAAATGTTTTTCAGGTTTCTTTTCTTTTGGGAAAGTCTTTTGACCTTGTTTCACTGTCTCACAAGCCTAAACACAATGATCTTGAAGATTTCTCATTAATCTAACAGAAATGAAAACAACTCTCAAAGTAAATCTTATGGTTTTTTTGTATTACTCCACTTCCCATTGATCCAATTGTTTGAATATTTACCAGTATGGCTAGATGTCTCTGCTTTGCACTAGCATCGGTGATTTGACGTGAGAGCCACTGGTCTTTCCGAACGTAATTATAATGAAATGGTGGTTTCAAGTAGAAACAACAGGTACTCTGAGAGTTAACAGATATGTTTTCCCAAGGCAAACTGAATGCATTTCGACGCTGCCTCCTAGGGGCTCACACTTCTTTCGTGAGTACGTGCGGTCGAGCACGGGTCCCCGAGATGGTACAGTCTTTCTTCCTTCTGTCCTCGCTGGACTGCGTCACAGAGTAACATAAGAAACCTTCCCTACACGATCAAAATGTTCAAATGTTTGTTAAGCTTATGGGAGTTGACTACGGGGTCATCAGTCCCTAAACTTACAAACTACTTATGAACTACTTACGAACTAGGACGACACAAATATCCATGCCCGAGGGGGGATTCGAACCCCCGACCGCAGTGGCCATGCTGACCGTGACTGGAGCGCCTCAATCACCTCGGCCACCGCGGCCGGCTTCCCCACACGACTGTCCTACACTCCTCTCGTACTTCCGTAAAATGCCAGCAGATGTCAGACGGTTCCCCGGCTTAGTACCGGTAGACGACACTAGAGGCGCTTCTGAGGGTGCCTCTCGCACAGCAGAGGATGGCGTGTAGGGGAGGCTGAGGGGAGAGCTCGTGCCGCCTGCCATGAGGCCACAGCTGTGTTCGGCATGGCCGAGTTTGAGGGGAGGTGGTGGTGGGGGCAGCCGCTAGCTGCCGCCTGCTCTGGCCAGTTTTAAAGGGCTGCTTCTGACCTCAGCGGCATCATGGGACATCTTACAGAACTGATCCTACACCACCGCCCCGCACCCCTGCGCGTGTGACCGGGCCTTTACGAGGTGAGTTAGTTTCCCTTCCCCTCTTTTCCTGTCCTCACTCCTTCCCCTCCACACCGGGATATTCATGACCCTAGTTCCCTGAAAACGCCAACAATAACAACAACAACTGATGACCTAGACAGTTTGGAGCCCCTGTCACAACCAACCCAAGACTTTGGCGTGTTCAAGGGCAAAATCCATTGGCGGCAGACGCCACCTGGAGGCTAGGTAATGACCTGACGGTGGTTTCAACGTCATTCGACAGCACACAGCGTCATCACACAGCTGACAGAGCGCCGTATCTGTGCACAGTTTAGAGCTGATGAGTTTGGAAAATAAAGTTTCCTATTGGAATTTCAGCGATCTTGTATATGTTTGAGAATGAAAATAACAGTCGTGATCGCAAAATGATTTTCTACAATTTATTTTATACTAGGGTGACCAGTTTCGATCTACTCTGAGACCATCATCAAAGTGATTGGTCTCACCGTTTTGCGAACGTGACTTTAATTTTCATTCTGAAATGTTTAGATCCATTAACCTCAGTGTGGTATGAACGTGTGTAGCAAACATGTACCATTCCGCAGAGACGCACTCATGTTTCCTACAGCCGACTGAAATAGGTTGTAGGGACTCAAATTGTGGCGCTCCGTAAGGCGAGATGGTCCTTTTTGAGAATTTTCACTCAAGTCAATTGAGCGACGATGCCGACTGCTGTGGCCACATAAGAATTCTCACATCCGCAGACGATTTTCTGCTCGTCCACGCAGCATAGACGTCCGCCAAAATCACCATTGTTTAAGGGCAACAGTGGAAGATTGTAGAGCGTTCAGATCATATTTAAGTGAATTTATGAGCGTATAAATGTCGACACGTTTTCCAACCTCATCCTAACAGTGGAACCAAAGGCACGGGCACCTCGAACCGGTCTTCCACTCACGCCAGAGCAACAACAATCACTGTTGTTGTCTGACTGTCTCTTTGAAAATTTAATGGCCAGCCGTAGTCTTCAGTAAAGTCACCAGATAGTGCGTCTTTGGAAGTGACGGCCGTTATCACGCTGTCTCGTAGAGTGCATTCGTTTCCAAGCTACAATCGCCTCATCCCAGGTCTTGTGAACTGCGCAGTACGAAGTTCGGACTTGTGTCCAGACGAGTACACAGTGTCCCCGTCGGAGGTTTGACTCCTCTCTCAGGCATGGGTGTGTGTTGCCCTAAAGTTAGTTTAAGCAGTTTGCAAAACTAGGGACTGATGACCACTGTAATTTGATCCCTTAGCTTTATAAACATTGGTACATTTTGAGTAAACATTTACACTACTGGCCATTAAAATTGCTACACCAAGAAGATGACGTGCTACAGACGCTAAATTTAACGCATAGGAAGAAGATGCTGTGATGTGCAAATAATTAGCTTTTCAGAGCGTTCAGAAAAAGTTTGCGCCGGTGGCAAAATCTGCAACGTGCAGACATGAGGAAAGTTTCCAACCGATTTCTCATAGGCAAAGAGAAATTGACAGGTGTTGCCTGGTAAACGCTGTTGTGATGCCTCATGTAAGGAAGAGAAATACGTACCATCACGTTTCCGACTTTGATAAAGGTCGTATTGTAGCGTATCGCGATTGCGGTTTATCGTATCGCGATATTGCTGCTCGCGTTGATCGCGATCAAATGACTGCTAGCAGAATATGGAATCGGTGGGTTCAGAAGGGCATTACGGAACGCCGTGCTGTATCCAAATGGCATCGTATCACTACCAATCAAGATGGCAGGCATGTCATCCGCATGGCTGTAACGGACGGTGCAGCCACGTCTTGATCCCTGAGTCAACAGATGGGGAAGTTTGCAAGAAAACAACCATCTGCACGAACAGTTTGACGAAGTTTCCACCAGAATGGACTATCATCTCGTGGACCATGGCTGCGGTTACCCTTGACGCTGCATCGCAGACAGGAGAGCCTGCGATGGTGTACGCAACACGGCCGCGGTGGCCAACACCTGAAGTAGGGCCGGCCGCGGTGGCCGAAAGGACTGAGGCGCTCCAGTCACGGTCTGCACGGCCACTACGGTCGGGGGTTCGAATCCCCCCTCGGGCATGGATATTTGTGCCGTCCTTAGTCTTAGTTAGTTCGTAAGTAGTTTGTACGTTTAGGGACTGATAACCCCGTAGTTAAGTCTCATAGACTATACAAACATTTGAACATTTTTTTATATAAACATTTGATTTGGTGTACACAACGACGAACCTGGATGCACGAATGGCATATCGTCATTTTTTCGGACGAATCTAGGTTCTATTTACAGCATCATGATGGTCGCATCCGTGTTTTGCGCCTTCGCGGTGAACGCACATTGGGAGCGTGTATTCATCATCGCCATAGTGGCGTATCACCCGGCGTGGGGGTCACCTCTTGTTCGCATAGACGGCACTTTGAACAGTGGCCGTTACGTCTCAGATGTGTAACGAACTGTCCCTGCACCCTTTATTCGATCCCTGCGAAACCCTACATTTCAGCAGGATAATGCACGACCACATGCTGCAGGTCCTGGGCGGGCATTTCTGGATACGGAAAATGTTCGACTGCTGGCGTGGGCAGCACATTCTCCAGATCTCTCACCAATTGAAAACGTCTAGTCAATGGTGGCCGAGCAACTGGCTCGTCACAATACGCCAGTCATTACTCTTGATGAACTGCTTAAACTTATATTTTTCATTCAGTTTACTTGTTTTTCATAGCAAACTACCAGTCAGATGTTTCCGATCATTGAGAAACGTATAAATTAATAAACTAAAGTAGAAGGAAAAGGCAGGCGAAACGCACCGGCCATATATTGGCGCGAATTAGTGGGCCGGCAGACCGAGGAGTATCGCACCGTATCCTCACGACGATTACGGCCGTCATCACGGGAAGAACGGCTGTCCGCTGAGATTGGTCGTACAGTAGCAGTCACTCATGTAGAAGTGCATTTTAACCTTGTACAAGTGACAAAACGCGTTACAGTGAAATGTAGAAAAAATTTAAATAAAAAATAAAAAAACGCTTTGTTCTTTGAGCAATTTTTTCCCGTCCTGCCGTAAATAAAAGAAGTTGTGGCTCACTTATGCACTACACTATTCCCACATTAAATATACATCACCTTTTAATCTCGGTCGTTCAGCGATCTCGTAGATTTCGTAGCTCGCTTGCTATTAAACCACCAAGAAAATATTAAGACGTCATGTTTTTACAAGACATGGAAACTACTTATGTGACACTTTTCATATTAAACACATTTATTTTTCATTCTAGATAAAGCACATAAACAGAAGTAATGCATCTTTAAGACTGCTTGTTATTGACTCATGATTGCTTTAATACTCGTTCACAATTAACTGAGTTCGCGCCAATTCGCGCGTATTAATACACATTATACTTTCTAGAACATTCTAGAACACGTAAATAGTTAAATACATTTTTATGAAATGTGTAAATGTGGTACAAAATTATATTAAAAGCAAAATCAATAATGTGAATATAAGTATTTACGGTTACAGCAGTACACAAGTTTGTTTATAATTTTTATATGTCCGAATTTACAATGAAAAAATTAACATCAAGTTAAGCAAATTATGACATGATGCTTAATACTATTCAATATGTGTCTGAAATTGTTAGTGGCTAAATTTGTGTCAAAATTACATAGTTACGTAATATGGGTATTACGACCGTTACTAAAGTTTTTATAAATACTTTGCACAGTCTTTTGTCGTATTATGTTTTATGAATAATTTTCTAATTACACATGAAAGAAAAGGTTTACTTTGAATGGGTATCGTACCCTCCATTTATTCAAACAAACGGGATTTTCTAGGGTATATACATTACAAAGTGACATCCATCAGATAATTAGTTTTATCACAGAAGTTCCTCGATATTTAAACTTACAGCCTCATCATCAGGAATCAACGATCTGCGTGCAGTCTTCTGTGCTGGGGGCGCAACTTGTGAAGACAACAGATTGAAGAACATATTCTTATTTAGAGACTGTGCAATAGGATAAAATATTATCTGGTTCTTTATGGAGTTCCCGAACGGTTTCGTTTCAATTTATTACGGAAGTATGTTATATTACTGATTTTTTTCTGAAATTTACCATTGAAGTATAACTGTATGTAATGTTGGTAAAATTACATTGTGTTTGTTTGATGTGTTTTCTAGATTTTACATCAAGGAAACGCGAATGACGTCTCCAGGAGAGAGCTCATAGATATATTTTAACTGCATAGGCGTCGATCAAGATAATTCCAGTATGCCAAAGAAAAAAATCGAAAAGGTAATATTAATGATTATTGTTCGGTGAAAGATTAAGATCGCCCAATGATTTATTGGTTCCTAAGATGGTTTGTAGTTAGTTGCTTGTGAGTTACCCATCTGACTGCTTTGAGAGGCAGAATAACGTGTTGATGGTTGCGTAAGTCTAGATCCGTCACGGAACTAGAAGGAATTTACCAGAGTGGATAGGTTTCTGTGGATAGTAGTCACGGAAGTATTACTGATAATAGTGTGACCTGACGGGAGGTAATTGAAGTTAATGGTGAGTGGCAGCATTAAGTAACTCATCTACCGAGGTTTTGTTTGTGGTGTGGTTGGTAGCCCGAGTGGAGTTGACGACGTAATTTGAATAAAGCGTCTTATTGCGTTTTTTTTAATTATTATTATAAATCCTGCGGGAGTTCATTGAGCCACGCGTTTTTCATGAGCTTTATTGGTATGATTTGATGGCTCTGGCTGCAAATTGTGTGCACTTGGGTTCCGCGAGTTACACAAAATAAAATAGACCAACTTATCTACCGATACTTAAGTGAAAATTTTAACAGTGACGGATAGAATGTTAATACTTTAGGGCCTGAAACCAATAAAACTATTTGGAGATCTCGCAAGTAACCATCTACCAGCTTAGAGTGACTTAGGTTCGGTGGGAAAAGTTATCATTATTACTATAGAGCCAACACCTGAAGTAGGGCCGGCCGCGGTGGCCGAGAGGACTGAGGCGCTCCAGTCACGGTCTGCACGGCCACTGCGGTCGGGGGTTCGAATCCCCCCTCGGGCATGGATATTTGTGCCGTCCGTAGTGTTAGCTAGTTCATAAGTAGTTTGTAAGTTTAGGGACTGATGACCCCGTAGTTAAGTCCCATAAGCTATACAAATATTCGAACATTCCTGAAGTAGGCTCCAAGCTTGCTTTCAGATTAATTAAATGTTAATACAGAGCTGTATTGTGAAGTTAAGTACTTTGATTTTTTACATATAATATGAATAGACAATTTTACAGATATTTGTTTTGTAATCGTTGTTTATAGATAGCATTTACGTAGGTGACTAAATTTTACTTATGACGTCGCCCGCGTATGCGTTGTAGTGGCAACGTATTGAATTTACGTTATACTGGTGTACAAGCCGAAGGTGCATATTCATCCTGAACGGTATTTAACTTACTCTAGAACCTTATTAGGAATTTTTGTGAAGCTATTCATAGTCAGATGCGTTACATATGTTACGTTAATACCGTATAATGTAACACTTAACGATCTTTTCTAACGCGATAGGCAACCAAAGGGCTAAAAATAATATTTCAGAATCTTTAACTGCGTTAGACTAGACGGGGCGTTACAACTGTGCATTTAACTCACGGTGGTGAAAGCAACAACGGTGCCCCGCGAGTATCGAACTTTCTTTAAAACCGAATTCAGTTACTCTACACGTATGGCAACATGGTGGAGATCGTGGAAAGAAAATAAAATGCGGGACAGACTTTCAAACTACTCCCTCTACTTAATAGTATTACTCTCTTCCAGCTGCAGAAGGATGGACTCATTTTTGTTTCCGTCATTGTATGAGTCAGAGACTCCATCCAAGTTCCTCTACTCAAGTGTTTTTCAACCAGTGGGTCGCGACCACCAGGGGGGGGGGGGGATGAAGTCTTACTTAGGGGGTTCGCGGTTCGAAATACGAAGGAATAGCAGTATGGCCGACAAAGTATGTATCGTTATGTTCGTGTGCAACGGTTGAATGTCACACCAAAGTGAAAAGATTTCTTCAAAGCATACTATAAAGACTGTTACGTATATATGTGGTACTTATTTGTGGTAATGAATACCGTATTACTTTCAACCTATGGAACGATTCAAATTCGCTAACGTTTGCAGTGAGAAGGAGTTCCACGATGTCTGTAACTAGAGCGGCGAGACGCTGAGTTCTGTACAGACTATTCCAGTGCCTTTCAAACTTTCCCTCATGTCGATACCTTTTTATAGCTTACAGTTTTGCGCGACACCCTTTCACCAATATAAATAAATATGGTAGAATTTAGATGGTTCTAACCGGGGGAGGGGGTGGGGGACGTAAAGAAAGTATCGCTTAAATGTAGTTTGTAAACGAAACTGAAATCCTCGTACGCATTGACATGTTTAATGTTGATCCTGACTGCAGCAATTACGTACACTCATCGCAAGAAATGAAACATTAGAAACTACGGAGATGTACAAGAGAGTAACACCGCAGACAACAATGCCTAACTCACACAGTAGTACTTGCTTCTTCTACATGCGACCCAATTTCCGAAATACGAAAAATGAATTTCGGAAACCGTTTTTCGTTGTCGTGTGTACATGCCAGGGAAAGATACGGTTTGCTGGATCGATTGAAAACGTCATCTGCTGGAAATTAGCAGCACAGTGGCTGTTCCCTTTCAGTTCAATATTATCACATGATATAGAGATTATATAAAGATGATGTATTTATGACAAGTGATGAAGTTCTATTTAAGTTCTATTGTTAGGTTCTTGCTTCACCACGACCTCGAAAGTACCGACATATTGAGAAAAAATGGATAAATATTTGTGACAAGTAAGAATATGAATGTCATTTCTGGTTCCAGACTGTTATATACAGAAAACTGAGAGAACAAAATATTAAAGCATACCAGGGTTCGAACCAACGATCACTGCATTTAAAATACTACTCTCCATTAATCACACGGCCATACACCATACTAAACATCGGTACTGAATAGCTTTAGTCTGTGGACAGTTGTGACTGATTTTACAATATGTGACAGCTTTCACAGCCACTGTGTTATTGATTGACATTTAATTGTAAGAAACGCTACCGAGGGTTACGCGGTTTTGATAAATCAGTTAAAAATCGCCCACGTGCAGCTTTTTGTGAATGAAAGCAGACTACAGTGAAGGTTCCTTCAAGCAGCTGCCAGTTCCAGCAAACTGCGGATGGGAAGAGCTGTTATCAAGTATCAGCACAGCTCTGCGCATGAGCAGTTTGCTGTAATCTGGCAACTGGCAGCTGCTTGAACGAATCCTGAGTGTCCACTGCTGCTGAAGTAGAGCTGCCGCCTTGCGGCTGAGCACGCAATTAATGTGCCCCGATCATTCCTTTAACACATGATCTGTGGTGCACTGAAAAAGAGAAGGATGATTAGCTGTAGGCGAGTCATCAGGGTAGCATGAAGAGAAGAATATTTTATGAGGTTTTTTTTTTTTTTTTTAGTCTAAATTTGTTAGTTTCGCGACACTCTTGATACAACTATGCGACACCCCAGGATGTCGCGGCACCCAGTTTGGAAAGCTCTGGACTATTCACTACATGCGATGAGCGGGCGAGGACCACCCTTAACTTCTGGGTGGAAACGATGGCGCGGTGCCAATCTCTTGTGCAGTACTGACAACTTGCGTTTCGTTGAGTACTTAACAATCGTTTCTTGTTGGCACCGGATGCCAAAAAATCACTTACAGGTACAGATAAAGTAGACAAACAAGTTAATAATCGAAAACGTAAGTTTTTTTAATTAGTATTTTCTACATTTTTATTTTACTCCGCAAATAACAATTATGCTAACTGAGACATTGTGTTTGCTGCTGGTTAACTCTTTTTAGTTTCATTTGGAAGAAATGTAGCAGTTTATTAGCTTCCTTCGAACGTGTACTTCAGAGTTAATGTATTGTTCAAATTGCGAGGTCATCAGTCCCTAAACTTGCAAACTACTTATGAACTAGCTTATACTAAAGAAGGCACACACATTCATGCCTGAGGGGGATTCGAACCCTCGACGGGAACGGCCTCGCGCATCGCAGCATAGCCTCATGCGCTCGGCCGCTCCGACGAAGCGTGTCACACTCCCATGTGACAGTACTTCGCTGTAGATATATTGGTCATGACAGTAAAACCAACTTTATATAGAACTCAGAGAGTCTACTTTGGCCCACTTTAGGTTACGGTAGTAACACTAAAAGTGGGCCTTTGCGATCGTCTTTTGACAGCTCGAAATTTAAATGAAAATAACGGCTTAACAATTCATCTGACACAAAAATTGAATAACCGAATTTGTAGAGAAGAAAATTCTCTACAATTTTGCTCTCTCGTTTTTTTTCATATCTCGTAGCGTTTCAAAGATATTTGCAAAAATAACGGCGATTTTGGGATGTATGTCTGTTTGTCCGTCTGTCTGTCTATCGGGAACGTGTTTCCTGTTTTTAAGACGAACGGTTCAACCGAACACCACCAGAGACCAGAACCTCCCTTTTTCAAATTTTTAGGACAAAAAATATGGTAGTAAAACAAAAAAAGCCGTTGGTAATATAATTGTAATTGCAAACGAACCGTTCATCTGACACGAATATTGAATAAACGAATTTTTAGAGGAGAAAGCATGTATGTTTCTGGAATAATTAAATAAATTTAACTGACACAGAACTATTAAAAGTAAAATGACTGGAAGAAATACAGAAATCATTTAATAAAACTAAAATTCCTGGTTGCTGACTTCAGTGTTTCCCTACCACAGGTACCTCAGCTAATCAAACTTTAAAAATCTACTAGATATTAGCCGGAATATGGGAGATGTTTGCGTTAATGCATACGTAACTGCACAATGTTTATTATTTTGCATAGATTTACTTTTTCAGATAAATGAATATTCATATTTCATATGAAGGTAATATTTGTAGAACAGGTGAAGTTGAATAACGTTCCAGTCCTTATAATAATAATAAATAAAAAAAAGTATTTCAGGTGCGCACACTTCTTATTGAAAGTCAAAAGCATTAAGGATCTAGAGTCCTCTCTCGGTAGCAGTGGAATTGATAGACATCTGCACTGAATACTCTTTAAATCACATTTAACTGCCTGACAGAGGGTTCACCGGACCTCTTTTATACTATTTATCTCCCATTCCATTCTCGAATAGCGCGCGGTAAGAAAGAACATCTGAATCTCTCTGTTCGAGCTCTGACTTCACGTATTTATTCAGACGATCTTTTCTACTGATGTAAGTGGGAGGCAACAATATATTTTCGCATTCAGAGGAGAATGTTGACGATTGTAGTTTCGCAAGTAGCCAATGTCGCAGCGATAAACGCCTTTGTTCTAATGATTCCCATCCCAGATCCTGCATCATTTCCGTGACACTGTCTCCCCTGTATCAGGACAATACAAAACAAGCTGCCCTTCTTTCGAGCCTTTAGATGTCCTCCGACAAAACCACCTGATGAGTATCGCACACTGGGCAGCAAGACCAGATAAAACAGGAGAAATCTCACTGTATTATTGATGCTGTCCTTTTTCTAGCTAAGCAAGGAAGTCCTTTTAGGGGAACAAAAGAAGATGGTGATTTTGGTGATCCACATAGCGGCATAAAATTGATCTCTTATCATACTATAGTGTCCCCTTCGTCTGCGTATTTAACGCCACAAAAAAGACCAGATTAGCTATTTTTACAAAAATATAGAAGATGAGTTTCGTGACTTGATTGCTGACAAAATAAAACAAGATATAATTAAAGATATTTTAGCTGCTAAATAATTTTCACTGATGTTTGACTGCACTCCAGATATCAGCCACAATGCGCAGATGACAAAAGTAATTCGATATGTCAAGTCGAATAACTCAGAGGTTGTGGAAAGTTTTACTGACTTTCTTACAGTTACAGACAAAACATGAGAAGGCCTTACTCAAGAGATACTTAAAAAATTGGAACAACAATGTCAAGTCGAATAACTCAGAGGTTGTGGAAAGTTTTACTGACTTTTTTATAGTTACAGATAAAACAGGAGAAGGCCTTACTCAAGAGATATTTAAAAAATTGGAACAACAAGGGTTGAACATTACGTACTGCAGGGGGCAGTCTTATGACAATGAGGCAAACAGGGCTGGAAAGTACAAAGGGGTCCAGTCAAGAATACTTCAGAAGAATGAACTGGCCTATTTCGTACCATGTGCTGCTCACTCTTTTATTTAGTGGGAGCAAATTCAGCAGTGCAATTAGCAAGACTGGTGATCTGCAAGAGTAGATGCGGTTGAAGCTATTTACAAGCATTTTCATAAAGTTTTGAAGGCCCTGGAAGAAACTGAAACTTATAAATTGTCAACACCAGAAACAAAATCAGAAACAAGATCTATTTTAAAAAATATTAGAAAACTCAAATTCATTACTTTAACTTGTTTCTGGTATGCAATATTAAAATAAATTGCTCATGTTAATCAGTTTCTGCGAAGGTAATACTTTACAATTGATAAAGCTTTTCGAAACATTCAAGGAGTTTTGGGCTTTCTCAAAACTTCCCGGGATTCTTGTACCTCTGAAGGTATTTCTGAGGCCAAAGTGCTAGCAGAAGATAATGAGGTATCAACGGTATTCTCCGAAAAAAGGATTCGAAGAAAGAAGAAATTGGCCCATGAGCTTTGTGAGAATGACGTATCCAACATTCACAGAAAAAATTAGGAATAATTGACAGAGCTTAGTAGCAGGTTTACCGTACTTGAGAAAATTGGTGCAAAAATTAGAATTCTGTGTGGTGTGCAAATTCGAGAAATGGAAGTGGAGGAATTGAAGGCCAAAGCAGCGGAACTGGCAGAAGATCTTAGCGAGGAAGAACTTGAAAGTTTCAGATAACATGCGCTGACAGTAGACAGAGCCTTGCAAGATACCACTGCATCATCTACATTAATTTATAAAAATAAATTTGTAGAGGGGTATCCCAACCTTACTACATTCTAGTTTCTGTCTCGTCTGGAGAAAGAAGTTTCAGAAAGCTGAAACTAATTAAATACACTTGAGGAGCACGACTGCTTAAGAAATCTGAGTAAAATACCCATAGAGCAGAAACGAGCTGCTCCTCTAAACTATGATGATATCAAAAACAGTTTTGCAGCAAAAAAAAGCTCGTAAAGCGAAATTTTGTATTGATTTTTGTACGATGAGTAATCTTGTACTATTTTTGTATGTATTAAAATTGTTCTGTTTTCCTTTGATATTAATGTAGTCAATAAAATAAGTTCATGTTGTGGGATTGTGACATTTATTTAGAAATATGTAACCCAATTAGCGTCAAAAGTCGATTCTAACAGGGGGGGGGGGGGGTGAAAGAAGGGGCGGCAAATTCCCCCCTTCACAAATGTCCTAGATCCGGCCGGTCTACAAATGCCATATTAACATCAGTTAACAACGGCCATCAATAGTGTGAGGTTAATGAATTCCTGTTATTATTTATAGCCGTAGCGCAGTGAGCAAGTGCTGGACTGTGACGCAAAGGTCAATGGTTCGAAACCCGCCACTAACTATTTTTTTTTTCCCTGGAGGCACTCTTATTAATTAATTTATTATTATTTTGGTCCAAAATATTTGCAAAACTTCTAAAACTACAAATCTAAAGTCAGTGCGATTTTTTCCTATTCTGATTCGCTTCGCCACTACCACTTGCACTAGAGATGGACGGCTACCCAGTTTCTCCATTTTGCGAGGAGCAAAGACTCAATAATCACATCTCTACTCGCTGACGTGCTCAGACAACTGATGGAAGCGAACAAAAATAGGCAACGCATATTCTCACAATATCTCGCCCCCACACTTTCGCACTGGGCATACCTTCGACAGTGCCCTTGACTTTTTGATCAATATAGTATCAACAGAAGGAAAAGTCGTTAACATTGTTCTATTAAGATTCTGGGGGCTCACCACAACTATTACCGTATATACTCCAGTAATCCGCGCATATTTTTTTCCGAATTTATGATCGAAAAACTGGGGTGTGCGGATTACTCCGATGTAGGTTGGTATTACTCCATCTGCAACAACAAAACACACTAGACGCGTATTACTCCGCTTTAAAAAACAGATCCCTTTAGACCGGTATTACACGATAATATTTTCTATCAAATTTTTGATAAAAAATATTATCAAATATTCGTAATATTTCTTAGACATAAATCTTTATCGTGGTGTTGAAAAGGAGTTTCTGGTCGTCATATTTCAAGATAGCTGAAAATAAATTTTTGTTTGTGTGCTGTCTTAGCCACTATCAAAACTGCGTATAATTTACTTTTAGGGTGCGCGGATTACTCGAGTATATACGGTACTCTTAGAACGGGGTCGCATATTAAGGAAGGTTGAAAAACACTGCTATACTGAAAATGTTACGCTTATCCAGCGTATCACCCCGCTAAATATTTCGCACTTGTTTCTGAAACACCCAACATACCGGAAGAAGAGACAACTGTAGTAGTTACGTTGAAGTTACTTCGGTCATTAAATTTTCTCTAAGTTTTCTGACGTGTGGAAGCTGGACTCGGGGCAGGAAATGCCGAGTAAAATTTTACATTACCTGAATTTAGCTTAAAGTGAGGGCGACGGCGACGGCGACGAGGAAATGGCTGCGCTGCTCGCATCCTGCGGCTGGTCGCCAGCGGCTCATTTCCTCCGCGTCCGGCCTGAGGTACTTCCTACCAACCCCCAACCCCCACCCCACCAACCCCTACCAACTCCTGCCATCGACCTCACCCCAGCCCCAGCTACGACGCTTCCAGACGCCGACTGCTGCTAATGGAATTTCTGGCGTCAGTCACTGGATATCCTGCATAAGAAAATTTGAACCGTGCACAAAACAAGTGAGCAAACATTCTTTAAGTTACTGTACGAGGCCCACAACTTCCCCGAACATATGTGGAGCAGTCGAATAGAAAAGGAGTTTTTTGTTATTATTATTTGAGAAAACACTTGCTTATACACTTCTGGCCATTAAAATTGCTACACCACGAAGATGACGTTCTAAAGACGTAAAATTTAACTTACAGGAAGAAGATACTGTAATATGCAAATGATTAGCTTTTCAGAGTATTAACAGACGTCTGGCACCGGTGACGACACAACGTGCTGACATGCGAAAAGTTTCCAACCGATTTCTCATACACAAACAGCAGTTGACTGGCTTTGCCCGGTGAAACATTGTTGTGATGCCTCGTGTAAGGAGAAGAAATCCGTACGATCACGTTTACAACTTTGATAAATGTCGGATTGTAGCCTATAGCGATTGCGATTTATCGTATCGCGACATTGCTGCTCGCGTTGGTCGCGATCCAATGACTGTTAGCGGAATATGGAATCGGTGGGTTTAGGAGGGAAATACGGAACGCCGTGCTGGTTCCCAACGGCCTCGTATCACTAGCAGCCGAGATGTGTTAAGACCGTTGCTCTACCTTTCATTCGATCCCAGCGAAACCCTACATTTCAGCAGGATAATGCACGACCTCATGTTGCAGGTCCAGTATTGGCCTTTCTGGATACTGAAAATGTTCGAGTGCTGCCCCGTCCAGAACATTAACCAGATCTCTCATCTACTGAAAACGTCTGGTCAATGGTGGCCGGGCAACTGGCTCGTCACAATACGCCAGTCACTACTCTTGATGAACTGTGGTATCGTGTCAAAGCTGCAAGGGCATCTGTACCTGTACACGTCATCCAAGCTCTGTTTGATTGAATGCCGAGGTGTATCAAGGCAGACCAGAGGTACTTATTTCTCAAGATATATGCACCCAAATTACGTGAAAATGTGATCACATGGCCAGTTGTGTAGCTTGAAACTTCCAGACTGTTACGCCGTGGTTCATGCGTGAAACTATCCCCTGACATGTCGCTTTCAACTGCGGAATGCATCCTTGGAGGCGAAACGGCTAACTCAAAGGGAACTCGAGTGTGAGCCGTATGTACAGGCCATCCAGAGAGCTCCGCTGTCATCGCTTCGCCTGCTCTATGATTTCTGATATTGCCAACATTCTCGTTAGAAAATAATTGTTATATTTTCGCTGCAATGTTTACATTCAAATTTTGTCCAATTTCACTCCTTCCTCCTTCCTGTTAGAATTATTACTGTGATTGACAATCTCTACGGCCTCTCTGCACATATGTAGATAGTAATGTGAAGGACCTGCCGCCTAGGACATACAGATAAATCGGCCTTAGCGGAACATGTTTAACAAGAAGGTGATCAAGAAATAAAATATGATATCTCATTAACATGGGTGTATGTACAGAGAGGACATTATCAAACACATAAATAAATTTAAAAATAGAAAGGTGGTAAAACGGACAAAATTTGGATGTCAACACTGTAACGACAATATGACAATCGATTATTTTCAGCCGCGGCGGATAAGTAAAGCGCATTGTGGCGCAATGCTATGATGCGCAAGGCTTTTTCCCGTAGGTGGTTCGAATCGGGCAAGGATGTTTGTGCTGAATTTAGTATAATTTGTTTCATAAGAGATATTTGAAGGACCTATTCACAGGAAATAAATTTGAAGCCCATATTCCAGAAATGGAAGACGAAGTGGCGGAAGATCAGGTAGGAGATATGATGCTGCGAGAAGAATTTGACAGAGCGATGAAGGACTTGAGTCGAAACAAGGCACCTGGAGTAGATGATATTCCGTCTGAACTGCTGATATCGTTGGGAAAGCCAGTCATGAAAAAAATTGTTTCACCTGGTACGCAGGATGTATGAGACAGGGGAAATACCCTCCGACTTCAAGAAGAATATCGTAATTCCAATTCCAAAGAAAGCAAGTGCGGACAAGTGTGAAAATTATAGAGTAATTTAATAAGTCATGGTTGCAAAATACTATCACGAATTATTTACAGACGAATAGAAATACTGGTGGAAACAGACCCCGGGGAAGATCACTTTGGATTAGGAGAAATGTAGGAACACGGGAGGCAATACCCACATTACGACAAAATTGCAACATAACGTGCACCAGTGACCATTTCTCGAATGAAAAAAGTGCCAATAATGTATCTGCTGCATAATGCAGCCCACACAGTTAATTTAGGAGAATACAGGGGTTTCGCTTCACACCAATATAGCTTTTCGGAACCCTAAAATCGCAAGTTCAACTTATTCAGTGTGGTAAACCAGATGCACCCAACATCAAATCCTGCACTATCAATCATTGTGGGCATCTGATTAGCAAAGGCAACCCTTTGTTGCGCAGCTCGTACGGGTATGGCCTGGTGCGTTTGAATTTTGAATGGAAACATGTGTAGGTTCTTTCTGAGTATTTTCTGCGTGCCGGAACGCTTCAAACCAGTCTCAGATGACATTGGACGGATGACATTGGATTTCGCTGAATAATTCTAGAAACTGTGGCGATATTTTCAGGCGTAACTGGGATTTGCCTGCGGCCAACATGCCCCACTAGATCAGTTACGCTGCCTGTTCGTTGAAATTTTGCGCAAAGCGTACGAATGGTTTTCACATCGCGTCCTTTTGGAACATTATATCGTGCTCGAAATCTTCGCTTTGTTGCCGTGGGACTCTCTTCTAACCTGTGGTACTCTAGCACCAGAAAAATGCGTTGTTCCATGGAGTACATGGTTTTAATCTCTTCCTTCGGTACGCTAAACTCATTCTACGTTTCAGTAGTGGAACTGATCGCTCTGGGCTTCGAATGTATTTAAACTAGGCATTACGTATGGCGATCACAGCGCCATCTGTTAGCAGTTTTTGTAACTATTATTTCAAACTGCTGTATAAACTTCTTACAGCTTTCACGATAAACATACCGTTTAATGCATTCCTCTATAGATCTTTGTTTTCGAGATATTTAATTTTGAAATCAGGGAGTCCTTTTCTGGACACACTCTACATTCAACCTACACAAAAACCAGCGGTTATTAGAGTCAAGGGCATGAAAGGGACTCACATTTTGGGAAGGGAGTAAAACAGGGTTGTGGCCTTTCCCCAATGTTGTTTAATCTGTACATTGAGCAAGCAATGAAGGAATGGAAGGAGAAATTGGGAGAAGGCATTAAAGTACAGGTAGAAGAAATAAAAACAGCGGTTTGCCGATGATATAGTAATTCTGTTTGAGACCGCAAAAGATATGGAAGAGCAATTGAAAGGAATGGACAGTGTCTTTAAAGGAAGATATAAGTTGAACATTAACAAGAGTAAAATTAAAGTAATGGAATGCAATGTCAGAAAATCAGGCGATGCTGAAGGAATTAGATTAGGTAATGAGACAATAAAAGTAGTAGATGAATTTTGTTATTTTGGTAGCAAGATAACTTCTGATGGCTAAAGTAAAGAAGATATAAAATGCATAATGGCTTTGGGAAAAAACGTTTCTGAAGAAGCGAAACTTGTTAACACCCAATATTAATTCAATTGTTAGGAAATTCTTTCTGAAAGCATTTGTCTGGAGTGTAGCATTGTATGGGATTGGAACGTGGACGATAGGAGTTCAGGTAAAAATATTATAGAAGCTTTTGAAATGTGGTGCTACAGACGAATAATGAAAATTATATGGGTAGATCACGTAACTAATGAGGAGGTGCTTAACCGAATCGGGGAGAAAAGGAGTTTCTGGGATATCCTGACTAAGAGAAGGGCTAGATTGGTTGGACACATTCTGAGACATCAAGGAATTGTCAACTTAGCATTAGAAGGAAGCGTGTGGGGTAAAAATCGTAGAGCGAGACCGAGGGACAAATACAGTAAGAAGATTCAAAAGGATGTAGGTTGCCGATCGTATTGTCAGATGAAGAGACTTACACAGCACAGGGTAGAGCTGCATCAAACCAGTCTGCGGACTGACGACCACAACAAGTAGTTTGTAAGTTTAGGGACTGATGACCCCGGATTAAAATCCCCTAAGCTTAACAATCATCAGAACATTCGAAACATTTTCAGTCTAGAATGTTGGTAATATTAGAGATCATAGAGCAGGTGACGATACGTGATTCACAGTGGCGCTCTCTGGATGGCTTGTTCCTTTGGTGTTTGCCGGTTCACCTCTGAGGATTTTACGCATGGACCACAGCATTTCAGACCGAAGTTTCAAGTTATGATCACTCACGCCGTGAAACCCTTCATAATCAATACACGTGGTTGTCACTCCATAATTATTAATAATCAGACATACTCTTTTACATGACTGGTTTTGACTCTCAAATTTATAAATGTTAAATTAAATACTAAAAACACCCATTTTCACACAATTTACTTCGACATACAGAGCTGTATCACGTCCTCTATCAGCTGAACCCTTGCGGAGTGGCCACGCCCTCTGAGGTGTCGTGCTACGAACTGAGCGATCGTTACCGCCGTAGATTCGAGTCTTACCGCGGGCATTTGTGTGTGTGTGTGTGTGTGTGTTTGTGTGTGTGTGTGTTGTCCTTAGTGTAGGGTACTTTAACTACTTCTTAAGTTTGGTCCTACAGGCTTAGAATAATTTGAACATTTTAACTATGGAAATCGAAATTAAACTGATTAAACTATCGCCGTTCATAACCGAAACGGGTCCACTTTTTTAGACAACACCTTACATAAGAAAACCAAGAGGATTACTACCCTTGGTTCTATTGTTTATGACCGCAAAGAAAAGACATATTTCTCTATCTCTTTTAGAGCTCCTCTATCTTACATAACCCAGCGACGTCTTAGAAGGAAATAAAACTGCACTGTAGCATTTTCTACCACCAACGGCCTTAAGAGCAATGATATTCATAATTTAATATCTCACTATCCCCCCTATGGAGAAGTTATGACATTGCTTGTGTTACATGTGTTACATATAAGACCAAATACATAATTTATTTTTCCTTACAAATAAGATGTTTCGTATAACATTTTAATATACCATTTCTTATTGATATTTAGGTCGCAATTTTATACTTGTTATGGAGAGACCCTTACATGGTGTCGAAATAGGGAAAAGATATTTAATTACACAGCAACTTGTTGGGCTAATTATTTACATTGACAGTGAATAATGAAAAGTGATAAATCTAAATACTCTATTAAATGTTGCATGTATAATCCTTTTGATTTACTATGAATAAAACAGTAGAATTTGGGACGCATAGGTGCATAAAGGAATAACCATCACCCCAAACTGGCTGCTATTTGAAATTTACATCGGACAATAAGTTCAAATCTTAAATACAGTCATAAGCCAGAATGTTCTTGTCGCAATGCTTTGAAATTTTGTCTCAACGTTGCATATCAAGTCAATTCCAATGTCTGAAAAAGCTTAAGACACAAAACTGCTCAGGTCATTGATAATCTACTCCAAGTAACTTATGTTAAGGATAACACACCCATGCCCGCTCCGACGTGGAGTGGCCATGAAATCCGTTCCACTAAAAAGCACGCCTGTTTCCAAGAACCAAACTGTTAAATGTATGTCATTTATGAATTTATACAAACTAGTATTGGCTGTGGTCGAAAATCGACCAAATGTGTTTACAGTGGTCACTGGGGGTAAAAGTTTTACGTATCATGTCGGCGGTCTCGCGTGATTATGTTGGCAAGAACAACAACACGATAGAAAATCTTTGCCCATTATTTCTAACCACATAGAATGACTCGATTAGTGTATCGTACAGACCATGAAGTAAACAAACAATGCTGTTCCTGCTTTATGGTTGACAGGTTCTTGTATGTACACTCGTCCGCTCAGTAAAAATTATTGCCCTCGTAAAGGGAAGATTCCATGAGAAAACATCGGCGTTGTCAAGCGATTGGATAAAATGAAGACTTACAGGATTCTCACTATTCATCATCTGTTGCCAACATTATCATTGGAGCCTGCTGAGTTATTTGGTAAAATTTAACCGGCACTGGGAGGTATGAAACGGTATCTTTTACATGTTAATGAAAATGCCTGACACAATAACAACAAATAAAAAGTGAAGTTATACTTCTCACGCCATCTTCGAATTATATAACTTTCATTAGCCTAATATTTGAAATGGTACTACAATTTCGGTGTTCGTATACTTATACAACGCCAAGAAATAATGTTACGTCGATATTGCGATATTCAGAATTCCAGAGCTGACAACATGTCGACTTCGTAGTTCCACCCATGCACCGCTACATGCCTCACCCGACGCATCATCCTTCATATCGGCATTCATATGAAAACATCCATTTCCTTTAACCACTCTTAATCACTGCGAAAATGAAGCATTTGAACGGCACAAGAAAGTGCGTTGGGAGCACTCCATGTTTCGATATTCACTTATTTTAATACGTTATTTTAATACTGCAGATACGCTGGATTACAGCGGCTTTGCTCGAGGCGAATAACCAATCAGTGAGCTGATTGTTGGAGAATGTAGGAGTTGATCCAAGCTGGAGATAGGAAAATTTCTACTTCCTTTCACCACTTTTAATATTTACTTATAATATTTATATTCGTGAAATCTACGACAAACAATCTTTCGAATTATGCAACTTTCATTGGCCTTCCTGTACGAATAAATTAGTAATCCTTACTACAATTTTCGTGTTTATATATATATATATATATATATATAATGTTTAATGATTTAATCTAATTTCCTGTCGGTTCTTGACAGAAGATGACGTAAATCCTGTCGAATCACATGACACAATCAATGCCACTGAAACTGTGGTTTCGTCGAGTACCTACTTCCACACCGACCTCGACACATGACGAGGTTTGCAACCTAAGTTTGGACGGCCGGTAAAATATCGGCCGGTATTTTATCGTCGAAGAACTTCCTGCACAAACGCCGGAATTTTACCCGTCAAACGAGCAGTCGCTTCGCTGTCGTGAAAGAGTTACGTTCATTCTAAACATAAATAAATGATTTCCAAACAATTTTCCACAATATTATACGACAGATATTGCTGACATGATACAAAGAACTATTTAAGTACTGTATCATACATTAGTATACCATACGAGATGCATTTTTCTTTGCTCTCCATTTCCCCAAAACATCATTCAGTTCACAGCAAACTTGTTTTTTTGTATCGCATTTGTATATTTTTGTAACACAAAACTGGTTGTGCTACCATTTGCAAAATCAGTGTACCAGCAGTTGTCTATTAGTCACTGAATCCACTGCAAACGTATGCATCTATGAATGTATGCAGTGGAGAATTTGCCAGTAGGCTGAAGCCTAAGGTGGCAGATTTTAGGGCGGGAAGTTTGAGGCCAACACTTTAAAACTCTAAATATGTGTGCAGTAATAAAAGAAATTTAATTACGTCTCCAGAATGCACATTATTCTGTAAGAAGTGTTAACGCAACCTTATCCTCACATTATTAGTGGTATGTGACTGTACTTGTATTGGCTCAGAAATATATACAAAAAGTATTTCTTGTAAATCGTATCGAAATAGTTAGGTTCTAAAACTAATCTGGTAAGTGACACTTCGATCTGCTAGTTCACAGTTTTACTAATTACGTAAAAAGGTGGTCTAATTAGGACGGTATTGTAGACAACATTATAGTTAGTATGACTGAAATAGCCGCGGTGGAGTAGCCGAGCAGTCTAAAGCGTCTCGCTGCGGTGCGCGTGGTTGCTCGCCGTGGAGGTTCGAGTCCTTCCTGAGGCATGGGTGTGTGTGTTGGTCCTTAGGCTACTTTACCTAGGTTTAATATCAAAAAGGAACAACTTCCTGATGATCTGCAATTTTTTTTATTGGTCACAAACCGGCTTTCCGCTTCTTAGGCCATCATCAGGTGACAACTGAATGTAGTACACATGTTTTCAAAGATGTTAAGATTTACAAAGATGTTATCAGAGACAATCGATACTTCACAGTAAAGTTCATCGCAAATACTTATTTATGAGAGTTATTAACATTTATATAAAAATATAATCAATATATGTAAATAATCAAAACTATTATGATTATTATTGAAAAGGAAGGTTGAAAATAAAACTTATGGAGGTGTAGAGGAGAGCTGGATCTGATCATTTAATACTAAACTAGCATCCTGAGCTAAATGTTTATTGATTTCCAATATTTCCAGTAGTGTCATCTTTCTGCTTTTCTTTAGGGGATGTAGAATCTCAAGTTTACATCATAATCATGGCCTTCACTGAGCAGATGTTCAGCTAAGGTTGAATCTGTCTTTTTTAACCTCCAGCTTCTCTCATGTTCTGATAATCTATCAGCTACAGCCCTGCCAGACTGACCAACATACTGTTTCCCACAATGTTTGCATGTGATCTTGTATACACCACTCTGTGATAGGGGTTGCATTTTGTCCTTACTATTGAATAAATGCTTAGAAATGTTGTTTATATTGTAAAATGCAGGTCTGTAATTTCGAGATTTTAACTTTCTACCAATTTGATCTGAAATTTTGCCTAAATATGGGATGACACACCACTTTTTCTGACTACTAACTTGTTCTTGTTGGCCAGCATATAAAAGTGTTCTGGTTTTTCTGATTTTCTTCTTATTCATTATACTGTCAATAAGGGCAGGGCTATAGCCATTACTGGATGCTATATGTTTGATTGTTTGTAATTCTGATTGAAATGCAGAATCAGATCATGGAACAGATATGAGGCGATGGACCATTGAATGGAAAGCTGCATGTTTATGGCTGTGTGGATGCTGGGAACTAGCAGGGATAACTGTATATGTTGCTATGGGTTTACTGAAAATACTAAATGTTTATTTGTGCTAATGTCAATAGTGAGGTCCAAAACGTTTATAGAATATCCTCCTAGTTCCCTAGTGAACTTAATTTTATTGTGTTGGGAACTTAAATGTTGTAAAAAGGAATCTAATTGTCTGGTGGTACCAGTCCATAAACACAGCATCATCCACATACCTGAACCAATATACAATTTTGCACCTTTTGAACAGGTAATGTTGCTACAGATTTTCTTACAGAAGGAACACCTGAGGTGTAAGTTTTATTTTCAACCTTCCGTTTCAATAACAATCATATTAGTTTTGCTTATTTACATATATTTATTATATTTATATATAAATGTTAATAATTCTCATAAATAAGTATTTGCGATGAACTTTCCTGTGAAGTATCGATTGTTTCTGATAACATCTTTGTAAATCTTAATATCTTTGAAAACATGTGTACTACATTCAGTTGTCACCTGATGATGGCCTAAGAAGCCGAAAGCCGATTTGTGACTGATAAAAAAGTTTTGCAGAACATCAGGAAGTTGTTCTTTTTGATATTATTATCATGTTCTGTCAAGTACCGACGGAAAAATCAATTAATTACCTAGGTTTGTTTAAGTAGTTTGTAAGCTACGGACTGATGATCACGCAGTTTGGTCCCATAGATTCGCAGACATTAAAAAAAATGTTATGACTGAAATAGGGTATCGAATTCTTTAGGTAAGTAGGGACGGCAAATCTTGAAGAGCCTGATGGCGGCAAATGTGAAAATTCGCCACTGAATTTGTCTATATATGTCTCAAACAGGCAAATGATTATTTATATGCGGATATAGCAACTTGTTCGATTCTTTGCGAGAATACAGATGAAGCTGCGAGAAAATGGAATAGCAATTTGCTCAGAGGGCTCCGTAACAAAACAGAGTGATGATCTCAAGAATATCAAAGAACAAAGGCACGACCTTCCCGAGGGGAAAAATGAAAAACATAGAACCAAATCCCACAAAAAAAATTAAATTCATTGATTGCCTTGAAACAGACAAGAATCGGAAATATGTTGTAATTTATTTTATACAGAACTCACTACCGAATGAATATTTTGTTCAGAAAATTTTCGAATGTTTGTTACGCGTAAGGGACTTAACTGCAGGGTCATCATTCCCTAAACTTACAAACTACTCATGAATTACCTTATACTAAAGACAACACAAACACTGATGTTCGAGGTGGTATTCGAACCCACGACGGGGAAACGGCCTCGCGTATCAGAGCACATCGCATCAATGCGCCTGGCCACTCCGCCGCAGCGTATTGCGTTCAGCTGCGAACCTTATTTCTTATAGTTAAATGTGTTTTGTTCGTATCTAAGGTGGTCTGTTGCGTTCGTGTGTAACGATGAGTAGCACTTTGCAAAACGCAACGCAAGAACCTACTTTAACAAAAGTTATTCGCCGGCCGCGGTGGCCGAGGGGACTGAAGCGCGTCAGTCACGGTGTGCACGGCCACTACGGTCGGGGGTTCGAATCCCTCCTGGGGCATGGATATTTGTGCCGTCCTTAGTGATAGCTAGTTTATAGGTAGTTTGTAAGTTTATGGACTGATGACCCCGTAGTTAAGTCCCATAAGCTATACAAACATTTGAACAAGTTATTCAGTTTCAGGCCCAGCAAATGCAACAGTTGAAATGATGACACAGATCCTGTATAGCCAGCAGCAACAGCACCTGCGCCACCGACTTCACAAAATGACGCCCAGCAACATGTTGCAATCCTCGTGCCACCATTTCGACAGTTTGACAGTACGGCGGAGGCATAAAGTGCAAGGAACGTCAAAGCTTTCGTATTTTCTAGCCACGGTCGGTGTTTCTACATATCGCCTTGCTACGGAACTGTTCCCCACCGTGCGCCCTGAAAGTGTTGCCTATGACGATTTCGTAGCGGCGCTAGAAAAGTATTACGAATTGCTTGTAGTGGCCATTTGAGCAGCAGCTGAATAATATGTATTTCACTTTAGTGTTTTTAAAGAAAACGCCTTTTGCTATTGCAAATGAAGGGTTTTATTTTCTACAATTCACCCATACGCGTTTCGCCTTTGTCACAAGGCATCACCAGTGGGTGTTCTGAAATATTTACATGTATTTGTTTACACATAGAGGGGTCATCAGTCCCTAAACTTACAAACAACTTATGAACTAGCTAGCGCTAAGGACGGCACAAATATCCATGCCTGAGGGGGGATTCGAACCCCCGACAGTAGTGGCCGTACAGACCGTGACTGGAGCACCTCAGTCCCCTCGGCCACCGCGGCCGGCGCTCAGGCAGTGCAACGAAGTAAACAACGGCAGCGGCCGCAGGCACGGACCCTCATTGCTTTGACATTACAAATGTCAGAACTGTTCGTTCCGCGACGCTAACAAGGGGATCACCAAGTATGCTACCAACGGAATTTGATAGGTCGTAGGTATGTTGTGAGCTAAAGCTAAAACGATTTCTTCCAATGGGCCTTGATTTCTGAGAAAATCGAAATCAAATTCGCAGAAAATAACCAAGCGTAACGTGTCTACTTAAACATGGCGGTTATCGCTCAGCGAGACAGAATGGTGTAATCGGCAAGATGCGAGGCTCCCATACAGGAGATCTGGGTTGAAGTCCGACATCTACATCTACATAGATACTCTGCAAATTACATTTAAGTGCCTGGCAGAGGGTTCATTAACCACTTTCATAACTTTCTCTACCGTTCCATTCTCTAATTGCGCGCGGGAAGAAAGAACACCTAAATCGTCCCTTTTTCGATCAGCTTTCTCTTATTTTATTGGGATGTCGTAGGTAGGTGCTAGCAAAATGTTTTCACATTTAGAAGTAAAAGTCGGTGACTGAAATTTCGTAAACAGATCACACTGCAATGAATAACGTCTTTCTTTTAATGATTTCCACCTCAATTCGTGCAACATTTACGTGACGCTTTCCCCCCCGTAACGTGATAAAACAAAACGAACTGCCCTTCTCTGGACCTTCTCCATGTCTTCCGTCAGTCCTACCTGGTAAGGGTCTCACAAGGGGCAACAGTACTCCAGGAGAGGACGCACAAGTGTGATGTAGGCAGTCTCTTTGGTGGAGCTGGTGCATCTTCGAAGCGCTCTGCCCATGAAACATAACCTTTGGTTCGCTTTCCCCACAATATTTTCTATGTGTTCTCTCCAGTCAAAGTTGTTCGTAATTGTAACTCCTAGGTATTTGATAGAAATTACGACCTTAAGGTTCGACTGATTTATCGCGTAATTGAAGTTCAGCGGAATTCTTTTAGTGGTCATGTGATAAATCAATCAAAAGTAAAGGCCGTAAACTCCACAAAATACCTAGAAATTATTATTACTTCACCCGTAAATTGGAAAGAACACTTAGATAATGTCGTGGGAAAAGCGAACCAGAGACTGCGTTTTATTGGCAGAACCCTAAAAAAATGCAACAGAACTACAAAAGAAACTGCATACACTACGCTTGTCCGTCCATTTTTGGAGTATTGCTGCCCAGTGTGGGATCCTTATCAGATGGGTTTAACGGAGGACATCGAAAGAGTCCAGAGAAGGGCAGCTCGTTTCGTATTGTCACGATACAGGGGAGACAGCGTTACGGAAATGATACAGGATCTGGGATGGGAATCATTACAATAACGGCACTTATCTCTGCGGCGTGGGCTACTTACGAAACTCAAATCGCCAACATTCTCCTCCGAATGCGAAAATATATTATTGACTCCCACTTACCTAGGTAGAAACGATCATCAAAATAAAATACGAGAAATCAGAGCTCGAACGGAGAGATTCAGGTGTTCTTTCTTCCCGCGCATTTTTCGAGAATGGAATGGGAGATATATAGTATAATGGTGCCAGGCACTTAAATGTGATTTGCCGAGTATTCCATGTAGATGTAGATGTAGATGTAGAACACCGCCCGTGTCACCAATATCCAACCATACGTCGTGCCACTTTTATATAAGAGCCATCAATCCCTAGATTTCAGCAGTCAGCCAAACACCTTGACAAAGGCCACCAGCAACAGCGAGAGAAACGTCGGAATTTTACTTACTGACAATGCGGCCAAACGCATAGAAAGATTTTAACGACAGTTACAATGGTTGCCTTAGCTTAAATTTACATACCTTGTATTGTATTTTTTAGGTATAAAGGTTTCAGTTTATTGGTTATATATTTGTTTTTGATCTTGTGTACTGTAAAAAGTTTTGAAAAAGTACTGATAAGTTATCATCTACACATTTTCATAAATGACAGTATTATCTTAATTGTTAATGTCATATAATGTAGTACAATGTTGCCACTGTTCACAATTTTTGCGCTACTACTATGATATTTAAAATGGAGGTCGCGGGTGGGTCTCGCTGCTTAAGATCAAATTTGAAGAAAATTGCATTTTAATCACGAGGTATATGGACTAAAGCGCTCATTTTCTAATTAGTATAATTGCCTCAGAAACCAGGCATACAGCAACTACGTGGCAAGTTTAATTGTTAAAGTATTACTAATGGCGAGAGTTAAAAATTTTTGACGGTTTTAATGACAGCGTTTCACAGTATGTCTGTGGTAATGAGTATAATGAGAACAATTTCAAAGCATTAATTGAAATTGCGTGAAACATACATTCAAGTCTATCACAGAGTGAGGGTACGGAATTGGCGATGAAATACACCTGAATGCAAACAAAAAAAAAACAAAAAAAAACAAAAAAAAAAAAAAAAAAAAAAAAAAAAACTTCTCTCTTTTCATTCTCCACTCCGAGGAGTGGAGCGGCTGTTTGAGATCCGGCCCATAAAGAGTCGCGGTTCTATTCAGCCAATATCAGACAAGCTGATAGTGGGGCAAAGGGGGATCCCAATTGGGAATATGTGGGAGGGGCTTACCAGCTCCGGCATACGCCTTACAACCAAGGAAAACCTTGGTCGGAACCGGGGGATTGGACCAATTTAATTTATCTCCGGGAATTGCCCCGGACAAAAATAGATCATCGAGAGAATGTGGGAGGGGCTTACCAGCTCCGGCATACGCCTTACAACCAAGGAAAACCTTGGTCGGAACCGGGGGATTGGACCAATTTAATTTATCTCCGGGAATTGCCCCGGACAAAAATAGTTCATCGAGAGAATACGAATGCACTCACGCTAATCAAGGATCGGACGCACAAGTTACTCTCGTAACCTCAGCTCAGCTCAGCTCAGCTCGACCAACAGTGGACAAGCATCTCCCCACAGGAACCGCACCCGTGGGCACGGTCGCCCTGAGTGCTTTACAGGACCCATTAAAAAATATACTGTCAGTCAAACGACTGCGGGAAATCCTATGTTGTTCTGTGGATATGTGTGGATTCCTTTTCTTTACGATCGTTAGTTCTAAGAAGGGTAAACCATTTAAACAATTACAAGAAACTATTCTCCCATTTATATTCTTTCCTCGTCTTATACTTCATTAAGGTAAAGTTTTTTCTTTACTACAGTAGGCCTACATATATACATGTATATATACATATTTCATTGCAATTGATGAAAGAAGATTGTACACTTGAAAGAGACCAGGAGACACTAGAAGGTAAGGTAAAGCTTCAAAAACCAGGTTTTAAACTGTAAGACATATCGAGGGGCAGATATAGACTCTGACCATAACTTATTGTTTATGAACTGTAGGGAAAAACGTAAGAGACTGCAATTAGGTAGAAAATTAAGGAGATGGAATCTGGAGAAACTGAAGGAATCAGAGGTGTTTGAGAGATGCAGAGGGAGAATTTGGCAACGATTGTCTGAAACGGGAGGAAGTAATACAGTAGAAGAAGAATTGGTGGCTCTGTGAGATCAAGTAGTGAACTCCGCAGAGGATCAATAGGCAGGACAAGACCTAACAGAAATCCTTGGATAACACAGGAAATAATGAACTTAACTGATGAAAGGAGAAAATATAAAAATGCATCAAATGAAGAAGGCAAAAGGGAGTACAGACGTCTGAAAAATGAGGTTGACAGGAAGTGCGGACTGGCTAAGCAGGTGTGGCTTGAGGAGAAATGCAAGATCGTAGGAAACTATAATTAGGGAAAAGATCGATACCGCCAACAGGAAAATAAGATAGACCTTTGGATACAAGAAAAGCAGCCGTATGAATATTAAGAACTAAGACAAAAAACAGTACTAAGCAAAGAATGGACAGCTGAAAGGTGGAAGGAATATATAGAAGACCTATTCAAAGGAAGTATACTTGAAGGGAGTATTCTAAAAATGGAAGAAGAAGTGTAGGAAGATGAGGTAGGAGATAATATACTGAGAGCCCAACGTGAGACCGGAACACACCATCGGCGCTAATTTTCGTATAATCCCTGACAAGAACATGTTCAAGGCGACTGTGTGGAGGCGCTATGTGGATCAATGCTGGTAGCCAATCTACATCTACATCTACATATATACTCTGCAAATCACATTTAAGTGCCTGGCAGAGGGTTCATTAACCACTTTCATAACTTTCCTACACCGTTCCATTGTCTAATAGCGCGGGAAGAACACCTGAATCATTCCGTTTTCGCTCTGATTTATTTTATTGGGAGGGTCATGTCTCCCTAAGTAGGTGGGTGCCAGGAAAATATTTTCACATTCAGAAGTAAAAGTTGGTGATTGGAACTTCGCGAACAGATCACGGCGCAATGAATGACGTCTTTCTTTTAATGATTTCCACCCCAATTCGTGACGATCCCCCCCTCCCCCGGAACGTGATAAATCAAAACGAGCTGCCGTTCTCTGAACCTTTTCAATGTATTCCGTCAGTCCCACCAGGTGAGGGACCCACAAGAGCAACAGTACTCCAGGAGAGGACGCACAAGTGTGATGTAGGCAGTCTCTTTGGTGGAGCTGGTGCATCTTCGAAGCGTTCTGCCAATGAAATGTAACCTTTGGTTCGCCTTCTCCACAATATGTTCTATGTGTTCTCTCCAGTCTAATTTGTTCGTAATTGTAACTCCTAGGTATTTGGTAGAATTTACGGCCTTAAGGTTTGACTGATTTATCGCGTAATTGAAGTTCAGCGGATATCTTTTAGTGGCCATGTGTATTACTTCACACTTTTCTTTATTTAGTGCCAATTCCAAATTTTCGCACCACGTAGAAGTTGCAGTTGCTTTTGATCCTCTGTTGACTTCACTAACCGATAAACGGCAGCATCATCCACGAACAGTCTAAGGGAGCTATTCCGAGTGTCTCCTAAATCGTTTATAAACACAAGGAAGAGTAGGGGACCTATAACGCTACCCTGTGGAACGCCAGATATCACTTCTGTCTTACTCAATGACTAAACTTCAGTTACAACGAACTGTGTCCTTTCTGATAGGAAATCGTGAATCCAAACGCACAATTGGGAAGATATTCCATAAGCACGCAATTTGATTAGAAGCCGCTTGTGGGGTACTGTGTCAAAAGCCTTCCGGAAATCTAGAAATATGGAATCGATTTGAGATCCAATTAGTGGGCGTGGGCTAGATTGTATCTGATGTAGTACGCATGGTTTGGTTGAGCTGGGCATCAACACGGTTGGTGTGAGAGCTGTTCAGCGTCACCGGTGGACAGTCCTCCGCGACTGGATACACCAGGCCTATGGTAGTGCTGTCGATCTGTGTCGGCGCAGAGGAACCCCATGTGGTGCTGCACAAAATTATTGCAGAATGTTATTTCGGTTTCTGAGTTTTGTAGTTGTCTTTGTAAGATGTTCTTTAAAGTTAGAGTTCTGTCCAGGGGGGACTGATAACCCAGCGGTTTAGTTCCCTTTGAAAACAACAACAAAGACAACAACAACAGTTCTGTCAAGTGTGACACCTAGATATTTTGGGTGCTTATTGTGTCTGATAAAACTGTCTTCACAGTGGATCCCTTAGTTGGTAATGGCAAGCGTGTTGTTTAAATGGAAGCACGATGCTTCCGTTTTGGCGGTATTGGGCTGCAATCTCCATTCCCTGTAATATCTCGAGAGTTTAGCCTGGACGTTCGTTAGGATTTGCTCCGTAGTCTCTAACTCTTCACGGCTTGTAGCTAGTGGTCATGCGGGAGTAAAGGAGTTATTACTAGGAGATGAGTTACATGCGTTGAATTTTACTGGATAAGACGAAGAGGAACTATCAATATATGATGCAAAGATGAAGATAACAGGACCATAAGAATAAGATGGAGGCCAGATTTAAATTGGAAAAATATTTGAAAAATATTAGTAACAAAGTAGTCTTGTCAGAAACACAAGTGGCTTGGTATAGAGTAATTAACAACATAGTACGTACGAATGAAAAATCATACGCCATTGGGCTCAGTGACACAAACCAATGTTTAAAATGTCACAGAATGGACACTTTAGACCATCGGTTCCTTTGAATGGGGAATACTGAAATATGGAAGGGACTTATTAACCAGATATCTTTCCTAAAGAGAAGTGATGGTAAATACATATAATTGGATTACATCTTTTTTCCAGAAAAATTTTTTTTCCTCGACAAAGTAAAGAAAGAAGAAAAAAAAAAGAACAATACTACCCACTGATTTATTGGCAATTTTTGTCAGTACGTAATCAGTAACAAAGGAAGTGACAATGCACAGAATTACAAAGAATTTATACTTCAAATCTATTACAAGATTCACCTAAAAAGAAAGGATAATAAAAAGAATTTTGGGAAAATATCGAAAATTCTATTTGAAAAACACGGAGTAGGATAACTATGTATTTATAGAAGAATGAATCGCAGTCGCATGCTGAAGTAGGGGATTGCTGTTGAGGGTGAAGTACGGTGAGGACTTCGTGGGCTCCGTGGCCGCCACGGTAGCCGTAATGGCCTCAACAGAACCCAGAAAAGGCAGAATAATAGAACTGTGTTCGCAGAAGTTAAATCAGTGATTAAGATTTCAAATTTGTTTAAAAAAGGATGTAATTTTTTTTCTAATTTTTGTTATTAACGTTGATATTAATCCCAGGAAAAGGGACTTTCCTTATACATCTTGTAGTCGTCGGGTAGTATTTTTCCTCAGGAATAAGAAGTTTATTTATACGTATTTCATTTTATACTCTCACATACAGTTCCCAGAGGAAAACAACACAGAAGACCCGTTAATTTTATTCTCTACAGTGGCCACAATCCCATGAAGACACTAATCAATAAAAATGGCGCAGAAGCCAGGCTCAGAAGGCCACATTTGGCGAGTGCAAGGACGGGCTGAAGGGGAGGGAGGAGGATAAAAAAGCGGTGTGGAGCTCCTCCTTACGAATCGCGCGGCCTCCAGAGTCGGATGTTCCAATCCTCCCTCAGGCATGGATCTTTGTGATGTCTTTAGTATAAGTTAGTTCATTTGTAGTTTGAAAGTATATGGACTGATGACCTCGCTGTTAAGTCCCATAAGCTTTACAAACATTTGAGCATTCTTTTTTGTAGCAAGTGCTCAGAACTTCTGTGATGTGGTATCAGGCTTGTCTGCTGAAGAGGCTGAAGAGGCGGGGGGCCAGCACCGATCCCTGTGGAAGGCCATTGTCCAGATTCATTTGGGCACTGGTCTTATCTCCCACGATGACTTGGAAGCATCTGTTGGAAAGCATGGCATTGACTACAGTGATTTTTCTGTATGGAATAGTTCGCATCAGTTTATACAATACTCCTTGTCGCCACACAGTGTCGTATGCAGATGATGTCAACAAAAACAGTGGACGGTTTTAGTTGTTTCTGAAAGCCTATTTTGACATAGTCAGTGAGAGAACTTGATCTGTGCAGCTGCGATTTGGTGGAAATCCTGCTTGTTCCACAGGTATGTGATGTAGTATTGTTTGGCTGACCATATTACATAGCAACCTTTCAAGAAGATTGTAGACGATGGTTAGAAGTGCAATTTAGCGGTAGTTCTTTGCTTTCTCGCTAGATTTACCTGGTTTTAAAATGGCAACGATTTTGGCCTCTTGGGGGGGGGGGGGGAGAGACATTTCCTGTCTGAAGGACTTCTGAGAACAACTTTGCAAGCCACTGTCTGGTAAATCTGCCGATGTGTTTTTAAAAATTCACAGTATGGGTGCCATCAAATCCGGGTGCTTTTTCCACTTTCATTTCATTCACGGCATTCGTGTCTTCCTCGCACTTGAAAGATTTGGAATATTCTGTTTCAGAAGTACAAGTTGATTTTAGGGCTCTCTAGTTAATGAAAAGTGATAAAGCGGGCCGCTGACTCTCAAGGCGTACGCCTGTCGCTTCAGTCACGGTCTGCACGCCCACTACGGTCGGGGGTTCGAATCCCCCCCTCGGGCATGGATATTTGTGCCGTCCTAGTTTGTAAGTAGTTCATACGTAGTTTGTAAGTTTAGGGACTGATGACCCCGTAGTTAAGTCCCATAAGCTTTACAAACATTTGAATATTTCGTACGCCTGTGTAAGCGCATGTGCGCCGAGAGCTGAAATCAGATCCCTGCGAAACCTATAATATTGAAAGCTAATATAACGTCTGCATGCAGATTATGTGATGAATGCTGACTTATAAGCGTGCCGCGGTGGAGTAGCCGAGCGGTCTAAAGCACCTCGCTGAGGAGCGCGCGGTTGCTCGCCGTGGAGGTTCGAGTCCTCCCCGGGGCATGGGTGTGTGTGTTTGTCCGTAGGTTAGTTTACCTAGGTTTAAGTAGTTTGTAAGCTACGGACTGACGACCACGCAGTTTGGTCCGATAGATTTACAGACATTTGCACATTTTGAACTTATAGCTTGTCATACGCATTTATTGCAAACAATTCTACCAACGCCTCTGATTTATTGATGTTATTGCAAACTGGGAAGAAAAAAAACAAGCGATAAATCCTCTTCATTGAGAAATAATTATACTGAAAACACTAAAAGGGTAAACGGAGAAAAAGAAACACGTCTCATCTGTAATGTGGTGCTATGGAAACCTCATCCTATATAGCAAAATCAAATGTTCAAATGCTTGTATAGCTTATGGGACTTAACTATGGGGTCATCAGTCCGTAAACTTAAGGGCGGCACAAATATCCATGCCCGAGGGGGGATTCGAACCTCCGACCGTAGTGGCCGTGCAGACCGTGACTGGAGCGCCTCAGTCCTCTCGGCCACCGCGGCCGGCATATTACAAATTTGCAAGGTGTATTGGCGATGCCGGCCGCGGTGTCCGAGCGGTCTGCGGCGCGCCAGTCACTTTCTGCACGGTCACTACGGTCGTGGGTTCGAATCCCTCCTCGGGCTTGAATATTTGTGCCGTCCTTAGTATTAGCTAGTTCATAAGTAGTTTGTAAGTTTAGGGACTGATGACACCGTAGTTCAGTCCCATAAGCTCTACAAATATTTGATCAATTGATTATCGGCGATGTTTATATAGGAAACCACTAAAGACGAAAACACCAACTGCAGACAGGAAAATGTTACGTGATGTTTCTTGGTGGCCTGTACTAACACGAGTGCACAGCCAAACTAACTAAACCGAGTACTGAGCTAGCGTGCCGTTTATAAGCGTCGGCAGCACTGGCGTGTTGATCGCGAAAACGCTTGTAAGAGTCAGTGGCAGCGAATGTGTTAAGTGAGTGGTAGGCTTATGGTGTGAAGAGCGGTAGTTTGGGTAGAAGCGAGTGCTCGGTGGGCTTTGCTTGCGCGCATGCGCCAGTTGTCACGTGGGCGGGCAGTGCTCGGCCTCCGGGTTGACGGCCTGGCGGCTGAGGTGCTTTCGTTGTTATTGTGGAGCCGTGGTTCCCGGGATAGTCCAATAGCACATGGCAAGAGGTATGGGTAAGCAGACATAATCGCTTTGCAATCCTGAAGGTGGTGACTCCAACTGTTGTTGTTGTGGTCTTCAGTCCGGAGACTGGTTTGATGCAGCTCTTCACCCTATTCTATCCTGAGCAAGCCTTTCAACTCCTCATAAGAGCGGCAACCCACATCCACTTGAATCTGCCTACTATACGCGTCTCTTGGTCTCCCTCTGCGATTTTTACCCCACACACTTCCCTCCAATGCTAAATTTACGATTCCTCGATGTCTAAGAATGTGTCCTACCAAGCGATCCCTTCTTTTAGTCAGGATATGCCAAAAATTCCTTTTCTCACCAGTTCTGTTCTGTACCTCTGCATTATGCGATCTACCCACCAAATCTTCAGCATTCTTCTGTAGCACCACATTTCAAAAGCGTCTATTCTCTTCCTGTCCGCACTGCTTATCGTCCATGTTTCACTCCCGTACAAGGCAACACTCCACACAAATGCCTTCAGAAAAGACTCCCTTACACTTAAATTAATATTCGATGTTAGCAAATTTCTCTTTTTCAAAAATTCTTTTCTTTCCATTGCCATTCTGCATTTTATATCCTCTGTAGTGCGACCATCGCATGTTATTTTACTACCCAAGTAACAAAACTCATCTACCACCTTCATTTTTTCGTTACCTAATCGAATTCCTTCAGCATCGCCTGATTTTCTAAGACCGCATTCCATTATTTTTGTTTTGCTCTTGTTAATGTTCATTTTATACGCTCTCTTCAACACACTGTCCATTCCATTCAACTGCTCTTCGAGGTCCTTTGCTGTCTCTGACAGAATTACAATGTCATCATCAAAACGCAATGTTTTTATTTCTTCTCCCTGAACTTTAATCCATATTCCAAATTTTTCCTTGCTTTCCTTCACCGCCTGCTCGATGTACAAATTGAATAATATCGGAGAAAGGCTACAACCCTTTCTTACTCCCTTCCCAACTGATGCTTCCCTTTCATGCCCTTCGAGTCTAATAACTGCGGTCTGGCTTTTGTACAAATTGTAAATAACTCTCCTTTATCCCTGTTGACTTCAGAATTTGAAAGAGTGTATTCCAGTCAACATTGTCAAACGCTTTCTCCAAATCTACACAAGCTAAAAATGTAGGTTTAAAGTCTGAGGGTATTTCGCCTGTCTCGTACATCCTACATCCACCAGTTCAAATAGTTTTGTCATGGCTGGCTCTCCCAGAGACTTTAGTAGCTCTGAGGGTATGTCATCTACTCCTGGGGCCTTGTTCCGACCTAGGTCTTTCAGGGCTCTGTCAGATTCATCTCTCAGTATAGTATCTCATATTTCATCTTGACCTACTTCCTCTTCCCTTCCTACAACATTGTCTCTTGACTCATTGACTCAAACTATGTTGTGTGATCTGCTACATGATTAACAACTGGTTTTATGTTCTCAGGAGAAGCGCCTGCTTGCCTAGCTTATTTGGGGGGCTGTATAGTGCGTGTGGGCCCGTTAAAATGGGTTGTGGCTGATTCAATAACCTGGTTTGATGTTCGGATGTGGCAACGTCTAAAGATTGTGTGATAATGTATCTAGCTGCCCTGCCTTCTGTAGTTTAGACAGCTTTGTAATTGACTGGTAAACTGTTGTATATTCTAAGTTATTCCTCTGGAAGAGGCAGAAGTAAGAGGGAAGTTTTCTTGTTTAAAAATTAGGTAGTTTAAGTAAATTCCCTTGTAAATATCTTGAATATTTTAAGTGATAAGTTTCCTTTCTATGTGTAGTGACTATTTGTTTGTTATATTGCAGCTTGTGCTACGTATGGTGTGCCATTCCCTACTGGCACACGCGAGATTGAGCGGTGGCCGTTACTTGGCATCCTGGCATACTGCTTGCCACTGGGAAATCAAAATTTTAGATGAGTATTTTTTTTCATCTGATCCTCCCGGCGCCAAGCCGTCCCCTCTGGTGTGTTGTATGGATTCTGAATTCCGGAGCGGTCTAGGGCGCATCATTCTAATTATGAACTTAATTTTTTTTACAGTTTTTCCGTAGTAAAGTGTGACTTGAAATTCCCGTAAAAGGCATGCCTTTCTTAACGGCAGGTAAATCAAGGCTTCTTTGCCTTGTAACTATATTATTCCTCTCGGGTAGTATACTATTGAAAACCTTGTAAGATTGATTAAATTTGAAGGGATTTTTTTCCTGCCCGTTTCATTCCTGAAAGGTCTGTAAGAGGTCGTGTGTGACCATACGTTTAATATTGCTTATCAGTTTAATTGAGATCGGCGTTGCCGATTGGTTTTGTAAAAGGTTGTGTGGGACCATACGTTTGGTATTAATTATTTTAACTGAGATTGACTCTGTACATATTATTTTAAGCCTTGTGGATGTATGTGTTTGATTAAATATGTTGATAATGGGCCGCTTCTATTGTCTGGGGTTTAACTTTAATAAAGCTTTGAGCTTATACCCTGTTAGAAATAAAATTACTGTTCCCCCCTTTTAATATTTCCGTTTGTAATTTTAATGATTGTAGCACGTTCCATATCGTCGTAAACACTCCATGCATAATCCATTTGATATACTATGCAGAACATAGTTGAATCTGGGACGCTTAGCTGCCTTAAGAAATAAACATCACCCCAGACCAGCTGCATTATGAGACACCTGAAATTCAGTCATAAGTCACAAAGTTACTTATCCGAATGCTTTGAAATTTTGTCGCAACATTGTACTGCAAATCAAATATATTGTCTGAAATAGCTTAGAGACCATATTTCTCGAGGAAGGACTAGTACCTCCGGCGTGGAGTGGCCTCGAAATAAATTTGCACTGAAAACCACGCCTTTTCCCAAGTACCAAATTGTTTAATGTATGTTATTTATAAATTTATACAATTTTAATTGAATTTTCCGTCAGTGCTCGACAGAACATGAAGTAAACATTGTCGAATCATATGTTGCTACTGAAACATGCGTAAAGCAAACTTACTTCCAGTTTGAAAATAAGTACTACAGTCAATCTGATGGCATCGCTATAGGTTATCCATTTACTCCCATTCTATCTGAGATCTACATGCATCATTTTGAGTAGGTTTTCTTACGAAAGGACCCACTGAGGTGCAAAATTGGATACTGCTTCATGTATGTGGATGATGTGCTGTGTTTATGGGCTGGTACCACCAGACAATTGGATACCTTTCTACAACATTTAAATTCCCAATACAACAAATCTGATATTAGCACAAAGAAACACCTATTCAGTATTTTCAGAAAATTCATAGTACCAGACACAGTTATCCCTCGTAGCTCCTAGCACCCACACAGCCATAAACATGCAACTTTCCACTCCATGGTGCATCGCCTCATATCTGTTCCATTATCTAATTCTCCATTTGAAACAGAATTACAAAGAAACTAACACATAGCATCCAGTAATGGCTATAACACAGGCCTGATTGACAGTATACTGAATAACAAGAAAATGAGAGAAATTGCAATACATTTGTATGCTGACCAGCAAGAAAGTTAGACGTCAGAAAAACTGGTGTGTTAGGCAATTTTAAGGCAAAATATCAGATCACATTAGTAAATAGTTAAAATATCGAAATTACAGACTTGCATTTTACAACACAAACAACATTTGAAAGGGTTTATTCAATAGTAAAAAAAAATTATTCCCTTAGCACAGAGTGCTGTGTACAAATCACATGAAAACACTTTGGAAAAGTGTAATATGTTGGACAGTCTGGCAGTCAGTAGCTATTAGATTGTTAGAACACGACAGAAGCTGGAGTTTAAAAAAGACAGATTCAGCCTGCTAGAGAAAACGATGTTTACGATGTACACAGCGAAATCCTACAATACCTGATGAAAAGCAGAAAGAAGACGCTACTATAAATACTGGAAATCAAATAAACGTTTGGATCAGGAAGCCAGTTTAATATTGAACGATCAAATACAGTTCCCTTTACACCTCTACTGACATAAGTTTTAGTTTCCAACTATCCTTTTCAACAAAAATAATCATGTCAGTTTTGATTCTTTACATAGACTTATGGTATTTATATATTATTCTCAGTAATTGTCATAAAAATGTTGTAATATGCTTTCCTGTGAACTAGTCAATTTTCTGTGATAAAATGTTTGTAAGTCGTAATATCTTTGTAACTCCATCTTTACTCCTAGCACTTTAATGTTCGGAAATTTATTTCCAACGTACCACAGTTGTATATTGTAGAAAAGACATTTTTAGATATGCAACAAAGCTGCTTTTATTTGAAATGCTGACTAGTTTCTGGCTTTGCCTATTTTCTTAAGCCACCTATTACAGCGAGAAAAGTGTATTTTACATGAAAATACATTAATATGGTAATGTTATATTGAATGTACAAGTTGTAATTACTTCCATTCATATATATATATATATATATATATATATATATATATATATATATATTATTTGGATACTGTTTAGGTCACGCTGTTTGTTGTAATTACTTTGGTGTAATTTACTGAGCTGTTGATTCAAAGATGTTTTTCTTAAATATTCTTTTCTTAATTTTGTTTGTGACAATATCGTTGGTTATATGCAGTGTGAAATAAACAGTAGCATGACAAACATCGTACAATAAATTTTATATTTCATTCCGAACTATTTTAAGTGTAATAAACAAGATAAATTGTAGTAGCACTGCAATATTATCCCTATATTACAATATAGTACACACAAGCAATTTATTACACTTAAAATAGTTCGGAATGATATATAAAATTTATTGTACGATGTTTGTCATGGTACTGTTTATGTCACACTGCAAATCACCGACGATATTGTCACAACAAAATTAAGCAAAGAATATTTAATAATAACCTCTTTGGATCAACATCTCAGTAAATTACACCAAAGTAATTACAACAAACAGCGTGACCTAAGCAGCCTAAGCAGTATCCAAATAAAAAATATATATGAATGTAAGTAATTAGAACTTGTACATTCAATATAACATTCCCATATTAACGTATTTTCATGTAAAACACACTTTGTTCTCTGTAATAGGTGGCTTAAGAAAATGTGCAAAGCCCGAAACTAGTCACCAGTTCAAATAAAAGCAGCTTTCGTGCATATGTAAAAATGTCTTTTCTACAATATTTAAGAGTTGCAAACCGCGACATATCAAAAACAGTTGTATATGTTATTTCCGCTTGAATTTTGATTTTAATTCACAATGCCTGCTTGAAGGTGCATTGAAAATGATCACTATGAGATGAAAATCGCTGCTGCAGTAATAACGACCAATACTGCCTATTAATTTGGATTATTCATCTTTGTAACATTTTTTAAAACATGTATACTACAGTCAGTTGTTACCTGATGATGGGCTGAGACGCGAAAGCCGGTTGGTGACGAATAAATAAGTTTTACACAACAGCAGGAAGTTGTTCCTTTTTGATATATACAAATTTTATAATGCAGGAACGTAACAAAAATCGCAAAAACTTTCATACAAAGGCCGGAGAAAAATTGCGTAACGAAATTCTAAACCTGGATAGCTGATATTGTGTGTGCCATAAAGTTTCGGGATTGCAGCCGGATTCCGTCCACTCCTTGCCACGATATTTCGGCTGACAACCGTTCAGCCATCTTCAGGTGAGTGCGTTCCACTGGGGATTGTTAGTTCTCGACGACGCCTTTATAGCAAAAATTGGCGCTTAGGCGCATGGGCATCAGTGGCCGTCACAAGCGCGCCCTCTTTCGAATTTACGCAGCATTGAAGAAGAAGAAACGTGACGACCCTCAATATCAAGAGGATAAGGAGGCGTTCAAGTCAAGAGCTTTCCTTCCATACGTCGGAAACCTTTCGTCGAAACTAGGCAGAATATTAAGAAAAAATCAAGTAAAAGCCATCTGCGAAGATTAGTGCACTTCTCGGCTCGGTTAAAGATGATCTGGGATTGAGGAAAGCCGGAATTTAAAGAATACCTTGCCAGCGTGGCAAAGCTTACATCGGCTAGACGACACGCTCTGTGCAGGAAAGGTGCGTTGAACATCAACGTCATACTCGTCCGTTGCAGACCAGTAAGTCGACCGTAGCCGAGCATTGTATTTCCACAAGACATTGTATGGATTACTCCGCCACTGAAATCTTGGCCACGACGAGATCCTTCTGGGATTCACTAATCAAAGAAACTGTGGAAATACGTTTAGCCCAAGATCTTATTCATCGTGACGGCGGCTTTCATCTGGACATGGCTTGGGACCCGGTGATTTCTTTAATATCATCTCAGAGGAAACATTTTATCCAGGACGGCGCTTCTAGCGATAATTAAAAATTTTATACATCTGACAAGCAAAGTACTGAGTGCACATTCAAACAGAGTGCGGACACGTACTGTTTTTCCACCTTATGCAGTACTGACGCGTTCCGATAGATGGCGGACATGCAGTTTCAACTTCGCGCAGACACCCGCGCCGGCCGCGGTGGCCGAGGTGACTGAGGCGCTCCAGGCACGGTCAGCACGGTCACTACGGTCGGGGGTTCGAATCCCCCCTCGGGCATGGATATTTGTGCCGTCCTAGTTTGTAAGTAGTTCATAAGTAGTTTGTAAGTTTAGGGACTGATGACCCCGTAGTTAGGTCCCATAAGCTTAACAAACATTTGAACATTTTTTTAGACACCCGCGCGCCGCTTGTCAACTGTTTTTCACAGAGGGCGGTAAATTCGAAAGAGGGCGCGCTTGTGACGGTCACTGATGCGCATGCGCCTAAGCGCCAATTTTTGTTATATAGGCGTCGTCGGGAACTAACAATCTCCATATGTAGCTGACTCACCAGCGTGAGGAGAGGAGCGTCGCGCCGCTGCTGCACTTAGCCGCGTTCGTCTGTGTACGACCCTCTACGGCAATGGCCTACCAAGCTACGAAGGGAATGCGCCGAGGACCACTGCGAAGTGGTTTCCTCGCGGCTGTCGTCCACCTTGCAGCTGAGGTGATGGCCTTGGCGGGGGCTGGTGGTCGGAAGCGACGGCAGAAGGCGCGGAAGTTTGTGCAGTGCTTCCGTTGCCAGAAGATTGTCCATGTGGCTAGTAACTGCATGGCAGAGTTTGCGTGTCTGCGCTGCGCAGGCGCACATGACACGCGCAACTGCCCACGCCCGCGGGACGCCGAAAAACGGTGTGCAAATTGTGGCGCCCCCCACGCCGCCAACTTCCGCCGCTGTCGTTACGTCCAAGAATGGCGCACGAAACGGAAGTCAGAGCGCACTGTGACTAAGAGGACGGGAATTGCGACGCCGGCCGCTGCCGCGGCTGTCCCACCCCCTTCCCCCTCATGCTCCAAGTGGGACACCTCGAGGGACGGCTCGTCGTTCCGCCAATTTGCCGGGTGCACAAGTTCTCTTGCACCCCGAAACGGACGACGCGTTTCTTTGCCTCCAGGGCGCTATGGCGGCCGAGAGGGAACAGTATCGTGCCGCCCTCGACGTGCTACCCGTCGGATCGCGGACCTGGAACGGGAGCTGCGCATTGTCCAGTCTACTCTGAGCCTCACCCCTCCCCCGCAAGTGGGGTCGACCCGCCAACTCGAAGAAACCGCGCACGTTGGGGATACTCGATCTCCGCAGGAAGCTTCCCAGGCTACCACCCGTACCACCCGCGATGGAGATGGACGCGTCTCCGTCACGTCACGACCACGCGACGGCGCCTGAGGGGGCGGCCGTTGCGCAAGATGAGGAGGACTCAGACACATTGGAGGAAGTCGCCTCGGAGCTGGAATTGCCAACCATGCGTGATGTAAAGCGGGTCCTGCTCCACGTCCTCGAGAACATCCGACACCGTCAGGACGACGACGAAGCCTTCCACTACCCATTTCTCCCAAAGGCACAAATCCCGCCTCCCCCCACCACCCTGCACAAGTACCGGAGGCGATACAACGCCCTATTTGGCGGTTGGTGGGCCGTAAAGGTTTCAATGAATTAAATAAGTACTGTATATTTACTGAGGAACAATTGCGCCAACTCGCACATACTGCCCAGGAGTACTTAGACCGTCGCCGTTTCCAAAAACGAGAGCGGCCTTAACTATATCAATCAGGATCTTACGAACCGAGGACCGTTGGCACTGCACGTTCTCAAAAGTAATCCCCCAAAGTTTATTTTGCAAATCAACAAATAAAGCTAGCAGTTTCCATACTCCTGTCATGTTCCTCTTGGAGTGTAGAACGCCAGCTGGCGATGGTACTCCTCTATACGTGGTTCCATAAAAAACAGGAACTTGGTACGCCCGCGGTGCAATCAGCAGTTCGCGCATGCGCAGTGCAGAGATGGCTCAAGGTATCCGCTACCACTAGCCACTAGCGTAGCGTGGTGGTGTGGTGGTCGGGGGGGGGGGGGGGTGCCGGAGGGCCATGGCCCCAGCGGCACATATTTGGGGGCGGCAGAGCTGGGTCTTACTCGGCGATATCAAGAATACTCTCTATAAAGGAGAGCACAAAGACACGTAAGGATTTGTCAGGAAATTACAACTTGTGTCTATTATGTTGCATTCAGACGTTTTTAAGCTCCCCTAACATTTTTAATTGTGATATGATAATACTTACTACTTCTAAATACATCAATCCAGTTGAAATCAGTTCGCTTTAATATTCATTCCTTGGCTAGAATAATCTGTATGAAGGGATATATTTTCAGGGAGTCTTCACCGAGATCAGCTCAGTTATTTACTCAGTTTGGATAAAAAAACAAGTAAGAGGTTTCCAGAATTTTATTTTGGAAATACAGTTTGAAAAAATGTACACGATAGATTTAATGTCAATTTTAAATGTAAATATATTTTGTAAGGTAGCCTAGTTCGGAATAAAAGCATTCCAAAACAAATAAAATTCTTTACATAGTTTGCATGTATTAGACAACATACGAAAATTAGTGCAACTGCTCCTAAACATAGCAGTTCATGACACAGGGATGTCCGGAATAATAGCTACAATTGCTATGTAATCGCTCGTGTGTGATGTGGACAAAGGACAGTGACCGATTGCCGGTATGAGGCAATATCAGTAACGTATCTGGGCCGCCGCAACAAATTATACATATAATAGCTTAAATCCACGGCTCCGGTCACGTGTTGGTTGATTATGATAGCACACTACTGAAAGATAGTTTATCTGTCAGACTGGTTTTGAAGATTGAAATGAAATACCTTCTTTAGAGACAAACATTTTTATCAACATTCAAATAAAAAAAATTGTGAAGTGCTTGATGATTTACAACAAATAGTACATACATTATTACTTCTTGCCTGTGTTCCAATATATCAACACGAATGGTGAGAGTAATTTCCAGCCGGCCGCATTGGCCGAGTGGTCTGCAGCACGCCAGTCACAGTCTGCACGGCCGGTACGGTCGGGGGTTCGGATCCCCCCTCTGGCATCGATGTTTGTGTTGTCTTTAGTATAAGTAGTTCATAAGTAAGTCTAGGGACTGATGAACCCTCAGTTAAGTCCCTTAAGCTTAACAAACATTACTACTTAATGTCCAAATTCATTTTAATTTCATTTTAGGGCATTCTGGTAAGCTACGTTACTTGTATTAAAAGAAATTTCTTTTTACTGCTTTATTTATTGATTCTTATTTCCTTATTCGTATGCTTATCGTTACAGAGAAAGATCTGAAGACATTGTAGAATGTAACCTCCTTTTTGTAGATTCGCAAACGTCATCGTTGGCCTTTAGTCCGAATTGTTTTTATAATTTGACGACTTTCAACCACCATATCTTCCACCCCTTATAGCTATCGGCATGGAACTGCTATGGTGTACAACGGGAAACGTCGGACAACAATTACACACAGACAATTTGTTTGCGTTCTGTAGTTTTCGCTGCAGAGTGAAATACTAACACACACGCACGTAGAATTTTATATACACCGATAACTTTCCATCCCCATATACGCCACCATTTATTATTATCAACTCTCAAGCAACAATGCAACCAATAAAACAACTTTCAAAGAGTAATATAATTTTCAAAGAGTAATTAATGTTCCGCATTTCGCGTTATATTCTGCAATTACTAAATATCTATCAGAGCGCTATAAAACCGTGCCTAAAATCTTCCTCAGGTATAAATTAGTAACTGTACAAATATTTAAGTTTCTGCGTCTTGTCGTTCGGCCGTGATAAGCGTACACCGAACATTTCACACACACACACACACACACACACACATATATATATATATATATATATATATATATATATATATATATATATATAAAACCGTGCCTAAAGCCTTCCCCGGGTGGACATTAGTAACTGTACAAATTTTTAGCTCCTTATGTCTTGTGGTTTAGACGTGATAAACGTACACCGAACAGACATTCACATTTATAGATATAGATAAAGCAAAAGGAATTCACTGACAGAGTTATTGTACGCTTATAACCAAATGTTATTAAATTTTGTGTCAATAGCTTAACTCGATTTGATTTCGTTGTTTTCTATTTGACACGATACCTAGGACATTAGGGACGAATGAATTCAGAACGTAGTGACTGTCGTATACATACGGCCGTTGTGGTACACAAATTTCGGTCGGTCCTGAAAACATGTCTAATGCTTCAAGGCGACCGATCACGAAAAGCTGGATGTCCTGGTTCGAGTCACAGCGTTGCTAAATTTTTCCTATGTCTCCTATAGGTAGTACTTCTATAGGATTAAGAAGTAATGAAGTTGTGAAGCTCCTTCCCATGTTTCCGCACATCCGCAAGACCGTCTGATGTCCTCGTCCCTGCGCTCCAGGTAAAGTGAGACGCACTGTACTTCGTTACGTAATCTTCGCTACATCAGTATCGATAAAGGTACAGTTAATTCATTTTTCATTGGTGGCTCTATAAATACTTAAAGGTTCGTCCTAATTCTGTAGTTAAAGATATTTCTTCACAACTACTTTGCCTCTTTTCCCTAGCTACAGACAAATCTGTTTCTCTCAATGAAAAGCCTTCGAAACAATTAGCTCTATAAACTTACACATGGATACCCGCGAAAGATCTGTTGTTAACCCAGAAAAATGAACTATGTGGCCAACGGGTGTATTGTAGAACTAAATTCAGTTGATTGGGAAATTGACAAAAAGATCTGAAACTGGTAACCCTACAAAATGGAATGTGTGTGATCACATGCAGACGCATGTAATGGGCACTGACGTCCTACTGACAAGAAACTTTTATCCGTGTAATACATGTGAAAGTATTCACCCGACCGAAAACCACAACTTATTGCCATGAAAGCTCTGCAGGTTCATAAATGTTATGTTGCAAAGTGTTTACTTCTCACTGCAATACTTATTTTTGGTTGAAACTACCTTAAATGTATGAAGCTTTTGTTTGCAGCATAACATAAAAAATAGAAGAAACAAAAATTATTTAGGGAAAATAAATGACAATATTGGTACTTAAGGCCAAAGTCTCGAATTTTGTTTTGTTTAATCACAGGCACCACGGTTAATATCTTCCCGTCAAGTCTCGATAATGTTTTAAGACGGAAGAGGTGTTATTTGTATTTTAAATTGTTTCTTACAATACAACATTGAAAAGTTAGTATGATGCTATGATCCAAAAAATAAGTTTTTTTAATATATTTCTTAATTTTGTTATCAGAGATGTTGTATTCCCGTGTCTACATGTTCTTTCGGCCCCTATTTCAATTTGACATCTAAAGAAGAAATATTCGTTTTAAAAATCTCGAAAAGTTCTTTACTGATTTCCTTCTGTTTATTACACGACATTACAGCTGTAGTGAACCGCATGTATGCGGTACTGAGTAACCAATACTTTGGATGAATTCAAGTACTGGTTCGTTACTCATTTCGATGCTCGAATCTACCGTATCGATAAGAACTCTGTAACGAAAACGAATACAGAGGTTGCATGCATACTGTCATACTATTTATAATGAGAAGAATAACTTACGTAGACATTCGTGACGAATTTTAAATGACTATTGCGTAGCTCTACGATTTTAGATGGTTATTTTTGTTTTGAAACACTTTGGTTCAAAAAATAGTCAAATGTTTTTGAGCTTTTGGTACTTAACTACGGGGTCATCAGTCCATAAACCTACAAACTACTTGTGTACTAGCTTGCAATAAATACGGTACAAACATCCATGCCCGAGTCCCCGACGAAAACTTTGGATTTGCAGTTTAATCCCCAATAATCTGACGCCCGCTATTAATGGAAATATACATTTCATTGTCCCCCCTGAATAATTTTATTCACAACTAGCTGAAAACCCGGCGTTGCCCGGGTATTTGTCTATTTATTCCTGCCATTTTTCCGGTATATATTCATTTGAATCCGAGCAGTGTGGCTGCAAAGTCTATTGGGAATACAATTAGTAGTAAAGAAGTAATATATTAACACTTGGTGCGTGATAGGGTGGTTTTCCATGAACGTTTCTGTTTGTTTGCTCATTTCTCATGAACTACGTGTCGTACTGTGATACAATTTAGTGGTTACACTCAAATATATGCGTGTACACTGCGTGTAAAATTTCCTGCGGCTATAATATGTAGCCGGCCGCGGTGGCCGAGGGGACTGAGGCGTGCCAGTCACGGTCTGCACGGCAACTACGGTCGGGGGCTCGATTCCCCCTCGGGCATGGATATTTGTGCCGTCCTTAGTCTTAGTTAGTTCATAAGTAGTTTGTAAGTTTAGCGACTGATGACCCCATAGTTAAGTCCCATAATCTTTACAAACATTTGAACATTTTATAATTTGTAGTGTAGAAATTAAAAATTGCAACCTCATAGTGAATGCCGTAGTTTTAGTCAATCAACAGCGGAACGTTACTGTTTATATGCTCACAGCCCATGAAGTAAGCGTCGTAATGTAATACAATTCAGAGGGTACATTCAACTATATATGTGCCTACTGTCTGTAAAATTTCCTGTCGCTACAATTTGTAGTGTTCAAATTATAAATTGTAACGTCATACCGAGAGCCGTAGTTTTACTCCATAAACAGCGGAAAAGTAGTAAGCGAGAAACTTTTATCCTTTCATCATTTTGCTATGGTTGCCAGCGAGAAAAGTTTAATAAAGGTTTCAAATTATATTTAAAGTTTGTTGCAAGTCGCTAAGTACTGTCATTCACATACAGTGTATATCGAAAGTCTCGCCGCATTATATGGCATTTATTCGATTTCTATTGGTTATGACGTAATATCTTTTGAACGTTGTGCCGTATGTGATTCTTAACGATGCAGCAATTGTTACATCACGGTAAGCAATGTGAGTAGCAAATTTGGTTGAAATCGGTCCAATGGTTTAGGAGAAAATGAGCAGCATTGTCGCAAATTGCAGCAGTTTTTCGCGCATCTCCTTGTTTGGGGCAGTATCTCGTGAACTATATATCGTATGTGATTCTTACGTTTACGGCTACCGTTCTCATGGATCGAAGGTTACGTGTACAAAATTTCATAAAGATTGGAACAAAACTGTAGTTTTGTATGCAACACGTACAAATATACGGACACTCTGCTTTATATATTATATGACAACGGCCGAGTAAGCTCTCGTTTACATTTTTTTCCTTTATTTTTCTTTCATTCCTCGGGGGTGGGGGGGGGGTGGTTTGGAAGGGGCGGGATAGCAACATCTGTGGGCTCTTCAGCCTACAGAAATTATATTGTGTTTCTTCCGCTTAATGGTTACTCACTTGTTTTTGATCATGCGAACTATAAAGAAATTTTGTAAAAAGTACTCAATAATATTATCATCTACAAATTTTCATAAATTGCAGTATTATCTTAATGGTTAATGTCACGGTCCTACTCTTAGCAAATTTATTGCTACTATAGTTCGCGTCACGTAGGAAAGAGGCCCAGTTTTCAGCCCTTCTGCATATTCCCCTGCGTTATGGCAATGATACCCAATAAATTACAATTTTAGATTATATGTCTGGAGAAACAGCGATCGTTAATGAAATTATATTTTTGAAAACACAGTCTCGATCGCAAGAGAATTTTTATTGTTCTTAGGCAACCGGTTTCAGTTTGCTTGTGAGACAATCATCAGGTTGACTGCAATAAAATAATTTGAAACCCACACCGCCCACAACCGGCTACCATGGGTTTAATATTTCACATTGTATTTATTTTACTGTTTGGAGGTACTAGATTGAATTTATAATGGTAAGGAATAGATTTAGAAACCAGGTTCTAAACTGTAAGGCATATTCAACTTATTGGTTATGAACTGCAGATTAAAACTTAGGAGATTGCAGAAATGTAGAAAAGTTAGGAGACGGAACATGGACAAATTGAAGGAACCAGAGGCGGTTGACAGTTCCAGAGGGATCATTAGGCAAGGATTGTCTGAAACAGGGGAAAGTAATACAGTAGAAGAAGAATGGGTTTCTCTGAGAGATAGGGTAGTGAAAGCGCAGAGGATCATGTTGGCAGAAGGAAAAGGCCTAATAGAAATCCATGGATAACACAGGAGATACTGATCTTAATTGATGAGAGGAGAAAATATAAGAATTCAGCAAGTGAAACTGGAACAAGGGAGTACAAACGTCTGAAAAATGAGATTGACAGAAAGTGCAGACTGGCTAAGCAGGATTGGCTAGAAGACAAATACAGAACCGTAGAAGAATGCATAACTAGGGAAAAGATAGATACCGCCTACAGGAAATTAAAAGAGATATTTGGAGACAAGAAATGCAGCTGTATGAATATCAAGAAATCAGCCGGAAAACCAGTACTAAGCAAAGAGGGGAAAGCTGAAGAAATATATGGAGGGGCTATAAAAAGGAAATAAACTTGAAGGCAGTATTCTAGAAATGGAAGACGAAGTGGAGGAAGATAAGATAGGAGATATGATACTACGAGAAGTATTTGAAAGAGCGCTGAATGACTTGAGTCGAAACAAGGCCCCTGGCGTAGATGATATTCCGTCTGAACTGTTGATATCGTTAGAAGAGCCAGTCCTGAAAATATTGTATCACCTGGTATGCAAGATGTATGAGACAGGGGAAATACCCACCGACTTCAAGAAGAATATAGTAATTCCAATTTCGAAGAAAGCAAGTGTGGACAAGTGTAAAAATTACAGAACTATCAGTTTAATAAGTCATGGTTGCAAAATACTAACACCAATTATTTACAGACGAATGGAAAACCTAGTGGAATCCGACCTCGGGAAAGATCAGTTTGGATTTAGGAGAAATGAAGGAACACGGGAGGCAATACTCACATTACGACTTATCTTCGAAGATAGGCTAAGAATAGGCAAATCTATTTAGCTTTTGTAGATTTGGAGAAAGCTTTTGACAGTGTCGACTGGAATAAACTCTTCCAAAGGTAGCAGGGGTAAAATATAGGGAGCCAAGACTTATATTCAACCTATACAAAACCAGACAGCGGTTATTAGTGTCGAAGGGCAAGAAAGGGACGCAGAGGTTGGAAAGGGAGTAAGATAGGGTTGTAGCCTTTCTCCAATGTTGTGCAATCTGTACATTGAGCAGGCAGTGAAGGAATGGAAGGAGAAATTTAGAGAGGGCATTAAAGCGCAGGGAGAAGAAATAAAAACATTGTGGTTTGCCGATGACGTTGTAATTCTATCAGAAACCGCAAAAGATCTGGAAGATCAATTGAATGGAATGGACAGTGTCTGAAAGGAAGATGTAAGATGAACATTAACAAGAGTAAAACGAAGGTAATAGAATGCAATGTCAGAAAATCAGGCGATGCTGAAAGAATTAGATTAGGTAATGAGGCAATAAAAGTAGTAGACGAATTTTTTTATTTGGGTAGCAAGACAACTTCTGATGGCCGAAGTAAAGAAGATATAAAATGCAGAATGGCTATGCGGAGAAACGCGTTTCTAAAGAAGCGAAACTTGTTAACATCCAATATTTATCTAAATGTTAGGAAGTCCTTTCTGAAGGCATTTGTCTGGAGTGTAGCATTGTATGGTACTGAAACGTGGACGATAAGGAGTTCAGATAAAAAGATGATAGAAGCTTTTGAAATGTGGTGCTACAGACGAATGATGAAAATTAGATGGGTAGATCACGTAATTAATGAGAAGGTGCTTAACCGTATCGGGGAGAAAAGGAGTTTCTGGCATATCCTGACTAAGAGAAGGGATAGATTGGTTGCGCATATTCTGAGACACCAAGGAATTTTCAACTTAGCATTAGAAGGAAGCGTGTGGGGTAAAAATCGTAGAGGGAGCAGATTCAAAAGGACGTAGGTTGCCGAACATGTTCTCAGATGAAGAGACTTACACAGGACAGGGTAGCATGGAGAGCAGCATCAAACCAGTCTACGTACTGAAGACCACAACAACAACATTGCCGTAATATCATCTTTTGTACATACTCCTTAATATTTGTAAAATTATTGCATTGCAGGCGGCTTGAGGATAGTCTCACTAGCAGACTGAAACCAGTTGCCTAAGAATAATAAAATTTCTCTTGCGACCGAGATTGTATTTTTGAAAATAGGCGCGTGGCTGGCCGCAAGTTACGCAATGTTTCTCCCACAGGCGCAACTATTGGCACTCGGCCGTAGTTCCTCCCCGCTTCCCCTAACACTCCGTCTCTTATGCGCGGAAGCGTCTTCTTACATACACTATGATGGTCACACAGGCATTCATCACGAAATATTCAGATTGATTCTCAAATGTTCAAATGTTTGTAAATCTTTTGGGACTTAACTACGGGGTCATCAGTCCCTAAACTTACAAACTACTTGTGAACCACTTACGAACTAGGACAGCACAAATATCCATGCTCGAGGGGGGATTCGAACCCCCGACCGTAGTGGCCGTGCAGTCCGTGACTGAAGCGGCTCAGTCCCCTCGGCCACCGCGGCCGGCAGATTGATTCTTACAGTATTCAAGTAGAGTGCGGTAACAATATTTAAAATGGAGGTCGCGGTTGGGTCTCGCCGATTACGATCAAACTCAATGAAAATTGCGTTATAATCACGAAGGAAATGGACTGCTCCTTTCCTCGAAGTACGAGGCCGCGTTCAGAAAGTAAGTTCCGTTTCAATTTATCTCCGCTGCAGCGTTGCGATTGCAGATCCGCACATGCGCTGTAGACGATGTGTATCAAGGAGAAGAACGTGCACCATATGGAGATCGCTGTCAGTTACGTACACTTTGTTGTGCTTGTTTGAAATGTCGGCGTTGATTGAAAATCCCGCCGCCTGTGAAATCAGGTCGGTGATTCGGTTTCTGAATGCGAGGAAAGTAGATCCAAGTGAAATTTGTCGGCAGATTTGCTATGTTGACAGACCAAATGCGATGAGTGATTCGATGGTGAGAAGATGGGTCCGACAGTTCAATGGCGGGCGTAGTGATGTGCACGATGAAGAACGAAGTGGGCGTCCACCTTTGGTTACAGAAGAACTGGTTCACGCGATTGATGACAAGATCCAGGAAAACCGTATGTTTACAATTAGTGCTCTCGCTATGGACTTCTCCCAATTTTAACTATCACTGATGCATGAAATTGTTACCAAACAACTGAAATCTCCGTAAACTTTGCTCACGTTGGGTACCAAAGATTCTCAGTGAGGAACACAAAACACAACGGATGGGTAGTGCAACTGAGTTTTTGACTCGTTATGCTGAAAGTGGCGAAGAATTTCTGAGACGTATAGTCACAGGAGATGAAACGTGGATTTCGTACGGCACCCCTGAGAGTAAGCGGCAATCAATGGAATCGAGTCACACTTCATCCCCACCAAAGGTAAAGCCGAAGCAAATCATGACACCTCGGAAAATGACGTGCATAGTGTTCTGGGTTTGGAAAGGCATCCTACTCATTGACTTCTTACCTCGTGGTCAAACAATCAAAGCAGATCCTTATTGCGAGACACTTCGGAAATTGCGCCGTGCAATTCAGAATAAGCGCCGGGGACTGTTGTCAAATGGTGTTGTTTTGCTTCACGATGATGCACGATCACACACTGCAAGTGTGACGAAAAACCTCCTACAGGGATATGGCTGGGTCGTGTTTGACCATCCTCCATACAGCCCTGACTTCGCTCGTAGCGACTTTGATCTGTTCTTACATATCAAGTCTATCCTTGGCAGTCATCACGTCACCAATGACGACGAGCTGAAAGAAACTGTTTCCAACTGGTTGAAGATACAGGCGGCAGATTTCTATGAAGATGGTATACAAAACCTGGTGCCACGCTATGATTAATGCCTGAAAATGTCGGCAGTTATGTGCAAAAGTAGTTTAAGAGTTGTAGAATTTTGTGCAATAACAATTTCTTCTGTATCTGTGTACAGTTTTATTTTATTATCAAACGGAACATACTTTCTGAATGCGCCTCTTATAATTGCCTCAAAATGCAGGCAAACAGCAAAACTATGCGGCAAATTTAAATTAGTATAATGGCGACAGTTAAAAACTTTACAATTTCAAATACAGTGTCTCGGTCATATTTCTAGGTGGCAATGGTAACGAGTAATTTTGTGTTTTAGTAACGGATACATACTAGGAAACCTTTTCGTTACTTTTACACAAGACCACCATTCAACGAAACAGAAAAGGAATTAAACCAACTGACTTTTGAAACTGCGTAAAATGTACGATAACGTCCGTTACCAACCTAGAAAGAGATATGAGATTCAACTTTAAACAATTTTCAGTGTTTTTCACAGAACCGATTAAAAAATATACTGGCAGACAAACGACTGCGGGAAAAAGCTATGATATGATGTGGACATGAGTGGATTTCTTTTCTTTATAAATGTTAGTTCTACGAAAGATAAACCACTTAAACAATCATACCAAACTATTCTGGCACTTATATTCTGCCGCGGTGGAGTAGCCGAGCGGTCTAAGGCGCCTCGCTGCGGAGCGCGCTGTTGCTCGCCGTCGGAGGATCGAGTCCTCCCTGGGGTACGTGTGTGTGTGTGTGTGTGTGTGTGTGTGTGTGTGTGTATGTGTGTGTGTGTGTGTGTTGTCCTTAGTTTAAGTAGTTTGTAAGCTACGGACTGATGAAATTCAAATGTTCAAATGTTTGTATAGCTTATGGGACTTAACTATGGGGTCATCAGTCCCCAAACGTATAAACTACTTATGAACTAGCTAATCCTACGGACGGCACAAATATCCATGCCCGAGGGGGGATTCGAACCCCCGACCGTAGTGGCCGTGCAGAACGGACTGATGATCACACAGTTTGGTCCGATAGATTTTCAAACATTTGAACATATATTCTTTCGTTGTCTTATGCCTCATTAAAGAAAAAGGAGAACTACTCATGGTTATTCCCTTCTCTACAGTACAGGTATGTCAGTGCCGTGCAATAGTATATATTGCTGTGTATGCTGACAGGAGCAGCGCTACAAGTCGTTAGAGGGGTTAGAGTGTATCTGAAAATAAAAGGTCATTACTCCCCCCCCCCCCCCCCAACAAAATGGTAATATTAGGTGTAACTTAAAGTAGGGTTTTACTCCTTTCTTAAAACGTGTTTTAAATACATTGCAACCAACATTGTTACATGATTATGAAAAATATTTACTGAGTTTTGAAACCATTTTATCCAGCGTAAACTGTCACTCTATTTTGGGTGGGTGACGGCTGTTTGTCACCAGTTTTATGCTGAAAAAATACTTACAGATTTTTACAATGTACTGAAGGGATCGAAAGAAAGAAGGGACTCCTCACAGTTATCATCACATTTATTAAATTATATACTTAACAAAAATCAAATACCACACCATATTATGCAAATGATACACGTTAAAGAATTAATATTAGTTCGACTAATGACGGAAATTCTCCTAAAAAAAGGACGAAAAATGACAAACTTTCGGAACACAGTTCCTTCTTCACGTGGGAGAGAAGGGAAGAAAAAAGGAGGGGAACGGAAGGGAAAGGTAATTCACGACCTAGGTCCTAAAGATGTTGTTTGAGAAGCGTGGAAGTCAGAGATACTGCATATTAGTACTCTCTGGCTTGGATCAGTACTAATATGCAGTATCTCTGACTTCCACACTCCTCAAACACCATCCTCATGACCAAGGTCGTGAAATACCTTTCCCTTCCGTTCCCATCCTTTTTCTTCCCTTCTCTCCCACTTGAAGAAGGAACTGTGTTCCGAAAGCTTGTCCTTTTTCGTCTAATTTTTTTTTCTTCATTTTTGTCACTATCGGCGGTACTGCACAAAGGTAAGTACTGGCCAGCCAATCTATCTCTTTTGAAAAATAATGAATATTAATTATAATGTTATATAAACTCCATTATTCTTTCTTGTTTGGTAATCTCAGTGATTACATCATTATAGTAGCTATGATTCTCAGATTATGGGCTTCTGAGATTATGGGCCGGCCGCGGTGGCCGAGGGAACTAAGGCGCTCCAGTCACGGTCTGCACGGCCACTACGGTCGGCGGTTCGAATCCCCCTTCGGGCATGGATATTTGTGCCGTCCTTAGTCATAGCTTGTTCATAAGTAATTTGTAAGCTTAGGGACTGATGACCCCATAGTTAAGTCCCATAAGTTCTACAAACATTTGAACATTTGATTTTCTTTACATGAATAATAGGTTATCGAAGTGTACAACAAATATTTTGATATATTCCAACACCAAAATTACCATTTCAAATATAACTTTGTTGATATTACTCTACATGAATTCAGTGAGTTTTCAATGTTCCGATACATTGATAAGTCGTCTTAGTTGGTATAGGCTTAGTGTGTTACCACTTTTCTTCGGTACTGGTACTACTGTCAGTTTGTGTGCTGTTTTCAGTGTCAGTGCTATCCTCTGTGTAAGACTCTCTTGTGTTGGTGCGTCTGTATTGTCTGTTTTGTGTGTAATCTTCATACCATTTCGTCGATATTTTGTCTGTCAGGTCATTGAGCTTCGTATATGCGTCAGGAAAGCAAAAAATGTTTGTAGAACTTATGGGACTTAATTACGGGGTCATCAGTCCCTAATCTTACAAACTACTTATGAACTAGCTAACACTAAGGACGGCACAAATATCCATGCCCGAGGGGGGATTCGAACTCCCGACCGTAGTGGCCGTGCAGACTGTGACTGGAACGCGTCAGTCCCCTCGACCACCGCGGTCGGCTATGCGTCAGGATCTCAAAGTATCAGTCTTATGTCTACATCTAGGGAGGGGGGTAGTCTCGTCTAACGTGTGTGAAATGTGGGCAGTCTAAATTATGTGTTCGGGGGGTCCTTCAACCCCGCATGTACAGTCCGCACTCTGGCTTGCGTACACGCGTCGAAGATGCGTGTGATAAGGACCGTGACCAGTCAGAAAATGGGCCATACCCCGGCTGGGATTTATATGGCGCATTTTGAGACGTTTCCTGATGCCCGGGAAGAAGTTATATACTCTACGGCCCTTATCACTTATGCCCCATTCCCGTTGCCAGGTATCCACCCGCCAACTATCCAGTTGGCGCTTGTCTGTTATGTCCTGTCCGGTGATATCGGCCACCTTGTCTGGTCTCCCCTTCTTTGACCAGTACGTTGCAGCTCTGAATCTTACAGTTATATCAATTGGGAACATGCATAGAAAACACAAAGTGCATCCACCGGTGCCGTTATAAAGGCTCCCGAGAGTCTTATTAGTGCGCTACGTTGATCCCTGCGCAAAATTGTGCTGTATGTTGACAACCGTAGTCGTTCTGCAAAAGTACTGGCCGCAAAGCATACCACGGACTCCAAGAGAGCACATTGGTAAATTCTCATTGTGGTTAGTGGTAGTCTGTACTGTGTAGTGTTGAGTCGTGAAAATTTGTGCATTATTTTGGAGGATTTGTCAGTCGTTATTCGTAGGTGTTCTTTGAACGTCAGTCGATCGTCAAGTTGCAATCCAAGATATCGCGCTGTCGTTTTCCTCTGTATAATAGTCCCGTCCAGTCTAATAGTAGGCGCCCTCTGGAGTGTGCTTCTGACCAACGGGTATAATGTTTTGTTTAAGGATATCTTTAGTTTATTGGGGGAGCACCACTGGTGTATCACTGTAAATGTTTGTGTTGTCTTGCTTTCGAGTTGAGCTTTCGAACCCGCAGCGACCATCACTAGGAGGTCGCCTGCATTGGCCACCGCACAGCTTACACGGTTATCCCTCTCCAGTTAGTCGAGGAGGAGAGGCTCAATGGCGATTTCCCAAAAGATGGGGCCACAGACAGAACCCTGGGGACAGCCTTTAGTGATACGCCTTATCACATTCTGGCTGCCCGCGCGCCATTCGACTACCCTGTGTCTACAATAGTTCGAGAGGCTATTGTAGAGGGTCTTAGGTACCTGCATTTATCCGAGCCTTCCAAACATTGCGGGCCACCAAAGATTGTCAAAGGCGTCCGCAATGTCTATCGTGACTGCAACCGTATATTTACAGGTGTTCTGTCTTATAATATTTAGAACGCTATTTATTGCATCATAAATTGATTTTCCCGGTCTGAATCCAAATTGGTTTGGGTTCTGGCGAAATAGGGTCCTGTGTTCTTGTAGTCGGTTGCAAACCGTTCCTGTACCTTTGCAAGTGTATTGATGAGGCATATTGGCGTATATGTCTTGGGATCTGCCGGATCACGGTCCTCTGATTTTTTGATTATTACTGCGTTTGCAGTCTTCCAGAATGCAAGCACCCTCCCAGCTGTAGCGCGTTGTTGGATGGATGGATGCTTAGAGTTTAACGTCCCGTCGACAGCTTGGTCATTAGAGACGGAGCTAACGCTCGGAGCTTTAGGGCAAGGATGAGGAAGGAAATCGGCCGTGCCCTTTGAAAGGAACCATCCCGGTATATGCCTGAAGTGATTTAGGGAAATCACGGAAAACCTAACTCTGGATGGCCGGAGGTGGATTTGAACCACCATCCTCCCGAATGCGAGTCCAGTGCGTTACCACTGCGCCACCTCGCTCGGTAGCGCGTTGTTGAGTAGCTCTGTTAGATAAGGTATTATCTGTGGTGCGACCATTTTTAGCGTCTCGGAATGGATACCATTCGATCCAGGTGCTTTGCCATTTTTTTGTGAGGCATTAGCGCGAGCTTCCTCCTCACTGGTGAAGGGAATGGTGAGATTTGAGATCGAGAAGAAGAACTGCCTTCTAAGGAATCTATATTATTGCACAAGTCACTGAAAGAGGTGGAACAGCATTCCATCGCGGCTCTTACCTGCCCAACACGCTCCGGCTTAATTGGCACTGGGAGCGAGAGGACACCGCGAAGCCGCGAACGCAAGTCCGGTACTGTCAGAAGGGGTGAAGTCGATCAGGTTGGGGGGAAGTCGACCAGGAATACAGCATTACAATTTATACTACTTCCGCCTGGAGGTACATCCGGGAACTGCAGCCTATACATACTTGTTAGAAACCAATAAGTTGCAGAGTAGTGTTTGCCTATAGAAGTTTCTCTCTGAGGATCCGTTCAACGGCATTGTGGAATATTATCAAATGCATTTCGGTGGCCTGTGAATGAAGCAAGACTAAACCTGTCACAATACGTCCTTATCGTCATATATTCTGCTGTTTTTGGACTGTTGGTCGGTAAGTGAACTCATTGCCATGTGATTTATGTATTTGTAAAAGCAGACGTTTGTTGTATGGACGAGTAGTGATCTAAAAATTGAATTGTCGTATTTTGTAGGGTGAATCGATTATGCCGCGAACAAGCGTGAAGAAGGTGGAAAGAGAGGGAAAATGCCGTTCAGGAAGTGAAGAAAGGGATGTTGAGTATTCGTAAAGCATCTGAGAGTTACAGTGTGCCCTATACAACGTTAAATGAGTGGGTGAAGGGTAAAAGTAGATATAAATATGGTGGGCAGGCTGTTCTTAGTTCAGTAGATGAAGAATGTTTAGTTCATGGTTTGATCAAGTGTGCAGAGTGGGGTTTTTCCTTTGAAACGACAAGATGTGAGAAATGTTGTTCTGGATATTCCTGATGTACAAAAGACTCCCTTCACATATATTGTAACAAAAATGAAGACTAAGGGCATTGGTCGTGGGCCCTACAGTTTCCCAGATTTGACATTTCGAACTTTAAGTGAAAATTCTTTTTGATGTAAGATAATTTTATGTACAGTGGTTATTTTTAAGGAAAATATAATGTTCTAACCATAAAATAGTCCATTTGTCAGTTTTAATAGCAGTTTGGTCCCTGAGAAAGACCCTCCACTATTTTAAAACTTCATATAAACATAGCCTACCATACCTTGGGAGATATTTCTATGTAGACTACGATAGGTTTCACCCCATTGCCTGGGTGAAGCCGTTATAGGTCTTCAAAAAATGAGTGATCGGCTTCATCCCACCCAGTGGGGTGAAGCCGATGAACTTTTAAATTAAAAGAACTCCAAAAGTACAATAGGCTAATTCTATATTCAGCATTTTATGTAATGTCGAAACGCTAAGGATTACACGTAATATTTTGAAACGAATTCTTCCAGAGTTTCCCTCGAAAACAATAGAAAAAGTCAATTTTGTGATCGACTTCACCCCTTATGACGGTACGTCACCGTCTGCGGGCTGGCCACGAATCCTGATCTCGTACCTGAGCTACTCCTTACGCAACACACCTAAAAATAAACAAAGAAACAAAGAATGCTTAATAGACCACAAATCCCAGAAGGTGAAGAAACAAGGAGAAGCTTTGCGAACATAATGGTAGACGACATTAACGTTCCACACACTAGGAAGAATTGAACCAGAAAAGGAGAAAAATTAAGCATTGTTCGTCTTACAGCACAATCTTTTTTAATCGTCTGGTAGCTTCGGAAAGAGAGCAAGACGGATTTTCTGAATCTCGTACGTATTTTCTGTTGAAGACAACCGAATGTAAGCTAGAAATCCATAGATACTAAGATACTATAATTTTAGTGAACAGTGCTTGATTCTGTGCTTTTTCTACATGTTAAAACATGTATTATTAAACAGCGAGATACAAAAATATAATACTCGTATAAAATTATAACAACAATTTTCTCCGCAAGTTTTCTTTTGGGATTTTTTTCTCAGTACTAAATTTAAGCAGTTCTTCCTAGAGACGCCTCAATGGTCAAAATACACGAAATTTCAACTGACAAGCAATGTATGCGTAACTATCTTGAGGATACATAAATGAGTTAGACTGTTTTAATGTCTAAGTTTACGATACAAAGAAGCGTATTAAAGAGAGAAGCGATAAACACGAATATTTTATTGGTCTGATAATCGAGGATAATTGTGCAATAGCAACATTTGTGGTCGAAACAATGGGCTGGTGGCTGAAGGTAGGAGACGTTTCCGCGGTAATCACGTCCGGCATTGTCTGGAGTCTATAAAAGTAGGTGTACCGCGTCGCCTGGCGACCACACTCCGCCCTCTCAAGGTTGAGAGAAGCGGGGTGTGTGTGGGCCCACAGTTACTTGTGGGTGGCCACAAGGGACCTTATAATCTTTAGAGTTTAAACTACAAACCAGTCGTCGCGCCCAGCCACCGACGGGCGACCAGCAGGTGGCAGGGAGGTTGCCGCCGCCCCGGCCGTGACGTCATAGGGGCGGTCCGGCTGGCGGCCTGCAGTCAGAGCGCGGTGGCGGTGAGCGCAGCGGACACTATGGGCAGCGGGAGAAGACCAGCGGACTCGGTCGAGAGCTGGTCACCAACGTCATTGGTATTTGGCCTTCAACGTTATCTGCACCTGGCATTAAAGGTACTGTTGCAGAGTACCATTTCAGATAAAATGAGACAGGCTGGTATGACTGGGGAAGGAATAAGCTATGTGGGTAGATGAAATTCAGAGATGAAGCTGACATTAAACTGGTATAAATGCTTATTTTGCTTCTAGGAATATAATAGATGAATAATACTAACAAGCATGGGGCTTTTTGGTGACTGCAGACGCCTGTGCGCAGCTCTCCACGGACCCCGCGGCGCGCCACCTGCTGCACGGGACTCGCAGCCCCGGATTGGTGGAAGGCAGAGCTTGGCGAGTTGTCAGCCGAGGTCCTCGACAGAGCGCCGTAGGCCGCCTCGCGGAGTGTCTGCCCCACCGCCGGCCCTGGCCGCGTGCTCGGGTGGCTCGGCGCCAGACGTGGAGACTGCGCTGTGAGGCGCCGCCTGGCCAGCTGTGGCGGGGAGCGGCGGGGAGGCGGGCGGCTGCCGAGCAGAGCCGAGCAGAGCCGAGCACAGCCGAGCAGAGCCAGGAGGCCTGTGGCTCCCACTGTGTGCGGGGGCGGCGGAAGGCGGCAGAGGCGGAGGCCGCGCTCTTGCCGGAGCTGCGGGGGATTTCCGAGGCCGCGGAGGGGGCGGGGCCGCGAGCCGAGGCACTCCGCGCAGTTTCCTGCTTCGGCCCGTGCCGAGGCTAACACGCGGGCCCTCCTCCGTCGCTCTGGCCGAGGTCACAACAGGCTGCACTTCCGTCCGATGCCGCGGCAGAGGGGACCGCCGTCGCCGCTGATGCTGGAGAAGGCCGCACGTCCTGATCTTAGCGCGAAGTACCGCGGCGTGGGCTTCGATCCGCGTACGGGCAACGCACGCCGGAGGAGGACGACAGGGCGGCTAATGCTGTGGCCCAGAACCGGCGCGGCTCCTCAGGCACTGCTGACGTCGGCGGCAGGGCGCTGCTTGTCGATGGGACATTGAACCCTGATCTTCCTTTTTAATCTTGTATTACAAAAATGGCAATAAATGCAAAGTCAATTAAGATAAACTGTCTCCTTATTTACATGTTAATACCTTTAACACTTTACCAGCTTAACATTCAATACGTATTAGAGATCAAGTGGCAGTAGTGGCTGAACCTATTTCTCATTTAATAGCCAACGTCACGCGAAATGAACTCTTAAAAAGTGAAATTAGTATGAAAATTCTATAAAATTAAAAAAAAAAAAAAAAAGAAAAGATACATGAGAATGATATAAAATGAGGTGCACTTTTAGGACGTATCAGCAAACTATCCAGAATTTAATAAACGTGGAGTCAACGTATCCACTATATCATTTATTACGCCTCTAACAGAAAACGCCACACGAAATGAACTATTTAAAAGATGAAATTAGTGTCAACATCCCATTAAATAAGAAAACCATATGAGGAGAGTATGCTTGTCCTTGATTATGTAATTAGCAAATACCAGCGAATCATCTGGTAGTTAATACGTCCAGTTAAGCATCCTCCATACGATTTGCTTCGGTACTGACACACCATTATAACAAATTTATACAAATTCAATGCCTTTACCGCTATTCACTTCTCTCTCGCACTCAGACAGCACTACAATTTTCCGCTATCGCTCCAATGTCCGACTATTTCCTACACGTTTTCCGCGGTGGCCGAGGGGACTCAGACGCTCCAGTCATGGCCTGTACAGCTACTACGGTCGGCGGTTCGAATCCCCCCGCGGGCATGGATATTTGATTTGTGCCGTCCTTAGTTAGTTCATAAGTAGTTCGTAAGTTTATGAACTGATGTCCACGTAGTTAAGTCCCATAAGCTATACAAACATTTGCACATTTGAATTTCTCCTACATGTCTCTTCAACGCGTACTATATCGGCTACCCGTTCAACAAGATGACGTTGCGGTAGGTCTGCTCGACAGGCGCCAGTTCCCATAAACACACGGCAATTTGACAACGCAGATACACCAGCAGTGATGACTCTGAGTTCTCTACCCGATAGGGGCTCTAATACTGAACATGGCACTGAATTTAAAGGCAATATTAGTTTACTATTTCACATAAGACTGCTTAGAATGAACTTAATTTTCTAACGATATTATTTCTCGTCTGCGTTTTCCAACATTTTTTTATTCTGCATTTACTTCCATCTCAACAACTCAGGAGAGTCAGCATAAGACAGGAAACAATATTAACGACTTAAGTAAGTATAATGACAGCAAACACAAAGAACATTATCTACCGAAACGGAATTTGGCTATATATGAGACAACGGTACGATTCAAACGACGAATTAAAGTGCTACAATGCCAAGAAGGCCGCATTTCAAGTACAGAAAGTCTAATTCGTTCTGATTCATTTTCAACAACCCGAATTGGGATCCATTTGATACAGCAGTTGCAAGTTTGTATAAGTGGTACATGTTATCACATGCTTACTGACGAGTACCACACAAGTTCTCTAAAATTATATAAAATTAAAAAAATGTTCAAATGTTTGTTAAGTTTATGGGACCAAACTACTGGGTCATCAGTCCCTAAACTTACAAACTATTTATGAACTAGCTTAAAGACGGCACTGACATCTATGCCCGAGGGGGGATTTGAACTCTCGACGGGGAACGGCTTCGCGCATCGTAGCGCAACGCCTCAATGCGCTCGGCCGCTCCTCCGCGGCTATAAAATTAAATTTCAACTAACTAGTACAGTCATAGCATCTAGGAATGGGTTCACACCCATCTAAAGAAAGCAAAACTTCCTGAACACGAGTTATGTGTCTATCATACTTAGGTGAAAATAATTTGTTTTTAATTTTCAGCTATTGGTAAATCTTAGGGACTTAATTGTTGCGGTTATGTTGCCAGCCTCACCACCTGATTAAATTATGCTATCGCACACACCTGCACCCGAGAGAGGATTCAAACCTGCGACGGCGAGCAACCGCGCGCTACGCAGCTAGGTGCCTTATAACCCTGGGCCATTCCACTGCAGACATTTGTCTCTCATATCACGACAAGAGGCTCGTGACTATGTTGAGAACATTCATTGCTCCTCATATCTATCTGGTAACTACTTACAGGAAGAAACAGCCCATACAATTCTGGAAACCTACTGTTATTTTCGAATACACGAAGTCAGAAATGGACGGTTTTGGTCAGTACTGTGGCTGATATTGTTTTACAGGACGGTCACACAAGTGGTGGAAAAAGTTTTCTTTTGGCCGATTGTTGTTTCACTTTACTCAGTAGATACAAAAGAATCTTGAAAACACTACCAAACTCAACTTTCGTACAGAAGAATTCATATCAGTCAGCTCGTCGGCCAGAAGAGAAATATAAACACAAAGAAATGAGGAAGACCGCCAAAGCCTGACACCAAAAAAGACCGAATGGGAAGACGCAATTCATAACTGAAAAAGAAAAGAAACTAGAAAGAGAGCTTGGATTGCAGCAAACGTAAGGAGAATCAAGGGAGAAGAGAAACAACTTTCTGTTGTGAAACATGCAAGTGGAAGCCTGGTATTCAGCTGGCAGAATGTGAAGCGGTACTGTAGGTACGTTTCATACACCGAAACAAGTGTAACACTGTAACCAGTATATTTACAAACAGCAGCGTAAGAAGCTGGGAAACTACTTTAATTGTTTTTATCATGGATGTGGAAAGTGGCAGCAGTGTCTCATTTATTTTATTTATTACATTTTGGTGGATTCACGAAGTGCAGAGGGGGAAAGGGAAGGTAGCGTGTCAGCCAATCAGATGAGAGCGTTTGAAAGCGAGCAGTTAGTCAGCTAGAAATTCACGCTTCGGCACTGCTTGCTGGACTGGGAACATGAGCGGACGCGAACCAAGGAGCTGCTATTTTCTAAATGAACTTACAATGCTGGTCGCATTTGGCGAGTTTTGGCACGACGATTATTTCATGGGGAGTTCAGTGGCTTTTGTTAAGTGATGCGACATATTTTGTGGGCTACCTCTGTGGCAGTTAATTATGTTCCATTTAGGCCTACTTTCCAAGTGAGCACATGGTTCCCGCCAGTTCGCTTCTATGCTTTCCTTGCTCTTAATCTTGATTTAGTAATAAATTGTATTTTTGTAGAGAGCAAAGATATTATTTAGTTTTTGTGCCATTTGCAAGTAACGACGATTTGTGTTGTGGCCACTTGATATGTCAGTGCATAGTAAGGAGTACCGAAGATGCTTGCTGGCTTGCTTGTTTCATGATCAGCTCCATTAGAACAATTTTTAACAAATTATCTGAGTCTTAAATTATTTTCTGTGGGTTTCAAGAATTTTCCGCGATCTCTTCACTAGCGGCTGCATAGTGGCTTGTTCCTTCAGCTTCATCAATTTTTTTTTCTTTGTGTATTGATACGCGTGCGGCAGCGGACCATTTATTTAATATCCATTTTCTGGCATTATTCTAGCTTGAGGTGACGAGGAAAAGTACGCTAGAATCGAGTGTGTGCTTCTTGTTTCCAAAATGGGATGACCACCGATAATTCAGTAAGAGACCCGAGACGGTCCTTCGTTTTTGCTTTACTTTGTTTACTTCCTGTGAACGATAAAATAAATTAAATTATTGCTCGTAACGGACGAGTCGCTGTTTGCGACCTATTGCAATCCGGAGACCATTCTCCACATAACCAATTAAATATGATTTAATTTTTTCAATCCACAGATATGAAAACAGAAGGCGATTACCACTCGGTTGTTCAGTGCGTTGGCTCCATGTGTGCTATAATTTCCGTTGCGTAATTTCATATTTTATTCACGTAGCAGTGATTCGGGACTAGACTCGGTGTTTTATTTTTTATTTTTATGTTAAGCTTATGGGACTTAACTACGGGGTTATCAGTCCCTAAACTTACAAACTACTTATGAACTACTTACGAACTAGGACGACACAAATATCCATGCCCGAGGGGGGATTCGAACCCCCGACCGTAGTGTCCGTGCTGACCGTGACTGGAGCGCCTCAGTCACCTCGGCCACCGCGGCCGGCAGACTCGGTGTGGTGTACTGTTAATTATAACGACTTTACATGCACTTAGTCTCAGCACTGAGCAAGGGTAGCCGTCTTCAATTGAACTGCATGAATGTACAGAAACAACTTGACGCAGCTACCTTTTTTTACTCTTTCATATCTATTGCACCTTCAAACAAGCTCACACAGAATTGAAGGAATACAGATGTTTTCTGTAGGTTGTAACCTTCTCTCCCGACAGTATCGGCAATGTACTGAACAATACGTAAACCCGTGTGCCTGAAATTCTCTAATTGGCCGGATAAAGCTATCGAAAATAAAACCGCTAGTGTAGTGGAAGTTACAGCTGAGACGACAAAAAAAGGGGGGATTTGGAAATTAACTAAATATTAATGAAATGGGGGAAAAGTATGAATAGTATAGACAATTCAATAAATCAAGTATGCAAATATATGGGCGCCAGCTTGCGAAACGAGCAACAGAAGAATATAAAATCACTAAACCACAAAATTCTGTTAACTGGGAAGGGTAGGGTTGGGGTGGGGGGGGGGGGCAAGAAACACACACAAATAGGAACAACAAGGCAAGGCGGCACAGTCACCCAGGTATAAAAAAAAAAAAAAAAAAAAAAAAAAAAAAAAATTACATTTAAAATGGTCAATGGCAAATTGGCAGGAAGCAACAATTACCTAATTGTGGTAACAAATGCAACTGAAGTACTTATCAAACTGGAAATACCTCACATTAAAGCGTGATAGATTGGTAGCAGATTCATTAACTTCATGAATAGTAACTATTAAACCTGTTATTAAATAGTTGCAATGGTCTAAGTATTTCACTATTGGCTTGAAGACATATTTACATTAAGACTCTAACCACAGTTTTAATTTAATATTACTAACAATTAACTTTTTATTCTGATAGTATGATTTATCTGATGAAATTTTTACTGAACTTCTGTTATGCAACAAACAATGTTTTGTGTCCCAACTTCGTCGCCGCTTTTGTGTCCCAGCCTCGTCGTAGGTGTCGGTGGCCGAGTGGAATGAGCCCGACACAGGAACAAAAATAGCACGCTGGTGCAGGTACGGAGGGGAGCAGCCAGAAACTATAAACACTCGAGTAAATTAGAAAGAGATATATTGCACAGAATGTAACAATACTTAACTTTTACATAGTACTGCAGAATGTTGATACATAGTTGTTAGAGGTCTGCCTAGTGCCTGTACAATAGCAAAGTCTTCACTGGTGCCTATCTGATTACGAAGGTCCTAACTCGTTGCTATCTCAGTCCGAAGTGGCCAGTCCTTCAGTGGTGGCCACGAGCGGCGTTGTCCCAGAGGGCGCTCGTGGCTGTCGTCGTGAGAACGCCGCGCCGTGCGTGCATGGCGGCGCGCGACGAAAGCAGGTGGCGCGCACTTTGTATTTGTGCGACACCACACCCCTCCCCCCCCAAACCGCCACCTGAATATTCTGCGTAATCGCATCCCTCAACATCACGTCACTATACGAAAGTCCACAAGAGCAAGTAAATTTACATTGGCGGGTTAAGCCCCTCAATTCCGTAATCCACTCTTGGTGTGACTGCTGCGGTAATTTTTTAAGTCTAAAAAATCGGTACTGAGCCGCAGCTACGAGAACTTTTCTCTCATAATGAGCATTTAGTGCCTCTACTATTTGTTCAAAGTCTACATCACGAGGAGATGCGTGAGGGAATAGTTATTGCAATAATACGAAGGTCTGGGGGCCCACTACAGATAATAACAGATGCTTCACTTTCTGACCTGAAATTTGATGAGCCGCGACGAGTTCTTGAAACTGTGAGAAGTAGTCACTCCGTTCTTCCTCACGTTCGTTGTACTGGCGAAACGTAGGAAGAGGTGCAGCGGCAGGTGTGGGCTGCTGAAGCGGCGGCTGTTGTTGTTGGTTAGCTGCCTGCGCTGTGAGCTGGGACACCGCTTGGAGGAGTTGCGTTATTTGCGCCGTCTGTAACTGAATAATTTCCATTAAGTTTGGGTTCGGGGTAGTGGCCATGCTGACCGATTAGGCGCCGCGCATACAAGTAAATTATAACAAAACACAAATGCAATATGAAAGGAGGGCTCGCTCTGCAACAAAAAAGTCCACAAAATACGTAACAGAATATGTTCCCCCAAAAATCTTACAATAAGGGTGGGTGGGCGGGAGCAATTTTTGCGTGCTCCGACTGCTGCTGTCTAGCTGCTGTAAGCGGGCTGGTCCAAGGTTCTATCCCATCCTTGTCGCCTCTTTTGTGTCCCAACTTCGTCGCCGCTTTTGTGTCCCAGCCTCGTCGTAGGTGTCGGTGGCCGAGTGGAATGAGCCCGACACAGGAACAAAAATAGCACGCTGGTGCAGGTACGGAGGGGAGCAGCCAGAAACTATAAACACTCGAGTAAATTAGAAAGAGATATATTGCACAGAATGTAACAATACTTAACTTTTACATAGTACTGCAGAATGTTGATACATAGTTGTTAGAGGTCTGCCTAGTGCCTGTACAATAGCAAAGTCTTCACTGGTGCCTATCTGATTACGAAGGTCCTAACTCGTTGCTATCTCAGTCCGAAGTGGCCAGTCCTTCAGTGGTGGCCACGAGCGGCGTTGTCCCAGAGGGCGCTCGTGGCTGTCGTCGTGAGAACGCCGCGCCGTGCGTGCATGGCGGCGCGCGGCGAAAGCAGGTGGCGCGCACTTTGTATTTGTGCGACACCACACAATGCCTACAACTACTCAGTTGTTAAACTTTGCAAACTTCGTAAAATATTAACTGGTCACTAACATTTGGAATTTAAATATGTTCAACAATATCGTCGAAATACACAAATATTTAACTGAACAAAGATTGCTGCTGCACTCTTTATGAGGTTATAGAAGAAATCATGCAGTCTGTTATTAAACAGGGCTTGTCTCGGAATAAAATTGAATAGGACAAGGATCCTTCCTGTTTGATGAGCAGGTACAGTGATTTGGACGACACCAGGTATTTTGTAAGAACAGTTATCACTATTGACGTTTATCAGTAATACGCTGGCTAGTCGTATATGCTAATTAATTAGTTGCTGGCTCGATTTTACTTCGGATGGAGACGATGTGGCGTGGTGCAGGCATTTTTGGCATACGACAGCAAATTCTTCTTGGCGATGGACAAACTCTATGGCCCACAGCTGTCCTCTTGACTATTAGATCTTGCTGGGTAAACGCTGTGCCCGTATTATTTGCGAATTGTCCAATCACCGTAACTTTTGTGCCAAATGTATTCCTCCTTAGGCTCTACGTACTGTAGCTACACCGCCTAACACACAGCGGCCGCTTCGAGCAACACTCTCCTACTAACTTCTTCCCCCGCGCGCCATTGCGCTGCCAGCGAGCTCCCTACTCCAAAGATGGCTCCGTACAATAACAACGACCCTGACTATCTCAGCATGTCTACTACATTCAGCGTACAATATTTTTGTATTCACATTAAATACATAAATCATGACATCATCTATTTCCACATCAAAATTACCAATACAAGTAAATACATGTTACAATTACACACCATATGACAACCAATAATCAAGTCAATAACATTTACACCTGAGTTACAGGTAGCTGGTTTACATACAGCGTTACTAGATAGTGGTCACTGTGTTGTTGTGTCACACGTGCCACACGTTTCATTGGTCTATACTGTCTAGCATAGATCCAATAGAACGTCCAGACACAAACAAACAGTGATCATTAAATACAAGTAAATCACTGAATCGTCTGCTAAATCATCAAAATTCATTTTACACAAGTGACTAGTGAACAAATAAACATTGCAACCTACACAACTGAGGTACCTACTCATCTGTGTCCATATATAAAACTAATATTTGACTTATTGTGCACGAAACTTCACCAATTACACAGCGAAACATTACCTGTGTCATTGCTTTTTATTTTATTTTGATTTTTCCAGGGAAGCCAAAACAGTCTTGGTCTAACCCGCCACTGCCCGCACCGAAACTAAGTTTATTGTGCGGTATCGCTCTCTGTATATCTAGTAAAGCCAACCAATGCCCTTGAATAGTGAAAGGAGTCCCTTTACCAGTTCTTTATTACACACAATTTCTTCGGGTCTGGTTGTCCCAAATGTTCTGTGCCTTTTACTCTCCAATGCAATGCATTCGAAGATTAGATGTGATGTAGTTTCATCACCGTCATCACAGATCCTACATTTAGGGTCCTCTTCTGTTATTCCCATTGTATGTAGGTGTTTTTTGAAATTCCCATGGCCTGTCAGCAATCCAAACATGAGTCTAATCTCTCTCCTGTTCAGGCCCAGGATTGGAGAGCTTCTTTTAAAATATGGCTTTGGCATCATTACCTTTCCATGTTTTTGTTGGTAGACTTTGGTCCAATATTCTACGTGCTGTCTTCTGAGCCAGTTACGTAGCTCCAATTTGATCATTGTCTTCGTGATTGTCAGGACAGGTTCCGGTCCAATAAATGGGGTCTCTGCCCCCATCCTGGCTAATATGTCGGCATGTTCGTTGCCACTGATCCCCGATTGGCCAGGGACCCACTATAGGTTTACTCTATTGCTTTCCCCTAGCTCCACCAGAACCCTGTGACATTCTGCAACAATTAAAACCTTGTTGCAGGAGCTGCCAGTCATCTCAGAGCTGCCTGGCTGTCTGAATAGATATAGATGCTACGATCTTTGTAGCACCTACGCAAATTCTATTCCACACACGCCCTGATGGCAGTGATTTCGGCCTGGAATACTGAGGTCAGTTTTCCTAGAGAGATGACGCCCTCCAGTCTTGGCTGCACCCCATATACCCCGGCCCCAACACCTTGGTCGGATTTTGACCAGTCAGTGAACCAGACAATATCCCCCGTACGGTGTCGAACTATTTTCTGTCATTGCTCCCTACTTAGAATTGAAAGGCTTGTTGAAGCAGTATGGGGTTATAATATAGTCGGCTGGAATTTCCCCAACCTTTCCTATATTTACCTCACTGACTATTTTAGTGTGTGATTCTGGATATCCCAAAGAGTTCCAGTTGTTGCCAGATTTGAGTCTGTATGCACCAGCCGCTGCCTCCATCTTGACCCAAAGGTGTAATGTGGGCATATCCAGCATGGTTTCCATCCCAGCAGTTGGTGTGCTGCTAATTCCGCCTGTTATGGCTAAGCAGGCTAATCTCTGCACCTTACCAAGCTCCTTAGCCGCTACCTGCTGTTCTACCTTCTTCCACCACACGACCGCCCCATAGGTGATCCTGCGACTAATAAAAAAAAAAAAAAATGTTTGTAAAGTCTATAGGACTTAACTACGGGGCTATCAGTCCCTAAACTTACAAACTACTTATGAACTACTTAAGAAGTAGGACGGCACAAATATCCATGACCGAGGGGGGATTCGAACCCCCGACCTGCGTCTAATCACTGTGGTGTATATCCAGTGCATGCCTTTGGGGCTCAGGCCCCAATTTTTGCCACAAGCTCTCCTGGTACTCACAAGAGTACCTGTGTCATTAATTGTCATCACTTCTGAGCCATTCCGCGATCGCTACCTCGCGTCTGGTTCTTGAACATGTTATCTTTGGGCTAAGCACTCGACCGGGAGAGACGACCGCTGGCGGGGTCGAGGAACTTGATTGGTGACAACGGAGGAGTGCGGAGGTGGTACCGAGAGGGCGCGGTCGCTGGTCTCTGGCGAGGGAAAGTGTAGTGACGTCGTGGTGAACTGAAGCTGCGGCTTGGCTGTTCAGCTGCGTCGTGGGGCTCGATCCGTTGTGGTTGTCGTCTTTCTGTCGGGCACGCGGAGCGTGTTCTGACACTACGTTAGAAGCGTTAGAAGCAGAAAATTAAAGGAACGAGAAGGCACGATCTGACCAGAAGACGGGACGAGAGGAATTAAAAGCAAGTCTTCGCTACAGAGACGAGACTGCCTTCGGTGTTTACTTCCTGCCAAGCTGGGCAGTACTGGTGCAGATACTCTCCGATTGCCCCAGGTGAGAAACTTTTGAAACTTTCCCCTAAAAGTGTGCATGATGGCAAGTTCCCCGGTGCGCAGTTAACAGTGTAATTGCAGGTTTACATCCCTGGTTAAGTAGGATAAGACCTGGTCATTACGGCGCCAACTGTTGGAATTGTTTTGCACGGGTGGTTTTAGGAGCAGGCACTCGTTACAATGATTCGTAGTCCTATGGATCCCAAGGGAATGTTACTTGTGTCTTTTCGTAATTGAGACAATAATGGTGATTCGTAAAATAATTTTTATATTGATAATTTGTAATTTATTGATTAGTGGTTGGCTAATCCCAAAACGTAGGTAAAGGACTTAAGTTATTGTTTTAAAATCTTTTGGTTGTTAAAATTCTGAGTTTCGATTCAGCTCAATCTGTCTCATTGGGAAATGCTTCAGGGTTCTAGTTTTATGTGTTTATATCCTAAAGCTGAAGTATATCTCTGTGTGTTTTACGGACGCTTGTTGTTGAACTGGGCGGCACCACCTGATGTGACACACTTGGTGACGTCATGAGGAAACGCTACGTGCTAAGCGCGTTGACGGACCCAAGGGAAGACGAGCGCGCACTGTTATTGTTTAGATTTTCAGACAGTTTTGGTTTACTTATTCTAAAGCTTATCTTACTTAAAGCGTGAAAATTGTTGGATGTGGTTTTGAACCCTGAAGTTACTTACTTAATCTTGATTTTGTAATTTTGAAGTGCTTTTCCTTAAATAGTTTAACAGTCCTTTATACGCAAGGGAGATAAATTTGTTATAGCCAGTTCTTGTGCTAGAGCCTTGCTAATCACTGTATTCCTTAATTGTAACATCTTCCTTTTTTGGGTTTCGAGCGTATTTCAAAAAACATTTCGACAAAGATTCATCTCTCAATATTTTGTTGTGAGTTCTAAAACTACTACTTGGGTGTGGTAATAAAAGTTGTTTAAAATAAGCTTAGATAACGAATGATATTCAATTCCCTACCGCCCAGTCCTTCCATGATTGATTCCTGGTTACGTTTATACCGGCCTGCTGTAATTAAACGTATCAACTTCAGTACATTTTTCACATCCCTTTTTCACCACAGTGCAACATTCTGTCACATTTTATAACAAATGAAACATATTGTCTCAAAAATATTATGTGCAATTTTGTCTGAACATTAGGACGCTGTGCCTACCTGTTATTGAGGTCCATTGGCACACGTCAACTTTTTGCCCTCAAACAGGTCCATTACATCGACAAATATTCTGTTTACATAGTCATCAGTACTTGTAACTCAACTAACTTATCTAAGTTCAACTGAAGTCACTACCATTACATCAATTTATCAACAATTAATGCACAAGAACAATTTACAATTATTCATTTCTACTATAGTATGGCTGTAAATGAATTATGCTCTGCACACCTAACTTTTTTCCTGATTGCGGATCCCCTATATAATAAGCATTAGGGTGAGGAATATCTTTAATCTCGAATGGTCCACAATAAACAAATTTAAACTTAGCAATTTTAAACTTAAATGTATCTTGTTTTAAATTTTCGTCGTGTCTTTTGATCCGTGCCTATGCTCGCTGACTCATCTTTTCTCAAATGTTCAAATGTTTGTAGAGTCTATGGGACTTAACTATAGGGTCATCAGTCCCTAAACTTACAAACTACTTATGAATCATAAGGACGGCACAAATATCATTGCACGAGGGGGTATTCGAACCTCCGACCGTAGTGGCCGTGCAGACCGTGACTGGCGCGCCACAGTCCCCTCGGCCACAGGGGCAGGCCACCTTTCTCTTAACAATTTTTTTTTCTATCGCTCAAGATTCAATTCTCGTCACGAAGGGAAATTAATTAGCTTCTCCACTACACTTTTCAGTTTCATCCCTAGCATAATTTCCTGTGAAGTAAACCCTGTACTTCCGTGTGATGATGAATTCATGATCAGTTCAACATCGGCCTCATACTTACTCCAGGCCTCATTACCAAAATTGGGATCATCGACGTAAATAAAGATATTAGAAGTAATTACCAAAATTCGCGACCATGTCGCACCTTGGGAATCAGAACTGTTTGGTATCACCTAACCTCCACAACAATTTGTCATATGCTACGTCGTGTTTTGTTTTTACGCAGACGATAGCGTCTGAAGTCGCTGCGTGTCATTGCGTCAGCGTATTCATTCGCTATTCGCCCATACGCCGAGCGACAACAGACGCCAGCGACTAGGTAACAAATACGCTCCGTGTAATATACCCTACAGTGAGATAACGGCCAGAGTAGATCTGTGTGTGCTCTTTAATAGGGGATTTTTACAGCCATAAGGCTCAGTATCATCACTACTAGTGACGCAAACAGTCGTTATGCCACGGAGATGCACCCGTGACCCCTACAGTGAATGGACGGCATCTGAAAGGCATCAAACTGTGGCCTGCCGAGTGGCGGGATGGTCCTTTCTGAGAATTGTCACACAGGTTGGATGTGTTACGTCATTTAGGCAATGAAGCTGGTTACTATGGGTTATCCTGACACCCGCACACGGTATTCCGCACGCCCACGTAGCACAGACGTGCGTCGAGACCGTACTACTGTAAGAACAGCATCTCAACAACCACAGCACAAGAGTGTCAAGAAGTTCAACACGAACTGTTGCCAACCTGTGAGTAGCAATGGTACTGCGAGCATGAACACCTGCAGCCCGTCTTCCACTGCCGCCACAGCATTGGCGTGAATGGTTCGGTTGGTGGCGTCGAGGGTTCACATGAAAGATGGGAAGGCCGGCCAGTCTGGCTACATGCAAGTGATTGTCGTTTGCGTGTAAACCTGACGAGAGTTCTCTCGTAGAGTGCATTCGTCTAAGACACCCTGACCCAACCCCTACTCTTATTGTTGTAGGGTGCGACAACCTACAAGTGTCATTGAATATTGCTGTTTGTGGAGGGACTCTTGCGACTTCGCGCTATTTCCAACACCATATTTATTATAGGTAAGATTAAGCAAGTCTGAATAAACACTATAAGAACCTACGTATTGATCTATGTACCGTAACTTGTTTGGAACTACTGCGGTGAAATGGAACATTTATCCAGTTCAAGAAATCATCTTTGCTTCGGAGAGATACGTTGGTGTAATTAATGAAAACCACCTCCCATAGTCACCAGAGGTAGTAGTTTTTACAGTGATACAAAAATTGTTTGCGTGAAAGAGGTATACAACTCCAAAAAAATATTTATACTTAAGTGTAAAATTTCACATAATATGAAAGTCTGAAAACAAACTATTGCACAACTACTCTGGTAATAGTAATACAGTTTTCTGACACTGGTGTGTTAAGGGCAACTATCAATCATGATGTGTGAAAAGTTACCTTATGTTTGCTAGTATTTTTTCAGGGTGAATTGGAGCATGCTGCGAGTGTACAAAAAGAAGATTGGGCCAGCTGGCTATCAAACCTATAGCGAGATAAACCTCCAGGAAGCTCTGAATGAAGTTAATACACGTAAAATATCTCTCACAAATGTTTCTAAAAATATGGAATACCTGTTAGTACACTCTCAAGGAAGTTCAATAATGAAAATACTTTGAAAATAGGTGGACAAACCGTCTTGGCAGTAGAAGAAGAGACGGCTTTACTCGGTGGTTTATTTAAATGTGCAGAGTAGGGTTAGCCAATTACGACAAGTGGGGTTCGGGATATTGTGAAGTGCTATTTGGACCAAAGTGGAAGAGTGGAAAAGGGGTCTGATGGCAACAGTCCTGGATATGAGTGGGTGAAAAATGTGCTCTCACGTAATAAGGATCTTACAGTACGTAAGTACGTAATGTAAAGAGAGCTAGTGTGAAGTTAGCAGAGAAGATAGAAAACTATTTCAGAAATTTTGAGCAGACAGTGAGAGTTGTTCCACCTAGTAATCAGCGTTAATTACAATTAAATAGAAGTAATATAAAGGCATCCTCCACAACAAAGTTCTGTTAGATGTGTTTACTGTGTTCTAATCAACCCCTCACATGTTTTAAATGCAATTATTTATCAAAAGACTCAGTGTTACAAATCACCCAACTCCTGGGGTGATTTGGAACACAATTTAGATTAAAATATAAGGAAAGATTTTGATAGAGGATTTTTATCCTTGCAACACATTGATGTAAGAATAACTAGAGATGCTATATTTAAATTTTCAGAGTTATAGTGCAATATTTAGACATTAATTTTCAGTAAAAACTACATTTTCTGTTCCTTTTCACTCCAAGTTACGGTACGGTTGTGATTTAATATTTGACTTTATCCTTCGACCGAACAGTACATGTCTACTTTCATGCTCCAGCAACTACCTCAGTTGCATATATTTTTACCTGCGATTCTTTAGTTGAAAACACTGCTGTAGTTTGACAAACAGTTAAAAATATTACACAAAATATTCAGCTAGGAATCCACGCTTCGACACTGCCTGCTGGACTGGGAAGATGTGCGCACGCGTACCAAGGAGTTGCTATTTGCTAAATGAACTTACAATGCTGCTCGCATTTGGCGAGTTTTGGCACACCGATTAGTTCATGGAGTGTTCAGTGGCTTTTGTTAAGCGATGCTACATATTTTGTGGGCTACATCTGTGGCAGTTAATTATGTTCCATGTAGGCCTAATTACCAAGTAAGCACATGGTTCGCGCCAGTTCGCTTCTATGCTTTGCTTGCTCTTAAATTTGATTTAGTAATAATTTGTATTTTTCTAGAGAGCAAAGATATTATATTATTTGTTTTTGTGCCATTTGCAAGAAACCAAAGGGGGGTTCACCTCCTTCTTTTATTAATTTATTTGGTTTAGTAATAATTTGTATTTTCCTAGAGAGCAAAGTCATTATTTTATTTGTTTTTGTGCCATTTGCAAGAAACCAAAGGGGGGTTCACTTTCTTTTATTAGTTTATTTGGTATAAAACTGCCAATTGCTGTAGATACAACTTCTTTGAAATTGAGCCACATCTGGTCTACACCTACGATTAGTGATAGAAACGAGTGGAAGCTGTCTTTCAAGAAGCAATCTGCTGTCTCGATACACATATCGACGCCGCGCACCAGAGACGTCGCCAGGCGCGGCGCCGTACCGCACATGCGCAGTCGCCGACCAATTGGGGGAGTGGGTGTCGGCGGACCTAGGCGAGGAACAAGAGGAGGAACGTCAGTCTTGGGCCGGGAGCGAAGAGTCATCAATCATTCCACTACCGACAAGTGTATAATATGGTTTGGCCGGAGGATAATATTAGCCGCTATACATGATTATTGTACTAGCGCTTGGACGCGCTTCAACAGCTGGCAATTACGTTGTATCCAGTTCACTCAGCCAGCTTCATGTCAAGTATTTGTAATAAACTGCTCAGTGGTTTTCATCCCTGTGCGGTGGCACCCTCATACTTAACCACTCCTACCGATTCAAAAATCAAACGTTTGATAAGCTTATGGGACTGAACTACGGGGTCATCAGTTCCTAAACTTACAAACTACTTATGAACGAGCTAACACTAAGGGCGGCACAAATATTCATGCCCAAGGGGGGATTCGAATCCCCGACCGTAGTTGCCGTGCAGACCGTGACTGGAGCGCCTCAGTCCCCTCGGCCACCGCGGCCGGCCCTACCGATTCCCAAACAACCACAGATACAGCAATGGCGACGAGCTCTTCTTAACTTCGTGGTTGTTTTGCTGTTTTTCATTGTTTACATTGCCCACGTTGCCTTGTTTTTTCGCCTACCTCTGGCGACATGCCTTTCTGATTGCTCTTGTCGTGTCTTCAATATTTTCTCTTGTTAGTGTGTATTGTGCCCTATCATAGTCGTTTTGTTCCATATTGTTTTTATTGTTTCAATTTACCATGTTTACTCCTCAGAATGTGACCCCGCCGGTTGTCGCTACAGGCATGGACTTAACTCAGTTTTGTCAGTTTCAGGCACAACAGATGTCACTGCTCACCCACGCTGTACAGCAACTCGCGCAGTCACAACAGGCGACTGCTGAAACACAACAGTCGTTGCCTTCGCGGCCACAACAGGATGTATAATCTGCTCCAGTGCCTCCATTTCGTCTTTTCATAGAAGAAACGGAAACGTGGCATGGTTGGTGCAGTTTACTTCGCATCTGACAGCATACAATGTACAAGGTACTGTGAAGCTTCCCTTTTTTCTCGCGTGTACTAGTGTTTTAATTTACCGAACGGCTTCCAAGTTATTCCCCACTACGTCCCCTGAGTCAGTTTCTTATGAGGCGTTAATCGAGGCTTTGTCCAAGTACTGTGATGAATACGTGCATGTGGCAGCGGCCCGTTTTAAAGTTTTTAGGAGTAGCAAGAAGGTCAAACGTATCGGCAGTGGCTCGCCAAGTTGCAAGGTTTAACTCGTGACTGTAAATTCAAGTGTTCATGTGGTGAATATTATGATTCTATGATTCGGGATATGATTACGCAAAATGTGCTTCACAATCACATTCGCGAAAAGATTCCAACAGGTTATGCAGATCATTGACTTTCGGGATGCGTGTGATGTTGCTAAGACTAGCTTTGATCCGGTAGCGGTGTGTACCGTGTCAACAGCACGTCAGGGCAAGCGTCAACAGGACGGTCCCGCGCCGACACAAGGCGCCCGGCCTGCTGGCCTGTCGGCCGCTGGGCGTAAACATAAGCGTAACATAAGCGTGACAATTGTCCTTCTCGTAGCGCAACTTGTTTTGCATGTGGAAAGTTAGGCCATGTTCGTTCTGTCTGTCTCCAACAGAATAAAGGTTCCAAAGAACAGGCACGCACTGGGGACCGTTCACATCACATTAATGTTGTGCATTCTCCATCACCTACGAGTGATACGACTGTTGAACTTGCGTCGTAACAGACTGTGTCTTTGCAGGCTTGGTACCGTAATGTGAATAAATTGTTTGTGGATCTTGAAATTCTTGGCCAGACCGTGACATTTCTACTAGATACTGGTGCTTCGGTATCCTTGCATAATCGGGACACATACAATTTGCTTGGTCAGCCGCCGTTGCAGATCTCTTGCACGTTGCTTATGGCGTATAATGATCAGGACTTACCTGTGCTGGGTTCATGTACTTGTGATGCCACATACAAGTCAGTTACAAAAACAGTGACATTTCAAGTGCTTCGTGCTTCCAATAGTGCAAACATCTACATCTACATACATACTCCGCAATTCACCGTAACGTGCGTGGCGGAGGGTACACTGTACTACTACTATGCATTTCCTTTCCTATTCCACTCCCAAATTGAACAAGGAAGAAAAGAATGCCTATATGCCTCCGTACGAGACCTAATTTGTCTTAACTTGTCTTTGTGATCTTTCGAGAAATGTAAGGAGGCGGCAGCAAGATCGTACTACACTCAGCTTCAAATTCCGGCCATCTAAATTTACTTAACAGAAATTCACGAAAAGAACGTCGTCTTTCTTCCAGCGATCCCCAATTGAGTTGCCGGAGCATTTCCGTGACACTCGCGCATTGGTCGAACCTACCGGTAACAAATCTAGCTGCTCGCCTCTGAACCGCCTCTATGACTTCCTTCAAACCGATCTGCTGCCGGTCCCAAACACTTTAGCAATACTCAAGACGTAGTCGTACAAGCGTTTTATACGCGGTCTCCTTTATAAGTGAATATACATCTTCCCAAAATTCTCCCAATAAACCGAAGTCGACTGTCCGCCTTACTCACAACTGTCCTTACATGTTCGTTCCATTTCATATCGCTCTGCAATGTTACGCCTAGATATTTGAACGACGCGACAGCATCAAGAAGCTCACTACTAATGCTGTATTCGAACATTATAGGATTGTTTTTTCTACTCATGCGCATCACGTAACATTTTTCTACATTGAGAGCTAGCTGCCATTCTTCGCACCAACTATAAATTTTGTCTAAGTCAACCTGTATGCTATTACAGTCAGTTACAGACAACACCCTCCCATACACCACAGCATCATCAGCAAACAGCCGCCAATTACAACTTACTCTGTCCATCAGATCATTTATATAGATAGAAAATAATAGCGGTCCTGTCACACTCCCCTGGGCACGCCTGACGATACACTCGTCTCTGATGAACACTCGCCGTCTACAACAACGTACTGCGTTCTATTACTTAGGAAGTCTTCCAGCCAGTCACAAATCTGTGAACCTATTCCATAAGCTCGTATCTTCGTTAGCAGTCTGCAGTGTGGCACCGCGTCGGACGCCTTTTTGAAGTCGAGAAAAACGCAACATTTTTCGATTTGATCTTTTTGATTCATTCGGCCTCCGAATAGTGGATAAGGTTCTTGCTTGCTGTCATGTCATATGACCATCGGGACACTGTAGCTAAACTGTGTGATGAATTCAGTGACTTGTTTCGTGATGGTATAGGCATGCCAAATAATTTTATAGCAAGTGTGACATTGAAAGTCGCTTCTGTAAAGCTCGTTCCGTGCCGTATGCCCTTCGGGATCAGGTGGTGGATCTTTTAAGACAGTGGCAGGCTAATGGTGTCATTGAACCGATCACGGCGAATCAGTGGGCATCGCCCTTAGTGATCATGCAGAAACCAAATGTTAAGTTGCGTCTCTGTGCAGATTTCAAATCTACCGTGAATCCACAGACTGTGATTGACTCTTACCCTTTACCACGAGTGGAAGAACTGATGGACCGCTTAGGTGCAGGCCGATATTTTTCTAAAATTGATCTGCGTGACGCATACTTGCAGCTTCCTCTGGATGTGCAATCGCAACAAGTTTTCGTGATCAACAAGCACTTAAGACTTTTTAAGTTTTTGCGCCATCCTTTCGGTAGTGCATCGTCTCCCGCCATTTTCCAGCGGTACTTGGAACAGTTGACCGCTACTGTGCTTGCGTGTTCTAATTATTTGGATGATATTGTCGTGTCTGGGCGTACTCCCGAGGAAGATGTCAACAATTTGCGAAGTTTATTCGAGGTGTTGTTGCACGCAGGATTAACGTGTAACACAGACAAATGTTTTTTTTTTTTTTTTTTTTTTTTTTTTTTTTTTTTTTTTTTTTCAGTCGGAAATCGAGTATTCAGGTCATGTGATCAATGCACAATGTATCCACCCAATACAATTTCATTTACAGGCAATTCGCGACCTTCAACCGCCCACTACCATTACTGAACGTCACTCTGTGTTTGGGAAACTCACTTATTACATTCGGTTTATACCTAATGGATTCCAAATTGCAGCACCCTTACATCGTCTGCGACTTAAGAATGTTCCATTCTTGTGCTCAAAAGAATATGATGTTGCTTTTCGCTAACGTAAAGACGCCTTGTTGAGTGATTGGTTCATTTTGATGTTAAAAAACCTGATATTAGCCGTTGACGCCTCATCGTATGGTCTCGGTGCGGTGCTGTCCCATCAGAAGGGTTCCGTGGTCAGGCCTGTTGCCTTTGCCTCTAAGCTTTTGACCAAAGCACAAAAGAACTACTCACAGATTGAAAAAGAGGTTCTTGCAATCATTTTTGGTGTTACCAGATTTCATTAGTACCTCTAAGGGCGAAAATTCTATTTGGTCACAAATCACAAGCCATTTGTTTCATCCCTCTAAGCCCATTCCACAACGTACGGCACAGAAACTGCAACGTTTGGCCATTATTCTCTCACACTATCAGTATGAAATTGTTCATAGGCCCACAACTCGCCACGATAACGCGGAAACGCTCTCGCGGCTTCCTGTTGGTCCTGACTCTGACTCTGATTCCGATGCCTCAGAGGCAACTTGTTGCCATATAGATACGCAGGATTGCAATGCTTTGGACCAACTTCCACTAGATTACATACAGGTTGCTCACTCTACAGCCGTGGACCCGGATTTACAGATCCTTTTACAGTATATTCGCTAAGGGTGGCCACGATCCTTGAAACAGATTTCGAACCCAGCTGTCCGTCAGTATTTTGCTCGACGTTTTACTTTATCGACCCAACGAGGCGTCATCTTTCTTCGCACTGACAGCGACATGTCCATAGTGGTAATGCCTCAGGCTCTTGCAGCGCGTGTTCTTAACTTGTTACATTAAGGACAGTAGCCCGCAAGCGGTTTTCCTGGGTCGGACTAGACAAAGACATTGAACATATGACGTCGTGTCCGTGCCGAAGTCGTGTCTGTGCTGACAATCAGTTCCTCGGCCTCGACATTTCACTGACTGGCCGAAACCCACTGGACCATGGCAACGCATTGATGTAGATTATGCTGCCCCTTTTGGAATACTAGGTGGTTAGTTGTTGTCGATGCTTTTAGTAAATTCCCGTTTGTGGTCCCCACGAACTCTACGAATTCTTCACTCTATATTTTGCATTGAGGGCCTTCCAGAACTTCTTGTCAGTGACAATGGACCGCAGTTTGTGTGAGCGGACTTTGAACGTTTTTGTGCATCCAACGTGATTCGTCATTTAACGAGCGCTCCTTTCCACCCACAGTCCAACGAAGAAGCGGAGCGCTTCGTCCGCACCTTCAAGCAGCAGATGTCTAAGCTAAGCAGTCACCACTCACGGGACCAGGCTGTGCTGCTGTTCCTCTCGACGTACCGTTCGCAGCCCCGCGACGGTCCTTCGCCGGCGGAGTTACTTTACGGGCGGCGCCACCGCACCCTGCTGCAGCTGTTGCATCCGCCGCTGCGCCGCCGGTCTCTCCGCACTCTCACGAAAAGTTTGGCGCCAATACCCCTGTTCTGTTCAGATGCTTTACGGGGGCCAAGCGTTTGGAACGGGGGACCGTCGTAAAGTGTTTGTCGAATTCTATGTTCATTATACGGGGTCCGAGCTGCGTGATTCGTCATCATGCGAACCAGCTTCGCCATTGTTATATGTCGGTTCCTGTGGCTGGTACTCTGTTTTCAGATCTTGTCGCTACTCGGAGAAAGCTGCCTGCTGGCGCGGTGGCCCGCATCACTCCGACGTCCTCCTGACCAAAGCCGATGGAGTGGGCGCCTGCGGGAGCGCTCCTGTCGTAGTCTCCTGCCGGGAGCCCCGGTTCGCAGCCGGCACCATCATCACCACCACCACCACCACCCACCGCTGCGGCCGCCGGATCGGGGACCTCCGGCCTGCCTCAGGATGAGGCCGGGCATTCTGCAGCCTGCGGTTCTCATGGACGCGGACGTGGAGCTGCCACTTTCACCTGGTCTTGGGGGTTTTCCACTCCGATCGGACAACGAATGCTGGGAGGCGGACCGGGGCCCTAGACCCGCCCAAGCATAGACCCCGGTCCCACCGGAGGCTTCCACGTCTGCACGACGGTGTGGAGGTTTGGGGCCGGGGAGGGGAGAGGGCTGTGTCGATACATATATCGACGCCGCGCACCAGAGACGTGGCCAGGTCAGCGAGTCGTCTTTCTGGGCGTGGCGCTAGAGGCACCGTAGCACTCATGCGCAGACGCCGACCAATAGGAGTGGGCGTCGGCGGACCTGGGCGAGGAGCAAGAGGAGGAACCTCAATCTTGGAGCAGGAGCGAAGGGCCGTCAGTCATCCGTCTACTGTCCAGGGAATACAGGCCGCATACCGCAACAGCCTATCATCTGGATTGGCCGGAGGAAAATAATAGCCGCTATACCTGTTTGTTGTACTCGCGCTTGGACGCGCTTCTACAGCTGGCAATAACATTATATCCAGTTTACTCAGCCAGCTTCATGTCAAGTTAAGTATCTGTAATAAAACTGCTCAATGATTTTCATCCCTGTGCGGTGGCACCCTCTCACCTAACCACTCCTACCGACTCCCAAACAACTACAGATACAGCACAAAAACACTTGGAAGCAGGCTCGGGTCTGTCGTGCCTGTTTTGAGATGGTGGGTGTGTACAACGAAGTTAAATTACATCCGAATTGGGCAGCGAGCAAACACCCTAACGGAGACACATGAACGCACTCCTCTGAATGTGAAGTGGTTGAAAATCAGATTCATTATACAAAATCACGGTGGATTCTTAAGTTGCAGTCTGTTAGAAATTGATCTAGGTACTGCTTTTTATATGGGAAGTGACGTGAATTCAGGCGACTAGCTGCGAACCCCAGACGTTGGAACTCTGACCCACGTGGTTCCGAAAACTGGTAAAATTGAATAAATTCAGTTTCCGAAATATAAATAAAATTAACTACTGCATGTAACCCATAGAAATGCCTAGAATTATATAAGGAAGCGAATGAAATAGAGCTACACGCGATAGGGGCCGATTACAGAGACGGATGAACTGCAGTCTCAGAAAAACCACAAAAATGAAATAATTACAAAGTCGGAAAAATAAAAATAAGAATTACGGCATGCAACCCATAGAAATGTTTAGAATTACATGAAGAAGCGGAAGAAATGCAGCTACACGCGATAGGGAGCGAATACAGAGACGAATGAAGTACAGTCTCCAAAACTCGTAAAAGTGAAATAATTACAAAGACGGAAAAATAAAATGATGAATTACAGCATGCAAGCTATAGAAATGTTAAGAATTACATAAGGAAACTCTCGAAGGGTTTTGTACAATAGAGTGGGCCGAAAAAAATGAATTTTTAAGTATCGAGTTGTAATAAGGCTCGAAAGTTGAGTATTTATGTGCTGATTAACGAAAAAATAATTTTAAAAAATCTAACAATATCTTCAGTTCGCGCAAAGGGCTTTAAGTTTCTTAAAAAAACGATAAATTTATAGTATTTCTGAAAGGTCATGTAAAAATATATCTTTCAGTATCACGTCCTAATAGTACTCAAAAACTGCGTATCGACGTATAGTTTAACATAAAAATATTTTTGATAGTCCTAGCTTATGTAATCAGTTCGCGATATAGGCCTTCACTATTGAAATATGACAACATTTAGAAATGTTTTTTTTTATTTATAAATGTTCAAAATGTTACGGAAATTTACAATATCTCGTATTTATATGTATGTTTTAACACTAGAACGGCGGAAGGGGTCAAAATAACCCCTGCCATACTTTTTTCCTTCATTGTCATTTCAGTTTATTTACTTTCCTAATGAAATAATATGACTTTTCCTAATTTTTTCTCTTCTTTATGATGATGCATTAGAATTTAAAAAGTATTTATATTTTCTTTGACATTTCCATCCATATACCTAGAACGGCGGATGGGGTCAAATTGACCCCATTGTAATTTCCTTCTAAATATAAGTAATCCAACAATGTAGCGACAACAGTCAGCAGTATTGCAGAGTAGTTGCCTGTCATTGTTGCAACATGGCACGTTTTCGTTCCAGTCTGCCACAGTTTATATCGTGTCGTTCTGTGATAGTTTTTGTCCTCGAAACACGCTTTTGAACATGTATCGTCAGTGTGGACTTTCTGATGTAGTGTTACAGCTCTTAGAGAATTCCGAAGTTCAATCGGAAACGGACTTCGCTGATGAAGATGATAATTATATACCTGAGGCAAGTGAAGATGAGGACATAGTGAATGAGGAGCGATTAGTGGAAGAGGATTCACGTGCTGATCTACATCAGTCATCACATCTTTCATCACAGCAGGCACAGTTGGCAGCGTCTACAAAGATGGTTGCTAGGGATGGAACCGTGTGGGAGACGACTAATTTTTCATCTTCTGGAAGGAGGTCGACTGTGAACGTTCTGAAGAAGAAATGAGGACCCACTGCTTATGCTCGTCAACGAATAGATGACTCTGTCACCAGTGCCTCCTGTCTTATTTTTGACGAAGCAATGCTACGTCTCATGAAGAACTACACAGAGTCAAATGCACGAAAAGTACTGAAAAACAATAACTGGACTGTTTCGCTTGAGGAACTGGAGAAACTGATAGCCATCATGTATACTCAAACAAAAGGTATGCCTGTGGATGATATCTGGTCGCACTTTTGGCGGCCTACTTTTATCAAGGACATTATGCCGAGGGACAGATTTCAGAAGCTTCTCAGATTCCTCCGTTTCGATGAAAAATCAACCCGAGTTGAAAAATTGAACGCCTGACAGCCAAAAAATTCGCTCTTGTATCTGAAATTTGGGGAAAGTTCATTGAAAACGGTATTCGTGCTTACCGTCCTGGAGAAATAACCATAGATGAGCAACTATTACCAAGCAAAACAGGATGCAGGTTCACTCAGTTCATGTCCAACAAACCAGACAAATATGGCCTCAAATTCTGGTTGGCTGTCGATGTGACGTCAAAGTATATATGTAATGCTTTTCTATACCTCGGCAAAGAGGACATGCATAGAGAGAAGTAACCACTTGGAGATTACGTCGTTCTGCGTCTCATGGAGCCATTTGTAAATCAAGGAAGACGGCTTCTTTACATCTCTTCAACTTGCTAACAAAATTAAAACCAAGAAAACTTCATTAGTTGGTACAATGAACAAGATCCGTCGTGAAATCCCTGATCCAGTAAGAAAGTCCAATGCTGAAATACACTCCACCAGCATCCTGCACCACAGCGGCAACCCAGAATTCACCATGACTGTATATCAAGGAAAGAAGAATAAAAACGTCATTCTTATGAGTACACTACATTCTGAAGTATCAATAAGCAAGTAAGGAAAGAAGAAACTTGAAACAGTAACATTCTACAATGCAACAAAGTATGTGTTGGACGTGGTAGATCAATTGACCCGTAAATATACTACAAAGGTTGCATGTAGGAGATGGCCAATGCATGTCTTTTACAACATCTTGGACATGGCGGCAATAATTGCATGGGTCTTTTACAACATAGTAACAAACAAGAAAATGGAATGGAAGAAGTTCATACATCAAATGGCTAATGAACTCAAGGAAATGACAGAGCAAAGGAAGAGGATACTGGACCGAAATCAACTAGAAAGCGGAGGCAGTGCCAAACCAGCCTCTGCAAAGGCAACAAGACCAGCGAAAACTGTGTAAAGTGCCACAAAGCCGTGTGCGGAAAATGTGCGCGTAAAGCAGAAATCATATGTGCTAAGTGCGTCTAGCAGATTCCAGTAACTCGAGAGAAAAGTGATACAAAGGTGTGCGTAGACCACGTACGAGAGTAATATGGACCAAGTATACTAAATGTGTCTACAAGTTTATACTAATATGAAACTTGTTAGCAGTAGCAGAAATAAATTTGTAAGATATTTTGCTGTTAAAATAAATAATAATAATTAATTATGGTGTTTAATAATTATTGTCCCTGCTAGAGAAAAGGTGTGGATTAAAAACAACAGTTATTTAAGTCTAATATGAAAATATTTTATGTGGGGTTCAAAATGACCCCTTTCCGCCGTTTTAGGAATGTCAGGAACTCCGCCGTTCTAGTGTTAAATATGTTAGGTTTTATTTATTGTGATTTGCTTATTTAAAGTGATAACATCATAACTCTGCAGCTCTTCGCCCATTTAACCAGCAAATTTGGTTAAATGACCCAGAACTCACCACGAGGAGGTGGCTGCAATTCGAGTTCCAACCACACCCTACCCAACCAACCAACCGCCCAAGAAGGTCATACTAATTATATATTCATATTTACAATATATACATTTATTTACATCTTTATACCTTTATTTACATACTAGTCAAAGGTGTAGTTGGCTTGAATTCTGATTTGTGTTCAAATTTTGGCATTATTGATCTTGACAGCAAAGTCGTCCTAATGAACCCATCTCTGATATCTTGCCCACATGCTTTTCTGCATCCTCTGTTACTAATTTTACACATCTTTCTACAGTTTGAGTGTGGCACGGAAAGTTCTGAAATTCAATTTTGGGCAAAGTCTTATTCATCAAATATGTAGAAATGGATTCTGTCGTCAATTTCTGCATCACTGGGGGAGGCGATAGCTTACATTTTGACCAAAATCTAGTGTTGGTGTAGCAAAACGTTCTTACTGCAGCTTTGCGGTTAGTTTTCATATTTCTTGCCTTTAGGACTCTTCAAAAACCCAACTCTCTAATATGTGATCTCTCGTCTACTATCATAGCCAATAACTCGTTCTCTGGATGACAGAAAAACGAGTTTCGTTGAATCACCGGATCAATTTGCTTTCTTATGTTCTCTGGAAGATGTCTGGAAGTTTTAATAACCTTAAAAACATTCTTTAGACCATACTTTACTGAAGCGTATCTCGTAATATTAAACCAGACTGGCGCATATGCCTTTAGAATGTAGTCAACTAAAATCGTGAGTTCATTTGTGGGATTTACTTCAGAAATATACAAGAGCAACACTCTCTTCGCACATGTCAACCAACCGGAGTGACTAAGAGGTCCAGGATCACGATTAGCCAGATCTGGAGTACATTTTCCACTTTGAATAGTTTTTACAATATCCAGGAGGTATTGTTGATCTTTGCTTAAATCTGGTATATTTAGATCCAATTTTTCTGACAACCCTGACTGCACAACCTCAAAATCATTAACAGGTAACTTTTCACAGTCAGTCAGTCTTTTTCCAATTATTCCACTAAACGAGGATGGTCCAGTTGACTCTCCATCCAAACACTGAAATAAGTATCAATTAAATACAATGAAAGAATCCCTGAGACGGATTTTCGTCTCAAATATGTCAAAGACATTATTGATAGAGCTGAAGCATTGAATTAAAATTTGTGGTGCGGCCGGGAATCGAACCCGGACCTCCATGCTTACTAGGCAGACGTCTTAAGCGTTTTTTTTTTTTTTTTTTTTGCGGCCGGGAATCGAACCCGGACCTCCATGCTTACTAGGCAGACGTCTTAACCGTTTTTTTTTTTTTTTTTTTTTTTTTTTTTTTTTTTTTTTTTTTTTTTTATTAACCCGGACCTCCATGCTTACCAGGCAGACGTCTTAACCGTTTTTTTTTTTTTTTTTTTTTTTTTTTTTCGGCTAGCTTCTGTAGCTTTGATATTTGTGTATTCATTGGCAAATGAAGGGAAACTTCTTATTGATTACGAAATGAAACTGACGCTTAGAAAATAATCAAATTGTCTTGTTGGCTTCTTCATCAACAGACGTGAAAAACTTAATTCCTTTGAAACCAAATTAAGGACCTGCTTTGTAGGGTTTATAAAACCCATTCCTTCCATAAAGGAATGAAATGTGTCTCCAGGTAAATTATAATTATTGTTCCTTTTCTTCTTCTGTACTTTCATGGTTGCACATGCGCTGTTTCGGCTTACCGAGTACTTCGAAGTTGTCTTCACGTAAAGGCTGCTACTGCAGTTTATGCCGTTTCACTCGTTTTCTTTGTTTCCTAATTATCGTTTTCTATTTGTTTGTCTTCTCAGTATACCTTGAAGTATCGGCCAGCAACAGCTCAGGACTACCTTACGAAATCCCAGAAGTTTTAAGGACATTAAAAAAAAAAAAAAAAAAAAAAAAAAAAAAAAAAAAAAAAAAAAAAAGGAAAAAAGAGTTAAAACTTAAATATAGAAAATTAAAAATACTTCTATGGGTGCTACCCATCTTTTCTTATGTTATGGTTCTAAGTAGAAAATTCGCATACTTGTCTTTATATTTCTTAGTTCTCGTAAGTTTTTCGTGTTCTGTCGTGAGATAAATCCAATAGTCTTCTTTAGTCTTGTTCTTTTCTGAAAAAATGTAGTACACAGTATGACCTTTAATCCAGTTTATTGCTCTTCGTTTTGTGTTTGGGTAGGGGACTTCGTCTGGGTGGAGCATTCTAGCTGGTGTGATTGTTCTGGGAGATGTTCGCAGTACACTTGCGAGTTTCGTTGTACAGAGTGTCCAGATGTCTTTCACAGCGTCGCATGTGAAACGGTGTTCCTCTGAGTCAACTAAATTACAGGTGATGCAATTAGGCGTTTCTGCGAGATGAATTGCATGCAACTTTGAATTTGTGGGAATTTTTCTGTTAACTGCCGTGTACCATGTCGATCGCACGTTAGTCGGTAAGTAAGGGTCTTGAACGTTTTCCCAGATCTTTTCCCAGTTGTATTCTTTGTACTTCTCCTCTATTCTGTTTCTCGTTTTGTTTTTCGTCATGTTGTGATAGACTTCTTTGACTTTGTATAGATCTTTCTCGGGAGTATTTCGTCGAATATAGCTCAGTTCTATAAGAAAATGTCTGATATGATGGAACGAGTTGGGGATGTGATGCACGTCTACGGGTGCGTCCATACTAATCGGTGTCATTTCATTTAAAAGATGAGCTGTAAGAGAATCGGGCGATTGTTTCCACTGTTTGTAGAACTTGCTGACGAACAGCGCCTGTGATTTACTGTAAATATGTGTCAACTGTAAGCCTCCGTTCCTGAAAGGTAGCGTTAAGGTCTCATACTGGACCTTAAAAATTTGTCCTCTGGTGACAAAGTGGCCGAGTGCTGCTAGCATTTGTTGAGCTATTATCTTTGGTATTGGTAGTACTTGGGCGACATAATTAACTTTAGAAGTTATGTAAGTGTTTGCTAATTGCACTTTTTGGATGGCATTTAGATTACGTAAACTGTGTTGCTGTATGGCAGCTCGTAGTTTTGCCAACAATTTTTTGAAGTTAAGGGCAGCCGTGCGGCGGATATTTGGCGTGTATTCGATGCCAAGCGTCTTGATAGTACCTACGTAATTTATTTGTTCGTCGGCTCTATGTTCTAATCCCCGGCCGATGTTCATTATTCCCGATTTATTACGGTTTAATCTTGCTCCTGACGCCTCTTCATAGGTCTTTATATTTTGGAGCGCTTTCCGTAGTTCGTCACTTTCCGTGATAACGAAACTGACGTCGTCTGCATACGCTTGACATGTTATTTTGCGGCCGTGTATATGTAGCCCTGCGAGGTCCTGCGTCAGGGAGTATAGCAGAGGTTCAATTGCTATCGCAAACAAAATCAGGGACATTGGGCATCCCTGGCGTACTGAGCTCATAATTCTGACCGGTCTGCTTAATTGGCCGTTGACACATATTCGAGAGGTGGAACTCTTTAGTAGGTTTTTGGCTGTAGTGATAATTTTTTGTGGAATGTTCATTGCTTCCATGGTCCGAAAAAGATATGAATGGTTAACTCTATCAAAGGCTTTTTCAAAATCAAGAGATACTATCGCACCTGGAATGTCCAGAGCTTCTGCTGTTGCAATAATATCTCTGTAATCACACAATGACTGGTAAATGGTTCTATTTTTCCCAACACTCGTTTGATATTTCCCGGTAATGGTTGTTATAACCGAAGTTAATCTTTGCGTCAAGATGCGCGTGAAGATTTTGTAGTCGGTATTGAGTAGTGTTATTGGACGCAGGTTGTCGACGGTCTTCCCTCCTGGCGTTTTAGGGACTAACACCACTATACCTTCACAAAATTCTAGTAACATGTCACTACCGGCGTTCAGAATTTCATTACATATAAGCGTCAGCTTGCTGATTAGCTGTTGTTCAAACGTATGATAAAATTCTGCTGGTAATCCGTCAGGACCAGGGGACTTATTCTTCGCGCTTCTTCGAATGGCGTCTGCCACTTCCTCTTCTGTTACATCTACTGACAGGTTTGCCGCTTCTTCCGGATTTAACTTCGCGGTTAGCCTTGTGATGACGGCTTGTTGCGCCACTTCATTCACTGGTTTGTCAGTTAAAAGTGTCGTAAAATATTTATAGATTTCTTCTCGTATGTCATGTTGTGTTGTCAAAATGTTCCCGTCTACTGATTTCAATTCTGTTAAAATTTTCCGGTTTGTTCTTGTCCGTTCTTGTATTATATGATACATGGATGTTGTTTCTCGTTGAACTGTATTTTGTAGTCGTGTTCTTACTATGCAGCCCTCTAACTGCTTTCGCTTGAGGCTTAAAATTGTGGCCTTTATTCTTTTGATCTGTGTATAATTTTCTATGATGGTAGCATCTTGTTTGTATAGATCTCTGAGGCACTGATAATAAAATTCTATTGTATTCTTTGTCCAAACACCTTTCTCCCAAGAGTAATGTTTCATGGCCTTTACTAACGCGGGTTTTGCGCATTTCACCCACCACTTAAGGGCTGAGTCGTACTTTGGAAACTTTCTCTCGCATTCTCTCCACGTATTCTGGAAGGCATCTTGGCATCCTGGATCTGTCAGATGTGTGACGTTCAGTTTCCATTGTCCTTTTGCTCTGTACGTTCCTTGTTTTTGTAGATTAACGGTGCATATGTAGGCCACATGATCGGAAAATATATTCGGCCATAGTTCTGCTTGCAGAACGTGATGCTGTAAATTCGGCGTGACGTAAATTCTATCAATACGGCTAGCGGAATGGTTGGTGATGTAGGTAAAACCGGCCTTATCACCATGTTTGAGTTCCCATGTGTCTATTAAGTTGACCTCTCTGATGATATTCGCAAGTTCGATACAGTTATTGAAATTTGGTATCTGATCTTTAGAGTTTATGACACAGTTAAAGTCGCCTGCAAATATGATTTGTTCGGGACGGCGCATGAAGAGTGGCACTATTTCTTCTTTAAAAAATTCCGCTCTCTGGTGTTTTTTCCCCGTTCTGGAAGGAGCGTAAATATTAATGATCCTGGTATTATTTACTGTGCAAGCTATGCCCCTGCTGTTCGTGAGCCTCTCGACGTTTGTTGTCAGGATACCTTCTTTTGTCATGATCGCTGTCCCGAGTTCACTGCCGTAACCACGATTAATTAAGGTGTTGTATCCTGTTATACGTTCCAGGTTAATGTCTGTTACTTCCTGTAATAGCGCAATGTCTATATCTGCGGCGTACAAGAAGTCTTGAAGGTTTTTTAATTTAAATGTGCAGCTTATTTTATTAATATTAACGGTAGCAATCCGATACGCTTGCAACGATGTCACATGTGCAGGCATACTTGATGTCATGCTTCCTCTTAACTGTTGTTAAAGACACATGACTTAAAAGTATTCTGGATCATCGTCTATTCCACCCGATGTAGCAGCAGTGTTTTGCTGATGTTCAGGTTTGCCTCTACAAACATCAGACGACGCCGCTGCTGTGTTTTCCTGAGACTCTGGCATCTCTTCCTCTCGAGTGTCCTCAACTGTGTCATCTGACCATGCTTTTGGGTTCGTATCTCCCCTGTCTTTTCCATGTTCAAGATTTCCTTCCTGATAGGTTGTTGTATGTTCTTTCGACGTTATTTGCATTTGGTCAGAATCGGATTCCTGTGCTCGGGTTTTCTTTTGCGCTGGAAGGTTTCCCGGAGGGATTTGTGGTGTCCCTTCCGTTAGTGTTTTGCGAATCTGCACGGCTTTCTCGCGCATTATTCGTGCATTTTCTTCGGCACCTTCGCGTGCAATACGGCGTTTTTTATGTTTCTTTGGAGATTTCGTAGACTCATGATCAGTTAATTCGTTTGTTTCAGTTGGTAATGACGGTGATGTCAGGTCTGCTTTTACTATTTGTTCCATACTTGGCTCGTTATTGCTGTTTTCACATACGGCTGTCTGTTTACCTTCTTCCGCAGCCTGGGCAGTAGAAGGAAGGGAATCTTGTGTGCTCGTGTCCATTGCTGTCTCCTGTTCGTTCAGATCGTTGTAGGCCTCCAGAGCTGCGTCTAGGTTTTGTTGTGGGGCAATGTTTCCTCGCGCGGCGGCTACGTAGCTAATAGGCAACGCAGACATGACGCCAGGTCTGTCTTGCTCGCCGGTCGGTATCTGCGTCACGCGCCGTTGTAAACACTGCGCGCGAACGTGTTCTGTCGAACCACATCCAGAGCAAGTGCGTGGTTGCCCGTCGTAAATTACGATCGCTCTATAGCCACAAACTGTAATGTAAGACGGTATGTGCTTCATCATATCTATTTTTACTTGCCTGACACCATTTAAAACCGGGAAGATGTGAGAGTCTGACCATCGTTCCGCGATGTTACTTATGACTGTGCCGTATTCCCTGAGTTGTTCGTTAATTGCTTCAGAAGAAATTTCGAAAGGCAGTTCGAAGATACGTACAGTTTTAATACCCATGCCAGCTCGTGATACCGTAACGTCTCCAATATTGCCGTCTGAATGTTTAAATTGTAAACGTCCTCCACAGGATTCAAATATTTTCTTGCATTTTTCTGGGCTTATCAATTTTAAATACACTGTACTGCTGACAATCGATAAGTGTATTCCTATCAGTTCGTCGATAGTAATCTTCATAACATCTCTAACAAACAATTCCACTTCAAATGATTTTGGTCTACTAAATTTCGGGTCGAAACTCAGTCTTAGCGTGTCTTTTCGTTGTGGTCGATCCATTATGCTCGTGTGCAAGACATTCTAGGAGGTAAATATGAACGCTAAAAGCGCGCACTCACCGTGTAACTCCGCTCGGCTGCCAAATAGCGAGGACGTAAACAAGACGTCCGCACGGCACGGCTGCCCGGCGAACACTGCCGTTAGACTACCACACCACTAACGATTAAGGCGCCTCGGAATAGTCTATGTACGATTTCCCTCCACAACACAAACTTTAATTCAGCTTCTTTGTTCCAAAGATAATTGCCACTACTGCCAAGGCTCTCCATGTAGCGGAATAGCACCTCAGCAATGGACATGGTGGAACAATCCTGTTATGGTGATATAAATATCAATTAAATACAATGAAAGAATCCCTGAGACGGATTTTCGTCTCAAATATGTCAAAGACATTATTGATAGAGCTGAAGCATTGAATTAAAATTTGTGGTGCGGCCGGGAATCGAACCCGGACCTCCATGCTTACTAGGCAGACGTCTTAACCGTTTTTTTTTTTTTTTTTTTTTTGCTCTATCTGTAGCTCTGTTCGTTGCGGACGTTGATCAAGTTTGTTCGTTTTTGTTCGATTTGTTCTTGGCTCAGCTTTTTTATTACAGAGGCCGTTCAGCCCTCTGACCGGGCGCGCTGAGCCACGGCGCCCAGGGAACCTCCATGCTTACTAGGCAGACGTCTTAACCGTTAGACTACCACACCACTAACGATTAAGGCGCCTCGGAATAGTCTATGTACGATTTCCCTCCACAACACAAACTTTAATTCAGCTTCTTTGTTCCAAAAGATAATTGCCACTACTGCCAAGGCTCTCCATGTAGCGGAATAGCACCTCAGCAATGGACATGGTGGAACAATCCTGTTATGGTGATATAAATATCAATTAAATACAATGAAAGAATCCCTGAGACGGATTTTCGTCTCAAATATGTCAAAGACATTATTGATAGAGCTGAAGCATTGAATTAAAATTTGTGGTGCGGCCGGGAATCGAACCCGGACCTCCATGCTTACTAGGCAGACGTCTTAACCGTTAGACTACCACACCACTAACGATTAAGGCGCCTCGGAATAGTCTATGTACGATTTCCCTCCACAACACAAACTTTAATTCAGCTTCTTTGTTCCAAAGATAATTGCCACTACTGCCAAGGCTCTCCATGTAGCGGAATAGCACCTCAGCAATGGACATGGTGGAACAATCCTGTTATGGTGATATAAATATCAATTAAATACAATGAAAGAATCCCTGAGACGGATTTTCGTCTCAAATATGTCAAAGACATTATTGATAGAGCTGAAGCATTGAATTAAAATTTGTGGTGCGGCCGGGAATCGAACCCGGACCTCCATGCTTACTAGGCAGACGTCTTAACCGTTAGACTACCACACCACTAACGATTAAGGCGCCTCGGAATAGTCTATGTACGATTTCCCTCCACAACACAAACTTTAATTCAGCTTCTTTGTTCCAAAGATAATTGCCACTACTGCCAAGGCTCTCCATGTAGCGGAATAGCACCTCAGCAATGGACATGGTGGAACAATCCTGTTATGGTGATATAAATATCAATTAAATACAATGAAAGAATCCCTGAGACGGATTTTCGTCTCAAATATGTCAAAGACATTATTGATAGAGCTGAAGCATTGAATTAAAATTTGTGGTGCGGCCGGGAATCGAACCCGGACCTCCATGCTTACTAGGCAGACGTCTTAACCGTTAGACTACCACACCACTAACGATTAAGGCGCCTCGGAATAGTCTATGTACGATTTCCCTCCACAACACAAACTTTAATTCAGCTTCTTTGTTCCAAAGATAATTGCCACTACTGCCAAGGCTCTCCATGTAGCGGAATAGCACCTCAGCAATGGACATCGTGGAACAATCCTGTTATGGTGATATAAATATCAATTAAATACAATGAAAGAATCCCTGAGACGGATTTTCGTCTCAAATATGTCAAAGACATTATTCATAGAGCTGAAGCATTGAATTAAAATTTGTGGTGCGGCCGGGAATCGAACCCGGACCTCCATGCTTACTAGGCAGACGTCTTAACCGTTTTTTTTTTTTTTTTTTTTTTTTTTTTTTTTTTTTTTTTTTATACGTGTAAGTGACGAAGATATAATGGTGAAACATAGATTTCGGAACCTGTTTTAAACTGAAAGACACTAATATTCAAATTTAAACAATTATCTGCATCAGTCACTCTTTTAATTTATTCCACGGCGCGTTTCATGACCTTACACTCTCATCTTCAGGTAGAACAATGGTTTTGTTACATTTCTGCAACAAGGTTTTTTGATAGTAGATGGAACCTTGAGATTCGTCAAAAATACACGCTACAACTTAAATTATCTCACAGAACACGAACTAATACATAAACAAATCACATCGTTAGACTACCACACCACTAACGATTAAGGCGCCTCGGAATAGTCTATGTACGATTTCCCTCCACAACACAAACTTTAATTCAGCTTCTTTGTTCCAAAGATAATTGCCACTACTGCCAAGGCTCTCCATGTAGCGGAATAGCACCTCAGCAATGGACATGGTGGAACAATCCTGTTATGGTGATATAAATATCAATTAAATACAATGAAAGAATCCCTGAGACGGATTTTCGTCTCAAATATGTCAAAGACATTATTGATAGAGCTGAAGCATTGAATTAAAATTTGTGGTGCGGCCGGGAATCGAACCCGGACCTCCATGCTTACTAGGCAGACGTCTTAACCGTTTTTTTTTTTTTTTTTTTTTTTGCTCTATCTGTAGTTCTGTTCGTTGCGGACGTTGATCAAGTTTGTTCGTTTTTGTTCGATTTGTTCTTGGCTCAGCTTTTTTATTACAGAGGCCGTTCAGCCCTCTGACCGGGCGCGCTGAGCCACGGCGCCCAGGGAACCTCCATGCTTACTTTTTTTTTTTTTTTTTTTGTTTTAACTGCCTCTTTTTTTTTTTTTTTTTTTTTTTTTCAACGTACACGCAGCACTGACTGCCTCTTTTTTTTTTTTTTTTTTTTTACTCAACCTACACGCAGCACTGACTGCCTCTGATTAATTTAAAACAAAAGAAATGTCCTCTTCTAGACTTTGAAATGGCCAATTGAATTTACTTCTTTTGTTGGAGCATGAGAGTATTCTTGTAACAACTGAAACAATTATCTCTCTTGGGAAAAAAAAATAAAATAAAAATGAATGGGATGCGGTTCTTCATCATTCCAGTATCCTGGAAAACTTAAATAAAACACCAGGTGATCAATTGCGAAAACAGATGGCACGCATACTACCTTCTCTCACATCATCCTCGGACGGACATATTTGTATTTGCTGCATCTTCTTGTTTACTGAACTTTTTCGTAATTGTGAACATAGAGTTCTTCTTTTTTAACTCACATACATTTTGTGAATATTCAATTTGCGATGCCAAGCAAAAGTAGTGTCGCTGTTGCTGGTATCCTTAGGAGATCCCGATGTCTGCAGTATGGGCTTAGTTCATGTTTGTAATTGTTAGCCAACTCCTAACCTCTCAAAAGTAATTTTTAGCATGTTTCCAAATTGTTTTTTGTGTTCCGTGTATTTTTTACTTTTATAATATTCACACATCATGTATGCGGTAAATTCTGTATTGTTATCCGTACCTAAATTGTTTATGACATAACTGACGAACTTGCCCATCAACCAATGTATGGCGTTGTTTTTTGCAGCCGGATAGTGAATTTTTTGTGGCCTGTAAATTGCCTCCGGGTAAATGTAATCGGGCGAAGACCTCGACAGGAAAGCGATGCTCTGTCTGATCCATTTCCAGTTTTCAAAATGACCCGCACAAGTGAATCTGTGTGTTATTGTGTCCACCAGTTGGCATTTGGAGCAAAGATTGGTATCACTTATACCCACTGCATGTAATCTTTCATTTGTTCTGCAGATGTTGTGCACTACCTTATACCATGCAGAGACGACATCAGATGACAAACATGTCAGGTTTACGTTTTTCCAGACAGCTGTCCAGTTAATATTTGGGAACTTAGTTGCTATTTTGTTTTTTCCCTCATTTTCCTTCTTTTTGCGTATAATATCTCTTGTCGTGACATCCCTCGAGCTGTTGACAATATCAGTGTGGTAACTCGCTTCGATATAAAAGGTCCTTATGTGTCGGAGACGGGGGTTTATTGCTTGTACATCCACCGGAGACTGCAGGCTAACGGGTTTAACACATTGAAATATCTTAGCTGTAATGCTATCTGGGTGTGTCCTGAGTATGTTAACAGTTCTTTTTATATATAATGCAGAAGCCTTGTTCTTCATGTCCACAAGACCGAGACCTCCATTTTTAGGGTCTAACACTGCTGTTAGAACGTCTACCCTGAAGGTTTCCCCTCTCCATAGGAAGTTTGTTGCAATAGACATTATCTTTTTTGTAACCATTACGGGGGCAGGGAACACTTGAGCCGTATAATAAGCTTTCGAAAAAATGCAGGAGTTTATGAATTTTACTCTTTGGATCTGGTTCATACGTCGATCTCTATTCCCGATGATGGATCCTTGTATTTTCCCCAAAGTGTTTTTCCAGTTCACCGCAGACATTTTTAATGGGCATTTAGTTAGGAGTACGCCAAGAGTTTTAATCTTCTCTACTTCTTCCGCCCATGGTATTCGGAATTGAGGAATTCCCCGTAAATTTAGGAATTTGCTTTTGGAAGCATTGATTGAAGCGCCGGACGCAAGGCAGTAGTTTTTTACAATCCGGTCTAGGTTCATTACATCATCGTTACCTCTTAATATGACGGCCACATCGTCCGCATACGCTCGGATAGCTGCCTTATGCCCAGATAACAAAATACCTGTTAGATTGGCATGGACGTGTTGCAGAAAGGGCTCTAAGGATATAATAAATAAGGACATCGACAACGGGCTGCCCTGTGGAAACCCTCTGCTAATATTTAGTTGCCTGGTGTTTTGGCCGTTAACAGTTATGTTTGCCTTTATTCCTGTGGCGGTATTTTTAATCATATCGATATATCTGGGTAGGAAGCCCATTTTCTTCATTGTTCCGAAGAGATACCTGTGGTTTACTAAGTCAAAGGCTTTGTGGAAATCGAGAAAGAGCAGGGCGCACTTAATGTTGGTAACGGCCGTTAGAGCTATTACGTCCCGGTATTCTGAAATATTGCGAAATATGGTCCGATTGGCAACACCTGACTGGTAAGGACTAATGATTTTCGTGGAAATGCTTAGAAGTTTGCCGTTGATCATCCTGCATATAATTTTATAGTCGGAATTCAGTAAAGAAATAGGACGGAAATTTTGCAGGTCCTTCCTCCCTGTATTTTTCGGAATCAAAACAATTTTGCACACTTTGAATTCTGGTGGTACCATTTTACCAGCAAGAACTTCATTTGCCATTTGCGTAATTTTGTCACCTATGAGAAACCAAAACCGCTTGTAAAATTCTACTGGCAGACCGTCAGGGCCGGGAGATTTCTTGGGCGGAGAGTTGCATATCATGTCATACATGTCTTCTTTGGTGACAGGGGACAACAGTTCGTCATTGTCTTCCTCTGATATGTGCGACTCAACGATGTTTAGAAAATCTGCGGGAGAATTTTCATCAGTTCGGTTATCTGAATATAAATCGTGGTAATATCTATAGATCTCATTGACGATGTCTTTTTGAACAGAGAGTTTCGTCCCATCTTCCGTCTGTATCTCCTCGATGAAACTTGTTCTTCTATTTCTGGCGTGTCGCAGAAGATGATAAAGCGAAGTGGTTTCGTCTTCAGATACAGATTTTGCCTTAGATTTTATTTTCAGACCTTCTAATTGACTTCTTTTCAGATTCAGGAGCTTCGCTTTGACTTTCCGGATGTCTTCAATGCGAGGAGGTGACACACTTGCCCGTTCGTACAGTTCCCTCAAAACGGTATAATAATGCTCCATGGTGTCCTTCAGCTCTCTATTCCTCCGTGCACTGAATTGCATTAGAACTGTCCTCATCTTCGGCTTCGCCCTTTTGGTCCACCAGTCTAACACTGACGGATATCTCTCGATTGACCGAAGACACAAATCCCACGCTGCTAACATTTCCTCCTCGAGATCATCCTCATTTAAAAGGGAGATATTGAGACTCCACTGATTTTTGAAACGTCTTGTTGGTTGAGGACTGAGATTAAGACAAGAGACGACTGTACTATGATCACTAAAATAAGCAGGTATGGTCTCTACTTTCAGGACAAATTGTCTCAGATTCTCAGATACATAAAGCCTGTCTATTCTACTTCGTGAAGTGCTGGTCACGAAAGTGAACTCAACGGCCGTTGGGTTAAAAATTTCCCACGCATCATTAAGCTTTAAGTCGTTTATTAAATGTTTCAGTTCAACAGAGCCATTAAAATTAGGTGTCTGGTCCTTGCGGTTAATAACACAGTTAAAATCTCCGCCCAATACCAAATTGCTTGGATTTTTCCGCAATAAATACACAATGTCTTCTGTAAAAAATGTGGCTCTGTCGGATCTGTTGGTATTCCCTGACGGAGCATATACATTAATAAAGGTGATATTGAAAATCTGTACAGATAATGCCCTCCCGGATTCAAGTCTTTCGATGGTCGTCACGGGTATCCCTTCGCGTATTAAAAAGGCTGTTCCTACATGCGTTACAGGACACACATTTAAAATTTCTACATAGCCTGAAACCTTGAGGTCAGTTGTCCATACCTCTTGCAATAACGCAATGTCTGTTCCAGACTGATATAAATATTCCTTTAGTGCAGCTATTTTTAAATCTGAAGTTATTTTATTTATGTTGATAGTGGCTATAGTGTATGCTTGCATTTCTTAACCTTAATTTAAAATAAAAATTAAAATAAAAAATCAGTTGCAGTGAGCAGAGAAGTAACGGTTCTCAGTAATAAATCAAATAACGAACAGACTTACAACAAATTCGTTGAACAATTGACAAAATTCCTGCTATCCATACTAAGTCGTGAGGCAACCTAACTGAAATCTTTGGTATGGTCATCATCATGATATTCTTGCACTATTTCATAACTGATATTTTTTTGCGTCTTCTCCGGTCCCCCTGGTTTCGTTTTTCCTACATTTCGAGGAACAGTGAGATTAGGCTGAGGTTTGAGTTTGCGACGTCTTCCTTCCTGAGTGCCCGCGGTGGTTGTAACGTAGCCGCTGGTTTGTATGGGAGTTGCGGCTACTGTAGCGTACGTCACGGGTTGTTTTGCAGTTAAGGTGGTCGGAGGGCATGAACTAGTCTGCGTTGTAATTGCAACGTGACTAGCACTTATGACAGGTTCTTTTGTTGTCGAGGTTGTGGTAATGCAGCCACCAGACTGGGTGGTCGTAAGAAGCACACTAGCCGGCGTAACTGTTGGCACGGTTGGCCCTACGTCATGCATGCCTCTTGCTGCTACCTGTGGTAAGGCTTTGCTTAGAGGCCGCTGTGTACTGCTGTTTACTTCCTGCTTACAGCCGGTGTTTACCTCGGGCTGCCCGCTCTGAGGCGGAAGTTGCGCGTCACTCGCGGCGGCACTGGTCGCAGCTACCCTTTCCTGCTCTACCTCTTCTGCCTCCGAGTCTACCGGAGATTCGAGTTTTTCTTCCGGTATTACGGGATCGATCTGCATTCCGTCGTCATCTATTAATTGTTCCTCACCAGAGGCTCTTGGTTTACGAATTGCAGGGGACTTGCATGAAATTTCTTCGTCCGAGTGATCCTCACTTTGCTCGTGCGGCCTTTTTTTATTCTGTATTTCATTGTCATGAAGGACAGGATCAGAACCCTGTTGAACTTTCAGAACTGGAAACTCATTGATTTCTTCAGCAAGGTTCTCGGGACCGTTGGTATTAACCTTTTCAATTTCCGATTGTGCAGACTTGTCACTCGATAAAACTTCATTCAACGTTAATTTTCGTCGCAGTGTTAAATTGGTTTTCAACACAGTTACGCGACGGGGACAGTCTGACCTAAAGTGACCCGACTCGTTACATACGTGGCAGGTTGGCGTTTGTCCAGTATATATGACGTGTGCTTTGCAACCGTCAACTGTTATATGAGATGGAATGTTAGTCTTAACTCCCATGTCTACGGATCTCACACCACTAAAACATTGCAGTTTGTACTGCGGACCCCACCTCTCATTAATGATTTCTTTCACTTCCCCGTATTTACACAGGACCTCCCTGATTTTCTCGTTATCAATTTCAATCGGCAGATTGAGCACGCGAACAGTCCTATAAGTTGTATCTGCCCTTTTTATAGCGACTCTACTTTTGGCGCCGTTTCTATGTAGAAATTCTGCACTTCTACCAACCGTGGACAGGATTTTATCGACAGTTACCGGGTCATAAAACTTCACAAATACACAATATTCGTCTTGGTCTAACTGAATGGTATGAACAGAATCAATGCTGATGCCGATTACCTCGGTAAGCCAGTCGTCCAGTTCAACTCGTGACGGTTGGATTCGCCGGGTCTCTTTGTCGAAGTAAAAGGCCAGGGTGTTCTTCCTCTTGGATGCAGACATGTTTTGCAGGTGCTGTGGGATTCCGGTTACAACCGAAATTCCGTAGATCGACGACGAATCGCCGAACACAAGGAAAACACGCACAAAAGAAAAAAGTAGACGGCGTAAAACGGCACAGAAACAAACACTCAGAACAGAGAACTAGAATCACGACTCAATACAGCACTGGCGTAAACACTGGCGAGGCGGAGCGGTAGCGTGTACTTCCGTTCGCAGCGACAGCTGAAGCCAGAATGATAATTGCCACTACTGCCAAGGCTCTCCATGTAGCGGAATAGCACCTCAGCAATGGACATGGTGGAACAATCCTGTTATGGTGATATAAATATCAATTAAATACAATGAAAGAATCCCTGAGACGGATTTTCGTCTCAAATATGTCAAAGACATTATTGATAGAGCTGAAGCATTGAATTAAAATTTGTGGTGCGGCCGGGAATCGAACCCGGACCTCCATGCTTAATAGGCAGACGTCTTAACCTTTTTTTTTTTTTTTTTTTTTTTTTTTTTTTTTTTTTTTTTTTTTTTAATAAGTCGCCTTCTTTGGCGCAGGCTTCATTGCCTTTATGTAAATCAAAGTTTTCTTCTATAGTACGTTTGAAACGCCTTCTTCTGTGAGGCTTTCGTTGAATAATATTTCTCCTTCGATTGTTTTCGAAAAACGCCCTCATGGGCGTTATGATTTTATATTTAGGTAAACGGAAAGCATGTTTTTTTATCTTCCTTCTTGTTTTTGTAAAACTTGTGACACTTTCCTTATCGTCACTGCTTTATTTGATTCCAGTTATAAGTGCCAAACTGAAGTAGAACAGAAACATAATAAATAAGGAAGAAAATAATGAGTTAAAAAACAAAAAACACAATAATAATAATGTTTTTCGCATTTCGTCGCGTGTCGTAGTTGAACGTACTGTCACTTCAAGCCGATAACAGTACAATGAGGAATCTTTGAAACATATCTTTGTATCTAGGACGACTTAGTAACTTGTGATGTTCCGTTGATAACAACTGTAAAAAGTCAGGTAAGGATTTCTTTTTATAGTTGATGCTGTAGTGCACATAATATCCAATTAGCCAGGCGTAACTGTTATTTTTGGCGTTAGGAAAGAATTTCCAGTCTTGGTGCAAAATGTGCGTAGTCGTGATATTCATCGTACTAGTTCGTGTTATGAGAGACAACTTTTTCCTTGTCCAGGTCCATATCTCCGTTTGATCCCTGCAAGTGAACTTATGCGCGAGGGAGTCAACGAGAAGACATGCGTTGCAATATGGAGTCGGACGGAGTTTGATGTTATATAGTTTTTCTCCTGTAGCGATGGCGTTGTTGACAACCTCGTACCAGACAGCTCGAACATGAGACGGAAGCACGGGATTCTGAACATTTTTCCATATGTTCTTCCACTGAAGCCCCTGGTGTTTCGACTGGATCGGATGCGGTGGCTGCATTTTTGTAATTTCAGTATACAGGTTTTTTGTTGTTAGTCCCTTACAGTCTGCGTCGACGTAACTTAATTCTAAATAATAATTGCGAACATAGGCCAGACTGCTATTTATTCCACCTACATTCACCGGAGGCCTTTTGTCACCAGGATCTAGACATGCGAAAAGTCGGTTCGTGATCGTGTTCACGTTGCTTTGCAACATCTTCATTGTTGCATGTATGAAGAGGGCCGTACACTGGGCGTGAATGTTTTTCACACCGAGCCCTCCTTGTAGGCGTGATAACGTTGCGGTCGCAAAGGGAGGTTTAAAAATGTTCCCCCTCCAAATAAACCAACAAGCAATCGCTAAAATTCGGTCCGCTATTTTAGGGGGTATTGGTAACACTGCAGCTGTATGGTACACTTTACTAAATACGTAGGTGTTGACAAAATCCGCTCTCTGGAAACGATCCAACGATCGGACATTGTGTTCCTTAATCGTGAATCGCAAACTATTCAACTTCTGCGTCCAATTGATGTTGCTCATATGCAGTGGATTGGCTGTGATTTTCAGCCCTAGTTGTGTCCTCTCCTTGGTTTCCTGCAGCCACCTTGGTTGTTCCGTGTTTGTCTGAGGGCCTAACATCAATATTCTAGACTTTTCCATGTTGAGTTTTGCACCACCAGCACTAGTATATTTTTCTACAAGCTGCCGTGCTATATCGAGTTCTTGTGGGTTGTTGACGACCACGCTCACATCATCCGCGTACGCATGACACACTGTTCTGCTATTTAAAGTCCGGAGACCTTGTAGTTTGGCGTGGAACCCCTTAAGGAGTGGTTCGATGGCGAGTGCGTACAGTGTTGAGGAGAGAGGGCATCCTTGCCGCACCCCTCGCTTAATCTTCACAGCTTCGGTTAACTGACCGTTTATTTTGAATTTGGACTGTGTGTGTCCAATGGATTTCCGTATAATACTAACGACCTGTTCGTTGTACCCCATGTTGCGCATCGTATGTAGTAAGTACTTGTGGCTGATTCTGTCGTAAGCTTTTTCGAAATCCAAAAAGACGACTGAGAGCCGACTTTTAGTAATCCATGTTAAGTGGGAGAGGTCCCTGTATTCCGCCAAAACGTGTGCCATTGTTCTTCCGGTGGCCGGGTGTGCATGATATGATCCTAAAACCTTTGTTAAAGTGGGCTTCATTCTATCGTTGATCAGGCGTGTAAATATTTTAAAATCCGAATTCAACAGAGTTAGAGGACGGTACTGTGTTATCATCGTCGCATTTCGAGTTTTTGGCACAAGAACCACCATGCCTTCCGTGAAGGTTGGTGGTAATTCGCTAATAGACAGGAGTTCGTTGTACATTTTAGTAAGCTCAGTACCGATGACGTCCCAGAAGCTCACGTAAAATTCAATAGGCAAGCCATCTGTTCCAGCGGCTTTGTTACGTGGCGCGTGCTTTAAAAGTGCTTTCATCTCTTCGTTAGTGAATTCTTCTAAAATAGATACGTTATCTTCTTGGGTTAGTTGAGTTGTAACCTCGGATAACAGATCCTCTTCTTCGGTGTCTTGGTACAGCGATTCGGAGTAGAGTTGTTGATAGTAATTCAGAATGCACAGTTTTATCGCCCGTTGGTCACAGTAGACATTGCCCTGCCCGTCTTTTATGTGGGTTATTATTTTCTGCTTCGCCCTCTTGGATTCACGAATGATGTGGTAAATTGACGCTTCTTCATTGTAGAGGTCATTTACGTTGCGTGCGCGTACTATCTTGCCCTGCCCAGATGGGCTAGTCAAGGATATAAGTTTGGCTTTGGTACGTTTAATTCGAGCAAAATTGTCTGCTGGATTAACCGAATTGGCGTAGAGCTCCCTTAGACAGGTGAAAAATACTTCCATTGTTCTCTTCCTCCAATAGTTTTTCAGTCTGGCGTACTGTATGATGGTTTTCCGGATCTGTGGTTTGGCACAGTTTATCCACCAAGCCAAGCGTTCTCGGTATCGGGCTTGAAGTCGAACGCATCTGTTCCATGTTTCAATTACATCCTGTCTTAAACAGTCGTCTTGGAGCAGTGAAAGATTTAACTGCCAGACTCCGCGTCCAAGAAAGGTTTTTTGCTGCGTGAGTCTCACCCATACGTGATACGCACAGTGGTCTGAAAAACTAACTGGCCATATTTCGCAGTTTCTCACGGATCTGGAAAGGTCTGTTGTGCAGTAGATACGATCTAATCTGCTAGCGGACGTGTTTGTGACAAAGGTGAATCCTTGGGAGTTCGGTCTCAGGTTTATCCAGCTATCTACCATATGGAGGCTCTCCGTTAAAACGTGAAGCTCGTCACAATAGTTAAAGTTAGGAATTTGGTCCTCTCGGCGGACGACGCAGTTAAAGTCTCCTCCTAAAATTATGTTCGAATTCGCTCTCGGAATGAGACGGGCCAAGTCGTCCCGATAAAACTGGCTGCGACTACGTCTATTTCCTGTGCCTGACGGGGCGTAGATGTTAATTAAAAGGATATCTTGTACTTGAAACGAGATGCCCCGGCCGTTTTCAAGCAGTGCTGTCATTTCGTAATGTATGCCATGTCGTACCAATATAGCGGTTCCACTTTCTTGTCCAATATTAAAATTCACGTCGTAGCCATATATATTGCCTAAATCTGTAGTACAAACTTCCTGGAGCATGAGCATGTCGATATCCGCAGCATAAATGTAATCTTTTAAAGCTTGTACTTTTCGTGCGGATTCTAACCTATTGATGTTTAAGGTTGCGACTTTATAATCTTGCATGGGTCTGTGTGGATTTAATCCTCCATTTCTTCAGCCCATGCAGTTGGTTTATCCGGTGGGTGGTGTCGTGTATCATCCGTCGGTTCTTCCTGTGTCGTTTCAGGTCGGGAGGGCGCGGGAGTCTGCGCTCGTTGCTTTCCCTTGTCTTCCTCCGTGGTGTTCGTGGGGTCGGCGTGTCCATTTTTAAGGATCCTCTTGGTTCTTTGTCGTTTTCGATCTAAGTCTTGAAGTTCTTCTTCCGTTTGCGTTCGCAACTTCTTAGCTCTAGTATTCCTCTGTTGTGAGGAGTTGATCTCCATTCGTTGCGTATCTGCCGTTTCCTTGCTAGTGTGGCAGTGGTTGGCTGACTGTGAGGATTTTTCAACATCGGACTTTGGTTCTGAAGTATCCATTTCGTTGTCCGGTTCCCGTACTTCAGCGGAGGCCTGTGTCGCTACAGGCGGCGCCACCTGTTGGCGGTGCTGCGTACCACCAGGTTCCGCGCTGGCCGCTGTCTGCTGTTGTTGACAGGGCCGCGTCTCTTCGGCCGCCGTTGTGGACATAGCCGTTACGGCGTCCGTTTCCTCTTGTCTACCCGCATCAGTAATGCTGCTGACTGAGGGCTCTGGTTTCTTAATCGTATTTATAACGGGATCAGGCACAGCAGGTTGTACTCCAGGAAGAGGCTGTAACTGCTCGTTTCTACGTGGCGAGGTATTGGCGAGCACCGTTGCGTACGTCTCACCACCCGATTCTGCAGGGTTATTCGGTAGTTGTACAGGGTGGGTGGTTCTACGCACGTTCCGTATGTTGGGACATTCTGCGCGTAGGTGTTCCGGTGAGTTACACTTAGCGCAAGTACGGGGTTGGCCTTCGTAAATTACGAGAGCACGGAACCCTTGAATCATGATTTGTGACGGTATGTGCTTCCGCAAGTCGATGGTAACACTTTTTACGCCATTATCGACGTTAAAGTGTTTTAGTCCAGACCATTTCTCACGTTGAATCTCGAGTACGTTCCCATAAGGCGTAAGTGCCTGTTCGAATTTCTCGAGTGGCATTTCAAAGGGAACATTGAAAATCCGCACAGTACGGAGACCTAAACCAGCAAAGCTAACAGACACCTTACTAATTTCTCCATTATCGTGAACGAAGTTGATAGAACCTTTCGTTTTAGCCATAATCCGTAGACAAATGTCTTCGTCAACTATTTTCACGTACAATATGTTTTCTAGGAAATCATACTGCATTCCTATTACATCTTCGTCCTTCAAACCTATGTCGTCATATAACCAGTCGACAACGCTGGAAACTTTGGGACGTCCATAGCCGAACGAAAATCCAAACTTCAGGTTACAATGTCTCATCGAGGAGTCCATGATGTTTTCGTATCAGTACTTACAGGAAATAAATAACTCCGTCAACAGCACGCGCCGTAGGCCGCTGCCCAGCGAGGTAGGCCGCACTTCCTCACTCGGCCGCTGTCGCGACGGAACTGAACCCCCGTTAGACTACCACACCACTAACGATTAAGGCGCCTCGGAATAGTCTATGTACGATTTCCCTCCACAACACAAACTTTAATTCAGCTTCTTTGTTCCAAAGATAATTGCCACTACTGCCAAGGCTCTCCATGTAGCGGAATAGCACCTCAGCAATGGACATGGTGGAACAATCCTGTTATGGTGATATAAATATCAATTAAATACAATGAAAGAATCCCTGAGACGGATTTTCGTCTCAAATATGTCAAAGACATTATTGATAGAGCTGAAGCATTGAATTAAAATTTGTGGTGCGGCCGGGAATCGAACCCGGACCTCCATGCTTACTAGGCAGACGTCTTAACCGTTTTTTTTTTTTTTTTTTTTTTTTTTTTTTTTTTTTTTTTTTGGTCTCCATCCACCCCTACAACCCGTCCTTGCGCTCGCCAATATAGCCTTCCGCGGCTAGCTTGATTAGCTGTACCATTGTACCTGGATTCGTAAAAAAGAAATTAATAGCTTCTTCTTCCTAAGTAAATGGGATTTCTTCTTATTAAAAAATTAACATCTTCTTGAAGACTACTTCTTCTAGAGTCTCCACGAAAGGAGGGAATTATTTCTTTATAAACTAATTTGAAATCTTCGTCTTCAAAATGACTGAATTTTCTTCTTCGAAGACACAATAAATTAAAGTGAGTATCTGATTCTAAAGTTATATTAAAGATAAAAAAAAAATATTTAAAAAGAAAAGTATCCTCTTCGCTTCTCCTGTACTTCCGTGAATGAACATGAGTTAATTTGCCGTTCCGAGAACTTCAAGGTTGTCTTCTCGTATATGCTGCTACTGGAGTTGATACCGTTTTTCTCGTGTCAACATCTTCTAAGATATTTTTCCTTCCATTTCACATCTCTTGTACCATGAAGCATCAGTCAGCATCGTCTCCGTATCACCCTTCGAAAATTACAGGAGATTAAGCCATGTATGTAAAAATAAGAGATAAATAAATAAATAAATTTAAAAATCAATCGGTGATACCCGAGTTTTATTTCTATATCAATATCCTGAGGAGAAAATTCGCGTATTTTTCTCTGTATTTGTTCATTCGTTTTAATTTTTCGTGTTCTGTCAGAAGATGCGCCCAATAGTCTTCTTTACTCTTGTTTTTCTCTGAGAAAATATAATACATTGTTTGCCCTTTAAACCAATTGACTGCTCGTCTCTTCGTTATTGGGTAGGGAACTTCATCTGGATACAGAAGTCGAGCTGGTGTAATCGTTCTCGGAGATGTTCTCAGTATAATTGCTAGTTTTGTTCTGCAGAGGAACCAAATGTCTTTCACTGCGATGCATGTAAAACGATGTTCCTCTGTGTCGATTAAGTCACAGTTAATGCAGTTTGGAGTCTCTGCTAGATGTATGGCATGTAATTTTGAATTGGTAGGAATTTTCCCGTTAACCGCCATATACCAAACGGACCGCACTGTGGACGGTAAGTTAGGGTCTTGAATATTTTCCCAGATTTTTTCCCAGGCATATTCGTTGTAATTAGCTTCTATTTTATTTGTCCTCTTTCTTTTCATCGTATTTCTATAAACTTCTTTAACTGTGTATCGCTCCTTCTCAGGAATACTTCTTTGAACGTAGCTAAGTTCTAAAAGAAAGTGTTTGAAATGACAGAATGCGCTCGGAATATGATTCACATCTATTGGTGGGTCCATACTAGCCGGTGCAATTTCGTTTAAAAGGTGAGTTGTTAGCGTATCGGGTGATCGTTGCCACTGTTTATAAAACTTGCTGACGAACAGAGCCTGTGATTTGTTGTAAATGTCTGTTAATTTAAGGCCTCCTTTCTCCAAAGGAAGCGTCAGAATGTCGTACTGGACTTTGAAGATTTGCCCCCTGGTGACAAAGTAGCCGAGTGCTGATTGCATCTGGTTAGCTATGACCTTAGGTATTGGTAGTACCTGGGCGACGTAGTTTACTTTAGTTGTTATATACGTGTTGGCTAAATGAACTTTTTGTATAGCGTTCAGATTTCGTAAAGTATGGTGTTTTATAGCGGCTCTTATTTTAGCCAACAAGTTCCTATAGTTTAGGGCAGCCGTGCGGCGGATGTTACGGGTGTATTCTATTCCGAGAGTTTTAATAGTTTCCACTCGTTTTAAATGTACGTCAGCCGTTAGGTCAAAACTCCGACCGATCTGCATTAATCCTGACTTTTTTCGATTTAATATTGCTCCCGACGCAGCTTCATAGGTCGATATAATTTGAAGCGCCTTGCTTAGTTCCTCATCGTTCCTGATCACGAAGCTAACGTCGTCCGCATAAGCTTGACATGTAATCTTGTGGCCATGTATTTGCAGTCCTGTGAGGTCTTGCGTCATCCAGCACAACAGAGGTTCGAGCGCTATTGCGAACAAGCTCAGAGACATGGGGCAACCTTGGCGAACTGAACTTGTGACGTTGACCGGTTTACTTATCTGTCCATTGACACAGATTCTGGAGGTGGAACTTGTCAGTAGATTTTTGATTGCTGTAATAATTTTTTGCGGAAAGTTCATTGCCTCCATGGTGCGGAAAAGATACAAATGATTGACCCTATCAAAAGCCTTTTCAAAGTCAAGTGCTACTATAGCACTTTGAATATTGCAAGCTTCTGCCGTCGCTATGATATCCCTGTATTCACATAAAGTATGATATATCGCCCTGTTTTTTCCTACGCTAGTTTGGTAAGGTCCAGTGATAGTCGTGATAACCGACTTTAATCTGTGCATCATGATGCGCGTGAAAATTTTGTAATCACTGTTAAGTAACGTTATGGGACGCAGGTTGTTGATAGTCTTCCCTCCCGGAGTTTTAGGAACTAACACAATTATTCCTTCTGAGAATTCCTGTAATACGTCACTTTTGGTGTTGAGTAGTTCATTACATACGAGAGTCAATTTGCTGACTAGCTGTTGTCCAAAAGTTTTGTAAAACTCAGCTGGTAATCCGTCGGGGCCGGGGGACTTGTTCTTTGGGCTACTCCGTATGGCTTCTGCCACTTCCTCTTCTGTGATGTTTGCAGACAGGTCTTCTGCTTCGTCTGGATTTAATTTCACCGATATCCTTGCTATGATGGCTTGTTGCGCCGCTTCATCTACCGGTTTGGCAGCTAATAGCATTGTAAAATGGTTAAAAATTTCCTCTCGTATGTCAGGTTGTCTCGTCAGGGTTCTCCCGTCGTCAGTTTTTAATTCTGTCAAGATTTTCCTATTAGTTCTTTTCTCTTCTTGTATGATATGGTACATCGATGTTGATTCCTCCTGCACGGTGGATTGTAAGCGCGTTCTGACTTTGCAGCCTTCTAGTTGTTTCCGCTTTAAACTTAAAAGTGTGGCCTGTATCCTTTTGATTTGTACATGATTTTCTATTACCGCTGCATTTTCCGTATATAGGTCTCTAAGACACTGAAAATAAAACTCAGTTGTGGTCTTCATCCAGGCACTTTTCTCGCGGGCGTAATGTTTCATTGTTTTAACTAATGCGGGTTTCGCGCATTTAATCCACCATCTAATGGCTGAGTCGTACCTCGTGAACTTGCTTTCACATTCTGCCCACGTATTTTGAAAATCTGCGTGGCATCCTGGATCTTGTAAGTGCGCTGTATTTAGTTTCCACGACCCTCTAGCTCTGTACGTTCCCTGTTTTTCCAGGTTGACAGTGCAAATGCATGCTGCGTGGTCTGAAAAGATGTTCGGCCATATTTCTGATTGCAGAATGTGGTTCCGTAAGTTAGATGTTGCATAAATTCTATCGATGCGGCTTGCGGAATGACTAGTAACGTGAGTAAAACCGGGCCTGTCACCATGTTTAAGCTCCCACGTGTCAAGTAGATTTAGTTGTTCGATGATGTTCTCGAGCTCTATGGATTTGTTGAAATTGGGTATTTGATCTTTGGGGTTAATGACACAATTGAAATCGCCTGCGAAAATTAGTTGTTCCGGACGCCTTGTGAAAAGAGGCACTATTTCTTCTTTAAAAAACTCTGCCCTCTGTCGTTTCTTTCCCGTTCCGGAAGGGGCGTAGATATTAATCACCCTTGTGTTATAAATTGTACACGCTATGCCTCTGCTGTTTACCAGTCTCTCGATGTTTGTGACTGGGATTCCCTCTTTCGTCATAATTGCAGTCCCGAGTTCATTACTATGACCGGGATTAATTAACGCATTGTAACCTGTGATTCGGTCTAGTCGTATGTCTGTGACTTCCTGTAAAAGGGCGATATCTATATCAGCTGCGTACAAGAAATCTTGCAAATTTCTTAATTTAAAGGTGCAGCTTATCTTATTAATGTTTACAGTTGCAATGCGGTATGCTTGCAAGGGTGCTACATTCGCAGGCACACGTGTTGCCATACCCCCCTCTTGATGTTACTTGCTAAACAGGACTTAAAAGAAGTCTGGGTCGTCTTCTAGTGCGCCCGCGCTGGAAGACGATTGTTGTTGTTTGTCGGACTTGTCATTCCGCGATTTTGGCAACCCCCCTGCCTTGTATTCTTGCAAACCTTCCATCTCCTCGTCTCGCGGATCATCATCGGTGTCATCAGACCACTCTCGTGGGGCCTTGTTTCCCCGTGTCTCAACCAGTACTTTTGGTTGTACTGGGTTGGAGTCCAGGACCCTTGTATTACTCTTTGTGTATTCCTCTAAAGTTGTTTTCCTTTGGCCTGGTTCGGATTCCCGTGTTCGGCTGTTTTGTGTTGGTGTGGAGTTGTCTGGAGGTGACTGTGATGCCTCCTGAGTGAGAACTTTGCGTACGTGGTCTGCTTTCTCACGCATTTTTCGCGCTTGCTCCTCCGCTCCTTCACGCGCTATACGTCGTTTTTTGGGTTTTTTCGATGGGGATTTGCTAGATTGGTCTTCGTCAGATTCCCGTGCTACAGTTGTTTCTACTGTGGGTGTTCCCACTACACTATTGTCGTCTTTGTTTTTTGTAGTCTCAACTACTGGGTTAACTACTTCAACACCATGTGCATTACTAGGATGTGGCTCCTGTACGTTAGACGTTTCCATTACTTCGACCTGTTCGGGAGGATCGGTGTACGCCTTCAGCGCAGTCTCTAGGTCTTGTTCTGAGGCAATGTTACCTCGCGCGGCGGCTACGTAGCTGATGGGCAACGTAGACATGCGGCCAGGCCTCTCTCGTTCGCCGGTCGGTAATTGCGTCACGCGCCGTTGTACACATTGCGCGCGAACGTGTTCTGTTGAACCGCAGCCGGAGCAAGTTCGCGGTTGCCCATCATATATCACGATTGCTCTATAACCACCGACGGTGATGTAAGACGGAATATGTTTTAACATGTCAATTTTCACTTGTCTTACACCATTTAATACAGGGAAAATGTGAAGATTTGACCATTTTTCCGCGAAGTTGCTTATGACAGTGCCATATTCCTTGAGCTTGTCGTTAATTTCGGCATCAGTTATTTCGAACGGTAATTCAAATATCCGCACCGTTTTTAATCCCATTCCGGCTCGTGTAATTGTAACGTTCCCGATATTTCCATCAGAATGTTTAAATTTTAATGGTCCTCCACATGATTCGATTACGTTCTGGCATTTTTCAGCACTTATCATCTTTAAGAATACTGTACTACTTACAATCGATAAATGAATTCCTACCAATTCATCTACAGTGATCTTCATTACATCTCGAATAAATATCTCTATTTCAAATGATTTCGGTCTCGCATAATTCGGGTCAAAGCTCAGTCTAAGTGTGTCTTCTCGTCGTCGTTGATCCATTATAGTCGTCTAAAGTTCATCTTCAAAGGTAAATAAGAACGCAGAAAGCGCGCACTCACCGAAAACTCCTCGCGGCCGCCAACAGCGAGGACGTAAACAAAGCGTCCGCACAGCACGGCTGCCCGACGAAGACTGGGTGCACACGTATTCTGAGTCGCTGCCGCAAAACACTCTTTTCTGCTATATATTTACGTTTTTTTTTGGGTCCGAGCACAATTTATAACGTCTCTGTCTCTCTATTTTCTGTGTTTTTCACTATTTTACTTTGTAAGATTAAAATTTCAATGCCTGTTATGTTGCTAGGCAAAGATGCTACTTAAACGTTAGACTACCACACCACTAACGATTAAGGCGCCTCGGAATAGTCTATGTACGATTTCCCTCCACAACACAAACTTTAATTCAGCTTCTTTGTTCCAAAGATAATTGCCACTACTGCCAAGGCTCTCCATGTAGCGGAATAGCACCTCAGCAATGGACATGGTGGAACAATCCTGTTATGGTGATATAAATATCAATTAAATACAATGAAAGAATCCCTGAGACGGATTTTCGTCTCAAATATGTCAAAGACATTATTGATAGAGCTGAAGCATTGAATTAAAATTTGTGGTGCGGCCGGGAATCGAACCCGGACCTCCATGCTTACTAGGCAGACGTCTTAACCGTTAGACTACCACACCACTAACGATTAAGGCGCCTCGGAATAGTCTATGTACGATTTCCCTCCACAACACAAACTTTAATTCAGCTTCTTTGTTCCAAAGATAATTGCCACTACTGCCAAGGCTCTCCATGTAGCGGAATAGCACCTCAGCAATGGACATGGTGGAACAATCCTGTTATGGTGATATAAATATCAATTAAATACAATGAAAGAATCCCTGAGACGGATTTTCGTCTCAAATATGTCAAAGACATTATTGATAGAGCTGAAGCATTGAATTAAAATTTGTGGTGCGGCCGGGAATCGAACCCGGACCTCCATGCTTACTAGGCAGACGTCTTAACCGTTTTTTTTTCTTTTTTTCATTGCCTTTCTGTAAAATCAAAATCTTTTCTATTCTTCTTTTTTTTTTAACAGAAATATTTCGTCCATGGTATATCCAAGAACTCAGTGTTGCATTTCCTTTTGCATTGGCTAAAAGAGGACTGAAAGATGTACTTCTTTCCAATGAGCTTCTTTGTTCAATAGTACATGTTATAAATTATTTCGGATTTTCTGCACCGAAAATTCAAAGAAAACTTAAATCTGTTTATAAACACAAAACTTTTCCTTGTAATTATATATGAGCCACTTAAGAGGCTTTCACTTTAGTAAAAAAAAAAAAAAAAAAAAAAAAAACGAAAGTAATGAAATAAAATTGTGTAAACATTTACTTATACGTCAGTGTTTTCTTTAGAAAATTCGCATATAATATTCGATAATCTTTTATTTGTTCTAACTGGTGGTGTTGTATTGTCAAATGCATCAAAAAGTCTTCTTTGCTTTTTTCTTCATTTCTAAGAATGTAGAACACCGCATGTCCCATAATCCAGTTCACAGCATTCCTTTTGGCATTTGGGTATGGCACGTCTTCGGGGTGTAATAGTTTCGTTGGTGTTATAGAGTTATCTGATGTTCGTAGTATAAGCGAGAGTACATGCCGAACATAACCCCAAATATCCTTGATTTTGTCACATGTAAATTTGTGCTCGTCTGTGTCTATCAAGTCACACGTGCTGCAATTTGGTGATTCCGCCAAGCGTATGGTATGTAGCCGTAAAGTCGTCGGTATCTTCCTGTTGACTGCTAAATACCAAGTAGATCTTACGTGCGTGGGTAAATTGCGGTCGTGAATATTCTCCCATACCTTCTTCCAGTTAAAATGATTATACTTCTGTTCTATCACGTTTCTCGGTTTTCTGTCTATCAAGTTGTTGTATACTTCTCTTACTTGTTGAATGTGTTTCTGGGGAACTGCCCTGCGAATGTAGCTGTATTCAATGAGAAAATGTTTGAGGTGATACAGCCCGTTCGGGATGTGGCGCACATCTACTGGCGGGTCCATGCTGATTGGGGCTATCTCATCCAGAAGATGAGCCACCAAATTGTTGGCCGAAACTTTCCATTGTCGGTAGGTCTTGCAGATGTAAAGCGCCTGTGCCTTACTGTAAACATCTGTGAGATTAAGGCCGCCATCTTTGTGCATTAGAGTAAGGGTTTCATATTTCACTTTGAAAATCTGACCTTTACTAACGAAGTGGCCGAGCGCTGCGAGCATTCTCTTTCCCATCTCCTTGGGTAATGGCAGAACTTGAGCTACATAGTTCACTTTGGCCGTTATGTATGTATTAACAAGCCGAACTTTTTGAATTTCATCGAGGTTTCGCAGGCTGTGAACTTGTATTCCGGCTCTCATACTCGTCAATATTCTTTTGTAATTGAGGGCAGCCGTTTGTCGTATATTCCGTGTGTAAACTATACCTAGACATTTCAATCTGTCCGTTTCCGTCAGTTGTCCTTCCGCTCTGATGTTATTGCCACTTCCAATGGTCATAATTCGTGACTTTACGTTGCTCAGTTTGGCCGCAGATGCAAGTTCATACTTCTTAATAATGTCAAGAGCGGTTTGGAGCTCCTGTTCACTTCTTACTACAAGTCCTACGTCGTCAGCGTATGATTTGCAGACAATATTTTGCCCATGTATCTGTAATCCCTGCAACCCTTGTGTTAGTGTACGTAAGAGAGGCTCGATGGCTATAGCAAATAATAGCACGGACAAGGGGCATCCTTGCCTAACAGAGCTATTGATATTTATTGGACTGCTTAATAGTCCATTTATATTAATTTTTGATGTGCCATTCTTTAATAAATGCCCGATCATCTCGATGAAATGTGAAGGGAAATTCATCGCTCTCATGGTGTTGTAAAGATAATTGTGATTCACTCTGTCAAATGCTTGTTCAAAATCAAGGGACACTATTGCACATCTAATTTTACATGTCTCAGCTATCGCTATTATGTCCCTGTAATCAGCGCGTGAAAAATTCTTCTGTCTTTGCCTACACTTGTTTGATACGGTCCTGTGACAGTGTTTATAACTGCACGGAGACGTTGCATCACAATTCGCGTGAAGATCTTGTAGTCGCTGTTCAAAAGCGTTATAGGCCTGAGATTGCTGATGGACTTGCCTGCTGTGGTTTTGGGAACGAGAACCACGTTCCCCTCGCAGAATTCTTTGGGAATGTGTGTACTGTGGTTCATAAGTTCATTACATATGCTCGTTAGTTTACTGAGCAGTTTTTGTCTGAACGTTTGATACAATTCTGCCGGGATACCGTCAGGTCCGGGTGATCTATTTTTTGGACTTCTGAGTATCGCGTCTTCTACTTCGTCTTCTGTGATTTCGGCAGTGAGGCTGTTTGCTTCTTCCGGACTGAGTCTTCCTGGTACCCGTGTCGTGAAGTCCTTTTGTGCCGTCTCGTCTGTAGGTTTCGTGGCTAGGAGCTCTGAAAAATGCTTCTGTATCTCTTCCTTTATGTCGCGTTGATTGGTCAATAATCGTCCATCACTGGCTCTCAGCTCGGTAAGAATTTTTCTGCTTTTCCTTTTATGTTCCTGTATGAAATGGTATACTGAAGTTGTTTCGTCTTGGACGGTATTGTGCTGCCGTGACCGTATTTTGCATCCTTCTAGTTGTTTCCTCTTTAAATTGATTATTTTAGCTTGAATTCTCTTAATCTGTACATAATTATTAATTATTGCTGCATCCCGTTTATACAATTCTCGCAGACACTGAAAATAAAATTCTACTGTTTTCTTCTGCCACTCATTCTTCTCCCGTGAGTAATTTTTCATGGTTCTCGTTATTGCAGGTTTAGCGCATTTAATCCACCAACTGATCGGTGAGCAGAACTGAGTGAAGCGTTTTTCGCATGCTTCCCACGTAGTGTCAAAAGCTGCACGACATCCCGGATCCGACAAGTGGCTTACGTTAAGTTTCCACTGACCTCGGGCCTTATAGGTCCCTTGTTTCTCCAAATTAATGGTACACATAAAAGCTGCGTGATCTGAGAAGACGGTAGGCCATATTTCCGAATGTAGGATACATTCCTTAAGATCAGCTGATGCGTACATCCGATCTAAACGACTTGCCGAGTGATTCGTGACGTGCGTGAAGCCAGGCATGTCACCATGCGTATACTCCCAGGTGTCAACAAGTCCTAACTGATTGACAATGCTTTCAAGCTCAACTGATTTATTATAATTTGGCGTCTGATCCTTTGGGTGTATGACACAATTAAAGTCCCCGGCAAATATTACATGATCATGTCCGGTCCCAAAGAGTGGTACTATTCCGTCTTTGAAAAATTCTTCTCGTTGCCGTCGTTTTCCAGTTCCTGAAGGCGCGTAGACATTGACTATTCGGGTGTTGTTTATCGTACATGCTATTCCTCTGCTGTTAGGTAGTTTCTCTATTCGTCTGACTATAATACCTTCTTTTGTTAAAATGGCTGTTCCGAGTTCAGTAGTATAGCCAGGGTTAGCTATAACATTATATCCTGTTATTTGATCCAGATCAATTGCATCTGTCACTTCTTGTAACATAACGATGTCTATATCTGCGGCATATATCACGTCCTGGAGAAGTCGCAGTTTGAGTGCGCTCCTTATCTTGTTGATGTTTATTGTGGCTAACCGATATGCTTGTAGTTCGGTCATATTATATTGGTAATGATTTATATTTGTTTTAAATTCTAAACTGTCTGTAATTCTATCATTCTTTCTATGTTTCCTTCTATCTTACTACTAACAAATTTCAGTTTAATAAAAGTCTGGGTCATCAGTTACTGCTGTGTCTTTCGCCGGTGAAGGTCTATTGTCGTTGTTTCTGTGTTCTTCAGTCTTCGGTGTCATGTCATCATTCGTCTCCATCAATTCTTGATCTTGGTTGGCATCTTCATGATCGTCAGCCCAGTTTTGAGGTAGGTTACCTTTCCGTTTTTCCTTTTTCCACTCGGTGAGGTCAGGAGGTTGTTCTTCACAGTCCGCTTTAGTTTTTGTCGTCGTTTTCATCTTCACAGAGTTTCCAGACGTTTCCGTGATGCCGCCGTAAGAGTCTTCCGTTCGTGACTTTTTGACGGTTTTTTGGCTGCTGTCACGCGTTTTCCCCGTTGTGTCGTTCGACTTCTGTCGCAACTGTTTTGCTTTCTCTCGCAGTGCAGGTGCAGTTTTTTCAGCTCCCTGGTGGGCAATCCGACGTTTTTTATTGTCCGTAGATTGTTTATCCGTAGACGATTCACCGGACGTAACTGTTTGGAAGTCGTGCTCCGTCTCCTGCTCATTGTTTAATCCCTCATTCGGGGCGTCTGTATTTGTACTGTCGTGCTCAAGAGCCGCAGACTGACGTTCTTCGTTTTCTGCTGACAGTTCTACAGCAATTTGCCCATCATTATATTCTGGGGCGTCGGTTTCCATTCCGATTTCCTCAATTTGTTCTTCGATATTAGGTACCTCCAGCTCTGCGGTCGTAGCCTCAGGTGCGGACGCACGAGCTGCCGCAACGTAAGTCAGCGGTAGCTGCGACATCGTGTTCTGAACCGCTGCTTCTCCTGTTGGCAGCTGTGCCACTCTCCTTTGCATACATTCAGCACGAACGTGTCCTGTACCACCACATCCTGCACACGTTCTAGGTTGTCCTTCATATATCACAATAGCTCTATGGCCACGGACACTAATATAAGAAGGTATGTGTTTGATCATATCGATTTTGACCTGCCTCACACCATTAAGGACCTTAAATTTGTGAGCACCTGTCCATCTCTCTGCGACATTACTGATAACGGTTCCATAGGGTTTCAGAACAGCATTTATATCGTCAGCGGTAATTTCGAATGGCAGTTCGAAAATGCGTAGTGTTCTAATGCCAAACCCAGCATGACTCACTCTAACTTCGCCGATATTACCGTCTGAGTGTTTAAATTTCAATTTACCTCCACATCTAACAACAATATCATCACACATCTTGGCATTTTTCAACTTAATGACGACTGTGCTACTACAGATCGATGGGCAAATTCCAATCATGTCATCCTCTGCTATCTTTACAACCTCCTCCATGAAATTCTCTACTTCAAACGAACTAGGTCTAGCAAAGCTTTTGTCAAACATAAACTTCAACGTGTCAACTCTTACGGGTTCTGCCATGGTTAGTCTAAGTTGAATACATGAGGAAACGCTCTACGGCGTTAAACTCACCAACACAGCGCTCGGCCAGCCGCAGCTGCGACGTAAACACAACACGTCCTTACCGCTCGCCCGCCGACAGCGGAATCAACCGTTAGACTACCACACCACTAACGATTAAGGCGCCTCGGAATAGTCTATGTACGATTTCCCTCCACAACACAAACTTTAATTCAGCTTCTTTGTTCCAAAGATAATTGCCACTACTGCCAAGGCTCTCCATGTAGCGGAATAGCACCTCAGCAATGGACATGGTGGAACAATCCTGTTATGGTGATATAAATATCAATTAAATACAATGAAAGAATCCCTGAGACGGATTTTCGTCTCAAATATGTCAAAGACATTATTGATAGAGCTGAAGCATTGAATTAAAATTTGTGGTGCGGCCGGGAATCGAACCCGGACCTCCATGCTTACTAGGCAGACGTCTTAACCGTTAGACTACCACACCACTAACGATTAAGGCGCCTCGGAATAGTCTATGTACGATTTCCCTCCACAACACAAACTTTAATTCAGCTTCTTTGTTCCAAAGATAATTGCCACTACTGCCAAGGCTCTCCATGTAGCGGAATAGCACCTCAGCAATGGACATGGTGGAACAATCCTGTTATGGTGATATAAATATCAATTAAATACAATGAAAGAATCCCTGAGACGGATTTTCGTCTCAAATATGTCAAAGACATTATTGATAGAGCTGAAGCATTGAATTAAAATTAAAATTAAAATTAAAATTAAAATTAAAATTAAAATTTAATTGATATTTATATCACCATAACAGGATTGTTCCACCATGTCCATTGCTGAGGTGCTATTCCGCTACATGGAGAGCCTTGGCAGTAGTGGCAATTATCTTTGGAACAAAGAAGCTGAATTAAAGTTTGTGTTGTGGAGGGAAATCGTACATAGACTATTCCGAGGCGCCTTAATCGTTAGTGGTGTGGTAGTCTAACGGTTAAGACGTCTGCCTAGTAAGCATGGAGGTCCGGGTTCGATTCCCGGCCGCACCACAAATTTTAATTCAATGCTTCAGCTCTATCAATAATGTCTTTGACATATTTGAGACGAAAATCCAGCTGCGGTGGAGTAGCCGAGCGGTCTAAAGCGTCTCGCTGCGGAGCGCGAGGTTGCTCGCCGTGGAGGTTCGAGTCCTCCCTGGGGCATGGGTGTGTGTGTGTTTGTCCGCAGATAAGTTTACCTAGGTTTAAGTAGATTGTAAGCTACGGACTTTTAAAATAGTCATTCCCGGCCTGACCGTCGTGGCGGTCGGACCGTCCGGGGCGTGTTTACGTGTCAGCGGCGGCCGGCGGTGCGGCTTGTGGTGAGTTACACGCTGTTGCGGCGCTCGTAGCAACCCGTTCTAGTTGTTTATAATGTGCAGACACCAGTATGGACATTAATATGGAGCAACCAGAGAGAATAGACACATTGAGATTTTCATTCGATGGTAACTTCTCCCGACCTAAAATATATGAAGTGGAACGATTTATAGACGAAGACGTTAAAATACCTCCTGCCGACGTAATTGGAATTCACCTTTCGATTGTCAGTAGCACGGTTTACATCAAGTTACGTTCTCCTGAACTATGTCACAAAATCATAGAATCATGTGGTGATTCCCTAAAGTTTCTCCATAATGACGGAAATGTTGGCAAGGTCACTGTCTCTCGCGCTGGTTTTGCTGTTAGGACCGTGCGTATTTTCGAACTGCCGTTCGAAATAACTGCAGAACAAATCAACGCCACTCTGAAGTGTTATGGCACTGTTATCAACAACGTAGCCGAAAAATGGGCTTCCTGTCACAAGTATCCAGTGCTCAATGGGGTTCGACAAATTAAAATCGAATTGCGTCGCCATATCCCATCGTACCTCACGATATGTGGGTACAGGGCGATTATAATGTATGACGGGCAACCAAGGACATGTTCAGGATGCAACTCCACAGGGCACGTCAGAGCCCAATGTACCCAACGAAGAGTAACCCAGTTACCTACAGGTGAACCAGAATGCCCCCCGAAGATGACTTTACTACCAACTACATATGTAGCGGCCGTTCGTGCCAACGTCACCACGACTTCAGATTCTGAAATAGAAGTCTACAGTGATAACATTCCCAAAGATGACAATGTACCTATGGAGACGAGTAGTCATGAAGAAACTACTACAGGGAACGGCCAGCATGCTAAGGTGCTCGAGGCCTCACATCAAGGGAGCATCTGTACTATCGTAGACAAAATGGGTGATAAAGACGATGAACGACAGTGTACGGAAGAAATTCGTTCTCCGTCTCCCGAGAACGAGGGATCTCCTAAGAGAGGTTCGTCACCGACGAACAGGAAGAAACGGAGGATTGCCCATCCCGATGCAGAGAAATCTGCGCCTACGCTGCGCGAGAAAGCCAAACAGATGCTTCGTACACCAGCTGAAGAAGCTCTACGTTCTGTTGGCAGTAGTCCTCTAGCACAACATTCAGTGCCCACGGACAATATTGCGGCCAGCTTTCAGACGAAAGAACAAGAGGCTTGTGAACGGACGAAGACGACCAACTTATCCAATAAAGCCAGCCATGAGCACCAATCTGCCCTCGATAAGGCCATAACAGACACGTCAATAGCCGCCTCAACTTCCAGCTGGGCGGACGACACTGAAGATGTACCTGTTGACCAAGAGATGGCCGAAGAAACGATGGTAACGAGCGGACCGCTATTGGCATCTCGACCAGCCACCGTACTAACTTCTCAAACACCTGGCGCTAAAGACTAACGCTAGGTTAGCCACCCCAACCAGCTGCCTATGGAAGACTCACACCCACTACCTCATGTTTGATGCAAGCTTATAAGATTTGTACCTTGAATATTAACAGGATCACTTCGCAAGTTAAAATCTACAGCCTCAGACAGTATTTGCGGGCAGCAGATGCTGACATTATCTTTTTACAAGAAGCCATGACACCCTTAATCGCAGATGTACCTGGCTACGATGCCATAGTTAACATAGGAACCGAGGCTGGCACCATGATCCTGTACAAAGAGGGTATCCCTTGTTTTCCCCTCTCCATCTTACCAACGGGACGAGGTATTGCGGCCGACTTTAATGATCTACTCCTCCTTAATGTATACGCACCTTCCGGTTCTACTGCGCGAGCAGCGCGGAAGGAGTTTTATACTGGAGAGATAGCCAATTTAATCACCGACTTGCGCCGACGCATCGTTTTGGGAGGAGACTTCAATTGTGTTTTGAGACCCATGGATCAGACGCCGAATTTTAACTTCAGTCAGGAGCTGCAAACCTTAACAACAGAACTTCAGCTAGTGGACACATGGATTCATTCCCACCCGAGCAGCGTCGCTTACACCCATTTTACTTCGACGTCAGCAAGTAGGTTAGACCGAATATATGTCCACCAAGATCTCTTAGCAACTGTTGGGAGTTGCGAATACTGGCCTGTGAACTTCGCTGACCATATAGCATACCATATGGTCATTAAACATACTCCACAGACAATTTACAGAGGCACTGGTCGATGGCAACTCAACTGCAGTCTCTTACAGGATGAAAGTTTAGAACATGAGATCTTGAAAGTTTGGCAAACCGCCGCCTCACAAAGACCTAAATACCGGACCGGAGTGGAATGGTGGACGCTTTATACTAAGGGAAAAATCATTAATTGTATCAAACAACACGCCAGAGTGAGAGCGCGCTACGAGAGAGAGACTAAGGAGTTTTACTTCCTCGCTCTACGAGAGTTATACAAGGATTATAACCAGCTGCCGACCAACATGACCCAGATACGGCGCATACAAGCCAAAATAACCACCTTGATGGGACAATCCGCCACCGGACACCAGGTTCGTGCGCGCGACTTCGCCAACTTACCGCAGCAAAAGACGTCTGTATATCATTTAGTGCGACAGTTACGTATGGCACGCAGGAAACTTATTAAAAACTTACAAGACGATGACGGCACATCTTATACCCAACAAAGAGATATCAAAACCTATGTTGCCAATCATTTTGCAGCTCGTTATAGCAGCGCTAGTGTACCGCACGACAAGGTGGAGGAATGGTTTCATATTCAGGCCACCCCCTACACAATTACGGCAGATGACAATCAAGGTTTACTTGCTCCTTTCACTAATGAGGAACTTAGAGATTCACTCAAGGCCGCGCCACGAAATAAATCTCCGGGCACAGATGGGTTGCCCCTCGAATTTTACACCAAATACTGGCACATAATTGGGGACAGACTCACAGAGATATATAATGAGATACTTCGTGGGATTTCTCTCCCTACTGCTTTTACCGAAGGGGTGACTGTCTTAATACCTAAAAAGCCACAGACAAAAACTATAAAGGATCTCCGGCCTATAACGCTGCTAAACGCAGACTTTAAACTTCTGACACGCACCCTCAATGCACGGTTACGGCCGCTTTTACCTGACATCTTAGGACCATACCAAGCAAGTGCAGTTCGCGGCCGCTCCATAACAAACATTTTGACGCTGTACAGGGATCTCGTCACACTCACCTGGACGACAAACACAACAATGGCTATAGCCTTCCTGGATTTCGATGAGGCTTACGATAGAGTCGAGTACCCCTATCTCAGCAAAGTAATGACAACGATGGGTTTCAGTCCCGCCTTTGTGCGGCTTGTTAACAACTGCGTCAGAGGAACTCGCACACGGTTCGTTGTAAATGACACGCTGACAGAGTATGTGCCACTCTCCAGAGGAATAAAACAAGGATGCCCCCTCTCAACGACACTCTACGCCATGCTTATGGAACCACTGTTGCGTAAAATACATCACAGCTTGCCTGGCTTCCAGTTTTTCGGAATAAAATCTGTAGTTCAAGCTTATGCCGACGACGTCAGTCTACTCTTAAATAATGTTACGGATATTGATAATGCGAAGCGTATCCTAGAAGATTTTCAAAGAGATAGTGGTGCACTCCTAAACAACAATAAATCTGCAATGTTAACAATAGGTCAAGTTGAGTCTATTACTGGTGACGGTTGGTTACCTTGTGTACAAACAAGGAAACAACTTGGTATGTACATTACGGCCAGACCTCAGGATATGTACAATAAAAACTGGCAGCCCAAAATACAGACTGTAAGAGCAAACTTGCGCGAACAGGAAACGAGAAACCTAGATCGTCTACAGAGAGCCTTTTTCGTGAACTCTTACGTCCTGTCTAAACTGCAATACGTCGCCGCCGTTCTTCCAATGCCAACAACTGTGGCTCGATCACTTTTAGCAGCGGCCGCCTGGTTCGTTTGGAAACTAAATATTTTTAAAGTTTCTTTCCAAATAACAGCTCTGCCTTGCGACATGGGAGGCCTTGGCTTAAACAACCCAGGAATGCATGCTTTGGCCATATACCTGACACGAACATGTAAAATACTATTGGCCACTGAGGACACAATCACGAAACGGCTTTATCAGCTATCACGCCCCCACAACATGTCTCCTCCGATGGATATTGCCCACATCAGTCCACACCTTCAGCACATAGCTCTTTATTATTTGGAATGCAGCTACATTGACAGCGAATTTTTTAAGAAGACGACTGGACAGTTGTACCGCCGCCTATTACTGAAGTCATCATCTTCTCCCATAGAGAAAAAATACCCGGCTTCCAATTGGAAGATGGTTTGGACTAATATTCACAACAGAACATTGCCTACAGATGTTCGATCGAAATGGTATGACGTAGCCACTGAAACTGTGCCCACCCAAGAAAGGCTGCACAGAATCAGTCTTGCACGGACTCCGTACTGTGAATTCTGCCATGTTGTGGCGACGATTGCACACATCTTTGTCTGCAAGGATCAAGTGCAAGTCTGGAACTGGACGCGTAAAAAACTAGCTATCCTCAACAGAACAGCACCCCAGAGCATTCAAATCACAGACCTCCTACGACCAGAATTTCGACTTTTCCCGGAAGTCAAACACAACAGCTACGTATGGCTGATGGGTCATTTTATAAACTATACGCTCTCCACCAAGACTCCCGATGTCCAAGACTTCCGTGTGTATTTATCTACTCAACACTGGGGGACTAAAAACCGATTTGGCTCCCAATACAACAAAAATTTTCAAAATTACCTTCAAGTGATACTCACGTCACCCTAGGAACGGGTTCAGTTTCCGAAGACATTCTCCTTCACGAGAAACTTTGTCAACAGAAATATAATAGATATTTTCGGAGGTATTCTATCACGATCGACCCCAGGACATTCGCCAACAAGAAGAACTTACTCATCATAAGCAAGAAGATACGATATCCACAAAGTGTACTTAAGAAGAAAGGTTAACACAAAGGGAAAACGAGATCCGCAGAGACACTCACGGTGATGTGGAGTTTTCGACGAATGGTGCAACGGAGTTACAAGAAGACAAAGATTTAGACAATAAAGTATATGGAACGAACCGTTAGGAAATAACGACACGGGAACGCTAAAGTACGAAAGTAAACACGAGAAGACGAACTCCGATGCTGCCACGCAGTTGATACTCATCCCAACTGTCGAGGTTCGTCCTGCAAGAATTTATTATTATTATTATTATTATTTTATAAGAAACTATTAATGTGGTTCCCAGAGGATTGATCGAAGAAGATCTCATCACATCCTCATATTTATCTACGTTTTTATTTTCATTGTTCATTCACAGAAAGGGAAAATTTTATTTCTAGAAGCCATCGTTTTCTTACTCCATATGGCGGGACCACACAGAAACAGCACAGCACAAATGGCATAGAAGCCAAGCCGAAGAAGGCACCTATGGCGAGCGTAAGGACGGGCTGTAGGGGAGGAAGGAGGCCCGAAAAAAAAAAAAAAAAAAAAAAAAAAAAAAAAAAAAAAAAAAACGGTTAAGACGTCTGCCTAGTAAGCATGGAGGTCCGGGTTCGATTCCCGGCCGCACCACAAATTTTAATTCAATGCTTCAGCTCTATCAATAATGTCTTTGACATATTTGAGACGAAAATCCGTCTCAGGGATTCTTTCATTGTATTTAATTGATATTTATATCACCATAACAGGATTGTTCCACCATGTCCATTGCTGAGGTGCTATTCCGCTACATGGAGAGCCTTGGCAGTAGTGGCAATTATCTTTGGAACAAAGAAGCTGAATTAAAGTTTGTGTTGTGGAGGGAAATCGTACATAGACTATTCCGAGGCGCCTTAATCGTTAGTGGTGTGGTAGTCTAACGGTTAAGACGTCTGCCTAGTAAGCATGGAGGTCCGGGTTCGATTCCCGGCCGCACCACAAATTTTAATTCAATGCTTCAGCTCTATCAATAATGTCTTTGACATATTTGAGACGAAAATCCGTCTCAGGGATTCTTTCATTGTATTTAATTGATATTTATATCACCATAACAGGATTGTTCCACCATGTCCATTGCTGAGGTGCTATTCCGCTACATGGAGAGCCTTGGCAGTAGTGGCAATTATCTTTGGAACAAAGAAGCTGAATTAAAGTTTGTGTTGTGGAGGGAAATCGTACATAGACTATTCCGAGGCGCCTTAATCGTTAGTGGTGTGGTAGTCTAACGGTTAAGACGTCTGCCTAGTAAGCATGGAGGTCCGGGTTCGATTCCCGGCCGCACCACAAATTTTAATTCAATGCTTCAGCTCTATCAATAATGTCTTTGACATATTTGAGACGAAAATCCGTCTCAGGGATTCTTTCATTGTATTTAATTGATATTTATATCACCATAACAGGATTGTTCCACCATGTCCATTGCTGAGGTGCTATTCCGCTACATGGAGAGCCTTGGCAGTAGTGGCAATTATCTTTGGAACAAAGAAGCTGAATTAAAGTTTGTGTTGTGGAGGGAAATCGTACATAGACTATTCCGAGGCGCCTTAATCGTTAGTGGTGTGGTAGTCTAACGTTTAAGTAGCATCTTTGCCTAGCAACATAACAGGCATTGAAATTTTAATCTTACAAAGTAAAATAGTGAAAAACACAGAAAATAGAGAGACAGAGACGTTATAAATTGTGCTCGGACCCAAAAAAAAACGTAAATATATAGCAGAAAAGAGTGTTTTGCGGCAGCGACTCAGAATACGTGTGCACTGCGACTGTCTGCGCTGTGCAGCGCATTGGCGGATCGCGGCTGCATCGCTGTTGCTGACGCAGGCCGAAAGCTGGAACTTGTGAGTACTGATTTCATATTCACACCATGAATACAAAGTATAGGAAGTCTTGTTTAAAGTTCTCGTTTCCGTATGGGTATGAACGTCCAAAAGTGTATGAAATTGTCGACTGGTTTTACGATCACCTTGGGTTGAAAGATGAAGAAGTTGTTGGTTACACTTACGATTTTCTTGGTAATGCTGTGTATGCAAAGTTGATAAACGATGAAACTTGTGTTAGAATTGTAACGCAGACTGGAGGTAACGCAAAATTTCAAAATTGTAAAGGTGAAGTTGTCAATGTTGCAATTTCCTACGCAGGTTTAGGTCTACGATCAGTTCGAGTTTTCAATCTTCCATTTGAAATGGAATTCGAATATATTCGAGAAGCCCTTTCACCGTATGGGAAGGTTATTCAAATTACGGCTGAAAAATGGCAAGGCCACAAACACTACAATGTTGACAATGGAGTCAGAAACGTAAAAATTGATCTGACAAAACATGTGCCTTCTTTTATTACGATACAAGGATTTAAAGCACTGGTGGTATATGATGGTCAGCCACGAACTTGTGTTATATGCGGAGCTACAGGACACCTTAAAAGTGAATGCCCGCGTACCAAATTACAGCGTTTAGACCGGCTTAGTCAAATAGGAAATGTAACATATGCACAGAAGTTAGCAGACACGCCGACTCAGAGCGTGGTGCTGCCGGTGCCGAGTACAGTGGAGCAGGCAGCGGTAAATAACACAGTGAGAGGCCGCGAGGCAGCCGCCTCCAGCGAAAATACGAGTGGCCGGGGGGAGGGAGCCAACGGAATGCACAATACAGCAGACAGGCGTGTAATACAATACACGCCGCCATCTGAACAGACAGAAGTGGATCGCACTCGTACCCAAAGTAACTCTCAAATAGTGAGTGTTAATCGTGTAACGGAGAAAGCAGTCCTATCAAGTACTGCTGGCACTCCAGCAGAGGGTGACAAAGAGACAAGAAAAGACAACATTTCAACAGAAAATTTGACTGCTGTCAATAAACAGCAGAATGCAAAACCCAAACGGACACGGAAACAGGAGCTTGATGTAAAGCAGGAATTAACAAAAAAACTGGAAAGGACAAAGAAAATACTGAAAACAGAAAGCATAGCAGTGGAAAGTAATGAGAAGAGACTTATACACGTTGATAATGAAGATGTCAAAATGAATTTAGAAGGTGAGATATTGGAACCCATGGACACAATAGATAATAATCTTATAGACAAGTCGACTCTGTGGTCTGACGATACCGGTCAAGAATAGTTGCCTCAAATTCATGCAAGCATATAAAATAGCTTCCATTAATATCAATAGAATTGAATCCGATGTCAAAATTAAATGTCTACAAGATTATTTATATGCAGCTGATGTGGACGTAGCTATGATTCAAGAAGTGGTTACACATAAAATTGTTAATATTTTTGGTTATGATGTTATTTTAAATATTGGTCAGGATTGTGGGACAGCATTAATGTACAAAATGGGAATACCATGCCAAGCACAATCTATACTTGAAAGTGGACGTGGAATAGCGGCAAAAATACAAGATTTGTTATTAGTAAATATATATGCACCGACTGGCTCCAAGGGCAAACGAGGAAGAGGTAATTTGTTTCGTGATGAAATAGTGCATCTGTTAACAGACACTCGACATATTATTCTGGGAGGAGATTTTAATTGTGTTTTGCGTCCAGAAGATCAAGACCCTAATTTTAATTTCTGTGAGGAGCTGAGTGTTTTAACAACTGGATTAGACTTAATAGATACATGGATTCATCTCCGCCCACACTCTATAGGCTATACATACGTTAGTAGTACCTCTAAAAGTAGATTAGACAGAATTTACGTATCTAAAACATTTACACAAAATGTGGTTGAATGCGAGATATGGCCAGTAAGTTTTTCAGATCATTGTGCCTATCACATAACGGCTAACTACATAAAACAACAATGTTTTCTGGGAAGAGGGGTCTGGCAACTAAATTTGTCGCTTCTGGATGACAAGGAATTACAAAAAGAAGTTATCGAGACATGGACGAGATGCCTTCGAAGTCTAGCAAGATACCCAAAGCGCATTACCTGGTGGCTTCAAGTTGTAAAGCCGCAAATAAGAAGATGCATTATTCGGTTTTCACGAGCAAAGAACTACTGGCAGAGAAGGACACTGGAATATTATTTCCTAAGTCTACGTGACTTGTACAACGAGCCAACGAATCTAACAGCTAATGTTCTTAGAATAAAACATATCAAAGCAAAAATTACTGCTTTGATACGCCAGTCTTTGCAAGGGAAAAAAGTGCGAGCGCGTTCCACAACTGATATCTATCAAGAAAACACTTCGATATACCATATGATAAGGGAAGCAAAAAGAGGCAAACAGAAGATAATCAGCCACCTCCAAGATGAGCAAGGAAACAACTATGACAATCAGAATGCTATTAAGCAACATATTGTACAGTACTATTCGGATCTTGATTCTGAATCTGTGACAGACTTGGTTGTACAGGAAGATTTTTTGTCTAATATACAACCAATAGTTAACCTCAACGAAAATGAAGAACTTATAGAAACCATATTGGAAGATGAAATACAGAAAACAATCACGGAATCTCCACGAAACAAAGCTGCCGGAATAGATGGCATACCAGTAGAGTTTTATATACGATTTTGGAATGTTATTGGAAGTGAATTAACATTAATGTACAATGAATTGTTGGTAGATAACAGCTTTCCACTAGAATTCACTGAAGGCATGGTTGTGCTTATCCCAAAAAAGTCACGGAGTATTAAAATAGAGGACTTCAGACCAATTACTCTACTCAATTCCGACTTCAAAATTTTTACTCGTCTCATAAATAATAGAATGAAACCACTTCTTGGTAAGATACTTGGGCCATACCAAACAGCAGCTGGTACAGGTAGATCAATGGTGAACATTCTTTCTGAATATAGAGATATTTTATATTTAACATGGTTATGTAATTGTCAAACTGCTATGATTTTCCTAGATTTTAACAAAGCATTCGATAGGATTAACCACTGTTTTCTGCTAAAAGTGTTGAGTAAAATAGGATTTAATGCTCCTTTTTGTCACCTGATACGAAATTGCATAGTTGGAACACATTCCAGAATAAAGATCAATGGGCAGTTAACTAACCAAGTGCCAATCAATCAGTCTGTTAGACAAGGATGTCCTTTATCCATGACGTTGTATAGTATCGCTGTGGAACCATTACTTTTATATTTGCACCTCCGTCTGAAAGGATTAAAACTTTTCAACACCAAAACGGTCTGTCATGCATATGCGGATGACATAAGTATTCTTGTCAACACGAAACAAGAGATTGAAAATGTTCGAGAAATTGTTATGTCTTTTTCCACTGCAAGTGGAGCAAAGCTCAACGAGCATAAGTCGAAGATTTTGGCCATTGGACCCAACAGTGATCATATGCAAACTTCCTGGTTGCAAAGAACAGACAAGGTAAACTGTTTAGGAATGTTCTTAACACCAAACCCACATGAAATGATAAAGGTAAATTGGGAGCATAAGCTGAATACTATAAGAGCCACACTCAAAGAACACACAACCCGATCATTAAATCGTCTGCAAAGGGTGCTGTTTATAAACACTTATATTATCAGCAAGACACATTACATAGGTGCCGTTTTACCAATTTCTTCTGATATAGCACACAAAATTTTAACTGCCATATACTGGTACGTATGGAGAGGCAACATTTTCAAAGTCTCCCTCCAAACAATGACTTTGCCTCGCATTGATGGAGGTTTGGCAGTTAAGGATGTTCAATCACAGTGCACTGCATTGTTTATTAAGCAAACTACAAAAATATTACAGAGTGTCCAACTCGGTATTACCAAATACCTTTTTACTACCTTGGCCCCGAAAGATCAGAGGGCGCCAGTAAATGTGGGACACATTAATGCTCAACTGGCCTATGTCTGTAAATATTATACAGAATTAAGTTATTTACAGGAAGCTGCTCACAGATATACTACTTCGAAGTTGTACACTTCACTGATTAGGGGACACCCACGAAACCCTATAGAGCTAAAATATTCAAACAAAAAGTGGGAAAATATCTGGAAAAACATAAATAATAAGATCCTTACGACTGACGAGCAATCTGTGTGGTATGACATTGTTAATGAAAAAGTTCCAACAGGAGAAAAACTGTATAAAATTAAAATGAAGCCTGACCCATATTGTGACCATTGCCAATTGGTAGACACACTAGCACATACCTTTGTTTGCAGAGACCGAAATACCATCTGGAAATGGACGCGAAAAAAGCTAGCAATTATCAACAGGACGTCAGAAAATGCAATAAAGGTAGAGGATATAATATATCCAGACTGGAATTTATACCCTAGTATGAAACACAACAGCTATCTTTGGTTACTTGGAAAATTTATAAACTACATCATTAAAAACAAAACCACAACATTAGAAGAATTTGTGATGTATATTAAAGAAGAACACAACCAATTACAGAAGCTACCAAAATATAAACAATTTCAAAATTTCCTCTTTCATACCCTGAAATAAGGACGTAAGGAAGTATCACAAGATGTGCAACAATGATTTCTGAAGCTACAACAAACCAACAGAAGATGAACAACATAATGAAAATATAAAATCAATTTCAGAAGCAATAGTAGATAATTTGTTTTCACATTTTATGTATAAATGCTTTGTATAATAATAATAATAAAGGTTTATATAAAAAAAAAAAAAAAAAAAAAAAAAAAAAAAAAAAAAAAAAAAAAAAAAACGGTTAAGACGTCTGCCTAGTAAGCATGGAGGTCCGGGTTCGATTCCCGGCCGCACCACAAATTTTAATTCAATGCTTCAGCTCTATCAATAATGTCTTTGACATATTTGAGACGAAAATCCGTCTCAGGGATTCTTTCATTGTATTTAATTGATATTTATATCACCATAACAGGATTGTTCCACCATGTCCATTGCTGAGGTGCTATTCCGCTACATGGAGAGCCTTGGCAGTAGTGGCAATTATCTTTGGAACAAAGAAGCTGAATTAAAGTTTGTGTTGTGGAGGGAAATCGTACATAGACTATTCCGAGGCGCCTTAATCGTTAGTGGTGTGGTAGTCTAACGGTTAAGACGTCTGCCTAGTAAGCATGGAGGTCCGGGTTCGATTCCCGGCCGCACCACAAATTTTAATTCAATGCTTCAGCTCATTCGAGTGGCAGCCGCAGTGCGGGACGGACGCGTGGCGGCAGTGCTGGCGTTCGCGAAGTAAACAACGGCTGAGTCGCTGTGTTTAAGGTTAGTTCTAACCGCTTTGCTTAGCTAATTGTGGCTGTGTTTGAAACGAAAAAGCAGACAGAATGAGCACGATCAATATCTTGAGGAAAGATACGATCAAATTTACTTTCGACAGATGTCATGTAAGACCGAAAGCATATGAAGTGAAGCAATGGTTTATAGAAAAAGTACAGATTCATGAGAGTGACGTAATAGGTGTATATTTGTCCTTTGTAACAAATGCTGCGTTTGTGAAACTGAAAAGTCCTGAACTATGTTGTTCAATAGTAGATAAGTTTGGCGGTATCATAAAGTTCAATCATTCTGACGGTAGTGTGAGTGACGTTCCTGTCTGTCACGCTGGTTTAGGAATTCGGACGGTCCGCATTTTTGAACTTCCTTTTGAAATGCCGGACGAGGAAATCAACAAAGTTCTTCGGCCCTACGGCAGAATAATTTCCAACATCGCCGAAAAGTGGTCAGAGGCCCATATGTTTCCCGTGTTGAACGGCGTCCGACAAGTGAAGATAGAGCTTTATAAGCACATACCCTCATACATAAATGTGAGTGGCTATCGTGCTTTAATAATATACGACGGACAGCCCAGAACGTGTGCTCTGTGTAATTCCACGGAGCACATTAGAAGCGAGTGTAGCAGGAGGCGCGTCCCGCAGCTGCCGGCTGCAGAGCACGCGGCGCCCGGCCAGGCAGTCGGCCTCAAGCTGACGTACGCTGCCGCCGCGTACCCGCGCAGCCCCGCTGGGCAGGAGGAAGTTGTTGCCGCACCGGCCGCACCAGGAAACTACGCAGAGCCGAGTCACGTCGAGCAAGCGCGTTCTAGCGAGGCGAGCTACCCGGCCGCGGAAACGAACGAAATACCGCGTCAGGGAGGAGCTTCACTGGATGTGCAGAAGACAACACCTGTCTCCACAGAATCTGAAAGTGGAAGCCGCTCTTCTGTTATTCAACACGAAGGCCCTCTGACTTCCGAGGTAACTAGAATGAACATCGAGGACGTGACACGCAGTCATATGGAGACAAATGAGACCCTACCGATAACATCCGACATAGAAGCCCAAAGGGTATCAGGGAAAGAGAATCGAACTACACAGGACAGCACAATTGAGGACCCTACACCTCGTAACATCACGCAGAAAGACCCAAATATGGAGGTGCAAAATGGAAATCCGAACAGGCTAACCGATAAGAAGAAGGAACAGGTGGCGACAGAGACATCGTCCACAGATTCTCAAGAGAAGTCACCTGCATCATCTAACGGGGGATCCCCAAAGCGCAGGAGAAATAAGAAGCGCAGGCTGGCTCATGAAGCCGCTGAGAGTATAGCCCCCATTTTGAAGGAAAAACTGAAAACCATTAAAGAACGCGACAAGCAGGTAACTGTTTCAGAAGCAGCAGTAACTTCCAAGGAACTTCCTACAGGAAGCGGAAGTGAAGCAACTGACAATACCTTTGAGATGTCAGGACATGAACCCATGTCAAGTCAAGCTACCTCAGAGGCACGACTAGACTGGGCACAAGAATCAGACGAAGACATGGCAGATGAAGCAATACAGGATGAAGATATTTTTTACTAAAAGAGTGGGAATGAAACCGCTCAGACAAGAAGCATGAAGACAGATGACGGCGAAGGGGAGGAAAAAAAAAATAAAGACAATGAATTGCCCTTATCGGACTTAGAAATTTAAATCACACCTAACTAATGGAACATGTTTATAATGTGACAACTCTTAACATCAACAAAATTCAGAATGAAACAAAAGTGGCTGCTCTTAAAGATTTTTTGTATCAATCCGAAACAGACATAGCATTATTGCAGGAGGTTAACATCAAAGATCTATACGTCGTTGGTTATCAAGCAATACTGAATATTGCACCTGAGAGTAGTTGTGGGACAGCTATCCTTGCAAAGGACGGCATAGAGATGAAAGATGTCTGCCTTTTAGAATCTGGGCGGGGAATCAGATGCAAAATTTTTAATACTAATTTGGTAAATGTTTACGCACCATCGGGCAATAATGCGAGAGACGAAAGAGCAACATTTTACAAAAGTGACATTCTAGTTTTACTTAAAGACAATCCGGAAAATGTTTTAGTTGGCGGTGATTGGAATTGCGTGTTACATGAAAAGGACCAACGCCCAAACTTCAATAAATCTAAAGAACTTCAGGGCTTAGTTAGTAACATGAAATGGAAAGACGCATGGGAAATTAAGTATCCTACCCTCGTCAGGTTCACATACTTTACTAGTAGATCCCAAAGCAGAATCGATAGAATTTACGTTTCTTCGAACTTTGACAATAAAATTGCTGCAATTGAGGTTATACCAACTACCTTTTCCGACCATCTTGCAGTCAAATGCAGTGTTAAGTTACCGAAGCAGAAAACTTACTGGGGCCGACCATTGTGGAAATTGAACATAGGTATGCTGCTAGAGAATAACCTAAATGCACAAATAGAAGAAACCTGGCAGGCCTCTTTACGACAGCGCCATAAATACAGGTCAACTATACAATGGTGGGCTGCGGTTGCCAAGAAAAAATTGAGAGCTACCCTAATAGCGCATAGCAAAGAGAGAATGAGATGGACAAGACATACAACGGAATTTTATTATTGTTGTTTACGCGATCTCTATGAACAACCGATGACTAACGATATTTTCATAGAAATAAAGAGAATCAAAGCCAAGCTCATAAATATGAAGAGGTCCCAGCTAGAGGGCTTAAAAATTAGATCCCATGCACAAACCATTGTGGAAGAAGAAAACGCTTCTATCTATCACCTCATAAGACACGAACAACGGAGGCGAAGAAATTTTATTGATCACATGCGGGCGGAGGATAAGAGAATCCTTATAAACCAAAAAGATATATTAGACGAGGTTTATCGATTCTACACTACACTTTACAGTGAACAGCAGATAGATGAAGATGCGACAAAGGAATTCTTAACAACATCTGGCCTTAAGAATACAATAACGGAAGAGGACAATCGATACCTCCAGGCACAAATTACTCAAGAAGAAGTTTTCGATGTACTCAAGTCATCGCCAACTAAAAAGTCACCCGGCCCCGATGGATTGCCCATAGAATTCTACAGATCATACTGGCATGTCATAGGCAAAGCGTTTACTGAAATGATAAATGAAGTACTAAATGGGGAGGCTGTTCCTACAGATTTGAAGCAAAGCATCACAGTACTGATCCCAAAAGGCAGGAACTTGGGAATAAAAGATATCACCAAGATGAGACCAATAAGCTTACTCAACACTGATTATAAAATAACAGCTAGGGTAATTAAGGAGAGGATAACACCAATCCTACGGAGGATCGTTGGTGTTCATCAGACATGTCTCCCAGGACGAAGCATTTTTAAGACAGTCACTGAATACAGGGACATAGTCGCAATTTTCTCCAACTCTGCAGCACATGGTGGTCTAGTATTCATTGATTTTAATAAGGCCTTTGACAGAGTTCATCATGGGTATCTTTTTAAAACATTGGCATTCATGGGCCTCAATGATAACAACGTGAAGGTTTTCAACAACATTCTAAAGGGAATTAAAACTAATGTATCTCTCAATGGTCATTATAGTAAGGATATTCAAATAACGAGTGGAATCCCTCAAGGGAGCCCATTATCAATGCTGCTCTATGTAATCGCCTTGGAACCACTTTTAAGAAGGTTAGAAAATGTACTAGAGGGCATATCTCTTGCGGGACTGAAAACGGTTTGTAACGCATATGCCGATGATGTCGGTGTGCTGATTAGAAGTAACGATGACGCCACAAGAATGACAGAGAATGTAACTTTGTATTGTAAAGCAACGGGCGCAAAAGTAAATGACAAAAAGAGTGCTTTTTTAAAACTAAACGGAATGGCCAACGTAAATATTGCTTGGGCAAAATGCGTTGAGCAACACACTGCCTTGGGTCTCACCCTCCATAGGTGTCCTCTTCGAACGATAGCTTCCAATTGGAAAAAAATTTTGGACAATATTCGTGGCTCCCTCATTTTAAATTATTTGAGGGACCTAAACATTAAGCAAAGAATTAAGATCATTAATTGTGCAGTTTTATCAAAAGCTACTTACATTGGGCAAATATTGCCAATACCTAAAGAAGTTGCAAAAGCTATCACGGCAACGGTTTGCCGATACCTCTGGCAAGGTCATATATTTCGAGTAGCTGCTGGAACAGTGACCCTAACTACCGCAGAGGGGGGACTTGGATTGTCAGATATTCTAAGGAAAACCAATGTTCTGTTTATAAAGAGGTCGTTGCAACTTATTGAAATGTATCCAAACAGTGTAACTTCTAAATTATTCAAACTTTTTGAGCCTAACAGCCTTCGGCCACCAATCGACATCAGAGTAATAAACTATAAATTGAAGCACATTCGACACTTTTATTTCGAACTAAGTTACATGCAATGCCTTGTACAGGATATCAACAAGAGGAACTGCAAATACATGCTGAAAAAAATAAGATCACAGGATAACCCGAATAAGATGGAATTAAAGTACCCTCACAGAAAATGGAAAAATATTTGGCAAAATATAAATAACAAAATACTTACATCAGAAGTACAGTCGACATGGTACAAAGTTGTAAATAATATAATTAGCACTAACGAGAAATTATATTTAATAGGACGCAGTGACACAAACAAATGCCGTAAATGCAATACGACTGACACGTTAGATCATCGTTTCGTTTGTCAAGGGTACAGTTACTTATGGCAAGAAGTTAAAATGCAAGTTGCCTTTCTCAGACGTCATGATGGGAGAGACATCAACCCAAATATAATATTCTTCCCGGAAGAAGTTTTTTTTCCATCTCAGAAAAATAATGCCATCTTATGGTTAATCGGAAATTACGTTAACTACATTATTAATAAAAATGGGAAAGACAGTCTATTGGAATACAGAGAATATTTACGATCAGAATACTATAAAATATACCAGAGCAAAAATCAAATAAAACCGTTTGGTAACATGCTGCGAATTGTGATCGAGAGGCAAGGAGTGGGATAGATGGTAGATGCATGCTAAAGTAGGGGACAGCTGCTGGGGGTGAAGTACGGTGGGGACTTCGTGGGCCCCGTGGCCGCTACGGTAGCCGTGAAGGCCTCAGCAGAACCCTGAAACAGCATGCCAGTGACGACGAAGACATTCACAGTTTGATACCAAAGGACCAATACTCATTCTCAATGTGCAAGTACTTACTAAGATATAAAGTAAAAAAAAAAAAAAAAAAAAAAAAAAAAGAAAAAAAAAAAAAAAAAATCGTGCAGAATAAATGGAGATGTAATTCATTTACTCACTGAAAACAGGGGGAGAAAAAAAAGGTAAATGCCCTAGGAAATTTGCTTTTGTTCTGTATGCATACGTTTTAGTGTACACAGAAGTTATGATTTAAAAATGAAGCGCCCTAGAAGAGGGATTCATCTTTTAGTTATTTTTTCTTTCCTAATCTAGTACAATTTCACAAACAGGAGCTTTTTTTCCAAATTTTTAAGGAAGAAATGTTGATAAACAAGAAAGTAATTTCAAAAATATACATATAAAAAAAAAGACATTCACAAAAAGGTACTTTTCTGAACCGAGGGTTTCATAGTTATGAGAAGACGCAATAGGGCTGATGATGAATGCTGATGAACGAAACTAAACAGGACAATCCAAAGATTGCGGAACAACCTGCATTTGGCAGAAATCTACGAGAAGACGAACTTTGAAGCCTTAGAGTGCAGTAGTGCCTAGACACAAATCATCAATTTTCACAGTATCCAACAGGTTGATAACGAAATCAGAAAAAGGAACCAATAATCATTAACACAATTTATTTTATCTTACATTGATTTACATTCTGTAATATAGCTATGAAGCCATAGAGAACAAAAATTTCACAACAGGCTGAAGTAAGCCTGCGCCGATGAAGGCGAAATAAGCAAAAAAAAAAAAAAAAAAAAAAAAAAAAAAAAAAAAAAAAAAAAAAAAACGGTTAAGACGTCTGCCTAGAAAAAAAAAAGAAAAAAAAAAACGGTTAAGACGTCTGCCTAGTAAGCATGGAGGTCCGGGTTCGATTCCCGGCCGCACCACAAATTTTAATTCAATGCTTCAGCTCTATCAATAATGTCTTTGACATATTTGAGACGAAAATCCGTCTCAGGGATTCTTTCATTGTATTTAATTGATATTTATATCACCATAACAGGATTGTTCCACCATGTCCATTGCTGAGGTGCTATTCCGCTACATGGAGAGCCTTGGCAGTAGTGGCAATTATCTTTGGAACAAAGAAGCTGAATTAAAGTTTGTGTTGTGGAGGGAAATCGTACATAGACTATTCCGAGGCGCCTTAATCGTTAGTGGTGTGGTAGTCTAACGGTTAAGACGTCTGCCTAGTAAGTATGGAGGTCTGGGTTCGATTCCCGGCCGCACCACAAATTTTAATTCAATGCTTCAGCTCTATCAATAATGTCTTTGACATATTTGAGACGAAAATCCGTCTCAGGGATTCTTTCATTGTATTTAATTGATATTTATATCACCATAACAGGATGTTCCACCATGGCCATTGCTGAGGTGCTATTCCGCTACATGGAGAGCCTTGGCAGTAGTGGCAATTATCTTTGGAACAAAGAAGCTGAATTAAAGTTTGTGTTGTGGAGGGAAATCGTACATAGACTATTCCGAGGCGCCTTAATCGTTAGTGGTGTGGTAGTCTAACGGTTAAGACGTCTGCCTAGTAAGTATGGAGGTCTGGGTTCGATTCCCGGCCGCACCACAAATTTTAATTCAATGCTTCAGCTCTATCAATAATGTCTTTGACATATTTGAGACGAAAATCCGTCTCAGGGATTCTTTCATTGTATTTAATTGATATTTATATCACCATAACAGGATGTTCCACCATGGCCATTGCTGAGGTGCTATTCCGCTACATGGAGAGCCTTGGCAGTAGTGGCAATTATCTTTGGAACAAAGAAGCTGAATTAAAGTTTGTGTTGTGGAGGGAAATCGTACATAGACTATTCCGAGGCGCCTTAATCGTTAGTGGTGTGGTAGTCTAACGGTTAAGACGTCTGCCTAGTAAGCATGGAAGTCCGGGTTCGATTCCCGGCCGCACCACAAATTTTAATTCAATGCTTCAGCTCTATCAATAATGTCAAGGAAATAAGTGTCTGAAAGGTAATTCGTTGAAGTGAAGTAAACAAATGAACCACTGTAAAGGTCGTTGAATTTTTAGTTCTATATTGCGAATAACACCATTTTTCCTCTCAGTGTTTATTGAAGTACCATCACAACTAATAGCTTCTACCTCATTAATGTTAAAGTAATTATCTTCAAGGTACTTCATAATGCATTCAGATATACCCCTACCAGTTGCACTTTCTGGAGAAATATGCCCGATATACTGCCCTCCAAGTTCACGAACTGTACTGACATGCTCTTCTTTCTTGACTCTTCTGTACATTTTGTTTACTATTTTCTCCTGGAATAAAGTGTTGTCTCTTTTGCCATCAAAGTATATTCCCTTTATTATATTAATGCTGCGGTTTTGTTGCTGAATAGACAGTCTTGCCTTGTGTTTTTCTTTTCGTACCTTATTTTTGTCTATAACAAGTCGGTATCTGTTTCAGATATCATTCCTAGATCATACGAGTAGCTCTATCTGAAACACGAAATCGATCACTAATTAAAGTAGTAGACGTTATACTTGTTCTTATATGAGATGAAGTAGAAGGAAATGATGACAAATGAACCTCAGTTGTTTTCTTTTCAAGAGACTTTCGTTCTAATTCACGAGTGTCTCTTGTAAAAGCAACATTTCGTTGCTCTCTTTCTATCTGTTTCCTTTCTTCTTTCCTTTGAAGCATTCTTGTCATTATTTTATCTATGTTGGCGATGCATGCAATCCTAGATGTTCGCTGATCATGTATGAATTTTCTCTCTATAACAGGTATATTTCTGTCTTTCTTACAATTGCAGTCTATAATAACAGGGCAGTCACATGTACTCGGCTTTTTCCCACATTCACAGGTGTAAGTCATAGGTAATTTGCAGGCGGAAATATCAAATAGTTTTAATTTGGCTTCAGCTACAGACACTTGCAATTTTTCTTATAATTATCTTTTTCATGATCTCTGTTATACGATTTTCTTAACATGTAATAATCATCGTGAAACTTTCTTATTATTTGCACAACTCTTTTGTGAGATACAACTGGAATGGATGCTTTATGATGAATTGATTGTATTTGATTAGCAACATTCTCAGAAATTATGGAAAATGAAACATTTTTCTTTCAATCTAATTGTGTAGAAATATTAAAGCTCTCTTCAAAACAACATAACAGGACATCTTCATAACTTGGAAGGGTTGTCCCACTAAGTCCTTTAGTCAAACCAAAAATAGGGCATCGATACGACTGTCTCGTGAATAACAACTTAGTCATGTTTGGAGTTGCCATTTCACACTTAGTGCCAACAAAACAGGTAACTTCAAGACACTAAACGAATACTTCATCTCGATGTTGCCACCAGTAATAACAAGTAGCAACTGACGGAGTCAACAGCAGTGGCGGAGGAAGCAGTGGCAGTGGAAGGATCAGGGGGGCGTTTCGTGTCGCGACTTGTTTACTGGCCTGTCTGCCACGACCACTGCAGTCTGCCACACACCTTTGTCTGGCCGTCACTCAGCAGACAAGAAAATACATGCAAAGCTGAAAAGTTCTTTCTCTGCTTTATGAAATCATGAAAATTGCCGATTTAATACAATTTTCTTGTACATTAATGCCCTCTGCGCGAACTGAAGATACTAAGATTTTTTTAAATTATTTTTTCGTTAATCAGCACATAAATACTCAACTTTCGAGCCCTATTACAACTCGATACTCAAAAATTCACTTTTTCAGGCCCACCCTATTTTACAAGGCTCAGAGAGAATTACTGACACGGACAGAGTTCGTACTTCAAGTAGGAGAAGAAACAGCAACATTAAAATAGGCGGGGGGAGGAGATCGGGAAATATTAGTGGAAATCAGAAGCATACCCACATAGTTACTTGCCTGATGGGCATGTAACAAACAAGAGTGGAAACCGAAGGCTGTGTTCTATGAACCAACCACATGGAATACATATCACTCACGGAAGGAAATTATAAATAGATTTTTGCATGCACAGTGCAAAAATGAACATACCACCTATTAGAAATCAGGCCCCACATGGCTAGAAAGTATTTACACAGAGTTCATACACCGTCATATGATAACAAAAGGGTTTAACATACCAGGTCGTTATAAAACTGCAACTAGAATCACACACATCGCGTTTATCAATTGGAAATCACTGAATTGATTTCCGCACATGATAGCAGAAAATATTCCAAATAACGATTCTTAGTGCACGAATCTAAGTTAAACGTGCTGGTCAATGAAACGCTACCATATCTAGAAACAAGAGCAGAACCAACATTACCTCAACAGACGACCAGCCCTGAATGATCAGACCAAGCGGCGACCGGACGCGGGAACCCACCAGAAGCCGGAAAATCTAAGAAACAGCGGTGGTGGGGATGGAGAGCGAGTATACTCGCGCTGGAGAAGGCTCGCTGCCTACACTGTTACCAAAGAGTGTAGAAACTTCTTTGGTAACCTCAGCAGCTATCGACTCTGACCCAGAGAGAACGATGTAAAGCGAGCTATCACTCCTCACATTCAAACAGCCATAGATTCTTGTACGCACTTAAAAATAAAACAACTGCGCATTCTCACAGGGAGAATGGCGTAGCGGAGAAGCTGTACTTATGCCTCATTAATTAACATTATAATAAATTATTAACATAACAAAATAAGAAAAATCTAGCAATATTAACTAATATTTTAACACATGAAATATAGATGTTGTTCCTCAAGCCTTGAAAAGAGTGGGGTTCAAGTTTTAACAAAATGATAATCTAGCGACATTAAATTATAACTTTACAGCAATATAGAAAAATATATGGAAGACGACAGACGGTCGTCTTTCAATTTATATAGAAGATTTGTGCCGGACTTCTGACAATATGTTGCACGAATTATGAATGTCAGCTCCGAATCGCTCCATGCATGATTCATTCAATCGAGAAATTGAACGAGAACGGCAAGACGATCGAGATGTTTTGAGTTCGAACACAGGTCCCACTTTTGAATCAGCATCAGAAAGCCACATATGACACACTGATGACAGCAGCTAAGGCCGCTACAGAGGAATTTCTTCCTCGATGCTCCTGGTGTAACTGACAAGACGTTCCTCATGTCATTGATTAGCTTCGATTCGCACACAGTTAGCCCTGGCCGTAGCATCATCTGGGATCGCTGCCACATTGTTATAAGGCGGACGAACAGCTCATTCTGCACTCGTACTGCCACTGCATTTGCAACCGAGAGATGAACCGACGTGCAACATTGCCAAAAATGCAGAAATAGCTAAAGTACTACAGAAGTGCACAATAATCGTTTGGGATGAGTGTACGATGGCAAACAAACGCGAGTTGGAGGCACTCGATCGTATGTTCAAAGATTTGCGTAATAATCAAGAGCCCATAAGAGGTACGACGATTCTGCTGGCTGTAGATTTTTGCCAAACGCTGCCATACCAAGATCAAAAGTTGATGATGAAATAACAATCGGCTGAAGTGTTCTCCAAGAAATTATCAGACAAAGGTAATGGGAAAATTCCGGTTGACGCTTCCAGTGGCCTCATTTCGTTTCCATCAATTCCTTCTCAGTTCACAACATCTAAAGAAAATTGATCACGAAAGTGGTCCCCAAATATTGCTGCCAATTACAGAAACCACATTAGGTTGAGCGAACGAGCCATTTTAGCAGCGAAAAATAAGGACGTAGACGATATGAAAAATAAATAAATAAATAAAAAATCAAAGCCAAATGTCTGGCCAACTGCATTGATTTACTTCGATCGATTCCATTACCGATCCTAATGAAGTCGTTAATTAGGCAACATAATTACTGATTTCACTGGATTTGCCACGAATGCCACCGCATGATTTGCAACTCAAGGTCGGCTCTGTGATAATCATGTTACGCAATCTACTCCAACAAAAACTGTGAAATGGAAGAAGGCCTCCGTGAAGAAGACGAAGACCAATGTGACTGAATCAACGATAATCACAGGAAAGTTCAAAGGAGGAGATGTTCTGATTCCAAATCTATTCAATACTGCGGAGCGGATTTCAAATCTCCATTGTCTCACACGGAAATCTTTATGTCGCTTGCTTGCTCTAGGGTGGTCTCGCCAAAAATATTATTCGTTCCAGCTCCTGGACAAATAACAAAAACTATTGCTTTTGAATTAAATGAATGTTACATATAATTTTTATCTTGGTGGTTACCTCTCTTTGTTTTGGTACAGTACTTATTATTTTGTACATCGTGCAAGACGTCCTTATTTTGTAAATATTCTCCCATAAATAAAATATGTGTTTTGAAAAAAAAAAAAAAAAAAAGGAGATCTACTGAGATAGAGAGAAAGGATAGGAGAAGCACTAAGTCAAGGCTTGATTGAATAAATAAATAAATATCCGGACAATGACGGGTTTTCAGCTAGTATAGAATAAATATTAGAAATCTGGAACACTGTTATAACTAAATAAACAAAAGCGGAGGGGTTGGAACGGAGGGTATAGATGGGATGCATTGGAGATTCAATTATTGTGGTCATATTTAAATAATTGTAGTAAGGACAGAGTAGAGAATAATTTAGAATATTAGTACTAACAAAGGATGATACAGTACAGGTGCGATACACTGGAAAATTTGGACTCGTATTAACATAGAAAGTAGATAAACAGTGGCTGTACCGAATTTAAATTACAATTACAACTTTATATCAGTAATGTAATTGTCAGACCAAAGTACTGAAACCTATCACAAACATATGCTGACTCAAAAACAGAATAAAGTAAGATAAGGAGATACAAGAATTGATAGAATAAAATGGAACAGGTCTGTTGGGTTAGTTTTTTGGACTGATTTTGAAAAGAACTAAAGGCCCGGTGAGTTGCACTGGAACTTCTGAGGATTAGGGTGGGTTCAGAAGTGGTGACGTAATGAGGACTGTTTGATCATTTAATATTACGCCTGCACTGTGAGCCAGATGTTATTAAGGCCTCGAGTAGCTTGAGTTTCTGGCCTTTGTTAGCTGAGAAGAGTACGTGAAAACGTGCTTGGTTTCTGTTCTTAGTTTTTCTGTATCATATGAAAATGTGCATGTCAGTGTAAATGTACATCTTCATAAGAAGAATTGCGTCCAAATCGTAACCCTCGTGCTGTTGACCTGCCTGGGACGTTAATCCATACATCTTTTTACGACTCTCTGCTCGGACTGCGTTCTATGGCATGCTGCCAACTTTGGGGATATAAAAACGCAGCCTCTGAAATAGCTATTTTTATGCGTAATCTTTCTCTTGCTCGCTTTTTTTATTCTAGGAAAATTTAACAGTATCTTCCTTCTTCCTTTATTATAGTCTTTAGTAAAAATTCCCCCACGTTGCAGTCCATTTATAAAAGCTTCATTTCTATTCGTTTAGTATAGTTTATTTAGCCTAGTTCCATATCATGTTCAACGCTTGTGAGATTTAACCATCATCATCAAGCTTGTTATATATCGAATTCTCCTGCACATAACTAACCAATTTTATAATGGACTCTACGACTTTTAAGCGCTCTTTAAAGATCAACAGACAACAGTTGACAAGAAAACTGGCTTGAACGTAAATAAATTTTATCACAATGCCCTACAGTAGTTTCCATGTAGAAAGTTTTCATAGTCTGAATAAATCTGAATCACAGAACAGTTGTAAGTTATAAAAAGCTGCAAACGTCCGACCATTCGTAAAACGTAAGTTACGACGAGCATCTTAGGAAAGAATGAGCGATTGAACGGATAGCTGTCTGAGAAGCTTCCGAAACACAGTGAAACCCCCTAAGCTAAACTTATAATTGGGATTCATCTGACTTAAAGAAACGTGGTTCCGAAATTAACTTATACAGGGACATTATGAATAATGGCAGTGGAATGAAAGTTGCCGTATGCAGAGCCGGCGTGACATAAGTCTAAATGCCGATTTATAGAGCGAATTGCCTGAAATCTTTTGTTGGTACACTGTTCTCATAATCAAAATTACTGTTATAAAAAACTAAATAAAAATAAGTGTTTTCAAACCGGTTCAACGTAGACTGTATAGCAGATACTTTCTCAGTCAACTTCCTCAGATCGCACATAAACTGAAAAGATCTCTTACTACAACTAGAAAAAAAGGTGGTTAACATCAAGAATTTTAGCGACGATTGTCTGTATATCTGATTTGAAAAACTTTTACATATTTTGAAAGACAAAAGAGTAACATATTAGTTAGAATTTTCATGTTCGCCACAGGGATATATTTCTTTTAGAAATCTTAACTCTAAACGTGATGCAGTGTTTGCTATATTTTTACTCAATCATGCCTTATCCTCAGTTTCGCAGAAATGGTTATAGTGAATGGCAGCAGATTGAAAGAGCATTCCGCTCTCAATCAAATGTTCAACGGGATAATGATAAGACAGAAGTGGCACCCAAGGCAATGGCCTTTGTGCCATACATTGGCAGAATTTCTGAAAAGATTGGCCGTATTTTACGTAAATATGACACGAAAAGTGTGTTTCGACCACCTTCTAACATAAAGGCGCTCTTTAGGTTCCGTTAAGGGTTATCCGGGTTTGCGCAAGGCTGGTGTATACCGCATCCCATGCAGTTGTGCCCAGTCATATATTGGTCAAACGATTAGAACTGTGGAGGACCGACGAATGAATCAAAACTGTCATTCACGTTTGTAAAAACATGTAAGTCTGATATTGCCGAACACTGCTTGGAAACAGGGCACTGGATGGACATGCACTTTCAACTATTGGGATTGAGTTATCAAGAACCCGTTTGAAATAAAACTATCGAATAATCTGGTTGTGGTAGACCAGAGTGTTAAGCTATGCAAATTATATCCCTGAACTTTATTCAATTTTTATTATTTCAAATGTTTTTAATTCGTTTTCTGTTGTTTCTTGTCTGCAATGTTCTGAGCAACAATTAAAAGTTATAAACACATCCTTCCTCTCATTTTATGAACCTTGTACACAAACAATAACCATATTGGTGACGCCAACGTGATTAATACGGAGCGGAACGCATTCTTAATTTGTGAAGTGCAAAAATGACCGACAATGGCAACGACGCAAATTCACGGCCTACATCAGCATGGGACGAAGCGGTTATTGCTCGTGTTTCAGTGAATATTCCGCCCATCTGGAAGAAAAACATAAAGGTATGGTTTCCTCAAATTGAAGCTCAGTTTACCACGTTGGGTATCACTAACGAAACCACAAAACTTAATCATGTTGTGGCATCATTATAAGCGGATGTTGTGGAATTAATTTCCGATTTTTTAACTCGGCCATTATCTACCACTCCATTCACAGAGCTTAAAACAAGATTAATTCAGGAATTTTAAGATTCAGAAAGTAGAAAAGTAACAAAATTATTAACAGAACTGGAATTAGGTGATAAGAAGCCAACTCAGCTGTTACGTGAGATGCGCACTATGTTGGTATCACTTTAAATATCGCCACAGGGCAAAGAAATGTCAGAGCCCATGCTCGTATCAACCACCTCCCGCTCAACATTCCAACAAGCAATCAAACTCAAACGCTCCACATTAGCGGCGGCAAGTGATCGGAGCAATTTTTCACGCCGCCTATTTATCACAGACAGAAGTAGCGGAAGACGTTACCTAGTCGATACCGGAGCTGACATTTCTGTGATTCCGCCTTCGGATAGTGACCGCCAAAGAAAAACAGATCGTAAACTTTGTGCGGCAAACGGCACTTGTATTAATATTTACGGAGAGCGTCTATTAGTACTCAATTTGGGTGTGATGACATTGTGTGCTTGCTTGTTCTACGTGTGTTGTCTTTCTGTTGACATTGAGAACAGAGGTTTTAAACTTCGTTGCACATTGACAGCTCGATGTAGTATTGCGTTGAGAATGGCATGGTGTGCACCTGCAGAAATGTCGGCCATCGTCCAGTTTCATACCTCACAGCCTACCCTAACTTTTTGGACTGAACAATGTCTGCTACTTCATCCACATATCTTCATTTACACGTTCAGCTGCAATGTCACTGCACAGTATGTTGTGGCGTAAAGTCAGCGCCACACGCCAGATGTAAGAGAACGATCGAAGGCAGCCGCGCGTCCTGGAGGGAGTAACCGAAGATGCGCGCCCTCTACAAGCAGCTATATGTAGGCTGACATACGTCTGGGCAGCCCATCACTTACTAGTGAGAACTCTGACAGTTACATTTCAGAACTCATGTCAGTTACTAGTGAGAACTCAGGCAGCTACGAAGTCAGAAATAGGACAGTACTAAGAACGCGGCTACGAACTTACCAGTAACTAGGTCACAGTGCAGCTAGCATCATATGGACGACGCCGCGAGAAGCAAGAAGCGAGAAGAAACAGACACATGTTCTAAAGCTGAATATTGTAAATATCAGTCAATAAGTATCTTATAATAGTAACTATATGAATGTTTTAGATGTCAAAGGATCCTGCACCGGTATCTTTATTGACAACTAGACCGGGACGAGGATACAACCTAAGGCGACGAGGTCACAACAAATGGCGACGAGGACAACGAAGAACCAGAGTGCGACGAAATATTAATGTTTTAAAGTACCCTGGGCTATTAATTTTGCTTTATTATAGGTGTCGGCGGATCCAGTAAATAATCTTTTGATTCTATTTCAGGGTTACGAGTATATTTCTATATTTTTGCACTGTTTATTATTATTATTATTATTTTCGTATTTGCACCATGGCTAATGCTACTAGCCCTGCCACTGCGCCACAGCTTCCTACGCTCTATGAACAGCAGCTAATGCAAATGTTTCAGTTTCAGAACAAACAAATTTCTTGTCTGTTGTCCACTGTCCAACAACTTCTGGCCACAACTGTGTCTCAAAATACGCAAGTTCCACTGCAGCAACCACCACCAGTAATTCCACCATCCCGACAGTGTGATAAAAAAGAAGAGGACTGGTCGGACTGGCTACAACAGTTTGAAGCCTACACCACAGTGCACAGGATACAAGGTACTGTTAAACTTCATTTTCTGTTATCGTGTGTAGCCCCCCCCCCCCACCCCTGTGTTCCGTCTTGTGGAAAAACTGTTTCCCACTACGGAATATTCTGAACTTTCTTACGATTCAGTGATAGGAGCCGTCACGGCGTATTATGAATAGCAAATCAATGTAGTGGCTGCTAGGTATCAGTTCTTCAGATGTAGGAAAAAAACATCAAAAATACAGGCAGTGGATAACAGATCTTCAATGTCTCACTAGGAAGAGTAAATTAAAATGTTTGTGTGGAGCTTTGTATTCAGATGTCTATAATATTCCTGACGGTAGGCTTAGGGATTAGATTCTAAAAATGTCAGATCCATCGTTCAACCAAGCAGAATAGAATTTGGCACAGTACGATACAAGTGCTGCAGCATCGGAAAACTTTGATTCTATTCCACTGTGTAGTGTCACGTCATGCATCGGCGAGCGCCGGGACCTTGTCTAATAAGGAAGTGAAATCATGCCCGCAATGTTCCTCGGCAGAACTGTCCATCCCAGTCAGCAAAATGCTATGCATGCGGCAAGTAAGGTCACATACAAACAATTTGCTTGCAGCAAAAGAAAAGAAATTTGCCCTCCCGGTCTAAACAGCGACAAGACAATAGTTATACAATAAATGCAGTATTTTCCAAACCAGTGGCTGCCCCTCATAACAACAAGGACACTGATGTAGCACAAGTTGTATGTCAGGCCAGAAAAGTGTGTGTCAGTTTGCGTGTGAATGACATTTCTATAAAGCTTCAACTGGACACAGGTGCATCAGTCACATTGCTCAATAGCAAAACTTATGAACGATTATGATTGCCATGCCTTTCTCGCGCTAAAACAAAGCTGACAGCGTACAATAGCGATGAAATTCCTGTACTAGGACAGTGTTCACTACCTGCAGAATACCGTTCGTAAATGCGCACAGGAACTTGACAAACTAGTGCATTTAGATAAACCTTTGAGTCTTTTAGCAGTAATTTTCACTTTGTGTAGGAGGTTACCTGCAGATTTGCATTTGCAGTTACTTCACCATCCCACAGACTCAGCTGAGAATTTCACTGAATTTGTAGAAAAGATAGATCAGGGTTTAGTTATGGAACAACAGCTCAGGGGGACGCAGCATGTGAACCACAATGAAAACAGAGGCAGTAGAAATGGGGATCACAACCAGGGAAACCACAATAGAGAGAGGGATTTAAATGAAAATTGGAGAGGTAACAATAATAGAGGAGACAACTGAGATAATAGAAGCCAGAGGCAAACATGGGAAAATGATAGGAGAAATCAAAGACAGGAAGGTGGAAATAGGAATGGGGATAACAGTGGGAGAGAAAATCAGAGACAGAATCAGGGAAACTAAGATTTGTCCAAATGAGGTGCGTTTTGGGACAAGGAACTATTATAATAACAGGACCAGAAGACGGGATAACAGGGGATCCAATAACCATAATTACAGTAGGAATAGAGATGGGGAGAGAAGGGAGGAAAACTATGTCACATGGATGATAGGAAAGAGGAACTAGGAGTTCACAAGGGCAAGGATAAAGAAAAGAGGGAAGAAAACATAAACAGAGTAAACAAGGAAAGGGAGAAAAGAGAGGAAAGTATGTGTTGTATGGATGCTGTTATAGGTAGTGAGGAAATTTTTGGGGATTGGTTCATGCAACATGACAAAAGAAATACAAACAGGAGGAGAAAGGATAGGAATGAGGACAGTAAAGGGGAATATGATGTGCGAAATTTATTTGATAATAACATTGAAGAGGATAAAAACAGTGTTGGGTTAGCCTTAGTATTGGATAGGTCAGAGGCACAAGTGTTGACTGAATGTGAAAGTATGAATGTAAATATTGATGGTACTTGAGCCAGCATAGATGTTGTATGAATGAGAGTGAATGTTTTTCTAAATTAAATGTAAATAAATGTGGTCCAGTAGAGACAATAAATGACACTGGACCTACTGTAAATGAAGGCCAAGTTGACAGTATAGATGCACAAACCAGAAATTTAATTGGGAAAATAAACTGGATTTGGAAGTGGGCAACAGATGATTGGCTACTGCACAAATATGATTACTTGGACAGACTAGGCAAACAATATAATAGGGACCAGACTTATTACAATGTGTTGAAAGAGTTTGTGAATGGGGACAATGAGTATGATCAATGAAGGGGATTAGGCATGTGTACCTTGGATCATGATGAGATAAGTGAGGTACATGAAATTCTACAGGAGGGTCAGGTGATAAGGAGAATAAGATACAATACTCTGTCATTTATAATAATGAACAATATACAAGCATGGATGAAGATGGGTTGAATGTAGGTTGGATTAACAAAGAAGTGCATGACTATGGGACTGATGATTAGATCAGGTTTTTAAAATATTTAAAGATTGTAGAGCCAGGGGCATGGGAAAGAGAAATGTGTGCTTTTGCAAGAAAAATAGAAGTGTTAAATGCAGGGAACCCAGAACTTGAAGTAATCATTGAGGAGGAGCTGTTTATTCAAGATTTATTAGTCATAAAGGGACTTTGTTTAATTCTAATGTTAGGAAGTGATTTCCTGTGCAAATATGAAGCTCAGAGTAAAAGATAAAGTGTTAGAATTAAGTCTGGAGGGATGCATGAAGAGGGTGAAATTCAAAAATTTTGTAAGTGATAAAGATTTAATGGCATGTTTACACAAGTAACTGCCATAAACCAGTGTAAATCATGAAGTATGAGATTCATTGCATCGTAGATAGTAGGTTAAGAATTTGTGTATATTTATTCTGTGGTCTGTGTTAGTATCTACTTGTGTGTTTAGATTTAAGCATTGGGGTCAAGTTTGCAAGTGTTCTTTGTAAATGTTTTTCTTTTGTTGTTCGGGGGTTCAAACATGTGTTTTTATCAGATTTGCAGTTCAACAGTGATATATGAGGTAAATATGTATGTATGTATGCCAACATTAAAGGATAGAGGATGTGAGAGTGTACTGTTTATGTGTGTGAATATGTGAGCAGCACTGGCTTTGTGGTGTGAGTTGTGGGGTGACTCGGAGAATGAGAAAGTGGTGGTCATTGATGCAGGCAGTGGGGTCTGTGGCTTAGATAAATTGTGATGAAGATGTCAGCTGACGGTGTTGCATATGTGGGTGTGACTGACCATATAGGTCAGAAGTGAGGAATGTATGTTTGTTGTGGCTGTTTGGCTAAAGGTGGGTTGGATTGAGTAATGTTTCAATGAGAGAAAGTGTTTGCTCTTTAATGTCTGTCTCTTTGATTGTTTGGTAGGTAACGTGTCTAATAGGGAATGCTCTGTATTGTTATATTAAACTGATTCTGATAACACATTTTGGTTTCTTTAATGGTGCTCAACTGTTGACTGAACAATTTCTGCAACAACAGTTGACGAGAACTATTTTTCTGTCTAGCCTGAGTATTAATAGGGTTTGGTGATATTTTATTTAAAAAATGTAGATGTTTTGTGATAAACTAATTTTGAAATTAGACTTTAACCTTAGATATTTTATTGTGGGGAATACTTGTGGAAAGCACATGAGGCTGATGACAGGGATCCACATTTAATCTCACACCAGCAAAAATAAATTTTTTTAGTGCGAGGGGGTAGGATTTGTATTTATGCTTGTAGGTGTCATTTTGATAGAAGAGAAAATTCTCTATGATAACATTCTTTTGGTAGTATTATTTGAGCTTTAAGATATATTTTGAAACAGGCAGGTTGTTGACGTTTTATTTGATGGAGTAATACTCCAAGTAGGCCACATATTCTCTTGTCTTTCATCTGAAGCTATTGCTGATGACAGTGCATGCATCGTGGTTTGGGTTGATCTGATAATGACTAACACAAGCCATTTTGAGTTCTTAATTCTGTTGATTTGCATGTTACTGTACATGTCTCAATGCTTAGTTTCAATTGCACCAAGTCTGGATGCAGAGGGGTGGGATACAAATCCAACCGAACCCTGGTGTCCAGACAAACTTTTGTCTTTGTTGACTCATGGGTGCCTTCTGCTCTTCCTGTTCCATGTAGGGTGGATATGACGTGTGTGGACAAGAACGCTTGGTCCAGTGCCATGAATCTAAGCTGCAACAGCATGTTGGTTGAAATAACAGAGACATAGGCTCATACACCATGGGCAAGAGTTGCGGCAACGATGATTCTGGGGTTCTCAGTGTCAAAGTGGTGAGATATTTCCTTTAAACAAGTGGAGTGTACACCGTCAAAAGTTTTTATAGTGATAATTTTAGTTTTTCCATGTAGGACAAGGTCCTCTAAAGACTAAAGGTTAATACTATTATAAATTTGCTGCCAATTCTGTATATCAACAAAAGGCACACTTAAATTTCATGGATGTAATTAGTTATAAGGATTCTTTTCTTAAAAATACGCACACACTATGAAAATTAGTGTGTTAATTTATAAGTAGTCTTAATGGTACAAATATTGGGAAATCTTCTCACTGCCTTGTTTATTATTTATTTATTTATTTTTTTATTTTTTGCATTAGTTGAGGTCACAATTGGTATAGTGTTTGAGTCAATCCGATTCAATAATTTTGCAATTTTAAATTTTGCTCATTTGAAAGTATTAATTTTGGTGCCACTTGCGCCATCCTGCATATGGTTTTGATGCCGCAAGTGGGGGTATTGTGAGATTACCGCCCAATAGAAGTATTGGTAATTAATAGCATTTGATAATTAAACAGTATGAAGTTCACTGCAAACATTGACCATGCTAATGCATTAAATGTTACACAATCTTAATCTTATTAATTATGGTAGCACTGTATGTACGCAGTTGGGTGACAACATTTATAGTTAGGCCATAGGTAGAAATTCTCCACGTTGAGATATGCTATGTACTTTTAGCTGACGGGAGGCCAGCGAGCAGGCCGACTTTGGTGGCTTGTTCCAGCTTAGGATTTTCCAGGTTCGTTTCCGGTGAGGGGAGAGAGGGACTATGGGCAAGTGCCAGGCACAGTGCAGTGCACAGCGTGAAATAAAATATTCTAATGCTACTGGAATTTGAAGTAATACGATGCAGTCAGGAACCTTTAAGGCCCTCATTACAAAATAGACTGTTGACAAATAAACAATACCTTATCTGATATAGTCACATCTGGCGTAATATGTTTAATTGACAATGAATAGTAATAAATTACCAATGAATACAAGACAGTTACGCAACTAGCATGGCAATGTTTGTTTATAAAAATAATATATTAACTATTTCTCATTTTATTTTCAATTAATCCTGTGTATTTTATCTTGAAATATTCAGTTAAATCACTTATCTGTGATATAAGAAATTGCACGATTGTAATAAATAGTGCAAAGGATGTTTATACCAATATAAAAACAATATAAGAAATTTGTTTAATGTGTAGTGTATTTATTTTGATTTTAAGTAAAGTTTTAGAAATGTATTGGTTGAGCGCTGTACGTTGGCAAGTCGGTTAGAACAGCTCACATGGGGAAGTTGATGACGTAGGAAAAAAAACCGGCAGTTGGGCTTTGGGCGCGCGCGCGCGCACGCACGCGGGCAGGAAGTGACGAGTCGGGAGCGAGTGGGGTAGCTCGCCGGGCGGCATCGCTCTGGGCAGTCGGCATGTGGATCTCCTGGTGGTGACTTTAGATTTGTGTGTGGCAATCGCCACGTGTGGTTGCTCGTCGTTGACTGCATCAAGTTAAATCGAGTGCTACTGTGTGTTTGTGAATATTTAGCCGGTGGAACAAGGTGTGCATCGCATTGAATTAAAGTGACTGTGATTTGTTAATGTAACACGTGTCGTCGCATAGGCATGAACATAAACGGTGTTTGAGACAGGCACATGGTGTGAAAACAATTTGCGACAAATATTCATTTTGTCTGGGGGCTCACGAGCTATAACATTATTTGATAAATGTCTCGACGTACAGACGTATCAGCCACAGGGTTTTAATATGGTGTAAGAAACAACATAAAGTGAACTTTCACGTGTTTTCAAACATAGTAGTTAGTACACCCTTTTCTCTCATGAATTTGACTTTATTAAGAATTTTTTTGTTAATCATATGCAGGGAAGGAAAGCTGCGAATGTGTGATATCATACCCTAGAAAACGAGACAAACCGTAGCGATCACAGTTCCTGTGTTTTTGAATGTTTAGGAATTTGGTTCGCAGTTGGTGGTTGTGAGTTTTAAAAATTAAACGTTCCTTATTTTAAACTCTCACTCCGATCTTCACCCTCGCAACATGCATCACTGAAGCAGCCACAGAAGAATTTTTAAAAGTAAGAAAACAAATGGGAAAAATTCGCTTCCGAATATGGAATACGAAATCAAAGAGGCTATCAAAGAAAACCAAGTAGCTTATATGAAGTATCTGGAAATAAAAATACAAGAGAGCTGGGAAAAAATTAAATAGGAATATCGCAAAACAAGTAGTACGCACAACGCGCAATGAATCATGGGATAAGTTCATAAGCGACCTTGAACACGATGTACATCCAGACAGAAATGCGCATACAATCTCATGAAAGCCCTAAACAAGGAAGAAACAGACACTTCCTCACTCAACATCATACCCAATGAAAAATGGATTAATCATTACACAGACCTATGGTGTACACAGACGACCGAAGATGAAATTAAAGAAAGCATGTACAATGAAACAGTAGTCCCAGTTTCTATGGAAGATGGGCAAGAGGCTTTTAAAAATTGAAGAACAAGAAAGTTACTGGAATGGAGGTAATAAATGCATAGCTAATGAAATATGGAGGATCTTCAGTAGAAAAAATGATTTTTACAATTAAGAAATGAATGTTGGAGGAGCTACACGGTCCCAAACAAATGATATATGGAAGAAGTAATTTGTTTCTTCACGAAAGGCAAACGCAATGACTGCAAAAACTATCGTGGCATCACTCTTCTAAACACTGGCTACAAAATATACTAAAAAATAATCAATAATCACCTGAAGACTATAACAGAAGCTGTTAATTTTCAGGAAAGAAATGGCTTTAGATCAGGTTGTTCATGCACAAATAATCTGTTTGTAATTAGGAACATCATAGAAAACTACAGAGTGTTTAACATAGAAACGCATATGGTGTTTATCGATCTTGGCTTTTGAGCGTGTTAGCCTATGGAAGATTATGTCAGAAGGCAGTGCGGCGCTAGGCGTCGACGACGTCAGCACTCGCCGAAGCCTCGAGCCTTTGCGGGCCTCGCAAATCATCTTATTATTATTATTATTATTATTATTATTATTATTATTATTATTATTATTATTATTATTATTTTAAAGAATTTTATGTTTAACGGCGTTTTTAATCTGCTAGGTTATGTAGTGACGAGCTAAATCTAACTTACACTAGCTTAACCTAAGGACGAACACAACATCCGTACCCAATTGTGCGATTTGACGCCCGACGGGAACGATCTCGTGCACCGTGCTATGACGTCTTATCGAGCTCGGCACCTGTTGTCCGTATTTATTTCCGCGTGAGTGCAGCAGTGATGAAATTTTCATTTAAATACATTGTTTTATCTTTACCGAGTTTACTATTTGACACATTAAACAATGAAAATAATGCAACCGAACACAATAACGACAGCCCAGCTATGTTACAAATACGACAACTAGGTAGACAACATATTTCTTCGTGTTTTTGGCCTCCTTTTCCGCAGTTGCGGTTATACAATTAGTATAGGTTATGGGACCGTCTTATGCAACTGTAAATTAGTCTAGACCAGACGCGTTTCGCTTTAGAATAAAGCATCTTCAGTGGCCAGCTGTACAAGAAATGGTTTGTATTACATTATTTGTTTGATTTTTTACTATAATCGATCGGTAACAGTTCTAAAAATTCGTGAGTAATATTAGTAGTCTAATTCATTCATAATCAAAACAATCCAATTGCATGAGAACTGTTACTAATCGAATTTAGTAAAAAATCAAACAAATAATGTAATACAAATCATTTCTTGTACAGATGACCACTAAAGATGCTTTAGAATAAAGCGAAACGCGTCTGGTCTAAAGCAGACTAATTTAAAGTTGCATAAGACGATCCCATAAACTATACAAAAGGTAGACAACACTGCAGTGACACCAGTCTATTAGCACACGCTGTGCAGTTGACAAGATCTCCTGAAACGTTTGCGTTCAGCTACTTACGCTATCAGAGCCATCGCAAAATTTGGTGATATACGTCTTAGTAAATTAGCTTACTCCTATTTTCATTCACTGCTTTCATATGGGATCATATTCTGGGGCAATTCAACATTGAGTAAAAAAGTATTCATTGCACAAAAGCGTGTAATCAGAATACTTGCTGGAGCCCACCCAAGAGCATCCTGCAGATATTTAGAGATCTAGGGATTGTAGTGGGGCAGATTTGTGAGCCCATACTCTCCCATGTCAGCTTTGATTTGCAAGAGATGAAAATTAAAGATAGCGTATTAATAAAAACCATTTACTGAATGTTGAGGAATGATTTTTATGATGTGATACTTAAAAATGTTTTGTGCTTGTTTCTGTTTGTTTCATGGCCGATCGAGGTACTGCAATAAACAGGAGCAGCGTCGCCGCAGCACCGACCGCCGTCACAGAGCTGGCCATTATGTGACGTCACGGGCCAGCGGACGTCTCTGCGCCTTCTTTATTGCGGGACATTGATCGTCCTCTAACAATATTATTGAATATTATTATTGCTATGGATGTTCGTCAGTTCAGATTATGTCCTTGTAAATGTAACATTGGATCAGAGCAAATAGTATATGCTTGCATTGCAAGTGGATCAATAAACATGTGATATTTGGCTGAGGAAGAGTTTTAAATATTACATCATCTATATCGAATGCTTCATTATTTAATGTGAAATATGGAAATGCTATGCTCAAGACTTTATATGATCTACATATAGGCAGAAAACACCATCAGTTTGAAAAGTTTATACCCGGCCGCGGTGGCCGAGGAGACTGAGGCCCTCCAATCACGGTCTGCACGGCCACTATGGTCGGGGGTTCGTATCCCCCCTCGGGCATGGATATTTGTGCCGTCCTTAGTGTTAGCTAGTTCATAAGTAGTTTGTAAGCTTAGGGACTGATAACCCCGTAGTTAAGTCCCATAAGTTCTACAAACATTTGAACATTTTGAAAAGTTTATAACAGGCTTTGAATTTCAAGACGCATTCAAATGAAACAGTGGTATTTTAAATGTGAAACTCAAATATAGTAGGCTGGGAATTTTCGATCGAACGCCAGTTTCATGACTGAATTGGTACTAAAGTGTTTAAACTTTGAATGTGGCCTTTTATCTTTCTTCCTCGGGTATAAGGACCTGTTTGTGTTTTACGAAAAGATAGAATATATATATATATATATATATATATATATATATATATATATATATATATATATATATATATATATATATTAGGCGGTGGAAATAGACTTCGGAGGGAAGTTCGGTGCCACGGTTCACGAGAGATGTTACGTTGCTAGGTGGTTAAAAAAAACTTATAAATATTTACTTAGCAACTGACTATAAGACTATAAACAGGTTTTCTTAATAAGGCTGAACCAAATTTAGGACGAGTTTGGTATAATACGAGATTGTTTTGACAATTTAAAGTTCTTCATCACCTTTTCCCTTTGTCCCACCGCAGAATCTTCACTGTAGCTTCACAAATAATCACTCATGAAATTTGTTATTAACAATCCAACCCAATTCAAAAAGATGGTCTTCACTATTCAAGGTTAAATCTAACTTTGGCTCAGAAAGGGGTGAATTATGCTGCCACAAAAGTCTTTGATCACTTACCAAGTAGCACCAAAAGTCTGACAGATAACCAACCAGTATTTAAAAGAAATTAAAGGAATTTCTGAACGGCAAATCCTTCTACAATGTAGATGAATTCTTAGATAAAACCTTAAAAAAATAAATAAATAAATAAAAATATACAAAAAAAATGTAATAAAAATCCATGAACGCTACATCTATTTTAACCTATTTTAAATTTCAATGTAATCATGTTTTAACAGTGGACAACGTCTAGATTTAAACAGTCATTTGCTTCATGCAGTGTATTGTTACGGTTGGAATGAGGCATATGGTTTGAAAATCGACGAACAAGCCTGAAACTAGTTACCAGCTTCTAAATAGTGCAGCTGTGACGAAAAAAGAAAAATAAATGGTTTTCTTAAGATATTGATTGTGATGTGTAGACAACATTTACTAAACTGACACGTTCCACATCATTACAAAATGTCGTATATATGATCTATGGAACAAGTATTAACCTAATCTAATCTAATCTAACGAGCATCGTCACCTCCACCACGGCACGAAGTCTCACGAGTGCTGCCGACTGTTACCGATCAGTTGAGGGTATTCCAATACAACACCTGTCGTGAATCTGCGCATGAGCACTAAACGACAGTGACGAAATGACGCACAAAAGTCAGAGTGTCAAGACCCTCGCACGTAGAACAATTCGGTCTAAGTTTCTTGTCGTTACTGAGACAAAAATCATTTGCTTGTTTCTTGTAAAGAAGTTATTACGTGTATATTGATACATTTATCACACTTTTGGTAAAGCATAATTTTGTTTTATTTGCGTAAATTTTATGTAAGTGCTACGGTTTGACTAAAATTACTCGACAGTTGAACCTGTGGTGGACTTTGACTGTTGGAGGCTTGGGGCGGAGTAGATATCAGAGGCCTGCCAGCGTTGTATGCCGTATCGACTACTATCTTCGTTTGGTGTCATAACAAGGTATATAGTTGTATGACTTCCCTCGTTACTTTTATGAAATAGCCATTTTGTTCCTTTTACGAAGGAAATCCGTGTTTTTATGTTGTTCTGAGGTATCATTTATGTCTTGCGATGAAGCCGCCATAGAGCGAGAATAGACTCTGGCTGTTAGGCTGTTAGAAGGCAAGGATTCACATGCACTGTGTGTGTTCAGCAGAAAATATTACTGATCATGATGAATTCAGTTAGTAAAAGTCATTGATTAAATGTAGATGTCTCTATGTGTAAACTTTGAGAAAGTAATTGTAGAATGTAATACTAAGAGCTGAAAATTACTAAATCTGTAAGAAGCTCTTCATTGCACTTATGTGGTTTTTTTTATATTGTACTTGTATTACACATGTGTGGATAACACAGGCTTCAAAAAATATTTGATCAAATTCTTGATGTAGAATCAGTAGACATTATGAATCTGTTTATTTAACTTTTTGTATATGATTCTGATAATGTACGTCTAGGGACTTAAGTCGTTTTGCAAATTCACGATTCATATATAATTTGCAAAAGGCTTAATTTACGACGCTTAATTTCCATGTTACAGCTCATCTACCACCTACACTCACTGGAGCTCGTTATCATGATTTCATACGGTATACTCTACCTGTGCTGCTAGAACATGTGCCTTTACAAGTACAACATGTGGTTCATACACGATGGAGCTCCTACACATTTCAGTCGACGTGTTCGTACGCTTCTTAACAACAAATTCGGTAACCGATGGATTGGTAGAAGCGGACCAATTCCATGGCCTACACGCTCTCCTGACCTCAACCTTCTTGACTTTCATTTATGGGGGGGGGGTTGAAAGCTCTTGTCTATGCGACCCCGGTACCAAATGTAGAGACTCTTCGTGCTCATATTGTGGACGACTGTGATAAAATACGCCATTCTCCAGCGCTGCATCAGCGCATCAGGGATTCCATGCGACGGAGGGTGGATGCATGTATCCTCGCTAACGGAGGACATTTTGAACGTTTCCTGTAAAAAAGTGTTTGAAGTCACGCTGGTACGTTCTGTTGCTGTGTGTTTCCATCCCGTGATTAATGTGAGTTCAAGAGAAGTGATAAAATGTGCTCTAACATGGAAATTAAGCGTTTCCGGACACATGTCCACATATTTTCTTTCTTTGTGTGTGAGGAATGTTCCCTGACAGTTTGGCCGTACCTTTTTGTAACTATATATATATATATATATATATATATATATATATATATATTGTTCTGACAAGCGGAAAAGCGTTCTAAGTGCAGTAGTCATCCAGGTCATTAGCCACTTTATTTACGTGTCTCAGGGAAATACCGGTGCACTTCAACCTTTCTGTTTTTAGATGTTTTACTCGTTCTACATACATCCTCTCGCTTTACTGACAAAGAATGAAATCTAGTACAACCTATGAAAGTTATGGTAAAAACAACCTCAAAACAGTTCGGAAACACCCCATTTGGAGCTGCACTTATCAATGTACTTAACAAAAAGAAATTTTTAGATCATCATGTCTGGAGGACCCTCAAGAGAAAGACACATAGGACGGAAATGGGAGTCTGGTGCATCAAAAAGATGAAGAAATTCTGAGACAGCTATATCCAACCAAGCTACGCGTTTGAGCATGGTGAAATTTCTGAAGAAACCTACTTCAGGTGAATCTGCTCCCGAGGCATCTGATTAATCTGTCTTCCAAGTTTCTGTAGTCGCTGAAACAGAACCAGGGTCAAATGAGTCAGTTACCCTCTCTGATACAGCATCAGAATTGGGCGAAACCGCTGTTGTCAACTTTCTGAGCCGAATGTGAAAATATTTTTGATTGATAAAATCAATGGAACATCGTTCATAAAACAGTCATTTACAGAATTAGATACGGGGAAGTGGGTGTTTCCAGTAACACATTCATAGCGTCATGACTTAATTAAAAATGGTCCGCAACAAAACCTCTAGAAATCTGATGAGAACTACCTCAAAGACACAAATAAAGGAGACTTTACATTTTACTAAATTTCGTTTTACTATAAAATTGAATAACGGCGAAGAGCAACATCGCAGGTGGTTGGTTTACTCCACATCTCAAGATAAAGCTTATTGCTTTCCATTTAGATGTTTTTCACATTTGCAGACACAGATGCTGAAAGAAGACTATTGCAACTGGAAAGATCTGATTAGGATATACCAAAAAGATGAACAAAGCCAATGACACAAGGAGTATGATTAAATGGACGGATTTCTATAAAGATATCAAATTTGGGAAAAACGATAGATAACGAAAACGAGAGACTGATCACAAAAATATTGGTATAACTTGTTTGAAAAATTTATCAATATTATCAACTACTTAGCCTCACACATTCTGGCATTTAGAGGTCATCGAGAATGTCTTAACCTGAATGATACTGGAAACAGTGGAAATTTTATATACCTATTTAAACTGTTATCCATATATGATATAAACTAAGAGAGCGCTTGCAACGTATTAATAAAAGGCAACGTTCTGAGCCACGAGATCCGAAATGAATTAATTTCATTAATGCCAAAATCTGTCATTAACGAAATTTTAAAAAAGTGTCAAACAAGCAAAATATTATGCCCTCGTACTCGATTGTACCAGGGATGTGAGCCGTGTGGAACAAATGTCAATAATACTAAGATTTTGCAATTCCTCTACTGGAGGTATAGAGGAACACTTAGTTGGGTTTATTGCCGATGCAGAAACAATGGGAGAGTAATTAAGAAATTAACTTTTAAAGGTACTAGAAAATAATAATCTAGATACAAAAATGTCTAGGACAGATATTTGTTAACGACGCCAATATGATTGGCATTAATAAAGGTGTTAGAACAAGAATACCCAACCCATCTAAACCATAAAATGTGCTAGTCTGGCGACGAATTCCTTCCACCATAAAAAGTCGTGAGATCTTACGGGAACCCAAGTCGGTTATTTTAGTTAGTGCTCATAGAACCAAATATTTGTTATCTATTTATAGCAACTGTATTAGTATAATACATCTTTAGTTCTATAAAACAAACAATAACTTTGCAATCTCATCATAATATAATGACATCAGAATACATCTAATGATTCGGCAATTACACATCGACATATAAAATTAATTTATATTCCACTAAGTATCCAAACGTAATTACGAAGGAATGAAACACCTCACATTTTCGTAAAGTATTTTAAATATTAGTTTACGTTGCCAGACGACTGCCAAGTCATATTTATTATAGAAATAAATATGTTTAATTTTGATATAATCACTACAGATATTGGTAGATTAGTAATTAGATAAAAAATTATGACAATAGGTAGTTCCATGAACAATAACTAAATTAGCCGACTTGGTTTTGTTAAAATCCATTCCTTGTCTCTTAGGGTTTGTTTGGTTTCGTTTGGTTTTATGTAATAGTGTTTGGGAAGTCCGGAAAGTCGATTACATTGTTATTGTTCAATCGTTTCATCATGTATAATACTGCCACCTCTGGTGGATCACTAATGCTGGAGTAGCTGAGCGGTATAAAGCGCGGGCACTCGCTGTCGGAGGTTCGAGTCCTCCCTGGGACATCGGTGTGTGTGCTGTCCTTAGGTTAGTTTACCTAGGTTTAAGTAGCTTTTAAGCTATGGACTGATGACCACGCAGTTTGGTCCGATAGATTTACAAACATTTGAATATTTGGATCACAAATATCAACAAGTTAGTATTGTATTTCGCATCAGTTTGTGAACTTCATAATACACGGAAGTTGCTGATTAGTAAATTAGTATTACACAAATATCGTCATGTTTGCCTAGTACACGATAGAATTTTACTTACGGGAGTAGTGGCTTGGTGTGCTGAAGTTGGCAGGGACTGACGAATGAAACACTGCGGATACCAGTAACGTAGAATTATGGGTATAATCTTTCGTGTTGACCATGAAGTAGATAATTAATTCTCTTCATGCTCTGTAGTTGACAGGTTTTCGTACGTATCCCTCATAAAGCGAACATTTCATTACCAACATCTGCACACCACGCCACCGCCGTAAGTAAAATTTAGCCTTTACGTCAAAATTCTAAATGTGGCGAAATTTTATCAGTTTATCCTCGAATTGGCTTCCTGATAAAATTATCGTAGAAAATCGGCACTTCAATTTTCAAGTTCGCTTATTAGTTTCATGATATCACGTGACAATCCTAGCTTAATGTTGATAACTTGAGAAGAACCAGGACCTCCTAGGGAAGACAGAACGCAATATTCACTCCAGAGAGTTTCCACTCCATGTCACAAACTATAGATAACATAAACTGCGAGTCTCCCAGATCAATGGCGTCTCCCTATATCTGCCGTGTTGGAGTATGAAACCATGATCTAACGTTTTTGCTCCTGGTCTGACGTTTTTGCCCCGCGTCATGTGATGGGATTTTCGACATCAAGAGCAATTGTTTTCTCATTTATAATGAAATCAAGCTATAATGTAAGTGTCGTTGGTAGGCCTACTGTTTCCATTTCCAGCAATTTAAGCTATATCTTGTCAGTAACTCTTCATTCTCTAATCAGATACCTTATGTCATTACCAACGACTCGTCACTTAGTAGGAAGGTGACTGCTACATTTAAAAAAAAAAAAAGTTATAGCGTCAGAAATCGAACACGCGATGTTTCGCAATGGACCCTAACGCGCTACTGATACTATTCTATCAAGCAAAAATGTATTTTAGAACTGAATTAATTTACGCAGGGTATATAATTTTAAAATTTGTAGTAATAGCACTAAAATAATGGCTTTCCGGGAAAAATACCCAATCAGATCAAAAATTCCTTTACAGCAAAAGTCTCAAACTCATGTATAAGTTTCGAATTTGATTCCGACACTGAAAACAAAATACAAAAATTCCAAGCTCTCTGTGGTGCCATAATGAGAACATTTGGCCATAAGGAACAAAAAGAGGCTTTTTTAAAATTCTATAAAGAGATGACAGTTCCTGTACTATCCCATGGAAGCGGAAGTTGGGTTACTACATCAAGACAAGATAATAATATGCAAAGTGTAGAGATGATGTTCCTGCTCTAGAAGACACATAATCAGGAATGACGATATCAGAAAAAAATTAAGTATTTTCGTCATGAACAAGAAAATCCAACACTATCCAGAAAACAGGAGGCAACAACATACAATTAATGTTCTAATGTTTGTATAGCTTATGGGACTTAACTACGGGGTGATCAGTCCCTAAACTTACAAACAACTTATCAACTAGCTTATCCTAAGGACGGCACAAATATCCATGCCCGAGGGGGGATTCGAAGCCCCGACCGTAGTGGCCGTGCAGACCGTGACTGAAGCGCCTTAGTCCCCTCGGCCACCGCGGCAGGCACAACTTAGAATGTCACAGCACGGAATCACCCAGAATATTTTGAAATACAAACCGAATGGTAAAAGAGATATTGGAAGATCACGGAGAAGGTGGGATTTATTTTAAAGAAGATGATGAAGACAAATGAAGTGTAGAATGTTAATACTATACTGCCGGAAAAAAATGATACACCTGAAAACACGACATGCCAGTAGATGCCACCGGGGGGATACTATTGGTTTCAAAGTCGACCGCCATCAGACAGCATACTGAGATACCTGCCAGACCACCGGGTGTGCCATTTAATAGGGGGTATTTACAGTTATGAGGATCACGTCGACATGTGACGCAAATAGTTGCCATGCCACCGAGATACACTCTTGTTTACTATTGCCAAATGAGAGAGTCTGAAAGGCATCATATTGTGGCCTACCGACTGGAGGGATAGTCATTTCGGAGAATTGCCATACATGTTGGTAACGATACTGATCACAATGATAACGTGGACATCGTCACACGCGTACACTCTACTGCTTCCATTCATTTCCTTCCCTGTTCCACTGGTAAACTTAGCGAGTGCGATAACCGTCTCTTTAAGGCCATTCCGTACTGCGCATGGCGTGCGTGACCGGACTTACGCTAGCTACGTTTAAAAATATCGCTTCACTTGTTATCAAATGAGGCTGTTCACACTCCAGGTTCACGGACACGTGCTACGCCAGCTACGCTGGACAAGCGTAGCTTTCGATCGCTCCCTGAGAATTCTTTCTTAAACGTGGCGGACACGTTTTCATGCGCAGAGCAAAGGTTAGACCGCGTGCAAGCACCATGTCGAAGAGAGAAGGTCGCGGCGCTCTCGTGTGACGTCAGTCTGAATAGGTTGCGCGCGCACACTCACTGACTCGCTGTTTCGGCATAGTGGGCCGTGCCCCAGGAGCTACCCAGTCACCTATGAGCGCGCAACCTACTCTGCCCGACGTCACACTAGAGGTGTTGGTACAAGTCAACCCTAGTGCACTACACAGCGCATCATTTTTGTTGTCTGAGGAATTGGAGATTGTGCTTTTCAATAACCTTCGTGGGTTCAAAATGGAACAGTTAATTGAAGAAGTACGTACTCATCCATGGTTTTGGGATCCTACATGAGAAGTCTACAGATATGCTACGCGGAAAGAAAAAGCATGGGATGAAATTGCCGAAGCGTTATTAGAAGACAGTAAATACATATATATGTAAATGTGGTGTGTATTCCGAAACAACAAACTTCACTTCTGATTATGCAGTTTTCATATTCACATAATATATGACTTCAACGTTGGATGTCAACAACTACCGCCCAACGTTGGATGTCAACAACTACCGCCCAATCTCACTACTGACCACTCTTTCAAAAATTCTTGAAAAAGTAATGTATTCCAGAGTAGCTTCATATATTAATAAAAATAAAGTTCTAACAAAATGTCAGTTTGGTTTCCAGAAAGGCTTTTCAACAGAAAATGCAATACATATCTTCACTAATGAAATATTAAATGCTCTGGATAACCGTAAATCACCCGTTGGGATTTTTTGTGATCTATCAAAGGCCTTTGATTGTGTTAACCATGGAATTCTTCTAGATAAGCTTAAGTATTGTGGTATGAGTGGGAAAGTGCACAAATGGTTTAAATCATACCTAACTGGAAGAGTTCAGAAAGTTGATATAAGTAATTCACATATTATACAAAAAACAGCTGAGTCCTCAAACTGGGGAACTATCAAGCATGGGGTGCCACAGGGTTCGGTACTGGGACCTTTGCTGTTCTTAATATATATTAATGATTTGCCTTTCTATATTCATAAAGATGCCAAGGTAGTTCTCTTTGCTGATGATACAAGTATCGCTATCACACCCGAATCACAGGAATTAACTGATGAAATTGTCAATGAAGTATTTCAGAGAATTATTAGGTGGTTCTCTGTAAATGGACTCTCTTTAAATTTTGAAAAATCACAGTATATTCAGTTTCACACAATAAATGGCATCACACCATTAATTAATATTGATTTCAACCAGAAATCTATAGCTAAGATAGAATATTCAATTTTTTTAGGTTTATGCATTGATGAGGGGTTGAATTGGAAGAAACACATTGAAGATCTGCTGAAACGTTTGAGCTCAGCTACTTATGCTATAAGGGTGATTCCAAACTTTGGTGTTGTACAACTCAGTAAACTGGCATACTATGCCTATTTTTATTCTCTGCTTTTTTATGGCATCATATTCTGGAGTAATTCATCATTTAGTAAGAAAGTATTCATTACCCAAAAGTGGGTCATCAGAATAATTGCTGGAGCCCACCCAAGATCATCCTGCAGACATTTATTTAAGGATCTAGGTATCTTCACAGTAGCTTCACAATATATATATATTCACTTATGAAATTTGTTATTAACAATCCAACTGAATTCAAATGTAACAGCTGTGTGCATAGCTACAACACTAGAAGAAAGGGTGACCTACACTATTCAAGGTTAAATTTAACTCTGTCACAGAAAGGGGTTAATTATTCTCCCACAAAAGTCTTTGGTCACTTACCAAGTAGTATCAAAATTCTGAAAGATAGCCAACTAGCATTTAAAAATAAATTAAGAGAATTTCTGAATGGCAATTCCTTCTACACATTAGATGAATTTCTAGATAAAAGTTAGTACTTTAGGTAACAAAATTTTAAAAAATAAAAATTAAAAAAATTAATAAAAAAAGTATTTAAAACTTGAGTGTCATGTAATATTATATATTGACACATTTCATTTAACTGACACGTTCCACATCATTACGAAGTGTCGTATTCATGATCTATGGAACAAGTATTAATCTAATCTAATCTAACTTAGGTAGTCCTTTCAAGTGCGGTGATCGCTGTGTCCCCAGTGGTGTAGGGGCCAGTGCAACTGCCTAGAAAGAAGACTGGGTAAACATTTTAAGCTTTGCCCATTCGCTGTTGAAGTCATATATTCTGTGAATATGAAAATACATACATACATATTCTGCGATATTATTATTTAATATCTTAAAAATAAATTTGTGTAATCTTTTATTGAAACGTGCAGTACTGATAAATGTAGTGTCCAGTCACCATAATTCTTCACCGTATTTATTAATGGTATTTGTATTTTTATTATTTTATTATTACAGTTCTGCAAGAAAATAATATTTCAATAAACTGAAATAATCAGAAGGAAATTTTAAAATTAGTTACTGTTATATTCTGTTCAAATAATAGCAGAGAAAATGCAGTAATTACAAATTCAAATGCTCAAATGTTTGTAAATCTATCGGACTCAACTGCATGGTCATTAGTCTGTATGTTATACACGACTTAAATTAAGGTAAACTAACCTAAGAACAGTACAAACACCTAAGCCCGAGAGGGGACTCGAACCCCCGACGGCGATCGGCCACGCGCACAGCAATACGGCGCCCCAGTTCGCATGGCTAATCCGCCGCGGCTAATTATGAATAAAATGCAGTATTAACATTCACAGCTCATTGTGCTTACAGACAGTGAAAACGCATAACAGGGAACGAGAATATCCAGTGTTTTCATAAAATGACTAGATGACCCGGTGAACTTCGTATCACTTACCTCTCAATATAAATCGTAATAATTTAAATAATATGTATTTTAGACGCAGTAGCTTTATAAAGGCATTTGCTTTGAACGTCAAGTGTGCAAAATTTTATCGGAATTGTATGAATGATACTGATATCCCAAAGAAAAGAGCTCTTTCAGTTTTCTACAAATTTTCCTATTTTCTGGCCAACTATTCCAAACATTTACTTCACTCAAACCTTCCTCTCGTTTTGAACATTGAATGTAAAAATTTTTATCGCAATCAGATGAATGGTATTGATATTTCATACGAAAATCTCTTCCTATTTTTCCGAATTTTCCAATTTTCCGAGAAAATTTCTGCATTTTTTATTTCATAAGAACGTTACTCTTGCTTTGAAGGTCACATATGCAAAATTTTATCGCAATCAGACAAATGATATTGATATCCCATTGAAAAAAGCTCTTTCAGTTTCTCTTGAATTTTCAAACTTTCCGGGTAACTTTCCCAAATTTTTAGTTCATAACAATGTTAATATTTGATTGAACGTCAAATGATCAAAATTGTATCAGAAGCGAATGAACGGTTCTCAACTTATAGTGTTGAGTATATTTAAAAACACATTGAAAAAGAACTAGGTTCGAATTTCCTTTTTAACTGTCCCTATTTTTTTTCACTGAAAACTTGTCCAAGACCATAATGAACAAAACAAAATAGAATTACCCCTCTCCGACGTGCGAATAGTCCGTTATAGTGCTGAATTCAATCAAAAACAAATTGAAAACGCACTTTCAGTTTTTCTCAAATTTTAAAATTTTCCGGTAGATTTTCCAAATATTTATTTCATACAAACCGTGTCCTGTCAAACCGTACTCAAGTGATGCTCTAACAACCAGTGGCAATTGAGTTTTATTCATATAAAAAAATCGCTTTCGGAGTTTTCCAAAATTTTATTTGAAGCGAACCTTCCGCTTCCTCTTCCTTTCAACATGAAATGTACAAAAATTTATCGCAATTGGACGAATGACATCGATAGCTCACTGGAAAAAAACTGTTTCAGTTCAGCCTTTCTCGAGTTTTAGGGAGACTAACGAACAGCAATTCATTTTTCTATATATATATATATATATATATATATATATATATATATATATATATATATATATACATATATAACCAAAATATTTATTTTATTGAAATCCCCACGGAAAGCAGTTTAACTATCTCTTAAATGAACCACACAAAAATCCAGACTGACACCACGGAACCGTCGGAGTTGACATCTTTCTGCATACTGGCATAAAACGTGGCAGGAATAGCATCTGTCACCGCCGAGTGAATTGGTACTAGACTTGCGCATAATAGTTCGCGATCGGAAGCGCTCACTTTAGTTCGCGGCTCTGCCCGGAACTAGTTCGTTCTTTTAGTTCGTCCGCGCCCAGTGACGGTTGAGCGGCGTGGTCTGCGCATGCAGTTGGAGGGATAAGTTCTCCCACCTAGCTGCTTCATGCGCTTGCTGCCTGAGCCGCTAACGACATCACGCAAACCAAAGGAAACAGTTTGTGGATAATTTCTCGAGTTTAAGTTTAGAGTTATCTCTATATCTTGGCATATGGAATTTATTAGAGAGATACTTCAGAGTGCAGAATACCTCAAAGGCAGAAATTTTGTAGCACTGAACTATGTAATCTAGCAGGCAGACGCTAACCTCGAAATGGCTCTCATCAGCAGAAGGCAAACACGTGATTTCTAATTCTGTTCACGACCTATCGCGCATATTTTAGTTCGCGACCTATCACGCAGATTTTAGTTCGCGACCTATCGCGCACCTTTTAGTTCGCGACCTATCGCGCACCTCTTAGTTCGCGAACTATCGCGCACATTTTAGTTCACGAACAATCGCGCATATTTTAGTTCACGAACTATCGCGCATATTTTAGTTCACGAACTATCGCGCATATGTTAGTTCGCGACCTATCGCGCATATTTTAGTTCGTGACCGGTAGCACTTCTTTTAGTTCGCAGCTCGGCCGCAAAGTAGGTCGCTCTTTTTAGTTCGTCCGCTCGTTTTGGCTTTTGCTACCGCTACTAAAACTACAGCTGAGCTTCATCTCAGCTCGAAATGACGGCAACTGGCTGAAGGGAATCACGCGATTCTGCGCGCTCTCGCGTCCTCTCGCTGTTACCCGTCAGTCTTCGGAAAAGGAGCAGACGAACTAAGAGGCGAGGGATCTGCGAACTAGTTCACGTAGTTAGCATGTGGGAGTCTCTTCCTAACTAGTTCGTTCGCGAACTACACAAGACTAATTGGTACGTCGCTAGCGTGGGCGGCGTGGCGTACATCCAGATACGCAAGCTACGTGCAGTGTGGAATGGCCTTTATCGCTTTTTATCCCTTCACTCGACACCTCCTTCAGGCAGTCACTGAACTCACTCCTACGAGATACAGTGCGCGCATCTCTAACCTTTCGGCGTGCCTCTCCCCTCTCCCTCGACCTGTCGCTTAGTCACTGTTTGCGAAACCGTGCATTCTTTGGAATGATTGTCGAAGATTTCCGCCGCCTCGCGCACGCTCCTTAGTTTAATGAAGGAAGTTGGCCCGGCCGTTACATTCTTTGGGAACAATGCAGGCTCGACGGCCCTGCTGCAACCTCGCCCCACCGTCGCCCACTCCACCACCCGTCCACCGCGCCGCTCCACGCACAGATTCCGCCCTCCCCCAGGGAGCCAAGTTTTAAACGAAGCCGGCAGCGCGCAACTTGTATCACAAGTTGCAGAGACACTTAGGCATGCCCCACCTTACACCGAGTCCGCCTTTTTCAACTTCCACGCGGCCGACAGGAAATCGCTTTCTGAACTCCCTGTGTACCTGATGAAATTTACAGCCTGCACTTACTCTCTGAAAGAAAGAGGCCGGAATTGGAAGGACTCTCCTCGCTACCCCGCCAATAACATTTACAAGGAATTAAATTGCTTCTTGGAAAAAAAATACGGATACAGGACCCTCCGTAAACAATGTCTTGCCCACTCATTTTATTTGGCTTTTTATGTGATACACTTGAATAACATTGCGTAACATGCTGTAAAATACTGTTTATATTGTGCCACTTGTGTATTCGCGTCATTCCATCAAAGATTTTATGTGTAAAAAAATTCAATGATTATAATCTTTATACATAAAGCAGAATGTCCATGTGCTTCTTTGTATGTAGGTGTTACATACAAATCCGCAGTTTTGTTACAATCAGTGGCGACTGGTGCATCAGATGACTGCGAGTTCTTTGAGTGTCAGAGGATCTTGCCCCTCTCCTACCCCCGCTTATCGCCCCCCCCCCCCGCCCAGTCTGAAAAAAACTGCAGGATGTCTCTTACCTCGTTTTGTTTGCACTTGCTTTAACTCGAGCTGAGGCATCGGCATACCGAGCTCCTTTATTTCACACTTTTGTTTCAAGCTTAAATCTCAGTAATTTGTGTCTAAAAGATACTGACAGTTGTTCATTTTTCATTGAAAATAAACACTAAATATTTTGCGTCTCGTTTCCGCCTGTTGTCGTAGGTGTCGGTGGCCTAGCTGAAAGAGACCGACACAGGAATAAAGGATGCACGCTTGTGTAGGTATGGAGGTGACCAGCCATTGGGACAGCAGAAACTAGAAACACTAGAGTAAATTAGAAAGAGATATATATTTCATAGAGACTTAGTAATACTTAACTTTTACATGGTTCTTGACTGCAGAATGCGGATACATAGTTTAGATAGAGGCCTGCCTACTGATGATGCCTAGTGTCTATCCGATAGCCAAGTCTTCACTGGTGCCTATCTGATTCCCAAGTGTTCACTGGTTCCTATTTGTTTCCAAAGTGGCAGATGCAGCAGTCGTGGCAACGAGCGGAGTTGCAGCAGAGGGCGCTCGTGGCTGACGTCGTAAGAACGCCGCGCCGTGCGTGCATGGCGGCGCGCGGCGAAAGAAGGTGGCGCGCTCTTTAGACTTGTTCGACACCACAAAATACATATGAATTTGCACATGAACACTAAAAGACAGTAAGCTATTGATAACACTGTTAAGTGACTGTAAGAAAATGAATCTGTTATTATGAAGAGAAAAGCTACCTTCGGGTTACGTGACACTCTAAGCAGCACAGCCTCCTAGCTGTATGCATGAGCAAAGGCTGATGTCCCCCACATCAAACAGTTAAATATTTGTTAGAAAAAACAGTATAAATGTCATTTAACCTCATAATCGCGACACATTCGCCAAAACGTCCGAAGATATGTGGGGAATAACAATACAAAAGTCATTCTTGTGCCCATACCTGCTAAAAGAAAAACTGGATTTAACGAAATTGCTTGTAGCTGAACTACTTTGGACGGTGCAACGCGATGTCACTAACCACACAGCTATTCCTGCTAGGTTGTGACTTCATTATTATTCATGATGGAATCTACAGAAGGCTTTTACAGTTGATGCGTCTGTAATTTATAGTTAAAAGATATTTAACCAAATATGACTTTTTATGAATCTTCAATATACAGCACAGATGTTGCTTAAATGAAGGATTTGACGATGCACAAGGAGAGGTGTGCAGTAGCTCCATTGTGTTTGCTTCGGGAGCCAGGAGCTGGTGACTCTACCAGCTCCAACACCAATGTTAAAAGTGGCATTTCGTCTCGCTCCTCACTGTTGTGGGAGCGTCCGTATATACTGCCTCAGGAAGTTCATAAGAGAATTTGAACCTCAGCCACGCATGCACATTGCAACGCTGCAGTCACTGCCGCCTATATTAAGCGGCTGCCCGACGACGTAAAACGTTTCTCACAATATGATAAAAATACTTTGAATGTGCATACAAAGTGATCTGATAGAAGAACGAAACGATGAATGATGGTATAAAAACACTTTTTATTTTGACATGTTGAGTAAACGGGTTTTACTGGCGGATGTTTGTGTCGCTCTGGCACAGTATTTCGGCCGCGTAACTCGCTGCCTTCTTCAGGTGCTACCGGAGACTGATTTCTTGGAGGATTGTGTCCAGTATTAATGACCAGAAGGAGCTGGGCGCTTTGTTTGTGGTCCGCACCCATGTGGCGCTGCTAGTAAGCTGTTGTTGCTTCCCTGGTGCTCTGTCGGAGGTCCGCGCCCGGCTCAGCTGCCATCTGTGTCCATGGGATCTCTCTCAGGGCTGTCCCGCCTCGGGCGCTCCGTTCACGGTCCGCGCCCACCTCCTGCTGCTCCTGAAGTATGGACACTTCCCTGGTGTTCCAACGGACGTCCGCGCCCGGCTCGTTCATTACCTGTAGTTGTGGCAGGTGTCTGGGTCCCATACTGCGTCAGGCGCGAACGGAGCGCTCGAGGCGGGAAAGGCCGGAGAGATATCCCACGGACACAGATGGCAGCCGAGCCGGGCGCGGACCTCCGACAGAGCACCAGGGAAGCGACAGCAGTTTACTAACAGCGCCACATGGGCGCGACCACCAACAAAGCGCCCAGCGCCTTCTGCGCATAAATATTGGACACAATCCTCCAAGAAATCCTGGACACAATCCTCCAAGAAATCTGGAAGGGAAAAGATTAACCAAAAGACAAATTGAAGCAGGCATCCTCCAAGGATCTGTACTATCTCCCACCTTGTTTAATATCTACGCCAATGACATACCACTAACACCCTAAGTAAAAATAGCCCAATTCGCTACGACACAGCCTTCTTCACAAGCAGCAGACATTTCCCCACATTAATTAGAAGATTGCAAACACAACTGAACGAAATAGAACTATGGTGTAAAAGGAACAAACTATTACTAAACGCCAACAAAACACTTGCAACAATCTTCACCCACAAAAGGCCCATACTTAACGACCCCCTCACATTAAATTCACAGGAGCTACCATGGAGGAACGAGGTGAAATATATAGGAATAACACTCAATAAGAAGCTCACCTATTCCCACAACATCCGTGAAAAGAAAACCAAAGGACTCCGAATGGCAAAAGCGCTCATCCCATTTTTCATGAGCAGAGAAATGTTAATAGAAACCAAACGTACACTGCTCAAAACCACAATCTTACCTGCACTCACCTACGGTTGCACATCTTGGGGAACGGCAAGTAAGACCAACCTAAACCACCTCCAAATAGTTCAAAATAGGGCCCTCCGCTGGATCCTAGACGTACAACCCTGGACAAGCATCGACATAATGCATGGGAAGGTGGAGATAGATAAGCTGACTGATATCATTAAACGTTTTGCCACCAAAACGTACAAAAAACTGGACTACATCCGAGAGAACACCAGGCAACTGGAAGATGTAGGAACAGTCAAGCCCAGACTGTGGCATCGTTACAAGGTGCCCAGAAGCCTAGTAGAAGCACCCACATGACTCCTCCCGTCTCAACTGTTAGTCAAAGAGATTGATCCAAACAAATTAGGAATACCAGAAAGCAAAAGAATAGATAGCCAGCAAAAGAAGAGTCCACCTGCTACAAAAGCAGGAACAAAAGTCACCAACAGTCATAGAAGTGAGTGGACAACCCAAAAACCGAACAACAAAAGGACATAGCCCAAGCCCCCAAAACCAAATGCCGGAGGCTGGTCGAGGGTAACCATGACTTCGAACGAGAATAAAAAGTGAGAAAACAGCAAAAACCGCAATACAGACCTACACGGCAAGTCAGCAAAGCTGACGGTCCTGCAACACAATACTGAAGAAGGCAGCAAGGTACGTCGCCGAAATATTATGCCAGAGCGACACAAACATCCGGCAGTAAACCCGTTTACTCAACATGTCAAATGTTCGCCGGGAAAGCCTCAAGAGATACACTTTTCACTATATCTATTTGATATTTATTTATTTATTTTTCACGACGAGCTTCTTTCGTGTGTTCACAGAACGAGTGAACACGTAGGACGCGCCGCTACTGATTCCAACATTTTACGAAATTTTGAAAACGTAAGATTCAATCCATGAGGTCAGTTTTCATAAGAGCAAGGATCACGCACTATGCACTATGAACAAGAATGAGATAGCGAAAAATTGCTGCTTCAAGCGACAATGCTGGACATTTCCTCATAATCCGCTGGACTTATTTCAACCAAATTGGCTACACATATTCCTTGCCGTGAGGTTACAATTGCTCTAGGGGTAGGAACCGCGCACAAGACATGGTTCAGGAGATATAACGTCATAAATAATAGGAGTCGTAAAAAACTTCCTCAACATGCAATGGAACTTTATTCATACACTGTATTAGAATGAGAGTACTTAGCGACTTGCAACAAACTTTAAACATAATTTCAAACCTTTGTTATACATGTTGTTGCCGAAAACAACATTATAATCATTAAAGGAAAAAAGTTCTGCGCTTACCACTTTTCTGCTGTTCATGGAGTAAAACTATAGCATTCGAAATGACGTTGCAATTTATTAATTTCTACACTTCAAATTGTAGGTGCAAGACTTTTGCAGACAGTATACAGAAATACAGCAGAATATACCTTCGAAATTTTATCACGTTGCGATACATAGTTGATGCTAGATGAGGTCATAAACAGTAACGTTCTTGGAAATCGCCCCATCACGAATTAGGTTTTAATATATCACTTCCTTACAACTAATTGCATTCTTAAGAGATTTGTACCGACATACAAATGAATATTTACATGCAAAATTATAAAATTGTGAAACATATAATCAATAAATATGAGATCACATATGTGGTGATGGGTAAAACCTATCACATCATGCACCACGTTTTAATACGTTTCTTATTTACTGTTAAGACGCTTCTCTATTCCAGTCAACTTAAGTATACTACCGAAATCTGACAGTGCTGTTGATAACTTTGAACTGTGAAAGTCATACGGTTGCAGGCGAAAGCAATAGACTTCTATAGAGCAACAGGGAAGAGAATGAAGCAGCGTACTTCCAACGAGTACCCAATATAACCGACAGGTCTACCTTCTAGCTCAAGAGACTGCAGTTTCTAAATCGCAGGACGATCTATCAAATACTGTGGAGTGGATATGACGTTTCCATGTTTCTCACTGGGACACCTTTATGTCTCATGCTAAGGGGTAGGCTAACCAAAGAAATTTTTATATCAGATCCTGGACAAGTAACAAGAAATATTCCTTATTGTCAAGTGTTGAATTTAGGAATTAAGATTGTTGTATGCCATTTGTATTTCTATTATTACCTTTAATTATTTGGATACTATACATTATGCAAGATGGCCTTATTTCTTACATATTCTCCCATAAATATATTTTTAGAAAAGGGGATATGGACGGAGAGAGAGAGAGAGCGAAGGGTAGGAGAAGTACTAACTGGAGGCTTGAACAAATAAATAAATACGCGGGTAAAGCCGGATTTTTATTAGTTAAATATATAAAACATTATCTATGTTACTATTGATGTATGAATAGTAATAATCAACCCGTCTCATTCTTTTTGTTGGTCAGCGTAGATGCTGTTACATTGTTTTTATTAAACGAGATGTGGAAGGGGCTAAGGAATGTATTATATGTACAAAGGTTATAATGTACTAATGTTAAAATATACGTGTCAAAGTACTTGTGCCTTACAATTTTCAAGGAAGTGTTGATTCCCATATTTCAGCAAAATTCAATAATTGTCGCACGGGGCAGCCGCTACTCGAGATTCCAGACTTCCGCCGCTGTTATGCGGCAAATTTAAAATTACAATTCAATTAAAGAAGAAGAGTTGGAAGTTAGTTTTGAGAAGAATTAGTAATTCTCCTTTAGCTTTCCTTAGGTGTCGCTGTGAACATAGGTAAAATATTTTACGCGGTGTTGGAATATTTTTTATCACGTAAGTAGCGTTACGACATAAAAATCACTCTGAAATAACTTTGTGACTTTATTGAATTTCAGTGAGAAAAAGATAATGATATTTCAGTTAGTAATTTTGCTCACTGAAACTTGATTATACACTGTAGTGACAGTGAATCTGTTATTTTGCCATGGGATACTCTCTTACTTGAGAATAGTGTTTTTCAAAGTACAGATACACGAAAATTTATTTTTGCAATTTATGAACAGATTTGAACAGAATTTAGATTCAGCAATCATCTCTTAGGTCAAGAAACTGTATATTAACAATAAAACTGCGACTGTAATATACATTATTAGAGGCAAAATTAGAAAAAGGACATTATAAAATTAATAGCACCCATAAAATATTTAAAAAGTACAAAAACGTTTCATATCACGAAAAAGATCGATACTCTCACAGGATAAAAGTGAAACAGTGTTGTAAAAATACTTGACCAACTAAAATTTTTCTGAATAATTAGTCGAGGGGACGGTCTGCACGGCCACTACGGTCGGGGGTTCGAATCCCCCCTCGGGCATTGATATATGTGCCAAACAAAAAAAAAAAAACAAAAAAAAAAAAATGTTCAAATGTTTGTAAATCTATCGGACCAAACTGCGTGGTCATCAGTCCGTAGCTTACAAACTATTTAAACCTAGGTAAACTAACCTAAGGACAACACACACCCCCATGCCCCAGGGAGGACTCGAACCTCCACGGCGAGCAACCGCGCGCTCCGCAGCGAGACGCTTTAGACCGCTCGATATAGACCGCGGCGATATTTGTGCCGTCCTTAGTATAAGGTAGTTGAGAAGTAGTTTGTAAGTTTAGGGACTGATGACCCCGTAGTTAAGTCCCATAAGCTTAACAAACATTTGAACATTTTTTTGAATAATTAGTCAGTGCAATTATAAATTTAAAAGTATTGATAATTTACAAATGAATATTTAAGATCCGTCAATTCACACTTACCACTCAATTACGAGAAAGGCAAAACTAAAATTTATATACAGATTACATAAACTCACTTTCTTGTGGAAACCAGACGTATATTAGAAGTCGAGTATATTTACAACATTCATTCGACAGACTTTCACTCAAACCGCACGAAGAGAAGTAGACGACTATAATCTTGCCTACATCAGATAATTTAACCGCTATGACGCAAACTGGCGTTTATTTCGGCAGCAACTGTATCACGAAGAATCTGACGTCATTAATTTTGTCTGTCAGACCTATGCAAATCTACATCTACGTGCGTACTTAACAACGCATACTTAACGCCTGGCAAGGGTACATCGAAGAAGTTTCAGATAACGTTTGTAATATTTCACTCTCTACCCTTTCTAGGGAAAAGCCGGTGCGACCTCTGATCTATTTTGACGACAACAAAATATAGTCACAATGAGAGGAGAATAATCTTGGAATAATCTTGGTACAACGAAAAACGCTTTTACATTAGTTGCATATGTTGTTTGGCGCTATCAGTTACTTCCCTGAATGCGATCGAGAACATCGTGTTCGTTGAGATCCTATTGATCACAGACATTAGTCGAGTCTGCTATTCGATAGATCTTGGCCTAACAATAATTTGTATATCGATCAGATGAACTAGTTTAGCAAAACAGGGCTAAATATTAAACATGACACACTTCCTGCAGCACAACCAAATTGAGCAAAAATGTTGATTGGTGTTTGTTAATAGGTCGTCGGGGTGGGATTTATACGGCTTATAAGTGCACCACTTCTTTGTGGGTGCTTCCCGAGAAAACAATAAATACCATGAATTTTGGGTTTTAAAACATCGAATTGTGGGGGTGATCGCTTCTACACTTTCTGCAAACTGAATATTGTGACTTTTTACCATATGTACTTTCGATTATGTTTTCTACTAACTTAAAAAAAAATTCTTGATATTTTATCAAATGTTTATAAATCTATAGAACAATACTCTGGTAATCAATCCCTGGGCTTAAAAACTAAGGAAACAAATTACGTACACCCACGCCCGAGGGAGGACTCTAACCTCCGACGGCGAGCTGCGGCGCGCTCCGCAGCTAGGCGCCTTGGAACGCTCTGCCACTCCACCGCGGCCATATCTTTATCCTTCCAGGCAAAGGTCCCAGATTCGGGTCCCGGTTCCGGCACACACAAGTTTCATCTTTATCCTTTATTGAAATTCCATCTCAGTTCCGTAAGAGTGCATAAAATTTCGAAAATTACTGTTTAGCCGTTTCTCTATCGTGGACTACAAATATCTAAATCACTAACCTCTGAGCAAAGAAATGGTAACAAAGATACGAGCATATGGAATATGTTCACAGATTTGTGCCTGGCTGGAAGACTTCCTAAGTGGGCGAACGCAGTACGTTGTTCTCGACGGCGAGTGTACATCAGAGAATATGGTGTACTTCTGCCGAAAAATCGGCCGACATCCAGTGTGATAGGATCGCTATTATTTTCTATCTATGATCTGATGGAGACAGTAACTTGTAATTAGAGGCTGCTTTCTGATCATGCTGTCGTGTATGGGACGATGTCGTCTTTAATTTACTGTAATGGGATGAAGGATGACGTAGACAAAATTTCTAGTTAGTGTTAACAATGGCAGTTGGCTCTAAATGTTAAAAATGTAAGGTAATGCACATGAGTAGGAAAACAAACCCCATAATGTTCTAATACAGAATTGCTAGTGACCTTCTTGATACAGTCGCGATGTTCGAATATCTGGGTGTGACACTGCAGAGCGATATGAAATGGAACGAACATTTAAGGACAATTGTGAGTAAGGAGGACAGCCGACTTTCGTTTATTGGGAGAATTTTGGGAAGATGTACTTCATCTGCAAAGGAGACCGTGTATAAAACGCTTGTACAGCCAGGGCTTGAGTATTGGTCAAGTGTTTGGACTTTCAGCAGATCAGTTTAATGGAAGACATGGAAGCAGTTCAGATGCGAGCAGCAAGGATCGTTACTGGTATGTTCGACCAACGGTTCTCGACCGCGAACTCAAATGGTAATCGCTGAAGGACAGACCATGTTCTTATCGAGAAATTCTGTTGAGGAAATTTAGATGGCCGGAATTTGAATCTGCCACCTACTTACATTTCTGGTCAAGATCACAAAGATAAGAGAAATTATGGCCCTTTCAGAGGCATATAGACATTAATTGGCCCACTTTAGGTTACGGTAGTAACACTAAAAGTGGGCCTTTGCGATCAGCTCGAAATTTAAATGAAAATAACGGCTTAACCATTCATCTGACACTAAAACTGAATAACTGAATTTGTAAGGAGAAAAGTCTCTACAACATTGCTCTCTTGTGGTTTTTTCATATCTCTTATCGTTTCAGAGATATTTGCAAAAATAACGGCGATGGGACATCTGTCTGTCTGTCCGTAACGTGTTCCCAGTTTTTAAGACGAACCGTTCAACCGATCAGCACCAAATTTTACAGACATAATTGTTGGCTACCAGAGACCAGAACCTCGCTTTTTGAAAAATTTCGGAACAAGAAATACGTTAATAATACCAGAAAAAACCGTTTTTAATGTAATTTTAATTGCAAATAAACCGTTCATCTAACACAAAAATTGAATAAACGAATTTGTAGAGGAGAAAATTTTTTACAACTTTGTTCCCTTATGTTTTTCCCATATCTCGTATCGTTTGAGAGACATTTGCAAAAATAACGGAGTTTTGACACTCTCCATTGAATTAACGAAAACCAGCCTTTCGCAGATGTCACGTGACAATCCTCGCCCAGAACTCTCTGTGGCATACGCCATCTTGCGTATTTGATGATTATCTTATTGTAACTTACACGTTGTCATTTCAAAGCAACGGCGCACTGAAGAATGAACAAAAACACGTCGTTCTTCGTACGATAAACGATAATCTAGTGCCATATTATCTTCAGTTAACAACGACCAAATAATATAGTATGAGATTGAAGAACACAATATCTAATTGTCAGCTCTAGCGTGGTGGGCAATGTCGCTATAAAACAATCATCTACTTCTAGGTCCGCTATAAAACCTATCATCTACTTGTAAAAAATCTACAGGGTGAAAAAAAAAAAAAAAAAAAAAGATAAAACAAATTTTTTGCACATGTATGATATTTGCGCTCGATGAAAATTTGATTTTATTGTCATTACTAATTACAATTATTCTGTAGCTCCAAATTACATAAATTAATGTAACATGCTTTAAAGAGTTAGCTGATATAAAAACAAACTGCTAAGACTTTGTGTATGGTTGACGTCAGATCACACGTAGCAGAGTATGAAAGTCAGTGGTGATATGACACTTTAATATTGAGAGGACAACGCTACGTCACTGCTTTCTCGAGATATTGGTTTCATGTGAGTCGAGCAGGTCCACACGGTTTGCCTGTTTCTGTTCAAGATTACTTTGCGGCCGTTAGGAAGTATTTATGATTCCATTTCTATAAAGGTATTCTGTACAATAATTCCATTTTGGATATAGTACAATGTAATATTTTTTATATGTTCTTTCCACAAAAATCGTACACATACATGTGACGAAGCACAGAAATAAATTTTTATATCTTAACAGAACTGGACTATTTTTCGTAGATGAGCAGCACAGCTGTACAAAAAAAAAAAAAAATCAGGTGAAAAATGGTCCAATTGAGGCATAAAAGGGAAATATCGTCTGCTTGCAGAGAGAGACAGGAAAGTGGCACTCCTGTTGTCTTACTCGCAGTTCCGCCTTCCTCGTGAAAAGTATTTGGCATTCCTACATACAGGGTGAATCAGGAGAAAAGGTGTATAGTCTTGGGTGGAATACTATTGGTGATTCTCAACAAAAATAACAGCTAATCTACATATGCCATATTTTTAACCGTTTTTGGGAAAACGAATGGAAACAACTAGGAACGGTAAAAGTTGAAATGACATTAAAGATATTGTCATGTTATGGCTTGTTTGGTTATGTAATATTCCTCACAGAATATGTTCAAACTGTCCACCGCCGACTTTAATGAAGCTTGCTCCTCTTGCCGCAGATCGCAGCTCAGTTTTTCGTTCATACACTCGAACACCTGTACGTGTACACTTCGTTCTTCAGGCACCCGCACAAACAGTAATCCAATGGGGTGAGATGGGTTGAGTTCTGTGGCGAAGCAATGACTCCATGACGACCGATCCAACGACCAGGATACGTTCCGCAAAGATATCTACATTTACGTTCATACACCGCAAGCCACCCGACGCTGAGGATACCTTGAGTACCACTATCAGTTCTCCCTTCTATTCGACTCACGTATTGTTCGCGGAAAGAAAGATTATCGGTATGCCTCTGTGTGGGCTCTAATCTCTCTACATCTACATGGGATATTCTGCAAATCTCATTTAAGTACCTGGCAGAGGGTTCGTCGAACCACCATTCTACTATTTATCTCCCATTCCATTCTCGAATAGCGAGCGGGAAGAAAGGACACCCGAATCTCTCCGTTCGATCTCTGATTTCTCGTATTTTATTCTGATGGTCTTTTCTACCTATGTAAGTGGGAGTCAAAAAAATATATTTTTGCATTCGGTGGAGAATGTTGGCGATTGGAGTTTCGTAACTAGCCCAAGCCGCAGCGATAAGCGCCGTTGTTGTAATGATTCCCATCCCAGACCCTGTATCATTTCCGTAACGCTGTCTCTCCTGTATCGTGACAATACGAAACGAACTGCCCTTCTCTGGACTCTTTCGACGTCCTCCGTCAAACCCACCTGATAACGATCCCACACTGGGCAGCAATACTCGTAGTAGTGTATGCAGTTTCTTTTGTAGTTCTGTTGCATCTTTTAAGGATTCTGCCAATAAAACGCAGTCTCTGGTTCGCCTTTCCCACGACATTATCTCTGATTTTATCTTCATGATCTCTTCGTGAAGTGTACGTAAGTGGGAGCAATATACTGCTAGACTACTTATTAAAAGTATGTTCTCGAAAACTCCTTACCGACCGACAGAGCGTCTCTCCTGCAGAGTCTTCCACTGGAGTTTAGCGATCATCTCCGTAACGCTTTCACGATTACCAAATGATTAACGAAGCGCGCTGCTCTCCGTTGGATCTCTTCTACTTCCTCTAACAATCCCGTCTAGTACGGATCCCACACCGGTGAGCAGTATTCAAACAGTGGGCGAACAAGTGAACTGTAACCTACTTTCTTTGTTTTCGGACTACATTTCCTTAGGGTTCTTCCAATGAATCTAAGTCTGGCATCTGCTTTACCGACGATTGATATTATATGGTAGTTCCATTTTAAACAACTCCTATTGCCTTCTCCCAAATAATTTATGGAATTAACTGCTTCCAGTTACTGACCTGCTGTAGTATAGCTAAATGATAAAGGATCTTTCTTTCTATGTTTTTGTAGCACATTACACTTGTCTACATTGAGATTCAATTGCCATTTCCTGCACCATGCATCAATCCGAAGATGATCCTCCAGCATATCAATACAATTTTCCATTATTACAACCTCTATGTACTACAGCAACATCCGCAAAAAACCTCAGTGAACTTATGTTGTTATCCACAAGGTCATTCATATATACTGTGAACAGCAACGGACTCACGACACTCCCCTGTGGCACACCTGACATCATTCTTCGAAAGACTCCTCTCCATTGCGAATGACATGCTGCATTCTGTTATTTAGGAACTCCTCAGTCCAATCACACAATTGGTCTGATAGCTCATACGCTCTTACTGTGTTCATTAAACGACTATGAGAAACTGTATCAAACGCCTTGTGGAAGTCAGAAAACATGGCATCTACATGAGAATCCGTGTCTATGGCCCTCTTAGTCTCGTGGACGAATAACGCGACCTGGGTTTTACATAATCGCCTTTTTCGAAACCCATGCTGATTCCTAGATTTCTAGTCTCCAGAAAAGTCATTATACTCGAACATAATATGTGGTTATGACCGACGTTAGAGTGGCACACCCTGGTATCTGGTACTCTGTGATTTGGAAATCGTCGTTGGCACTATCGGCTAGCATCTCTGGAATTCACTGTGGACAAACCTTAGACAAACTTCATGTCAGAATACTCTGCACGTGTGAGGATCCGTGATATTTCATGACACTAAACAGTATCCTTTGTTCACGAATGAGCAGTATATAGTACCGCGCGCTCGGTAAGCACTGTTGGACTGCCAAGGAGACCACTTGGCTATAGGTTTTGTTTTTTTAATTTATGGTACGCCAAGTTCAGAACATAAATAATAATAAAAGCCATTCGAAGCAACTCTCAAAAATTCTTGAGGAAATCGATTTTGTAGTTTTGCAAGTACACGTTAAGTACCAGGGGCTCTCGATGTAACTTAGGTGATAGCGTTCTGGACTCAAAACCATGGAGTCGGTGGTTCGAATCCCGCTGTGAGAGTTTAATGTTTTCGTTCTTTCCGAATTTAGTTATATAAAACATTTTCGGATCTCTAATTACACGTGTTGTGGCAACTTTTGTTTATGTGTATAGACAAGCTGAAAACCTTGTCGTCACCTAGCGTGATGGTTGAGTGTGATAGGTAATTGGAAAGTCGTTAGTAGCTACGTACATAACTTCCTAAAAACAGCATCGAATCTCTTCACAAACTGAACAATCAAAGATTGTCGTCAAGTAATAGTGATACCAATACAGTAAAAAATGTGAGTTTTTTTATTGAAACTATCATTATTAACAACCATTTATAATAGAAAATTACCAATAAACAAAAATATTTGCATTGTTATTCAAAATTAGCATTAGATATTAAAATTTTGTATATATACGAACACAACGAAAGAAACAAAAGACAAAACTGTCACGACAGGATTCGAACCAGCGATCCTATCGCTGTAATGCCAGAACACTAACCCCAGAGCTGTAATGACGAATTAATTATTGGTATTTACACGTACCTGCAAAACTTCACCGTTGATATTCTCGAGAATTTCTGAGAGTTGCGTACATCTACATCTACATACATACTCCGCCACGCACCTTACGGTGTGTGGCGCAGGGTACACTGTACCACTACTAGGCATTTCCTTTCCTATTTCACTCCCACATAGAACGAGGAAAAAAGAACGCCTATATGTCTCCATACGAGCCCTAATTTCTCTCGTCTTTATGATCACTACGCGAAATATAAGTAGGCGGCAGCAAGATCGTACCACACTAAGCTTGAAATTCCTGCCGTCTAAATTTCCTCAAGAGAAATTCACGAAAAGAACGTCGTCTTTCCCCCAGCGATCCCCAACTGAGTTGCCGCAGCATTTCCTTGACACTCGCGCATTGGTCCAACCTACCAGTAACAAATCTAGCTGGTCGCCTCTGAACTGCTCCTATATATTTCTTTAAACTGATCTGCTGCGGGTCCCCAACACTTGAGCAATACTCAAGAAGTGGTCGTACAAGCGTTTTATACGCGGTCTGCTTTACATATGAAGTACATCTTCCCAAAATTCTCCGCCTTACTCACAACTGTCCTTTTATGTTCGTTCCATTTCATATCGCTCTGCAATGTTACGCCTAGATATTTGAACGACGCGACAGTGTCAATAAACTCACTACTGACGCTGATTACGTAGAGTTTCCCGGCGTATAAATTGTTGATATTCATCTCGGGTTTCCAGCCGGATCATCGAGTCATCTTGACACAATATTTCAACGGACCACCTGGCCGCCATCTTCAGGTGCTGAGTCTCGTAGGAAACTGAAGTCTTGCCGTGCCCGGCGGCCTTATATACGCCGCGAAGTACTAACGGCGCGTGCGCCAGAGAGTCGTGGCTGCGTCCTCTGCCGCAAGCAGCCGGTGCAGCGCCTCAGTGGAGAAAACTGGCAGGAACGATGTATCGCTTACATGCGCTAGTTGTCACAGGTGGAGAAAAGAGCACGCTGTTTTTTTAAAATCAGACAAAACTGGATTCCACATGTTGCTAAGAGGGAAACCCTTATCTCTATTTATTAAATTGTCCGCCAACCTAATCTCAATAGATTCCTTTAAAACGCATTCCCAGTAGCGAGACGCAGAAGCTAGTACACGTGTTTCGTCATACTTCATTCTGTGTCCTTCGGTTAAACAATGCTCCACTACTGCAGACCTGTCAGGTTGTAACAAACGTGTATGTCTGTGGTGCTCGGTGCATCGATCATTGACGGTGCGAATCGTTTGTCCTATATATGCTTTCCCACAGTGGCAAGGAATCTTATAAACACCAGGTTTTCTCAGCCCCAAATCGTCTTTAACTGAGCCAAGAAAGGCCCTAATCTTGGCAGGTGGTCGAAACACACTTTTTATATTAAACTTTTTTAAAATCCTTCCAATTTTTGATGACACATTTCCAGCGTACGGAAGGAAGGCAACTGATGTGCATTGGTCCTCTTCTGGTTCTGGCGACGGCCCAATCTGCATGGCATGACAGATCTGTCTCTCTGTGTACCCGTTCTCCTTAAACACCAACTTCAGATGTTCTAGTTCCTGTGTTAAGGTATCTGCATCCGATATGGCATAAGCTCTTCGAACTAAAGTTTTCAGGACGCCTGTGCGTTGGTTCGGTGGGTGGTAACTCATTGCATGTAAATAACGGTCTGTGTGCGAAGGTTTTCTGTACACACTATGTCCTAGGGTTCCATCGTCCTTCCTGTACACTAAATCATCCAAAAATGGAAGCTTCCCATCTCTCTCCACTTCCATCGTGAATTTAATGTTGGGGTGGAGGCAATTAAAATGATCCAGGAACCGATTAAGAGCATCCGGTCTATGAGGCCACACCATGAACGTGTCATCCACGTATCTCCAGAAACAGGTAGGTTTCAGACGAGCTGTCCTCAGTGCCCTGTCTTCAAAGTCCTCCATAAATAAATTGGCGACTATGGCGGATAAAGGACTTCCCATAGCCACTACGTCATTCTGCTCAAAGTACTGGTCATTAAATAAAAAATATGTAGAGGTCAGCACATGACGACAAAGCTTAGTCATTTCTGCGTCCAGTTTGTCACCAATTAATTCTAAAGACTCTTCAAGAGGGACCCGTGTAAACAGACATACTACGTCGAAGCTGACAGGCATATCAGATGGACCAACACACAAAGATTTCAACCGTTGAGTAAACACCAACCGTTGGGGATATGGTGTTCGCAGTTTCCAACGTGAGGACTAAGGACTGATGCTAAATACTTTGCCAAGTTATACGTCGGTGCACCCAAGTTACTTACTATAGGACGTAATGGCACCCCATCTTTGTGGACCTTTGGTAGGCCGTATAGTCTCGGAGGAACCGCAGCACTAGGGCGAAGTTTTTTGACCACCTCCTCAGGTAACGAACTATTCCTCAAAAGCGAAAAAGTCTTCCGACGATGGAACCCTAGGACATAGTGGGTACAGAAAACCTTCGCACACAGACCGATATCTACATGCAATGAGTTGCCACCCACCGAACCAACACACAGGCGTCCTGAAAACTTTAGTTCGAAGATCTTATGCCATATCGGATGCAGATACCTTAACACAGGAACTAGAACATCTGAAGTTGGTGTTTAAGGAGAACGGGTACACAGAGAGACAGATCTGTCATGCCGTGCAGATTGGGCCGTCGCCAGAACCAGAAGAGGACCAATGCACATCAGTTGCCTTCCTTCCGTACGCTGGAAATGTGTCATCAAAAATTGGAAGGATTTTTAAAAAGTTTAATATAAAAAGTGTGTTTCGACCACCTGCCAAGACTAGGACCTTTCTTGGCTCAGTTAAAGACGATTTGGGGCTGAGAAAACCTGGTGTTTATAAGATTCCTTGCCACTGTGGGAAAGCATATATAGGACAAACGATTCGCACCGTCAATGATCGATGCACCGAGCACCACAATACACGTTTGTTACAACCTGACAGGTCTGCAGTAGCGGAGCATTGTTTAACCGAAGGACACAGAATGAAGTATGACGAAACACGTGTACTAGCTTCTGCGTCTCGCTACTGGGAATGCGTTTTAAAGGAATCTATTGAGATTAGGTTGGCGGACAATTTAATAAATAGAGATAAGGGTTTCCCTCTTAGCAACATGTGGAATCCAGTTTTGTCTGATTTTAAAAAACAGCGTGCTCTTTTCTCCACCTGCGACAACTAGCGCATGTAAGCGATACATCGTTCCTGCCAGTTTTCTCCACTGAGGCGCTGCACCGGCTGCTTGCGGCAGAGGACGCAGCCACGACTCTCTGGCGCACGCGCCGTTAGTACTTCGCGGCGTATATAAGGCCGCCGGGCACGGCAAGACTTCAGTTTCCTACGAGACTCAGCACCTGAAGATGGCGGCCAGGTGGTCCGTTGAAATATTGTGTCAAGATGACTCGATGATCCGGCTGGAAACCCGACATGAATATCATCACGAAGTGAACAGTCCAGTATTCAATCCAAGAACAGCTGCCAGCATGCGAAACTTAGAAGTAGATGTTCCTGGAGTAGTAAAACAACTTAAGTCACTAAACAAAAATAAATCTTCCGGGCCAGACTGTATACCAACTAGATTCCTCTCAGAGTATGCTGATGAAATAGCTCCGTACTTAGCTATAATTTACAACCGATCACTCAGCGAAAGATCCGTACCCAAAGACTGGAAAGTTGCCCAAATTACTCCAATATTCAAGAAAGGCAATAGGAGTGATCCCCAAAATTACAGTCCTATCTCATTGACGTCGATTTGCAGTAGGATTTTGGAACATATACTCTGTTCGAATATTATGTACTACCTCGAAGAGAACGACCTATTAACCAATAGTCAGCACGGATTCAGAAAGTATCGCTCTTGCGAAACACAGCTTGCCCTTTATTCACATGAAGTGTTAAGTGCCATCGACAAGGGATCTCAAATCGATTCCATATTTCTGGATTTCCGGAAGGCTTTTGATACTGTACCCCACAAGCGGCTTCTAATGAAATTGCGTGCTTATGGAATATCTCCCCAATTGTGCGATTGGATTCATGATTTCCTATCAGAAAGGACACAGTTCGTTGTAATTGACGGTAAGTCATCGAGTAAAATAGAAGTGATATCTGGCGTTCCACAGGGAAGCGTTATTGGTCCCCTACTCTTCCTCGTGTTTATAAACGATTTAGGAGATAATCTGAATAGCTCCCTTAGACTGTTCGCGGATGATGCTGTCGTTTATCGGTTAGTGAAGTCAACAGAGGATCAAAAGCAACTGCAAAGCGATTTAGACAAAATTTCTACTTGGTGCGAAAATTGGCAATTGACACTAAATAAAGAAAAGTGTGAAGTAATACACATGACCACTAAAAGAAATCCGCTGAACTTCAATTACGCGATAAATCAGTCAAACCTTAAGGTCGTAAATTCTACCAAATACCTAGGAGTTACAATTACGAACAACTTTGACTGGAGAGAACACATAGAAAATATTGTGGGGAAGGCGAACCAAAGGTTACGTTTCATTGGCAGAACGCTTAGACGATGCACCAGCTCCACCAAAGAGACTGCCTACATCACACTTGTGCGTCCTCTCTTGGAGTACTGTTGCCCCTTGTGGGACCCTCACCAGGTGCGACTGACGGAAGACATTGAGAAGGTTCAGAGAAGGGCAGCTCGTTTTGTTTTATCACGTTACGGGGGGGAAAGCGTCACGGAAATGTTGCACGAATTGGGGTGGAAATCATTAAAAGAAAGACGTTATTTATTGCGGCGTGATCTGTTTGCGAAGTTTCAATCACCGACTTTTAGTTCTGAATGTGAAAATATTTTGCTAGCACCCACCTACTTAGGGAGACATGACCATCCCAATAAAATAAGAGAAATCAGATCGAAAACGGAACGATTTAGGAGTTCTTTCTTCCCGCGCGCTATTAGAGAATGGAACGGTAGAGAAAAGTTATGAAGGTGGTTAATGAAGCCTCTGCCAGGCACTTAAATGTGATTTGCAGAGTATCGATGTAGATGTAGATGTAGATCACTATTGATGCTGTCTTCGAACATTATGAGATTGTTTTTCCTACTCATGCGCATCACATTATCTTTTTCTACAATGAAAGCTATCTGCCATTCTTCACAGCAACTAGAAATTTTGTCTAAGTCATCCTGTATGCTATTACAGTCAATTAAAGACGACCCCCTCCCATACACCACAACATCGTCAGCAAAGAGCCGCAAATTACAAGTTACTCTGTCCATCAGATCATTTATATAAATAGCAGGCCTATCACACTCGCTTGGGGCACGCCTGACGATACAATCATCTCTGATGAACACACGCCTTCGAGAACAACGTACAGCGTTGTATTACTTAGGAAGTCTTCCAGCCAGTCACAAATCTGTGAACCTATTCCATAAGCTCGTATCTTCGTTAGCAGTCTGCAGTGTGGCACCGCGTCAAACGCCTTTTGAAGTAGAGAAAAACACAATCCGCCTGTTGTCCTTCATCCATGGCTCGCAAGATGTCATGTGAAAAAAGGGCATGCTGAGTTTCTCATGAAAGATGTTTCCTAAACCCGTGCTGATTCATAGAAAGAAGTTTTTCCGTTTGAAGGAAATTTGCTATATTTGAACTGAGAATTTGCTCCAAAATTCTACATGAAACTGATGTCAACGATATTAGCCTGTAATTTTGTGGGTCAGTTCTCTTTCCTTTCTTATAAACGGGAGTCATCTGCGCTTTTTTCCAATCACTAGGAACTTCGCGCTGAATTAAAGATTCGCGATAAATGCAAGCTAAGTAGGCGGCCAACGCCGCAGAATACTCTTTCTGAAACCGAACTGGTATTCCATCCGGACCAGCAGACTTTTTCGTATTTAGCTCTCTCAGCTGTTTCTCTACACCGGAAATACCTATTACTAGGTCCTCCATTTCGGAATTAGTACGCCGATCAAATGATGGTACATTAGTGCGGTCCTCCTGCGTGAAAGATTTCTTAAAGGTTACATTTAGAACTTCAGCTTTCCGTTTGCTTTCTTCTATTACTGCCCCGGAATGATCAACGAGTAACTGGATAGTGGGCTTTGACCCGCTTATCGATTTTACATAGTACCGGAATTTTTTCGTGTTCTCGAAAAGATCATTTGGTAAGGTATGGATGTGGTAATTATTGTATGCTTTGCGCATCGATCTTTGTATAGGCGCAAGAATCTCTCCTAACTTTGGCCTGTCATCATTTTTGAATCGAGAGTGTAACAGTCTTTGCTTTCGCCGGCCGCGGTGGCCGAGGGGACTAAGGCGCTCCAGTCACGGTCTGCACGGCCGCTACCGTCGGGGGTTCGAATCCCCCCTCGGGCATGGATATTTGTGCCGTCCTAGTTCGTAAGTAGTTCATAAGCAGTCTGTAAGTTTAGGGACTGATGACCCCGTAGTTAAGTCCCATAGACTATTAAAAATAAAAATAAAAAATATATCTTTGCTTTCTCAGCAGCTTTCTAACATTGTTATTATACCACGGTGGATCTTTTCCATCCTTAATCGTCTTTACTCGCACATATTTGTCCAACCCTTTATTTAAAATGCACTTAAATTTATTCAACAGTTCCACTACATTCATAGTCCCGGAATTAAACAATGCCCATTCATTTTATATGTGCGATCCTAACATTTGCTTATCGGCTCTTCGCAACAAAAACACGCTCCTAGTTTTCTTGATTGGTTTATGAACCTTGGTCACCATCGACGCTATGACAATATGATGATCACTATCTCCAGTCTCTACACAGGCACCGTTAATAAGGTCCATTGCGCGTGGGTTGCCGGTTTAACTGCTCAAGGCAGTTTTCGGAGAATGTTTCCAAAAGTAGCTCGCAAGACTGCTTGTCTGTACCACCTGAAATGTAACTAGCGAGGTCCCAATCTATACTCTTAAGGTTGAAGTCTCCTCCGACTAATATTACATGGCCCGGATACCTATGCACTACCTGGTGTAGACTTTCTTTGAATGATTCTAAAACTGCTACAGCAGCACTGGGGGGCCGGTAAAAACAGCTAACTATTAACTTGACTTCTTTTAGACCTGTTATACGTGCCCAGATAATTTCACAGTTATTTTCAACCTCGATCTCAGTAGAAACAATATCTTTGTCTACAGCGATGAACACTCCTCCTCCAGTTGTATCCGATCTACCTTTCTGATATACCTTCCACGCCTCGCTAAATATTTCTGAATTTGCCACATCATGATCTAGCCAGCTTTCGGTGCCTAAAACTATCTGAGCACAATAATTTCCATGCAGTGCGTAGAATGGCTTTGGTTGATAGTTATTTGATTATATTGTAAAATACGATACCCATGTGATCTCTTGTGAAACTTGAAGTAAAAAACTCTACCAAGCGCAAGTGAATTGCATACTGACATGGTTAGGCGTTTTCATTGGTTTACCCGAAAACTGTTGCGAAAAGGACATATGTTTATTAGTAGGTTTTTTTCTTATTAATCGCCAGCAGTACCGCCCATTAAAGCATTTACCTTATCTCCTGACTCAAGGAGTATAGCAGAAAGTGACGTGGAAGAGAGTTGGGAAAGAAAGAGAGGAATGAGGAAGATATGACGGAGACCACATATAAGCTCTGGGTGTCTGGAACATTCAGCCGGCGAACTGTAATAAGAGAAACTGTCATTCCGCTACATTTACGTGTTGGAGATCTAGGGTTTAAGAGCCAGACCAATTCATCCTCTGAAGATTGCGTAGAGAAAAGACAATGATTGCTGAGCAGAGAAAAAAAGTGATTGTGGCAACCAGAGAGAAAGAATGGAGCATAGAGAATGACAGAGAAACATTCAAAGCGGTACAAACAAGGTAAAGAAGATCGATCGCGATAAAGACAGTGACGCTGGTAAGAAATATAAAATAAAGTGTCAGTGGTACAAAATGGAGACACTGGGCATATGTAGATTATGGCGAAGAAGGGAAGTTGATTTTTACTATAATTACTATGAATAACTGGGTAAAGGCATTTAACAAGTTCTGTGTTAAAAGAGCGCGAATATGCTCGCATGCCGAAATCTGTGGTAAGGAAGGCGGAGTGAGTTGCATTTTTTGTGCTCTTACATGAACAATTTTCAGTTGGGTATATAAGATTTCAGCAAACATTAACTATTGTATATTTATTTTTCTTCTAGCTGTCATCTTCTGACTTTGAGAAATACTTTTGCCCCCCGCAAAGAGGGCACATCTCGCTACTAGAAGAAAGTAATAGTGCAGTGTAATCTGATGTGGAGTGACTGAATTCTGTGACCAACACCCCTCTAGACTTGAGATACATCCTGTGATTCGCATTTGGGTAGACGGCGGTTCTAATACATCTGCGGCCATCCTGATCTCAACTCAATACCTGGAGGATGTGATCACCGGCTCGTGGAATGTTAGGTAGTAGGGTAGTTAGAAAATTTAATAAGGAAAGTTGATGGGCTAAACGTAGGTATAGTGACGATTAGTGAAGTTCGGTAGAAAGATGAACAGGATTCCTGGTCAGGTTAGTACACGATTATAAACACAAAATCAGTTGGAGTATTACATGCCTAATAATGAATAAAAAAACAGGAATGCGGGTAAACTACTATGAACAGCCCAGCGATCGCATTATCATAGTCAAGATAGATACAAAGCCAATACCCAACACAGTAGTACAAGTTTATATGCCCACTAGCCCTTCCGATGATGAGGAGATCTAAGAAATGTATGAGGAGGTAAAAGAAATTAATCAGACAATTAAGGGAGAGGAAAGCTTAATGGGAAACAGGAATTCGGTAGTAGGAAAATGTAGGGGAGGAAAAATATTAGGTGAGTATGGTAGAATTTTGCACGGAACATAATTTAATCATAGCAAACCCTTGGTTAAGAATCATGAAAGAAGGTTGTATACGTGGAAAGATCAGGAGACAATAGAAGGTACCAGATAGATTTTATAATGGCAAGACATAGTTTCCGGAACCAGGTTTTAAACTGTAAGACATACCTAGGGGCAGATGCAAACACTTACCATAACATGTTGGTCATTAACTGTAGGCTGAAACTGAAAATACTGCAAAAAGGTAGGAAAATAAGGAGACGGGACCTGGCTAAATTATAGGAATCTGAAGTTCTTGAGAATTTCAGAGAGAGCTTTAGGCAACAATTGACAGAAACTGGGGCGAATAAAACAGTAGAGGAGGAATGAGTAGCATTGAGAGATGAAATAGAGAAGGCAGCAGAGGACAAAATATGTAGAAAAGCAAGCCCTACAAAAATCTTTGGATATCACAGGAAATACTAAATTTAATTGATGAAAGGAGAAAATATAAAAATGCAATAAATGAAACAGGTTTAATGGAGTACAGACGACTAAGAAATGAGATTGACAGGAAGTGTAAAATAGCTAAGCAGGAGTGGCTAGAAGGCTAATGCAAATCTGTAAAAGAATGTATAAATAGATACCGCCTACAGAAAAATAAAAGAAAGATTTGGAGACAAGAAAAGCTGCTGTATTAATATAAAGAAAGGTGGAAAACCAGTTATCAGCAAAGAAGGGAAATCTGAAAGGTGGAAAGAGTATACAGAGGGGCTCTACAAAGGAAAAGAATTTAGGGACAATTTTGTAAGAAGGGAAGAGGATGTAGATGAAGATGAAATAGGAGATGCTATACTGAGATAAGAATTTGACCTAGCACTAAAGGACCTAAGTCGAAACAAGGCCATAGGAGTAGACGACATTCTCTCAGATCTACTGAAATCTCTGGGAGAGTCAGCCATGAGAAAACTATTTCACCTGGTTCGTAAAATGTATGAGACAGGGGAAATACCCTCAGACTGGAATAATGTAATAATCCTCATTCCAAAGAAAGTAGGTGCAGATACGTGTGAACTTTAAAGAACCATCAATTTAATAAGTCAAGGCTGCAAAATTTTAACATGAGTTATTTACTGAAGGATGGAACAGCAGTTATCAGAGTTCAAGGGCATGAAAAGGACGCAGAGGTTGGGAAGGGTGTAAGGCAGAATTGTAGCCTTTCCCCAATGTTATTCAATATGTACATTGAGCAAGCTATGAAGGAAAGCAAGGAGAAATTTGGAGAAGGAGTTAACGTTCAGGGTGAAGAAATAAAATACTTACGTTTTGGTGATGACATTGTAATTCTGTCAGAGACAGCAAAGAACCAAGAGGAGCAGTTGAACGGAATGGACAGTGTGTTGAGCATATAAGATGAACATTACCAAGAGAAAAACAAGGGTAATCGAACGCAGTCTTAGAAAATCATACTATGCTGAAATAATTAAATGAGGTAACGAATGAATAAAGGTGGTAAATGAGTTTTGTTATTTGGACAGTAAAATAACATATGATGGTCACAGTACAGTAGATACAAAATGCAGAATGGCAATGGGAAGAAAAGCGTTTTTGAATAAGAGAAATTCGTTAACATCGAATATTAATTTAAGCTTAAGAAGTCCTTTCTGAAGGCATTTGTGTGGAGTGTTGCCTTGTATGGGAGAGAAACATGGACGATTAACAGTGTCCGCGGTGGAGTAGCCGAGCGGTCTAAAGCGTCTCGCTGCGGAGCATGCTGTTGCTCGCCGTGGAGGTTCGAGTCCTCCCTGGGGCATGGGTGTTGGTGTCTTTCCTTAGGTTAGTTTATCTAGGTTTAAGTAGTTTGTAAGCTACGGACTGATGACCACGCAGTTTGGTCCGATAGATTTACAGACATTTGAACATTTTGAACATTTGATTAACAGTGCGGTCAGGAAGAGGATAGAGGCTTTTGAAATGTGGTGCTACAGAAGAATTTTGAAGATTAGGTGAGTGGATCACGTAACTAATGAGGAGGTACTGAAGAGATACGCGGAGAAAAGGAATTTTTGGCATGCGTTGACTAAAAGAAGGAATCGATTGGTAGGACACATTCTTAGACATCAAGGAATTGTGAATTTCGCATCGGAGGGAGGTTCAAAATGTTCAATTGTTTGTTAAGCTTATGGGACTTAACTGCGGGGTCATCAGTCCCTAAACATACAAACTACCTATAAACCAGCTAATGCTAAAGACAGCACAAACATCCATGCCCAAGTGGGGATTCGAACCCCCGACAGGGAATGGCCTCACGCATAGGAGCATAGCGCCTCAATCCGCCCGGCCACTCCGCCGCGGCTTGGAGGTAAGTGTGTGGGGTAAAATCGCAGAGGGAGACCAAGAGATATAGTAAACGAAGTGGACTAGGTTGCCGTTCTTATGAAGAAATGAAGAGGTTTGCTCAGTATAGAGTAGGGTGGAGAGTTACATCAAACCAGTCTCCAGACTGAAGACCACAACAACAACAACCTAGGAATTAAAATTACGAACTACCATAACTTTTTTTTTTTTTTTTTTTTTTGGGGGGGGGGGGGGTCTCCTACCTCCCATTCAACCCATCCAAACTCAAACCAGTGGAAATGAAAAATAAAACAGAAATTGTTCAAATTGAAAGGCTCCTCTAACAAAACGCAACATAACTGCAAATATTAACGAAATTGATTCTCATACATAAATGAGTCGGTGTGGTCCCAATGGATACACGGATAGCATCCTTCAGCTATCTTCTGTCTTCGGATTGAAGGAAAGAAAATAGTGTCAACTGCACTCTGCCATGAAAGTGCAGATCTCCATTGGTAGAAGATGCAATATTTCTACTAAAGAAAATGTCAGTTTTGGAGGTTTGCTGCGCCTTGTGGGATCCCTAGCACGCAGGACTAACGGATGTATAGAGGAAAAGGGTAACTCGTTATCTAATATCGCTATATAGGGGCGAGAGTGTCGCAAATGACACACGAGGTGGGGTGGAAATCGTAAAAATGAGGGCGTTCTTCGTTTTGGTGAGATTTATTAGCGAAATTTCTTTCGTCGACTTTCTCTTCCGAATGCGAAAATACTTTCTTTACCACCCACCTACACTGTTAGACATGATCATGGTAATAAAAGAAATCTGTTCGAAAACTGAAAGATTGAGGTGTTTCATTTTCAAGCGCGCTTTTAGAGAATGCAACCAATGGAGAAAAGCGGTACGATGAACCACCTGTCACACACTTAAATGTGATTAGTGGAGTATTTATGTAGATGTAAAAGTTCTCCGTGATTTCCCTAAATCACCCCAGGCAAATATCTACGTAACAACGGGCGCAGGAATGGAATTAAAACACTTCGTTGGTGGAATGGTAGGTGCAGTTAGACGGTCGGGGCATTCCGTTTCGGAAATCATTACGGAATTCGGTATACCGAGATCCGCAGCGTCAAGAGCTCGCCGAAAGCATCACATTCCTGGCATTGACTCTCACGATGGACAACGCACAGCCCAAAGGCCTGCACTTACGTAACGAGAGTGTAGTATCCCACTCTTTAAATCCATTATCGAGAGGTGTTTTCTGCCACAAAATCCTACTCCGTTAACACTTTCATTGCTATACACGATACAGGCATCATTACTCAGTATTCCTGCCGGGGAATGAAATGAGTTGATGAGCCCATGACACTTGGATTTCTTGCACTTTGCTTTGATACTGGGTTATCCCATACGAAATTGGGCAGTATCCCATGACCTTCGACATCTGAGAGAACTCTTAACCTCTGTTCTATCTTTGCAGATAACAACCTCTTTCTCGTCACGTAACCTACTCCATTTTTGACCATGTCAGTAGCGGTGAGATTTATGATGACTGTCAGGGTCTGGTATGGAATCATCTATCCAATATGGAACGTGATCACAAACATAGAAACAATGATTCTAATTCGAACGGTGGCAGTTTTTGACTGGTGTAAACAACTCAAAATCATGAGTTCACTGTCATCGGAGAAAAATATTGTGACTAATCACGAATTATAAGCCTAAGACGTAAAACACTACTAGCAGAATATTTCAGAGAAGATAAGTTTCCGTTCCGAAGAAATGCAGGAACATTCTACGCAATATTTACCATACTACAAATACTGCAAAGTAGGTTAAACAAGACTAACCTACGTTAATAGCTTTGTATAACTGTCGTTTTGCAGACATTTCCAAGAGTGAAGAAGGGCTGCAGGTCATTTTGCACCTCCCGAATGGGTTTTCTTTCTTTTTTTCCCTAGTTGCTCACTATTTTAGTTACATTATTTTTGCATCCGAGTTTTTTTTATAAAATGTAATATGAGCAGACGATGGAGACACAGTCCACCGAAACCGGTCGTCATTAAATAAAATAAGTTATTTCGCGATATTGGCATTTTTCACCTTTGAAGAATATTAATCTATCAGGTCGGCTCCAAAACTTTCAATGTCAGTTAAAGTCATAAAATATTTTCCTCTACGGATATAGACTCCTTTGTAAGTGAGGGGCTCCAAAAACTAAAATTAAGTGCAAAGTAGAAATAAAATACGACGTTTGGGACTTAAATAGTGGCAACGCTGTTGTGAATACACTATGCAATGGCATCTACTATTGTTGTTGGTAGCAGACGTTGTTGACATACCTACCTTACCTCCGAACAAATGGACTCGCCCGTCCCAAGTCACACGTCACCGGCGTGAGCACAAACAAGGGAAACACTTGGGAGCGAGCAATCTAACGTAACGGTGTCACTATGTTTTCGAAATAGGAACAGATCCTACGAGCGAAAACTGAAACGCCAAACCAACGAATGGCGTCATTATGGGTCGCCGCGAAAGTCGAAAGTATGGTTAAAGTTATGATGATTTTTGTGTACATCTATGATGGTATTACCGTAATGCATTACGTTCCTTTGTGGTAGACCGTCAACGCACAGTATTACTGTTCGTTTTTGGTGACCAGCTTTACGAAAGAAGCGGCAACCCACACATCATTTTGCACGACAATGCGCGGACGCACAAGGGCAAGCAGGTGGCTGTTCTGTTCGGTCGATGGGACTGGGAAGTACTGTACCATACACCATACTCCCCGGACGTAAGTACTTGTAACTTTGATTTGATTCCGAAAATGAAGGAACCACTTAGTGGTATACGCTTTACATATACGACTGACGACCGACAGGGCCACCAAGATGACTCAAAAACTTGCCATGCTAAACACCACAACTTACAGAGTACCTACACAAACACTACGTACATACCACATAGCCTCTTCGAGTCAGTAATCTGCTTCGCGGCCAGCTCACGGGCTCAGCGTCTGGCAGTACAGACCAACATTGCCACTGTTAGGAAAGGCCAAGGAAGTGTCCTATTAAGGCTAACTGGAGCGTTCAGCACTACCTCAGACGAAGCACTCTGCATGGTACTGGGGATACCACCATAGGACCACCATACGACCACCATACGACCACCATACGACTAAGAGCTGCTATGTACTGGCTGAAGGCGGGGAAGTACGACAACGTCCACGAACTTGTTGGACAAGAGATGACAGAACGGAGCCAACTACTTAAATGGAGAATGGACACTTGGCAAAGGGAACGGGAAAACTGCGAGAAAGGACGACGTGTCCTTGGCTTTTCCCCGAATATAAGGGAACGTCTTTGAATGGGTCATACCCAGCCGGGTTATGATCCACTTCCTAACGGGACACGGCCCTTACCCCACACAACTCACACGTGTGGGTCTCAGTGACAGTCAAAGCTGTACGTGTGGAGAAATTGGGACCCCAGAACACACTGTCATACACTGTCAGCTCTACAAAGTCTTACTACGAAAAAAAGACGAGTACACACAGAACGTAAGACGTAATGCAACACGAAACGCCCACAACAGAAGACAAAACACTTATGATGAATCTGACATTGAAAGCGCAAACAGTTCAAATTACACCACAGATGACATCCGCGACACAGTGAACGATATAAACACATGCGAATTGTAACCTACAGATGTAGCCCATCATAGGAGTCTCCAAATGAGAAAACTCCAGGATGGCAGGGCTCGAAGTAAATTCCAAGGCCTCCCACCCTTATTCTTCAGACTGTCATTCAAACCAATCTTTCCTATCTTCTATAATTCTCTTCTTAAAATAGTTTTTTTTTTAAGCTGCCTTTCCATTTTCCTTATGATACATTTTTACGCTTTTCTATGTATTTTTATCTAATTACTGTAAATGTATAAAGAAAATAATGTATAATAGTCGCATAAATGAATCACATAGTTTTTGGATTCACGACCAGTTATACACCCAAAGGCAGCTGGTCGACAACAAGGGTAAATAAATATACGCTTTAGAACTGCGCCAGAGATTCGACAGGCACTAGACCGCTCCATTCGCAACATCAACAGAACAGGCTCTGCTAAGGGTATACTACGTCTTGCACATCGCTGGGAAAGGGGTCTACACAACGCTGGTGACTACTTTGAAGGACAGTAATAGGTGCAAACATGTAATGCTTTTGCATCGGTTGTGAATAAATAGTTGCCACTATTTAAGTTCCATCTTTTCGTAGAAGGAAAATAAAACTCTCTCTGAGAGAAGGGAATATCATAACGTTCTACTAAAGTGATAAATATAAACACTATAATATTCACAATGATCGAGCAAAGCGTGACCTTCAAATGCCGATTGCTTTCTGATAATCAGGGATGAGAGGAGCGGCAAGAAAGTTACCAAACATCTAAAGGTACCTGTGATGCTTTTGGGTTTGGTTAGAGTGGTCCCAGAGGTAGGCCAAGTACGGAATGGCAGACTTATGAGATATGCAGTGTTACTCAGGAAACAGGTAGTGGCGTTGTGTCTCCTCGTCGGTACGGATCTGAAGTCCGGGGTCAGAAACCAAGTTTTTGGGACTGCAGACGTCGTTGAGGATACGCGCATTGTTTTTGATGGCACTATGACAAAGGGAAACATGGTCAATGCTTATAAATGTATGGTACGTTACTTTGGAGGCAAAAGAAATAAATGTAGGGCCGTGATAAACACAGTGAAAAACGCACACACTACAAGGGCGAACCTATATTTAGGGATGCGCAGAACTAACTCTGTAGACAATGAAAAAATACAAGTTTCCTGGTACAGACAACATTCGAGCTGAATTTTTGAAATCTGAAGGAGCAAAATTGAACCGAGAGTTATACTTTCTCGTACGCAAAATGTACTAGCAGGGTCGACTTCCAACAGGCTTTGAGAAAAACCATATGAGCTCCATCCTCAAGAAGGCAAATGTGAGAAAATGTGAAAGTTATAGGACTCTCAGCCTAGTGGTTCATGCTTTTGAATTATTAACCATAATTAGACTAAAGCGCATAGTGCAAAAAGTGGAAGCCAATTTGGATTCCAGAAAGACAGAGGAAGGAGGGAAGCAATATTTGCCCTAAACTCGTTCTAGAGAAACGACTAGAGAATAACCTGACGCCGGCCGCGGTGGCCGCGGGGACTGAGGCGCTTCAGTCACGGTCTGCACGGCCACTACGGTCTGGGGTTCGAATCCCCCCTCGGGCATGGATATTTGTGCCGTCCTTAGTCTTAGCTAGTTCATAAGTAGTTTGTAAGTTTAGGGGCTGATGACACCGTAGTTAAGTCCTATAGACTATACAATCATTTGAACAAGTTTTGAATAACCTGACAACGTACATGGCTTTTCTAGATGTGGAGAAAGCCTTTGATGATGTTATATGGGACAAAATGTCTCATACATTCAAAAAAGTTGAAATACACTAAATAGATAAAATATTAATATGGAATCTCTACAAAAACGAGACAGCAGTTATCTATAGAGGGACAAACGATGAAGAGGTGGGCGTGGGGGGGGGGAGGGAGGGACTGATGAACTTTGCAATTTTGTCCCCCTAAAACACAAAACCAACAACAACCATGTAGAGATGGATATACGAAAAGGTCTTCCACAAAGATATGCAATATCTCCAATTATATTTAATCTATACGCAGAAGAGGGAGCTTAAAATGTCAACGAATATTCAGACATAAGTACTCCAGTTCATTTCCATAAATGAGATTTGTTACGATATGCCAATATGTTGTCGCAGTTGAGAATAAAGAAGATTTCGTAACTCTTGAACCTATAATGTTATGGGAGAAGAAGATAATTAGAAAATAAAGCTCGAACAAAAATTATGGCATGTGACAATATCCAAGTTGGGAAATGTACCAGTTGAATAATCTGATAAATTTACTTATCTAGGGAATCGTATGACCAGGGAGAGAAGGAGTAAGGCAGAAGTAAGAAATAGAATTGCTCAAACTAAAGCATATTTTTACAAAAATAAAAAGCACTTCTAAGAGTGTGAGTGTCGAAGTCAGAAAAAGGTTTCAGAAGTCTTATTTCTGGTGTATATATAGGAAATGTGTTTTTGATTCATGGTCAAAATAAAATGGATTGACAAAGTTACGAATAAAACGGTATTGGAAAAAACTAAAGAAAAGAAGCTCGTGGAGACTGTATGTTGAAATAAGATTACAACTCTGAGGCCATCTGATGAGACATGAAGGGCTCCTGCAAACAATTATAGACGGATATATCCGCGGGTTGGAGGGGTAGTGAGGTGGACTATGCCTGGGGTATTTGGAGCTAATCATGAAAGATGTTGGATGCAAGACATTTGAAGAGCAGAAGAGAAAGGCGGGAAGACGTCGAGAATGGACACTTGATCCATCATGACTACTGAAGACGCATTGACCACTCCGCCACCGAGGACACAGTAACCAACTTGACTGCAGAGGACTGTTCCCTGCACTTCTCCCGCCACACACAAATCTCCATTCGCCACGCTGTCTCCTTCCTATAACCACAGTATGTATGTTTAATATGTGACATGCAAACCACTTTGAGAAGAGGTGAAGCACAACAGCATGCAATCTCATGTAAATTAGTTTAATCTGATTTTGAAGGTAATTATTAAAATTATTATTTTAATAATCGCCTCCATTTTATGGTATCTCATTACACCATTAGATTAGTCTTTAAGGCTAGCGCGCCTTTAATGCTACGCGCAAGTTATAGGTCCTGCGTGATTAGAATTCTTTCTGAATTTTTATTACCAGATATATTTAACTTTCCTAATTTAAAAGGTTATAACGCGGAAAATACTTACCGCTGGAGTACATAAACAGCTAGCATTAAAGTCATGAGTATGGGAAGCTAAACGTCCGTGCGTCACAGCGCCATAATCCAGTTATGGCCACCCGGTGCCGTGGTCACTCATCGTGATTCATGGGCTTACACACCACACCAGTCTTAATGCACTTGTTCACATGTCAACATGGTTGTGGGAAAAAGGAGCAGGGCTATTAGTGGTGGAACTGTAAAACATCAGAAATGCTTCCGGTGCACATCTGGAATATAACCGGTTGATTGCGGAAGGATCATATTTCTCCACTCGCTGTGCGAAGCATGACGGAGACGTAGGAGTCAACTGAAGAACTGGTCGTCACTGGTGAACAACCGGTTGAATAACAGACGGTTGATGAAAGCGCTGTTGCCTGGCAGACATCGCTGGGCGCAATTCCGATCGTTATGCACTGTGCGTGCAGTTTAACGACGGTTGAACATCCCATAACCCTCTGTACTGGAAGTGCTTCAAAACATTCTCCAGTGGTATCCATATCGTACAGTAGCTTTCACCACATGACGCACAACGACGTGTTCGCTCTCAACTTTTCTCAAGGATTGAACATGAAGAGAACCGACCCTGGACAATCCAAAGAACAGATGATTATTTTCTGGCAGGTGAGGTGAACACACAGCAGCTGAGTGCGGGAATCTTCCCCAGTCACTGTGCAGGAAGTACCACTGTATTTTGAAGAGTGGCGCCGTATGGTGTAGCTTCGTAGCTACTACGTTCATTCTTTTAACAGGTTGGAACTCAAAGACCTAAGACATGCAGTGTGACTAACAAACGTTATTGAGATACCCTTCGTCAATATGTCATACCCGCCTTATAGGAGTGAGAGATGCATTGAATGCAACAATTTTCATTACAAGATTGGGCCCTATCCCACATCACTCTTGAAATTCAACATCTCTGAAAGACATTCAGAAACGATCGAATATTTTGCCGGCACGATCAGTTGACCTCACTTACTGTGATTTCTGGTTGTAGGGCTACCTGAACCACAAGATGTACCAGGCAACATTCACACATGCGATCTGAAGCTCACCGTATCAAGAAAGAAGAGAGGTAGCCAGTATCCACCCTACTCATTAAGGACGTATTTGGTAGGCAGTGACTGGCCTCTGTTGTCACGCGGCGTATCAACGAATAGCGAATGAATACGCTCACGCAATGACACACAGTGGCTTCAGACGCAAGCGTCTTCGTAAAAACAGTTGAAACACGACGTAGCATATGACATGTTGTTTTAGAGCTTGGGTGATACCATACATTTCTGTTTCCCACCAAACCAAATATGAAATGGAATTGAGGTATTCGAAACAGGTAGTCAAGTGTTTTGAAGCTATCACCTGTTGCCAAATAACGCAGTGTTAACTTCCAATTTTGTTCTTGGCGAGATTGCCATCCTCATGACGGTATTCTGTTTCCTTACTTTATCCACTACCACTTCCAGTAATGTATCAAAATATTCTGATGTCATCCTAGGCATATTTCTGCAGGCAGAAGGATTTGCCCACGAAAATTATCTCAAAAGATTTATCATATTTATCCATCCTCGCAATCCACCTTCTTATCCGTTTTCTTTTATTTCTTTCCAACTTTTCCGTTTTGCTTTTGGTAGAGTAATATTGTTCTGTTAAGACTGTTGCAGGAAACACAGCTCCATATTTCTTACTTCCTTCGACATTTTGACTCGACTGGTGGCTACTTTATTCGCTCCTGTATATCACACGGGGTAACCAACATTTGAAAGAGATCAAAAACGACAGCAACCAGCGTATAAACGAGTCCACCCTTCAACTTTAAACTCGCGCGTTTCGGAGCTGCGACTTTATTCGCTGTCCTTGTTGAGACGGAGTGATTTTAGCAGCTGCATCCAAATACGCCAGCGACTAGCGACCAAATACGCTTCGTGTAATATACCCTTTACGGACAATGATGGGCAGCACACAGATCTCCTTCTACAGCAGTATTGGTAACACATGTGTTTCAATCGAACTGATTCTGAATTATTTCTCTCCCCCTCTCCTTGACGCAAATGTTACAAAATTTGGTACTTGTTTGGTAATTAGATTCGGGTTTATAACGTGATAAATACGGAAAGTTTAATTAAAACCATTCGGCGTAGTAATTGAAATTTAACGTGTATTACAAACGAACTTCTGCTGCAGTTATCGACAGTATTCACTCATATTTTCGTGGAAGGGAATAGGAGCTGCGCACGCATCGTGTCCTTGTGGCCATCACTCATTCCTGCAGTGCCCGCGGCAGTTCGTACACCCACCCCCTAGTCTTGACGCTGTATTATGAAGTTGCTAGCTAATTCTCTGAAGCAGAACTTCTTCCTCGAGACCGCCGCTGGGAACGTCAGCAGTTTCTGAGCTTCTCTCATGGCTATCAAATGTTCAAATGTTTGTTAAGCTTAAGGGACTTAACTACGGGGTCATCAGTCCCTAAACTTACAAACTACTTATTTACTACCTTATACTAAAGACGGCACAAATATTCTTGCCCGAGGGGGGATTCAAACCCCCGACCCTAGTGGCCGTGCAGACCGTGACTGGAGCGCCTCAGTTCTCTCCCACCACCGCGGCCGGCTCATGGCTATCTGCTTCGTGTAAACACTGTAGCAGTTATTCTTCCTATCACCATTGGTCTTAGTTCCAAGAATGGACTGCGTCCTTTGGCCTATCAAGGATTTTTCTAGCGCACCTAAAGGAGCAATGTGGTAGCAGTTCTCACTTTCTCCCTAGAAGGCACGATTGCCCATCACACATTTAGCTTTCCTATTGTCTGGACAGCACCAACCGTTTGTTCCCTTGCAGCAGTTTCACGCGGTCCAGTCCAATTTTGCACAACAAATTTTGCACACACACACACACACACACACACACACACACACATATATATATATATATATATATATATATATATATATATATATATATATATATATATAGGATGTGTCACTAAGTGTGTTTGCCTCTGTAACTTATAAAATAATAGGTGACCGGAAATTTTAATGTGGTAGGTCAACACAAGAAATGTTACAGTTTCTGCGGAGCTATGAACATAGTTTATTGTATCATTTTCCAGAGAGTTACACCACAAAGATATAATTTTCGAAATGGAACAATAGTTTTTTTCTATCGTGTATTGGATTCGTTTAAACCAGCTGCATCCAAATAAATTAAAACTACATTCATATCACTGTTAGTTTGGGAGCTACAACCCTTCAAAGTTTTGGGGGCGGAGGCTGCGATAGCGTAGCTGACTGGCCGAGTGGCTATCGCCTGGAGCACGGTCCACTGTCTCATGACCACCGGCCAGTCAGCTACGCGGTCGGGGTTGTAGCTCCAAAACTAACAGTGATATGAATGTAGTTTAAATTTATTTGGACGCAGCTGGTTTCAACGAATCCAATGCATGATAGAAAAAACTATTGTTCCAATAAAAATTTATATCTTTGTGCTGTAACTCTGTGGAAAATGATACAATAAACAATATTCATAGCTCCGCAGAAAGTGTAACATTTCTTGTGTTGACCTACCGCATCAAAATTTCCGGTCACCTATTATTTTATAAGTTACAGAGGCAAACACACTTAGTGAAACACCCTATATATATATATATATATATATATATATATATATATATATATATATATATATATATATATATCACGTTAATCGACTTCAGTTAAATAGTTACCTGAAGTCTGTCAATAAAATTCTTCAAGATTTCGGCCTCCCTGTCAATCTGTAAAATTCCGACGTTTCGGCCAATGTTGCAAGATGCCTTTCTCAGGGTGTTTGGCTGAATCAAGACGTCAGCCTAACACCTTGAGAAAGGCCACTTACAACAGTGGCCAAAACGTCGGAATTTAACATATTGACAAGGCAGCCAAAAATACCAAGAATTTTGTCAGTGAAAAGGTCTGTGGAAGCCTTCGTTTACGTGAATTTAGTTTATTTCATAGTTTTGTTATTTCATTCTGGGCTAGTGCTGCTATCCAAAGTGCAACTGAGATACAACATTAATCCAAAATGACTAAGAGATGTTTCAGTGCCGATGAAATACGAAAACATCTCGTTGAGGACCGTCCATCATTTGAAATAAGTTTGAAGACACGTTAACTCTACATATGAAACTTTGATAATATTGTATTATCATGCTACGAAGGGAGTATCTATGCTTCCGATTGTATACGTCATAATAAAAAAAAATTCCATGGCTAAAACTCCTATGAAGTAATAAATCTTCAGCCTGTAAATTGTTTTCTCTCCCCGTGCCTAAAGGTTCCCAATCACCATTTGGTATAGTGTTGTGGTACAATGATATGTGAGTAAATAGTAACGCAAAGTGTATATTACAGGGTAAATAATTTAGGTCAAACGGATATCAACTGCATTTTTTAAACAGGTACCCCCATTTTTTATTACGTGTTCGTGTACGTAAATAAATATGAATGTTTTATTTGGAACACTTGTCGCTTCGTGATTGATGGCGCTGTAATATTCACAAACATATTGCTTACAATTTTAGACGAACAGTGGGTAACAGATAGGTTCTTCTAAATTAAAACACAGAACGTAGCTACGATTCAACCTTATTTCGGTGGTTCCAATGTGATACATGTACTTTTGTGAAATTATCATACATTATGAGAACGCACACTGTAACTGCGTGATTGCCTGTAATTACGTCACGACTTCAACAAATGCTCAAATTGATGTCCTTCAACTTAAAGGCATTTGGAAATACGCGTAAGAAATTCCTCTCAACAGCGAGTAGTTCGACACTTCAGTAATGTTCTCACATGCATTGACAATGCGCTGACGAATGTTTTCAGGCGTTGTCGGTGAATAACGATAACAAATATTCTTGAATTTTCCCTACAGAATGAAATCCGGGGATGTAAGATCCGGTGAAAGTGCGGGCCATGGTATGGTACGATCAATCCACCTGTCGTTAAATATTTCATTTACGATCGCGTCAACTGCACAAGAGCCATGTGCCAGACACCCATCATGCTGAAAGTACATCACCATTCTGTCATGCATTTTGTAGTAAAATCGGTAGAATATTACGTAAGAAATCATCATACATTGCAACATTTAGATTACTATCGATAAAACAATTATCCTTTCTCCCATAATGCCGCACCATACATTAACCTGTCAAGGTCGCTGATGTTCCACTTGTCGCAGCCATCGTGGCTTTTCCGTTGACCAGTAGTGAATATTATGCCAGTTTACGTTACCTCTATTTGTGAATGACGCTTCGTCACTAAACAGTACGCGTGGAAAAATCTTTTATCGTCCCGTAATTCATTTTTTGCCCAGTGACAAAACTGAACACGACGCTGAAAGTCTTCGCTATGCAAATCCTGGTGCATAGAAATATGGAACGGGTGAAATTTATGTTGATGTAGAATTCTCAACACAGACGTTCTTGAGATTCCTGATTCTCACTCAATTTGTCTGATACTGATGTGCGGATTAGCCGCAACTGTAGCTAAAACGCTTACTTGTGTATCATCATTTGTTGCAGGTCGTGGTTGACGTTTCACTTGTGGCTGAACTCTTTTTGTCTCTTTACATAACGTAAGTATCCGTCGAAAGGTCCGAACACTTTGATGATGTCTTCCAGGATAACGATCTACGTACATAGCACAGATATACATAAATACCATATCGACCTTTTCTGCGATTGCTGCATTTTAACACGAGAAATGTATAAAGAAGCAAATACCGTCCGCACTGGCGAAATGTTACGTGATAACACGTACTTACACGTTTGTGTCTATTACAGTGCCATCTATCACAAAGCGAAAAAAGTGTTCCAAATAAAACAGTCATATTTATTTACGTACTAGACGAATATGTAATAGAAAATGGGGGCACCTATTACAAAAAAAAAAAAAAAAAAAAAAAAAATGCAGTCGATATCCGTTTGACCTATGGCAGAGCCATCTAGCGGGCCAACCATAGCACCATCTCTTTTCCCCCTTCAAGCTAGAAAAGTTTTGTTCTTTGTAATTTTTTCGTTTGATGCTTATTTTGTGAGACTTTTTGGGCCGGTCACTATCAGTGGATTATCCTGTATATTAAAGGAGACTGCCGACCTTTAAAAATATTGACGGTCGCTCAATATTTTGCGCAGTATATTGTATTATGTTAGGGCGGTATTGTGCAATAAACTATGGCTTCATCTGCAACAATCTGCCGCTTTTGATAGATTCCGTATTTATAAATGCCCAGTACGAAAGTCTGAAATGAAATGATATTAAAGATATTCCCAAACGGTTTTTTCAAGGTAAAGTATGGAGACTAAACTATCAGAAGGTGCGACGTCAATATATAAAAATCCCCTATTCGTTTAATTTGTGAACAGTTGTGCATACACGGCAGTTCCCGCCAATATTTCGTGCAAGTTCCTATATTTTTTTAATGTGCCCATGTGTAGAACGCATTCCGAGTATAATGTCCTTCCAATTTTTGACTGTTGTTCGTGAAGAATAAACTTCTGTTGTAAGTAATAAAGTGTTTCGACGTGCCACTAGTGTATACGATGCTTGTAACCAGAGAAATTCATGTGACGCATAGACAATAATGATTGCAAATGGACAATCATAATTATTTTGGTTTTTGTAAATAATTACTATATAATAAGACGTATGAAAAAGAATCGGGCTTGTCTTGTCTTGTGCTTGTCCTTTTCTTGTCGTGTGCTTGCGATAGTAAAAGCGCTCTTAGATTGTTTCTTTAATGTACGATAATGGAACCAACAATGTTAAAAAGGTGTGTAATCTGATTTTAAAAGCGATACAAAATATAACGATATATTTTACACTTGCATTTACATAATTTGGACTTAAATCACCGCCGGCCGCGGTGGCCGAGGGGACTAAGGCGCTCCAGTCACGGTCTGCACGGCCACTACGGTCGGGGTTTCGAATCCCCCCTCGGGCATGGATATTTGTGCCGTCCTAGTTCGTAAGTAGTTCATAAGTAGTTTGTAAGTTTAGGGACTGATGACCCCGTAGTTAAGTCCCATAGACTATACAAACCTTTGAACCTTTGAACTTAAATCACCCAATTAGCACCTTTAAAAGAGTACGTGAGATGTTAAAATGTTACCAGCGGATGCTGCCAATGGTTAACGATCGAGATTGCCAAACTACGCAAAGATTACGCGGCAGAATTAAATGTAATAATTATTAGAAATCAGGGCATGGAGGTATAAGATAGAAAAAGACTTTAATGTTTCAGCCTTCCTGGACTTCAGTGACAATCTAAAGGTTCGTAAGTGATAAACTAAAATTGTGACTGAAACATGTGGCTAAGTAAGGACAGTGTTTTCCATGTAAAAGATTTTCTAAAAATAAAAGGGGAAGTGGTATTTAATAATTTTTCATTCAGGAATAAGATATCAGTGATATTGGAACTATTTAAGAATATTTTTCGTAAAAATCAGTTAACTTATCAAGGACTTGTTACTACATTCAATGATGCTGTATAGATATTCAAGACGTGAATAAGGCTAGAATTTTTCTATAATCATGTTTCAGTATTTTCGGAATCGGAATAAATGGCAGGGTGATAGGTTTCATGTAACTTTGTTAAATACTAACTTAAAAATAAAACTAAAAATCATTTGATCACGAATTATAAGGAGCTTTGTTGTAATGATACTCATACCAACTGCGGGCTTTTAACTAAAATTTTACTTGACTGTGCTAGCTTTTGAACTTGAAACATAGCAACAAATATTTTTACAGAAACTAGTAAGAAATCAAATTCCTTCCATTCAGTACAGATTGTTTTATAAAGTGTTTTTACAATAAAAGTAAAATAAAGAAACCCTTTAAATATCCATAGCAAACGAGTATAACAGAAGCTTATAAAAATTACGAGTATCATTACACAAGCCAGTTTTGCACCACTGCCGCCTCTTTCACTTCTTTTTCTTCTTGCAGCACGTAGCAATCACAATCGCGAGATCAACGCCCTGAAGCGCCAATACGTTCGCTACGGAGGCAGAACTTAACTGACACGACCCGGGCATCAATATTGCGCAATAAATATTGTGTCGTTCTTCGCCTCGACTTTAGCACAATATATTGACACAATATTATTGCTCAATAAATATTGAACGTATAAGGGCCCCTGTAAAGGCGACCAGGCCCTCGAGAGATAGCACGGCGCCCCTTTGAAGAGATAGCAGCTTTACGCTACCTCCCTCGCAACTAGAGCTCCTAAATACCCAGGCTGAATCGTCCGCCCTGTTTTCCCCAACATGGTTGGAATCGCTCTGCACCAACAGCGTAGAGGCGCATGCCCTGCCATCTTTCACAAAAACTAATTGGTAGAAATATTTAATTTTCCCGCTACTTAAATCTTTATATGTCAGCGTTGTGAGGAAATGCTCGTCATTTCGTTAATAGTCATAGTTAATAAGATAGTAGCTTAGAAATAAGAGACAGCGCTACGTTACGAAAACAGTAAAAATAGAGGCTGCTATTGTATTCCGTATGGTGCATGTTGCACCATATGTTGCTGCGGATGAAACTTTCCTAGTGGATTGAATTTTATTTTCGACTAAGGAGAAGATCTTTACCTTTCACTCATACCGCTAAACTTTGTTTTATTTAGCACACTCATTTCCGATGGCGATAAGCCCAGTATGAAGCATTGCGTATCTCATACACGGTTATAGGTATCAAAATGATATTTTAACAAATGATAACATGCAAAGAGGTAGTACTTTGCCACTTGGTTACTTCGCAAAACTTTATTAATTGTCACTTTATTCAAGGAAATACATAGTTGTAGACTGAGAAAGAGTATAGTTAGTGATTTTTTATTCGATTTGTCGATATTCGTCACTCACAAATGTTTATTTCTTTGCTTCTTGTCCAATGTGTTTCAGAACCACTACTCCGTTTCCAAATCCTAATAGGAGTTACATTTCCTTCCGTTTAAAGTCTATCAGTAACAGAACGGAAGGTACTAGATCTAATGAAGATTTTATGTGAAAATACTTGAAAATGACTGATAGCAAGGACCTCTTCACTAGCTAACGAACTGCCTTGTTCTCATTTCCTCACATAATAAAGCACTCTGTATTGAGATATTTAGATAACCTATTCATATAACTGAAAAATTGAAATTGCATGTCACATAGAGACACAGGACTTTTGTGGTGTGCAACTATCAAATTTAATGGGTTAAAAGAAATCAGTACCAGCATCTTTAAGTATGGATGTTATTCAGTAACAACATGTGCCTAATTATTAGGAGCTCTAATACGGAAGACGTGTTACTACTAGACGGTCGAGCGGATCCCATGCTTCGTATTTAACTAACATTATCTCACGTTATACATTTCTCACAGAGTTCTATTCGGAGAGAATGAAAATTTGATGTATTTTGAACATTTCATTCACTTAGTGTGTTCCCCTAAGTTCAACAGAAAAAAAGTTCCTCACATGTCAAATATTCCGTAACGTCGTCAGAAAGTGCATGTTCGTAAACTATCAGTATACGCTGTCTATAAATTATTGGCATAAATAAAACTAAAATGACACTATAGTGTAGTTCTTAACGAAGAAATAGATGAAAATTCCACGTTTATACAGCGAGTAGTTTTCGAGTGTGAGCGAGTTGAATGAAACGCGAAGTTACGTGTGAGCTCGTCCGGAACGTAGCAACTGCTACAGCTTGGGTAAAAAATGGCGGTCAGTTCAGCCCGGGTTTATAGGAGCCTTAGCCTCAGCCTGGGGAAAAATGGCGGATACTTCAGCTCGGATTTATAGGAGCCTTACTCGCAACTCACTGTCGCTGACGTCACGCCTTCGACGCTCAGAGCTGGACCGCAGGACACACGCTGCGGTTCTCTGACAACAGACCTGCCGCTCGCTGTAGTGGCGCTTTAGTTCCACCCGACGCCTGAGTCAGTGAAGTCACCGCTGGCAGGTGAGAACTGCCGTCGACGTAGAGTCGGCGCAGGACACGCGGACGATGCGCGGAAACGAGTTTTCGTACGAAGCGCCAGGCGAGTTCATCTCTGCGTTCGGAACGGGAGGCCGCGTCAGTCCACTTCCGCCTGCCGGCCAGTGCACATCGAGCGAGCGCAGCGTATAAACGACGTGGCATCACAGTCTACAAGTGCCATAGGGGCAGCAAGAGCTGTGCATAGCCAGAAACCAGAGATTGTTTTCAGTGGGTAAAAGCAGGACAGATGACGCGGTGGTCAGACGCCGCATTTCCAAGAAATTCGTCAGCACACATTGTTGTGCGGCAGTGGCGGCGCTAGGCGTCGGCGACGTCGGCCACCGCCGACGGCCTCGCGCCCTTGGGGTCCTCGCAACACATTGTTAAAATTTTAGTTTTTTCTTCTTTTCTTTATATATATATATATATATATATATATATATATATATATATATATATATATATATATATTTGATGAAACTTCCTGGCAGTTTAAAATTGTGTGCCGGAACCGGGACTCGAACCTGGGACCTTTGCCTTTCGCGGGCAAGCGCACTACCGACTGTGCTATCCCGACACGACTCACGATGCCGCCCCACAACTTTACTTCCGCCAGTAGCTCGTCTCCTACTTTCCAAACTTCACAGAAGCTCTCCTGCAAACACGCAAGACTAGCACTCCTGGAAGAAAGAATATGGTGGAGACATGGCTTAGCCACAGCCTAAGGGATGTTTTCAGAAAGTAAAGTTGTGGGGCGGCATCGTGAGTCGTGTCGGGATAGCACAGTCGGTAGTGCGCTTGCCCGCGAAAGGCAAAGGCCCCAGGTTCGAGTCCCGGTTCCGGCACACAATTTTAATCTGCCAGGAAGTATCATATCAGCGCACACTCCGCTGCAGAGTGAAGTTTCATTCTGGAAACATCCCTTAGGCTGTGGCTAAGCCATGTCTCCACCATATCCTTTCTTCCAGGAGTGCTAGTCCTGCGTGTTTGCAGGAGAGCTTCTGTGAAGTTTGGAAAGTAGGACACGAGGTACTGGCGGAAGTAAAGTTGTGGGGCGGCATCGTGAGTCGTGTCGGGATATCAGAGCCGGTATTGCGCTTGCCCGCGAAAGGCAAAGGTCCCAGGTTCGAGTCCCGGTTCCGGGACACAATTTTAATCTTCCAGGAAGTTTCATATCAGCGCACACTCCGCTGCAGAGTCAAGTTTCATTCTGGATTTATATTTGATGTTTAACGGCGTTTTCCAACTGAAAGGTTATATAGCGACGACCTACATCTAATTTACACTAGCTTAACCAATGGACGAACACAAAATTCATACCCAAGGGTGGGATTCGACTCCCGACGAAATGGATCTCGCTCACCGTGGAAGGAGGGTTTAACGTCCTGTCGACAGCTTGGTCATTAGAGACGGAGCTTACGCTCGGAGTTTTGGGCAAAGACGAGGAAGGAAATCGGCTGTGCCGTTTGAAAGGAAGCATCCCGTTATTTGCCTGAAGTGAATTAGGGAAATCTTGGAAAACATAAATCTGGATGGTCGGAGGTGAATTTGAACCACCATCCTCCCGAATGCGAGTCCAGTGCGCCACCCCTCGCGGTTCGCTCACCGTGGTATGACGCCTTAGTACGCTCGGCCATTCACGGCCGGCAGCTATTTAGTTATCCGTATTTATTTCCGTATGAGTGCAGCAGTGATGCAATATTTAGTTAAATACTTGTAAAACAATTTCTTCAGTACATTTTAGAAAACGATTTGGAAGATGTATATCCAAATGTTTATATAACAGTCAGAATCATGCTCAGTTCCAGTCGGTACAGCTTCGGCCGAGAGAAGCTTCACAAAGTTAAAATTGATGAAGACTAACTTGAAAAGCACAGTGAACCAAGAAATCTGCGTTGTCAGTACTATCAACTCAAGCCGAAATAGCGGCTAGTATTAAAATGTGATCTTGTCAGACGAAAAGCTGATAAGTTTCTCTAATTTTTGTTTGTTTATTGTAATATTTGTCAATTCAATAATACTCGTATATTATACTAATAGAATTTTAGTATAATGATTGTGTTGTTGTTATGGTCTTCAGTCCGGAGACTGGTTTGATGCAACTCTCCACCCTACTCTATCCTGAGCAAGCCTTTTCATCAACAACGACAACCCACATCCACTTGAATCTACTTACTATACGCGTCTCTTGGTCTCCCTCTGCGATTTTTACCCCACACAAGTCCTTCCAATGCTAAATTTACGATTCGTCGATGTCAAAGAATGTGTCCTACCAAGTGATCCCTTCGTTTAGTCAGGGTGTGCCAAAAATTCATTTTCTCACCAATTCTGTTAAGTACCTCTTCATTAGTTATGCGATCTACCCACCTAATCTTCAGCATTCTTCTGTAGCACCACATTTCAAAAGCCTCTATCCTCTTCCTGTCCGCAGTGCTTATTGTCCATGTTTCACTCTCGTGCAAGGCAACACTCCACACAAATGCCTTCAGAAAAGACTTCCTTACATTTAAATTAATAATTAACTCACGTAATACTTACCAGGTAGCGCAAAACAAATTACAGGAAGGTGCTTAGGAACGTTTAGAAGTACACAGTAAATTCACAGTCAGTGAAGTGGATTGACCTATCGTATATGTCGATGAAACATACATTCGCAGTTTGCATACAAGGTATAGTAGTCGCTCAGTGACCTGGTGTATTAATGTGTCTAAAGGAAACATTTACGGTTTCTGGTCTACAACACTGTAGAACATGAGAAAGTGACCATTACTTTTAAATTTAAACATTTTCTATAATGCACCGACAATAAAACTGTTGGTATTTCAAATGCGTTTGGTATTATGCGTGTCGGATTTAGTATTGTTTATCACTGATTGTTTCAATATTATTCAGATGAGTACAATAGATTGTAGACTAATGGAATTTTTTTCTATTTGCAAGCAGAAACACCGTACTTCCTGCATGCACTCCAGTAATACTATCAAATCAGTCCATATCCTGTATCGCATATGTTACGTAACTAACGCTTTAAGTAACATGTATCATCATCATCATCACCATTAGAGACTGATTATGCCTCTCTGCACCGAATCTAATTACTTTCTTCTTGGTCTGTCTCGTCTCCTTTTACCTTCCGCTGCCGACCTCATGAGTCTCTTAGGTAACCTTGCTTCGCCCATGCGTGTAACATGACCCCACCATCTCAGTCTGTTCGCTCTAACTGCTTCATCTTTGGTGTTCATTCCCAGTTTTTCTTTTATTTTCTCATTATGGACACCCTCCTGCCATTGTTTCCATCTATTAGTAACTGCAATAATTCTTTCTACTTCCACATCTGTAACCTCTACCTCATGAATAAGGTAACCTGTATCCACCCAACTTTCACTCTCATACAACAAAGTTGGTCGAAAGATAGAGCGGTGCACTGCTAACTTAGTCTTGGTACTGACTTCTTTCTTGCAGAAGAGAGTAAATCTTAGCTGAGCACTCACTGCATTAGCTTTGCTGCAACTCGATTCCAGTTCTTTCACTATGTTGCCATCCTGGCAAACTGTCTACCTGTACTTTGTTCCTCCTATTTGGCACTCAATCTGTTTAAATCTCTTTCCCACCGACATTAATTTCGTTTTGGAGATGCTGATCTTCATATCATAATCCTTGCACCTCTGATCGAGCTTTGAAATTTTAGTTTGCAATCTTTCAATCGAATCGGCCATTACAACTAAGTCATCCGCATATGCGAGACTGCTTATTTTGTTTTCACCTATTCTAATCCCGCCCTGTCAGTCTACTGTTTGTAACAGACGCTCCATGAATAGTATGAACAACAGAGGTGACAGGTTACAGCCCCTAAAACTACCCTGAACAATGAGCTTAATTTGCCATCTAACTGCTGCCTGACAGTCTTCGTAGAGCCCTTTAATTGCCTGCAAAAGTCTGCCTTTTATACCATAATCATGTAGAAATGACAGTAGCTTCCTCGTAGGGACACGGTCATAAGCATTTTCTAGATCTATGAGACATAGATACAACTCGTTTTCGTATCATTGTGTTTGCTTTCGTATGTTTCAAGATGTTTCACACCTAACAGTGGACAGCATCACAATACAGCCATTTTTCTAAATTTTTCCAGATGACCATCACTTTCGGGTGACCGAAGTATCCGTGTGAATACTTCGCACCTGTAGTGGAATGCCAAAAAAGTTGGTAAAAATGGAAGAAAAGTTGAATGTTCACGCATAGCTTTCTTCACAATCAATCAATGCTAGTGTTTAAAAGCGCAAATAAAAGAGCTTGATCCGCTGAGTGTTGTTAGGTCGAAAACAACTGTGTACATTAATGAGAACCGTAGATATCGCAAAACAAACCGATTACAATATTCAATTCAAGGACAGAAGGATTCCACGTTTGAAGAAAAATAATAAAGGATGGGGAGACTTAAGTTAATTCTGGTACTTGATGACAAATCAGCGAACGAATACCTTTCGTTTAAAGCAATAATAAAGAACATCGGTCAGATAGAACGGCCTGACCAACTGACTTTAGTTTACAGAAAGGACATTCCCAAAATAAATATACAGAGGGAAATTACGTTTGAGTGTAGATAAAGGAAGGTGAGAGTTATGTAAATTCTGATAATTGATAACAAATCTGTAAATGAATACCTTTCGTTTAAAAGAAAAATGTAGGAAATTGGCCGGGTAGTTTGTTCTGAAATGACTGACTTTAGTTGTCGTAGATTCTTTTGGTATATAAGATTGTGCCAAGTCGCACTTTCGGTATTAACCAAAGAAACCATGAACCGGTTCAAAGACGAATAAAGTATTTTCAATACGTCAATAATTTATTGCAAAAAATTGTTTCAATGTGAAAGCTGTTTGCTTTTAGTAGATGAATCATGTTATTGTTAACGAAAAACGTTCCAAACGAAAAGTGTCACTTCAAAGTACGTCAATAATTTTCTTGTTATGAAAAATTTTCAAAATGAACGATGTTTGTTTTAGAACGTTAGCAAGTTCATTGCAAAAAATAAAAAATTAAGGGTATTGTTTTTAGTATGTCAATGATTTTATTGTTAAAAAGGTCAAAGATGAGGGGTGTTCGTTTTTAGTTTGTTAAGAAATACTTTGTTAAAAAAATGTTTGTTTTTATTGTGTCAGTAAACTGAACGTTGAATAATGGATTGAACTGTGTTTAATTTTGTCAAGCGAACGATGTCCCTGGTAGCAGCAAGTAGTAAATTAAGACAGTGTATTTGTTGAACAGGAACCGCTCTTTACTCCAGGCAGCCGAATCTCACATCCCGCAAAAAAGTACAGCCTCTCGTCTACTTACAACAGCAACATCAGCTGTGGCAGTTCTTTACATATACAACCAAACACCCCAAATTAATCAGGTACCTTGTCATATCTGGAAGTGTGCCTGTTGTTTAGGACATCATCCACAATGTAGCAAAAATTTCTGTGTTGAATCACCGCCTAATGTTGTGGAAAAATATGGTCCTACAACTGCTTTGCACAAATGTTAAATCCACTACCACATAAAATATGTTTTGAAAGTTTTTGTGATGTAACATTTCACACCAATCTGTGCATCACAGAAAATGTAAAATCTTTAATTCCAATTATAGAAGATTAAATAAGAGTTTTGTCAGGCATCAACTTATGTACGAGCGTCAAAAAATTTACCAAGTTATGGAAATTATTGTTTTTCATTGAGTGATCATAACAGGTGTAGGAATTTGTTAAGACATTGGATAGACTATGGCTGTGATTACAAATGAAATAAGGTCGCATACAATTTTCTCCACTGTGTTGATATATGTGTAGTGAATGTGTACAAAAAAAAAAAAAAAAAAAACAAAAAAAAAAACGGAGGTGAATTAATTCACAAATAAAGACTTCCAAAGGGAAGTATATTAAGGACTGCTTGTCACAGAATTTGTTCACCATAGTGGTGAAATACGTTCCAAAAATACTAAAGCCAAAATCGCTGGTATATAATTTTATTTCGACGACCTCTTTCGATTGTTTCTGCTATCATCAAATGTTCAAATGTTTGTAGAGCTTATGGGACTTAACTACGGGTTCATCAGTCCCTAAACTTACAAACTACTTATGAACTAGCTAATACTAAGGACGGCACAAATATCCATGCCCGAGGGGGGATTCGAACCCCCGACCGTAGTGGCCGTGCAGACCGTGACTGGCGCGCCTCAGTCAGCTCGGCCACCGCGGCCGGCTCTGCTATCATCATATGGTCCAAATATTGTTTTACATAGGCGTCATCTTTCAATGTAAACAGTTGTTGTATAAGATAATTTGAAGTGCATAGGTACACTATGTCATTGTAATAAAACTTTACATACAATTACAATGACATACTGCATCTATGCACTGTGAATTATTTTATACAACAACTGTTATTATTACAAGATGACGGCTATGCAAAACAATTTTTTGACCAGATGATGATGGTAGAGGCCCAACGAAACAGGTCGTTCAAATAAAATTATATACCAGCTGTCTTGGCTTTATCAGTTTTCGAACGTTCATAATATTGGATCGGCTCTTAGCATAAACAATAGTGGTGTAAGTTGAAAACAGAGGACGGTAACTCTCAGTATATATGAACCAAATGCTGTGGCGGAGCAGCCGAGCGTATTGAGGCGCTATGCTACGATGGGTGAGGCCGTTCCTCGTCGGGGGTTCGAATAACCCTCGGGCATGGATGTTAGTGTTGTCTTTAGTATAACTTATTTCCTAAGTAGTTTGTATGTTCAGGTACTGATGACCCTGCATTTAAGTTCCATAAGCTTTACAAATTTGGGCATTTTATGAACCAAATGTTGACAAACAAATCAGGTTGGAAGGTAGTGCACGTCAGTCGAAACAGGCCACGTCAGGATGATGTGCAGTAGCCATAACATGTGCTGTTCCTATTACAACAGTGTGGATGTTTCGTCGTATTATGTTCATGTTGTCTGCAAAAATCACGAAACTTTCTTTCAGACAATTCACTCTCAATAATAACGTATTTCTGTGTTACTTGTGTAAGTAATTGCCTAAAAAATCTCTTCAAAAAGTTACATCTCAAAGTTAGTGGTCATATAGCTAATTGGTTTTATGGGTGTTGGTTGACATTGGTAATCACAACTTTACGGTAAATATAAAAGGAAGCAAAATTTTGTGCAAGTGCATAAAAATAAATTGTTTTGACTAATTACGTGTTTTCAGTAGAAAATTTTTTTGTCCCTCAAAGAGATAGATTTTCTGCATATGTTTACAGTGTTGTTTGGCGTACACTAACATTTTTAAGGTATAGGGTATAAAATACGGGGACAAAACTTTATGAATAAGAATTATATAATTTCAAAACTGTATATTCACTGCTCGTTATAGTTACACTATAAGCTTATTTCGTCTTAGAACTCATCTTCAGGTGTTAAGCCTACGATACATAAGTTTTCATAACATTTTGTGCTATACAGCATACTTGTTTTATACAGAGGGAAATAAAATGATGCATGTAACTTTCTGTTAAGCTGTACATTTCGGTCTTATTAAGACGTGATTTCTTTTTATGTAATATTAATATCACGTAACTTATAATATTATGTTATCATACGATATGTTTATGAAATGAATTTTGACATTTATTTGACTGCTCTCCCGAGATGATCGTCTTGTGAGTGTGGTGTCGATTCTGTGCATTCGAAGGAAAGCTTTTATTTGAAATTAAACGAAATTATGTTATGTTGGGTTAATTCGTCTTGGATAATTTTGTTGGCATATTTTTATCTCAGACTAACGATAGGATTTTCTCTTTGGCTAATCATTACTGGTAATTTTGTTATTGCACTATTACCTATGATCGGCATGGGATTGTTTATTCGTTATCATGCAATAGAATATGAATAAAAGTATCGAAATAATTTTATGCTTAAAATCCGTTTGATCGCTTAGCAAATTAGTTGTGTTGTTAATTGCGTGTATGCATACTTCCATTTCTTCAAGAATATTCACCTCATATCCCTTCTTTACAGAAGGAAAAATGTCTAGTGCGTTGTCTATGGTGTCTACTGTTTGATTTTCGGACTACAAATATTGATGAAATATGGAAGGGTTCTATCCAGTTTCTCTAGTATGTTCTTTGTAACTTTATAGTGAAATTTCGCCCAGTCTGACCTATATAATATTTATCACTTGAATTACAAGATATTTTATAAATTCCGGAGTTAAGAAATGTTGAAGGTTTTGCGGTATGTGTGACAATTTTGTTTTTAAGGGTGTGTCTGTTCTAAAACGCAAAAGTGGTGTTAATCTTTCTGAAAATTTGCTTCACTTTACTGAATATTTCACCTAGGTGTGGTGTACTAATGTATATTTGTTTCTTTAGCACTGACGTTTCCCTCTGTAATGTAATTTCTGTAGGTGTTGTTGGTGGTTTAGGGCTCATTTTGTTGTTATAGAGCTTTAGAATAATGCTGGGGTCGTATTCATTTTGTTATGCAATGTATTGTGAATTCTTTCTGTTGGCTGCATCATGTAATGGTAACTTTGTAAGTCTATCATTGAATGGAAGAAGGCTAGTTTATATGATCTGCGATGACTAGAATAAGCGTTGATAATTTTGGTCGTTGTTGTTGGTTTCCTATATATTTCGACTAAAATAATCCCAATAGCAAATCTTCGAAATGTCTGAAACTATTGGTTTAAATTTTTGACACATCATGGGTTTTTTTCAAATAAGCGTGTGATTTTATGTGCGTATCTTTTACATGTGTTCTTTATAATTTTAAGAAAGTACAACTCCATTAACAAATTCTTGAAGATACATACACTGAAGAGCCACTAGCATAGACACGTGTAAGACGTTTCAACAAATTACGTACAGTTCGTAGTTAATTTTTTTTTTTTTTTTTTTTTTTTTTTTTTTTTTTTTTTTTTTTACAACGAATCCGTTGCTGCATCGTAATACCGGTCAGCGTACGCGCAACGCAATCCTACTACGTGGTCGTAGACTCTATGAGATCGACGAATATCGTACACGCGTGTGGAGGTAAGTCGAGAAAGAAATTTTGAAGCGGGCGTTATGTCTCTGGAACAACGGGTTCAGTCGAGTTCGACTCGCTCAGTTGCAGTTTAAGGACAAAATAATTTGGACCATCGACGAAACAGACGGCAATATGTGACGATTAGAACGGAACGTTTGGCGTTCAAATACGATCCAGTAGTCAATTACGCACCGTATCCATCAGTTGACTTTGGAACAATGAACAATGTGTGTCATAACCCGTTTCCAATTCATTGACCCATCCATTTTGACCTATATTCCCAATCAATGTACCGATTGCAATAAACATTTAATAAGATCAGAGAGAAGGGTAGAAGATAAGTATGGGAGAATGAAATGAATTTAAAAAGGGGGGATGATATAAATATGGTGTGGGCTAAGAGGGACTGGTATGAAGGAGATGGAAAAAGATAGAGGGAGGAGGAGACGGGGAAATGGAGGAGGAAGGGAAGAAGAGAAGAGATCACGGTATATTTCCCATACCCATTATGTTACGAAATATCAACCAACCGCGAGTTTGTAACGGCACACGACTAGCAGTGAAAAGATTACTGAAGGACGTGATCGAAGCAACCATTCTAAATGCAAAATATAAGGGAGAAGATGTGTTGATACCCTGCATCCCAATGGTACCAACTGACATACCGTTTGAATTTAAAGGACTAAAATTGCCAGTGCGGCTTGCTATCGCTATGACCATAAATAAATCACAGGGTCAATCGCTGAGTGTTTGCGGCTTCAATCTGGAAAACCATGCTTCTCTCATGGACTGTTCTATGCTGCCTGCTCTCGCGTCGGAAAACTAACGGATCTATTTATTTACGCACCACGCATCCAAAAGAAAATATCGTGTACCATACGGCATTAAAATGGAAATACCAGATCACTATTACTACTAAAGTCTTGCAATGTACAAAATAGAAAACTTATATTTGTAAGTAATTGTTGTTTACAATTAATACACAAATCTATAAATAAAGTGATCACTCTGAAATATGTTTTATTTCTGCGAAGGGCTGTCGGGGAAAACCTATTAACATAAAGAAAATCAATGTAGTGTTGTTTTACAGAAAAAAATAGGGCAGAAGAACGTCTGCCGGTGCAGCTAGTCTGTAATGAAAAACTCTTCCTTCCTAATCTTTTGTTTCAAGTAGCCATTTATCCCACGTAAAACCAGTGATGAATGTCGATTTTAATCGAGGAAGTTTGTTCACTTTGCATGTAAATGTGGAAAGAATACTGCCGTGTCGCCGAGACGCGAGTAATTCACAGTTATAAATGGTGAAACTTCCTTAGTGAGCAGAGTCGCTACGCAATTCTCTTCATTAGCAGCAAAGAACCAAAAGTTTTGCAATGTCATTAAACATAATATGTGCTGTAGACCACTAGTAACAGGGGATTGGTGTCACTGCAAAGGTTCGACGGTTCAAATGTTTGTAATCCTAAGGGAATTAACTGCTGCCGTTTCCAGTACTTTGGGTTACAAACTACGAGATCTATTCAGAAAGTAGGACATGTTTTCGCATTAAAAAAACTAAGTAAAGGGAAAACATTTTATTGTATACATCTGAAAGAGTGACTACAATACTATTTACCACATAGGCACGAAACAAATTGAGGCACTTATCATAGCCGTGGAGAAGCTTCTAAAATCCTTCGCCATAAAATTCTGCCGTCTGGGATTTTAGCCAGTGAGAACGCTCGCTTAGATTTCCGCGTCGTCATCAAAGCGCTGCGTTGCAAGCCAGTTCTTCGTCTCGGGAAACAAGTGGAAGGCACTTAGCGCAACATCGGGGTTGTTGAGCGGATTTCCCATTTCAATTAATTAAGGATTTCTTTATTGCGTTTTGCCGTGTGATGTCAGGCATTGTCGTGTAAAAACAAATATTTCGACGTCTTCTTTCCTCGGCGTTTGTTTTGTACTGCTCTTTTAAGGCTGTGCAAAGTCAGACAGTACCGGGCAGAATTTGTGGTTGCTGCAAGTTCTAGAAAATAAGAAACACACCTTGCCTATCCCAAAACACTGTCGCCACTGTTTTCCTTGCTACTAAGGTTTGCAAAAATTATCTTGATTTTTGGGTGGAGCGTGTGTGCTATGGGGACTAATTTAGGCTCACAGTTGACGTGTTTCACCAAATTCTCGTCACTAATTACGATTCGATCCAGTAATGAATTGAACCACGTTTGTGGTACGCCTCCGTAAATGTCAAACTTGCCCCAATTCGTTGTTCGTTACGGTGCTCTGTAAGCATTTTTGGCACCCATCGTCCACAAAATTTGTGGTAGCCTAGCTTTTGAGTGACAACAAGGTCCATGGAAATTTGCGGGAAAAAAGCTAAAGCTCCATTATTGCTAAGAGATGATTTTCACGAATCGTTTTATCAACTTGCCAGATTGTCAGTCACAATGCTCCGGCATACACTTTTCATTATGAACGTTGGTTCGGCACGTTTCAACAGAATGCACCATTTCCGGTCGAAACATTCACTTATCACCTAGTTTCCGTACACTTCACACAGTTCACGACAAAATACTATAGGTTTCAGGTTTTTTGCCAACAAAAACGATATCGCAGAGCACACCTCGAAACAGGCGGGATTTGTCGTGTCCTACATAGGAAAGAGGGAAGAGGTAGCAAGGTCAGTCTGCATATCCCGAGTAGAAAGGAGTGATTGCAGAGAGACAGTACAGGCATCTACTAGAGATGCGGATTTCGGGACTCGAGAGGATACTTGGTTAGAAAACTTTTACGGAATTCCTACGTACCTTGCATTGAATTTATTGCATCCCATACTAACTATGCTAGACTTGCGTTAGTTATTTAAAAAAAGTATAAATCGTTTGCCACAACATAAGCCAGCAATTACGTTTCCTAGCACCATTCCCTAGACAGACGCACTCCCCGCGAGAAACAGACTGTCGTGGAGCACCCCGAGGCCGACGGCAATGGTCACACGCTGGCGCCCGACTCGTCTGACTGAGAACTCCCCTCCTGATCAAAAAACCGGGGGTTTTAACGGCCGGTGTGGGCGCACCACTTTTCGCCACTTTCTGACAGTTAACAATTACCTATTGGCCGCTGCTTGGTTCAACCAATCTAAATTGTGGTTTGCCCTCTCTCTGAGTCCTCTAGCGAACCACGTTTCAGCCCTGTCCCTCTGCCATTCCCCGGGTGTGGAGGTGGCTTGTTTGTGCACTAACAAAATCCATTCTTGTAGCAACATTCTTCAGCTGAAAGTAAAACGTCACGACGCTACCCAATATGGGCAACAAAAACAATGTTTTACGCCAGTTGGCCACGGCTTAGGCTCCGCCTTAGGCCACGCCTCAGGAGAGCTGCTAACTTGCAGTTTTTCTTCTTTACCCTCTCACTCTATACTTGTGAAACCAATGACTGGTATCAACTTTGCTACGTGCCTGTTGGCCACCAAGTTCTAATATAACGTCTTACAACAGCGTCTAGACGCTATGTGAAGTTACGTCCATCTTCTCCGCATGGTAACCTCCACCCTGGGACGGTGCCTGAGGGTATCAGCAGTTCGCTAGGAGATTTCCTTAGTGCCTACATCCCGTAAGATATACGTGTCTGTTTTAGCCTGTTATCTGAAGTGGTCTCTATTTCTCAGCCTGGAGTGCGACTCTGTGCCTCACACAGCGTCTCAACAATTCCAACAGTAAAATCAAGATATGACAGATTGTCGATTGCAGCGCGCATTTCAAATTCGTATATCGAAAACGCCAGAAGCGCAGAGACGTTCCTGTTGTTACGGCTGGATGCCGTCTTACCTGCCGAGCACAGTGCACACACAAACCAAATTATACGAGATCGGCGCGCGCCTTGTGGCTTCAGACGGGAGCGTTCCCTGCTTTCTGAATAGCCCTCGTACTTTAACTTAAACTGACTTACGCTAAGGACTACACACACACACACACACACTCAAACGAGAGGGACTCCAACCTCCGACGTCGAGCAACCGCGCGCTCCGCAGGAGAGCGCTTTACAGCGCTAGGGCACTCCATCTAGGTGTAAAGAATAAAGCGTCGCGATTACTGCCTAATTAACTTTTAATAATAGCTAAATTAATGAGTATAACTCGTTCAGGATTTCCCAAGTATTTGATTACTGTATCAGCTACCCGACATTTTTATACGGGGTTATTTTTTCTACCTTGTACAGAGGGGATAAGACCCAATTTATTCATTAATGATTTCTTATAGATACTGCGGTGTAATACACGCTACGCCATGTTATCGCAGTTACAGCGTAAGGTTCCTTCCTAGATGTTGTCACCACAGTCTAACATACATAGCCGCGACACTCACTGCTGTGAAAATTGTTACCCACTGACAATGGCAATGACACTAGCGATGCTAGTTTTTGGGAATGCGACGTAAGGGCAATGTTTGTTCATAAATATTTTTAGGTAATTAACCAAATAGTTTTTGTTATTTTTGTGTTCCAAGGAAGAATAAAATAACGAGGGGCATAAATAATCCTGAATATATGGAGCCGGCGTGAGATAATTGTCTACCCCGATACAAACTGTAGAACAGGCAACAAATTGCAACGACAGCCGACCACGAACCAGTAAAATTATCCTTGCGCTAAACGCACGACAAAACACTAAACTAGGCAAATATACTGCAAATTCTACTGCTGCGCATGAGTAGCAGCACCGCAACCAAGCGAAAGGTACAAAACAGAAGAAATGACTGTTGATCTCCATACAGTAGCGTACTATATATACTGATAAAGATTTATCCTCTACAAAACATTCAGTCTCTCAGTACTGAAACACTCCACACAAATGGAAGTAAAGTGTAAGCTGGATGTGAAAGATACAATATGAAATTACATAAGCTACAGAAAGCCAAAATGACGCACTAACACAGCAGATCCGGATTGATACAGTACCCAGTAAAAAGAACCATACGCGGCATCAAGTGTTCAGACTAGGAGTATGCGAGAACTTAACTTTTTAAGGCATGACTATTTATTTGAAGCAATAAAAAGTACCACGATTAATATATCATGCGTATATACTGAGAAAAATATTTTAAAAGAAGAATTCCTTAAAATTATTCTGCACTACTAGCAACCAAACTTCATACCTGGTCAGCTATATAGTGCTTCCATGATGTACCCGATGTAGTAAATGTCACTATTATGCCTCTCATCTTTCCACAAGTTGACTCATAATGCAGTAGTAGTATGTGATTGACTACTTTTACATGGCAAACGAAGAATAGTAATGTAAACAAACGCACATGTTGTATTACGTGGCGTCGAAAAGGGAGGGTCAGCGAGTGGATATATGTTTACTCGTCAGAGACGCTCCACTGGTTTGTAAATGTGCAAAATCACAGATATGCAAATTATTCTTAAATATATTCCTTATTAATGCTAATATCAAGGGTCGCTACCATATTTTTTATTAATAACATGGGAAAAGATCCAACACCCTAAATCTACACGTACGGTGGCTAGATAATTGATCAGAGTGCACCAAATAATAAACACAGTCCTCTACCTATCTATCTCATTACCCCTTAAAATAGTGAATTATGAATTCGTGAAGGAAAGTAAATTTATGACTTAAACAAATACATTTATTTATCAAAGCTCACCGATATTCGGGGGATAGTTAACAATTAGTACAAAGGATTTTCTAAATGAAATCACAGTTGAAACCGTAGTCAAGCAATGGGTTACAAATGAAAAGAAATACTTATAAACAATACATCAAATGCAGTAAAATCGGTTAACACCGCGAAGATATATGTGACCAGCAAATTGTCTGAGTTTTAACAAATAAGTTTACAAATCAATATACCCAAGTCTAATAGGAGTGAAACAAATGGAGCCGTAACTTTTACATATAAAGCTTTCAGCACTAAATTGTTCAATACATTGAAATATCTGGATATACATGTGGCGTTGTCCTATCGCGAAAAAAATAGAAAGATGGACAGAGGTGCTAAGAAATTAGTTATAGGAAAGAGAAGTCAACATCGATCATACGCACGCACATACACACTGATGGGTGAGTACTGCAACTATAAAAAACAACCCTAGCAAATAGCGAGCATCACTTTACCAATAACCTTGAGTCGACGTGATCTATCGACGGTGGATCTCGCGTCCGCCTGGGAATTTCACTCCGATCTGTGAAACAGTATCGACATTTAGTTAAATGTTAACAGACCCACTATCACGGCAGATAGCAGTTGTCAGGTAAATGCTTCCAGTGTCGGCTAGGACATACACTCACAAACTCAAGCGCAAAACTCGAGTATTGAGCACAAGTGCCCCCAGAATGGAATTGAATAAACCCCAAGCACGTTGGTACGCCAGTACGACGGTGGATGTCTAATCTCAAGTCTCGACTGAACAAGAATATAAAACACAGCTGTTTCGCAAAGCGAACAACTGCAACAGAGTTCCTGTCTGGGTCGACACGTGAAATTTTCAATGTCCGCGATTCCGCTGCAGGCGGATACCTCAGATAACTAAAGTCCTACGAACGCTCAGGACACAGTCAAGAAGAGCGAATAAACTCTTCAGGTACTATCAGAAAAATATGTCTAAACTAGCCGGAGCCTACATGAGAAGTGTCACGCCACTCTTCATCTGCCCACGCGAAAAACTGGGCATCACCAACCCCCTATACTCGATATACCAATCACTGGGGAGCTCTAATCCTCCGACCAATGAATTGGACAGGCAGCTATGACAGCTAGACTTGTCGCATACAAAGACAGGGCCAATTTGATCGCCTTCAGAGGACTCCATGCAACCGTCATTTAGAAAATTCCACAAATCCATTTCCTAGCCTTTTGCTTTAAAACGAATATAAAGTCTTATATAGTAAGCTTATAGCCCAAACAGCCACAGATAAAAGAGCAAAGTGGAAAGAGGACACGAAACACAGACAAGAGAAGACTCCATTGCTTACCGAAATTCTGCAGGACGCCAGGCAGTATATCACCCTGAAAAAAGTGGCCCAAGTCAGACCCCAGCTGTAATTCTGCAGACAAGGAAGGCTAACGGATACTTAGAAGATAACCTCCAGAAAGGCGTACACTAAGAGGCTCCGTGATGATAGGAACCCCACAGAAAGCGCCCCACACTGTCTGCTAGCTAAAAGGGATGCGATAAATTATCGAGTGTTTTCTAGTGAGTGCAGCCACCTCAGGTAGTGAGCCTACTGACATATAGGTACCGCCTCGCAAACTGCACCCATAAACGTGTCGCCAATGACCAGCATCCCTCGACAACGCCAGCCCAGCTCTGCCTTCCGCAGGCAGGGACAGCGCCGAACAGCTAATGAATACAGTTCCCAAGAAGAACGAGAAAATTGTCATCTACATACTGTAGATTCACCAAACAATGCATTCTGAGGCACACCCTTATGACGTGCAAGAATAAATAAAAAATAAAAGTACTTGAAAATTACTCACTACACCAGCACACATGAAGGCACTAGAAACAGAGAAAATAAATGAACAAATAATTTACCACACTACAATGCTTTTTAAATTTTTTTAAAAGTTTTTCTAAACTGCACTTTTACTCACATTTTATCTATTTATTTATTTTTGCTACAACCCTTCTGATCACACGCCACAATTAATGGAACAAATTAGAAAATTCTGCAAATTAAGTAAAATGCAACAGCGGCATATTATCAGGTAAACTTTCCCTGCAATAAAGGGGAACAAACGGAGTCTTTCCGGTAGAACTACTGTGACAAACAAAGGAAACCAGACATAGATATACTGTAGCGAGACCATTAGTGAGACAAAGGGTATAAAGGAAAAAGAACTGTAACGAGTATATTGCCACAACTGAAAACAATGTGGATACACCTTCTTCGCTATGGTCAGCAAGGAGAAGAAGAAGGATATAAGGAAAGAAAACGAATCGACCTCCTCCAATGGGTCACAAAGTAAATGTTAGATCCACTTTTCGCATCATAAAATGAAGCAAAAATAAGAGGGAGAAAAAACATGTAAGACAGTTTTTCTTACTTAACAGGCATTCCATTGAATAACATAGGTGTGATTTACTGTCGTATAGCGCATTGGTGGCCATGGAGAAGAGCCAAAGAGAGAAAGTTATTGTAGAATTCGTCATAAAAATGGCACGCTTTCGCCTGGTGATGGGCACTGCTTAAACTATAGTATGTTCTACACACCATCCCCAAGGCGGAGGGCGATTATTGTGAAGACAGAGTGACCCAGTATACACAGGTTGGAATTACGCCTGGTGCAGGGGTGCAGCCTTGCGTCTGGCATTGTGAACCACTTCACCGTCACACTCATTCGGGTGGTTCCGTTAATGAGGGCTATCATGCCGCGACATAGCTCCCATACAGGTGACACACGAAGACATTGGAACCAATGTTCACGTCTGTCAGGGACACTGCACAGAGGGCTGTTTTATGGACGTCGGCGAGTCGCTCATTTCTCTTGATGGCATTATTTACCAGACGATACCACAACCTCAGTCGATAGGAGGTGATTGAAGATGTTCTCCCATACTCGCCGCCAATTAACTGTCGGATATCGGATCTCGTATTTGCGATGGGCATATAAAAGTCTCGCGCCGAGATACGAATAACGTAATGCAGCTAACGGTAAAATGATTCAGTAGCACTCTGCAATTTATAATTTCTAAGACACAGCTGCAAATGTGGTAAAATTTTGATCATTTTGAGAGATAATGGGAAAAATACGGTATGTAGCTGATCAGGTGGTTTGTAGGGTTAACTTGGGCCGTTGCAAAGGGCGTTAACGGACTCTGTCGCGTGCCTCCTCGTGTCTCCTTCCATACTCGGCTCGCTACACCAGCTGCCAGCAAAGAACACGGCACGGCCGCCTCTCGCCCAGTCGCCACGATTTAGGGGAAAATCTAAGTAACTCTTTTAGGTTGTTTGCAGATGACGCCATCATTTACAGTCTAGTAAAATCACCTGAAAATCAAAACCATCTGCAGAACATATCAGAATGGTATAAAAATTGGTAATTGACTCTAAATAATGATAAGTGTGAAGTCGTCCACATGAGTACCAAAAGAAATCCTTTAAACTTTGTTTACAAGATAAATCAATCAAAAGTGAAGGCCGAAAACTCCACAAAATACTTAGGAATTACTATTACTTCAGACATAAATTGGAAAGAACACGTAGATAATGTCGTGGGAAAGGCGAACCAGAGACTGCGTTTTATTGACATCAAAGACGCAGCGCTATCAGCAGTCTAAGTAAATGCTACACCCGTGACGAAAGTGGCAAGCACAATTAAGAGGGAGAGAGAGAAGGAGAGAGAGAGAGAAAAAGATATATATATATATATATATATATATATATATATATATATATATATATATATATGTCACCACCAAACCTACACGTGTAAAACGTACAGAGGAACCAAGACACAAGCCGGCACGGCTCAATATTTTGAATTTATTTCTGTTTTTAAATTATTTAATGAAAAATAGTTCTCATAAAGATCTTTCCAAGACAGTGAATGGGAGAATAGCAATTCATCCTGCTTTAGTTAATCAACCGTCTTTAGAATAAAGTAACACTGATAACTTCTCGATCATCATAGTGTTCGCTGAATTTCGTAATTAAACACTTCTAGTCATAGAAGTGCTACTGGATACACTGATCAAACGATGTTATTTTTTGTATTGTATTATTGTATAAATCATTATTTTACAACCTGTGGGTCGCGACACCCAGAGATTCGCAAAGTCTTGCTTTAACGGTTGCGGTATCCGGAGGAAGTACTTGCAACATAAAATAACTAGGGATACAGTAACGCAAAAACATATCTCTTTGTCTTTGGCCGTGATCCCGCACAGCCGCGGTGGATTAACCGAGCGGTCTAAAGCACCTCGCTGCGGAGCGCGCGGTTGCTCGCCGGGGAGGTTCGAGTCCTCCCAGGGGCATGGGTGTGTGTGTTTGTCTGTACATTAGTTTACCTAGGTTTAAGTAGTTAGTAAGCTACGGACTGATGACCACGCAGTTCCGATAGATTTACAGACATTTGAACGTTTGTTCCCGCACTTGCAGGGTCAGCCTTTTTCAGTTCAGATTTGGCGTTGTTGATATTTACGAAGTGGCCAAATGCCTTTCTCCCCCCCCCCCCCCCCGCCCGGAGGAAATATGTGCTGCGCGGGTGTAGCACAGTGGTGTGGAGCGCCTTGTTGCGGAAGAAAGAACACCTGAACCTTCCCGTCCGAGCTCTGATTTTTCGTATTTTATTTTGATGGTTATTTCTACCTATGTAAGTGGAAGTCAACAATATATTTTCGCATTCGGAGGAGTATGTTGGCGATTGGAGTTTTGTAAGTAGCCCACGCCGCAGCGATAAGCGCCGTTGTTGTAATGATTCCCATCCCAGATCCTGTATCATTTCCGTAACGCTGTCTACCCTGTATCGTGACAATACGAAACGAGCTGCCTTTCTCTGGACTCTTTCGATGTCCTCCGTCAAATCCACCTGATAAGGATCCCGCACTGGGCAGCAATACTTCAAAACTGGACGGACAAGTGTAATGTATGCAGTTTCTTTTGTAGTTTTGTTGCATCTTTTAAAGGTTCTGCCAATAAAACGCAGTCTCTGGTTCGCCTTTCCCACAACATTATCTACGTGTTTTTTCCAGTTTACGCCTGAAGTAATAGTAATTCCTAAGGATTTTTTGGAATTTACGGCCTTCAATTTTGATTGATTTATCTTGTAAACAAAGTTTAACGGATTTCTTTTCTTTCTCATGCGGACGACTTAACACTTCTCATTACTTAGAGTAAATTGGCAATTTTTACACCATAGTGATATCTGTAGTTGGTCTTAATCTTCAGATGATTTTACTAGACGGTAAATGACGGCGTCATCTGCAAACAACCTAAGAGAGCTACTTAGATTTCCCCTAAATCGCTTATGTAAATAAGGAACAGCAGGGGACCAATAACACTACCCTGTGGAACGCCCTATAACACTTCTGTCTTAGTCCCCTATCTAATCCCAAATTTGGGGCGATATACCATAACCGCACAATTTGATTAAAAGCCGTTCCTGAGGTATGGTGTCAAAACCCTTCTGCAAATCAACAAATACGGAATCGATTTACGAACCCTTGCCAATTGCGCCAATCACTTCGTGTGAATAAAGAGCTTATTGTGTTTCGAATGAACGATATTTTCTAAATCCGTGTTGACCTTGGGTCAATAGACCATTCTGTTCGAGGTAATTCATAATATTTGAATATAGGATATGTTCCAAAACCCTGCTGCAAATTGACGTCAATGAAATAGGCCTGTAGTTTAGTGGGTTACTCCTACTGCCTTTCATGTATATGTGACCTGGACAACTTTCTAATCTTTTGGTACAGATCCTTCTATGAGAGACCGGTTGTATATGGCTGTTAAGTAAGGAGCTAACGCTTCAGCATAATCAGATAGAAATCTAATGGGTATACAGTCCGGACCAGAAGACTTGTTCTTGTTAAGTGATTTTAGTTGCTGCACTACTTGATGATATCTACTTCTACGTTACTCATTACGGCCTCTGTTCTTAATTCGAAATCTGGAATATTGGTTTCGTCTTCTTTGGTGAATGAGTTTCTAAAAGCTATGTTTAGTAACTCTGCTTTAGTAGCGTCGTCATCGGCAGGATCGCCATTACTATCTCGTAGTGAGGGTATTGTTTGTGTTTTTCCCCTAGTATATTTAACATATGACCAAATTCTCTTTGGGTTTTCAGTCAGATTTCGAGAAAGAGTTTCGTTGTGATAAGTATTGTAGGCCTCTCGCATTGAGATCCTTGCTAAATTTCGAGATTCTGTGTAGGATCGCCAATCCTGGTGATTTTTTGTTCGTTTAAATTTAGCATGTCTTTTCCTTTGCTTTTGTATCAGTGTGCTGTACCAAGGGGAATCACCGACTTCTTTTATTAATTTATTTGGTATAAGACTGTCAATTGCTGTCGATACAACTTCTGGTCTACACCTACGTTTGGTCTTGTAGGTATGTTACGAAACGTTTGCGAATCGTGTAACTGAGGCGTGACTTCGAGAGCAGTCCTGTATTCACTTGGGGGGTTTATGGAATACTGCCTAAAAACCATACCCAGTCACTCCAACCCCCTTCGTTAATCCGCCGGGTGGATACGAACCGGTACGCCTCACCGTCTCGGAAAGTGGTGCGTTAGACAGCACGGCTAACCAAGCGGATCAACACAAGGGAAAAAATAATATCTCTAAGTTAAATTTATTTAATGTTAAAATTACAGAGTTCCTAGTGTCCCATTAATTATGAATTGAACATATCATAGACTGTTTTGTATACAGTGTCTTAATGATGAATAAGCGCAAAACATGAAAACTTTTCAGCAACCAATCGCGTAAAGGAACAAGAAACGCATATGTAATTCTGGAAAATTCGAAAAAAAGCTACACCACTTTAGAAATTGTCTATACAGTGTGACTTTTATAATGACCATAATTCGCTTCTTAGTCTTTCCTGAAATGCGAAACACTCGTTTGGAAAAACATATTTTTCTGTTGGAAATCGTGTAAAAGGAGGATAATGCGTTCCATTTAGAAAAAAGTTCACAAACTTTGTCCGACGATTTAAAAGAAAGCAGTAGCAAAAGAAATAATATATTGTTGTCATTGAGGTAAAATATATTTTCGTGAGGACGCGGTTGGGGGTCACCAGAAATTTTTTTTCTTGTAATGGGGTCGCACTTTGAAAAGGTTGAGAAACACTGGTATAAAGTATGCTCTTGTTCGAAAGAAAAATGTTGTTGATAAAATTAGATCTGGAAGCATGTGTAAAAATTTCTTGGGTTATACAGTTTTATACAATATCACATGGTGATCAGTTTCGTGTCTTTCAAGAGACATTTTATGGGCAGATGGAACCCTCATCTGTTGGCGTTTCTTCGTATTTTATAAATGCCTCAATTGTAAAACTTCAAACCTCTTCATATTTACAAACATTATACACGGTAGTACGTTTCTCTCTTAATCTACAAAGCATGACATGTCAATGGCTCATACATCGAACAGAAATAATATCTTCGTTTGTGATCAAATTATACGATGTTTCAAAACGTATAAGGTGCTATTTAGAACTGTAAGGTTAGGTACAAGCAAGGTATTCTCCTGTATTTAATAGGAAGCACTGTAGAGAGCTCTAAAAAGTCTTCCTTTCGTAAATTAGGCAGTCTTATTGATAAATAATTATTGGGGATAGATTGCAGTAACTTTCTGGCCATTCACCAATAATTGCCTACAACCAAACTAAGCAGTTTAAAGAACAATGTCTGCAATGTTCTACGTGTAACAGTCCATTCAGTATACTATTGCGCATGTCACGACTTGTTTAGCAATTGTTTCTGGGAAAATATCCCTAATGTAAGCTCACTTAAAAACTGCAAATATGGACTTTATTAACTGAAAAGAGCTCCACTGTATAAACTGGAGCCCAGCGAATTTCTTTCGCCTGCTCTGCTCGACAGGAAATGTAAGTCTGTATGTAAGCTGAAAAGCGGCCGACGCCCACGATAGAGGATGTTGTCTTTCCAGGAACAGCTTTTCAGCTGCTGCACATGATGAGTAAGAATCAGTTTCCTCTCTAGCAGCGTAGGAGGGCGTGCAGAGATAAACATATATTTCACCCGTATGTATTTGTTCTGTGATATCAGTAACATTGTTGGTATTCTGTGTAGCGTTCATCTTGCTTACCTCTCTCCTTTTTATTATTACATTTCGCCGAAAAAAATAACTATACCATGGAATATTAAAGGGTCTGAAGAAGAAAATAGTGCATTCTCGAAACTAGTAATTGCAATTAAAAAAAGAAAAGTATGCAGGTTTTTTATTTGTAACTGAGATGCGGCAGGTTCCCCGGATGTTGTTGTTCAGCCTCAAAAGCCATGCATCTCATTGGCACGCAGAACTCCTTGAGACTGAGTGTTTTGGCCCACTTTAGGTCACAGTAGTAACACTAAAAGTGGGCCTTTGCGATTTTTTTTTAACAGCTCGAAATCTAAATGAAACTAACGGCTAAACTATTCATCTGACAGGAAAATTGAATAATCGAATTTGTAGAGGAGTAAGTTCTGTACAACTATGCTCTCTTATGTTTTCTCCATATCTCGTATCTTTTGACAGATATTTGCAAAAATAACGGCGATTTGACACCTTCCATTGATTTTACTAAAACCAGTCGTTCGCAGATGTCACGTGACATTCTACGACCAGAACTCTCTCTGGCATGCGCCATCTTGTGTTGCGTATTTCATGATTTTATTATTATAACTTACACGTTGTTATTTCAAAGCACGTCGTTCTTCGTTCGATAAATGATAGTGTCTAAAAATGCCATATTAGCATCAGTTAAGAACTGCCATCAATAGTACGGATATAAAGGACAAATTTCGTTATTGTTCGCTATAGTGTAATGGGCAGCGTGTTGGATTGTGATGCACATGGCCCGTGGTTCGGGACCCGCCACTTCCAAATACATTCTTCTCCTTATTTCCTAAAAGGGTTACGTATTGGGTGCATAGATAGTATCACAATAGTAGAGTCGTAATCATATCACTATATTTTTTTATTATTTACATTATTATTTTTGTCCGAAATGTTTGCAAAAAAAGATAAAACTACAAATTTAAAGTGGGCCGTAAAACACGTCAGTGCAATTTTTTATATAGAGGTTTTTTATCGTCTTCGCGATTCGCGCGATTCAGCCACGATCCCTGGGCTCTGGAACGTCAACCTTCCACCATCGCGCCGTAAGGTGGTCGCTGAAACACGCACAGAGCTTACGGTGTGGAGGACTGATGGCGCGACACAGTCCCCAGATCAGGACCCCGGCTTCCCCAAGTTCGTACTCAGCATATTAATGCTGAACCCCTGAGGGGTACGTTTCGTGATTCAGACTATAATAACAATGTGTAACGTCAGATATGTAATTTTGCAACCTTTGTGTGCGTTTTCGTCTCTCGCACTTTACCGCCAATCAGCACACTCAAAGATTAAATCCAGAATCACAGATAAAAATCGTTTACGTATGGAAAGTCCAGGTTGGAAAGTCAATAATTAACACCGGGATAGATTGCAACTCACGGTAAAGATGATCGCCGAGGTGTACGTTCGCACGACACAGGCACAACTTAATACGGCCGTCTCCGGCTGCCGCGACACGAATTGCTTCGATTGTAGTTTTACTCCTACCTTGAGGAAATTTTGCACACTTGCTCTTCAAAGTAAAAGGAACGTTTCTGGCTTTTAGCCATCATATTCAGATTTCAGAACAGGTTCCGCAGAGCAGGTTATAACCAGTAGCAGAAAAATGGTACAGGTAGTGTGAGAACCATAAGAGGTTCGGTTCCCGTGGGAGGGATTGTAGAAAATATCCCCGAGTTGATGGTACCTACATCTACATACATACTCCGCAATCCACCGTAAGGTGCGTGGCGGAGGGTACATTGTGTCACTACTAGGCATTTCCTTTCCTATTCCACTCCCAAATAGAACGAGGTAAAAAAGAATGCCTATATACCTCCGTACGAGCCCTAATTTCTCTTATCTTGTCTTTGTTATCACTACGCGAAATGTAAGTAGGAGGCAGCAAGATTGTACTACACTCAGCTTCAAATTCCGGCCCTCTAAATTTACTCAACACAAATTCACGAAACGAACGTCGTCTTTCCTCCAGCGATCCCCAGTTGAGTTGACGGAGCATTTCCGTGACACTCGCGCATTGGTTGAACCTATCTGTAACAAACCTAGCTGCTCGCCAATGAACTGCTTCAATATCTTCCTTTAAACGTATGCTGCTGGTCCCAAACACTTAAGCAATACTCAACACGTGGTCGTACAAGCGTTTTATACGCCGTATCCTTTACAGATGAAGTACACCTTCCCAAAACTCTCGGCTGTCCGCCTTACTCACAACTGTCCTTACATGTTCATTCCCATATCGCTCTGCAATGTAGCGCCTAGATATTTGATCGACGCAACAGCATCAAGAAGCTCACTAATAATGCTGTAATCGAACATTATGGAATTGTTTTTCCTACTCATGCGCATCACCTTACATTTTTCTGCCGCGGTGGAGTAGCCGAGCGGTCTAAATCGTCTCGCTGCGGAGCGTGCGGTTGCTCATCGTGGAAGTTCGAGTCCTCCCTGCGGCATGGGTGTGTGTGTGTGTTGTCCTAGGTTTCAGTATTTGTAAGCTACGGACTGATGACCACGCAATTTGGTCCGATAGATTTACAAACTTTTTTTTTTTACATTTTTCTACATTGAGAGCTAGCTGCCATTCTTCGTACCAACTAGAAATTTTGTCTAAGTCATCCTGTATGCTATTACAGTCAGTTAAAGACGACACCCTCCCATACACCACAGCATCATCAGCAAACAGCCGCACATTACTACTTACTCTGTCCATCAGATCATTTATATAGATAGAAAATAATAGCGGTCCTATCACACTCCCCTGGGGCACGCCTGACGATACACTCGTCTCTGATGAACACTCGCCGTCGAGAACAAAGAACAACGTACTGCGTTCCATTACTTAGGAAGTCTTCCAGCCAGTCACAAATCTCTGAATCTATTCCATAAGCTCGTATCTTCGTAAGCAGTCTGCAGTGTGGCACCTGACACCGATTGGCCGATGTTTATGGCCGTCGGCCGCCAAAAGGTGATCAAGTTTTAATTAATATTTAATAAACTTATTGTAAAATACAGGTAAAAGTCTAAGTGGATAATCCCTCAATATTGAAACATCTCCCCGTAAAATAAAATGCGTAAGAAGCAACTGTTAAGGAGAACAAGATACTAACGAAAAGCCAGACGCGCGTACACCATATTTTGGCGCCTGCCGGAGCGAAGAGAAGCCTCCATGGGTCGCACTGCCGAGATAAGTGGAAGTCCGCGTTCATACTGTTAACACGTACCAGTTCATATTCCGTGTTTAGATTGCTAACACGTATTAGCTTAGTGGATATCGGGCATTCATACTTTAAACACGTAGCACTTCATTTCGGTAATATTGTCTGTAGGAATAGGTCGGTCACAGCAGATTAATGGTTTATAGTTCATTATATGGATTTTTGCTAATTTTCTGCGATCTTGATTAATTACATTAGCTGGTATCCCATCATCTTTAGTTCATCACTTAGTAGACACTTGCTATCCACCACAATTTCAGCCTCGAAGGCAAGAACCGACGACCTGCGTGCTGTTTTCTGCATTTGGCCAATTACTGAAGAGGAAAACAAGTTGGTGAAATAACTCTTAGAACTGACGCATGCTACTCAAAGCGGTAGAAGCACCGTACGTGATCCGTAGCCTTGTTACAATCGACAACTGCTTCACGGTGTCCACAGTAATATCGAAGAGGTTCTCTGAAAAGAAATTTCAAAAGAGAACAGGTTGAGGTGTTCGCCTGCGACGGAAATGAAGAGAGAGAACCAACAGCTGGCTCTCGCAATCCTCATATCAAAGTCAAAATTAAGCCCACCAAAAAATTCAAATGTTTGTTAAGCTTAAGGGACTTAACTGCGGTATCATCAGTCCCTAAACTTACGAACTACTTATGAACTACCTTATACTAAAGACGGCACAAACATCCATGCCCGAAGGGGGTTCGAACCCCCGATCGTAGCGGCCGTGCAAACTGTGCCTGGCGTGCCGCAGACCGCTTGGCCACTGCGACCGGCTAAGCCCACCCCAACATTCATTTCCTTTTACATTCCGTACTCTGTGCACATTGTCATTCATATTGTCCATGGCAGAGCATTCCTAAAAACAGTTTACGTCACGGTTTGCCCGATGCCCTGAAAATTGGCACATCTATGAAAGATTTCATGGATAATATATTTATTCTCCGCAACGTATGAGCCGTAACATGGGTACATTGCTGTAGACGTACCTTGAATGTTGACACATATAGGTATGTTTTCATGGAGAAGGTTTCTATAAAGCAAACGTTTGGAGCAGGGCGCAGGATACCTTGGAATAAACTCCGAAGTCTTTCAGAGATCAGCATAAATGGCTGACAGATATACGTGACTTTTTATATACAGTTGAAGAAGCAGGTGGGGCGAGAGTGTCGGAGGAGAAAATGGAGGGTGGGGGGTATGTTTTGGGGGAGAAGGAGTTAGACTAGGGACTATGGCAGGAGATGAATTGGGAGGAAAATAGGAACAATACTAACCGAAAATTGGAATAAATAAATACCTTGTACTGAGGCTAGTACCTAAATACTGCTCGTCAGTTTGAGATCCGTAACAGATATCGTATATAGAGGTAGAGATACAACAGCGAGCAGCACAATCCGTTATAGGTTCATTTAAAAAGTGTGAATTCCAGAGAGATATGCTCGGGTGAGTCCATTAGCATATGCGGCATCAGACGGATGAGTCGGGCAATATATTGCTTCCCCTTGAGTATACCGCACAAAATGATCATCAGCATCAAATGTGAGGCATTAGGGCTCTCAAGGAGGGTGAAGTTTTTGGCCCTAAATAGTTTGTAGCGAATGTCTTTGTTCTTGGTGGAAAATTTGGAGGACAAGTTCGGTCATACCCAGCCCAGTCATGGGCATTGCTTGCCTGTGACAAGCTGGATAATGTATCCGTTACTATAACTCCACACAAGACCTTGAATATGACCCAGGGGATAATATTCCAAAAAGACCTGTTGCTGCATTCAACCTAGAACAGCGGGGAGTACATTTTATACGGCAATTTCACAGGGGTCCGAAGGATAACAGGGCTGCCACCGGTGATTTCGTCTTTCGAGGGTGATTCATTGCATGAGAAAGGTGATGACCTTCCGGTGCTACGTTCCTTCGCCTATGCGTTACTTCAATTACTGGAGGTTTGGGCATTTTTTCCCCTAATGTGATGCCCACTCTACATGTCAGGAGTGCAGACTTGTGATCTATCCAAACGTCCCTTGCATCCGTCCTCCATCATGTGTCAACTGCGGACAAAATCACTCCCCTTGCCCATCTGTCTGCACAGTTCTGCACCAAGCACGTAAATTGTGGAATGCAAGACCTGGGACGGACTGACCTACTCAGAGGCAAACCGTAAATTTCAGAAACTCCTACCCCGTAAGCATGGTTATCTAATACGCCACAGCAGCCTCACCGCGTCATCTGCAACACTTACATCACAGTCTGTGCAACTAACGCCAGTGGTTTCCGAGACCCAAACGACTACCTCTGCCCGATAGTTGGGGGTACCTTTTCTTCGGCTGCTCCCACTTTCACCTTGGGAGCAACAAAGCACCCTCTCCCACCTCCCCCACCCCTAACAGGGGACATCAATCCCCGCCCATAAGCTAGAGAAAGCCGTTGGCTGAAGGAACCCCTGATACTGGTCGCAGGGCTTCTCGGCCTTTATAAGATCCAGAAGCCATCTCAGAGAAGGCCACCCAGCCCTAAAAACCAAAGGACCAGCAAGAGTCAAAGAAGAAACAAACGATGAAGGAGTCTATGGTGCCTGCAAAGACACAGCCACCAACGTCTTCTGCTTCATAGGATGAGGTGGAGATTCTCACGTACCCCGAGGATCTCGCGCTAAAGACAGTTCCTTGGTGGTCGTCGGACGTCGTTGGCGTCATTAAAGACCGCGAGTGGGCCTTAGAGCGGTACAAGCGCCACCCCTCTCTGGAGTACATCAGTTTTAAATGGCTTAGCACCCGAGCTCGTAATTAAAAGAGTGTTGGGACAGGTACGTCTCGACTATTGGGTCAGGTACTTCAACCTCACAGGTCTGGGACTAAGACGCCTAAAGGGAAAGCAGATGCCATCAGGTATTCCTGGGATCAGCCACGCTTGCAGAGATGTTTACTGAGCATTAGGCTCGCGCCTCTGCCTCTATGAACTACCCACCAGCATTGCATACGTTAAAGGAGCGGGTAGAACGCCAGGCCATCTCGTTTACCGCCCGGCGCACTGAGACTTATAACGCTACATTCTGTGAGCAGTAATTCGTCAGTGTTCTTGCACAATCTCCCGACACGGTCCCTGGAAATAATAGCATGGATGGTCAATCAATGCTGAAACTCATAACAGCGGAAAGCCATGGTAATCTCCTCGCTCTTCTCAACCGCATCTAGTGCGACAGAGTTTTCCCGTTGCAGTGACGGAAGAATATCCTCATCCCGATAATAAAACCTGGCAAAAACCCTGTTATTGTGGATAGCCCATTAATCTGATCAACGTGCTGTGTAAAGTGTTCGAGCATATGGTCAGTCGGCGATTTGTTGGATTCTTGAGACTCGGAGTTTACTTGCTCCATGCCAGGGCGGTTTTCCCCAGGGTCGCTCTACCACCGATAATCTGGTGTACCTCGAGTCTGCAATCAGCACAGACTTTCCCAGGCGCCAACACCTTGTTGCCGTCTTCTTTGACATGCACAAGGCTTATGACACAAACTGGCGACGTGACATACTCGCCACTTTACATGATTTAGCCGTCGACTGATACGCAGCAAATGCCGCCTTCATATTCCATAAATGAAACCAGCTCCTGATTAGAAGAGACATATTATTTAGATCTTTGTCTGCCCTTTTTCATTTCTGTTTGTAAATTTATATTGTGCTCTCGTCCATATTAGATTCAACTTCACGTTTTAAAAAAGAGTGTAGTGTTACTTTGAGTGCATCGCGACAGTAGTTTTAATTTTTTCGGCACTAAACATGAATAGGGATTGTGACTGTGACACAGCGGAGCTGCCTGGTGCATTGATGCGCTATGCTACGATACGCGAGGCCGTTTCCCGTCGGGGGTTCGAATCCCCCCCTCGGGCATGGATGTTTGTGCTGTATTTAGTGTAAGTAGTTCATAACTTGTTTGTAAGTCTAGGGACTAATGACCCCACAGTTAAATCCCTTAAGCTTCAGAAACATTTGAACATTTGAATTGACTGTGACTGCTGTGTGCGTGTGCAGTCCGAGTTGCTGACACTTCACCCTATGCTTCAAACTGTGTTAACCTCGGTTGCACAGTTGGAGGCTGCTTTTGTTGGCCGGTAGTGGGAACCGAACGGACTCCCGTCGTCTCCATTGATAGGCCTGCGGCAGCTCACCATCTGTAGCATAGTTCACAGGACCGACTGTAGAACTCTGGTTCAGAGCCAAGTGGACGGTCTGAATCAGAGGCTCAGACGGTTCTGTGACCGTTTGTGCTGCAGTTTTCTTGCCTGGCGCCATCGGGTTCCGCTGTGTAGGTAAGGAGTCCACTACACGCAGGAAGCGGCTACATGGGTAGCGGGAGTGTGTGGAATGGATTGTGTGTTGTTGTTGTTAAATTGGCTGTCTCAAAGGGTGCACGTCGATCACAGGAGAAATACAGATCTAGGAACTATCGCTATATCAGTTGTAAATTGTCATAGCTATGTCAGGAAACTAACAGAACCCCGGCGTTAATAGAAAGCACGGAAACACGTATCATTATAAATAGCGAAAGTTGAATTAAGCCAGAAATAAGTTCAGCAGAAGTTCTTGCAAAAGATCTAGCTGTGTTCAGAAAGGATAGATTAAACAAAATAGGTGGAGGCGTGATTCTCGCAGTCGAAAGTAGTCTATCGTGTAGTGAAGTTGATAGTTCCTGTGAGTTGTTATGGGTAGAAGTTGTACTCAAAGATCGAAAAATTAAATTGTACCACAAATTATACTTTCAATTCAGGAGGTACGCGTAAAAATCCTACGAAATTGTACTCAACGCATTCCCTGGGAATTACTTTCAACAATTAGTTCATAAGCCAACTAGAATTGTAAATGGATGTCATAACACATATGATCACTCAGCAGAAAATAATATTGAGCTCATAACGAGCATCACAACGGATACAGGTATTAGTGGACACAAGACTGTCGTAGCAAGTCTGAATATCGACAGTTCCAAAGTTACCAAATATATACGAAAACTGTATTTGTTCAGGAAAGCAGACAGAAATACAATACATTGCTTCTTGAAAGAGTGTCCACACGTTCCTAAAACTATAGTGTAGACCAGATGTGGCTCCAATTCAAAGAAGTTGTATCGACACCAATTGCCAGATTTATACCAAACAAATTAATAAAAGGAGGTAATCCCCCTTGCTACACAAAACAGGTCAGGACACTGTTGCAAAGATAACGGAAAAGGCATGCTAAATTTAAACGAACACAAAATCCCCAGGATTGGCGACCCTACACAGAAGCTCGAAATTTAGCGAGGACTTCAGTGCAAGATGCCGACAATACTTTTCACAATGAAACTCTTTCTCGAAATTTGACTGAATATTCAAAGAGATTTTGGTCATATGTTAAATATACTACGGTCAAAACAAACAATACCCTCACTACGCTATAGTAATTGAGACCCTGCCGATGATAGCTCTACTAAAGCGTAGTTACTAAACATAGCTTTTAGAAAATCATTCACCTAAGAAGACGAAACCAATATACCAGATTTCGAATTACAAATTGAGGCCAGAATGAATAACGTTGAAGTAAATATCCTGAGAGTAGTGAAGCAACTTAAATCGCTTAACAAAAAAATGTTTTCTGGTCCTGACTGTATACACATTAGATTTCTAATTGATTATGCTACAGCGATAGCTCGTAACTTAACAGCCATATACAACCGCTCGCTCAAAGAAGGATCTGTACCAAAGGACTGAAAACTTGTACAGGTCACACCTATATTCAAGAAAGGTAGTACGAGTAACCCACTAAACTACATGCCTATTTCACTGACGTCAAATTGCTCCAGGGTTTTGGAACATATCCTGTATTCAAATACTATGAATTATCACGAACAGAATGATCTAGTGACCCAAAGTCAACACGGATTTAGAAAAGGTCTATTATGCGAAACACTACTAGCTCTTTACTCACACGAAGTGATGAGTGATATCGACAAGGGATCTCAAATTGATTCTGTATTTTTTGATTTTCAGAAGGCTTTTGACATCGTACATCACAGACGGCTTTTAATCAAATTTCGTGCTTATGGTATATCACACCAAATTTGTATTTTACACAGTGCATGAGACTTGCTCCAACTTAAAGCAAAGGTAGTTACTATCTAAATTAACAACTGGAATTTTATTTTTATGATTCGTGGTGCTGTCGAAGGTGAGATCTGGACTAACGATATACTACTAAGCTGGTGAGCGAATGGTTATGACTTTCCTTTCTATCTTTTTTTTTTTTTTTTTTTTTTTTTTCCTAGCAATACAAATTTTGTGTAAAATCTTTCTACCATCATAAAAAAATTGAATTATTGAAGATTTGGAAACTGAATGATTGAATTACTATACTGTATCAGAACAACAATATGTTGTAACTGGGTATCGAACATCAATGCTAATTCTGAAACAACACAAGTGAGTGTTGGCATAAGTGTAATTTGCTTTGACGCTGTTTTTATTTACAGTTATAGCATACTAGCTAAAAACCCGGCGTTGCCCGGGTATTTATTTTTTTATTCCTGCCTTGAGTTAGTACCTCTCCTATCCCTTCTCTCTCTGTGCATCTCCTTTTTCCTAAACATATAAGGATATATAAGAAATAAGGCTGTCATGCATAATGTACAAAATTATAGGTGTAGTATCCAAACAAATAAACATGAAAATCAAAATACAAACAGCATAGAAAATTTACACGATCTCGTATTCATTGAGTTATATGTTGTACAAGCTGTATCATTTTTCAGGTACATATTCATTTGTATAAGATCTGAATATCTGTAAAATGTATTGCGAATACATTATTAGTAGTAAAGAAGTAGTAGATTAAAACTTGTTGCGTGGAAGGGGAGTACTGTATTAACGTTATTGTTTGTCTGTTCATATATCATGAATTACGTGTCGTACGTGTCGAAGGTACATTCAGTTATATGTGTGTATACCGCCTGTAAAATTTCCTGCGACTAGAAATTATAAATTGTAACCTCATACCGAATGTCGTCGCTTTAGTCAATGAACAGCGGAAAAGTAGTAAACAAGAACGTTTTTCCTTTCATGATTTTTCTATGGATGTCAGCGACAAAAAGTTCAATGAAGGTTTGAAATGATGTTTCAAGATGGTTGCAAGTCGCTATGTACTGTCATTCTCATACAGTTTGTGAATAAAGTCTCGTCGCATTTTGTGGCAGGTTCTTGCAACTGTATTGTTTATGACGTTGCATCTCCTGAACCATGCATGTGTCGTATGCGCTTCTTACCACAACAGCATTATTACCTCATGGTGAGGAATATGTGCACTAAACTTGAATGAAATCGGTCGATTGGTCTAGGAGAAAATCTGCAACACTGTCGTTTCAGGCAGCAGTTTTTCGCGCATCTCATTGTTTATGACGTGATATCTCGTGAAAAAATGTGTTGTACGTCATCCTAACACTTACGGCGACTGTCCTCATGGATTTAAGCTTACCTGTGCAAAATTTCATAAACATTGGAACACAAACATACGTAGACTCTGTTTCTATATAATGAAATCACAGTCCACACAGGAAACTATCGCTACCAAATAAATATTTTACACATAAATGAAAGCACCAAAAGTACAAAGAAATGGCCTAATGAGTTTCAAAAAATAATATTGAATTAAGAACATTTTCATATAAAACCGCAAATGTGTTTGACTTGCTAAATACTATAAAATATAACTATTGTAAATGGTTTACGAGGAAAGAAGCTAAGAAGAAAAATGATAACTTGTTTTGATTTAAAATGTACTGGTCAACAAAGTGATATCAAAAACTAAATTTTAAGTGCAATGAAGTACGTTTAGATTATACTTTCTTATATATTTTGTTCTATTGAGATGTGTACATCTAAATCTGTATTGATACACCTATGGCAACAGATATGTATACAATATGTTATTAGAATCTTCTTTATCACAAATATTATTCTCCCAGTGTCTGTAGGCACAAATGAGCTACACATTGTCACAGCATAGTAAGAAAGCAAACATTTACATCGTATGTTTAACTTGTTTCCACACGCAATCTAGTTCTGGATGAATTAAAGTTCGCAAGAAATAACAATAACCCATTTTCTTTGGCGTGAGGATAACTGCTTTTATGCGGAATGTGAGTAAAGCAGTAGTATACAATGGACAATATTCTTTAAAGCTTCGCAAGCAAAGTACATCAACTTGCAAAAGAAATCTTGCACACGTCACATCCACATATCACACAAAAGTCAAAACGACTTTATAGAATACACGTTTATCCAACCATGTGGGTGTTAAAGCGCCTTTATAATAGCAAATTATTGTCTCCCCACAAGTTTGTAGATGGAAAACAAAGGCAACACAAACTAATATATTTGAATCTGTGGGTACAAATTTATAGATCAGTGGGTGAAGCAAAGAATGATAAAAAGCGAAACACCGATGTCTTAATTTTTTGCTTGGTTTTATGGGAAGTGGACTGAAACGTACTTGATAGACAAATCAAATTTTCTATATTTTGGGACAACACTTGGTTCTTGGATTGGAGCTTCAAATTTCCTCCTTTTATGCTGTTAACACGCTGCTAGAGATCGTCTAGCGTGTTTTAAAACTGCAAAAATTGAGAAATGAGGCGTACTTTCTCTTCCTGCTCGCCGGTACTTACGTCTGGATCAACATTATTCGGATCAGTTCTACTACAATTTCTATATCATCATGTATAACGGCCTTCGAATCTTCGTCCGCATGTGGAATATTATTCGTCTTTTTTGTCAATGCCGACTTACCACTCACTCTAGAAACACGGAGCATTGAAGCGCAAATATGTGTCATGTGTTTCAACAACGGTACTGCAATGCGTCGTTTCAAATTCTCTTAGTTAACTCGTTTGACAGGTCAAAGTTTTACTGATGCACCATATTAATCGGGAACGTGCTGTGATCACGGCTTTCTTCACCTTTTTAACCTGGCTATCATCTCTGAACGATTTTAGAAGTGTGCAAGAAATGACGCGTGGTTGGGATTGCACTTTGAACTGTAGGTTCTTTTACCGGTTGGGGTAGTTTTGGGACATGTTAGGTATCGTAGTGGCGTCGAATCGAAATACTTACAACAGGCCGCCTAGTAAAACGATATTATTGTTGAATTCAATTATGACTTTTCCTTGCTGCTACAATTTTTAACATGTTACTATTTTTACCAAATTTATAAGGCGTAAACGTGAATTTTTCGTTTATTTCATTTTATTTGTATTATCTCCACACATAAAAATCAATACCTGTGCAGTAGTCTATATAAAGGTAAAACAAATGGCTTCACTGGTGTGTGAAAAAAAATTTTTTTGAACGCTTAAATACAAGGGTGGTTTAAGAATAAATAGGAAATCAAACTCTCGAAGGAACAGCTGAAAAATTGAAATTGCTAGTTTTGTAAGGGGGAATATTTTAATTCATTTCATTTTTAGTCCTTTAATGCACAGCGTAGCTGATCAGCTGCATACCTTATTTTTACCATTATCTCAAGCTGATCAAAATGTTGACACAAATTCATTTGTAGCTGCTTGTGTACATAGTGTTACATATGGTAGTGGGCTCGTCCTGGAAATTATAAATTGCAGAGTGCTACAGTATCAGTTCGACAGTTTGGTGCATTGACTTACTTCTAACATGTGCGTTTGTTTACTTTAGTATTCCTCCTTTGCCATGCAAAAGTAGTCAATCCCATACTACTATTGCATTATGAGTTACTTTCTGGAAAAATTAGAGGCATAATAGTGACATTTACTGCATTGGGTACATCATGGAAGCACTATATAGCTGACCAGCTATGAAGTTTTTGTTACTAGTAGTGCATAATAATTTTAAGAATTCTTTTTTCGATATTTTTCTCTTTATATGAGCACTATTGATATAGATTCATATAAAAATCCATGCATAAATGGTTTAGGACAAAACAGGTAACCTATGAAACAAATACAACAGCTCATAGGAAAATATAACATTATTTGTTGTTCATTCCAAGGGAGCAAAGCAGTTTGGTAATCCACTATTACATTCCAAATGTTCTTAGCCGATTTCTCCGACCCCAGGTGTCCCGTAAAATTTGTCGATGCTCTTATGGAAACACGATATATTACCATTTCACGATTTCCACGTGCAAAATATTTTCCAAATTACCAAACCATCACACATTGGCCGATCACGAGACAAAAGCCACACGACACACATTATAATGACATTTATTAATTTTCGCATATCTTACATATTTGTAATGTTTTTCTGTGCATAAATCTCACCAACACCTCATTGGCATAAAAATCAATAAAAAAGTCAACCATGACAGATTAGTATTTTATCGGGAAAAAGCACAGTAGCTGGAAGCCGCAATGTAGGTCCCTGTCATGCACCGTGCGGAACACCCGCCCTTGTCGCATTCCCGTATTGGTCGAGTGGTGGAAGGGCCGTTGGCCGAGGGCTCTTGGGCAGCGCTCGCTTGTCACTCAACGCCGCAGCCAATAACAAGCTCGAAAGCGCTTCCTAACAAATCATTCATCACAGCTGGAATGCGAGCCCGGAAAAGAGAGGCAGCGAAAAAAACGTCACCCTGCTCTCCTCTGACATCAATATCGTGCATATTAAAAAGTGTGACCGAAAGCGGAATGGAAACTCAGTTTCGACGAACAGCCGTCCTGAATATTTCATCGAATTGTAAATATTGGAGAATACTGCAGGATACGTCAAATCTCTGTCCCTTTTTTTCCACTTGCTGATGTAGTGTATGGCTATGTGGCACTGACTTCAAAAAGGCAGAACCTGGCTTTAATTAGAGATACTGCCATCTCGTATTTGAGAGAGAACGGAACCGGTTTTTGTCAAACATCGGTTGCTTACTCCTAGATATCAGGGATTGAAACTTGACCAAGTCATACATTCAGCAATGCACCATGTTAGTATCCCATACATTTTAAGCTATACGTTCGTTTTATCAGGCTTCATACCGTAGTGGAACTTGTGCTCAACGACAGACTTTTTTTTTTGTTTCCAAAAAGTTTTCCAGCAATCACTCGTAAATATTTTGTTTATTCAGATCCAGAAATCGATCACTGTGTGGTCATTATCAGTTTACGTTTGAACGTAACATCCAGCATTGAGGTCGAAATGTTATACATGGTTTAACAGTTTATTTTGAGCATTGATAACGACCAAACAGTAGTAGAAATCTGGATCTGAATCAACTAAATATTTACGAATAATATAAAAAAGGAACAACTTCCTGATGTTTTGCAAAACGTATTTATTCGGCTTCTCAGGCAATCATCAGTTGACAACTTGACTGTAGTATACATGTTTTCAAAAATGTTACAAACATGTTACGATTTCCAAAGATGATATCACAGAAAATTGACTAGTTCACAGAAAAGTACATTATAACTTTTTTATGAGAGTTACTAACATTTATATAAAAGTATGATAGCGTTTACAAAGGATCAAAACTGACATGTTTATTTTTGTTGAAAAGGAAAGTTGGAAACTGAAGCGTATTTCAGTAGAGTTATAAATGGAAACTCTATTTGATCGTTTAATACTAAGCTGGCATCTAGAGGAAAATGTTTATTTATTTCCTGTAGTGTCATCTTTCTGTTCTTCAGGGAATGTAGGATTTCACAGTGTATATCGTAATGGTTTTCTCTGAACTCATGTTCAGCAGAGGTTGAATCTGTCTATTTTAACCTCCAACTTTTGTTCTGACAGTCTAATAGCTACAAATCCCTGCCAGACTTACCAACATACTCATTCCCACAATGTTAGTACGAAATCTTGTACACACCACTCTGTCTTGATGATGGCCTCAGAAGCCAAAAGCCGGTTTGTGACGAATAAATAAGTTTTGCAGAACTCAGGAAATTAATTACATAATTATGACTGGTTGTTGAAAAATTTTTACAAACGCATTCATTATTTTTATTTCTTTTTCTCTTCATATCAGCATCCTTGGCACATTTTTAGATTTCGCTTGCAGACTTGGTAACATTACTCCCCAGCGTTGCCCAGGTACTGTTTTGTTGGGCTAACATACCCATAGCCTTTTCCTCTAATTTCTGTCAATTTCAGCTGTGTAGGAAATTTCGGCCTGCAGTTCCGATTTCAGGAGACCAACTGTTGAGAGTCATACCTGCTGAATAATATGTCCTGAAATACTATAAATATATATGTACGTACAGAAGGAAAATTTCGGAAAATGTCTGAGAACTGTACGACGAATAGAACCATTAGTAAAGACGAAATAAATTTAAACGTCTTACGTAGCGGGGTAGTTATCATGGACCTCGGTAGTTATCATGGACCTTATTGTTTACTACTGAGTATCGTGCTGTGATATAATTTCGAAAGTACACTTAGTGGTGTTTGTGTATACTGTTTTCGCGAATACAATATTGTTAGTAGTGTAGTTTTAATCCCATACAAAATGTCGTGTTACTAGATGAGGGGTAGTAAGTTCTAAGAGATAAAGTAGTTGGATGCAATTGTTTTGTTTCGTTTGTCCGCAACAAAAGAGGTCCGTAAATGTTTGATACCATATTTAAGGTTTCTTGCAAATCGTTTAGCGCACTCAGTTTCAGATATAGGGCGCTAAAGTTTCGTATTTCATGCTTCGCAAGATCTAGCAGATTTTCGAGGATATTATTGATTATTACATCTTATCTCCTGAACCCTGTATCATAGCAGCAGAGGACGAAATAGGTAGAAAGACAAGAGCTACAAAAGTCCTTCGATATCACAGGAAATATTAAATTTAATTGATGAACGGATAGTACATAAAAATTCAATAAATGAAGCAGGTAAAATGGAGTACAAACGACTAAGAAATGAGATTGACAGTAACTGCAAAATGGCTAAGCTTTGGTGGCTAGAAGCCAAAGGCAAATGTGTAGAATGTATAACTAGGGAAAATGAAGAAACTGCTTACAGGAAAATAAAAGAGACAATCGGAGACAAGAAAAGTAGCTTTTGAATATCAAGAACTCAGATGAAAAAACAGTTCTTAGTAAAGAAGGGAAAGTAGAAAGGTGTAAAGAGTATATAGAGGGGCTCTACAAAGAAAATGAAATTCGTGGCAGTATTGTAGGAAGGGACGCCTAAGTAGCTGAAGATGAAATAGGAGATCCTACACTGAGAGATGAATTTGACAGAGCACTGAAAGACCTAAGTCGAAACAAGGCCCCTGGAGTAAATGGCATTTTCTACCATTTTTTCAAAAAAATGGCCAAAATGTCTTTTTTACAGCTTATATTATTTGAGATAGCCGTCTTTCTTTTTCTGAATACAGTTCTTTCAAAAGTCAGTTATTTCCACTGTTAGAAGCTACCAAATTGACTTTCTGCTTTCTGCAGCAACCGTCTGTAGGCTTTGTGGTCTTTGAAGTTTATTAGCGCCAGTGTAATTGTTCGTGTAGGCAGCATCTCTGGAAGTAACAATAGCGGCTCGTGGCAACTGATTTCTGTCCATTTGCATTATTGTCAGTTTACTGTTGGTTGCACCAGTGCCTGTCTGAGACAATAACAGTGCTGTAATTTTTCTTAGTCTGGGTATAGTAGTTTATATTAAATAAAATGGCAGAAGAATATTCTGAACCTGTAATACAAGTTGGAAGGGGCAGGAAGAGAAGTGGCACATATAAGAACCAATGGAAGTTACCGTGAAGAAAATGCAGAGCCTTTGGATGCCAGATGTGATCATCTTACAAGCGATTATACTTCCGTAAAAGGGTCGAGGGACTGTTATGTTGCTGAATTAACCTACAATGACATGGACGGTAAGAATTTAACAATACTTATTAATAATATTTCATTCAGTGGCTGAAACAGACTAGCATTGCATTCGCTGTATTTAAAATTAATTGCCGAAGCCCGAGTTATTTAATACAAATAAATTGCAGTGTTCAGATTTCTGTTTGATATACGTACTTTGGAGAGTCAACTATAGTGGAAATCCTCAAGAAAGGGCAGAAATCTTTCAGAACCATGGACGCAGCCCAGAAAATGAAAACGATGAATCATGTCGGTAGAGAAAAGAGTCGCGATGTGGCAAAGTTGATGAAGTTCATTGAAATATTTGCTGATGGCAAGAAGTTGTATGAAGTTATAATGAATGGGAATAGTGCTGTGAAAAGTGCAAAGATAAGTGATGTGGTGCAAAATAAAGATGTCGGGGAAACTGAGTGAGATGCTGGACTTAAACCTGTTAAATTGGATCGACTTAAAATATTTAAATGTTTATGTTAATATAATTACTGCATTATGCTTCAGTAATGCAATTAAAAATGTAAGATACTTGTTTAGTGTGTTTTCTTCGTTAATGGACGATGAGAATGAAAGTCTTACTGATATATGTTATGCAGAAAGCGAGCTTTTCAATGTTACTTTTTAAATATATGTTTCCCTATTATTCTTTTGATTGTTCTATGTATCAATTACTGTTTGGGAAATAAATCCTTACATGTATAGTTTGCAAACTTTCGATTAATACATAAACCCCTAAACAGTTTTTTGCATTTCCTGAAGAATTACATTTCTACAGAAAGCGAGTTTTGAAAAAAAATGGTCGTCAATTTCTGGGAGAACTAGCCATGATAAAACTGTTTCAACTGATACTTAAGATGTGTGAGACAGATAAACTACGCTCCGACATTACGAAAACTGTAATAATGCTCGTTTCAACGAAGGCAGGAGCACACAAGTGTGAAAATGATAGAACCATCAATTTAATAAATCAGCGTTGGAAAATTTTAATATGGATTATTTACAAAAGGATGGAAAGACAGATAGATTCTGATCTCGGGGAAGATCAGTTCGTATTCAGGAGAAATGCAGGAACACGGGAGACAATGCTTACCTTGCTTCTTGTCTTAGAATATAGATTAAGGAAAGGTAAAATTACATTTCTAGCTTTTGTAGATTTGGTGAAAGCTTTTTACAGTGTTAATTGGAATATACTCTTTCAAATTCTGCAGTCAGCGTGGGTAAAATACAGGGAAGGAGGGATATTAAAAACTTTTAGAAAAGCGAGACCTCAGTTATTATAGTCTAATGGTATGAAAGGGAAGCATTTGTCCAAGGGAGTAAGACAGGGTTATTATTCAATTTGAACCTGAGGAAGCTGTGGAAGAAAGCAAAGATAAATTTGGAGAAGGAATTAGAATTCGGGGTGAGAAAAGCAAAATAATTGCGTTTTGATTATGACATTGTAATTCTTTCAGAGAAAGCAAAGGACCTTGAAGAGCAAATGAACGGAATGGGCAGTGTGTTGAATGGAGCGCATAAGATGAACATTAACAAGAGCAAAACAAAGGTAATGGAATGCAGTCTTAGAAAATCGGGCGATGCCGAAGGAATTACATTAGGCAACGAAACAATAAAGATGGTAGATGAGTTTTGTTACTTGGGCAGTAAAACAACACATGGTGGTCGCAGTACTGAGGATATAAAATGCAGAATGGCAATGGGAAGAAAAGCGATTTGGGAAAGGAGAAATTTACTAACGTCTAATATTAATATAAGTGAAAGGAAGTTTTATTAAGACATCTGTATGTTGCCTTGTACGGGAGTGAAACATGGCCGATAAATAGTTTAGACAGAAAGAGGGTAAAGGCCTTGAAATGTGGAGCTACAGAAGAATGATGAAGATGTGTAGATCGCTTAACTTATAAAGAGGCACTGAATTGGGGAGAAAATAAATTTTTGGTATTCCTCGACTAAAAAAAGGGATCGACGGGTAGGACACATTCTTAGACATCAAGGAATCGTAACTTTAAAATTTGAGGGAAGTGTGTAGGGTTAAATTCACAGAGAGAGACCAGTAGACGAATATACTAGTGTAGTAGATGTGGGTTGCCCTTCTTATCAAGAGATGAAGAGGTTTGCTCAGGATAGAGTAGGGTGGAGCGCAGCACCATCCAGTCACCGGACTGAAGACCGTAAAAACAACATAAGTAGTCCTAACGTTGTTCACAGCCACAGAAGTACAAAGTAAATTTTTGTGCGTTAAATTACTTTTATTATTTGTTTTCAAACTGTTGACGTCGTTACTTTGATTCCAGTAACATAAATCCACAAAGCTAAAAATAATGTATAATATATGAACCAGTGTCCTTTGAAAAGTAAGTTGTCTTTTGTAATAAAAAAACGAATTGAATACAGATAAAGGGAGTAATTTATTTCACGAGAAATCTCTAACGCTTAGCACTACATTACAACATAGCTCCCGTAACTTTCTAGGCATCTCTCAAAGCATGACGTAGGGTTAAATGTCGTTCGTCATGGAATGTTGGCCGGGTGGTAACGTGCTGTATTACCTCTTCATCGTTGTTGAAGCGTTTACCACCAAGGAATGGAAGTCGCAAGGTCACCACTGAATGGAGATTGTTCAAAAACGTCCCAGCGAAAGCCATGATGGAGTTGTTTTGCCACATATGCTATGGGTGTTGGGGCGTTGTCATGAATAAAAACCACACTTTTTGACAGAACACCGCTAAGGTTGTTGTGTTTTGCGCGCAGCATTTTCTTAAGCATCTCACTATCAAGACTTTGTTTGAAACGCGTTGTCTGTCCCAGAAATGCCTGCACATGATTTTTAGGCGTGTCAAAAGTTGCTTTGGTTTAACCTTCCCAGGGGATGAAATGAACCTCCACTCCATTAACTATTTATCGCCCTTATTTCACTCTCGTATGAGATTACAGCAGAAAAATGCCATCAGAAAAGTAGACCTAAAATTGTACTCACTATAAGACGTAAAAAGTTTCTCATTTTCAAAGAGAGCTTTCTTTCCTACCGAAATTCTGCATTTTATTCCGTCTGTACTGCGACCATCGTAACTTCTTTTCTGTCTAAGTAACAAAATTCATATACCACCTTTATTGTTTCGTTACCTAATCTATTTCCGAAGCTATGTCTGATTTTTTCAGACTACATTTCATTACCCTTGTCAATTTTCGTCTTATGCTCTCCTTTAAAAACAATACCCATTCGTTCAATTACTCTTTCAGGCAGTTGGCTATCTCCGACAGAATTCAACGGCAAAGTTCAAAGTTCTTATTTCTCCACTTGGTCTACAATTTGCATAACCTTCCGTTGCCTATATTTAACCCTGCCGATTTAAGAATCTGAAATAGTGTATTCCAGTCAGCGGTATCAAAAGTGTTCTCCAAATTTACTTAAGTCAGAAACGTAGATTTGCCTTTCCTTAATCTATCTTCTAATATCAGCCATAAGGATTTTATTGCTTCAAGTGTTCCTACATTTCTCCTAAATCCAAATTGATCTTCTCCGAGGTGGCCTTGTAATAATTTTTACATTCGTCCTAAAATTATTCGTGTAAGAATATTGCAACCATGACAATGTGTAATGAGACACTGAGCAATGATACAACGTATAATGATGTGAATATTTTGGTAACACTGTGACGTATGTGTTTAATTTAGTCTCAACTCGTAACCATGGTGGGAACTACCTGCCACCTCATTTGACAATAAAATGTCCTCATCGAGAGTGATATATTATCTTCCTGTTATTTATATTCATACTAGCTGGAAGTCCGGCTGTGCATGGGTATTTCTTTCCGACTTCAGGTAGCCCATTTGCTGTTGCCTTCTGTCATTACCCTCCAACCATCTTCCAGATATGACCTATGTAACGTGTGATTCACAGTAGCATTTTATACCATGTGTATTGATTAATCTTTCCAGTAGTTCTCTTTCGCCTCCCCACTAACAACTCCTTCCACCCCCACCCCCTTTCCAACCACGGTATGTTACCTCTGTTTACTCCTACCCTCCGTCCATCTCCATTCCTATTCTTCTTGTTCAAAACTTTCTCCTAGTTTCCTCTCATCCCGTCACGTTCCTCCTCGACCCCCTCTCCGTTTATCTATTTCACCTCCCTCCTCTCGTGGCCTATCATCATCGAAACCTGTTTCTTTTTTCATCTCTCTATCTCTTTCTTCCTATCTCTCAGTGCTTTTCATCTACCCCAGTATGTAGGAAAAATCATACATATCAACCGACTTTCATGATGATCCGTCAAACGCTGTATTGCTTCTATTGCAAGTGGATTTTTTCACCTCCCTCCTCTCGTGGCCTATCACCATCGAAACCCGTTTCTTTTTTCTTCTCTCTATATCTTTCTTCCTATCTCTCAGTGCTTTTCATCTACCCCAGTATGCTGGAAAAATCATACATATCAACCGACTTTCATGATGATCCGTCAAACGCTGTATTGCTTGTATTGCAAGTGGACCAATAAACATGTGATGTTTGACTGAAGAAGAGTTTTATATATTACATCCTGTATATGGAATAATTTATTATTTAATTTTTTAATGCTTATGGGACTTAACTACGGGGTCAGCAGTCCATTTATTATTTAATGTGAAATATGGAAATGTTATTTGATCGTCTACATCTAGGAAGAAAACACCTTCAGTTTGAAAAGTTTATAACAGGCTATTGAATTTCAAGACGCATTCAAATGAAACATTAGTGTTTTAAATGTGAAACTAAAATACTGGCAGTGGATTTTCGCTCGAACGCCAGTTTCATTACTGAATTGGTGCTAAAGAGTTTAAACTTTGAATGTGAAGTTACATAATGGGCTTTTATCTTTCTCACGCGGGTAGAGAGACCTGTTTGTGTTTTACGAAAAGATAGAAATATAAACTATTATATATTTTTTATATTAGGTGGTGGACATAGACTTCGAAGTTCGGTGCCACGGTTCACGAGAGGCGTCAAGTTGCTAGGTGACATTAGAAAAAATATAAATATTTTCTTAGAAACTGACTATAAGAGCTATAAACAGGATTTCTTAATAAGACTGAACCAAATTTGTGACGAGTTTGGTATGATACGAGGTTATTTTGACAATTTAAAGTTCTTCACCACCTTTTCCGTTAGTCCCACCGCAGTCAGTTACGTTCGAAAGTGCATTCAATGCTTAACGAAACTTCCGATTTTAACTTGCAGCTGTTGGGAATAATTTTGGTTCAAAATGTTACTGGTCCATAATAAGGAAATAATAATAATCAAAAAGAACTATGCGTACCCGACGCTAGAAATAAGTTTTTACAAACAAACAAACAAAAAAGTTTTCTTGGCTTCTTTTCCTTTTGATTTCTATAAATAGAAAATAGACTGCAAAAACCTATGTCGTCACATACTTGCGGCAATTGATTTTTGTTTCTATATAGCAGGTACGTATGTTCTTTTAATACATTAGTCTACCAGTGAAATGAAAAATTTTGTAAGCAAGCATAATGGTACTGAAATTTCTACATAAAATGTAAGAATTAATCTTACTATCTCTGGCTATCTGAATTTGGTCCAACTGTGACCTAAAGAGTCTTTCTGTTCAGAGCGGCGCCCGCAGTTTGTGGACTGGGAATGAAGTCCGTGTTTTATGGAGGCTGTCTTTCCACGCAGCAGTGTCGTCATGAATTTCAATACGGTCTCGCCTAACAGCGGTCGGGTCGTAAAATACATTTATGGTACTCAGTCCTTCATTTCTTCACTAGCTGCGGCGGGTGAGCCGCCGCGAACCGAACGAATAAACCGGTTAAAGATGCCCCGCGAAAATGCACAAAATATTTCTCAGAATGGGAATTATGACGCCACTGCGTTTATTACCGCGTATACGAGCCTTTCCCTTTCGTTCGAGAAAGTCGCGAACTACGTTTATTACATCGTAAAAACGAGCTGAGCTCCAGTAGTAGATTTTATCTACGGAAGAGTTACCTCGTGACATTTGGCGTATGCTACTGAATGAGTAAATGTTAAGCGAAGACGGATTCGAAGCTCAGCACACCACAACAGGTGAAGTGCAAAACTGCTGTGAGTCGAGAGAGAGAAAGCGCACCCAATTAAAATGAACACACAGACAGGGTGATTCATGCGATTAGTTCACCACCGCGTGTTTTTTTATTAACTGAACTGTAAAAAAACGCGCTACGAATTTCCTCTGTGTTCTCTTTACATTTCGACTTCGGGTTGCCGCAGCAACATTTACAGAGCTATTTGTTGAAGGAAAACCAAATTCAGTAGAGTTAGCCATCTTTACTTATCCAAGGACTCTTCAAAGACGGGGAAGTTAGTAAAATTACGTCTGTACGTCTGCACCCTTACTCTTTCTTGTTAATGACGCTAACAGTGAATGTATAACGTTGTTATAGCGCGGTAACCTAAAGACACTGAAGTTGAAACAAATCCGTTCCGGCTGCGTATGTTTCAAAACCAAGCTTGAGTGGTTTCTCTTGACAGTTAAGGCTCTCCTGGACCCAACATTTTGTCGCATAGAGTACATACAACACTCTAATAGTTGATATAAATTAACACACACAATGAAGTTTACACTATTCACAGACACTTACTTCACTCCTCAGCTTATCTTGACAATACTGATGTTAGAAACGACTTTTAACCACAAAGTGCAACACAAAAATCTGTCAAATTTAGGCGACAGATTGAAACCCTGGACTACATGCTTAATTACGGGATCAGGTGAGTTCTCATACGACGAAAATCATTTTGATACAGGAAACTTCAAAATCTACAAAGGAAAACCTGCAATTCAGTTGAGCAAAGAACCCAAACCATTCGGCACAGCTTTTGTTGTGCATAAATCAATTGCAGACTCAATAATAAACTTCCATTCAGCATCAGAAAGAATATCCACAATCTCATTAAAATCTGGAAACAAGGCATACACACTAATAAATGCGCACGCTCCCACAAATGATAACAATAGAAAATACCCACGGGTTTTAGAGGACTTATTTGAACTATTGGAGGAAACCTCAAATAAAATTCCTGCATATCATGTGGAAATTCTCTTAGGAGATTTCAATGGACAACTCGGCAAAGAGAAAAAATAAGGAAAACAACGGGAATTCATACAGCTCACAAGAGGACAAATAAAAACGGCGAGAGACTGATAAACTTATGTGAAAGTTTTGATCTTAAAATCATGTCCACACAATTCCTAAAGCCTGTAAACAAACTTACAACTTGAAAATCACCGAACTCAAGTTTGTGTGAGTTTCAGATAGACCATGTTGCTATATCTAACAAGGATGCGAAAGAAATACTTCACGTTCGAACAAGAAAGGGATTTTTTGAATAAGATTACGATCTATTGCATACAAAGATTAAATTTGAACCTAACAGGAAAAAACCACAAACGAACAAAACATTCAGAATTGATCCAGAACACCTGAAACTTAACAAGAAGGAATTTAGCCAGGAAAATAGACAATCAAACGCAACGAACTGGAAAGAACTTGCAGAAGTATTGAAGAGCACTATGCATTTAGGCAAACCCCCAAGAAAGAGAAAACACAGATGGTGGACAGCTCATGTGATCAAGCAATAGACGAAAGAACACAAGCATTGAAAACGTTCAGTAGCAACAAAACTACAGAAAAATGGCAGGAATTTCTGAGAATACAGAAGAATACATCCAAGGCAATACGAAGAGAAAAACGTAGATATGATATAAACCGGCTTAAGGAAATTTAACAAGAATTTCTCAAAAACAACACCTGAAACTTACACAATTTTCAAACAGAACCTAACAGGGTATCAACCACCTAATTGCGTTTTCGCCGGCCTGATGGATCACTGGAAACCAACACGAGAAACAACTATCAGATTTTAGCTAAATATTTTCACTCACTCCTCAACTGCGAGCCGCCGACAGAGCAACTAGATTTCGAAAAAAAAAAAAAAAAAAACATCAAATCCAGTTTCAAAACCACCATCACTTAAAGAAGTAAAGGAAATAATCAATTCTCTTCAGAACAACAAGTCTCCAGGTGAAGATGGAATCATAGCAGAAATGTGGAAACTAAATAACAGTACTCTTACACAAGCAACTCACAGAATTATATCAAAGGTTTGCGAAACTGAGCAAATTCCCTCTCGACAAAAAAGGTAAAAAACTGATACAAATAACTACAGGGGAATTTCACTGCTCCCAGTAATATACAAAATTTTCTCAAAGGCCCTGTTAAGCAGACTAGAACAGGCGGACCAGTTAATAGGAGAGTATCAGGCAGGGTTTCGTAAAGGTCGATCTTACGTCGAACAAATATGAAACCTAAAGACTATTTTACAAATGAGAAGATGCAGAAACACTGTGGTGACTTTCGTAGATTTTAAAAAGGCTTATGATTCAATAGACAGGCAAACATTATTCCACACATTAGAGGAATTTTGGATTGACAGGAAAACAAGGTCATTTATCCAACAAGCATTAACAGCCACAACTCTAAAGTCAAATTCAAGGGAGAAACATCAGAAGCATTTCACATCCTTACTGGTATCCGCCAAGGACATGGACTTTCCTCCCTTTTGTTTAACTTGGTACTGGAGAAAATTGTGAGGACATGGGAAAAAGAAATTAAAGGAATTTAACTTGCTATTAAAAAGGAGCAGAGAATCAGGGTGAAGTGTCGGGCTTTCGCTGACGATCTTGCTATTCTAACAAACAACAGAGAAGAAGCGAGACTCGGACTGGAGAAGCTTCATGAAATCTCACAAAAACTGGGCTACAAATTCCTTTTGGAAAGACTCAGTACATGGAAAACAAGCCTGCAGATAGTCTCCCCATCACAGCTCAGTATGGAAAAGTGACACAAGTTTCTCACTTCAGATATCTAGGGGAGATGATCCAACCAATAGGACTGAACTCAACAGCCAATCAAGAAAGGGTCTCAAGCTAACTTGGAACCATTACAATAAGAAATCTATTTCTTTCAATGCAAAACTAAAGCATTACAACACAGTAGTCTTACCAGAGGCACTCTATGCTGCAAAAACTTCAGTGATTCATGGTCATACGAATATCAGAGAGATTGAAAAACAGGAAAGAAAAATTTTGAGGAAAATATATGGTTCAGTGTTTCGGGAAGGAATTTGCATAAAGCGACCGACTAGAGAGATTTACAAAGACATGGAAACAATAACTGACACCATCAGAAAGAGAAGGATGAAATTTTATGGACATATCAGCAGGATGAATGAAACCAGGTTCACAAGGCAAATATTTGAGATAGCAAACAAGAGCAAAAACAAGACGAAGAGAATCACTGAAACAGAAGAGGTTATTAAAGAACCGGGACTCACACAAGACACCATAAATAACAGAGAACAGTTCAGGAAGATTATAAAGAAACATAAACTTAAACAAGAACACACGGAGAACAGAACAGGAAAAAAGTGGTCAGAAGAACGCAAGAGAGAACACAGTGAACGCATGAAGAGAATTTGGGAAGAACGAAGGAAGAAGAAGAAGTCATAATTACTCAAGTTCAATCGCTCTTTAAAGGTTATATATATATATATATATATATATATATATATATATATATATATATATATAGCAACGTATTTTATTCGGATATTGGTTGCAATTTTAATTTGTGTGCGTTACAGTACGATATTTTGCTGTCTCAACTGTTAACCGGAAATAACAGTAATCTGTTGTTGATGTAGCACAAGGACGACTTTGGCCTTTCCTTCTCTTAACGGTGTTGTCTTATATAGCATCCAGGTCCTGGAAACTACACTTCGGGACACTCCAATAGCTGCAGCTACCTCTCTCTGTTTCTGATCCGGTTCCAACCTTCCTACGGCTCTCCATGCCATAACGTTTGATTAGTCAGGTTCGTTTTACATTGCACTATCTGATCACTTTGCTGGCTCAACCCAACTACGTGTAATTCGTTTGGTAGAGTAAACTCAACATGAAACCGCTTTGCTTCAACTTTCTTTTATTACCACTATCTCGAATGCCGTAATGCTGTTGTCGCCATAGTAGAACGAAGAGATAGGCATCGAACCGCTTTAGTTGATTCTGCCGATGATGATACTTCAGAACCTAGATGTTTTGATCAGTGTAGTATCATTGAGCATGCTTTTCGTGAGTGGAATGGAAAGGCAAGGAAAGATTGGGCAGGCAAAGATTGTGGTTTCCCGCAGACTCTGCACAAGCATTTCGGAATGTGGAATACTTGTCAGGTGTAACTGCTGTGGTGAGCGCCATAAAGAAAGTGGCAAACACAAGGTGAAACATATACGAGGGCAGGCCAATTATTATTCGCAAAGTAATTAAAAAATATTACTATTATCAACTACGAAAAGTGCAAAACTGGCCCACTTTAGCTTACGGTAGTAACACTAAAAGTGGGCCTTTGCGCTCGAAATTTAAATAAAAATAACGGCTTAACCCTTCATCTGACACGGAAACTGAATGATCGAATTTGTAGATCAGAAAAGTCTCTGCAATTTTGCTCTCTTATGGTTTTTTTTTTTTCATATCTCATATCGTTTCAAAGATATTTGCAAAAATAACGGCTATTTGAACGTGTGTGTCTATCTGTAACGTTTTCCCACACTATAGGTCGAACCGTCCAACCGATCGGCTCCAAATTTTACAGACATAATTGTTGGGTACCAGAAACCAGAACCTCGCTTCTTCAAATATTTCGGAAAAGATATACGTTAGTAATCCCAAAAAAGCTGTTTGTACCGTAATTTTAATTACAAATAAACCATTCATCTGACGCGAAAATTGAATAACCGAATTTGTAGAGGAGAAAAGTCTCTACAACTTTATTTCCTCATGTTTCTTTCCTATCATGAATCGTTTGAGAGATATTTGCAAAAAATAACGGAGATTTGACACCCTCCATTAAATTAACGAAAACCATCCGTTCGGAGATGTCACGTGACATTCCTCTCCCAGGACTCTCTCAGACATACGCCATCTTGCGTGGCGTATTTGATGATCTTCTTACTGTGACTTACACGTTGTCATTTCAAAGCAATGGCGCATTGAAGAATTAATAAAAACACGTCGTTCTTCGTAATGAAATGATAATCTAGTGTCTAAAAATGCCATATTAGCATCAGTTAACAACTGCCATCAATAGTGCGAGATTTAAGAAAGAGATTGTTAGGCGTAGCGTAGTGTACTACGTGTTGATCTGTGATGCTGAAGGTCAGTGGTTTGGAACCCGCCACTACTTAATTTTTTCCCTAAAAGGGTTTCACACACTCTTATTAATTAAATAGGGCTTTGTTCTTCAATGTTTAGAATTGTGCATATGTAAGATTGCTCCCTCTAAAATGCGTGTTTATTCTATTTCGTGAACATGCCGTGAAATACGTAACAACGAATTGAGCAATGGTCTTCTGAAGCATATGAACGAAACTGGGAGGATACTGTAATAATGAACATTCTGCACAAAGTGCTGATACAGGTAGTTTCGTATATAAAGGAAGTCCCAGATTTCGGTGGAAAGTGTAGTTCCTTAAATAAACAGAAGGGAAGTTTATACATTGCAACAAATTACTTTTTTTGTAAGCGTTTATTCACTATTTGTGGAATATAGTGAAAGTCATTAATTAGAATCAATGCATCTACTAAAATGTTTGTCTTTGACATGGTTGCTATGGACGCATTTAACGTAGATGATATTACCTTTCCTGTAGTTCTGATATGACTTCGTCCATGTTACACTGTTCTGCGCTAAAATAAAGAGAATATATAATATTTTAAACCGTGATTACGTTTTCTTTTGCAGCTAAAATCACAAACGGCATATGTCTGGTATTACTGAAATCCACATAACCCTAGTACTCAATATATATGCAAAGTTAGTACTATCAATAGGTCATTTACAACAGTCATTGTAACAGCATTTCCCCAGTTTATGTTTATGTAAAGAAGTATATGTTTACAATTCGTCGCTATGTATTTCATGGCACATTCTGGAAACAGAACAAATGCGCTTTTCAGAGAAAATGCTGTTACGTATGAACAACTCAGAATCTTGCGGAATACAGTTGCTTTCAGCTAACAAAAGTGTGCGAAACCTTTTAGGAAGCAAGAGCAAAGATAAAGTGGGTCAAAAAACTTTTCTTTAGTGAAATCAATGTTTTGCGGTCTTTTATTTATATTTGTTCTGGGTTGTTCGTTGAGAAATTTACTCCGTTTTTTATTCGCGTTGAACTAACACCGTCTGAAGAGAAGGTCAGTGCACTGCCGTGCCACGTCACGTCACGCAGAGTAGCGTAGCTTACTAGCTGTCTGATGGGGCACGGCCCACCGCCTCACAGTTCACAGCGGCCAGCGAGTGAGCTCAAATGTTCAAATATTTGTAGAGCTTCTACGGGGACATCAGTCCCTAAACTTACAAATTACTTATGAACTAGCTAATACTAAGGGCCGGCCGCGGTGGCCGAGGGGACTGAGGCGCTCCAGTCACGGTCTGCACGGCCACTATGGTCGGGGGTTCGAATCCCCCCTCGGGCATGGATATTTGTGCCGTCTTTAGTATTAGCTAGTTCGTAAGTAGTTTGTAAGTTTAGGGACTGATGACCCCCATAGTTAAGTCCCATAAGGTATACAAACATTTGAACATTTGATTTAATGCTAAGGACGGCACAAATATCCATGCCCGAGGGGGTCTCGAACCCCCGACCGTAGTGGCCGTGCAGACTGTGACTGGCGCGCCGCAGAACGCTCGGCCACCGCGGCCGGCCCAGTGAGCTACGCGATCGCGACCTACTCTGTGTGATGTGACGTGGCCCAGCAGTGCACAGGCCTTCTCTTAAGATGGCGTTAGTTGAACCATCTTTCGTTTTCTCTCTTTTGATTTGTTCGTTGGTTTGAACGGGTATTTTGTGAACGTTGGTTTGTTTTGTCCTATTTTGATCGTTTCGGATAACTCTTTTCTCTCGTCACAGAGGGCGTCGATCTACCATGCCGGCAACACTCTGACCGAGCGCGCTGAGCAACCGCGCCCTATCAAGTTCCGAACCACCGTGTAACATGTTCGTTCATCACTAATTCCTCGCCTATTACGCTATGGCGAACAGCTGCGAGAGTAATCCGTGATTCCCGAACTGTCGATGGCAGGTGTTAATTAACTAACCAACATTAAATTATTATTCATTGTGCTAAGAATGACGTGTTTTTGATAATTTTCAATGCGCCATTGATTGGAAATGACAACGCTTGAGTTATAATAAGAAAATCATCAAGTAGAGAAAGCAAGATGGCATAAGCAAAAGAGATTTTGGGGCAAGGGACGTCATGTGACTGATTTACGAACTCCAAATGTACGCTACGTTCGTTCCACTCTCTAGTCATTCGTAGCCAGTACAGGCAAAGAAAATAAACTTTGAACTACTAAGGCGAGAGAGGTGATAACATTTTAACGGAAAAATATAATGAAAATGTTGGAGAGATATTAAAATGATAGTTCAAATAGGTAAAAGTTAAAAAAAGAGTATGTTTGTCAAAACTAAACTCAAACATCATAATTATAATTTTGGCTGTTTGTTAAAATACGGTCAGAAAGAATATTACGTGTTGGGTGCATAGATATTACCACAATGGTAGAGTCGTAACCTTAGCATCATAATTTTATATTATTTAGATTATTATTTTGGTCCAAACTGTTTGCAAAATCTTCTACAACTACAAATCTAAAGTTGGCAGTAAAACACGTCATTGCAATTTTTTTCTACATTGTCTCCTTGCGTTTCAACGCACTTGATCCATTGTTGTACAAGCTTCTTGATGTCCTCATAAAAGGAGGTTACGATTGAGCTGCGAGCCAGGAATGGACCGTTTCTTTCACTGCTTCGTCCGAGGCAAATCGACGGCCACTGAATGTCTGTTTAAGTGGATCAAACAAGTGATAATCAGAAGGGGCATGATCAGGACTATATGGAGGATGAATCAGTACTTCAAATTTGAGTTTTTGAAGCGTTTCAGCTGTTTGGCGAGCAGTTCGTTTATGCAACTGTGTGAGCTGTTTTCGGACTCACCTTACACAAACTTCATGAAACCCAAGTCTGTTGTGGATGATTTCGTAGCCAGAACCTTGACTAATTTGTAGACTATGTGCACTTTGTCAATAATTAAACGTCCGTCTAAGTAAATAATTTCATGTAACGCTCAGTGGTTCGTGGCTCTAAACAGTCGTCCGCCTCCTTCGTCGTGCGTAACAGTTTGCGACCATTTCGGAATTTTTAAATTCATTCGTAGACACTCTGTTGCGGCAAAACGCTGATCCCGTACTGTACCGAAAGTCTTCGATGAATTTTAGACCCCTGATCCGCCTTCCAAAAAAAAAAAAAAAAAAAAAAAAAAATACTATTCTGTTGATGGTGTGAATGAAGCGGTCTACTGCCTGTCGAATCTCAGGAAAAGTTCTAAAGAAAATGCCTCGAAGTGATTTCTTCACCTTTGGAATCAAATCAAAGTCACAAGAACTTATGTTCGGGCTGCGCGGAAGAGGCCAAGCGTTCTGGAACGCCTCCGAGGCGGAAGTTGGAATCCTCCCTCGGCCATGGATATGTGTGTTGTCCTTAGGTTAGTTTAACTTAGTTTAAGTAGTTTGTAAGTCTAGGGACTGAAGGCCAACGTAGTTTGGTCCCATACAATTACAAACATTTGAACTGGATGGATGGTACAGTCCTTCCCAGTCCCATTGATGGAACACAGCAACCACAGCTTGAGCTACATGCGTCCGCGCTGTGTCGTGACACTGTTCTGCACGGCCACGCTGATTCCCCGCACGCCTCTTGAAGACCTTGAGGACAACGTCGTACTGTACGACCTCTGCGACATTCAATCTTGATCCAACTCCGTTGTTCCTGTTTCCAAAACATAGTGACACCGTTACGCTAGACAGCTAGCTCACAAGTGACTGTTTCCCTCGATTGTGCGCACACCGGTGACGTAGGATGGGTGAGTCCATTTGCTCGGTGGAAAGGTAGGTAGTCAACATCGTGTGCTATCAGCGACAATAATTGATTCCATCGCATAGTGTCTCCAAAGCGGTGTTAGCACTATTTAAGTTCGAACCCTCTTATTGAAAGAGCTTCCTCAACGTTTATATGCTTCAGTAGGGGCTTGTATTTCTCATAGCATCGTCATCCTGAGGCGAAATATAATTTGACGCTCATAGATACGTTTTGCAGTCATCATCCAATACTGATTTCCGTATAAACTTCCTTCGATTCCCACAACTATTTATGTGTTAGCCGGCCGCGGTGGTCGAGGGTACTGCGGCGCGTCAGTCACGGTCTGCACGGCCACTACGGTCGGGCGTTCGAATCCCACCTCTGGCATGGATATTTGTGCCGTCCTTAGTGTTAGCTAGTTCATAGGTAGTTTGTAAGTTTAGGGACTGATGACCCCGTAGTTAAGTCCCATAAGCTATACAAACATTTGAAATTTGATTTGATTTATATGTTAATGGAACGGTAACAAATCTACCGGTCCGTATCTGGATTTCTTCTACGAGTTCTTTTAACTTGGTGAGAATCCCAGACACAGCAACCGTACCCCGTAATGGGTCACACTACAAGGAAGAAGGAATGAAAATTGTGCTTTATGTCCAGTCGACGTAATGGTATTTGGAGCAAACGCTCGGGTAGGTTTTATTTTTCTTGTCGGAGATGGGTAAGGAAATTGGCCGTACTGTTAGAAACGAAACCTAGTGTCATATGCGATTGCAAGCTCTCTCGGCGTATTCCAGCGATGAAATGTTCTCGGTTTATCAGCCGTGTGGTGGCGTCGTATTGGCGCAACGTTTCAATGAGTTTCGTACTCATCATCCTCAGGCGAGGTGTCGGGATGCTGTTCTGCATCTCCCTATATAGTCGTCTGACCATTGTCCACTTCTGCAGGCGGCCCCCTTATCTCCGGGCATCGCCAATCTTTATATGGAGCACTTTAAAGAAGTAGCTCTGAATACCGCACGCCTAAAACCTAAGGCATTCTACAGATACGTAGATGATACGTTTGTGGTATGGCCACACGGCAAGGAACACTTACAACAGTTTCTGCGTCATCTCACTGCATACACTACAGCATCAAGTTCACGATGGAAGTGCTTATGGAATATCTCCCCAATTGTGCGGTTGGATTCACGATTTCCTATCAGAAAGAACACAGTTGGTTGTAATTGACGGTAAGTCATCGAGTAAAACTGAAGTGATATCTGGCGTTCCACAGGGAAGCGTTATAGGTCCCCTACTCTTCCTCGTATTTATAAACGATTTAGAAGACAATCTGAATAGCTCCCTTAGATTGTTCGCGGATGATGCTGTCGTTTATCGGTTAGTGAAGTCAACAGAGGATCAAAAGCAACTGAAAAGCGATTTAGACAAAATTTCTGCATGGTGAGAAAATTGGCAATTGACACTAAATAAAGAAAAGAGTGAAGTAATACACATGATCACTAAAAGAAAACCGCTGAACTTCAATTACGCGATAAATCAGTCAAACCTTAAGGTCGTAGATTCTACCAAATACTTAGGAGTTACAATTACGAACAACTTTGACTGGAGAGAACACATAGAAAATATTGTGGGGAAGGCGAACCAAAGGTTACGTTTCATCGGCAGAACGCTTCGAAGATGCACCAGCTCCGCCAAAGAGACTGGCTACATCACACTTGTGCGTCCTCTCCTGGAGTACTGTTGCCCCTTGTGGAACCCTCACCAGGTGGGATTGACGGAAGACATTGAGAAGGTTTAGAGAAGGGCAGCTCGTTTTGTTTTATCACGTTACGGGAGGGAAAGCGTCACGGAAATGTTTCATGAATTGGGGTGGAAATCATTAAAAGAAAGACGTTATTCATTGCGGCGTGATCTGTTTGCTGTTTCAATCACCGACTTTTTGTTCTGAATGTGAAAGTATTTTGCTAGCACCCACCTACTTAGGGAGACATGACCATCCCAATAAAATAAGAGAAATCAGATCGAAAACGGAGTGATTTATGTGTTCTTTCTTCCCGTGCGCTATTAGAGAATGGAACGGTAGAGAAAAGTTATGAAAGTGGTTAATAAACCCTCTGCCAGGCACTTGAATGTGATTTGCAGAGTATCTACGTAGATGTAGAAGAGAATGGATGCTTACCCTTCTTGGACATCTTAATCAAGAGAAGTCCGGATGGTACGTTGGGACACTGGGTCTACAGGAAGAAGACTCACACGGACCTTTATCTCAATGCTCGGAGTTGCCACCATCCAGCTGAAAGCAACTCGTTACTAAGCACGTTAGTACAAAGAGCCAGGTCCATCTGTGACAAAGAGAGTTTGCCTTTGTAGTTGCAGCATTTGCGGGAAACTTTCCGCAAAAATGGCTGCAGCGAGACTCAGATAAGACGCGCCTTAAGGACAGACAAGAGGCGGGAGGACAAGCCAGAAGAAAACGAAGCTAAACGTGTGGCGTTCCTGCCCTATGCTGGTGCGCCAACAGCCCAAATCGCCAGAATACTGAAAAAGCACGCTACAAAAGCCATCTTCCACGCAGCCCGAAAAGTAAAGGACGTACTTGGTTCGACCAAAGACCCTTTAGGAGTACAGACACCGGACATCTACAGTATCGAGTGCGAATGCGGTAAGCTGTACATCGGACAAAGACAACGGTGCACATTACAACGCTGTGTAGAGCACGTCAGAAATACATGCCTAGGGCAAAAAAGGAAGTATGCTGTAGCAGAGGACAGCATAGATGAGGGGCACACCTTCAAGTTTGAAAAAACTAAGAAGATATGCGGTACCAATGGATTCTGGGATTCTGTTGTAAGAGTACACCTGTCGCTGTAACTGACAGTTTGATTTAACGTAAAGTATAGTCTTAAATTTGTTCATTTCACGTATTTTAATTTCTTCTTTGCTAGATATATTTCTTATGTAACGTCATTTCCTATATTGAATCATTTAGTGTAAACATGTACTGTATGTGTAAACCCGCATGAATGCACGGACATTCTTATGCTGTAAGTTGGAAATACGCCAGAGAAAATGTTGAACCTGTTGTAAAAGACTGTCTTTGGTACAGACGTAGTAGCTGTGAGTGTCGCGCTGCTGAAGCAGTCGCGGAGCGGACTCGCCAAAGTAAACACATAAATGTTTTGTTGATGGAGCAGAGACACGGTAGGCGCTGTGTAGCGCGAGTTTAATGCAATTGCAATAAGCCTGAGAGCCGTACTGTTTAATGTATTGAAGGAAGTGCGAAACAAGTTTATTTATACTCGAAAGTGATCAGTGTAATGTTTTTTCATGTGTACAAGAAAAGTAATTGTTTGGTTATCAAGTCTATTGACACCGAGAGTGATCGTTGCTGTAATTACGGAGATTAGAAGGTGTATCGAGGTGATATCAATGCATGGAGATTTCAGCCAGACGAGCTGAACAAAGAGTTGGAGATAAAAATATTTTTGAACCAGCAGTAAGAGTACCTATTGTAATCATATCTGTCTTGTATGGACTTCACGACGAAGACGACGAAAACAGATGAGTACTTTTGTAATATTTTATTTTGTATGCATGTAAATGTAGTGTCAACCCAATCAGAATTTTGGTTCAATTATATATGACTTATATTGAAACCAGACTTAATTTTGTAAGTAGTTGTAGTCACCCCATTATCACGATTATTAGATTATGTTGATTATGCAAGCCTGTACATTGACTAACAAGTTCAATCATTTTTCAAAGTAATTACGATCAGTTTTAAAGAAATTACTAGACGAGTTAAGGAATTGCTAAACGTGTTACATCCAAAGAGAATAGTAATTAATGTGCAGTGCTGTTCCAAGTTTTGCAATTATTATGCCAATGCTTTTAACTTGCAAGAGAGTTTGCACGTAAAGTAAAGTTGGTTTCATTTATACAGAAAGTAACCGGGCTAACAGTAGTCAAATTATTACAGTTCATTAGGCAGACTTGACGAAAGTAATTTTAATGAAATACGTTAAATGCCAGACTCTGCTTAGTCAGTTACACGCGCACGCTACCCAGGCCCTGAAACCAATTAAAAGTGAAGTTTTATAAGGAACTTTAATCAATATTATCCAAATTATCTGGAACTTTGACTGTAGTATTTATGAAGCTCATTGCACCACGGAGTCTCACAGTACTGAGCTATTATCATTGCAATCAGAGTCTATCAGCTATTACGATTTTGATTATAATACGAACACGCCATCACCACTACATGAATTCTGACACATTTATTAGTGAAGTTGTGCTGTTCGTGAATCGTAAGAGGTGCTAGTTGGTTGCTGTAGTCAATACTAAGTCAGATACGGCCAAGCTTAATTAATTACCAGAGTGTCTATTTCAAGTTAATTAATATCAATTCTTTTATTTATTCAAAATTTTAACTTTCACTGCGAAAGTGTTGTTGCGACCCATCAGTAGTGATTTGCAGCAAAGTATATCATTACGCATTATGATTTTAGACATTTTTTGACGACGTCCAACAGGCCATATTTTACACTGTATTTAAGGAAGCAGTGGAAATACGTCTCCACGACAACTTGGCCAATGGGGATAGCGAATTTCAGCTACGCGCAGCGTAGATTCCTACGATTGAGAAGATTAGATAGGAACGCTGTGTTCTGAACATAGCGGCGTCCGCCGACAGAATGGACAGCCGCCGGGGCCCGAAGCACGGACCAGAGCCGCGCCGCGACCCCCCACCACCGGCCGCGCCGCGTACCCCCAACACCGACGCGGCAGTCGCTTCCGAAGTTCCCTGATTGGCCGCCTGCAGAAGTGGACAATGGTCAGACGACTATGTAGGGTGGTGCAGAACAACATCCCGACACCCCCAACGCATGGAAACATGCGGAAGTGGTAGCAATCCTGAAAACCGGCAAGGATCCGCGCCAGGTTGCCACCTACCGGCCCATCAGCCTGCTGTCGTCCCTCTCGAAAGTTTTCGAGAGGCTGTACGTGAAGAGACTGCTGGATCACGTCACGCGCGAGAACATCATACCGGACGAGCAGTTCGGTTTCCGCGCTGGCCATTCCACCACACACCAGCTACTCCGGCTGGTCGAGCCGGCAATGCGGGCACTGGAAACAAGGGAATACCTTGGGGCAGTGTTCCTTGACGTCTCCCGCGCGTTCGACTCCGTCTGGCACGACGGACTCGTGTACAAACTTTTTGTGCACGGAATTCCGACGTCTCATGGGAGACTATTGCAGTCGTACCTGTCTGAACGAACCTTCCATGTGAGGGCAGAAGACGGTACATCGACGGAAAGGCAGATACGTGCAGGAGTGCCGCAGGGGTCGGTTCTCGGCCCCCTGCTGTACTCGTTGTACACTGCCGACGCACCGCGGGTACCACGCGTAGAATTGGTGCTCTACGCCGACGATACCGCGCTGTTCACCCGCAGCACACGATGAGACGCCGCCTGCAAGCTGGATGCGACGTCCTGGGGGCATGGGCCACTAAGTGGCGGTTGAAATTCAACGCCGCGAAAAGCCAGGCAGTCGTAGAAGACGAGTGTCTATTGAGCTACCGCCGATCGAAATTCTGGGGGCTCCCATCCCCTGGAGCACGACGGCGAAATACCTAGGGGTTACCCTATATCAAAGGCTCACCAGGAAACATCACGTCAGTGATGTAAGACAGAGGGCCATTGGGCGATTACGCGTAATTTATCCGCTGCTTAACCCGCAGTCGTCGCTGCCGCTGGAACACGGGATCACGATGTACTTGTCACTGGTTCGCCCAGTGCTCGAGTTCGCGTCCCCAGTATTTGGAAACGCCGCAGACCTCCACGTCGAGTCGCTGCAGAGGATCCAGAACCGCGCCCTGAAGACTGCCCTGCATCTTCCGAAGCCGTACTCCACCGACCAGCTTCATGACGAAGTCGGCATTTTGCCACTCCGGGAGAGGTTCCGCGCCACCGCCACGAGAAGTCGCAGCAGTCCGAAAACCGGCTCGTCCGGGACCTTGGGACACAACAACAATTCAGGCCAACGACTTGTTGGCCTGACCTGCTACGAGATTAATCTTATAATCTCGTAGCAACCGTGGAAGAAACCACGTCGTCATTACCTGACACCCTAAGACCCTTCCTCCAGTCAGGCCATTAATATGTTTTTCCTATATTTCAGGTACCGTAGGAACAGCAGTCAATGCTTAGCCTGCAACCCATCGGACCAAGGTCGAGGTCCGTCAGGAGAAGCGTGAGCATCCCGACACCTCGCCTGAGGATGATGAATTTCATTGAAACGTTGCACCAAGACGACGCCACCACTCGGCTGATAAACCGAGAACATTTCATCGAACCATAGTGTCATTTTTCTGGAGTTATTAAGAGAAATCGCAGAAAACGGATGTACCAGGATGGCCGGAACAGGATTTGCTATCTAGGTCACCATCAAACAAGCGTTCTCAACACGTCCTTAACCCTCCGTGACTCGAGCTCTAATTTCTGACGTCATTGTTGCGCGGATGACAGGCGGCATCCAAAATATCGCGGTTAATTTCGATTCTTTGAACAATGTATATGGATAATTTTATGATTTTATATTAAATTTAAATGTAACATATTTAATACACTTGCAAAATTTAATAATTTCTAGCAGTTTGTTGAAGATTTTAATAATTTTCCATTTCCAGATAACAAAGTTACATCTGCTTTCCGAATGAACAGTGTGTTATGTACATATACTTATCTAAATAACATGAAAATTTTTATTTCAAAGCAATGACCTAGCTAATTGCAATATACTGTAACTTAGGCGATAAAGTACAAACAAAACGAAGGTAACGAGCACATTACTAAACATAACAGTTTACGTATATGTGTTTGGAATGTTCCACACACATGCATTTGTTTCATGCACGTCACTAACTACAAGTTGTTTTTTGTCACGCGTTTCTACGAAAGTTACCACGAGTTTCACTGATGTCAATATTACCACATTTTCTAATAATGCATAGTGTATTTTCATCTGGAGAATCTATTATTGTCTTTGTTATACGAGCTTCAATTTTGGATCTAGGTAAATAAGTAAAAATATTACAAGATCAACATGCTGAGAATATTTACTTTTCCTCCATTTATCTGATCCATCTTTCCCTTATAATAAAAAGACTTCCTCCTGAATTACTTCTTCTTGTGATCCTCATACAACTTTGGTCAGATTTCCTTCTGCTCTAGAATCGTAAGAGAAATCATGTACACAATCCTAGTTCTCTGAGTCAGCAGTACAGTACCACTGTCACGATCTTCATAATGTAGTTCCGCCTTCCCTGCAACAATCATAAGGTGTTAGTTGCAATACATTTCATTCTCCAATTTTACACATTGATATTCAATCGATTTTACCGTTTCAACAGCGTACTAATAATGTTTTATATGAACAATACGGGATTGTTTTTCCTACTCAGCACCTCCAAATGTTTGTATAGCATATGGGACTTAACTACGGGGTCATCAGTCCCTAAACGTACAAACTACTTATGAACTAACTAACTCTAAGGACGTCACAAATATCCATGCCCGATGGGGGATTCGAACCCCCGACCGTAGTGGCCGTGCAGACCGTGACTGATGCGCCTCAGTCCCCTCGACCACCGCGGCCAGCAGAAATTTTTGTATAAGTCATAATGTACACTCCTATAGTCAGTTATTAACATCTTGCCCTACACCTCAACAGCATCAGCGAGGAGCAACAGATTGCTTCTTCCTTTCACTAGCAAAACATATATGCAAACATATAGCAACAGTGGTCATATCATACCTTACGAGGCAATCAGGATTTGTGCGCGCATTTTCAGACTGCCGCCCCCTGATATGTTTCCAAAAGCGCTCTTTGTTCGGTTTCCTCAAAAGGAACCAGCGAGTCATAAAAAATCTGGAAGGCAGGCAGTTTATAACCATTGAGAACAGCTGAGTACTCGTATTTTCCTTATTCTGTTTCAGTAAACAAAAGAGGACCCGTTTCAGAAAAACCTCCATTGGAATGCTGGTTAAGTATTTGCCGGCGAAGGCTTGACTAAGGCGCTCCAGTCACGGTCTACACGGCCGCTACGGTCGGTGGTTCGAATCCCCCCTCGGGCATGGATATTTGTGCCGTCCTAGTTCGTAAGTAGTTCATCAGTAGTTTGTAAGCTTAGGGACTGATGACCCCGTAGTTAAGTCCCATAGACTACACAAACATTTAAACTTTTTTTTTTTTTTTTTTTTTTTTTTTTTTTTTTTTTTTTTTTTTTTTTTTTTTTTGACGGCTTGACCGACTTTTTCCAATGCCATTTAAATTGGAAACTGCGAAACGTATTGATTTTTTTTTTCACTTCTCAGCTCACTAGTTTGTGAAAGTCATTTTATGATGATCATATATGCAATAATCGCCTGCACCATTTTTCCTGTCGCCTGAAGTTTTCGCTGGATAGGTGATTCGTAACAAATGCAAGCTATCAAAACTAGATGTATGAATTTTCAGGAATTTACCGCCATCATGATTTGAAGTAAATAGATACTTCAATGTCAGTCTGTGGATCGTTTTTATTTATCAAATACCGGTTTCGGGCCAGGAGTCCTTCTTGAGATCAATTTTTACAGATACAGGGTAACTTCTTAACTTTCCCAAATAGGTGTTCACGGGGAAAGTTCGGAAAGTGACAGGTTACCCTGTAACTTTAAAAACTGATCTCAAAATGGGCAGCTGGCCCGACACCGTACATCAAATAAGAGCGTTCTAAATAATGAGTTTAATCAAATGCAAGTCAACTAACGGGCCATTGCTTACACTGGGCAGTGGTAACACACTGGACTCGCATTCGGGAGGATGGTGGTTGAAATCCACCTGCGGCCATCCAGATTTAGGTTTTCCGTGATTTCCCTAAATCACCTCAGGCAAATTCCGAAATGGTTGCTTTCAAAGGGCACGCCCGATTTCCTTCCCCGTCCTTACCCAAAACTCCGAGCGTTAGCTCCGTCTCTAATGACCAAGCTGTCGATGGGACGTTAAACGCCAAGCTTCCTTCCTTCAGCCTGGATTTAGTTTGTAGGCGGTTCCTCACATCACACCTGACTACTGGGCTGGTACCAAAGTCGTAGCTCAGTTATACTATACATAAACATTTAGAAGTCTTCACATGTGCAATGATGTTCCAGAAGAAATCCAGGACCCCTTGAAAGAATGGAGATAGAAGTTCATATTCGCAGCACATATATACTACAAGGGATTGGCTAATCTGCGACTTTGCGATGTCGCTGATTTCTGTGACTGCTACTTTTAAGTATCTCCGATTCTTGCTTGCTATTTGTCACTGTTTACAAACGTTGTTCACAAATTCACAACATGTATACCTCAGCACTCAAACTACGATTTCCGAGTCTGCTACTTCTCTGATTTCTGATACTTGTGCGTTTTATGCTAGTGCTGTTGCTACTTCTGCGATTTACGTTATTTCCGTGACCTGCTACTTACGTGACTTCTGTAATTTCTGTTACTTCCGATAATTCTGCGATTTAGAGTGGTAGATGCTAAACTGTAGTTAGTCACAAGTAACGCCGCGGCGGAGCGGCAAGCGCATTGAGGCGCTACGCTACGATGCGCGAGGCCGTTCCCCGTCGGGGATTAGAATCCCCCCCGCCCCCCCCATCGGGCATTTTTTTTTATTTTACTGTTTTTAGTATAAGCTAGTACATAAGTAGTTTGTAAGTGCCGGCCGCGGTGGCCGAGGGGACTGAGGCGCTTCAGTCACGGTCTGCACGGCCACTACGGTCGGGGGTTCGAATCCCCCCTCGGACATGGATATTTGTGCCGTCCTAGTTCGTAAGTATTTCATAATCCGTTTCTAAGTTTAGGGACTGATGACCCCGTAGTTAAGTCCCATAAGCTGTACAAACATTTGAACATTTGAGTTTGTAAGTTTAGGGACTGATGACCCCGCAGTTACGTCCCATAAGCTTTACAAACATTTGAATATTAGTCACAAGTAACACCTAACAGAAATCCGCAAGTATAGCCCACCTAACTCAAATATTCGGCCAGATTAACTGTGTCAGTGCAACGGAATTGCTTTGTTTTTGCAAGTAAAATGGATATACTGATTTTTGAACATTCTCTGGTATACGTCAATTTTCAGTTTGAAAGGGAAGATAAATAAATGGGTAATAAACCGTGAGTGACTTTGGAAAAATCTATTTTCCCCTTAAAACCTGTTGATCTCACTAATTATTCTGACAAATAATTACTGCTAGAAGCGCGCTTGAAATTTTATTTACGGCAGCGTCGGCCACGTGTGCTAATGTTGAAAACGAAATCTTCATTTTGTTAGAATATTCAATTTACTGGCTGAACATGTGTACACACAAGAAACTGTCAACCACAGACCAAGAATAGCGTTGATTACTTATTGTCAGTTAAACGGAGGATATTTGCCCTCACCTTGTGTGATTTAGATTTCAAAGAGAATTCACCAGTCGTTGCCAACATCAGCACACGATGCTACCACTGCCACAATCAAAAGTGTGGTGTCGCACAAGTCCTAAGTGCGCGCCACCTACTTTCGCCGCGCGCCGCCATGCACGCACGGCGCGGCGTTCTTACTACGTAAGCCACGAGCGCCCTCTGCTGCTACAACTCCGCTCGTGGCCACCACTGAACGACATCGTTCACTTGGGACTGAGATAGGAACCAGTTAACACTTCGGAATCAGATAGGCACCAGTGAAGACTTGGCTATCGGATAGGCACTAGGCAGGCCTCTACCTCAACTATGTATCAGCATTCTGCAGTACTGAACTATGTAAAAGTTAATTATTACCATCTCTTTATGAAATATATATATATCTTCTAATTTACTCTAGTGTTTCTAGTTTCTGCTGTCCCACTGGTTGGTCACCTCCATACCGCAAAGCTTGCATCCTTTATTCCTGTGTCGGTTAAATTCTACTCGGCCACCGACACCTACGACGGAAACGAGACACAAAAGCGGCGACGAGGCGGGGACACAAAAAAAAAAAAAAAAAAAAAAAAAAAAAAAAAAAAAAAAAAAATAAATAAATAAATAAAAAAAAATTGGCAATACTGAACGACCTGATACCACCCGTTTTTTTTAATCCATGATGTCACAGGCGGGGACATACTAAACGGAAAAAGGCAGAAAACAACATTCCGAAAACTAAAATAAAACTCGTATTGTAAAACTTTCCATTACGTGCAAACGTTTGTATTTTCAAGTATGATTTTTTTCCCGTACCCTTGAAGATATAAAAGTTTATTTCTGTATCGTGGTAATTGCCACAGTCTACACTCAAAATAGACTAGACCTACTATTACACATTTCGTAAGACTTTTCAGTTGAACATTTACTCCCACCCCCTTGTAGTTTTTTTCTTTATTTAGGCCTACGATAAAAATGTATTATTCACGTCGAAACTGGGTTTATAATGTGGGATACTAATTCTGAATTTACACAGTGGTTGCGATTAAAAGTGTTTTCGAACCTGGTCACTTCCATAACACAGTATTTGTTTGGCACCTTCATCTCTTTCCTCGACCTTAACACTCTTATCTGATCAACATAACAGAACGACTCGTTCCTGACAGAGCAAAACCCTTTCTGTCCCTGTCCATTACTCAGCCGGTTTCCCAATATCTTTTCAGTAGCAGGAACCAGGCTCAGTATATCAGAGAACTGAATAACACTGCTAGCTTCAAACGACAGTTAATGGATTATCTAATAAAGCAATAATTACACCAGTGTTTATTACACTACGGTCCAGGTACGTCACACCCATTCCTCCTCCCAGATATTCTCCGACTGCCATTGCTCTCGCCAGGTACAGCTTTCTTAACTTCCGTCTGCCAGAATTCGCCATGCCTTAACCAGTCCCGATATATTCAAAAGTACATCTTGTATCTGCTAATATCAATGTTGTTACTTCTATTATTACACCAGCAGCAACAGAATGTGTCTCAGTGGTACTGCTAGTATTAATCCCATTAGAGTTAAGTCAATACCTTTTATTTACATCCATTTATATGTAATCAACCTGTGTAAATTATGTTATTAATTGTTTATCTGTAAAAATCATTGTTATGTTATAGGTAACTCTCATGTACAGAAATACTGTATGTGTAAAACCCTGGTCCGATGTAAGAGATGACCTGATGGCTCTAATCTGATCAGGCTAAATAAAGAAATAAATAAAAATTCGTTGTCTTCACCAACTACAAACCAAAAAATGTTTGTGCATCTTCATGTTTTCGCGGCGCAATGACTGTTCAAAGAAGTTTCGGGCGTGCAGCCGCATAAAGTTGACTTCTTCTAATATTTCGGCTGAGAAACGTTCAGCCATCTTCAGAGACGAGTCGAAGACTGGTCTCTGAAGATGGCTGAACGTTTCTCAGCCGAAATATTAGAAGAAGTCAACTTTATGCGGCTGCACGTCCGAAACTTCTTTGAACAAAACATGTTTGTTAATCTTATGGGACTTAACTGCGTGGTCATTAGTTCCTAAATATAGAAACTACTTATAAACGAGCTTACACTAAAGACAGCACAAACAACCATGCCTTAGGGGGGGATACGAACCCCCGACGGGGACCGTCCTAGTGCAACGCAGCATAGTGCCTCAATGCGCTCGGCCACTCCGCCGCGGCTATAAACCAAATTATCACCTTTCAACCCGAGCAAGACACCAGGCTTGACAACAAAAATTACTGGTGGGCGATGTCGAATATCATTCTATGGCCCAGGGCCGGCCTTAGGCGTGTGCAACAGTGCAGTTCCACAGGGCCCGCGCTTCTAGGGATCCCGAACGTAATGCGAAAACTGGCATCAGTAATTTTTAACAGTGGTTTTCCTAATTTATCTGATCCTAAAGAAACCACATTAAGATCACAGGATGCATTAGGACTGACTCAGGAATGGTAGGCCCATCTACATATCCTTCCTTGCTACACCTGTTAACATACTAAACTAACTTTAATTTTGGATTAGCGATTATTAGATTCCAAACGGTCTCTTTAAATCCAACAGGAGGAGTTATAGAATTTTGCTCAGTTTTGGACAGACCCACTTTAATTAACTGTATTGACTTGCCAACAAACACAGGAACAATTTTACAGTAAAATAAGTTTGAAATTACAGCACTTTGATTAATAAACAAGGCATTAACAAACAGATAACAGATTAACAAACAGATAAGCTTAGCTTCCTCAAGGTATACCCAAATTTTCAAATAATCATCCAAAACAAGATCAATAATTGACCACTGCCCATTTAACATTTACAAAGTATATTTAGGTCAACACCACTTTAATTAACTAAATTAAAAGGGTTAAATAACTTGGAAAAATTTCCTTGTTTGAAGGAATACAAGAACAATCTTCACTAAAATAAGTTTTCAAATTATAGCACATTGTTTAATAAACCAGATAGTTAAGTATTAACAACAGAGGGGTTTAGGTTACTCAAGATATACCTAAAATTCAAACGATTATCCAAAACAAGAGCAATGATTCGCAACTGTAAATTGCCCTCTTAAAATTTACACTGTATAGTTCAGAGCAAACGATTATCCAAAACAAGAGCAATGCTTCGCAACTGTAAATTGCTCTCTTAAAATTTACACTGTATAGTTCAGAGCAAACGATTATCCAAAACAAGCGTATTGGTTCTCAACTGTAATTTTCCATTTTAAAATTTACACTGTATAGTTCAGAGCAACCCCACTTTTAAGTGAATTAATAAAGTTAAACAGCTTGCCATAATTTTCTTGTTTGGAGAAATACAACAATTTTACATTAAAACTAATTTTAAGGCAACAAACTTGAAACTAGCTTAAGGAGTCTGAGGAAAACCAAATAGGGAAGCACTCAGGAAATTTGACGCAAGGGACGTTATATCCCTCGCTCGACGACAACTTACTTGCAGGAGGAAGCAGTCCCACGGCGGACACGTGGTCGCCGGCCGCGGTGGCCGAGGGGACTGAGGCGCTTCAGTCACGGTCTGCACGGCCACTACGATGGGGGCTCGAATCCCCACTCGGCCATGGATATTTGTGCCGTCCTAGTTCGTAAGTAGTTCATAAGTAGTTTGTAAGTTTAGGGACTGATGACCCCGTAGTTAAGCCCCATAAGCTTAACAAACATTTGAACATTTTTGACACGTGGTCATTGGGCTACGACGGTAACACCGCCCACCGCGTCCGACTCTCCTGGGCTGAGTCGCTCCTATACAAAACAAGGTGTCACCGTCAGTCGTTGCTGCGATCACCACTCCAGTGTCCCAGTTCACTCGGGTAAAGAACCTCTAAGGAACACTAAATCACACAGGCCAATAACTGCTTTGAATTGGTGCTTGAGCTGACATAATGCACAGGCACAAATGTCCAGGGTTTCTTCAAACAACGTAAGGAGCTAGAAAAAAAAACTGGGCCCCTCTCTTTGACGAGATATGACAATTAATGTCCACACCATGGGCTCTAGCAACACCATGCAAGTCGTCACACAGCAAAAAATAAATCACCATCGAGCACACGGGCCATTACTAACCGCCGCTGGCAGCCACACCCCCTTTCTCGCGGCCTCGCTCGATTGCCAGTCCTCTCACTTCCCTTATTAATTGCCAGGGCGCATCATATCAGAGGCCAAAGAATTTACAAAAGCAAAGATAATCTACTCCTCGCAAGCGGAGATATCGAACCTCACGGTTCAATTTTGTCATTGAAACAACTTTTAATGTATGTAATTCAAGTATATACCTATTGTGACACGACTCAGTTTTAGTTTTAGAAAATTATGCATTTATCGGGTACGAATGAAGCGGGGCTTTTGATACTGTTGCGCTTTAATAATATCCATTGTCAACACATGACAAGTGCTCATACTGATATTAAAAGGTACGCGATTCACTGCTGCTAGAAAGGGAATCCGCTCACTCCACCGCTAAGTAGCCGAGCACGAAATAACCGTAACGATCCCCTTCGAGAACAGGACACGAGGCAAGGTAACGGAAGAAACTATTTCTCTGAAACGTCGTCGGCATAGTTAAAATGCGTTTGCCATTGTCAGAATTAGAATTGGCCGCATTTCCACCCTGTCGTCTCCAGCTTACCTCATTACCCCATTTACCCCTCCACCCTTGGTCGAACATTTTTGTACTTAACAGTTCAGCGGTAAGCGTGTAGCGATGTGAAAGCCTCCAAAACTTATTTTTTTCTTTTAGAAAAATCTTTCAACTGTGGCGGGATTTAAATACCAGCGCGGTATTCACGTACTCGTGTGTGGGGAAAGCGACTAAAAACAACATTAACGTCCGCCTACACACCGGCCTCTTAGTTAATCCGTCTGGCCGGTTTGGTACGGGGCCGTTGCGGCCAACACAATCCCGAAAAAAAGAAAAAAAATAACTTTTGTTTCCCATATTGCCCGCAAACAGTTTTACACGGTTCACTGTTTTTATACTTCATTTTGAGCGTCTGAATGGTTTGACTGCGGTCAATGGATGTCAGAAACAAATCCTGAGAGGGATTAAAAATAAAATCAAGTTTCACGACAGGCGCCGGCTTCAATTAAAATTTCCGAGCTGACTGACCGCGGTCGATAAATAAAACTGTAACGTTTAGTACCTAGTTGCGGAAGACATGACCGGAAGAAACGCGGCAAACTGCTACTTAAAGGGTAGCCGAAAATGTAGAGAGGTGCAGAGGGTACCACCATCCATCACGTGAGTCAGCCTACTAGACTATCTCTGGTAGTATATTTGAATGTATCAAACATCGAAAATTTTGATAAACCATTCTGCAACTAATTTCCGCCTCATACTGAATCCATTTTCAGGCATCTAAGACAAATGGAGGTTCCATTTTCCTTTATACGGTGTTTCGAACCTAATATACTGATTCATATTCAGGGAATTAACATTAACTGCGATTGGGAAGAGTTGAAAACGGGTACCCATTTGGCATTCGAAGATGTGTCTCTTGCTTGTTAGACAGTTGCGCTGACCGCTACACCATTGTGGACACAGAAAGCAACACAACTGCAAGGACTACTCTAGATCGCCTTCCGTCAGATACAGATCCGCAGCTATACCTACCCACTGTAACTAAAACTCTAAGCTTTTTTCAAACTGATTCCCGTAAGAGTGAGGGCCTAAGAGCGCCTCTGCACTGAAGACAACATAGTGTATACGGACAGGGTGGTTCATTGATAGTGACCGGGCAAAACATCTCACGTAATAAGCATCAAACGAAAAAACTAGAAGGAGCAAAACTTTACTAGCTTGAAGGGGGAAACAGATGGCACTATGGTTGAGCCGCTAGATCTGCATTTTTTAAATAAGCACCCCTATTTTTTTATTACATATTCGTCTAGTACGTTAAGAAAAATGAATATTTTATTTGGAACACTTTTTCGCTATGTGATAGATGGCGCTGTAATATTCACAAACATATTGATCACAATTTTAGGTGAACAGTGGGTAACAGTAAGGATTTTTAAATTAAAAATAAGAACGTAGGTGCATTTGATCTTATTTCGGTTACATGTGATACATGTATTATTGTGAAATTATAATACGCTATGAGAACGCATGCTGTTACTACGGTATTACCTGTAATTACCTCATGACTTCAATAAATGCCGGCCGCGGTGACCGAGCGGTCTGCGGCGCGTCAGTCACTGTCAGTACGGCCACTACGGTCGGGGGTTCGAATCCCCCCTCGGGCATGGGTATTTGTGCCGTACTTAGTATTAGCTAGTTCATAAGTAGTTTGTAAGTTTAGGGACTGATGACCCCCGTAGTAAAGTCTCATAAGCTCTACAAACATTTGAACATTTGAACTTCAATAAGTGCTCAAAATTATTTCCTTCAACATCAATTAATTTAGCAATTAGCGTAAAGTAATTCCTCTAAATGTTCAAATGTTTGTAGAGTCTATGGGACTTAACTACGGGGTCATCAGTCCCTAAACTTACAAACTACTTATGAACTAGCTACAACTAAGGACGGCACAAATATCCATGCCCGAGGGGGGATTCGAACCTCCGACCGTAGTAGCCGTGCAGACCGTGACTGAAGCGCCTCAGTCCCCGCGGCCGCCGCGGCCGGCAGTAATTCCTTTCAACAGCGAGTAGTTCGCCGTCAGTAATGTTCTCAAATGCATTGATAATGTGCTGACGCATATTTTCAGGTGTTGTCGGTGAATCACGATAGCAAATAACCCTCAGTTTTCCCTATAGAAAGAAATCCGGGGATATAAGATCCGGTGAATATGCAGGCCAGGTTATGGTGCTTCTACGACGAATCCGCCTGTAATTAAATATTCCATTTAAAACCGCTTCAACTACACGCGAGCCATATGCCGGATATCCATCAAGTTGAAAGTACATGGTCATTCTGTCATAAAGTGAAACATCTTGTAGTAAAATCGGTAGAACATTACATAAGAAATCAGCATATATTGTACCATTTAGACTGCCATCGAAAAATAGGGGCCAATCATTCTTCCTCCCATACATTAACCCACCAAGGTCGCTGATGTTCCACTTGTCGCAGCCATCTTGGATTTTTCGTTGCCCAATAGTGCATATTATGCCGGTTTACGTTATCTCTGTGAATGAAGCTTCGTCACTAAACAGAACGCGTGAAAAAAGTCTGTTATCGTCCCGTAATTTATTTTGTGCCCAGTGGCAAAACTGTACGCGACGTTCGAAGTATTCGCCATGCAAATCCTGGTGCATAGAAACATGGTACTATCTGCCATACCGTGCTGATCTCGCACTAAGCGACTCCATCTGTTTCTAGCGTTGAAGAATATTCTCGCCGGGCGCAGTGGCCGAGCGGTCTGCGGCGCACCAGTCACGTTCCGCACGGCCACTACGGTCGGGGGTTCGAATCCCCCCTCGGGCATGGATATTTGTGCGTCTTTAGTATTAGCTACTTCATAAGTAAGGTTTAGGGACTGATGACCCCGTAGTTAAGTCCCATTAGTTCTACAAACATTTGATTTGATTTAGAAGGCTCTCGGCGGAAGGCGCTTTGGGAGCAATGCTGACGTCAAACAAGCCGTGCAACGCTTCTTCTGTATGCAACGGCCAAAATTTTTCCTGGCCTGCTTTTTGAAGCTTATAAAGCAGTATGACAAATGTCTCAATTTACTTGGAAATTATGTAAAAAATAAAGATAGATGTTATCTTTGATGTGTAATTCTATTTTCTTACTTTCACACGAAACTCTCACCACAGTCGACATGGAAAACTTAGATCCGCCTCCGCCTCTGCCCCCCTCTCCCCCCTGCATAATTGATTTGGGTGAGTTTGTAGGCTGCTTCCATTTTTTTTATGTTTCTTTACTTGTGGTATTATCCAGTCCATTTCATTGAATCCATTCTTGCAAATACTTAAACGTTTCTACTCTTTTAATATTCCTGTGCTGTGTTTGTAGATATTTCTCTTTGTTGTGTTTTTGTTCAATGTATTCCGTTTTCTCATGCGATATTTGTAAGCCGGATTTGGCTGCAGTTCTTGTAAGTGTTTCTATCATTATACTTGCATCTGTTTTGTCCTTAGAAATTATTGAATATCGTCAGCAAAAGCGAGACATATCACTTGTTCTAAATGAATTCAATTTTTTTCTTTCAATTCTCTTTCCCATTCTCTCAATACTTTGTCTGAGACCAGATTGAAGAAGATTGGTGGGAGTCCATCACCCTGCCGAACTCCTGTCTTATTTCTGAAAGGTTCAGAAACGTCTCCAAGAAATTTCACTTTTGAGATTGGGTCTGTGAGCGACTGTTCAACTATCTTTCTAGTGGCTTTATCGACACCTACTTCTTTCAGGGTTAAGAATACTGTTTGAGTGTCTACGGTATCATAAGCTTTTTATGAAATCATCTAATATAACGTCTGTGTTAAGGTTTCGCATTCTTCTGATCCTGAGAATTATTTTCAAGTTAAAGATTTGCTCTGAAACTCGCTTGATACTCACCAATAGTGTGTTCTGCTTGTGCATTAAATTATTCAACAGAGGTTTAGATAGAATTTTGTATGAGACGGGCTGACATAGTTGTTGGTGTCTGTCGTGCCTCCCATCTTTTCACATAAATCTTTAATAACATTATAGATGAAACTTCCTGGCAGATGAAAATTGTGTGCCGGAACCGGGACTCGAACCTGGGAGCTTTGCCTTTCGCGGGCAAGCGCACTATCGTGTTATCGCTACACGACTCACGATGCCGCCTCACAACCTTACTTCCGCCAGTACCTCGCCTCCTACTTCAGCTGCCCGCTTCCCTTCTAGTTTCCACATCTCAGCAACTATCCTGTCGACTTCGGGAACCTCCCTAAAAGATCGATCCCAACTCGGTGGAATGGAGCTGCTGCCGGCGGAATCGGTACGAGATGTCCTGGAGTTAATTACGGCACATGCTTCCGTCGCTGGCACTCTTTACAGTGAATCACATAGTGCTTGACAGATCGGTAGAGACCTTTCCAGTAATACCTGCGTCTGATTCTGTCTAGGGTCTTCACGAATCCCAGATGACCGGATATTGGAGCATCGTGGAAATATTTGAGAATAGCTGGCTGGAGATGAGCTGGAACAACGAGTAGCCATTTGGAGCCCAGTGGATCGTAGTTGCTGTTATACAATGTTACGTTTGTAAGTTGGAACTCTACATTGGTCGGTTCTCCTTTCTCCAAGGCCTCTATGGTTTTTAATAGTGTTGGATCTTCCCTCTGTTCAGCTGTAACGTCATGTAATTCAGTGAGAGCTGAAATTGTGTTCCACTAATGAATTCCTCGAAAGGCAGTCGGCATCCTTGTGTTTGCGCCAGTTCTTGAACATAACTGTAATATAGTACTCTTGGAGTTTCAGTGTCCACCTTGATAGTCAACCTGATGGATCCTTCAAGCTAGTCAGCCAACACAAAGAATTGTGGTCTGTCACGACGGCGAATGTTTTGCCGAATAAATGCGGCCGGAACTTGTTGATAGCCCAGATAATTGCGAGACATTCTTTCTCAGTTGTAGAGAAGTTTATCTCGGACTTCGAGAGTACTCTTGATGCGTAGGCTATCACTTTTTCAGCACCTTCCTGAACTTGTACAAGCACTGCACCAATTCCATAACCACTGGCGTCTGTGCTAAGTTCCGTTTCCTCATTTTCATTTTCGTCGTACAAGGCTAGCATTGGTGCGGAAGTTAGAGCCTTCTTAAGTGCCTGGAAAGCTGTTTCTTTTGTCTTATTCTAGTAAAACTTGGCGTCTCTCTGCAAAAGCTCTTGTAATGGACGTGCCTCGTTACAAAATCCTTTTATGAAACGTCGGTAGTATGAGCACAGCCCGAAAAAACTTCTCACATCACAAATGTGCTGAGGCGTTGGAAATTCTGTGACTGCCCTTACTGTATCTGGATCAGGACGGACACCATCTCCGTTGACTAGGTGCCCCAGGATTTTTATCTCTTTAACGACGTAAGGCACTTCTTTGGATTGAGGCGGAGTCCTGCAATCTGAACACACTTCAACAAAGTTAACACGCGACTCAGATGTTCTTAAAATGTTTTCGAGAAAACGACAATGACATCTAAATACCAAAGACACGTCGTCCACTTAAGGTGTCGAAGCAAATTGTCCATCATGTGTTCGAATGTGACCGGAGCATTGCATAATCCAAAAGGCATTACTTTGAATTCATAGAGTCCGTCAGGTGTAATACAAGCCGTCTTCTCCCTGTCAGCTTCGTGACCTCGATTTGCCAGTAACCTGTCTGCATGTCCATTGTTGAGAAGTATGTAGCTTCTTTCAAGCAGTCTAAGGTGTCGTCAATGCGCGGCAGTGGGTAGACATCTTTCTTTGTGATTTTGTTCAGCCGCCTATAGTCGACACAGAATCGCCACGTTCTATCCTTCTTCTTTACAAGGACCACCGGAGACGACCAAGGACTCTCCGAAGGCTGAATAATGTCATCGTGTAACATCTTCTCCACTTCCTCCCGAATTATCCGTCTTTCAGCTGGCGACACTGTATACGAACGCTGGCTAATTGGTGGATGATCCCCAGTATTAGTGCGGTGCCTTATCGTGGGCCGTTTCGTCTGACTTTTCCCCTGCTGAGGTGTGAATGCACCCGAAAATTGACGTAGTATAGCCAACACACGCGGGCGTTGTTCCTTGGTCAGTCCGGGCCCTATTGGCAGTTCCACGTTTGTTTCCTCCAGCGTGTTATCTGTACTAACAGCAGAGCGTGGGTCTTCATTGATGACGTTGAGCTCACCGTCCTGGATTGGTTCAGCTGTCCCGATACACATTCCTTTGGGGATAAGTTGCGACTGCTCAAAACAGTTAGTGATCCAAATCTCCCCTCGACCTCCGGTAATGCTTATGACAGCGGCTGGTATGTAAATCTCTTTGGTGAGCCTGATAAACTTCTTACTATCAACAAGCACTTCACAGTTTAATCGCTCATCTGTGTTTGCAACTCTTCTCATCGTCAACGGCGGGATCGTCACATTGTCAACGCCACATAACCTACCAGAGAATTCTGCATTACGTGTACCCGTCGGAACAACTTCTTCAATTTGCAGCTCAGATCTTCCACAGTCAATGATAGTTTTGGATGCCTGAAGAAAGTCCCATCCGAGGATGACATTGTGACTACATTCTGTTAATACGACAAATTCAAACAGCTGGGTCCTGTTGTTGATGGTTATTCATGCGACAAAAGTTCCTGCTGGCTGGACGTACTTTCCTTTCGCGACCTTCAGAACAGTGGCCCCCGTATCACAGAACATTGTCTTCTTTAGTGTGCGGCGGAAATTATCCGACAATACAGAAAAAGACGCTCCTGAATCAACAAGTGCCCGGACAGGTTGGCCGTCGATTATGACGTCCATGAGATTTCTCGACATCTTAGCGACTGTCGTCCATGGAGGATTTTCATCTGCGTCGGCCTCACCTCCGCCTTGCTTAGTTTTTCTGGGCGCGGTGGCTAGAGGAGCGGCTGGTACCTCTGTACGGCGACGGTGAACGGCTGCGGCGCGTCGGGAGACGACCTCGTCTAGGGTACGGCGATGGGCTTCTTCCCATAGGTCGACTTAACTCATCAACAGGTGATTGCCTGGGATAAAACTTGCGGCAAAATAATCATCAAATACTCGCCTTCTCTCTCTGCAGTAGCGTACGACATGTCCAGGGCGCCCACAGTGTGTCGTCTGCGGGGTTGTGGCCGTGTTGGACGATTCACAGGCTACCGTTTGGCGGCTGCAGCGTACGTTATAGCCATTCTTCACGAGTACGACTCACGGGGCAGTCAGGAGCTAACGTCTTAAATACCTCAGCGCCAATGGTTTGGTGATTGGTCGGCAGACTACTTTAACTTGCACTAAGGAGAACAAACACACCTATGCCCGATGAATGACTCGAACTTCCGCCGGAAGCCGCCGACCAGTCCGTTGCGTCATGCCTTAGACCACGCGGTCTCTCCCACGTGACCAAACGTAATGCAATAAATTGTACGGCCAGGTAGATAACAAAACCATAGAAAATACCACACAGTGTTCTGATTTAGACTGACAAAACTTTGAGTCAGATTACAGTTTTCCATTACAATGATGCGATATAACGACAAAAAAAGATAAAGGACATAAAATGAAGCTCTACGTTTTTCCATATTATTTAGCTTGAATTTTTCGCGAATGTTTTATTCAGCGCAAAGTTCCTAGTGATTGGAAAAAGGCGCAGGTTGACTCCCGTTTATAAGAAAGGACAATATCGTTGATAACAGTTTCCTGTAGAATTTTGGAGCGTATTCTCTGTTCGAATATAGTAAATTTCCTTGGGACGGAAAAGCTTCTTTCTATGATTCAGCACGGGTTTAAGAAACATCGATCATACGAAACTCAGCTTGCTCTTTTCTCACATGACATCTTGCGAACCATGGATAAAGGGTAAAAGGCGAATTGTGTTTTTCTCTGCTTTAAAAAGGCGTTTGACGCGGTACCACACTGCAGACTGCTAACGAAGATGTGAGCTTATGGAATAAGTTCACAGATTTGTGACTTCCTAAGTAATAGAACGCAGTACTTTGTTCTCTACAGCGAATTTTCATCAGAGACGAGTGTATCAAGAGGCGTCCCCCAGGGGAGTTTGATAGGACCGCTATTATTTTGTATCTATATAAATGATCTGATGGACAGAGTAACTCGTAATTTACGGCTGTTTGCTGATGATGCTGTGATGTATGGGAGGGTGTCGTCTTCAACTGACTTAGACAATATTTCTAGTTGGTGCGAAGAGTGGCAGCTATCTCGGAATGTAGAAAAATGTAAGGTGATGCGCATGAGTAGGAAAAACAATCGTACAATGTTCGAATACAGCATTAATAGTCAGTTTCTTGATGCGGTCACGTCGTTCAAATATCTAAGCGTAACATTGCAGAGCGATATGAAATGGAAGGAACATGTGAGGACAGTTGTAAGGCGGACAGCCGACCCCTTTGTTGGGAGAATTTTGGGAATATATACTTCATCTATAAAGGAGACCGCGTATAACACGCTTGTACGACCACGTCTTGAGTATTGCTCAAGTGTTTGGGACCCGCAGCAGATCAGTTTAAAGGAAGACATAGAAGCAGTTCAGAAGAGAGCAGCTAGGTTTGTTACTGGTAGGTTCGACCAATACGCGAGTGTCACTGAAATGCTCCGGGTACTCAAATGGGAATCGCTGGAGAAAAGACGACATTCCTTTTGGAGAAATTATGTTGAGGATATTTAGAGGGCTGAAATTTGAAGCCGAGTGTAGAACGATCTTCCTGCTGCCTACTTATATTTCGCGTAATGGTCACAAAGAGAAGAGAAATTAGGGCTTGTACGGAGGCAAATAGCACTTTTTTTCTTCCTCGTTCTCTTTGGGAGTGGAATAGGATAGGAAATGCCTTGTAGTGGTACAGTGTACCCTCCGCCACGCACCTTACGGTGGACTGAGAGTATGTATGTAGATTAAAAAAAACTGAAAGTCCTTGGAAGATTTTCATACAACCTTTGGAAACTTTTTATGTAAACTAACGTTCACCTTTTTTTCCTTTTTATTTTCATCAGCCTCCCACATACAATATTCACTCCCTCATCATGAGCAGCCCAATAAGAAGTTGTTTTTCAAATCAGAGGTGTAGAGTATTAGGTGTACCGAATGTTCACCTAAATATATTAAACAGGGAGATCCTCTGTCGTTAGGTTTAGCGAGCGCCTACTGACTAAAAAAAGGTAACTTAAAGAAAGTCTCACCCTTTGTCCATCACCTTCACGCCATTAGTCCCCAAGCCTAGAAACTTAAAACTCATTCACATATTTTTCATATCCCCGAACATTATAAACGATCATATTATGTCAAAACATCAAACCATTTTCGACATAATGATGGGCGACTTCCGTTAATGACTGCCAGCCGTAGTTAAATTGTTTATATCACTCATGCAAATCTGTTGCTGTTGTCGCACGCAAGCGCGCCATCTACGAGCCCTTTGCGTACCTTTGGGGACGAGGGCTGAACAGTTGCGAGCAATATAGCGAGAGCATAACTGGCGGCGGTTGTGGCAGGGAGCGGCCTTTACGTCTAATATATAAAGCAGAGTGTCCGTATGTTTGTACTTGTGGCATACAAATTTACAGTTTTGTTCCAATCTTTATGAAATTTTCTACACGTAAGCTTCAATCCATGAGGACGGTCGCCGTAAGTGGAAGAATCACATACGATATATATTTCACGAGATACGACGTAATAAATAGATGCGCGGAAAACTGCTGCGTTTTGCGACAATGCTGCTCATTTTCTCCTAAACCATTGGGCCGATTTCAACCAAATTTGGTACACACATTCCTTACAGTGAGGTAACAATTGCTGCATGGTTAAGAATCACATCCGGCACATGGTTCCAAATCGCAAAAAATGCCATATAATGCGACGAGACTTTCGAAATACACTGTATGAGTATGACAGTACTTAGTGACTTGCAACAAACTTTAAACATAATTTCAAACCTTTATTAAACTTTTTCTCGCTGGCAACCATAGTAAAATAATGAAAGGAAAAAAGTTTCTTGCTTACTACTTTTCCGCTGTTTATGAAGTAAAACTGCGGATCTCTGTATGACGTTATAATTTATAATTTGAACACTACAAATTGTATCGACAGGAAATTTTACAGACAGTATACACATATATAGTTGAATTTTGATTCTAAATTGTATGACATTCCGACACGTAGTTCATGAGATATGAGCACATAAACAGTAACGTCACGCTGTTCATGGACTAAAACTACGGCATTCAGTATGACGTTATAATTTTTAATTTCTACACTACAAAAGAAAGTTTTCAGACAGTATACACGCATATAGTTGAGTGTACTTTCCAAATTGTATCACAGTACGACACGTAGTTCATGATATATGAATACATAAACAGTAACGTTCATGGAAAACCTCTCCATCACGCACCAAGTTTTAATCTATTATTTCTTTACTACTAATTTTATTGCCGCGATATTTTACAGAATACAGCCCTTACAAAAATGAATATACAGCTGAAAAATGGCAGGAATAATTGAGTAAATACCCGGGCAACGCCGGGTTTTCCGCTAGTAAGTTAATAAACTTCGCGCGGTTAAGTTTGGTCTCACCACTGACTTCATTCCCTCCCCACCCACGAGCAACAGTTGCACATCAATTTTAACCATTCTACTTAATTGAATTTAATAATTTAACGCCCTGCTACCTTAGTAATATTATTTATTAGACCATGCTCTTCATCGTTATTTAGTAGTTCAAACTTTACCCCCCTCCCCCAAGCCAAAACGTGAATGTGGTCATGTGGCGTGCAGTTTTAACAGTCTGCACCTTCTCCATTTCTAGTATTTCTTGCTTAGGGAAGATTTTCCAAATCTTCAGTTAACTCTTGCCTTTTAAACAAGTTTGTCAATTTTCCCTTCAACGTCTGATGATGCCCACAAGGGTCGAAACGCGTATGTGTAAATAAGTGATACATCGCTTTTGTGCAACCAAGACTGCTTTTTACCAAAATATTCTGAATAATATATTTATTAGAGGAAGGAAAAATATCATTACCGTTATCGACAGCAAGAACCCAATCACAAAATGGTCAGATGTTTGTGAGCCCATGGGACTCAACAACCGACGCAATAGTCCCTAGGCTTACAGACTAGCCTTATAGTGCTCGACCATTCCACTAAGACAACGCAAGCACAAGTTCAAGCATCTCTTCACAGCACCTTGTTGTTGTTGTGGTCTTCAGACCGAAGACTGGTTTGATGCAGCTCTCCATGCTACCCTGTCCTGTGCAAGTCTCTTCATCAGAGAATGCGTTCGGCGACCTACATCCTTTTGAATCTGCTTACTGTATTTATTTATTTATTCTGTTCCATAGGACCTACTTCAGGAGTAAGACTCCATGGTCATGGAACAAGTCAATACATTAATTGTTACACAATAATGGTAATAGAAAAATTTTAAGTAGTCCTTTGCACACGAGAATCTTAAGACAAAGTGAAAAGAATCAATAAAGAAAAAATAAATTAGCTTAATTGTTTAACTTTTCTAGGAGTTCCTCGACAGAATAAAAGGAGTGAGCCACGAGGTAACTCTTCAATTTAGATTTGAAAGCATGTGGATTAGTGCTAAGATTCTTAAGTTCTTGTGGCAGCTTATTGAAAATGGATGCCGCAGAATACTGCACCCCTTTCTGCACAAGTGTTAAGGTGGTGTGGTTCAAATGTAGATTAGACATCTGTCTAGTATTCACCGAGTGAAAGCTACTAACTCGTGGGAATAAGCTGATATTATTAACAACAAACGACATTAAAGAAAAAACGTATTGTGACGCCAGAGTCAAAATTCCCAGACTACTGAAAAGGGGTCGACATGACGTTCGCGAACTTACACCAGATATTGCTCGAACCGCCCGTTTTTGAGCCAGAAATAGCCTTTTTGCATCAGGCGAGTTACCCCAAAAAACAATGCCGTACGTCATAAGTGAGTGAAAGTAAGCGAAATAGACTACTTTTCGTGTTGAAAAATCACTTATCTCAGATATTGTTCTAATGGTAAATATAGCAGAATTTAGTTTTGGAACAAGATCCTGAACATGGGCTTTCCATGACAGCTTACTGTCTATATGAACACCTAGAAATTTGAACTGTTCAGTCTCACTTATCACATGCCCATTATGTGTAATCATAATGTCAGATTTCGTCAAATTATGTGTTAGAAATTGTAAAAACTGAGTTTTACTGTGATTTAACATCAACTTGTTTTCTATTAGCCATGAACTTATCTCTTGAACTGCATTATTTGATACTGTGTCAATATTACGAGCAACATCCTACACTACCAAGCTGGTATCATCAGCAAACAAAAATATTTCACAATCACCTGTTATACTCGAAGGCATATCATTTATATAAATAAGAAACAGCAATGGTCCCAAAACAGACCCCTGGGGCACCCCATACTTAATTGTGCCCCATTGGGATTGCACGTCATAGCCATTTTCTACACTGCGGAGAATTACCTTCTGCTGTCTATTATTAAAGTAAGAGGTGAACCAGTTGTGGGCTACTCCCCGTATTCCATAATGTTCCAACTTCTGCAACAATATTTTGTGATCAACACAAACGCTTTTGTTAAATCAAAGAAGACGCCTAATGTCCGTAGCCTCTTATTTAACCCATCAAGTGCCTCACAGAGAAACGAAAATATAGCGTTTTCGGTCGTTAAACCACTTCTAAAACCAAACTGTACGTATGACAGGAAATTATGTGAACTGAAATGACCAATTAATCTTGAATATACAGCCTTTTCAATAACTTTGGAAAAAACCGATGGCATAGAAATAGGTCTATAGTTGTCTACATTATCCCTTTCTCCTTTTTTATAAAGCGGTTTCACTACTGAGTACTTTAATTTGTTAGGAAACTGACCATTCTGAAAGGAAAAATTACAAATATGGCTTAGTACTGGGCTAACATATGGAGAACAGTACTTTAGAATTCTGCTAGATACCCCATCATATCCACAAGAGTCCTTAGTCTTTAGTGATTTAATTATTGACTCAATCTCACCTATGGAAGTATCATGAAGGATCATTTCAGGCAACAGCCTCGGAAACGCATTTTCTAAAAACGTTATATGATTACCTGTAGAAACTAGAGTTTTGTTTAGTTCCTCTACTATATTCAGAAAGTGATTATTGAATATTGCACATATATCTAACTTGTCAGTAACAGAACCATTCCTACTACGCACTGACGTTATATCTTCTATCTGCTGCTCCTTACCAGACACTTCCTTCACGACTGACCAGATAGTTTTAATTTTATCCCGAGAGTTTGCTATTCTTTTTGCGTACCACATACTTTTTGCATTCTTAATGACATTTTTCAGAACCTTACAGTACTGTTTGTAATGAGCTACTGCATCTTCATTCTGACTGCTTCTAACATTTTGATACAACTCCCGCTTAGTTCTACATGATACTCTTATCCCCTTTGTCATCCACCCTTGCTGTCTGTTACTGAAAGTACCCTGTTTTGAGCGTTATAGCCGTAAGCAACTTTCAAACAGCATAATGAATGTGTTCAGAAAAGCATTATATTTATCATCTGCATTATCAGCACTATAAACATCCTGCCATTCTTGTTCCTTAATTAGGCTTAAAAAGGTCTCAATTGCAACTGGATTAACTTTTCTGAGTAGTTGATATTTATGTTTAACATTTGTTTGAGAACAAATACTTTTTAGAATTAAAAGTTGGGCATCGTGGTCTGATAGGCCATTTACTATTCTGCTGACAGAGTGCCCCTCTAATAATGAAGAATGAACAAAAATATTGTCAATGGTAGAACTGCTATTTCCTTGCACTCTCGTTGGAAAAAATACTGTTTGCATCATGTTATAGGAATTAAATAGATCTAACAGCTGACTTTTCCTTGAACTTGTATTCATCCCTCGGTCTCCCTCTACGATTTTTACACCACACACTTCCTTCTAATGCTATGTTGACAATTCCTTTATGTGTCTGAATGTGTCCAACCAAACTATCCCTTCTCTTAGTCAGGATATGCCAGAAACTCCTTTTCTCCCCGATTCGGTTAAGCACCTCCTCATTAGTTACGTGATCTATCCATATAATTTTCGTCTGTAGCACCACATTTCAAAAGCTTCTATCACCTTTTTATACGAACTCCTTATCGTCCACGTTTCACTCCCATACAATGCTACACTCCAGGCAAATGGTTTGTGAAAGGACTTCCTAACGTTTAAATTAATATTGGATGTTAACAAGTTTCGCTTCTTTAGAAATGCTTTTCTTCCCATAGCCATTCTGCATTTTATATCTTCTTTACTTCGACCATCAGAAGTTATCTTGCTACCCAAATAACAAAATTCATCTCCTACTATTATTGTCTCATTACCTGATCTAATTCCTTCAGCATCGCCTGATTTTCTGACATTGCATTCCATTACCTCCGTTTTACTCTTGTTAATGTTCATCTTATATCTTCCTTTCAAGACACTGTTGATCCCATTAAATTGCTCTTCCAGATCTTTTGCGGTCTCTGACCAAATTACTATGACATCAGCAAACCGCACCTAAGCACCTAAGAATCCCTATTACGTAATTTCATCTGCTCCTGAAGAAAATCAAGCTTTTTCCCTTTACCATTTAACGCCAGATGGTAACGTTCTGGACATCTTTTGATTTCCAATTTTCGATTTATAAATGATCGGCAAAAAAGGAGTTCTGAAAATTTGTACCTTTTATTCCCGTAAAAAGAGTTCTTTGTATCTGGTAGAAAAGCTCGTCTCCTCTGTCCTATATAATAAGAAGGACATCAGTCACAAATAATTTTATAAACACCTGACATCTGCGAAGGGGGAACATTAGATTTTAAATCTATATTAAGAAAAATAAATTGCCACACGTATGAATGCGCATCACTTGAGAATGGCTACACCGATTTGGCTGATATTTTCTTTGTTCTGTTCGTAATTCTCAGGACAATCTACCGGAAAATATCAGAATTTGAGAAAAACGAAAAGTACAATTCCAGCGCGGATCATTTTCTAGATTCTCCAACAACCATCTTATTAATTTGCTACTCGCCTAGCGACCAAATACGCGGTAACGGAACGGACAAATAGGCCAATGGGAACGTCGAAAGAAGAATTCATCACGAAAGTGTTCCCGAATATTGCTGTCAATTATAAAAACAATTTTTTCTTGAGCGAACGAACCAATAAGGTCATAACGAATTAAAAATCAAAATTTAAAGCCAAATCGCTGACAAATTGCATTCATTTGTTTCGATAAATTTCACTACCGATCTCATGAGGTCGTCAATTGTCCAACAGAATTCCTGAATTCATTGGATTTGCCAGCAACGATTATCACAGGAAAGTTAAAAGGAGAAGATGTTCTGATTCGCCGGCCGCGGTGGCCGAGGGGACTGAGGCGCTCCAGTCACGGTCTGCACGGCCACTACGGTCGGGGGTTCGAATCCCCCCCCCCCCCTCGGGCATGGATATTTGTGCCGTCCTTAGTATAAGGTAGTTGATAAGTAGTTTGTAAGTTTAGGGACTGATGACCCCGTAGTTAAGTCCCATAAGCTTAACAAACATTTGAACATTTTTTTTTGTTCTGATTCCAAGAATACCACTGATTCCAACCAACTTGCTGTTTCAATTTAAGCAAGTCTACTTTCCCGTTCGCCTTGCATTCGCAATGACAATTAATAAAGTGCAAGGAAAGCCGTTGGACATTTGTGGAATAAATCTTGAATAGCCGTGTTTTTCCCATGGGCAGTTTTACGTGGCATGTTCGAGAGTTGGTCAACCATCTGCACGACTCTCTGTACGGAAAGACAAAAACTGTCGTTCATCAAGAAGCGTAACAATGAATGCAGCACATTGACTTTCGAAACCTTACATTTCCATTCCATTTTTTGAATTCAGTTAATTGTTTTGTTTCACATGTAATTTTTACCATTAAAATATGATGATGCAAAAATTAGTTTGCTTTAGATTGATTAACAATGAGGAGGATATAAAAATGTTATAAAAAGCATTTCTATTATGGTCGCTGCGAGAAAAATATAGTAAGCTGTGCTGTAAAAATGTGGTTTTGTTTCCTTTTATCCAGTAATTTTTAACACAAAAAAGGAAAGTTGTTTTTATGCCAAAATTTATAATCAACGTTTTCCTAGAGTACAACAATTAAAAGTAGGCCCATGAAAGCTGCTAACCTCACAGATGGGGTAGCTCGTAAGGTCTCTATAATAATCCGTTTCCAATTGATTTACCCATCCATTTTAACTTATATTCCCAGTCAGGGTCCCAATAGAAATAACAATAAATAAATCAGAGAGAGGGGGAGGAGGGTATAGAGAATGGGGGAATGAAATGGATTTAAAAAGGGAGGATGTTATAGACACAGAGAGTATTGGGAAAGGAGTTGGGTAAGGTGTGGGATAATAGGGAGTAACGTGAAGATAGGGGGAGAAAGATATGGGTAAATAGGGGAGGGAGGAAGGGATAGACATAGGGAGAAGAGATTAGGGCATATATCCTACACACATTAGCTTCTGCGAAGTGTTGGTGCGTTTGCTAGTTATTAATAAGATTAATCTAATCTGTGGTAACGGCTCGATCTGACGCCACTGCCCTTAACAATACGACGATGTTGGCGGATGTGTATGCTACTTTGACGTCCAGCACCTGAAGCGACTTACAACGCCCTCAAACGGTGGCACATCTCCGAATCACACAATTTGACCCCTTTTCAACACGGTAGGTTGCAGGAAGCACGTCTCTGTGGCACAGCGTCTGTTTGCTTCACATTTAGGTATCACAATCGTACATATGGCTGCAAACAATCCCTTCCACGTATTGGCCTACTTTAGTTTACGGTAGTAACACTAAAAGTGGGCCTTTGCAATCGTCTTTTGACAGCTCGAAATTTAAATGAAAATAACAGCTTAACTATTCATCTGCCACGGAAATTGAATAACCGTATTTGTAGAGAAGAAAATTCAATACAACTTGGCTCTCTTATGTTTTTTTCATATCTCGTACCGTTTCAGTGATATGTGCAAAAATAACGACGATTTTTGGATGTCTGTCTGTCTGTGCGTAACATGTTCCCTGTTTTTAAGACGAACCGTTCAACCTATCAGTACCAAATTTTACAGACATAATTGTTGGCTACCAGAGACCAGAACCTCGCTTTTTCAAATATTTCGGACAAGAAATACGTTAGTAATCCAAAAAGGAAAAAAAAGCCATTTGTAACGTAATTTTGATTTCAAATTAACCGTTCATCTGACGCGAAAATTGAATAAACGAATTTGAAGAGGAGAAAGTTCTCTACAACTTTGTTCCCTTGCTTTTTTTCATATCTTGTATCGTTTGAGAGATATTTGCAAAAACAACGGAGTTTTGACACCCTCCATTGAATTAACGAAAACTAGCCGTTCGCAGATGTCACGTAACATTCGTCGCCCAGAACTCTCTGGCATACACCTTCTTGCGTTGCGTATTTGATGATTTTCTTATTGTAACTTACACGTTGTCATTTCAAAGCAATGGCGCATTGAATAAGTAACAGAAACCCGTCGTTCTTCGTACGATAAATGATAATCTAGTGTCTACAAATGCCATATTAGCATCAGTCAACAACGGCCATCAATAATATGAGATTAAAGAACACACTTCCAAGTTGAACAGTAGCGTAGTGGACAACTGGACTGTGACGCTTAAGGTCAGTGGTTCGGAACCCGCCACTACCTAATATTTTTTTCCTAAAAGGGTTTTTTATTATTTAGATTATTATTTTGGTCCAAAATGTTTGCAAAACCTTATAAAACTACAAATCTAAAGTGGGCCGTAAAACACGTCAGTGCGATATTTTTTTATTCTAATTCCATTATTATGCATTTTGTAAGGCGTATTTAATTAACTACGCACAGAAACGTTCGTTTGTGGCATAGTTAATTCATGTGAGTGTAGTTCAATGTCAGAAGCAGTCGCAGTCTGCAGACGCGCAGCTGCTCTGTCGGTTACAACAGGTAAGGTATCTCTACCGAGCACAGCCGGCCCACTTCAAGCACACAAAACACGACCGTGTCAAGCCTGGGAGCAGCGCACTCGAGAGAGGCCGAGCTACCAGTATACCCAGTATGCGCGTCTCTAATGGAAATAGAGATAATAGCACTGGGCGACCGATATACGTAGAGAATGGTAGTGGCATAGACACGTCAAGTGGCTCACTGAAATATCCTGAAATTGCGCTCTATGCAAGAGCTGCCAAAGTAAGGGAACACGTGTCTCTGCGTAGCACCGTCGACGTTTTCACGTACGCCAGGTATTGTATTATTTCTAGCGCACTCACCTTTCAGTCGCTGCAAACTAGCTGCCGACGAGGCATCTCAACTTTGCGCTTTGTGATCGAAACCCGATTATTCTATATACAGGGTAAAAGTAGTCTGTGTGTGTATGAAAGGATGCTAAAGGTAGTAAGTGCCTGGGGCGAGCGTGTCACTGTTTTTGTTAAGCGACCGTCCCCGCTAAAATTCACAAATAAATGTTCTGTTGAGGTTTTGGTTACAAAATAATTTGACTAAGCAATGAGACCTAGTACCTTCCTTTGCCCTGTTAAAATAAATTGCAACTGACATGGAATGCAATAATCTTAGTAAATGTGGCTTAGTTTGATGCGCAACGGATAACACTTTAAATTGTACAGTAGTTAGCAAGTTAACAGTAATTAAATTCGTAATTTGTTTACACATTAATCTTGTGTGTGAGAAGCGACGTGAGCAAATGAAAAGTTCATAGCTGTTAGCATGCACCATATACCAGTAGCCAGACTATACAAGCACAATTCGACTGCGAAAGCCAACAGAAAATGCGTGCTACTACTAAGATAATTTTGTCACTTGAATAAACAGGATGTCAAACAAAGATATTTGATATTAATTAGATACAAAAAACTCACTGCACTTGATAATGTGCCTATCTGAACAACAGTTACCATACTAATTCAACGTAATAAAAGAAAATATACTACAAATCTGGTAATGGTTTCAAGTCTCACTCACTGCAAATATTCCTCATCTCTTTACGTGATCCACTTCTTTCCTGATAAGACAAATCACTTTAACTGTTACTAACATCAACTGACTTAATAATTTAAAGTTTCATAAAGACTGAGAAAATCTCTAACTATGAACTTTACTGAATTCATGAACAAACTACTTCCTGCTGTCATTAATAGACCAATTGATCAAGACAAAATGCCTACACGGAGCTGTTCTAATTAGCACATAAATTAACAAACACAATAATTATGCAACAATATCATAAGAAACAATAACAGAACGGATAGCAATTCAAATTGGTGAAAGGAACGAGGAACTGGAAAATGACTCAGGGATAAATGACAAATGCAAGCTGCACTAAACAGTATTCATTAGCAAAAAAGACAAACACCAACTACAATAGTTCAAATATAGGCTACCATACATAACAATAGAAAAGTACAAGTTTACCTTATTTGAGACAGATTAATTTCCATACAAAAATTACAATCTGCAGACGGCTGCGACTCTTCAAAACTGTCAGATTTTTTTTTTTTTTTTTTTTTTTTTTTTTTTTTTTTTTTTTACTCTTCGAGTCTAACACACAGACAGACTAACCCGACAGTTCCACGATCACTACTCATCGACTCAACTCTACCATAGTCAAACCTCGACTCTCCTTCACGAACGTCACACACAGACTACCAAAACGCAACAACTGCGAGTGCAAGACTCACTCCAAAGATAAAACAAAGTCTTTGGTTTACAGCAAAGATTTGAAAATAAGTACAGTATGTTATACAGATTAGTAAAATGGTACAAAATATTACATAAATTTGTTTTCTACAGAATTATAGCTTAGGTTTTTGTAACAAAACATGCTCAAGGCTGTATAACAGGCAAAATTAAGTGAACATTATTTTGCGCACTTCTTTCAAGGGTGAATCTAAATTCGCGCACTCGGGCTTCGCAGCGCGATTCCTCGCATCCTAGCAATCTTCTTCTTCCGTGTCCGGTTACACCAATTATATTCTCCCTTTCCAGTAATCAGCAACATAGATTGCTTTGTCGCTTAAGAATATCGTCCATAGTACACGTTATTGACATGTTTGGACAAGTCAGTAGATGGTTAAAATCCAGTACTGCCCCGCATTCACGACTGTTATCATCACTATATCCCCATTTCAGTAGGCCTGATTTTCTTCTGTGCGCAGCCGGTTTAATGTCTTCCAAGTTGGAAATGGAAGTTCAAACCATGGAGATCCCTCCTCACGGAGGTCCATCACGGAGTGTGGCGCCGTTTCTTTCCACAAAGATGTATGCCTTATGCTGGGCTTGGTGAAGAGCTCTTCAGTTGTGTCAATGAAACTCTTTCGGGACTTCAACCGGACTCGTTGTTTGCGGTGCAAATGCATCGGGTGTCGAGGGTCGTTCTTTAGTTTTAACATTTCTATCTCGGCGGAGACCTTCCTTCGAACAGCGGGTGGTGTTACGCTTATGATAGGACAAATTTTGGCTGTTGGAGTTGGCTTGAGGCATTCTGTGGCGATACGTACTGCTTCATTCACAGCGGCGTCAACTTGTTTAGCGTGCGCCGAGTTCCTCCACACTGGCGCCGCATATCCCGCTGCTGAGATACTGAGCGCTAGTCCGGTGGTGCGCAGAACATGTGGCTGAGCTCCCCATATCGAACCTGTCAGTTTCCGCAGTATGTTGTTCTTGGCACATACTTTTTTCTTGGAGTTGTGACAGTGTTGCTTGAAAGTAAGGGCTCTGTCCAATGTCACTCCCAGGTACTACGGACTTCCACATGACGTGGAGTTTCTGGTCAGCTTGTTTTGCTGAGATGGAAAGCGGAGACTTGCGACATACTGCGGTTTGGTTTTAGGTTGTTATCTTCATAGTAGGTTGCTAATTCTTTTAAGGCTCCGGTAAGGTCCTCCTCCACTTGTTCAAAGGTCTTATCCTGTGTGGCCACAGCTGCATCATCAGCATAGATGAACATTCTCGTCTGTTGGTTGATAGGAAGATCGTTTGTATATATGTTAAAAATTATTGGAGCCAGAACACTGCCTTGTGCAAGTCCAATTTTTTGTTTCCTCCGTCGGCTGTTTATGGTTTGCGAGCTTACATAGAAATGTCTGTTCTGAAACACGCATTGCACGAACATAGATAGGGTGTAGTCCTTTGTGACATTATTTACTTTCTGGGTAAGCAGCTTACGGTTGATTGTGTCATATGCGGCGCTAGCAATAAAAGACTGTCTTTCACAATATTTCGTCCTGCGCATATTTCCGCCAGTAAATGGACGTCGAAGATTGAGATGTTTATGTGTGTCTGATACGTCAGTGTGTCTCAGAATTACACTACTACCCCAACAGACTTCTAGGGGATGTGGGAGGTATCTTGAGGAACAAAGTGAGCATAGAAACCCATGCCCGGAAACGTCATCCAATGACGCTACAGAGCGTAGACGTTGCTGGAGGGGATGTCTAGCGGCAGGAGCTGGTGCCTCTAACTTAGATATCCGTAGCGTCGTTGAATGGCGTTTCCGTGCATGGATTTCCATGCTCATTTGGTTCCTCAAGTCACTTGATACATCCCTTACAAGTTTCTTGGTGTAATTATGAAAAAACACACTGAAGTATGTAACACACAGCCATCACAGTATTTTACGTCAATTTAATGGCGGAAATCAGCGCAGGATGAAATTTTGTGGGAGACATTTTTCATTGTTGGCAGGTGAGGAATCGCGCTGCGAAACTAGAGTGCGCGAATTTAGATTCACCCTATATATGTCATATTTTTCCTCTGTTTGTGTATATGTGTGTCTTGATAGTATGTGTATAGAAAGGAAACTGGTAACGTTCTTACTATTTAACTACGCACCTTTTTAGCTATTTCATTTTATATTCTAATGAAAAGCTATTACTGTTGCTTCCTTCTAAAGTAAAGTTTAAAATTGTAAGATTCTTGCCTACTCACATATCAAACGCTTTATCCAAAGATCTCAAAAAAGAAGATTTTTAAGATATTTCAGTTTCTTGCTATTTCTTTCGATGGAAATGATGAAATCTAGTAAAGCTGTTACCACTTTAGTACGCAACTTGAGGAGAGTGTAATTTTATTAGAATAAAAATAAAAACAATAAAATTTGCTAGACTACGTAGATCACTGAATATGTACGTCTATAGGAAAGAGAGGAATTGCATGGCAGTTACGTTTGCGTGAAGAACAATTCTAAAATGAATATCTAAATGACTGAGAATAAATGTGAATGTACTTGCGTAAAAGTAATACAATTATCATACACGGGAAAACCGTTGCATCCAAATCTAATTCCTCTTGCAAACAAATTTACTGCACTATCATTCAGTGATGTAGTCAATTGTTATGTAAAGAAAACGTTTTAAAACTAGTAAGAAAGTAGGTATTTTGGTTATCATGGCAAAGGTTGTTCTTTTTTTCTTTAATTATTAAAAATATTCAACTAACTGGTACCTTTCCGATATCATTGTTATGTATTTGTGCCTAATTTCCTTGTCTTGAAGCTCTCCATCCTTATCCTTCTACACATGACTTTCTGCTCTTTTGGCCTCATAAAGCCAATTTCACTGCAGATAAACTATGATAAGTATCATCAAAGATCCCACTGGAAACACGTGTGCCCTTGACTGTCTTCCTGAATTCCTGGTCTGTTACTATGTAGTCAATGACAGATCTGGTTCCCCTTCCTTCCCACGTATAACGCTGAATGTCCTTATGCTTGAAGAAGGAGTTTATGATAACTAAGCCCATACTGGAACAGAAATCCAAGAGCGGTTTTCCGTTCCTGTTGGCCTCCATATCCTCTCCAAACTTACCCATTACCATTTCATAACCTTCTGTTCGATTTGCTATCCTGGCGTTGAAATCACCCATGAGTAAAACACTATCCTTATCCTTCACTCTAACAACTACATCACTAAGTGCGTTGTAAAATCCGTCCATCTCATCTTGATCTGTCCCTTCACAGGGTGAATACACTGCCACAATCGTAATTTTCTTGCTGGAGATGGCCAAATCTATCCATATCAGTCGTTTATTTACATACCTTATTGCAATTATGCTGGGTTCGATTGTTTTTCTGATGTAAAACCCTACACCCCACTGTGCTCTTCCTACTTTGACTACTGACAGGTAGACCTTGTATTCTACGACTTCGACCGCTTTCTCTCCCCTTAAACGTCACTAACAGCTAAAACATCTAACCCCATCTTACTTGAAGTCTCCGTCAGTGTAATCTCCATTGATATTAATAGCTCCCCATCTCATTCCAGATCGTTTGCCAAGTCGTATCTGAGGAGTCCCTCGTCTGTCAATTAGAGGTGGGGCTCCATCACCTCCGAAGGTCCGAGGCATTTTGCTCTGATTGTTGCCAGCATGATATTGAAGTACCTGGGAAGCAGGTTGCTAGCCTTACCCAGGGCCCCATTCGGTTTTACCCCTAACGGTTGAGGGACTAATCAGTGGATTTGGAAGTCTTTGCCGTCTGAGCACAAAGGTGGCCACGACTCAGATACCCAAACATAATCCAAGGTAACTGGTGTCCCAACTGTCAGGACCACTTACTTGGCCACTTATACGTTGCCCGTGGTTCATGAACTAGGACATGACTACAGGAACCCACACCAAGAACCACAAGGTGCACATACACAGTACTTGAAGCAACTAGAGAATGTCTTGGAACAGTAGTGTGTAAAGGCAGGAAGGAGCAGACAGCTTGGTGGAATGACACAGTCAAGGCAGCCTGTAAAAAGAAAACGAACGCATTTCAAAAATGGCTCCATACTAGAAATCAGGTAGACAGAGAAAGTTATGTTGAAGAAAGAAACAAAGCCAAACGGATAATTGCAGACTCCAAGAAGAAAACATGTGAAGACTTTGGAAATAAGAAAGAAACTCTTCGTCAAGCCGCGGGAAAACCATTTTGGAGCGTAATTAGTAATCTTCAAAAGGGAGGGAAGAGGGAATTAACAACAGTTTTCGGCAGGTGTGGAAAGCTGCTAGTCAATCCTGTGCATACCTTGAGGAGGTGGAGGGAATATTTTGGAGAATTGCTCAATGTGAAACGTTCAATGATGTGTCACATTTTCAGGTAGAATGGGATAGGAACGACGATGGAAACACGACGATCTCATTTGAGGAAGTGGAGAAAATGGTCAGTAGATTACAGTGCAATAAAGCGGCTGGGATGGATGAAATTAAGGCGGAACTCATCAAATACTGTGGAATGCCACATCTCAAATGGTTACACAGGATAATTGAGAAGGCGTGGGAATCGGGACAGGTTCCGTCTGACTGGACGAAAGAGGTAATCACGCCAATTTTCAAACATAGAAAAGATTACAACAACTATAGAGGGATCTCTTTAATAAGCGTTGTAGGCAAAATATTCTCAGGTATTGTTCAAAGGAGGGTGCGAGTATTAATTGAGGACACGTTAGATGAAAATCAGTGTGGGTTTAGACCTCTTAGAGGCTGTCAGGACCAGATCTTTAGCTTACGGCAGGTAATGGAAAAGTGCTATGAGTGGAACAGGGAGTTGTATCTATGTTTCACAGAACTGGAAAAGGCTTATGACCGTGTTCCTAGGAGGAAGCTACTGTCAGTTCTACAAGATTATGGTATAAGAGGCAAACTTCAAAAGAAAATTAAAGATCTTTTCGTAGATTGTCCGACAGCAGTTAGAGTAGATAGCAAATTAAGCTCATGGTTCAGAGTAGTTTCAGGGGTCACCACTGTTGTTCATACTTTTCATGGATCATATGTTGAAAACAGTAGACTGGTAGGGCGGGATTAAAATAGGTCAAAACGAAATAACCAGTCTTGCATATGCGGATAATTGAGTTGTAATGGCCGATTCCATTTAAAGGTTGCAAACTAATATTCCAAAGCTCTATCAGAGATGCGAGGATTATGATACGAAGTTCAGCATCTCCAAAAAGAAAGTAATGTCTGTGGGAACGGCATTTAAACAGATTGAGTGCCAAATAGGAGGAACAAAGATAGAACAGGTAGACAGTTTGAAATATCTGGGATGTATTTTCTCACAGGATGGAAACATAGTGAAAGAACTGAAATTGAAGTGCAGCAAAGCTAATGCAATGAGTGCAAAATGTTAGTAGAACTTATGGGACTTAACTACGGGGTCACGTCAAACACGTTTACAACAGTCAAACAAATCTGCTGTGGTCGAACACTGTCTTAACACAGGTCACCCTATGGAATAGGACAAAACGGAGATTCTGGCATGCACTTCCAACTACTGGGACTGTGTTATCAAGGAAGCGATAGAAATAAAACCAGGTGACAACCTTATGAATAGGGATGGAGGCTTCTGCTTAAATTGCGCTTGGGATCCTGCTATCTCACTTGTCAAAAATCAGAGGGAGAAAACTAATCCGACCTCATCTGTCGATAACTGATGTTTATTATCGATATTCTGACCGGTTTCATCTTTGGTCGTGTCGACGCTGTGTGCTTGCTTTCTCGCTGTGTGTTGTCTTTTCTGTTAACTCATTGAAAACCGAGGTTTTAAAGATCGTTGCACATTTCTTTCTTACTGCAGTTTCGCCTTGAAAATGACAGGGTGGTCTCCTGCCGAAATATCGGCCGTCGTCGATTTTGGTACCTGGAAGCATACCCGTAAGTTTTTCGAAAAGAAAATGGTTTTGCAGAATCACCTTACGATGGCACTTAATATATCTTGTGATATAAAAATAAAATAATTCATTGCAGTGTTTTGGACTAACCTTTCACAATATGTCAGTTTCATCCTTAATTCTGATACCATTCTCGAACCATTATTCTATTTCCGTTATTGGTTCTTAGTTGAATATATTGAACTGCATTTGTTTCTACATCCTATGTAATCCAAGCACTTATTCCATGCCGGCCGCGGCGGCCGAGGGGACAGAGACGCTCTAGTCACGGTCTGCACGGCCACTACGGTCGGGTTTCGAATTCCCCCTCGAGCATGGATATTTGTGCAGTCCTTAGTATAAGGTAGTTGATAAGTAGTTTGTAAGGTTAGGGACTGATGACCCCGTAGTTAAGTCCCATAAGCTTAACAAACATTGGGACATTTGAACTTATTCCTTGTTTTTTCAGTCTTGTTATTGCGTTTTACTTCTTGTAGGCTGATTTTTTGTACCGTGTACAACCTGCAGGGGCAGTTCAAGGGGAGGATACAAAACAAAAAGGAACCTTCAACTTACGTGGTGCAGAATCCCTCCCTCTGTTATAGACTTGCGTAGGCTACGGAGTCACAGTACTCGTGACTATTAATGATTCTTCCGTGCTCAAAGAATTCGATGAATATCAGACCTCGGACGCCGAAAATACGGTGTGCATTACCTTTCCCACTGAGAACACAACCTTGAATTTCTTAGGGGAATGCGACGACACTACATACACGAACCTAGATGTCGCACAACGTTATCCGAAAGCGGCATATTCAAATTTCAGCCGTTTTGGTTGTTGAGACGTTTCGTACCTTTTCATTTGTACTCCGCTCGTACATAAATCAAAAGACAGAAAGGGCAGAAAGTTGGGAAATACCCCACAATAAGTTTGACAGCTCGTGCGCGATATCAACACAGCCTTCCTGGTACCATTTTCCTTTCCTAAAGCCAAATTGATCGTCATCAAATAAAAACTCAGTTTTCTGAATCATTCTTCGATACATTATACTCGAAAGAAGCATAGATGCACGAGTTGTCAAGCTTATTATGGCGTATTGTCACCTAACCTGCCTTATCTATCTTCGGAATTGTGTTGATATACGTAGGGTGTACAAAACAAAAGGTACGAAATGTTTCAACAACCAAACCGTTTGAAATTTGAATATGCCGCTTTGGGATAACTTAGTGCGACATCTAGGGACGCGTATGTAGTGTCGTCGCCGCGGCGGAGTGGCCAAGCGCATTGACGTGCCATGCTGCGGCGTGCGAGGCCGTTTCCCGTCGGGGGTTCGAATCCTCCCTCGGGCATGGATGTTTGTGCCGTCTTTAGGATAAGATGGTTCATAAGTAGTTTGTAAGTTTAGGGGCTGACGAACGGGCGGTTAAGTCCATTAAGCTTAACAAATATTTCATCATTTCTAGTGTCGTCACCTCCCCCTAAAACATTCAAGACTGTGTCAGCAGGCAAGGTGGTGCACACCGCCATTTTCGACGTCCGACATCTGATATTCATCGAAATCTTCGAGCACGGAGAAACTATTAACAGTGACCTGTACTGTGAGACTCTCCGTAGCCTATGCAAGTCCATCAAGAGCAAACGGCCTGGGACATTTACGAAGGGTTTGATTTCACTTCATGAAAACGTGTATGTACACGTTTCCAGGGTGGCATAAAGTGTACTGGCCACATTCAAGTGGAAGCAGCTTGAGAATTCGTCCTACGGCTCGGTCAAGTCGTCTGTGACTTCGATCTGTTTCGTCCGCTAAAGATACATAGCTCCTTACTTAACAGCCATATACAACAGCTCTCTCATAGAAGGATCTGTACTAAAAGATTGGAAAGTTGCACAGTTCACACCTATATTGAAGAAAGGCGATAGGAGTAACCCACTAAACTACAGGCCTATTTCAATGACGTCAATTTCCAGCAGGGTTTTGGAACATGTCCTGTATTCAAATATTATGAATTATCTCGAACAGGTCAACACGGATTTAGAAAATATCGTTCATGCGAAACACAACTAGCTCATTATTCACACGAAGTCATGAGTGCTATCGACAAGGGTTCGCAAATCGATTCCGAATTTATTGATTTCTAGAAGCTTTTGACACCGTACCTCACAAACGGCTTTTAATCAAATTGCCTGTTTATGATATATCGCTCCAAATTTGCGATTGGATAGGAGAGGGCACAGTTCGTAGTAATCGATGGTAAGGCATCGACTAAAACAGAGGTGGTATCGGGCGTTCCACGGGGTAGTGTTATTGGTCCTCTGCTGTTCCTTATTTACATAAACGATTTAGGGGGAAATCTAAGTAGCTCTCTTAGGTTGTTGGCAGACGACGTCGTCATTTACCGTCTAGTAAAATCATCTGAACATCAAAACTAACTGCAGAACGATCTGAATAAGATATCAGTATGGTGTAAAAATTGGCAATTGACTCTAAATAATGAGAAGTGTGAAGTCGTCCACATGAGTACGAAAAGAAATCCGTTAAACTTTGTTTACATGATAAATCAATCAAAAGTGAAGGCCGTAAACTTCACAAAATACCTAGGAGTAACTATTACTTCAGATTTAACTTGGAAAGAACATGTAGGTAATGTCGTGGGAAGGGCGAACGAGAGACTGCGTTTTATTGGCAAAACCCTTAAAACATGCAACAGAACTACAAAGAAACTGCATACACTACGCTTTTCCATCCATTTTTGGAGTATGATCAGCTGATGATCAGCTGCCCAGTGTGGGATCCTTATCAGGTGGGTTTGACGGAGGACATCGAAAGAGAGCAAGGAAGGGCAGATCGTTTCGTATTGTTACGATACAGGGGACAGCGGTATGGAAATGATACAGGATCTGGGATGGGAATTATTATAACAAGGCACTTATTGCTGCGGCGTGGGCTACTTACGAAACTCAAATCGCCAACATTCCTCTCCGACTCCCACTTACATAGGTAGAAATGATCATCAGAATAAAATACGGGAAATCAGAGCTCGAACTGAGAGATACAGGTGTTCTTTCTTCCCCCGCGCTATTCGAGAATGGAATGGGACACAAATAGTATAATGGTGGTTCGATGAACCCTCTGCCAGGCACTTAAATGTGATTTGATGACGTTACAGGATTCATTTTTAATGAAAGAAATCGCAATTTTCGATCACTTACGGCTACACTTTACTAGGTTTAGATGTAATACCGAAGTGCGGCGAATGAAAGTTGGTGCCCAGCCGGGATTCGAACCCAAGATCTCCTGGTTACTAGGCAGACGCGTTGACCACCCCGCCACCGAGGACATGGTGATCAACTCGACTGAATAGGACTCTTCCCTGCACGTCTCTCGGCACACCCAAATCTCCATTGGCCATACTGTCTCTTTTCTATTACCACAGCCTCTTAATTCTGTAATGCTCGCAGCCACAATCCTGTATTCCCGCATCAGGGAGAACAGACCATGAGGTATCGAGATACAATTAATTGTCGTCACGAGCCCAGCCTCGGCTTGTATACAATTATATATATATTTTTGACGACGTTACAGCGTTGATATTTAATGAAATAAATCGCAATTTGTGATTACTTATGGCTTCACTGTACTAGGTTTAGATGTAATACCCATGTGCGGCGAATGAAAATTTGTGCCCGGCCGGGATTCGAACCCGGGTCAAAAAATATATATAATTGTATACAAGCCGAGGCTGGGCTCATGACGACAATTAATTGTGTCTCGATACCTCAAGGTCTGTTCTCTCTGATGCGGGAATACAGTGTTGTGGCTGCGAGCATTATAGAATTAAGATGTTGTGGTAATAGGAAAGAGACATTGTGACCAAAGGAGATTTGGGTGTGGCGGGAGACGTGCAGGGAAGAGTCCTCTGCAGTCGGGTTAGTCACTGTGGTCGGTGGCGGAGTGGTTAATGCGTCTGCCTAGTAAGCAGGAGATCCCGGGTCCGAATCCCGGCCGGGTACAAATTTTCATTCGCCGCACATGGGTATTGCATCTAAACCTAGTACAGTGAAACCATAAGTTTCTTCGATGCTTCTTGGACAATATAAAAACGTTACAGAGGTGTTTCATCTACATGGGATACTCTGCAAATCACATTTAAGTGCCTGGCAGAGGGTTCATCGAACCACCATTATACTATTTATCTCCCATTCCATTCTCGCGGGAAGAAAGAACACCTGAATCTCTCTTTTCGAGGTCTGATTTCTCGTATTTTATTCTGATGATAATTACTACCTATGTAGAGGAGTCAACAATATATTTTCGCATTCGGAGGAGAATGTTGGCGATTGGAGTTTCGCAAGGAGCCAACGCCGCAGCGATAATCGCCGTTGTTGTAATGATTCAAATCCCAGATCCTTTATCATTTCCGTAACGCTGTCTCCCCTGTATCGTGACAATACGAAACGAGCTGCCTTTCTTTGGACTCTTTCGATGTCCTCCATCAAACCCACTTGATAAAGATCCCACACTGGGAAGCAATACTCCTAAAAAGGACGCAGAAGGGTAGCGTATGCAGTCTCTTTGGTAGTTGTGTTGCATCTTTTAAGGCTTCTGCCAATAAAACGCAGTCTCTCATTCGCCTTTCCTACGACATTATCTACGTGTTCTTTCCAGTTTAAGTCTGAAGTAATAGTAATTCCTAGGTATTTTCTGGAGTTTACATGACTTATGTAAGAAACAGGGAGAGGAGGATAAGATGTACAGATAAAATGATAGGAGGAGGTCGAAAGAAGGACAGACAGAGGGGTGGGGTGGGGGGCGGCAGCGGGATATGAATATTGGAGAGGAGGAAGGAAGACGTGACCAGAGGTGAGGGAAGGAGATATTCAGATGAAGGGCCGAGGGGTGAAGCAGAGGATGCTTAGACGGTGGGAGATAAAGAGAGAAAGTGGCAGGAGGAAGTGATGGACAGAGAGAGATGTAACGAGAAGATTGGCAAACAACAGGAAGATGACGCAATGTGTAAGAAATGGATATAGAGATGATGTTTGAACATAAATTTGGGTGTAGCAAATGGACACAAAGAGAGAGGGGATGAGGAGTTGGAGAGATAAGTGAAGAGATTGATATAAATGGATGAGATGGAACGGAGAGATAGGGAGGACGAGGAGATAGGCTGAGGCATGTGAGAAGAGGTAGAGGCATGAGAATCTGGGGAGGAGGAGACTGGTAGGGCTCTGCCAATAAAAGGCAGACTCTGCTTCGCCTTTTCGACAACATTATCAATTTAAATCTGAAGTAACAGTTATTCCTAGGTATTTTATGGAGTTTACGGCCTTTAATTTTTATTGATTTATCTTGTAAACAAAGTTTAACGGATTTCTTTCCGTACTCATGTGGACGACTTCACACTTCTCATTATTTAGAGTCAATTGCCAATTTTTAGACCATACTGACGTCTTATTTACATCGTTCTGCAGTTGGTTTTGATCTTCAGATGATTTTACTAGACGGTAAATGACGGCGTCATCTGCAAACAATCTAAGAGAGCTACTTAGATTTTCTTTTAAATCGTTTATGTAACAGCAGAGGACCAATAACGCTACCCTGTGGAACGCCCAATATAACCTCTGTTTTAGTCGATGCCTTACCATCGATTACTCCGAACTGTGTCCTCCCTGACAAGAAATCCCCTATCCAATCGCAAATTTGGGGCGATATACCATAACCACGCAATTTGATTAAAAGCCGTTTGTGAGGTACGGTGTCAAAAGCTTTCTGGAAATCAAGAAATACGGAATCGATTTGCGAACCCTTGTCGATAGCATCCATCACTTCATGTGAATAAAGAGCTAGTTGTGTTTCGCGTGAACGATAATTTCTAAATCCGTGTTGAACTTGGGTCAATAGATCGTTCTGTTCATCTAATAATATACAAACGATACAATGATTATTTGTAGAGGGGTGTTCTGTCAAGCTCCCGTTGTAATTGCAGTGCTTCCAGCGACAGTACGATAGGGTCGCTAGACTAGGGTGTTATGGTGCTGACGGATATGATGAAGCGGAATTATGGTGGCATAATGGGAGAAGGGAAGAGGGGGAGGGGAAAGAGGGAGGGGGAGGGGGAGTGGAGACGGCAGTCAATCTAACATCCTGCCGTCCCGTGAGATATCGGTGCAGTAAAGTGTGGGAGAGGCCTCTGCGTTATCTTTACGACGCGAATATGGCATGGTCGTGCGCGCGCATCCTCACACACACACACACACAGACACACACCAACACGCATACACACATACGCACACGTTTATACCTACACGTACAGATGCGGTAAAACAGCGAACGAAACGGGGACACGCTGACCACCGTATTGGGACACATTTGTTTGATTGATACGATTACGCCTCCTATATCTGACGAACGTTTGCCTACTACTGATTAAGTCGTTGTTACCTCTATGGTATCGAATATCTCATCACTACTCTGATGGCAGGCCTGCTACAGGCATCAAAGAGAGGACTTTATATCTGAGTCAGAAAGATTTTAGGACCTCTTTTAAAGATTCGTTGATGTCCTATTTCAAATTTGATGTTGCATCGATCTGTCAATATACTCAGTTGTCCGAGCCAAGATGTCAAATGTAAATAAGAGTCATTGTCTGAAACGATGTATCTTCTTAAAGTTTTTGTTCCATAGGTGAAATGTGATAAAATAAGCAAAGAAATGTCGTTAAGTATTTAACGCACAACGCGAGATCAGTAACACTATGTTCAATATTTGTTGGTATTCGTAGACATAAGATTGCTTAATTCTGTCACAGACGTTCGCCTCCATGTTGTATTACCCCATATTTATTATGCAGCAGCGGTGTTTATTAGTAGTTTGGAGCACTACAGCGCCTCTATCGCTTGTTGGCTGTACTACGCAATCCATACTTCAAGCATAACCTACATCTAAAGCAATTTCTATGATTCCACTTTTATGAAAGAAAGTTGCTCCATGCAAATCCGTGAAGTAGTTGTTTTTCTAATAAATGAACAGACAGTTACTGAAAACAATTAAGATTGTCATGTATCTTTTTTTCCGTGGTCTCATTTTGATGAAATCATGCCTATATGTTTCCCCAATCTTAGCTCAACTTTCCTGTGAAAACCACATGAAAATGTGTCAGTAGCTTTTCTGTAATTTTTTTATTAGTACCTTTGCGAAACGTGTTAGAAATATGCATATCTTCATGAATATGATGCAGCTTACATCGTACATCACTTGTATTCTCCATTTAAAACATTTATTTCATGATCATTCATATCACTGGACAATGGCCCGAGGCATTGAAAGCGGAAATATAATAATTAATATTTCCTTAATGATGTAGAAATATCGCTGAAAACAATTATTATTCTTACGGTTGGCTCTCTTTACGCTCCAAGCGTGAGACTTAAACTTCCATAGCAGTTGTACAAATACGTTAGACTGTGATATCAATATGTAAATATATGGATTAGACACAGCGAAGATTGTATCAGTTTTATATTCATTGCATAGAACATTTCGTAGATTATAGCAACCAAGAAAACGATTTTCAGAAATATGTTGAATTTGAGAAGTCAAAGAGTAAGTAGTATTTTCAAAGGGTAATAATCCGATCGCTGCCCCAAACTTCACACGAACACTCGCAGCACTATTAGTTCTTTGCTGCATTACGCCGTTCTTTCCCAGCATGAAATACACCTAAAACTTCAAATTACGATATCGTTTACTTTCCTGATCTGATTTTGATGAAATGAAGCCTATATGTTGCCACAGGATATTCTCTATTTATCTGTGATACCCCCATGAATGTTCATTTAGTATTTTTGGAGATTACTCTCTACAAATAGACACATTCGATTGCTTTCAGAGAAATGTTTATATTGTGATATATTACTTTTTCTGATCCAATTTTGTGAAATGTAGTGTTTCTGTAACTAGAAAATACCCTAACGTTTCCTGTGAAAAACCCCTGATAATTCATCTATTAGTTTTGGAGATGAAAGAGAAAGATAGATATGACGGTTGTCGATGTCAAACGTTAAATAGTAAAGTTCTTCTTTCCGTGATCCGACTTTTATGAAACTTAGTCTATATGTTGTCTCAATCGGAAAAAAATTAAACAGCGGTGAACTGCCTTTTTTCAATCACGTCTAACCGTATCACGGACGGAGCAGAGTTCGCTTCATTTCACGGACCTATGATTACGAACACTGTTGACTCAGTGGCCGGCGTACATTTTCCTTCTGTCTCCATTTGTTTACTGACAACTCGAGCAACTGGACGGGATACATTACAGCGGGTACTTCTACTGTTTACTAGCACTGCACAGTCAAAGCCAATTTTGTGTTCAGCTTTCAATAACGTCATGTTTCAGTGAATGGTTCACAGTGTGATGTTACTGGAAATGTCTACTGAAATGAAAGTAAATTACTGAATAGAAAATACAGTGTTCATTTAATTCAAACGCAGTGTTGTTCAGTACTTCGTAACGTTTAAATTTACAGGCACTCATGATGGTCAGTTTAACATCTACATTTGTTTCATTATTAACGTCTTTATTTTTTATTTTGTAGAGAAACTAATAATTTCTTATTCAAAAAGTAGCTGCCTTTTGTGTGACGGAGGATTTTGTAAGTTGATAATTTGCTAAGTTATCAACAGTTCATAAACTGTGCTCTTTACATTACTAAAGAGAGTTAGCTCCAGACATTTTGCGCACTTCACTGCTACCATTCATTTATTGCGAACAGTACGATGGACGACTAATAAGCTCCTGTGCCTTATATTGCACAATGTGTTATATTACGTTGATGCATAGGCACCAGTATCTGCATTAAACGTACACACTCTTCAAGCCCATCTGCACAGCGCTACTACTTTCTAACCTACTATTGTCGTATACACAAAAGCAGCATCGGACATTCGTACTTAGATCCGATAGTAGTCGTGATAACTTCTGTCTACTAGGAAATCATGAGTATTGCAAGAAAACTGACTGACACGATGTCAATGACGTGACCACGACGACTGTCCAATGGAGTCATTGTCATCAAATAAACTTGATATGTAACTCCAGCCACAGATTAGGGTTGTCTACATAATGATAAAATAATTCTGAGGCAGGACGGACCGTTGAGGAAAGAGTTAGCAGAATAATTGCTCACCGATGTATTAATTTAATACAACGGTCAAGTACCTCCAATGGACTGACTAGATGCAATACCATGTAACGGAGGGCACAACTTAGAATAATAAGGATATATGAAGAAGGAAATGGGAAGAAAGTAAAATGTGTCTATACTTTTTGTTATTTTCAAGTCCACAACAAACCCACAACAAAAAGTAAAGGCTTAACGTTACTAATAACTTTAAAATATTTCTGTATTGTTCGCTGACAAAAAATGTGAGAACAAACTCCATTTGTACTGGAATTTCTTCGATGCATATGTTGCTTTCTTCTGCATCGTATAACTTTTCTCAAGTGATATGTGTATTGAAAGTATAAACATGGAGTTCTAAAACGAACAGTGATTTCTCTGTTACCTCGGCGACACGAAATGCTTAGCGTTGGTCACAACAGAAGTCACAGGAAAGTCACAGAGAAGGAGTCGCTAGACCGCACGCTGCATCGAGACACGAAGCGACGTAACAATAATAACAAAAAAAGCTTTATTTTAAAATTATTCTTTAACCTTGTGACTACAGTCTACATTATCTCTTTTGGGTGGAAACTTACAGCAATAATTTCAGTTTGATGCCTTATCATTGCAGATGCAAGTTAATTCACCCAAATAACAAAATCTGAAAAGGAGATCCCATCAAAAACATAAAATGTACAAAAATGAAAGTGTCGCGACGAATTCCTTTCACCATAAAAAGTCGTGAGATCTCATGGGAAACCAAATCTGTTACTTTAGTTAGTGTTCATAGAACAGGCTATTCAACACCTTGTCAGAATTTTTTATCTAATAAGTCATCTACCAACATCTGTAGTGACTATGTCAAAACTATACCTCTTTATTTCTATAATAAATATAATGACTTGGCAATCACATGGCAACGTAAACTAATATTTAAAATTTAATTCCTACGTGATAACGTTTGGTTACATAACGGAATATAAATTACTTTTATATGTCGATATGTAATTTCCCGATCGATATATGTACTCTGATGTCATTATATTATAGTACGATTGCGAAATCATTATGTGTATTACAGAAATAAAGATGTATAATACTAATGTAGTCGCTATAGATGTTGTAGATTCCTAATTAGATAACAAGTGGTTCTATGAACACAAACTAAAATAACCGACTTGTTTTCCCATGGCAACATACACTAACATTAACAAACTTAATGCATATATCAGTGTACTTCATTCTTCTGTGATTTCGTTTGGTTACATAATGGAATGTAAATTACTGTTATGTCATTATGACACAGTGCAATTGCCGGATCGTTATATTTATTCTTAAGTCATAATATGATGCGATTGCTAAGTCATTATATTTATTATAGAAATAAAGATGTATAATTTTGCTATAGTCTCTACAGATGTTGATAGATAACTGATTCGTTAAAAAATTATGACAAGGTGTTGAATAGCTGGTTCCATGAACAAAATCTAACATAAACTACTTGGTTTCCCATGAGATCTCGCGAATTTTTATAGGATAAGGAATTCGTTGCATTTTTGTACATTTTATGTTTTTGATGGGATGCAGATGTCCTCGGTACTGTTTCAATTTGCAGCATATTAACCTGTATCTCACCAGTTACTCTTCATTCTCTACATTAAAAAATAAATAAATAAAAGAAAGCGCCAGGAACCGAACACGCGATTTTCTACACGTAAACCTAACCGGCTACCATAAGACCATCAACAACAAAATGCTCGAAACAACAAGTTCGCAGATACTGTTCTATCAAGCGGAAATGTTTTCTTGAACGGAATTAATTTTTATCGTTGTTTGAATTTTTCCTTCCATTGCAGGCTAAACAGTATCTAAATACAAAATTTCACGTTTGTGTGTCTGCTAGAAGTTCGTTAAAATTTTGATGATCGGTGAGTCAGTGAGTGACAGAATTAACGATTTTCGACTACTAATACATCGTAAACCATCTACATCTACATACATACTCCGCAATTCACCGTAAGGTGCGTGGCGGAGGGTACACTGTACCACTACTATACATTTCCTTTCCTATTCCACTCCCAAATAGACCGAGGAAAAAAAGAATGCCTATATGCCTCCGTACGAGCCCTAATTTCTCTTATCTTGTCTTTGTGATCTTTACGCGAAATGTAAGTAGGCGGCAGCAAGATCGTACTACACTCAGCTTCAAATTCCGGTCCTCTAAATTTACTTAACAGAAATTCACGAAAAGAACGTCGTCTTCCTTCCAGCGATCCCCAATTGAGTTGCCGGAGCATTTCTGTGACACTCGCGCATTGGTCGAACCTACCGGTAACAAATCTAGCTGCTCGCCTCTGAACCGCCTCTATGTCTTCCTTCAAACCGATCTGTTGCCGGTCCCAAACACTTTAGCAATACTCAAGACGTAGTCGTACAAGCGTTTTATACGCGGTCTCCTTTATAAGTGAATATACATCTTCCCAAAATTCTCCCAATAAACCGAAGTCGACTGTCCGCCTTACTCACAACTGTCCTTACATGTTCGTTCCATTTCATATCGCTTTGCAATGTTACGCCTAGATATTTGAACGACGCGACAGCATCAAGAAGCTCACTACTAATGCTGTATTCGAACATTATAGGATTGTTTTTTCTACTCATGCGCATCACCTAACATTTTCTACATTGAGAGCTAGCTGCCATTCTTCGCACCAACTAGAAATTTTGTCTAAGTCATCCTGTATGCTATTATAGTCAGTAACAGACGGCACTCTCCCATACACCACAGCATCATCAGCAAACAGCCGCAAATAACAACTTACTCTGTCCATCAGATCATTTATATAGATAGAAAATAATAGCGGTCCTATCACACTCCCCTGGGGCACGCCTGACGATACACTCGTCTCTGATGAACACTCGCCGTCGAGAACAACGTACTGCGTTCTATTACTTAGGAAGTCACAAATATGTGAACCTATTCCATAAGCTCGTATCTTTGTTAGCAGTCTGCACCATAAGATGTGGAATATTATAATTTGTAAACATAGCTAGTTGTAATAGATACTCTTGGCAACCGAAAATTAAGGCTACAGGCTTTATCCGCAACTGAGATACAGGGGGGTCGAATGTGACGTCTACTGCTTCGAGAAAAGGATGGTACGACCCTGCACTCGACTTGGCGGGTACATTTGCGTGCCCCCAGATACACTGTAAGGGGAACGAAAACATATCCACAATCCCCGTTTGTGTAAAATAATGCATACCAAAAATGCAAGATTGCTCTTTCACTTAGAACGACCTAAAGTTTATTTTAGAATTTAAGGCGTACCGTACCAGACATTCGCTCCAAAAAGTGTGTACAAATCTCTGAAGCAAAGAATATTGCCACCACGCTCGACCAAGACTACTAAGACGTTCAGTATGGACTGTTGTTATCCTGTGACAATAAAATGTGGGGGATATGCTAATGAATTAATACCAAACTGATGGACGCTGGAAAAAAGATATTAGTTCCAACAATGGCCACCAGGTGCAAAATCTGCCTCTATACACTGTTGAGAGGAACTATAACAGAAAGAGAGAGAGAGAGAGAGAAAGTGGCCATAGATGAAATCACACATGAATAACTAATGCCTTGTTATGCGTGTCAACTGTTAATGGGGAGCTTCCTGCATGGTACTCGTATATACGCTTGGGAGAATGAAATCAGTACGGTTTTAAAGTAAATGTGTTATCAGTTTTACCGTGCGTATCGACATTCTGTGATATTCATCCCGCGAATATATTTGCATTCAGAAATAACCAGTTCAGAGAAAGCGCGTAAAATGATATTTCACGTATCTGAATGCATGAGACAGCTGATGAGAAGTAGGGCATAAGTTGTTAGCAAATGTTTTTCCGCGTTTGAAATTGGATACGTCAGCAGTATTCATCGTAAAAATATGTCTACTCGTTGAGTAGGTGTGGCGATTTTTAGCTGGGAAAGAAAAGAAAAATTACTTGTAAAACGTACAGCCAATGAGCTTCAACTGTTCTCGACCGCAGACCGTGCTATCAGCAGTCCGAATTTGTTTGTCGGCGAATTGTTACTGTTATTTTAATATAATTTTAGTTGGAAGACTATATTGCAAAATCTGATTAGAACTGTTGCTTTTTGTAACAACGGAACTTATATTTTCCAGCACAATTAGTGTGAAATTGTTTTACCGTGATATCATTCTTTAGTTTTTCCTCTCATTATCGCAGAAATATATTTTCCGGATTTCCAGTGGATGATCTCATCGAAAATCTATTTAGCTAAGAAGCACCCTCAGAGGACACTAACGTTACCAAGATTAATATAAATTGATATGTGTTTATACACGTTCCACAATGTAATTGCTGTTGTGGATGTGGAATCGGTCAGACCAAACAATTTCTTATAAAGATCGGACGTTTCCCACATTATAAAGGACATAAAACGTGTTACTACATTTAGAATGTATATTCCTTCAAACCGTCTTGATTGCAATTATTTTTTATTACCCAATGACGCGTTTCGCCCTTTAGCAGGGCATCTTCAGATTATCTGCGTGACAGAATTTACACAAAATTACAAGGCGGAATTACCAACGGTTATAATGGTACGTGGCCTTATTTTGTGTTAAGGAGACAGTATAAATGGTAAACAAAGCTTACAATGCGCTATCCGTGGTGTGGCACCGTAAGTTGTTATTGCGGTGTTTCTATTTTTCTGGAATGTTTCTTTGGATTTCCTTGTCGCCCTACAAATGTTCAGGTAACAACGAACTACAGTTACCCGCGCATTTGTAGGGCGACAAGGAAATAAAAAAAAAAAAAACATTCCAGAAAAATAGAAACACCGCAATAACAACTTACGGTGCTACACCACGGAGAGCGCATTGTAAGCTTTGTTTACCATTTATACTGTCTCCTTAACAAAAAATAAGGTCATGTACCATTATAACCGTTGGTAATTCCGACTTATAATTTTGTATAAATTCTGTCACGCAGAGAATCTGAAGATGCCCTACTAAAGGGCGAAACGCGTCATTAAGTAATAAAAAATTTGCAATCATGACGCTTTGAAGGAATATTTATTCTAACGGATTGCTGCTGTACACCATGGATTGGAAATAATTTCATTTAAAATGTTGAATATACTAGGTCTGCAATGAATGGCCAATACACTGCGTCACTACATTTACTACAAATCAAAATTATAGTTAATGCTATTGTGCCTGTAACATTCATATTTTACGTTATTCAACAAGTGACTTATCTCGCTCAAATTTTTCCAAAATAATGGAGACCGACTGTGGTATAAATGGCCTCCGCCACTCTGTTTATAAGCTCAGTATCCTTCTCGATATCACAGATGCACAAATTGAACAAGTTATTTAAGTGGCGGCTATGATGAAATAAACATGATGCTTTTCTTTATTCTACCATTGCTGCCGACGTTGCGTTCCTAATCCAATGCATACGAAATATTTTTGTACTTCCTCATGCATTCACATCACCAAATTTGCACCTTATGACCAAAATTTGCACTGCTTTTTCCTAAGATAAAAACACCGCGGAAATAGAAAATGTAATATAATACCTGGAAAGACGGCGTTAATTTCAATATGATGACGGTAGAGTCGCGACGGATTAGCCGCGCGTACTGGAGCGCCGTGTTGCAGTGCGCGCGGCCGTCCGCCGTCGGGGGTTCGAATCCCCCCTCGGGCATGAATGTTTGTGTCGTCTTTAGTATAAGGTAGTTTATAAGTTCGTAGTTTGTAAGTTTAGGGACTGATGATCCCGCAGTTAAGTCCTTTAAGCCTTACAAACATTTGAACATTTGACGACGGTAGATGCCTCTTGTAGGATAGTCGATATCTGGTTATTTAGGGCGCCATACTACGGATTGAACGGCCGCTCACGCCTGAATTTCCAGTCTTAGGTCGGTCATGGTTGTGTCTATTGCCACATGGTTATCGGATTTTAGAATTTCTTTATATATATATATATATATATATATATATATATATATATATATATATATATATATAAAGAAATTCTAAAATCCGATAACCATGTGGCAATAGACACAACCATGACCGACCTAAGACTGGAAATTCAGGCGTGAGCGGCCGTTCAATCCGTAGTATGGCGCCCTAAATAATCAGATATCGACTATCCTACAAGAGGCATCTACCGTCGTCAAATGTTCAAATGTTTGTAAGGCTTAAAGGACTTAACTGCGGGATCATCAGTACCTAAAATTTCAAAAATTCTCGAGAGAATAGTCTTTGAACTTTTTAAAGCAGATGTAAGTACCAAAAATTAAATCTGTTGCTGCATCTGCTGGTGTAGCTAAGGTGGCAGCGTTCTGTCCTCCAACGATAGAGTCGGTGGTTCGAATCTCGCTGTGTCAAATACTTTTTTCGTTTTCTTCGAATTCAGTTACATAAAACATTTTCGGTTCTCTAATTCAAGGTATCAAGTTTTGTTTACATATTTGTAGATGAGTTTCTAATTCAAGGTATCAAGTTTTGTTTATATATTTGTAGATGAGTTTAACACCGTTTCGTCGCCCTAAAATGATGGTTGACTAGGTTAGCTGCTTGCAAAGCCTTTAGTAGCTAAGGGGATGACTTTCCGAAAACTGCATCGTAGCTCATCACAAATTGAATAATCAAAGACTACCGTACTCAACTGACAGTGGTGCTAATGGTGTAAAGTATTTAATATGATTTTTGATTGGAACCATCATGCTCAAAAACTTTTTATACAATGTAGAAAATTAGGAACAAACAAAGATACGGGCATTTTTCATAAAATTACCATTAGATTTCAAAATTGTGTAAGTACGCGAATACAAGGAGGGGGGAGGGGGGAAATCTGTCACTTACGTGAGAATACTACCACCTGAGGAACACCCACAGATGCTCTGTTTTTATTATTGGTAATTAACGTGCACTTGCCAAACTTCAAAGTCGATTTTCATGAGAAATTTTTTTTTCTTTTCTTTTAGAGTTGCGTCGAATGGCATTGGCTAATTGTTAGTTGTGTTCTTAACTTCTTCACGTACCATAATGCCAAAAAAAAAAAAAAAAAAAAAAAAAAAAAAAAAAAAAAAAAAAAAAAAAAACTAAAATCCGATACCCATGCTTTCTCCTTGTTAGTGTAAATTAGTTTAGGTAGTGTGTAAATCTAGCGACCAATGATCTTAGCAGTTTGGTTCCTTAGGATTGCAATAATGGTTTCAACGTCATATGCCAACAGACAGCATATTGACGTATCTGCCAGTAATCCATATTTGTTTACCCCTTAACAGAGACTCTTACTTCCTGCAGCAAAATGAGCGACTTTGAAAGGGGTCAGATCCTGGGGTTCCGGTTAGTGCAGATCCTCCTGTATCTCAATACTATTTCCATTGTATACTGCAGCATCATCTGCAAAAAGCCTCAGTGAACTTCCGATATTATCCAAAAGGTCATTTATACAGGGTGTTACAAAAAGGTACGGCCAAACTTTTAGGAAACGTTCCTCACACACAAAAAAAAAGAAAATAAGTTAAGTGGACATGTGTCAGGAAACGCTTAATTTCCATGTTAGAGCTCATTTTAGTATTCAGTATTGAGGCTCCATTCCAACATGATCAAATTGTAAATTTTCACAATCAACATGTGTGGGCTGACGAGAATCCGCACGCAGTTGTGCAATCACGTCATCAACACAGATTTTCTGTGAACGTTTGGGCAGGAATTGTTGGTGATGTCTTGATCGGGCCTCATTTTCTTCCACCTACGCTCACTAGAGCACGTTATCATGATTTCATACTGGATACTCTACCTGTGCTGCTAGAACATGTGTCTTTACAAGTACGACACAACGTGTGGTTCATGCACGATGGAGCTCGTGCACATTTCAGTCGACGTGTTCGTACGCTTCTCAACAACACATTCGGTGACCGATGGATTGGTAGTGGCGAACCAATTCCATGGCTTCCACGTTATCCTGACCTCAACTCTCTTGACTTTCATTTATGGGGGTATTTGAAAGCTCTTGTCTACGCAACCCAGCTACCAAATGTAGATAGTCTTCGTGCTCGTACTGACTAGCTTCGAATGTGATATTATATTGGTATCAAGTGTGAATATGGAAAAACAGTGTTTAGCAGGCGGTGGAATGTTATTCTTCTCCAGGGCTGCATCAGTGCTTCAGGGAGTCCATGCGACTGAGGGTGGATGCATGTATTCTCGCTAACGCAGTACTTTTGAACATTTTCTGTAACAAAGTGTTTGAAGTCACGCTGTCGCATTCTGTTGCTGTGTGTTTCTATTCCATTATTAATGTGATTTGAAGAGAAGTAATAAAATGAACTCTAAAACGGAAATTAAACGTTTCCGGACACATGTCCACATAACATATTTTCTTTCTTTGTGTGTGAGGAATGTTTCCTGAAAGTTTGGCGGCACCTTTTTGTAACACCATGTATATGTTGTGAAAGGTTACGGACCCAAGACACTCCGGTGTGGCACACCTGATGTTACTACGAAATACTTTTCTCCATTGAGAATGACATGCTGAGTTCTGTTATATCGGATCTCCTCAATCCAATCACACAATTGGTCTGATAGACCATACTCTCTTACTTTGTTCATTAAACGTCTGTGTGGAACTGTATCAAACGCCTTGTGGAAGTCAGGAAACACAGCATCTACCTGAGAACCCGTGACTATGGCCCTCTGAGTCTCGTGGACGAATAGCGCGAGGTGGGTTTCACATTAACGCCTTTTTCGACACTGTAACGTTCTTCGTAAATTGAGGTAACTTTCTGTGCTTTAAAATATTGATGATGATTATTTATGGTAGGCAATTGCGTAACTTTAGTCTTCTTCGATGTGATAGTTTAATAGGCCCTCAAATTTTACATATCTTGTACTTCAGAAATTTAGGTTGGTACTCCTGTTTGATCGGTCGAATGGAATTACTGTTTCTTATTTCACCTGAACGTACTGAGAAGTATTTCTATCCTGAACCTATTTAATGTCCTTAGCTTTATTAAAATGTTCGAACATATTCTTTATCTCAGGGACTATATGTTGTTATGAAAGTTTATCTTTTTTTCTCTCCCGGCAGTTCACTAAAACGAAGTCAATTACACAAGTATTAATTTATTTAGTTCTTTCATGAAATAGTCTTTGGAAGTTTGCTTTTAATACGGTTCATCTCACTGAATAGCGGATTAAATAAATTTTTCTACACATTGCGATATATCACAGTCAAAGATATTCATTTAAGCATTGTTTAAAATACCACTGATTTGGTAAAGGTTCTAACTACGGAAGAACTCTGTTAAGACACTTTTTGAAGAATATAGAAACGAGTGAGATTAAAATCACACAGTATACAATAAATGCACTTGCACAAAGACACTTCAATAATTCACAGTTCGGTAACTATATTTCTCACAGTTAATGTTTTACAACAGAATCTCTGATCTCTTTTACAATTTACATCAACTTTGATCAGTACTTTTGATAAAACAGTTATTATTATTCTGATACATCTAACATTATATCTTCGGGAGGCAGAATTTTGATAACTATCATCAGAAGCCTAACCCGGTCCATAAATATTACCGTCGCAAATCGCGTAACAAAATCCTATCAAACTCCTAATACTTCACAAGAAATGAATTTGTCGCAAATTAACAAGTTCATAACTAAACCCATACTTAAACTCATAGTGAGCTAATCGCAGAAAGCTAACTCATAGGGAGTTGAATTCATAGAGAGAAACACGACTGGGGATACTATTTATACTAGTTTTCCAAGAAAAGATGACTGTAATTTATGATGTTTTGGCTTTGGCTAACGTATTCTGTGGCCTTGCCTATTCTGTATTACAAAGATGTTTGAACTGATTTCTTAAAACTCGTAAAAATTAGTAAAAGTAAAAATTGACGAAATGGCGATTCTAACGTTACGATCGCGATGTAGTGTTACAGAACCCATGGTGATTCCTACTGAGCAGATTTCTAGTCTCCAGGAGTGTCATTATACTCGAACATAATACATGTTCCAAACTTCTACAACTGACCAACGTAAGAGCTATAGGCCACTAGTTCTGCACATCTGTTCGACGTCCCTTCTTGAAAACGGTGATTTCCTGCGCCATTTTACAATCTTTCGGAACGCTACGCTCTTCTAGAGACCTATGAGGAAGCAAAATTGGATTCGTATTTTCGTCTACTGTCTTTCTAAATTGAAAACCATACAATGTGTGCCAATTTTTGTGAACATTTAAGGCAGGCGACGTTTGGTTCGTCTAGTTGTTCGCAATTAGAGTTGTGTGTTACTCATTTGCATGACGTCAGCTATTATGTGTAAAAGAAAATGTACTTGTTCTTGAAATTAAATGGAAAACTTACTTTTTTCAAATACTGATATCATACTTATGAAGTTGACTGAAAAATTCGTATTGCATTATTTACGATTGACATGGTGAAACTGAAACGTTTTGGCGTTATAAATCAGTTAGATATACTCTGGCTACTTTTCATATTCTAACAGTAACTGCTAAAATCCATGACTTCGCCATTAAAATAATCAGAAAATTCGTTATATATTTCATAAAAAAGTTCCTTACGTTGGTTACAAGTAACATTAAAGAATGTAAAATAACGCTATCATAAACACGGTTTGTTAAATTCCAGTCATGAAATCAAATCGTTTTACATTGATCATACCAACGAAAGACATAATATTATCCACGAGTATTGACCTGGTGTCACGTCTCGCGTATTTCCACAGAGCAAAACGGCAGTCTCAGTTATTTCAGAAATAATCGTGCCCTTGGCAGGAATTGGTGACGTCACAGCCCTTCCGGCTGCTTCACTAGCACATACGCTAGTGTGGTGGAACAGGGACAGGATAACTAAGATGGTTAATACAGTTACTCACGTTCAATCATGAGAGTATTTTGATACTAGAAGGTTTATCAGTTGCTAGGACGTTGTTGATTAGTTATTTACAGTCCCCTAGCAACACCAACAGTCACAATCTAACCGTGTAAATTTTCAAGACTGCATCCGAAGTGTCCCGCACCACAATATAAATCAGAAAAATATAGGAATATCTCCTTTAAATAGTTCTCAAAAAATAAATTACAATCTTGTACGAGCGGGGCAAGGAAACTAGTCTGTGGCCGTTACTAAAATTTTATCAAAGTCAAACAAAGCCACTACTGTTTGCTGTCGCTAACGTGTACTGAAAAAAAAAAAAAAAGAAGAATAACATTCCACCGCCTGCTAAACACTGTTTTTCCATATTCACACTTGATACCAATATAATATCACATTCGAAGCTAGTCAGTAATAATTTCAAGCCGGCCGCGGTGGCCGAGGGGACTGAGACGCTCCAGTCACGGTCTGCACGGCCACTACGGTCGGGGGTTCGAATCCCCCCTCGGGCATGGATATTTGTGACGTCCTTAGTATTAAGTAGTTGATAGGTAGTTTGTAAGTTTAGGGACTAATGGCCCCGTAGTCGAGTCCCATAAGCTGTACAAACATTTGAACATTTGAACAATTTCAATCAGAATTTAAGTTGTTTTCTGAAATAAGCCGAAGTTCTTCACAAAAATCAAATTACTCTTGCTATAATGTATTCGTGATTATAAACAACTCTTCATAAATGCAAGATACTTTTCAATATTAACAAATGTTTTTTCTTCTTCATTCAGTCAGTTTAGCAAGAGACCTGAACCTGTACTACCAGCTTGGACTGAATCTCAAACAACAAGTATTATTTAATGTCTTTTCTTTTCTTCGTCGAAATGATTGACGCGCACCAATAAAGCAGGCGCAGCAGCATTCGTAGCCCCGTAACCGTCGGTTAAATTTTGCTAGCGGTCACATACTTCAAGGTTGGCTGCGACGGCGACGACGCTGCCCTTGTTGATTGCGGCGCCTCGATCGTACATGTAACATACAGAAAATAAAACATTTTAAGAATCATATTATAAAATAACAATATTTACACTAACATCAAATATGTATACATTTTAATTTAAAAAGTTTCGTTTTTCCTATTTAGAACTTCAAAACATGGCTGACATAGGAAAATGTAGTGCGACTATCTTATCCCACTACACCCGCCGCAGTCGCGTGCCCCACCCGACGACAGCTCACGGCCGAGAAGCAATGCATCGCGAGCAAGTGAGCGCTCCCAAGCTCACGGATGAGCGCGCGAGCTGGACCAGCCCGGGTTACTAACAGTGGGACTGCGAGCACGCTCACCTCTAGCCCGTGTACCAGTCACGCTACAGCATCGACGTGCAGCGTCAGAGGATCATTTGGAGCATGGAATGGTGGACTATGGTCGGCACGCACGTCAGTAATGGTGGTGTGCGCTTAGGGCAAGAGCTCTGGTAGCGCTCTCTGGCAGAGTACACTCGTGCAAAACACACAGGCACCAACCAAGGACTTATGGTCTGGTGTGCGACCCGCTGCAACTGTCACTCAACGTTAACGTTTGTAGAGTGTACACTGACCGGCTCTCGGCATGTGCAGAATGTTTGTCATTCTTGCGACAGGAAGTGGTGCGTTTTTAAAAAATTGTAAAGTCCTATGGCAGGACTATCATTATCGTTTCCTAGTTTACTCACTACTTAAACTGAGGGCAACACACCCTCCCATGCCGGAGGGAGAACCTTCGACATACGCAGCCGCACGATGCGTGTCACACGGCTCCGAAATCCGTCGCCACACGGAGCGCCGGTCTGAACATGTCTGGTCAACGTACCGACTTTCTGACGTCACACACACACACACATGAATATGAATATATATTATTTCAAACCAAGTCATCAGCCGCCTAATTACAGTTGTGGACTGTAAGCACACACACACACACACACACACACACACACACACACACACACACACACACAATTCCAAAATAAATAAATAAATAATTAAACCAAGTAACTGACTAAATTGAGCATCTCACGAAAACCGGTCATTGTAGGTACTATTTGTTGGAATAAATGACTGCAAACGTCATATATATGTTTAAAGAAATTTCATATTATGGAAATCTTTATATGATATGTTTTTTTAATTATGCGTCAGTAACCGACATAAGTATAACTAGTATATTCAGCAATACTAACTACTGAGTTCGAGAACTGCAAGCAGCCTGATGGACGTAGTGCAGGCAGTAAGGTCGCAGTCTGTGAAACTACTGATGTTAGGTGGTAGTGGTTCGAGACTCGCCATGTGCAAATGTATTTTTTTCTCATATTCTGGTTCCATAATAAGCTCAAATACTTTCTTTTTAATTTGATGGAAGTATGCTGTATAATATTCACTGTTTGTAAATATAGCTACGCATCGCGTAAGATTGTTGGATTCATTTTATCAACACGGTGGTTCGTACTCTACTTAAAGTACGCACTTTAGTGTTTCACGGTTATTCTACCCATTCTGAAGATTCTACTACTGAATAGTAATAGTGATCGAGGAAGAATGACGTTTAAGTTTTACTGAAAAACGAGACCATTGCAATAATGTTTATGGAATGCGAAGACCTGTTGTAATTTGATATCGCACAGTCTCTCGTGAAAGTTTTATAAGACGCTGTCCTTAGTGATATAAGATGCAACTTTTCTAAGAGTCTTAAATTCATAGATATTTCGTTGTTACAGAGCAAGACGAACATACGCACTAGGGCGGAAATATTCGTTTCAATAGAGGTGAAGTAGGAATTCCACTCCTTGCATTTCGTAAACGATATGATTACAGAACCTGATGCCGCTTTCAACCGTCGCTGGCGCGCAATGCGCTCGCATGTTGCACGTTGGACCACACATCTTGTATGCACAACGTGCGTCGTCTCGGAGCGCTTAGCCACAGGTTGTACTCTGCACTTTGACCGCACTCGTTCAGACACACGCTCCATGTGCCGACTGCTTTAAACTGAACGTCGAACTGTGCGCAGCGATGTACTTTTCCAACCAACTGGACGTCTCCAAACGAGCACTTGTGGGATATGATGACATACCAAATATCAAGTGCGACTCGATAATCCACAACTACACGAACAGGTCGACTTTGCATGGAATAATGTATCCCAAGACAGTATTCGCCATACAACTTACAGGTGTGCTGCCGGGTGACGTCGTCGACAACCGCGTTTGTTCAAATGTCTGTAAATCTATCGGACCAAACTGTGTGGTCATCAGTCCGTAGCTTACAAACTACTTAAACCTAGGTAAACTAACCTACGGACAAACACACACACTCATGCCCCAGGGAGGACTCGAACCTCCACGGCGAGCAACCGCGCGCTCCGAAGCGAGACGCTTTAGACCGCTCGGCTACTCCACCGCGGCCGCGTTTGAATGACTCTGATATCTTAGTGAGTTTTGATATTGAGTCTCTCTTCACTCGCGTTCCTCTGTCAGATTCGTTGCAGTGAATTGAGGTTCAGTTTGGTGTCGAATTAACAAATCTTTTTCGACATGTGCTGACTTCCACTTACTTTTTATTCAATGGTCAGTACTATGAACAAACTGATGGAGTTGCAATGGGAAGCCCGTTGTACTTATTGAGAATTTAAACGGTTTTTTGCAACACCTAAATTCAATGCACCCGAATATACAGTTCACTATGGAGGTGGAAAAGAATGCCTGTCTTCCTTTCCTTGATGTATTGGGCAGAAGGAAGGTTGATGGTACATTGGGACATTCTGTTTATATGAAGCCTACTCACACTGAATTGCATCTGCGAGCTGATAGTTATCACCATCCAGCTCAACGTGAAGGATTACTTCGTACATTGGTTCACAGGGCACATGTCATTTCAGACGATGAAAGTTTGTCAGCTGAGTTATCCCATCTCGAGGACACCTTTCGTTAGAATGATTATAGTGAGAGACAGATAAAACGTTCATTGCTCTATCAGCCTTCTGTGCAACGGGTGAGTGACGATAGTAATGAAGTGGCACCTAAATCTATGGCCTTTTTGCCTTACGCAGCATTTCCAACAAGATTGGTCGTATTTTGCGGAAATATGATGTAAAATGTTTTTTTCGACCACCTTCTAAGATAAAGGCCCTATTGGGGTCTGTAAAGGATGATCTTGGTTTGCGTAATGCAGGTGTATGGTGTGTCATATATTGATTGGTCAGACAATCAGGACTGTGGAAGACCGGTACGTTACACGCGCTTACAACAGCCAAACAAATCCGCTGTTGTAGAACACTGTCTTGGCACCGGTCATCCTATGGAATACAACAACACGGAAATTCTGGCATGAACTTCCACATATTAGGATAGTGTTATTAAGGAAGCTGTTGAAATTAAACTAGCAAGCGACCTTATAAAGAGAGATGGTTGTTTTCGTTCAAATTCTGTTTGGAAGGCGGCACTGTCTCGCGTCAAAAAACAGAGGGACAAAATTAATACTGCCTCACTAGTTGATTAAGTCACTATCATATTTTGATGCTTGGTCATCTTTGGTTGTGTTGACTCTGCAGTGACTTGTACTGTGTGTATTATCTTCCTTGTTTACCCTTTGCAAACCGAGGTATTAAATACGCTTGCACCTTGCTTCCTTACGTTCAGTTGTGCTTTGAGAATGGCAGGGTGTCCTCCTGCCGAAATATCGGCGGTTGTCGACGACGTCAGCCGGCAACATACCCGTAAGTTGTTTGAACAAGGTGTTCAAAATTTTTCCGGCACTGTAGGATAATATAAAAACGCATTGGCATATCTTGCAAGTGTCACTGCGACCTGGTAATTATAATCACTCTGAAACTCCGTGATTAACGTACATTAATTATCAATAACTGATATTTGTTACGGTGTATGCACACAACTGTACACAGTCCTACATATCCTTCATTCTTCAATTCAAAGACTACATCAACCGTCTAATTCATGTTGTGGACTGCATGCAAAACAGAAGTAAAAAGAGATACACGTTTTCCTCTGTAACTTTGCATAAATAGGTCCCCCTCGGCCATTCTTCAATACAGTTGTCGACAAAGAGTGTTCTAACGTTTGTAGACCTATTGGGCCACACTGCTACGGTCATCAGTCCTTACAAACTAACTTACACTAAAGTCACACCCATTCCTGAGAGAGTACTCGAACCTCAGGTGTCGACAAACGGAGAAATAAGACGATAGCTTACACGGCATGTTAAGTTTAATGTGTGTTAATGATGGCAAATTAGCGCCAAAATGCTCATATGATCGTTACAAAATACGAACTACGTTTCACACATTTCGGAGGCTGTCACATCCTCTATTACACATATTTAAGCCTTTCTTTTCACACTGTTGTTATCTGGTCGGATTTATACCGATATTAGAAAGATGGTGAAAATACAATGAATGATCAATGGACATTCTCATTAATCATTGTCATTAGTAATTTAAACAAGCAAGAGAACCTTGTAGCTGGAAATTAATATCAAAGTCAACAACCAACGACCTGCAGCAGTGAGCAGGATTTCTGATCGATTTCCAAGTGCCTTTTACTTCATTATCTCAAGTTATATGTTACGTTTATTTTTGGTATTTTACTGATGTTTTAAATAAAAATTTAACTTGATACGCTCACGCCCTGAGATTGTTTCGATTATTAAAACAAACTCAGAGATTTTGCGACTGGCCACTGAAATTAAATTTTTTGTAGCAAACTGCCTGAGGTGATAATTAGTGGAGTTACCGTATCAGTACGAGTTAACAAGGATTCGGTTGTCGTTCTGCCCTCGAGGACATTGTATATTTTCTCTGCTATTTCAAGGAAATAACAGACTGACAACCTGAAGCGCCGAACTTTTTACCACTATCCGCAGGATTAATGTTATTGTGTCGTGTGTGTGTGTGTGTGTGTGTGTGTGTTTGTGTGGGTGGATGTGTTCTACAGAACACCTCTGGGATGTTTAGGAACACCGAATTTGTGCCAGTCCTCACCGACGTACATCGACACCTCTCCTCAGTACAGCACTTCGTGAAGAATGGCCTGTCATTTATTAAGAAACCTTCTAGCACCTGAATGAACGTATGCCTGCGATAGAGGAAGCTCTCATCAAGGCGTGGACCAAGATCATATTGAATTCTAGCATTACCGATGGGGGCCCCAAAAAACTGTCGCACAAGACTAACGTGCGCATCACGTACTTTCGCCGCGCACCGCCATGCAAGCACGGCGCGGCGTTCTTACGACGTCGGCCACGAGCGTCCTCTGCTGCAACTCCACTCGTGGCCACCCTGACTGCATCGGTCACTTGGGATTGGGACAGGCACCAGGACTCATCAGTAGGCCGGCCTCTACCTAGTTAAACTGTATCTGCATTCCACTAGTCTACTGCCCTCCAAGTTAAGTATAGTATTATTTCTACGAAATATAAATCTTGTTCTAATCTAACTTAGTGATTCTAGTTTCTGCTGTCCCACTGGCTGGTCACCTCAGTCTCTGTACCTGCACACACGTGCATCCTATTTCCCTGTGTCGGTCTCTCTACTCGGCCACCGACACCTAGGACAACCGGCGGCAACGAGACACAAAACCTTTCATTTCCGAAAAGACGTGAGATCTTTGCACCAAGTGCGAAGAATCCATTGACGCTGAGCCGGACGGTGACAGCTATCAGACTGCAGATAAATGTCAGTGTGGGTTGGCTTCCCATAGACCGAGCGAATCTACCGTTGTAGAACATTGCCTATACACAGGCCATCTTATAAAAAGTAACAAAACAGCGATAGTGGCATGCAATTCCAACTATTGTGATTTATTATTAAGTAAGCAGTTGAAATTTAATTACCTCATATCCTTATAACTAGAGATGGAAGATTTCTCTTAAATTCTGCGTGGAATCCACCTCTCACTCTTGTAAAAACAGTAAACAACTAGAAAAAAACCACAACTAGGACACAGGTTCAATGTCGCCTTTCCCGTTAACGAGTTATAGCCTATTTCCTGTCGATATGTCTGAAATTCATTATCTTTGAGCTGTCATGTCTGTATCACATACTTGTTCGCTGTGTAGTGTCTTTCCAATATACATTGAAAACCCAAGTGTCCAGTGTCCAGGCACAATGCTATCCCCTTCAAAATGGCTGGGTGCGCTACAGGCGATATACCGGCGGTCGTCCATCATCTCACGCGGCTGCATACCCGTAACATTTTTCAGTATTCTAAACGCAGTTTTCACAAGTGGCATGACCTTTGTTGAGATGTGGGAGTAATAAACTCATAACAACATTGTCTCATTTTTCTCAGTTAGACTTTCCGGAATGTGTATTCGTAGCAACTCTAAAGTAAATAATGTACTCTAAATCATATATTTGTATCAGTAATGTTTTTAGGGCGTGAGAACTTGTTGTCAACTTAAAAATCTGTCCAATGTTTTCACCACTATTTAAAATGGCCCTCCACAGGCCGTTTCTGTAGGCTAAACACCTAGTGGAAAGCAGTTGCAATAATGGCTGAAAGTCGGACAATTTTGTTATTTTACAATGCCCTCTTAAAACCAGAAAAATTGTGTTGATTTTGACAACGACTGCGAAAGCGTACCCCTTCACAAAACGTGATTACCTTGTATGCCACAAAGAACGAAATATTTTAAAACCAAAACACGTACGTTTCCTCGGTTTATACTGCTTGAAAGTAGTGGATATACATCTATTACTATGGTTTCAGAGGGGACTACGTCTTTTCGGAATATTTTTTTCTAGAGCGTTCGACAATAATATCTTGAGATGTGGCGGTGTTGTCACTGAATTGTAATAAACGCCAAAGGAGTTTGTATCGGTCCCTGGACATTATCTGAGAAAAAATGGTGTTTGGAGCAAAGTATCTGTTCACCAATATTCATATACTTGTAACTTCTTAGCTCTTTACGTAAGTCCATATTTATGTGGCAAGGAATTTTCTGTATGTAAATGGAACATGATGATGAGCACAACATACTCGAAATGCGTTGTAATGATTTAAGTTAAACAAACAAAAGTCAAGTGACAGGTAGCAGAAATAACGAATGTTCATCGTTTATTTTATACAACAGATAATATAAAAAGGAATACAAACTGGTTGGAAGAGAGAGGCGGTGGCTATTGATAACGAAGTGATCGAGTTCTAAAATACTATATCCTGTCTAGTTATGTACACCAAAGTCTTTTTTATGTTCTCCATCTTTATATTTTATTTTATTTTTTATTGATTATAATTTTTTTTATTTATGGCAGTGATGGTGTATAAACTTGTCTGGTAGGAGGTTCTATATGTTCGAGGCATTTCTTAGTCTGAAAATATAGTTTTTTATCCTTGAAATGCACATACTGCACTGTTCAGTATGCTAAACAACGGAGAAAAAGGCACATCTAGTTATTTTGATATGATAAATGCTGTTTTTATGTTTTTGCCAGGCAGGTTTTAAGTATATGCCACCAAGAAATAAAAATCATTTTCAGAACAGAAAAGTGACTTGGTTCTTTTGATTAGTTCTCAATGAGAGGAACAACGGAACAACGTCATAAGGAGTCTCGCATCCCTCTTCTTTTCTGTGCTTCCTCCTAATAATTCAATTATCCCTCTTATTAAGAATTAATTATTGGTCTCTGGCGGGGAGGATAAGTTTATCATCAAATCTTTTTATTTCAGCAGACCGCATCATCATTGTAACTATGATATTGTTACTGTTCTGTCCTGAACAGTTATCACCAAAGAGATACAAAGTTTTAATTATACTTCATTAGAGCCATGCCTGCCCCCCTTCGCCATCAGGGTAAACAAAAACTGTTAATTCTAGTTCCAATCAAATGTTTGTATAGCTTATGGGACTTAACTACGGGGTCATCAGTCCCTAAACTTACAAACTACTTATAAACTAACTAATACTAAGGACGGCACAAATATCCATGCCCGAAGGGGGATTCAAACCCCCGACCGTAGTGGCCGTGCAGGCCGTGACTGTAGCGCCTCAGTCCCCTCGGCCACCGCGGGCGGCTGTTAATTCTAGTGTACCGAGGTTGTGAACACCAGTGACTGGACCTAGCTCATCTAACAAACTAACCGACAAACAAAAGTTCACACATTAACCACTAGGATCCATCACAGAAATAATATTTACAGCAGAAAGCATCTTGTCCTGGACAAGCTCATTAACTGCAGAAAGGATCATACTGAATGAGTTGTGAAACCTATGCGGGAACACGTGTACTTTCTGTAGTCAATGAAAAATATTCAAATGTGTGTAAAACTATTGGATCCAATTATAGTGGGAATCGGTCCCTAGACTTACAAACTAGTTAAACCTGCAGTAGTCGCGCGCGGACTCACAGTCCGGAAAAAAGTATTTTTCACTTTCCTGTTCACCTCGGTGCACTTGAAACACTTCCTGTAATAAGAAGTTGTACGTTTTTCTGTTTTACGTTGATTGGAGGAGCAGCGACGGAATGCTCAACAGTTGACGACTGTACATACAATTAGCGTCGTTGGTAAGACGTTATTCCCATATTATACTTTATTCTTAAGGTGTCTCCTGCTATTGCTGAGTTGTTTTCTATTAATTACATAGTATTTTTAGGTTCCTCTGATATATTCCATTTACGTTTTTTTCTCTTTTTTATGCGATATGTATGTTATGAAGAAGACTGCAGAACCATTCCACTGTAAGCAAGACACTTTTTTGAAGTTTTTTACCCAGAGACAGAAGGAACACGAGATGACGTTATTCATACTATGACAGTTGTTGCAAATGAAGCTAATTATCATCTCTACTTGGAGCATGAAAGTGTCGTTTGTTCTGAAAGTTCAAAAAAGGGAAGAATATGGCTGTCTTATACAAACTCCGAAACTGTAGTAAGCCGTGTGTGCATTTTATCCTGTTTACAATACAAATATGCATTATATTTTTAAATAAATGTTCAAATGTTTGTAGAGCGTATGGGACTTAACTACGGGTTCATCAGTCCCTAAACTTAGAAACTACTTATGAACTAGCTAATTCTAAGGACGGCACAAATATCCATGCCCGAGGGGGGATTCGAACCCCCGACCATAGTGGCCGTGCAGACCGTGACTGGCGCGCCGCAGTCCCCTCGGCCACCGCAGCCGGCATTATATTTTTCACGAAATGCAATGGGTTTAGCGTATTATGAAAGTTACTGTTTCAGTGAAATTGGACATAATTTACACTCTGTCGAATGTACTGGCGTAGAAAGCTAAGAGTCAAACTCAGTAGATTACACATCCTCCATTACTGAGTCGTGTCTCGCTACTACAATTATGTAGCCTAATGTCTTGCACTACTGCCAGTCAACGCGCGACTACCGGTGGTGTGAAAAGTCGCTCGTGTACAACAGGGTTAAACTAACTTATGCTAAGAGCAGCATACAGATCCTTACTCGAGAGTGGACTCGAACGTCCGTCGGGGAACGGACGCAATCTCCGCAGCAAGGCGCCTTTTTGCGCGCACAGCCATTTCCGCGCTGTTTTATGTAGTAAACAACTTGTTCTGTCTCCAGTAACGTTTTCATGAAAAATACAAATATTTAAGGTTGAAAACAAACAAACTGTTTCTGTTCTATGAATTTTTAGTTTATTTACTAAGTAGTTTTCGGCTTGTTAGGCCTCATCAGGTAAACTGTTGACAGGCGTCGACAAAGACGCTATTGTATATGTTACCAACACAGATACAACACACATAATACTCGATCTTTGCATATGACATTTGTTTGAGTTGCAAACAATTATCTGTTGTCATGTACAATTATGTTCATATAATCAGTGGCCTCCTTAACATTTCTACATTTTAATTTGCGAGTGAACAGGGTGAAACACATTACATATCAAATATGAATGAATTAAAAACTGTAGCATATGTTGAGACCGTCACTTAAGGTGTGCATTAAATACATTTTCTACACTGGGTTTACAATTTATTTTACAGCATCTGGCAAGATTCACATATTTTAATTGTATTTCAAATTAGTGCAATTTATTATATATATATTGTTTGATTTTAAAGTCTAAAAGTAAACAAGGTAAGGATGAGGACTCTATATGTGGCATTAAGATGGTCTGTGGTGGGTAGCTGTTTTGTTTACATTATGTGAAGCTTAACAGTGGAGATGTGTTCAACTGTACCTGGTCATTTAGCAATAGCTAGTGCTTGGTTCTAAAAGGGCCAATGTCAGTATTTATCACAACTGGTTTTATTGGTGTAGACCATACTTTCACGTGGTCTTCATAATGTTAAAGCGGCCAATGTCTAGGTCACATAGGATGATAGATACTGGGATTTTAAGATGTGAGCCCCAAATATATTGTTAATATTTTTCAGAAAATTACAGAAAATGTTCAGAAGCTTATACCGTAAAACTAAGATTTTTGACATTTGCCCTTTTGGAACCAAGTCACAGAAATATGGAAGCGTTCTACCAAGAAGTGATGGAAGGATCCATTAATACAAAATAATAATAATATTAATAATAATAATAATAATAATAATAATAAGTATCTCAACAATTGGACCGGTTGCCTTTTCGCAGTTAGCGATTCATATAGGGGGAGAGTGGGCAATCCGTCGGTGGCCGTCATGATTTTTCCATATTGCGCGCGGGCCGTGCATTATTGTAACGACCTGAGCACAAATGGAGCCATCGGTTCGACGGTTCGATGATACCAAAGCAGATCTTCTAGACTCAGTACGTGGTTAAAACAAATTCTGTTTGTCTGTGTTTATATAGACCTAATACATTTGAAAGTCTCGTGAGGTAGTGTCTATATCCGATCAATGTTAGCGCCATATATTACGAAGTTCTAGTAACATCTACAATTGGCAGTTGAAGAATAAAGAAAAGACATGTTACGCAAGGAAAATTGTGCCATTTCAGGTTTTACTGTCTCGATAACCATCGCTGGAGTAAGTAAAATCTTGTCCCATTGCGCCCCATTATAATGCATTTTAAGTGTATTCCTGTCGATCTTATAACATTTTCCTAGAATGGAAAAGACCAAAAACGCCTGAGCCGTTCCGGCTCAGCACCGCACCATTCCTCCGTTACCCTTCTTCTCTAATTACTCATTACGTACCCCCTTCTATCTTGATTATCTTTCTCATTGCTCTGACCGAGTGATATTGATTGTAATTTCGCGGCGATGCGTTTCTTCTGTTCCTCACTACGATCCTTGCCCTGTGCGGTCCTTAAATGGACATGCGCGCCGCGGTGAGGCCGGTGCTGGATTTCGGATCAACGGAGGTGCCTCGCGGTCGGTGTACGGAACTGGCGTCGGGTGCAGCCACTTGAGGTCACGAGCGCCGCGGGGCAGTAGTGTGGCACTCTCCGAAGCCAAATGTTCAAATGTTTGTAAAGCTTATGGGACTTAACTACGGGGTCATCAGTCCCTAAACTTACAAACTACTTAACTAGCTACAATTAAGGACGGCACAAATATCCATGCCCGAGGTGGGATTCGAATCCCCGACCGTAGTGGCCGTGCAGAACGTGACTGGAGCGCCTTAGTCTCCGAAGCCGGCGCACCTCTCCACCTTCTGCGTTGTTGCGCTGCACGAGGACTGCGGCCCAGCTTCCCTTCGTGGCGGATATGGCGGGCTTGTAAGGCCGGATTGTAACTGCTTCGCAATTCGATCATCGTCATCCTCCATTCTCTCGGATGTACTGGCTTCTTGTGGGAAGCTGTGTAACGGACTCTGTTAAACATCGTCCCGCCATTGTGCTCCGTTACCTAGTACTTGCGATGTGTCGCCCGGTAGTTCCTCGGCCAAAACTTGTATTTGTGAATCTGCCTCTTCCACCTATCTAGTTACTGTTGGCGTACTCCCCGACACCATCCCCTTTTCCTTTCGGGTGCGTACCGTCTTTTAATGTTATCTTTAGAATCGATAGGTGATCTTATGCCTAGTTGTGCTACCCCGTGATTTACAACCTCTGTGTGTTTGTGTTGGTACGTGTTTATTTGTCTTTCGGAGATGTAACCGACCCCCAGTGCTTGTCTTCCGTGTCTTTTATGTTTGGTGTCACCTCACCGGTGCAGTTATTGTAATTTACTTAATTCCTTGCCCTCGTATTGTAGGGTAAATTATCAATACATTTGTTGAATGTGAATGATTTCATGAATTGCTAAGTGCTACTGGGGGAATCCTTACTGATTATTTTCTGTCACAATCTTTCTTTCGTCATCGTGTGCCCCGTTGACGAATGTATTTTTGGGCAAGTTAAATTTTAATCATTGGAAAGTCCCTACCTCCTGGACTGTAATTTCCAAGTGGGGGAATGGGCAACTTACACCCTGTGTCCTTAGTAGTTCCTGTGTTAGTTGCAGTGATCTTAACCTGTAAAAGATTTGTACTACTGTGAATACCTTTCATTAGCCAGTTCTGTGCCTTTCTAATAAATTATAATGTACAGCTAGATTTAATTTTGTCAATTCTATTGGCACGTTTTTTGAGCTAGTTGATTAAGTGCCCGTATCTCGTAATCCGATTGGTGCTTGTTGTTTAGCCTGTTTAACTGAGGACACTAGTTAATTGATTGCTTGTTATTCAAAGGCATCAGTAATTTGGGCTTAATTCACGTTAGCCCGTCCATTACGTTGGCAATATAGTTATATGATGGTCTAACTTATCATTCCACTCCCATGAACCACAGACATTGCCGAGGTGGGGTGGCTTGCGTGCCTCAACGATACAGATAGCCGTACCGTAGGTGCAACCACAGCGGAGGGGTATCTGTGGAGAGGCCAGACAAACGTGTGGTTCCTGAAGAGGGGCAGCAGCATTTTCAGTAGTTACAGCAACAGTCTGGACGATTGACTCAGCTGGCCTTGTAACATCAGCTAATGTGGCTTTGCCACACAGCTACTGCGAACGGCTGGAAGCAAGGGGAAACTACAGCCGTTACCTTTCCCGAGGACATGCAGCTCTACTGTATGAACATATGATGATGGCATCCTCTCGGGTAAAATATTCCGGAGGTAAAATAGTCCCCCATTCGGATCTCCGGACGGAGACTATTCAGGAGGATACGATCATCAGGAAAGACAATACTGGCATTCTACGGGTCGGAGCGTGGAATGTTAGATCCCTTAATCGAGTAGGAAAATTAGAAAATTTAAAAAGGGAAATGAATAGGTTGAAGTTAGATATAGTGGGGATTAGTGAAGTTCGGTGGCAGGATGAACAGGATTTCTGGTCAGGTGAGTACAGGATTATAAATACAAAATCTGTTGGGGGTATCACAGGAGTAGGATTGATAATGAATAAGAAAATAGGAATGCGGGTAAACTACTACGACCAGCACAGTGATCGCATTATCATTGTCAAGATAGATACGAAGCCAACACCGACAACAGTAGTACAGGTTTATATGCCAACTAGCTCTGCCGATGATGAGGAAATCGAAGAAATATATGAGGAGCTAAAGGAAATTATTCAGACAATTAAGGGAGAGGAAAACTTAATTGTTATGGGAGACTGGAATTCGGTAGTAGGACAAGTCAGGCAAGGGAGGATAGTAGGTGAATATGGTCTGGGCAAAAGGAATGAAAGAGGAAGCCGCCTGGTAGAATTTTGCACAGAACATAATTTAGTTATAACAAACACCTGGTTCAAGAATCACAAAAGAAGGTTGTATACGTGGAAGAGACCAGGAGACACCGGAAGATACCAGATAGATTTTATAATGGTAAGACATAGATTTCGGAATCAGGTTCTACAGTGTAAGACACACCCAGGGGCAGATATAGACTCTGACCATAACTTGTTGGTTATGAACTGTAGGCTGAAACTAAAGAAACTACAAAAAGGTAGGAAAGTAAGGAGATGGGACGTGGATAAATTGAAGGAACCTGAGGTTCTTAAGAATTTCAGAGGGAGCTTTAGGCAAGAATTGACAGAAACAGGGGAAAATAAAACAGTAGAGGAGAAATGGGTAAAATTGAGAGATGAAATAGTGAAGGTAGCAGAGGACAAAATAGGTAGGAAGGAAAGACGTACAAAAAATCCTTGGATATCACAGGAGATACTAAATTTAATCGATGAAAGGAGAAAATATAAAAATGCAGTAAATGAAACAGGCAAAATGGAGTACAGACGACTAAGAAATGAGATTGACAGGAAGTGCAAAATGGCTAAGCAGGAGTGGCTAGAAGGCAAATGCAAGGATGTAGAAGAATGTATAAATAGGGGAAAAATAGATACAGGCTACAGGAAACTAAAAGAAACATTTGGAGATAAGAAAAACAGCTCTATGAATATCAAGGACACTGATGGAAAACCAGTTCTCAGCAAAGAAGGGAAAGCTGAAAGGTGGAAAGAGTATATAGAGGGGCTCTACAAAGGAAATGAACTTCGAGACAATATTGTAGGAAAGGAAGAGCATGTAGATGAAGATGAAATAGGAGATACGGTACTGAGAGAAGAATTTGACAGAGCCCTGAAAGACCTAAGTCGAAACAAGGCCCCTGGAGTAGATGATATTCCCTCAGAGCTACTGAAGTCTCTGGGAGAACCAGCCATGACAAAATTGTTTCACCTGGTGTGTAAGATGTATGAGACAGGTGAAGTACCCTCAGACTTTAAGAAAAATGTTATAATCCCCATTCCAAAGAAAGCAGGTGCAGACAGGTGTGAAAACTACAGAACCATCAGTTTAATAAGTCAAGGTTGCAAAATATTAACGCGAATTATATAGAGAAGGATGGAAAAGCTGGTAGAAGCCGACCTCGGGGAAGATCAGTTCGGGTTCAGGAGAAATGTAGGAACATGGGAGGCAATAATCACTTTACGGCTTATCCTAGAAGATAGATTAAGAAAAGGCAAACCTACATTTCTAGCTTTTCTAGATTTGGAGAAGGCTTTTGAAAATGTTGATTGGAAGAAACTCTTTCAAGTTCTGAAGCAAGCAGGAGTAAAATATAGGGAACGTAAGGTTATTTACAACTTGTACAAAAACCAGACAGCGGTTGTCAGAGTTGAAGGGCATGAAAGGGATGCAGTGGTTGGGAAGGGAATAAGACAGGGTTGTAGTCTTTCTCCATTGTTGTTCAATTTGTACATTGAACAAGCTATAAAGGAAAGCAAGGAGAAATTTGGTGAAGGAATTAAAGTTCAGGGGGAAGAATTAAAAACATTGCGTTTTGCCGACGACATAGTAATTCTGTCAGATACAGCAAAGGACCTGGAAGAGCAATTGAACGGAATGGACAGTGTGCTTAAAGGTGCATATAAGATGAACATTAACAAGAGCAAAACTAGGGTAATGGAGTGCAGTCTAAGAAAATCAGGTGATGCTGAAGGAATTAGATTGGGAAACGAAGCAATAAAGGAGGTAGATGAGTTTTGTTACTTGGGCAGTAAAATAAAAAATGATGGTCGCAGTACAGAGGATATAAAATGCAGAATGGCAATGGGTAGAAAAGCGTTCTTGAAAAAGAGACATTTGTTAACATCGAATATTGATTTAAGCCTAAGGAGGTCCTTTCTGAAGGCATTTGTGTGGAGTGTTGCTTTGTATGGGAGTGAGACATGGACGATAAACAGTGTGGACAGGAAGAGGATTGAGGCTTTTGAAATATGGTGCTACAGAAGAATGCTGAAGATTAGGTGGGGTGGATCGCGTAACTAATGAGGAGGTACTGAACAGAATTGGGGAGAAAAGAAACTTCTGGCATACCTTGACTAAAAGAAGGGATAGATTGGTAGGACACATTCTTAGACATCAAGGAATTGTGAATTTAGCGTTGGAGGGAAGTGTATGGGGGAAAAATCGCAGGGGAAGACCAAGATATGGATACATAAGCAGATTCAGACAGATGTAGGTTGCCGTTCTTATGAGGTGATGAAGAGGCTTGCTCAGGATAGGGTATTGTGGAGAGCTGCATCAAACCAGTCTCCGGACTGAAGACCACAACAACAACAACAACTTATCATTTTGACCGTTCCATTACTTGTTGCTGATCAGCTAAAGTCACATGTTATCACGGGTTGTTGGTATTTGTTAATAACGTGTTACCTTGTGTAGTAAGGAGCTTTGTCTAAAGGTTAAGATTTTGACCTGGTAATCCTAAGTGCTGGCTGTGTTATTGATGCATTGAACCTTTCAATTCAAATCAATACACTTGTGTTAAGTGTCCGCCCTAAAATCGAAGATATTTTAAAGTTACCTGGCACATTAAAGTGTTTTGATCATTTTACACTGATTTCCGTTAGCTACGGAAATAAAGATTTTCATCTCTGTGAAACTGTTACTTGAAATTTATTATTTGTGTCACCTGTTCAATTAAATGGCTTTAAGTAATGTTAGTTACTTAGATGCGTTTCTTGATAGTATTACATGCCCATTGGGATGATTTTGCCCCCATATTACTACATCTCAGGAAACGTGAAGTAAACTAGTTAAGCCTGTGAACGGGTCGTTTGTATTTGTTAGTAACGTGTTACCTTATGTAGTAAGGAGCATTGTCTAAAGGTTAAGATTGTGACCTGGTATTCCTAAGTGCCGGCTCCGTTACTGATGTATTAAACCTTGACATTCAAATTAATATATATTTTAGCATTACCTGGCACATTAAAATGTTCTGATTACTTGATACTGAATTCCGTGAATCAGGATAGTAAAGACTTTCATCTCTGTGAAACTACTATCTGAAATTTGTTATTTGTGTTTTCTGTTCAATTAAATGTCTTTAAGTGAGTTTAGTTACTTAAATGAGTTACATGATATTGATATATGTTCATTGGTTGTAGTGCATAGCCGGCCTTTCTTTAATTCTTATTTCTCTGTTACCACGATCCATCTTCGGACCTTTCAACGCCATTCTCTACGTACCTTTAGGAAATCTGTACAACATAAAATCGGAAAAATATCAGTACTTTCTATACTGAAACTACAGAAAACGATTCAAAATAGTTTACTGAATACACCCAAAGAATCAATAGCACCGCTCACTACCCGTTTTTCAAGTTACATACCGTAGCCAATTATAGAATTGTGAGTAGCCAACAGTACTAGGATGCAAGATGGCAGTCGACATGCGTTGACTGAAGGTCCCGTTTCCATGTTTAAACATATTGTTGCATAAAGTGTCGAAAATGAATATCATGAGCTAAGCTAGAAATATATTGATCAAAATAGAAAAAAATGTTTTGCCGTTTACCGGATTGGAACTCACAACCTTCAAATTTCGAACGTCTTTTCTCTCCGAGTAGTTTGGACTGTTGTGGGCGTGCGTTCGTTTTTGCTCGTTGTTCATCATAGTCTCGCTATGTGCGCAGTTTTATTTTTTATTATTTTTTTATTAGGGAGAACATCCATTCATCTCTCCGAACGCGCTGAGTATAACGATGCACGCTCGACTTCTGTTTGTGTACAATGCAGTGGTGGGGGAAGTAGTGCGCCCGTCAAAACGGCTCGCACACGAAGTGCGCTAAAATATGGTCAGAGAAACTGGGGGAAAATGCACCAAAAAACCAATCTTTTTTCGTTAGTATTATATTTCTGATATAATATATTTACTGGTAAGATTGAATTCTTTAGCCCACACAAAAAATTATTTTTAAACTAGCGTATTTAGGAAACTAGTTGATCTAAGAAACACATATCTTTCAGAAGAAGCCTACTGTACCGTTTTACCATTCTTGCCGATGACAGTAATTCTGTCAGAGACCGCAAAAGATCTGGAAAAGCAATTGAATGGAATGGACAGTGTCTTGAAAGGAAGATATAAGATGAACATTAACAAGAGTAAAACGAAGGTAATGGAATGCAATGTCAGAAAATCATGCTATGCTGAAGGAATTAGATTACGTAATGAGACAACAAAAGTAGTATATGAATTTTGTTGTTTGGGTAGCAAGATAACATCTGATGGCCGAAGTAAAGAAGATATAAAATGCAGTATGGCTATGGGAAGAAATAAAGAAGCGAAGCTTGTTAACATCCAATACTAATTTAAAAGTCCTTTTTGAAAGCATTTGTCTGGAGTGTAGCATTGTATGGGAGTGAAACATGGACGATAAGGAGTTCAGATAAAAAGATGATAGAAGCTTTTGAACGGTGGTTTTACGAATGATGAAAATTAAATGGGTAGATCACGTAACTAATGAGGAGGTGCTTAACCGAATCGGGACGAAAAGGAGTTTGTGGCATATCCTGAGAAGGGATAGATTGGTTGGACACATTCTGAGACATCGAGGAATTGTCAACTTAGCATTAGAAAGAAGCGTGTGGGGTAAAAACTCTAGAGGGAGACCGAGGGACGTATATAGTAAGCAGATTGAAAAGGATGTATGTTGCCGAACGTATTCTCAGATGAAGAGACTTGCACAGGACAGGGCAGCGTGGAGAGCTGCATCAAACCAGTCTGCGGACTGAAGACCGCAACAACAACTTACCATATTACAAAGCCGCGCTTCCTCTGTTACCTCTATTACTTCGTTAACGTTGGATTTGACCGCGGGACAGTCCAGCGCAGAGCAGTGCTGTGCGCTCTCACTCTTTCCGCAGCTATCTCTCTCCCTCCCTCTCTCTCTCTCTCTCTTTCTCTCTCTCTCGCTCCGTTGTCGACACTGGAGACACACGGTCGCGGCCGGGGCGGAAATGTTGGCCACGCCTCCTCTAAGTTAACTGACTAAATTCAGTTGACATTCACTTTCCACGTCGATGGTTCGTGCTGTATCATTCTAACTTAATAAGAGACGCTGAGAGGGAAAATGAGGTTTTAAGACTAGCCATACTTCACATAATTGATACTTCAAAGTTGTCTTCAGATTTGCGGAGATCATTTTAAGTGTCGGCCCAACGGGCTATATAAACTACATAGAGTGGCTATTTCTGGGTTAACAGCGCTCCTTGTGGCAGCAACCAAGAACTGTGGCAGCCATTTTTTCCAACGTCTAGAGCGCTGAATACGAATGTTAGGCCGACGCTATTTACGTGTTTTGGCTAAGCTGAAATCGTTCCCAGCATATAAATGTACGAATCGCGGTAATAAGACTGTTGGAATATCGTATTTTCAGTTAATATTTGTATGTTTTCGTTTCTAATATTTCGTGTACTCGTCTTTTGTCCTACTACATTTCTGCATACAATAGTCCTACTTTAACTAAAGTAAGCAGTAATTACATTTTTAAGTATTCCTTTGAAAAATGAAGAACTTACAAAACGATGGTTAGCCAATATGAGGCGAGATAAGTGGAAACCTACTGCATACAGTTGCATTTGTTCGCCACGGTGGAGTAGTCGAGCGGTCTAAAGTGTCTCGCTGCGGAGCGCGCGGTTGCTCGCCGTGGAGGTTCGATTCCTCCCTGGGGCTTGGGTGTGTGTCTTTGTCCTTAGGTTACTGTACCTAGGTTTAAGTAGTTTGTAAGCTACGGACTGATGGCCACGTAGTTTGGTCCGATAGTTTTACAAACATTTGAACATTTGAGTTGCATTTGTTCATCGCATTTTGAGGAGAAATACATGTATGCAACAAATGATACAAAGTGGCTTCTGGCTAATGCAATTCCGATGATATTTTCGTTCTCTGAACATATCCAAACAGCGAAAACGCCAGCAAGGAGATCTCCAAAAAATGGTCAGATGGCTGAATCAGATTCCTTTGAAGACATGTTATGTAGCCAAGCAGGAGAGATGGAACCACTTATTACCTATTGCAAATCATGATTTAAGTCATTCAGAGAGCAGTAGGCCTATTCATTGTGACCATGACTATGTGACAGAGTACGAAATGCTGACATTATATTCCGCAAAAGTAGTTGAATATAGCCTATATCTGGAAGCATCATTAGGCAAGTGAGTAGAAAACTTAAGTGTTTAGATACCTTGGAAGTTCTCCTTGCTCCTAAAATGAGAATCAAGGAGGATTAATCGGATTATAAGGAATAAAAACAGCCTGTTCAATCCCTCTAAAGATGTTTAGCCGATGTAGTGTATGTGCCGTTTGTAATTAAACTTTATGATTTGCCCGCCACACACTTGTTTCCTATCATTTATTCGTTATCCATATTAGCTTTGTTATAAAATAACAATAAGCAGGTAGAGAATGGTTTGTTAAGTCATTGCACAAAGCGAAAGTGACAAGATTCAGTGCTATAGCAGACAACTGGTTACGAGTACGTGACGTTCTAAAACATGGCTGCCGAGCTTACAATTTGCTTCAAGCATGGCAGCACCTTAGCCAGTCTATGTTGTTTATATAGGTCGTTGTGTTGGCCCTTAAGCAAGTATAGTGAGAGCCATTAGCGGTGATTCTTCAGCCACTGCAGAACACTGCGGCGATGGAGAGGTCACTTTCCCGCGATACGCTGTGCCCGCTACTAAACTACATTTGATTTCGTAGGTGATTTAACAACTGTAGAATGTAACGTAAACTGAAATTTTTACCACAGGCTGTTTCTTAATGAAGGAATTAGCACATACATATTTTAAAACAATTTAGGACAATACTATGAAATCATGTCCTGATGTGAACAGCGAAAGTGTTGATGTTTCCCAGCAACATATGATTTCTTAATGTGTATATACATAAAATGTTTTAAATCATATATCTATTTAAGATGGTCTACAACGGAAAACCGGTTACAATAAGGTTTATTAAAAATAGCCCGTTGTTAGTAATACATTGTATGAAATATTTAAAAAGTATTTCAGCGAGTCATGTTACACACACGTGATGGTTTTTTTGATGCGCCCCTTCTCTGTCGGGCATCCTCAAAGAGTTATCGCTAACGCTACGATGTTCCCACGACCGCGACTGCCAATCGATAGTGATGTTGTGGTCGCTGGTGCCAAGCCAGACTATACCACATAATGTGATAAAGTGGGCCTTGCCGTGCGTGGATCAATATGCAAGCCCAAGCCGCGGTGGAGTAGCCGAGCGGTCTAATGCGCCTCGCTGCGGAGCGCGCGGTTGCTCTCCGTCGGGGGTTCGAGTCCTCCCTGGGGCATGGGGGTGTGTGTGTGTATGTCCTTAGGTTAGTTTACCTTAGTTTAATTGTTTCTAAGCTACGGACTGATGACCACGCAGTTTGGTCCGATAGATTTACAAACATTTGAACATTTGAATTTCAATATGCAACATACATATGTGTGTGTTTTTCAGCGTGTGATGATCTGCATGTTATGATATCAGTGCAGAATTGTATTCTGTAAGCGTAAAAACAGTATTCGTGATTGTCAGTGACAATTTTGAGGTCTAATAAGTATGTGAAGTCGATTTTGCCAAAATGTAAAGCAATGCTAAAAGAGAATTGTCTACGAAATATTTGTGTTGCTTGTGTGTTGTCCACAGAGACGAAGAACAGAAATTGTGCTCCAAAACGAACCAAGACAACGCTACCAATCATGTACAAAGAGTCCTACATCATCACAAAATATAAAACTATAAATAAATGGTGAAAAGCGACTAATTATGGTTCAGAGTTGCTCAAACAATATTGGGTGAAAAGTAAAAACAGTGTTTTGCATACAGATGGAACCCATATCCAAAATTTTTGACTGCAAGAAATAAAATCATTAGAGCAAAAAAAAAAAAAATGTTCAAATGTTTGTTAAGCTTATGGGACTTAACTACGGGGTCATCAGTCCCTAAACTTACAAACTACTTATGAACTACTTACAAACTAGGACGGCACAAAATATCCATGCCCGAGGGGGGGATTCGAACCCCCGACCGTAGTGGCCGTGCTGACCGTGATTGGAGCGCCTCAGTCACCTCGGCCACCGCGGCCGGCATCATTAGAGCTGCACATAAAAAAGGATGAATGTAGACTTGTTTGTTTCATCTTCATTTATTTTGGAGACAACTATGTAACTGAGTTGGCTCATTGTGTTACAAGCCAAATATCCTGTTCATCCTAAGACACAGTTCTGAAAGTACCAATTTGAGTACTAATCGTAATAACATGATAAAAGTGCCACAGAGTTTCTGAGAACTTTTTAAAATACACAGCAATATTTGTTATTTATTATAAATTACTCATTAATGCTATCGCTTTAGGACCATCATTATTGTATCTTGAAGTCATTAATATGATGCAATTCATCTAGTCACAGCAGATGACTGACTGTCCGTCTCTTTTTGTTCTCTGTAACAAACTGCTACCTTATGTCAACATCGTAAGGATTTAGCTGGAGTGCGTAATTAATTATACTAGTTTAGGTACTGGTTGTCAGCTGATGATAGCCAACGATTGAACATAGTCATCAGTAGAGAAAAAAATTAAAAGTAGGGTAAAATCTTTTAACCTTTAGCGCATTTTAAATTTACTGCTATCATATCTGTGAAACTCTCTGGGCAGTGATGCCCCATAGCTGACATAATTGTATTCGTTTGTATGTAGATGTTGGGTGTGACCAGTTCATTATACCACTGATTATTTCACTGTACAGTGGTTTATTTCAAGCTCTATAGGAGAAAACATCTTCCTGGCTAAAACATCTTCCTGCCTTATATCGAAGAGAGCTTACTTACAATTCTGATAGAAAATATCTACATTTCTTCATTGTCATTACACTACTTCAAAAATGTTAAAATGTTTGTTAAGCTTAAGGGACTAAACTGCGGGGTCATCAGTCCCTACACTTACAAACTACTTGTGAAGTACCTAATACTAAAGACGACACAAACATCCATGCCCGAAGGGGGGATTCGAACCCCTGACGGGGAATGGCTTCGCGCATCGTAACATAGCGCCTGAAAGCGCCCGGCCGCTCCGCCGCGGTTATTACACTGATGTTCAAAGTTAAGAGAACACCCAGAAAGAAAATAAATAGAACATATTCACATGACATGTACGTTATTAGGACCTGAAGAAATTATTACCTTTGTAGAAAATTTTTCAGCAATCAGTCGTAAATATTAAGTTTACTCACACCTAGATTTCGACCACTGTGTGAGAGAGCGCTTTCCCTCGTGAGAGCCTACTCACTTCTATATGAAGGAATACACAACGATGAAGGTTTCTCATCTTCGCGCTGTATTGAGAAAAGTCTCGAATTCAAAAGCCGTGATTGTATGTAATAATTTGGAGGGATTCGTTTAACACCTTTGTGAAGAAAGCAGGCATTTGTTTCGTAGCCAAAGCATGTCTGTGGAAAGCACAAAGACTGCTACTGCAGTTCTTAGAGTTTTCTTTTATTTTCATGATTGGTCAAACCATTCAACCCGTCACTGCTTTTGAACCATCTCCACACACATCAATGAAATTAGACCATGAAATTTCGTTGGACCTTAAAAATAGTCCAATAAACAGAATATTTCAGCACCTATTGGCAGGTGGTGGTCTGCACAATAAGAGGTCCTCTGTGGAAATCCTGTGAGTTCATAACGGAAAATACCAATAAACTCGCTAATCTCACAACTTCTGCGGATTTATCTATTTGGATAGAAAATGAATTGTAAGAAATCAGAGATACTTTCATATCATTTGACACGTAAACACCCTCTCGGATGTAATTTGTTTCCTTTTGTATTTTATTGCCAAATGATATTTCTCTGTTGATAAAACTTACGTTCGGGCCCGTGTACCCGTTGCAACTTAAAGTATCATGTTTAGTTTGCAAAGCACCGTTTAGTATAGGTGGTAATTTGTTAAAACTTTAATTTTCTCTTGACGTGCCCTTTCCTTTTACCTTATAAAAGTGCGGTTGCTATTCAATCTTTTCTTTTGTCTTAAAGAGTTTTGGTGTGTTTTAGTCAATTATGTCTTGCTGTGTACCTGCGCGCCTTGCATGCATCTTGCGTGTGCCTGTTTTTTGGTCAGCGTGCCGACCGGAGTTCTGAGCTTGTCGGAAGACACTGTTAATAGTCATATTTTACAGGTACTGTTTCTTAACGGAAGAGAAAATATAAGATTTACGGCTTTTCCGTCTAGTATAAAAGAAACAATATCGTAAACACACGGTTTTCAAAACGTTCAAATATTTGTAAAGCTTATGGGACTAGACTGCGGGGTCATCAGTCCCTAAATTTACAAACAACGTATAAAGTAGCTTATACTGAAGACAACACAAACATCCATGCCCGGATTCGAGCCCCCGAGGGGGGGGGGGGGGGGGGGGCATAACGCCTCAATGCCCTCGTCCACTCCGCCGCGGCTTTAAAATAGACTTAGACAGCATATGATACTACACCATTAAGATTTTCTCAAATAGGTTTGTCCTCACAGAGTTGATTATTACGCGCATCGCCGTTGACGCCTGGTAAAAGGTAACTTAAATTCCACTTCCAGACCATTTTTTTCTGATCACCGTAAAATCTGGCATCGGCGGGAGGAGGTAATCTTGGCCCGGCTGAGAATCGGTCATTGCCGGTTCAGCCACAGACATTTATTGACAGACGATACCCTACGATTATGTTCATGCGGTTACCCGTTGACGGCGCGCCATGTTTTAATGTTCTGCCCCAATTTTTATCATGTTCGTATTGCGGTAAACCTGCCGTCCAACTTTGGAGAACATTTTATCTGATGACGCACGGGCAGCTGCTAGAGTTTTGCGTTTTATACATATGACTAATTCGTCCAAGGACATTTAATTCCTTATGTTATTTTTATTCCTCGTTTTAGTGATATTTCGAAATTTTCCTTATTGGCACCTTTTCTAACCTAGTTTCAAGTAAATCTGGAGTCAGAATCGGGCGCTAATGACCATTGCAGTTGAGAGCCCTAAAACCACAATAAATAAAATCTGACATTTGTAAATTTTGAGAAGCTATATTCTCCACAAGTCACCATCTGGTGCATGGCACCACTGACTGGTCAGCATACAAGTGGCACGCATATAATGGTTCCCATGAAGAAAGTTTCCCTTTTCCGCAGTCACCATATTACCCATGGTAGAGGAAACGTTGCAACCGACTTCGAGATCATCCGACCCAACACTTGTCACATATATGTACGTGTACATGGATTCTGCACTAGTACTCTTAGCTCTAGCGTGCTGTGTGTGGAAGCGGTTACTGCAATTTGAAGTGCCGCGTGAGTACCCGAACGGTCAGGATCACCACGTTGCGGTTCGCACGGCCTCCCGCGTTGGAGGTTCGAATCCTCCCCCGTGCATTGATATGGATAAGTTACTTTATAAGTACTTCGTAAGCTTAGGGACTGATGACCTCGCAATTAAGTCCCATAAGCTTTGCAAAATTTTTTATTGAAGAAAACATAGAGATGTCCAGGATGACAATGCCATCCACGTAAGAAGCTTAAAAATGGCAAAAACCAAAACGACGTAAATTCTTCAGATCTGCACCGGGCATGAAATATTAAGTAACTATTGCTCTGCCTCATTCCCTGTAAACCGCCACTATCAGCAGGCGGATTGTGAAAATATCGCACAATTCGGAGATTACAGTTTACACGACAAGTGGATTTGTTTCGAGTGGTTCAGTGTCTTAGAACCAAAAACTACTGAAGAACTGCGTCTCGGCATCTTGGACGATGAATCGCGTTTCTTCACTGCCCCAGGTGGCCATCGCCAGCGAATTTTGCAGCGACCTGGGAAGATGGGCTTTCCTCCACTGTTTTGTAAAGACACACTGGTGCTAGTCATGCGTCACGTTGCAGGGAGCCATCAGATATGACTTGGCGTCACGTAATGGCTCAGGGAAATGACACAGTTGCACAACATTTCTGTGCGTCAGTATCATCGTGTAACTATTCAACGGGACAATGCTCATTCAGAAGTGTTTCCATAATCTATCCCTATAATGTTGAGATTCTCACGTGGCCATTACGAAGCGTAAAATATGTTTAAGGCCAGCTTAGTCGTCAGGTCTGTACCACTACAGGAATGTACGACATCATGCTCTTCTTACAATTGTCGAAGGCAATTGCCTTTGAGGTACGCTGGAGTGGCTTTCTGCGGAGTGCCCGTCTGTTCTCGTCAGAGTTTCGAGTCCTCCCTCCGGCATTGGTGTATGTGTTGTCCGTAGCGTAAGTTAGTGTAACTAGTTTGTACATCTAGGAACTGATAACCGCTGCAGATTGGTCCTACAGCTTTACAAATGTTTGAACATTTGAATTGACCTTGAGAGAATACGACTTTATAACATTGTTGGCTAAGGAACCACAGCATATGTCCAGGTGAAAGGCGGCAGGAGTGACAATAAGATGACAATTAGTCTATTTGACGTTATTTTCTAGTAATAGAAGATGCGTCTCTGACTTTCTCAACCCACCAAGACTGGATACATTTTCGCTTCTCTTTATACATGCTTGAATTTGTCTCAGGAATAAACCTTTATTTAATAATGATATCAATAAGGTACTAGAAAATCTGAGGACAGCTACACTAGAAATGTTCAATGAATGTTAGTTGATCACGCAGATACTAAACGGAAATATATGTATTCCGAAACTTCTTCACGTGTTACGTCGTCGGGTCCTCAACTAATAAAACCGACTCGTACTGTTACAGACGAATATTAACTTGTAACTGAGAAGCACCTCACACAGCTCGATAAAGCCAAACTACATTGGGATAGCCCTCACCCTGCGTACTTAATCCATGCTACACTCACGTCAGATGTTTTCCTGTGAGTGAATGAACATGAATTTCTGCAGAAACATCTACGAAGAAACCATCGTGCTCTCTCATCGGAAGAAAGCAGCCACAGCGAAGATACGCTTGATACCAAGTTTCTTTATTCCATGAAAGTCATCGATGCGATTCTGACCATAGTGGAGTGGCCAAGCGCATTAAGGCGCTATGCTCCGTTACGCGAGGCCGTTCCCGTCGGGGGTCCGAATCCTCCCCACGGGCCTTGATGTTTGTGTCATCTTTAGTATAATGTAGTTCATAAGTAGTTTGTGAGTTTAGGGACTGAAGACCTTGCAGTTAAGTCCCTTAAGCTTCACAAACATTTGAACATTTGATGCGATTCTGCACCGTTGATTTGTAAGTACGTAGATATGTTATATTCGAAGAGATATAGGAATGCATTTAAATTTCCTAGCCTTTCTAGCAAGAACAACTTAGTCTATTGTTAATGAAGTGTTAGCATGCCTGTTGCCACACCAGGCTGCTCGCAGCAGCAGTGGACGCTGTTCATTGGGTACGATTACTGGTGAGATTGGAAAATTCCAGGGAAAAGCAGCCCATTTCGTAATGGATTCGGATTTTAGCCCATGTGTAAGGTATATTAGTTTGGCAATACTGTGACGAAGTGATGCAGTACATAAGATTCTTTGTCTTGCCATAGAGCTTCATTTTCCTATTGCATTGATATAAAATGCGTAAATGTCACAGTCAACCTTGGTTCGTACTACGCGTGAAGCTACTGGTCCTCGTATTCCTAGCAGTCAGAAAAAAGGAAAGGCACAGTAGCTCAGTACGATCAAGACCAACAAAACGATGTGTTGCACAAGTAAATCACCGTGTAGAGGACATGCATACTTCACTGCTCTACTTGATTTACAATGATGGCTAAGTGTCACACCTTCACTGTCTTTATATATATGGTTACAGCTTTCCGGAATAGCGATGTTCTTGTTACATCACAGATCATCCTCGAATACTATGAGAAACAGACATTACCCATGCGATCAGATTTGTCCTACGAGACAGAGATTGTAAAGAACATATAGATGAACAATTCAATGAAAAATAACTTCAAGGCATTATGTTTGTAAAGATAAGAAGAATTTGCACAGCCCTGACAAACCTAAAACTATTCCATTTGTCATGCATTATGTTGACACAGGGGAGTACATTCAAACTTAAAGAAGAATGTAGTTAATAATTCAAATTTCAAAGCAAGCAAACAGGTTTGTCTATTACAGAACTATCAGTTTAAGAAGTTATGGCTGTAAAATAGTAACACGGATTACTCATATATTGTGCGATTAGATTCACGAATTCCAGTTCGTTGTAATTGACGGTCAGTCATCGAGTAAAATAGAAGTGATAACTGGCGTTCCACAGGGAAGCGTTATAGGTCCACGACTCGTATTTATAAATGATTAAGGAGACAATCTGAATAGCTCCCTTAGTAAAGTCAACAGAGGATCGAAAGCAACTACAAAGCGATTTAGACAAAATTTCTACATCTTGCGAAAATTGGAAATTGACACTAAATAAAGAAAAGTGTGAAGTAATACACATGACTACTAAAAGAAATCCGCTTAACTCAATTACGCGATAAATCAGCCAAACCTTAAGGTCGTAAATTTTACTAAGTACCTAGGAGTTACAATTACGAACAACTTAGACTGGAGAGAAAACATAGAAAATATTGTGGGGAAGGCGAACCAAAGATTACGTTTCATTGGCAGAACTCTTCGAAGATGCACCAGCTCCACCAAAGACACTGTCTACATCACACTTGTGCGTCCTCTCCTGGAGTACTGTTGCCCATTGTGGCACCCTCACCAGGTGGGACTGACGGAAGACATTGAGAAGGTTCAGAGAAGGGCAGCTCGTTTTGTTTTATCACGTTACAAAGGGCAAAGTGTCACGGAAATGTTGCACGATTTGAAGTGGAAACATTAAAAGAACGACGTTATTCGTTGCGGCAAGATCTATTTGCGAAGCTAGCACCCACCTACTTAGGGAGACATGACCATCCCAATAAAATAAAATAAATCAGATCGAAAACGGAACGATTTAGGTGTTTTCTTCTCGCGCGCTATTAGAGAATGGAACGGTAGAGAAAAGTTATGAAAGAGGTTACTGAAACACTCTGCCATGCACTTAAATGTGATTTGCAGAGTATCTATGTAGAAGTAGATGTAGATACATGAATGGAAAAACTGCTCTTACTGACCACTGGGAAGACCATTTTGGATTTAGGATAATCTTAGGAAAATGCTAGTCAATATTTAAACTCCGACTTATCTTGGTAGGAAGGTTATGGAGGGGCAAATCTACATGTTTAGGTTTAGTAATTTGATGAACGCTTTTCAATATGTTGCGTGAAACCACCTGATTCGAAAAGGTAACAGGATGGAAATGTATAAAGAATTTTTTACAGAAAACAAAGAAGAGTTATATGAGTAGAATTGAATTAGTGTGACCCAGTGATTAGAAAGGTTGTAAGAAGGGTTGCAGCCTTTGCTCAGAACTATTCAATCCGTATGTTAACTGCACTGTATAGGAAATCCACGATATATCTGAAAGGTAAGTAAAGTTCACGGAGAAGAAACAAACTTTCCTGTTAACCGATCACGCTGTAATTCTGTCGGATAAGTAAAATACCTAGAATAGCAGCATAACGAATTTCAAAGTATCTTAGAAGGCAAATTAAACGTAGAAGGAATGTAGTCGAATTATACCAGCCAATGCTGACAGAATTACATTAGGGGACGAGACAATGAAAGTAGTGGAACAATTTTGTTATTTGATCAGTAAAAATGTAAATAAATAAAGAAGTGGAAAGAAAAGAACTTTCCAGAATTTTTTAAATGAAATAGCATTTGAGTATTAGGGATCTTATCTGCAGATATTTGTCTGGAGTACAACACATAATGGGAGTGAAATTGGGGCCACTTTCTCCAGGAAGAGGATTGAAGCTTGCGTAGGGGCTACATAGAATAGGGGAGAAAAAATATTGTCACAACTTGACTGCGGAGACACATTCTGAAACATAAAGGCATCTCCAGTTTAGTATTACAGGGAAACACAGAGGAGGTGGAGGGGTAGCAAATGTCGTTGGGGGATACCGAGAGACAGGTTCAAATGAATGTGCATATTTATGTGGTGAAGATTGTGAGACTTGAACAGGATGGAGCGGCGTGGGAAGCTACATCTAATCTGACTTCGGGCTGAAGACGTCACAGGAACCACATTGTCTTATAAACATTCGAAATAACTTGAAAATCTGTGAATTCTATTCGCTTTAAAACGAGGTGCCGGATTCTGTCTTTTGTGATCTGAAGTTGAATCACCAAGCTGCACCGACACTGGGTAAGCTAGTAGTTTCTTCACTAATCGTCACGTAAATGCATCATTGTCTTACAAATATTAGTTAAGTACATGGTGCCAACTTGGAACCTTGCTACCACTGCTGTGGTGCTTACACAAAACTGATTGTGTTTGTAGAATGCTGTTTGACCCGTTTAGTTGTAAATTTCGGTCTCAAGAATGATCAAAGTGCGAAAAATTCAAAATCAAAAGTAATGTTTGCCTTGCTGTCTTGTAGCTACATCAACGGGTTAGAATGCTACAGTGTCGAGGTTTAGAATGAAGAAAAGGGGAATAGGAGGATGGAGGTTCGGTCAAATATTTTACTGCCCTGTCAATCTAGGATAATGGTGCAAAAGCAAAATAAGTAGTCGAAAATGTTGGCAACAATGGGTGGTAGGTGACGTGCGGCGACGTTTCCGCAGTAACGACGTCCGGCATTGTCGGGAATCTATAAAGGTAGAAGCGCCGCGTTGCCCGGCGACCACACCCCGCCCTCTCAAGTTTGTGAGTGGCGGGGTGTGCGTGGGCCCACTACAGAGTGGGTAGCCACGACGAATCGTAGAGTCTTCATTTTATACCTCACCAACCAGTCGACGTGACCAGCCGCCGGCGAGCGACCAGCAGGTGGCAGAGTCGCTGCCGCCGCAGACCTGCTGTGACGTCACAGGGCGGCCCGGCTGCCGGCCTGCAGTCAGAGCGCGGTGGCGGTGAGCGCCCAACACTGCAGCAGCGGACACTCCGGGCAGCGGGCCAAGACCAGCGGAAGACGTCCAGGGGACTCGGTGGGAGGTTGGTCGCCGACACACTGGCAGTCAGCCTACTCAGACCCTTGCGAAAGCAAGGCGTAGAGACCCAGGCATTGGCCGTAATATTTTTATACAGTTTCAACGGGGAGGAGTAAATTGGGCAGTCGTGACATACGAAACCTTTATTTTACTTCAGAGAGGTGAGATAAAAGAATCGACCCTTCGGGACGACTTATGTTTCAGTTTGGTTGAACAAAATTCGGGTCTCACTGTATGGAATATCGCAATTTTAATAATTTCTCCGAAAGAGAACTTCGGGTTTTGAATAGGTATTAGATTGTAAAGATATTTAAATTATTAGGAATGACGCAAGTCATAAGTGATCGACGCGCAGATATTTAGCTTCTGGTGAATTGTATGCCAGATTAATGTGTAGATCTAAAGCATTAGAGATATTGAATTGCAAGTTTGACCTAAAAATCCAGTCGTGTTGACCTGTAGGTGTCTGTAGCATTGCTTTTCATTTTTGTGATTCACAGCGATTTCATTAGGGATTTAATTTGGTATATAAGTTGATAGTTTCTAAAACCTCCCTTTTTCTGGCACCTAATGTTTTCAAATTGTTTTTGTAATTTCCGACGTTTCTCATTAACAAGATTGATGATAAGACCATTGCATCAGTGCTGTCTTCTTATATTTCAATTTGGCGTCCTAACTAGGAGAGAACTTCCATTTCGAACCAACTACCAACCCTTGGACGTTAGTGCCGGCACTTCAAAATGTTTCAAATGTTTGTTAAGCTTATGGGACTTAACTACGGGGTCATCAGTCCCTAAACTTACAAACTATTTATGAACTACTTACGAACTAGGACGGCACAAATATCCATGCCCGAGGGGGGATTCGAACCCCCGACCGTAGTGACCGTGCAGACCGTGACTGGAGCGCCTCAGTCTCCTCGGCCACCGCCGGCACTTCAACCGCTAGCAAAAGCAACTACTTCGTTGGCTCCGATTTGCTTTCTTAGCCTAGCCTGTACGCGACTTTGCCATACGTAACCCAGAACGACTTTCATATCAACACATTTTGTAGCAGTATAAGGAGAGTGTCGCATTTTTCTAATTACAGGGGCTTGCCTGGACAACGATGCTCGCGGCACACATCCTGCTGCCCGCGGTTGCACCGAGCGACTAGCAGCGCCAGGCCGGTGGCAGCGGCCTCTGCGCGAGTTGTCGGCCGAGGCGGCATTCAGTGCGCCGCCGCGGTGCCTGGCTGTCCCTCCGTCCAGCGCCGCCAGCCCTGGGCGCGCGCACCGGTCGGCGACGACTGCGGAGGCTGCGGCGGGGAGAGGCGGGACTGGCAGGAGAGGAGCCGTCTGGCCCACCAGCGGCAGTTGGCAGGCCTGGCAGCAGGTGGCGGCCAGAGCTCTGGGCGGTAAGCGAGGCTGCGGCGGCAGGAGGCGCGCCTCCTGACATCTGGCAGAGGGAGGACTCCGCGATCTGGGCAGAGGGGGGATTTCCGAGGCCGAAGAGGGAGCGGGTCCGCGAGCTGCGGCACTCGGCTGCCGCGCAGTTTCCTGCTCGGTTTCCGCCCTCTGCCACATGTCAGGAAGGGCGTCTCCTGCTGCCGCAGCCTGACCTATCGCCCAGAGCTCTGGCTCGCCTCGCCGCCACCTGCTGCCAGGCCTGCCACCTGCCGCTGGTGGGCCAGACGGCTCCTCTCCTCCCTGGTCCGCCTCTCCCCGCTGCAGCCTCCGCCGTCGCCGCCTACCGGTGCGCGCGCCCAAGGCTGTCGGCGTTGGACGGAGGGACAGCCAGGCACCGCGGCGGCGCCCTCAACACCGCCTCGGCCGACAACTCGCGCAGAGGCCGCTGCCACCGGCCCTGGCGCTAGTAGTGGCTCGGTGCCAATCGCGCGAAGCAAGACGTGTGCCGCGCGCAGATCAGTCGCGGACCCTCCTCCCTCCTCCCTCCTCCGCCGCTCCGGCCGAGGTGGCCCTCCGACGCCGTATTCGGACTGCGGGTCCATCCGATGCCGCGACACGGGAGGACCGTCGTCGCTACTGTCGCCGCAGGACGCCGCAGTCGGCGCTCGCAGTGCTACGGTGCCGGGTTTGACGCCAGTCCCGGTACTGCGCGCTACCAGTGGATGACGGGGCGGCCACTACCGCCGCACTGAAACCGGCGCGGCCCCGCTTGAACTGCTGCGGACGGCGGGATGGCGGGAGAGACCGCTGCTGTGAGCTGCCGACCAAGTCCACTCATCGTACACGGGCCACCAAATCACTCGTGGGAGATGCCACCAACCGCACTGATTTCGTCGCTGCCTATTTAGTGGACTGTGAATTTGAAACACAAATAAAAATGAATAAAATTATACAGTCTTTTTATTTGAATTAAAATATATGTACACTCATGCTAATATTAATCGGAGCAAAAGTGGCGCTAGTACGCTCAGCTGTTTGACATTAGAAGGCAGCACCCTATAATACAAACTGTAAACCAGAACTTAGTACGACAGTGCTACAAAAAGAATATTGCAAAGCTTCCTACCTCACCTTTCAAACAAAATTAGTCCCTCATTCAAAAACGTATAAGAATGATACGAGATACCGCTCTAATTTGGTTTCACATCTAGTACATGAAATTAGCAAATCTCCCATGCTTAACAGGACCTGTTAATGGACAGCATGCGATTTCATATGGTATTAGAGAAATTTCTCCTCAGGTTTATACACATTACTGAATTACGAGCATTTAAGCATCGTAAGACCCTGCTACCACATTTAACTTGGATCTGGGAGGCAGTACTAGCTGAAATTCTTTCGCTATGAAGAGACGACGCTACATGATATGAAGTATAAATTACAAGTTACGTATGTGACTGCTATTAAAATGACTAGACTACACCCTGGTTATCCCATGTAGCACGTAACACGAGGTGATCAGGCTGACTGGAAATGTTACTCATCCGCCATGCTATGCTTGAGATTTAGTACGGTGACCTATTATCATACTATTTTCTCTTAAATTCTGTATAGTTTAGGGAGTTTGTCGACATACCAGCAGTCGTGAAGCCAAATATAACAAATGATACGAAACGGGTACTATTCTGATACTCTTACCATGTCTGCTTCTCTTTCGGTACAGTTTCAACACCCCTGAACGTTAGGCAAACTGCGTACACCAGAAGACAAATGGGTTGCATGAAGCAGGCGTTTACTTTCTACTGGAGTTAAATCTCGTCAAGCTCGTTTCTGACAATTCCAGTAGCGGACGACTGGTGACCGCCGACAGAGACGAAAACTTTGAGAGAGTTTAGGATATTCGTCACGAACTGTGCCCATGGTAGCGGATGTACTGCAGATTAATCGTGAGACCGTGCGACAGATTCTTACGGAAAAGTTGTGCAAAAAGAAAACGTGATGCCTTATGCGACATCAGCTGACTAACGATGAGAAGCAAGCACGTTCAGAGACTTCACAGTATTTTGTCTTCAACCGTATTGTCACTTAATATAAAAGCTGGTGCCTCCTGTACGAGTTTGAAACGAAGCGGTATAGCATGGACGTCACCTTGTCGTAAAAAGTTCAAGAGACGAAAACTCATGCGTTGAAATGATGCTCATCACCTCTTTCGCCTTCGTCCACAGTTCATTTCTACCTGAGCGAACGACGTTTAAAGCTACAACGTACGATGAAATTTTTACCCGTTTCATACAACGTCTACACATGGTACGACCCCAGAAGGCATAACGAAGTTCCTGGTTTTATTTTCATGAGCACGCTCACCCACACACAGGCAATGTCATGAAACGTTTCTTGTCAAAAAAGAGGTTGGTGCAATTTTGAACATCCACCTTACCCGCCAGATTTCAATCCTTTAGACTTCTTTCTGTACCCTCGATTCAAACTCTCATTGAAAGGAAAGAGATTTGATGATTTTCCTGACATCCAAAGAAATGTTACACCTTTGCAAAGGACCAGTTTCCAAAACATGAATCGCAGAGCTCAGCAGTGCATAGTAATAGGAGGTGGCTATTTCGAAGTATAGTCAGCTAACTGTAGTTCATAGATCATCTACGTTAATGTTACAGGACTACTCACCAAACTTTATTGAAAGAGGTTGTATATTCCTACTGTCTGTCATTCATTGCCCAATTTATACAGTTATTACATATAATTCAAATACAAAGTAACTGCCACCTGTGGGAGTGGTGACGAGGTGATTTATGTGATCTTCAATGTTGCTGCTCTCTGCTAACTTCGTCGTGGTGGCGGACTTTGTGTTTCACGCTGAATAGAAACGATGACCTGCAAGACGAGAATGTCTGCGACATCGAAGAGATGTCGGCCGACTCATCACTTTTCTTGCTGACCATCCCCGGTTAAACTCAAGTGTCCTTCCTGGCTCTCCATTGCTGGCCTGGCCGCAGGTCATGTTAAGTTTTCACCCGTGACGATAAAAACCAATATATCTCTTTTAGAGCTGGTGGAGGAGGACAACATTGCCATGATCAAGTGAGCCATTGATCCAGATAAATTTTTTAATGATTAAAAAAACTTGATTTGATTTAATGTCTGCTATCACAAATGATATTACATCTTTAGTTTGTTTTAGCATGGTAGATTAATGTTTTAGCAAGGTAGATTAAAACATACCTCAAGACGACTGTATTAGAAAGGTGAACACAGAAAAACACAGGACTGTTAAAATAAAAGCTTGATTCTTCAACGCAGATTTACTGGTACGACTTCTTAAACTATAGTCCAATGTTGCTACTTGAACAGAGTTCGAGGTCCGTCGAGGTTTGCTGGAGTATGGGCTCGGGGGTTCTACGATCTTCAAATAGCAGAGGCTTCCTCTTCATAATCACTGACTGCTGATTTCGTATCAAAACCGAGAACTGGCGAGGTAGCCATCTAGTCGGACGTATATACTGGTCGTAGACAAATCACAGGCAGGTGGAAGGATCTGCAGCTGGTATGCTAGACAAAGCGATCTCCGTAAGAAACAGTGCTTATTAGGATGTCGAAAATTCTGTTTATTTCCTTGCTTTGTCTTCGTAGGCGTTGGATCGCTTACAAACACAATTGTAAGTTGCCCCGCCGAGGAATAGTGTGAGCGATGCGGCCAGGCTAACTGGAGTTTCCTATGGCTGCATTACATAGGGGAATATGTGCCATATCTTGTGAAAATTACTCTCCTGGCCATTAAAATTTCTGCACGGTGCTAAAATTGGCAATTGACACTAAATAAAGAAAAGTGTGAAGTAATACATATGACCACTAAAAGAAATCCGCTGAACTTCAATTACGCGATAAATCAGTCAAACCTTAAGGTCGTAAATTCTACTAAATACCTAGGAGTTACGAACAACTTAGAGCGGAGAGAACACACAGAACGCTTCCAAGATGCACCAGCTCCACCATAGAGACTGCATACATCACACTTGTGCGTCCTCTCCTGGAGTACAGTAGCCCATTGTGGGACCCTCACCAGGTGGGACTGACGGAAGACGGAAGGTCCAGAGAAGGGCAATTCGTTATTTTTTATCACGTCACAGTGGGCAAAGCGTCACGGAAATGTTACACGATTTGAGGTGGCAATCATTAAAAGAAAGACGTTATTCGTTGCGGTGCGATCTATTTGCGGAGTTTCAATCACCGACTTTTACTTCTGAATGTGAACATATTTTGCTAGCACCCACCTACTTAGGGAGACATGACCATTCCGATAAAATAAGAGAAATTAGATCGAAAACGTAAATATTTAGGTGTTATTTCTTCCCGCGCGCTATTAGAGAATGGAATGGTAGAGAAAAGTTATGAAAGTGGTTAATGAACCCTCTGCCAGGCCCTTAAATATGATTTGCAGGATATCTATGTAGATGTAGATGTAAAATTGCAGCACCACGAAGATGATGTGCTACAGTCGCGAAATTTAACTGACAGGAAGAAGATGCTGTAATATGCAAATTATTAGCTTTTCAGAGCATTCACACAACGTTGGCGCCGGTGCCGACACTTACAATGTGCTGACACGAGGTAAGTTTGCAACCGATTTCTCATACACAAACAGCAGTTAACCGGCGTTTCATGGTGAAACAGTGTTGTTATGCCTCGTGTAAGGAGGAGAAATGCGTACCATCACATTTTCGACTTTTATAAAGGTCGGATTGTAGCTTATCGCGATTGCGGTTTATCGTATCGCGACATTGCTGATCGCGTTGGTCGCGATCCAATGGTTGTTAGCAGAACATGGAATCGGTGGGTTCAGGAGGGCAACACGGAACGCCGTGCTGGATCCCAACGCCTCGTATCACTAGCAATCGAGATGACAGGTATCTTATCCGCATGGCTGTAACAGATCGTGCAGGCACCTTTCGATCCCTGAGGCACCAGATGGGGACGTTTGCAAGACAACAACCATCTGCACGAACAGTTAGACGACGTTTGCAGCAGTATGGACTATCAGCTCGGAGACCATAGCTGCGGTTACCCTTGACGCTGCATCACACACAGGGGCCGTCCGATGGTGTACTCAACGACGAACCTGGGTTGACGGGTGGTAAAACGTCATGTTTTCGGATGAATCCAGGTCCTGTTTAAAACATAATGATGGTCGCATCCGTGTTTGACGACATCGAGGTGAAAGCATATTGGAAGCGTGTATTCCTTATCGCCATACTGGCGTATCACCGGACGTGATGGTATGGGTTACACGTCCACGTCACCTCTTGTTCGCATCGACGGCAATTTGAACAGTGGCCGTTACATTTCAGATGTGTTACAACCCGTGGCTCTACCCTTCATTCGCTCCCTGCGAAACCCTACATTTCAGCACGACCGCATGTTGCAGGTCTTGTACGGGCCTCTCTGGATGCGAAAAGTTTTCGAATGCTGCCCTGGCCAGCACATTCTCAAGATCTCTCACCAATTGAAAACGTCTGGTCAATGGCGGCCGAGGAACTGGCTCGTCACAATACGCCAATCACTAGTCTTGATGAACTGTGGTATCGTGTTGAAGCTGCATGGGCATCTGTACCTGTACCAGCGATCAAAGATCTGTTTGACCGCGTATCAAGGCCGTTCTGGGTACTGATTTCTCAGGATCTATGCACCCAAATTGTGTGAAAATGTAATCAGATGTCAATTCCTGTATTATATATTTGTCCAATGTATACCCGTTGATCAACTGCATTTCTTCTTAGTGTAGCAATTTTAATGGCCAGTTGTGTAGAATGTCCACATAAAATTCGATCGAAATCGGTGACCCACTTCGCAGACCCTCTCCTTTTTAGTAGTATGTTCTTTAATCGCTGGGTCTCAGCTTTCCCCTATTTAACTTGAAAATGCCAGAAAGGAATTGCAATTCCGTTGTAAATTAATTTTTTCTTTGTCTGAAGATTTTTGAAATATGCTAAACATTTTCAGACAATTGCATACAAGAAACAGATATTGTTCTTGTACTAATATGTTGCGCATTGATGCTGATGAGTCTGCTTTTCGTTCTGGAGCCATGGTACTAAAAATTGTTCGACCTGAAAAGAGACGCCCTGTACTATTTGCACTACGTGGTGGGCATTCGTGCTAGTATCTAGAGCTACGCCGAATCGACGTTCTGCTTAGTCGCTGTCTGGAGACAGCGTTTGGTTCCTCCTCCCCTGCATTGCAGTATGTCACGGCGTCTAAGCATTCAGCCGCAAGCGTTAATGGCCGAGGTAGCGAGTGAGCGCGTGCGCTTGTACTCGTCTAGCCGCCATCTGAGCACGCCTGGTATACAGGATGTTCCGAAATTCCCGTTACAAACTTCTAGAACTTATCGGAACGGAAATGATACGTTTCCGGACATAGGTTCCTATTCAAAATGTTATGTACTCACCTTCCTCTTCAAGTCCTAGAAGTTTTGTAAAGGGAATTTCCGTCATACACACGATGTAATGTGTCTTATACACAGGGGCTCTCAAATCGAGTCCATATTTTGGCCCACCTTAGGTTACGGTAGTAACACTAAAAGTGAGCCTTTGCTTTCGTCTCTTGACAGCTCGAAATGTAAATGAAAATAACGCCTTAACAGTTCATCTGACACGGAAACTGAATACATGAATCTGTAGATCAGAAATTCCTCTACAATTTTGCTGTGTTTTTTTCCATATCTCGCATCGTTTCAGAGATATTTGCAAAAATAACGGCGATTTTGGGATGTCTGATTGTCTGTCCGTAACGTGTTCCCAGTTTTTGAGTCGAACCGTTCAGTCAATCAGCACCAAATTTTACAGACATACTTGTAGGCCGACAGAGACCAGAATCTCCCTTTTTCAATTCTTTCGGAAAAAAATACGTCAGTAACACTAATAAAAGCTATTTGTAATGCAGCTGTAATTCCTAACGAACCGTTCATCTGACACGAAAATTGAATAACCGAATTTGTAGGGGAGTAAATTCTCTACAACTTTGCTCTGTTATGTATTTTTCATATCTCGTATCGTTTGAGAGATATTTGCAAAAATAACGGCGATTTGACAACGTCCATTGATTGTAAGAAAACCAACCGTTCTCAGATGTCACTTGACATCCCAAGCCCAGAACTCACTCTGGAATACGCCATCTTGCATTGCGTACTTCATGATGTTCTTATTACAACTTAGACGTTGTTATTTCAAATCAGCGGCGCACTGAAGAATTAACAAAATCGTGTCGTTTTTCGTACGATAAAGGATAGTGTCTAAAAATGCCTTATTAGCATCAGTTAACAACTGCCATCAAGAGTACAAAAAAAAAAGACCAATTTCGTAACAGTTCGCCTAGTGTACTGGACAGCGCGTTGGATTGTAAAGCACATGGTCAGTGGTTCGGAACCTGCCACTACCGAAAATATTTTTCTGCTTTTTCCCTAAAAGGGTTTCGTGTTGGGTGCATAGATTTCATTTCACTATAATTTTTTATCATTTACATTATTATTTTTGTCCGAAATGTTTGCAAAAAATTATAAAACTACAAATCTAAAGTGGGCCGTAAAACACGTAGGTGCGATTTTTTAGATTTCCGGAATGCTTTTGACACTGTGCCTCACAAGAGTCTTCTAATCAAATTGCACGCTTGTGGAACATCGACGCAGCTGTGCAAATGAATTCATGCATTCAGGTCACAACGGACACAGTACGCTGTAATTGGAAGAAGTCATCAAATAAAGCAGAAGTGTTATCTGGCGTTCACCAGAGAAGTGTTATAATTGAGAGCCCATAACGATCTCAGTTGATACCAAGCCGGGTTAACAAGGAGCAAAAAGGTTCGCATAATCCAATTACTGCTTACAGGAAATTTATTAAATAATTTTAAGCGCAATGGATAGAACTTCGGGAAGCACAAATTAATCCTTTACAGCTCTGAACACCATAGCAATTAATCTAGCGGACGTAAGCTTACTAATTTTTAATTTCCCCAAGATATGTTTAAATTAACTTTGCCACAATGGAATATACAGGGTGTTACAAAAAGGTACTGCCAAACTTTCAAGAAACATTCCTCACACAAAACGGAAGAAAATATGTTCTGTGGACATGTGTCCGGACACGCTTAATTTCCATGTTCGAGTTCATTTTAGTATTTCTCTTTAAATGTAAATAGAAATAATTCGTGCAGACAATTGTCAAAATACCCAATTGTTTCGTTAGTATGTACTGTACTTCTTCGATTCACCGCCAGTTGGCCCAATTGAAGGAAGGTTAGGTTGACTTCACTGCTTGTGTTGACATGCGACTCATTGCTCTACAGTACTAGCATCAAGCACATCAGTACGTAGCATCAACTGGTTAGTGTTCATCACGAACGTGGTTTTGCTGTCAGTGCAATGTGTACAAATGCGGAGTTGGAAGATGCCCATTTGATGTATGGATTAGCAGGGGGCAATAGTTATGGCGCGGTACGTTTGTATCGAGACACATTTCCAGAACGAAGGTGTTCCGACAGGAAGACGTTCGAAGCAATTTATCGGCGTCTTATGAAGCACGGAACATTCCAGCCTATGAATCGCGACTGGGGAAGACGTAGAACGACGAGGACACCTGCAATGGACGAGGCAGTTCTTCGTGCAGTTGACGATAACCCTAATGTCAGCGTCAGAGAAGTTTCTGCTGTACAAGGTAACGTTGACACGTCACTGTATGGAGAGTGCTACGGGAGAACCAGTTCATTTATGGGAGGCATTTGAAATCTCTTGTCTACGCAACCCCGGCACCAAAAGTAGACACTCTTCGTGGTAGTATTGTGGATGGCTTTGCTACAATACGCCATTCTCCAGGGTTGCATCAGCGCATCAGGGATTCCATGCGACGGAGGGTGGGTGCATGTATCCTCGCTAACGGAGGACGTTTTGAACATTTCCTGTAACAAAGTGTTTGAAGTCACGCTGGTACGTTCTGTTGCTCTGTGTTTCCATTCCATGATTAATGTGATTTGAAGAGAAGTACCTTTTTGTAACACCCTGTATATCTGCATGGTGCAAATATCTGTCAATTGACACTAAATAGTGATAAGTGTAAAGTCTTCTATATGTAAGGGTAATTAGTGATTATAAGTGTTTTCGTAATGAAAACGAAATAACCTATTAAAGTAAAAATGTAAAGTCTATCGCAAAGTGTAAAGCAGGGAAGCGGCCGGCAGCAGGCACGTGGAGTCTCGAATCGCTGGACCAGCAGATCACCGCGCAGCACATTCCGACGGCGTCGCGCGGCCACGGCTCACGTGTTCGAGAAATCGCGAAGTTGACGAATCAGCTCAAGCGGTCATCGGCCAGCCATCTCACGAACAGTAAGAATAGCGAAACGTGACCGAGAAGAATGCATAACGTCAACAATTTGAAACCGTCACAAGACCAGTACAGTTACCTCTCCAGGGAAACGTGACTAACATGCCAGCAATCCATCGCCGCATGAGTTTAAGGATCCCACACGTGACAGGGTTATACGTTTTGGCAGTTTTGGAAGAACGTAACTAGAAGTCAGTGACCGACTACCGACTCTCCTCGTGACCGAACATTCTGGAAATTTCTCCACGTGACAGAGTCCTACTTGAACCAATAAATACCTGGACAATTGGAGCAGAGGGTGATTCTTTCGTAGCTTCAGCACGAGTGAAGTTCGGCACCATTCCGGCCGATCACGCAACCGACATCGGAGAAGAACGGATTAGGCGAGCATTCGCGAGAACGGAAGAAGAATTAAAGAAGACTTACCGGGCACCCAGGCAGCTGAGAGGACGATGGGACTGCTGACCTGGGAGATTTAGTCAATAATCGTCAGCTGCGGGAGAGGAGCCCAGGGGTCTTCGGTTCGACGCCGCCAGCGCCCCACACTGCCCCTTCGATGGACGACGCACTCACCCACACGGGCCACGAAGCCTGAAGAGTTACGGACGCCTGCATGAGGTACTGGCAGTAATCACAACGGGGAACGCGAACAATTGAATAAAGCCACGCGCCGCGTCGCCTCGCCGCTACGGACTGTAACGAAGATTCCGCGCCCGGCCTCGCCGCTGCTGCTGCCTACGCGTAAGCGGACCGCCGGTATCCGCTATCAGCGCGCCGGCCTGCCGCCTGCTGCCTTCGAGTAAGAGAATAACTGAATGTAAGGAAATTACCACAAGTATTATGTATATTTGTAAATAAAAAGCTATCTGCTTCAATGCTGTCTCATTTCAACATCCTTCCACCTCTGAGCCAAGAGAATTCACGTCCCACAAATGTAATTAGTAACAAATAAATAATAATATGGATATTTCTTGTGTTAAACTAAGAGTAACTGACCATCCTGAAAAATATCACTGATACAATGTCTTTGATGCTTTAGGAAAAGAGTAAGAACTGTAAAGTGAACCGTTAACTATACACATAGCCACATCTAGTAACCAGTATGATCAGAAATAACCGAGATCACGTTACATATACGAGCATTAAATGAAATTCGTTCAACTTCATTTATATGATAAATCAGTCAAATCCATGGCCGTAAATTCAACTAAATACCTAGGAATAACAGTTACAAAGAACTTAAATTGGGAAGAACGCATAGAAAATGTTGTAGGGCCGCGGCGGGGTGGCTGGGCGAATTGAGACGCTACGCTCAGATGCGCGAGGCCATTCCCTGTCGGGGGTTCGAATCCTCACTCTGGCATGGATATTTGTGCTGTATTTAGTAGAAGTTAGTTTCGTTTGTAAGTTTAGGGATTGATGAACCCGCAGTTAAGTCCCATAAGCTTAACCCTTTATAGGTTTGTGGTCGATATATTAACCACATGATACAAGAATCAAAATCTCTGCTAACTGATGCCTGTCATAGACCCTATCGCTTTCAGCTACTGCGCGGGGATGGTCTTTGGCTAAGAAAGCGACCACAACGAGCTTACATTGTTTTATCAACAGATACACAGCACTTGTTATTGTTTGTGGTTGATAAAGTAACCACAAAGCGTTATCAGTTTTCGATGAATGGCTTATGTCGTAATTTTGCTGGTATGTCCTTACATTTTCAAAATGAAGCCGATTTATTATGATTTTATATTGTAATATAGATATGATGAGAGTTATTTGCCTCCAGAAGTATCATGTCTAGTGCAAATCCTACTGAAATGATCGTTTTTGTTTCGTGGATGCCAGGAGAGGTAGTTAAATTCAGTTTTTCTCGAGTATAATATTTTGCTTCTAAACAAATACTTCTGGACAGGTTACATTAGCCGGCCGCGGTGGCCGAGGGGACTGAGGCGCTCCAGTCACGGTCGTACGGCCACTACGGTCGGGGGTTCGAATCCCCCCTGGGCATGGATATTTGTGCCGTCCTTAGGATTAGCTAGTTCATAAGTAGTTTGTAAGTTTAGGGACTGATGACCCCGCAGTTAAGTCCCATAAGCTGTACAAACGTTTTTAGGTTACATTATGTTATTCTGTCACCTGAGTATTTACTTGACAATTTTATCAAACAGTCTCTGAACTTTATTGTTTCGCTTAGATGTTACATCCTGTACCGAAGAAGCTGCATCTCACGCTAGTAAGAAAGGAGAACGATTTGTGAGCAGTGAGCTGTATGTAGCACGGGAAGCAGAAGTACTAGTTTTCTGTGCAATCTCATTTTGTTGGTAAGCCTTTACACTTACAAAATTAAATCGATTTATTATGATTCAAATTAGCTCCCTCTTACTTGTACATTGTACAGTAATTGAAGTTTGATAATGAAAGCAATCTTTTTTTAATTTTTTTAAATTTATATTTATTTATTTATTTACAATTTAAGTCATAAGGAGGACACGAAGGAAACGTAAGCGTTGTAAGTTGGTATGCACTACGTGCGATGTAGCTTTGTGAAGTCAATGCTTTGGACACTTCCATCAGCAGAACTAAAGAACTGAACAAATGTGATCTGTGATTTTGTGTATGACTCTTTTGTATGTATTTATATAGTTATCTTGTACCACTTGCAGTGTAATTATGTGCAGACAATACTTTGACACATCTATGTATATTTTGTTTGTATTTTCATGTATGTATGCAAAATAAAAGAAAGGAAACGACAAATAAAGATTTTATTTCTTCTCATTTACTGTTGTTTTCATAAAATACCTCATTTTCATGAAGTGGTTAAATTATCAACCACAAACGTAACTGTTCCACAGAATGGATTGTGGTCAATATTTTGCCAAGTATAAATATTTATACTAATTAATAATAATAGAATTTTCAAATCTCAAATATTTTTATGTGTTTGGTACGATAAGTAAATTAACTAACAACATTTCAATTATCTGTTTTAAAGTTTAGCCCTATAAAGGGTTACAAACATTTGAACATTTGAATGTTCTACGGACGGCGAATCAAAGACTATATTACATTGCCAGAACACTGAGAAGATGCAATAAACAAACTGCCTACACTACAATTGTGCGTTCTATTTTGGACTACTTCTACGCATAGTGGGATCTCCACCAGGTAGGACAGAGAGGTTACAGAGAAACTAGATAGACCGGCAGTTCATTTTGTATTATCGCGATGTAGGGGAGAGAGAGAGAGCGTCACTGAAATGATGTACTAGTTGCTATGGAAATCACTAACAGAAATGCGTTACTCCTTACGGCGAGATTTATTTGCAATTTTTTTTCTCTATCTTTCTCTTCCGAATGCGAGCATGTGTTTCTAGCACCTACCTACATCAGGACATATCGTAATAAAATCAAGAGATCATATTGAAAACGGAAAGATTTAGATGTTCCTTATTCCCGTTCACTATTAGAGAACTGAACGGTAGAAAAATATCATAAAAGCGATTCGATGAATACTCTGCCACGTATGTAACTGTGATTTCTGGAGTATTTATTTTGATGAAATAAGGAAAACAGAATTGTCGAAAGGAATGCAAAGTCTAAGTGACAAATGATGTAGCCTAAAATTAAATATTAAAAATATGGTGGTGATGAAAAACAGTAGAGGAGATTACAGGGATTTTCTTGTTTCTGCTTCACATCTGATCTCTTAAAATAAATGATACTTGAAACAGACAGCTGAATGTAGTAAATCAATTATTGTCATACGCTTTGCTGTGTCGTATATTCCAATCTCCACTATCAACTTCAGAATTACGTCTTGAATGACTTAACTCTTTGTAAAGCCAAACTCATCGAATGATAAAAAATTCCCAAATTTGTTTTCATTCCCCCTGTATATCCATTTTCTATATATTCCATATTGACTTGTGAATCTTCAACTATCTTGTGATTTTCACCTGTCAGTTCTTTCCTCTACTTCTCCAACTACATCCATATTCTACAAGCCCCTCACGGTGTGTGGGGGAGGGTACTATGTCTACCATCGGCACTTCCCCTTTTTCCTAGTCCAGTCACGCATTGTGCACGGCAAGAAAGACTGCAGTTATGCCTCCGTGTTGGTTCTAATCTCTCTGGTTTCATCCCTATGGAATTCTCGCGAAGTATACGTAAGACAAAAAATAAATAAATACATAAATAAAATAAAATAAAATAAAATAAATTTGCTGACTCTGCAAGAAACTTCGATAGAAGCGCATACCTTGATTCGATAGGTCTCTCTGTGAATTTCACACGCCTACAAAATAAACCTGTAAAGAAGCCTGCTGTTGTCCTTTGCTTCTTTCCTAACTCTCCCATCAAATCAGGTACGGATCCCATACTGATAAACAATATTCACATATCAATCCAACGTGTGTTTTATAAGATACTCAATATCACGTTGCAGCACCTAAGAATTCTTCCGACCCGCTTGGTTAGCCGTGTGGTCTAACGTACCGCTTTCCTAGACTGGGAGACGTACCGGCCCCGGTTCGAATCCGCCCGGCTGTTTAACGAAGGGGATCGGAGTGCCGGCCAGCCTGGATGTGGTTTTTACACGTTCGCACATGTAACACTATACGCAGACATTTGGGGTGCACGTATCCTCCCAGGGAGCATGGGGTGGCGGCAGGAAGGGCATGCGGCCATCCTGTCAATATTAACACGCCACATCCCAATAACCACAGCCGACCCTGCATGTGCTGGAAAAAAAGGCTACGAGAAAGAAGAAGAAGAAGAAGAAGATTCTACTACAATAAGAAGAGAAAGCAATCTGTGTTAAATTCTGGAAAATAACTATCGGGTTGGCGAGCAACTCCATAATAGGCCAAAATCTACCTATTTTCTTCCTTTCTGTAATTTATTATTAATTTTACCTATTGAAATTGCAACCTTCAAATTTCGAACTTCCTTTTACTCTGCGAGTAGTTTGGTCCGTTGTAGGCGTGCGTTTGATTTTTTTTTTCGTTGTTCTTCGTCCTGTTACGAGCTCATTTTTTATTAGGGAGAGCGGACAGCCCTCTCTCCGCACGCGCTGAGCCCAGCCAAGGGAAAATTACTCTTAAGATTTATTAACTAACTTGTATCAAGGCCTTTCTTGCATGTAGCAGGGAACAGCAGAAAGTTTTACTTCATACCGTAATCGGAGAAAATATGCTCTAAGAAATATAGTCGAAATAGACACGCTGTCTAAACTTAAAAATGAAGAGCATACAAATGTGAAAACGAAATATAATAAACCTGTTCCAACATTTAGAAAACTATGAAGTATTTCTCCTAATGAATCATCCTTAACTCTTCTTTGAAGGTTACTAGAGCAAGTGTGACTAACAACCATAGTATTTACTAATCTTGCGACTGATTTTTATATGTACAGTATAGTAAAATATATTGAATGTGACGTCCTTCGGGGTTTTAGGCATTCTTTCTGAAAGTGGCTTCAACAAGGCCACTTCATTCTAACAATTATAGCACTTTACGCAGGATTCAAAAGCAATCCACCAATATCCAACGTAGGTAATTAGTTAAATCAGGAGACTGTCTTGAAAGTTTACGTGTGTTGCATAGAAATCGTAATGTAATATTTACAGCTGAATACATAGTTTGTCTCGAGGAAGTTAAATCCTTTTAATATGTGCTTAGAAATCTTCATAACCAAAAAATTGTATGTGGCGGAAGTTACGTCATATACCACTCCTTCCGTTCGCAGTCACACGTGTTCGCTTGCACGTATCAGTCTGGCAGGTGTTATACATGCTGGTAATGAAGCTGCTATATAACGTTAAAATAGAGAGGAAATTGGTAAACATAGGAATATCGTACATATAAGATATATGGTATTGTTTCATTATGTATTTAATGAACCACATTTTTATATTTACGATACTGTTTCTTTACTTGTTCACGAAATATAGTATACTAGCTGAAAACCCGGCGTTGCCCGGTTATTTATTTATTTATTCCTGCCATTTTTAAGGTATATATTCATTTGTATAAGGGCTTTAGAAAGTCCTTTCTGAAAACATTTGTCTGGAGTGTAGCATTGTATGGGAGTGAAACGTGAACGATAAGGAGTTAAGACAAAAAGATGATAGAAGCATTCGAAATGTGGTGCTATAGACGAATGATAAAATCAGATTGGTAGATCATGTAACAAATGAGAAGGTGCTTAACCAAAATGGGGAGAAAAGAAGTTTCTGGCATATCCTGACTAAGAGAAGGGATAGGTTGGTGGAACACATTCTGAGACATCAAGAAATCGTCAACTTAGTTGTGTGTGGGGTAAAAGTCGTACAGGGAGACCGAGGGACGCATACAGGAATCAGATTCAAAGGGATGTAGGTTGCCGAATGTATTCTCAAATGGAGAGACTTGCAAAGGACAGGATAGCGTGGAGAGCTGCATCAAACCAGACTCCAGACTGAAGACGACAACAACAACAACAACAACAACAACAAGGGCTTTGTGTCTGTAAAATCTCTTGGGAATACAATTAGTAGTAAAGAAGTAATAGATTAAAACTTGGTGCGTGATGGGGAGGTTTTCCATTAACGTTACTGTTTATGTGCTCATATCTCATGAACTACGTGTCGTACTGTGATACAATTTATGCGATACACTCAACTATAGGCGTTTATACTGCTTGTAAAATTTTCTACAGCTACAATTTGTAGGGTAGAAGTTATAAATTGTAACGTTATACCGAAGGCCGCAGTTTTACTCCATAAACAGCGAAAAGTAGTAAGCTAGAAACTTTTTTCCTTTCAACATTTTGCTACGGTTGTCAGCGAGAAAATATTAATAAAACTTTAAAATTATGTTTAAAGTTTGTTGCAAGTCGATAAATACTCTTATTCTCATATAGCGTATTTATAAAGTCTCGCCGCATTATGTGGTAGTTTTTTGGGATTTATAATGTTTATGACGTCATATCTTCTGAATCCTATGTCGTATGCCATTCTTAACCCTGCAGCAATTGTTGCCTCACGGTACGGAATGTCTGTACCGATTTTGGTTTGAATCGGTCCAGTGGTTTAGGAGAAAATGACTCGGTAAATGCAGCAGTTTTTCACGCATCTCATTGTTTATGTCATCATATCTCTCGATCCATGAAACACAAAGAAACATACGGACACTCTCCTTTATACACAGGATGATCAAAAAGTCAGTATAAATTTGAAAACTTGATAAATCACGGAATAATGCAGATAGTGAGGTAAAAACTGACACATGCTTGAAATGACATGGGGTTTTATTAGAACAATAAAAGTTCCAAAAATTCCGACAGATGGCGCTGTATCTGATCAGAAAAGCTATATTTAGTATAACAAATTAATACAAAGCAAATTTGATGTTCTCTACAGGAAATGCTCAATACGTTCACTATCATTCCTCAACAATAGCTGTACTTGAGGAATAATGTTGTGAACAGCACTGTGAAGCATGTCCGGAGTTATGGTGAGGCATTGGTGTCGGATGTTGTCTTTCGGCATCCCTAGAGATGTCGGTCGATCACGATACACTTGCGACTTCAGGTAACCTCAAAAGCCAATAATCGCGCGGACTGAGGTCTGGGGACCTGGGAAGCCACGCATGACGAAAGTGGCGGCTGAGCACACGATCATCACCAAACGACGCGCGAGAGATCTTTTACGCGTCTAGCAATATGCGATTGAGCACCATCCTGTATAAAAATCGCACGTTACAGCAGGTTATAAGTTAGTAAAATTCAGCAACCACTTGCTTGTGATTATTTATTTTAGACGACCGGTTTCGGGCGCTTGAGTGCCCTTCTTCTGGTCTCTATACAGACAAACAAGTGGATTGGTATGCAGTAAAGGCTATAAAACGTACAAAATCGTTTACAGAAATTTGAAGCAGTTTTGAACCAAATCGATTGTAATAAAAGATATGTTCATATAATGGGATAAAATTAACACTTACATTTTAGTATTGCAGCCAGGCTGGGGATGATGCGATTCTGTAACATATCGTCGTATCTGTAACCCGTCACGCAGTTCCTCGAAGAAAAAAGGCTTGATAACGGTAGATGTGGAAATTCCAACCCATACCGCGACTTTCTCGTCGTGCAATGGAGTTTCCACGACAGTTCTAGCATTTTTGATAGCCCAAATTCTGCAGTTTTGCGCGTTAACAGACCCTCAGAGGGTGAAATGAGCTTCGTCGGTCAACAACACATTACTCACCCAAATGTCATATTCCGGCATCTTTTGAAACGCCCACACCGCAAATGCCCTCGTTTCACTAAATCGCCAGGTAACAGTTCATGATGCCGATGGATTTTGTAAGGATAGCATCGGAGGGTACTCCTAAGTACCAACCAAACAGTAGTGTATGGAATGCCGGTGCGACGTGCGACTGCAGCATTACGCCTTGTGCTCGGTCGGCCACTACGGGGTCTATCGTCTAAACAACCCGTGGCTTCGAACTTCGAAATCATTCTCGCCACAGACGCATTTGTCAACGAACCTTTGCCCTTCCTATGGGGATAGGATCGTAACGCTGAACTGGCTTATTTCCCATTCTGGATAATACAGTTTCATATTATATCGCCTTTTCAGGTAACGTCGACATGCTGCGACTGCTGGTGCATCTGATTCTCTCATTACAGCTCCTTTTCTACACGATTTTCATGCGCAGTCGCTGACGTTTTGCTGTACAGCCCCATCTTTCGGAAATTTTTTAAACTTTGTCCTTTTTTTTTGTTCTAATAAAACCCCATGTCATTCCAAGCATGTGTGTACATTTTTTACTCTCTATCTACATTACTCCGTGGTTTATTAAGTTTTCAAATTTATACTGACTTTTTGATCACCCGGTATAAAGATTGCTAACGGTTGTCTATGTTTTTCTTTTAATTCGACGAAGTTATTAAAAATTTTATTACAAAGCTCAGTATAATCTAAAATTACAGTAAACGGCAAATATAACTTCACTGTTTGTCAATGGCTGCGACAGAAGAACTGTTCTGTTTCACTTAATAGTCAAAATCCATTGTTGTTACCATGATGAATAACTGTAGACATTGTTCAGTTACACCTTCTATAATTACCAAAGTATATGAATCTAGCGAAATGTTATTATGCTTGTATTTCTAATTTCACTTATTTATTTTATTTTATTTTATTCATATTATGAGATTTCTGTAATTTTTTGTGTTCATCTTAAATATTATGTTACCATTATAACGAAAAGGGACTTATTATGACAATAAGTTGCAAACTCTGCTGTGTGGAATAGTGTGTGCTTTGTTTTGAGGAGGACCGCTACTCCCCTTAAATTTCAGTGCCCATTTTATTTTCTTAGTGTGGTACTGAACTTCATTTGACACACCTTCATTGATTCAATTCTTTCACCTAACATTTGGTTGCCAGGCATTTCTTATTCCGTTTGGGTGTTTGCTTGTAGACTCATAGCTGGTTGTTTCTTTAGTTGCCAGCAGTAATACTGCCTGAAGGGGTCGTAGGGGGGTTGGGGGGGAGGGTTCGGTCAGAGTGCTAATTTGAGAAATAATGGACCGTAAGTCTCGCGAGATCTTTAAGGATTCAGGGCACTCCTGTACTTTATTACTTCCGGTGAAGCTAAAATACGCTGACAGATTTCGCTTTCTCTCTCTCTGCGTCTTTTATCACAGTGTTAATTAAATTTACGTTCACTGAGTTATATGCTCGGTAATTACGCCCTTCATCACTCCATTCCATTGAACTTTTCTCTGTTATTCGTTACTAACCAGTCGTGAAGGGCACAAACTATTCGTAATTTCGTGTTGGGTCTGACAACTTTGAACACAGTATAGAATTTTTCGGTGAATTTTAAAGTTCAAAGCATTATTCCTTCCATAATTAAAAATTCCTTTCGATATAAACTTTCGCTAGAAATAACCTATTGGCCTTTTCATGCGTGAGGGAAGGTAACTTATTCGATGTACTGAATGGGACAGTTATTAAGATATTGCTCATATTTCCTCAGTGGCTAGATGCCCTGAGATTATAACCTAGAAGTAGCGTTTCACGCATCCGTCAGTAAGCAAACGACTGAGACATTGTCTTCCAGCCAATTCATTATGTTACCTGTAGAAGATATGTATCAGAGGCAGACTGACAGACTGATGGACGCCACATTTTATTGACTGAACAAGTTTTTACATTGTGATTTAGAACCTCATTCCTACCACTTGATATCTTCAAATGTTTTTAAATCTGTGGGACTTAAGTAGTGTGCTTACCAGTCTCTAGGATTACAAACTACGTAAACTAAGTTAAACTAACCGAAGGACACACACACACACACACACACACACACACACACACACACACACACACACACACACACACACGGCCGAGGGAGGACTCGAACCTCCGACGTGGAGCAGTCGCGCGTTCCGCAGGAAGGCGCCGAAGAACGCTCAGCGGGTACCAATGATGATCAGTGTTGCGTGAAGTATATAGTAGTTGGTAAAGTATTTAAACAGTTATTATATCATATTCACAGAATATAGGACTTCAACTGCGAATGGGCAATGTTGAAAATGTGTACCTAGCCGGGATTCGAACCCGAGTCTCCTGCTTTCTAGGCAGTTGCGCTGACCCCTACACCACTGGGCACACAGTGATCACCGCACCTGCAAGGACTACCTACGCACACCTCCCGTCAGAAACAAATTCCTAGCTTCACCCTGCCCACAGTACTCAAACTCGTAGTTATGAAAGTAATTCCCGTAAGAGTAAGGGCCACAAACTTGCCCACCCCTCCCCACTAACGAAAGGATTATCGCCCGTCATAAGCATATTATATATATACATGTGGCGTGTGTTCCGAAAGAACAGACATCGCTTCTTATCCTGCAGTTGTTATTGTTTCATATTCACAGAATTTATGACTTCAACTGCAAATGGGCAAAGCTGTATATATAATATACCGATAACGGGCAATGATCATTTCGTTAGTGGGGAGGGGTGGGCAAGTTTGTGACCCTGACTCTTACGGGAATTACTTTCATAACTACGAGTTTGGGTACTGTGGGCAGGGTGAAGCTGGGAATTTGTGTCTGACGGAAGGCGTACTTAGGTAGTCCTTGCAGGTGCGGTGACCACTGTGTCCCCAGTGGTGTAGGGGTCAGTGAACTGCCTATCAAGCAGCAGACCCGGGTTCGAATCCCGGTTCGGTACACATTTTCAGCTTTGCCCATGCGCAGTTGAAGTCATATATTCTGTGAATATGGAACAATAATAACTGCAGGATCAGAAGTGATGTCTGTTCTTTCAAACAGGCCCCATATGTATATAGTTATTATATCATCCATGTACAACGTCAATTTAAGGTGTATTATACAGTAGATTCAATATGAAAACCTAACTCGGCCATGTATCAAAATAAAAACGATTTCGCCCACTGGAGCGGTTATTTCATAACCTGTCGTTATCAGGGCGGTATTTATTAAACTGTCATATTAGTCTCTCTCATTCTTCTCGTTCTATCCACCGCCACAGTATGTCAATTTTATTTTCATTTTTGAAGCTCAGTTCTTATGTTTCACCTCACACATGTTTATTCAGGATCTGGGGAATTATTAAGTAAATACGGCCATTTCAACAGTTTACTTGGATGTATGTTATGACATAGAGCCTAAAGATGGTATTAATGTAATGCCGAAACCGGTTTTATTTCATTTTAGATCAAATGTTCAAAATATTTGTTAAGCTTATGGGACTTAACTACGGGATTATGAGTCCCAAAACTTACAAACTACTTACCAACTACCTTATTCTAAGGACGGCACAAATATCCATGTCGGAGGGGGGATTCGAACCCCCGACCGTAGTGGCCGTGCAGACCGTGACTGGAGCGCCTCAGTCCCCTCGGCCACCGCGGTCGGCTATTGTAGATCCTGCTCTATGTTACATAACTATAAAAACAATTTTTATGAAACAGCAACTTTCAAATTTCTTAATTTGGTCTCAGTTATTCTGTTATATGAAGTACTATAATGGGATTATATATAACATTATAATTCCAGATGGAACTGTAGGAACTTCAATTATCTGAAATATGTGTAGAATTGAGCCGAGTGCCACGTAACAATTGTAAGGTGTAATGGAGGCATGATAGTAGAAGAGTATGTTAATAATATGAAATTCATTGTTTATATATAAAGAGCCCCTCATAAAAATTTTGGATCTTGCTTATTCTCGAAAATTTGCTAGTAATTGGGCAGCATAGCTGAAGACATGCAGAATAATACTTGTACAGAATAATGCAGCCAAAATACTGATCGTCAATATGTAGTAGTGATCTGAAAATTAGCCATGAACGCAAACACTGCTGGGTATCAGTAGTGGCGTAGAAAAATGTTGTCTGTCGTTTCCTATTTTTCAATACCATTTGCCACTTTTTTTCTTCCTTTCTTTTTGCGGTAGAAAACTAACGTCTGTACTGGCCAGCGAAGTTTCTTTTCACGAATATCGAAGCATCTGAATTTAAATTTATTGAAATTAACATAAAACTCTGAATGAACGACGCTAAGACACATTACCCTTGGGTGCATATTCTTTCTGGTGGCATGAGACTGTCACAACTTGAAGTTGTTGAAGTGTTTCATCTCGGTTCTGTACTATACACGCGACTGATGATACTCCTCAATTAGAAAAATTTACCATACACCGGAACAATCGATCCGAAAAGCCTGGTAGAAACAGTATTTAAGTCAAAAAGGACAGCGATATGTGACCAAATGAAACATAACTGCCGCGGTGGAGTAGCCGAGCGGTCTAAATCGTCTCCCTGCGGAGCTCGCGGTTGCTCGCCGTGGAGGTTCGAGTCCTCCCTGGGGCATGGGCGTGTTGTTGTTGTAAATCTATCGGACCAAACTGCGTGGCCATCAGTCCGTAGCTTACAAACTACTTAAACCCAGGTAAACTAACCTAAGGACAAACACACACACACCCATGCCCCAGGGAGGACTCGAACCTCCACGGCGAGCAACCGCGCGCTCCGCAGCGAGACGCTTTAGACCACTCGGCTACTCCACCGCAGCCATGGGTGTGTGTGTTGTCCTTAGGTTAGTTTACCTAGGTTTAAGCAGTTTGTATGCTACGGACTGGTGACCACGCAGTTTGGTCCGATAGATTGACAAACATTTGAACACTTTGAAACATAACTTTAAACTTGATTCATGGTTAGCGAACAACTAGTCGGGAACTAAATTGATCTCTTATCATCTTGACGTAAGTCTGTATTCAAATACGCGCACTGTGAGTGAATCTCTCCTGTTACGATGGACATCAGTCTACCGTTTTCAAGAAACGTAGCTGGCAAAACGTAACTGAGATGTCAGAACTGAATCTTCCCGGTCAGAACTGAATCTGCCAGTGTTTGCGAGCATACCATAACCCTGTTCTTATCAGATTGCATGTAATTAAGGAGCGTTTCCAAAGCTATTAACAGTCAAACTACTGTATGTCTACGACTTATCGAGGTGGCGTAGTAGGAACACACTGGACTCGCATTCCGGAGCAGGTCAGTTCATATCCACCTCCGGCCATTCTGATTTAGGTTTCTAGTTATTTCCCTAAATCGATACAGTAAAAATACTCGGTGGTTCCTTTCAAAGGACACGGCAGATTTCTTTTCCTATTTCTGACGGAAACTATTCGAGCATGTGCCCTGTCTGCAATGACGGTGAGGTCGACGAGTCGTTTAACGCTAATCTTCCATCTTTCCTTTTCTTAATTGTCGATGAATTGATGAAACACGTTCTCACTTGGCGTGGATAAACGTGTTTTCATCTAGGCCCAAGGTTAGCTATGCGAGAGGCGTTCAGTGACTTTGAGACTTTGGGCTCAACTCCCAATGTTTTTATTACTTTTATTATAAGATAACGTATCTGACAAGTTTTATCTCTTGAGAATGGCCTAAGGCTGAAATCTGGTTGTGAAAATAAGTATATAAAATTATCAGTGAAATAGCGGTTAACACTTTAAAAAAAAATTTATTACTGAGACTCCAGACATATACAAAATCATAAATTTGTGAGCAATGTTTTGTGTACCGACTTGGCTGGAAATCCTAAGAAACTTTCCTCCTATGCCAAATCGGTAAATGGTTCGGAACTACATATCCAGACACTATGTAACCATGATGGTGTTGAAATAGGGGACGACACACAAAAAGGTAAACATATTACATGTCTTTTTCATAAAACTGTTTCACAGGGGAAGATTGCATTCTAGTTCCTCCTCTAAATCATCGGATTAACGATTGAAATTGCAGATACTGAAATAAATGTCAGGCGGATAGAAAAGCAGTTGAAATATCTCAACAGAGGAAAGGCCGTTGGGCCTGAATGCCAATTCAATTTTATACGGAGTATGCGGAGGAACTCGTCTCCCCCCTTCTATCAGCGGTGTAAGTTCACTAGAGGAGCGAATTGTTCCTAAGGATAGGAAAAAAAGAGCAGGTAACTCCCATTGTCTCTTCTTTCTAATATATAAAGCAGAGTGTCCGTATGTTTGTACGTGTTGCATGCAAATCTACAGTTTTGTTCCAATCTGTATGGAATTTTGTACACGTAAGCTTCCATCCATGAGGACGGTCGCCGTGAGTGTAAGAATCACATACGACATATAATTCACGAGATATGACGTCATAAACAATGAGATGCGCGAAAAACTGCTGCATTTTGCGACAATGCTGCTCATTTTCTCCTGAACCACTGGACAGATTTCAATCACATTTGGTACACACATTCCTTACCGTGAGTTAACAATTGCTACATGGTTGAAAATCACATACTGCTCATGGTTGAAAAGATATTACGTCATAACCAATAGAAATCGCAAAAAACTGCCATATGATGCGGCGAGACTTTCGAAATACACTGTATGAGAATGACAGAATTTAGCGACTTGCAACAAACTGTGAACATAATTTCAAACCTTTATTAAACTTGTTCCCGCTGACAACCACATTAAAAAACTGAAAGGAAAAAAGTTCCTCCCTTACTACTTTTCTGCTTTTTATGGAGTAAAACTACGGCATTCGGTATGACGTTACAATTTATAATTTGTACACTACAAATAATAGCCGCAGGAAATTTTACAGGCAGGATACACACAAACAGTTGAATGTACCTTCTAAATTGCATCATTGTAAGACACGTAGTTCATGACATATGAACACATAAACATTAAGCTTCCGCTGTTCATGGACTAAAACTCCGCAATTCGGTATGACGTTACAATTTATAATTTCTACACTACAAATTGCAGCCTCGGGAAATTTTTCGGACAGTATACACATATATAGTTGAGTGTACCTTATAAATTGTATCACAGTACGATAAGTAGTCCATTATATATGAGCACATAAACAATAGCGTTCATTGAAAACCGCCCCATCACGCATCAAGTTTTAATCTATTTCGTTTTCACTACAAATTCTATTTCCAAGAGATTTTACAGACATACAGCTTTTATACAAATGAATATATACCTGAAAAATGGTAGGAATAAAGAGATAAATACCCGGGCAACGCCGGTTTTTCAGCTAGTTAACTATAAGGTAGTCGATCAGATCCTCAAAACTATAGGCTTGTATTTCTGAGGTAGGTCAATTGTTTAAGTTTTTAACACATATTATGTTCGAATGTTATGTAATTTCTGGACACCGAAAATCTACTGTGTAGAAATCAACATGGTTTCCGAAATCAGCGATCACGTGAAACAGAACACGCGCTATTCATCCACGAAATCCTCAAGGGAGTAGGTACAAGATCCAATGACGATGGTATGTTTCGTCATTTCCACAAGGCATTGAATACATTTCCGCACCGTCACGTGATGAACAGAGTTCGAGGATAACTGTGTGACTGGATTGAAGCGTTTTTAACAGAACGGAGCACGTCATTCTCAACAGAGGGGCATCAGACGTTAAAGTGATATCAGGCGTGCCTGAAGGGAATGTTGAAAGATCGTTTCTTTCCACAATATATTCAAATTATCTCGTAGATGACAATGGAAGTTCAGTGACGCTTTTTTTATGATGCTGAAGTTTATCGAGAAGTCTCAAGCATGGAAAATGGTACTGAAATGTAGGAGCAACTACAGCGTGTTGACGATTGGTGCAGGAAATGGCTGTTAAGTCTCAACACAAACAAAATATGTAAAGTGCTGCGTTTATATAGAAAGAAAGATCCTTTGTGATATAACTATGCAACAGCAGGACACATACTTCCATTAAATATCTGGGAGTAGACATAAGGTGCAACTTGAATTGGCACGACCATATAAAAAAAATCGTATGGCGGATGCCAGACAGATTCAATGGAAAAATCGTCAGGAAGCGTAGACCGTCAACAAAGGAATTAGATTACGAAACTCTCATTCGGCTACCGCTTGGGTATTTCTCTTGATTGTGTCATGCGTATCAGGTGGGGCTGATAGAAGACATAGAAAAGATCCTACGGAGAGCAACACGCTGCGATACGGGCTTATTTAGGGAGAGCGAAAAGTGTGATGGGTAGCTTAGTTGCCATCCTTCTGATGTAAGTTTCGACCAACGAATCTTTTTTTCTCTCTTTTTCTTTTTTGTACTGTCGCTCTCTTCCCATGTGAACAGAGAGCAACTACCACTAACTTCTCACCAAAATGGAAGAGATAATTTTCATCTCCGTCGCTTTCGTTTTGCAATATTATATCTTCCCCGAACTGCTATTCTATGTTGGCTCCGGCAGCGAGACAAAAAGCACTCCGTTTCGCTGGTCCGACGAAAACCGAAAAGTACGATGCTATAGTAATTACAGTAGCTTTGCCCTGCAAACGGCGCCCAACTAATTGCATCGCCTCACTGAGTCTCCCGAACATAAAGATGTATTATGTGATTGTCCATCGCATTGCTGGCCTATTCTACAAGATAATAGCCAGTGATTTCTTGTGTCTGTTTAATTTATTTAATACGAAACGCACACTCTAATAAAGTTAACAAGTGTTACACATAGTATAAAAGATCCCCAACGAAAGGAAAGTTGACGCCTAGTTAAAATTAAAATACGTACTTGTTGAAAGAAAATTGAATACCGAATGCACTCTCATTACTTACAATTATGTACATTACAAGGTTCCTATGATCTGCCCTCTTAAAGTGAGCCGCGGTGGAGCGGTCGAGCGCATTGAGGCGCTAAGCTACGATGCGGGCGGCCGTTTCACGTCGGAGGTTCGAATCTCCCCTCTGGCATGGACGTTTGTGCCGTCATTAGTATAAGCTAGTTCATAAGTAGTTTGTAAGTTTACGGAGTGATGACCCCACAGTTGAGTCCCATAAGCTTTACAAACATTTGAACATTTCTTGACATTAAATTAACGCAATGAATGCATATGAAACGTTACCGAATTTCGTGAGCTGTTTCAAAACTCAATGACGTACTCGGTAAACTTGTGTCCATTATTAATCGAAAATTTAGCGATAAATGACCCTGTTTCGTGCAATTCACAAATCATTGTTTAGCGTATACTTTGGGGGAAAAAACACAATTTCAATAGTACTCATTGTATTACGCATACAAGTATTGATAGAGACATCGCACCACGTCGCTCACTCGTTGTTACGTCACCCTAACTAATACTGGCTCTGGCACAGAGGCAATTTAAAGCTATCAGGTAAACTTTATCAGTGAGTGAGGAAGTTTATGTAACGGTAAATGTAGGATTATTTGAAACAGCATACAACCCGTCGTTACCTGGGAAGTAAATTAATGCCAAAAATCACGCATCGAATGAAATGTGACATATCTGCACTTGTAAGGGTTCCTATTGAAAGTTATCTGTTTTATGATGTTTATTAAATATAATTTATTTTTTGGATTGGTTGTGGAGATGGAACTGGGTTTTGCTATCTGACCGTGTGAGAGTGTATGTGTTACTTTGTTTGTCTGACTAACAGTTATTTCTGTTGATAACAAACGATAGGTTACTTAAAATTCAGATTTTCCACACATAAGAAAAGTACATCAAATCATTTCTGACTGTTCCACACACTGGATCAAAAACTAAGCCCTGATAGTAAATTATGCGAATAAATATTTTTTAACGTCAAGTCCGCGCAACGGATATGATCCGTTAATTATTTCCATAAATCACTTCAAAATGCATCACTTTTAATGCCGTGTTGTAAATTCCCAAAATCAGTATCAAAAATGACAAACGTCAACTATTGTGTATGATGAAGTTAACCTCTCGTTTCAGAAAAGCAACTGAGAGTGCACATAAATATTTTACTGTGAAATGAAGTGAATCCTTGTGACACTTAAAAGATGCCAATCCGCTTACTGAGAAGTAAATTGAATTTTTGTAATAGTTGAAGCGTACTGTGGTTGGCTCATCACGCTTAGTCAAACACTTCATTATCGATCGTTGTTAATCACCTAATTACTTTATCAAAAAATGATGTCTTGCAATTCTCTACTCACAGTTAATACAAGCACAGAAAATTTGAATTAATCCACAGATAAGCACTCTATCTTTGATATTTCACTCATTGTAACTGCCTCATCATTATCATATCCTCAACATCGTTTTCAACAATCCTAACCTGGACCCTAATTATTTTTGTGAGAGTTATCTGTTAAAACATACACTCACAGAGCCACCACGTACAATTACGTTTCAGATTAACACATTTACTTTACTTCGAAACAACTCACATCATTTAACTGGTCGTAAAACTTATTGGTGGAAAAATGGAAGTTTCCACACACAACAAAATAATGGAAGAGAAATTTCATTATCACGCTTATACTGAAAATTAAAAAGGAACATCATTACAACAACATATGCATATTACCTTATACATTCTTAGTCTGAACCAGTGGCGTAACTGTGGGGGGGGGGGATGAGGGGGATAGAACCCCCCCCCAGAACCCGAAAAAAAAAGAAAAAAAAAAAAAAAAAGGAAAGAAAAGAGAGATAGAGGGAAAAAAAAGAAATCGTATAACAGCAATTTGGTAAAGGTAAAGATTGAAAACTTGGGGTGTTTTAGCACAATCTTTCATTGGATGGGAGTGAATTAGTTTCTTCAACGAGAGTTGTAGATGGTAGTCTGTCTGGAAACTGACTAAAATTTTGCTCGTCAAGCAGATCTATTCCCCCCCCCCCCCCCAAAGCCAAGTCCTAGTTACGCCGCTGGTCTGAACATCTTCATCGTACACCCTATGCCCACAGCTCACAGTTCAACCTCCTACTCCGCCCGCTACATTAAAACAAGACACGACTGCCCATTCCCACCGTTACACTGCGCCACCCAGCGCGCCACCATTACCAGACAGAGTAATAATGCTCCCTCTCTTACCAAGGATACTAACTATACAGTATATACTCTTTGACTTACAGGAATCTTATTCACAAAATAATAATTCCAACAGAATATTACAAAATATTAAATCCAACTGAATATAGACCCCTCACACTAAATGTATGCGAAATTTTATTTTATTTTATCCACTATGTTTATAATCAGATTTCATTCACGAGCCGGCGGCAGATAATTTTTTAAGTTAGGAAAGGCTAGGCTTTTTGCCGGCGTGTGCTCACACTGCCGGCCGGGCCGAGCCGAGCCGAGCCGAGCCGGGATGTGCCAAGCCGGCTGGCGCCTAGTCGGCGCATGTCGACAGCATGGGTGTTCACACTGAGACGAGACGAAAGCGAAGGCGGAAAATTCACTTTTCATGTTTTTACGTTTGTAAAAAATGTTGACGCTATTAAGACCACCGCACATCGTTTAATCAACTTATTTTTTTCTTACAATCTTTGGTTTGCCTGTGAAAAATAAAATGTCCGCTGAAACTTCCTGGCAGATTAAAATTGTGTACTGGAACCGGGACTCGAACCTGGGACCTTTGCCTTTCGCGGGCAAGCGCACTACCGACTGTGCTACCCCTACACGACTCACGATACCGCCTCACAACTTTACTTCCGCCAGTACCTCGCCTCCTACTTTCCAAACTTCACAGAAGCTCTCCTGTGAACCATGCACGACTAGCACTCCTGGAAGCACTCACGGCATCGTGAGTCGTGTCGGGATAGCACAGTCGGTAGTGCGCTTGCCCGCGAAAGGCAAAGGTCTCAGGTTCGAGACCCGGTTCCGGCACACAATTTCAATCTGTCAGGAAGTTGTATATAAGCGCACACTCCGCTGCAGAGTGAAGTTTCATTCTGGAAACATCCCTTAGGCTGTGGCTAAGCCATGTCTCCACCATATCCTTTCTTCCAGGAGTGGTAGTCTTGCATGGTTCGCAGGAGAGCTTCTATGAAGTTTGGAAAGTAGGAGGCGGAAGTACAGTTGTGAGGCGGCATTGTGAGTCGTGTCGGAATAGCACAGTCTGCTGGCGGCCGCGCTGGCGCTAGGAAGTGTGCTGTCCGCTGCGCCTGCTCGCTTCCGCGTGGGTAAGTCTTCGCGCTTGCTGCAGCTTGGTGCTGTAATTGTATAAGTTTTTGAGGAATTATGAGTAGATGTCAGTGATGGCACAACCTACAAGGAAAGATACGTTGAAATTAACGTTTGATAACCGATACGCGCGACCGAGGTCTTTCGAAATCGAGAACTGGCTGGAACAAGATGTGAAGTTATCAGCAAACGATCTTATTGGTATCCATATTTCGATCGTAACCTGTGTAGTTTTCGTGAAATTGAGTAGTGCCGAGCTATGTGAGAAAGTTGTTGAGTCTTGTGGATGCAAGTTAAAATTTAAATATTCTGATGGGAGTGTTGGAGATGTTACGGTTTCCCATGCAGGATTTGGCATTCGGACTATCCGAATATTTGAGCTTCCGTTTGAAATAACTGAAGAACAGATAAATGCAGTAATATCACCGTTCGGGACAGTGCTTTCTAACGTTGCAGAGAGGTGGTCGAGCGCCCACAAGTTTCCTGTTCTCAATGGTGTACGCCAACTTAAAGTTGAGTTACGACAGCATATCCCGTCATACATTAATGTGTGTGGGTACAGAGGTATTGTCATCTATGACGACCAACCGCGTACTTGTTCTTTATGTAACAAGCCAGGACATGTCCGCATTAACTGTATACAGAGGCGCGTGGCGCAACTGCCGGCAGGCGAGCCCGCCAGACCCCAGACTGTGACGTCACTGCCCGTCACTTACGCGGCCGCAGCTCGCGCGCAGCCGTCTGCCTATCCGAGCCCGGAAATGACTGCAGCTACCGCCGATGCTGAGACTGACATATCTATGGATGTAAGTACTATTGTGCCGGAAGACGTACCTGAGCCCCAACCACCTACGGCAGTTGCTGCAACTCTGCCGACGCAGGTGACTGAAATTTCTATGGATATACGTGCTATCGTACCTAAAGATTCCTCTGAGCCCCTACCACCTCCGATAGCTATTGCCGCTCTGCCGACACAGGTGAGTGCAACCGAAACGGTGGCAAACCCCCCGGCAACTGAGGAAGAAGAACCTGTGAATGAACCGGACATAAGCATCGTAAATGAAGAACGCCCGTCGAAGAGGAATTCCCCCAGACGGACTAGGAAACGGAGGTTGGCACGCCAAGGTGCAAACGAGACCGCCCCCCCTTTGCGTCAGAAGGCGAAGGAAATAGGAAGCAGCCTCCGCCGGAAGGACGTCACCGAAATTAAAGAGGCTCCGGCTAAGGAACAAAACCACATTCCCGTGCCGGGAAAACAAGACACAGAAGGAACGACTTACAAGACCACTGAAGAACGAACGAAAGGAAGTCTGTCTTCGGAAGCTCCCCACGACCTTCCGCAGGCACCCAAAACTAACTGGGCGGACGACGACGACACCGACACGGCGGATGAGGATATGCATGATGACTCAGGAAGCGAAGCAGTAAGCACACCACCCTCAGACCAGGATGACAAATTAAATGGCGATGTCGCAATGAAAGATGAATCCTCTCTTCAGAGACGAATCCCAGACCCCTTTGACACTGACGAATATTATTGAGATGTTTTGAAAACGTGACTTTCATATGAAGAATTTGAAGTTTTGTTTTAGAAGATCGATAACTTAAAAAGAAACATGCCTGACCGCCAAGCATACAAAATTGCCACAATCAACCTGAATAAGATACAAAGCTCGTTCAAATTACAAAATTTAAAGGATTTTATATATGCCTCTGACAGTGACATCATTTTATTACAAGAAGTGACAGAAATTGCTCTTCACCACATAACTGGATTCAACGCAATAGTAAACCCTGGTAATAGTACAGAAATGGGCACAGCTATACTTGTAAAAGAGGGCATCATCATAGAAGACATTGTCAAGCTACCAAACAGTAAAGGAATAGCGGGTACCATACATAAGACACGTCTGATAAATGTCTATGCTCCCTCAGGTTCAAGCAATAGGCAAAACCGGGCAAAGTTTTTTTAAAGAGGACATTGTTCCCCTGTTTGGAACCCGGTACGACCATATTATTATGGGAGGGGATTTTAATTGCGTTCTCCATCCCAAAGATCAAACTCCCAATTTTAACAAGTCAACTGAACTAGAACGCATAGTTACTGATTTACGACTAACGGACTCCTGGGAGCATATGCACGGTGCAGCCCCTGGTTTTACACACGTGACCAACCACTCGGCGAGTAGACTTGACAGGATATATGTCTCGCAAATTTTAAAAGACCACGTATTACAGTCCGAAGTGTGGCCTACAGCATTTTCGGATCATGCTGCGTACATATGTACACTTAATATGGAAAAACAGGGGACTTTTCGAGGGAGAGGTACCTGGAAACTAAATGTATCCCACCTGAACGACCATGTTTGTCAGGAGGCATTCGAAACCCTGTGGCGAGAATGCGAACGCAAATTCACCTCTTACAACTCTGGTATAACCTGGTGGCTACATTACGCCAAACCCAAAACACGAAAGTTTTTCATCAATTATGCGAAAGAAAAAAGCTTTTGGTACAAATCAACAATGGAGTTTTACTTTCAGTGTCTAAGGGATCTGCACACGTCAGATGCAACAATTGTTGGGAATTACGAACGAATTAAAAGGATCAAAGCAAAAATTCTGGCACTTCGGCGCAAACAATTAGAAGGATACCAAATAAGGTCGCGGGTCCAGAATGTAGCACCACAGGAGGGCACTTCCATATATCACGTGATACGTGAATCCAAAAGAGCATCGCACAAAATATTAACTGAATTAATAACTGCTGACGGAAGAAAGCTGACGAAGCACTCTGAAATCAAAGAGGCACTACTACAACATTTTACCTCCTTATTGTCCAGCCACCCGATTGACGAACAGCTTCAGGACGAATTACTGACCAACCTGCAAGGCAGAGTAACCCACGCGGAAGCGCTCAGTCTTACTTCAGAAGTTACTGAAGACGACGTTCTCGAAGCCATCAATGACAGTAAGAAAAACAAGTCGCCGGGACAGGATGGCATCCCAGCTGAATTTTATCAGCAGTTCAGGGAATTTATAACACCTAAATTCACAGTCATATGTAATGAACTTTTAAACCCTGACGTTGTTGTTCCGACAGAATTCCGGGAAGGTATGGTAGTTTTAGTGCCTAAGACCTCAAATTCTAAAACCGTCGGCCACCTGCGCCCAATCACGCTACTAAACAGCGACTACAAAATCTTTGGTCGCATTATAGCGCGAAGATTGCGTAACACCATGACCAGCGTCATCGGCGCATACCAAACAAGTGTAGGCAAGGACAGAAAAATTCTGCAGACACTCTGTGGTTACAGGGACCTCATTTCAACGGCCGATGTCTGCAAAATCAAGTGTGCCATAGTGTCGCTGGATTTTGACAAGGCGTTTGATAGAGTTAATCACCAGTTTTTGCTCCGAACTATGGATGCAATGGGATTCCCATCACGGTTCATTGCCATCATACGCAACACACTGATGAATAACTCAGCCAGGGTTGTAATCAACGGACAGGTCAGCCGTCCGATTCAAGTCACCAGTTCCATCAGGCAAGGGTGTCCGATGTCAATGGCACTTTTTGCGATCGCCATTGAACCCCTTCTCGCCTCTCTTACAAAGAATCTACGGGGTCTGTATATAAGAGGAGAAAAGATTGTGTGTCATGCATACGCTGATGACGTTGGTTTCGTAGTTACGGATGGTAATGAGGTACAAACCGCACTACAAATAGTAGCAAAATATGAACAGGCAACTGGTGCGAAACTAAACAGAGTGAAGTCCGGGGTATTCGATATTGGTCGTGGACTAGCCTCGCAGACACAAGGACAGTTACCTACTGTTTCATCCATGAAATGTCTCGGAATTGATTTTAAAAGAACTATACAAAGCACTGTTGCTGTGAATTACAGAAAAATACTTCACAGAATCCGTGCCAGTGTCCAAGAGCACAGTATCAGGAAACTAGATGAACTCCAAAAAGTATCTGTGGCTAATATATACATTACTTCGAAAGTTAACTATGTTGCACAAGTGCTACCCTTGCCGGCAACGATGGCTAAGTGTATTACATCGGCACTAGGACATTTCGTGAGCCGAGGCCGCATATTTAAGGTCACTTATGATACTTTGATGCTTCCAACGTATTGTGGCGGTTTAAATCTCACAGATGTGAGAATAAAGGCGCGGGCCTTATACATATCCAACATGTATAAGCACTGGAAACAGCCAAATGGTAGCCTCGCTGGATATTTGCTGCATGAAACTGCCCCTGAAGATCTCCATGCACCAATCAATGTTGGACATATACCCAACGGCCTGTACCACCTCAAATATTTTTTAGTGGAGTATAGCTACCTACATTCCAGAATCCCCGAAAAGGACATCGTTAAAGTAAAACATCTTTACAACAACCTGATGAAAAACAAGGCAAGGAACAATATAGAACAAAAATATCCGTTCAACAATTGGAATGCCATCTGGGAGAACATACACAGTAGACACCTGCCAACTTATGTGAAGTCGAGTTGGTATTTCGCTGTCAACAGAAAACTGGCCACAAACTCCCGACTTCATGCTATTCATTTGTCGGAGACACCGATGTGTGCATACTGCAATATAGAGGACGATGATGAACACAAGTTGTTGTGTGCTAAGGTCACAGACATATGGCACTACATCAGACAGAAGATAGCGAGCATCTGTAGGACCTCGCCCAATGTCATCACGCCGGCTCGATTTTTATACCCAGAAGAAATACCTTACCCCAGAACAAGGAGGAACGCTATCAACTGGCTGAAAGGCCAAACGATACATTACCTCCTAACCAGAGAATCACCCTCCAGGGAGGATTTCACGGCATATCTCACAATTGAGCACCATACGTTAATGCGTACCACAAAATATAAAGAAAACTTTGCAAACTTTCTAATTAAAACGATAATGTAAACAAACGATAGAAAGGAAAATTATTTACACAGGAAAGGCGATATCTGAAGAACATATTTGTGATTAACAGCCTTTAGACATTACGTAAATGCATATTTGATGAAGTAAAAGACAGTAGAGAAAAACGTAATTCAAAAGAATAACGATACTAAAAATTACAAGTTCAGTTTTTGTTTGTTTACTTTGCTTTCAACATTCAAGAAACCTTTGAAGAAACTGGATAATATCTATTTAATTATCCAATTTTCCATTTAGCAGAGGTAAAAATTATTTAGTTTTGAGACGAAAAATAGTCTCACCTTCACACAGCTGAAGGAAGATTTTTTTTTCCCTTGTATCCTATGACACTGGACCAAAGAAGCAGTATATTTTCTGTGTTTTGGAGGAAACTTAAAAAAAAAATAAAAAAAAGTAAAAAAAAAAAAAAAAAAAAAAAAAAAAAAAAAAAAATAAAATAAAAATAAAAAATAAAACTAGTTAAACTAAATAAATTTAAAAAAATCATAAAGTGGAATGAAAGATGAAGTACATATACAGTCTTCTCAGCAACACATATAGATACAAAATGGCAGTCTGAAGCCGACGCCGAAGAAGGCGACCATGGTGAGCGCAAGGAAGGGCTGAAGGGGAGGAAGGAGGCCCTAAAAAAAAAAAAAAAAAAAAAAAAAAAAAAAAAAAAAAAGAAGAATAGCACAGTCGGTAGTCGCTTGCCCGCAAAAGGCAAAGGTCCCAGGTTCGAGTCCCGGTTCCGGCACACAATTTTAATCTGCCAGGAAGTTTCATATCAGCGCACACTCCCCTGCAGTGTGAAAGTTTCATTCTAAAATGTCTACTTTTCATACCGCGCGAGTTTTTATTTTCGTACCGCTTCTCACGCGATTTTGCTGAAAGTTTGCGGTTAAATAATCTCATTTTTTGACACGTGATAGTGAAACATTTCAGCTTTCTAATAAATTTTTCACCTTTCCGTAGTTCATAACAGTCGTTTTCAAATGACGCTATTTGTTAAGTGCGTGCGATTGATTTACAAAGCGTGTATTGAAAAAGTTGGATAGCGGGCAGCTTATTGTTCTATGCATTTTATACCATACAATACCGAGAGTGAAATGGAGCTAAAAATACAGAAACGATTTTGAAATGGTATCTACCTCATTTCACAAGTCATTGCGAGTTATCTGAATAGCGTCATGCCGCGATCTCGGCGAATGTTTGGCGTAGCGTGAAACACTACAGCACCGAAAAAATGAAGTGCAGGTCCAGTGTCGCTCCTTCGTGATGGCTTAATGATCCATAGCCAGAAAACAAGAGTATAAATTATATTTTCTTGGGTGTCCACCGATTACAATTGGCAATGATCTGCTATGATTTTACATGAGGTCGTACTTTATAAGAGGCATACAATTAATGGAACATATGTTTCGTGTTTGGAACTAAGAGAGAGGAATAAATTAATGCGTCTTTGGTGTTGATGTACTGAAATAAACTTTTCTGACATTACACTTATTGCCTTCCTAGTTGGAAATGATGACAGGAAGATGCCAGAAATTATACTGAAATTTATAGGTATATCTACGCTCAAGTCATATATAGTGTTTTTTATTTTCTATTTTGTAGTTCTCGGAACATGTACCACAAGGTAAAAAATAATTGTATACAGCTTGTCCCATATAAAAGCAATATCACTCATGCCCGAGATTAAAGTAAGAACGAACTAAGTAAAAATAATATGTAACTGTAACATTAAAACTTGTAGTTACCTTTTTATAAGGGATGTTGCAAGTGGTGACATACGTCAGGTTTATCGGTTTTATGTGGGAAACGATGTATTGTATTTCAACCCATCCCCACTTTCAAAGCATTCTGCAGAGGTCTCTGAATTTTATTATTTATTTATTTCGTTAAGGAGCTATCGGAGGGGTACTGCGTTTCTACGAACATTTTGTGAATCATCTGTTGGCAGTTTCCTTTGTCTCAATGGTACTAACACTTTTTGTATTTTAACTGAAAGGAAAATGCGCTGATTTGGTTTAGCCTCCGACACTACAGGTCAGATCAGCAAAGAATGAGAATCGAGTCTCAATTTTTTCTCTTGTGTTTTGTTTTTTGCTTCTTGATGGGTTTGTCCCCAACTACAAGGTACCCTCACCCACACCCACTGTCAGCTGAAGATCGAAGGAAACACGGTGATGACCAAAACTTGCTCACTGCCGTCCTCTTAGAGCCAGCTAACAGTTCATTGATTTTCTTATTTTATTTTATGTTCTCACACTGTAGTGCCTCATCGGATTTTAAGAACATAAGGAACAAGTGTTAATGAAGTCATCCCATGAATTTCGACTGACATTTAGAAGAGTTTTTCCTTAGGAGAACAGCTAAAAAAATTAGAATTTGTATTCATTTTACGGAATAGTAAAAAAAAAAAAAACATTTTTCACAACTGTTATTTTTTTTAAAGAAAAGTATTATGCGCGGAGATTTGTATTGGAAATAGGCTGATGACGTGAGATACTTGTGCTGCAGAAGCAACACCGTAGCCCAATCTGGTCGCGCCGGTGTCGGTTCTCGCCGGAAATATTAAACATTCCGAGTGTCGTCGGCCCGGCCGGCAGTGTGAACATGGCCTATCAACTTCTCCGATTTTCAGTTTGTAAAAAATTTCACGATATATAAGACCAGGCTACATCGTGTTACCAAATTATTTTTTCCTTAAAATGAAAAAATAAAAGTCTGTTTTTTATTCCGCGTGAGTTTTTAGTTTTGCAATGCTCCTCACTCGAGTTTGATGAAAGTATGCAGTTAAATTTTTATTTTTATTTTTTCTTATTACAGGGTACAACAACATCTTACCTTCAGAATAAACCATTCACATTTTCGTAATTCGCTACAGTCATTTTCAAACGGCGCTATTTGTCAAGTTTGGGCACTTTATTTACAAATCGTGTATTTAAAAATTTATTCGTTTTAGACCATACATTACAGGGAGAGAAATGAATTTAAGAGCACAGAAAAGTTTTTAAATAGTAGTCGCATCGATATCTACCTCCTTTCACAAATAATTGCGAGTTATCTGTGCGGTATCAGTGCCTACGAACTCGGCGGGTGTTGAGCGTAGCGTGAAGCACTGCAGTGCCGAAAAATTTTAATTCCTAGCCACGTGCATAGGTCCCTCGTGATGCGTTAATGATCCATAACCAGAAAACAAGCAAGAACTTATTTTTCTTCGATGGCGACCGATTACAATGGACAACGATCTGCTACGATTTTACGTTAGGTCATACTTGACTTGCTGAAGAGGCATAAAACTGGATTTTTGTCCACACCAGACAATTAATTGAATATGTATTTCATGTTTGGAACTAGAAGAGAAGAAAAAAATTAATGTAAACTGCGACTTTACTGTTGATGGACTGAAATAAAATTTTCTGTCACTACATGTAATAGCTTTCTAGTTGTAGTTTATAAAAGAAGCATCCCAAAAGTACACTTATATTTATAGATGCATTTACTTCTAATACAAAATATGTACCTTTTTATTTTCGCTTTATTAGCTCTCGTAAAATGATGTACCACAACGTGGAAATACATTACAGCGTGTCCCACATGAAAACAGTTTGAGATTAAATTAATAATCAAAGAATTAAGAAACAAGACGGAACAGTCACATTAAAACACATAGTTACCTCCTTATAAGAAATGCTGCGCACTGCAGGACAGGTCAGTAAAGGATAGAAGCGTGTGTAAGCTTCTTTTTTATTTCTTTTTCCTTCTTGCGCCGGAAATATCAAACATTCCGAATGTCGTCGGCCAACACCACCTATACTCCGTAACGAGAGACAGACTGTAAACAGACCGGGGCGCGTGATCAGGGACGGACAAAAACGGGCCGCTCGCTCAGTGTTGCTACCTAAGTATCAATCGGATTGGTTCCATGTTGTAATGGAATAGGGGCTGCGGCTGTTGATCGAGTTGTAATTCCAAATTCTTAACTTATCCACCAATAGCCGTAAAGTTTCTATTTATTATTATTATTATTGTTGTTTTTTATTTTTTATTTTATTTTATTTTTTTAAATTTTTAGTTACTTTTTTTTTTTTTTTTTTTTTTTTTTTTTTTTTTTTTAAGGATTAGTTTCAGTATTACGTTAATTCTCCTCTATATATTGTGTGACACACGTACAGCACGATCTTATGCATACAAAACTGAATTGAAACCTAAGTTGTATAGGATCTGAAGATGGTATTAATGCAATACCGAAACCGGTCGTTAATAAAAGAACATAAACTTAACGGCTGTTGATGGAAAAGTTAATAATTTGGAATTAAAACTCGGTATCAGGTGTAAGGCGGTTGTGTGTTTTGCTATATACCAGTGATATTAGACGCTACCGATATTCAAAATTCTTTTCCATAGAATCTCTCAAAATTGCCCAAATCTTCATTTTCGTTTACGACGATAAGAACTATGTCAACAAAACAACAAATCTTGTACTTTCGTTCATATCACATTTCTGTGAAAGTCATCAACGCTTTCTGTAAGCTTCTGTCGTGATGGCCGGCTGCGGTGGCCGAGGGGACTAAGGCGCTCCAGTCACGCTCTGCACGGTCACTACGGTCGGGGGTTCGAATCCCCCCCTCGGGCATGGATATTTGTGCCGTCCTTAGTGTTAGCTAGTTCATAAGTAGTTTGTAAGTTTAGGGACTGATGACCCCGTAGTTAAGTCCCATAAGCTTAACAAACAGTTGAACAGTCTGTCGTGATGTTTTTTATTATTATTATTTTTTTTTGGCACTTCAAAGAGTGTGTGGCCTTGTAATCAATTGTCATACGATAAACTGAGTAACGACCAACACTCGTAGATGCAGCTGTTTTTATAACAATATCTCTAATTTATTGTTCGGGACACAACAGCTCTTTTTTTATAAACATTAAGAACTTAATGATTTCTTCTTTAATGGATTCTTGCGTGGTTTCAAAATGTAGGATGCCACAATGAGTATACACTTGCGCGATACAGAAGAGAAAAAAAATGAGATAGAATATGAAAGCTTAATACTGATGCAGCTATTCAGCAACAGGTCCTTTCAGATGATATTTCTGGGCAGCCTCTAATATCACCGCTCATAACACACACACAAACTCCTTGCACCTGAAACGGATGCGGCGATATTGAGCGAGCGCCCCTGTTTTGTCCACCCCTGGGAACGCGCCTCGCTGTGTTTACAGCGCGTCTCTCGTTTCTGTGAACGGAGTTTAGAGACAAGGTCTCATAACAACCCGTGCTACGTCACACTGACCAGCTGAATGGATGGTCGTTACGAGGCAATGGGCGTGCCCCATCAGCCAGCCATTCAGCTGACGGCCGTGGCCTGGTCAGTGTGACGTAGCACAGGCTGTTTTGAGGCCTTGTCTTTAGGTGGTGTTGCATCGGCTCAGCGTGAGCCGCCTGAAGAGGAGCCGTCTTCCCCCTGCCGTCAGTGTGAACAGTGTGCAATTGAAAGCAATGTTTGGCTCGGCTCGAACCGGCCGGCGGTATGAACATGGGCTTCAAGAGGCGTTGTAGTTCCCATGGCACGGACGCACCATGTGGTGTTAGTAGAGGAAGTGGGGTAGCTAAGCCTTCAGAACGCTGCATCCTTGGGATTGTCCGTTGCGGCCTCTACGCCGATGAATACGAAGAAAATGGAGCAAATGTAACATCTTTAAATTATAAATGTTTTTGTAACTTTCTGTCAGATTAAAATTGTGTGCCGGAACCGGTACTCGAACCTGGGACCTTTGCCTTTCGCGGGCAAGCACTCTACCGACTGAGCTATCCCGACAAGACTCACGATGCCGCCTCACAAATTTCCGGCACACAATTTTAGTCTGCCAGGAAGTTTCATATCAGTGCACACTCTGCTGCAGAGTGAAAGTTTCATTCGGGAAACATCACTTAGGCTGTGGCTAGGCCATGTCTCCAACATATCCTATCTTCCAGGAGTGCTAGTCTTGCAATGTTCGCAGAAGAGCTTCTGTGAAGTTTGGAAAGAAGGGGGCGAGGTACTGGCAGAAATAAAGTTGTGAGGCGGCATCGTGAGTCGTGTGGGGATAGCTCAGTCGGTATAGCGATTGCCCGTGAAAGGCAAAGGTCCCAGGTTCGAGTCCCGGTTCTGGCACACAATTTTAATCTGCCAGGAAGTTTCATATCAGCGTACACTCCGTTACAGAGTGAAAGTTTCATTCTGGAAACATCCCTTAGGCTGTGGCTAAGCTAAGTCTCCACCATATCCTTTCTTGCAGGATTGCTAGTGTAGCAAGGTTCGCAGGAGAGCTTCTGTGAAGTTTGGAACGTAGGAGGCGAGGTACTGGCGGAAGTAAAGTTGTGAGGCGGCATCGTGAATCGTGTCTGGATACCTCAGTCGGTAGAGCGCTTCCCACTATAGGCTAAGGTCCCAGGTTCGAGTCCCGGTTACAGCACACAATTCCAATCTGCCAGGAAGTTTCATATCAGCGTACACTCCGTTACAGAGTGAAAGTTTCATTCTGGAAACATCCCTTAGGCTGTGGCTAAGCTAAGTCTCCACCATATCCTTTCTTGCAGGATTGCTAGTGTAGCAAGGTTCGCAGGAGAGCTTCTGTGAAGTTTGGAACGTAGGAGGCGAGGTACTGGCGGAAGTAAAGTTGTGAGGCGGCATCGTGAATCGTGTCTGGATACCTCAGTCGGTAGAGCGCTTCCCACTATAGGCTAAGGTCCCAGGTTCGAGTCCCGGTTACGGCACACAATTCCAATCTGCCAGGAAGTTTCATATCAGCGCACACTCTGCTGCAGAGTGAAACTTTCATTCTATAAATGATTTTGTTTAACAGTGCTTTGGTGGCATACAGTCCTTAGTAACAGACTAGGGGTCAAAAGAAGTAGGTGTTGGTCTTTTGTTTTCTTTAATAATGTCCAAATGCATGAATTATCATGGCTGTAACGAACATCTACGAAACCTTCCGAAGATGTACAAAATTTGTAGGTGTCCCGGCAGCGCGCTAGTGTAGTCTGTTCATGACGACTGTGAGACTGAACACAAAATCTGATAGGCAGAGACACGGGGTTCTGTGGGAAGTGGAGTGAACTGGTTTTATATTGAAAGTCAAACACTTTATTACAAGGTTTATTAACCTTCAACAGCCCAAAAAGAAAGCAATGTTCTTACATTGGCTGAACAATCAATACCGTGCCCTACCATTTCATTTTATCGTGCCCTTTAACTGAGCAGAGCTTCAAAATAAAGACATTACAAGAAAATTGTAAATGGTAATTTTTAAACAACAATATTAACAGATTTTTAATATCTAGAAAACGATACAGTATACCCAATGCACTGTTTATAATCAGGTTATAGAGCATTCAGTTATTACCCAAGGGTGCAGTGCTTCAGCCACCTAGGAAAATTAACAGTTCTTTGCAGCAATTTATACAGCCTGTTCATCAACGCATTCCGTTAAACTTTAACAAGTTGACTCAGTTCAACCAAAACTTCGCGAGAACATCAGATAAATATTTTAAAATCTCATCGAGAAAATTAACTGCTTCTATTCTCATGCAATATTTTTTTCAACAGTTTACCACAAGAAATTCAATCAACACCGTATCAGGAGAGCTCTCAGTGATATCCGTAATTACTACTCTGACAATGCAAGGAACTTTCAGCACTACAAACAATAGCACACAGCGAGATGTTACAGTATCAAAAACCTGATTAAAGTAGCACATACAAACTAAACTAACTTAAAATTACTTAACATCTACCCACCCCTTAGACCAGTCATGTTTCCATACTACAGGTACCCCTCGTTACAGGACTGACTTCCAGATCAACAAATGATGTCAAACTAAGACCGCAGGTAACAGTTCGTGTCTTAGCTCCGGCCAACCAAACGACTCACTCCTTACTGGTGCTGTCAGTATTCTCCCCTCTTAGAAAACTTAACAGCAGTTCCTGCAAATGACAATATCACTTGATCGGGGCGAATTCGGGTTTCAAAAGTTGCAAGGCGACATACCGTCATTCTACACAGGATGGCTACCACAGCTGTGCAAGACCACAACCGCACGCTAGGCGTTCCGGTCACCAACATCCAGCATGCGCAGCGCCACCTCCTTGCTCGCCAGAGAGACTTATTTCCACGCCTCTTATCGATTGCACCAAAGGGCTTAGATCAAATGGCCACAGTCAGTCCATGGAAAAGGAACACTCGAACCATGTAACATAGTTCAAAAACATTAATTCTTCTTAGTTGGCAGGAACTCTTTCATACCACTTCAAGCAACGCATCTATCACATTATTGCACCACCTTATGAAATCTGTGTAGTTTCATCTAGTAACTATTATAACTTTGACGTCTAGTCGGCTGACTGTCACTGCACTATTGTTCCAACACCGTCTTGAGTGCACGCAGATTCTGTGGAGTGGCGGAGCATTTTCCTAACATCAGGCAGAAGCATCAGTGAAGTACCATTTAACTGGATGGCTGTATCTTTATTGTTACCCTTTTAAAGTGTTGGATATGGACAGGACACGATTGCCATTTTATTAATGAAACTGATACTCCATCAAATCCACTCCCTCCGCAGACCACAGAACAGGAGGGCATGAAACAATAGCCCATGGAACACACATGTCGATAACATTCAAATTTCTTCTTGTTTCCCCAGAGATTTTACAGTGTACCGTAACTGCAGTCAACTCCCACTAAACCACCTTCAGTGGGAGACTCACAATGTTCTTAGATTTTGAATTACTTCTTCGATGAAAAGAGTCAAATATTGTCAATAATACTCCCTAATGCTCATTGCGCCGCAAATATTGTTTTTAGTGACGAAATATGCAGGACTCAACGCTCCAGAGGAAGGAGTGGTTTCATTGACTCCCTTATGTCACCTCCTGAAACCGTTTACTGCTTATTCTAACCGTTGGTATAAGATATCTTTTTCCTCGGCCACCCAAAACAATGCTGTATCTTGCTGGGGACGGGCAGTGACATCAAAAGAGGGATAAATTGAGGGTAAAAGGGAATATGGCACTGCTCGCAACCATGGCCATGTTCACTGCAGAGATGCCCAGAATAAACTGCTGTGAATGTGTTGTCCTTAACAGAGCTTATACTTTACTAAACCCCGTGCCCTCTGGATGTTTATCGCATATGATGACGAGGTGGTTCACAATGATCCACTGAGCTATGTTGATGGTAGCAAAGCTTCTGGTAGGGTCAGCCATGCCAGACTGGTCAGCTATTGAGGGAACAGGCACACAGTTGTCCCCATAGGTGACTCTTTCTTTTTCAGATTATGTGGATGGCAACCTCCTGGACCCTTAATCATGTCAGACATTTTTTCCACTTACTTTTGCCGTGCTTCTATATTCATTACTATCCTCCTTCCTTGGGTAACTCTTCGTTTCCGACCACAATGCTATTAGGCTTCGAGATCCAAGGGTGTCATTCATTGTCCGTTCTCTGCTTTGATTAGGTTTTCTAGAAAGCCTTAGGGGACCAGCTTCACGTCCTTTCTACCCCGGCTACAGTCCAGTAACCTGGAACGAAGATAATAAATCCTTTTTTCTTAAAAACCAAGCAAACAAACGGCAGACTAACATCACGATGATGACCAGGACATCGAAAAGAACAATGACTAATCGGAGCAGTAATTTATTGAATACAGCCACTTGTAATGTAAGGACCCTATACAGAAAAGAACAAGAACTTAATCAAGAACTGCAGAAGGCGAAAATTGACGGGGGTCCCAGCAACAAAGTGACAACCAACATTTTTGGACAAATGAAACTGTGTCATTTTTACACAGAGTTATAGTGCAGATAATGGAGTTAAGTTTTCGCAAATCTCAAGAGATAGAAATCGTTTTAGGTTTTAGTTCTTGCCCGAATGCTTTACGGATCTCCTGTAACGGCAAGTCAATGTCAAGCAATAAAGCGAATTTGACGAAGATGGCTTCTAGGTAAAAATGAATTTTTATACCGAAGACTTTGATAAAGACAGATACGCTAGTTCTCACTGTGAATATTTACCACTTGACGATTGAACATCATAAAATTAAAGTAGGACATAATACGACTTAGAGGTGACCCCACGTTGGCCAATGACAACCCCAACCCACCCCCACAAACTGCGACAAACACCCCCCCCCCAACCCGTGATATTAGGTCCTGTAGTGCCGTTTAATATTGAAATTAAATATCTTTTATTTCACGTTTAGTAAATTTTTTACAACCCACCCACGTTAGCCAAAAGTACTAATTTTCCACTCACCCCTCCCCCCGCCCACAAAAAAGAAATATCAATAACGCAGTTTGCGTCATGATCACCCCCCTCCCCCTTCTTTTCCCTGTGGACACCACTGGTACGATTAATAATGGGCAGGTTCACATATAAAAACTAATGCTTGTCTTTTTGTTCGTATTTTATGCACTGCCATACCGTACTCAGAGAAGGAAAACAAGTAAGCACTGCATTTTCTGTCGAAGAATATTAGTACAATAAGTTCGTCTTCAAGGTGTTACCCACGGTTAGGGAATTAATTATAAGTCTATCCATTGTATTTATCCATTTGAAAACATATTGCAACTGGCACTAAAGTGCACAGAGCTTGCAATAAACTCTGAAACACCTTTTACTACTTTACAGTTGCAAGTTACACGTCAAAATTGTAGACAACTTTTCTAATACATTGTATTCCACCAATTTTATACCATCTTTATCGAAACTTGATGCCATCTGCTTTTACTGATGAAATTAATGGCGAAGAATCTGCATAGGAAGTATTTTATGTCATTGCTAGCATATGTTTTTGAAATGTAACATTGTATCTTAAAGGAAGTAAATAAACATTTCTTTGTACGCATTTATAATTTTAATAGAAATATTTATTTAATACAGGTTATATTTTTTTAATTCCTACCAACAGCATACAATCTTACTTTATAAGATTTTTATATATTGTAGGTTAAAATATGAATATTATGTCTCATGAAACATAACAGAGAGGTATATTACACATATTACACAAAAAATTTTATTAGTCAAATGGTTTGAAGATTCGCTTACACATTAAATCTGTTTATCTCGAAAACACTGATTTTTGGGTTTGCACATTCTTTCCGGGATCCCCTAGATTGATACTGTTTTGATGTACAGTGGAGTTCATGTGAGTAAAAGAGCAATTGCTGTTATACTGTAATGGTAAAAAGGAATTTGAAAAAGAGTGTACCTTCATACACCCCCATTAATGAAAGAATTACAGCCGCGCGAGGATGGCCACGCCATGTAAGGCACGAAGTCACGGATTGCGTGATAGTTCCCGTTGGAGATTCGAGTCCTCCCTCGGTATTTTGTGTGTGTGTGTGTGTGTGTGTGTGTGTGTGTGCGTTTTGTCATTAGTGTAAGTTAGTTTGAGTAATTTGTATGTGCAGATACCAGATTGGTTCAGGTTTACAGACATTTGATTTGAAAAAAATTTGTTCCTGTAAAACTGGAATTGATAATATTAACATGCACCAAAGGATGGCACAAAAGAAGACACGCTAGTTATAGCGTTCGCTTCAGTCTGTAGCGGATAAGCTGTCTCACCATCAGCATACAATAATCGCTGGGGATTTTAACGCAAGGGTACGGAATACGCCTTCAAAATGGCAGATTTGACTAATAGAGAATATTATATGAAATGGAATTGTGTAGCGCTAAGAGACTTCGTAACTTTTAAAAACATGAGGATATCAAATGGCCTTCTACTAAATAAAACCATCCATAGATTCGCCAGGTCTGTAAGAGGAAACAGCTGTTTGTTCAAATGTTTGTATAGCTTATGGGACTTAACTACGGAGTCATCAGTCCCTAAACTTACAATCTACTTATGAACTAGCTAATCCGAAGGACGGCACAAATATCCATGCCCGAGGTGGGATTCGAACCCCCGACTGTAGTGGCCGTGCAGACAGTGACTAGAGCGCCTCAGTCCCCTCGGCCACCGCGGCCGGCAGGAAGCATCTGAATCACTGATTAACCTTTACCATTGACAGAACTATACATTCAGTACAAGATACTACAATAAAAAGAGGGTAAGATGTACATTCGGATCTCTTTATGACTGTATCACAAAAATAAAGTTTCTGCGGTACAGTATAAACATTAAAATTTATTCCGGGGAAGAAGTCTGCAGAGTACATCTTCTGCAAGATCCCAGCGGTAAACCGATGAAATCCCAATTAATTAATAACGAATAGAAAGTAATTCGTGATTTAATAATAAAATAAGATGGAGAGGTTTCCTATCTGCAAGACCTGGCAAATATGGTTAGATAAAACAGATGTAACAAACTCTTTTAAGCTAAAATAGCTGATTTTACTTATGATGTCCGGTTTCGATGCTGTATTGCCATCATCATATGATCTTCAACACTTAAATGTACACTGTGGCATACAAGAAGTTATAAACGTAAATTTGATGATCAGCGAACTTGGCTTAAAACAATTTGTTAACAAATATTTGATCGACCCTAACATGCACTCCAGACACAAAACGTATTCAAAATATCTCGATACAAGAATGCTACAGGATCACATTGAACACGAAAGAACTGCAGTTAAAAGAGAAACTTGAAGAGTAAAAACGCTTGGAAATATAGAATGTGATATCCACAAAAAAACCAATAAGAGTTTACAAAATAATAAAAAATTTCAATGATGGCAGGAAAGATACCCTCTACTGGAATGACATCTCAGATGTCACATGGTTAGACCATTTTCGAAACTTATGGGAAAAAACCGCTCAGTCACATAAGAATTTAGATCCCATCTCCTTGGAGACTGGAAATATGAAGTTTCCAGTACAGATAAACTAAAATCGACACCTATTAAATATGCGAATGAAAATCTTAAGATTAAGCTTCTAAATTTTGTTAATCAGTGGTGGAAGAATGTCCATGATTCAAAAATATGGCAGACCACAGTAGTGTTACTTCTATTTAAAACAGAGACCCTAATGAAACCAAATTGATTTTACACCTTTTACACCGAGAAGGTCAAGTATAGACCAAATAATTGTAAAGCATGGAGAATTTCATCCTCCAACATATATACATTACGTGTATTCCGAAATGGCCTTAGACCGGTTGGTTTGATCTAAATTAAAATGTAAGAGATCATGGAATTCCCCAGAGCATTTAGTAAGGTCAGTTCAGAGGCCGAATTCTGATAATATTAATCATCAGGTCGTGAAGAATAACGCATGCAGTTATACAAAGGTGCCACAATTTTTAACAGATGTATAAATGACATTGTCAGAAAATAAGAAGATGAAAGATTCCTACTCATCGACATGCAGACTATTTAAGACACTCCTTCAAGCAGTGACCAGCTCATACTCTCGGATACAGAAGACAACCTATAAAGAGCTATATGGAACTTACATCAAACGGTACAATTTTATCCGACAATATTTAAAAAGTTGTCCTTGGAAAAGAACACGGTAGAAATAACATCACAAAATTCCATAAGATCATGTAATGGACTACCTGCATCTGCTAATTGTCCTGAAAAGGAGCTGCAAAGATACTTACAAATGTTAGGTACGAGTAAGAGAAGGCTTATGAATAAAACCAGGAAAGAGACAGGGATCAAAATTATACATTCATCTACATCTACATAGATACTCTGAAAATCACATTTAAGTATCTGGCAGAGGGTTCATTAAACACTTTCATTACTTTTCTCTACCGTTCCATTCTCTAATAGCGCGTGGGAAGAAAGAACATCTAAATCGTTACGTTTTCGATCTGATTTCTTTTATTTTATTGGGATGTTCATGTCTCCCTAAGTAGGTGGGTGCTAGCGAAATATTTTCACATTCAGAACTAAAAGTCGGCGATTGAAACTTCGCAAACAGATCACGCCGCAATGAATAACGTCTTTCTTTTAATGATTTCCACCAAAACTCGTGCAACATTCCCGTGACGCTCCCCCCCCCCCCCTCTCCCCGTAACGTGATAAAACCAAACGAGCTGCCATTCTCTTGACCTTCTCAATATCGTCCGTCAGTCCCACCAGGTGATGGTCCCACAAGTGGCAACAGTACTCCAGGAGAGGACGCACAAGTGTGATGTAGGCAGTCTCTTTGGTGGAGCTGGTGCATCTTCGAAGCGCTCTGCCAACGAAACGTAACCTTTGGTTCGCCTTCCCCACAATATTTTCTATCTGTTCTCTCCAGTCTGTTCGTAATGGTAACTCCTAGGTATTTGGTAGAATTTACAACCTTAAGGTTTGACTGATTAATCGCGTAATTGAAGTTCATCGGATTTCTTTTAGTGGTCATGTACTGTACCCTTATTATCATATGGGTCCGAAATAAGGACCTAACTAACAATTATAGGGACTGGAAACAGCCGAAAGGGATTTTTAAGACCTTTTGGCATGTTACAGATTAGAGGATCATCACAGGTGTAGGGAGATCAGAGAGGAGCTCCGTGTTGTAGGAATAGTGCAAAAGATTCGACATTACAAGAACAAAAGACGCAACCATCTGACACGCAACATGATACTACAGAAGACCTATCAGGAGAGACCCAAGTGGTGAATAACAGGAAGACCACAAAGAAGATGACGCTATTAGACTTACGGGGCATGGTTTCAGAATAGGCAAACGTGCCTTACCCAATAAAAGGTAAATGATGACGATACCTTACAATATGAAGCATGGGCAGGCTGGAGTGACGTTGTATGTCGCTACGCTCTTATACGAGCACAGAGGAAGGTTGTAGGCAACTTTAATCGATTTTACAAACCTGCGTTTGCGTGGGACACGATTAAATGCTTTAGAGAAAGTTACCTGTTAACTATACTACACAGTAACACATTAATAAAAATGTCGAAGTAAGGAATATCTTCCGCATCCATTCCGAAATCAGTCATTAACTTTCGTAGTTTACAACCACGCTTCGATCATCACTTTCCTCCGAGAAAGAGACCACGTCATAGTATTTACAGAATAAAATAAAAATTAATATCTGCTATAAACTTAAACTTTGTAGTGCAGAGGAATTTGTTTCTGGCAGTTAAAACTGTGGCCCGGACACAGGTTCTAGAGCAGGGTACAACTTTTTTGGTCAGTATTCTTAACACATGAGCCACTGTCATTTGTTATCCAGAAAGAAACTACATTTTGGGTCGAAATGCACTGTGCTAGAAAATTTTAACGTCTATCAGTATACTGGTATATGCAGGTCAACTGACTTATTTATTCCAATTTACAGCTATGTATTCATCTACCAACTACCTTGTGTGAAGGATTCATTTTGGCAGAACTTCCCTTGTTAATGAAAGACGTGAGTTGGTTTAGTACCTCTTTCAATAAAGTACAAGTTGTTAACATGAAATACAGGCACACTGTTTCTGACGTAGATGTTTTGGATATGAGTCCGTGGCCCATGGAATAATCTTCTTCCTGACGTTTCATCTTACACTACTGGATTTATTTTCCAAGCCTCGGAAAACGCAGAAGACTGCACAGAGACTGTAACCCACTAACGACAACTCGCAAGCATAATTGTGTATTCGTAACAATGCAACAAGCGGTTCGCTTCGTACAAACGCATAGTCGCTCTTTCAGATGCTGTACTTAAAGGAACTAAAAGGTTGGGCGGGTATTTAAACACTGCTAAAGATCTAGACTCGCTGCACGTTACTGGGGAAGTACATCACGGAGAAAAGCGTTAATACGCGCCTCAGAGAACACAAGAATAATTGTATAGCTTCTTTAATCGAAAAAGCCTGCGCGCTGCCTGGCAAGAATAGTGAAACAATAGCAACGACTAGTGTTCAGCGACATAATACTGGGGTTGTGCGTATGCTAATGAGTCAAACTGAGTCTTAGAATGACAGTTATTTGTGTAATTTGCAATTAATTTTTTTTTTTATATAGCTAGGTTATCCTTAGTTTCCAGCGTTCAGCAGACATGTGTTTCCTTCATTATTTTATTAGTAAATCTCCTTCCCACTCTTTCCATCACTTTCTGCTCCGTTGTCTATAGCACCCGTTTAATTTAGTTCATTCATCTCAATACTGATGACATTATATCTCTTCAAGAAGGTGTTCTATATCAAATTAATTTTACAGATGTGTACCGTTGAGATTTATGAATGAGAAATGTGTTCAAAACAGAAGTAAAAATATAATAAATTGAAAAGTGATCCGAATGGATTGTTATTATGAGCTCATATCTCATAAACTACTCTAATTTCGGAAGTACATTTAGTGCTACATTTACATATTGTCTGTAAACATCTCGTGAATGTAATTATCAGCATAGAACAAATTAATGTAATGTTGAATATCGTGGTTGTACATCATGAACTTCTTTCTTTTCTTCATTTTATTGTGTTATCAGCCATAAAACAAGGGTATGGATTTGAAATCCTGTTAAAGTTTGTTGCAAATCGACAAGTGCTCTGAATTAGAAGATGAATAGTGTCTCTATTCATGGTTTTAGCTAAGCATTGTTTCTGACATCATACCTCATGAAATATGTGTTGTAAGTAATTTTTACCCAACTGCCATTTTTGGGTGATGGTAATATGTGTACTAAGTTTCATTTAAATCTTTGAAGTAGCTTAAGATCAGATTTGTAAAATTTTATCACATTTGGGACAAAATCGTAGATACGTATGAAGTGCAAACAAACAAACGGACAATGTTAAATATATCGTAAAGACCTCACTGCCCGGTTATGCGAATGAGGAATATTGTGAGCTACTAACACAAACTTCAGTTATGTACCATATGTATAACAATTAATTACATAATCACTTTAAATATCCTGCAATACAGTGTTCAACATACTCATTTTCCTAGCTTATTCGTTGAGTGTTCTTATGACTACTCTTGACAAGCAGCACATTGATCTTGCTAAGCGATCAGTGATTGGCAGAACGGTTAAATCAGCAGTAGGATACTAGACACTAGGATTGGGAAACTAGAAAATTATTATCTGTGACTGTACTATTGTTGTTGTGGTCTCCAGTCCGCAGACTGGTTTGATGCAACTCTCCACGCTACCCTGTCCTGTGCAAGTCTTTTCATCTGAGAATATGTTCGGCAACCTACATCCTTTTGAATCTGCTTACTGTATTCGTCCCTCGGCCTCCCTCTACGATTTTTACCCCACACACTTCCTTCTAATGCTAAGTTGACAATTCCTTGATGTCTCAGAATGTGTCCTACCAATCTATCCCTTCTTGTAGTCAGGATATGCCAGAAACTCCTTTTCTCCCCAATTCGGTTAAGCACCTTCCCATTAGTCACGTGATCTTCCCATCTAATCTCATCATTCGTCTGTAGCACCACATTTCAAAAGCTTCTATAATCTTTTTGCCTGAACTCCTTATCGTCCACGTTTCACTGCCATACAGTGCTACACTCCACACAAATGCTTTCAGACAGGACTTCCTAACATTTAAATTAATATTGGATTTTAACGAGTTTCGCTTCTTATGAAACGCTTTTCTCCCCATAGCTATTCTGCATTTTTCATCTTCTTTACTTCGGCCATCAGAAGTTATCTAGCTACCAAAATAACAAAATTCATATACTACTTCTATTATCTCATTACCAAATCTATTTCCTTCAGCATCGCCTGATTCTCTGACATTGCATTCCTTTACCTTCGTTTTACTCTTGTTAATGTTCATTTTATATCTTCTTTTTAAGACACTGTCCATTCCATTCAATTTCTGTTCCAGATCCATTGGAGTGTCTGACAAAATTACTATGTCATCGGCAAACCACAAACTTTTTATTTCTTTTCCCTGAACTTTAATTCCCTCTCCAATTTCTCCTTCCACTCCTTCACTGCTTGCTCAATGTACAGATTGAATAACATTGGGGAAAGGCTACAACCCTGTCTTACTCCCTTCCCAACCTTTTTGTATAGGTTTAATATAACTCTTGGCTTCCTATATTTTACTCCTGATACCTTCAGAGTTTGGAAGAGTGTATTCCAGCCTACATTGTCAAAAGCTTTCTCCAAATATACAAACGCCGAAATCGTAAGCTTGCCCTTCCTTATCCTATCTTCTAAGATGTCGTAATGTGAGTATTGCCTTCGGTGTTCCTACATTTTTCCTAAATCCAAACTGATCTTCCCCGAAGTCAGATTCCACAAGTTTTTCCATTTGTTTTTAAATAATTCGTGTTAGTATTTTGCAACCATGACTTAGTAAACTGATAGTTATGTAATTTTCAAGCTTGTCTGCACTTGCTTTCTTTGGAATTGGAATTACTAAGACATAATAATAAAACAGCTAAGATGTACACAGCAGTCATAAAAATAGAAATGCAAAAAATAATAGAAAAGAAGGACTGAAATCAATATTTTCGAATTCTGTATATCAAAATGTTCAAATGTTTGTATAGCTTATGGGACTTAACTACGGGGTCATCAGTCCCTAAACTTACAAACTACTTATGAACTAGTTAATCCTAATGACGGCACAAATATCTATGCCCGAGGGGGGATTCGAGCCCCCGACCGTAGTGGCCGTGTAGACCGTGACTGGAGCGCCTCAGTCCCCTCGGCCACCGAGACTGAAATCAGACAAATTGTGGATCTTTCTGCTTAATAAAACAAACTGAGGCAGCTCTTCACCACAACTTCCAAAACAGGCGTCGGGCACGGGAGTAGCCGTGCGGTCTGGAGCGCCACGTTGCGGACCGCGCGGCCTCTCGTGTCGAAGGTTCGAATCCTCCCTCGTGCATGGATGTGCATGTTGTCCTTAGGTTACTTTACGACTCTTCAGAACGAGAAAGAAAAGGAAAACAAGAAAGAAACATGAACTAGTACGTACCACAGCCAGCTGCCACAGGAAATAAAGAATCCAAAGCACTAACACACACGCTTTCAATCTAAATTGGGGAGTTACCTCATGGCTCACTCCTTTTATTCTGTCGAAGAACTCCTAGAAAAGTTAAACAATTAAGCTATTCATTTATTATTCTTTATTGATTCTTTTCACTTTATCTTAAGATTGTCATGCGCATAGGACTACTTAAAATTTTCTACTGCCATTCTTGTGTAAAAGTTAATGTATTGACTTGTTCCATGACCATGGAATCTCACTCCTAAATTGGGTCCTATGGAACAGAAAACCATAATAAAGAAAGAAATAAATAGTATCAGCACAATACAACAGGATATTGTTAATCAGGCACGATTTAATGGTTGTGGGCACAGTACATATTTAATCAAGTGGATACGTGTATGAAGAATATTACTGTGAGCCTAAATATGTTATAAATAATTCGTCGCATAGAAGAGCCTGTTATGCCTATCTATTATGTGCCAATAATGTCTGATACGCCACACGCCGCCTCACTAAAGTAAGATGCAGCCAATTAGTCATCTATTAACATATACGGCTAGCCAGCGTAGTGGAACTGTTATTATCAATAGTGAACCAGAATTAGTGAAAATCTGTTTTAACGAGTTTTTCACCTGATACTTATACCAGGCAGGGTCCTATCCATATCATTGTTATTCCGAGACTTAATATTGAAGTAAAGAGTACTAATGATAAATGGTGATAATTTCAGTGACAAATGTGGCCAGTTAATTTGATATTATATAAACGAGATGTCATGGTATTATTAATTAAAACTGAATGTTACTGTACTATTATGTGTGTCACTGCACAGTTATTCAATTCCACAATTTGTTAAAAGACACAGTAATTCATACAGTTTATAGAGATCAAATTAATGACAGTATTTATTAAAATTTAGATGTCACTGAATATCATAAATGATTAATAATTGGCAAGTATCAGTTTTAATCAAGTACAATGTTCACAGTTAAAATTAACAAGTCATTACAATTACTTGCTCACTATCAATATTACGTATTCTATTCAAGTAATTGTGTGTAATACAATAAACATCACGGTGAATCATAAGTCTGACAACATCTTAAAACCATTATGTTGCTAAATGCTGCTCACTGATGCGTAATAGTTGTAAGATCGCTGCGCTGGTTGGATATTGCTTTATCATATTTCAGCTTGGGTAGTGTCTTTTTGGTTTGTGCTTGGCTTAACGTAACGTAGTGCAACTTCAGTGTCTGTCCTCCTATTAAGTCAAACACCAATAATTAATATAAATAATGAAATGATTTTTCCAATTTTTTTTCGCTCATTCAGTGAGCGTAGCGACCGTAAATTGTTTTCTGCCACTAAAGTCGTCTTTTTTTCAGCCGTTTTTTACGTTTTAACAGCAATAATAATTTACAAAATATTTTTCATTTTCATTACCGTATTTTCGATTGATGTCACGCACATAAACGGGGAGGTTTAAGTGCGTTATTGTAAGCAATTCAATCATTGAACAATAAAAATGAGTTATCAAGCCAATCTGTTAATGAAAGAATTAGTTCGTTGCACAGTCGTTTGAAGCAGCCAAGCCAATGTTTAAATGACAAAATTTATTCGTCTGCACAGTCTCTGAATCAATCCTTTGGCAGGAGAATAAATTCTCTGGATACCAAAATAGGTGAACAAATAAGAACTAACTGAGCAGATGGACAGTAAAATAACGATCTTAGATAAGAATTTCAATTGCGAATTGGAAAGTGTAAAGACATTATTGACAAATAAATTGAAAAGGCAGATGGAAGACCTAAATGACAATGTGAGTAGCCAATTAACCGAGAAGCTTAGGTCCATAGGAAACATACTGAATGAAAATTTATAAGAAAAGGCTGAAAAGATTCGCGAAGATGTCGAAGCTAAAGTCGATCTCTAAATTAAAATTATCAGTACTAAACAGGATGAAATTCATACTGAATTGAATCGTTCTGTAAGTACATTAAAGGGACAGATCGTGAAGGTTCAGGATGAGATAGCAAATAAAGTTAATACCGAAGTAGTGTAAATTACAAAGCAAGTAAAAAGCCTGGAAAACGTTAAAACTTTGGCCACTACATTCGCGTTAGGAAGCATGCACCCCAATCAAGTGAGTCTCGAGATCGAAAAGTTCGATCCGAAAGGTGAAGTTCACCCTGTAATATTTATGGACGCATGTACGAAAGTCATTCCATCAGCGTTACCGAAAGAGGAAAGAATTATAATTGCAAGAATTAGGTTGAGCGGAGATGCGAGTGGTTGGGTGGTTCATGCTACTGACAATTGCCGCACTCTAGAAGAATTATTAAATAATTTGAGGAGAAGTACTGGTCCGCGGATAAGCAGGACGAAGTACTAAAAGAATTTATGCATTCTCCTCCATACCGACCGAATAAAGAAACTAACATGAAATCGTATTGCGAAGATCTTTGTAGAAAAGTTGAGTATGTGAAATGTTTAATGTCCAAAAGAACTGTGTTAACCGTACTACGCGGGAAATTACCGTCGAGCCTGTGCGGTTATCTCATGGGCGAAAATGATAAAACATCATTTATGCGAGATTGATGTATGGTATCCGGACAATGAAAACCAGTACAACGGTAACAACAACAACCATAATCGTAATGGACAGAATAATCAGAACCACGGCGACAACCAAAACCGGGAGTAAGAAATGCGAAGTACGCAAGTGTACAGAGGAAAGAGACGAGGAATAGGTTATGCGCGTGGAAGGGGGAAACCATAATGGTAGTAACTGCGAGAATAATTGCCCAAAAAACGACGAACCGCGACAGTAGAGGGACAAACTGTTGTGGGCGGTAATGCACCGCCCCACCAACAGCAACGAATGATCGGTTACTGTGACAATAATAACGTAAGGACCAGTAACCAATCCGGATTAAATAGTAATTGTAAGTGGATTCACGCGGAAAACAATGCGCACAATTGGTATATTTCACGAATCGTGCATCTTAGCGGACGAAATCATGTGTGTTGTCGAGTCGATAGAAAATCGTGCTCTGCGAAATAATGAAGCAACAAGGATTCGAACACAACCGCTGATCGCGAAAGTGCCAACTGTCATGGTTGCAATGTTTGTAGAGTCTATGGGACTTAACTATGGGGTCATCAGTCCCTAAAAGTACAAACTACTTATGAACTAGCTACAGCTAAGGACGCCACAAATATCCATGCCCGAGGGGGGATTTGAAACCCCGACCGTAGTGGCCGTGCAGAACGTGACTGAAGCGCCTCAGTCCCCTCGGCCACCGCGGCCGGCTAACGAGGTTGATTCAGTGGTAGTAGTAGAGAGATGGCTGCCAAGGAGGGGAAGAAGGCCAACGTGAATACCGTGTGCATACCGGGTGGAGTCATTCCAGATGTGGAACGAATCCTTCCGGATGCCATGAAGGGTACGGGGTGCAGCCAACTGCAGGTGGTGGCTCACCTCGGTAGCAATGATGTGTGTCGCTTAGGATCTGAAGAGATCATATCAGGTTTTGAGCGGCTATCTGAAGTGGTAAAGACTGCCAGTATTGCTTGCAAGATGAAAGCAGAGCTCACCATCTGCAGCATAGTTGACAGGACCGACTGAGGACCTCTGGTACAGAGCCGAGTGGAGGGTCTGAATCAGAGGCTCAGACGGTTGTGCGACCGTGTAGGCTGCAGATTCCTTGACTTGCGCCATCGGGTGGTGGGTTTCCGGGTTCCGCTGAATAGGTCAGAGGTCCACTATACGCAGGAAGCGGCTACACGGGTAGCGGGGGCTGTGTGGCGTAGGCTGGGGGTTTATTTAGGATAAAGGGCTTCGGAGAAAAACAGAATGGGCAATCTCAAAGGGTGTAGGAGATCACAGGAGAAATGTAGATCTGTGTACTATCGGTATAATGGTTGTAAATTATCGTAGCTGTGTCGGGGAAGTACCAGAACTCCAAGCGTTAATAGAAAGCACCGAAACACACATCTTAGTAGGCAGTGAAAGTTGGCTAAAGACGGAAATAAGTTCAGCAGAAGTGTTTGCAAAAGATCTAACTGTGTTCAGAAAGGATAGATTAAACAAAATAGGTGGAGTCGTGCTTGTCGCCGTCAAAAGTAATATTTCATGTAGCGAAGTTGAAGTTCATAGTTCCTGTGAGCTATTATGGGACTGAAATCAATATTTTCGAATTCTGTATATCAAAATGTTCAAATGTTTGTATAGCTTATGGGATTTAACTACGGGGTCATCAGTCCCTAAACTTACAAACTACTTATGAACTAGTTAATCCTAATGACGGCACAAATATCTATGCCCGAGCCCCCGACCGTAGTGGCCGTGTAGACCGTGACTGGAGCGCCTCAGTCCCCTCGGCCACCGAGACTGAAATCAGACAAATTGTGGAACTTACTGCTTAATAAAACAAACTGAGGCAGCTCTTCACCACAACTTCCAAAACAGGCGTCGGGCACGGGAGTAGCCGTGCGGTCTGGAGCGCCACGTTGCGGACCGCGCGGCCTCTCGTGTCGAAGGTTCGAATCCTCCCTCGTGCATGGATGTGCATGTTGTCCTTAGGTTACTTTACGACTCTTCAGAACGAGAAAGAAAAGGAAAACAAGAAAGAAACATGAACTAGTACGTACCACAGCCAGCTGCCACAGGAAATAAAGAATCCAAAGCACTAACCCTCAAGCTTTCAATCTAAATTGGGGAGTTACCTCATGGCTCACTCCTTTTATTCTGTCGCAGAACTCCTAGAAAAGTTAAACAATTAAGCTATTCATTTATTATTCTTTACTGATTCTTTTCACTTTATCTTAAGATTGTCATGCGCAATGGACTACTTAAAAGTTTCTACTGCCATTCTTGTGTAAAAATTAATGTATTGACTTGTTCCATGACCATGGAGTCTCACTCCTAAATTGGGTCCTATGGAACAGAAAACCATAATAAAGAAAGAAATAAATAGTATCAGCACAATACAACAGGATATTGTTAATCAGGCACGATTTAATGGTTGTGGGCACAGTACATATTTAATCAAGTGGATACGTGTATGAAGAATATTACTGTGAGCCTAAATTTATTATAAATAATTCGTCGCCAAGAAGAGCCTGTTATGCCTATCTATTATGTGCCAATAATGTCTGATACGCCACACGCCGCCTCACTAAAGTAAGATGCAGCCAATTAGTCATCTATTAACATATACGGCTAGCCAGCGTAGTGGAACTGTTATTATCAATAGTGAACCAGAATTAGTGAAAATCTGTTTTAACGAGTTTTTCACCTGATACTTATACCAGGCAGGGTCCTATCCATATCATTGTTATTCCGAGACTTAATATTGAAGTAAAGAGTACTAATGATAAATGGTGATAATTTCAGTGACAAATGTGGCCAGTTAATTTGATATTATATAAACGAGATGTCATGGTATTATTAATTAAAACTGAATGTTACTGTACTATTATGTGTGTCACTGCACAGTTATTCAATTCCACAATTTGTTAAAAGACACAGTAATTCATACAGTTTATAGAGATCAAATTAATGACAGTATTTATTAAAATTTAGATGTCACTGAATATCATAAATGATTAATAATTGGCAAGTATCAGTTTTAATCAAGTACAATGTTCACAGTTAAAATTAACAAGTCATTACGATTACTTGCTCACTATCAATATTACGTATTCTCTTCAAGTAACTGTGTGTAAGACAATAAACATCACGGTGAATCATAAGTCCGACAACACCTTAAAACCATTATGTTGCTAAATGCTGCTCACTGATGCGTAATAGTTGTAAGATCGCTGCGCTGGTTGGATATTGCTTTATCATATTTCAGATGGGTAGTGTCTTTTTGGTTTGTGCTTGGCTTAACGTAACGTAGTGCAACTTCTGTGTCTGTCCTCCTATTAAGTCAAACACCACTAATTAATATAAATAATGAAATGATTTTTCCAATTTTTTTTCGCTCATTCAGTGAGCGTAGCGACCGTAAATTGTTTTCTGCCACTAAAGTCGTCTTTTTTTCAGCTGTTTTTTACGTTTTAACAGCAATAATAATTTACAAAATATTTTTCATTTTCATTACCGTATTTTCGATTGATGTCACGCACATAAACGGGGAGGCATCGACCAACTTATAACCTCCACTACTTTTATCGGCATTAATTTATTTAACGATTGCCTTTCCACCAGGTCTGCAATTAGGCGCACGGTACATTCTTAATTGTTAATTGTCCGGTAATAGTAGGGGTGGGATGTTATACGTGGCGACCGGAGTGGACAGGACAGTATTTATCTTGTCCTGAGCCGTGCAATATTCGGATTTTATAAATTGTACGAATTTTAGAAGAAATTTATGAATAAACGGAGGACAGTACTACAATGTCGTATTCGCCAATGCAGGCGGCACAGCCACTACAAAGGCTGGAGCCGCAGCCACTACAAAAAAGGAACTGGTTTCCGCATTGTTTGGCGGCGAGGCTGGCATGGACTGACACAGATCTTGATGTAAAAACGAAACGCGTAAGTGGAGTGACGATAAAACAAGAAATTCCAGAATATGATCAGGGTTTGGATGACACATTTACGGGAAGTATTAATTGTAGAGCCGAGGTAGATGTGAAACCGGAATTGGCATCAAATAAAATGTTACGTAACCAATAGGTTTAAGTGCGTTATTGTAAGCAATTCAATAAAAATGAGTTATCAAGCCAATCTGTTAATGAAAGAATTAGTTCGTTGCACAGTCGTTTGAAGCAGCCAAGCCAATCTTTAAATGACAAAATTGATTCGTCTGCACAGTCTCTGAATCAATCCTTTGGCAGGAGAATAAATTCTCTGGATACCAAAATAGGTGAACAAATAAGAACTAACTGAGCAGATGGACAGTAAAATAACGATCTTAGATAAGAATTTCAATTGCGAATTGGAAAGTGTAAAGAAATTATTGACAAATACATTTAAAAGGCAGATGGAAGTCCTAAATGACAATGTAAGTAGCCAATTAACCGAGACTCTTAGGTCCATAGGAAACATACTGAATGAAAATTTATAAGAAAAGGCTGAAAAGATTCGCGAAGATGTCGAAGCTAAAGTCGATCTCTAAATTAAAATTATCAGTACTAAACAGGATGAAATTCATACTGAATTGAATCGTTCTGTAAGTACATTAAAGGGACAGATCGTGAAGGTTCAGGATAAGATAGCAAATAAAGTTAATACCGAAGTAGTGTAAATTACAAAGCAAGTAAAAAGCCTGGAAAACGTTAAAACTTTGGCCACTACATTCGCGTTAGGAAGCATGCACCCCAATCAAGTGAGTCTCGAGATCGAAAAGTTCGATCCGAAAGGTGAAGTTCACCCTGTAATATTTATGGACGCATGTACGAAAGTCATTCCATCAGCGTTACCGAAAGAGGAAAGAATTATAATTGCAAGAATTAGGTTGAGCGGAGATGCGAGTGGTTGGGTGGTTCATGCTACTGACAATTGCCGCACTCTAGAAGAATTATTAAATAATTTGAGGAGAAGTACTGGTCCGCGGATAAGCAGGACGAAGTACTAAAAGAATTTATGCATTCTCCTCCATACCGACCGAATAAAGAAACTTAACATGAAATCGTATTGCGAAGATCTTTGTAGAAAAGTTGAGTATGTGAAATGTTTAATGTCCAAAAGAACTGTGTTAACCGTACTACGCGGGAAATTACCGTCGAGCGTGTGCGGTTATCTCATGGGCGAAAATGATAAAACATCATTTATGCGAGATTGATGTATGGTATCCGGACAATGAAAACCAGTACAACGGTAACAACAACAACCATAATCGTAATGGACAGAATAATCAGAACCACGGCGACAACCAAAACCGGGAGTAAGAAATGCGAAGTACGCAAGTGTACAGAGGAAAGAGACGAGGAATAGGTTATGCGCGTGGAAGGGGGAAACCATAATGGTAGTAACTGCGAGAATAATTGCCCAAAAAACGACGAACCGCGACAGTAGAGGGACAAACTGTTGTGGGCGGTAATACACCGCCCCACCAACAGCAACGAATGATCGGTTACTGTGACAATAATAACGTAAGGACCAGTAACCAATCCGGATTAAATAATAATTGTAAGTGGATTCACGCGGAAAACAATGCGCACAATTGGTATATTTCACGAATCGTGCATCTTAGCGGACGAAATCATGTGTGTTGTCGAGTCGATAGAAAATCGTGCTCTGCGAAATAATGAAGCAACAAGGATTCGAACACAACCGCTGATCGCGAAAGTGCCAACTGTCATGGTTGCAATGTTTGTAGAGTCTATGGGACTTAACTATGGGGTCATCAGTCCCTAAAAGTACAAACTACTTATGAACTAGCTACAGCTAAGGACGCCACAAATATCCATGCCCGAGGGGGGATTTGAAACCCCGACCGTAGTGGCCGTGCAGAACGTGACTGAAGCGCCTCAGTCCCCTCGGCCACCGCGGCCGGCTAACGAGGTTGATTCAGTGGTAGTAGTAGAGAGATGGCTGCCAAGGAGGGGAAGAAGGCCAACGTGAATACCGTGTGCATACCGGGTGGAGTCATTCCAGATGTGGAACGAATCCTTCCGGATGCCATGAAGGGTACGGGGTGCAGCCAACTGCAGGTGGTGGCTCACCTCGGTAGCAATGATGTGTGTCGCTTAGGATCTGAAGAGATCATATCAGGTTTTGAGCGGCTATCTGAAGTGGTAAAGACTGCCAGTATTGCTTGCAAGATGAAAGCAGAGCTCACCATCTGCAGCATAGTTGACAGGACCGACTGAGGACCTCTGGTACAGAGCCGAGTGGAGGGTCTGAATCAGAGGCTCAGACGGTTGTGCGACCGTGTAGGCTGCAGATTCCTTGACTTGCGCCATCGGGTGGTGGGTTTCCGGGTTCCGCTGAATAGGTCAGAGGTCCACTATACGCAGGAAGCGGCTACACGGGTAGCGGGGGCTGTGTGGCGTAGGCTGGGGGTTTATTTAGGATAAAGGGCTTCGGAGAAAAACAGAATGGGCAATCTCAAAGGGTGTAGGAGATCACAGGAGAAATGTAGATCTGTGTACTATCGGTATAATGGTTGTAAATTATCGTAGCTGTGTCGGGGAAGTACCAGAACTCCAAGCGTTAATAGAAAGCACCGAAACACACATCTTAGTAGGCAGTGAAAGTTGGCTAAAGACGGAAATAAGTTCAGCAGAAGTGTTTGCAAAAGATCTAACTGTGTTCAGAAAGGATAGATTAAACAAAATAGGTGGAGTCGTGCTTGTCGCCGTCAAAAGTAATATTTCATGTAGCGAAGTTGAAGTTCATAGTTCCTGTGAGCTATTATGGGACTGAAATCAATATTTTCGAATTCTGTATATCAAAATGTTCAAATGTTTGTATAGCTTATGGGATTTAACTACGGGGTCATCAGTCCCTAAACTTACAAACTACTTATGAACTAGTTAATCCTAATGACGGCACAAATATCTATGCCCGAGCCCCCGACCGTAGTGGCCGTGTAGACCGTGACTGGAGCGCCTCAGTCCCCTCGGCCACCGAGACTGAAATCAGACAAATTGTGGAACTTACTGCTTAATAAAACAAACTGAGGCAGCTCTTCACCACAACTTCCAAAACAGGCGTCGGGCACGGGAGTAGCCGTGCGGTCTGGAGCGCCACGTTGCGGACCGCGCGGCCTCTCGTGTCGAAGGTTCGAATCCTCCCTCGTGCATGGATGTGCATGTTGTCCTTAGGTTACTTTACGACTCTTCAGAACGAGAAAGAAAAGGAAAACAAGAAAGAAACATGAACTAGTACGTACCACAGCCAGCTGCCACAGGAAATAAAGAATCCAAAGCACTAACCCTCAAGCTTTCAATCTAAATTGGGGAGTTACCTCATGGCTCACTCCTTTTATTCTGTCGCAGAACTCCTAGAAAAGTTAAACAATTAAGCTATTCATTTATTATTCTTTACTGATTCTTTTCACTTTATCTTAAGATTGTCATGCGCAATGGACTACTTAAAAGTTTCTACTGCCATTCTTGTGTAAAAATTAATGTATTGACTTGTTCCATGACCATGGAGTCTCACTCCTAAATTGGGTCCTATGGAACAGAAAACCATAATAAAGAAAGAAATAAATAGTATCAGCACAATACAACAGGATATTGTTAATCAGGCACGATTTAATGGTTGTGGGCACAGTACATATTTAATCAAGTGGATACGTGTATGAAGAATATTACTGTGAGCCTAAATTTATTATAAATAATTCGTCGCCAAGAAGAGCCTGTTATGCCTATCTATTATGTGCCAATAATGTCTGATACGCCACACGCCGCCTCACTAAAGTAAGATGCAGCCAATTAGTCATCTATTAACATATACGGCTAGCCAGCGTAGTGGAACTGTTATTATCAATAGTGAACCAGAATTAGTGAAAATCTGTTTTAACGAGTTTTTCACCTGATACTTATACCAGGCAGGGTCCTATCCATATCATTGTTATTCCGAGACTTAATATTGAAGTAAAGAGTACTAATGATAAATGGTGATAATTTCAGTGACAAATGTGGCCAGTTAATTTGATATTATATAAACGAGATGTCATGGTATTATTAATTAAAACTGAATGTTACTGTACTATTATGTGTGTCACTGCACAGTTATTCAATTCCACAATTTGTTAAAAGACACAGTAATTCATACAGTTTATAGAGATCAAATTAATGACAGTATTTATTAAAATTTAGATGTCACTGAATATCATAAATGATTAATAATTGGCAAGTATCAGTTTTAATCAAGTACAATGTTCACAGTTAAAATTAACAAGTCATTACGATTACTTGCTCACTATCAATATTACGTATTCTCTTCAAGTAACTGTGTGTAAGACAATAAACATCACGGTGAATCATAAGTCCGACAACACCTTAAAACCATTATGTTGCTAAATGCTGCTCACTGATGCGTAATAGTTGTAAGATCGCTGCGCTGGTTGGATATTGCTTTATCATATTTCAGATGGGTAGTGTCTTTTTGGTTTGTGCTTGGCTTAACGTAACGTAGTGCAACTTCTGTGTCTGTCCTCCTATTAAGTCAAACACCACTAATTAATATAAATAATGAAATGATTTTTCCAATTTTTTTTCGCTCATTCAGTGAGCGTAGCGACCGTAAATTGTTTTCTGCCACTAAAGTCGTCTTTTTTTCAGCTGTTTTTTACGTTTTAACAGCAATAATAATTTACAAAATATTTTTCATTTTCATTACCGTATTTTCGATTGATGTCACGCACATAAACGGGGAGGCATCGACCAACTTATAACCTCCACTACTTTTATCGGCATTAATTTATTTAACGATTGCCTTTCCACCAGGTCTGCAATTAGGCGCACGGTACATTCTTAATTGTTAATTGTCCGGTAATAGTAGGGGTGGGATGTTATACGTGGCGACCGGAGTGGACAGGACAGTATTTATCTTGTCCTGAGCCGTGCAATATTCGGATTTTATAAATTGTACGAATTTTAGAAGAAATTTATGAATAAACGGAGGACAGTACTACAATGTCGTATTCGCCAATGCAGGCGGCACAGCCACTACAAAGGCTGGAGCCGCAGCCACTACAAAAAAGGAACTGGTTTCCGCATTGTTTGGCGGCGAGGCTGGCATGGACTGACACAGATCTTGATGTAAAAACGAAACGCGTAAGTGGAGTGACGATAAAACAAGAAATTCCAGAATATGATCAGGGTTTGGATGACACATTTACGGGAAGTATTAATTGTAGAGCCGAGGTAGATGTGAAACCGGAATTGGCATCAAATAAAATGTTACGTAACCAATAGGTTTAAGTGCGTTATTGTAAGCAATTCAATAAAAATGAGTTATCAAGCCAATCTGTTAATGAAAGAATTAGTTCGTTGCACAGTCGTTTGAAGCAGCCAAGCCAATCTTTAAATGACAAAATTGATTCGTCTGCACAGTCTCTGAATCAATCCTTTGGCAGGAGAATAAATTCTCTGGATACCAAAATAGGTGAACAAATAAGAACTAACTGAGCAGATGGACAGTAAAATAACGATCTTAGATAAGAATTTCAATTGCGAATTGGAAAGTGTAAAGAAATTATTGACAAATACATTTAAAAGGCAGATGGAAGTCCTAAATGACAATGTAAGTAGCCAATTAACCGAGACTCTTAGGTCCATAGGAAACATACTGAATGAAAATTTATAAGAAAAGGCTGAAAAGATTCGCGAAGATGTCGAAGCTAAAGTCGATCTCTAAATTAAAATTATCAGTACTAAACAGGATGAAATTCATACTGAATTGAATCGTTCTGTAAGTACATTAAAGGGACAGATCGTGAAGGTTCAGGATGAGATAGCAAATAAAGTTAATACCGAGGTAGTGTAAATTAAAGAGCAAGTAAAAAGCCTGGAAAGCGTTAAAACTTTGGCCACTACATTCGCGTTAGGAAGCATGCACCCCAATCAAGTGAGTCTCGAGATCGAAAAGTTCGATCTGAAAGGTGGAGTTCATCCTGTAATATTTATGGACCCATCTACGGAAGTCATTCCATCAGCGTTGCCGAAAGAGGGAAGAATTATAATTGCAAGAAATAGGTTGAGCGGAGATGCGAGTAGATGGGTGGTTCATGCTGCTGACAATTGCCGCACTCTTAGAAGAAGTCTTAATTTTGAGGAGAAATACTGGTCCGCGGATAAGCAGAACGAAATACTACAAGAATTTATGCATTCTCCTCCATACCGACCGAATAATGACACTAACATGAAATCATATTGCGAAGATCTTGGTAGAAAAGTTGAGCATGTGAAAGGTTTAATGTCCAAAAGAATTGTATTAACCGTTCTACGCGGGAAATTACCATGGAGCGTGCGCGGTTATCTTATGGGCGAAAATGATAAAACATCAGTTATGCGAAAAGTAGGCGAGATTGATGTATGGTATCGGGACAATGAAAACCGGTACAACGGTAACAACAACCACCATAATCGTAATGGGCAGAATAATCAGAACCACGGCCACAACCAAAATCGGGAGTATGAAATGCGAAGTACGCAAGTGTACAGAGGAAAGAGAGGAGGAATAGGTTACGCGCGTGGAAGGGGAAACCATAATGTTAGTAACTGCGTGAATAATTGCACAAAAAACGACGAACCGCGACAGTAGAAGGGCAAACCGATGCGGACGGTAATGCACCGCCCCACCAACAGCATCGAATGATCGGTTACTGTCACAATAATAACATAAGGACCACTAACCAATCCGTATTAAATAATAATTGTAAGTGGATTCACGCGGAAAACAATACGCACACTTGGTATAGTTAACGAATCGTATATGTTAGCGGACGAAATCATGTGTGCTGTCGATAGAAAATCGTGCCCAGGGAAATAATGAAGCAACAAGGATTCGAACACAACCGCTGATCGCGAAAGTGCCAACTGTCATGGTTGCAATGTTTGTAGAGTCTATGGGACTTAACTATGGGGTCATCAGTCCCTAAAAGTACAAACTACTTATGAACTAGCTACAGCTAAGGACGCCACAAATATCCATGCCCGAGGGGGGATTTGAAACCCCGACCGTAGTGGCCGTGCAGAACGTGACTGAAGCGCCTCAGTCCCCTCGGCCACCGCGGCCGGCTAACGAGGTTGATTCAGTGGTAGTAGTAGAGAGATGGCTGCCAAGGAGGGGAAGAAGGCCAACGTGAATACCGTGTGCATACCGGGTGGAGTCATTCCAGATGTGGAACGAGTCCTTCCGGATGCCATGAAGGGTACGGGGTGCAGCCAACTGCACTTTGTGGCTCACGTCGGTACCAATGATGTGTGTCGCTTAGGATCTGAAGAGATCCTCTCAGGTTTTGAGCGGCTATCTGAAGTGGTAAAGACTGCCAGTCTTGCTTGCAAGATGAAAGCAGAGCTCAACATCTGCAGCATAGTTGACAGGACCGACTGTGGATCACTGGTACAGAGCTGAGTGGAGGGTCTGAATCAGAGGCTCAGACGGTTGTGCAACCGTGTAGGGTACAGATTCCTTGACTTGCGCCATCGGGTGGTGGGTTTCCGGGTTCCGCTGAATAGTTCAGGGGTCCACTATACGCAGGAAGCGGCTACACGGGTAGCGGGGGCTGTGTGGCGTGGGCTGGGGGTTTATTTAGGATAAAGGGCTTCGGAGAAAAACAGAATGGGCAATCTCAAAGGGTGTAGGAGATCACAGGAGAAATGTAGATCTGTGTACTATCGGTATAATGGTTGTAAATTATCGTAGCTGTGTCGGGGAAGTACCAGAACTCCAAGCGTTAATAGAAAGCACCGAAACACACATCATAGTAGGCAGTGAAAGTTGGCTAAAGCCGGAAATAAGTTCAGCAGAAGTATTTGCAAAAGATCTAACTGTGCTCAGAAAGGATAGATTAAACAAAATAGGTGGAGGCGTGCTTGTCGCTGTCAAAAGTAGAATTTCATGTAGCAAAGTTGAAGTTGGGTAGATGATGTACCTGAAAATCGTAAGAAGTTCATAATTGGTTCCTTTCACCGGCCTCCCGACTGTGACGATACGATAGCAGAAAGGTCCAAAGAAAAGAGTCTAATTACAAAAACGTACCCGACTCACACGATAATAGTAGGCGGTGACTTTACCCTCGATCTGTTGACGAAATTATATTTCAAATCAGGAGGTACGCATAAAATATCGTGCGAAATTGTACTCAACGCGTTCTCTGATAATTACTTCGAACAATTAGTTCATGAGACAACTAGAATTGGTTGGTATGGGGGTTTTAGGGGGACTAGACTACTATGGCCATCAGTCCCCCGCTTCATAGCTAGGCGACACGCAGGAAAACATAGTCGTCTATAAATGCGCCTGAGCTATAGTTAAAGTAGGGCAAAAGAAAAGAACATACTGTCAATGAAATATTGACAGAGTCAACAAGGGACGATACTAAGACGCCAGACACACAGTAACAAATACAAGATAAAATTATGATAAAACCGATGAATGTGGTTGGCCGACCATGGGTATAAAATGGGAAAAGCCAGCCACATAGCGTACACATGAAAAGCTGTAGTCTAAAGACCTGTCAAGGAGAACAGAGATAAGAATCTAAAAGACCTCCCAGAGGAGTTATAGCAACTGGTAAATCCCCCCGGCACGAAGAAATCGTAAAACCAAATTAGCCACAGAGGCATCGTCGCCGAGCACCAAAGAGAGAGTGTTCGGGAGGTTAAAAGAAATCCGCAGTGGAGCTAAAATGGGACAGTCGAGTAGGAGGAGATGGACCACAGTCAATGGAGCACCACATTGGCACACGGGCGGGTCCTCTCGACGGAGGAGGTGACCATGAGTCAGAAGGGTGTGACCAATGCGGAGACGGCAGAGAACCACGGAGTCCCTATGGGATCCCAGCTGCGACGACTTCCAGACAGATGTTGTGTCCTTTATCGTACACAGCTTATTGGGCACGTCCAGAGCGGACCATTCGGCGTTCCACAGGTAGCGTATTTTAGTGCGAAGCAACGGGCGGAAGTCTGCTTCTGGGAGGCCAATCAGAGGGCGGCAAGTGGTAGCCTGTTTGGCTAGCTGGTCAACGCTCTCGTTGCCCGGGATGCCTACATGGCCCGGGGTCCAAACGAATGTAACACAGTGACCGGAGTCACTAAGAGCCAGTATCGACTCCTGAATGGCCCTGACCAATGTATGACGAGCATAACACTAATCAAGGGCCTGTAAACCGCTCAGCGAGTCGCTACAGATCAGAAAGGAGGTCCCGGGGCACATGCGGATGTGGTTAAGGGTGCGGTATATAGCCACCAGTTCTGCGGTGAAGACGCTGCTGCCGGGTGGCAAAGAGCGTTGTTCAACATGGGCGCCATGCATGTAGGCATATCCAGTGAGGTCGCCATCCGAAGAACCGTCTGTATAAATGACCTCGGAGTTACTGAACTCATGGAGCAGTGCAGAAAACAGATGCCGTAGGACCAGAGGAGAAGTAGAGGTCTTCGGCTCACAGGAAAGATCCAACCGAATCCGCGGCCGAGGAACGGTCCAGGGAGGAGCATGGAAAGTCGAGCGGAAGGGACGGTTAAAAGGAAAGGAGTCCAGGGTCGATAGTAGCGATTGGACACGCGTTGCTATCGGGAGTCCCGACCGAGGTCGCCTCCGCGGCAAACGAGGGACCTCTCCCGGAAAGAGGAGTCTGTTATTCGGATGCCGAGGGGTACAGTGAACTCTGGCAGCATACTGGGCGAGTAGTTGTTGGCGCCTGTATCACAATGGGGCGACTCCAGCCTCTGCCAGGAGACTTGTGACAGGGCTTGTACGAAAGGCTCCAGTGGCCAGACGGATGCCGGTATGATGCACTGGGTCGAGAACTCGCAGTGCAGATGGAGAGGCTGAGCCGTAGACCTGGCTTCCGTAGTCAAGACGTGACTGCACCAGAGCGTTGTACAACCAGGGGAGGACAGGGCGTGCTGCCCCCCAGACAGTATGGCTGAGGCAACGAAGGATGTCCAAATGTCGTGAACACCGTTGCTTAAGCTGGCGCAAATGAGGAAGCCATGTCAAACGCGAGTCAAAAAGGAGACCCAGGAAACGGTGTGTGTCCACAACCTGAAGGAGCTGACCATCAAGGTAGAGCTCCGGATGCGGATGTACCGTGCGTTGGCGACAAAAGTGCATCACCCTAGTTTTCGCAGGGGAAAATGTAAAACCATGGGAAGAAGCCCAATTCTGCGCCCGATGAATGGATGACTGCAGTCGTTGTTCAGCTACAGTTGTACTAGCGGTGGAATAGTACAGGCAAAAGTCGTCTGCATAGAGAGAGCAAGAAACCGATGGCCCCACCACAGCCACTAGGCCATTAATGGCCACTAAAAAGAGGGGTACACTTAGGACGGACCCTTGCGGTACCCCATTCTCTTGGATATGGGGGGAACTGAAGGAGGTGCAACGCGAACTCTGAAGCGGCGCGAAAGTAGAAAATTTTGAATAAAAAGCGGGAGGGAGCCACGGAGACCCCACCCATGTAGCGTGGCAAGGATGTGATGACGCCATGCCGTGTCATATGCTTTCCGGAGATCGAAAAAGATGGCGACGAGGTGGTGACGTCGGGCGAAAACAGTACGGATCGCCGACTCCAAAGAGAGGAGGTTCTTAATGGCAGAGCGACCCTGCCAGAAAGCACCTTGTTGTAGGGCGAGCAGACCCCGATACTCGAGAACCCACAGAAGTCGCCGGCTTACCAAACGTTCAAAAAGCTTACATAGAACGTTTGTGAGACTTATGGGACGGTAACTGTCAACGTTCAGTCAATCTGCACCTGGTTTCAGCAGAGGAATAACGGTACTCTCCTGCCATTGGGACGGGTATGCTCCCTCGATCCAGAGACGATTGAAGAAATCCAAAAGATGGTGTTGCGAGTTTACAGAGAGATGTTTTAACAGTTGACAGTGGATTCGGTCCGGTCCTTGGGATGTATTGGGGCAACTGGCAAGAATACTTTGAAATTCCCACTCGGTAAAAGGCGCATTGTACGGCTCCTGGCGGTTTGTGCGAAATACCAACTGCCTTCGCTCAGCCCGCTCTTTTAAGGTACAAAAACCTTGGCTGTAGGCAGTGGACGCCGAATTAAGAGCAAAGTGCGCTGCAAAAGACTCGGCAATGATGGTCGGGTCGGTATGAATATTTCCATGGATAGAGAGACCCGCGATCCCTGCCGGTGGACGGTAGCCTGATATACGGCGAATCTTCGTCCAAATCTGGCTGGAGGAGGCACGGGGTCCAATTGCGGAAACGTATTTTTCCCAGCAAGCCTGCTTGTGCTGCCGGATAAGCCGACGTGTCTGGGCCCGAAGACGTTTAAATGCAACCAGGTGGTCAAGGGTGGGGTGGTGCCGGTACTGCTGCAGAGCCCTGCGGCGATTGCGGATAGCTGCTGCTATCTCCGGTGACCACCAGGGCGCTGGTCTTCGCCGAGGTAAGGCAGGAGAAGATGGTATCGCAGACTCAGCAGCAGAAACGACAATGGAAATAATTTGGTCTACTGCCATTGTCGCATCAGCAGGGAGAGGGGTATCCAACGTTGCAGCAGAAGTGTATGCTGCCCAGTCGGCCCTGTGGAAGGACCAGCGGGGTAGGCGTGCGTGACGTTGGTGGTGGGGAAGCGAAAGGAAGATGGGAAAGTGGTCGCTTCCACAAAGGTCATCATGGACCCACCAGTTAAGGAGTGGACGTAAGCCCGGACTACACACAGACAGGTCGATGGTGGAAAAGGTGCCATGGGCCACACTAAAATGGGTTGGAGCTCCTATATTAAGAAGACAAAGGTCCAGTTGGTTAAAAAGTAGTTCAAATTCTCGACCACGTCCTGTAGTCACGTTGCTCCCCCATAGGGGGTGATGTGCATTAAAATCTCCTAAAATAAGAAATGGTGAAGGAAGTTGACCGATCAAGGCTGCCAGATCGGCTGGTGCCACTGCTGCATCAGGAGGGAGATAAAGGGAACAGATGGTAACATCCCGTGTTGCTCGAACCCTGACAGCGACAGCCTCCAGGGCTGTGTGAAGTGGCACTGGGGAACTATAGGCAGAGGTATGTACATATAGACATACCCCGCCCGACACCCTATTGTAGATGGTGCAGTGGGGGTCCGATCACTAGGAAACCAGGTTTCCTGGAGAGCAACACAAAGTGGTGGAAAAGAGCTCATCAGCTGACGCAATTCAGCCAAGTGACCGAAAAATCCTCCACAATTCCATTGGAGGATCAGACTGTCTCCTGGTTGACGGTGCATGAAGATGAAGATGGAAGAGGGATGGCAGGAGCACTCTTTTTTGGCTGTGAAGTCTGATCCTCCGTCTCCATGACATCCCCGAGATCTGTGAAGGCCAGATCTTCGGGCGTCGCAAGAAGGATGACCTCACCCTCCTTCTTTTCTTTTTTGTCTTCCCGTCGTTCCTTGAGCCTACCGAAGGATGGGGGTTTCTCCGGAGGGGCTTGAGGAGTGTGGGAAGACTGGGGAGCCAGGCGGCTTTCTGGCCGAGGGTCCTTCAGCCGCTGGCTAGTGTCGGATGTCTGGGGGGACATGGTTGGAAGGGGAGAAGAGGTTCCCTTCCCAGAAACAGAAGCCAGAGAAGGGGAACCCTTTTCTGGCTGGGGAGCGTGGCTAGCCACTCCCGACGTGGGGGGCAGTACCTGCCCCACAGAAGATGGTGTGCCTCCAGATGTCTGGGAGGCAGAGGTAGAGGGGTGGCCATAGGGCCCACAGATTGAGGTGGAGCAGGGCGAGAAGTGACCACCGGTGGTGGCGCAATTGTCGTAGCTGCAGCATAGGATATAAGTAGGGATACTGGATGCAGCTTGTTGTACTTCCTCCGAGCCTCTGAGTATGTGTGTCGGTCCAAGGTCTTGTACTCTACTATTTTACACTCTTTTTGTAGAGCAGGACAGTCCTGCGAACAGGGAGAGTGGTGACCGCCACAATTAACACAATAAGGAGGAGGGGCACAGGCAGTGTCCGGATGGGAGGGACGGCCACAGTCCCGACAGGTTGCAGCAGCGTTGCAACGAGAGGACATGTGCCCGAAACGCCAACACTTGAAACATCGCATTGGAGGGGGGGATGTATGACTGGACGTCACAGCGATACATCATGACCTTGACCTTTTCGGGCAGATTGTCACCCTCAAAGGCCAAGACAAATGCGCCAGTGGCCACCCTATTATCCTTGGGTCCTCTAAATACGCGCCGGACAAAATGGATTCTGCGTCGTTGTAGGTGCTCACGTAACTCCTCATCTGTCTGTAGCGAAAGGTCTCGATGGTATATCACCCCCCGTACCCTATTTAAGGATTTGTGGGGCGTTATTGTGACAGGAATTTCGCCTAAATGAACACATTTTAAGAGGCTCCGTGACTGAGCAGGGGTCTCCGCCTGTATCAAGACCGAACCGTCGCGCAGTTTCGACATTCCGGCAACTTCGCCAAACCTTTCTTCGAGGTGTTCGAAGTAGAAGGAAGGCTTAGTTGCCTGGAAAGATTCCCCATCCTGTCTGGTACACACTAAGTATCTTGGTGAATATGTCTCAGCCTGCTTTGTTGACCCACATTCCCCCCAAGATTGAGTTAGGCAAGGAAACGATTTGGGGTCATATCTATTGAAATTAAATCTTCCAACCTTAGAGACACCTGACTTAGAGCCAGGATTTTCAGAGGCTTGTTTCCTCTTCATTGCGGAATGTCCGCCCTGATGCCACCCAATCCGAACCAGGGGCTCTCCTCAAGGACGCCACCCAGCCACAGCAACGCCACCTGGCAGGATGGCCGTTGCTGGGAGTCCTGATGCCCCGCAAAGACAAGCATCGACTCCTTGGCATGCATGAGGAGGTCACAGCTCAGGCATCGGCAGTGTGATCCCTGTGCAATTCAGGGGGCTCAACCATTAGGGTACATAACAGCCCCACCACACGGACTGGCTACCGTGCTGGTGACCTAGCGGGGGAGGGGGCTACGGCGAGGAAGGGATGTGGAAGGAAAGGGTAGGAATCCGCACCATAGGGGCTAGGTTGGGAGTTCTTCCCCAAATGGCTCACACTTAAACGGAAATTTGGATGGAGGTCAAACCACAATGGGGACCTGACTGGGCCAAAATCAATGAACACAGCAAACAAGGACACGATTGCAAAACCAGCAGTACCATGGAAATAACCAGGCCATCATCGCGAGAACACCTAGAGATGGGGTTGGAGAAGGGTAGGGTGGGAAGAAGGATTAGGGATGGGAGGGGACCGGGCTGAGGAAAAGCGGCCTGGGAAACAGGAAGGAAGGCCGCAATGGCTCAGGGACCCGTGCGCGCCACACACGTACCCACAAAAGAGCTGTGGGCCTCCTGGGGGGAACTAGAATTGTAAATGGATGTGAAAACACAGTTGATCTCTTAGCAACAAATAATCCTGAGCTCATAAAGAGCTCAAAACGGATACAGGTATTAGTGAACACAGAACTGTCGTAGCGAGATTGAATATCGAAAGTTACCAAAAATAAAATAAAAGTATATTTGTTCAGGAAAGGAGATAGAAATAAAATACATTGCTTATTGAAAGACAGATTCCACTCGTTTCTAACACTAAACGTAGGTGTAGACCAGATGTGACTCAAATTCAAAGAAGCGGTATCGAAGGAATTGACAGTTTTATACCAAATAAATTAATAAAAGAGGGAGGCGATCACCCTTGGTATACGAAACAAGTCAGGACACTGTTGCAAAAGCAAAGATAAAGGCATACTAAATTTAAACGAACACAAAATCCCCAGGGTTGGCGACCCTATACAGAAGCTCGGAATTTAGCGAGGATTTCAAAGCGAGATGCCTCCAATATTTATCACAACTAAATTCTTTCTTGAAATTTGACTGAAAACCCAAAGAGATTTTGGTCATATGTTAAATATACTAGAGACAAAGCACAAACAATACCCTCACTACGTGATAGTAATGGCGATCCTTCCGATGACAGCGCTACTAAAGCAGAGTTACTAAACATAGCTTTTAGAAACTCATTCACCAAAGAAGACGAAACAAATATTCCAGATTTCGAATTATGGACAGAGGCCGTAATGAGTAACGTAGAAGTAGATATCATCGGAGTAGTGCAGCAACTAAAATCACTTAACAAGTCCTCTGGTCTGGATTGTATACCCATTACATTTCTGATTATGCTGAAGCGATAGTCATATACAACCCCTCTCTCATAGAAGGATCTGTACCAAAAGATTGGAAAGTTGCACAGGTCACACCTATATTCAAGAAAGGCAGTAATAGTAACCCACTAAACTACTGGCCTATTTCATTGACGTCAATTTGCAGCAGGGTTTTGGAACTTATCCTGTATTCAAATATCATGAATTACCTCGAACAGAATGATCTGTTGACCCAAGGTCAACAAGGATTTACAAAATGTCGTTCATGCGAAACACAACTAGCTCTTTATTCAGACGAAGTGATGGGTGCTATCGACAAGGGTTCCCAAATCGATTCCGTATTCCTTCCTTTCCAGGAGGCTTTTGACACCGTACCTCACAAACGGCTTTTAATCAAATTGCGTGGTTATGGTATATCGCCCCAAATTTATGACTGGATAGGGGATTTCCTGTCAGACATCACACAGTTAGTAGTAATCGATGGCAAGGCATCGACTAAAACAGAGGTGATATCGGGCGTTACACAGGGTAGTGTTATTGGTCCTCTGCTGTTCCTCATTTAGATAAACGATCTAAGGGAAAATCTAAGTAGCTCTCTTAGTTGTTTGCCGTTATTTACCGTTATTTACCGTCTAGTAAAATCATCTGAAGATCAAAACCAACTGTAGAACGATCTGAATAAGATATCAATATGGTGTAAAAAGTTGGCAATTGACTCTAAATAATGAGAAGTGTGAAGTTGTCCACATGAGTACCCAAAGAAATCCGTTAAACTTTGTTTACAAGATAAATCAATGAAAAGTGAAGGCTGTAAACTCCAGAAAATGCCAAGGAATTACCATTGCTTCAGACTTAAATTCTAAAGAATACGTAGATAATGTCGTGGGAAAGGCGAACCAGAGACTGCGTTTTATTGGCAGAATCCTTAAAAGATTCAACAGAACTACTAAGGAAACTGCATACACTACGCTTGTCCTTCCTTTTATGAAGTAATGCTGCCCAGTGTAGGATCCTTATCAGGTGGGTTTGACGGAGGACAACGAAAGAGTCCAAAGAAGGGCAGCTTGTTTCGTATTGTCACGATACAGGGGAGACAGCGTTCCGGATATGATACAGGATCTGGGACGTCAGTCATTACAACAACGGCACTTATCGCTGCGGCGTGGGCTACTTACGAAACTCAAATCGCCAACATTCTCCTCCGAATGCGAAAATATATTGTTGACTCCCACTTACATAGGTAGAAATGATCATCGGAATAAAATACGAGAAATCAGAGCTCTAACGGAGAGATTCAGGTGTTCTTTCTTTCCGCGCGCTATTCGGGAATGGAATGGGAGATAAATAGTATAATGGTGGTTCTGCCAGGCACTTAAATGTGATTTGCGGAGTATCCCTTGTAGATGTAGATGTAGAATGAGAGGGAATGGCTAATGCAAATGGGGAAAATGTACGGTGATGTAGAGGCGTGGAAAAGAGAAGGGAGAAAAGTAAATTTTGTAACAAAGAATAAACAAGTTATGCATTGGAATGTTCAAGTAATGGAAGTGATGAGGCGAGCACTCAATGTCAGATGCCGCGTAGTATAAACGAAGTAGATAGGCGTGTAATGAGTAATATTGATGAAATTATTAAAGATGGTGAATATAATGGGGAATGTGAAGGCCCCGTACATAAAATTTGTGTTAATACCATTCCCAATCATGACGAAATCAACCGAGTTAAGCGGGCAGTCAGGGGCTGGGGAGTGTTGGAAGACAGAGCATATCTCGACAACCGAATGAAATTAGTTAGCGAAACTGATGATTACAATGTATACGAAGTCGAGGTCGATGTAATGCAAGCAGATGGAAGTAATGGCGAAAGTGAAACCGCTGATATATCAAATGAACCTACAATGAAACATGTATTATATCAAAAGGAAGAAAGTAACGGAGGAAAAAGGAAAAGACCGCCAGATAAAAAATCAAACAGGGTAATGTTTTGTGGCGCAATTTAGAAGTAAAAGAGGATTTATTGTGGGAAAACATAGGTGACGAGTCAAAGAAATATGAACAAATTATTATTCCAGTCGTTGTGTATGGAACGCAAACGCAGTAGTAATAGATAGTGGTAGTCAGATTAGTGCAATTTCTCAAGAATTGTATGAACATATTAAGAAAACAACAGCACTAGTGGAAATGCCTGTGGTGGGCGTGAAAGCGGTAGGTGCTACCGGAATTTGTAGTAAGCCGATTGAATATCAAGTATTGATGCTATTTTACATTAACGGTGTGTTAATGGAGCATGACATTTTGGTAGTGTCTCAACTGAGTACCGAATTGATTATTGGGTTTAATTGGATGGTGAAACATAAGGTAGGCAGTTGATGACCTGCTCCATGGAAATGATCAATTAGAAATTATATTTGATAACGCGGACTGGGTAATTGATAATAACGATACGCAACTCCGTTTAATTACGTTACCTGTATATGAAGGGTCGGAATATTACCGTGTCAAGAATTTAACTATGCCACACCTGTCCGATGACGTTTTTAATAATGTAGTACAGAATGTTTCGGGCATATCGGATGAGCAAAGGGCAGAACTCTATCGAATTTTGATCAAAAGTCGAGAAGTATTTGCGGACAAACCAAGTCACGTGCGGGGATTTGAGTACAAAATTGAAACTGTACCGCACGAACCATTATTCGGGCCAGTTTATCGGGTACCGTTGGCCAGGAAAGAAGTGGTGCAAAAAGAGATAAACCGTATGGAAGAATGTGAAATTATTGAAAGATAGTAAAGTCAATACAATAACCCAATGATTTTGGTGAAAAAGAAGATGGCAGTGTCCGAGTAGTAATCGACGCGCGCTAATTGAGTTGTCAAACGAGAGACAAATCGGCCCGAATGTTTAGACGACATGTTGCAAAAGTTTCACAATGTGAAATATATGACAAGCCTTGATTTGACTGCAGATTATTGGCAGATAGGTATGGAAGAAGAATCAAGAAAGTTATCAGCGTTCATGTTTGCGGGAAAATATTACCAATATAAGGTCATTCCTTTCGGCTTGAACACTTCTGTATCGGTGTTCATCCGCGCTTTAGACAGTGTGATAGACGAAGAGCTTATTTCGAGAATCACGATATATGTTGATGATTTGTTAACCGCAACTTCCTCTTGGGAGGAACACTGGGAATTTTTGGAGAAAGTTTTTCAAGCACTAAGGCGTAACGGGATGACATTAAAAATAAAGAAATGTGATTTTGTAAAGAAAGAGGTAGAATTTTCGGGGCATATTATCACGACCTCAGGAATAACCAAAGATCCGTAGAAGTTGGAGGCGATAAGGGACTGCCCACCTCCAAGAACCAAAAAACAAAATCTTTCCTCGGTCTCCGTAATTTCTTGAGGAAGTATGTGGAGGGGCAGGCCTTTAACAATCGCGACTTGTGCAATTTATTGAAGAAAAATAATGCGTTTATTTTGACAGAGAAATGTCAAATAGCGTTTGAGAGGTTAAAGGCAGAGCTAATGAAAGACCAATTTTACACCATGCAGATCTGTCAGTGCCATTTTACATGGGTACGGACTCATGTGGTTGTGGTATAGCGGTCCATATTTTTCAGGAAACAGAAGAGAATGGTAGCAAAGAAGTTCGTTCGATAGCTTTTGCGAGTACAACGTTAACAAAATACGAAAGAAATTATACAGTGTCGGAAAAAGATGCCCTATCTATTGTGTGGGGATTTAAAAAGTTTGGAGGATATTTATGGGGACACAAAGTTGTAGTGCATATCGACCATAACGCACTCATATTTTTGAAAAGCTGTCAGCTATTGCGCGATAGGTTGAAAAGATTGGTATTATTCATTCAGCAGTATGATTACCAAATATGGCACATAAAAGACTTAAACAACTGCGTAGCTGATGCGTTGTCTACAATGCCATATGATAAAAATGGAGTGATTAACAGAGACAGTACAGAGTGAGTATTTAAAATAATGTACTTTAAAGATTTTGAACGTTGTTGTTGTTATGGTCTTCAGTCCGGAGACTGGTTTGATGCAGCTCTCCACCCTACTCTATCCTGAGAAAGCCTTTTCATCTCCTCATAAGAACGGCAACCCAAATCCACTTGAATCTGCTTACTAGACGCGTCTCTTGGTCTCCCTCTGCGATTTTTACCCCACACACTTCCCTCCAATGCTAAATTTACGATTCCCCGATGTCTAAGAATGTGTCCTACCAAGCGATCCCTTCTTTTAGTCAGGGTATGCCAAAAATTCCTTTTCTCACCAATTCTGTTCAGTACCTCTTCATTAGTTATGCGATCTACCCACCTAATCTTCACCATTCTTCTGTAGCACCACATTTCAAAAGCCTCTATTCTCTTCCTGTCTGCACTGCTTATCGTCCATGTTTCACTCCCGTACAACACTCCACACAAATGCCTTCAGAAAAGACTTCTTTACCCTTTAATTAATATTCGATGTTAGCAAATTTCTCTTTTTCAAAAATGATTTTCTTCCCATTGGGATTCTGCATTTTTTATCCTCTGTACTTCGACCCAAGTAACAAAACTCATCTACCACCTTCATTGTTTCGTTACCTAATCTAATTCCTTCAGCATCGCCTGATTTTCTAAGACCGCATTCCATTTTTTTTTTTTTGCTCTTGTTAATGTTCATTTTATACGCTCTCTTCAAGACACTGTCTATTCAATTCAACTGCTCTTCCAGGTCCTTTGCTGTCTCTGACAGAATTACAATGTCATCAGCAAAATGCAATGTTTGTATTTCTTCCCCCTGAACTTTAATCCCTATTCCAAATTTTTCCTTGCTTTCCTTCACCGCCTGCTCGATGTACAAATTGAATAACATCGGAGAAAGGCTACAACCCTGTCTTACTCCCTTCCCAAGTGATGCTTCCCTTTCATGCCCTTCGAGTCTAATAACTGTAGTCTGGCTTTTGTACAAGTTGTAAATAACTCTTCTTTCCCCTTTCCCCTTTAACCCTGCTGACTTCAGAATTTTGAAGAGTGTATTCCAATCAACATTGTCAAATGCTTTCTCCAAATCTACAAAAGCTAAAAATGTAGGTTTGCCTTTCCTTAATCTATCTTCTAAGATAAGACGTAAAGTGAGTATTGCCTCCCGGGTTCCTATGTTCCTCCTGAATCCAAACTGATCTTCCCTGAGGTCAGCTTCTGCAAGCTTTTCCATTCTCCTGTAGATAATTCGTGTTAAAATTTTGCAACCATGACTTATCAAACTCATGGTTCTGTAATTTTGAAGGTAGGAAGGAAATAGAAAATATTTGTCGGAACATGCGTCGCCACCAAAATGAAGACGAAAGTTGGAAATCGGTTAAGGTCGATTTCGAAGCGAAAAATGAGAAGTTTCGGAAGTATTAGGAAATCTGTGATGGTGTACTGCACCTGCGTAAGAACACAGATCGAGAAGAGTGGCGAGTGTGTTGGCCGGATAAATATGTTACTGAGCTAATAGAGTATTTTCACTTGGCGTATAGTCACTATGGACCACGAAAATGCATAGACAATATAGCAGAATCTGTAATGTTTGGTAACATGACTAGGAAAGTCACCGAAAGGGTACGAAGCTGTCATAAATGCCAGAAAGCAAAAGTAACGAATATGACGAATCGTGGACCGATGCAGAGTATCCAGCCTAAAGATAATTTAGAAATTCTCGCAACGGACTTGTATGGTCCGCTTCTGAAAACAACTGGCAATTTTGCCTACATTCTAGTCGTGTTAGACACGTTTTCCAAATTCGTGAGGCTGTATGCATTGCGCAAAGCCACGGCTAAAGCAGTTTATAGTAAAATAGCGGGAGATTATTTTGAAAAGGTAGGAAAACGTAAACCTATATTGTCGGATAATGGACCACAATTTATACCGAAGATACGGAGGAAGGGAATGAAGGAAAAGGGTGTGCAAGTAATTCATGTATAGGCATACCATCCCTCGAGTAATCCTGCTGAACGCAATATGCGTGAATTAGGCAGGTATTTTAAAGCATATTGCCATAATAATCATCGGTCATGTGGCAAATATGTAAATGACATTGAGGAAATTATGAACACCCTATCTCAGGAACGTACAGGGTTCACACCTAGCGAGATAATGTTCGGTGTTAAACCGAAAAATGTAGTGGTGGAGTTAATTAACTTTCCACCTCGACAAGATAGGGATCTTGATCAAAAGAAAGCAATGTTGAGAGAAAAAATGTATAAGCATGCTCAATCGCGAATCAAGGGGCACGACACGAACTTAAAACCAGTAAAGTTTAAACCGGGAAGTAGAATGTTAATGAAAACTCACGAGAAGTCTAGTGAAATAGATAATGCGATATCCAAGTTTAAATTCATTTATCAAAGACCATTCATAGTAGAAAGCAGTCCTCACTCTAATGGTTATTGTTTGGTGTATCTTCAGTCTGGTACAAAGGTATGAGAAATATTGTGGACTTACGTCCATAATAGAGTAGGGGAAACTGATAGTAGCGGCGTTAGACATAAGAGTGTAAATAACTCCTAATGGAATGTAGATTTTCAGTAACTAGGTATTGTAGTGTTATAGTGAAAAAAATTCTGGGTGCTCTTTAGTTTACACAGAGCCTTGAAATTTGTTGACATTTTAGCTGCTGGGTAGTAAAGCATACGATTTAGCTGTAATTGGTCTAGAGTAAACGGTGTTATCTTAAAATGATGAATATGTATGCAATTAGTAACTTCAAATGGACTAAGACTTGTTTTTTTAAATTACTGGAGATCTGATAAAAATGACATGCTTAGTGATTGTGAGGAGGGCAACGCAGAAAAAAAAAAAAAAAAAAAAAAAAAAAAAAAAAAGGGTGTGCCTATGGACGTGAGTGATACGCAGTTCTCAAATGGAATGAGGGAGGTTGTGCACTAAGCACTGCATCTATAAATGTGTTATGTTTCATGAATAGAGTATGATGTCTGTGGACACAGTGTTATCTTCCTGTGTGATTAATTGCATAGTGTTAATTATTAGCTAGAATGTTGTGTGGTAGATGTTAGGATGTTTCAGCAAAGTAATATGTGTTTATTGCAGAATGCTTAAATTTTTCTGTAGAATAAAAAATAGAAAGATGCTTTTAAATGTGTTAATCACTGGTTGTTTGTGTGGACGTTTCTTTGGTTCTAAATCTGGCAATGTAGACCGACGAAACGTGGGGCATAAGTAACATAGCCACTCAGTGACTGACATAGACTTGTTTTTCTCCAAATTTGTTCGGTAACTACTGTTCATTTTAGATAACGTTGCAATATTGTAAATACGATCTGTGTAGTAGACACGCTGGCGTAGGAGTTCTTGTGGTATCGGCACAGTACAACAGGATATTGTTAGTCAGGCACGATTTAATGGTTGTGGGCACAGTACATATTTGATCAAGTGGATACGTGTATGAAGAAGAGTAATGTGGGCTTAAATTTGTTATAAATAATTCATCGCCAAGAAGAGCCTGTTGTGGCAATTTATTATGTGCCAATAACGTCTGTCCACGTCGCACGCCGCTTTACTAAAGTAAGATCCAGCCAATTAGTCATCTATTGGCATGTACGGCTAGCCAGCGTAGTAGAACTGTTATTACCAATAGTGAACCAAAATTAGTGAAAATCTGTGTTAACGAGTTTTTCACATGAGACTTATACCAGGGAGGATCCTATCCATGTCATTGTTATTCCGAGAAGTAATCATGAAAGTAAAGAGTACTAATGATAAATAGTGATAATTTCAGTGACAAATGTGGCCAGTTAATTTGGTGTCAGAAGTCTGAAGTCATGGTATTATTAATTAAAACTGAATGTTACTGAACTATTATGTGTGTCACTGCATAGTTATTCAATTTCATAGTTTGCTAAAAGACAGAGTAATTCATACAATTTATAGAGATCAAATTAATGATAGTATTTTTTAAAATTTTGAAATCACTGAATATCATAAATGATTAATAATTTGCAAGTATCAGTACTTACTTGAATTGCATGGCAAGCCTTATTAAAAAATCTCAATCAAGTACAATGTTCACAGTTAAAATTAACAAGTCATTACCATTAGTTGCTCACTATTAATATTACGTATTCTATTCAAATAACTGTGTGTAAGACAATAAGCATTACGGTGAATCGTAAGTCTGACAACATCTTAAAACCATTATGTTGCTAAATGCTGCTCATTGATGCATAATAGTTGTAAGATCGCTGTGTTGCTTGGAAATTGCTTTATCATATTTCAGCTGGGGTAGTGTCTTTTTGGTTTGTGCTTGGCTTAACGTAACGTAGCTGCTGTGTCTGTCCTCCTATTAAGTCAAACCCCATTAATTAATATAAATAATTAAATGATTTTTTCCTAATTTTGTTCGCTCATTCAGTGAGCGTGGCGACCGTAAATTGTTTTCTGCCACTAAACTCATCTTTTTTCAGCCGTTTGTTTACGTTTTAACAGCAATAATAATTTACAAAATATTTTTCATTTTCTTTACCATATTTTCGCTTGATGTCACGCACATAAACGCAATGGCATCGATCAAGTTATAACCTGCACTACATTTATCGGCATTAATTTATTTAACGATTTCCTTTCCATCAGGTCAGCAATTAGACGCACGGTATATTTTTAATTGTTAATTGTCCATTAACAGTAGGGGTGGGAGGTTATACAGGGCGTTGTTTCGACTCAGATCTTACAGTGCTCTATCAACTTCTTCTCGCAATACCGTGTCTCGTATTCTATCTTTCTCTACTTCGTCTATTCCTATTCCTCTACTATATAAACTTATTGGTTATGGTCTGTAAATTTCAACTTAAGAAACTGGAAAGAAGGTAGAAAAGTGAGGAGATGGAACCTGGGTAAATTGAAAGAACCATAGGTTTCCGAGAGTTTTAAGGGAGCATTAGGCTAGGATTGCTCAAAGGTAGCTCTGAGAAACGAAGTAGCAAAGGTAGATAGACAAGACCTAATAGAAACTCTTGGAAAAAACAGGAAATAATGAAGTACAGAAACGTAGCAAAGTAGGCAAGAGAGAGTACAGACTTCTGAAAATGATGTCGACAGGAGGTGCAGTTAGCCTAAGCAGAAGAGGTAAGGGGAAACATATCAATCCATAAAAGATCGTATAAGTAGGGGAATGTTAGATACCAACTACAGGAAAATAAAGGAGACTTTGGAGGCAAAAGCAACCGCGTGAATATCAATAGTTCAGATGGAAAAGAAACACTGAGGCAAGAAGGGAAAACTGGAACTTCGTAGCAATATGTAGGGGGACTTTACAAAGGAAATGAACTTCGAGACAATTTAGTAGAAATGCAAGAGGAGGTAGATGAAGATCAGATAGGTAATACGATACTGCGGGAAGAATTTTCCAGAGTACTAAATTATTTGAGTCGAAAAAAGGCCCCAGGAGTAGATGATGCCCCCTCTAAACTTCTGATATCCTTTGAAGAGCCAGTCATTCAACAACTTTTCCACATTTTGTACAAGTTGTATGGGACAGGAAAAGTACTCTCAAACTTCCATAAGAGAAAATGCCAAGATCGCAAAATACTTGTTTTATTTAAAGACGGTCGGTTTCGGATGTCTGTGCCACCATGATAGGGTCATATTACATGTTCTAAGTTGGTCATCTTACTTTAAAAAATTGGCGATCTAATAATAAGTGCAACATAGCACTTAGTCTACATGTAAAGTACATAAATTAAAACATCACAATTTCCAAGAAGAGTATATTAATTATAATACAGTTATAGTAGGGTCATATTACATGTTATAAGTTGGTCATCTTACTTTAAAAAATTGGCGATCTAATAATAAGTGCAACATAGCACTTAGTCTACATGTAAAGTACATAAATTAAAACATCACAATTTCCAAGAAGAGTATATTAATTATAATACAGTTATTAGTTTCGTAAGTCATGGTTGTGAAATACTGACAGGGATTATATGCAGACAAGGGGAAATTGGAAGAGTTTTACGAAGGGAAACGTCAAGCCGCGGTGGAGTAGCCGAGCGGTCTGAAGCGTCTCGCTGCGGAGTGCGCGGTTGCTCGCCGTGGAGGTTCGAGTCCTCCCTGGGGCATGAGTGTGTGTGTTTGTCCTTAGGTTAGTTTACCTAGGTTTCAGTAGTTTGTAAGCTACGGACTGATGACGACGCAGTTTGGACCGATAGATTTACAGACATTTAAACATTTTTGGAAAAGTCAAATTAAATTTAGGAGAAATTTTGGACCCCACAAGGCAGTACATTGTGACTTTGTTTAGACGATAGGTTAAAGACAGGCAAACCTCCATTTTTAACATTCATATATTTGGAGAAAGCTTTTGAAAAACTTGACTGGAATAAATTATTTCAAATTCTGAAGGCAGCAGAAGTAAAATATATGGAACGAAAAGCTATATACAACTTGTAAAAAGACGATGCAGTAGTTATAGTAGTGGAAGTACTTTAAAGGTATGTAGTGGTTGGGAAAGGAGTAAGAATGGCCATTAGCGTTACTCAAATTTTATTCAGTAAGTACCGGGTGATCAAAAAGTCAGTATAAATTTGAAAACTTAAATAATTGAGATAGAGAGAGGTAAAAATTGACACACATGCTTGGAATGACATGGGATTTTATTAGAAATAATAAAAAATAAAACAATAAAAACAATAAAAAAACGACATCTGATCAGAAAAGCAAAAGCAATAATTAGCAATAATTAGCATAACACATTAAGACAAAGCAAATATGATGTTCTTTACAGGAAATTCTCAATATGTTCACCATCATTCCCCAACAATAGCTGTAGTCGAGGAATAAAGTTCTGAACGGTACTATAAAGCATGTCCGGAATTATGGCGAGGCATTGACGTCCGATATTGTCTTTCAGCATCCCTAGAGATGTCGGTCAGTCACGACAAACTTGCGACTTCAGGTAACCCCAAAGCCAATAATCGCACGGACTGAGGTCTGGGGACCTGGGAGGCCAAGCATGACGAAAGTAGTGGTTGAGCACACGATCATCACCAAACGAAGCGCGCAAGAGATCTTTCACGACTCTAGCAATACATTTTTTTCGCATTAAAACCCCATGACATTCCAAGCATGTGTGACAATTTTTAACTCTCTATCTACATTATTCCGTAATTTATTATGTTTTAAAATTTATACTGACTTTTTGATCAACCGATTTACTGCGTAATCTGTAAAAGAATGCAGGATAAATTTGGAGATGGATTGATTTCACAGAGTAACATAAAAGTTTGCGGTTTTCCGATAACAATGTAATTCAGTCAGAAACAGCAAAGGACCTGGAAGAGCAATTTCACGGAATGGACAGTGTCTTCAAAGAGGGTTATAAGATTGAAATCAACAAGAGCAAACCAGGCTAATGGGATACAGTGCAAGAAAATGAGGCGATGTTGACAGAATTGGATTAGGTAATGAGACAAGAAAAGCAGTAGTTGAGTTTTGATATCTGGGAATGAAAATATATTCTGTTGATGGACGAAGTAATGACGATATAAAATGCAAAATGGCTATGGGAAGGAATTCGTTTATGACGAAGAGAAATTTGTTGACATCCAATATTAGTTTAAATGTTAGGAAGTCCTTTCAGCGAGCATTTGTCTGGAATGTAGTATTCTGTGGGAGTGAAACGCGGACGACAAGGGATTCAGAAAAAAAGAATGTAGGGGCTTTTGAAATACGGCGTTACTGACTAATGCTGAAGATGAGGTGGACAAATCTCGTAATTAATGTGATACTAAACAGAATTGGGGGGAAAACGAAGTTTATGGCAGATCCTGACTAAGTGAAGGGATGTACTGGTGAGACATAATATGAGACACCAGGGAGTTATGAAATTAGCAATATAGAGAAGTGTGTGGGGTAACAATAGCAGAGATTCGAATACAGACAACAGGTCCTAAAGGATGTTGGTTGTCGTTTTTATTCATATACGAAGAGGTAGCTTAGGAAAGAGTTTAATGGATAGCTGCATTAAGGGAACCTGGACGTGAATGGGCTGCATTTTCATACCTTGTTTTCTGTGCACATTACTCTTCATCTGCAATATACATCTACAACCATACTCCGCAAGCCACCCGACGGTGTGTGGCGGACGGTACCTTGAGTACCACTATCGATTTTCCCTCCTATTCCAGTCACGTATTGTTCGCGGAAAGAAGGATTCTCGGTATGCCTCTGTGTGGGTCTAGTCTCTCTGATTTTATCCTCACGATCTATTTGCGAGATATACGTAGGAGGGAGCAATATACTGCTAGATTCCTCAGTAATTTCAGTCATTTTCACGTCCTGGCCCCCTTAAACCACGCTTTGTCACACGACCATAACAAAAAGAATAACAACAAGAGCAACTGTTTGTATATTACGCGGTGGTGTCTACCGTGGGTGAGAATGATTTGATATACTCCTTTCTTCCTATGGAAGGGTACGGGACTACTGAAACTCAGTATCGAATGGAACCAAGGGTGAATATAGCACTTCACACCTGGCATCTTCTCGGGCTTTCATCTGTGTGGCTGCGTTCAAATTTCACGATGTTTCTATGAATGTTTGAATGTGTCATGATGAGAATGATACTCATTGAAACGTCGCGCAATTTTAACGCAGTCACGCAGATGGCAGTCCGAGAAGGTTTCATCTTCAGTATGCGGCATCAAAGCCAACATTCATATTTCGTTTTGTACCTGTCTGCACAGCCTCGATAAATGAGCATTCGACAGAGTGACACGTTCTAAATGGGAATAATTCACAAAAAAAAAAAAAAAAAAAAATCTAAAAAAACAACGATCAAGAAAAGAGGCATTCATTTCGGCGAACAGGTGCGACATTGTGGTTGTACTCTCATCTGTCCTCTCCTGTCTCAGATTAATTAGTTGCCAATGGCTATTTGATTACATCGTTCTTTGTGTCTCTATAGATAATGGAAATATTTTTATATAATACTGCCACATGATAAATTTTATTTTACAAGTGCAGCTCTCATTAGCTGAAATATTCTAGATATTCTTTTTTGTGAAACATCATCGGTTCGAAACTACTGTCCGATTTTTACAGCAATACAATGTGGTGACTACCGTTATACGATACCTTCCAATAATAATGATAATCATCATCATTTAAGAGTGATTATACCTTTCACCATTCACTGTGGAGAAGAGATAACATAGATGCCCCGACTGAAGTTAAGCTTATTATTCCAAAATCATTCTTGTCCGAATCCAAGTACTTTTTCCTTGGACTAGCTCGACTCCTCTAATCCTCTATTGCCAGCCCCGTGAATCTCTTTCGTAACGTTACTTCCACCATGCATGTAACTTGATCCCACGATCCAAGGATATTCTCTGTAACAGCTTCATCTATAATGTCCATTCCAAGTTTTTCTTCCATTTCCTAATTACTAACAAAATCCTGCCAGGTTCCCATCTTTAGTACCTGCAAATGTTTGTAATTCTATGGGACCAAACTACGTTGGTCATCAGACCCTAGACTTAAAAACTAATTAAACCAAGTTAAACCACCCATGCCCGAGGGAGGATTCGAACTTCCGACGCGGGAGGCCACGCGATCCCCAACGTGGCACTCCAGACCGCTCGGCTACTTAGTACCTGGAATCATCCTTGCTGATTTGTTAGTAAGGTAACCTTTATGCACCAGCTTTCGCTCCAGTTCAACAATGTTAGTCAAATGATTGAACGGTGCCGGCTAACTTGCTACTGACATCCTTCTTGCAGACGAGAGTTGGTCGTAGCTCACTGCGTTCGCTTTGCTACACCTATATCCCCGTACTATAACTATGTTTCCATCTTATGATAGCTTCTAATATCTTCTCGAAACTTTTTACCCGAAGAAGTACAGCAATACAACGTCACATGGGCCCAACAACTCATCTGTGGGACTATTGAGACATGCTGCCCTTCTAGCGCTCCAAAATTGTAAAATTGTTGCCGATGTAGGATTTAGTGACCTATCACTTCTATGGGATCCATGTCGGACGATTTGGTTGGCCAAATTATTCGCTGGAGTTGTCGAGATTGCCCAGATTGTTTTTCAAACCAGTCATGAACAATTACTGTGGCCTGATGGCCATCGCGTTGTTAACCATTGTAATATCTCCGTAGCTTGGGAACAAAGTACATTAAGGGCTTCAGGTCACCAGTGCCCGAAATTAACCGATTGCTTTCAGTCTATAGCAAGTAAAAATAACGCAAGCCATTACGGAGCCAGTGCACATTGTTTCATGCCTTAGGTCCTTGTCTTCGTAGAGTCAACTCTCACGTGCTGAAATAAGGGCTCATGTGATAAGGTACGGTTAGGAAATGTAAAAACGTTTTGAATTTTGATGAAAATAATTTGGCAATGTGTGTCTAGAGGACGGCGTCTTTAGCAGTGATAAAACTTTGAGGGCCAGGCAAATTAATAACTGACCAGTTCGTAATCTAAACGCATTATTAATAGGTGATAGTTTGAGTAACATTAGTCCTTCACAATAAGCTATGCCCAAATTTCTTCCTATTTTTCCTCCCTTCGCCTGAGATCTACTTTAGCTGTCGTTCTCCCGAGGCAGAAGTAGCACTCAGGTTGTTGGTCCGAAAATGTTGAGGATGAAATTATTTGTTTTGGTGATTTTTTCCAAGACTTTTGAAAGTGCTAAAATGAATTAGTCACTCGATTTATTTGAATGCCAGGTTTTTATTTCTTTTGTGTATATGCGAGTGTTTGTAATTATGTTAAACATTTGCACCCTCAGAAATTCCAAACTGCATACACAAAATTCTATAAGACGTCCTCTTCTTAAACCGATATATAAATTATATCCATGTATATACAGCCATTAAGTTACATTGTAAAACATTTAGGTCGTACAGTTGCCCAAACTCCACTTTTTACTAATGCATTCTGCCAGTGCCTGTACTCGATTGCACGTTAGTGGTTGATTCGACTGTCTGCAATAGACTGCAAATGTTCAAATCTTGGTTAAGCTGTTGGACCAAACTGCACTGGTCATCAGACCCCAGTCTTAAAAAATACTTAAACTAACTCATGCCAATGTCAACACACACACACACACGCACACGCACACAGCCAAATCAGAGTGAGGAGTCGGACCTCCGACGGGGAGCAGTAGGGCATATCACAGCAAGGCAACTTAGACCTCTCGGCTAATCCCATGCAGCACTCGACTGACGATGGTAGACGAAACAATTAGCTTTGACCATTGCTTGTAAATCCGGCCCACAGTCACAGGATTGATCATCTTCCTGTTCGTATTTGGAGTTCCAATAGTTGCACCGACCAACCCGAGTACCTGAGCCATTGTTCATTCCCTTCTGGAAAGATCCATTCCTGGATACTCCTTTGAGGGATCAACTATCAGATATTTTGTGTTGCGGCGTCGCTATTCGCCACAACGCCGGCGGTCCGCAAAAGTCGCCGCGCAAATAGAAGACGAGCGATAACTTGCTCCGCAGTACTTCGGCTGCCTAGGGCGCCAGCAGTCTTGTTACCTCTCTGCATGCTTCGCACGCCGGCCAGTCAGAGACAGGAGCTGGCCTAGATATGCCGACACAACACAGCCACGACAGTCAGTACAGCAGACAATAGAGGATTACGTCAGTGTACGAAGCAGTTCTAGGAGTGCTACAGTTCCAGGAGATCCAGGTACAGCGAGCCAGCAGTCTACATTAGCACCAGGCGGAACACCACTGAGTAGATAATTGTTTAATACTTCGGAAGCAATTGTACCACAAGCACAACACCTAAATTTGAGTATTCTTTCATCTATAATAAACGAATATGCGGACAGATCATTTCTTTTAGTTGCAAACCTTGTCCACCTCCTTACTAGCCACGGCCCACCACATTCTGTTACAGCATCCTGAAGACTGAACATGTTGTCCATTCCTGAAGCAGTCCTCAAAGCTCCACGTCCCCTCCCCGTCCCTGCCCGGGTTCTTCTAAAAGGACGAAAATCTTTGGTAGCTGATTCTGTCACCAGTGGATTTCCAGCTATGTCAGCTATCACGACAGTGCCGAATGGCTCTTGTCAGGGTCAACAGTGGTCAACAAAACGTTTAATAGAGTTTGATCTATAGTTTCTAAATACCGATGAATGAAATTAGAAGGTTTGACGCGTTAGTTCTATGTCAGCGAATCAGATAAGACACTCAATATTTTGGTGGAATTTACAGCAGGAATGGTGCTCATCGTACCGACTACTTTTCCCTCCACCTACTACGTCATGCCTTCTATACTACTGTATGTGGACCAAGTTACGAAATTACCATTAGAATATGACGTGATATTCAAAAGCCAGAAATGTCAGACAAGACACCGTTTTCTAGTCTTCAACCGATGTGCCCACGAACCCAGGAGAGACACTGCATGAGGTCATGCTCCCAGTAAATACAGTGCAGTCGGTCTTCTGCTGGCATAGCCCATAAACGCTCCCCTCCGTCATAATGGATACGTTCGTCTTACGTCCCACATCGTTTTAGAAGTTTTTACGCTGTTTTATAATCCGACATATTGTCGATCAGGAGTGCAACTGTCTAGGATTAAATTACTTCCGAGACATGTAATTAAAATTCGCAGAAGGCAACAGTCGCTTTGGTATTTATTAGACACACGACTATTCAGAGCCGGCTCTGGGATTTGTACGGAAGGGGGAGGGGGGGGGCGCAACCGTGCCGTCGCACAGGTCTTTCGGGTCTGTAAATACCTGAATTTTTATGTAGATCCGATGGGGGAAATACAAATTGTTACAGATTGATACAAATTGATACAACAGTGATATGCGTCATCCTACAAGCAAAATAAACATGCAAGGTTAGTAGGTAGAAAGTCGAGCCAATGCGTACGGCAGCGTTAGAGCGATTCCGTCTAGATTAGATTCCATAGATCATACATACGTCATTTCGTAATGATGTGGACGTGTCAGTTTAGTAAATGTTGTTTATACAATATTTTAAAGATATTTTATTGATTTTTATTTATTTACTTATTGTTAAGTTTTATTTAAAAATTCATCTAAGTTGTGGAAGGGGTTGCCTTTCAGATATTCCTTATTTTCTTTTAAATACTAGTTGGCTATCTGTCAGACTTTTGATGCTACTTGATAAGTAACCGAATACTTCTGTGGCAGTATAATGTACTCCTTTCTGTGCAAAAGTTAGATTTAACCTTGAATAGTGAATATCACCCTTTCTCCTAGTGTTGTAGCTATGCACACTGCTATTACTTTTGAACTGGGTCGGATTGTTAATCACAAATTTCATGAGTGTATATATATAGTGAAGATCCCTAGAACCCTAAATAAATGTCTGCAGGATGCTCTTGGGTGGGCTCTAGCAATTATTCTGATTATACGCTTTTGTGCAATGAATTCTTCTTTACCCAATGTTGATTCGTCCCAGAATATGATCCCATATGAAAGCAGCGAATAGAAGTAGCATAGTAAGCTATTTTACTGAGATGTATATCACTAAATTTTGCAATGACTCTGATAGCATAACTAGCTGAACTCTAACGTTTCAGGAGATCTTCAATATATTTCTTCCAATTCAATCCCTCATCAATGCAAACACGTAGAAATTTTGAATATTCTATCTTAGCTACAGATTTATGTTCAAATGCTAAATTTATTAATGGTGTCATGCCATTTACTGTATGAAACTGTACATGCTGGGTTTTTATAAAGTTTAATGAGAGTCCATTTGTAGAACCACTTAATAACTTCCTGAAAGATATCATTTACAAATTCATCAGTTAATTCCCGTTTGTCAGGTGTGATAGCTATACTTGTATCATCAGCAAAAAGAACTAGCTTGGCATCTTCGTGAATGGCAAGTCATTACTATATATTAAGAACAGCAAAGCACCCAAGATCCAACCTTGTGGGACCCCATTTTGGATAACTCACCAGTTACAGGAATTAATTGTTTCATCTGTATCATGTGAACTGCTAATTTGAACTTTCTGAACTCTTCCAGTTAAATATGATTTAAACCATTTGTGCAATGTCCCACTCATACAACAATACTTAAGCATATATAGAAGAATCCCATGATTTAGACAATCAAAAGCCTTTGAGAGGTCACAAAAAATCCCAACTGGTGATGTCCGGTTATTCAAAGCATTTAATATTTCATCAGTGAAGCTATATATAACATTTTTAGTTGAAAAGCTATTTGAAAACCAAACTGACATTTTGTTTGAACGTTATTTTTACTAATATGTGAAACAACTCGTGAATACATAACTTTTTCAAAAATTTTGAGGCGGTGGTTGTTGACATTGGACGTATCCCCTTTTCATGCAAAAGTTTAACTATAGCATATTTCAGTCCATCCGGGAAAATTCCCTGCTTTAAAGTGTTATTACATATATGACTGAAAATCCTACTTATCTCTTGGGAACAAGCTTTTAATATCCTGCTGGAAATGCCATCAATTCCATATGACCTTTTACTCTTCAGGGAGTTTATTATTTTCCTAATTTCTGAAGGAGAGGTGGGTGGAATTTAAATTGTATCAAATTGTGTAGATATGACCTCTTCCCTTAACTGCTTTGATACTTCTAATGAACATTTAGATCCTATTTTATCTACAACATTTAAAAAAAAATTATTAAAAAAGCTTTAAACTTCTGAATTTTTGTTAATAAAGTTTTCATTTGTTTTGTTGGTAATACCCTCTTCCTCTGCTCTTGGTTTTCCTGTCTCCCATTTAATAATATTCCAAACTGTTTTAATTTTATTGTCAAAGGAACTAATCTCAGACATGATGCACATGCTTCTTGATTTTTTTAATAACTTTTCTTAATGTAGTACAGTATTTTTATAATATTTTATTGATTCTGGGTTATTATTCTTTCTTGCAGATATAGTTTCCTTTCGCGGTTACAAGATTTTTTATTCCTTTAGTAAGCCATGGTTTTTGCACGGCTTCTTACAATTATATTTAACTAATTTCTTGGGGAAATAGTTATCAAGTACCCTTACAAATGTTTCATGAAATAAGTTATATTTTAAATTAACTTCATGTTCCTTATAAATCACATCCCAGTTTAATTGCTGTAGACTGTCTTTGAAATTTCTACTTGTTAAGTCATTAATCGAGCGCACAACTCCGGAGGACTGTTTCGAATTATTGAACGGAGCTATGTCATATACTGTTACCACCCGTACACTACACGTCACTGTCGATTGTGAGAAGGTGTATACTTGCGTTCGACTACGGCACTGTTCCGTTTAACTAACATTAATTTAAGAAAACAGGTGCGATATAAGCATAAACACAAGGAATAGAATGCTACTATTTAATACGACCAGAAAACTCTTTTACTAATTTCTAGTAATGAAAACTATGTATATTACGGCCCCCTTGACATATATTCTGACACTACATTAATGTCATCTTCCTGTGGAAACTGATTGTTGGAATCTTCACATAGTGCATTGCCTTATTTTATTTTTCCAGAGATATTTTTAATTTGGTTAATCGATGGTATCTGTATGGATAGTAGTAACAATAGATTATATCGCTTATAAATATTTATCTTATTTTCCAGTCTGCTCCTTAATGTTACAATAACAAAATATATCCATTTGTCCTGACGTACTTGTAATCAATGTATGCAGGATTCTGATGATGGCCCAGGCCGAAACGCGTCAAATAAAGTCATATTTTAACCACGTTATGACTTTAATCAATACAGCGACCTATACAGCCTATTGCAGACTTCATTTAATATTAGCTTTTTATGTCCCGGCCCTAGTTCAGTTAGCAGTGAACAGGCATCCTGTTTCTTTGCCTCTTTATGAACTTCGACGAATATGTTTGGCCCGTGTAGATAAACGTCTCTGTACCAAGTGCTTTTGAGGAACTTCTGATATACACAACAATTAGTAGGTAAGATGCTCCACCTCTACTCAAGGATAGAAAAAGTGAACAGATATCAGTTTTATGCTCTGGCGCTTACTTAATATAATCTAGGTGAACATATTAATTTTGGAGTTATGGCTTAACAAATAAATGTACCACTGACGCTGCTTTGATCTTAAAAACATACGACAAACAGACGCATGAGTGTAATATGTGAAAATAGGAAAGAAAAATAAAATAAAGCTGCCAAAGTCGAAAATTGTGGGGGATGGGGATGGGGGTGCGGCTCTGGAAATTTTTGCACGGGGTTGCAAAATACCTGTGGCCGGCCTTGGACTAGTTTTGGCGTACTACGTCGCCATCTTCTGGTGTTTTCGATAAATTATACAAAACCCAACCTATTAAATAGTAATTTTTTTACATAGTAAACTAATCTTTGACTTCTATTTATGAAAATTAAAAATACGTCGTCATTTTCAAGTGTTTACAATAACTATTCGAAAAATCAACCTATTCGATGTCAAATTAAAAAAAGAAAAAGTAACTAAACTTTGACTTCTCATTCATGAAAATTAACCAGAATTACTGCATTTGAACAAACTGTTGTAAATTTATGTAGCTCAGCTAAACTGCCGAGCTAAGTTACTGTTGTTTCATTTAATGTGGTCCTTTTAGTTTCCTGAATGTTCAGTCTTATTCCACTAAAATGTGAGATTTTTTCTCTTCAGTGGCACGGATTTCGACAAACTCTAAGTTTAAATACGACTGACCAGGAAACTAAAACAACCATACTACATGAAATAACAGTAACATGCCTTAGCGTTTCAGCTGAGCTATATAAGTTGGATAGAGCAGTAATTTCGGTTAATTTTCATGTATTGGTAGTCAAGGTTAGTTTCTTTTTTTTAAGTTGATGTTCAATAGGTTTATTTTTTGGAATATGGGTTATAAATACTTGTTATGTGTTTAATAAATGCAAAAGTGACTGTTAGCTTATGAGCATGTTAATCATGTCATAAGTCATTTCACGCTGTGTTGGTTATCTGTTAGTAACGTCTTCCTTATGCAGACGCCGCTGTTCTCGACCTATAAGAGCATTGCGTTGTCCGTGGCAACAGGTAATGTCTAAAATTTGGTACTCTTCGCACCCTCTTTGGCATTGCTGATCTCGGAACTGGAATCCCCTTCGAGTTGCAAGAGGTAATGGTCCCAGTGTGTTATGACTGAGGGTCCCTGCAGATCTACAAGAATGAATACATTGCCTCTTGAAATTTTCTAGGCGGTTAAAATTATATATCACACAGGAATTTGCATTTATCGGACAAATGCTGCGCCGAGTGCGACAGCTTTATTTTTACGAGTCCTCTACCCTCGACTCTGAAGCCGTGGACACGCCTCTTGAGATGCTCAGACGGCTCCGGCAATGGAGCAAATTCTCGCGAAAGGTAGTATGTACCAGGTTCCGCACCAGAATCAAGCCACAGTTAAATGCTGTAAAACACACATCAGTTTTTATTTTAGCTGATAATACAAAAGAATTTCTAAACTGAGAAATCCCAAAGAAAACTGCACCTTTTGGCCCACTTCAGGTTACGGTAGTAACACTAAAAGTGGGACTTTGCGATCGTCTTTTGACAGCTCGAAATTTAAATGAAAATAACGGCTCAACCATTCATCTGACACAAAAATTAAATACCCGAATTTGTAGACGAGCAAATTTTCCATAACTTTGCTCTCTTATGATTTTTTCATATCTTGTATCGTTTCAGAGATATTTGCAAAACTAACGGCGATTTTGGGATGTCTCTCTGTCTGTCCGTAACGTTTACCCTGTTTTTAAGACTAACCGTTCAACCGATCAGCACCAAATTTTACAGACATAACTGTAGGCCGCCAGAGATCAGAACCTCCGTTTTTCAAATTTTTCGGATAAAAAATAAGGTATTAATACCAAAAAAAGCGGTTTGTAATATAATTGTAATTGCAAACGAACCGTTCATCTGACACGGAAATTGAATAACCTAATTGGTAGAGGGGGAAATTCTCTACAACTTTGCTCTATTATGTTTATTTCTCATATCTTGCATCGTTGCAGAGATATTTGCAAAAATAACGGCGATTTGACGATGTCTGTCTGGCTGTGACGTGTTACCACCGTTCATCCGATCGGCACCAAATTGTACAGCATAATTGTTGGCTACCACAGACCAGGACCTCGGTTTTTTAATTATTTTGGACAAAAAATACGTTATTAATACCAAAAAAGCCGTTTGTAATTTATTTATAATTGCAAATAAACCGTTATGTGACGCGAAAATAGAATAAACGAATTTGTAGAGGAGAAAATTCTCTACAACTTTGTTCCCGTATGTTTTATTTTTTCATATCTCGTATCGTTTGAGAGATATTTGCAAAAATAACGGATTTTTGACACCTTCCATTGAATTAACGAAAACCAGCCGTTCACAGAAGTCACGTGACATTCCTCGCCCAGAAATCTCTTTGGCATAAGCCATCTTACATTGCGTATTTGATGATTTTCTTATTGTAACTTACACGTTGTTATTTCAAAGAAATGGAGCACTGAAGAATTAACAAAAACACGTCGTTCTTCGTACGATAAATGTTAATCTAGTATCTACAAATGCCATTAGCATCAGTTAACAACGGGCACCAATAGTATGAGGTTAAAGAAAGCAACTTCTAACGGGTGGCCGTAGCGTAGAGGGCACTTCGTTGGACTGTGACGCTGAAGGTCAGTGGTTCGTAACCCACCAGTGTCTGCATTTTTCCCCTAAAAGGGTTTCAGACATTCTTAATTATTAATTTTTATTCTGTACATTATTATTTTGGTCCAAAATGTTTGCTAAAACATATAAAACTGCTAATCTAAAGCGGGCCGTAAAACACGTCAGTGCGATTTTTTTAAAATACTTTCGATGCACAAGATTCTTCCATTGCCAATGCATGGGTGTCTGCAGGAGATTTGCCGAGACGAGAGAATTTTGTTACACTTCCCTTTTCGAAGTCAACCAGTCTGCATCGTGCCCCATGAACTAAATATGATAAAAATAGGTAAAGCGTATTCACCACAATGCCTCCTCGTGGTAACATGGCCAAAGCCTGATCCTTGTTAAGTGTCCATCTATCGAGTCTCACCCCTGATGTTTTACTCAGTTTGTAATCCTGCGAACGGGGATACGTTTTACTCATTTCACAATCCATCAAAGTGGTAACTTGAAAGTTTTCATCTGAGGAAGTAACCTAAGTTACGAAACAGCCAGCGTGCTTTTTAAGTGACATACTTCTTCACCTGCAGCTGTTTATCCTTTCAATATCGAGACGCCCATGAGAGGGAGGAATCGTTGGAAACCACAGCGCGTGGTTTTTTTATACACAGAGGAGGGGCGTAGGTAAATTTTTCTCCTAGAACAAAAGTTTATTTGGGTCAGTACCCAAAATTAATTCCACGGCCCCATATCGCTACTGCAGCGCGGCCTCTTGTAACACAATGACCCGTTTGGATATCGTCAAAGAATATTTTCCGAGTATATGTGTTATTCTTGCCCCTCCAAATGTTCAAATGTTTGTGTAGCTTATGGGACTTAACTACGGGGCCATCAGTCCCTAAACTTGCAAACTACGTATGATCTAGTTAACACTAAGGACAGCACAAATATCCATGCCCGAGGGGGGATTCGAGCCCCCGACCGTAGTGTCTTGCCCCTCCCATGATGCTAAAATATTCGTGGATTTAGATATACGCTACACTCACAATAGTGACAAAAGATTTTTTTTTAAGCCCCGTGTTTTGGACGTATTTGTGCTACTCTTTTTTACATGTTTTAAGCATCGTTTATTTTTCCCAAGGAATAGGTAACTATTTGTCAAATTAGGTGTTGCAGCCAGTTCAGTGTTTATTTCCGATATCGTTATTCTTTCTCAATTTCTGTGTTGCTTTGACGTCGCATTATGGTTTATAACACCGGAAATGACGTGCCATTTTATGTTTGTATAAGTATTTAAACCTTGAGAGGGAGAAAACGAAATATAATTTCGATATTCAGTTACTGTCATTTATGAATAATGGCAAAAATTCAGCGCTTAGATTTAAACATCTTTTGTATACGAGAATAATAATAATTTTCGCGGTAGCCGATTTCGCTTCCTTTTTTCGCGAAACGTTTGTGACCCTAGTTGCCTGGTAACATCGATTTTGCACGAAGCTCGGAACTGACGTTATCTTTGAAAGTAACAGCCTTGCCTTGACGTTCTCATCCAAAGAAATAAATGGTGTACGAAATTCGCCCGGTTCGTGATATATGACCAAGTGTCTTTTAACTCTCCCAATGCAACTTTCTGTTCTCTCCAATTCTTACATCACTGTATAGTTTAACACTAAATACCGAACTTAAAGTACATAATCTGAATATCTATGTAAAGACAGTAGGCAGATCAGATCTCTTCCTCTGGACACAGTTACCTGAAAACAGGCAACTCATAACCGTAACATCTTCTAAAATCGCCATAGGCTACAGCAAGCATTGCCTGCAACTCTAATTCCACCTTGTAGAATTCATTCTGTAAAATTACTTTCGTCCAGAATCACGAACACCAGTGTAAAGCAATACTTCTATGCAAAGACAAATCATAATAAAACATTCTCAAAATGCAGAAAATTTCTTGACCAACTTCAAATTTGGCTCCATTGTTGAAATATTCACACGTATAATTTCCAAAGTGGCAAACTTTCTTCTCGGTTTATTTTAAATTTTTACACGTTCATCTAATAGTATCGTGCAGTACAGTTTCTAACCATTAAACAGTTAACTAGGAACGCCGTTTCCCCGTTTTCAAGATAATTCATCCAAAAAACCATGAAGTTTTTTGTTGAAGATAACAGATATCAGTCGAAAATTATTTATTGTGGACAATCCAATTTTCGGTCACTCTGTGATCATTATAGTTGGTTAAAATGTACCTTAAAATATAAAACAAAAGGTTTTTAAGCGTCATTTTGAAGGTTAATTTCATACTCAAAAATTATAAATGTTTTCCCTTGAGAGGGTTCTGCATACAATCGCTGAGTATGGGCTACTGTCGAACTTCAGTTGCATAAGGCTTACCTAGACATGTGGAACTTTCTGGGCAGTTTTTTAGTTCCCTAGCTGCCCGTGGGACCAAATTTGACGTTTAGACTCTCAGTGAAATGGGTATATCATTGGAGGGTCTCAACACCCAATCCAAAATAGAGAGCTCGGGTAGTCAGTCGTCCAGGCACAAGTCTCATTTATATGGGTTTTCTACAGTGTAACAAAGCTCATTCTGTATGTCTGAATGTATTTTCAATAATACTGGAAAAGAGGGTCAAATCTATAACGATTCACCCTTCTGTATGAACAAGAGTTCAGATGGAATTGCGAGTAGTTTGACATTTATTTAACGATTGCGTAATGGTGCCCTGCTGGTGATACCTCCAATACACAACAAGCTGCGAAGCTTAGAAGCGCGCAGTACCTTGGGAAATATCCAATAGAAATGAATCTGCACAGTGCCTTGAATTATAGTAAAGGCGTAGTCTCCGTACAGCAGGACTGCCCAATTGAAGAACTAAGGTAGTGTGGGCTGTGGGAGGTTTTATGGACGGAGAGAAAATTATGAAAAGTGTGGATGGAAAAATTGAGTTCTTCCTCCTCATTTTCAATTATCAAAGACCAGATTGTGTGAAGGCAAGCTTTCTTCGGTTAAAAGTACTGTGGTTATTCCCTAACACAATTCGGTGTTTTAAATGCCGGCGCTTTGGGCACACCTCACTGCTTTGCAAGGGGAAAGCCACGTGTTGCAAAAATGGTAAAGTCATCCACGAAGGAGTCGATTGCATGCCACCTGCAAAGGTTGTCAATTCTTCTTAGCACCTCTCTGTCTGGAGCAAGAACTACACAGTCTGCCATGAGTAAAAAGAAAGATACCGGAAATCAGGACAACATCCGAAATAGCTACGATTACCAATCTTGTACTGCCCAACGAACTGAAACAGCTACTATAACATCAGAAAAAAAAAGAAAAAAAAAGCACTTGTATTTTACCCAAAAGTGAAACCGGAATTATTTATTTATTTAGCGTATGGTAAGTACACATCACGTTTATGGGAAAATATACTGCTACAAAAACTTTATAACTTTGGCACATAAATACAAGACACAAAGAATTTAATACAATTATGTCATGAACAGCATATATACAATTACAAATTAACGTTTAGGCTTTTAATATATTGCACTGCATTTTCAGTCGCATCCCGGAAGTCCGTTGTTTGACCAGGATAGGCTCTCAGAGGGCGCTCTGCAATGATGTGCCGGATCGCCTGCTTCTCAGCCCCGCAGTCGCACTCTGGGGATGGCGCTCTTCCCCATTTGTATAGAGAGTCCGCACATCGGCCGTGGCCTGATCCTCTTGAGGGTGGTCCAGGTTTTAAGGGGTAAGTCGAAGCCTGGAGGTCTGTTCGACGGTTTCAGTGAGGTGTTTACCTGTGGTGGTGCTGATTCTTCCCATTCCACTTTCAAGCTGTGTCCACCATCTTGGTGTGAGCGCTCTTTAGCCAAACTGGGGAACAGTACTCTGCGGCAGAGTAGACAAGTCCCAAAGCACAACAGAGCAGGGCAGAGGCGGTGGTACCACATAGTTTCTGAATGATATTGTTCCTAGTGCGAATTTTTGCAGCAGTGTTGATGAGGTGTTGTCTGTAGCTAGTTCGCGTCCGTAGTAGAAAACTACACGTGCACCCTGAGTAACGCTAAATGAACTAGCACCATACTGGCGACCAGACAATCGGTAAACGATTTCCTGGTGGTAATCAAATCATGATGAAACCCGAAAGTAAACCGTCGGAACCTGTCAACATCACTTTCACTGATAATTCATCTCACTCTTCTCTGAATAATATGGAACTTGATGTCCGTTTGAGGCAGCAATCTCGCAGAAGACGGACATTCCGCTTGTTTCAGACTCTCCATCCCGACGGAAGAAAGTTCTATTCCTTTGATAGATGGTGCCAGTATTTTAGTGTAATTTGTAGAATTCAGGACCAATGTGGACGAAATGCGTTTATTGCCTCAAGGTAAGCCTATATTTACAGACCTCCAGAAGACTAATCTAAACAGAGATCAAATGTTCAAATGTTTGTACAGCTTATGGGACTTAACTACGGGGTCATCAGTCCCTAAACTTACAAACTACTTATGAACTACTTACGAACTAGGACGGCACAAATATCCATGCCCGAGGGGGGATTCGAACCCCCGACCGTAGTAGCCGTGAAGACCGTGACTGAAGCGCCTTAGTCCCCTCGGCCACGGCGGCCGGCCTAAACAGAGAGAGCCAGGTGGAGTGACTATTTACGTCAAATATCAACCACCATTCCTCGTTCCCTCCATTACAACAAGTTTATAGTGCTGCTGCTTGACTGACTATATGCTCCATCTGTACACATATGACACGTTCATCAAAGAGGCACTTAGTGAACTTCTATGCCAGCCCCCATCCATTCATCTTATGTGGTGATTTTAAAGCACATTGAGTGCTTTGGGGCTCTGCAACTATCGCTCCCAGGGGTAGAACAATTTTGAGGCTTCTCTTAACGCCGTGTGAACATTTATTCAACACTGTTAGGTCCATACACTTTAGTATTGCAACAGGATCATTATCTGCCATAGAGATCTCGCTTTTCTCTCCTAGCCTAGCCAACACTACTGAATGTGAAGGAATCGTGACGCCTCCCTCACCCCTCCCAAAAAAAAAAAAAAAATAATAATAATAATAATTTGCCACACCCTCTCCCCCATCCAGGGGAACGCAACCAACGGGATAAGAAATGGGAACATTATATATTCCCTTACTAGGTATCTGGTGTTTATTTTACTTATTTTTTTATTTTATTTTTTCAGTTACGAATCCTCGGTGCTTTACAAAGCTATAACCTTCCCACTTCACATGCGCTACCGATTAGTCAAGACAATCGCCTGCATCTCATGCTGCTTCAGGAGTATTTTCTGTATTTACAGCATTTCACCACATTAAACGAGTATATGAAACACGCTAATAAGGGTACAAATAGATAGAACATTGGACAGCCTCATACACATAAAAATAACCACAGACAAATCAGAAAAAATACTACATAAGCTGTTGTTGTTGTTGTCGTCTTCAGTCCGTAGACAGATTTGATGCAGATCTCCACGCTACCCTGTCCTGCGCAAGCATCTTCATCTCCTAATAAAGACGGCAACCTACATCCACTTGAACGTGCTTACTGTATTCATCTCTCGTTCTTCCTCTACAATTTTTACCCCAAAAACTTACTTCTAATTCTTAATTGGCAATTCCTTGATGTTTCAGAATGTGTCCCCCAAATCTATCCCCTGTTTGCCAAGATATGACAGAAATCTCTTTCCCCCAATGACTTTATACCTCCTCATCAGTTACGTGATCTACGCATCTAATCTACAGCATTCGTCTGTAGCACCACATTTCGAAAGCTTCTATCATTTTTCCGTCTAAGCTCCTTAATGTCCACGTTCCACTCCCATACAATGCTACACATCAGACAAATGCTTTTAAGAAGGAATTCTATCATTTAAATTAATATTGGATGTCAACCAATTTCTCTGCTTCAGAAATGCCTTTCAATAGCTATTCTGCATTCTGTGTGTTCCTTCCTCCTGCTATAAGAAGTCAGTTTGCTACCCACTACTTTTACTGTATCATTGCCTAATATAATTCACTCAACATCGCCTGGTTCTTTAACGTTTCATAAGCCGTATTGAACCCATCTTCATGTATACCCTACATTCAAGACACTAGCCATTCCGGTGAATTGCTCTACCAGTTGACGCTAACATCGCAACAATTCAGACTATCTCTGCTAGTCATACGCACATACCACCATAACCCCTTCGAATCACTTTCGCAGCGAGCACATTGGCACACAGATCTTGTTTTGTCAGTAACTGAGCATCTGCCCGCTATGGCCGAGAAGTGTTTTACTATATCGAGAACCTTCGGCACCAACTCAGTGGATACAGTTTGTGTGTGTGTGTGTGTGTGTGTGTGTGTGTGTGTGTGCGCGCGCGCAACGTACAGCTTAAAGATGGGAAGACTAGATAAGGTATATGGTAACTGGTGTACTTTTACAAAATACCAAATAAAAAGCTGGAGTTTGGGCACATGGAAAGGTAAGTGGGAACGAAGAGATGACGGAAGTTAGGGAGTGGATGAGAATGAAACACATCGGTATGGTGAATTTCTTAACCAGACACCTACCTTATCCCATGCACTGAAACAGTGTGAATACGAATCAAACACGTGCATGCACATGTGGGGAAGAAGGTTCCGGAAATATACTGTCTTTCTGCGGTAAATACGCAAACAATGGACATCCATAACAAACCACACTGAATAAGAAGTAAATTTATACACTGCATTAAAAACAATGGACACAGACATTATCACAAAACCGGAATACGAGGAGTACTTGCCATCACGACTTATATGCATATATGCAACGCAATATAGCCGCGGCGGATTAGCCGTGCGCACTGGGGCGCCGTGTTACGGCGCGAGGGGAGTTCGCCTTCGGGGGTTTGAGTCACCCCTCGGGCATGGGTGTTTGTGTTGTCCTTAGGTTAGTTTACCTTAGTTTAAGCAGTTTCTAAGCTACGGACTAATGACTAAGCAGTTGAGTCCGATAGATTTACAAACATTTTAACATTGCAACGCAATAACAATATCCAGAGCATGGGTAATAACGGTGACGGTAATAGTGACAGTGAAGAGGATCAGGAGAAGGAAGAGGATGAGATTGTACATCAATAAGAGGTAATAGTGTCAGAATAAAATAATCGTATAATAGTTACGGATAGTGAATAACATGGTTAATATTATGTCATGTGCTGACGATGTAACCAATGGACAGTCTAATATGACATATGTACTTAGTGTTAACGTATAGTATTAAGAAAATAAAAAGAAAATAATTTCTATACTATAACTATAAATTACTTTTATGTGACTGGCGGCTAAGGGTTCGAAAAGAAAACCATTCCGAGGTATTCATCAGCAGACGAAATCGGTGATGATACCAGTCTTACTTCTTGTCCTATCATCTCTTTTATTTTCTTCTTAAGATACGAATTTTTTAAGTTCCATTTGTTACTAATTTTAAAAGTATTTTTTCAATAGTTTACTAAAAGTATATATGAAATAAATATTACATCATGGTTTAGAAACAGGGTAACAAGTCAATAATTTGCAATAAGTGAAATGAAATTTCTGTCTACTTACTAGAGGTATCCGTGCCTCGACTCTTAGCATAAGAAGACCATGTTTGTAAACCTGTACATTTCTTCAAACTAAAATTGTGTTTTTGGCTTTATTTATTTATTTATTTATTTTGAAGAGATTTTTCTTGGTTCACCAGAATGTACTAGTCCACACAGTCAGCGCTATAGGCGTTCGTCCGACACAAGAGCTGTAAACCATCACCTCCGCACTACGTGATCCACCTGAACATATCTACGTCCATGCAGAACATGGCATCTCTCTCGCCAGAAACTTTTTAGGCTACAGCGGCTTCTCATCAACGCGTTGTTCATGACTATTCCTGGTGCTAGACAGTGTGAGTAAATGAACCAATGATTCATCTGATTCAGCATCATAAGCGAAGGTTTAATATGAAATATAAATCAAAAGGAAATAGTACTGAATTAATACTATGGTGACAAACCTTGCCGTCTTACAATACGAATGATTCGTGCAACCATGAGTTATTGCAGTCTCAGAGGCGTAGAGTGCTATGGGTAGAAATACTGTTTTGTAATGTCTTAGTTTTGCATTTACAGAAAGAGATTTTTTATTTTGCTGATTCCAAGTGAGCATATACGACTTTTGTCAAATTTGTGCCACTTTTGCCGTACTGGGTTGTGACGCGTAGATTGTATGTTGGATTACTCTCAGTGTACTGAGTTTCTGCGTAGCAAACCAAACCAGACACTACAGTACAGCGTACAGAAGCTGGGTGGCACATTGCCCTACGCTGGTTCTACTTCTGCCAGAATCAGCAGATCTTAAATAAATCAAGATTATAAATATTAAAGGTGACCGAGAGTTACGGAAACCAAGGATTTATATCTTATCAACGCGGCATGTGTTACATCCGCCAGACGACTACAGCAGTAGATGTTAGGGGCAAGTGCGAGGTTATTTAATGAGGGCTGCCTGTGGAGAATCTTACATTAACACTACCAAATTTACTGCACCATAAATTATGATCTGTCTAGGTGATGAAAAAAAATTCGTCTACAGTCCACACCTTCATATGATTAATTTAAACACAACTCAAATTGAGACGAAAGGTGTACTACATGCAAATAACTTTCACGACACTTTTATTTAAATTTTTAAGTAGACTGTTTATTTATCGGATCACAACACTGACACCGCTAAAAGCACTGTACGTTGGCGTATCTAATATAACTCGTGAGCCCCCAGGCAAAATTTACTTTGCCGAAAATATTTTTAATTAGCCTACCAAGCTACTGTTCATTGCATAAAAAACGTTCCTTTAGTCTCTGCCTGAGCGCGAATACTTTGTCTTTATGTTCACAGTTTATTTGACAAAAACGAACAACAGTTATTGAATGAATTAATGACTGTTTATGAGAACTTCCTGAAAAGATGCACTTTTACAATCAGTGTCAAACGATGTGTTGAAGTCACAGTGCCTAAACTTCACATGCTGCAATCTTCAAATTCAACGTAGCACTCGGCAACTCAAGAAGAAGTATTACAAGTTTAACAGTATCTCGCCACACTCGACAAATCTTCATAAGTTCGACCGCACTTTCACACTCTGAAAACTGTATTAAAGTCTCACTCTTCCGAAGGTCGCGGCACAGACCGGCTAAGCTTCGCCGTCGCGAACGCTAGCCAAACCCAGACCGCCCCATGTGGGCCTACTGCCCACACTGTATACCTGTCCTCCGGAGAAACCCATATGTCACGAACTTCCCCATTGCCACCCCTCGCCAACGTACAACGTTTTGCCAAGTCTACCGTACATTCATACATACATATCTTTAAGCACTTGCACTAACCACAAACATGAAACTGATCATCATAATTAACATTTCATTTCATTTCTCCTATGGAGCAATTGAATACAAATTAATTATTTAAAGAATTAAAACATGCGTAAGTAAATTTGAACGATGTGAATTTATGGTATGATCATTTTCTAATATGGCACCTGTGAACGAACACTGCTACGTTGCTCGCGTATCTGTCTGGTACTGTATGATATTAATAAATTTATACAATGGTATTAGTAAATTAGGTTTTCTGTGATCAATATTATCTTATGTCGACTGCAAACATATCAGGTGATGCACCTTGTTGAAAACTTTTATGTGAGCCCTCGCTCAGCTCTGTAACGTAAATGGTTTTTGACATTATGAATTTTTAACTAAACACTAAATTGCCGTATATTTGTTCAATTAAATCTTTTTAAATGTACTTAATAGGAGGTATGTCTGTGCGTTACTAGACGTGTCATTTGAAACCCTTTCAGAAACTGTATCGCACTTCTCTGTCTTAATTACGTTTTGTTTCTAAACTAGCTGAGCCGGACGCGGTAGCCGAGCGTTCTGCGGCGCGTCAGTCACAGTCTGCATGGCCACTACGGTCGGGGATTCGTATCTCCCCCTCGGGCATGGATATTTGTGCCGTCCTTAGTATAAGGTATTTCATAAGTCGTTTGTAAGTTTAGGGACTCATGACCCCGTAATTAAGTCCCATAGGCTCTACAAACATTGGAAGATTTTATTTAAATTAGCTGAAAACCCGGTGTTGGCAGGATTTTTATTTATTTATTCCTGCCACTTTTCACGTATATATTCATTTGTATAAGGGCTATTTGTCTGTCAAATCTCTTGCGAATACAGTTAGTGGTAAAGAAGTAATAGATTATAACTTGGCCGTGCTGGGGCGGATTTCCATGAACGTTACTGTTTATATGATCATATCTCGTGAACTACGTATCGAATTGCGATACAATTTAGAAGGTACACTCAAATATATGCGTGTATAATCTCTCTAAAATTTCCTGCGGGTACAATTCATAGTGTAGAAATTATAGAGTGTAATGTCATAATGAATGCCGTAGTTTTAGTCCATGAACAGCGGAACGTTACCGTTTATGTGCTTATATCTCATGAACTGCGTGTCGTACTGTGATACAATTTAGACGGTACATTCAACTATATGTGTGCATACTGTCTATAATATTTCCTCCTAGTACAATTTGTAGTGTAAAAATTAGTGAAAAAATTATAAATTGTAGCGTCATACTGCATGCCGTAGTTTTACTCCATAAACAGCGAGAAAAGGTTTGAAATTATGTTAGTTTGTGGCAAGTGGCTAACTGTTGTCATTCCCCTACGGTGTATTTATAAAGTGTCGCCGCATTATGTGACTTTTTTTAACGATTCCTATTGTTTATGACGTCATATCTTCTGAACCATATGTCGTGCGTGATTCTTAACACTGCAGCAATTGGTACCTCACGGTATGGAATGTGGGTTCCAAATTTGGTTGAAATCTGTTCAGTGGTTTAGGAGAAAATGTGCAATATTGTCACTAAATGCAGCGGATTTTTGCGCATCTCATTGCTTACGACGTCATATCTCGTAAACTATATATCGCACGTGATCTTACATTTACGGCAACCGCTCTCATAGATTGAAGATTACGTGTACAAAATTTCATAAAGATTGGAACAAAACTGTAGATTTTTATGCAACACGTACAAACATAGGAATACTCTCCTTTATATATCAGATTTAACTTTATCGTATACAATACACTGTCGCCTCGCTAGCTGCGAGGTGCATTCGCTCCGACGTCATGGTTTTTCCAAGCAAGCGCTAAGCTCACCCCCAGCCGGCCGTTTCCGCCTTACACACACACACACACACACACACACACACACACACACAAACCTGCTCTCCACTGGTCAGCCCACTATGAGCCCTAACTTCACGGCGGTTTAACATGATTTTTGCAAATTACAGATTTATACAGATAATGTATTCCCATCAATATCACCTCTCTACATTGATATAATACTACCAAAAATAATAAAAGGAAAGAGTATAACAGTTTGTGCATTGGCATGGTTGGTGTTTGTGGTTCATTTACTATCTTGAAAAAAAATTACAGAACTATCAGTTTAATAAGTCATGGTTGCAAAATACTAACACTATTTACTGACGAATGGAAGGACTTGTGGAATCTGACCTCGGGGAAGCTCATTTTGGATTTAGGAGAAGTGTAGAAAAACGGAAGGCAATACTCGCATTACGACTTATCTTAGAAGATAGGCTAAGGAAAGGGAAACCTTCGTTTTTAGCTTTTGTCGATTTGGAGAAAGCTTTTGACATTGTCGACTGGAATACACTATTCCAAATTCTGAAGGTAGCAGGGGTAAGATATAGGGAGCGAAGAATTACATTCAACCTATACAAAAACCAGACAGCGGTTATTAGAGTCGAAGGGCAAGAAAGGGACGCAGAGGTTGGGAAGGGAGTAAGACAGGGTTGTAGCCTTTCCCCGATGTTGTTCGATCTGTACATTGAGCAGGTAGTGAAGGAACGGAAGGAAAAATTTGGAGAGGGCATAAAAGTGCAGGGAGAATAAATAAAAATATTGCGGTTTGCCGACGACATAGTAATTCTGTCAGAGGCCGCAAAAGATCTGGAAGAGTAATTGAATGAAATGGACAGTGTCTTGAAAGGAAGATATAAGATGAACATTAACAAAACGAAGGTAATGGAGTGCAATGTCAGAAAATTAGGTGATGCCGACGGAATTAGATTAGGTAATGAGACAATAAAAGTAGTTGATGAATTTTGTTATTTGGGTGGCAAGATAACTTCTGATGGCCGAAGTCAAGAAGATATAAAATGCAGAATGGCTATGGGAAGAAAAGCGTTTCTAAAGAAACGAAACTTTTTAACATCCAATATTAATTTAAATGTTAGGAAGTCCTTTCTGAAAGCATTTGTCTGGAGTGTAGCATTGTATAGGAGTGAAACTTGGACGATAAGGAGTTCGAATTAAAAGATGATAGAAGCTTTTGAAATATGGTGCAATAGACGAATGATGAAAATTAGACGGGTATTTCACGTAACTAATGAGGAGGTGCTTAACCGAAAAGGAGGTATAAAAGGAGGGATAAAAGAAGTTTCTCGCATATACTGAATAAGAGAAACGATATATTGGTTGGACAAATTCTGAGACATCAAGGAATTGTCAACATAGAAGGAAGTGTGTGGGGTAAAAATGGTAGAGGGAGACCGAGGGACGAATACAGTAGCTGATTCAAAAGGACATAGGTTGCCGAACTTATTCTCAGATGAAGAGACTTGCACAGGACAGCGTGGCGTGGAGAGCTGCATCAAACCAGTCTACGGACTGAAGACCACAACAACAACAACAAATATCTCCAAACGAAATGCTACTCGTTGGGCGGTACTGTCACACAAGGAGCATCACTCACCTAATTTTGACAGGCGACGAAATCAGCCATGGCTGAAGACTGTCCTGAAGCATATCATGCCATGCATTAATATGGAACGAAGATTCTAGGACAGACGAAAATGGAAGACCCCGGAGTAGTTCCAACAGGTGATTATTGTAAAGGGAACATCTAGCACCGCAGCGGATGAAGAACGGACCGGAAATTCTCCATCACATGGCAGTGAACGGTCGCGGGCCACATAGGGAACGCCGGACCGAAGATGGAACTCCTAGGAGCGGGCCTGGCAGACGGGGACTTCAAAGGGAACGACGGGAACAGCAGCAGACAAAGAACGGAATGGCAGCGCCCCAGCAGATGACGACGATCGAGCGCGGACCGCAAAGGCGCCAAAGACGGAAATCGCAGATGCGGATTCGGCGGGCGCGTACCATAGGGGAACGAACAGAACTGCATCAGACGTCAAATGGAGTGGCAGTACCCCGGCAGATGGCAGCGAGCGGGCTCTGGCCGCAGACGGCACGCCAGCAACCGTCAGCCAAGGGGGAAGGCCACAGACACAAAAACTGGACAGGTCCAAACACTGCCCTTTTAGATATAGAACACACCTATATCTACATAGATCTACACCTACATAGATACTCTGCAGATCACATCACACCATGGAACCCTTAAACCAAGGAACACGACAACCGACTCACTGGCAGAGGGTTCATTAAACACTTTCATAACCTTTCTCTACCGTTCCATTCTCTAATAGCGCGCGGGAAGTAAGAACACCTAAATCGTTCCGTTTTCGATCTGATTTCTCTTATTTTATAGGGATGGTCATGTATCTCCATGTAGGTGGGTGCTAACAAATATTTTTCACATTTAGAAGTAAAAGTCGGTGATTTAAATTACGCAAATAGATCTCGCCGCAACGAATAACGTCTTTCTTTTAATGAATTCCAACTCAAATCGGGTAACATTTCCGTGACGCTTTTCCCGTAACGTGATAAAAGGAGCTGCCCTTCTCTGAACCTTCTCAATATCTTCCGTCAGTCCCACCTGGTGAGAGTCCCACAATGGGCAACAGTACTCCAGGAGAGGACGCACAAGTGTGATGTAGGCAGTCTCTTTGGTGGAGCTGGTGCATCTTCGAAGCGTTCTGCCAATGAAACGTAACCTTTGGTTCGCCTTCCCAACAATATTTTCTATCTGTTCTCTCCAGTCTAAGTTGTTCGTAATTGTAACTTGTAGGTATTGGGTAGAATTTTCGATCTTAAGGTTCGACTGATTTATCGTGTAACTGAAGTTCAGCGGATTTCTTTTACTGGTCATGTGTATTACTTCACACTTTTCACTATTTAGTGTTAATTGACAATTTTCGCATGAAATAGAAATTTTGTCTAGATCGCTTTGCAGATGCTTTTGATCCTCTGTTGACTTAATTAACCGATAAACGAAAGCATCATCCGCGAACAATCTAAGAGAGCTATTCAGATTGTCTCCTACATCGTTTTTAAAGGAAGAGTAGGGGACCTATAAAGCTTGCCTGGGAAACGTCAGATATCTGTTTTACTCGATGACGTACAGTCAATTACTACGAAAAGTGTCCTTTCTGATAAGAAATTGCCTGCCGCGGTGGCCGAGGGGACTGAGGCGCTCCAGTCACGGTCTGCACGGCCACTACGGTCGGGGGTTCGAAACCCCCCTCGGGCATGGATATTTGTGCCGTCCTTAGTGTTAGCTAGTTCATAAGTAGTTTGTTAGTTTAGGGACTGATGACCCCGTAGTTAAGTCCCATCAGCTTAACAAACATTTGAACATTTTTGATAGGATATCGTGAATCCAATTGGACAATTAGGGCGACAATCCATAACCACGCAATTTCATTAGAAGCCGCTTGTGAGGCACAAACGCCTTCCGGAAATCCAGAAATATGGAATCGATTGCAGATCCCTTGTCAACGGCACTAATCATTTCATGTGAATAAAGTTGTTGTTGTTGTTGTTGTTTGTATAGTCAATGGGACTTAACTACGGGGTCATCAGTCCCTAAACTTACAAACTACTTATGAACTACTTACGAACTAGGACGGCACAAATATCCATGCCCGAGGGGGGATTCTAACCCTCCCCCCACGCCCAACATTCTCCGAATGCGAAAATATATTGTTGACTCCCACTTACATAGGTAGAAATGATCATCAGAATAAAATACCAGAAATCAGAGCGCCTTAGTCCCCTCGGCCACCGCGGCCGGCTGTGAATAAAGGCAAGCTGTGTTTCACAAGAGCGATACTTTCTGAATCCGTGTTGACTATTGGTTAATAGGTCGTTCGAGGTAGTACATAATGTTCGAACAAAGTATACGTTCCAAAAACCTACTGCAAATCGACGTCAGTGAGATGGGCCTTTAATTTTGGGGATCACTCCTACTGCCTTTCTTGAATATTGGAGTGATTTGGTCAACTTTCCAGACTTTCGCTGAGTGATCGGTTGTATATGACAGCTTTGTGGAGCTATTGCACCTTCGACAGGCTTTGGCTTTCTGGACTCTTGTATGAACTTCCATGCCTAGGCCTTACAACAAAAATACTAATACTAATGATTTACATAACAAATGGAAAATTCAAAGTGTATGTTACTGACGCTAACATCCAGCACAGACACATTGGGACTGTACACTGACGACAGTGCCTATTGGTGCAGAGAACTCAGGACAACAACCGTTGAACGTAAGACTGACACCTAATTACGACGACTTGAAAACTGGATATCTAATTGGAAAGTCCAACCTAACCCAACCAAAACACAAGTAATCCTGTCCAGCCACAAACACCTAATGACTGACGCTCTGGGACATACCACTGAGACTTGGCGACACCTCTAGATACCTTGGAGTGTTCCTAGAGAAACATTTAAACGGGAAAACGCACCTAACGTACCTTCTACACAAAACAAAACTGTCAATACAAGTAAATGGACACTACTACGGCTGCGATAATCAGACTTACAAGACTCACATTACACCTGTAAAAGAATATGATTGTGCTCCATTAGGAGGAATGCATAAAGCAACAGAGGAACAACTAAACTGAATGATACGCAGCATCACAAGGCTGCCAAGGGAAACATCCATTGATGTCTCATACGACATCACTGCAGTGGCGGAGTGGTCAACGCGTCTGCCTAGTAAACAGCAGATCCCGGGTTCGAATCCCGGCCGGGCACGAATTATAATTCGCCGCACTTTGGTTTCCATCTAAACCTAGTAAAGTGAAACCATAACTGATTGCAAATTGCGATTTATTTCATTGACTGCAGTTGATCTCCTACAGACGAGACTAATAAAACTCTGGGCAACATGCTAACGAAAAGACTGGAGATGGAAGACATGCTGATAACAAGACCATTAACAACAAGACGTCCAAAGTTTAAGTACATTGTACCAGCGAGTGCAATAGCACATAACACCACGACCTCGCCCACACTATGGAACCCTTAAAACAAGGAACACGAGTACCGAATCGCCTGGATAAGAGACATAACATGTAACCCAACAACACCATGTAACACCAACATACAAAACACAAGCGCAAACACAATTAGAACCTGTTTCCTCCCTGATTGTCACAGAATCTCACCTTAGCGATCAGGATACGTTTGTACCAACTCATAACTTTACATATGCTACCAATTGTATAAATTCCAAAACTACAAAAGTATATCCCTCTTAAATATATCATAGTACGCATGAAAAAATATAATAGTATGTATATATTTCATGCTTCAACCTGCTTATGAACAATAATATAAATTGCGATGATAAATTGTTTACATATATGTGTCTTTTACTATATTAATTATATAATAAATCTCCTGCACTAATTTTCAAATATGAATAAATAAATGGGAAAGAAATGCATCCCACGCCAAAAGGCTGAAAGCCTCAGAAACAGCCCACCCATCAGAGAGGGGAATCAGATGTGAAAAAATACAAATAAAATAAAAAACTCGAGGTGCAATATCAAGATGCACCTGATGAAGGTTATGAGGCACATAAACGAAATATCGTACAGGTTACACATTGATATGCTGTAGAACACCAAACAACACAAGATTCTATTTGTTGACTCGTTGTGTCTGATACTTTGTTTAGCTCTTCCAGTGGAAGTTTGTATTCTCCATTGTTCGTTAGCATGTCTGCGAAACCCAAAGACTTCACATTGATTTTCCGTTAAATTGCGAGTTGCGTACGTTCATTTCTTTTTCCGACGTCTTCAAAATTCTTTCCAGAATCCTGTTCAATAAAAAAAAGGTGAGAGTCCATCGCCTTTGCGAACACCGGTATGGGTATTAAATGCTGCGTAAGTTTCTCCCATGAACTTAGGAGGTTGTATTTGTTAATGTCAGTTATATAATCGACATTGTCTTTCTGTTGATCTTGAATTCCACTAATGAAATTTCATAAGCAACCTAGTTTCACAGTACAGTAACAGGAATAAATAAAAAACCTGCCGAATTGTTATTACATCCCATAAAATAATTTTATCACTACAAATTTACCTGTGAAAAATCTGGAATGTAGTTTTGATCAACTAATATTTCATATTAAGTAAATTACGAATAAATGAAGTTCGTTATCAATGTCAAATTATAACAAAATTTAATTTCCAATCAAAAAGAAAAGAGCACGAAAATCGTAGAATAACAAGTAAAAATCGTAGATATTCTCATTTTGCGAGGAGCATGAAGTATTTTATTATCGACCCCACGGTACTCGACTCCTCCTCGTACTTATCCAGAATTTTTGAACTTGTCATGAATTTCGATTTCTCTAATTTTTATATCAGTTTTTTGGGTTAAGTGAAAACTGACAGAGATTGCAAATAGTGCATTTACTGCAGATCTATATTTCAGCCATTGTGTGACGATTATAAATGCTCAAAACCATAAAAGGACTAGTTACAATTAGGTAAGATATTACTACTCTGCTGTCTTGATTGTAAGTCATTGGCGACTGTACTGTCCTCTTTGCGTGGATCATTACTAACAAAATGAATGTAACTTCGCACATTTCACATGTTGCACTCATTTTCAACCTCACGCAATATTTTGTAAACTATTTTAATTAAAATCAAAATCCTCTCTTTTTCGTATCTTTATATACCTAACGGGTGCCTTCAATTATTTCTATACATTGTACAGTCCAGTACCAGTTTGAAATAATTCGAATAAGCTATTGGTTGTTGCTTTCAGAAGATTCCTTCTCTCAGATTTTCTGAAATTCCTTAAATTCATTTGCAGAAGATAGGTTATTTTATGTCTCAGCAATTTGGATAGATTACTTCAATAAACACGCCCGTTACGATTGTTAAAATTCTTCATTCAAGATAGACTGATTTCGCAAAATAAATTTTGCATCTATCGTCATATAACTTTCAGAAATTTACCACTACCGAAAATGCTAAATTATACCACATAGTCTGTGTTTGCTTATGGTCCTTAAAATTAATATCCAGGCTGTTAGGATCATTTTTAGGAAAGTTCTTTTAAAATTTCATTTAAATCCTGCCGTTTGCACAGAGTAATACTAGAAATTGGGAAAACCAGATTCAGTCCTTTCTTCACCCCAAACATTTTCTAACAGTATCAAGGTCATATTTGGTTCGCTTTCCATTATCATCGTATTAGAATATCTTTACACAAAGAAATAAATAATTTACACAATGAAAATCTAGAAAAGGAATCAAAAGCATCAGTCTTTTAAACAAAATAAGCCAAGACGTTCCCATGACGTAGCTCAGTGTGGGAGTTAGTGGTATTTTCTGGTGCTCTTATTCAGGGCTCGAAATGTTTCCAGTTCCTCTAAAATACTTAGGATATTCCATTCTTTCTCCTGGTAAATTATTTTGAGATTACTGGCGAGATACGAGACTGCGTGTCCCGTTTCCTGCAAGTACGGATTCAGGGTGTACTTGGCACTGGAAGTTCTGGAATGTTCCCTAAATCTTTCTCCAAAACTTCTCCCTGTTCAGCCAATGTATGTTGAAAATCAACTGTTACAGAAAACACTGTACACAGCCGTAGCTTAAAAACCCACGGCGATGTCTTTATCATCTCTTACTGATTTAATATAGGTCGTTCGCTAGTTACGTGTAAGAAGAAATCTAAAAATGATGTTCAAAGCCTGGGGAATTCAGCTAAATCCGGTGCTGTTACGGATGTTTTAATGAGTTGATCGTAAGGAGACATATATATATATATATATATATATATATATGAGGTGCCCAGTATCAAACATGGACATGCGCCATATATATCGAAATTAAGTTAAGGATCGATCCTCATAGTTTTTTTAATGCTCTCTCTGAATTAGTGCCCGTGTCTTTCATAAACGGACATTTGTACTTGATTTTAACATGGAAATATGCAGTTTCTTTCATAATCAGACACCGCCAATCGTAGTCTCTATTAAAAGCGGACATTACCGTTTCAGCCAATGAGATTGCTACAAGTGACATCAATCTGTCATGGCGACCATTTACTTACATTCTCCTGTCAGTGCATGCTTGTAAGTTAGAGTTAATTATTTTCCAGTATATTACTTACAAGATAGTATTTTGAAAAATATTTTTCTGTAATATGGAAGACAATTTTTTTCTGTTTCTGTAAGTACATTATGTTAAGTTCCCATTGTGTGTTATCCTTTATTAAAATCAATATTTAAATAGTTAGTAAGTAAATTATAATTATCTCGTCAACTTAAGCATGAATATATTGCTTTAAAATCAGTTAATAACGATGCTGGAAATGTTACCCCTAACTCCGACAGCATGTTAGCTTAGACCAATTTTTACAGTTACGATGTTGATCTTACGAACATATTATTTTCCTATTTAATTGCAGGTGTTTTGCAAAAGATCTTCCTACCTATCCAAAATTCAACCACCGATCTAAACTAAATTGCGGACTCTTAACCATGACTGACGTGAAGGAATTTATGCTGCATATTATGCAATTCCAGAGAAGGCCCAATAAGGCGCCTTCATCCTGAAATATTGCAAGACCAGACTGCCAAAAAGGCACAGAATCCAAGCGGGAAGAATGAAGCTTAAAGTTATAATATTTCAACATACTGTTATGAATCAAGCAGGTGTTAATTTGCCAGTGTGCCGTGAAACATTTTTATCAATTTTAAATATTACTAAGCATAGAGTCATCAGAGTATTCAAGTACTTTAAGCTGGATGGTGCTTTAGTACCTATTGACATTGGTGACAATGTAAACCCACAGAAACTGAAGGATATTGACAAATTACCAGGTAAGCACTTCGGAAAATATTGGAAATTAAATGCCTGTATTAAGTGGTATGACGAAGTCATTAATAAGAACAGTTATAGTAAAAATGAACAAGCTGTTAATGATTATGAATGCGATTTTTTGGAAGACCCGTGTGATTAACTGAGGTTATTTGCCCAGAAATACAGTGAAGCAAGAACAGAAATGAATCTTAAAATTGTTAACAATGTACAAGAATAACCTTATCTCCTTCATATTTTCAATATATTTCTTATACGATAAAACAGAAGTTTCGTGTAATCCTGCAACCTGTTTTTCCCAACTGTTTGGATAGTTTTGTTGCAACAAACATGGACAGTTGCATGGATGTTTGTATCAAAGATGGACAAAAGCCAATCATAGTTTCAAAACTGGACATCATCATATTTGAATGTGTGTTACATTGCCTTAGAATAAAATTCTTAAACGTCGACCATGGTTTTCTTGTTCATAGGACTGGCAATTTGGTAGAAAAATTTCACACTCGTTATGGAACGTTAACATAGAAAAAAAGGGTGGCTCTGCTTAAAAATTTACATGTTTGATACTAGGCACCTCATATGCGTTATTTAACATTTTTGTCAGTGATAAATTTCTGAATGTTCGTTTATAAGCCAGCGGAAGCTCTTGAAGAAGTAATTTTTTCCTTGTGTGTGTGTGTGTTTGTGTGAAACCGATAGCATCTTGAATAAAGAACTTCAACAGTAACAGTGGACCTATTACTTCAAATATTTGAATCTCTCGATTTTGGTTGCCATACATATAATTTTATGTTAAATACTGGTACTGTTACACGAGTTTTACTTACGTAGTGCTCACCCTGAAAAATTTCTGTAATTCGCTTGAACGGCGAAGTTTATAAGCTGTCCCATAGTACAACAAGAGTTTCCATTTCAGTGGCTTTTCTTTATAGTTTGTGAGTCCGTTAATGTAGTCTGAAGGTCTGCAGACAGAGTGCTAATGGGCGCACACCTGCGCTGTAGCTTATCTGCCTGTCCTCTCGTAACATCAGTGGTGGGTTTTAGCGTCGCGCTGCAGTACGTGCGCTTAAACGTTAACACCTGCATATGTGTAGCTCACCGAGGTTAACGCGACTGTATAAAGCCATGTAATACTGAATTTTCCACAAAACATTTTTTTATAATACCAGCGTTCGGATTAATGAATATTCAAATCTGTATTTAACCCACAAGAATAGCCACTTGCTGATGCAGTTAGCTACATAAATACTTTAAACTCACATTGAAGTTCATGGTAGATGGTTCATCGAGCCGCTTTAATGATGTTTCTCTACAGTTTCATTGTCAAATAGCTCGCGGAAATCTTTCCCTTTTCGATCTGATTTGTCTTGTTTTATTTTGATAATCATGTCTTCCTAGTAGGTGACTGGTAACAAAATATGTTCGCATTCGGAAGAGAATGTTGGTGAAAGGAATTTCGCAAATAGATCTCGTCGAAACGAGTAACGCCTTTCTTTTATTGATTTCCACTCCAACTCGTGCATCATTTCCGTGACACTCTATCCCTCATATCGCGACAATACAAAAGGAACTACCCTCCTCTGTACTTTCTCTAAATTGGCAATCCCACTTAGTGGTGATACCACAATGCGCAACAATACTCCAAAATAGGACGCACACATGTGGTGTAAGCAGTTTCTTTAGTAGAGCTGCTTCATCTTCTAATGGTTCTGCCCACGAAAAGTAGTCTTTGGTTCTCTTTCCGTATATTTCTATATGTTCTTTCCAATTTCCGTTGTTTGTAATTGTTTCTCCTAGGTGAATTTGGTTGAATTTACGCCCTGTAGTTTTGACTGATTTATCATGTAAGTGAAGTTTAACTGGGTGCTTTTAGTGATCATATGAATAACTTCACACTTCTCATTATTAATGGCCAATTGCCATTTATTCCACCATGCAAATATTTTATCCAAAGAATTTTGCAATTGCTTTAGATCTTCTGGTGACTTTACTAACCGATAAGTGACAGCATCATCCGAGAACAGTCTAACGGAACTTCTCAGATTTGTCTCCTAAATCGTTTACAAAAATAACGAACATTATGGTCCTATAAGACTTCCCTGGAGAAGTTAATTACAACGTACTGTGAATACAATAGCACAATTGTGGCGATAATCCATAAGCATTGTGAGGTACTGCGTCGATAGCCTGCCGGAAAACAAGAAATACGGAATCTATTTGACATTCCTTGTCGATGGCACTCGCCACATCATGTTAGTAAACAGGTAGCTGTGTTTCACAAGAATGATACTTTCTGAATCTCTGTTGACAATTGATCAATAGGTCGTTGTCTTCGAGGTATTTCATAATATTTGAGGAAAGTATATGTCCTAAAATCCTGCTGTAAACCGAGTTCAGTGATATAGTCCTGTCATTTTGCGAATCACTCCTATTGTCTTTTTTATATATTGGCGTAATCTTGCAACTTTCCAGTCTCTGAAAGGAAACTAATTGTTGCACAGTCGTGACCGGGAAAATGAAACAATACTGTTGTCTCCAGCACGAAGTTTTCCGTGTGAGGTATTATCTCATATGGGAAAATTATCACTCACGAAACTAACCCTCCCTCCATAGCTACAATCGCCTTTTCCGGGTCTACTCCGTAGTACCTAATCTTAAATTCCATGTTAACTGACTCGGTCACTGAACGCTTACGAAATTACAAGAAATCGATAGCTAAACTTTTTGCACCCTCTGACATTAATTCTGCAGTTGTAGGATTCGATCAACAGTAACGGCAGTGTCTTATCTGCGGCCATTTATCTGAAGAATGAGGTCACCGCCTCGACGAAGGAACTTTTCACTGGATGATATATATATTCTCCACGTTGTACCCTGCAGTATCGATCAATGACTTTTTTCTGCGTGTTTTTTCTCTTTCGCTCTCATTTTTCACTTCTTCACGCGTCAGAGTGAACATCCCAGCTTAATGTGGTGAACAGCATCACGTAGCCTTTCTTGCAAGTTTTATGATTTTATTAATAGTAGGAAATACGAAACATCATATTATTAAACTGCTGTAAGGTTCAAGCACAAAATCTGTCGGAAAACGTAAAATAACGTATCCAAAATGCTTACATTTACGGTCTGTTGAATAAATCACGTTACTTTAGCTTATTTCAGCTAATTTTGATCAGAGAGGATATATGGATATATGTTACGACGATTAAATTCCACTGCATAATTTTTCAAGTTTTCAGCATCCTACTGCTTGTTCTGGAGCAATAGCACCTTTTTTCATCTTGTGATTCTGTACGTTTTCGAATGTTAGAACTTTAATTTTTTTTACAGCTTGTATGAATTCCAATTGTTGCTACATATTTCGAAGTAAATTGGCTGTGTACGATGTCAGCCAAATAATGGCTACTCATCGGAAAGTTATGCATGTTTTAAAACGAAATATTTCATGTTATCAAACTCCTTCATAATTTCTGTTTCAAAAATTGTTACCTTACAGTTTCTATATACCCTTCAAATGTGGTCTGGCTAAGAAAAGCTTTATGAATTAGTGGAAAAGTAAGATCTAACTGATATGATGTTGACCCATCTAAAGGTCGATTATTTTTATGGAACTCCCTTCCAACGTCATTCATCTACATAAATATTTACATCTGCAACTACAAATCTTTAAAAGGTCAGTGTAACGAATGAGCAGTCCAAAATTTCTTTAACAATAGCGACTAATGTTTAGTTTCTGTGAAGCAATCGCGGATTCTGTATCCCACCACAGATATCAGATTCCTGTGGAAGTGATAAGTGTACTTCATCATGGATTTTAAGGCGCATTTTCACCACCCATAACAATAAAGTATTGGATTATTCAGTACCCTTATCTCCTAATTAGGATAGTGCCTAAGTTCGTGGCTCTTTTTTTCTTCGTGTTAGTATTGCGGCTGCTTTGTTTTTGAATATATTTTCTTACTTGTAGTTCACTTGGCATTAGTCAAGCTGTAGGCGCTAGACGTAGAGAAACCGAACAGTTACGACATAGACAATAGAGACCTGGTAACAGTGGAAGCATTTCGAAACATTTAAGCCGTGTGGGGGATAATGTGGTTGGAAGGAACACGGCAAGAAAATGATTTACTCATTTTGTGGGGCGTTTTGACTGTAGTCACCCTGTCTTCAGGATGGCCTTCGGATTTTGGTGAAGATCGATTAACAGATCAGCCGCATCAATTAACTAGAGACTTGCAAATGTGATGAACTGTGATCATTCCAACATCTTGTGACATTTGCATGCAGAGTAGAAGTTTTTAAATTCAAGTTTATGGATGTCGCAAGCTCGAAACCAGAATCACAAAATACAACAAGTGGCAATATTATGCTTTTGGTCATGAATTTTCTCGTGAACAATGTTGACCATAACATGGTGTTGAAAAACTGGTTAATGGTAAATAAGGAAACGATAGGTACGGTTGAACCCAAAAGGCTGACCTGTACGTGTCTACAAAACTGATGTTATGCATCTCATGGAACAAAGACGGTGTGATGAATTACGAACTGCTCCCACGATGTGTAATTATCACAAACTTAATTTCGTTTCTAGAACTGAGATGTCGCAAAGAATGAGCAGGGATACTACATGGCGTGACGTTATTCAAAAATTGTTCAAATGTTGGTTAACCTTATAGGACTTAACTGCGCGATCAGCAGTCATATATTCATATGCTTGTTAAGCTTAAGGGACTTAACTGCGGGGTCATCAGTCCCTAAACTTTCAAACTACTTATGAACTACCTTATACTAAAGACGACACAAACATCCATGCCCGAAGGGGGATTCGAAACCCCGACCATAGCGGCTGAGCAGACTGCAACTGGCACGCCGCAGACCGCTCGGCCTCGGCGGCCGCGATCATCAGTCCATGAACTTACAAACTACTTATAAACTTATACTAAAGACAACACAAAAATCCATGCCCGAGGTAGGATTCGAACCCCAGACGGGGAACGGCCTCGTGCATCGTAGCACAGCGACTCCGCAGCGGCTGACGTTAGTCCATGATATCGCCCGTCCGCATTCAGTCCGACTGTCAGAAACCACAGAAGCTGGGTTAAAATCATTCCGCTTCCAACCTTTTCACTTGATCTAGTGGCCACCTGTTTTCACCAATTTCGCTCTGTAACTACCTCTAAGACATTTCGTTGTCCGATAAAGATGTGATCTGAACAAGATGGGGCAAATTCTTCGCCTCAAAATACCGTGATTTGTATTGCCGCGAGATAGAACAGTTGCCCCAGCATTAGTACAATCCTGTAAATAGTGAAGCATGAGGAATAGGTACCCAAAACGTGAGTGGCTCGAAGTCCCAATACGTTCTCCACGAAGGCGAGTGTTCCTCAGAACACGTCAGGTGTCCCACAGGAATGTGTGATGGGACCGCTATTATTTTCTATCTATATAATGATCTATCGAACAGCGAGAGTTGCTATCTGCAGTTGTTTGCTGGGGATGCTGCGGTGTACAGGAAGCTATCGTCATTAAAAGACTGATACGACGCAGGATGGCTGGGGTCAATTTCCTAGGTAATGTGAGGAATGGCACCTACTTCTAAATGTAGAAAAATGTAAGGTGAATCAGATGAGTAGGAGAAAAAACCCGTAACTTTATAATACAGTACTCGTAGTGTGCTGCTTGACAACAGCGTCAATTAAAAATTTACACGTAACGCTCCACAATAGTATGAAATGGAACGAGCATATAAGAACTCCTGGGAAAGGCGGGTGGTTGACTTCGTTTTATTTGGAAGATGTAATTCGACTGTAAAAGAGACCGTATATAAAACGGTTGTGCGACACCGTCTCGAGTATTACTCAAGTGTTGGGGTCTGCACCTGATCGGTTTAAAGAAAGACATAGAAGCAATTCAGAGGCAGGCGGCTAGGTTTGTTACTTCTAGGTTCGATCAATGCGCAAATATCCCTGAGATGTTTCGGGAACTCAAATAGCAGTCGCTGGAGCAAAGGCGACGTACTTTCCGAGAAACACTGTTGAAGTAATATACAAAGCCAGAATTTGAAGCGCAGTGCTAGAAAGATTCCACTGTCAGCAACCTACATTTCGCATAAAGACCACAAAAATAGGGTCAGAGGGAGATTAGTGCATCGTACAGATGAATACAAGTATTTGTTTTTCCTCGCCTTATATGGGAGTTTACAGCATCATGATGGTCGCATCCGTGTTGGGCTACATCGCGGTGAACGCACATTGGAAGTGTGTCTTCGTCATCGGCACACTGGCGTATCACTCGGCGTGATGGTATGGGATGCCATTGGTTACACGTCTCGGTCACCTCTTGTTCGCATCCACGGCACTTTGAACAGTTACATTTCACATGTGTTACGACCCGTGGCTCTTCCCTTCAATTGATCCCTGCGGAACCCTACATTTCAGCACGGTAATGCACGACCGCATGTTGTAGGTCCTGCACGGGGCTTTCTTGATACGGAAAATGTTCGACTGCTGCCCTGGCCAGCACATTCTCCAGATCTGTCACCAACTGAAAACGTCTGGTCAATGGTGACCGAGCAACTGGCTCATCACAATACGACAGCCACGACTGATGAACTCTAGTTTCGTGTTGAAGCTGCATGGGCATCTGTGCTTGTACACGCTATTCAAGCTCTGTTTGACTCAATGCCCAGGCGTATCAAGGCCGTTATTACGGCCCGAGGTGGTTGTTCTGGGTACTGATTTCTCAGAATCTATGCACCCAAACTGCATGTAAATGTAATCACATGTCAGTTCTAGTATAACTAATGTAACTGTTAGTGGTACTACATGCCCTCGGCCACGCACCTTTGGATGTATTGCGGAATATGTATGTATATGTAGAAGGAGAACATATTATTGACGACTAATGTGTGTTTAAGTGAAAAAGTTAGATGGCGTTCTATTATTTCGCAATTATAGTTTTCCCATTTGCTGATAATCTACATTTACATAAGTACTGCGCTAATATCATTTAAATTCAACAATCATCTTTTATCACATTTATGTACAGATTCATTCTCTAATAGAAAAAAGGAACACCTGAATCTTTCCGTTTTAGATCTGTTTTATGTTATTATGATGATCATTTCTCTTTGGTGAGAAGAATTGAACAAGTCTCGCCGCAAGAAATAAGGGTTTTCTTTTAATGATTCCCACCCCAACTCGGGCATCATTTTGTGACACTCTCTCCCTTGATCACAATAATACAAAACGAACTGCCCATCTCGGAACTTTCTGTATATCATCCGTCATTTCCGAAAAAATGTTCAAATGTTTTTATAGCTTATGGGACTTAACTACGGGGTCATCAGTCCCTAAACTTACGAACTACTTATCTACTAGCTTATCCTAAGGACGGCGCAAATATCCATGCCCGAGGGGGAACTCGAACCCCCGACCGTAGTGGCCGTGCAGACCGTGACTAGAGCGCCTCAGTCCCCTCGGCCACCGCGGCCAGCGACATTCCAACTTGGTGGGTATCCCACACTGGGCAGCAATACTCGAAAATAGGAAGGACTAGTGTAGTCTTTTCTTTAGTGGAACTGTTGTATCTTCTAAGTGTTCTGCCAATGAAGTCTAGCTTTAGGTTCGCATTCCCTACATTATTTTCTATGTGTTCTGTCCATTGTAAGTTGTTCGTAATTGTAATTCCTACGTATTTAGTTAAATTTAGGGCCTTTACAATTGACTCATTTATCGTGTAAAGGCTTATATGAATGACTTCACACATATAATTGTTTAGGGTTAATTGCCAATTTTTGAATCATGGAGATATCGTATTGCAATGTATATAGCTCATAAAATTCAGTTTGTTTGGCTAACTGAAAATCGCGATACCAATCGTAAAAGAAACTTTCCTTGCTCTTAATCACGAATTTATTCATAAAAACATTATAATATGATACAATACTGTTTAATAGCAACAATGGTAATATTTTTTATATTATTTGGTTAAATTGTTTCTGTTCGTAAAAACGTAGCATTAATATTATGCAATAATGTTTTTGTTAATTATATTTCTAACATTATCTGATAACTCCTGCAATGTACTGGTTTGTTTCCGATGCTCTGTTTAACTTAAAACTGTGTAATTACTTTACTTTAGTCATTATTATAATTATAAACCAACCCTTTCTACTGCTCTAGTCGTAAATTACTTACGGTCTTAATTTCTGTTTGGTCTTGATACAAAAATACTTCTGCTATAATCATCATATTTTCTTAATGTAAGAGTCATTTATGTTCTACAAACAAGCAATTTAATATGTTAAGTTGCAACTTCCTTGTTTTAAAATGTTCTACAAATTCATGTAATGTATTAATACGCGCGAACTGGCCCGCTCAGAGATGCGTTCAGTCAGTCTTACTTTAGTCTTTCTTCAGCCATGAAGTAGTTAGTCAATCTTTAATCAGTCTTCCTATTGTATTGGTACAGTCTGAGTATGTCAGTTTTGTGTGGGTGTGTCAATTATTGTTGAATAAAACAAGAGACTTTTATCAACAACATGTATACATTTTGTAATTCCATTGATATTGAAGTACTCGTCGTTTAATAATAATGTACAGACAGTCTCTTCGCTCTGCGCCCGTCTGCTCTGCTACCGCCGGGAGTACGCTTGCGTTCGCTACTCGGCCAGCTTGGCGTTACAATGCCTGCTATCTTCTCGGCTGGAGAGAGCACCTCTCCACCGTGGCGAAGCCCCGAAGTCCGTGTTAACTTTGATCTTCATTCTCTCCCAAAGGACTCCACACCTCGTTTCGTCTACCAGAGAGAATTTCACGCACTCCGGTTTAAATTTGATGACAATTTGTTCATTTACACTGATGGCTCAAAGACAGACCATGGTGTTGGGTGTGCTTTTGTACTTGGCAACGTCTCTTTTAAATATCGTCTTCCTGAGTGGAGTTCCATTTTTACAGCTGAGCTGTATGCATTATACCAAGCCACACAATACGTCCGGCGACACTCGCTCAGTAAGACTGTCATTTGCTCGGACTCTATGAGTGCTTTGTTGAGCCTTCGCATGCTATATCCGGCCCATCCCCTGGTACAAAGCATCCGCAATTGCCTTACTTCTCTTTCAACGAGCGGAACTACGGTGACGTTTCTGTGGGTCCCTGGCCATGTGGGAGTGTTGGGGAATGAGGCTGCGGATACGGCTGCCAAGGAAGCAGTTCTCCTTCCTCGGCTATCTACCTTTTCCACCAGCTCTGATGACCTTCGCGCTGGTATCTCCCAGCGTATTATCTCCCGTTGGTATCTACATTGGTCATCCCTGTCAGGGAACAAATTGCGAGCCATCAAACCTGTGCCTGATCTCTGGTCAACGTCATCTCGACCCTCCCGCCGAGAGGAGATTGTTCTGGCCCGGCTTCGTATTGGCCACTGCCGTTATAGCCACCAGCATTTATTACGTGGTGGTCCTGCTCCCTTATGTGAGCACTGTGATGCACCTTTTACTGTGAACCATCTTTTAGTGCAATGTCCATTTTTTACCCGTCTCCGTCATGATCTGTGTTTCCCATTTGAATTGTCTGACATTTTAGCTGATGACCCGCAATCGGTTAACAGAGTTTTACTTTTTATACATCGTGCAAATATGGCGAAAGCCATTTAATTTCTAACCCCGGTTCTTTTTTACTATGGGCAGTGTTGGGCGCTAATGACCACAGCAGTTGTGCGCCCTAAAACCACAAAAAAAAAAAAAAAAAAAAAAAAAAAAAAAAAAAAAAAAAAAAAAAAAAAGGAGAGCTACTGGAGCTACCACTGAAAGACGAATAAAAGGTGATGAAACACCATCGCTCATAGTCAATTTAATTTTCACTGGCCTACTCTTGCAGGATCCGTGATACCTTTTCTTTCACATTAATATGTGTTGGTATTTATGTTTGGTTATTGCATTTCGTTAAATATTGTTCATGATGTACCACTTACGCTTCTATATGAATAACGTGTAGAATGTTTGATCTCTATCGGTTTGGTACGCTAGCTACCTGCCACATTGTATCATAACGCGGCCACCAGATGGCGATAAGCTAACATTCGCGCTTTGTACATATGCGCGGTTAGTTATCTGTTGACGTTAGCAGCTGAGACATTGCAGCCCCTACTGACTGCTCCGCCTGGCCAAAATTATTTACTGTTTAAGTATGACTATCTGATTATGTCAGATACTTTTTGTATTATTTTATATTTTAGCATGTAGTTATAACATATTCATCTTCGTCTGAAGAAGGTGCCCACAGCGGCATTGAAACCAGGTTACGATTATATTCGTACTTTGCGACTGAGGGCTGGCCCTTAAAAGTTTAATTGTATTGTAACACTCGCTGATTCACAGCCATGCACAAAAATGTAAACAAACTTTTAAAATAGAATTTTTCTTGTTATTCATTTACTCACGTCGAAAAGACAGTTCCAGTACGATGTATTGCTCATTACTGCAGTTGTTGATATAATGATCACTTAGTGAATCACTTATGTCTCTTATGTAGAGCAACATATCGCGATTAACCACATACACACACACATACAACCAAATAGTTTTGGCCACATAGAATACAAAGGTGGTGATATTGCCAACATAAAACTACCTAAGATGTTTTCTATCAAAGACATGTACATAGATTTGATATTGAAATTCTTACAAGGAGAGACATAAAATATTTTACACAGAATAAACTTAATAAATGTGCATTGTACATTCAGTAACATAGGCTATAAATCGCGTAGAAAGCTGTATTTACAGTTTCATAAAGCAATTTTACTTAGCGACATAGCACAGGCTGTGGTATACATAATGTGAGGAGTGATAAATAACTGTACATATTTGTGTCTTATGTTTCCAACTGAAGGCCAGATAAATTTAATGACTGTGCACCTGAGTGGACTATTGTCCTATTTTATGTTGGTACTGCATTACTGCATGTGGCAAAGGTAGGAGTGTTTATTATTTATGTTGTAAATTCGAAAGGAGCTTAGTGAAATTTTGTAGAAAAGCTGCATCGCCAACTCTGTTCATTGAGGAGATGTTGTGGTGATTTACGTTTATGTATATAGACCTCTATTTCTTCAAGCAAATTAATACGGCTGCAAAAAATTCTTCGTTTGTGTGGCCATGATGTCCGTAGTTGCTTTCATAATTATGAATGGCAGTGTTTGTCCGCCTATGCGACTAAAAATAAAATGCGATTTTTCTCACCAGGACTGTTTCGTTTTAATGACAGTAAAACATCTTCACAAATCTACAGTTTCGTTAACGAAACATGAAAAATTGGTCTAATGTTTTGTTACTTACGGAAATTTTGTCTTGTTTTCGCCTCACATGATGGAATGCCGGTCTGTTTCATGTAGTACCGCCGATTCTTCATGCTGTGGAAAAACAATGACACAGCATGAAGAATCGTTGGTGCTGCATGAAACAGACGGGGATTCCATGATGTGAGGCGAAAACAAGACAAAATTTCCGTAAGTAACAAAACAGTAGGCCTACTTTTCATGTTTCGTTAACGAACCGTTTCCGATATAAAAACAAAACAAACTGTAGATTTGTGTTATTACAGATCACTGAATATGTTTTACTGTCATTAAAATGAAACGCTTCTGGTGAGAAAAATCGCATTTTTTTTCCTGCCTTCGAAATTTCCACAACAGAATTTCTCGAAAATAGCGTCGTCTTTCTTCCAGCGATTCCCGTTTGTGTTCCCGGATCATTATCTCGCATTGGCCGAACCTAGCTGCTCGCTCCTGTTTTCTTTCAACTAATCTGCTGCGGGTCCCAAACACTTGACCAATAGTCAAGACGTGGCCATACAAGCGTTTTATATGTGGTGTCCTTTACAGATGAAGTACATCTTCCCAAAATTCTCCCAATAAACCAAAGTCGGCTGTCCACCTTGCTCACAACATGTTCGTTCCATTTCATATCGCTCTGCAATGTTACGCCTAGATATTTTAACGACATGACTGCATCAAGAAGCTCACTACTAATGCTGTATTCGAACATTATGGGATTGTTTTTCCTACTCATCCGCATCACGTTACATTTTTCTACATTGAGAGCTTCCCGCCATTCTTCGCACCTACTAGAAATTTTGCCTCCGTCATCATGTATGCTATTAAATTAGAAGTTACTCTGTCCATCTGACCTTTTATGTAGTTAGAAAATAATAGCGGACCTATCACACTGTCCTGGGGCAGGCCTGATGATACACTCGTCTCTGATGAACACAAGCCGTCGAGAACAACGTACTGCGTCCTGTTACTTAGGAAGTCTTCCAACCAGTCACAAATCTGCGAACCAATTCCATATGTTCGTACCTTCGTTGGCAATATGCAGTGTCTCACAGCGTCAAATGCCTTTTTGAAATAGAGAAAAACATAATCTACCTTCATCAATGGCTCGCAAGATGTGAGAAAAGGACAAGCTGACTTTCACATGAACGATGTTTCCTAAAACCGTGCTAATTCATAGAAATAAGCTTTTATGTCTTAAGGAAATTTACTATATTCGAACTGAAAATCAAATGTTTGTATAGCTTATGGGACTTAACTACAGGGTCATCAGTCCCTAAACTTACAAACTACTTATGAACTAGCTAAACCTAAGGACGGCACAAATATCAATGCCCGAGGGGGGATTCGAACCCCCGACCGTAGTGGCAGTGTAGACCGTGACTGGAGCGCCTCAGTCCCCTCGGCCACCGCGGCCGGCTATATTCGAAATGAGAATATGCTTCAAAATTCTACTGTAATTATGTGGGTCAGTTCTTTTACCTTTTTTATATACGGGACTCACCTGTGCTTTTTTCCAATCACTAGGAACTTTGCGCTGAATTAAAGATTCGCGATAAACGCAAGCTAAGTAAGAAGCCAATACCACAGGATACGCTTTGTAAAAGCGAACTGGTATTCCATCCGGACCAGCAAAACCTTTTTTGTATTCAGCTCTCTAGCTGCTCCTCTACACCGGAAATACCTAATACTATGTCCACAATTTTGAAGTTAATGCGTTGATCATATGATGGTACATTTGTGCGGTCCTCTTGCGTGAATGATTTCTTAAAGGTTAAATTTAGAATTTCGGCTTTCCGTTTGGTTTCTTATATTACTTCTCCGGAATGATCAACGAGTGACTGGATAGTGGCCTTTGACCACTGTACAAAGCAAGACTGAAATTTATTTCTGTGTGGATGGGCGCATTATCGTTTTGCAACGTGGCTGTGCATGTTATCAATATATTATTCTCAGTAAGCAGTTATCGATGGTGTTGAGTTACTGATTCGCATTGTCCAACTACTGAGGTTAATGGTAGGACAGAATGCTACGATATACATGTGTAAATTATAACGGACCGTCCCCCATGATTGAATGGAAGAAGCAGTTATGTTGTGTAGTAAACTTCTTTTGTCGTTTTAAATACATAAGCCCGATTTTTTTCTAGTAATCATTGTAAACGAGCCTCCATTACAAACAAGATAAACTGAGTTCTGCAGTTGCTTTTACCGTGGTAGTTTTATGTTGCCTAACCTAGATCGTTAAAGCCCGTCAATGGTGGTTTTAAGTACGCTGTCGTTACTGTGCATACTGTTGTTAAACAATGCGACAGATTTCGTCACAGGTGCACGCACAGATGCGCTCTATGGTGTTTACACCTGTTTGTTAAAGAGAGAGACAGAGCTTTCTGTGGACGGCCACAGAGAAAAAGCGTGTAATATACGGCAAGATAGCGTGCAAGACATATTACGTCAATTACTGTACACTGAGACCGCGTCTCAGTATTAACACGTTCGCATATTGTCCAAATGTCATGTTGTTGCATGGTGTTCGTATTAGTTTGTCCACATCCTGCACGTGACGTTTAGGTCTACCAACGTTAGTTTACGCACGACATGATTACTTGCGCGCACTTCTGAGAGCGGCTAAGGATTCGTAGTCATTTGTCAGACTGCCGCCGCAGGTACTAGAAAATTGTTACAAGATTGTAATGATACATAATTAAATTAAAATGTTTGTATCAATCAGCAACACTTGTCACCGTGTTTCCCTCCTTCTCGAAATATTTTATCTGTGGAAAGGTTTTTTTCGTTCGTCTTTCGTTTCTTCCGCTGTGTCGAGAGGACGGAACCGCGATCAGGCACTCTCTGGTTTGAGCTTATTAAGCGTGGACATGTACGCAGACTGCTTTGTGATGTAACAGTGCTGTTAAATTTTACTTTAAGGTATACCCTCTCTTGTTAAGAGAGGCTGTTTTCATTTAATAATGTCCTATCCTTCCTTAATTATTCATTTTCTTTTTATATTTTTAGCTCCTCCATATTCCGTCGTAACATGATGTTCAGACGCCATCACTTTCGCTTCGTGTATTGCCTTGATGAAATCCCTATCAGTTGCTTTAAATCATTACCTTTCTTCCTTTTAGAACCTGCATTCGTATTAACAGTTTCGCGAAGTCCTATAGGTATTTTGCGTAATCGAACTTCAGTACACGGTCCGTCAAAAATGACTTACGAGACGAACAATCTGAACATGATTTTACTGCGGAAAGTATCATAAAGTTTATCTAAAACATTCAACAGCTTAACAGTTTCAGCTGCTGTGATCAACATTTCCAGAAAGAAGCTACAATGGGTACTTTCCGTAAGTTTTTCTGTAACTTTTTTTTTGTTGCCTCAACCCCAATCTGTATTCCGCCATTTCATCTACTCAATCATTTCGTGTATTAATTTTATCCTTATTTGTCAAAAGTATTTAATCTGATTTTTTATCCGATTTTTCTATGATAGAAATTTTAACAAAAATCCTTAACCTTTTAATCACGGAGAGTAACATTAATGCGTACTGGCAACAACACAAAAGAAATGTTACAAGATGACGTAAATATATGCTTATATCTCCTTTTATAAATGACCTCCATTAAATAAATACTTCTCCTTAGCTCAGAAATAATGACATCACTAATGTTTTTATCAAAAAGTAGCTCTTAAATTAAAAATTGAGATAAACATAGCAAAGATAAAGAAGATGTTATGTGATTTGATGACATGTTTTCAGGCCTTTACATCCTTCAGTAAGACGATACCGAATGTTATTTTCTATTTTTTACTTCAATTCTCTAGACTTTCTGTAGCTGGCCGCGGCATTATCGGTAACATAGAAGGTCTCTGAGGGACTCTTTACATAGTCGGTATCCCATTGGGGTGACTATTTCTCCATAGGTCAATAATTTATGACTCCCCGAATTTTTATTTCTAGGAGATCCTGTTTGAACTGCTTTGTTTTATATTTCAGAAAAGGATTTTGATTTCTGGGATGTTCCGCTTAGTTTTCTTATGTCAAGGAGTGTGATTTGGATGGGTTGCAGAAAATAAGACAATAAAAACAAAAATTAAAAACGAAAAAAGTAGTTCCTCCAGGGTGAGTCACTTCTATTGCACTTCGGTCGAGCTGACCCCTGCTCTTATTCAAAATGTGTCTCATTTTCTTAAATTTTCATAATTGGCATGAGAGATGCTATTTACGGTTAGTTTCCTTGTCTCCTGCGATAAAGTGGGTTTCTGTGTTTTCTTGGTATATTATTTTTATTGTGGGTCCTCTATCATATAAGCTGCCTCTCTGGTAGCTGTAGGAGTGTTTGGTTTAAATCTGAAGAATTTTCCTTGGAGGATTTGCTTTTCGTTTACTTTCTGAAAGTGAGCATCATCCTTTTCCCCTGATTGAGTTCCTGATCTGTTCCTTATAGCTGTTGAAGCCCATTTCTACTTCTGAATATTTACTCTGCGTCTTTTTTGATAGACTCAAACGGTTCATGGACACTGCTGTATTGTGAAATCTCTAGATGCAGAATGCAGTTCAATTTCGCTTTGTTTAGACAATGAAGTCATTCAGTTCTAGAAGGTTTTCTTTCATTTTAAAATTAAAAAAAAAAAACATTATTTTTAGCTTATTTAAAAAAAAAAAAGTGTTAGTGCTTGTGATGGACGTTATATCACAACTGACATTTCCTTAAAATCAAGTGCAGGCAGACATCATGTTGCATCTTTATATTAATAATTTACTGTGTATATCGGAACTAAAACTCGAAAATGGGGATCCAATATGAAATGTGCTCTCATGGAAAATATTTCCGTGATTGGGAAGACATACATTGCAGCAGCTTTAGCAACGATGAAGTTCGGAGAAGTTTAACTGGGTGTTTCGCTGCAGCAGGTAGTTTGCTACTGGCCCTCACAGCCGCGAGAGCAGGATGGATCTAGCGAGCGTGTTTATTCGGTGTAGCCGGGATGCAGTCGGATCTTGAGCATTGCGGACGCTAGCAGGGCGGCTTTAGCCGGTAAGGGGTAGCGCTCGTCCGTAGTTAAGCACGTCTGAGCTCTCCTTTGATGTTCCACGTCTAGTACAGGGTCCAATCAGGTTTAGGCAGACACAGTTGCTAAGCTGATCACAGCCCCGTGTACGCCTAAGCTAACATCAATAACTCTGAAGTCCCTTTTTCTTTCAGAGTTCAAGTATTAAGAAAAGTATTCTAAGAACTTTACAATTTCATTTTTACTATTTACATACCCTTTCACCTGTCATTAAAACTTTTACAATCTGCATTTTATTCCGCATGCAGTCTTGGTCATGTACCACCAATCGAAGTCATCATTTTGTATCAACAGATTGTCTGATATTTCTCTTCCTATTTCAATTTCGTACCTCCTCCTATCTTTTCGATTCGGCAGTCTGAAAGCAATGTCAAAAATGTTCAAATATTTGTAGAGCTTATGGGACTCAACTACGGGTTCGTAAACTTACAAACTACTTATGAACTAGCTAATACCAAGGACGGCACAAATATCCATGCCCGAGGGGGGATTCGAAGCCCCGACTGTAGTGGCCGTGCAGAACGTGACTGGCGCACCGTAGACGGCTCGGCCACCGCAGCCGGCTTAATTTTGTCAGCTTGGGTTCCTTCTTCTCTTAAGCCTTGACCAATGTTAGTTCATTCTCATAGTTTTCTTAACCTCTCTGCTCTGTGGGACTAGTACGGTACTGGGAACAAAAATATAGCAAATTTTTATTTCAATGTAACGTTTTGTATAAAGGAAACGAATTTCCTGAACGAGTCTGCGATCTTCATAAATAAGAATAAAATCCGTCTAGATAGCTAAAATTATATTTATTGATTACGACGTTTCGGCATCTGCCATCATCAGATCTAGAAAACTCTGAACTTGCACAGTAAAGTTCAGCGTCAAAAAAAATATCTACCTACTAGGTACGTCAATTATTGACGCTGCAATTACTGTGCAAGTTCAGAGGTTTTTAGATCTCATGACGGCAGGTAACGAAACGTTGTAATCAATAAAAATAATTTTAGTAGATCTCTGTCTAATGTATTTCAATGTATGCCACATTTCATTGCACCACTTACAAGGGTCAGAGCTGGTTGTGTCATTGTCCACTAGCCAACCGGAGATATTATGCCTCAGATATAACTACCAGAAACACAAAACAAACGTGCTACCCCTCGGTTTACCTCTTTGCTCATTATCAACACTGCTTTTACAAGACTACAACAGAATGGAAGGAAAATTAACGTTCAACGTCTAGGACGACACTGACTACAGTGTGCCAAGAAGCAAATAATCATCATTTGATCATCAGAATTCAATCTGTGATATACGATAAATTTCCGTCAGGAAAGTATAAGCCTGATTTGCTTTTTCTCTGTGCATGTAAAGACATCCACGTACCTGTGTCACGTGAAAGTGAAATTAATGTGATTTTTGTTATTGGAGTGCTTAAATGTGAAAGTGATTTTCAAAGTAGCGAGTGGCGTTTTCCTTACGTTTGTTCTTTCAAAACGTCCACTCAGTTGTAAGCATTTCATAGAATATGTGGACTAACAGAAACAGTATCAGGTGTGTAGAATTACATGAAAGAGACGGGTTTTGGCACTGTTGACTGAAAAGTATCCGACAGTTAATTACAAATATTTGTAGATTTATGGGACTTAACTACTCTGGTTATCAGTCCCTGGGATTACAAACTACTTAAACTAACTTATGCTGAGGACATCAAATACACCGATGCCCGATGGAGGACTCCAACCTTCGACGGCGAGCAGTGGCGTGCTTAGCAGCTAGGTGCCTTAGAACGCTCAGCCAGTCCAACGCGGAGTAATTTAGTTATATTTTTGTTAATTTTGGCATTGCTGTCGTTTTACGTTGATGATGCATGCTTTATTTGTTGTTATATCTTTACAATTTTCTAGCTGCTACATTAGTTTCATTATAGCTGTCGTGCTCAGCGCTCAACGCTGCGCCGCTGTCTATTTACACCAAAGAATAGCATCGTTCAGTGATCCGTTTTTTGTGGTAGGGAGGAGTATCAGACCCGAAATTAATCGAAGAATTTCGGTACAGTATGGACACAGTGTTTTTCCACAGTGGAGTGTCTACGAATGGATTGAAAAGTTCCAAAATGGTCGCACTAATGTTACACAAGATGAAGCACCCGGACGACAGTGTACCACCACAACTGACGAAACCATTCAGCGTTCACGTGAAATGATAGTCTTAGACGGACGATTAATTATTGACGAAGTGGCATATCGTCTACAAATTAGGCAAGGTTCTGCTTACGAAATCATTAACAACAGGCTTTGGTTTCATAAAGTCTGTGCAAGATGGGCTCCAAAACAACTCTCACGGGTGCATAAACTAAAACAACCCCGCTTGGACATCTCCAAAAAAATCAATTTTGATTGCTATGGTAACGAAGGACAACTTCTTAGACAGGACCATTACTGGTGACGAAACAAGACTCCATCATTACGAGCCAGAGAGTAAACGGCAGAGCATGGACTGGAACCATCTAAATTCGCCATGCAAGGAAAAGTGCAAGGCCCAAACATTCTCAGGAAAACTGATGCTTACGTTTTTTTTTGGGACGCACGAGGTACAGTACTGAAACATTATGGGGAAAGTGGCAAAACAATAAACAACATACGTTATTGAGATGCTTACTGCCAGGCTAAAGCCTGCTATTCCAAGCAAACGCCGAGGATTGCGGTCATAATGTGTTATGTTGTTGGACGACAATGCCCACACTAAAGAAAAAGCTCCAGAAACTTATATTTGAAATACTGGGTCAGCCTCCATATAGTCCCAAATTTTCCCCTTCTATCACTTGTTTCGTCCACTGAAACAGGCATTAAGAGGACGACGATTTGCCTCAGACGAAGCAATGAAAGAAGCGGTGCATTCCTGGCTCGCAGCTCAACCGAGAACTTTCTTTTATGAGGGCACCAGGAAGCTAGGATTAAGTGCCTTGAAACACAAGGAGACTGTCGAAAAATTATAAAGCTACCTATTTCATTATATTTTTGTTGTTACTTTGCGGATAATAATTTACTTACCTTCGTATAATACTACATTGATGTCTCTGAATTACGTATAATTGCCCTCCTATGGCGCTGATGTCTAGTCATTTTGTTTATCTCTATTAACAGGCCACTTGCTGTAGCAAATGACACAAACCACTGTCTTTATTATGAGAGAGAGTTATTGCAGGTATTGTTCAGCGCGATTCGTAGTGATCGAAGTCAAAAGTTTTGAAATACATATCACATTTTCGGCAGGTTTTAATTTCTATTAAGTCATTTATTTCACAGCCTGTTAGCCTGAGAGGACGTTGGAATTATGATTGTCACATATTTATAGTTGTGATGGGAACATAAAATACTGATTATGCGTTCATTAACTTTGTATTTTGTGGTACTAATAATTTAATTTAGTCGTTGAGGTTTTCTTTTCTGTAACTGAAATCTTTACCACTGTGCGTAGTTAGTGTTGGAACGTAATTTGAGGTACGAGTTATTTTTTTAACTGGCGCAGGCTCACGAATTGTCTGCCCAGAGTCTGTGTGATATTTAGAGCGTTAGCAACTGCAAACGTTTTTTTTCTCCACAGAGAATTTACAACACTTTGCGAGCTACACGAGCGCCACGACCCTGTTGTTAAAAAGACTTAAAGCGGTGACGAATGGTAGCTATAGCTGGAAGCTCCATTTCAGAAAATGTTACACAAATTGTTCTTTCGGTTTATGAATGGCGACGGCACTGTAGACACAGAAAACATCTGATATACAGCGTCTCAAATGGGCTGCCTACCCATTTCACTCTGGTAAAACTGGAAGTCTTTATTTATTTTTTTTTTTTTTTTCTCGCTCTCGCTGCAAATCGACTATTCTTCAAAAGAGTTCTTTGTAGTTCGTCTAAATTCCCTCTACCATCCAAATTCTGTTAACATTTGTCACTGACGGGTGAGAGGTTAGTTTCTAAATCTTTATAAGTAGGAGCAGTGCTAAAATGGCAGCGGCCCTCTCGTGAATGTGCGGTTTCGAGAGGGAACTTTCTCATACCGCAAGAGGAAACGTGTATGTTTGCGACAGACCGTGTTCTTGTCTTCCATTCTCTGCAATTCGCGACCTGCGACACTCTCAGTATCAGCTCCAAGAGTGTTCAGATGCAGCAAAACTTTTATGTCTCTTTTATGTCTACGTACAGATATGAATGTCTTCGCCTTGGGGAATGTGTCTGCATGCGACGTGCATAGGTACAAATTATAAGATCACACAAAACATTAGTATCAAACATCTGCAATTTTTACAACCAAATAAATACTCACCTTTAGTCTTTGGAAAAGTACAATTATTCTAGACTAGTAATGTTCAATATCTGATAGTTCTTGACGAATTCTGTCTCAGTTCTGAAACACGTCCACTGAATGTGTGTTCGTGTTCCATTTTGAGTCATTCATTACTCTGAAGTGTTCCTTCGCCATTACTATTGTCTATTTGTATGACAGTTATTATTCTTCACAGTTATATAAGGAGTTTATTTTACAATACTACAAATATATGAATATTGAGAAGCACCTTTGGTTATTGCAGATGCAGTATATGGGTCAACATTCTTTGAAGCAACTGGATTCTATGGATTGCACATAATTATTGGTTCAACATTCATATTAACATGTCTAATACGACATATAATAAATCAATTCTCATCACATCGTCACTTAGGATTCGAAGCCGCAGCATGATATTAAACATTTTGTCAATTGACATTGAGATTGTTGTTACGCTTAGTTTCACTCACTTATGACGCACGGCATTGTTTTTTTGGGTAACTCGCCTGAAGCAAAAAGGATATTTCTGGCTCAAAAACGGGAGGTTCGTGCAATATCTGGTGTAAGTTCACGAACGTCTTGTCGACCCCTTTTCAGTAGTCTGGTAATTTTGACTCTGGCGTCACAATACGTTTTTTTAATGTCGTTTATTGTTAATAATATCAGCTTATTCCCACGAGTTAGTAGCTTTCACACGGTGAATACTAGACAGAAGTCGAATCTACATTTGCATCACACCACCTTGACACTTGTGCAGAAAGGTGTACAGTATTCTGCGGCATCCATTTTCAATAAGCTGCCACAAGAAAAGTTAAACAATTAAGCTAATTCAATTTTTTTCTTTATTGATTCTTTTTACGTTGTCTTAAGATTGTCGTATGCAAAGGACTACTTAAAAATTTTCTATTACCATTCTTGTCCAGCAATTAATGTATTGACTTGTTGCATGACCATGGAGTCTCACTCCTCAATTGGGTTCTACAGAACAGAAAAAACCAATAAAATAAATTCAATAAAAATAAAATTCCCTTATTAATGATCAATGTCCCATGTTTACACATGTTTCCACCCGTGTGATTTGACTTGTGTGTTCACAGGAATATGGAAGGTTGCTTTTAATATTGACTGACTGCCGCGCAATGGCTTACAGTGGCCACCTCGCGCTGTAGGCATCGTTTACTTAAGAACGCGTGGATTCGTATTTCGTCCGCACTTCCGCCAGCTGGGTGTCCAGAGACCACGTCAAACTTTCATGGCAAGATGGCGAGGTGGTCTGTTCTTAGTGTAGTACCAATATAATCATGGCCGAAAGAGGTGACAAAAGAGACTCCACTGGAGCTCTAGTAAGAGGATATTATCTTCTCCAGCTAGCGAGGGTTGGTAGGCAGTATGCTCTGAACGCGCTCTGCATCGTTTTGAGCGCGACCTACATCCGGTGTGTGGAGGGGAAGGCCTTTCCCGTGGCCTGAGAGCCCACTCTTGCCGCGTCCGCCGAAGTAAGAATATCGTCGAATCATCTGAGGGGATGGCATGCTCTTAGAACTTTGCTTTTTTGTGATAAGGCAGTCTTTATAAGTGGTGGTTTCTCTTGAGTAATTCTTTCCCTATGTGAGGCGAAGTGTTTCTTAATTTACAAAACTCGAGTAATTCAGTGTAAACTGTATTTAGTTAATCCTGGTGATGATTTTGTCTTGTCTTCTCATCTTAGAATACACGCGTTTGGCCTTCAGCCTTTGTGTAAATGTAGAATGTTTGAATTTCCTTGCTGTTTTTTTACTAACATTTTTGTGTCATGTCTGTATCTATGAGTATGCTAAATATTTCTCATATTTAGTGATTTGATTCCGTCTTTCCTGTCTTCGTGTGATTGATTGCACCACGTCCTTTCATAATGGTCTTTATTGTGGCCTTCATCCATGCTTTTACTAATACTAGCTTTCTTCTATATGAATTCTTGCATGTGCTTTACTTGCCTATTCTAAATTATTTTCTTTTTGTCAATTCTATGTAATTCACCATGGTCGAAAACCAAATGATACTTAAGGATAGTATACTGCTGTCTCCCCACACATGAGTTCGTTCGGTGCATAGTGTGATTCTTAATTTGTGCTGGAAGACACCCACCATCTCGTCAAAATGCCGTCGATGCTTCGTTTCACCGCTGCTATCAAGTGTTGCTGCATCAGTAATGTGTCACAAGCATTATATGTGTGTCTGTGAGTGAATGAATGCGCTTTGTCCACTGTGTATTTCAATTTTTCTCCCATGTTATGTGCTTTGTCCACTGTGTATTTCCATATTTTCTCCCACATTACCTCCATATTCATAAAGGGCAGAAACAATTTCATTTTGGGCAGGAACTTCATGATGTAATTCACTTTTGTACAAGGTGTGTGCTTTATTGTGCTTAATTTGATCTCCCCACATTTATTTGCTTGTTCATTTTATTGAATAGATGATCATTTAAAGTATCAAACCTCTGCTTTATAATTTCATGCTCCCCATCCCATGTTTATCTATTCCCTTTTTTAATATTAATTTTGTGTTTGTTGAAACGTTGGCTGCTCCCTTAACCCTCCGTCGGGTGCACCTCCAGATGAAACAAAATCAGGCGCACCCGGCCTGAGAGGCCACCCACATATTTTGTGGACTAGCTCCGCCATATTAAATCAAATTCAAAATGCGTTTTGGCTAGTCTTGAAGAGGATCTAAAGGAAGGAATTACAGCAAAGTTAAAGCGTAATAATGGATTTATTGAACACAATACAACTTAAACTAAAGTGACCAAAATTACCAATTTCCCACAAAGAGCAATAAAAATTGTTCGAACAGACATCCATAAAAGTAATGAAGTTATTTTTAAAGGACATTAGGCAGTCTATTCTGACATGGAATCATCTTTTCTCGCCACATTTGCAGCCAAAAACCGATGCTATAGCTCCCAAATCAACAGCTGAAACACAGGTATGGCACAGAACGTATACGTCGCTCAAGCAGATTGGTTGATGACAAGCTGAACATTCGTGATTCTTCAGCCACGCATGGTCGACGTTTTAGCCATTTGGGAGGTAATGTGAGAGAACTTTCCCGTTCCTTGTGGGGTAAAAATTTTTTCAGTCGAGTTTGCAGCCGAATCGACATTCCACATATATTCATAGCATACACAGGCTAAATTGTCCAGTTAGAAGTTGATGACACAAGGTTTTGCAATTGGTGGCGTCATTTGTAGCAATATCTTTTACACTGGATGATGTGTAATAAGGATGTGACTCTTCACACTATGAATAGAGGAAGGTATCTAGTTAGACTACTTCGTCGTCTTATAGTTTCCAAAATAAAAACTCCTCACATATTTTCTTCTCTTCTTCATATTCCCGAGCTGTTCCCTAAACTTCCTGTTCAGCTGCTGAGTCCTCCTTGCCTTCTCCTACCTCATCCTGAGAGTGGGTGTCTCTCTCATCGACTAAATCTTCGAGTGCGGCTGAATCTTCAGCAGTTTCGTCCTCGAGGAGGCGCACTATTACCACAAGATCATTATCTTAGAGGCATAATATACTTTTCTGGACATTTCAGCAGAAAATATGGATGTGATAACGTAGGAAAAGAAAGGAAAACTGAAATTAGAACTCGATCAGGCGCACTCAGTCTCAAGGGCCAGGGTCGTGAAAGTCTTCTTTTTTCCGAAGGTAACGGTGAAATCACAGAGGACAGACTTATTTTGATTGAAACGAAGTAATAAAATAAAAGTATCTTGAAAAATCTCACCTTAAAAACTATAACGTAATCGGGCGCAGACGGCCTGTGAGGCCCAATGAGTTCCCCGTGATCCGCGTGGAAATCCATGGCAGCCTGCGGATCGGCACTGTGTGAGGTTCCCAAAGTTACACGAGTAAACGGAGAGGCGGGCCGCTGGGCCACCACTGTTAAGCACGGGAATCAAAAAAGTGTTTTGCTGGCCTGTGAGGCCGACTGCGCCCGACGGAGGGTTAAAGATTGAGCAGTTATATAAATTTCCGTTGCGCAAGTACTGTGGCCACTCGTAATTTAGAGCAGCAGTGAGCGTTTTAACTTGCATTTACAGGTCTCAACCTCCCGAAATCTTACATAAAAAACTAAACAAGATACGTTTCATTCGTAACCGAGACTTGAAGCACTGTAGAACATTGGGACGTATGTTCTGAAAAGTAAGGCACTCTCTGATCAAACGATATGCACTGTCCGACTGTAAGCGCTGACTGATTAACTACAATCTGTCAAGTCAGAGAAGATCCACATGATCATCTGTATAACTCATGCAGCCTCGGACGAGAATCTAGAAAGTGGTGTTGCCAACTGTCTTTGAGTTCAGGTGGCCGTCACTGTCGGTACAGATGTGCAGTTCTCTTTGGTGGAATCACTGTCTTTGATACTTCAGGGGGATCTACTATTTCCACGAACAACCGAGTGCAGACTAATGGCTGTACAGTCTCATACGCTGTCAATTTCGTCGGATGATGTCAGATTTGACAGGTTTGTGGTTCATACGGAGCAGTTGAAGAACCTGCAACTTTTATCGTTACAGGAGACATTCACGCCAAGTGGGGCTTTACATAGGAGCTTCACTCAGCGTGTTGTTGTTATTGTGGTCTTCATTCCGCAGACTGGTTTGATGCAGCTGTCCACACTACCCTGTCCTGTACAAGTCTGTTCATATGAGAATACGTTCGGCAACCTACATCCTTTTAAATCTGCTTACTATATTCATCCCTCGGTCTCCCTCTACGATGTTGACCCCATGTGCTTCCTTCTAATGCTAAGTTGACAATTCCTTGATGTCTCAGAATTTGTCCTACCAATCTAGCCCTTATCTTATCCAGGATATGCCAGAAACTCCTTTCTCCCTGATACGGTTAAGCACCTTCTCATTAGTTTCGTGATCTACCCATCTAATTTTCATCATTAGTCTGTAGCACCACAATTCAAAAGCTTCTATAATCTTTTTATCTGAACTCCTTATCGTCCACGTTTCACTGCCATACAATGCTACACTCCCGACAAATGCTTTCAGAAAGAACTTCCTAACATTTAAATTAATATTGGGTGTTAACAAGTTTCGCTTCTTTAGAAACGCTTTTCTTCCCATAGCCATTCTGCAAATTATATCTTCTTCACTTCGGCTATCTGAAGTAATCTTGCTACCCAAATAACATACCTCGTCTACTGTCCATTCCATTCAATTGTTCTACCAGATCCTTTGCGGTCTCTGACAGAATTACTATGTCATCGGCAAACCGCAATGTTTTTATTCCTTCACTGCCTGCTCAATGTACAGATTTAACAACATTGGGGAAAGGCTACAACCCTGTCTTACTCCCTCCCCAACTTCTGCGTCCCTTTCTTGCTCTTCGAATCTAAAAACCGCTGTCTGGTTTTTGTATAGGTTGAATATAGCTCTTCACTCCCTATGTTTTACCCCTGCTGTATTCGGTATTTGGAATAGTGTATTCCAGTCGACATTGTCAAAAGTTTTCTCCAAATCGACAAACTAAAAACATAGGTTTCCCTTTCGTTAGCCTATCTTCTAAGATAAGTCGTAATTTGAGTATTGCCTTCCGTGTTCCTACATTTCTCCTAAATCTGATCTTCCCCGAGTTCGGATTCCACAAGTTTTTCCATTCGCCTGTAAATAATTCTTGTAAGTAATTTGCAACCATGACTTACTAAACTGATAGTTCTGTAATTTTCACATTTGTCTGCCCTTGCTTTCTTGGGAATTGGAATTACGATATTCTTCTTGAAGTCGGAGGGTATTTGCCCTGTCTCATACATCGTGCATAGCAGGTGATACAATTGTTTTACGATTGGCTCTCCTAACGATTTTAGCAGTTCCGACGGAATATCATCTACTCCAGGGGCCTTCTTTCAAGACCTTCAGCGCTCTATCAAATTCTTCTAGCAGTACCACATCACCCCTATCTCATCTTCCTCCACTTCATCTTCCATTTCTGGAATACTGCCTTCAAGTTTATTTCCTTTTTCTAGGACCTCTATATATTCCTTCCACAGTTTAGTACTCCCCTCTTTGCTTAATACTGGTTTTCCGTCTGAGTTCTTGATATTCATATAGCTGCTTTTCTTGTCTCCAAATATCTCTTTTATTTTCCGGTAGCATACAAATTTGAAAATAGAAAAATTCCTTATTTGTGTGGTCGCATACTGTGGCATTATTAATGTATTTCAGAGTAGGGCAGAAGTAGGGGACCATTAGACGCGTCTGTACACGTTATTTGTCACAGTTACTGAGCAGCAACACATCACATAAACTGTTGCAACATATGTACTTCAAAGACACTGCAGAGGTAAAAAATCATTCCGATTAGTTAATTTTAGGTGATAGGAGACCTATCAAATGTAATTTATTTATAAATTATTTATGAAAAGGATAGAGTAAAAGCGACCTTAAAGAAGTGGAACCAGCTCTCGTCTAGGATAAAGCTAGAGACCGGAGAAGATGGTCTACAATCTGTTTTGTCGTCCTGGTCAGCGTCTGTTGAGTTCTTCCCGGCCTGGCTTTCAGGAAAGGTTCTATCAGGATGCGTGGACATCTATAACAGCTTTACAGATTAGTGATATAAGTTTTATTTACAGAAATAAATAATACTCAACTATTATACTTAGGCCCGCCTCTTTTCGCAGCGTCGTCTTCTATACGATGCTAGCTACTTTGAGGTCTAGTGACTGCCTGTAACACTAAAAGTGGGCCTTTGCGATCGTCTTTTGACAGCTCGAAATTTAAATGAAAATAATGGATTAACCACTCATCTGACACGAAAACTGAGTAACCGAATTTGTAGAGGAGAAAATTCTCTACACCTTTCCTCTCTTATATTTTTTTCATATCTCGTATCGTTTCAGAGATATTTGAAAAAAAAAATAACGGCGATTTTGGGATGTCTGTCTGTCTGTAACGTGTTCCCACTTTTTAAAACGAACCGTTCACACGATCAGCACCAAATTTTACAGACATAAACGCTGCGTCTGTCCTATGTATTGCATCCCACATTCACACCCAATCTTGCACACACCAGGCGCTGTCAGACCTAGTGGATACTTAGTTGAACCGAGAAGGTCTTTAATTTTACCTGCTGTACAGAAAACGGTCTTCACTTTGTGTTTCTTTAGAATTCTCGCGATTTTGGCTGTTGGCGGACCCTCGTATGGCAAGAACGCACAGCCCATTGCTTCGTCCTCTTCGAGTCTTTCTCTCTTCTTGTGGTCAGTCTTCAGAGCCCTTCTTATTTGATTCGAGCCCCAGGCGGAGCTCCAAGAACGGAAATATGAAAGGCTCAGACAGTAACGTAGGGAACCAACTGTCTCAACCCTCATTCCTTCTAACAAAACATGTTGGTATGCAAACATATTCACTTTTTGTGCTGAAACAGATTAGCAGAAAATGATGGTTGAACAAATCTGAACAGTGACATTGGGAAATAAAGAGAGAACGCGCAGTAAGTGTGGGAGAGAGACAGTGGCAGTAGAAATATAAATTGATGGAGATAAAAGCAGTGGGAGAGAGAGGACACCGTGGAATGAGATAGATGAGTGGTGACCGTACATATTTGTTTGGGGGGGGGGAGACTGGATTATCACCTAGCTATAGAAAGAAACATTTTGTCCTATTTCCTTCACCTCCAATAAATTTTCTTCGTCCAATCGATCTATAAGTACGTGTGTAGAGAGGAGATAATGGTGAGTGAAGAGATAGCAGACAGCGAAAAGTAAAGAGTTACAGTGTTTGAGGAAGCAAGGGGCAGGAAAGGAGAATGTTGTGAGAAGGAACGAGAGAAATGGACGAATGCAGCGCTAGTAGCAGACAAACAGGGTAAACTACCGATGGCAGAAAATGAAGACAGAGGTGACAGTCATATGTAGACCGCGAAAATGGAAGTGAGGTTAGGTGTATGAAACCTTCATTACTATGAGAGAATGGATAAAATGATATAGTATGTTCACTGTTAAAGCGCGAATATGTTCGCATTCCATCATTTTTGGTAAGGGATGTAGTATGAGGAATGACGTCAGCGTTCTGTCAGATCTAAATAGCAACATATTTTCCTTTCTCGTGCTGCGACAGGAGACTTTTCAGATTCTTCATAGTATTCGAAGCCAGTTTATGTTTATAAATCCTACTACAAATCAAAGCCACAATTACCGTACTGTAACTCAGGAAATTCCTGCTGTCTGATTCCTTGAATCTTGGTGGGACCATAGCAGTTTTGCAGTCTTTATGTACGGACCATTTCTCAAGCTATATTACGGCAAAGCTGGACCTATTGTATCAACGTACTCTGAGATGAACCTATATGGTATACAATGTGGGCCACAAGTTTTGCCTTTATTACGTGGTTTAAATTGCTTAGCTTCACGAATATGCCGACTTCTGAATTTATCACTATTGCAGCTACTCGTGATTACAATGCCGTAACATTTACATTGTATACTTTGCACAAAAACTCGTTTACATCATCTATAAAACTTTTCCACTCGTGGCTATATTGCGATATTTTCAACCAGGCATGAACTTTTCTTTACTTGTGTTTTGTTATCATCAATGTGCACTTTGTATTCTCTCTACTTCAGCGATCATTATATAATTTTATTTCCAAATGGTGAAAGTAATGTATTTGTTTCAGTGTTCCGTTTTTAACAAGAAATCCACACTCAAGTAACTTTTTCTTGAAGGTGTCTTTGAGGTGTTGCAATTCTCCTGGCAAACTTTCTTTGTCGCATATGGACCTAGCACTGGGTACTAGGGTGTTGAGTACGGAATTGCGCTGTGCAGGGTCCTTGTGTGTCCACTTTCTGTATACCGCGTGTCCCAGTGTGCCGTCCATATTTCTTGTGATTAAGATATCGAGAAAGGGTAAGCTTCTATTCTCTTAAAATGGTAAATTTGATGTTTCCATCCAAGAAGAATTAGACCTCCAGGAAGGCTCCAGGAACTTCTAGACAACGAGAGGCTGTTACGTGCGAGACGTGCTGAAGAAGAGCGACCTCCAAACCCGCTCCATCAACATCATTCACAATCACCAAACCCATCACTCGCCAGCCAGTGAGCTTGCAGTACCCAGTTTTAAATGAAACTGCCCACGTTCCAGAAATTTCCTTCAAATGTCCTAGACACTCCCATTTCACCCTTTTAGCTTGGAGTAAATATCAAGAGACAAAGAATCCACCACTGCCTATCCTTAGAAGAGGACAGCTTCAAGAGCAGAATGCGTGATACCCCGATACTTCGCCTGAAGATGATGGAGACGCATTCCATCGAAACGTTGCTAAGAGACGAAGCAATTCGGCTGATAACCCGCGAAGACTTCATACATGCTTCCCTTCTGCTGCAAAACTCTTTTGTAGTCGCCGTTCGAATGTTTTGTGAACGCCTGCGAGGGTGTCATGTGAGATATCAGCACACTCTTCGATGATACCTTGCATCATATCGTCTGGCGTAGTTGCTATTTGAGCATACACTTTGTTTGATTGCTCTACACAGAAAACAAATGAAGAGGGGTCAAATCAGGAGACCGGGCTGGTCACTTTACTTCAGCACGTCGTCCTATCAAACAATCCGGAAACTTTACATTTAACAGCTCTGTAGCCACACGGGAAGAGTAAGCAAGACGGCCGTCATGTTGGAACCACATGCACCTCTTCCAGCAAAGTAGGCAGAACGTTTCACAGGGACTGAGCATAGTTATAACTGTTTAGTATACCCGAAATTACGTACGGCCCCACCATGACGTTTCCGACGATGCCGCACCACACGTCAATAATGATGCTGTACCTGTCGAAGCCAATACGAGTTCTCTTTTGACCAGTAATGCATATTATTCAAATACACATTACAGTGCTTCATGATAAGCGCTTCGTCAGAAGCCCACTTTAGATTTGTAGTTTTATACGTTTTTGCAAACATTTCGGACCAAAATAATAATCTAAATAATAAAAAATAATTAACAGGAGTATCTGAAACACTATTAGTAAAAAATTTTAAGGTGGTGGCGGGTTATGAACCACTGACCTTCAGCGTCAGCGTCCAACGCGTTGCCCACTACGCTACACCTAAACGCTTGAAATTACGCTCTTCAATATCATACTATTGACGGCCGTTGTTAACTGATGCTATAAGGCATTCGAAGACACTAGATTATCATTTATCGTACGAAGAACGACGTGTGTTTGTTAATTATTCAGTGCGCCATTGCTTTGAAATGACAACGTGTAAGTTACAATAAGAAAATCATTAATCACGCAACGTAAGATGGTGTATGCCAGAGAGTTCTGGCCGAGGAATTTCATGTGACATCTGCGAAGGACTGGTTTTCGTTAATTCAATGGAGGGTGTCAAAACTCCGCTAGTTTTGCAAATATCTCTCAAACGATACGAGATATGAAAAAATAAATAAATAAGGGAACGAAATTGTAGAGAATTTTCTCCTCTATAAATTCGTTTATTCAATTTTCGCGTCAGATGAACGGTTTATTTGCAATTATAATTACATTATAAACGGATTTTTTTGGATTACTACCGTATTTTTGTCCGAAAAATTTGAAAAAGAGAGGTTCTGGTCTCTGTCGGCCTACAATTATGTCTTTAAAATTTGGTGCTGATCGGTTGAACGGTTCGTCTTAAAGACGGGGAACACGTTACGGACAGACAGACATCCCAAAATCGCCGTTATTTTTGCAAATATCTCTGAAACCATACGAGATATGAAAAAAATAAATAGGTAAAAAATATAAAAAAATAAAATAAAATAAATATAAGAGATGTAGACAATTTTCTCCTCTACAAATTCGGTTATTCAATTTTAGTGACAGATGAAAGGTTAAGCCGTTATGTTCATTTAAATTTCGAACTGTCAAAAGACGATCGCAAAGGCCCAATTTTAATGTCACTACCGTAACCTAAAGTGAGCCAAAACACTCGTTGAAGAAACGTTGGATCATCTTGTGGGCTCTGCAGAGCAAACCGGCAAAATTTGTGCCGCCGTTCGAAATCCACACCGGAGAATGCTTGATGTAATTAGAGGTGAAACGGGTGAAAGTTATGCCGGTGCAATTTGTGTAGAACACGTCTCTGACTTATTCGCCATTCCGTGGCGATACGTCGCGACAAAACAGTAGAGTCATAGTGCGCCAACGCTATAACGCCCTCTTCATGTACCTCGCCAGTTGCAGTTTTCTGCCTTGTCCTTTGTATGGCGTCCCATGATCCCGATTCAAGTCGTTTCCTGCAAATGCGTGCAAGAAGCTGGCGTGTAGGACGCTCACGGTCAGGATACAGCTCTCCATATTGCTTTATTTCTCTAACATCATTTTGTCTGCTTTCACCGTAACTAGAAGCATATATAACATTTCTTCGTTGGTGTTCACATCTGCGCCAAGAAACTGTGGCGGAAATGCAATGTCTCATAACCTCAGCAGCACATTTATACCCTTCACTCCAGCTACCTCGTGCGTCACCTTCCGGCGTTATCGAGAAGCAGGAAAACAACGCCTTTCCTGTTAAGTTCCTCATTGGTCAACAGGAGAGGTGCCATTGGACAACGCAACTCCGAGGGACGAATACGATAAAGGAACATCTCTGTGTCTCAGAAATTATTCGCCAAAATATTATAATATAAACTGTTTTGAAACCGTCTTTTGAGCCCATCACGTAACGCTAAATTTAACATAGGGTTCTATTAAAAAAATGTCGTCTCATATCTGTATAATAAAAAATAGCACAAACATGAAACGTGATATATTCAAGTAGCCCTGCCCATGCAATTCACTGTCCAAATGGCATCTTTGTATACAGGGTGAATCTAAATTCGCGCATTCGGGCTTCTCAGTGCGATTCCTCACATGCTAGAGTATATAGAGAGGTTATAACAATGGAAAATTGTATTGAGATGCAGGAGGATCTACATCGAATTGATGTCTGGTGCAGGGAATGGCAATTAAATCTCAATGTAGACAAGTGTAATGTGCTGCGAATACACAGAAAGAAATATCCTTTATCATTTAGCTACACTATAGCAGGTCAGCAACTGGAAGCAGTTAATTCCATAAATTATCTGGCAGTAGTTATTAGGAGGGATTTAAAATGGAACGACCATATAAAATCAATCGTCAGTAAAGCAGATGCCAGACTTAGATTTATTGGGAGGATTCTAAGGAAATGCAGTCCGGAAACAAAAGGAGTAGGTTACAGTACACTTGTTCGCCCACAGCTTGAATACTGCTCACCGGTGTGGGATCCGTACCAGGTGGGGTTGACAGAGGAAGAAGAAAAGATCCACCGGAAAGCAGCGCGCTTCGTTACAGGAGCATTTGGTAATCGTGAAAGAGTTACGGAGATGATCGATAAACTACAGTGGAAGACTCTGCACGTGAGACGCTCTGTCGCTCGGTACGGGCTTTTGTCGAAGTTTCGAGAACATACCTTTACCGAGGAGTCTAGCAGTATATTGCTCCCTCCTACGTATAACTCTCGAAGATATCACGAGGATAAAATCAGAGAGATTAGAGCCCAGACAGAGACATACCGACAATCCTTCTTTCCGCGAACAATACGTGACTGGAATAGGAGGTAAAATTGATAGTGGTACTCAACCTACCCTCCGCCACACACTGTCGGGTTACTTGCGGAGTATGGTTGTAGATGTAAATGTAGATGCTAGCAATAAAAAAATGTCTGTCACAAAATTTCGTCCTGCGCATATATCCGGAAGTAAATGGACGTCGAAGATTGAAATGGGTGTGTGTGTCCCATACGTCAATGTGTTTCAGAATTACACTACTACACCAACAAACGTATAGGGGATGTGGGAGGTGTCTTGAGGAACAAAGTGAGCATAGAACCTCACGCCCGGAAACGTCACACAATGACGCTACAGAGCGTCGAAGTTGCTGGAGGCGATGTCTAGCGTCAGGAGGTGGTGCCTGTAACTAATACATCCCTTACAGGTTTATTGGTGTAATTATGATACACATTGACGTGTGGAACACACAGCCATCTCAGTTTTGACATTCGTTTACTGGTGGGAACATGCGCAGGATGAAATTTTGTGGGATACATTATTCATTTTTGGCAGGTGAGGAATCGCGCTGCGAAGCCCGAGTGCGCGAATTTAGATTCACCCTGTAAATTATGGTTGCGGATATACAAGGGGTGTTATGACTTAGCTGCCTTACACCCTGTATAATGGAAGAGTACTCACCAAAACTCTGGATCGAATTTTTGCATGATATTACACTGAGCATATAGTCAGAAATAGAGAGTAGGGAGGAGGTAATGCTCAGTCAGGTGAGGGGAGGAGGAGATGAACGGAGAGGCTGAGAAGATGGTCAGAAACAGTGGTGTCACTTGAGCTAGTTATTTCAACAAAGCCGCGGCGGAGTGGTCGAGAGCATTGAGGCGCTATGCTCCGATGCGCGAAGCCGTTCCCCGTCGGAAGTTCGAAGCCTCCCTCGGGAACTGATGTTTGTGTTGTCTCTAGTAAAAGTTACTTTATAAGTAGTTTGTAAGTTTAGGAACTGATGACCCGCAATTAAGTCCCCCAAGCTTAACAGACATTTGAACATTTTGAATTTCAACTAGGGTATGGCTTCATGCGTCATTTACGTTCAACTCTGTAATTTTTTTCACTTTCTTCTGAACATTCTGTTCCGATGTAGCGCTTACCAGAAGCAAAATGACTAGTAGTAATAGCTACAACTATAAGCAGAGGATTTCTCGTGAATTAAATTCTTTCCCCTTCATCTTTATCCTTTATAATTCTAAAATTAGGAACTTAACGGAAGGTAAATTTAAAAACATTAACGTACTACACCGCGCTCGCTCATTGGAAACAACAAACACATGGACGAATATCGTGGTCATCCATCTCTTTCGTGCCTGATTATTCAGCAAGTGCTAACAGGCTAGTCTCCATCACTTCAGTTTTCTACCCTTTATTTAACATTCTAGCTATTGGGAAGAAGTGTGCTTTTTCGCAGCCCTACCAGATTTAAAAATACCGTTACTAGAGGACAAACTTTCCTGTCTTCAACCACGAAGAAGATAAGTCTGACTTTTGAGCAACGTGTACCAACTATTATAATTGTTCTTAGGCTTCGTCTGCATTCTACCGACATTAAATGTCCAGACTCCAAACAACATACAGAATCTCGTGAAACAATTCGTACACAGAAATTTAGTAGAAGAATTATTCTTCTGCTAAATTTCTGTGTAAGAATTTTTATTGTTATTTTGTATTGCTCGTCAATAGAATGTGGGTAAATGGGAATCTGGGTCCTACAGGAACGTGCAAGGGTAGTCGGTGTGCTGGTGGTGTAGTGGTCAGCGCGATTGCCTAGTCTGCAGGAAACATGGGTTCTATACGCGTTCTAACACAAATGTTCATGTTTTCCCATTTATTTAATTTCAAGCTCAGTGGCAGCTAAAGTTGAATATTCCTTTGTGTCTTGCTTCAATAAAGGCCGAATTTATAATTAGGTTGAAATTTGATACAAATTGTTTGAATTTCTTAAATTGAAATGTTCAAATGTTTGTAAAGCTTATGGTATTTAAATGAGGAGTCATCAGTCCCTTAACTGACAAACTACTTATCAACTAGGTTATTTTGAAGGCGGCACAAACATCCATTCCAGAGGGTGGATTCGAACCCCGACGGTGAACGGCCTTGCGCAGTCGTAGCACAGCGCCTCAATGAACTCGGCCGTTCCGCTGCGGCAATTCCTTAAATTTTCTGAAGACTACTACAGGAACCATGTTGGCTATCTCTGTAAAATCTACAACCATGTACTAGCTGGGACGCTAAAATTAAACGCAAATTAATGTCTGCTAGTAGTGAAAACATTTCCTTCAGGATGTATATTTGAAAATTAAAAAGTAACAGTTGAATTTATAAAATTTATTAAGACAATAATTCCAAAATCCCGATGTTCTTAATTTTCTTCATATATTTTACTCTTCCATTCTGGCAAATTTGAATTTCTGAACTCTTCGCTATTAATATTTTATGCATGGCTGTACCACATAGATTTAAAAAAAAGTTACAGCCCTCAATCGCAAGTTACATTTCAATATCTAACCTAGGTTTCGATGTCGCAAAGGACGCCTTCTTGAGACAATATGAGATAAGTGTTAAAATTTACATATCAGGTCTTAAAATAAATTACAATTACGATAACATGTCTGCCGTGGTCAGATAGTCATACCAAAAATAGAAACAGGAGCAGTGTCACTAAGGCCTACATGTGCCGGCCGCGGTGGCCGAGGGGACTGAGGCGCTCCAGTCACAGTCTGCACGGCCACTACAGTCGGGGGTTTGAATGCCCCCTCGGGCATGGATATTTGTGCCGTCCTTAGTATTAGGTAGATCATATGTAGTTTGTAAGTTTAGGGACTGATGACCCCGTAGTTAAGTCCCATAAGCTCTACAAACATTTGAACATTAAGGCCTACATGTAACCGCTGCTACGGTCGAAAAGCAGCTAGATGCGCTGGAATACTGAGCGTCTGCGCAAGCTTGTCGCCATGTAGCGGCCAAATTAACAACCACTATAGCAGTTAACTTTCGTACCAGGACGGTAAGAGCTTGAACTAATATTTTACATAAAAATGGACAAGTGGTGAAAACAGGACATACACAGTAAAATTGAATAATATGAAACAGAATTTTTGAGTAGGGCTATGACATGAACAATTTTAGGTATATATGTTAGACAAACAAAATACCTGACGTGATGACAAGAAAGAAAAATTGTCTCGGAATTTGCAAGAATTAGTCCGTCCAAGATGCTTTTTATTTTCTAAAGCAGCGGCTACATGCCTTTATAGAAACTTTTACCATGTAGCTGCAATTGTTCATTAAGAAAACGTCCGTCATTTAAGAACGAATGTTTAAAAAAAATTTTATTCCTTCCAAATATCGACCTTCCGCCCCATGTTCTTAGTGTAAAATTTCTAGATTCTCAGTGCTATCGGGAAAATACCCCGAGATTAATAAAAGGTTTCCAAAAAAAGAAATAGGCGGACAGGTACCATTCTTCCTCAAAACGTGTTCTTTACAACGAGCTGAAAAAACTCGTCTTGTTTGTCCACTGTAACAAGTACGACATATAGCACAGGAAAGCTTATAAACACCAGAATTTTGCAAAGGGTCAGTAAATAGCTTCAAATTACGAAGAAAATTTTTTTCCATATTATTATCTGTGGAAAAGGCGATATTGCATTTGTTTTTGTTCCGAAGCAATCTTCGAATCCGATACGACACAGCACCTAGAAACGGAATCGAAAAGAACAACTTACTAACTTATTCCGGTGTACTGGTGAAAGAGCCCACAGTAGTGCCTGTTTTGCTAATCTTTTATTTTTAGGACTTCTTCCGCCAAACGAGCTTCATAACCATTATGGACAGCTATGGTTTTGATAAGATTAATTTCTCTGTTGACGTTTTCTTTAGACAGAGGAATGATAGTGCTCTGTGGATCGCTGAGAAAAAGAGAACATTTTTGTGAGAGGCTGGATGCATGGAAGAGGCAGGAACAATTTGGCCTTTGATTCACTTTACGGAAAATGATGAAAGAAATTCTACCATCTATTGCAGATACTGTGACGCCAGAAAATTTAACTGACGATTACCATTTTCTCGCTCACAAGTGAAAGAAGGGTTTTCATGGAGATCGTTAAACAGTTTGTAAATACAGACAATTCACTTAAGTACACCATTATAGATGATTAAAATATCGTCAACATATCTGCAATAGGATAAGATACCTAAATCGGTGGCTGAATTTTTACTTCTAGTGAATGAATAAAGATGCCAGCCAGAATTCCGGCTAACAGACTACCCATGGCCAGAACGTCATTTTGTTGGAACAAATAGCCGTCAAATTCGAAATAGTTATATTTAACTGCTATGGTGATGACATACATGAATCTGATCATTCTATACAGAATTGGCATCACCATATAGAAGGTATTAGTAAGACTGGTGTTCTGCTTTCGTTACGTCACCTGCAAATTAATGAGTATTCCGATGGTGACTTCCTTCCTTCCGAACCTTCATTCTTTTCATTTTATGAGTTACGCTATATTTACAGAGTAGATACCAGTGGCAACGACGATTTTGGAGTCAATTTTTAATACGAAGTGTGATATACAGCGACATTAGCAGAATGAAGAAAACAAAAAATTCCAGGAGAAATATCACATCGCAAGAATGACATGCATACATAATATTGCCAGTTATCCTTCGATTTTACGGTGAAATTTAATATTTCTAAGGAACATTGCTTAGCAAACACATGAATGGAGAGATCAAAGTATCTGTTTCACTGTCATCTTACCACCGATAACAAATAAAGTGTAAATTGGCGAAACGGATGAAAATATGTTCATGGCGGAGCTCAACGACAGAGAAACTTACAGGGAATCGAAGGAAAAGAGCAAAGAAAGTACGGAGTTTAACGGCCCGTGAACAACGTGGTCATTAGAGACGAAGCTTGGATCGTTTGTCTCAATGGCTGGGAAATCGCCATTCTCGACACTTGCCTGTGCAGACTTTGAGAAATCACGGAAAACGCAAAACTAGGACACCAGAGACGGCTTATTTCTCTCGTTTAATTACTATTATGTCTTTCAGGATGCAAAACAGGTGGTCTTATGCACCCAGTTCATAAATTAAGGAAAAAAAGTTGAAAAGTTTGAAATCGGAAACCGCATCGTCTTCACAATCAGGAGAGCTAGAAAAAACGGCTACCCGTTTCAGAAAGTTTCGCAAAACACATCTTAGTGACAGAAGAAGTCTCCACTCGAAAATTAAATATCTTTGCCATGTTCGTACGGAAGTAAACAAACGAGAACGTGATCGACAGCTCGTCCGTTATCAACTAAAACATATATGATGACTAAGTTGGGAAAGACAGAGTAGAAAGTAAATGAATAAAATTGGCACTGAGTGAAAAAAAAATGCGCTCAGTTAATGATTGATTACAGTTTGTAAAAAAGGTTACGGGCTTCCATTTAATATATGGCGATCACTGAAAATGCCAAATACGCATACGAGCTAAACCAATCTCATAGCGCCAGGAGGCCACCAGGAGTTTGTCCGAAGTATTGAGAGACGTTTAATTCCATGTTGTTCAAATGTTTGTATAGCCTATGGGACTTAACTACGGGGTCATCAGTCCCTAAACTTACAAACTACTTATAAACTACTTACGAACTAAGACGGCACAAATATCCATGCCCGACCGTAATGTCCGTGCAGACCGTGACTGGAGCGCCTCAGTCCCTTCGGCCACCGCGGCCGGCGTTAATTCCATGTACCTTCCGTAAGTTATTACCATGGAGGGTAGACCAGTTGTTCATGGCCACGAACAAAAGAACAACAGTAGTCATAAGTAAAGAATTTTCGTTCAATAAGTTTCCTCAATGTTTGAACCGTATCTGATTAGGATTCATAGAGGAGGTAGAGAATGTTCAAATGTTTGTATAGCTTATGGGACTTAACTACGGGGTCATCAGTGCCTAAACTTACAAACTACTTATCAACTACCTTATCCGAAGGACGTCACAAATATCCATGCCCGAGGGGGTATTCAAACCCCCAACCGTAGTGGCCGTGCAGACCGTGACTGGAGCGCCTCAGTCCCCTCGGCCACCGCGGCCGGCGGAGATAGAGAAACTCGAAAGAAAATTATGATCGGACTTCGTTACAGTAGATTCTTGAATCCATAATGGAATTGGGTGCTATATATGGAGTTTAAAACGTGCGCTGTCATCTGTGGGATCATCTGTTTCTATACTGCAACCAGTTTCGGCAGAGCACGCTATCTTCAGGGCCTTCACACAAATTGTTGCCTCAACTTCCATAGGAAACAATGTCTTCCGAATGAAATTTTCAATGTGTTCCTTCCAATTAAAGCTTTTCGTAATTGTAATTCGCAGGTATTTATTGTTTACGATCTTTAGAATGCATTTATTTATCGTGTATATAAAGTTTAACAGATTTCCTGTAATGTTCATCGGGATGCCTTCACAGTTTTCATCCTATTGGGACGATTCCCAATTTTCCCACCTAGTAGATATCTAAATCGTTTTGCATCTGCTCTTGATCTTCTGATCATTTTACCAACAGACTCATGAACAGTCTACCCTGTAACGTCCAGAGTGTGTTGACGTGGCCACGCGTAAAAGATTCATATGACATGGCCTTGAAGCGGCAACTTGCTCCGAGGATTCCTTCCGCAGTCGAAGGCGAAACGTTAGGGAAAAGTTTTACGCATGGACTATGGTATAACAGCCGGAGGTTGCAAGTAATGACAATTTGTGACGTGAAAGCCTTCATCATTGTATAATCGTTCTAAGGTCAGTACTATCAATGGTACGTTTTTCGAAGAGTCAACCAACATATTCTAGAATGATACATTTACTCTTCAGCAGACTGTGCGCTGATATTAAACTTTCTATCAGATTATAACTGTGTACGAGACTGGGGTTAGAACCTGGGTCGTTTATCTTCTGTGAGCAAGTGGTCTACCGACTAGTGTAGTTCGTGAACGAAATAGTTCGGAAGAGCGCTCCCACAGGTGAACTACGCGAACTAGTTCGCAGATCCCTCGCCTCTTAGTTCGTCCACTCCTTTTCCTAAGACTGCCGGGGAACAACTAAAGGACGCGAGACCGCGCAGAGTCGCGTGATTCCCTTCTGACAGTTGCCGTCATTTCGAGCTGAGATGCAGCTCAGCTGATCAATTTTAAAAATAAAGTACTACGAGTACTCTGTATGCAAAGTAATTGACTACCCATTCGTGTAAATAACTGGTTTATTTGTATTTGATCTCAAATTGCCCAAAAATACGGGTAATAGCACACGCTTTGGCAACACGATTCACTATATAAAAATCTGTTATAAAAAATAGCTCTTATAGTAGCGGTAGCAACAGCCAAAAAGAGCGGACGAACTAGGAGCAGCGGACGAATTAGGAGCAGTGGACGATTATGCCAAACGTATCTCGCTTCATAGTTCGTTGGATTCTTTTCCGAAGACCGACGGGCAATAGCGAGAGGGCGCGTAGCGGAATTAAAAATCACGAGTTTGCCTTCTGCTGATGAGTCATTTCGAGGTGAACGTCTGCCTGCTAGATTACATAGTTCAGTGCTACAAAATTTCTGTTTTGATGTGTTCTGCACTCTGCAATACCTGACTAATAAATTCCATAATGCCAAGATATAGTGATAATCTAAATCTAAACTTAAACGCGAGAAATTATCCACAAACAGTTTCTTTTGGTTTGCGTGATATCGTTAGCGGCTCAAGCAGCAAGCCCATGAAGCAGCTAGGTGAGGGAACTTCCCCCTCCACCTGCACGCGCAGACCACGCCGCTCAGCCGTCACTGGGAGCGGACGAACTAAAAGAGCGAACTATTTGCGGCTCTGCCGCGAAATAAAGTGAGCGCTCCCGATCGCGAACTATTTTGCGCATATCTACTACCGACGGAGCTATCCTGGCAGGTTCCACGCGGCCCGTTCTGACAACTATAGCTCTATCAGTACCATTCCTCTCCCCTCCTTACACAGTTTCCCTCGAAAGGCAAAGGTCCTAAATTGAAGTCACCATCCGACACAATTTTCAAATGTGCCAGGAAGTTTTAACCAATACTTTTCTTTATGCTACTTAAATCACCAGAAAATATTACTAAGGCTAAAATTAGAAGGGCTAGAAATCACACAGATGGTGGTTATTTGTAGTAATACATTAATGATTTTTTGAAATGACTTGTGCGACGCTTGTCGCTGACTTCTGCCCTCTCTCTGCCAGCGTATCGATAAACATTTGGTTTTTGTCACGTTCAACGTGTTTGTAACAAGCTGAAGGGAGAGAGCGGAACTGTTCGTAACTTACTGTCTTCTTCTCGATGTATTAGTTCGTGTTCCAGGATTTTGTGAACTTAGTTCCTTTTTTATTAATTTCAATACATTCCACAGTTAATTGGAAACATCTTACTTAAAATCCCTTCTCCATTCTCACAAATTTTAAAGTTATTTATTGTCAGCAGATCGAGTACTTCATAAAGTGATGCTCGGGTATTGTTGCGATTTGTTTCGCGATTGTACTAGAACATTCTCTGTGTAACTTTTATTTATTTCGTGTCTGTGGATGGTTGACTACATTTTAATGCTTGCAGAAAAATCTTCGCGATGTTTATGAAGTCCGAAAATTTTGCAATTTCTGGCCACTATCATGATCAATTTTCAACACGGTCATAGAACAATAGTATACGAAACGCACAATTCCAGCATCAATTTATCGAAGTAATATTCCAGTCATCTCAGCTAGAATAACTACAGAATATGACCGAACTATTAATACCAGCTCTCAATAAGGTAAAATTTAGATTCCGCCGACTTCTTTTGTAATGTTGCTTTCTGGTGTTGTATTTGCTACCGAAATCACGACCGCTACCATTTAATGGCGGCATCCAATAATTTTGTTTAAATTGTCACTTCCGTGTCAAAATTTCTCAGTAATTTCATTTAAAAATATTTCACTACCTGGTAAAATATCATTGACTGTCCCCAACCTTAACTTTAATACGCAACACCCATTTTCATACGAAAGCAGCTCACATATTGTACGAAGCGCGTCCAGAAAGTAAGTTCCGTTTTGTAATAAAATGAAACTGTACACAGATACAAAAGAAATTTTTATTGCACAAAATTCTACGACTCTTAAACTACTTTTCCACATAACTGCCGAAATTTTGTAGGCACTTGTCATAGCGTGCCACAAGTTTTTGCATGCATCTTTCACAGAAGGTTGCCGCCTGTGTATTCAACCATGTGGCAACAGCTCTTTATCATCGTTGAAGTATTGACCACCAAGGACAGAGTTTAGGTGTAAGAAGAGATGAAAGTCGCTAGGAGAGAGGTCCGAGCTGTATGGATGATGATCAAAGAGGTCCCATTGAAATTTCCGTAAGAATTGTTTGGTCACATTCGGTGTGTGAGGTCAGGCATTAAGGCATTAAGGTGAAAAAAAAAAAAAAAAAAAAAAAAAAAAAAAAAAACCTTTTGACAGCAATTCTCTTCTTACAAATAAAATCCTTGGTGGACAACACTTCAACGATGATGACGAGCAGAAAGAACATGTCACCACATGGTTGAATACACAGACGGCAACATTCTATGAAAAAGGCACACACAACCTTGTGCCATGCTATGACAATTGCCTACAAAATTTCGGAAGCGATGTAGAAAAGTATTTTAACAGTTGTAGATTTTTGTACAATCGATATCTTTTCTGTATCTGTACTAGTGATGGCGGTTATTGCTGAAACAACCGCTTTTCGGTTATACCGGTTCTTTTCATCTGCAGTATAACCGCACTGTAAAAATTGCTCAAGTTAACCGGTTTTTTAAATAACCGGTTTTCGGTTTTTTATTGCTTTTATTTCCAGTAGAGTTCGACCAAAACTTACGGAATTTTGTTAAAATTTCGGTAAATTTACGTTATACGTGCTACAGAAGTATATCGAAAAATAAAGACACAGTTCCGACTAACAGAATGACTGTTGTCAGTGTAAATTTACTCAAATTGAACTAGTAAAGCTGTGTACCACATGATCAAAGAATGTTCAAATTGGTGGGAGACCTAACTGCTTAGATCATCGGTCCCTAGACTTAAAAACTACTTAATCTAACTTAAACTAACGGACGATAAGGACAACATACAAACCCATGACCGAGGGAGGAGGGAGGACTCGAACCTCCGACTGGAGCTGCCGCGCAGTCCGTAACATGGAGCCTCAGACCGCACGGCTACCTCACGAGGCACCACAAGATCATTGTTACCTAAACCCATATTGGTTATTGAAAAAGCCCCAGGCTTTCAAGGAATCACATTAATAAAACTTGGTAGCATAACAATATGATAGTACATTAAAAGTTATTATTCAAAGCGTACATAATAGGTATATGAATCGAATTTACCTTCTCTTCCAGGAAACATTTTTGATGCTTTCTCCTTAAATGACACAGCATGTTTGAAGTACCTCCACCCGTTATCAGCTTTTCAAAGCAAATGGAGCATTGTACCTCACTGCTACCGTACTTCGTGAAGTACTTCCACACTCGGGTTGGTGCCATTTAAGACACAACCGATGTCTGGCGACGACAGCAAGGAACTGCCGCATGACCAGACGGAGGCAAGTCTAATAGGCCACGCCACACGGCAACAGGTGCATCGATGCCTCAATAGCTCCATAAGTTTTTATGCCACGCGTTTGTTGTGCGTTTCTGAGTGCCGGGATTGTTCTTAAATTATCACTGATCACTTTTCTTAGTTTCTGCGGTGACCTAATATTTCACAGCAGAGGAAATTTTAGGAATAGCCCTAAATATTAGGGTCTACTAGTTTTAATTTTTTATAATTATTTTTAAAACAAACATATTTTGAACCACTACTACAGGAAGTAGTCGTACCGGTTTTTTTACCCGGTCCTTGGCAATAACTAAAAATAACGGTTACAACCGACACCAAATAAATACTGAAAAAATCGGTTATTAAACACTAAAATACCGGTATCTACATAGATACTCTGCAAATCACATTCAAGTGCCTGGCAAAGGGTTCATTAACCACTTTCATAACTTTTCTCTACCGTTCAATTCTCTAATAACGCGCGGGAAGAAAGAACACCTAAATCGTTCCGTTTCTGATCTGATTTCTCTTATTTTATTGGGATAGTCATGTCTCCCTAAGTAGGTGGGTGCTAGAAAAATATTTTTACATTCAGAACTAAAAGTCGGTGATTGAAACTTCACAAACAGATCACGCCGCAATTAATAACGTCTTTCTTTTAATGATTTCCACCCCAATTCTTGCAACATTTCCGTGACGCTTTCCCCCCGTAAAGTGATAAAACAAAACGAGCTGCCCTTCTCTGAATCTTCTCAATGTCTTCCGTCAGTCCCACCTGGGAGGGTCCCACAAGGGGCAACAGTACTCCAAGAGAGGACGCACAAGTGTGATGTAGGCATTCTCTTTGGTGGAGCTGGTGCATCTTCGAAGCGTTCTGCCAATGAAACGGAACCTTTGGTTCGCCTTCCCCACAATATTTTCTATGTGTTCTCTCCAGTCTAAGTTGTTCGTAATTGTAACTCCTAGGTATGTACTAGAATTTACGACCTTAAGGTTTGACTGATTTATCGCGCAATTGAAGTTCAGCGCATTTCTTTTAGTGGTCATGTGTATTACTTCACACTTTTCTTTATTTAGTGTCTATTGCCAATTTTCGCACCAAGCAGAAATTTTGTCTAAATCGCTTTACTGTTGCTTTTGATCCTCTGTTGACATCACTAACCGATAAACGACAGCATCATCCGCGAACAGTCTGAGGGAGCTATTCAGATTGTATCGGTTTTAACCGGTCGGTTTTTCCCATGCCTAATCTTACCCGTTCGTTTTATATAACCGAACGGAGCTTACTTTCTGGACGCGCCTTGTATTATTGTTACCGGCAGTCGTTTCTCCCGCGGCTGTAACAGGTGAAGGACGATTGACAGTGGCTCACGCTGTGGCTTCAGTCACAGTCTGTGCGAAGTGTAGACATAATGTAGATTTCGATGCATCGATTCTGCCTTTGCCAACGGGATACGAAACCGTTCGCGAATGTTCCTTTTTCGAAATCGTATGTCAGCTGCCTGCCGCTGTGACGAGCGGCGCACGGAGCGTGCGTGGGAGCGGCGCATGCGCGTTGCGCCGCGGCGGCGACCACGGCGGCTGGCGGCGGTGCTCGCAGTCGCTGTCCGACGGCTGAAGCGGCGGCGGCAGCGGAGCGAACAGCCTAGCCTGCACTGCCGTCTCCACCTGCTGCCGCGCGGACGCCCGCCGGGTGCGCAGGTAAGCCTACCCGCCAGGGGGTCCGCTCTCCGCGCATCCACCTGCTGGCGACAATCATTGTCAGCAACGACCAACTGCTTATTGCAACAACGATATCTAATTTGTCTAACAATAGAATGTTTTCTATTTTTTAACTAAAATTATATATAAAATTTTGTAGATTGTTTTCGACGGACTTCAGACAGCGAGTTTGACCAAAGTGTTCCCATCAAGCAGCAAAACGCATAAAAGTTATATTTATAATAATTTTACGAATTTCTAATATTGCCGTCGAACTTACATAACGGAGAATTAAAAATCTCTGCTCATGTTTTCCACTTTAAGAAAGGTGCAGTAATATTTTTGAAGATTACCTGACATTGTCTGGTCTGGAGTCGATCGAATTGTTTTATAGTTTTCAAAAAGACAAGCCAAGATCGCACACTAACAATTTATTAAATGACGACCCGTTTCGGTGCACTGTGTCACCATCATCATCTGGTCTCATATATATTACAATCTGGTCATATTGTTAAAAAATGGGTATAAAATAACAAGTGCAACATTGCCCTTAGTCACTATATAAAAAAATACATAAGTTAAAAACATGACAGCTTTCAAAATACTGACAGCTCTGAAAATTCTAGTTCACGTTTTGGCGCCAAAATGTGAATTAGAATTTTCAGAGCTGTCAGTATTTTGTAAGCTGTTATGTCTTAAACTTATGTATTTTTTATATAGTGACTAAGTTCAATGTTGCACTTGTTATTTTATACCCAATTCTTTTTATCAAGATGATCAGATTATAACATATATGTGACCAGATGATGGTGACACAGTGCACAGTTTAATAAATTTGTAGTGTGCGATCTTGGTTTATTATTTTGAAAACTATAAAATATTTTTGAAAGAGATATTAGCACATTTTAAACTATAGTTTACAGTTCCTTTCGTAGTTATTACTCTTTTTTTCTGGTCTTTTAAGTTGCGGCGATGACAACTCCGAATCGAGAGCGGTTATCTGTGATAGTTGTTTGTAATACGAGAAAATTTGCAAGAAAATATAAATGGCTTGCTTTAAGCTAAAAATTACCCAGCGCACAACATGTATGAGAAGGAAAAAAAATATTTACACTTTTGTGCATTAAACATAACTGTTCTCGAGTACTCATTGAAGACATACGCGGCGTTTTCCAGGTGACAGATATTCAATTTTAAAAAGTATGTAACTATTGTCAAGTTCTGCTTTTTTATGTACATCTTGTCATTTATATATTGATGTTTTTACCGGCAGGTCATTGCAAATATACGCATTATTTTCCGTGTGAAAAAGATGCAGCATTTTTGAAACGCTTGCAGCTGTTGTCACTTCTGCTTTGAAAAGTTAATACATTGTCATTCAGAACCGTATTTTTGTTTCACCAGCTTGTAGACTTTGAAAACACAAATTCCTACGAATTTTACTTTTGACACACCAAGCATATCCTTTCATGCTTAAAGTGTGCGTGCGTGCGCGCGCGTGTGTGTGTGTGTATGAGTGGAATTTTAACATAAATACTACTTTAAGTAAGCACATTCATAAAGATGTGCATATTTAAAATGATACAGGAGAAAAACAACAATATGCGTACAAGGGTAGCTTACTATTTGTCAGAATTATAAAGGTGTCTCGTGAAAATGGCAGTTGAAAAGAACAAATCTACAGCTTCATAAATTTTCATATTTTTACTCCACTTCTAGCTTAATCCCACAATCATTACCTCAATGTCTGTATACAAATATACATAAATGTTAACCAAGAAATGTTTATCGACGTAAGTCTATCCCGGGTTCCGTAAATAATAATTCCTGAATAATTAGCGGCAGTATGCATGGCTATGGCATAAGTTTGCACAGTAGTTGATACATGAATTAACATATCACACTACGTTACCTCTAGTGTCGTAAGATCAGCTGGTCATTTTCGCCCTCAACTAACCAAGCCGTGTAATGTGTGGATTTGAATTGAACAGTAGATGACAGTGAAATTCTAATTTCAGAGGTCGTTAATTCATGTGTTATTTATATCTTTGTGTCTTATATTAGATGCCTTTAGCTTCCAATGATTTGATTGTTATTTATTTACAACAATATCGAATGCCTACCAGCCTTAAAATCAGGATTCTAGCATTATTATCACTTGAATTCCTCATCTGAAAACATAAATGCATCTCATTCTGTTGCCTATCTTTCCATCTATAATGTAGAGCGCACGTTCATCAGTGCGGATTTTTGTCTTTTTCTGAGTTTCCAAAAGAAAGAGCCAATGTTATTCTTTTAATGATACTGACTGTTCACATGTCACCTTGATGGGACTCGAAGAAGATAATAATATCTTCGGTAAGTTTCATGCTCCTGCATGGAACATTTTAATACATTTCTGTGAACACCCTTAACATGTTGATGAAAAATATCGTTCTGTAAAGGGACTCCACTTAGAAATTACTGACAACACGAAGTATTGACACGGTGCGGCTGAATCCATGACTGTTAACAATGACAAAACATGTCATTATGTTATTATCCACACCTTGTAAAAGTTTCCCTGATAATCTTTTCAATAAAACCTGTGAAATCAAATAGATTTTTACCTTCTCTGGATAGCCGTCAAAGTTACAAAACGATTTACGATAGTTACAGATCTCTCTAATGACACATACGTCAATTAATTGACAAGAGGATTCATTTTCTGACAGATCCAATTACGAAAATAGATAACTATATCTTTGAAGTACATTCGGTTATCTAAATTTCGCAGGACCTTCGATGGTATAAAAATTAGTGCATATGCGAAATTTTATAGTATCTTAAGAGATAGTTTCTTTGGGACTGGTCTTGTAAATTTAGGACATCTCAAATTTTCAGCTTTCAAAGGTCTTAATAGTCCTATTTATTTTGAATTGGCGCGCCAGTTTCAAATGAATAGCACAACTGAGAGCTTTGAAGGCAGAAAATTTCCGCTCACCCAAATCTGTACCATCAGTTATAAGGTAATCCCGTTCTAAGGTTATATGTACAGTACAGATGCCAACAAACTTTAGGATTTTATTCATGTATTTATTAGTTTTTACAAAGGAAACTCCGCCAAAAGCTGCAACACTATCAAATTTTATCCATACATTACCGGTTTCGTGTCCTAGAACCCCATTTTCAGGAACTTATCTTACAAAATTAAACAAAAATGATGTGTCATTCACTCTTTTATGCGAAACTAACTCCATACCATGCACCAAAATATGAAAACCAAGAAACAAGTGCAATGGGGCGGATTGTTGTCCAAAAATGTGTTTGTTTCCTGTTGACCAGTCCGAGGGTATGAGCTTTTAATATTGACATTTGGGCACAAGTCCTATATCGTGGAGACAACTACACTGGTGTTCCAGAGTAATTGGCACACCTGCGTAATGTCGTGAAGAGACCGCGCGAAGGCGTGGAAGTTTCGCAACACGATGTGGCATGGAGTCGACTGAAGTAGTACTGGAGGGCATTGACGCCATGCATCCTACGGGGTTGTCCTTAATCGGTAAGAGTACCAGGGGGTGGAGTGCTCTTCTGAATGTCACGTTGCAATGCATCCCAGATATGCTCAATAATGTCCGGATAGTTTGGTGACAGTTCAGAGTGTTCCTGGAGGCACTCTGTAGCATAATTGCATGTGTGGGGTGTCGCATTGTAATGCTGGAATTGCACAAGCCCGCACAATGCTCTTAAATGGATGTAGGTGATTAGTCAGGATTCGTACAGATGAGTCACCTGTCAGAGTCGTATCACTCCAACTGCACACGCACCAGACTATTACAGAGTATTTCCAGTATGAAGTCTTCTGTTAGTAGTAGGCGGGTGATGGAGCCCCTCAGGAAAATGCTTGCTTTGGAGGGGAAGAAGTCCAATGTTTACTCCGTGCGCATACCGGGGGAAGTCATTCCAGATGTGGAACGGGTCCTTACGGATGCCATGAAGAGCACAGGGTGCAGTCAGCTGCAGGTGTTGGCTTATGTCAGGACCAATGATGTGTGTCGCTTTGAATCGGAAGAGATTCTCTCTGGTTTTGAGTGGCTATAAGAAATGGTAAAGACTGCCAGTCTTGCTTGCAAGATGAAAGCAGAGCTCACCATCTACAGCATTGTCGACAGGACTGAATGCGGACCTCTGGTTCAGAGCCGAGTGGAGGGTGTAAATCAGAGATTCCTCGACTGAATAGCTCCCTTAGACCGCGGATGATTCTGTCGTTTATCGGTTACTGAAGTCAACAGAGGATCAAAAGCATCTGCAAAGAGATTTAGACAAAATTTCTACATGGTGCGAAAATTTGTAATTGGCACTAAATAAAGAAAAGTGTGAAGTAATACACAGGACCACTATAAGAAATCCGATGAACTTCAGTTACGCGATAAATCAGTCAAACCTTAAGGTCGTAAATTCTACTAAATACCTAGGAGTTACAATTACCAATAAACTAAGACTGGAGAGAACATATAGAAAATATCGTGGGGAAGGCGAACCAAAGATTACGTTTCATTGGCAAAGCGCTTCGAATATGCACCAGCTCCACCAAAGAGACTGCCTACATCACACTTGTGCGTCCTCTCCTGGAGTACTGTTGCCCATTGTGCCATTTTGGGACCCTCACCAGGTGAGACTGATGAAAGACATTGAAAAGGTCCAGAGAAGGGCAGCTCGTTTTGTTTTATCACGTTACGGGGGGATTTACCGGATTCCCGATATTCACTGTGTAAGGAAAATCCACATCTCATCGCTACCTCGGAGATGCTGTGTTCCATCTCTCGCGCACCGATAACAGCACTACGTTCAGACACACGTAACTTGTGATAACCTGCCATTGTAGCAGCATTAACCGATACAGCTGCTGCGCCAGACACCTGTTGTCTTATACAGGAACTGCCGTCCGCAGCGCCGTCCTATGACTTATTAAGTGCTCAGCCCTACAAAAGTTTCTTTGGCTGTTCGGTGTATTTTCTATCCTTTTCATGTACACTCACGTCTCTTGGTGCTTGGTACGGAGTTAGTTTCGAAAAAAGGGTTACATGACTGACATTTTTTGTTTCTTGTTGGTCAAATATGCAGCTGATGTGGCTGTACGCCAAGAAACCTGTGTTGCCTGGATAATAATTGGTACTATGACAGCTTTCAGCGGACATTCCGTCGTAAAATGTGCCCTGAGCACCTTGTCTACTGTAAAAATTAGGAAGCCAATAATCTAATGACAGACACATAACTGAATATTCCACTAAGAGCCACAATTGTTTCCATATTAGGTTTGGTTCAGACGTCTTCCGAGGTCATTTATCTAGCATATAATGATGAATGTCTGCTGCCGTACCGTTCATTCGATCTTGATGAACTTTGCCCACATGACCTTCCAAACAAGAGGAAAGTCATTGTCTACGTGAAATTAGCTATGGTGCATTGGAAAGATTACTTTGCTATCGAACTTCGATAAAATTCACTATCCCGATATGGATGAAACTTTGCGCACATAACCTTCAAATCAAGAGGAACATCATATCTAAGATTTTTATACGGTTCGGAGGAAATGTTGCAATAAAATTAGACATTACGTGAATGATGACCGTGAAAATAAATTACAAACTTTTTCACAGATGAATGATGCGTTGGACTGAGGAGGTGAAGGAGGTAGTTCGACAGAGAGGAGAGGATGTAATTGGCAGGAAAGGGGGATATTGGCAGAAAGGGGCAGGAGGAACTGATCAGAGATACAAGGCGATGAACAGATAGAGAGAGATGGAGAGAGAGAGAGAGAGAGAGAAACAAAGAGCAGGAGGAGACGCATGATCAGAGAAGGAAAGAGTACAGGAAGAGAAAGGTCAACGAGACATGAAACAACCTAACACTTCAATAAACATCTGGGCAAGCCGGGTTTTCAGCTAGTTTAATATGCAATTTGAAGAAAATGAAGTGCCGTACAATGTAAAACAGGGCTCCACAATAACACGAATATACAGCATCAATCAGGAGGAAGGTACAAGCTTTGAGGGGTGATACTACTGGAGATTCTAAACAAAAAATTCCGATACATATGTGCCCTTTTCTTAACCATTTCCAAGTGGGAAGGTGATAGAAAACGCTAAAAAAAAGGCCGAAGTTTTAAATTTAACATTTAAGAAATCATTCACGCAGGACAACTATGCAAACATAACCTTTATTAGATGTTCGCACTAGAACGTAGTAATATGCATAGCTGGTGTACAGAAGCAACTGAGAGAGCTGAAAACAAACAAGACGCCAGGTCCGTTTGGGGTACCAATCCTATTTAGAAAGAGTACACTTTGCTTGCATTTAGCACCAATCTTTGATCCAGCGCAAAGTACCAAGAGACTGGAAAAAGGCACAGGTAACTTCCGTGTATAATAAAGGCAAAAGAGCGGACCCCCGAAATTTCAGACCTCTATCATTAACATCAGTTTGTTGTAGAATACTTGAACATATTCTAATATGGTATATTTCCTTGAGATGGATAAGCTTCTGTCCATGCATCAACATCGCTTAAAGCAGCATCGATCGTATGAAACCCAGCTTGCCCTTTTCTCTCGTGCTTACGTGCTATGGATGAAGGGCAACAGACAGACTGCGTATTTCTCTGATGAAGATCTTGCCGGTTTTCACCCGGGTGGCGGTTTGATGGATCGCGGCGTTTCTGGATGTGAAATACTACCCATCTTTGCTTGAAGATGGGTAGTATGACACTTCTGGAAACGTCGCGATCCATCAACGCCGCTTCCAGGCTGGAGACCCGCGATATCTTAGCTTGCATTTAGCGCGAATCTTTGATCCAGCGCAAAGTACCACGTAAACTGGAAAAAGGCACAGGTAAATTCATTACAGCATTACATTCATTCATTCAGCATTTCACACCGGGAAAGCCTACGATCGCATATGTGTATTTTACGATTTTCGAAAGGCGGTTCATACGGTACCGCACTACAAACTGTTAACGAAGTTACGAGCTTAAGGAATAGGTACCCCAGAATGTGAGTGGATAGAAGAGTGCTTCAGTAATACAAACCAGTACGTTGTCCTCGGTGGTTAAAATATTCAAATGTTTGTAGAGCTTGTGGGACTTAAATACCGGGTCATCAATTAATAAACCTAGAAACCTCTTATGAACTAGCTTATACTAAAGACGGCACAAACATCCATGTCTGAGGTGGGATTCGAACCCCCGATGGGGAACGGCCTTGCACATCGTAGCATAGCGCCTCAATGCGCTCGGCCGCTACGCCGCGGCGTCCTCGATGGCGAGTGTTCATCAGCGACTAGGGGTGCCCCAGCGAAGTGTGAAAGGACCGCTATTACTTTCTATCTATATAAATGATCGAACAGACGCAATAAGTTGCAATTTGCGTCTGTTTGCTGATGATGCTGTTATGTACATGATGGTGTCTATAGCAGGATGCAGGATGACTTGGACCAAATTTCTAGGTATGAAATAAAGCGCTGTACTAGGTTTAGATGGAATACCAAAGTGCGGCGAATGAAAATTTGGGTCCGGCCAGTATTCGAACCCGGGATCTCCTGCTTACTAGGCAGACCAGTTGACCACTTCGCCACCGAGGACCCAGTGACCAGCCCGTACTTTGACGATCCATCTAAACCTAGTACAGTGAAGCCATAACTGATCGCAAATTGCGGTTTATTTCATTCATTCAACGCGTAACGTCCTCAAAAATACATGATTGTATACAAGCCGAGGCTGGGGTCCTGACGACAATTGTGTGTGGATACCTCATGGTCTATTCTCCCTGATGCGGGAATACAGTATTGTTGCTGCGAGCACTACAGAACAAATAGTCTGTGGTAATAGGAAAGAGACAGCATGGATAATGGAGATTTGGGTGTGTTGGGAGACGTGCAGGGAAGAGTCCTCTGCAGTCGGGCTGGTCACTGTTTTCTTGATGGCGGAGTGGTCAACGCGTTTGCCTAGTAAGCAGGAAATCCCGGGTTCGAATCCCGGCCGGGCACAAATTTTCATTCGCCGTACTTTGGTATTACATCTAAACCTAGTACAGTAAAGCTATAAATGATCGCAAATTGCGGTTTATTTCATTCAGTGAACGCTGTAACGTCGTCAAAAATAGATAGTTGGAAATTTCTAAGTGGTGTGAGGTATTGCAACTAGCGCTAAATGTAGGAAAATGTAAGGTAATGCAGATGAGTAACAGAAACAATCCCATAATGTTATATAACAGCATTAGCAGTGTCCTACTTGACAGAGTGGCGTCCATTAAATACCTAGGCGTAACGCTGCACAGTGATTTGAAATGGAACTAGCATATAAGAACAGTCCTGGGGAAGGCAAATGGTCGGCTTTATTGGGATAATTTGGAGAAGGTATGATTCATCTGTAACGGAGTTCGCATATAAAAAGCTTCTACAAATCCGTCTTGAGTATTGATCAAGTGTTTGGGATCGTCACCAGATCGGTTTAAATTACGAAGTAGAGGCAGTTCGGAGGCGGGCGACGAGGTTTACAACTGGTGGAGTCGAATAATGCGCGAGTGTTACCGAAAATTTCGGAACCGCTATTACTTTCTATCTATATAAATGACCTGATGTACAGACTAACTTGTAATTTGCGGCTGTTTGCTGATGATGTTGTGGTGTATGGGAGGATATCTTCTTTAACTAACTGTAATAGCTTACAGGATGACTTAGACGAAATTTCTAGTTGGAACGAAGAATGGCAGCTAGTCATCAATGTAAGGTGATGCGCATGAGTAGGAAAAACAATCCCATAATATTCGAATACATTATTAGTAGTGAGCTTCTTGATGCAGTCGCGTCGTTCAAATAGCTATGCGTAACACTGTAGAGCGATATGAAATGGAACGAATATGTAAGGACAGTTGTGAGTAAGGGGGACAGCCGACTTCGGTTTATTGGGAGAATTTTGTGAAGATGTACTTCACCTGTAAAGGAGACCGCGTATAAAACGCTTGTACGACCACGCCTTGAGTATTGCTCAAGTATTTGGGACCCGCAGCAGATCAGTTTAAAGGAAGACCTAGAAGCAGTTCAGAGGCGAGCAGCTAGGTTTGTTACTCGTAGGTTCGACCAATGCGCGAAATTCACGGAAATGCTCCGACAACTCAGTTGGGGATCGCTGGAGGAAAGACGACGTTCTTTTCGTGAATTTATGTTGAGGAAATGTAGAGGGCCGCAATTTGAAGCTGAGTGTAGTACGATGTTGCTGCCACCTACTTACATTTCGCGTCGTGTTCACAATGACAAGATAAGAGAAATTAGGGCTCGTACGGAGGCATATAGGCATTTCTTTTTTCATCGTTCTATTTGGGAATGGAATAGGAAAGGAAATGCCTAGTAGTGGTACAGTGTAGTCTCCGCCACGCACCTTACGGTGGATTGCGGAGCATGTATGTAGATGTAGATAGATGTAGATGTAGATGTAGAACTCAACTGGTAGTCCCTGGAGGGGAAGCGACGTTCTTTTCGAGAACCACTGTTGAAAAAATTCAGAGAACCGGAATTTGAGGCGGACTGTAGAACGATTCTATTGCCGCCAACCTACATTTCATGTAATGACCACAAGGATAAGATTAGACAGATTAGGGCTCGTATGGATGTATACAAGTATTCGTTTCTATATGGGAGTGGAACATGAAAGCAAGTAACTAGTAGAGTTACTGAGTACCCTCCGCCACGCACATTTGGGTGGATTGCGGAGTATGTATGTAGATGCAGCTATAGAAACGTATGAATACAACTAGCAACGGAGTGCTAGTGCAGGCGACAGAATATTAAGATAGTTTTGTGTTATGGTTTGTTTCATTGTGTAATTCTAATCACAGAATATGCTCAAACAGTCCACCGTCAAGTTCAATACATTTTTCTGCTCTTGCAGTAAGGTGTTGTGTTGCCGATCATAGCTAAGGTCTGCATTCTTTCACTTGAGCACAAGCATTTAAAATACGATCGGTAAGTTCCTCTTTTGGGTCAACCTAGCTCTTGTACAGTTCGCTCTTCAGTCAACCTCTGAAATAGTAATCCAATTGGATAAAATCGGTTTACCTCGGTGGACAACCAATGAGTCCACGGCGACCAATCTGACAAACAGGACACGTTGTGCTGAGATACTGTGTCACTGGCGTACAGAATCTATAGGAACTTTGTTATGCTGAAAGCATACACTAGCTCTAGTTGCCAAAACAATACCCTCCGCGTATTATGGGAACCAATTTTGAAGAAAATCAAAATACCCTAATAAACAACCTGCTTTCTAGGAGTTTCCGATTCGGAACTCGTTGCTGGTATTCTTGTACAACCTATCTGAAATTCCCATTGGACGAACAACAGACAAACATTGTGTCAGCATACTCTGCATTTGTGAAGATCCGTGGCATATCCACTACACTAAACTGTATACCTTGTTTACGAAATAACACAGTAGTACCATGCACTACGTCAAGCACTGTGGAACTGGGACTTGAGGTAAAAAATTACACCATGCGTAAGTGGACTGCGTACTGAGATTGTTAGTAAAGATCAAGCTACACTTTTCCCCTTTCCAGTTTCATTGGTTTACCTGAAAACGGTTAAGATAAGGGCATATAATTATTACAAGCTTTTGTTCAGAATCACCAAAAGTACCAGCCCTCTTAACACCTTCTAACTCACCCTCTCTAACCACAAGAGGCAATTAAGAAGAGACTACAAATGTAAACTGTAACGGATGTTTATCTGGACGTGAAGAAGAGCCCGAGGACGAATCTGCAGCTTTGACATCGGAAAATGCGCTGTTTTCTAAACAAACAACATTGTTAAGTCCCATGTTCCAACTTTTTTCTTTGTATTTAGTACACAGAGACAAAACTAAAATGTTAGTTATCGAAAAGTTGAAATTTACGAGGCGCGTCCAGAAAGTAAGTTCAGTTTGGTTATATAAAACGAACGGGTACAGATACAGAAAAAATATTGATTATATAAAAATCTACAACTGTTAAACTACTTTTCTACACAGCTTCCGAAATTTTGTAGGCAATTGTCATAGCATGGCACAAGGTTTTGTGTGCATTTTTCATAGAATGTTGCCGCCTGTGTATTCAACCATGTGGTAACATGTACTTTCAGCTCGTCATCATCGTTGAAGTGTTGTCCACCAAGGACAGATTTTAGGTGTAAGAAGAGGATTACTGTTAAAAGATTTTTTTTTTCACGATAATGCCTGACCTCATACACCGTATGTGACCAAACAATTCTTACGGAAATTTCAATGGGACCTGTTTGATCATCCTTCAGACAGCTCGGACCTCTCTGCTAGCGACTTTCATCTCTTTCTGCACCTAAAATCTGTCCTTGGTGGTCAACACTTCAACGATGATAAAGAGCTGTTACCACATGCTTGAATACACAGGCGGCAGCCTACTGTGAGCGATACATGCAAAAAAATTGTGGCACGCTATGACAAGTGCCTACACAATTTCGGCGGTTATGTGGAAACGTAGTTTAAGAGTTGTAGAATTTTGTGCAATAAAAATTTCTTCTGTATCTGTGTACAATTTCATTTTATTACCACACGGAACTTACTTTCTGGACGCGCCTCGTATATTGTGGTGGTATCTAGTCAGTTAAAACTGTCCGTTGAATAGTTCATGTGAGCATAGCAATAATCTTCTACAATAAAAAAAGATGATGTTTGTTTCAATATCCAGCGCTTTACTAGCAGTAGTACTGTTATATTTGTTTTGCCGCTGGCTTTCTCCAGCTTTCTATCTCACGTACGTACGGTTTAAACGTGGATACGGACTCTCTGTCCAATTAGCCGTTTTTCACATTTACAAACATTGGTAGAGATGAAAGAAACGAAGCACAGGCATTCGAATATTTCGGTAAATAAGCCATGTTTACCTTGCATTATCGCTCATCTCGCTACCACCAGCAGTTTCAAACAGCTGCAGAAAGCGCAGCGGTATCCACTGCACATGCAGGGGAAAAGAACGACACGCAAAATTACCGACCAGTACTTTATCACCGATTTTCAGAAGAATTCTTGAGCGATTCCCGAGTTCGGATGTACTAAATTTGCTTGAGCCTTGCGAAATTGCAGCATTTCCCCACATACAGTATTGTTCTTTAGAAATCATGGTTCGCGCGAAACTCATTTTGAGCAGAATATACTGCACACGGTGAAGGAAGATTAACGCTGATAACAACTCTCCAAACATTCTTTCTGTTGGTCTGATGAGGCCCAGCCTCTACACTTCAGAGTAGTAGAATAGTCTCAATTATTTTCCGAAGACGAGGCGCGTTCAGAAAGTAAGTTCCGTTTGGTAATAAAATAAATTGTACACAGATGAGGAAGAAATTTTTATTGCACAAATTCTACTACTCAAACTACTTTTCCACATAACTTCCGAAATTTGTCATAGCGTGTCACCAGGTTTTCATCTCCTTCATAGAAATTGCCGTCTGTGTCTTCAACGAGTTGGAAACAGTTTCTTTCATCTCGTCGTCATTGGTGAAGTTATGACCGCGAAGAAAAGACTTGAGAGGTACGAACAGATGAACGCCGCTAGGAGCGAGGTCAGGGCTGTACGGAGGATGGTCAAACACGTCCCAGCCAAATCCCTGTAGGAGGTTTTTCGTCACATTTGCAGTGTGTGGTCGTGCGTTATCGTGAAGCAAAACAACACCTTTTGACAGCAGTCCCCGGCGCTCATTCTGAATTGCACGGCGCAATTTCCGAAGTGTCTCGCAATAAGCATCTGCTTTGATTGTTTGACCACGCGGTAAGAAGTCAATGAGTAGGGCGCCTTTCCAGTCCGAGAATACTGTGCACATTATTTCTCCGAGGTGTCATGATTTGCTTCGGCTTTACCTTTGGTGGGGATGAAGTGTGCCTCCATTCCTCCATTCCATTGATTGCCGCTTACTCTAAGGGGTGTCGTCTGAAACCCACGTTAAATCTCCTGTGACTATCCGTCACAGAAATTCTTCGCCGCTTTCAGCATAACGGGTCAAAAACTCAAGTGCACTATCCATCCGTTGTGTTTTGCGTTGCCCAGTGAGAATCTTTGGTACCCAACGTGAGCAAAGTTTACAGAATTTCAGTTGTGTGGTAACAATTTCATGCATCAGTGATCGTGAAATTTGGGGGAGGTCCATAGCGAGAGCACTAATTGTAAACCTTCGGTTATCCTGGATCTTGTCATCAATCGCGTGAACCAGTTCTTCTGTAACCAAAGGTGGACGTCCACTTCGTTCTTCGTCGTGCATATCACTACTCCCGCCATTGAACTGTCGGACCCATCTTCTCACCATCGAATCACTCGTCGCATTTGATCCGTAAACATCGCAAATTTGCCGATAAATTTCACTTGGTTTCACTTCCCTCGCAATCAGAAACCGAATCACCGACCTGATTTCACAGATGGCGGGATTTTCAATCAACGCCGACATTTCAAACAAGCACAACAATGCGTACGTAACTGACAGCGAGCTCCAAATGGCGCACATTCTTCTCATTGATACACATCGTCTGCAGCGCATGTGCGGAACTGCAATCGCAGCGCTGCAGCGGAGATAAATTGAAAAGGAACTTACTTTCTGGACGCGACTCGTATATTCCAGTCTTCGTTCTCACCTACAATGTTTACCTCTATTTCTCCCTCTAGTACCATGGTGACTAAGCCCTGATAACTAGTGTCCTATCATGTAGTATAGGCTTTTAAGTGTTCTCCACGTGTTCCGAACCTCGCCATTTCTGCGGAGAAATTCCCCATTCATTATCTTAGTCGTCCACAAAATTTTGAACATTCTTCTGTAGAACTACATCTAAAACGCTTTCTCTCCGCATACGGTATTCATACCAGGGGCATCGACTCCGTGGGTGCTCTGGGGCTCGTGCATCCCCCCCCCCCAAGAATTTTTTGGGGGTGCTGAACACCGACATAAAATTGGGGTGGAAATGAAATTGTATAAATTTTTAAGAAATCGAGAAAATTCAAAACCTACCTTATGACTCAAGTGGCAATGCAAAACGTGACCATAGCGAGAAATGATATTTCATACATGAAAGAAATGATCAGTTTTGTACGTGGGCCCCCAAGCGAGTAGTAATGAGTGTCCGTGTTTTACCCACTATGCTAGCCTTATTCATCCTGTAGCACGTCGGTCCTGTTGACCTTTTGACCTTTCAGGTGTAGTATTTATGAACATTCAATTGTGTTATTTCAGGGAATACACCTCCGTCCTAGAAATCTACAACTCATGGATCATAATTTTATTGTCGTTCTTCCATTCATTAACAAACAGGTCCCCAAAGCATTTGTTTATGAGCGAGGTGTATTTCAATAGCCTTTGCAGCAGGATGGAAAGTTAGCAAGGTGTCCATTGCTGTGCCTACTACTGCGTTAGCAACATCAATAGCTTCATACGTTCGTACTTTGAGGTGGACATATTGCGTTAATTACTCAATTCCTGCCAGTCGGTTTGTGGAAGCAAGAATGCGACGTACCTCCTAAATGAACGCTGCAAAGTTGATAGCTATTAACACAGTCTTTAATGGAGACGCAGACTATTGTGAGAGATCGTTAGCCTTGACTGCCAAAAACCCTGTTGACGAAGCTCTTTGTCGTCCCTCAGAAAAATCTCCACCCATAACAGTAAATAGCTTGTTCTTGCACTGGTAACTGCTTTCTTTTTCTTGTCAAAACGCACAATGCTATCCACCTACCGTTTCCTTCTTAACCATCTAATTGAGAAAAATGGTCAAAAAAATGTCAATTTTAAACGAACAGACATCTCCACAATTGCCGATGTTGAACAGGAGCTCAGAATTTTGCGAGCTGTTCTGTGCAAGTTGCTTACAGTACTTTCCGCAAGGAAACTGTGCCTAGGAATTTGGTACGAAATCCAACAACATTCTAGTGATTAACCTTTTAAGGGGCAGCCCTCAGTCGCAAAGTGCGTGTGTAATCGTAACCATGTTTCAATGCCACTATGGGCACCTTCTTCAGACGAAGATGAATATGTTAAAACTACATGTCAAGATCTAAAATAATACAAAAAATACATGACATAATAAGATAGTCATACTTAAAAAGTAAATAATTATGGCCAGTATGACTATCTCATTATGTCAGATATTTTTGTATTATTTTAGATCTTGACATGTAGTTTTAACATATTCATCTTCGTCTGAAGAAGGTGCCCATAGCGGCATTGAAACCTGGTTACGATACTGCCTACTTAAAAGTTTAATTGTATTGTAACAGTCGAAGTTAATATTCAGAATTTCGAATGAAGAACACTTTAAAATGTAACAGAGGTAGATATCCGCGGAGAAGTGATGCAGCTTAAATCGCTTAAAAATAACTCTTGTACATGTATTCCTGTCCAGTTCGTAAAGCGGAGATGAAATCTCGCGTTCCCCAGGCTATTGTTATTGGACTTCTCCTTTTCCGCACCTACATCTATAATTTGCAGTCTGAACAGTCTTTTTAGGTTGTATGCAGATGAGCTGTCGTTTATCGTCTAGTAAAGTCTTCAGAAGATCAAAAGAAACTGCACCACCTTGGCACCAAAATTAGCAATTGTCCATAAATCATTAGATCGTCCACGAGTTGTAAAAGGAATCCTTTAACCTTCGTTTACAAAACTAATCAATCAAATCTGAAGACTGTAAATTCAACAAATACCTATGAATTACAGTTACGAGAGACTTGAATTGGAAAGAATGTATAAAAATGTTGCCGAGAAGGAGTTCCATTGACAGAACACTTAGCATGTGTAACAGAACTACTGACAGCCTACACTACATTAGACCGTCATCTTTTGGAGCTGTGCTGCTGGATGCGGAATGCATATAGAGTATTACTGACGAAATACATCGAAAGAGTACAAAGAATGGTAACTCGTTCTATATTATGACTATGTAGGGGAGAGAGTGTCATTAAAATGATAGAGTAGTTGCAGTCATAACGAAATCAGCAAATGGAGATATTTTATTATACGACAAACAGTGACAACAGCTACTACCATATCGGGAAGGAGACACAAGGGACGGTTTTAAATAGATGCGACATTGAGATTCATTGGAAGAATTCTCAGGAATTGTAGTCCGCCAACAAAGGAAGTAGGTAGTGTTTATTGCTCATCACTGCGGGATCCGTACCAGGTAGGCTTCATAGAAGACATAAGATCTGAAGGGCAGTAGCACGCTTCGTTACGGTCTCATTTAATAAACGCGAAAGATGATCAGGAAATCGGTGGCAGACGCTGCAAAAGAAGACGTTACGTATCGCAGTACAGTCTGCTGTCTGTATTCCGAGAGGTTACATTTCTCGAGGAGTCATCAAGTATATTGCTCCCTTTGCGGGACAGACCGCAAGGATGAGATCAGAGAGTTTGGGGCGCACAGGTAGGCATATCGCCAATCGTTTTTTCCGTGAACCATAAATGACAGAATAGGAGGAGGAAGTTACAATGGTACGCACTCTCTGCGACTCAACTAGAAGAGGCTTGCGGAGTATAGGTGTAGGTATTAGAACAATTTTGATTTTCATAGGGGTGAGTACTCTTCACGAAATTTGGAATACTGATTTTCCTCCGAATGCGAAAATATATTGTTCAGTCCCCAGTACATAGGGAGAAACGATTGTACAAAAAAGAAAAAGATAAGAGTGAGAGAGAAAGAATGTAAAAGAGGTCAAAACTTGGAACGGAAGGATTGAGTTGTTCTTTCTTCCCGCGTGCTATTCGACAATGTGGTGGTAGATAATTATAGTCTGTTAGTTGACACTTCAGAAACTGGAGATTCTTTCGTCCAATCCGAGCGCTCAACGTCACGCCCGAACCGTTTCCCGTTGCCAAACTGTGACCGCAACTGGCCAATTCAGATTAATTTCCTTATCTGGCTCTCTTTCTTCACTTGCTGATTCAAAAGTCATATTAATGGATTGTTTCGCGGCGAGTTATGTTGATAATTCCTTTTTGGTTGTCTAACCTCACAGACGTGAAAAACCAGGTGAATTCCTGGACCAATCCAGTAACAACATGCCAAGATCAAGTTCACGATGGAGGTGGAGACGGAGGGCGTCTTACCGTTCTTTGGAGATATAGTCAGCTGTAAAGGAAATGCATGTCTCAGCCATGGTGTTTACAGGAAAGTCACCCAAATTGACTGGCACCTGCACGCTATAAGCCATCATCATCAATCTCATAAACAGTTTTAAGCGGAAGCAGTGTCAGACACTGATAATCTGCAAAAGTAACTGAGCCACCTACCGAACGTTTTTAGGAACAACGAGTACAGCAATCACAAGACTAGGAAAGCTGTCTTACCGAAGACACACAGGCAGAAGACCCCTGAGGAAGGCTCAAGGTAACTTGCGTTTTGCCGGCCGAGGTGGCCGAGGGGACTGAGGCGCTCCAGTCACGGTCTGCACGGCCACCACCATTGGGGGTTCGAATCCCCCCTCGGGCATGGATATTTGTGCCGTCCTTAGTGTTAGCTAGTTCGTAAATAGTTTAGGGACTGATGTCCCCGTAGTTAAGTCCCATAAGCTATACAAACATTTGAACATTTAACTTGCGTTATTGCCGTTTTGTGGCTCAGTCACTGGAAAGATTAGCCGACTCCTTAAGAGACACAAGGTCGACTCTTCAGGGCTCCTTCAGAAATACGTAAGTTGATGAGACCTGATGTAGGCCTAAGAACACCGGGAGTATATAAAATACCTTGTGGTTGTGGACAGTTTTACAAACTACAGCCGCGGTGGAGTAGCCGAGTGGTCTAAAGCGCCTCCCTGCGGAGCGCGCGGTTGCTCGCCGTGGAGGTTTGAGTCCTGCCTGGGGCATGGATGTGTGTGTGTGTGTGTGTGTGTGTGTGTGTGTGTGTGTGTGTGTGTTGTCCTTAGGTTAGTTTACCTAGGTTTAAGTAGTTTGTAAGCTACGGACTGATGACCACGCAGTTTGGTCCGATAGATTTACAGACATTTGAACATTTTTATAAGCTACAAACAGCGCGCACTATTGAACAACGCTGTGTGGAACACGAAGATGTTATCGTTTACGTTATCCCGAAAAGTCATGCAACCTGTGAAAATTTTATGACCTGACAACGTGTTAACGAAATACGTACTCATCCAAGGCTATAAACCCACTGTACTAATACTTTCGTACAAGGTGTGATTTAAGGTAACGTATAAAAGTGTTATATCACAAATATAAGCTTACATTTAAAGAAGCTTCGTATGATTTACGTGAAAACAATCTCTCCGTAGGTTACGATCCAGGTTTGTAATTAGGTTGTACTGTAACGTAGAAGAAAATAAATGTTTGCGTAGCGCAATGTTAAAGCGATGATTGCTGTGCTGGAGTTCACGACTTCGTCCCATCGTATGTGATCATTTTAATTCCTAAATCACAATTATTTTGTTGTTTGTTTGAGTTATAATATCTTGTTACGTATTTTTCATAGTAGTATTGACTTTTTTATTCGGTCTTATTTTTCATCTTATTAGCCTATTGCGATTGGAAACTACTTGTTTCGCTATTAATCTGTAATTAAGTGCCAAGCAGGAGTGCTTATGTTTGTGTCCCAGCCTCGTTGCCACTTTTGTGTCCTAGCCTCGTCGCCAATTTTGTGTCTCGTTTCCGTCGTAGGTGTCGGTGGCCGCGTAGAACGACCGACACAGGAATAAAGTAGGTGACCAGCAAGTGGGACAGCAGAAACTAGAGACACTAGAGTAAATTAAAACGAGATATATATTTCTTAGAGACTTAGTAATACTTAACTTTTACATAGCTCAGTACTGAAGAATGCTGATACATAGTTGAGCTAGAGGCCTGCCTAGTGCCTGTCCGATAGCCAAGTCTTCACTGGTGCCTATCTAATTCCGAAGTGTTAACTGGTTCCTGTCTCAGTCCCAAGTGAACGACGTCGTTCAGCGGTGGCCACGAGCGGGATCGCAGCAGAGGGCGCTCGTGGCTGACGTCGTAAGAACGCCGCGCCGTGCGTGCATGGCGGCGCGCGGCGAAAGTAGGTGGCGCGCACTTTAGACTTGTGCGACACCACACTTATTGTTTCGGAACACGGCCGCTCGTGTAAATACTATCCACTGTGAGGACATTTTTAACAGGCTAGCCAATGCTAGCGAAGAATAACAACTCATTTTTTGCTCTGTACCTGAAATGTTTGTGTCTGAGTATGCTCATGGAGGTAAGCTTTATTCTGATTTTAGTTATGCTGAAGATGGCTGAACGCCGTTTGCCGTCTACGTAGTGCATCACATGTTGTCAGATTACATGGGATTAACTTTTTGAACTTCAAAAGGAATCTTCTGCTGCCCGCCATTCTGTTGGCGGCCTCACACAACACTTCCCAACGATAAACGGTAATATTTACAGCATTTCTGAAGTTACCCGCCATGCTTGAGCAGTTGGGAGCTGCCTTTCGAGCCCACGTGATAAACATCGACTGGCAAGTAATTCTAATCGGACTACAGAAAGAAGGTGCTTCAACGAGACCTCTGCCAGATATTGAGTTGTGATTACCACTGTAATCATTTACATATAATTACTGTTAACAGACGAGAACGACCTATCCTCCTTCGTCTTTTCTATCTTCTCTATATATAAAAGGATATGGCCCGACTGACTGACTGACACATCCTCGCCCAGCCTAAACCACTGAAGATAGAAACACGAAATTTGTAGAGGGTGTTTATCTTTCTCCGTAGGTGTCACATAAAAAGCGATTTTTCGATATTCCATCCGTAAGGGGGTGAAACAGGTGATGAAACGTTTTTCGAAAATACGTTCCTATTTATGCAACTTTGAATCTAGAATAACAAATTTTCGGATTTTAATTCAGGGTTCGAATTTAAAAGACACTTGTTTCGGCATTGTTCGAAATTCAACCAAAAGGGGGGTAAAGTAGGGGACGCAAAAAATTGATTTTCAAAAATTGTTTTCACTTAAATTTTAAGCTGCAACTACGAAACTTCGGATATGAAGTCTTGATAAGGATTTTAAAAAAACACAAGTATCAGTATTTTTGGAAACTGAAGAAGTAAGAGGGTAAAATAGGATATGAAAAATTCTTTTTGAAAACACGTTGCTATTCAGACAATTTTGAAGCTAGAGCTGCAAATATTGATATTTGTATTGTTGGTTAGAATTTAAAAAAATTGTTTGGAAATTCAGCCATAAAGGGATTTAAATTGGAGAGGGGATATTTTTCGAAAATTTGTTGCTTTTTAGGCATTTTGAAGTTAGAACTACAAATTTTCGAATTTGGATTCGGTGTTCGAAATTGAAAGACACGTGTTTCGGTATTTTTGGAAATAAGGGGGTGAAATACGGGATGCAAAAATTGGTTTTCAAAAATACGTTGCTGCTAAATCAAATTTCAAACTACATTTACGAAACTTAAGATATGGACTCTTGATCAGGATTAAAAAGACGCGAGTTTCGGTATTTTTGGAAATTCAACAATTAAGGGGGTAAAATAGGGGATCAAAAATTCTTATCGAAAACACATTGTTGTCAAGACAATTTTGAAGATAGAGCTGCGAAAAATTGTATTTGGATAGTTCGTTAGAATTTAAAAAATACGTTTTCCGGTATTTTTGGAAATTCAACCGTCAAGGGGGTTACATTGGAGAGGGGATGTTTATCGATAATCCTTTGCTATTAAGGTTATTTTGAAGCTACAACCACATAAATTGGTATATATGTTTTCTCGGACAGAATAAAAAAGACACGCGTTTCGGTATTTTCAGAAAATTAACCATTTCGGGGGTGAAATAGGGGTGAAACATTTTTTTGAAAATTACAAATTTGAATTACAAAAATTGATATTTGCATACTTGGTTGGAATTTAAAGGACACATGGGATATTTTTCGAAATTCAACTATTAAGGTGTGCCATAGGGGGCTACAAGTAGTAAAATCAAATATTAAAATGTTTGAAAATCTGAAGAGACTTAACTACTGGGTCATCAATGCCTAAGGGTTAAAAACTAATTAAAATAACTGACGCTAAGGACAACACAAACACCCATGCCTGAGGGGCGAATCGAACTCCCGACAGCGAACAGCAGCGCGCACCGAAGCATGGCGCCTCAATACGCACGGCCAATCCACTACAAGTAGTATTACAACATTTCATTACGATAATAATTAAGCTATATCTATGAAAATTTATATTACGAGGGAGAAACAAATGGTGCAGACCAACCAGCCTACGCATGCTATTCAATTATAAATGTACTGCGTTTTAGGTCGATGTCTTCCACTCACACAGGCTGTGAGCTGGTTTGTGAAGCTGACCCAGGCCGCGGTGGCGCTACTGAGATGACGGAGGTCGCAGCTTCCACTCCACTTCGTAGAGTAAACGGCCGTTGCTGACAGTGTAAACGTCACCGACCCGGCGCTACCGGGTAGATTGGAATCTTCAGTGCTACCAACGTGCACTCTAAATTTCAGTTATGGCATGATCCATCACATCATAAGGCGCTTCTGCATGTAGCTAGGATCACGAAAGCCTAACGATTTTTAATCTGACAAGGAAATTACTTGGGCTTGAACAAACATATCAGTACGAACGTTTGGTTACAGGATCTCTACGTACACCTCAATGTGCAGGTGAGTGTTGTTTTTATGCAAATAATGCTCTGGATAGCACTGTAGATGTAATTGTAGATGTAATACGTAATGCAGATATCGGAACTATAACTTTTGTAATAATCGTCGCACATGTTCTCTAGCGTATTGTCATCAAAAGCCGTGATGATAGTTGCAACTTTAACCTTCTTCCCAGAAGACTGTTGGTATTCACTGCCAGTGCTTCCATCGCCTCTTCCCGCACTTACCGTAGCTCTACCGCTAGCAATGAGTTCTTCGTCATTATCATCCCTCTTATCACCATTATGTGTTAGTGTTACAACAGTACCTAACTTATGCTCATATTTCTGTACCGTAACAGACACGAGAAATCATGCGAATCATTCATCTTTTACACTAATACCATCTTCAAGAAGAATGGTTCTTCGTAACTTCATCTCAACCAATTGCAATACTTTAGCAGGATTGATTATCAACCGCCGCTCCATCTGACGCTTCACCACACAAATGTCACAAAACGCAACTTCGGAGGCACACTTCACCGTCCCTACTGGCGAACCGACAGGTCAAAGTGCAATGTGGCAAGGCACACGCAGAGGCCTCTAACGACTGCAGAGTTTTGCAGATGCGAGAGTGTCACTTGTGCAATAAGGGATCTTTACATTATCTCTCTTACGATTTTGATGTGATGATGACAGCAAGAAAATAAGCAAATATTATAAAATGTATGAAATGTATTACATCAAGGATTAAGTTTAAGGTACGGTTATTATTTGTAATATCGATTTCTAAGAGCAAATTGGCAAGTAACTTCTTTAAAAAACTTCATCATACAATTTCGTTAATGTGGAATAAATCTGTAATGAACTTCCTGGAGGATTAAAATTGTGTCCCGGAACCGGGCCATGAAACTGGGTCCTTTTCCTTTTGCGCGCAAGCGCTCTGAGAAATACATCTCAACAATATCACCATCATCACCCGAGGGAATAATATTTTCAGAACTTAATTTAACTGCCGAAGAAATAAAGGATTTGTATGAGATAGAAAAAAGTCAGGAGCACAACATCGGCAATATTCTCCCGCCATGCCATCAAGTCCTGGAGAGCCAAGTCAAAACATCATCAGTAAGTTGGGTTTGCCTGTGATGTTTGATTAAATATTATTTATATGTTGCCGATACAAGTATCGATTGCGGAAGTTTTTGAAAATATGTTTCTTACCATAAAGAGTAATTAATATAGCGTACAATAAAAAATATTTGAATTGTTTCAAAATGAATTTTATTTAAGAGATGTATGTATTAGTAACAACATATAGAACCCAAATACACACATATACACATTAAGTAATTTACATCTTACGTTGTTTGGTTATTAAAGAAACATTGCTATCAATTAAAAATAGAATATTGTTGTCTACATTAAATACAACACAGTTATCATCATTATCATATTGCCCAAAAGACGTCCAACTGCTGTACATACATGGTAGCTAGTTATACAGTTATTTAATTTAAAGTTTTCTTAGAAACTATATTTTTTGTCTTTTTTTGTCTTTTTTTGCCGTTCGTAAATATATAAAGATGGTGGTTTTCCGACGCGCGAACGCGCAGCGTACTATTGTCCATGCGCGAAACAGGGAAACTCCAAGTTGATTTCGCAAATTTGCAACGAGTGGCTATGCGATTTATTGACAGTCATTGCAAATGCCAGACTCACGGGAAATTGTAAACGCTTAAAAGCGAATGGCAAATCCGTTGGAATCATCGGTATACGCGAGACCAAGACGTCCTCTCCTTTGTGTATTTCCTTGATGATCTTGGCTTCGATGACGTCATTCATTAACTTCTTCACAGCCAGTCTCGTTCCATTGCAGAGTCGAGGTTGATTTATGTTACGCAGCCAGATGATAAATGATCCTACTTTTAATTGCAAATTATGAGGCGAGGCGAGGTACTGGCAGAAGTGAAGTTGTGAGGACGGACCATAAAACAAGCCGAGGTAGCTCAGTCGGTAGAGCGCTTGCCCACGAAAGGCAAAGGTCCCCGGTTCGAGTCGCGGTTCGGGCACACCATTTTAATCGCCAGGAAGTTTGAAATCAGCGCACACTCCGCTGCAGAGTGAAAGTATCATCCTGGATACATCCCTTAGACTGTGGCTAAGCCATGTCGCCACCAAATCCTTTCTTCCAAGAGTGCTACTTCTGCAAGTTTCCCAGGAGAACTTCTGTGAAGATTGGAAAGTAGGAGGCGAGGTACTGGCAGAAGTAAAGTTGTGAGGACGGATCGTGAAGTATGCCGGGATAGCTCAGTGGTTGAGCGCTTGCTCGCGAAAGGAAAAGATCTCAGGCTCGAGTCCCGGTTCCGGCACATAATTTTAATCTGCCAGGAAGTTTCATGTCAGCGCACAGTACGCTGCAGAGTGAAGTTTCATTCTGCTATCGATAAGAATTTATGCATACGTTTCGATCCTAAGAAGTGAACAGTCTGCTTGTTGCTAGCGAGGGGTGCCAATCATGTCAAAGTTTGAATAAATGAAGAGAACCTGACAAGTAAATCGTATATTCGAATTCACTTATTACCGACAGCAGTATTACGAGTTAATAAACCCACCAATGAGATCGAAAACAACGCATGCATGAATGAAGGTATATACTACTCCGTGTTAAAACAACAATGAGGCCATTTTATTTCCGCGTGATGTGAACAGCATCGATATTATAAGGTGAAAAATCAATACCAGACAAAATCAAACAAAAAAGCCACAGTAAAGAATGCCTCAAAGGCCACGTCATTACACGCTGTGTCCCCTTTAGACGCAAACGAAATTAATATTCTCGCATCCATAATAACATGTAAGAGCCCCGTACCTAGGTACCACTTACAACTACCAGCTTAACAAAATTTTTGTGCCCAAAGACTGTAAAAATTCACCGTTCACTCCAGTATTTAAGAAAGGTAATAGGAGTAAGAGGCCTACACAAAATCATTGAAATAGATCTGAAGCAGAATTTTGTGATAGATACTTCGAATATTATGAATTTTCTTGAATACATTGTTCTGTTAAAAAGTATCGTTCTGTAATTTATTAAACAGTCTAAAATTGCAAAAATTTATTTAAAAGGCCGGTTTCGTCAAAAATCTTTCGCGAACTTAAGGTATAATCTACCACTGGGCTGTTGCTGGTGGTGTTCACAGCGACATGGCTTATATCTGAATATGAAAACAAAGATTTTTTTCCGAAATCTGTAACTTTACATGAAATATTGATATCATAGACTGTTTAGGGATCTGTTACAAAAATATGAATTCAACTTCCGTAACAATGTTATCTATAATTAAGTACTGTTCTTGTTAAACACAGCCGATTTTTAACCACCAAAAATGAGTATATATATATTTGGAGGGGGGAGGGTTTTAGACGAACAATTGACGGAAAATCATTGAGTAAAACAGAAGTGACATCTGGCGTTCCACAGGTAAGAGTTCTAGGAACCCTACTGTACCTTAACGATTTAGGAGGGAATCTGAGCAGCTCACTTCGAATGTTCAAGGATGATATTGTCATATATCAGTTATTTAAGTCACCAGAAGATCAAAATCAACTGAAAAATAATTTAGATAAGATATTTCCCTATTTCTGAAATGGGCAATTGTCCCTAAATAATGAAAAGGGTAAAGTCATCCATATTACCACTAAAAGAAATTCGTTAAACTTCATTTAATTAGTCAAATATTGGTCAAATATTCAGTCCCTAAATTCAACTAGAAACAGAGGAATTATATTTACGAGCGACTTAAATTGGCGCACAGAGACAATATAGTATATAAGGCGAGCCAAAGGCTGCGCTTCATCGGCAGAACACTTAGAAGATGAAAAATATCTACTAAAGTAAGTGCCTACTGCTACACTTTACCGTCTGCTTTTGGAATATTGCCGCACATTGTGGGACCCGCACCAAGTAGGATTGACAAAGGACAGAGAAAAGGTTCAGAGAAATCAGCTCGTTTTGAATTGTAGCGATACAGGGAAATAATTAAAGGCGATATTCGTTTGTTGGTTTCCGACAATGGTTCCTGCCGACTCTGGAAAATTAGAAAGTTCCTACTTCATCCTATCCTATACGTTTTCTATTTGCGAAAGATCTTTGATGATATCATTGATGATGACAGTAGCTGTTCGTCGTACGTTGCAACGATAGCAATCTTTCGTTGACTTGAAATGTCGTGCTGGAAATGTATCACAGTTTCTTTTATAGAACCAATAAATTGCTCATGTATCAGATCACAGCATGAAAGATTTAGCGGGTACAAGTTACTTTTCCCTGCAGAAACGACGAGTGTGACCCAAAGTTATATCGATAACCCTCCTTTCAACAGCTTTCCTCCCCTTCCCGCATCAGGGAGAACAGACCATGAGGTATCGAGATACCTCATGGTCTGTTCTACCTGATGCGGGAATACAGTATTGTCGCAGCGAGCATTACAGAATTAAGAGACTGTGGTAATAGGAAGAGACAGCGTGGCGAATGGAGATTTGGGTGTGGCGGGAGACGTGCAGCGAAGAGTCCTCTGCACATGCATTATTGAATTATGAATGATATCGACCAGAATAGGTTAATTCCCAGTGTTAGCAGACAGCAGTACAGTTCCTTGCGCTATTCTGAAGCACACTCGAAAAAACTCCACACTCGGCACGAAATATACATTATTCGCGTCATAGACGCACTCGCCATAGGGTTGGCTGCTGTTTTACACGCAGGTTCGAAAGGCGCATGCTCTTTGAGAACTCAAATTTTCACCGTAGTCGGTCGTGTAAAGCGGGGTTTCCAGTGGAACAATATCTTTCAGGAAAATGAAGAATTTTTTCTGCATAAATAGGTTTTATGGGACCCTTTTATTTCGTTCCTCACTATGTTTCATTGCTCGTTCCATCTGCAGAAGCATGTAGGGCCTGTGAACGTCAGCTCACGCTTTACCGACGTCACAGAAAGAGCACATATATATTTTTCCCCTCCTTAATGGCTGTTTCTCTTCTTTAGAGCTGTAGAGTTCTCGACTCTGGTGTAACATTTTCGATGCTATGAAAACACAAAGCATTCAACAGAATAAAGCACATGCATTATTGAATTATGAATGATCTCGACTAGAATAGGTTAATTCCCGATGTTAGCAGACAGCAGTAAGGACCTTGCGCTATTCTGTAGCACACTCGAAAATTTAGAACTCTACACTCGGCACAAAGTATACATTATTCACGGCATGGACATACTCGCGATAGGGTTGTCTGCTGTTTTATATCCAGGTTCCAAAGGCGCATGCTCTTTGAGTACTTATATTTCACCACGAAGTCGGTCGTGTAAAACGGGTTTTCCAATGGAACAATATCTTTCACGAAAATGAACAATTTCTTCTGCATAAATGATAAATGGATTTCGACAAACTGACCCTTTTATTTCGTAACTCACTATGTTTCATTGCTCGTTTCATCTCCGGAAGGATGTAGGCCCTGTGAACGTCAGCGCACGCTTTACCGATGTCACAGAAAGAGCATATATATATATACAATTATATATATACACAAACACACACACACATATATATATATATATATATATATATATATATATATATATATATATATATATATATATATTCCCGCCTTTATGGCAGTTTCTCGTCGTTAGGGCTGTACTGCTGTAGACTCTGGTATAACATTTTCGATGTGATGAAAACACAAAGCATTCAACAGAATAAAACACATGCATTATTGATTTATGAATGCTCTTGACCAGAATAGGTTCATTCCCGATGTTAGCAGAGAGCAGTACAGTTCCTTGCGCTATCCTGAATCACACTCGAAAATTTAAAACCACATTTGGCACAAAGTATAAATTATTCACGTCATAGACGCGCTTGCGATAGGGTTCGCTGCTGTTTTAAACGTAGGTTCCAAAGGCGCATGCTTTTTGAGTACTCAATTTTCACCACGAAGCCGGTCGTGTAAAACGGCTTTTCCAGTGGAACAATATCTTTCAGGAAAATGAAGAATTTCTTCTGCATAAATAAGTTTCGACAAAGTGACCCTTTTATTTCATTCCTCACTATGTTTCAATGCTCGTTTCATCTCCAGAAGCATGTGGGCGTGTGTACGTCAGCATACGCTTTACCGACGTCACAGAAAGAGCATCCCTCCTTAATGGCTGTTTCTCTTCGTCAGGGCTGTAGGGGTCTAGACTCTGGTGTAACATTTTCGATGCGATGAAAACACAAACCATTCAACATAATAAAGCACATGCATTATTGAATTATGAGTGATCTCGACCAGAATAGGATCATTCTCGATGTTAGCAGACAGCAGTACAGTTCCTTGCGCTATCTGAAGCACACTCGAAAATTTAGAACTCTACACTCGGCACAAAGTATATATTATTCGCGTCATGGACGCACTCGCGATAGGGTTGGCTGCTGTTCTATTTGAGTACTCATTTTTCACCACGAAGTCGGTCGTGTAAAACGAGTTTTCCAGTGGAACAATATCAGGAAAATGAAGAATTTCTTCTGCGTAAATGGGTTTCGACAAACTGACCCTTTTATTTCGTTCCTCACTATGTTTCATTGCTCGTTTCATCTCCAGAAGCATGTGGGCCCAGTGAACGTCAGCGAACGCATAACCGACGTCACAGAAAGAGCGGATATATATATTTTTCCCCTCCTTAATGGCTGTTTCTCTTCGTTAGGGCTCTCAGCCGCTTCCGCTGTGACATCGTTAGAGGCGGATGATTTCGGCTGATATTTCTGTGAGCGATCCTATCGGAAAAGAGATGAAAGCCACCGCCGCGACTGTCGGCTCATATCCATCGCGGGGCGTTTGGCTGGCGTGCTGGCGCTGCCAGCCCCACTGGCCTCTTGCCGAACGCCGCCATTAGACAGGAGGTGGGGGGTGGGGGGAGTCGTTGGAGGGGGTAAGGGAGGGGGAGGGGGAGGCAGTTTAGGTCTCCTTAATCGCGGCTCGCCGTTTGTTCTCGCCTGGCGCTAGCGCGCTAATCGCTCGCGTCCGCGATTAACGCGCAGCGAAAGCCAATTGAAACTGGCGCCAGAGGGCTGGCGCGAGTGTAAACCTCTCGGAAATGAGGTATCGCCCTCGCAGTGGCGCGGTAACGCCTGTTCAACAGCCCTGCTAATGGAGCGGCGCTCCGCCGGAAGCGCCCGTGTTCGCTCAGACGGCTTTTGAGCAAAGACACTGTTACAACAGTAGTAATCTTTGCAATTCGGCGAACCCTGGGTAACGTTGATTCTGTCAACGCTTGATCCGGCACCAGTACAAACAAACATGGAGTCACGAAGACAATGCTTTTTAACGACCGTTACTTATGGTCTCTATATTGAAGGATTCTCTCGGAATGTCTTAGATAAGGGGCGCCGACTCCGTGAGTGCTCCAGGGCTGGTGCACCCCCCAAGAAATTTTTGGCGTTGCTGAGCACCCACATTAAATTGAGTTGGAAAATGAAATTGAAGACTGCACGGAAAGAAGGGGTTAAGTCCATTTTACAGACTTTTCAGGAGAGTAATTTCAAAGTTTGAAACTTTACAGTTTCACTGGTTATTGACATATGCTTCTGTAATTTATACAGTACATTCTAAGCCCTGTCTTTAGTACTCCCTGAAAGTATAAAACAATATTTTAAAAAAAATCATTTTTAAAGGAATTCCTGATAGTTACTAATCTTTTCTTTGAAATACCATGCAGTGATATAAAGGCCTTTTGGCAAACAGGCAATTCTGTCGCAGTATTGTCTCTCATTATTCTGAACTTGTAATGAAATGTATAATTACGCAAAGTAGCTACTGCGTTATCTCTGCGAGGCCTACGCCGTTGTAACATTGTCAACAGAAATGAGTCCTGTCAGGTGACAACTTTGCTCATTCCAGTCCTTCAGCAAATTGAATTTAGATATTAATGTAGATTTATCTGTATTAGTTAGCAAATCAGTACGATTCTTCTTGCAGTTACAACGCTCCCCTATTTCATGTGACATTGCTCTTAGCTTTATAGATACTTCAGACTGTCTACCAAAGTTCTGTCTTTTTCTAGCCTTACCACTGCAGCTTGAATCTGGATCTTCCATCGCCAATTAAAACACCGTCCTCAGTTGGATATCACACAAAATTCAATCTACTACACCACAAAGAAGTCAATTGAATGTCAAGGCTACTCTGTGTTAGGACAAATCACGACACGATATTTGGTTCTGCCACAGCATAAAGCAAAGAAGCTAATGTGAAATCTGCTCCGTGTCTGCTTCGACAATATATATGAAAAGCAACATTGACATTGCATTTAACGATGTCAACAATGATACTTCCGTAACAGCAGGAAAAAAAAATCGACACCGGCTGGACTTTACTCTTTCTTTCCGTGTTTCGGATGGACTTGACCCGTTTTCTCAGTATATACCATATTTTGATCTCGTTATAACTCAGTGACTAAACCCATTACATTCATTAAAGTTCACACAACTGAAAGTACATCTGATGAACTTCATAAGGAGACCAGTAACTCAATTTCGTGAAATTTGGACTTAACCCCTTCTTTCCGTGTAGTCTTCAATTGTATAAATTTTAAAAAAATCGGGAAAAATCAAAACCTACCTTAGACTCAAGAGGCAATGCAAAACGTGACCATAGCGAGAGACGATATTTCATACGTGAAAGAAATGATCAGTTTTGTACGCGGGTCCCCAAGCGAGTAGTAATGAGTGTCCGTGTTTTACCCACTATGCTAGCTTTAATCCTGAAGCACGTCGGTCCTTTTGACCTTTTAGGTGGACGTATTTATTAACATTCAATTGTGTTCTTTCAGGAATTTAGCTTGAAGAAACTGATGCTGATGCTAAAGTTAATCATTTTTCATTTATCTTTGTCACTTCCGTTGTTATTAAAATTATAGATTCAGTTGAAATTTGTAATGTTTTCTCTCTGGCTTAAAACAAATTTTGGACTATAAATACTGTTAGAGATGTCATGCAGTTATCTCGAAGTGATGAAAGTTTCGATGAAGTATACAGCTATTGCTTGGAACTAACAAAAATAAAAATTTGATGTCGGACTTAAAAATCACAATATATTTCAAAGATTTGTTCAAACCTTGGTGACGGTGTTCTACCAAACGCTTTTGTCACTAAGAATAGCTTCGCACAAAAAGTGTTAGATTAGTGTACAGTGAATAATTACTTCATTGGTCGTGTAGAAGTTTTGGGGTGTTACTTATATCGAATTATCCACTTCGGCCATATAGATTGCTTTTTTGTAGTGTCCTAATGCAACCACGCTTTCCTTTTCTTCCTCCTCCTTCTTCCTTCAATCTTTAAAAGGCCAGACAACTGCCTATTTACTTTTATCAAGTATTGCTAATTCAAAAATGCATGAACATGATTTTGAGGTGGGTTGGTTTCGAACATTATTGAACCGTGATATAGAGCACCCACGCTGATTTTCAAACGTTGGCGCCTCTGTCTTAGATACGATTAGTGGAAAGTCAAATTTTGAATTTCTCAGATAATTAAAAGCAGGTGCTACATGCATAATGGTATTACTTCCTTAGAGCGATCTGCAGGCATGTATGTTGAAATAGAACCGATCGCTCATTTTGTTTTCTTAAGGCTCAGAAGTGGATGCTGTTTTTGTAACAATTTTCCTGCGTTTTAAATAAGTGTTATATAAGTAATGCTTATGTAATAATGAATACTAGTATTGCCTGTGGTCGAAAATCGACCAATTGTGTTTACAATGGTCACTGAGGGTAAAATTTTACGTATCATGTCGGCGGCCTCGCGTGATTATGTTGGCAACATCAACAACACGATAGAAAATCTTCGCCCATTTGTTCGAACCACATAGAATGACTCGATTAGTGTATTATACAGACCATGAAGTAAACAAATAATGCTGTTCCTGCTTTATGGTTGACAGGTTCTTGTATGTACCCTCGTCCGCTTAGTAAAAATAATTGCCCTCGTAAAGCGAAGATTCCATTGTCAAGCGATTGGCTAAAATGAAGACTCACAGGATTCTCACTATTCAGCATCTGTTGCCAACATTATCATAGGAGTCCGCTGGGATATTTGGTAAAATATAACCGCCACTGGGAGGTATGAAACGGTATCTTTTACGGGTTAAGGAAAATGCCTGACACAATAACAACAAATAAAAACGGAAGTATATACTTCTCATGCCATTTTCGAATTATATAAGTTTCATTAGCCTAATATTTGAAATGGAACTACAATTTCGATGTTCGTATATTTATACAACACCAAGAAATAATGTTATTTCGATACTGCAATATTCAGAATTCCAGAGCTGACAACATGTCGACTTCGTAGTTCCACCCGTGCACCGCTACATGCCTCTCTTTGCGCATCATCATTTATATCGGCATTCTCGACTTCGTAGTTCCACCTGAGCACCGCTAAATGCCTCTCCCGGCGCTTCATTCTTTATATCGGCATTCATATGAAAATATCCATTTCCTTTAACCATTCTTAATCACAGCGAAAATGAAGCATTTGAACGGCACAAGAAAGTGAGTTGGGAGCACTCCATGTTTCGATACTCACTTATTTTAATACGTAATTTTAATACTGCAGATGCGCTGCATTACAGCGTCTTTGGTCGAGGCGCATAGGCAATCAGTGAACTGATTGTTTGAAAATGTAGAACTTGATACAAGCTGTAGATAGGAAAATTTCTACTTCCTTTTACCACTTTTAATGGCTAAAAGCACACATAATATTTATATTGGTGAAATCTACGACAAACAATCTTTCGAATTATGTAACTTTCATCTTACAGTATTTATATAATGATGAAATTCCTCTAAAATCTTGTGGATTTACTGACTTTTTAATAACGAGTTAATGAATTTATTGTGTAAGACTGTGTGCATGTATGTATATATATCTGAATCCAGAATGTCGACTGCGGTTCAGATGAATTATGCAGTTCATAACGAAGATACGGTGACAGAAATGGAGCAAGGATTCAATGAATGAGGCAATGCAGCGTGTAAGAAATGGCAAGCTTGTTAAAAGCGCCAATAGGAAGTTCATCTTTTCAACTTCTGTGAAGCTACTTCAGGTCACTACGAAAAAAAAAAAAAAAAAAAAAAAAAAAAAAAAAAAAAAAAAATGAAGTAGGCTCCGCTCAGTCTACGGGCTTAAATTACAGAAATGCATAGGAAAAATGTTATGTCTGTGTCTCTTTTCACGAGTAGGTAACCATCAATAAAAGTCATGTTTCTAAATAAAATGTTCATTTCGTCATCTTACCCTACCTGTAGGGCAAGTCGACGAATGGTAGTCACTACAAAAACATGTTTAGCTAATAAATGTTCAGTCTTAGAAAAGGTTTAAGAGCTTTAGTACAAATGAGATACATTAAGCAATCGTTTTTCCATAAATAAAAATCTGATCTCAACGTATATTAAATTTTGAAGTGACCGAAAACTTCTGTGGCAGCATAATTCACCTTTTTCTGTGACAAAGTTAGATTAAACTTTGAATAGTTAATGCTATCGTTTCTCCTATTGGTGTAGCTATGCACACTGCTATTTCTTTTGAACTGAGTCGGATTGTTAATAACAAATTTCATAAGTAATAATACGAGAGTTGGAACTTAAATAGTGCTAACTAATTATTGACAACGAATACAGAAGCGTTACATGTTTGCATCTGTTACTGTCTTTCAAAGTAATCACCAGCGTTGTAGAACCCATTGTCAGCGATGTGGAAGGCGTAGTTTATCGTTATCAGAGCCTGTTGTGTTGATAGAACGAATGGATCGGTCTATTGCCGGTCGAATCTCTAGAACAATGCTGAAGCGAATACCGCGAAGTGTTTCCTTCATCTACGGAAGCAAATGAAAGCCACAAGGACTTACGCTTTGCGGAGGAAGCGGCAACACTTTCTGCGCAACCCACCGACCATTTTGCACCAAAATGCGCAAACTAATATAACGCAAGCTGTGGCTCCTCTGTTATATCGATGGCACTGGGAAGTACTGTACCATCCAAAATCCTTGTGACTTTTATTTGATTCCGAAGATGACGGAACTGTTCCAGAGATTCGACAGGCAGTAGACCGCTCCATTCGTACCACCAACAGATCTGCTAACGGTAAACTACTCCTTCCAAACATCTGGCAACGGGTTCCACACGACGCTGGCGACTACTTTCAAGGACAGTAACAGGTGGAAACATGTACCCCTTTTCTATCAGTTGTGAATAAATAATTCTCTCCCTGTCCATCACTTCCTTCTGCCACGTTCTCTCTTTATCTCCCTCCGTCTGTCTCTAAGCGTCCTCTCCGTCACCCCTCGGCCTTTCATCTGAATATCTCCTTCCCTCACCTTTGGTCACTTCTTCCTCTCCAATATTCATATCCCATGGGCGCCCCCCCCAACTTTCTGTCCTTCTTTCGACCTCCTCCTACTCATTTTATCTATCCATCTTGTCCTCCTCTTCCTGTTTCTCATTCAAGTCATGTAGACTGCCCTGGAAAGAGAGGTCTATGAGACACACTGATACTATTTCCACACAACGCAACGGTTTTGAAGGGCAGCCAATATGGAAGGTACTAGAGAAACACCTTTTTGCACGTATATCCACTTCTATGGAAGCTAGTACGTTGCATGGAGTATATGTAAAAAATTTGGTTGAAATTGATCAATTAGTTTTTGAGCAAGTGGAAGATACATACATACAGACGTTTTATAATATTCGTCTGCACCCTCTCCTCCTAATATATGAAGTACTCCTCCTAAAACACGCTGCTTTACGGCGCACACACACAAATACATACACACACCCAAAGAGAGAGAGAGAGAGAGAAAGAGAGAAATGGCAGATGTTTGCTGGCTTATTACCAAAAGCTGCAGTATTTCTGAAGCACTGCAATTTGCCGGCAGCAGCTTATGGGCCGCTAAGCTGAGAGTGGAGGAATGACGTCACTGCCAATAACCGGCGCCGGGAATTTATCTATAGTGGCCATTCGGCGGCGTATAGGTTCCGCACCTAATGGTCGCTGCACGCGCGCACCAGATGCTACTCAGCAGTAATGGCGTCTGCTGTCTGTGATTGGCGAACCGGTGATTTTTCTACTTTATCGACGTTCCTCTTTCATGTTTGCGTCCTACGTGAGGAACAAGACATAATTGTAACGTAGATCTAAGTGTAGATCACTAACGGCATGTTATCAGTCCATATATTCAGGCTTTTGTCGTCTTTCCTGGGGACATTCTTTACGTATAAGGTTAATACCCTAACATTTTACCCGACATGCACCCATTATTTTCCTGTACATGATATCATGAGCAGTTTACTACTAAATTCTAGCAGCCTAATAAAACAAAAATGTCATTCTAGGTTTCCTATTATGAATTCTCCATCTAGATTCTTGTACATATTCCACATTACCTACCCTTCCCTACAGGTTAATCCTATTTGTCTCAGAACATCTTCCACAATGTTACATTATAAAAAAAAACTTTCTTCGGGTCGGCAAAGTTGTAAGAATATCAGTTTTGCTACCATTATCAGTCGGAAGGTCAGTTATTCAAGAAACCTAACTGGCCCATTTTTAAAAGAAATTCATTTTTGTATGCGATAATTTGCCACAGAACGATGCACCGTTTCCTCTCCAATACGGAACACAACGACAAAACCATTTCCATTCAGACCTTTTCCAGGACAGAGTAATCACACTGTGTGATGAATGTTGACCAATAGTAGTGTACCATTTATCGTACAATAAGTTCAATGTTCTTCAGATTTGACTATGATGAATAAGGTTTCTAGTTTGTGTGCATTCTGGATCAGTCTACCCCTAACATTGAAATACTGTAGTTATACAGAAATTTCATGGTCGATGCCAAAAAATTAAAATTAAAAAAATCATAGCCTATATTTCTTTGGATCATGAGTTTCTAAAACTGTATTACTTTCTGAACTAGTTATCAATATCAGCAATTTCTTCCCAAATCCCTGGCACAGAGTGATCTAAACATTGTATGTACAGTGTTTCCTCCAAGATAATCCGTACTGCTGGATTCATAGCCTCTTCATAGCTAAAATAGCATATTTTGGCACAAACGTATTTTTGAACCTGCCATATAGATTGTGTGTACGCAACAGTGTTGTCAGCAGGGTACTGTACAACTGTAGAACGATCTGAATATGATATCAGTTTGGTGTAAAAATTGGCAATTGACTCTAAACAATGAGAAGTGTGAAGTCGTCCACATGAGTACGAAGAGAAATCCGTTAAACTTTGTTTACAAGATAAATCAATCAAATGTGAAGGCCGTAAACTACACAAAATACCTAGGAATTACTATTACTTAAGACTAAAATAGGAAAGAACACGTAGATACTGTCGTGGGAAAGGCAAACCAGAGACTGCGTTTTATTGGCAGGACCCTTAAAACATGCAACAGAACTACAAAAGAAACTGCATAGACTACGATTGTCTGTCCATTTTTGGAGTACTGCCGCCCAGTGTGGGATCCTTATCAGGTGGGTTTGACGGAGGACATCGAAAGAGTCCAAAGAAGGGCAGCTCGTTTCGTACTGTCACGATACAGGGGAGACAGCGTTACGGAAATGATACAGGATCTGGGATGGAAATCATTACAACAACAGCGCTTATCGCTGCGGCGTGGGCTACTTACGAAACTCAAATCGCCAGCACTCTCCTCCGAATGCGAAAATATATTGTTGCCTCCCACTTACATAGGTAGAAATGACCATCAGAATAAAATACGAGAAATCAGAGCTCGAACGGAGAGATTCAGGTGTTCTTTCTTTCCACGCGCTATTCGAGAATGGAATGGGAGATAAATAGTATAATGGTGGTTCGATGAACTGTCTGCCAGGCACTTAAATGTGATTTGCAGAGTATCCCATGTAGATGTTGATCATTGGTAGTATACCATGTTAAAGCCCCTGACAACTAGGCTGCCTTGCATAGCAGGCGTCTTGTGGAATAAGTGTTGGTCTGCTTCATTAATATCAGTTGTGAACTGGGTATACACGTATATGGCGGGGAGAAGATGAAAACAGAGGAGGGGATTAGGAGAGGCCGGAGATAATGGAGAAAAGAAGTCGGCTGACCTGCAAAGGGAGAGATAGAAATACGTATAGAAAAGGAAGAATCTTCAGGGTTTAGGGTTTACTCACTGCTTCAGTAATGTACTGACATCCCATGGGCCTCTGTCGCATTTTGTCTAATTGATGTTCTTTAGTCTCGAGTAAAACTCGAGAACGGGTGAACCGATTTGGCTAATTCTAGTCTTGAAATATTGGTCCAAGTCCAGGGAAGCTTTAAACGGTGATAAAATATGGAAACGTTGTCGGGAAAAGAGGAAAATCGGGAAAAAGTGAAACAGCTGGTGAACTATCAATACCGTCCTTCCAATTACGATAACGTTTTGTACATTTCATTTTGAAAGCAAGATGAAGATTTTCATCAAATAAAAATTTGGAAAAGTTGTCCGGAAAGTAGGAAAATTTAGGAAAAACCGAAAGCGATTTTTTTCTACGAATAAAAAAAAATTGCCACATGGTTGTAAGAGCATCACTTGAGGACGGCTTGATAAGACGAGGTTTGTATGGATTTTTATTTTATTATATTTGTTTACTTTATTTTATTTTAATTAATTAATTTATTTATTTATTTATTTATTTATTTATTTATTTATTTTTTTATAATCTTCCGAAAAATTTGAGAAAACTGAAAGTGCGTTTTTCAATGTGTTATTGATTGAATTAAGCAATATAACTCTCTTTTCGCAAGATGGAGAGGGGTAATTCTTTTGTTGTTTTGTTCTTTACGCTCTCAGAAAAGCATGCACAAAAAAAAAAAAAATAGAGACAGTTAAAATGGAAAGTCGCAAAATTCGAACCAAGTTTCTTTTTCAATGTGTTTCTACATGTACTCGATACTATAAGGTCATAACCGTTCATCCGCTTGCGATAAAATTTTGATCATTTGACGTTCAACGAAAGACCCTGATGAAGGCCGCCTGCAACAGTGGCCGAAACGTCGGTAGAATTTATAAAATGACGACGCGGTTTCATTCCCAGAAGAATTTTATTGATAGTGACAACAGCCGCGGAAGCCTACTTTGCATTTCATGAACGTTCTTGTTGTTATGGTCTTCAGTCAGGAGACTGGTTTGATGCAGCTCTCCACCCTACTCTATCCTCAGCAAGCCTTTTCATCTCCTAATAAGAACGACAACCCACATCCACATCTGACGCTATACGCGTCTCTTGGTCTCCCTCTGTGATTTTCCCCCCACACACTTCCCTCCAATGCTAAATTTACGATTCCTCGATGTCTAAGAATGTGCCCTACCAAGCGATCCCATCTTTTAGTCAGGGTATGCCAAAAATTCCTTTTCTCACCAATTCTGTTCAGTACCTCTTCATTATTTATGCGATCTACCCACCTAATTTTCAGGATTCCTCTGAAGCACCACATTTCAAAAGCCTCCATCCTCTTCCTGTCCGCACAGCTTATCGTCCATGTTTCACGCCCGTACAAGGCAACACTCCACACAAATACCTTCAGAAAAGACTTCCTTACACTTAAATTAATATTCGATGTTAGCAAATGCCTCTTTTTCAAAAAAAGCTTTTCTTCCCATTGCCATTCTGCATTTTATTCCTCCGTACTGCGACCGTCGCATGTTATTTTACTACCCAAGTAACAAAATTCATGTACCACCTTCATAGTTTCATTACGTAATCTAATTCCTTCAGCATCCCCTGATTTTGTAAGACGCATTCCATTATTTTTGTTTTGCTCTTGTTAATGTTCATTTTATACGATCTCTTCAACACGCTGTCCGTTCCATTCAACTGCTCTTTCAGGTCCTTTGCTGCCTCTGACGGAATTACAATGTCATCAGCAAAACGCAATGATTTTATTACTTCCCCCTGAACTTTAATCCCTATTCCAAATTTTTCCTTGCTTTCCTTCACCGCCTGCTCGATGTACAAATTGAATAACATCGGAGAAAGGCTACAACCCAACTGATGCTTCCCTTTCTTGCCCTTCGAGTCTAATAACTGCGGTCTGCCTTTGTACACGTTGTAAATAACTCTCCATTCCCTGTATTTTACCCCTGCTGACTTCAAAATTTGAAAGAGTGTATTCCAGTCAACATTGTCAAAAGCTTTCTCCAAATCTACAAAAGCTAAAAGTGTAGGTTTGTCTTTCCTCAATCTATCTTCTAACATAAGACGTAAAGTAAGTATTGCCTCCCGGGTTCCTACGTTCCTCCTGAATCCAAACTGATCTTCCCCGAGGTCAGCTTCTACCAGCTTTTCCATTCTCCTGAAGATAATTCGTGTTAAAATTTTGCAACCATGACTTATCAAACTGATGGTTCTGTAATTTTCACACCTGTCTGCGCCTGATTTCTTTAGAATGGGGATTGTTACATTTTTCTTAATGTCTGAGGTTATTTCGCCTGTCTCGCACATCCTACACACTAGTTCAATTAGTTTTGTCATGGCTGGCATGTTCATTTCGTCATCTTACCCTACCTGTAGGGCAAGTCGACGAATGGTAGTCACTACAAAAACATGTTTAGCTAATAAATGTTCAGTCTTAGAAAAGGTTTAAGAGCTTTAGTACAAATGAGATACATTAAGCAATCGTTTTTCCATAAATAAAAATCTGATCTCAACGTATATTAAATTTTGAAGTGACCGAAAACTTCTGTGGCAGCATAATTCACCTTTTTCTGTGACAAAGTTAGATTAAACTTTGAATAGTTAATGCTATCGTTTCTCCTATTGGTGTAGCTATGCACACTGCTATTTCTTTTGAACTGAGTCGGATTGTTAATAACAAATTTCATAAGTAATAATACGAGAGTTGGAACTTAAATAGTGCTAACTAATTATTGACAACGAATACAGAAGCGTTACATGTTTGCATCTGTTACTGTCTTTCAAAGTAATCACCAGCGTTGTAGAACCCATTGTCAGCGATGTGGAAGGCGTAGTTTATCGTTATCAGAGCCTGTTGTGTTGATAGAACGAATGGATCGGTCTATTGCCGGTCGAATCTCTAGAACAATGCTGAAGCGAATACCGCGAAGTGTTTCCTTCATCTACGGAAGCAAATGAAAGCCACAAGGACTTACGCTTTGCGGAGGAAGCGGCAACACTTTCTGCGCAACCCACCGACCATTTTGCACCAAAATGCGCAAACTAATATAACGCAAGCTGTGGCTCCTCTGTTATATCGATGGCACTGGGAAGTACTGTACCATCCAAAATCCTTGTGACTTTTATTTGATTCCGAAGATGACGGAACTGTTCCAGAGATTCGACAGGCAGTAGACCGCTCCATTCGTACCACCAACAGATCTGCTAACGGTAAACTACTCCTTCCAAACATCTGGCAACGGGTTCCACACGACGCTGGCGACTACTTTCAAGGACAGTAACAGGTGGAAACATGTACCCCTTTTCTATCAGTTGTGAATAAATAATTCTCTCCCTGTCCATCACTTCCTTCTGCCACGTTCTCTCTTTATCTCCCTCCGTCTGTCTCTAAGCGTCCTCTCCGTCACCCCTCGGCCTTTCATCTGAATATCTCCTTCCCTCACCTTTGGTCACTTCTTCCTCTCCAATATTCATATCCCATGGGCGCCCCCCCCAACTTTCTGTCCTTCTTTCGACCTCCTCCTACTCATTTTATCTATCCATCTTGTCCTCCTCTTCCTGTTTCTCATTCAAGTCATGTAGACTGCCCTGGAAAGAGAGGTCTATGAGACACACTGATACTATTTCCACACAACGCAACGGTTTTGAAGGGCAGCCAATATGGAAGGTACTAGAGAAACACCTTTTTGCACGTATATCCACTTCTATGGAAGCTAGTACGTTGCATGGAGTATATGTAAAAAATTTGGTTGAAATTGATCAATTAGTTTTTGAGCAAGTGGAAGATACATACATACAGACGTTTTATAATATTCGTCTGCACCCTCTCCTCCTAATATATGAAGTACTCCTCCTAAAACACGCTGCTTTACGGCGCACACACACAAATACATACACACACCCAAAGAGAGAGAGAGAGAGAGAAAGAGAGAAATGGCAGATGTTTGCTGGCTTATTACCAAAAGCTGCAGTATTTCTGAAGCACTGCAATTTGCCGGCAGCAGCTTATGGGCCGCTAAGCTGAGAGTGGAGGAATGACGTCACTGCCAATAACCGGCGCCGGGAATTTATCTATAGTGGCCATTTGGCGGCGTATAGGTTCCGCACCTAATGGTCGCTGCACGCGCGCACCAGATGCTACTCAGCAGTAATGGCGTCTGCTGTCTGTGATTGGCGAACCGGTGATTTTTCTACTTTATCGACGTTCCTCTTTCATGTTTGCGTCCTACGTGAGGAACAAGACATAATTGTAACGTAGATCTAAGTGTAGATCACTAACGGCATGTTATCAGTCCATATATTCAGGCTTTTGTCGTCTTTCCTGGGGACATTCTTTACGTATAAGGTTAATACCCTAACATTTTACCCGACATGCACCCATTATTTTCCTGTACATGATATCATGAGCAGTTTACTACTAAATTCTAGCAGCCTAATAAAACAAAAATGTCATTTTAGGTTTCCTATTATGAATTCTCCATCTAGATTCTTGTACATATTCCACATTACCTACCCTTCCCTACAGGTTAATCCTATTTGTCTCAGAACATCTTCCACAATGTTACATTATAAAAAAAACTTTCTTCGGGTCGGCAAAGTTGTAAGAATATCAGTTTTGCTACCATTATCAGTCGGAAGGTCAGTTATTCAAGAAACCTAACTGGCCCATTTTTAAAAGAAATTCATTTTTGTATGCGATAATTTGCCACAGAACGATGCACCGTTTCCTCTCCAATACGGAACACAACGACAAAACCATTTCCATTCAGACCTTTTCCAGGACAGAGTAATCACACTGTGTGATGAATGGTGACCAATAGTAGTGTACCATTTATCGTACAATAAGTTCAATGTTCTTCAGATTTGACTATGATGAATAAGGTTTCTAGTTTGTGTGCATTCTTGATCAGTCTACCCCTAACATTGAAATACTGTAGTTATACAGAAATTTCATGGTCGATGCCAAAAAATTAAAATTAAAAAAATCATAGCCTATATTTCTTTGGATCATGAGTTTCTAAAACTGTATTACTTTCTGAACTAGTTATCAATATCAGCAATTTCTTCCCAAATCCCTGGCACAGAGTGATCTAAACATTGTATGTACAGTGTTTCCTCCAAGATAATCCGTACTGCTGGATTCATAGCCTCTTCATAGCTAAAATAGCATATTTTGGCACAAACGTATTTTTGAACCTGCCATATAGATTGTGTGTACGCAACAGTGTTGTCAGCATGGTACTGTACAACTGTAGAACGATCTGAATATGATATCAGTTTGGTGTAAAAATTGGCAATTGACTCTAAACAATGAGAAGTGTGAAGTCGTCCACATGAGTACGAAGAGAAATCCGTTAAACTTTGTTTACAAGATAAATCAATCAAATGTGAAGGCCGTAAACTACACAAAATACCTAGGAATTACTATTACTTAAGACTAAAATAGGAAAGAACACGTAGATACTGTCGTGGGAAAGGCAAACCAGAGACTGCGTTTTATTGGCAGGACCCTTAAAACATGCAACAGAACTACAAAAGAAACTGCATAGACTACGATTGTCTGTCCATTTTTGGAGTACTGCCGCCCAGTGTGGGATCCTTATCAGGTGGGTTTGACGGAGGACATCGAAAGAGTCCAAAGAAGGGCAGCTCGTTTCGTACTGTCACGATACAGGGGAGACAGCGTTACGGAAATGATACAGGATCTGGGATGGAAATCATTACAACAACAGCGCTTATCGCTGCGGCGTGGGCTACTTACGAAACTCAAATCGCCAGCACTCTCCTCCGAATGCGAAAATATATTGTTGCCTCCCACTTACATAGGTAGAAATGACCATCAGAATAAAATACGAGAAATCAGAGCTCGAACGGAGAGATTCAGGTGTTCTTTCTTCCCACGCGCTATTCGAGAATGGAATGGGAGATAAATAGTATAATGGTGGTTCGATGAACTGTCTGCCAGGCACTTAAATGTGATTTGCAGAGTATCCCATGTAGATGTTGATCATTGGTAGTATACCATGTTAAAGCCCCTGACAACTAGGCTGCCTTGCATAGCAGGCGTCTTGTGGAATAAGTGTTGGTCTGCTTCATTAATATCAGTTGTGAACTGGGTATACACGTATATGGCGGGGAGAAGATGAAAACAGAGGAGGGGATGAGGAGAGGCCGGAGATAATGGAGAAAAGAAGTCGGCTGACCTGCAAAGGGAGAGATAGAAATACGTATAGAAAAGGAAGAATCTTCAGGGTTTAGGGTTTACTCACTGCTTCAGTAATGTACTGACATCCCATGGGCCTCTGTCGCATTTTGTCTAATTGATGTTCTTTAGTCTCGAGTAAAACTCGAGAACGGGTGAACCGATTTGGCTAATTCTAGTCTTGAAATATTGGTCCAAGTCCAGGGAAGCTTTAAACGGTGATAAAATATGGAAACGTTGTCGGGAAAAGAGGAAAATCGGGAAAAAGTGAAACAGCTGGTGAACTATCAATACCGTCCTTCCAATTACGATAACGTTTTGTACATTTCATTTTGAAAGCAAGATGAAGATTTTCATCAAATAATAATTTGGAAAAGTTGTCCGGAAAGTAGGAAAATTTAGGAAAAACCGAAAGCGATTTTTTTCTACGAATAAAAAAAAATTGCCACATGGTTGTAAGAGCATCACTTGAGGACGGCTTGATAAGACGAGGTTTGTATGGATTTTTATTTTATTATATTTGTTTACTTTATTTTATTTTAATTTATTTATTTATTTATTTATTTATTTATTTATTTATTTATTTTTTATAATCTTCCGAAAAATTTGAGAAAACTGAAAGTGCGTTTTTCAATGTGTTATTGATTGAATTAAGCAATATAACTCTCTTTTCGCAAGATGGAGAGGGGTAATTCTTTTGTTGTTTTGTTCTTTACGCTCTCAGAAAAGCATGCACAAAAAAAAAAAAATAGAGACAGTTAAAATGGAAAGTCGCAAAATTCGAACCAAGTTTCTTTTTCAATGTGTTTCTACATGTACTCGATACTATAAGGTCATAACCGTTCATCCGCTTGCGATAAAATTTTGATCATTTGACGTTCAACGAAAGACCCTGATGAAGGCCGCCTGCAACAGTGGCCGAAACGTCGGTAGAATTTATAAAATGACGACGCGGTTTCATTCCCAGAAGAATTTTATTGATAGTGACAACAGCCGCGGAAGCCTACTTTGCATTTCATGAACGTTCTTGTTGTTATGGTCTTCAGTCAGGAGACTGGTTTGATGCAGCTCTCCACCCTACTCTATCCTCAGCAAGCCTTTTCATCTCCTAATAAGAACGACAACCCACATCCACATCTGACGCTATACGCGTCTCTTGGTCTCCCTCTGTGATTTTCCCCCCACACACTTCCCTCCAATGCTAAATTTACGATTCCTCGATGTCTAAGAATGTGCCCTACCAAGCGATCCCATCTTTTAGTCAGGGTATGCCAAAAATTCCTTTTCTCACCAATTCTGTTCAGTACCTCTTCATTATTTATGCGATCTACCCACCTAATTTTCAGGATTCCTCTGAAGCACCACATTTCAAAAGCCTCCATCCTCTTCCTGTCCGCACAGCTTATCGTCCATGTTTCACGCCCGTACAAGGCAACACTCCACACAAATGCCTTCAGAAAAGACTTCCTTACACTTAAATTAATATTCGATGTTAGCAAATGCCTCTTTTTCAAAAAAAGCTTTTCTTCCCATTGCCATTCTGCATTTTATTCCTCCGTACTGCGACCGTCGCATGTTATTTTACTACCCAAGTAACAAAATTCATGTACCACCTTCATAGTTTCATTACGTAATCTAATTCCTTCAGCATCCCCTGATTTTGTAAGACGCATTCCATTATTTTTGTTTTGCTCTTGTTAATGTTCATTTTATACGATCTCTTCAACACGCTGTCCGTTCCATTCAACTGCTCTTTCAGGTCCTTTGCTGCCTCTGACGGAATTACAATGTCATCAGCAAAACGCAATGATTTTATTACTTCCCCCTGAACTTTAATCCCTATTCCAAATTTTTCCTTGCTTTCCTTCACCGCCTGCTCGATGTACAAATTGAATAACATCGGAGAAAGGCTACAACCCAACTGATGCTTCCCTTTCTTGCCCTTCGAGTCTAATAACTGCGGTCTGCCTTTGTACACGTTGTAAATAACTCTCCATTCCCTGTATTTTACCCCTGCTGACTTCAAAATTTGAAAGAGTGTATTCCAGTCAACATTGTCAAAAGCTTTCTCCAAATCTACAAAAGCTAAAAGTGTAGGTTTGTCTTTCCTCAATCTATCTTCTAACATAAGACGTAAAGTAAGTATTGCCTCCCGGGTTCCTACGTTCCTCCTGAATCCAAACTGATCTTCCCCGAGGTCAGCTTCTACCAGCTTTTCCATTCTCCTGAAGATAATTCGTGTTAAAATTTTGCAACCATGACTTATCAAACTGATGGTTCTGTAATTTTCACACCTGTCTGCGCCTGATTTCTTTAGAATGGGGATTGTTACATTTTTCTTAATGTCTGAGGTTATTTCGCCTGTCTCGCACATCCTACACACTAGTTCAATTAGTTTTGTCATGGTTGGCTCTCCCAGAGACTTTAGTAGTCTGAGGATATGTCATTTACTCCTGGGGCCTTGTTCCGACCTAGGTCTTTCAGGGCTCTGTCAAATTCATCTCTCAGGATAGTAACTCCTATTTCATCTTGATCTACTTCGTCTTCCCTTCCTACAACATCGTCTCTAAGTTCATTTCCTTTGTAGAGCTGCTCTATGTACTCTTTCCACCTTTCAGCTTTCCCTTCTTTGCTGAGAACTGGTTTCCCATCTGAGTTCTTGATATTCGTAGAGTTGCTGTTCTCGTCCCCAAATGTCTCTTTTTTTCCTGTAGGCGGTATCTACTTTTCCCCTTCTTATACATTCTTCTACATATTTGAATTTGGCTTCTAGCCACTCCTGCTTAGCCATTTTGCACTTCCTGTCAATCTCATTTCTTAGTCGTCTGTACTCCATTTTGGCTTTTTCATTTACTGCATTTTTATATTTTCTCCTTTCATCAATTAAATTTAGTATTTCCTGTGATATCCAAGGATTTTTTGTAAGTCTTGCCTCTCTACCTACTTTGTCCTCTGCTGCCTTCATTATTTCATCTCTCAATGCTACCCATTCCTCTTCAACTGTTTTATTTCCCCTGTTTCTGTCAATTGATGCCTAAATCTCCCTCTGAATTTCTCCAGAACTTCACGTTCCTTCAATTTATCTAAGTCCCATCTCCTTATTTTCCTACCTTTCTGCATTTTTTGCAGTTTCAGCCTACAGTTCAAGACTAACAAGTTATGGTCAGAGTCTATATCTACCCCTGGGTATGTCTTACCGTTTATCACCTGGTTCCGGAATCTATGTTTTACCATTATAAAATCTATCTGATACCTTCCGGTGTCTCCTGGTCTCTTCCACGTATACAACCTTCTTTTATGATTCTTAAACCACGAGTTTGTTACGATTAAATCATGTTCCGTGCAAAATTCTATCAGGCGACTTCCTCTGTCATTCCTTCTGCCCAGTCAATATTCACCTACTATTTTCCTTCTCTTCCTTTTCCTACTACCGAATTCCAGTCTCCCATCACAATTAAGTTTTCCTCTCCCTTAACTGTTTGTATAATTTCCTTTAGCTCCTCATATATTTCTTCGATCTCCTCATCATCGGCAGAGCTAGTTGCCATATAAACCTGTACTAACTGTTGTCGGTGTTTGCTTCGTATCTATCTTGACAATGATAATGCGATCACTGTGCTGCTCATAGTAGTTTACCGGCATTCCTATTTTCTTATTCATTATCAGTCCTACTCCTGTGATACCCCCAACTGTTTTTGTATTTGTAATCACCTGACCAGAAATCCTGTTCATCCTGCCACCGAACTTCACTAATCCCCACTATATCTAACCTCAATCTATCCATTTCCCTTTCTACATTTACTAATTTTCCTACCCGATTAAGGGATCTAACATTCCACGCTCCGATCCGTAGAATGCCAGTATTGTCTTTCCTGATGATCACATCCTCCTGAGTAGTCCCTGGCCGGAGATCCGCATGGAGGGACTATTTTACCTCCGGAATATTTTACCCGAGAGGATGCCATCATCATATTTTCATACAGTAGAGCTGCACGTCCTCGGGAAAAGTAACGGCTGTAGTTTCCCCTTGCTTTCAGCCGTTCGCAGTAACTGCATGGCAAAGTCACATTAGCTGACGTTACAAGGCCAGCTCAGTCAATCATCCAGACCGTTGCCCCGGGTAACTACTGAAAAGGCTGCTGCCCCTCTTCAGGAACCGCACGTTTGTCTGGCCTCTCTACAGATACCCCTCCGCTGTGGTTGCACCTACGGCACGGCTATCTGCATCGTTGAGCCACGCAAGCCACCACACCTCGGCAATGTCTGTGGTTCATGAGGGTGGAAACGTTCTTATGAACTAAAATTTCGGGAAAGTTACCTGAAAAAATTGGAACTTCCGGAGAAACGGAAGAGCTTTCTTCAATGGGATATCAATATCATTCATCTGATTGCGATAAAATTTTGCACATTTGACATTCAAAGAGAAAGGAAGGTTTGAGAGAAGTAAAAGTTTGTGGAAAATTGAAAGAGCTCTTTTCTTTGGGATATCAATATCATACGTACGATTGCGATAAAGTTGTGCACATTTGACGTTCAAAGCAAATACCTTTATAAAGCTACTTGGTCTAAATTACATATGATTTACATTAGTATGGTCTATATTAAGAGGTGAGTGATACGACTTTCACTGGGTCATCAAGTTTGAAATAAAACTTAATTTTAACACGTTGCTGCATTTAGTGCTCCATGTTGCAATGATGTGAATTCTCACATGGCCTGTTAATGCGTCGCGCGTGTATCGCCGATTCACTGTAGTGCTTTCCACGATAGGGGCGCCTGTTGACATGTCCCTCTGTGAGTATCTACATCTACATCCATACTCCGCAGTTCACCGTAAGGTGCGTGGTGGAGGGTACACTGTACCACTACTAGGCATTTCCTTTCCTATTCCATTCCCAAATAGAACGAGGTAAAGAAGAAAGCTTATATGCCTCCGTACGAGCATTAATTTCTCTTATATTGTCTTTGTGATCGACACGCGAAATGTAAGGATCCGGCAGGAAGATCGTACTACACTCAGCTTCAAATTGCGGCCCTCTACATTTCCTCAACAGAAATTCACGAAAAGAACGTCGTCTTTCCTCCAGCGATCCTCTATTGAGTTCCCGGAGCATTCCCGTGACACTAGCGCATTGGTCGAACCTACCAGTAACGAACCTATCTGCTCGCCTCTGAACTGCCTCTATGTCTTCCTTTAAAATGATCTGCTGCGGGTCCCAAGCACTTGAGCAATACTCAAGACGTGGTCCTAGAAGCGTTTTATACGCGGTATCCTTTACAGATGAAGTACATCTTCCCAAAATTCTCCCAATAAACCGAAGTCTGCTGTCCTCCTTACTCACAACTGTCCTTACATGTTCGTTCCATTCCATATCGCTCTGCAATGTTACGCCTAGATATTTGAACGACGCGACAGCATCAAGAAGCTCACTACTAATGCTGTATTAGAACATTATGGGATTGTTTTTCCTACTCATGCGCATCACCTTACATTTTTCTTCATTGAGAGCTAGCTGCCATTCTTCGCACCAACTAGAAATCCGGCGTCATCCTGTAAGCTATTACAGTCAGTTAAAGACGACACCCTCCCATACACCACAGTATCATCAGCAAACAGCCGCAAATTACTACTAACTCTGTCCATCAGATCATTTATATAGATATAAAATAGTAGCGGTCCTACCACACTCCCATGGGGCACGACTGACGATACACTCGTCTCTGATGAACACTCGTCGTCGAGAACAACGTACTGCGTTCTATTACTTAGGAAGTCTTCCAGCAAGTCACAAATCTGTGAACCTATTCCATAAGCTCGTATCTTCGTTAGAAATCTGCAGTGTGGCACCGCTTCGAACGCCTTTTTGAAGTGCAGCGAGCACATCAACCTCACCGGTGTGGTTTGTAGAACATTCAGCAAACTTCTCAGACGTACCTGGTTTGTCTTAAAGATATTGTATGACACTAGAAACAGCTGAGATACGACAGAGACGGTACGGATTTTTATAGAGACACACAGATGGCGGATGTCGACCCCGCGACCAGTGGGCAAGTGTTGATGATCGATGGGTGGCGGCCTTGAGTGCTCGTCAGGGCGCGCGTTCGCCCTTATCGCCTTTGTCCAGGAAGCGGCCTACAGCTCTGACGTGGAGCGCGTGGCGCGATCAATCTCTGCTGCCGCCGATATCCCACTTTTCATAGGGGACGTTCTCACAATAGGGGCCCTCATATACATGTGTCAGCTCTCCATTCTTCTTGGCCTTATGCTAATAGAATCGCGTGTTGTAGCAGCGGTGGGTCCCACATGCCTGAATCGTATTCAGAATCACCGAAAGCCTTTTGAAGAACTCTGCGTGGGTCGTAAACCGAAATCTAACAGGCGCATTTCATCCTTATACTGCACCCAAAGCTTATCGGGAGACGTTATTTTGCAAACACATATTGGAGTATCTTACGACCAGTCTGCGACGACCCTCTTAGAATAGCTCTTGCAACCTTCGCTTTGTATAATCTCCTGGACTTATTCAGAGCTCTGCTTTCCACTATAGCCTGCACATCCCTTTCCAGTGGAATTGAATGCAGCCTCAATGTGGTTTATTCCATCTTTTTATCCTATTTACTGGTCGGTATTTTTCCATATTCAGCGCAGAATAAAAGCGTATTACATCTTGAAAGACGGCGTCACCGGTTGACGACAATGTGATGTGGGGATGTTAGATGTATTGATAATGGTTTCAACGTAGTGCGCACAACAGAGAGCGTAGTGTCATTGCCGTCATAACTGCTAACGAAGAGACGATTATATGGAACAGGTTCACAGATTTGTGACTGGCTGGAAGACTTCCGAAGTAATAGAACGCAATACGTTTTTTCGACGAGTTTTCATCAGAGGCGAGAGTATCGTGAGGCGTGCCCCAGGGTAGTGTGATAGGACCGCTATTATCGTCTATCTATAAAAATGATATGATGAACAGAGTAAATTGTTGCAACATCAGACATTATCTGTGAGGAGTGCGAAGGGATATTTTTTTTTTAAGGAATATATTTAAATTATCTACTTATGTGCCACTGTAACTACATTACTTATAACATTTCTTTATTTCGTACAACTAGTTTCAGTGAAGCTATGTCAAAATATTTTCTACAAAAACCTCTTAACAAAATTAATGTACTTACTCTGTACTAATACAAGTGATTATAAAAAATAAAATAAAAATATCTTGTTTAAAACAATGGATTCATGCATCAGATTGTTATATCATTTCTGTAATAAGAGAACTGATTTGGGCTGAATTATTATTGGTTTTGTTTCTATGAAAACGTATTTGTTCTCTTGACTGGAAAGCTATTTGTTCTCATGACAGGACTATCAAATGCAAGTTAAAAAGTAATTCGTTAAGTATGTAAAACCTATTCAATCAGAAATTTTAACATCGTCAAAATAAAATGTTTTTCTTTACAGAAATTAAGAATCACAGGTAAAGTTAACAGAACAAGTTACCTAGTAAAATGGTTTCACCAATTTTGTAATTATTGTAGAAGAGTGTAGGTTAATACTATCAAAGTTTCCCTGTTTTGGGTTCCCCTTGTGCCTCTCCGACAACTGTACATTTTATTAGATATGTAAAATTAAGAGAATACTGCATAATTCATTTAACAAATCAATACATTATTAAATATATCTGACCATGTGGGATGTTTGCTGATGGTGCTGTGGTGTATGGGAGGGTGTCGTCTTTAATTGACTGTAATAGCATACAGGATGACTTAGACAAAACTGTAAGTTGGTGTGAAAAATGCCAACTAGCTCTAAATGTAGAGAAATGTAAGGTGATTCACATGAGTAGGGTAAACAATCCCATAATGTTCGAATACAGCATTGGTAGTGAGCGTCTTGATGCAGACGCGTCGTTCAGATATCTAGGCGTAAAATTTCAGAGCGATATGTAATGGAACGTACATGTAAGGACAGTTGCGAGTAAGGCGACAGCCGACTTCGGTTTATTGGTAGAATTTTGGGAAGGTGTACTTCATTTTTAAAGGAGACGGCGTATAAAACGCTAGAACGACCACGTCTTGAGTATTGCTCAAGTGTTTGAGACCTGCACCAGATCAGTTTAAAGGGAGACATAGAAGTAGTTCAGAGGCGAGCAGCTAGGTTTGTTATTGGTAGGTTCGACCACTGCGCGAGTGTCACAGAAATGCTCCGGGAAGTCAAATGGGAATCGCTGGAGGAAAGACGACGTTATTTTCGAGAAATTCTGTTGAGAAAATTTAGAGGGCCGGAATTTGAAGCTGAATGTAGTACGATCTTGCTGCCTCCTACTTACATTTTGCGTAAAGATCACAAACGTAAGAAAAAGTAGGGCTCCTACAGTGACGTATAGACATTCTTTTTTTCCATCGTTCTATTTGGCAGTGGAAGAGTAAATTAAGTGCCTAGTAGTGCTACAACTTTCCCTCCACCTCGCACTTTACGGTGGATTGCAGAGTATGTATGTACATGTGGCTGCCAGAGTGAGACCCGTGTGTATACTTTAATAGGAAATGTTTGTACCTATAAGGCTCAGTGTGGTATCATTGAGTGAAGCTAATAGTCACAATGCCTTTGTTCTTGAATGAACAAGTGAAGTTTAGTAGCAGTCAGTCAGTGGGTTAGCAGCAGCGGTTACGAAAATCAGTTGTAATCAGTGGTGGCCGGAGTGTTATTCGTCTGAGGCACGTGCGCACCCGAAAGAGGAACTCTTGCAACAACACAGGTTACGTGTTCATCGTGACTTTGTCATCCTACTAAAGTGTATCACGCTAACGTAAGCAGGTCACCGGAGCAACCAGGACGTTCTAGTAGCAACTTTTCGACTATAAATGGGCCCCTCTAAGCACAGGTCAGCAGAGTCATCAGAAGACGGACAAGAGTTCGGACCAAACCGCCGGAAGCGCCGGGGCGCCGCAGCCGTCATCGGAGGGTCGTGTCTTCGACACCAGAAGACCAGGGGCTGACGGGAGACAGTCAGCTCCCACGCTACGCCGGACTTAGCGCTGCGGAGGATGGAAGCGTAGCAGCGGCGACAGTGGCAGCTTACCTGGGACCCAGTCGGTGAGCGCTACCTTCATCTTCTGGGTGGGGCGCAGCCTCCTGTCATCGCCCGGCGGAGAACGCGAGTTCGCCGCCCGTAGCCGTCACACGCCATCCCGGGCAGAGCGGCACGGTCCTGCCTCCACGGAGCCCTGAGGCCTACTGCCTGACTGCCTGCACAGCGCACGGCGAGCAGCACTGGCTCTTCCGCGCAGTCAGCCGACGTCGGCTTCCGCTGCTCCAGCATCTTCACTCAGAGCTTCCTACAGCCGATGCTCGCACCGCAACGGTGTCCAACAGTAGGTCATTCATTCTCTCAATGTAACTGTTCTTTCGAGACAGCCAGACCGTTTCGTTCAAGTACAGTGATCTGTTTAGCATGTCAGTTATGTAACTGCCAGAATTAGGGGTTTCAAGTCCTCAGAATTGTTGTAAAACTTATGTTAAATAAATGTCTAAACTTGGAGTCTTGTTTTATTCTGCATCCCTCTCCCTACGAATCGAGTGAACCCATGTTCCACAAGAAAATTCAAATGTTTGTATAGCTTATGGGACTTAACTACGGGGTCATCAGTCGCTAAACTTACAAGCTATTTATTAACTAACTAATACTAAGGACGGCACAAATATCCATGCCCGAGGGAGGATTCGAACCCCCGACCATAGTGGCGGTGCAGACCGTGACTGGAGCGCCTCAGTCCCCTCGGCCACCGCGGCCGGCTGTTCCACAAGAGATAGCCACATTCGACAATTATGGTATCAGTCACATCTTCGTAAAATATGTTACAGATTAGATAATTGGATCGATTACCACTCGCCTGAAAAGACCAAGTGACTCGTACTAAAAGCGGGAATTTATATACCGAAAAAAGGCTGAAGCTAAGACGTATGCGACGGTTCGTAATGACCGAATGTGTCCTACTTGTGAGTGTAGCGTTCACTCATTGAGCCCTGTAACCGCTGACGCATCCTCGTTATTACTGTTGCGACAGAGTTACTTGTAGTTGTGAAATGTTTACAAGCTAACGAATATACCATCTCTCTCTCTCTCTGTCTCTCTCTCTCTCTCTCTCTCTCTCTCTCTCTCTCTCTCTCTCTCTCTCTGGTCATTCGTCGCAGTCAACATTTCAACTCGCCGACGCAGCGGCTTCTGTCGTCACGAACGACTGGCGTCGATGATCTGTTTCCGCCCAGCTTGGCTGATGATTGCTTGAGCACTCTCAGATTTTAACAAGTTTCTCTGTCAAAACTGAAACAGTTAAATTCATATCCTCCACTTCTCTACAAAAATGCTAGTCTCCGATGTTGTATGTAACGACGTAAGTACAGGTAGTGCTTTCGGAAGGATCCATGGTCTATTGGTTTTCATAATGGATGATACAATTTAGTTCGACACGAACAGGCGGAGCAGCATCATAGACTTCACTAGAGATACAACTATGGGTATTGTGTGTGTGTGTGTGTGTGTGTGTGTGTGTGTGTGTGTGTGTGTGTGTGTGGAAAGGGGGGAGGGTTGCTATTGAGTACAGCCACACATACTAGTAGTAGGTGCGTGTCTATGGCACTGTAACCAGTTTGACATACGTGAAAAACATTCTGCGAACTGTAACCATATACGTTTTGTATATGCACGCAACTTTACAGCAAACAATCTACCACGACATGTTCCTGCACAAACACATGCCTTCTTGTCGTCACAGGGTGTCATACTTTCGCAAACCTCAGGGATATCGTGAATCGACGAGGAAAGGGCTGTGACCAAGTGCCAAACACAACAGGCCGCCATTCACACATCGTATGCGTCGATGCCGTCACTGGTAAAAGAAACCAACATGGCCCTTAGTGCACACTGTGAGTATTAATGAACAGGATACATTCTGTACCGAGGTGACCGAAATACTGATCCTTTCTTTCCAAAATATTAATGAATATGTCCTGTGAATATGTTCGTGCATTCCAAGGTATTCTGTTTTCTTGAACAAGAGTGCAGGTACATTCTTTTTAATTTATTATGGAAAACAGCCTAGATTACTTATAATCTCCATTCAAATCACCCGTTTTGGCAGATTAGACTGCTATTTTAGAATATGTGTGTTGAGTTGTGCTCTACAGTCCACTGACTGGTTTGATGCAAGTCTCCGCGCTACCCTGTCCTGTGGTCTCTTTCATCTGAGAATAAGAACGGCAACCAACATATTTTTGAATCTGCTTACTGTATTCGTCCCTCGGTCTCCCTCTACGATTTTACCCCACAAACCTCCTTCTAATGCTGACGTTTTATAATGTGTCCCACCAACATATCCCCTCTCTTAGCCAGGATATGCCACAACTCCTTTTCTCCCCAATTCTGTAGAGCACCACCTCATTATTTACGCGTCTGTATTACCACATTTCAAAAGCTTCTATCGTCTTTTTATTTAAACACCTGATCGTCCACGTTTCACTCCCATACAATACCACACTCCAGACAAATTGTGTATGAAATGACTTCCTCACTTTTAAAGTAATATTGGATGTGAACAATTTTCGCTTCTTCAGGAATGCTTTTTCCTTTCCGTAGTCATCTACGTTTTTTATTTTCTTAAGTCGGCCATCAGAAGTTATTTTGCTACCCAAATGACAAAACTCTTGTACTACTTTTATTGTCTCTTTAGCTAATGGCATTCCTTCAGCATCACCTGCTTTTCTGATAGTACATTCCATTACCCTAATTTTACTCTTATTAATGATGATATTAATCCTTCCTTTTCAGACATTGTACATTCTGCTTCATTAATCTTCCAGGACCTTTACTGCCCCTGAAAAATTACTATGTAATCAGCAGACCACAAAAAACTTGACATGTTGAATAAACGGATCTACCTGAGACTGTCTCATGGAGCACCTGAAGAAGGCAACGAGTTACGCGGCCGAAATATTGTGCCAGAGCGACAAAGACATCCGACAGTAGACCCGTTTATTCAACATGTCAAGTTTTCGCCGAGAAAGCCTCAAGAGTTACAGAAACATTTTTTTTTCCTTGAATTTTATTTCCTTCTCGAAATTTCTCCTCGTATTCCTTCACATCCTTTACAGCTTGTTCATTGTACAAATTGAACAACACTGCGTTCCTTTCTTGCCCTTCGATTCTAATAATTGCTGTCTGGTGTTTGTACAACTTGAATATAGCTCTACGCTCTCTATCTTGTACCCCCTGATACACTCAGTGTATTCAAGTCAACATTATCAAAAGCTTTCTCCAAATCTGCATGTATACGTGGAAAATCGTGCTCAACATGTGAACATTCCAATAACAGTGAACAAGGCTCAATATCAGAGAGAGCAGGAAGAGGAGATAGAGGGGAGGAATATGCATAAAAAGGGGTGGAATAACGAGATTGACAGGGGGTGAATTAGGGTATGGAGAGAAGAAAGGGAAATGGTTTGGTGACGGGAGGATGAAAGATGAGCATACGCATAGAGACACGAGGTAAATGGATAGATCAAGGAGGATAAAGAAACTTCGACGTTTATCCCAATTGCCATACATATTCATCATTTTTGAAGCACTTCCGAGATTGCCTGTAGTGTCCAGCAACAAATATTTTGAAACACACTGCAGAATATCAAACGGTTATTGCTGTTGAATCTTCCGTGTTATATGGTTGTGGTCGAAGAAACATATCTGCTTCTGACGTTTCGTCCAGAGTTGCGCTGGACATCTTCAGAGGTGCTATTGGTAGTGGTGAGTCTTGCCGACTGGCGAATCTGGCGTCGGAGAGCGGTATAAATACTGTCTAGAAGGGAGCGTGGTCAAGTGTTCACGTGCGCAGCAGAGATAAGCCTAGTCAAAGATCTCTTTTTCGACACTGCCTTACTTCGACTCTGTTCCAATGGGATGATGAGTTTTATGAGCAAGTTGACGGTGTCGCAATGGGTAACCCGTTAGGTCCTGCAATCGCTAATTTTTACATGGAAAGATTCGAAGAGTTAGCTCTGGAAAAAGCCAATAGGAAACAGAATCGTTAGTTTCGATACGTGGATGACATATTTGTCGTTTCCTCACACGGTAAAAAAGCATTGGTAGGCTTCTTTAATTATCTGAATAGTATAAATCCAAAGATCCAATTTACTATGGAGATGGAAAATGACAAAGAAATATCTTTCTTGGATATTTCAGTTATGCGACAGATGGATGGAAGTTTGAAGCGTAAGGTTTTCTGGAAAGTCGCGCATACGGACAGATACTTGCACAAGGATTCCAACCATAATCCTCGGCAAAAGAGAGGGGTCATTAAAAGTCTTATTGACAGAGCTAAACGAGTTTGTACGCCAGAACACCTAGATGCCGAATTACAGCATATGATACAGGCTTTTGAGAAAAATGTATGTACAGGGAAAGACGTAAATAGGCTTCTGCGACCAAGAACGGTAAACAAAAAGACAGCTACAAAACACAACGATGGAAGAACGCCGTTTCTCTCCTCTTCATTAAAACAGTTACGAATCACATAGGAAAGATTTTACGTAAACACGATATCAGACCGGTTTTGAAAACAACAAAAAAGATAAGTCAGGCACTCCGATCTGTAAAGGACAAATTCCCTCCTCTATCATCAAGTGGGGTATAAAAACTTCTGTGTTCTTGCGGAAAAGTGTATATTGGTACTACAAAAAGGAGTGTGACTACAAGACTGAAAGAACACAAAAGTCTTTGCCGACTGGGTAAAATTGAGAAATCAGCTGTAGCTGAACATGTTTTCCAATCAGGAAATCATGAAGTTTTCCGAAACGGAAATTTTATCACAACGACGAACTATTATCCACGACTGTACAGAGAAGCACTCGAAATATACAAACATGGGGATAACTTTAATAGAAAGGAAGAAGCAATGAAACTTAATAACATATGGACTGTGGCTCTTCAGAGTAGGTAGTTACACTTTTATCTTTGACCAGTGTCTATCGAAAGTTATGTTTTATCTTTGACAAGGCATATCTCTGCTGCGCACGTGAACACTTGACCACGCCCCCTTTTAGACAGTATTTATACCGCTTTCCGATGCCCGACTCGTCAGTCGGCAAGACTGACCACTACCAGTAGCACCTCTGAAGATGTCCAGCGCAGCTCTGGACGAAACGTGATATGTGTCTTCGACCACGACCATAGAACCCGGAAGATTCAACAGCAATTTTTAAGCCGGTCGTGAAAGCCTTCACTGCATCATCAAACAGTTATTGTCCGAATCCATTGTCTGAGATACAACAGCATTTGAAATTCACTATTCAGTCACTGGCTGTGACCCAGGCGGCTGACATTCTCTCCGTTTCTGAAGAAAAGGGCGAACGCAATCAGAACAGACGACACAGACGTGCTCTGAGATCTCGCACTGCAGATAACTCTCGTGTAATTTCCGCGCCATTTCATCAAACACCGCTCAGCTGACGATAGGCAGCAAATGTCAGGGCATTCTTGTCTCTCTGCATCTCATTTCCTACAGCGGTATCAAGAAAAAAAGAAAAAAAAAAACATTTAGTCTCCAGACAATTTTATCTAGTCTCAATACGTAGCAGCTACTCCTCTCAGCGCTTACATTCATAATAGGACGTTCTGACTGTGTCATAACGTACAATAAATGAAACCTAAAATTTCAGACGTGACATAAAATCTGCCATGAGACACGAGCCCATTATCATGAATTACAATTATTAATCAGAGGTAATAGGATGCTGTTTGTTTAGCAATATATAGGACGCAGGTGGTGAGGCCGTATTTCGAAATGTCATCATTTTCAGAACCTGTAAGATTACAAACATCAAATAGCACAATGATATAAAACAAAATTAATACTGGAAACTGACAGAACGCGTAGTAAATACAAAGTGTGAGGTACATTGCCAGATCTGCCGTAAAACTACATGCGTAAACGTATGGCGTGATGGCCCTGCTGATTATACTGAAACAAAGCAGCAGACAGCATTATCCACGTAAAGACGCCTCTAGGTGGTTCTAGCGTACATGATAAATAATGTGAATCTTACACAAAAGCAATAAAAAAAGAAAAAAATGAGATACGATAAGCAATTAAAAACAACATAAAAGAGGGAGAAAGTTAAGTCAACAAAAAACGTAGGCATTTATATCAAGACAAAGTGAGGGTCACTGTATTTTGTAAATAGCAGAAATATTTCTCGAGTTCAGATTTGAATCTAAGACTACCATCCTAACCTTCCGCTCCCCCATTCTCGCATGGCATTGGTCTCCGAAATAGATAGGTGCCTTTGTGGAAGCTTCTTGATATAATATTTTATAACCTCATTTTGGCGCTTTCTTTTATTGTTTTACCTTCTTACGAAATCTTAGTATTTATCATTATTTTTATTGTTTTATATGATTTTTAAATGTGTATTCTTTATCAAGTATATTAGAGGGGCTTCTTTCATTAATTTGAACGATCCTATCTGCCACTTTGTAAACTACAGTTCAATGAAATGTTACAATATATGTAAATCTATGACACTTAACTGCTTGGTTATTAGTCTGTAGCTTACCAAGTACTTAAACTAAGTTAAACTAATCTATGACAACACACACATCCATGCCCGAGGGAGGACTCGAAGCTCCGCCGTGGAACGGCCGTGCGCACCATTGCACGGTGCATCAGTGCACACTACAGCTGGGCCATAACTACTTACCTTTAAGTCTGAAGTTTCTCCCCAATCCTGGGTATTTACTTCACACTTTGTATTTACAACGCGTTCTGTCAGTTTCAAGTAATAATTCCTTTTTTATATAATATTTTATTCTTACCGGTTTGATGATGATATTTCGAACTGAAATGTTTGTAAATCTATGACACCAAACTACCGTCCTCATCAAGCCCTATACATACAAAATTTAAACAGACTTATACTAATGATGTCACACACACACACACACACACACACACACACACACACATCCATGGCCGAGGGAAGACTCGAACCTCCGACGCGAGGGGCCGCGGAGCCCCTGACATGGTGCCTTGGACCGCCCAGACATTTTCGCACTGCTATGAGAAATCATTCCAATAAATCTTACAACATTATTAGCATGACCAAGTAATAGGTCGAGAGACACGTGATTTTCTTTATGCGTAATGTCTCAACTGAGAAATTTGAGAACGTAAATGATTTAAAACTTTTTCGATATACATTTTTACTGAGCACTCTGTCACAGCATACAGCAAAATAAACGGTCAACATCAGCTGTACTTGTAACATATGTTGCTACCTTGATGGATCACATGCAAATACCACTGAATGGAAAGTATACTACTGAGCAACTTACGCGTAGCATAGGCGCCCTCTATGTATCCATAATTTACAAGCATAAAAAGAACTCAACGGCGAGATAGGTAAAAACATTTTCAATTACCAAACATTAAAACGACATGTTTAGAACTTATACTACTAATTTTCCATTACTGAAAATGATTTTAACAAACTCGCCTTTGAGTTGTTTTTATCCTTGTAAATTACGGTAACTTCTGTGGCCATACTTAGAGGGCGCCTATGCTACGCGTAAGTTGCTCAATAGTATACTTTCCATTCAGTGGTATTTGCATGTGATCCATCGAGCTAGCAACTTATGTTACAAGTACAACTGATGTTGATCGTTAATGTATTATGAGTTTTTACATGCATCTTTCTCCGTTATCCATTCAAGAGAGGTATGTACCTGATAATTGTAAATTGCCAGAGATATATGTTATGTATGTTATGTAGGCCGGTTTACCGAACAACCGTTTTGTTGGCTACAAATCTACCCCTATGCCCTTCTTAAGTATTACTACGCTATACTGAGTCCTCAGCAGAAAATAGTGACGGAGGACATAAGACGAGTTAAATAAAAGGTAGCTCATGTTTCATTAATAATGATAGTGTCACTAAGTAGAAATTTACTCTTGTAAAAGTTTGATGTAATTGTAATTTCTGGTAACAGAGCTGCATCATGAGCGTGTTGTATAAATGTTCTCATGAGCTATACACATCTGCGTTCTGTGAATGCATCATTCCCTTGGAAATAACCTGATTTTTGTGGCAAGAGCACCAACGTAATACCGTCATCTTAGATCACCTCTCTCAGACCACCTCTGCGACGTGTAGGAGGCCTGCTCTTGGTCTTTGTAATAACTTCTGTACTGATCATAACAGTGGATGGTTCGGAAGCAAAGTAAGCCTAAGGACTTCTGTTTGGGCTATCGTGTGGTATCACTTCGGCACAGGCAAAACTGCTAATGGCTGGACGCCGTCTAGGAGAATTGAATGGTTTTTGGATGGTGGAGGAGGAAGAGTCAGAGACAAAGGTGCTCAATCCTTCGGAGCAGAGAAAATGGCATATGACGGAGGTCGCAAGTGTCCAGACTCGATGTAGACGTAAGTTGTGTCAGTACTAGCTTATAAGCCGGCAGCCGTTGCTTTATTTTATTTCATAATTTCATGAGACAGGGGAAATACCATCAGACTTCAAGAAGAATATTGTAATTCCAATTCCAAAGAAAGCAATTGCAGACAAATGTGAAAATTACAGAACTATCAGTTTAATAAGTCATGGTTGCAAAATGCTAACACGAATTATTTACAGACGAATGGAAAAACTTATGGAATCCGACCTCGGGGAAGATAAGTTTGGATTTAGGAGAAATATGGGAACACGGGAGGCAATACTCACATTACGATTTATCTTAGACGATAGGCTAAGGACAGGGAAACCTACATTTTTAACATTTGTAGATTTGGAGAAAGCTTTTGACAATGTCGACTGGCATACACTATTTCTAATTCTGAAGGTATCAGGGGTAAAATATAGGGAGCGAAGAGCTACATTCAACCTATACAAAAAGTAGACAAGAGTTATTAGAGTCGAAGGGCAAGAAAGAGCCACAGAGCTTGGGAAGGAAGTAAGACAGGGTTGTAGCCTTTCCCTAGTGTCGTTTAATCTGTATATTGAGCAAGCAGTGAAGGAATTCAAGAAGAAATTTGGAGAGGGAATTAAAGTTCAGGGAGAAGAAATAAAAAACTTTGCTGTTTGCCGAAGACATAGTATTTTGTCAAAGACTGCAAAAGATCTGGAAGAGCAACTGAATGGAATGGGCAGTGTCATGAAAGGAAGATATAAGATGTAAAACGTGGGTAATGGAATGTAATGTCAGAAAATCAGTTGATGCTGAAGGAATTTGAATAGGTAATGAGACAATAAAAGTAGTAGTTGTTATTTGGGTAGGAAGATAACTTCTGATAGCCAAAGTAAAAAAGATGGCTATGGGAAGAAAAGCGTTTCTTAGGAAGCGAAACTTGTTAACATCCAATATTAATTTAAATGTTAAGAAGTCCTTCCTGAGAGCATTTGTCTGGCGTGTAGTATTGTATGGGAGTGAAACGTGTACGATAAGCAGTTCAGATAAAAAGATGATAGAAGCTTTTGAAATGTGGTGCTACAGACGAATGATGAAAATTAGATTGGTAGATCATGTAACTAATGACGAGGTGCTTAACCGAATCAGGGAGAAAAGAAGTTTCTGGCATATCCTGATTAAGAGAAGGGATAGATTGGTTGGACACATTCTGAGACATCAAGGAATTGTCAAGTTACCATTAGAAGGAAGCATGTGTGGTAAAAATCGTAGAGGGAGACCGAGAGACGAATACAGTAAGCATATTAAAAAGGACGTACGTTGCCGAACTTATTCTCAGATGAAGAGGCTGGCACAGGACAGGGTAGCTTCATGAAACCAGTCTGCGGACTGAAGACCACAACAACAACAAATTCATTTACTTGTATGGGACAGTAGGAAGTGGCTGTGCCAGATAGTAGCCAGATGGTACTGTATGTACGGTCCCGTGGGAAAACTCCGCCCCTTTCTCTAAGAGTGATCTAACTGTCTCTTACTGTATCTTTATGCACCACAACCTCCCAGATATTTTATTAATAATTTAATAAATAAAAATTCAGTTATCAATTCTATTGCCATAATGTGTGTTAATTAATTGTTTGTAATTACACTATTGTTTTGTATATTTATTAGATTTTAGGTAAAGAGTGATTGTGGCGGGTTGGTGCCAAAACTGTAGGCGCTAGCGTGGAGCCCAGCTCCACTGATAGTTCAATGTGAACCCCGACACGGTAAACATCTAGCGGCACTTGCGATAACCAGTCTTGTATTAAACGGTCGATAATGGGGCTAAAAATATTTGTAAAGTGCGTGCTATGTATGTCAAAATGTGTTATGTCTGTAACAATGTTATTTTTGGGAATTTTGACGTCAACATGCAATTTGTGGCTTCTGTATTCGTGTGATTGGTACAAAAAAAGAGCCACTGGCATCTCTGAAGGAATTCATCGACTTCATAAATGGTAGTTAGGCAGCCACAGTATCCACCACTTTCAATTTCAGCCTCACCTCAGAAAACTTCGAGTCTACGACTTGTGTGCTGCTTCTGTGCTAGGGACATCTACGAGAGAGAAGACACTAGGTTAGTCAAATATTAAGTGACAACCGCCTACGAGCCTCACGTGCAACGTTCGGTCTATTACAATTAGACGAGTTAGCACGCTGGTCACAGTAACGTGAGTGAGGTAAAGGGAATGTAGAAAAGTGTCAAGAAAACTGTCACAAGTGGACTTGACAACACAAACTTTAACCATAACGTTAAATGTTTTATAAATTCTTTTATTCTATATCACACCTGCCGTGAAGTGATTAAAAATAAATTAACAAGGAGGGAAGGAAGATTAGGCTTTAACGTCAATAAGCACAAGCTCGGACTGGTTTGTCAGGGATAGGGGAGGAAATTGGCCCTGTCCATTGAAAGAAACCATACCTGAATTTAGCTGGACTGATTTAGGAAAAACACGGGGAACCTAAATCAGGATAAACGGTAGTGCGTTCGAACCTCCGTCGAGCAGAATGTGAATTCAGTATGTTACCACTGCGCCTCCTCTTTTGGTAAATAAATAAAACTACATTAAAACCACAGTCGGCGACGTCGGATTTTCAGATAGTTATAAATAGTTATGCCTGTCTAGCTAGGAAAACTATAGTTCCATTCGTTCATTTCACGAGTCCTTCTTCGGTCTGTCCCGCCACAGTGATAATAATATGGCCCATTTCGAAATTTAGACGGAGACCTCTGACGTAACCTGATAAGAGTTTCACGATACACGAAAAAAATTCTGCACCCAGCGTGAAGAATAAACGCAGTACTTTTGGCCCACGTTAGGGTACGATAGTAACACTAAAAGTAGGCCTTTGCGATCGTATTTTGACATCTCGAAATTTAAATGAAAATAACGGCTTAACCATTCATCAGACACGAAAAATGAATAACCGAACTTGTAGAGGAAAAAATTCTCTACAACTTTGCTCTCTTATGTTGTTCTTTTTCATATGTCGTATCGTTTCAGAGATATTTGCAAAAATTACGGCGATTTTGAGATGTCTGTCTGTCTGTCCGTAACGTGTTCCCTGTTTTTAAGACCAACCGTTTAACCGATCAGCACCAAATTTTACAGACATAATTGTATGTCGCCAGAGACCAGAACCTCCCTTTTTCAAATTTTCGGACACAAAATACGGTAGTAATACAAAAAAAAGGCCGTTTGTAATGTAATTGCAAAGGAACCGTTCATCTGACACGAAAATTGAATAACCTAATTCTTCGCTCTATTATGTTTTTTTTTTCATATCTTGCATCGTTGCAGAGATATTTTCAAAAATAACGGTGATTTGACAATGTTTGTCTGCCTGTAACATGTTCCCACTTTTTAGTTCGAACCGTCCAACCGATCTTCACCAAATTTTACAGACCCAATAGTTGGCTACCAGAGTCCAGAACCTCGCTTTTTGAAATATTTCGGACAAGAAATACGTTAGTAATCCCAAAAAATCCGTTTTTTAATGTAATTATAATTGCAAACAAACCGTTCATCTGACGCGAAAATTGAATAAACTAATTTGTAGAGGAGAAAATTCTCTACAACTTTGTTACCTTATGTTTTTTTTTCATATTTCGTATCGTTTGAGAGATATTTGAGTTTTGACACCTGCTACTGAATTAACGAAAACCAGCCGTTCGCAGATATCACGTGATATTCCCTGTCCAGATCTCTTTCTGGCATACGCCGCAAGATGGCGTATTCGATGATTTTCTTATTGTAACTTACACGTTGTTATTTCGAAGCAATGGGGCACTGAAGAATTAGCAAAAATCCGTCGTCCTTCGTACGATATGTGATAATCTAGTGTCTACAAATCGCATATTAACATCAGCTTTTTGCTCGGAGTAAGTTTAAACCAGACAGAGAAAAATCAAATGTTTACATGTTTGTAAAGCTGTTTACATGTTTGTAAAGCTGCGGGGTCATCAGTCCCTAAACTTACAAAGTACCCTATACTAATGACAGCACAAACACCCATGCCCGAGGGGGCATTCGAACCCCCGACGGGGAAGACCTCGCGCATAGCAGCATAGCGCCTCTCAATGCGCTCGGTCGCTCCGCTGCGGCCGAGAGAGAAGAATCACGAAAGCAGAGGGGGAATACAATCTATTGTCAAACGTCTGAGCGTCGTAGGGTCTCACACCAGGCACGTATCGACTTACAGAGGAAGAGAGAGACCCGTGTAGACTTCGCAGCGCGCCAGGAAGAACAATAAAGGAACCGCTCACTAGAGGAGAGAAGCACCGGCAAAGGGGGCGCTACGATCCGGACGTGCTACGAGCGATCACGTAGGTCAAGGTCCCTTAGGGAAGTCCTCCTCTGTTCCACTGGATATCTGCAGATAAACGAAAACGTAGAGAGATAGAATTTAACTAGCAAGAATGCACCTTAAAAGGGCCGATTCTATTCAAAAGTAAAGTTCCTCGGCTTCATCATGTAGGACTTCGACCCTAGCCATTCCAATATACTCGAATTATAATTGAAGTTTCTGTTTTCAATTAAAGAAAAAAAAACTTTAAACGTTGCTTGCTACGTTCTTGTGCAAGATAAGAGAGAACAAAACTGTTCAAAAGAAATTTAAAGTTTGAAGTTTGAAATTCAGTCAAATGTTTTGTAATCCACAGATATTTTTTCACTGAATCAATTGCAAAATAGATCGATCAATAAAAAACTTGAACTCACTGTCTTCCAGTTAATAAAATTGTTGCAGAGTCCTTAAAACATTTATAAAATCGTAGAAATTCTGTAAGATTTTCCAAAATACAGTTTCAGCACAATAATAGGTGAAATAACTGTTTTTCACACATCGAGACTTGAAGTAAAATTTCACCCTTCATTAGCGTAAGTCACAAATTCATATCATACATAACACGAAGTCAGATCTTTCTCGTAAGGAGTCAACATAAAGACTAAAACGGTTTGTAAAATACAATTCCTAATAGAGTTCGTTACAATGTAATTCTTCTTCTTAAGTATTTATTCTATTCTAGGAGTTGGCAACGGAGGTCCTCCAACAGGATCTTCTCTTGCCGTGTGCCTGTCGACCCGCAACGATTTGTGGCTAGCTATATTATCTTTGGCTTAAGCAGGAAAGGTGCTGTTCTCGTAGTTTGCTCCGTTATCACCACACATGAAACATAAACAACAATTATTTCTTTTAAGAATCATAATATACAAAGATATAACATGCAGAATGGCCATGGGGATAAAAGCGTTTCTAAACAAGCGAAACTTGTTAACATCCAGTATTAATTTAAATGTTAGGACGTCCTTTCTGAAAGCATTTGTCTGTAGTGTAGCATTGTATGGCGGTGAAACATAGACGATAAGGAGCTCAAACAAAAACATTATATAAGCTTTCGAAATGTGGTGCTACAGACGAATGATGAAGATTAGATGGGTAGATCACGTGACTAACGAGGAGGTGCTTAATTTAATTGGGGAGAAAAGGAGTTTCTGGTATATCCTGACTAAGAGAAGGAATAAATGGTAGGACACGTTCTGAGACATCAAGGAATTGTCAACTTAGCATTAGAAGCAAGTGGTGGAGTAAAAATTGTAGAGGGAGACAGAGGCATGAATACAGCAAGCAGATTCAAAAGGATGTAGGTTGCCGAACGTATTCTCAGATGAAGAGACTTGCACAGGTCAGGGTAGCGTGGAGAGCTGCATCAAACCAGTCTGCGGACAAAAGACCACAACAACAACATAAAAAATTTTAAGAGTAAATTAAACAACATAAATAATCATGATTTCAGCTGCAAAATTGAGCTGACATAAGGCGGTAGCAGGCATAATATTTTGTCTCTCTACATAAGGTACAAGGAGATATGCGGTAATTTTCAACCTGTGAGAAGAAGAACCGTGACTAAAGTTAAGATGGCACTCGTCCTTTTTCTAAACGGAGCATGACCATAGATTTTTCTCTTACGTGCGAAATTTACAGCCTGAGTTAAGAGATTTCTCTGTAACTTTCTAAGTGCACAAAAAATTTTATAGCAAAATTTAACAATGATAAAATTGGAAGTGAACGAAAAAGAAACAAGAAATTCTGTAGAATTTTTTAGGAAACATGGGCTGTTCCACTGTCTTATGCTGTTGAATCTGAGGTTACGACGCAGACACGGACGACATGATGCGAATGTAAGCTTCCTCGGTGAATCTGAGAGGTGGTTCTTATGTTTACCTATCGACCGCGTGCAAATACGCTGAACTATCATTCCAGGGGACGGCTGTCCAAATCCACCTACGGTTGTGGTGATTCAGTTTTTCCGTGATTTACGGAAATCACTCCAGGGAATTGCCGGGATGTTTCATTTCAAAGGGCACGGCAGATATCGTATTCCGTCCGTAACAAAGTGAGATCCGTCTTTAATGTACAGAGTGTCGAGGGTACGTTGAAACCTAATCTTCGTTTACTTATTTTCGCCTCAAAGAAAGTAAGAAACTATGCCGCAGAAAGACGCTTTGACTCGACTGATAACCTGAAGAGACTTCAACATACTAAGGAAGACAATTATCGAATACTGTTGACATCACAAAGGAAATTCTTGAGATTTTTAAAGGATGTAAACCAAGAGGCAAAGTTGAAAAAGAATTTATTAGAATTGAGCGTAGAAGAATTGTACGAACAGAACAAATCAAGCTCTGCAAAATAAATAGATATAGTAACGGAGGTTTTCAAGAAAACTATCCTAAAGAAGGATAACTTTTCATCCCTAGGGTACCGATCTCTAGACTTGTGTAAATTCAAAGAAAGTACCAGCAACTGTGTTTAGATATTTTTAAATTAATTAAGCGACCGGTTTCGTTGCTATATTCGCACCATCTTCAGGTCCCCGTTGCTTGTCACATGTAATAGCGCATTTAAAAGGGGTGGCCGTTGACACTGGTAAACGTAAATTTCTTCGTCCTTCCATGACAGGTATCAAATGACGACTAAAATAGTTGTATATGCTAGACATTTTTCAAGCGAAAGGCCGATCTAAATTATTTGTTAAGAATATATATGCCAAGATCGCTTGTTGAATACTTTATTTTATTTTTCGACAATCTTATTTCCCATCGTCAGATCTCTAAAGTTTTACATAATAGCACACCATTTGACAGTGCTTGATGTCTAACTTATAAAAGTCACATACATATTTTAAATGAACTGTGTTTAGTACATATAAACAAGATGTTTTAAAATTAAAATTACATGCCATAGCTCGACATTATTTGAAAAATCAGACGAAACATTTCTCACTTGTTCACACTGATTGTCGAAGCAACTGTCTTTTACAAATAATGTGAACAATAGATAATGATGTGACTTCCTGATCGTAGCGTAAGTAAGAGATAGCAGTGACATGTAAGGGAGTTGACAGGGTTCTGTAACTAAAAGAAGTGATTATTCCACATGTATTTATTAACCTTTAACTGGAAATGTGGGGTGTTCACAGCATCCCTGCTGTAAAAGTTTACTGGTGTTTAGTGAAGAATGTTGGTCACGTTGATGAGCGGCTTGTTACCTTCGTTCAAAGGGATGTACATTGTTGCAAAACCATTGTTCATGTTTTTAAAAGTACGAAACACTGTACACAACTAGTTTCAAACGCAGGGGTGCTGATAACAACCCACCTACCTAGTAGTGCGAATTTAAGTGTGGTGCACTTCAGGATTTTATATGTTGAGTACCAAAAACTTCTTAGAACGATATTGGAAGTTTTTAATGATAATGAAGGCGGTGATATTCCAGAGTTTGAAGATTCCAATGACAATGAACAAGGAGAGTAGGGCGAACTGAAAGTGATCAGTCTCATGATGATGATGCTGAATATATGTCATCCTCCTTTTCAGCAACAGTGGAGAGATTTATGCTTAGTGAGGATAAAGTAACTAAATGGGTGACTATACCTAAGACTAATAATAAGAGAACAAGGAATCAAAATATAGTAACTCAACTTCCTGGTAGCAAATTAATTCCGAAAAACTGCAAGACTGCTGTAAAATGCTTTGCTGTGCTCACAAATCCGCAAACAATTCGCTCAGTAGCAGAGTCCTCCAACCTTTACAAGCATCCTCAGGTCTTAAAAAGAGCGACAAATTCGGATGTACCAAGATCCATCCGACTGAAGGCAGCTAAGTTCTCAAACACGGTAGACTTTATTCTAGCACCTTAAAGAAATAAATGTACATCAGGAAGATGCAAAGTTTGCTCAAGAAATACTGACAAAAAAACCAAGCTCTTCTGTTGCAATCGTAACTACTTTGTGTGTTTAAACCATACGAAAATCATCTGCAGTCAATATATTAATTCAGAATCTTCTTCCACTGATGATGAAAATGTTCAATGTGAAAATGTGATGTTTCTCTAGTCTTTTGACATGAACGATTGTTCTGAGTTACATAAATATCTCTGTTGCTTTGTCTGTTGACATCTCTCTATAATTTGCGAATGGTTAAAGTTTTTCTTATTTGATTAATTTGAAAAATAGTATGTATACGAACATTTGAAATCATTTCACACAATGTATTGACTAAAATTGTTCTGAAAAGAATTAATAAAGGACTAAATGCTTTGTTTATTGCATAATAAACAATTTAAGAATAAAATAGAAACCTTAGTATGATATTTACGTACGGTCCTGTGAGCATCCCACGTCCCTAGTTATGAATGCTCACCTCCCCAGTTAAAGGTTAATACAATGAGATAATACTCATCTTCGATGTGCTTGTGTGTACGAATTCTTCCGAACTATTAAACATTTCTGTTATGTAATCCTGCAATGACATATGGCTATAGTAGTGTAGACTGCTGGCTATCCTTTACTGTTCAACTTCCCGGAACTGTCGAACTCGTGGATTGGAGCTCAGGTAGTGTCTGTCGATGCTGCGGTGCGCCGGAATATCCAGGCTATGCCCTATCTTGCTACTGTTGGGCGATGCGCGAAGCAGGCAAAGAGGTAACGAGACAGCAGGCGCCCCCGGCGGTCGAAGTACAGTCGAGCAATTTATCGCGTCTTCTTGAAGTGGCGCGGTGACGTGTGTAGACAGTCGCCGTTGTGGCGAGCAGCGACGCCACAACACAGTAAAAAAGTGTTGTGTGATTTTCTTTTTAAAGTGGCGAGCTATGGCATATCATTATATAAATACGATAACAAGAAAATTGTGGTACAGATTACTAATTTATTCGTACAAGAAGGCCAATGAAAGTTACATAATTCGAAAAATTGTTTGTCGTAGATTTCACGAAGAGACTATAAATATTATGTGTGCATTTAGCCATTAAAAGTGGTAAAAGGAAGGAGAAATTTTCCTTTCTACAGCTTGGATCAAGTTCTACATTCTCCAACAATCAGCTCACTGATTTGCTATTCGCTTCGACCAAAGACGCTGTAATGCAGCGCATCTGAAGTATTAAAATAACGTATTAAAATAAGTGAATATCGAAACATAGAGTGCTCCAAACTCACTCTCTTGTGCCGTTCAAATGCTTCATTTTCGCAGTGATTAAGAGTGGTTAAAGGAAATGGATGTTTTCATATGAATGCCGATATAAAGAATGATGCGCCGGGAGAGGCATCTAACGGTGCTCAGGTGGAACTACGAAGTCGAGAATGCCGACATAAATGATGATGCGCGGGAGGGGCATGTAGCGGTGCACGGATGGAACTACGAAGTCGACATGATGTCAGCTCTGGAATTCTGTATATCGCGGTATCGAAATAACATTATTTCTTGGCGTTGTATAAAGATACGAACACCGAAATTGTAGTTCCATTTCATATATTAGGCTAATGAAAGTTATATAATTCGAAAATGGCATGAGAAGTATATACTTCCGTTTTTATTTGTTGTTATTGTGTTAGGCATTTTCCTTAACACGTAAAAGATAGCTCCCAGTGCCGGTTAAATTTTACCAAATATGCCAGCGGACTCCTATGATAATGTTGGCAACAGATGATGAATAGTGAGAATCCTGTAAGTCTTCATTTTAGCCAATCGCTTAACAACGCTGATGTTTTCTAATGGAATATTCGCTTTTACGTGGGCAATTATTTTTACTGAGCGGACGAGGGTACATACAAGAACCTGTCAACCATAAAGCAGGAACAGCATTATTTGTTTACTTCATGGTCTGTACGATACACTAATCGAGTCATTCTATGTGGTTCGAACAAATGGGCAAAGATTTTTTATCGTGTTGTCACCTTCTGGAGCGTTTTTTACAATTAAATGTCAATCAATGACACAGTGGCTGTAAAAACTGTCACAGATTGTAAAAGCAGTCACAATTGTCCACTGACTAAAGCTATTCAGTAGTGATGTTTAGTATGGAATATGGCCGAGAGATTAACGGAGAATAGTATTTTAAATGCAATGACATTCATATTCTTACTTGTCACAAATATTTATCCAGTTTTTCCGAATATGTCTGGACTTCCGACGTCGTGGTGAAGCAAGAACCTAACAATAGAACTTAATAATAATTCATCACTTGTCATAAATACATCCTCTTTAATAATGTGATACTATTGAACTGAAAGGGAACAAACACTGTGCTGTCTCAATCAGAAACCCGAGTAGCTAATTTCCAGATCCCGTTTTTAATCGATCGAGCAAAACCATATCTGGCCCTGACATGTACACACGACAGCGAAAAACGTTTCCCGAAATTAAGTCTTCGTGTTTCGGAAGATTTGTACATCTCCGTAGTTCCTAACGTTTCCTTTTCGTGCGATGAGTGTACGTAATTGGTGCAGTGAGGATCAACATTAGACATGTCAATGCGTACGAGGATTTCAGTTTCGTTTACAAACTACATTTAAACGATACTTTATTTCCGCCCCCCCCCCCCCCCCCCCGCTAGGACCATCTAAATTCTACCATATATATTTATATTAGTGAAAGGGTGTCGCCATGAGGGAAAGTTTGGAAAGCACTCATCTAAAGTGTAGTCTTCTACGGGCATGAATCGAGGACGATAGCCGGCTGCGATGGCCGAGGGGACTGAGGCGCGCGTCACGGTTTGCACGGCCACTACCGTCGGGGATTCTAATCCCCCTCGGGCATGGATATCTGTGCCGTCGTTAGTGTTAGCTAGTTCATAATTAGTTTGTAAGTTTAGGGACTGATGACCCCGTAGCTAAGTCCTATAAGCTATACAAACAGTTGAACATTTGAAACATTCGAGGACGATAAACAGTCCAAAGAAAAAACGGAAAGGAGATTTTGAAATCTGGTGGTACAGGAGAATATTGAGGATTCGGTGGGTACATCGCGTAACTAATCAGAATATGGGAAAATAAATTTTTAGCAAATCGTGACTAATACATGGGGTCGAATGTACTACGCCTTTATCTTTGACCATCGACTATTGAAAGTTATGTTTTATCTTTGATAAGGCTTATCTCTGCTAAGTACGTAAACACTTGACCACGCCCCCTTTTAGACAGTATTTATACAGCTCTGCGACGCTCGACTCGTCAGTCGGCAAGACTCACCGCTACCAGTAGCACCTCTGAATATATCCAGCGCAGCTCTGGACGAAACGTCAGAAGCAGATATGTTTCTTCGACCACGACCATATAACCCGGAAGATTCAACAGCAATTAATCTGTGATTGGCTTTAATTTTTTTTTTTTTTTTCAAATGTTTGTATTGCTTATGGGATCATCAGTCCCTAAACTTACAAACTACTTATCAACTAGCTTATCCTAAGAACGGCACAAATGTCCATGCCCGAGGGGGGATTCGAACCCCCGACCGTAGTGGCCGTGTAGACCGCGACTGTAGTGCCTCAGTCCCCTGGGCCACCTGGCTTTCATTTTTAGGTAGAGTTGACACTGTATATGATTAATGTAGACATGCTTTATGGATGAACTACCGAGTAGAATCTTACAGTTTTGACAGTGGAACTGCAGAACTCGGGCAAAATACACCCTGAGGAAAGCTGAGATCCATGTATCAGTCGCGATCGACCGTACACAATATAATTTTGAACTTTCCAGACCTAAGTTACGCAGTGGGCTGTGGAATCCATATATCTCGCCCTACACTATTTCTCAGTAGATGTTATAGAAATGTCAGGTTTGAATTACTTTGGGCTACTGTTTTTGTTCACTCCAGGGAATTGCCGGGATGTTTCATTTCAAAGGGCACGGCAGATATCGTATTCCGTCCGTAACAAAGTGAGATCCGTCTTTAATGTACAGAGTGTCGAGGGTACGTTGAAACCTAATCTTCGTTTACTTATTTTCGCCTCAAAGAAAGTAAGAAACTATGCCGCAGAAAGACGCTTTGACTCGACTGATAACCTGAAGAGACTTCACCATACTAAGGAAGACAATTATCGAATACTGTTGACATCACAAAGGAAATTCTTGAGATTTTTAAAGGATGTAAACCAAGAGGCAAAGTTGAAAAAGAATTTATTAGAATTGAGCGTAGAAGAATTGTACGAACAGAACAAATCAAGCTCTGCAAAATAAATAGATATAGTAACGGAGGTTTTCAAGAAAACTATCCTAAAGAAGGATAACTTTTCATCCCTAGGGTACCGATCTCTAGACTTGTGTAAATTCAAAGAAAGTACCAGCAACTGTGTTTAGATATTTTTAAATTAATTAAGCGACCGGTTTCGTTGCTATATTCGCACCATCTTCAGGTCCCCGTTGCTTGTCACATGTAATAGCGCATTTAAAAGGGGTGGCCGTTGACACTGGTAAACGTAAATTTCTTCGTCCTTCCATGACAGGTATCAAATGACGACTAAAATAGTTGTATATGCTAGACATTTTTCAAGCGAAAGGCCGATCTAAATTATTTGTTAAGAATATATATGCCAAGATCGCTTGTTGAATACTTTATTTTATTTTTCGACAATCTTATTTCCCATCGTCAGATCTCTAAAGTTTTACATAATAGCACACCATTTGACAGTGCTTGATGTCTAACTTATAAAAGTCACATACATATTTTAAATGAACTGTGTTTAGTACATATAAACAAGATGTTTTAAAATTAAAATTACATGCCATAGCTCGACATTATTTGAAAAATCAGACGAAACATTTCTCACTTGTTCACACTGATTGTCGAAGCAACTGTCTTTTACAAATAATGTGAACAATAGATAATGATGTGACTTCCTGATCGTAGCGTAAGTAAGAGATAGCAGTGACATGTAAGGGAGTTGACAGGGTTCTGTAACTAAAAGAAGTGATTATTCCACATGTATTTATTAACCTTTAACTGGAAATGTGGGGTGTTCACAGCATCCCTGCTGTAAAAGTTTACTGGTGTTTAGTGAAGAATGTTGGTCACGTTGATGAGCGGCTTGTTACCTTCGTTCAAAGGGATGTACATTGTTGCAAAACCATTGTTCATGTTTTTAAAAGTACGAAACACTGTACACAACTAGTTTCAAACGCAGGGGTGCTGATAACAACCCACCTACCTAGTAGTGCGAATTTAAGTGTGGTGCACTTCAGGATTTTATATGTTGAGTACCAAAAACTTCTTAGAACGATATTGGAAGTTTTTAATGATAATGAAGGCGGTGATATTCCAGAGTTTGAAGATTCCAATGACAATGAACAAGGAGAGTAGGGCGAACTGAAAGTGATCAGTCTCATGATGATGATGCTGAATATATGTCATCCTCCTTTTCAGCAACAGTGGAGAGATTTATGCTTAGTGAGGATAAAGTAACTAAATGGGTGACTATACCTAAGACTAATAATAAGAGAACAAGGAATCAAAATATAGTAACTCAACTTCCTGGTAGCAAATTAATTCCGAAAAACTGCAAGACTGCTGTAAAATGCTTTGCTGTGCTCACAAATCCGCAAACAATTCGCTCAGTAGCAGAGTCCTCCAACCTTTACAAGCATCCTCAGGTCTTAAAAAGAGCGACAAATTCGGATGTACCAAGATCCATCCGACTGAAGGCAGCTAAGTTCTCAAACACGGTAGACTTTATTCTAGCACCTTAAAGAAATAAATGTACATCAGGAAGATGCAAAGTTTGCTCAAGAAATACTGACAAAAAAACCAAGCTCTTCTGTTGCAATCGTAACTACTTTGTGTGTTTAAACCATACGAAAATCATCTGCAGTCAATATATTAATTCAGAATCTTCTTCCACTGATGATGAAAATGTTCAATGTGAAAATGTGATGTTTCTCTAGTCTTTTGACATGAACGATTGTTCTGAGTTACATAAATATCTCTGTTGCTTTGTCTGTTGACATCTCTCTATAATTTGCGAATGGTTAAAGTTTTTCTTATTTGATTAATTTGAAAAATAGTATGTATACGAACATTTGAAATCATTTCACACAATGTATTGACTAAAATTGTTCTGAAAAGAATTAATAAAGGACTAAATGCTTTGTTTATTGCATAATAAACAATTTAAGAATAAAATAGAAACCTTAGTATGATATTTACGTACGGTCCTGTGAGCATCCCACGTCCCTAGTTATGAATGCTCACCTCCCCAGTTAAAGGTTAATACAATGAGATAATACTCATCTTCGATGTGCTTGTGTGTACGAATTCTTCCGAACTATTAAACATTTCTGTTATGTAATCCTGCAATGACATATGGCTATAGTAGTGTAGACTGCTGGCTATCCTTTACTGTTCAACTTCCCGGAACTGTCGAACTCGTGGATTGGAGCTCAGGTAGTGTCTGTCGATGCTGCGGTGCGCCGGAATATCCAGGCTATGCCCTATCTTGCTACTGTTGGGCGATGCGCGAAGCAGGCAAAGAGGTAACGAGACAGCAGGCGCCCCCGGCGGTCGAAGTACAGTCGAGCAATTTATTGCGTCTTCTTGAAGTGGCGCGGTGACGTGTGTAGACAGTCGCCGTTGTGGCGAGCAGCGACGCCACAACACAGTAAAAAAGTGTTGTGTGATTTTCTTTTTAAAGTGGCGAGCTATGGCATATCATTATATAAATACGATAACAAGAAAATTGTGGTACAGATTACTAATTTATTCGTACAAGAAGGCCAATGAAAGTTACATAATTCGAAAAATTGTTTGTCGTAGATTTCACGAAGAGACTATAAATATTATGTGTGCATTTAGCCATTAAAAGTGGTAAAAGGAAGGAGAAATTTTCCTTTCTACAGCTTGGATCAAGTTCTACATTCTCCAACAATCAGCTCACTGATTTGCTATTCGCTTCGACCAAAGACGCTGTAATGCAGCGCATCTGAAGTATTAAAATAACGTATTAAAATAAGTGAATATCGAAACATAGAGTGCTCCAAACTCACTCTCTTGTGCCGTTCAAATGCTTCATTTTCGCAGTGATTAAGAGTGGTTAAAGGAAATGGATGTTTCCATATGAATGCCGATATAAAGAATGATGCGCCGGGGGAGGCATCTAACGGTGCTCAGGTGGAACTACGAAGTCGAGAATGCCGACATAAATGATGATGCGCGGGAGGGGCATGTAGCGGTGCACGGATGGAACTACGAAGTCGACATGATGTCAGCTCTGGAATTCTGTATATCGCGGTATCGAAATAACATTATTTCTTGGCGTTGTATAAAGATACGAACACCGAAATTGTAGTTCCATTTCATATATTAGGCTAATGAAAGTTATATAATTCGAAAATGGCATGAGAAGTATATACTTCCGTTTTTATTTGTTGTTATTGTGTTAGGCATTTTCCTTAACACGTAAAAGATAGCTCCCAGTGCCGGTTAAATTTTACCAAATATGCCAGCGGACTCCTATGATAATGTTGGCAACAGATGATGAATAGTGAGAATCCTGTAAGTCTTCATTTTAGCCAATCGCTTAACAACGCTGATGTTTTCTAATGGAATATTCGCTTTTACGTGGGCAATTATTTTTACTGAGCGGACGAGGGTACATACAAGAACCTGTCAACCATAAAGCAGGAACAGCATTATTTGTTTACTTCATGGTCTGTACGATACACTAATCGAGTCATTCTATGTGGTTCGAACAAATGGGCAAAGATTTTTTATCGTGTTGTCACCTTCTGGAGCGTTTTTTACAATTAAATGTCAATCAATGACACAGTGGCTGTAAAAACTGTCACAGATTGTAAAAGCAGTCACAATTGTCCACTGACTAAAGCTATTCAGTAGTGATGTTTAGTATGGAATATGGCCGAGAGATTAACGGAGAATAGTATTTTAAATGCAATGACATTCATATTCTTACTTGTCACAAATATTTATCCAGTTTTTCCGAATATGTCTGGACTTCCGACGTCGTGGTGAAGCAAGAACCTAACAATAGAACTTAATAATAATTCATCACTTGTCATAAATACATCCTCTTTAACTATTGAACTGAAAGGGAACAAACACTGTGCTGTCTCAATCAGAAACCCGAGTAGCTAATTTCCAGATCCCGTTTTTAATCGATCGAGCAAAACCATATCTGGCCCTGACATGTACACACGACAGCGAAAAACGTTTCCCGAAATTAAGTCTTCGTGTTTCGGAAGATTTGTACATCTCCGTAGTTCCTAACGTTTCCTTTTCGTGCGATGAGTGTACGTAATTGGTGCAGTGAGGATCAACATTAGACATGTCAATGCGTACGAGGATTTCAGTTTCGTTTACAAACTACATTTAAACGATACTTTATTTCCGCCCCCCCCCCCGCTAGGACCATCTAAATTCTACCATATATATTTATATTAGTGAAAGGGTGTCGCCATGAGGGAAAGTTTGGAAAGCACTCATCTAAAGTGTAGTCTTCTACGGGCATGAATCGAGGACGATAGCCGGCTGCGATGGCCGAGGGGACTGAGGCGCGCGTCACGGTTTGCACGGCCACTACCGTCGGGGATTCTAATCCCCCTCGGGCATGGATATTTGTGCCGTCGTTAGTGTTAGCTAGTTCATAATTAGTTTGTAAGTTTAGGGACTGATGACCCCGTAGCTAAGTCCTATAAGCTATACAAACAGTTGAACATTTGAAACATTCGAGGACGATAAACAGTCCAAAGAAAAAACGGAAAGGAGATTTTGAAATCTGGTGGTACAGGAGAATATTGAGGATTCGGTGGGTACATCGCGTAACTAATCAGAATATGGGAAAATAATTTTTTAGCAAATCGTGACTAATACATGGGGTCGATTGTACTACGCCTTTATCTTTGACAATCGACTATTGAAAGTTATGTTTTATCTTTGATAAGGCTTATCACTGCTAAGTACGTAAACACTTGACCACGCACCCTTTTAGACAGTATTTATACAGCTCTGCGACGCTCGACTCGTCAGTCGGCAAGACTCACCGCTACCAGTAGCACCTCTGAAGATATCCAGCGCAGCTCTGGACGAAACGTCAGAAGCAGATATGTTTCTTCGACCACGACCATATAACCCGGAAGATTCAACAGCAATTAATCTGTGATTGGCTTTAATTTTTTTTTCAAATGTTTGTATTGCTTATGGGATCATCAGTCCCTAAACTTACAAACTACTTATCAACTAGCTTATCCTAAGAACGGCACAAATGTCCATGCCCGAGGGGGGATTCGAACCCCCGACCGTAGTGGCCGTGTAGACCGCGACTGTAGCGCCTCAGTCCCCTGGGCCACCTGGCTTTCATTTTTTAGGTAGAGTTGACACTGTATATGACTAATGTAGACATGCTTTATGGATGAACTACCGAGTAGAATCTTACAGTTTTGACAGTGGAACTGCAGAACTCGGGCAAAATACACCCTGAGGAAAGCTGAGATCCATGTATCAGTCGCGATCGACCGTACACAATATAATTTTGAACTTTCCAGCTTTCTTTCGGAATCACCTAAGTTACGCAGTGGGCTGTGGATTCCATATATCTCGCCCTACACTATTTCTCAGTAGATGTTATAGAAATGTCAGGTTTGAATTACTTTGGGCTACTGTTTTTGTAAGATAGCACGACGGGAAAAAATGGACTACCACACAACAAATAGTTTCGGTGATTTAGAGGCAATATTTCGGTATCTCTAGCTGGCAGTTTGAATAGCTAGTTTGAGCCACGATATTTCTCGTCGGGATACGTTCTCGGGCTGTTAGGGCGATATTTCTGCCCGCGGGGCTCGCACTTAGGCCCGCCGGCGACAGTCCGCAGCACCTACCAGTCTTATGCCGAAACATAAATCATAGAGATGCGGTGCCGAGTCCCGCCGGATTTATGACGGGGAAACTCGTAGTTTCGCTCCTCCTTTCTTCTTTCAGTTAACGGAAGAGCTCCCTTTTGCATCATGCATGAGGAACGTTTACTTACTTTAGAGGCGCCCTCTTTGCTTTACCCGACATACCGGACTTTGGACCAACTCTCTTTTCGACTTCGCCGTAAGTTTTACGGCAAGAGCTGAATGGAATTCCACTTCCGCTCCTCGTCTCACAAAGCGCTTTCGAAGTGGCAAAATACAATAGCAGGTATACTCCTTCCGTTCGTTAGAAATGATTACTGATTCTTACACCAGATCGATATCGCGCTGCTGAGCATAACTGGGAATTAGATGGACTAAATCCTGGAAGTGATTGTCTGTAGAGGTGAGGGACAGACAAGATTCTCATTATTACTTTAAATAAAAAAGGAAACGTGCCTGTAGTATTGAAATCCAAATGGGTGTCCGAGAAGTAACGAGAAATATTAAATTGCTAGAAAACGCACTTTTTTTTCATTTTTACTAACACATCAAATAACGTCTCCCGTTTGCTTCTGAAAATGATATCCGCATACGACCACCCAAGTCCCGGTGGTAGCGAGCAATGCATGCATTCTAGTTCTCTATGAGGCTTTCAGAAACACCTGGTGGGATGCCGTTAATAACCATTTTAATTTCATCTTTAAATTGATTTATAGTCTCAAAATGAAAAGCCAAGTTCGCACATTAATAATTTATTAAATGACGACCGGTTTCAGTGCACTGTGTCACCATCATCTGGTCACATATATGTTACAAGCTGGTCATATATGTTGTAATATTGCTCTTTCTTTCTTCCGATCAGGTGTTGGAGTAGTAGTTACTGTTCGTAGCCGCTATTTAAGTTCACTAACGGTACAATAATACATGAAAATAATTTGGTGGATCTGACACATTTAGGTAACTTTATAAATAGAAGACTCAACAAAAAAAAAAAAAAAAAAAAAAAAAAAAAAAAAAGGAGGCAGGACCTGACTTTAAAGTTTAGTGGCAGTAGTAATTTGGAATGAAAGCAACACCTGAGCACAATATTACACAAAGAAAGTAGCAGATTACACGATGACCTTTCTTACCATGAAGATTATTTTAAGTTGTCTGGATGAGTTGTCAGCAGATGAAGTTGTACAAAATCTTGCTGCATTGTGTAAAATAATGCTTGGTTGGAGCAGATTGTACTAACTTAATGACCGCGAAGAAAAATATTAAATTACCTTTTGAGAGGAAAGAACGTTTAGATCGATCGATTTTGATTAATTCCGAAGATTTTCTTGCATTACTATCAAGTCACGTTCATAAGAGTTACATATATTGGCATCTAGAAATTTCTAGTAAATTATACATACAAGTCCAACACTGGCTCCAAGGATCATATTACATAATTAAGATTACTGCTGGAAAAATAGAATCATTCATGAATTGACATAAAAGTTTTCTGTATATGGTACCGCGTCATGATGACGCGGTACCATACCCAGAAAACTTTTATGTCATCTGACTCTGGCCGCGGAAGCCTACGTAATTACATTCATGAATTGTTAAAGGTGGGTCATTTGATATAAGTAAAAGATTTATACGTAACTAAATATATTTTTACCATACTTCATAAGAAAAACGATCTCACACACACTTACAATTAATAGTGGAGAAGTCCTTGACGTGCGAATGTTCTCAATGAAGTACGAAACAAGAAAGACGAAATTTACAACCGCGTTCTGGGCAGCTCGTAAAAAATAGATGAACATCAAAAATATATGAAGAGCGTAATTAGCTGCCAGAGAAAACTGTGCTCAGCGATAAGCATTGTTAACAAATTATTTATCGAATGAAAATTTTTAATGTAATACTACAAAGTGACCAGATGATGGTGACACACTGCACCGAAACCGGTCGTCATTTAATAAATTATTAATGTGCGATCTTGGCTTTTCACTTTGAAAACTATAAAACGATCAGATCGCCTTCAAACCCGATTATGTCAGGTAATCATTTAAATTGATTGTTTGTGGTTTGTTCACGTACACTTTTGATTTGCCAAATCTACACTAAAAGGGGAAAAATTATAATAATAAAATGAAAGACTTAAGATAGCACGAATAGGCAGACCGTTTCAGGTTGCCACACAGAGAGATAATTTTTTTGAGAAACTTCCGCGTCAACCTCCGAACTGTTGATTCGGTTGGATTATTTTTAGGGCGCAAAACTACTTAGGTCATTAGCGCTCAACACTGCCCATAGTAAAATCGAACTTGGGGGTAGAACGTAAATGGGTTTTGCCATATTTGCACGATGTATAAAAAGTAAGTCAGCAGAATGCGGATCATCACCTAAAATATCTGACATTACAAATGGTAAACATAGATCATGACGTAGACGATTAAAAAACGGACATTGCACTAAAAGATGCCGGCCACGGTGGCCGAGGGGACTGAGGCGCTCCAGTCACGGTCTGCACGGCCACTACGATCGGGGGTTCGCATCCCCCCTCGGGCATGGATATTTGTGCCGTCCTTAGTATAAGGTAGTTGATAAGTAGTTTGTAAGTTTAGGGACTGATGTCCCCGTAGTTAAGTCCCATAAGCTTAACAAACACTTGAACTTGAACTAAAAGGTGGTACACAGTAAAACGTTCATCACAGTGATCACATAAGGGAGCAGGATCACCACGAAGTAAATACTGGTGGCTATAATGCCAGTGGTCAATACGAAGCCGGGCCAGAACAACCTCCTCTCGGCGAGAGGGTCGAGATGACGTCGACCACATATCAGGCACGGGTTTAATGGCTCGCACTTAGTTCCCTGACAGGGAAACCAACATGAGATATTACGACGGGAGACGCCAGCACGAAGATCGTCAGAGGTAGTAGGAAAGGTAGACAGGCGAGGGAGGAGAACTGCCACCTTGGCAGCCGTATCCGCAAACTCATTCCCCAACACATCCACGTGGCGAGGGACCCACAGAAACATCACAGTAGTTATTCGGCTGGAGTGGTATTAAGTCCGAGTGTCACACGATATTCACGAACAGTTGCCGTGGGCATTTAACTGCTTTAGTAATAACTTCTAATCACGTGTTTCACGTTTTCATGTGCTTCGTGACGGAAATAAACATCAATGCTCACCACAAAAAAAGCTATCGGGCTAGTAATGGGAAGCACTGCAGATAATGGCGAGAAAGTCACGGGTGCCAACCGTCGTACGACAAGAAGGCACAAAAATCTTTTTCTTACTTACCCGAAACCCTTACATCTTCATCCGCAACATTTCACTGCAATTATTGTTATAATTTTCCGATCCACTATGCCGTGGCGCCGGCCGCGGTGGCCGAGGGGACTAAGGCGCTGCCGGCCGCGGTGGCCGAGGGGACTGAGGTGCTTCAGTCACGGTCTGCACGGCCATTACGGTCGGGGGTTCAAATCCCCCCTCGGGCATGGATATTTGTGCCGTCCTAGGTCGTAAGTAGTTCATAAGTCGTTTGTAAGTTTAGGGACTGATGACCCCGTAGTTAAGTCCCATAGACTATACAAACATTTGGACATTTTATGCCGTGGTCTTGTAGATTTGTTATTAAAACCGAACGTTTCGTCCTCATCTACGGAGGACATCCTCAAGGGGGATCGTGGCTCTTTTGAGCGCCCGGTACAAACCCTGGCTCGTTGCAGACCGCAGCCGGCTTCCGTTTTCGCGTGCTCGCGTGACAGCGGGTGTTTTGGATAGGCTCACGCAATGCACCGTTGCTGATTGCCGTTGTCCGTTTTAATATCGTCCCACGGTGGAAGACTGTTACATTTCTTCTTTAACACTGAAATCCTGATTTCGTTTAGTTTCAAGCCCTCCTCCATCCTACTAAAATGGTCAGGGTATTTTGTAATTTCTATAGCATCTCTGTACAGTTTTCATTATATCCATTCGTGGCTGCCAAAACCTGAATCTTTTCAAATTGAATAAGATGGTCTTATGGTATAAATACATGTTCAGCAACTGCTGATCTGTGACTCTCTCCCCTTCTACAGTTACCGTTGTGCTCTTCTAGTCGTTTTTCGACTGTTGTTTTTGTAGTACCCACGTATACGTCTCCGCAGCTACACGGAATTATGTAAACTAGTATTGCCTGTGGTCGAAAATCGACAATTTTTGTGTTTACAATGGTCACTGGTGGTAAAATTTTACGTATCATGTCGGCGGCCTCGCGTGATTACGTTGGCAACATCAACAACACGATAGAAAATCTTTGCCCATTTGTTCGAACCACATAGAATGACACGATTAGTGTATCGTACAGACCAAGAAGTAAACAAATATTGCTGTTCCTGCTTTATGGTTGACAGGTTCTTGTATGTACCCTCGTCCGCTCAGTAAAAATAATTGCCCTCGTAAAAGCAAAGATTCCATGAGAAAACATCGGCGTTGTCAAGCGATTGGCTAAAAAGAAGACTCACAGGATTATCACTACTCAGCATCTGTTGCCAACATTATCATAGGAGTCCGCTGGGATATTTAGTAAAATTTAACCGGCACTGGGAGGTATGAAACGGTATCTTTTACGGGTTAAGGAAAATGCCTGACACAATAACAACAAATATATACTTCTCATGCCATTTTCGAATTATACAACTTTCATTAGCCTAATATTTGAAATGAAACTACAATTTCGGTGTCGTATATTTATATAACGCCAAGAAATAATGTTATTTCGATACTGCGATATTCAGAATTCTAGAGCTGACAACATGTCGACTTCGTAATCCCACCCGTGCACCGCTACATGCCTCTCCTGGCGCATCATCATTTATATCGGCATTCTCGACTTCGTAGTTCCACCCGAGCACCGCTAGATGCCTCTCCCGGCGCTTTGTATGTTTTAGGGGGACAAAACTGCGGAGGTCATCAGTCCCTCTCCCGGCGCATCACCCTTTATATCGGCATTCATATGAAAACATCCATTTCCTTTAACCACTCTTAATCACTGCGAAAATGAATCATTTGAACGGCACAAGAAAGTGAGTTGGGAGCACTCCATATTTCGATATTCACTTATTTTAATACTGCAGATGCTCTGCATTACAGCGTCTTTGGTCGAGGCGAATAGCGAATCAGTGAGCTGATTGTTGGAGAATGTAGAACTTGATCCAAGCTGAAGATAGGAAAATTTCTACTTCCTTTTATCACTTTTAATGGCTTAATGCAGACATATTTATATTCGTGAACTCTACGACAAACAAGTTTTCGAATAATGCAACTTTCATTGGCCTTCTTGTACGAATAAATTAGTAATCTGTACCACAATTTTCGTGTTAGCGTATTAATATAATGATTCCTGATTTTGAAGATGTTTGAGAGCATCATTTGCCGATTTCAGGTCTTCAGATTTATTCTGAGTAGGTTTGTGTATTACGGTGACATTGCGTTTCCTTATAATTTTACCGATGTGGTCGGTAATGTCCTTAGTAACAGGCAGGAAATTTCACAGGAAACTTTTCATCTTTCTAAAAACTACGTGGCTGTCTCAACGCTCTCCTTCTCTCTTTGGACGAATAAACCTTTCTTTGGTAATTCCGTGTCTATTAGTTTCGGTTCGAAGACGTTCCTTGCTCTGTACGCCAATGTCTTTATTATGCTTCATTTTTGATGCGGGTGGTGTGTGCATGTGTGTATGTGTGTTGGAAGGGGGGGGGCTTCCGATAAACTGTATGACCCAAGCTGCCATTTCTTTTTGAAAACTGCATTGTGAAGAAAATTCATATTTTCCATCTGCCTTCCAATTCATTTTAAACTGAACTCTAGGATTAATTTCGTTAAGGTGTTCGAGCTGTTTTCGAAATCACCGTTCCATTTGAAATAAGCAGTCTTGAGACAAAATTTGAACAGATCTGCAATGTCGGGAGAAAAAAAAAATGACATTCAGCTGTTGCAGCACCTCATTGACTGGAACCAGTCAGGAGAACACCTTATGCAGTTTGATAAAACTAAAATTTCGACAGCCAGAAACGGATATCATGAAAGACTGTACAGAGAGGCTAAAAATACCTCAATCATTTCAATAGGATGGAAGAGGGCGTGAAACGAAACGAAACCAGGATTCTGGTATTCAAGAAGAATTGTAACAATCTACCACCATGGGATGATATTGAAAACGGACAACGGGTATTGGAAACTGCGAAATGTGTCGTGAGCCTATCCAAAACGAAGCCAGCGAGTAAGACAGGCCACGGCGCGCACGTCACGTCACGTAAGCAAGGTAGTCATGTGCCGTCGCGATCGCTAGATAATTGGCCGGCCGCTGGGGCACAGCCGACTGGCGCATAACGACCAGCCAATCAGCTGGCAATCGCGCCGACTCTGCACTACCTGTCTTACGTGACGTGACGTGCGCGCCGCGGCCTGTCTTACTCGCTGGCCTCGATCCAAAACATCTGGCGTCACACCTATGCGTGCCTGCACGCGAAAACGGAATTCAACTGCATTTAGTAACGAGTCAGAGTTTGTATTGGCCGTTAAAAGGAGACACGATACCCCTTGTGAATGTCTTCTGCAGATGGGGACGAAACGTTTGGTATTAATAACAAATCCACAAGCCCACGGCATAGTAGCCCAGAAAATTTTAGGAATATTATTTCCATAATGAAGTTTACACATTACAGCTACACTGCAATTACCTCTAAAGGTCGCAGAACATAACATGCGGTTTTTCAACATTTACACATAAATGGACACAAAATTTTTTTTTCCCGCCGGTTCTACGTTTCTCAATTCGAAAATCGTGCTCAACAAAGTATTTCGTACTCGGAGGAAATCGTTGATGATTTCAGTTGCTGGAAATTATCGCGTCGTAATGAAAAACGCCTTCGTTTCAAACACCGACGCCATGTATCATAACTGCAACCGTTACCTACTTACGGCGATAATGCAAGACAAGCTGCCCTGCTCTAAACTTTTTCGATGACCATCCTGTATCTTAAGGATATCTTATTCAGTATTCTAGAAGAAATCAGCACAGCCGCAATGTTATCCAAATGATGTTTACAATAAAATTATGAATCACAGCTAGTTCCGACAAGGGATCTGAAATTGATTCCTTGTTTCTTGATATCCAGAAGGCTTTTTACACGGTGCCTCATAAGCATCTTTTAATCAAATTGCTTGCTTACGTAATATCGCCAAAGTTGTGCGACTGGATTCGCGATTTCCTGTCAGAGAGAACACAGTACGTAGTAATTGACGGAAAATCATCGGCTGAAACAGAAGTGATATCTGCGTCCCCCAGGGATGTGATATAGGGCCCCTGCTGTTCCTAATCTTGATTATGTACTAGGCAGTGTGAGCAGCTTTCTCAGACTGTTCGAAGATGCTACAGTCGTTTATCGGTTAATTAAATCATCAGAAAATCAAAGGTAACAACTCGATTTAGATAACATGTCTGCTTGGTGCGAAAATTGGAAAGTGACTATACACATGAAAGGTATGGTGTCATCCGTATGAGGACTAAAAGAAATCAGTTAAACTTCATTTACTGTATAAATTTGTTAAATTTGAATTTCAACTGAATACCTGTAAATAACAATTACGATCAAATTAAATTGGAAAGGACACTTTGAAAACCTTGCAGGGAACGCTAACCAAACGCTACGTTACACTGGCAGAACACTTGGAACATGCAACAGTTCTACTCTAAGCCTAAACTTGCTGCCCAGTCTGGGATTCCTACCAGGTGAGACTTATTTGTGTCAGAAGCACTTAGAATGTATAAACTAATGTACAATATTTACATGTTACATGAATACATAAAATTTACACGACAATTATTTACACTTTTGATGCCCAGAAGTTAGCGACCTGTATTGCATTTGGTGTTTCATGTAGTAGATCTTCTGGTTTGCATGTTTCTGGACACTGGGTACACTGGAGCAGGTGGGAGGTCGTCTGCGTCGCTCCACATTCACAGAGTGGCAGCTCCAGTAGGAAGCCCCATTTAATCAGATTACTCTTACATTTTGTGACACCTGAACGTAGTCTGTTGAGTGATCTCCATGTACTCCACTTCTCTGTGTAGCCGGGTGGTAGTTTTTCACACGGCGTAAACCATCCTGCAGTACCGGTATACCTTGCACGCCATAGTTCGGTTCGGCATTGCTGCAATGTCCCAACTAGAGCCTCCGTAGATCTAAGGAAGCTCTTCCTGGATTTTAGTCGTTGGTTTGCTGGTTGATGTCCATATAGGGGATGGGCTTCAGAAGTTTCTGATTTTTCCCCTCTCACTTTTTGCTGCTACCTCTCGGCGGATGTCGGGATGTGCAATGTCCGCAAGACTGTAAAGTTTATTCAGAGGAGTGGGCTTTAGGCATCCAGTGATAATGCGACAAGTATCCTTAAGAGTTTAGGGACTGATGACCCCGTAGTTAAGTTCCATAAGCTCTACAAAGAAATGTTCAAATACATTTCTTACAGTGTTGGGGTGTGCCTGTCAGCTTTCTGATGACATTGTTTCTAGCTGCCACTTTTCGCTTGGTATTCAGGCAGTGCCTCTTGTAGGTTAATGTAAGGTCCAGGGAGACTCCTAGGTATTTGGGATATGTACAGTGTTCTACTTTGGTATTTTCCCAGATAATTTTCAGCTGCCTGCTTGTTTTTTGGATGGAAAGCACAAGTCTGTGTTTTCACAGGATAAAGTTCAGAGAACGGCAGCTCGTCTTGTATCATCGCGATATGGGGGAGAGAGTTTAACACAAATGATGCACGAGTTGGGATGGAAATCATTAAAAAAGGCGTTACTGTTTTCGGCAAGATTTATTTGCTAAATTACTGTCATCAGCTCTCTTTTCTGAATGCGAACATATTATGTTAGCCCCTATCAACATAGAGATACACGATCATCTTAATAAAATAGGAGTAATCAGATCGAAAACGGAGAGATTCAGATGTTCCTTTTTACAGCTTGTTTTTACAGAATGTAACTGTAATGAAATGTCATAACAGCGGTTCGATAAATTCTCTGCCATTCACTTAAATGTGATAAGCGGACTATTGATGTAGATGTAGATTTATGTAGATGCAGGTTAACGAATTGGCTGAAGAAATGCCTTACTGGCGAATTCTTCACTATGTCCCAGAACGTATTTTCTTTTGGGTTCAGCTAAATGAATGTTAAAAGTACAATATATGGTGTCATTGTACACTTACATAAATCTACATGAACTTTAATGTTTCTGAGGCGCACTTAGAGCAAGTTGTACATTTTTGCAGATCTGAAGCATTATTGTAATTTTCAACCGGCCAGAGGTAATCTTGCGGAGCACATCACAAGTCGGATTACCGATGCCACCCACAGGAAATATTTGAATGAGGTTTGATTCCATTTTTCGGAACCGTGTGCTTAACGACCAAAAAATAATGAATATAGTAAATGTAGTATGTAGCACTGGTCGTATTTTTATTGTTTTAGCAGATCGATTTCGATCATGTAATGATAATCTTCAATGAACTAGTCATCGTAATATCAATTAAGTATATCACATGCCATTCAGCTAAGATGGCATATGATATGATTAATTGATATTACGATGACTGGTGCATCATTATATGATCGAAATCGATCTGCTAAAACAATAAAAATACGACAAATGCTGCATACTACATTCACTATATTTTTCAAATATTTGAATGGTACACAAAAATGTACCGTTTTCGTGTTCCATGTTATTACTCTAGTTGCCCTTGATTTATTAATCTAAAGCAGTTTTTTATCTGAATTTTATTTTTACTATACGGATTTATGTATTGTAAACTTGTTATTTTGAGGTAATGAATGCAGCTGTAAATGCTGGAAACAGGAGTATCAACTCGAGAAATCGGACATATTCTCATGTTATAGTTCAGAAAAGTGATGATAACGGCAGAGACGCCCAGAAATATTTGCCATCGGACAGAGAACGTCAAGGTTTAAAGTAGAATCTTTTTTACTTTCGTCGCTCTGCACTTTCAAGAAGACGTTGTTTGATGAAGATTATTTAAAAGCACTAGTACTCAATGACGTAGATCAGTGTACTAAAGAACTGACAAATGCGCTTAGCTGTGATCATTCGAGAAACTTGCTTCATTGTTATTCAATGGAAGTGGCTGAAAATTGCGTATATCGGTACAGCTTGCTATTAGGCAAACCACAGTGGGTAAACATATGTACCTCTCTCTCTCCTTGTTCGTCATCAACTGGATCGTGAACAGGACGTACCACTGTTCTCCTCTATCGTTACTGGTGACGATAAATGGTGTCATGTGACAATATAAGAAAGGAATTATTGAGCCCATAAAAAGCTGCAATTCCCTGTACAAAAGAGCTGCGCGAATCCACAAAAGAATATTACGCATTCGGTGGGACAGCGACAGTTTGGTTGACTACGAATTGTCTGCCCGAGGTTTAAACAGCACAGCTGATTCTTGTCAATCACTCAGAAATTCCAGAAAAACTACCAGGAAGTATGCGTTAAGTGGTGCTTCTCCACGATAACGCTTGTCCTCACTCTTCTTTAATGTTCAAATGTTCTAAATGTTTGTTAAGCTTATGGAACTTAACTACGGGGTTATCAGTCCCTAAACTCACAAACTACTTATCAACTACCTTATACTAAGGACGGCACAAATATCCATGCCGAGGGGGAATTCGAACCCCCGACCGTAGTGGCCGTGCAGACCGTGACTGGAGCGCCTCAGTCCCCTCGGCCACCGCGGCCGGCACTCTTCTTTACCGACAACAAATACTGTACAGGCGTTGGGCTGCAAGTCAGTCGACACCCATGTATTCACGTGAAATTACGACTTTAGATATACATCTTTATGGCTGCCACTTTTGCAGATTCTGTGTAGTATGTGTATCTGTCGGGTTTATTGAAGTTATTGAAGAAGGACACGAATTTACACAACGAACTTAAAACCTTTGCATATATCAACAGACGTGAAGTTGCGTTTCAAAATTATTATCTTGTACATTACGTTTCACGGAACGGGCTTTGATATGGTATCGTATAGTCTAATTAAAAGCGTGCGGACACCAAATTTATTACTTTGGAAAACTGACTCTGGCATGTTGTATTGTCCTAAGAAATTATTTTTAATGCTGCCTTTGTAAACGACAGGGCAGAAAAGCAAACCAAGCAAAGGAGACTTACTTTCCCCAGTGTCGCCGTTATTCCGTGTATTTCGAGGTTCTGCGTGGTCATCACTCCGTAGCTTACAAACTACTTAAACTAAGGTAAACTAACATACCCATACAACACACATACCCATGCCCCAAGGAGGACTCGAACCTCCGACGGCGAGCAACCGCGCGCTCCTCAACGAGGCCCCTTAGACCGCTCGGCTACTCCACCGCGACGGTACTTCACTTCGAGGTGAACGACAGAGATCATAGACTTATCGTACTTTCAATCTGAGCAACAGGACTTACATGAGTGTCAGAGTATCACTGCTGGCAACGGCCATCTTAGGCTTTTTGATCAGTAGGTCTAGAATCAACAACCGTATGGCGCATTGTAGAGATTATACTGAAGAATAATAGTATTAATATCTCAAAGTATGTCTTCATCAAATAACATAATATTTATGTGTTATAAAAGACGGATCTATGGAACTGGAAGAGTACGAACCTGCAAATACGGTCACTTGTAAAATACTATATAACATGAACTGATATTCGCGATTATCCAGTACTGAATACTAATTTCCAGCTCTGGCAGTGTTCTCCATTGATTCTTTGAACGTGGACAACACTCTTAAGTGTTGCCAATTGTGTATCTGGAAATCACTCTTTCAGATTCGACAAATGCACGGTATTAGTGACTCCGATTACTCCTTGAACTTCGATATTCGCACCGAGTCGGCGCGACTACAAAAAAAGTCATAATCCCGTTATCTTTCAGCTTTTATTTTTAAGTTATCCTTCAAAGAATTAATAACCCCAATAATCACTTAAAACGTGAATCTGTTTTGTTTACCGAACTTCTAGAAAAACGGTACGAATTTACAGCCTCTGACAAGAATGTAGATGAACTTTGAACTACAGTTACCTTACTGTACTTCGAAACACCAATTCCCCGTAACTATACACCGCTAAACTCTGTTATAAATATCTTGCACAGCTTTCGTAGAGTTCCTTTGGGGTGGTGTTGAAAAGTCTCGTCACGTTTCGTTGGATAAGAAAATCGGCAAATATTTCCTTTCAAAGCGAGTTTGAGTAGAGGGAATGGGAAGAAGTCTGGAGGATTGAGATACGCAAGGATGGTGGATGTTCAACTTGCACGACAGCACTCGCCCAAATGCGCCCAACATCGTTAAACAGTTCAAAATGTTCAAATGTTTGTAATTCTTATGGGACCAAACAACGTTGGTTATCAGTCCCTAGACTTACAAACTACTTAAACTAAGTTAAACTAACCTAAGGACAACACACATATCCATGCCCGAGGGGGGATTCGAACCCCCGACGCGGGAAACCGCGCGATTCATAACTTGGTGCTCCACTCTCACGCGGCGTTAAACAGTTCCTGGAAAGAAAAGGTGGTGATGCAATTTGAACATCCACTATTTTCAACAATCTCAATCCTCCAGTCCTCTTCCTAATCACTAGACTCAAACTGGCTTTGTAAGCAAAGAGATGTGACGATAAACGTGACATGCAACGAAACATGAAGTTTTTGAACACCAGCCCAAAGGAAGACTTCGAGCAAAATTTCCATGAAATTAACGGCAGAGCTCACACCCAAACATTCAGATGTTAGTCAAATGGGCACCAAAGGTTTTATACCGATAATCAACCAAAACGTCGATATAATTCGTGCTTTATGTTCCATCCAGGAAAACGTGCTGTAACGGGACTAATAATTAGCAACTGTCCTACAGAGTACAGGAAAAGCCTGTAATTGAGAATGCGTCGTATTGAGCTCCCGTGGAGAAGTCGACAGAGGCTACGTCTGTTATTTCAAGAGTGCCAGGTTCAGGCACTGGTGATGCTAACATTTTGTTGTGTGTGGTGGAATTGTTTCTTTGTGTTCTGATTGCTTCTGTTTATATTCTGAAGCTACGAACGTACTCTGCACGTTTGTAACTTTCAAATAATCGAAGCCGATAACACACCGCTATAAAATCCGAACAGTCTGTTTGCATTTCAGGAACATTTTGCCTCGCATAACAATTGCCAACGTCCTGCAGTATAAAAGATACCCTGAGCAGGGTTTGAACCCAGGATCTTGGGTGTAACCAACGCTCAATCAACTTGCATACATCACCTCGACGTGATTTGCTCTCACATGTATGCTCTTCCTCAACCCCGTGGTAGGGTGTTACTATCATAGGAGTCACCAAAGGAGTGGGCAAAATTCTTCGTCGAGAGCGCATCAAACGTATATTTCGCAACAACAATAAAATAAGAGATCTCCTAGGCTCAATTAAGGACAAAACTGATACGTTGCACACAGCTGGAGTGTACGAAATCGGCTGAGAGTGCGGCCAGGTATACATTGGAGAAACTGGCCGGCCGATTAGCACAAGGATAGCCGAGCACGAGAGGTACATTCGGCTGGGACAGCATACGAAGTCGGCAATAGCAAAAACCGGGAGGAGTGCGGCAAACAGATAGGATTTCAGGAAGTCACGGTACTGGCAAAACAACCCTTCACTTTGAAGAGGTAAACCATGGAAGCAATAGAAATAGCTAAGCGAACCGGAAATATGTACAGAGAAGACGGGTATAGACTTCCGGCGTCTTGGTTGCCAGCGGTAGCACCGCTTAGCGACGACACCGCCCGCAGTGCAATCTATAGGGGCCCACATAGCCCTGAGACAACGGCGGCCGCGCGTGCACAGAGCAAATAGCACGCTCTAGCCGGCGCTAGGCATCAGTGCTACGTCATTTCTATCATCGCTCCTCATTCGCCAGTTTCAACCAATGGCAAACATTAATGTAAACACCAATCCTGGACTTCCTTTTCCACCAATAGGAAAAAATAAACACCAATGAAAGAGAGCTGGAATCACCAGTCATAACTGGCAACATTTAATATTTAAGACACCAGCTTACCCTCATCCAACAGTAAACGTAACACCCAGAAGATGGCCGCTTGCAATAGTGGCCGAAACGTCGGTGAAATATTTGATATATTGAAGATGCGGTCCAATACCCAGAATAGTTTCATCAACAATGACAACGGCTGTGGAAGCATTCGTTTACATCTTATTATTATAGTTTTTGCACATTTTCCAAGACAGCAACACACAACACGAATTGTATCGGAGTTCTGGTTGATAGTCAATTGATATTGAGCCTTTGGTAGCGATCTGACTGTCTGACATACGCAGGTTTGGGTGTTAGCGGTGCATAGACAGGGGAAGTGAATATTTCGATGGACAGTAAGGTAAATGTAGTTCATAGTTCATCCCCGTTTCACCCCTATGAACCACAGACATTGCCGATGTAGGGTGGCATGCGTGCCTCAACGATTCAGATAGCCGTACCATAGGCGCAACCATAGTGGAGGGGTATCTGTGGAGAGGACAGACAAAAGTGTGGTTCCTTAAGAGGGGCAGCAGCCTTTTCAGTAGTTACTGGGGCAAAAGTCTGGATGGTTGACCTAGCTGGCCTTGTAACATCAGCTAATGTGGCTTTGCCATGCAGTTACTGTGAACGGCTGAAAGCAAGGGGAAACTACAGTCGTTACTTTTCCCTAGGATATGCAGCTCTACTGTACGATGATGGCGTCTTCTTGGGTAAAATATTCCGGAGGTAAATTAGTACTCCGGGCGGGTACTACTCATGAGAATGTCGTCATCAAGAAAACCAAAACAGGTATTCTACGGATCGGAGCGTGGAATGTTCTAACCCTTAATCACGTGGGTAAGCTAGAAAATTTGAAAAGAGAAATGGATAGGTTAATGTTATATATGGTAGAGATTAGGGAAGTTTGTGGCAGGATGAACAGGATTTCTGGTCAGTTGAGTACAGGGTTATCAATAAAACATCAGTTGGTGGTAATTCAGGAGTAGGTCTGATAATGAATAAGAAAATAGGAATGCGGGTAGGAAGGAAAACATTGGAGAGGGCATTAAAGATCATGGAGAAGAAATAAAAACATTGCGGTTTGCCGATGACATAGTAATTCTGTCAGAGACAGCAAAAGATCTGGAAGAGCAATTGAATGGGATGGACAGTATCTTGAAAGGAAGATATAAGATGAACATTAACAAGAGTAAAACGAAGATAATGGAATGCAATGTCAGAAAATCAGGCGATGCTGAAAGAATTAGACTAAGTAATAAGACAATAAAAGTAGTAGATAAATTTTGTTATTTGGGTAGCAAGATGGCCGAAGTAAAGAAGATATAAAATGCAAAATGGCTATGGGGAGAAAAGCATTTCTAAAGAAGCGCATCTTGTTAACATCGAATATTAAATTAAATGTTAAGAAGTCCTTTCTCAAAGCATTTGTCTGGAGTGTATCATTGTATGGGTGTGAAACGTGGACGATAAGTAGTTCAGATAAAAAGATGATAGACTCTTTTGTGGTGCTACAGACGAATGATGAAAATTAGATGGGTAGATCACGTAATTAATGAGGAGGTGCTTAACCGGATCGGGGAGAAAAGGAGTTTCTTACATATCCTGACTAAGAGAAGGGATTGGTTGGACATATTCTGAGACATCAAGGAATTGTCAACTTAGCATTAGAAGAAAGTGTGTAGGGTAAAAATCGTAGACGAATATAGTAAGCAGATTCTAAAGGATGTAGGTTGCCGAACGTATTCTCAGATGAAGAGACTTGAGCAGGACGGGGTAGCGCGGAAAGCTGCATCGCCGGCCGCGGTGGCCGCGGGGACTGAGGCACTGCAGTCACGGTCTGCACGGCCACTACGGTCGGGGGTTCGAATCCCCCCTCGGGCATGGATATTTGTGCCGTCCTAGTTCGTAAGTAATTCATAAGTAGTTTGTAAGTTTAGGGACTGATGACCCCGTAGTTAAGTCCCATAGACTATACATACATTTGAACATTTTTTTAGAGCTGGATCAAACCAGTCTGCGGACTGAAGACCGCAATAACAAACAACAACAACAACAGTTCATCCACGTTAATATTACAGCACAGTTCGCCGAATATTGTCAGAGGTTGTATATAACGGACCCAAAAATCTTGTATAGCGACAGAGATAAAATTGTAACATAGGCATTGACTTAAAAAAATGTGTAAACATGGTTTCGAAATTATTTTCTACTACATTTCGTTTTCCGATACAGGCTGTGAAACGGCTTCGCATAGAGTAATCCGCCGCGTGCGGACGCCTTCGCGGCCGGAGATGTAGTGGCCAAATTTATCACTTTCCAGGAGATCAGAGGCTGGAAAAAGCCCGCGGTGGCGGCGGGGCGCGCGCGTTTGCCGAAAGATATATCCCTGCGAGGGCTGCGGAGTGGCCGTGTAGGAAAAGAGACCCGCCGCCCCGGGGTGAAGGGAGAAATACCCCCGGAAAAGCCGGCGCGATCGAGGGAGGCGGGCAGACCGGCTCTCTCTGCAGGGCGGCTGAGGCGGCCGCCTCTGCGTGGAGCGCACTGTCGAACCGAAACGTTATTCTCCCTCTCTGGCTGCAGTGTGGACTGTAGAACAGTGGCGATAATCTGCGAGAGGACCCTCGCGGGAAATCAACAGAACGGGGCTGAAACACAGGAACGTCGCGGAACCTGCTGTGGAATGCGGTTCCTACTCCGTGTGGCGACGTAGCATCTCTCCATGTCTCGTAAACAATAGTTGCCATAAAGGTAGGAAACAGTTACTGTCTCAGTAGTGAAGCGATATCAGGGTCGAGAAGCAAAGAAATTTATGGCATTGCCTGCCAGAGTGCGTTGAACTATATCGAAAGGGAATATGAAACTCTGGAGCTCAAATGATTAGGGGATTGTTGTGACTAATACAACACAAAATCTTGGAAACACGGTTTATTCACACGATATACAAGTCTGTTTGCACACCACAATAGTTCTCATTAACTGAAAATACTCGGGCCCTTTCCCAGTACAGTGTAACAAAGTCTATTGCTTTACTGACAAAGGTATAGGCCGTAGCCCGAAACACTAAGTCCTAATCGTGATACCATCGATTGATCGTGGCCGAGTCGGAATCCATAGGTGGTCCAGTGGGCTGGCGTAGTCGGTCCTCGGCGTAGAAGTGCTTCGTGACATTCCTCGAAGTGGAACTGCCGTCACGTCGCTGCGTCCTCCAGATATAGCTGGCGCTTGGCGGAATGATCCACTGTTGCGAGTGACAGCGACCTCTGAATACGTCAGCGGACAGTGACGTGGCGTGTGAGCTGCGACCTCTGTAATGATAGTCCCCTTTTTAGCTTTGGTGTTTATGTTGATGTTTTCCTGTCAATGTTTACCTGTCGGCTTTCTGGCTTCGCCTGGTACTCCGCTACCTGCTTACGTGGACGTATGCCGGGTGGTCTGCTGTCTAGGGGCTATTGTTACTGGCGTAACAGGAATCAGTTGCGATATTATACACAATATACATGTGGTGACGTATTTCATTCATATATTGATGACAACAGTAACATGAGTGTGATACAGTATGATATTTTGGTGTATCATCTCTTTACCGAGGCACCACGAACTTAGCCCAAAAGTGAAAAATTTATTATCTTCGCCCTCTAATCTGGTGCGTGATCAAATCGGACGGCCAGTACAGTTGCACAGCTGCTTGGCATGGACAGTATGACGTTATCAATCAGCCCTTGAGGAATATTTGGCCATTCTTCCAAGATTGCAATACCCAGCTCTGAAACCGTTGTGGGATGTATTGGTTTTGCTGCCATGCGTCTGCCAAGTGCTTCCCAGACATATTCCGGCGAACAAGCTGGTCACTCCATTCGTTTAATTCCCTCAGCTTCAAGCATGTTGTCGCCCAGTACAGGACGAGTGTTATCGTCCAGCAGAGGGAACGCATCTCCTATGACACCAGATTAGGGCACAACAAAAGGTGGAAGGAGCTCGTCTCCATAACTCTGAACAATCAAAGTGTCATTCTGAACGACACAGAGGTTCGTCCGCTGATACTGACACCTGCTCGCACCATTCGTTCTCTACCACGATATCTTCATGATTCCGGGTTCCAAGTTCTCTCCAGATGAGAGAATGACGACTGTACGCCTGAACACGAAATTTCGACGTATCTGTGAATAGAACACGGCGTCATTCGTAACGACCCGAATTCTGATGTTCCTCCAACCAGTATCTGCGGGTTAAACGGTGTCATGCTTTGAGTGCCTCTGTGTGTAGAGGCTACATTCCCGAAGGCTAATTCGGGTTGTGTTTGTTGATATTGCGCGTCCTGTTGCTGCGTTCCAACACAATTGCATTCGACACCCCTATCTCGACAGGCTGTTAACCGGAGAGAACGTTCATCTGTTGTTGTTGTTATCCGTGGACGACCTTGACGTTGCCTTCTTATAAAGGTTTCGTGTGAAATCGCGTTCACGTCCTGGACATTATACTTTGGATACCAATAGCTGCAGCTACTTACCAATGTGTCTTTCCCGCTCCCAATATTCTTATGGCACTCCGCGCCATAGCTTCAGGTAAGTCACGTTGTTGTTGCATCGCACTACCTTCTCACTATATTATCTGAACCCAACTGCTTGTATAATTACTTCGGTACAATAATCACAACTCAACACCAGCACCCTGTGCAGTAACTTTCTGTTCTCAGCACTCTGTCGTTTGCCGCAATTCAGCACTCCGTAGAATAGACGGGAAGACGTCGAACCATTTGAGTTCATTCCGAGGAAGTCAATACTTCGGAACCTAGATATCTCAAGTGATTCCGTAATCGTTTTGACCAGTGTATATGCCGGTATTCGAATCTGGGTCTTCTAATTGCTAGGCAGTCGCGCTGACCATTACACCGCCTGGACACAGTGATCGCTACGACTGCACGGACTACCGTTGCACACGTCCCGCCTGACGCAATTTTTAAACATAACTACACATTACTGTCGCGGTTTCCCCGTCAACAATACTCATTACTCACGACGTTTCCTAAGTTCCTGGAAGAGTTCTAGCTTGGTGTTTATCCTTACTGACCTGAAGTTTCCTGGCTCTCAGTCCACGGTCGATGTATTAAAATTTCCCACTAACATCTGCAGTTGTGAAAGACGTTATCGAAGGTAAAGCGGCAATTGTCACATATCATCGTCTGTATCTCTCTGGTACTGCCAACGCTATTGATACACAACAAACAATTCTTATTCCGCTGCTGCAATGGTGAAATCCAAAATTGGTCCAGTTGAACATTTTTTTCTCTTTGTATCGAAATTACTGCAATGTGTTGATGACTTCTTCTCACGTCCGCTCATAGTATTGTGAAGTTTTCTATAGGACACCAGTTTCGTCATATTTTATTTCATGATCGGCCTCGAAGATATGTACGGCTACGGCCGGTTTAATCGTACGTTTCAGGCGGCAATTCCTCTGATGTTCAGTCAGACGAGTGTTGTAGTACCGATGTAAATTAAGCCATATTTCAAAAAGAATTGTGAATGCATTCGGTGTATCCGAAGGGCGTCGTATACTTTTTTTAAATTATTTATTATTAATATGATAGTGAATAACCCAATATCTAACAAATTACAGTGGGTCGTGCTATTCTACTTTTGAAAATTTACAGCTTGTTTATTTAATTTGATTTAACCACATTTAACTACATTTACATACAAGTTTATCATAAACGGACTACTACGTGCAGCGTTACAAGTTGTGTCAGTGGTTCTAAACCGAGATATTTGATGGCCTGCGCACCAAGCTAATCCCATTAAGCGTGCCCCTGGCACTGGGCGGCTCAAGATTTGTTACTGCGCTGCAGTCCCCAAAAACTACTATTCCCCAGAATTTGCAGATCTTTAATTTTCTTTAATCTTTCTCGCAGATTAAAACTGTCTGCCGGAACCGGTATTCAAACCTGGGGCATCTGTCTTTCGCGGGGCTTGGAAAATCAGACACGAGATACTGGCGGGAGTAAAGCAAGGAGGGTGATTTGTTCCGCGATAGCTCAGTTGCTAGAGTGCTTGCCCGCGAAAGGCGTAAGTCACACGTTCGAATCTCGGTTCCTGAACACAGTTTTAAAATGCCATGAATTTTAATTTTATTCTTTAATCTTCCTGGCCCATCAGAAAATGTTTTCGGCTCTATACCGTCTTAGAACTTTTGCAATGGGGTTGTCTTTGATTATTGTTCATTTTCATTCTTTCTCTAGGAAGAAGTGCTCGTTATGTCTCATTGGTAAATAAGTATTTCCCTTGTAATTCGACCGAATAAGTTCAACCTCATTTTATTTATCTATAGTAATTCTAAAAAAACAAGTTATTTTGCCCTAGGCGTTTCGCCTTCATTTGTAAGGCATTTTCAGTGGCATGGAATATATACATGATTATGTTTTACAGCATTTCGGATTTTCATGTTGTTAGAAGTGTAAGTTATATAAAGTTATGACGACTAATAGTATTTTGATTTTACTAAAACTTACAGTTTTCGCATATGCTCTTCTCCATGTGTTGTTTGTTGCCTCAGGTGGCTGCTATTCTTTCACACAGTTTCTAAATATCCCAATGAGATAAAGGAAAAAAGAAACCCAGAACGCGAGGCAACGATTAACACATATAGAACAGCATCTAGGAAAACACAGTTAAATCATAATATCATCAGTCATACTTAAATATGGCGACACAAATGTTTATAACCTAAAATCGAAAAAAAAAAACGAAATATTGTAAAACATAATCATGTATACATTCCTGGCCACTGAAGATACCTTACAAATTAAGGCGAAATGCCTACGGCAAAAGAATTTGTTTCATTTCTGTTGCATAGTTGGTTCATATAAACAAATATCTGCATACTTATATAATTTGTAACAGAGGAAAATGGACAGAAAACAAGTAACAACCACATATTTTAAATAAATCGGTTCATAAATTTCGGGCGCCCTGTCGACTTAAGTTAAATAAATACATATTCTACCGTTAGTTCCGGATGTTGGCCTATTGCTTTCTACCCTACTCTATAGCAATTTCAGTTTAGTTTTCATACAACTTAGCCATCATGAAATCGTACCTTTCAAACTATCTGTCCTAAAAATATTATCCACGTTCGTAGAATGAAAAATTAGACTAGCCTCTTCGACATGTACTGGAAACGTAGTTGGTAGATAGGACGTAATAAATTACATCATCTGGTGTACTGAGACAGATTTTCAGTCATTTAATTGTGTATGATGTCACGTCTCCTTAACTATGTGTCCTATTACGATATCATATCGAAGGTACATTCAGTGGTATGTGTGCATACTGTCTGTCGTGAATAGTAATGGTGTAATAAATCGAAGACTCATTGGCAATAACCAAATTTCATAAGAAATCATATCTCGTTAACTATGTGTAAGTACTTTGATACAATTTCTGACGTACGTGCAGTGGTATATGTGTATAGTGTCTGCAAAATTTCTTGCGAATAATATTAGTAGCCTAAAAGTAAAAGTAACTAATCAGATGAAGAGTTAGTTTCCGTTGTTTATGGCGTCATGTCCCATGGGGGATCTTAACCCCGCAATCGGGTTCGAATCTTGGCCTGGCACTTACTTCCCGAAATAAATGATTTTGTAATTGATAAATTCAATGACAGCAAGCGTTGAATCTACAGAAACTTAAAATTGAGTTCACCACCAATCATAGATAAGTTGTAGGCTTTAACGATAAAAGTCGACCACTGTACGTAACAAAAACCTTGCTTTGTCACTAAAATTAGTAAATAAGGTCCGTAAGAACTACTGGTTACTCCCTGCTACAAAGCCTCCTTGCGTGGCCCAAACCGAGAACAGACTCGTTTCAAAATTCAAAATTCAAATGTTTGTAAATCTATCGGACCAAACTGCGTGGTCATCAGTCTGTAGCTTACAAACTACTTAAACCTAGGTAAACTAACCTACGGACATACACACACACGCATGCCCCAGGGAGGACTCGAACCTCCACGGCGAGCAACAGCGCGCTCCGCAGCGAGGTGCTTTAGACCGCTCGGCAACTCCACCGCGGCAGACTCGTTTCAAATTACTTCAATAACAGGAAGTTGATACTACAGTAGTAAATATACATAGCAGCTCACGAGTTACTGTACACAAACATTAATCAGCAAGCCACCACAATTAAAATTATCTTAGAAAGGTGGCAAAGGAAACATTTATCGTGCAACGTAATTTAGACATAAAATTGCATTTGATCTTGTTCTCAGCACTTGTGAAGAACAATATTAAATAAAAGAGGGAAGGTGCTCTAAAACTGCAATTTATAGGCAACTTACGAATTATGCTGTATTTAGACTTGTTAATTCAGATAGAAAGCAAGCAAAATGGAGAACCAATTTTATTAACACAATAAAATGCATCTCTTACATGGATTAATGCGGACTGTGCCCAGAGTAAATTATACATGATTTAACGATATTGGAGGGAAGGAATCACAAACAACTCATTCTATCACACACACGCAATGCCACAGTGAAACTCACCAAAAACAACGTGCTGAGACGAGGCGGAAGCAGGCGCCGCTATCGTAGGCGAAATTCAGCAAGTTGGAGGTAGCACAAACACAATATACAAACACTTTGAAGCCTGTTACCTGTGCCTGTTTTGAGATGGTGCGTATGTATAGCAAGTTAAATTACATCTGAACAGAAAACGCGAGCAAACACGCTAACGGCGACACACGGCTACGTTACATGAAAGCACTCCACTGAAGGTGAAGTGGTTAAAAGTCTGATTCTTTACACAAAATCATGGTGGATTCTTAAGTTTCAGTCTGTTAGATATCGATCTAGGTACTGGTTTTATAAGAGAAGTGGCGTGAACTCAGGCGACTAGCTGCAAACGCCGGAAGTCGAAACCCTGACCCACATGGCTCCGAAAACCCGTAATATTGAATAAATTCAGTTTCCGAAAAATAAAGAAAATTAACTACTGCATGTAACCCATAGAAATGCTTAGAATTGTATAAGGAAGCGAATGAAATACAGCTACACGCGATAGGGGGCGATTACAGAGACGGATTATGTCCAGTCTCAGAAAAACCTCAAAAACGAAATAATTACGAAGTCGGAAAAATAAAATACGAATTACGTCATGCAAGCCATAGAAATGTTAAGAATTAAATAAAGAAGCGAAAGAAATGCAGCTACACGCGATAGGGAGCGATTAGAGAGACGGATGAAGTTCAGACTAAAATAACTCGTAAAAATGAAATAATTACAAAGTCGGAAAAATAAAATTAAGAATTACAGCATGAAACCCATAGAAATGTTTAGAATTACATAAGGAAGCTATTAAAGGAGGTTGTAGAAGGTTCATAGAGAATTACAGACACAGACAGAGTTCGTACTACAAATCGGAGAAGAAACAGCAACATTAAAATAGGCGGGGAGAGATTATCGCGAATTATTAGTGAAAATCAGAAGGATACACGCATAGTTACTTGCCTGATGGGCATGGAACAAACACGAGTGGAAGCTGAAGGCTTTGTTCTATGAATCAACCACGTGGAACACATATCACTCCCGGAAGGAAACGATGAAACGATTTTTACCTGCACTGTATAAAATGAACATGTCACCTATTAGAAATCGGGCCCCACAAAGCTAGAAAGTATTTACACAGAGTTCATACACCGCTACTTGATCACAAAAGGTTTTAACATACTAGGCCGTTATCAAACTGCAACTAGAATCACACACACTGCGTTTATCTATTGGAAATCACTGAATTGAAAAACGAGAACACATTTCCGCACACGATCGGAGAAAATATTCCAAAAAAATGATTCTAAGTTCACGAATCTAAGTTAAACGTGCTAGTAGATGAAACGCTACCATCTCCAGAGACAAGAGCAGAACCAACCTTACTTCACCAGACGCCCAGGACCGAATAAACAGCCGCGCGGCCACCGGGGCGCGGGAAGACGCGGGAAGCCACCGGAAGATGGAAAATCCACGAAAACAGTGGTGGTGGGGGACCGAGAGACTCGCCAACCAGCTCGCAACCAAAGGGTGTGGAAACCTCTTTGGTAGTATCAGCAGCTATCGATACTGAGCCAGCGATATCGATGCAAAGTGAGCTATCACCCTCCACATTCAAACATCCATAGGTTTACGCACACACTCAAAGGTAAAACAACTGCACATTCTCACAGGGATAGTGGCGTAGCGGAGAAGCCGTACTTATGACAAATTAATTAATAGAATAATAAATTATTAACGGAACAAAATAAGAAAAACCTCACAATATTAACTAATTTTCTAACACATGAAATAAAAATGTCATTCCTCAAGCCTTGAAAAAAATGGGGTTCAAGTTTTAACCAAATTATAATCTAGAGACATTAAATAAATTATAACTTTACAGATATTATACAAAAATATATGGAAGACGACACGCGGTCGTCTTTCAACGAGAGTAATGACTAAGCTGCATAAGGGCATACAAATACCAGGGTGTTCACTGTTTGATGATTTCTAAGCAACAGAGACTTTAAAGACACGAATATTCACATGCAGTAAAGAGCCATATAAACCGCAGTATATATGTAACAGAGTTGGAATATATATAACGAAAATGATATAGATTTCCTTAGATAAAAAAGCAAGCGAATAGGCTTGAACAACGTTCGTGTTTGATGCAGGTCAGACCCTCATTGTTATTGATATCAAACGCAGTAAGCTGTTGTAGCGTTGCCCACTGGATTTTTATTTGGATTTGGGTTATTTAAATGATGTCGCCAGACGGCCTAACTTTCACTACCGGCCTCCAACAAACAGCGCGGCTACGTTAGGTTCCTAACGCAAGGGAAATGAATTTCATTATTTATACTCTACACGTCGCACCGTGCGCAAGCTGTTGGTAGCACAAATGCAGCTACGCATATCGGAAAGAGAGATTTAATTCCCAACATTTGCAACTGAAGTTGAAAAACACTGTTAATTTTAATCCGAAATCCTGAAACTGATACGCCGTTATTTATGGAAAAAAATATTTATTGAGAAATTTCAAAGATAACTTTCGAATAAAATGAGAAAGCAGCCTGTATTAAATTGTTTTAAACGATTGGGGGAGGGGGGCAGTGAGCAACACTGTAATTGGCGAAAATCTACCTAATATTTTCCTTTCTACAGTTTAGAATTAATTATACTACACACACACACACACACACACACATATATATATATATATATATATAGGGTGAATCTAAATTCGCGCACTCGGGCTTCGCACCGCGATTCCTCACACACTAGCAATAAAAAAATGTCTCTCACAAAATTTCATCCTGCGCATATTTCCAGCAATAAATGGACGTCGATGATTGAGATGGGCGTGTGTGTCCCATACGTCAGTGTTTTTCAGAATTACACTACTACACCAGCAAACTTCTAGGGGATGTGGGAGGTGTCATGAGGAACAAAATGAGCACAGAAACCCATGCCCGGAAATGCCAGTCAACTACGCTACGGAGAGTCCACGTTACAGGCACCAGCTCCTGCCGCTAGACATCCCCTCCAACAACTTCGACGCTCTGTAGCGTCATTGGATGACGTTTCCGGGCATGGGTTTCTATGCTCATTTTGTTCCTCAAGACAACTCCCACATCCCCTAGAAGTCTGTTGGTGTAGTAGTGTAATTCTGAAACACATTGACATATAGGACAAATACCCATCTCAAACTTCGACGTCCATTTACTGCTTGAAATATGCGAAGGTCGAAATTTGGTGAGAGACTATTATTTTTTTTTCCTAGCGTGTGAGGAATCATGCTGCGAATCCCGAATTTAGATTCACCCTGTATAATTATGAAAAAGTACAAAAACAAGGAATAATTTAAATAAAACATTTTTCAGCATTGTTATCTGGCATAGATTTTTCTGATAATTATTGAAATGATTAAGGATGAATATTACTACAGGTGTAGTCACATTACTATACATTACATCGCTTGTTAACGGTTGTGGTTCACGTAATGGCGACCAACAATGGAGTCTGCATTGATTAAATAGAAAATGTATTTAGTTGAAGTAAATAACTATTCGTGATGAGAAAATAAATGTAAAATCAATATGATATCTGAATTTTCCAATTTATTACAAAAAATTTGTCTTCTCAGTAAAGCACACTTACAAAAATGAATTTCAGATCTCCAACGCGACCGACTTCGTTATCGTCATCGTTTGTTATTCTTCCTTACCTGGGAAATATAAAAAGAAGGTGCAGACAATGGGCATCGATAAGAAAAGAGAACGATAGCGGAAACCTGAGATTTGTCACTATTCCTCGTGTATCAATTGTGATCTTTGGCGTAATCTTTCATTGTATACCCAGTATCAAAATTCTATACCTTTTGAAACACCCATAGTAGTAAGTGGTGTAGGCTCCACGGATGCTGATTCTGGCATCGATCATACAGACGACAAACACACCTACTAGACCTGTTCGATTTGTTGAGCAGATGGTCGTGCGTAGACGAGTCGTCGTCAGATGTCGCCCCATCATAGCCCACAGCTGATCTATTGGAGGCCGGTGATGGTGCTAGCGAGGGCAGTTACTGCGCGTCCTGCAGATGAAGCGCAGTGTGTGGTCGAGCATTGTCCTGTGGGGGCAACGCGGATCACCTTCCTGTTGCAATAATGGCAAAAGAACTGGTGTTACAACTTTCTGCACGTACCAGCTTGTCCTCCATCAACACAAAGGGAAAACGAGATAGCTTACCACACTCCAGACCATAAGGTGTTCGACGAATGCACTCTACGAGACAGTGGTCGCCAGGTCTACGTCGTACACGCAAACAGTCATCGTTTTCATGCATACAGAATCTGCTTTCATCGCTAAAATCTACCATGTGCCATTACAAGTGATCCTAGAACGGCTGGGTGGCAATGGTGGAATCTAGGCAGAGGTGTGCATGCCCACAATCCAAGTAACCGGTTGGTATCAATCAGTGTAGCCACTTATCTGTAGTGCGTTAGCTGTACGATCTGGAATTGCTGCTCTACGACGATCTTGGCGGACTTCTGTGCCATGTGGACGTACAGAATCGTGTCCCTGGGTGTGACCGTTACAACAGCCATCGATGTACTACTGACGAGCTGATCCAACTGGTGTAGAAACTTTTGTAAAATGACATGTTGACCACAGCTGCCACCATTCTCAAGTGCCAGCAGAGCAAACCCAGTTGCTTAATATATCATTTTACAAAACTGTAAAACTTTAAAATATGTAATTTATACAAGTTTCCAGCCAAGATCGCGTTATTAATTTATGTATTACCGGTTTCGACGTTCACAGATGTCATCTTTTGATCTTGGTATTATTTGTTGTTCAAGACACAAGTAACACCAAGATCAGAAGATGACGTCTGTGAACGTCGAAACCGGTCATCCATTAATAAATTAACGCGATCTTCGCTGGAAACTTGTATAAATTAATGAGTTCCATACATTTAAAATAAATATTTGGGGCATCATGCGTCACTTCCTATAGATGTTTTTCCAGTGATTGATCGTTACAAACTCACCGAAAGAAATATCCCATCAGTCGTACGGTCACAATTTCACCCCTTTTAAACTCTGTGTTGGCTGTGAGAGGCACGAGTGCGTCTTCGTGGCATAGCGCCTGTTTGATTCACAATTTGATATCACTCGGTTATGGTAGTAAATATTTCCGAATAGATGTGCCGGTGAACTTCGTATCACTTACCTCTTAATTTAAACCGTATTATTACAACAATATGTATTTTAGACCCTTTATAAAGGCATTATCAGATAGCCTAAGTATCGCTGAAAGTCAAATATGCAAAATTTTATCGTAATCGTACGAATGATATTGATATCACAAAGAAAAGAGCTCTTTCAGTGTTCCACAAATTTTCCTATTTTCAGTCTAACTATTTGAAACTTTTACTTCACTCAAACCTTCCTCTCTCTGTGAACGTCGAATGTGCCAAATTTTTTCGCAATCAGATGAATGGTATTGATGTTTCATGGAAAAACTATCTTTTTATTTGAATTTTCCAATTTTCCGACAACCATTTCCAAATTTTTATTTCATAAGAACGCTACTCTTGCTTTTATCGTCAAATATGCAACTTTTTAGCGCAATCAGACTAATGATACTGATATCGCATTGAAAGAAGCTCTTCAGAATCTCGCAAATTTTCAAATATTCCAGGTAACTTTCCCAAATTTTTAGTTCATAAGAACGTTCATCTCTCGTTGAACGTTAAATAATCAAAATTTTATCGCAATCGGATGAAAGGTTCTCAAATTATTGTATTGAGTACATTTAGAAACACATTGAAAAAGGAACTTGGTTCGAATTTTTCGACTTTTTAACTGTCCCTATTTTTTTTCTTTTTTTACTGTACACTTTTTCAAGACCATTATGAACAATAAAAAAAATTACCTCTCTATGTCGTGCGTATAGTCACTTACAATGTTGAACACAATCAGGAACACATTGAAAAACGCACTTTCAGTTTTTCTCAAATTTTCCCGTTTTTCGGTAGATTTTCCAAAAAACTTATTTCATACAAACCTTGTCCTTCCTGTCAAGTCGTACTCAAGAGGTGCTCTTACAAGCATGTGGCAATCGATTTTTATTCATAGTAAAAAACCGCTTTGGGTTTTTCCTAAATTTTCTGGGCAACTTTTCTACATTTTTTATTTGATGTGAAACTTCTTCTTCCTTTTAACATGAAATGTACAAAATTTTAAGACAATTGAACGAACGGTATTGGTAGCTCACTGGAAAAAGCTGTTTCAGTTTTTCAGATTTTCCTCTTTTCCGGACATCTTTTCCATATTCTATCGCCGTTTAAACCTTCCCTGGTCTTACACGAATATTTCGAGACTAAAATTAGCCAAATCGGTTCAGCCGTTCTCGAGTTTTAGTGAGACTAACGAACAGCAAAAGGGCACAGCCAGGTAGCCGTTTGTCTTCACTTTGCTTTCTCTTGGCGGACGACTTTAGAACTATTATCAGTAGATCAGTTATCGGCCAGGTGGCATCTGCCGTCACCTGATCAGAATCGAAGTCGCCTTTTCCAGGTGGACCAATTTTATATTTCCCGTATCGCATGTAGGCTGTTGCGTTCATGGAAATCAATAAGGTTGCAGCCATATCAGCACCTCAATTGTGTATGGACTGAGAGGGGGAGGGGCAATTTGAATATGAGAAGCTCATGATACCTAGGAAGTACGTGGGTAGTTTGTATTTTCCCGTGGTTGACTTTCAATTTATATCGCACTGTTGTGCAACTTGATAAAACTGCATCAGAACCTGGGTGTATGACAGTGGGACCAATTATCGACTATAGATGCGATAACATTATTAGTTGATTTAAATGTGATGTGTCAACAATTAATAAATAATTACTGTCATTGATATTTCTCGAAAACAAAATATATTTACCATACATTACCAGTCGTAAAGTTTCAAACATAACTGCTATTGTCAGCGACCGTTACAACGTAAATGGATAAAAAAAGCAGTCCTCGCTTGCAAATTAATAATTATTTGACCTGGATTCGGCAATGACTAAGATTGCCTACATCAGAAATTATAAAATAAGTCACATAGCAAAATATACTACTCAACTGTAAAGCTTACGTCACAAAATTTAAAAAGAAATAGTGGCTAGCATTTTCTAAAAATTTCTTTTTAAATTTTGCGACGTAAGCTTTACAGCTGAGTAGTATATTTTATCATGTGACTTGTTTTGTTTTATAATTTCTGATGAAGGCAATCTTAGTCACTGACGAAACCAGGTCAAATAATTTATAATTTGCGACCGAGGGCTGCTTTTTTATCCATTGATTACTAGTCGTATCTGAGGAGTCCGTGGTCTGTCAATTAGAGACGGGGCCCAATCACCTCCAAAGGTATAAGTCATTTTCCTCTGATTGTTGCCAGCATCATATTGAAGTACCTGGGAAGCTAGTTGCTAGGCTTACTTGCAAAGGGACCCACTGGATTTTACCCCTAACAGATGAGGGACCAGCCAGTGGATTTGGTAGTTTTTACTGTCTGAGCACAAAGGTGAACACGACTCAGAATATGTCCGTGATACCCAATCTTATTCCAAACTAACTGGTACCCCAACATCACGACTACATACTTGGCAACTCTTACGTTGCCTGTGATTCATGAACTAGGTCATGACCACAGGAAACCACACGATAGAAAAGGCTTATAACCGTGTTCATAGGAGGAAGCTGTTGTCAGTTCTACAAGATTATGAAACAGGAGGCAAACTTCTACAGGCAATTAAAGATCGTTATGTAGACTGACAGGCAGCAGATAGATGGCAAATTAATTTCATGGTTCAGGGAAGTTACAGGGGTAAGACAAGGCTGTAACCAGTCATGGACCATATGCTGAAAACAGTAGACGGGCAGTGCGGGATTAAAATAGGTGAAGTCAAAACAAGCAGTCTTATATATGCATATGACTTAGTTGTGACGGCAGATTTGATTGAAAGGTTGTAATATAATTTCAGAGCTTTATCAGTGGTTAAGGGTTATGATATGAAGATCAGCATCTCCAAAACAAAAGTAATGCCCGTAAGAAGGAAATTTAAAAAGATTGAGTGCTAAGTAGGAAGAATAAAGAACAGGTAGACAGTGTCAAGTACCTAGGATGAGTTTACGTTACAAGATGGCAACATAGTGAAAGTACTTGAATCAATATGTAACAGAGCTAATTCGCTGAGTGTTCAGCTAAGATCTACTGTCTTCTGCAAGCAAGAAATCAGTAACAAGTTAGCAGTAAATGCGACATAAAGTCGTTGAGGAGGCAAGTAACCATGAGAAATGATTAGTTAGTACTGCTGTGAAGCTGGTTAGGTCGCAAATTCTTTATTATAGGTCACACTTCATATATAGCGTGCCCTCAAAATGACGCGTTTCGTCTTTACCATCATCAGATTAGAATCTCTTCCGTGCCATGTGCACACGTGAACAGATGTAAGAAGTTGTTTGATACACATACAAAAACAGACTACTACCTTTTTGTATGTGTATCAAACAACTTCTTACATCTGTTCACGTGTGCACATGGCACGGAAGAGATGCTAATCAGATGATGGTAAAGACGAAACGCGTCATTTTTGAGGGCACGCTATACATGAAATGTGACCTATAATAAAGAATTTGCGACCTAACCAGCTTCACAGCAGTACTACGTAATCATTAAGTTAGCAGTGCACTGCCCTATCGTTTGACCTACTTTGTTGTACAGCAGTGAAAACTGGGTGGATACAGGTTATCTTATTCATACTAATAGATGGGAACAATGACAGGAGGGTGCCAATACTGAAGAAATCAAAGAAAAACTGCGAATGAACAGATGAAGCAATTAGAGCGAATAGGATGAGATAGTGAGGTCATGTTACATCCATGGGAGAAGCAAAGCTACCTAAGACACGTGATCTTGGCAGTGGAGGGTAAGAGGAGTCGATGTAGACTGAGGAGAAAGTACTTAGATTCGGTGAAGACTGATTTTGACGTAAAAGGCATAACATTGGACGACGCATCAATGTTAGCATTGAATAGAGGTTCATGGAGGAATTTTATAAGGGGGACTATGCTCCAGACTGAACCCTGAAAGGCATAATTGATTATATATTATCAGTCTTACGTCACATGCGAATGGAACTGCATGTATTTCTTTCTAAGTCCAGGGATCTGCAGATCCAGATAATTTCAAAACTATATATATAACGCTGCTAAGCGACTCATGACGAGCGGAGAAACTCCTACCTCCGAGCGGAGTTGCCGCTATCTTCATCGCGATTGTCACCAGCGCCCGCGGCTGTGCCCGTCCCACTCACAAAAACAGTTTGAAGACAAGAAGTCAGTCTGCGCGGTGAAGACAACAGACTGGCTGCCTGCGTTACTTATCAGCTGCGACGGCTAATGGCCGTGGCTTCTTCTTCTGGCCGGCTGGGAGCACAGTAGCGGGCGGCCCCTGGCGGGTAGGCAGCCGGGTGATGCGTCATGGCCCGTGGCGGCCGCCGCCCTAACAAAGGGCCGACACCGGGCCCAGTTAATTACCGGCCCCGTGTTTCGCAACGCGCGGCTTCCGCGCAGGATTAGCTGGCCGAGACGTATAAAACTTAATTAAAACGACCGAAATTCATTTAATTTGATCTGTTTCGGCCGGCGCCGCCCGTTTTTCATCACAGGAATTGCGGTTTCGGCAAATCGGACCGCTATTAACTGGAGGCAAAAAAGTGCCGTCCATACGTCTGGCCGTGTTTTATCCCGCGAAGCGATGAGCAGTTTGGCGACGGGGGAGGGGTGCGGGCCGTTCGTCATCAGATTTGGGGTCAAATAAGAGTTTATAGCGACCACCGCCATTCTTCTGGCGGCGTGCTGGAACTGTATAGGGAGATTAGAATACACGGTCATTTCAAAAAAAGATATACCGAGTTTCAATTCTTTATTACAGACAAATTATCAAACATAAAACACAGATATATATTAATTACTCTGGCAATCCTGTATATAGTATCGCTGAAAGCGATCAGACGCCCAGATTTAGACGGGATAATTCCAGTTTTTGGAATCCTGTCTCTTAGTCTCAATCGCGATCTGCCGGGATGCTTAAATTTTCCGGGTTTAGAAAATTAAATCTAAGTCACACTAACGTAATGGTTCAACATAAAGCGTCTCTTATTTTTAGCTCATTTAGTTCAGTATCCTATCCCAAACGTAACATACCATATTGTAGAAGGTGTTTATATAACCTGATGCCCTCCTCAAGACTTGCGACAAAGTTGGTATTACTGAACTGGATTACATTAGCGGTAGCCCTAATACCTTCGTTTTCAGTGAAGATCGCTTTCTTCTTTTAATTATATGACCGGTTTCGGCGTGCTAGACGCCATCTTCGGACCTGTCATAATTTTTTGCATCACTGCTGTAACAACAATTTCCAATATAGCACATTGGTATTGTTGTTACAGCAGTGATGTACAAAATTACAACAGGTCTGAAGATAGCGTCTAGCACGCCGAAACCGGTAATATAATTAAAAGAAGAAAGCTATCTTGGCTGAAAACCTCTTATTAAACAATTCTAGATCGCCTCAACAATGTGTTTCTTATATAACTTTCGTGATTGTTTTGTTGAGGTGAGTATTGTATCACGTACTACGAAGGTTCTCTATTCAGTTAGCGTAGACTGTAGCCAACTTCGCAATGCCCAAACGATGCTGACTATTCAGTTCAAAACTTCAGGAGAGGTAAGCAGCGTATTCATCATTCAATGCCTCAAATAAAGTGATATTAATCCTCACTTACTGTGAACCGTTTCTCAGAACGCTAGTAATTATTTGTCTCGTAGTATTTGAAAGACACTTACAAATCGAAGAGGGCTCTTCAACTTTGATGTTGTGGACGGATCACAGAAAAAGGAAATACAGTTGTTCAGGAAACATTTGTTGAATTAAATTTATTCGTCATAGAAGTACGTATAGGGGCAACTGAATGTGAAAACCAGTAGAGACTTTTACAAACTTTTAATATTCAGTTGACTTTTTCTTTGTTTTATATTTGACATATTATCATTTGTGGTTATGGTTCATTTAATTTTAAACATTAATAAAGTGTAACAATTACATGGCATTGTTGCATTCCGATTAGTGAGGGGTTGTAAAACTAGTCCAAGCTTCGTCTTCCAGAAATATGGCCCCCCCACCCAACCCAGAACATACCTGTAGGATGGTCAAGTGCTAACCTTAGTATGCACTTGACCATCCAACAGGGATGTTCTGGGGGAAATTTTAAATTTATTTTATGTTTGACATGTCTTTGACAGTGATTATTTTAAAACGAATGTTTTAGTTTCACTTTTTAATAAGTTTTAAAAGATATGGTGAGTGTGAAGATAGTGTTCTCATTTATGATTTATCAAAATGTTTCATGAATATTAATTCCATTGTCTTGCTGTGCCATAGATGATAATGAAACGTCGAAACGCGTAAGGCCTCAATAAATTGAAATTTGTGGTCAAGACACTAAAGTTTATTTCAAGTGCATCAAAATAGCCATGACTCAAATGTCTAATGGAGACAGCAAGGACACTCTACCTTGTTCAGACTGAACATATCAGGATACCAACATATCTCAGACTAGTAAATGCCGGAAACTGGTAAAAAGGGAAGAAAAGGATTTGCAACTGATTGCTGCTAAAATTCCATCAGTTACTTCCTGTTTGTCACTAAAGGAATTACCGTTAGGAAATAACCTTGGGGGATCTCTGCAAACACCGGGGGACTCTGTCATAAAATGGGATGATACGCGAATATAAGAACTCAGGAAAAGAGTTCTCGCAGCCTCTGTCACCTCAGTTCTCCAAATCCCTTCTTACACGTGGTGCCACGTGTAAGAACCAACAGATGTGTATTAGAAGTTCTAATATTAAAACAAAAGCTGACCTATTTTGGACACATAATGTGAAGCATGCCTCACTGGAAAAAAACATTAATGCTGGGGAAGATCGAAGGCACCAGAAGAAGAGGCCGTCAGAGGATGAGGTCTACGGGAGAAAGTGCAGGACAGAGTAAACTGGCGTGCTTTGGTTCATGGGGCCACGAAAAGTCGGAATCGACTAAACGAATAGAGAGAGAGAGAGAGAGAGAGAGAGAGAGAGAGAGTTCATCGACGGATGCTTGTTGCTCATGTTAACTGCGTGGTGTAGAGTCGGTACGAATACTAACTTTGAGCCAGGCCACTAACATGAGCAATGTGATCTTTCATAATTTGTAATACACACCTGAAATCTGATTTTCCTTTTACGGTCACCCTTTATAAATCTTTTGTTCCTTATTTATCGTGTATAAATTGTGGTTTCATTCTGTTAAATAGCGGAAAAATTGTAATTGCTTTGTTTTTACAACTTCTACTGCAACTTTTGTGTCACGCTAATAATGTTGTTATTATACTGCTAATGCGACGTGTTATTTCACTTTTTGCGTTTATTTGCGGTCAATGCTTTTCACAAAGCTGGTTAAATTCAATTAGGTACGGAGACGAAGTAATAAATGATCGTTAATGTTGTAATGTTCCTTTTATTTTAACAACAACAGCAGATGCTCGCGTATGTGTGTGTGTGTGTGTGCGTGTGTGTGTGTGTGTGTGTAAGAGAGAGACAGGGGGAATGTTTTTTTTTTTTTATTTTTTATTTTTTATTTTTCGTAATTCTGTGCGGTTATATACGTGTGCGTCGGTGCAGTATACGCTACTGCTTTTATTGGAGTGCAAAGGGAAACAAAATCAGACTGCATATATAACATGTCTGAAAGAGTAAAGAATGGATACATAAACAAACTATTACTTTGCATATAAAATTAGTTTTTTTCTCGATTCGAATTTAAATTTTGACACTGCGTTTATTAACTGTGAAAAATGGAAACAACCACATTAAAATAACAAGTTCACCGTTTGTATAATGTCATTCTTCTGTTACTGCAGCGCTTACACTTGGAGCGCTCGCGTCGCTTCCGCTTTGTTATTTCTCCGATAGAGACGCTACTGTCGTTCCAAATTTCAGATAAAAACTTCTACGTATACGCTACTCTGAGATAGTAGTACGTAAATATGTATTTAATACGCCTAGGATTGTATAAGTGTGGTATTGTCGTGAATAATATGACGTAGAGCATATCAAACCAACAATAGCAATTCTGAATTATGGTGCAGTTGAAAAGACATAAGGAAATACCTTTTCAAATGAATAATTAATCTTCTAAATTTCGCGTTATATTCTTCAAATCAATAAAAATCTTGATGTGATCGCTACCAAACTTCACCGGATCACACAGTGGGCTAATCTACACATACATCAATAGTCCGCTATACATATATAAGTGCATAGTAGAGGGTACATCGAACCGCTTTACGAGATTTCGCTCCCGTTCCATTCTGCAATAGCGCGCGGGAAAGAGGAACACTTTTATGTTATTAAGATGATAATTTCTCTTTATGTAGGTGTATTCTACCAACATATGTTCGCAGTCGAAAGAGAAAGTTGATGAAAGAAATTTTGCAAATCAATCTTGCCCATGAATAAAGTCTTTCCTTTACTGAACTCGTGCATCATATACGTGACATTGTCTCCCCTATTTCGCAATAATACAAGACTAGCTTCCCTTGTCTGCCCTAGTCTATATCATCAGTCAGTCCCACCTGGTGTGGATCCCACAATGCACAGCAGTATTCCAAAATAGGATGAACAAGTGCAGAGTTTCTTTAGTAGTACTGTTGCATCTTCTAAGCGGTCTTCCAATGAAACGTAGTCTTCTAGAGGTGTCCCGTGGAATGCTCTAGCTATCTTGAAGTTCACAGGAAACACGCATGCATACATACATCGATACACACACACACACACACACACACACACACACACACACACAATATATATATTCCTCCGAAAATTTGGTGCGGTTACTGGAAACAACTGCATTGATTTACTTTGGTTTAGTCTCTGTGTTACAAAACAGTCTACGTTCCACTCAGTACAGAATTATTGGCAAACAAGGAATAAACATTTATGTTGTCTTTGGTCTGTGCTGTTCTATCACGAAACCGCTATGATTCACACTTGCACTAGATTGGTTGTTCCATTTACTTTCATCCAGATAAAAACTGGTAACACTTTTTAAGTAGTGGTGAAAATGTTTGGTAAGTTCCTGTACAAATTTTAGAACTCTTTCTACCGTTTAAATTTCAAAGTAACACTTAATTCCCTTATGGCTATCAAACCAGTAACATGACGTACATTGGAACTAAACAACGGACAAGTGACTTCGTGAGAATCCCAATCAGGCCTCAGGACTACTGAAATAGAAGCATCTGACGTAGAATTGGGGACATTGGAAGTAAACAACTGACAAGCGACTTCGTGAGAATCCCTATCAGGCCTCAGGACTACTGAAATAGAAGAATCTGAGGTAGAATGGCAGAGCGCTCTAACGCCATAATAAATTTAAGCAGCCAACTGTAGGTAAAAAGAACTGCTTTTTCGCTACTATGCATTGAACACAAATGTATTTATAAATAAATGTTTCAGTGTAGATACACGGTTACAAAGGAGCGAAACCGATTGTGAACCTAATAAACGGTAGTAATACTTACTAAGTGGCACGGATGATTTTTTTTTCGTAAGTAGTGAGATTTATAGTTACATAGAAAAGTATTTTAAACTAATTATCCATGATTTCTGAACAAAACTTTATTGTCCAAGCCGTGGTTGCCATAATTATTAAATTGTCTGTAGAATAAAAACGTTCGCTAACTTTTGTATGTGTTACCACTGGACAGTAAGGAAATTCCATACTGTGGAGAAAATGGTCGGGGGGGGGGGGGAGGGGGTCTGACGGGGTGGCGACAGGAAGATCAGACAGACTAGTGTCGCCAACATTCCTAAATGCAAAAATTTGCACGCCGACGTTGCGATTCTCAGGAAAACTAAGAAACTCCGTATGAAATATTTGTGTCTGGTAAGTACGTATCACAGGCGAATGCAGGGGAGGGAATGCTGGGATGTAGCCTCTCCCAGATCCCCACCTGTTTCCTGTTGAACTCTAAAAACGAAAAGGGAGGGAGGGTTGGCGGCGAAAGAATGAAACAGAGAGAGAGAGAGAGAGAGAGAGAGAAAGAGACTAGGCATTAAGACATAACAGTCTCGACAGTCGTATTTGGAATTATAGTAGATTAAGAAAAGTGCTTCAACGAGAAGGCCCGATTTGTTTTACGCGTAGAGTCGGCCCCGGAGTGTCTCAACGAGAGATTTACGGCCTCGCCATTAAAACAGCTGCGCAAGAACTCGCAGTGTCGCCTTAGTCACGCAGACAAGAGGACTCTTCCACCTTCACGACCCTGTTGCTCTCCGAATTTAATGGCGCTTCTTTCGTTGTGCACTTCATCCAGAAACTACAAGTTAAGCAAGAAAACCCAAGCCGACTGCATCTTTCATTTAGACAGCCTCACAACAGAAGTCAACCAGGCTGCACAACGTGCTAGGTCTGTTCAAAATAATCCGCTGGTTGGAGTGCAGGAGCGAGTTTTGGTTGTCATCCCTGCACTCACATGTACTGAATGTGTAACTATCAGGAGTTTCACTGTAGTATGACATATTGTTCGTTGCTGTGTTAAGGACAACGTAACACAGTTTTATGTGCATTTTTAATAAGGGCCGGCCGCGGTGGCCGAGGGGCCTGAGGTGCTCCAGTCACGGTCTTCATGTCCACTGCGGTCGGGGGTTCGAATCCCCCTTCGGGCATGGATATTTGTGCCGTCCTTAGGATAAGCTAGTTGATAAGTAGTTTGCAACTTTAGGGACTGATGATCCCGTAGTTAAGTCCCATAAGCTATACAAACATTTGAACTTTTTATTATTATTATTATTATTATTATTATTATTATTATTATTTTTAATATAAGGAAAGTACTTAGGCTCGAACAAAAAGAAATACACCAAAATCGCATGATAGATAATGTAAAGGTCCCTTATTGCACTACTAATACTCCCGCATCTGCAAAACTCTGCAGTCGCCCATTAGAGGCCTCTGCGTGTGCCACGCCGTATTGCAACTGTGACCTGCCAGTACGCTAGTAGTGACGGTGCAGTGTGCCTCTGAAGTTGCGTTTCGTGAAGTTATTTGTGTGGTGAAGTGTCGGATGGGTCGGCGATTGGTACTCAATCCAGATAATATATTGTGACTGGCTGAGGAGAAGTTACGAAGAGCCCTTCTTGGTGAATATGGTCTTGGTGTAGAAGAAGAATCATTCACATGTTTTCTGGTATATATTATAGTGCAGAAATATGAGCATAAATTAAAAACACTATAATAGATAATAGGTATCTATTATAATGTAAAATATGAACATAGATTAGAAACACTATAATAGATTGAGACTTTCACTCTGCAGCGGAGTGTGCGCTGATATGAAACTTCCTGGCAGATTAAAATTGTGTGCCGGAACCGGGACTCGAACCTGGGACCTTTGCCTTTCGCGGGCAAGCGCTCTACCGACTGAGCTACCTCGACACGACTCACGATGCCTCCTCACAACCTCATTCTGGAAACATCCCTTAGGCTGTGGCTAAGCCATGTCTCCACCATATCCTTTCTTCCAGGAGTGCTAGTCTTGCGTGTTTGCAAGAGAGCTTCTGTGAAGTTTGGAAAGTAGGAGGCGAGGTACTGGCGGAAGTAAAGTTGTGAGGCGGCATCGTGAGTCGTGTCGGGGTAGCTCAGTCGGTAGAGCGCTTGCCCGCGAAAGGCAAAGGTCCCAGGTTCGAGTCCCGGTTCCGGCACACAATTTTAATCTGCCAGGAAGTTTCACTATAATAGATAATAGGTAACATGCAAATGCTTCATCTTCTACACAAATACCATCGACACGAAGGTTTCTTCATAACTTCACCTCAACCAGTCACACTATATTAGCAGCATTGATTACCAATCGCTTACCCATCCGACACTTCACCACACAAATAACGTCACAAACGCAACTTCAGAGCCACACTGCACCGTCACTACTGGCGTACCGGCAGGTCAAAGTGCAACGCGGCATGGCGAACGGAGAGGCCTCTAATGGGCGACTGCAGAGTTTTGAAGATGCGGGAGTATCACTAGTGCAATAAGAGACTTTTACATTATCTATCATACGATTTTGGTATATTTCTGTTTGTTCGAGTCTAAGTACTTTCCTTGTAAGTGGTAGTTTTAAAGGACAACGCATCTATATTCAATTTTGTGTGAAACTAAAAAATAAAAATTAAAAAAAATCAGAGATATCCTGCAGAAGGCACAGAAAAAGTACGGCCATGAGTGCCGCAGCCGTACTCGGTGTTACGAAAGGTTCACGCGGTTTAAAAGTGAAGTAACGTAAGTTTACGAGTACCCTTGTTCAGGATACCTTTCGACTCCGACCGAAGTCGCCTATGTCACCATTATGAACGAAATTGCGTGTGCCAATTGGAGACTGACCGAGAGATTGTAGAAGATTTTATGATTTCAGTTGGATCATGACACTAATATCGTGTTGTCAAGTTCTTCCCACTGCTCATGACACAACCTCGAAGCACGACATCCTTGTAATCTGCGAACAGTGTTTGAATCTCGCAAATGACAATGGCATGTCGCCTGCGGACTTTTACTTTTATGTCAATTGTTGAGAACCCCGTTGAAAGTACGAATATTTTTGACTATAGAAGAGAAAGGAAATTTGCAATGACCCTTCGCAGTGGCAGTCCTGAAAGAGGCGTACCAAGAATTCTTCAGCAAGACAAAATAGCGTTGGTAACGGTGTATTATGGAGGAAACTTTTACGATGCAGATCCTGCACAGGAATAAGCGATCGTGTAAAAACATTTCCTTGGACGAAGTTGCGAAATTTTCTAAACAGGCCTCGTACAGCTCAAGATCAGCCAATTTTTTTTTGGGTAGTTTGTTATCGCTGAACGTGTAGCATTTCGTACACAACTTATCGTAGTCCGGTCAACCCCTGCGTTTTATAATTTAGCTATATTAAATTCTTATTTATTATGCTGATCAGTCTATTTCTCTTCTTAATTCTAAATTTCTTATTTGCATACGGTCGGTCTGCCTTATTCTCGACAATCTCCTCCTTCTCACTCTACACCACTTTCAACCAACTCCCTTTATATCTCTTATCTTCTATTCATCTCCTCCAATCCCTCCTCTGTCTATCTTATGACCTTTTCTTTCTATACATTTCTTTATTCCTCGTACTCTTTCTGTCCCTCTTCCCTAACTACCTCTTCCTCTTTCTCCACTATCTCCGCTTTTAACCTTCACCTTACCATCCCCCTGACATTACCACATCCCGTTTTCTGTTAATCTCTTCCTTTAGCTACACACGAAGTATTATGTGTGTCAAATTTTATGGTGATCAGTGTATCAATGCCGAAGTTTGGAATAAGGTACCCTTCACCAGGCGCCATAAGAAGTCTTATGTAGACAGAGACGTTCTATTTGTTGTAAAACTGTATATGCGAAGCCTGTTGTAAAGAACCCTCTGCCATTCAACGTACGAATTTCTATGTAGACAGTGCCAATCCTATTGTTTTGAAGGTCAAATGTGCTAAATTTTAGCGTAATCGGATAAATGATATTGATGGAGATCTGTCTATATATATTAAATAGTTATCTGAAAACCTTCGTCTATTTGAATGTAACGTTTCGTCCAACTTTGAGACCAATCGGTGGAGACATTTTTGAATTTTTAAGCGAACATAAAGCAATAGAATATTTTTATAAACAGATAATAAGGTCTACATGTGGTATTAAGCTAACGCAATCAAGATGTACTTTTCTTTATTCACAAACTCATCGCAACCAATACGATAGTTTTTCCCAGCCTAGAATCAAGATATCTGCTAAGAAGCAAGTTTCATAGCAATCAAAGGGTGCGAAAATCGTTAATTTATTACTGCCTTTAATCCCAATACTGGGTTGATGTAGTTCAACACGCTGCTCTATCCTGAGTATCTTTACGTTAACCCACATGCCTTTGAACCTTCCCACGGTACTTTCCTTTAAAACAGGACCTCTTTACGTCTCAAAATGTGGTTTACCTATCAATCTCTTCTTTCAGTCAAAATACGCCAATAACACAGTGCATTTGTGTGGAGTGTTGCCTTGTACGGGAGTGAAACATGGACGATAAGCAGTGCGGACAGGAAGAGGATAGAGGTTTTGAAATGTGGTGGTACAGAAGAATGCTGAAGATTAGGTGGGTAGATTGCATAAATAATGAAGAGGTACTGAACAGAATTGGTGAGAAAAGGAATTTTTGGCATACCCTGACTAAAAGAAGGGATCGCTTGGTAGGACACATTCTTAGACATCGAGGAATCGTAAATTTAGCATTGGAGGGAAGTGTGTGGGGTAAAAATCGCAGAGAGAGACCAAGAGACGCGTATAGTAAACAGATTCAAGTGGATGTGGGTTGTCGTTCTTATAAGGAGATGAAAAGGCTTGCACAGGATAGAGTAGGGTGGAGAGCTGCATCAAACCAGTCTCCGGACTTAAGACCATAACAACAACAATGTTCATCTTATACACCCCCCCCCTCCCCGTTTCAAGACAATGTTCATTTCGATGAATTGCTCTCCCAGGACGTTTGCTGTCTCTGCTAGAATTACATGTCATCTGCAACGTGCAAATTATTATCTTCTTCACCCTGGAGTTAAACTCCTTCTACAAATTTCTCCTACAGTTCCATCACAGCGTGCTCAATGTTCAGACTGAATAACAATGGAAAGAGGTTATATACCAGTGTTACTCCCTTCCCACCAATGCTACCCTTTCGAGACTTTGAACCTTAAAACTGCTATTGTATTCTGGTAGAAAGTGCATATATCTTTCTATACCCTATTTTTAATTCATGCTGTAGTTAAATAGTTAGCATATTATACAGGGTGTTACAAAAAGGTACGGCCAAACTGTCAGGAAACATTCCTCACACACAAAGAAAGACAATATGTTCTACACCTACATCTACATACATACTCCGCTATTCACTGTTAGGTGCGTGGCGGAGGGTACACTGTACCACTACTAGGCATTTCCTTTCCTATTCTACTCCCAAATTGAACGAGGAAAAAACAGAATGCCTATATGCCTCCGTACGAGAAAACTAAGTTGGCGGCAGCAAGATCGTACTACACTCAGCTTCAAATTCTGGCCCTCTAAATTTACTTAACAGAAATTACTGAAAAGATCGTCTTCTTTCTTCCAGCGATCCCCAATTGAGTTGCCGGAGCATTTCCGTGACACTCGCGCATTGGTCGAACCTACCGGTAACAAATCTAGCTGCTCGTCTCTGAACCGCCTCTATGTCTTCCTTTAAACTGATCTGCCCGCGGGTCCCAAACACTTGAGCAATACTTGTGGTCGTACAAGCGTTTTATACGCGGTCTCCTTTACAAGTGAAGTACATCTTCCCAAAATTCTCCCAAAAAAACGAAGTCGGCTGTCCGCCTTACAACTGTCCTTACATGCTCGTTCCATATCATATCGCTCTGCAATGTTACGCCTAGATATTTGAACGACGCGACAGAGAAAACGCTTAATTTTCATGTTAGAGCTCATTTTATTACTTCTCTTCGACTCATATTAATCATGCAATGGAAACAGCAACAGAACGTACCAGCGTGACTTCAAACACTTTGTTGCAGGAAATGTTCAGAATGTCCTCCGTTAGCGAGGATACATGCATCCACCCTCCGTCGCAAGGAATCCCTGATGCGCTGATGCAGCACTGGAGAATGGCGTATTGTATCACAGCCGTCCACAATACGAGCACGAAGAGTCTCTACATTTGGTATCGGGGTTGCGTAGACAAGAGCTTTCAAATGCCCTCATAAATGAAAGTCAAGAGGGTTGAGGTAAGGAGAGCTGAAGGCCATGGAATTGGTCCGCCTCTACCAATCCATCGGTCACCGAATCTGTTGTTGTTCTGCGTACGAACACGTCGACTGAAATGTGCAGGATCTCCATGGTGCATTAATCACATGTTGTGCCGTAATTGTAAAGGCACATGTTCTACCAACAAAGGTAGAGTATCCCGTATGAAATCATGATAACGTGATCCAGTGAGCGTAGGTGGAATAACATAAGACCCAATCACGACATCACCAACAATTCATGCGCAAACGTTCACAGAAAGTCTATGATGATAACGTGATTGCACAATTGCGTGCGGATTCTCGTCAGGCCACACATGTTCTTTGTGAAAATTTACAATTTGATCACGTTGGAATGAAGCCTCATCCGTCGCATGTCAACACAAGCACGGAAGTAAACATTACCTTCCTTCAATTGGGCCAACTGGCGGTGAATAAAGGAAGTACAGTACATACTGACGAAACAATTGGGTATTTGACGATTGCCTATACGAATTATTTCAATTTACATTTAAAGAGAAATACTAAAATGAGCTCTAAACTGAAAATTAAGCGTTTCCGGACACATGTCTACATAACATATTTTCTTTCTGTGTGTGTGAGGAATGTTTCCTGAAAGTTTGGCCGTAACGTTTTGTAACACGCTGTATATGTAGGAGAATCCAGGATGTAATTATGTAAATGTGATTAGATTCGTTATGGACTGTAGGCTTCTACTACACTGTACATCTACATGTCCATATTTACTCAGCAAATCACATTAAGTGCTTTTCATAGGGTTCATCGAATCGCTTGCATAATGTCTACCGTTGCATTCTCTTCACTCCCTCATAGCGGGCGCGAAGAAGGAACACCTAAATCCTTCCGTTTTCGATCTGACGTCTCTTACTTTATTCTTATGATCATGTCTCCCTGCATGCAAAGGAGAAAGTTGGTATCGGAAATATCTGAAACAGATCTCGCCGCGACGAATAACACTTTTCCTTTAATGGTATGCACATTAACTCGTCCATCAGTTCCGTGAAACTCTTTCCCCTGTAGCGCGATAATACAAGACACTTTCTCTGAACTTTGTGTTTGTCCACTTGTCACTCCCATCCGAAGAGGATCGCACACCGTACAACAATACTCCAAAGCATGACAATGCGCAGCAGTACTGAAAAACAGGACGCACAGGTGTAGTGCAGGCATTTTATGTAGTAGAACTGATGAACGTCCCAAGTGTTCTGGGCTTTTCCATGATATTTTATGTGCATTCTTTACTAGTTAATTTGTTCGTAATAGTAATTCCTAGGATTTAGCTAAACTTACGGCATTCTTTTAGTGCTCATCTGGGTGACGTCAGACCTTTTATTAATTAAGGTGAATTGCCAATTTTCGAACAATGCTGATATCTAAATCGATTTGCAGTTGCTCTTGATTTTCTGGTGACTTCTGTTGTACTGGTTGACTTTCTGTCAATCAGTAAGAATCGTGCCCTTCGTGACAGTAAATTATGAATCACATCGCACAAGTGACACGATATTCCATAAGCACATAATTTGATAAGAAGCCTTTTGTGAGATACAGACCTCCGGAAATCTAGAGGTATGAAATCGATTTGAAATACTTCATGGATAGTACACAGCCGTATGTTTTGTTAATTTATTTATTACACATCTCTCAATTGTTGTCGATAATATTTCTTTGTAGCCAAGTAATGACCTTTATCAATAGAAAGACCTGTACAGCTTTTTGCAGATTTCATTCATATTTCTTTGTATCTAAGCCACATCTGATGTTAACTCTCGAAATACTGAACACTCTTTTTAAGGAATGGGCGAGGAGAAATGATATCCGTTTTTTTATGTGTAATTTTTGTTTATTTTTGGTGGCTTGCATATGTCTGTACAGTGAACACCCTTTTGAGAAACTCATGTACCCAACTCAGTCTACAAAACAGATGTACAGTTGACGATGAAATGTTTCCGAAACGCGTCATAATAAAGTCCTGCTGTGTTTAGTGTGACCTTCAGTTACTATAACTTTTGCAGCTCTTCTGCAGTGGTGCTGATTAATGTGAATAGGGTCACCTGCCTCCTACGCGACATTTAAAATATTTTTGTCGTATTTAGGAATTTCAATACGACGTTCAGTCGCTATACGACAACTTTGCATTTACTAATCCTTGCATCTGTTTTCATGCTCCTTTTAACCTCATGATTATTTGCAGCCTGTAACGATATTTAAACTTCTACATGGGCAAAAATGTTTGTTTGTTAACCTAAGGGATCAAACTGCTAAGGTCATCGGTACCTAGCCTTACAAACTATTTGTAGTAACTTACGATAAGGAAATCAATTTTTTTTTTATTATTTTTTTTTTTTTTTACTGATTGTTATACCTACACTTAGTTCGACATTTTCGTATAATTTTCGGTATAAAGTGCTTGCCTTTTTCGATTTACGTACGCGAGTGCATAAAATAATCCCCTGTCATGGCCGAATATGAAATTGTGTCCGTGAAATTGCTTCTATTTTGTGTACCATGGGGGTGAGGAAGTCAGTCCCGTATTTTGCTAATTTATTTGGTGCAAACTTTTGTCTGATTTTTGAGTAGATACTTTCTATTCGGAAAGTTTTCGTAGATCAGAGAATTTCGTAACGGTATTTGCTCTAGCTTTGAAAAGTCTGTTAGCACTAATCCTTATTTTTATGCTGTTTATTTGCTCAGTATTATTTGTTGCGTGTGCCGATATTTCAGATTTCACAGAATGGTGGGTCTCCTCATTCGTGTCCAGATTTTTTTCTTTCTTTTTTGTTTACGATATCAGCATGGTGCAAAAAATGGCAATTGACCCTTAATAATGATAAATGTGAGATCAGCCATATGACCACTAAAAGAAATTTCTTAAATTTAGATTTCAGTTACACGATAAATCAGTCATAACTGCAGGCCGTCAATTCTACTAAATACCTATGAGTAGCCATTATGAACAACTTAAATTGCTAAGAACACACAGAAAATATTGTAGGAAAGGCGAACCAAAGACTACGTTTTATTGGTAAAATAGAAGACGCAACAGTTCTACTAATGAAACTTCCTACATTACACTTATGTGTCCTAGATGGGACTGACGGAAGATTTAGAGAAAATTCAGAGGTACAGCTCGTTTTGTATTACCGCGATATATGAGAGAGCGTGTCACGGAAATGATGTAAGAGTTAGGGTGGAAATCATTAAAAGGCGTTGTTTCTTGCGAAATTTCTTTCAATATCCCCTTCAGAATGCGAACATATATTATTATCATCCAACTACATAGGGAGACATAATCGTCATATTTAAAGAAGAGAAATCAGATCGAAGCATTTAGGTGTCCCTTTTTCAAGCGAGCCATTAGAGAATGGAACTTCAGAGAAATACCGTAAAAGTGGTTCGATGAACCCTGTGCCATGCACTTCATTGTGACTTGCGGAGTATCCATGTAGATGTATGATATTTGAATTGAAAGGTAGTCTCTGTTGCTAATTATTATATTTATGTCTCTTTAACACGTTTCGCCCTTTTGGCGCATCATCAGAAAACTGTAACAGAGAAAATATATAAAATATGTTTCATACTGCGGACCTATCCATTACAATATCAGGAATCAATGAATTCTATACCTCAGAAACAGCTGGATGGCATTAGTTGGTGTAAAAGCACACGATGCTCAGCATTTTGGACTGGATAAAATCACATCAACAGCGTTGTGAGAGATAGGTCCGCGTTCACAGAATGAATATCAATACATCATATGAGCAAACTTTACTGCACGGAGAAAACCGCAATCGCTGCTGATGTGATTTTATCCAGTCCAAAATGCTGAGCATCGTGTGCTTTTACACCAACTAATGCCATTCAGCTGTTTCTAAATATTCTGATGATGCGCGAAAGGCGTTAAGGAGAAATAAATATAATAATTTGCAACAGAGACTACCTTTCAATTCAAATATGGATTCAGTGTTACTACACCAGGCCAATGAATTTTGTAGTAACGTATACATGTAGATGTAGATGCAGAGGTAGAATAGAACATCTCACTGGCATTCAGTTCCACATTTGCCTATAACATTCAAGCGAAGCACGCTGACTTGCTTCCCTTTCCCGTAAACTGCATAAAATAATCCCCGTCGCGGTCTAAACCGAAACTATCTCCTTGGCGACACCAGACTGATGCGTAATTCATACCCGCAGGCGTTAACTCAATTGGTGGAGGTATGTAAAACAGCGTCAGTCGTACTTCTCGCGGGGGTGGCGCACTTTGGCAGGGCCGCCAACTTGCCCGCGCGCCCCTCGGTGCGGCGGGGAAGCCCCGTCCGGCCGTAACGTGGTTTCGCCGGCCAGCCGGCAGGTGCCGCGGCAGTCGTGACGCGCGCTCCCTGCAGACGCCCACCCCTTCCCACCCCCTCCCCCTCCCCCCCTCCCCCACAGACCACTTCTGAGCCGGCAGTAGCAGGCAGCGGCAGCGGCAGACGGCCGCGGTCCGCGGGGAACCCCCCAGCCCAGTGCGGCGCAGGGCTGCCACTTGGCGGCCTCAGGGCCGTAATAACCGCGCCGTGGCGGCGCTCGTAAACTGAGGGCGCCGCGCCGCCGCCTCATAGACAGCCACTCCCGCCGCCCCAGTCCCACTCCAGCCGAAAGCGAACGCCGCCCAGCACCACTGAACTGTAATCGTGCCACTCTGCGAGGGCGCGCCGTGGAACAGGAGGTTCGCAGCTTGTTGGCCGTCGCAGTGGTCACGCAGACCCCAAGAACAGCATCGTTTCAAGTCGCATTATGTCCACCAGTGGGCAAAATTGAGTTTACATGCATTTTCGTATAGTTCCCATGAGCGAATTTTAATGCTGTGAAGTGAGACTGTAACAAATCGGCGTTTGCACAGTGGTAGAGTGCCAAAATCCAAAGGTCGTGGGTTCGATCCCCGCCAGGTCCTAGGATTTTTATCTGTCCCTTTCCACTTCTTTCACCTCTGACAGTATTGCTCATGTGAAAAATACCGAGAAGCACCGTGGTTCGGAACCTATTTTAAACTGTAGGTCCCCCTATAACTGGCTGGGTAAGTCAGTTCGAAGGTCGGAGGAAGGCAACGGCATCACTTGAGTACAGCATGACAGGACAAGGTTTGTATGAATTAAAGTTTTTGAAAAATGTACCGGAAAATTTAAAACTTTGAAAAAACTGAAAATGCTTTTTTCAATGTGTTTTTGATTGAATTCAGCACTATAATTGACTATTCGCACGACGGAGAGGGATTTTTTTTCGTTATGGTCTTGGAAAAAAAATACCTGGGCGAAGTCTGGTTTTCAGTTAGTTGTAAATAAAATTCCATCTTTTTTGGATGTGCACTCAGGACTGCCACAAAATTCTTCGTCCGATATTTCGGCTGCAACCCTCAATGACTGAGTCACTGACTGAGTTTTGTTTTTTTATTCGGGTTTGAAACCCCCACAGGAGGGGGAGTGTCAAGCTGGCAGCAGTTTCGACACTGCTCTACGTCCGACAGACGTACATGGCCGAGGAGAATAAAGAAGATATAAACAAAGAGTAATAAACTGTGACAATGCTACTTACAGTGGAGACAGTGCGGCGAATCTAAACGTTAAAAGGTGACCACAGGAAACACGTAGTCAGTATAAAAGGTTGCCAGGGTGGCTAAAATACACTGCAGGTTACAATAACCAGTAGACGACGACGACGAAGGATGGAGACACTGTTTAAAATACACACGCAACACTCGTTCTGCCGATGATGGTGATTGCGGTCATTAAAATTTTCAGATATCGCAATAGCACAACACTGACACCAATTGTTAAAACTGCGCAGGTTATAATGGTAGCGTGCGGTCGCTCGCCTTCGAGGGTTTGTGCTGTCCTTAGCGTAAGTAACTGTAATTAGTTTGAAAGTATGGAGGCTTATCACCAACGTAGTTAGGTCCCTTAGATTTACAAACATTTTAAGATTTAAAAAAATGTTGAACGGAGATCCCATAGGAGAACAGGAAGGGAAAGGAGGTGTAAAGGGGCAGGAAAGAAGGAAAGGGGGCGGGTTGGGAGTGCAGTGGAGGGGCATAAGAACTCCAGGAAAGAGGAGTTGGGACGGAGATACAATGCGTGGAGGGGGGTGATGGTGCGCTTCATACAGGTGTCCAGAAAAGGGCTCCCTGATTTCAAAATTAAATATCTCGAAAACAAAGATCGATAGAAGAACGCAGTAAACGGTATGTTTATTGTGTTTTCAAAATGTTCACCATTGGCACTACAGAGGTGGCGCAAACGAAGAATGAAATTTGCCATCACATTTCGTAGTGTCTCAACCGAAATGGATTCACATGCCACGGAGCTCGTCCTGCGTGACGGGTTGCTTCGGGTAGACCATGTCTTTCACTGTGCCCCACAAAACAAAAGTCACAGGGAGACAAATCCGGCGAATATGAAGGCCAATCCATGCCTGCACCAGTAAATTTAGGATATCGCAAAGCAATGACTCGATTCCCAAATTATTCCTTAAGAAAGAGAAACACTTGTTCGGTCCGATGTGGTCGGGCTCCATCTTGCGTAAACCATTCAGTACCTGGTCGACCCTCTAACGCTTGCTGTGTGGCGACAAATTGTTCAAAAATTGCAACGTAACGTGCACCAGTGACCGTTTCTCGAATGAAAAAAGGGCCAATAATGCCTCTGCTGAATACTGCAGCCCACACAGTAACTTTAGGAGAATACAAGGGTTTCGGTTCACACCAATATGGCTTTTCGGAACCCCAAAATCGCCAGTTCTGCTTATTCACGTATCTATTCAGATGGAAGTGTGCTTCATATATAAACCAGATGCAGCCAACATCAAGTCCTTCACTATCAACCATTGTGAGCATCTGATTAGCAAAGGCAACCCTTTATTGCATAGCTCGTACGGGTTTGGCTTGGTGCGTTTGTATTTTGAATGGAAACATGTTTGGGCTCTTTCTCAGTATTTTCTGCGTGCTGGAACGCTTCAAACCTGTCTCAGATGCAATTCTACGGACGGATGACATTGGATTTCGCTGAATAATTCCAGAAACTGTGGCGATATTTTCAGATTGCTTGCGGCCAACATGCCCCACTAGATCATTGCAAAGAGCGTACGAATGGATTTCGCATCGGTTCCTTTTGGAACATTAAATCGTGCTTGAAAACTTCGCCTTGTTGCCGTAGGACTCTCTTCTAACCTGTGGTACTCTAGCACCAGAAAAACGCGTTGTTCAGTGGAGTACATGGTTCTAATCTCTTCCTTGGTACGCTAACCTCCTTTCACGTTTCAATAGTGGAACTGGTCGCTCTGGGCTTCGGATCACTATTTATACTAGGCATTACGTATGGCGATTACAGCGCCATCTGTTAGTAGCTTTTGTAACTATTATTTCCAACGGCTTTCACAAGAAACATACCGTTTACTGCATTCCTCTATCGATCTTTGTTTTCGAGATATTTGAAATCAGGGAGTCCTTTTTTGTACACCCTGTATATGGGGAGACTAAGGTTGGTAGGAGGTATAGATATCAGGATGCAGGGCGACATACGGGAGAGGCAAATTACATGATACAAAGCCACTGAGGATAAGAATGAGCATGGTCGAAGATATCACAGTCGTAACTGCTGCGCTACTCATAGATAAAAGACATACGCAGAAAGCATCGCGTATCAGAGTATAGAGACTCAATGCGCTCGGCCACTTTGCCGCGGCACGAACCACAGTGCTTACAAATGAATAATTAATTATTAAAAACTGCAACATATGTCGGGAGTAAAGATGCAGAAATTCTTCCAAAATGAAGGCCTAAGATAAACGGATAAACGGCTCCCAAGCATTGTCAAGTTAAAACCCTTCGTCGCGGTTTAGCAGCTTCCTTTGCTGCTGTGTCCCGGGAAGAAGAAGTTGTGATTAAAATCTTGACTTCATTGTAATCTATGAAATGGCTCGTAGAAGTGACACATTCGGCAACTGCAGACTTATTGGACTCAAGAAAGCGTGTGTACCGCTGGTGTTGGACGCATCGTTCCTGTGCAGTACGCGTGGTTTGATCTGTGTAACCATCGCCACATTCGCATCGGGCGACTTGCCGTATAAATAGTTAAGCGCAGACGCTGAGAACTCAGTAATAGACTTGCCTTGAAGATGGCTGTGACATTCGCAGCCGAAATAAAGGATTAAAAATTGTCGCTATCCCGAGTGCACTTCCGAAAGATGATGTAGTATTACGCCTTCCGAGAAAACTTCAATAATCACATCGTAAATAAAGACTGAAAATCTGCAATTTGAAAATCAACCGTGCAAATCTCAGCTTGCCTCTTCTCTCCAGAGATCAGCATATTTTTCGACTTTCGAAAGGCTTTAGACGCGGTGCCGCACTGTAGACTGCTAACGAAGGTACGAGCAAACGGAATAGCTACCCAAATAAGTGCCTGAAAACTACTTAAGTAATATGACCCAGTACAACTTAAGTAATATGATCCAGTACTTCACCCTCGATTTCGAGTGTTCATCAGAGACTACGGTAATAAAATGAAATAAGACCGTTATTCAGAATGAAACTTTTCACTCTGCAGCGGAGTGTGCACTGATATGAAACTGCCTGGCAGATTAAAATTGCGTGCCGAAACCGGGACTCGAACCTGGGACCTTTGCCTTTCGCGGGCAAACACTCTACTTTGGAAAGTAGAAGGCGAGGTACTGGCGGAAGTAAAGTTGTGAGGCGGCATCGTGAGTCGTGTCGGGATAGCTCAGTCGGTAGAGCGCTTGCCCGTGAAAGGCAAAGATCCTAGGTTCGAGTCCCGGTTCCGGCACGGAATTTAAATCTGCCAGGAAGTTTCAAGACCGTTATTAATTTATATAAAAATATGAGGGACAGAGTGAGTTGCAACTTGAGGCTGTATGCTGATGGTGCTGTGCTGTAAAGAAAGGTTTTGTCATTGAATGACTGTAATAGGAACCAAGATGACTCGGGCCAAATTTTTAGGTGGTCTGACGAAAGGCAGTTAACTGTAAATGTAGAAAAATGTAAAGTTATGTAGATGAGTAGGAGAAACAATCCTGCAATTTTCGAATTCAGCAACAGTAGTGTGATGTTTGACAGAACCGTGCCAATTAAATATCTAGGCGTACCGCTACAAAGAGATATGAAACAGAACGAGCATATAAGGAGAGTTATGGAGGAGGTGGATGGTCGACTTCGATTTATTTGTAGAAATTTGGGAAATGTGATGTGTATGTAAAGGAGACCGCATATAAAACGCTCGCGCGACTCCGTCTTGAGTACTGCTCAAATGGGAGTCGCTGGAAGGAAGAAGTTGTTCTTTCCGAAAACAAAGATATTTAGAGGGTCAGAATTTTAAGTGGAATGCTAAAGATTCTACTGCCGTCAACCTAAATTTCGCATAAAAATGACAAAGGTAAGATCAGAGAGATTAGAGCTCATACAAATGCATACAAGTATTCCCCCTTTATATATGGGAGCGCAACAGGAAAGCAAGTAACTAGTAGTGATACTTCATAATTCTAGATTCTTTTCAAAACTTCAGGTTTACATACCTTGCCTCCGATATAATTTGACACTTTAGGTTTTCTTTCCCCTCTTGTGGGTTCCTCTTGAATTGTCACGAACAGCAATTTGAAGAATCGAAAATCTGATTCCATATACACAATTCATACGATAATTATTACTGAACACGTACCATTGTCGGAAAAAGTGGACTGAGCGATGTGACTAAACTGCTTCACGTAGACTGCAGGACACAGTTTGATTTGAAACACACATTACAGAGGACAAAATGTGATTATATACCAAATACATCAACATCTACATTCATACTCTGCAATCCACCCAAAGGCGAGTGGCGGAGCCATAAGAGTATCAGAGAGCCTTTATTCTACGATGTGAGACTACGACTGTGGACAAGGTGTACAGCAGAATATTTTTATGAAAACGTAAATTCTGTACTAACAGCTACCATTAGTCCATAACAGTAACAAAAAGAAATTCTTTTTTACATTTTTACCTCATTAATTTTCTTTTATTTGTATATTTTACACATCATTGCATCAATGCATATTGAGTCTGGCACATTTTCCTTAAATTTCAATAACACAATAAGAAACTGATTTCACTTTTTCATATTTCCTTGGCACTGATAATGAATATTTAGATAAAAATGAGTATCGGTTGCACAAATACAATACTTTTCCTTATTGACATGTGACGCGTTTCTCCTGTTCCAGGCATAATCAGACGTTCTTCGGAAATTACAAACTTGTTAAAGTAACAGCAGTTAAAAGAATATAAAAATATACATTATAAGACAGACTGACTCTGAACAAAAAGGAAATGACGGAATCATGGCAAATTACTGAAAGAAAAATATTAAGGAAAATGTTGGGGCCAGTTAAAGAGCAGACACAATACAGAATGCGCCATAATAGTGAAATCTATGCACACATTGAAAAAAAAAATCACTGATGTAACTAGGAAAAGAAGAATAGCATTCTACGCTCACATACAAAGGACGGATCCCAACAGACTGACAAAAAGACTGTTCTGTTACTGCAGGAAATTAAAAATGATTAATACTTGGTGCAAAGAAGTTGGAAGGGATATGGACGAGCTCCAAATTAGCCAACAAGATATTGAGAATAGACTACCACTCAGAAAGTAATCAAAGGATGCCAAATGTTTCCAGGAAAAAACGAAGAAAAAAACTGGAGCCCAGTGAACCGACAAAAAAGAAGAGGGAAATATGGAGGAAAAGAAAGGAGAAACAGTTGAAATAATCGTAGTCCATAGTCGCTCATACGTAAAAGAAGATATAAGACATGCTTGATTATGGATGTTTAAACTGGTTAAAGTAGAGGTCACGCGTCCACATCCGTGTCTGAACTGGAAGTGTGGGTATAAAACTGAACTGGTAAAATACCACTGAAAACTGTGGCTTAACAAATAAAGTACTTTTTGCTCAGATAATTCTGAGGCATTGCTTTTTGAGTAACAAGTACTTGAGTCGTTATGTGTTTTATAAGTTAAATTTTATATGCTACACCTCCCCCTCAGACATGAATGTATATAAGGCGTATACAAGGGGGGGGGCGGGGTGACCAGTCCCCCTCTCTCGACCTGTCCAGCAGTCATCCAGTGGAAACACACACGCTCACAAACATGCCCAATTAAAGTAAAAAAGAAAAATAATAAGTTTAGTGAACTTAAACTACAAGACGGAAATAAGGTATGTAAACTGTCGCAATAATCAACCTCTCAGTTAGGTAATAGAAATTTGCTGTTTCGGAATTGAGTACGAGTGCAGTTGCACATTGAATTATTGTTGTGGGGAATGCATCAGTCGTACGCTGCAATAGTGCGTGACAGTTTTCCCGAACGCTCGGGTTCGGAGTAATTGTGCGGTGACATCTGTCGAGGGCGTACCTGTCACACAGATTGCCTGTGACAGTTCGGTGCGCAGCGAGCAACCAAATAACGGGTTGCAGAACCATACCAGTAACTGAAGCTGACAGTAGTGGCCAATAAAAATAAAATGCACGTAGAACAGTGATTTTTTTTTTTTTTTTTTTTTTTGCCGTAAACAGTGAAATGCGTAGAATGAATCTGTTATCGCACCTCTCGGAAGGTACTTTATTTAACAAACTACCATTTTTTGTCGAAATATGTGGCAAATGCTGACCAGTCATTAGAGTTCTGCTAGTTTACTTATTCCGGAGTGGTGTCGCTTTTCAATCATGTCTTGGGTGGTGTACATGGTACTTAAACAAACTTTAAACTGATGACAGTTCACCAAATAATGGGTACACATGGTCCTAGCGCATCCAGTTGTATACAGCAGCAACTGGGCGAGTTACGTTATACTGAAGACACTGTGTGGAAGGAGACTCAAAATCCACTTTTAGCTACATCTGTGATATCGTCCTGTGTACGTGAGTGGTACACTGATACGTTTTGAAGAAAGAGTGGAGGAAAAGATAGTGGATTACCGATTACATAACACAAGCTGTTTTTTAATTACAAACAGGTGATTTTAATCATATTTTCATTACGTACAAAATTACAAGCAAGGCTGTCACGCTGTGCAAAAGGAACTTTCTTTAACATATGAAATTATTTGCGTACAATTAGCGAATCATAGGCCTCTCAACACACGAATAACACGTAGCAGTGTGTAAATGAACCAGTGGTATCCCAATAGTACTAGTAACACTGCCATCACTTCCCCAGATGAAAACAGAACAAGATTTCTGAATTCAAACAAAAATTATTGTCTCAGGCTTCCACTTCATGTCTCATAAATCGCAGTATCATTTCCTAAATTATGGATTTATTCCAATACACCAATATCCCATCTGCCGAATGAGACTTTGCAGCGGAGTATGCGCTACTATGAAACTTCCAGGACTCGAAATGGGGATCTTTGCCATTCGCGGGCAAGCGCTGAAACACTTACCTATCTCGACACGACTCACGGTCCGTCCTCAGAACTTTACTTCTGCCTGGACCTTGCCTCCTACTTTCCAAACGGGATAGCTCAGTGGCAGAGCGCCTGCCCGCGAAAGGCAGAGATCCCAGGTTCGAGTCCCGGTTCCTCCTCCTGCCGATCTATGCTTCTAATCATCCCCTTTGTTTCTTTGGTTTCTCCATCCTCTATCTTTGGAAAATTGCTTTGAAATTTTCATGGTGATCAGTCAAATGGTGATCTCTGTTGATTTATCTACCTTGCGGAATATAAGAACTTTTTCCATGACAACACATATATTCGACAATTTAACAAATCTGTAGTTCAAATATGTCGAACATGTCGTTAGTTATGATCTAGTGCGCATAAAAAATTGTTTAGGTTTTTTTTTCATTTTATTTGCTTTATTTGTTTAGTTTTTTTTTCTTTTTTTATTTTTATTTATTTAATTTTTTACCAGTCCTGAATGTTTCCCCAGAAAACTTTTGGGACCATCATGCACAAAACCAAAAATATACGGTCTTCATAAAAATTCGCATGTATAAAATTCACTTCCCGCTTATCCAGATCTTCCCAATATTGCAGGTAGATTTCTCAGTCGTAAAAAAAACTGATGCGCTTGCTAAAAGCAGAACTTAATTCTTTTATATATAGATAAGACGACGTTCGTATGAGTACCGAGATCGTCAAACCACTTCGTTCGTTGAGAATGGTAGTGAATTATTATTGTGTCCTTATTCAACAGCGTATGGAGCCTGTTAGAGGAACTTCCAGGAAAACTTAACGTACTGGATTTCCGCGAATTCGCTCACTGTAAAATAACACTTTTGGTACACGGAAAGGTACATTTGAACCGTTGATGTAAGACATTCGTCGGTATGGTGGTAAGGGAAGCAAACGTCCGTCTGGCCGTTCAGAGTTTATTTCCTCGTGTTTCCCTAGACATGCTTTTGTCACATCCTTACAAAAACTCATGTCCGATTTAAATGTCTATTCTTTTCCGATCTGACATCGTGCGCCGTTCACTTTTGAGACGTGATGCAACGCTTTAAACACTATTCATTTGCTCCTCCAGAGAGCAAATGCACTGATAAATAAGTTACTTCGAACTACCAGTGAAAAATGCATTTTCATTGGCGCACTAGCATGCTTTCGGTAGTCCGTAGCAACGTTGCAAGTACTCTGGTTATGGGAGGTAATGAGGCAGTTGCGGCATTCGTGAATAGTTATGGAGACCATTAGTTTGTATGGCAAATTGGCTTCGAAATTATTTACCATGCTGGACACAGTTGGTGCCCATAAGCAGCCCCGTGTAAAGGATGGTTAGGAGAGAGATGTTTCATACCAAAGAGGAATGTTTATGGAGCGAATGTTGCACACTGCGTGAGAGAAAGACCCTCTTTGCTTTGCGTCGTGGTCGACGTATAAAAAGTCATAACCCATTAGCCAGTTCTATAACCCGCTGTGTGTGTGGGTCCTACTGAAAATCATATTATCAAACTAGTTCAGTTGGTATTTCTTTTGCATCTTACTGACACATACTGGCTTGAGAAAATTAAGAACGAGCTTTCGAATGTTGATAAATACCTTGCTCGATGGAACTTCGACAATAGAAAAGAAAAGAAATAGAAAATAATTACAGTTGGATGGTGTATTGACTTGTGTTCAGTGGAACAGAAATGACGCTTTTCTTCAGTGACAATACTGCCACTCTTGTGCAACGCCGTCCATGTTATGAAGTAAGGTCCTAATGAATCCTAGAAATATATAAGGAGGATATAAGGAGGAGTGTAGTGTTGCAACGTTGAACAGTGAATGTATCGTTTTCATGGATGTAGAGGTCGGTCCCCGTGCAAAATTATGCCTCTCCACGATACCTCAGCAAGAAAGCCAATCGTGATCGACAATGTTCTTTTACGCATTCCGTGACTACCCCTCCCCTCTTAATACCCTACCACTATGACCGAATCTTCATTCTGTTCTTAAACTACGGGACCCCTCTTCTCGTTTGTCACGCTTTTAGAGCCAACGCTACTCGATGTAGACGCCTCCTTACCACTCACCGTCAGTAAATTTACTACTTAGTCGGAAGACAATAAGTAATTGCCACATTAATCCACGAGATTTAACCTGGTGGAGAATGACGTTTGTATTTGGCTTTCTCTTTCCAAATTTAATAGTCTTATGTGACTAATTTCGGACTTTACTCCGTTTTCAAACAATTAGTCTTAGTCTCAATATTGTTACTTGTAAAATATCAACGAACGTACGTCTAAAAGATTTTGCATTTGAAATAAGAGAGCCACGATGACATTTGTTGCCGCAAAGTGTTACTATGTGTTACAGCACTTGTGATGTTTACTCCTACACTTAAACACACATTATGATAACGAATGTCGTCGTGCCTCTCATCGTGTTGATGAATAATAACTTTGATAATAATAATAATAATAATAAACACGTTGAAAGACCAGTGATACGAAGTTGATATTCACATGACACATACGTTAATAAGTTCTGCTGGAATAATTATTATTTGAAACATATCAGCTCCTGGGTTCAAGATCAACATCGATACCGTAGCGTAATACCACCTACTTGTAAAAAATAGGTTACGGATCAGTAAGACGTGCAGCAGCAAGTCAAATATTCAAATGCTTGCAAGGCTATTCGACCAAACATCTACCTTCATCAGTCACTAGACTTACAAACTATGGAAAGTAACTTATTTGAAGAACGACACACACATACACCCATGTAGGAAGGAGGACTCGAACTTCCGGCATGAGCGACGCCCAGTCCGTAGCATGTTGCCTTAGACCGCGCGGCCCACTCCAGAGCGTGCACTTGCCTAGTAGTCTATCCATTTCAGACTTCTGCGCGAAAGGTCAAATCAGTGTTTGAAAGAGGACACTTTATTGGCTTGAAAGTATGTGACGTATCCATAAAGAAAACTGATGGTCTTGTGATAGGAATGGTCGCGTGTCCGTCTCCCAGTCGGATTTTCGAGTTATCCTTCGGGAATCGGAGTGTATTGCTCTTAGTATAACTTACTTTATGTTAGTTTAAGTAGTGTGTGAAAACAGGGACCGATGATCTCAGCAGTTTGTTTTCTTATGTTCACAAACAAATGAACATTTGAAATGAAGTTTTCCTGGAGGTGCAACGGTTGCGTTCAGAATAGTTCACGGGAGAGAGTAGAATACGACGAGGTGGGTAAAGTCTCACCACCCATACCACCTACTGAGTGTATTGCAGATCTGCGTCTTCCTCGGCTCTGGGGCTAAAATGGAGCACCTTGTGTACTTCCAGGGGTGAGAGTCGCCGCCGCGATGGAGTCTAAAGCGACTCGCTGCGGTGCGCGCGGTTGCTCATCGTGGAAGTTAGAGTCCTCCCTGGGGCATGGGTGTGTGTGTTTATCCTTAGGTTAGTTTACCTACGTTTAAGTAGTTTGTAAGCTACGGACTGATGACCACGCAGTACGATAGATTTACAAACATTTGAACATTTGGTGAAAGTTGCCATACATTAAACCATTCGTTGCAAGCCCATCGTCCATTTCTCCGCCTCTGCCGCGAGGGGGTAGCCGAGCGGTCTGGACTGCCACATTATGGATCGCGTGGCCTCCGGCGTCGGGAGTTCGAATCCTCCCTCGGCCATGGATGTGTGTGTTGTCCTAAGTTTGGTTTAACTTAAGATTATCTGATATTATCAGTTGGGGAAGCGATCTGATAAGCTTTTTACTCTTCAAAATGAAATGCCAAGATCGCACATTAATAATTTATTCAAGGACGACCGGTTTTGGTGAATTTGTCACCATCATCTGGTCACATATATTTATTACAAGCTGGTCATCTTGTTAAAAATGGGTATAAAATAATATGTGCCGCGGTGGAGTAGCCGAGCGGTCTAAAGCGTCTCGCTGCGGTGCGCGCGGTGGCTCATCGTGGAGGTTCGAGTCCTCCCTGGTGTGTGTGTGTGGGTGTGTGTGTTTGTCCTTAGGTTAGTTTACCTAGATTTAAGTACTTTGTAAGCTACGGGCTGATGACAACGCAGTTTGGTCCGATAGATTTACAAACATTAGAACATTTTTTTTTTTTTTTTTTTTTTTTTTTTTTTTTTTTTTTTTGAAATAGTAAGTGCAACATACTTAGTCACTGTATAAAAAAAAATCGCACTGACGTGTTTTACGGCCCACTTTAGATTTGTGGTTTTATAAGTTTTTGCAAACATTTTTGACCAAAATAATAATCTAAATAATAATTAATTAAATAATAAGTGTGTCTGAAACCCTTTTAGGAAAAAAATATGTTGGTAGTGGCGCGTTTCGACCCACCAACCTTTCGCGCCACAGTCCAGCAGCTTGCCCACCCCGCTATTTTCTTTTTCCTCTATGTGTAGTTCTGTTTGTTCTGATCAAGTTTGTTCGTTGATGTTCGAAGTGTTCTTGGCTCAGCTTTTTTATTACAGAGGGCGTTCAGCCCTCTGACCGGGCGCGCTGAGCCACGGCGCCCGGCGGCTAGGGCTATAAATCGAAAGAGGAGCTCTTTAGTCTCATACTATTCATGGGCGTTGTTAACTGATGTTAATATGGCATTTGTAGACATTAGATTATCATTTATCGTTCGAAGAACTGTGTTTGTATGTTAATTCCTCAGTGTGCCGTTGCTTTGAATTGACAACGTGTAAGTTACAGTAAGAAAATCATCAATTAAGCGAGGAAGGTGACGTGGCATCTCCGAACGGCTGGTTTTCGTTAATTTGATGGAGGGTGTCAAATCTCCGTTATTTTTGCAAATATCTCTCAAACGATACGGGATATGAAAAAAACGTAAGTGAGATAAGTTGTAGAGAATTTTCTCCTCTACCAATTAGGTTATTCAATTTTCGTGTCAGATGAACGGGTCGTTTGCAATTACAATTACATTACAAACGGCCTTTTTGGATTTACTACCGTATTTTTTGTCCGAAAAATTTGAAAAGGGAGGTTCTGGTCTCTGGCGGCCTACAATCATGTCTGTAAAATTTGGTGCTGATCGGTTGAACGGTTCGTTTTGAAAACAGGGAACACTTTACGGACAGATAGATAGACGGACAGACAGACATACATACATCCCAAAATCGCCGTTATTTTGGCAAATATCTTTGAAACGCTACGAGATACTGAAAAAACATAACAGAGCAAAGTTGTAGAGAATTTTATCCTCTACAAATTCGGTTATTCAATTTCCGGGTCAGATGAATAGTTAAGTCGTTATTTTCATTTAAATTTCGAGCTGTCTAAAGACGATCGCAAAGGCCCACTTTTAGTGTTACTACCGTAACCTAAAGTGGGTCATACTGAGTATTTTGTAAGCTGTCATGTTTTTAACTTGTGTATTTTTATATAGTGACTAAGTGATATTTGCACTTATTGTTTTATACCCATTTTTTAACAAGATGACCAGCTTGTAATATATATATATATATATATATATATATATATATATATATATATATATATATATATATATGTCTGTTTGTGTGTGTGTGACTAGATGATGGCGACACAGTTCACCGAAGCCGGTCGTCATTGAATAAACTATTTATGTGCGATGTTAGCTTTTCATTTTGAAGACTAAAACAACTTAGTTTAAGTAGTTCGTAAGTCTAGGGTCTTAAGACAAAAGTTGTTTGGTCACATAGAATTACAAACATTTGATTTTTCTCCGCCTCTTTTTCAATTATGTACATAAACGTAATGGAAGGAATTGCCACATGGAAGGGACAGGAATGGCAGCAGGTAGCGTATCAGGGAATACAGAACTTGTACCAGAATGAAACTTTCTCTCTGCAGCGGAGTGTGCGCTGATATGAAACGTCCTGGCAGATTAAAATTGCGTACCGAAACCGGGAATCGAACCTGGGACCTTTCCCATTCGCGGGCAAGCGCTCTACAGACTGATCTATCCCGGCACGACTCACGATGCCGCCCCACAACTTTACTTCCACCAGTACCTCGCCTCCTACTTTCCAAACTTCGCAGAAGCTCTCCTGCGAAACATCCAAACCTAGCACTCCTGGAAGAAAGAATACGGTGCAGACATGGCTTAGCCACAACCTAAGGGATGTTTCCAGTATGAAAGTTTCACTCTGCAGCGGGGTGTGCGTTGATATGAAACTTTGGAAAGTTTGAAAAGTAGGAGGCGAGGTACTGGCGGAAGTGAAGTTGTGAGGCGGGATCGTGAGTCGTGTCAGTATAGCTCAGTCGGTAGAGCGCTTGCTCGCGAAAGGCAAAGGTCCCAGGTTCGAGTCCCAGTTCCAGCACGCAATTTTAATCTGCCACGAAGTTTCACAGGATCTGTACGTTTGTTGTAATGTCCGAGCTTAGGTTCACGTCAGACAGAGGGTGCTATTGGGTACAACCAAATATCACAGTCGATTTGTGTCTACGGCAATGTGACCATTTTGACCTATTCCTAGCGGTACCCTTTCTGCACGATATTCTAGAAAACACTTTTCAGCAAGTCAAGGCACAACTCAATGCCACGTGTTTCTTTCTGTCGCAGGATGTCTCGCTAGATTGCCACACTTGTCGCCAATCAAATTGTTTGGAACTTACAATTTTTTTGGCACGCGATCTGTTATGACATTTAATATGGATTCCCAAAACCACTTATTTTTAAGCTTTTCATGATATGTTTCTACAGAACTAGCTGCCATCCTCAAATGCTCACTGGCCGTCTTCGTCAATCAGATGGGACAGTGCTCAAGTTATAAAAATATACTACCACACAGTGTCGTCACAATGATACAAATTTCAAATAAATCTTTTTTGAAAAAGTCAAAAATAAAATTACAAGCATAAATGGTCCCATTTTGTACATATACTCCGACATATATTCAAAAAATTTCAATTTTTTTTAATTTTTGTTATTTTATTTTATTTTATTTTATTTTATCATTGTTACGGCCCAGTATGGCAATATATTTTATGAGCGCAGTCCCATAACGATGGCGATAACACCTAATTATAGGAAAGGAGAGTATCTGACGATAGCAGCTAGTTCTGCTGAAACCGATCGCTAAATGAAATATATTAGTCTGTAATGATGCACATATGGGACTGGGAATATAGAAGTTGTTGAATTACTGGATTTTCAATGAAAAATTGCTGTTTCTTAAAATTAAATAATTTCACATACAAAACTAATATGTAAGAAACAAACCACATGTAAACAATACTTTACCTACATATTTATAACAACAAACTTATTAACTGAAAGACAAAGAAAAAATAGTGTTACTATAGTAATCGTTTTTACGTTCATTTTTATCAATCGGCTTTTTCTGCTTTATGAATCTTCAGTCTTTGTTTTTTCGAGATCAAACACATTTTTAAACGTTTCTGTCACAACTTCCTTAAAACTAGAATATCAGCTGCTGCTACGTCGCTTTCCTCAGTCCACGTGCCATGTGTTAAATGTACTCACAGCGCTGGCCAGGTTTACTACATTCCTGAAAAAAACGTATGTACAAAGCGTCTTCAGTTAAAGGGTACTCGCCCGTTATTATCACTTACTATCACTGCTTTTCGTATTCAAATTGTGCTCTTCAATTTTATCGTCATAAATGATGCCATGAAATGAAACTATAGTCAATATTTTTGTAATAATTTCGAATTTATCAACCAGTGTCTTGTGTTTGTGTTTTCCTGCTTTAGTCATACTGTGGGAAAGATACTATCACAGTCGAGTTACAGGGGGTAATGTTTCGATTGCACAATGTACGCAGTAATCAACAACTGGTTGCTGATTACTAAAGTGGTCACTTGAAGTCTCTCCATCCGTCCACGTCACGCGATCTCAGTTCGATGTGTCGGACTACTGGACGTGTCGAACTGGCGAAGTGTCGGTTTATAGAGACTATACTGTAGTTTCAACATCAGCAGTCTTGGCAATCGATATAACAAGATAATGTGCGGCATATGCTGAAACGACTGAATGCCAATCACCACAGATGACCATGGAAGTGGAAGTCGAAGGGAAGCTTCCCTTTCTAGATGTTCTAGTTAGAAGAAGACCCGATGGGACACTGGGGCACAGTGTTTTCCGCAAGAAGACGCACACCGACTTATACCTGCACGCAGACAGCTTGCCACCATCCGGCGCAAAGAAACGATGTGCTGAAAATATTGCTCTCAGACTGAGAGCCTCAATGAAGTACTTGACCACGGAATGTATTCCGTAAGAACGGCTACACAGAATGGCAAATTCCGAGAGCCCTACGACACACACCAACTGCACCACAGGCAGAAACGGTTGAGGAACCTCAGGAGGTTGCTGCCACTGCATTTCTCCCAGAGCGCGCGGTTGCTGGCCGTAGAGGTTCGAGTCCTCCCTGGGGCATGGGTGTGTGTGTTGTCCTTAGGTTAGTTTACTTAGGTTTCAGTAGTTTGTAAGCTACGGACTGATGATCACGTAGTTTGGTCCGATAGATTTACAAACAGTTGAACATTTCTCCCATACTGTGGCGCACTATCCAGCAAGATAGGACGGATTCTACGAAAACATCAATTGAGGACGGTTTTCCGCTCACCAGCCAAAACTAAGACTTTGCTTTGCAGGATGAAGGATGACCTGGGTCTACGTAAATCCGGAATTTATGAGATCCCATGCCAATGTGGTGAGACTAACATTGGTCAGACGTTGCGTACTGTCGAAGATCGCTGTCGTTAGCATCAGCGACATACAAGATTACAACAGCCAAACAATTCGGCAGTCGCAGAACACTGCCTTTCTGAATTACGTGGCATGGACTACAAGAATACGAGAGTTCTGACCCAGACGTCCAGCTTCTGGGCTGTATAATTAAAGAGTCCGTCGAGATCCAAGTGAGGGAACCGCAGATTAATCGTGACAGCGGTTACACACGTGCATGGAAGCCCGCACTCAGCATAGTTAAGAAAAGAAATAAGATGTCGCATAACGATCTAACGTCGGACGGGGGCGGGCTATAGTGCAGACGCCGTCAGCGGACGTCGTAGGGAGCGAGGGACCGCGGAGAGGCCGCCAACAGACGTGGGCGGGCGCGGCCGGCCTATGAAACAGCGGAGGGAGGGGGGAGATAAAAGCATCGCTACCGCTTCTAGGCAGTCATTTCATCAGATCACCTGATGATGGCAACAGGTCTGGTTGCCGAAATATTGTGCCAGTTTGACACAGGGATCCGGCCGCACACCCGTGAACTTTTTCATCTAGAATTACGCCGGGAGAAGCTAAAGTATCACACCACAGATTAACTTAGAAACCAGGTGAATACATGGTGCGCCTACACTATACGACGCCGTTCGTGCCTGATAAGCACCGATTCCACCACACATGTAACTCGCTATCAGAGCCCACGGCGGACCGTATGCCTACTAGGCCACAGGACACACGATGAACCGAGGTGAATGAAATATCCCTCATTTATTCCGAAAATACTACTTAACATGTCCTGTCGATATGAGGTCCTATCTTTAGTCTTGCATTGCAGTTCTTTTCTAAACGTAAGGGTACAAATATGAAAACCATTTAAATGTTTGCTGGTAGAACCTTAATATGCAACAATATTTCTAAGGTCCGGTGTTTCAGTCACACAAATTCGTTAGATTTGTAACTGTGACAACTAAAATTAATCATAGTCAGCATAAACCACTTGATAAATTTGTAACTGTGATCGTCAAAATAAAATACAGTCATTATAAACCCTTTTCCAGTTGCTGATATCGTTAACTAATCATTTTGAAGGATTTTCAAATTTCGTAGAGACTTAATCTTCCGAAAAGCGTTGTGGAAATAAAAGTGACAGTAAACATGTTGATTAGTTTCATATGGGATTTGTATTCGTGCCAGGAAGATAGTAGTTTCATGCACCTCGCCGAACAGATAGATTTCGCCAAAATAAAGTGAAAAATTCGAACAATTATAATAGTCTAGTCGATTCCATGTCTCCGATTTTGAAAATCCCTATTGTTATCAGGTTTTGTGACTGTGGGTAATATAAAATTTGTTTTCCCAACTCAATATTTATTTTGCAAACAGTTCTAACATTTGATGATTAAAAAAAATGAAAATAAAAAATTAAAAAAAGATACGTTTTTACAGTATTGCCAATCTATTTTAGTTGGCGTGCACAAAAATTAAAAATATTGCAGGTCTTCGTTACATATGACAAGAAACGACGTTCCTAATATGTTTGCTATCTACATAAAATATATTTGAGAATATCCTTCTATCCACCGGTCAAAAAAATAAATACAAAAAATATTTATTACTACAGTATAATCCAACTGCTATAAGGCTATCTTTCCTTTCCGTTATATTTGTATTAATTTATATAGGATTTTCTTTCACAATTAAAATTGTTGGATGCTTATAAAAGTTGTAGTATTCATATTCGAGTCTATATTCAAACATGTTTGCCGTTACAAAAGTTTTGAGAATTTGAATATAAAGAGGCTCATACTAAATGAGGTCACGTAATAATATTATAGCCGCGGTGGAGTAGCCGAGCGGTCTAAAGCATCTCGCTGCGGAGCGCGCGGTTGCTCGCCGTGGAGGTTCGAGTCCTCCCTGGGGCATGGGTGTGTGTGTGTGTTGTCCTTACGTTAGTTTACCTAGGTTTAAGTAGTTTGTAAGCTACGGACTGATGAACACGCAGTTTGGTCCGATAGATTTACAAACATTTGAACATTTGAGCATAATATTATAAAAAAATTATGCGGCACGCATGGGGACTTTCGATGGATACTCTGCGAATATCGCCAATAGTTTTGGTTTTTTCAGCAGCTGAATTTTGTTGATAAACAGCTGCCATACCAACCTGATACATGTTCAGCGCCTGATATATGGTACCATCAGATCAACACCTACATACAGGCTTTCATTGCTCTGTAATATGTATCCACCTGATACGTGCGGAACATCGACACTGAGAAATCCGGTAGATTTATGAGAACGTTGACTTGCCTATTCATGGCGATATACCGGCTCCGCGTCGAAATAGACTCCGCTAACGAAATCCACCACAAGGAAATGTGAACAGCTTACATCTGACAACATAAAAATAGATTTGTGGGAGCAGAAATGCCAAACCATTGAAAACCTAGAGATACGTAAATAGTTTAACGACTACAATCACGACACTACCGACACAGCACTAGAAAGGAACCTCTTGGTGAAATTAAACAGAACGCGTAAGGGATATGGCCGCTGTGCGGATTCACCGAATAAGTGGGGTTCTGTGGAGTCTTCAAGGTGTGACCGTGGAGCCTCGAAACAGACTACCAGACACATTAGGGAAGAGTGCTCTCTGCGAGCCTACGAGGGACGTGGAGTGAATTCATGAGGGCTGATCCTGCAGCGCTGACCTGGATTAGAAAATTAGATATTAAAATTTAGATAGTTAGATGTACTTGTTGTGTATATATTATAAACTATTGAAACGATACTGTACTATCATTCCATTAAATCCTTGAATTCTACAGTGTACGTTACTTTCATCTGATCATCATTTCGTAAAAGTGTGCTTGACCTTTAGTGCCACTATAATGGGGGATGTACTAGGTGGAGACAAGAATGCTTTATTATTTATTAAAATTGTTATTGCAGGACAAATAAGTGTGCACCGCTCACATAAGGAGCTTTGCTCCACAGTACCCAACTCCTCTTATACCCTATGTGATTGTGTGTGTGAGGGTCTTTAAGTGTGCATGAAGCCGCGGCTGGGAAGGCAGAGATGGAGAACACTCGGTAGGTTTGCCAACTTTAGTTTTGGGGTGTGGCAGAGAGGTTTCCTTGGGGATGAGATGGTCAAGTGGCTGCGACTTGCGAGTTCCTTCAGAATTCGGAGGTTGGCAGAAGAACCCGTCATATCACAAGCCAATGAGGACGCGGCTACTCGCGAACTGGAACGGGAGGATCGGTTAGGACGGGGAGCGGCCACGAGATGGAGAACGTTTCCGGCTGTCGAAGAGGAAGGATGTGAGTATGGTGGCCTCCGTGGTAAAGTATCAGGAACTGTGTTGGTTGTTAATTCTGTCTCTATTTCAGCAGGTAAATGATTTTGTATAATGGGAATCTTGTGCGTAGCTACGTGGGTGCAGTATGAGAGAGTAAAGAATGTACGCTATGAATGTATGGTTACGATCCTTGTCTCAATCCATTGGTGATAAATTTAGTGAATGAATATTTTGTGTTTTTGGCTTTAAAATGATGATAGGAAGATGTACAGTGAATTTAATAAACTTGTGTAAATAGTTAAACATTTCGTCTCTAGTTGTTTTTATGAAATTCTGAGTCACATTTATGCTTAATGATTAAAAGAAGAGTGAGAATATTTAATTGGGAATTGCGAGAATATAAATGGGGGAATTTCATCTAGTAAGGGAACTGCCACCGGTATGCTATCAGTTGCTGCAGTCTTTTGTGTGTAAAAAGTCGTTATCCGTTGCAATACAATTTCATCAGGGCAATAACACCTGCTTTTAACACCGTAAATAATCACTGAGCAAGGCGGCAACTGGTAGGAAGCGGAGGGTGGTTAACTTACACTATAATCGGTAAAAGTATTGTCCGTTTTATGTTAACACTTCAAAAACCCATACGAAAAGTAAAATAAATAAATATCCCTGCGAGTTATGAAAAAGAAGGTAAAATGTAAACTAGATTCCAGAAATAGCTTTATACAGCCTCCCTCTCAAAAGCGAGAAAGTAATCTAAACGTGGCATCAAATGTCCCGATAGTTGTTATCGATGTCGTTGTTATTTGGTTCTTTCTCAAAGCCAATGTTACTATTTTCCTATGTGGATTTTCTGTGGTCGGTAAAGACTACGTTTTTACATTTTAGTTACTTTTTACATGCTGTATGTCAGTTGCTATCCGTTACTTTCCCACTACTCGCAGGAGTTCTTAACCCTTTAATGCACAGTGTAGCTGATCGGCTACTTACCCAACATTTTATCAGAAATTCATTTGTAGCTGCTTGTATACATAGTCGTACACATGCTAGTAGCTCCACTTACAAATTGTAAATTTCAGAGTGCCACTGAATAATTTTGAGAGTCAGCTTTCCTTACTCCTAACACGTACGTTTACATTAGTATTATTCCTTTGCCATGTGAAAATTGTCATACTACTTATGAGTAACTTTTTGGAAAAATGAGATGCCTAAGAGTGGCATACAGAGTGAAAAAAGGAAGTAAAATGTGAAAAACGTAGTTATTACGTACCACAGAAAATCCATATATGAAAATAGTAACATCATGGAAGCATTCTATAGCTGACCAGCTATCAACGTTTCCTTGATAGTAGTGTTAATAATTTTAAGGATTTAAAAAAATATATTTTTCTCAATATATATATATATATATATATATATATATATATATATATATATAGTTCGGAAGGCGAACTACGCGAACTAGTTCGCAGATCCCTCGCCTCTTAGTTCGTCCGCTCCTTTTCCGATGACTGACGGGTAACAGCGAGAGCGCGCAGAATAGCGTGATTCCCTTCTGCCAGTTGACGTCATTTCGAGCTGAGATGCAGCTCAACTGTAGTTTAGTAGCGGTAGCAAAAGCCAAAACGAAAGGAGGAACTAAAAAGAGCGACCTTTTTCGTGACCGAGCTGCGAACTAAAAGGAGAGCTACCGATCGCGAACTAAGATATGCGCGATAGGTCGCGAACTAAAATATGCACGATAAGTGGAGAACTAAAATATGCGCGATAGGTCGCGACCTAAAACATGCGTGATAGGTCGCGAATTAAAATACGTGTGATAGGTCGCGAACAGATTTAAAAATCACGTGTTTGCCTTCTGCTGATTAGTGCCATTTGGAGGTTAACGTCTACCTGCTAGATTACATAGTTCAGTGCTACAAAATTTATGCTTTGAGGTATTCTGGCCGGCCGCGGTGGCCGAGGGGACTGAGGCGCTTCAGTCACGGTCTGCACGGCCACTACGGTCGGGGGTTCGAATCCCCCCTCGGGCATGGATATTTGTGGCATCCTTAGTTGTCGATAGTTCATAAGTAGTTTGTAAGTTTAGGTACTGATGACCCCCTAGGTACGTCCCATAAGCTCTACAAACATTTGAACATTTTTTGAAGTATTCTACACTCTGCAACATCTGACTAATAAATTCCATAATGCCAAGATATGAAGATCTCTAAACTTGAAAGCGAGAAATTATCCACAAACCGTTTCTTTTGGTTTGCGTGATATCGTTAGCGACTCACGCAGCAAGCGCATTAAGCAGCTAGGTGGGTTAACTTCTCCCTCCAACTGCATGCGCAGACCCGCCGCTGAGCCGTCACTGAGAGCGGACGAACTAAAAGAACGAACTAGTTCGCGGCAGAGCTGCGAACTAAAGTGAGCGCTCCCGATCGCGAACTATTATGCGTAACTCTAATATGCACTATACATATATAGTGGTAATTTTTATAGCTTCAAATAAAAAGTCATGTATTAAAGGATTAAATTCTGAACGAAAAATCAGTGCGAGGCCGTTCCACGTCGGGGCTTCGAATCCCCCTTCGGACATGGATGTTTGTGCTGTCTTTAGTGTGAGATAGTTTACAAGTAGTTTGTAAGTTTAGTTACTGATGACTGCCACAAGCTTAACAAACATTTTAATGTGTTTCGAAAAATCAGTGTTGGGAGACAACTCTTAGACCTATTATGTCACTAGTTCACGCAAGTAGACAAGCTACACAGAAAGCCGTTTAAGTTGTAACCCTGCCGTTAAGGACTTCTTTCACGGTATGTATGAAGAGTCAGTTGAAATGCTTTTCGCCACTTTGTAAGCGGTGAAAAGAGTTACATCGTTGCATCAAAAGAGAACGTTGTGTTCTACATACAGCGTCTGGGAGGAGAGGAGTTGGTTCTTTGTTCTCGACTTGCTTTCGTGAAGTCTCGAGATCACGAAAGGCGCAGCAAAGGGGCTTACACTCCGGTGAGAAGTTCGGCACGGCACCTGCAAAGTTTCTGAGAGCAGTGGCACTCTAAGCAGTGAGTCCGGTAACGCCTCGCTACTGCACCAGACTTGGGATGTTTTCCTTTTGCTATTTCAGGTAATTCCAAGTGGCAACCCAGTTCGGCGAATTACCGAGTTGGTGGTAGGTCAGTTCAAAAAAGAATTACTAAGCGACCTACGCCCACTGCATCAACAGTTGTTCAAGTGTGCAACCGATTCGAAACATAGAAAGTACTTACTTCGTTAATTTAAAACGAACTCTAGAAAATTTATACAGATAATCGAACAAGCCGCAGTGGATCGGCCATGAGGTCTGGAGCATTACGTTAAGGGATATGCGGCCGCTGGTGTCGGAGGTTAGAGGGCCGATTACCGCAGACGTTTGGTCACTTACGATTAGAAATATTTGAATAATCGATAAAGCAAAAAGGTGGGGTGGTGATTTCCCCTCTGATTACTTTCAGTATCTCTGTCGTATCTGTAACTAAATCTAGGGGCCACAACTTATTGACACACAAATACAATTCTACATCTACATCTACATACTCCGCAATCCACCGTAAGGTGCGTGGCGGAGGATACACTGTACCACTACTAGGCATTTCATTTCCTATTCCACGCCCAGAACGAGGAAAAAAATGGATATATGCCTTACGAGCCCTAAATTTGTCCCTGTGATAACTACGCGAAATGTAAGTAGGCGGCAGTAAGATCGTACCATATTCAGCTTCAAATTCCGGCCCTCTACATTTCCTCAACAGAAATTCACGAAAAGAACATCGGCTTTCCTCCAGCGATGCCCAATTAAGTTGCCGGAGCATTTCCGTGACACTCGCGCATCGGTCGAACCTACCAGTAACAAACCCATCTGCTCGCCTCTAAACTGTTTCTATGTCTGCTGTGGGTCCCAAACACTGGAGCAATACTCAAGACTTGGTCGTACAAGCGTTTTATACGCGGTCTCCTTTACAGATGAAGTACATCTTCCCAAAATTCTCCCAATAAACTGAAGTCGGCTGTCCGCCTTACTCACAACTGTCATTACATGTTCGTTTCATTTCATATTGCTCTGTCATGTTACGCCTAGATATTTTAACGACGCATCAAGAAGCTTACTACTAATGCTGTATTCGAACATTATGCGATTGGTTTTCCTACTCATGCGCATCACCTTACATTTTTCTACACTGACAGCTAGCTACCATTCTTCGCACCAACTAGAAATTTTGTCTAAGTCATTCTGTATGCTATTACAGTCAGTTAAAGACGACACCCTCCCATACACCACAGCATCATCAGCAAACAGCCGCATATTACAACTTATTCTGCCCATCATTTATATAGACAGAAAATAATAGCGGTGCTATCACACTCCCTTGGGACACGCCTGACGATACACTCGTCTCTGATGAACACTCGCCGCCGAGAACAACGTACTGCGTTCTATTACTTAGGAAGTCTTCCAGCCAGTCACAAATCTGTGAACCTATTACATAAGCTCGTATCTTCGTTTGCAGTATGCAGTGTGGCACCGCGTCGAACGCCTTTTTGAAGTCTAGAGAAACAGAATCCGCCTGTTGCCCTTCATCCATGGCTCGCAAGATGTCATGTGAGAAAAGGGCAAGCTCAGTGTCACATGACCGATGTTTCCTAAACCCGTGCTGATTCATAGAAAGAAGCTTATCCGTTTCAAGGAAATTTACTATATTCTAATTGAGAATATTTTCCCAAATTCTACATGAAACTGATGTCAACGACATTGGCCTGTAATTGTATGGGTCAATTCTCATGTTCTTACAGCTATTCATATTCATGGAATTTACGACATTGACTTAAAATGCGTAAATCTGAAAATGTGCACCCAGCCGGGTTTAGAACCCAGGTCTCGTGCTAGGCAGTTGCTCTGACCCTTACACTATAGGGGGCACAGCGATCATGATAACCGCACGGACTACTGAACCATGTCTTCCGTCAGATACAAATTATCAACTTTACCCTGCTCACTATTACTCAAACTCGCGTTTTTTTTTCAAACTGATTCCCATAAGAGTAAGGGCCTAATAATGCCCTCACGCTGAAGGAAGTACCATTGCCTGTCATCGGCATATTTTTTGGTCTCCTATTGGAGATGTCTTTCGAGTATTAAATAAGGATGAGTCAGCAAATAAGTCGCACATTGAGGTAGACACGTCAGTACAGCGCGTTGTGTAGGCGTATTTCTCCACCTGTAAGTCACATCCAGGTAAACCCATTAAACATTGTTGATACCACAGAAAACTGAACAATCCGTCCCAGTGCTTTCCACTTATTCTTAGCCGACGGCCAACTAAATGTTTATCCCGGAAACCGAACTCTTAAAGGTCCACAATAAACAAAGAAACAGCATTACTTCGCAAATCACACTGAAGTCACTAGCAGAGGGTTCATCGAACCACATCCACACTGTTTACCATTCTATTATCAAGTAGCCCGTGACCTAAATGTCTCCGGTCGAGCTGTGATCTCTCTTATTTGGTTTTTAGGGTAATTTCTCCTTATTTAAGTCGAATCGAACAATACATTTTTCGGATTTGTAGGAAGAAAACGGTCATTGAAATCGCGTAAATAGCTTTCGCCAGACAAACACCGCCATCTTCTTAGTGATTCTCACGCCACCTCAAGTTTCATTATTCTGTTCATTTCCCACCTGTATCGTGATCATGAACGAGCTTCGCTTCTTCGTACTCTTTCGATATCCTCCGTCAGTCCTACCTGATAAGGATCCCATACCTGACAGAAATACTGCAACCGAGCACGGACAAGCTTAGTGTGTGAAGTGTGTTTAGTAATTTTGACGTGCAATTTTGAAGTGCACTGCCAAAACCGCAGTATTGATTTCGCTTTCCCCACAGTGTTTTATCTCTGTTTCTCCCAATTTCAGGCGATCGTAAACGTAATTCGTTGGTATTCAGTTCAGTTGACGGGGTTCAGATCTAACCGATTTATCTGATAAACAAAGTTTAGCGAATTCCTCTTAGTACTCATGTGAACGATTTCTCACAGGGAAAATTGCCAATTTTCACATAATAAATTCTATCTCGCTATTCCCTTTGTTTTGATCTTCATTTGACTTTGCGAGACGATAAACGACAGAATCAACGGCATACAACCTATCACAGCTGTTAAGATTTTCACCCTAACTTTGTAAAACTTTTATACAGAACAGAGGACAACACCATTACTCTGGGGAACGCGAGATATCACGTCTGTATTAGCAGATGTCGTTTCATCAGTTATTACATGTGTCCTCCGTGACAGGAAATCGCCAATCCAGTCACGTATTTCAGATGTTACTCCACAAAGACGCTGTTTGTCAGGTACCGTGTTGAAAGTCTTCCGGAAATGTAGACATAAGGAATGAATCTAGGATCCCTTATCGATAGCCTTCATCGTTACCTAAAAGTAAAGTGTCCACCAAGAACTATACGTTGTCATTCATGTTGACTAAAGGTCAGCACATTTTTTTCCGACGTAATTCTAAAGTTTTAAAATCATTACATGTCTCAAAATTCTTACATGAATGATGTAGGTCTCTAGTACAGTGATTTACACCTATTGCATTTCTAGACTATAGCTGTGACCTGTGCAATTTTTCAGGTTTATTTGGAAAACAGTATGTGCTCCGGAAATATTCTGCTCCTGAACCATGAGATACGCTGCGTTGTGGGTAGAAGTAACTACGATTATTCCTTAGTTTTGGATTCAGTAATGTATTAACGTATTATGCACAATTTCTAACGGTATTTTATCCAAATTACTGGACGAGTTCATTGATATTTACAATGCCGTAAATTGGCCTTCTAGCCTTATTCTTATACGAAGAAGAATTAGTTTTTGTATATTTTGTATAATTTACATGATTATTTGATTAAATTTTAAATATAAGACAGAGTTGTGAATGTGGTAATCAGCGTCTCTGACAGTGGATGTCCAGCGAGCATACCTTTCAAACGGCTGTTTATAATTAGTTTTTGAGGTTATGTTGTGTTTTGTTGAAGGTCGGATGTTTGGCTACAAGTTGTCTCTGTGTAAGAGCAATTGCAATAAACACTTTTTTTTTTTTTTTTTTTTACAAGTTAAAGTCACTGAACAGTGTTAATCTTTTTATACTTGTGGAATTCGGTCTTCAACAAATTGTATTCTTTTTTATTAAGAGAAGGTAATAAAAGGAGCAAGAGTTAATTTCAGCTTAGTGAATACCTTCATTCATTATCTAACAAAAACATTCTTAGTCACATTCGACCATTTCAAATTGAAAGTAAAATTGTATTTAGATTGATTTCCTCTTTTGTTTATTTTACTTTTCCGTATAGCCTGGATCAAATGTAAGGAACAGACCATATCTATCGTAAAATGTAAACTTTTACGGCCGGAATGGTGAAAATTACTAAAAATTTTCGGGCTATTATGCCGTGGTCTAGTGGATTTGTTATGGAAACCCAACGTTTCGTCCCCGACTGCGGAGGACATTTTCAAGGGGGATCTTGGCACTTTTGAATGTCCGATGCACGCCCTGGCTCGCTACAGACTGAAGCCAAACTCCGTTTACGAGGGCTCGCGCGCAGAGATGCGACGTCAGATGTTGTTGACATGAGCGCGCAATTCGACGTTGCCGTTTGCCTCCGTCCGTTAATATCGTCCCATGGTGGAAAACTGTTATATTTCTTCTTCAAAACCGGAATCCAGATTTCATTTAGTTTTACGTCCTCCTCCATACTATTGAAATTATTGGAGTGTTCCACAATTTCTATAGCCTCTCTGTACAGACATTCGTGGTATCCATTATCAAATTGAATAAGGTGGTCCCCTGATTGAAAAACATGTTCAGCAACAGCTGATCTGCAAATCTCTCCCCGTCTACAGTTCCCCTTGTGTTCATCGAGTCGTTTCTTGGCTGTTCTTTTTGTGGTATCCACGTATACGTCTCCACAGCTACACGGAATCCTATAAATTCCTGCTTTTTTCAGCGGTTTGCGAGCATCCTTTGCCGATTTCAGGTGATCCTGTATCTTCCAAGTAGGCTTGTAAATAACGGCAACATTCCGTTTCGTCCGAATTTTACCGATGCGGTCGGTGACGTCCTTAATAAAAGGCAGGAAGACTTTGGATTTCACAGGAACCCTTTCATCGTTTTCAAATCTCCGTGTCGGTCTCAAAGCTCTCCTTATCTCTGTACACGAATAGCCATTCTTAAGTAAAGCATTACTCAGGTGTTTCAATTCCGCGTGGAGTAATTCCGGTTTGCAGATGTTCCTTGCTCTGTCCGCCAACGTCTTTATACTGCCCCGCTTTTTCTGTGGGTGGTGGTTTGAATCCCGGTGCAGATAATGGTCTCTCTCTATGTGTGTATGTGTGTGGGCTTCCGATAAATTGTATGGCCCAATCTGCCATTCCCCTTTTTGTAAACTGACACGTCAAGAAAATTCAGTTTTCCATCTGTCTCCTTCTTCATGGTAAACTGGATTCTAGAATTAATCCCGTTGAGGTGTTGAAGAAAACGATCTAGTTCTTCTATACCATGCCTCCACACAACAAACGTATCGTTTACATAGCTAAACCAAATATCAGTTTTTTTGTTTTCTGTTTTCAATGCCTGTTCCTCGAAATTTTCCATATAGAAATTTGGTATAACCGGGCTTAAAGGGCTCCCCATAGCTACACCATCTGTCTGTTCATAGAAATCATCGTTCCATTTGAAATAAGTAGTCGTGAGGCAATATTTGAACAGATCTGCAATGTCGGGTGGAAAGAGGAGATTCAGCTGTTACAGCATTGTGTAATACGAGTGTTGCTGATCATATTAGTTGTACATTAGAGACTGATGGCATAGTGTAAGATGTCCCAAGATGATCTTTACATAATTTGACGTATGTATTATCGAACAAGGGATTTGCATAAAGGTGTTGTTTTGCGTCACAATAGTCACGTACAAGAAGCTAAGCAACGAGGTGTCGGCCTAAGTAGCCGTTTAGAAGACGTCAGTTTTGCGCCGTCCGTACCACACATGACATGTAGCTTACGAAACACTCGTTCGACACTTAGATGAACAATCGTCGTGAGTCTGGTACGTGCCACGTACGATTAATGCAGGAGGTATAGAAGATAAGAATAGCAACACATGACGTTTCTGGTTAATTTAGCAAGCGCAAAAGCTGTTCTCTCGGAGATGTTAGGCCAATTCCGCCGCACACCGTAAAGTGGCTCGCCGAGTAAAGAAGTAGTTGTAGGTTCCAGTTCTAGGGCTACTGGATATGACAACAGGGTGATACAACAATTAGAAAAGGGAAAGGGAATCGTGGGTAGTATGCATCAGGGATGATTAGAAGCACATCATCGGTCACCATGACTACTAGATGCCGTATTCTAGCGGAATAATGAAGGACCCCTTACTGCAACTCACGTCGTGGACGCGGTGAGTAATGTAACAGTCCCAGACTGGATGGTCTGGGTTCCACATTTTCCGTTCTGATTTCCCCATTTACAGATTTTTTTCAGTTTAATAGCAAGCTTCTATTCATTCAGAGCAAACACATCATGTCTTTAAGGTTGACAGTATTTTGTTCGTGAAAGTATTTTTGTGTATTCGATTTCAACTCACATAGTATTTCATGTTTACTATGGTGGACTACTCTGTTGGAGTCAATGTTTGTTTTCGCAAACTGAATGTAAACAGGAATTTTTATTTACATTTTTTTTATTTGACTTTATGTGCACTAAAAATAGAAGAAACCTGATCTTTTTGTTCCGAATTTATGGGCTGATGCACACGTTCCACACGAAAGTTTACTAAAACTCAAATATGAGGGTTGTAAATGATTGACTGCGGTGGAATGGCCGAGCGGTCTAAGGCGCCTTGCTGCGGACCACACGGTTTCTCCTCGTAGGAGGTTCGAGCCCTCCCTCGGGCATGGGTGTGTGTGTGTGTTGACCTTGGTTTTGCTTAAGTCAGTTTAAATAGTTTTGCTAAGGACTATTTAACCGCATTTAAGTCCCATAAATTGACGAACATTTGAACATTTTGTAAATGATTGTAAATTGACTTAGACAATCCGTAACCAAAACAGAATACAGCATATGAACAGGAAACGATGACAGTGACCTTCTCATTTAACAATCAGGGTCTCCAAACACCCATCCTCACAGCAGTTGCTCCTCCGTTTCGGAGTTTTTCTTCGGACTTTGAGGGCTGTACCAATGGTTGCTTTGATTTGGCCTGTTACTAATTTCTCTCCTACGCCAGTCATTTTATTTCAGTGCAGCTTACGCCGTCAATTATTTGCAGAATGCATTTCGATCTTTTTCACCTATACTTCTTACTTTCTACCGCTGCCTCCGGTATCTTCCAGGTTATTCCCTCATGTCTAAATCTACTTCTACATAGCTACTGCGCAACTCATACTAAAGCGCAGGACGTTTCATTGTCAGTATCTGCGTGAAAAAAGTAAAAACTAAATCTTCCTGTATTTGTTCTGATTTTTCTTATCATTATTATCATTTCTCCCTTTGTGCCTTGGCGCCAACGAAAGATGTTCCCATTCGGAGGAAGAAGTTTGAAATTTCGTAGGTAGATCACGCAGCAAAGGTTTAATGATTTCTACTTCATCCCGTGCATTGTTTCCGTGACACACACCCTCTCTCCCCTCTGTATCGTGATAGCACATTTTACTCACATCAAAATGATCCTTACTGAAACAACAGCACTAAGTGGCTACTGTGTGATTTTCATCTCCACGGGCGACTGTCAACCACTTTTTAGCTTTTCTCATCAGTTGTAATAGAATAAAGTAAATTTTCTCAGTTTTAATAGATGTTCTTGTACAGTGGAGTACGTAATATTTATACACTATTGTTTCAGAAACGTGAATGCCCAAACAACAGTGACAGTGAATTTTGTGGCAGCAGGACCAGCATCATGAGGGTTGACGTCATGGGTATCACGTGACCCCCATTGGTGCCTATTTTGCGGGCTTTCAAATGTTTTGAATTCAAGATGTTAAACTGAATTAAAATTTGAACCGCGACTAGGATTCGACCCTTGAACCTCCTGCTTACTAGGCAAGCACTATAACCACTAAGCCAGCGTGACCTAATGGATTGCACGGCCTTAAAGCACGTTTCCCTCCACAAAAAAAAAAAAAAAAAAAAAAAAAAAAAAAAAAAAAAAAATCCTACTCGTTTTCCCCTATATAAATACGTATGAAAGTTGCAGATGCTCTCCAATAGCAGAGTAGCACCCTAGCAATGGACATTAATATACCTGTTTTGTACCTCAGGCACAGGTGATACATATAAATCAGACAATAGTAAATGAATGCCCAGAGCCATATTTTAATGGAATATAAATCGAGACAAAATGTATCTCTGGAAATTCATTTGTTATTTTTTACTTGTATTTCGATTTTTTAACATTTGAACTCATTAGGGGGGAAAACCATGTAATGAATATAAGTTGGCACAATTAACCATTTAAGACAATTTCCATGAAACAAATTCCCTATTATAATGTGCATTAGGCTGAAAGTTACTTTACCTTTATAATTACTTTGTAAGGGTTAAACCATCAGATAACTATACTTGACCTCAAAATTTAGTTTATTGTCTACCGCTTATTGTTTTCTATTGGCTACTGCTGACTTAATCAGAGTTTGGGTGAATTTCGCACGCTATTTAGCACGAAGCAGTACGGCTGCCTTTCAGCAGTTACAATCGTGTTACCAAGACAGGTGCAGCCGAGTAGACGCAGCATCGTCTAGATGGGTAAATGCACGTTGCTACATTCTGTACATTTCTTGTAGCGCCACACATCAAGCTTTCTGTAACCTAACTGTATCTTTCCCTGCAGAACATAAATTTCTGAGGATGATTGTCAGCCGGCCGCGATAGCCGAGCGGTCTGCGGCGCGCCAGTCACGGTCTTTACGGCCACTACGGTCTAGTGTTCGAATGCCCCCTCGGGCTTGGATATTTGTGCCGTCCTTAGTATTAGCTAGTCCATGTTTTTAAGTTTAGGGACTGATGACCCCGTAGTAAAGTCCCATAAGCTCTACAAACATTTGATTTTGATGACTGTCACAGAGGTCTAAAACTGTTAAATAAAGAATATTTCTTGTGATTTGACCTTTTTTTTATGGTACACAGTTCATCACAGATCTGTGCTCCCTCGACAGACAATGTTGTCAAAATTTATAACTTAATTCCGTCTGCCTCATTTCGGTTCGACAAAAATACACCAAAAAACGAAGAAGAAAACATTCAATTTGCGAAGGTATTTGGGATTCAAATAATTTGATAGTATCTACCATTATGTAGTCATCGGAATAGCGATGTGCAGAGTAAGATGCCACGAACCAGTACAGGTAATGTGGAAGGCAATTTCACTCGCAAAGTGGAGATAAAACGGATGGCAAATGTAAATCAGACGAGTTATCAAGTCGGAGTAGCGTGACTTGGCAGTATAAAGCTGCAGGAGGGAGTAATTTATTTGATTTCCGCGAACGGAAGTTTGGACTGCAGCACTAATAGCGAGGGATGGGGGCGAGGAATCTGCAGCCGAGGAGAAGGCCATCCCGCCTCCGAGGCTGTGCGCTGTTCAGGCAGTGGCTGCTGGTTCTAGCGGCTGGTGCTGTACATGACGTGGCGAAAATCGCCACAAGGAGGGAACTCTAATTAGCTTCAGTAACGATCCGACTATTACGCAGGGTCGCTGAGTTGGCTAAGACTGGAAGATTAAATTTCATATGATTAATGTTCACTTGACTGAGACGAAAGTTCAAGAACATTAAAAATTACGAAATTTACTTGTACAACATTTTTGTTTCTTTGACGGAGTACTTTTCTTCTGGAGTTTTAAGACACTAAGCAGAAAAATATCTGCCGAAATAAGTACCGAAGTCTGTAAGAAAAATTATATTACTCAATTAAAAACTGTTTCAGATTACATGGAAAGTTGCTATTGGTGGCTGGATTAAACAGGCCGGCCGCGGTGGCAGAGGGGACTGAGGCGCTCCAGTCACGGTCTGCACGGCCACCACGGTCGGGGGTTCGAATCCCCCCCTCCCCTCTGGCATGGATATTTTGCCGTCCTTACGATAAGCTAGTTGATAAGTAGTTTGTAAGTTTAGGGACTGATGACCCCGTAGTTAAGTCCAATAGGCTATACAAACATTTGACTTTTTTATTTATTTTATTTATTTATTTATTTATTTATTTTTATTAAACACATCGGGTCAAGAGTCAAGGAATCAACGACTCGCGTTTTAATCCACAGTGGTGTCCAGTGTTAAAGCGACAAACAGATATGAGTCACAAGCAGAAAACAGACTTCCGTATTTTTAAAAACAAAGACAACATAGTTACACAAAAAACTTCAGCGGCTGCAGGTACAGTAATCTTTGATTTACTAGTCAACATAGAAAATGAGACGCTTCTGATGACTTGGTGTGCCATATTTGCATTTATGTGTCGTGAAAGTCTGACGCCTGTGAATGGACCCAAGGCTTAGCCACAGCCTGACGGATCTTTCCAGAACGAAACTATCACTCTGCAGCGGAGTGTGTCAGTAAGTTTCAGCGCACACTCCGTAAGTTTCAAATGTTCTAATGTTTGTGGAGCTTATGGGACTTAACTGCGGGGTCATCTGTCCCTAAACTTACAAACTACTTATGAACTACCTTATACTAAAGACAGCACGAACATCCATGCCCGAGGGGGATTAGAACCTCCGACGGGGAATGGCCTCGCGCATCGCAGCAAAGCGCCTCAATGAGCTCGGCCGCTCCGCCTCGGCATGAAAGTTTTTAGAAACATTCATTAGGCTGAGGCTAAGCCATGTCTCCACAATAATGTTTCATCCAGGAGTGCTAGTTCTGCAAGGGACGCCGGAGAACTACTGTGAAGTTTGGAAAATAGGAGGCGAGGTATTGGCAGAAGTAATGTTGTGAGGACGGACCGTGAGGCATGCCGGGATAGCTCAGTCGGTAGAGCGCTGGACAGCGAAAGGCAAAGGTCCCACGTTATAATTCCGGTTCCGGCACACAATTTTAAAATGCCAGCAAGTCTCATATCAGCACAAACTCCGCTGCAGATTAAAAGTTTCATTTAATGCAAAATTAGTTCTGCCGAAATCTGGTCAAGGTTGTTAATTAAACGAAACATTTTGACTCAGTTGATCGGCTGTTATTTGCCTTCAAATTGATCTGTTGCTGAACTTCAGCCATGTTTAAGAGTTTCCTGGCTAGTCCTACAGCTACAGTCTGTCGCTGTGTACACGTTCACAGACGGTACGTATAGCACAGAGCACGTGCGCAATAGACTACGGTGCTGGATGACAGGAAAATAATGCAGGACAGTTCGAAACTGCTATAATCTGATAGCTCGTATGAAACATTTAGTGTTTTTTTTTAATTAATTTATTTTTTTTTTTTTATGTGGCGCCATTCCATACAGATTGAAGGGTTGACCATATCCAATAGGGTCTATAGAACATCAGCGTTGATTACATGATGGATATGAGGCTCCGTAGTCCAGTAAATAAATCGATAGGTTTGCCACCTATCGTATCATAATCATCGCCAGCGGGGAAGGCGAATGCGAAAAGATCCCCTTTCAAGAGGCATTCCAATACCGCCCCGCAATTTAATTTACTTGTTGCTTTAATTCTACTTCAAGTTATAAACTAGTAATAAAAATCTTTAACAAAAATTTAGTTTAAAAAGCTTTATTCACTCTTCTCCCTTTATATAAGGATGACAACTCCTGTTTATTCCTTTATTCCTAGAAGAAGAAGAAACCGAAAGAACAGAACTGCAAAAGATGATTTTTAAGATTCGCTAAACCAACAAAGAAGGATTATTTGATTAAAATGGCAAAGTGGAGATCTGGAGGCCATCTAAAAGAAAGCATACAGTGTCGTGGGTTCCTAGGCAGGGGGCCCAAGTTCGTTTTCCAGTAGGGTTGAAGATTTATTCCGCCCGGGAACTGGCTGCCGTACTGAATTCAACTTACCGAAGTGACGTCACCCAGGAAGCATCATGGAGAATTTTATATCAGGGGCTACCGCAGCTGAAAGATTAATTAACAGAACTTTCAGTTAAATATGTAGATGTTAAAATGACTAAAATTTGAAATGAGCGAATGAAAGACAATCCACTTGAGCTGTTTTTATTTGGAATCGTAGACGCCTGCTATGGTGTATCAGGTGGAGCCTACTACGTGAACGCCAACCTGTAAATTTAACTTCCGCATTTTTACCGTTCGCAATGCAAAAAAATTTATTATAGCATCTCTATTTTCCTGTAGTCATAAGAGTAGTTCTATTGTAGAGCTACTGATTACGTCGGTTTAAATGACGAACCATGCAAGTCACACATACCCAACCGAGAGACCGGCTTTTCATTCTTTTATACCTAGTATGACACAAACCGGACGGTTAAGCCCTTTTTATATATGACGAGCTCAGGGAAAAAGGAAGAGGCTAGGTCTAAGCAATAATCCCTGGTAACGATCCTAAGAATTACAGAATTATATATATATATATATATATATATATATATATATATATATATATATATATATATATAATGAATCAGTGTTGCCAAAGCGTGTGCTATTACCCGTATTTTTGTGCAATTTGACATAAAATACTTAGGCAAATAAACCAGTTATTTACACGAATGGGTGATGGTATTCAACTACTTTGCATACAGAGTACTCGTAGTACTTTATTTTGAAAATAGATTTCTTGTGACAGTGAACTATGAAACTACAGCTGAGCTACATCTCAGCTCGAAATGAAGGTAACTGGCGAAAGGGAATCACGCGATTCTGCGCGCTCTCGGGTCCTCTCGCTGTTCCACGCCAGTCTTCGGAAACGGAGCGAAGGAACGAAGAGGCGAGGGACCTGCGCATTAGTTCGTGTAGTTCGCCTGTGGGAGGGTTTTTCCGAGCTAGTTCGTTCGCGAACTACATAAGACTACTTGGAACGCTCCACCACTCCACCGTGGTGCCACAAAGTCCTCGGACAGTTACAAAGTAGCATCAAGAGTCTGACAGATAGCCAAAAATGTTCAAATGTTTGTTAAGCTTATGGGACTTAACTACGGGGTCATCAGTCCCTAAACTTACAAACTACTTATGAACTACTTACGAACTAGGACGGCACAAATATCCATGCCCGAGGGGGGATTCGAACCCCCGACCGTGGTGGCCGTGCTGACCGTGACTGAAGCGCCTTAGTCACCTCGGCCACCGCGGCCGGCACAGATAGCCAACTAGTATTTAAAAAGAAATTAAAAGAATCTCTGAATGGCATCTCCTTCCACACAGAAGAAGGATTTTTAGATAACTCCTAGTAATCTAAAAACATATATACAAAATTTAAAAATAAAAAAAAAATCATTAAAAAATTAGTCTCATGTATAGACACCACACCATTTATTAAGTCGACACGTTCCACATCATTGCGAAATGTCGTATTTATGATCTATGGAACAAGTATTAATCTAATATACGAGGCGCGATCTTGTCTTTTTATTCTGAAAACTACGAGGCACGTCCAGAAAGTAAGTTCCGTTTCAATTTATCTCCGATGCAGCGCTGTGATTGCAGTTCCGCACATGCGCTGTAGACGATGTGTATCAAGGAGAAGAACGTGCGCCATTTGGATATCGCTGTCAGTTATGTACGCTTTGTTATGCTTGTTTGATATGTCGGCATTCATTGAAAATCCTGCCGCCTTTGAAATCAGGTCGGTGATTCGGTTTCTTAATGCGGGGAAAGTGAAAACAAGTGAAATTTATCGGCAAATTTGCGATGTTTGCGTACCAAATGCGATGAGTGATTCAATGGCGGGCGTAGTGATGTGCACGATGAAGAACGAAGTGGGCGTCCACCTTTGGTTACAAAAGAACTGGTTCACGCGATTGATGACAAGGTCCAGGAAAACCGTAGGTTTACAATTAGTGCTCTCGCTATGGACTTCCCCCAAATTTCACGATCTCTGATGCATGAAATTGTTACCAAACAACTGAAATTCCGTAAGCTTTGCTCACGTTGGGTACCAAAGGTTCTCGCTGAGCAACACAAAATACAACGGATGGGTAGTTCACTTGAGTTTTTGGCCCGTTATGCTGAAAGTGGCGAATAATTTCTGAGTTGGATAGTCACAGGATATGAAACGTGGGTTTCTTACGACAACCCTGAGAGTAAGCGGCAATCAATGGAATGGAGGCACACTTCATTCTCACCAAAGGTAAAGCCGAAGCAAATCATGACACCTCGGAAAATGATGTGCACCGTGTTATGGGACTGGAAACGCATCCTACTCATTGACTTCTTACCGCGTGATCAAACAATCAAAGCAGATGCTTATTGCGAGACACTTCGGAAATTGCGCCGTGCAATTCAGATTAAGCGCCGAGGACTGCTGTCAAAAGGTGTTGTTTTGCTTCACGACAATGCACGACCACACACTTCAAATGTGGCGAAAAACGTCCTACAGGGATTTGGCTGGGACGTGTTTGACCATCCTCCGTACAGTCCTGACCTCGCTCCAAGCGACTTTCATCTGTTCTTATATCTCAAGTCTTTCCTTGGCGGTCATCACTTCACCAATGACGACGAGCTGAAAGAAACTGTTTCCAAATGGTTGAAGACACAGGCGGCAGATTTCTATGAAGAAGGTATACAGAAGCTGGTGCCACGCTATGACAAATGCCTGCAAAATTTCGGCAGTTATGTGGAAAAGTATTTCAAGAGTTGTAGAATTTTGTGCAATAAAAATTTCTTCTGTATCTGTGTACAATTTCATTTTATTACCAAACGGAACTTACTTTCTGGACGCTCCTCGTAATTTATTTGTAAAAATTTACGAGATGCCGGTGTTGCGGACTAGGTTACTCCGTAACTACGCACTGATTCTGCCTGCTAACATTTCTGTTGTACTGTCGACGCCTTTTCGTACAAAACTGCAAATTCCGTAGCTCCGTATTGCGAGTACAGCTTTCGGTGTGCAGTGTCCCAGAGCTAGCTGGCCAGCTGATATTGGCTGAACCCGCCCCTCATGGCCGTGACTGTAGCAGCTGTCTTTGAGGCAGGCCCCGTCCACAGAGGAGCGCCTCTAAAGAGAGGCAGTGCTTGGGTTACCACATAGCGGCACCGCGGCCGCGGTCTTCCGCCCCCCAAAAGTTCACGGCTGTGACGTCACGGCGTTTGCGTGACCTGCGACCATTCGTCTTGTACACAGACATTTAGCACTGTCGAGGCTAACATGCCGGCTCACTGGGAACGGAATGCGAAAGTGAAAAACCTGTTTGCGGATATCGTGATAAATGAGTAACCACATCCATTTGCTTTCAGGCGATAGAGTTACATTGCCACACTTCGACCTATTTCTGTGCTTTTTTAGGTATCGCCATTACGCTTTATACTGCTTTAGGCGGATAAAAAATATAGGACTATAATAGGACACTGGTCAAGCGATCTAATATTAGGCAAGTATATGATCCGAGGTCACTATAAATTCCTTTTTTCATTTATTTTTATTCGTTAAGTCTCTGTTTCAAACTTAGGATTTATAACATATAGATGAATCTTCAATAACTTTAATATTAGTATAAAATGTTGTTACTTAATTTTGACGCTATTCCTGTTTATTTATATGTTACAGAATCGTAGATGGTAACAGAGATTTGCAAATACAAAGACTGTATTATCTATATAAAGAAAAGTGTGAAATAATACACATGACCACTAAAAGAAATCCGCTGAACTTCAACCAGTCAAACCTTAAGGTCGTAAATTCTACCAAACACCTAGGAGTCACAATTACGAACAACTTAGACTGGAGAGAACACATAGAAAATATTGTGGGAAAGGCGAATCAAAGGTTACGTTTCATTGTCAGAACGCTTGGAAGATGCACCAGCTCCACCAAAGAGACTGCCTGCAATACACTTGTGCGTCCTCTCCTGGATTGCTGTTGCCCCTTGTGGGACCCTCATCAGGTGGGACTGACGGAAGACATTGAGAAGGTTTAGACAAAGGCAGCTCGTTAGGTTTTATCACGTTACGGGGGGGGGGGGAGGTGTCGTCATGGGAATGTTGCACGAATTTTGGTGGAAATCATTAAAAGAAAGACGTTATTCATTGCGGCGTGATCTGTTTGCGAAGTTTCAATCGCCGACTTTTACTTCTGAATGTGAAAATATTTTGCTAGCACCCACCTACTTAGGAAGACATGACCATCCCAATAAAATAAGAGAAATCAGATCAAAAACGGAACGATTTAGGTTTTCTTCGAGCGCTGTTAGAGAATGGAACGGTTAATGAACCCTCTGAAAGGCTCTTAAATGTGATTTGCAGAGTATCTATGTAGATATAGATAGATGTTAAAATATGTCTTGACAATGACCTCGTGTCAGCCGCTCACCCGACATTTCGTTACATACGTGCGACATCAGTACACTGTCCATTGACATTGACAAATGTTGTTAAACTGACAATGTGCCCACCTGTATTACACAGCTATGTTCGATCTGCAGATGAACAATTTCTCAGTGAGAACCAGTCATGAAACAGTTATGGAAGGAATGTTTTGTGTAGGTGGTGCTGGACACATTATAAACAAGTTAAAATTGCACGTCGAAAATACACAGCCGAACGGGAAATAATGGTTCTTCTAGTGGTCGTTTTCCAATTCATGTTAATAAACAAATTACGATTACTATAATTCAGAATATAATTTGATTTATTGGGTAACACTGATTTCCTCCGGATTTCGTTCTGTTATAGAATGGTATAATTATTAGGATTCTAATTGATATTACTATTTGTAGACGATTATCGATTACGGCCCAACTCAGGTTATCTTCGAGTCTCCTGTACAGAATAAGAATAAATACTTATGTGTGAACATTGCACCATGTGTTTCTGAAATTAGTGGATTATCTACTGAATATATACAAAAATGTACTTACAAATTAAGTACTGCTTCTATATTTCAATAATGCTAATCCAAACACTTTGTGGCATAGCTGTCCTGGAGTTGTTTGTAAAACAAGGTGGCTGTTACAGCACCATTCTGATACATCTAATGTGGTTTACATTTTCCTAAATATCTGACAAATGTCTCCATTATATAATCTACTAATTTTAAAAACACAGTGTGCATTTTTCACACATTATAAATTTATTCTTCTCCTGTACAGTAGGCCCGAAGGTGGGCTGATTTGGCCCGAAATCTATACTTCCCGCACAGCATATATAAGGAATTTTTGACCTAAATATACAAGAAATTCAAAAAAGTGTCGAACACTTGCACCGGAATCAGAAAAAATACGTCCAATAAATATGGGTTTGGAAACCCTTATTTTCTATGTAAACAAAGGCTTCCGCGGCCGTTGTCATTTTTGATGAAACTCTTCTGGGCGTTGGACCGCATCGTCAATATATCAAATGTTTCACCGACGTTTCGGCCACTATTTCAAACGACCATCTTCTGGCTGTTACGTTTACTGTTGGATGAGGGAAAGCTGGTGTCTTAAATATTAAATGTTTCCAGTTATGATTGGTGTTTTTCGCCCTTTTTCATTGGCGTTTGCTTTATTTCTTCCTATTGGTGGAAAAGGAAGTTCGTGATTGGTATCTACATTAATGTTTGCCATTGGTTGAAACTAGCGAATGAGGAGCGGTGGTGGCAATGACGTAGCACTGGTACCTAGCACCGGCTAGAGTGTGCTGTTTGCCCTGTGTACGCGCGGCCGCTGTTGTCTCCGGGCTATGCGGGCCCCTATGGACCGCACTGCGCGCGGTGTCGTCACGAAGCGTTGCTACTGCTGGCAGCCGAGACGCCGAAAATCTACACCCGTCTTCTCTCAAATGTTCAAATGTTTGTTAAGCTTAAGGGACTTAACTACGGGGTCATCAGTCCCTAAACTTACAAACTACTTATGAACTACCTACAACTAAGGACGGCACATATATCCATGACCGAGGGGGGATTCGAACCCCCGACCATAGTGGCCGTGTGGACCGTGACTGAAGCGCCTCAGTCCTCTCGGCCACCGCGACCGGCCCGTCTTATCTGTTCATATTTCCGGCTCGCTTATCTATTTATATTGCTTCCATGATTTACCTCTTCAGAGTGAAGGGTTGTTTTGTCAGTACAGTGACTTCCTGAAAATCTATATGTTTGCCGCACTCTTCCTGGTGTTCAGCTACTGCCGACTTCGTATGATGTCCCAGCCGAATGCATCTCTCGTGCTCGTGCCCGTTGCAGCCGATATTTTCATGAAGGCATTCGAGGAAACAGCTCTCCAGTCCGCACCATTACGCCCAGACTGCTGGCTATGATATGCAGACAACACGTTTGTCATCTACCCTCATAGAGAAGAGGAGCTGCATAACTTCCATTAACAGCACAACAAGATCCAGTTCACCGTGGAGACTGAGAAGAATGGGGTGCTCCCTTTCCTCGATGTAGAGGTTTACCGGAAGGCAGATAAGGCAAACTAGGCCATCGGGTATATAGAAAAGCTACCAGCAATGGCAGGTACCTTCAAGCAACTTCCCACCATCATCATACGCAAAAGACGTCCGTACACAAACTAACCTTTGTGCCAGTGTTAAATGGCCTTCCTTGTTAGTGGCTTCTTACCGTACTTGGTTCTGAACATTCCTTTGAATTGCTGTAACACGCCTGTTTTTGTCGAACTCCACCTCACAGAAAGCTCGCTCCGCACCTGAAATCGCCATATTTGCGACTAGCGCTATCGGCAAATTACAAAACTACGTTATGGCGCTATAATAATAACAAAAAACTTTCATGGTTTTTCTTCAAAGTGACATATCTATGATATATGTACAATGCTTCGTTCTTGTGCAATAAATAATTGAAAGTGGGTGGTCTATTGATAGTGACTGGGTCAAATATCTCACGAAATAAGCATCAAACGAAAAAAATCTACAAAGAACAAAACTTTTGTAGCTTGAAGGGGCAAAACAGGTGGCGCTTTGGTTGACCCGCTAGATGGCGCTCCCATAGGTCAAACGGATATCAACTACATTTTTTGAATAGGTTCCTCCATTATTTATGACGTATTCATCTAATGCATAAATAAATATGATTGTTTTATCTGTTGCTTTGTGATAGATGGCGCAGTAATATTCGCAAACATATTGCACAGGTAGGTTTATAAATTAAAACACAGAACTTTCTTTCGTTGTTCCAATGTGATACATGTACTTTTGTGAAATTATCGTACATTATTAGAACGCATGCTGTTACTGTGTGATTACCTGTAATTACCTCAATAAATGATCAAAATGATGCCCTTCAACTTCAATGCATTTTGTTATACACGTAACGAAATTCCTCTCGACAGCGAGTAGTTCGCCTTCAATAATGTTTTCAGGCGTTGTCGGCGAATCACGATAATAAATATCCTTCAATTTTCCCCACAGAAAGAAATCCGGGGATGCAAGATTCGGTGAACGTGCGGGCCATAGTATGGTGCTTCTACGACCAATCTAACTTCAACTGCACGCCGGACATCCATCAAGTTGAACGTACATCGCCATTCTGTCATGCAGTGAAACATATTGGAGTAAAATCGGTAGAACATTATGTAAGAAATCAACATACATTGCACCATTTATATTTCCATCGATAAAACAGGGGCCAATTATCCTTCCTCCTATAATGCCGCACCATACATTAACCAGACAAGGTCGCTGATGTTCCACTTGTCGCAGCCATCGTGGCTTTTCCGTTGCCCGATAGTGCATATTATGCCGGTTTACGTTACCTCTGTTTGTGAATGACGCTTCGTCACTAAACAGAACGCGTGAAAAAAATCTGTTATTGTCCCGTAATTTATTTTCTGCCCATTGGAAAAACTGTACAAAACGTACAAGTCTTCGCCATGCAAATCCTGGTACATAGTAATATGGTACGGGTGAAATTTATGTTGATGTAGAATTCGCAACACCGACGTATTTGAGATTCCTGATTCTCACTCAATTTGTCTGCTACTCATGTGCGGATTAGCCACTACTGCAGATAAAACACTTACTTGGGCATCATCATTTGTTGTGGGTCGTGGTTGACGATTCCTTATGGCTGAACACTTCCTGTCTCTTTAAATAACGTAACTATCCGACGAAAGGTCCGAACACTTGGATGATGTCTTCCAGGATAACGATCGGCGTACATAGAATCGGCCCATTGGGCATTTTGATCACAACAGCCATACATAAATACCATATCGACGTTTTCTGCAATTGGTAAACGATTCAACTTAACATGAGGCATGTATCAAGAAGCAAATACCGTCCGCACTGGCGAAATGTTACGCGATTCCACGTACTTATACGTTTGTGTCGATTTCAGCACCATCTATCTTAAAGCAAAAAAAGTGAACCAATAAAACATTCATATTTATTTACGCACTAGACGAATGTGTAATAAAATGTGGGTACCTATTAACCCTTAAATGCATGGTGTTGCATATCTGCATCATCCATTGTAGTATTGTTTTATCCGCATCTAGTGGGAATTTTGTTAAATAACACGTGTTTAACAGATGCAGCAGAGTTTGTAGAAAGTGTCTGTGGTGTTTGTTGTGTCAGTGTGAACTTCTGTTAACATCTTTTCTTCTGTTTGGAGAAAACGGCAGATATTGCAGATTTTGACATTTTGTTTTCCATATGAAGAACCATTTTTGGAAGGAATAAAAAATCACACCAATTAAGACAGGTATGGGGAACCATAATAAGCACAAAAACTTGCTTATACTATCCAAACTTGAAAATTATATAACATGTTTTCTCTATGTTGCATATCTCCTTAAAAAAAAAAAAATTAAAAAAAAACTAGCAACATGAGAAATTTTTTACTATTTTCCCCATTCATTGTGCAACTTGTAAGACACAACAGTATTTTTTAATTAAAAAATTATGCATTTAAGGGTTAAAATTCATGCAGCTGATATCCGTTTGACCTATGGCAACGCCATCTTTCGGGCCAACCACAGCGCCATCTGTTTTCCTCCCTCAAGCTAGAAACGTTTTGTTCTTTGTAGTATTTTTCGTTTGATGCTTATTTCGTGAGATATTTGGTCCGGTCACTATCAATTGACCACACACACACACACACACACACACACACACACAAATATACGTATATATTTACGTTTTCATACTTCTTACAATAGGCAATACAATATTAAACACAATGTATCGTTTTTCAAATAGCGCTCAGAAGGTCTAAAAATATAAAACAAATCGTTTCCTTATTCGTTAGACGCCTAAGTCCCAATGTGCCACCGTTACTTTTGTTGCTTAGTCTCCGCCTCAGATTCGAGTTTATAAGACAGATTACAACAAGACAGACCTCACCTACAACAGGTTCATATTAGAAACTGAGAAAACGCAGTTGTCAGTACCAGTCTCCTCCGGATTCAAACACAGAAATGGGGAAGCAAATTAGACGCGATAGAATTCCAGAAGCACCAAAATTTGTGTTTGTATTTAATACAACAGCAGAAAGAGCAGAAGAACATATGCTACGCTCTCCCTGAGATCCACAGAATTAGCACTGCACGTAATTCGAACCAACAGTTGTTAATCAGCTGCGTACCGAGAATTAGGGAAAGCAAGAAAATCGTGGGGCTTTGCCACACGAACACGGTACAAGAGTCACGGGGCACGTAATGCACATACCACACTGGCTCCTGGCGTGCTGTCCGGCGGAATATTTGGAGCACAGCTACGTTCCGTGCCGCAGTCTATACAACTGCTCTCTCTCTCTCTCTCTCTCTCTCTCTCTCTCTCTCTCTCTCCCCTCCTCCCTTAATCTCTCTGATGTCTAGAGGCGTGTGCCTGTGTGTACGTATGTGTGTGTGTGTGTGTGTGTGTGTACGCGGGCGTGCGTGTTTCTCAAGTTCCTCGCAGCCCGCCACTCGTGCAAGAACAGACGGCCGCCGCAGCTTCGCACAGCTTTTCCGGTTGCCACGCACGCCCAGATGAAGCACGCACCTCCGTGGAGGCTGCAATAGCAACCGGGAGACAACCGGGAGATCGTGTGGCCAACCACTGCGGTCAGAGGCGACCTACACGCTAAGAGCTGTTCACGGCACAAACATTATTTGGTTTTTAAACTTTCAACAGCTGCGCTGTTTGTCCAGCGAATCAGGAAAAACCGGGCACGCTTATTATGAAAACTAGCTTAATCCCGCTGCTACGCTCCCGTGTTGGTAATGTAGATCACTTGATCTAATACGAAACGTCTAATGGATTTTGTGTGATATTTATCTACTGGTTGATCAGAAAGTCAGTATAAATTTCAAAACTTAATAAATCACGGAATATTGTAGATAGAGAGGTAAATATTGACACACATGGGGTTTTATTAGAAAATAAAAGTGTTGATAGTGTAAAAAGGAAACATTCACGGCCGGAATGGTCACAATTACTAAAAATTTCCGGGCTACTATGCGGAGGTCTAGTGGTTTATTATGGAAATCCAACGTTCCGTCACCGACTGCGGAGGACATTTTCAGTGGGGATCGTGGCACTTTTGAATGTCCGATGCATACCCTGGCTCGCTACTGACTGAAGCCAAATTCCGTTTACGAGGGCTCGCGCGCAGAGGTGTGACGTCAGATGCTTTGGACATGCGCGCGCAATTCGTCGTTGCCGATTGCCGCCGTTCGTTAATATCGTCCCATGGAGGAAGACTGTTACATTTCTTCTTCAAAACCGGAATCCAGATTTTATTTAGTTTCACGCCCTCCTCCATCCTATTGATATTATTTGGGTCTTTTTACAATTTCTATAGCCTCTTTGTACAGTCTTTGGTGGTATCCATTTGTGGCTGCTAAATTGAATAAGGTGGTTCCCTCGTTAAAAATCATGTTTAGCAACAGCTGATCTGTCAATATCCCCCCTTCTACAGTTCCCCTTGTGCTCATCTAGTCGCTTTTTGACTTATTTTTGTGATACCCACGTATACGTCTCCACAGCTACACGGAAACCTATAAATTCCTGCTTTTTCCAGCAATTTGCGAGCATCGTATGTCGATTTCAGGTGATCCTGTATCTTCCGAGTAGGTTTGTAAATAACGGCAACATTCCGTTTCATCAAAATTTTACCGGTACGGTCGGTGACGTCCTTAATAAAACACAGGAAGACTATGGATTTTAAGTGTTGCTAGTCGCGTTAAAAGATCTCTAGCGCGCGTCGTTTGGCGATGATCGTGTGCTCAGCAACCACTATCTTCTTGATTGGCCTCCTGGGTCCCCAGACCTCAGTCCGTGTGATTATTGGCATTGGGTTTAGCTGAAGTCGCAAGTGTATCGCGATCCACGCCTCTAGGGATGCCAATGCCTCACCATAACTCCGGACATGCTTTACAGTGCTGCTCACAACATTATTTCTCGACTACAGCTATTGTTGAGGAATGATGGTGAACACATTGAGCATTTCCTGTAAAGAACATCATCTTTGCTTTTTCTTAATTTGTTACGCTAATTATTGTGTATCTGATCAGATGAAGCGCCATCTGTCCGACATTTTTTGAACTTTTTTGGTTATGATAAAATCTCATGTCATTCCAAGCATATATGTGTGACAGAGAGAGAGACAGAGAGAGAGAGAGAGAGAGAGAGAGAGAAAAGAGATGTATTAAGTGAGTTTTCTGCCCTATTACTTTATTTATTCCTATTTTTCCTTATTCACACGCTTGTATTCATATAGAAAAAAACTATAGTCTGTAACACGCATAGACTAAACCTCTAACTGGCACATCGTTTATACAGTAGTAACAAGGTACACCGGTCTCATAGACCACAAGGACTTTAAAACTATTTTACTACTGCTTTTTAACTCTTTCTCGCTTCCACATTGTTTTCGTCACTCATTGATGTTTAATGTATTATAACGACTTTTTTTTCTAATGGGCCAAAGAACCTGCCTCGGTAGTGCCCACTACGTCTGATGCCACACTAGACTTTTTTCTCCGCCGAAGGTCAACTGCTTTTGCCGCACTTGAATGTCAAGTTTCCATGCACGAGTGTCGCTGTCGAAAGGGGCGTGGGCCTACTTTTGATGTGGCAATACTTGTCTGCATCCCTGCCACACTAGGCTGCTTTTGTCCACAGTCGCACGGCAGCCACAAGGAGACCATGTGGATATGGAATTTTAGAATTTCTTTATATTTATGGTACGTCAAGTTCATAACTTAAATAACAATCAGCCAAAGCCATTCGACTCAACTCTCAAAAGTTCTCGAGAAAATGGACTTATGTAATGAGAGTAATATTTTTTCCTTATTTATTCTATCAACATAATCCTTTACTCAGGCATCTCATTTATTTTATATATAAATTAAAAGCTCCTTTTTGTGTTCCATGTAATGATTTATTTCTTTAATCAATATAAAATTTTGTTGTTGATTTGATTTTATTTTCCATTTGTATTGTTATATAATATAAATTATTTATTTCAATATATCACATCTAATTAAATATATCCTTATAAGTTATGTTTAATTAATATTAATTGATTATTTAAATTTATACATCTATCAAAAATTGAAGCTACTTATTTTTTAAGGCAAAAGAAATGATTATATAATAAAATATTGAATGTAATGTAATTAAATATTTTACATTATTATTATATGATATAATCAATTTAATTTAAATATTTAACAATATTATAATAGTAATTTAATTACATATGGTAATTATATAATATTGTTATTTATCTAAATTAATTATATTTTAATTTCAAGTACCTCCTTTCCACTTTTCACCTCTGGCATCATTGCTGATGTGAAAATGCCGAGTAGCACCGTGGTTCTGAACCCACGTTAAACTGTAGTTCCCTCTATAATGGGCTGCGTAATACAGTTAGAAGGTTGGACGAAGGCAATGACATACCACCTCCAAACAGGGCCATGCCTAGTAAAGCACTGTGGTGTTCAAACCATTCTTTGGATTGTTGACTGCTTTACCTTTTTACACGTTGAGTACTAATAATTAAAGAAATTTCAGCATTTGTCTGTGTTGCTCAGGTGGTAGCGTTGTTGCCTCACAACCATAGAGTTGGTGGTTCGAATCCCCCTATAACAAATATTGTTTTTGTTGTTGTTGAAATCAATTGTATAAAACATTTTGGAATCTTTAATGCCACTTGTTTGTGTCACTTTTTGTTTGTGTATGTAGACGAGCTGAACGCCTTGTCGTTAGTTAAACGACAGTTCAGTAGGTAAGCTGCTTATAAAGCCATTAGTAACTATTTTTAGTAACTTTCCAAAAGCATCGTCGTGACTCTTCACAAACTGAACAATCAAAGACTGCCGTCGTCAACTGATATTGAAGTCAATACTGTAAGAAATGTAACTTACGTCTTTTTATTGAAACCATCATTATTAACAACCAACTATAAAACACAGGAACTTATGAATAAATACAAATAAGTGCATTTTTTTGGTAAAAATTACCATAAGATATTGAAATTGGGTAAGTATTACAACACAACGAAAAGAGGAAAAAATCTGTTACAACAGGATTCGAATCACCACCTCCTACGTTATTAAGGCTTGAGCTACATCGACAGATGGTGCAACTGCTTTAATTATTGGCACTTAGGTATACTTGCAAAACTTAAATGTCGATTTTCCCGAGAATTTTTGAAAGTTGCGTTGAACGGTTTTGGCTGATCGTTGCAGTGGATCATTTGGACAGTGAACTGATAATAATCGAGGTGGAGAAATATCCCTGTCTCTACATCATGAAATCGCAAAATTATGAAGAATAGCTAACGTTGAAAAAACTAGATATAATGCTACTGCAGATAAATATTTTAGTTTTGAATCATACGTAGCTCACCATGCACGGTGTCCCTTGGTGGCTGCTTGCAATACAGCTGCAGAGCCATCGATCTTTGTCGCTTGTGCGGCACCCAGGTAAGTACGGCACTACTTCATTGCCCACGATTATAATCGTTTGAAGTGTGGCACTTAAAGGCGACTATTTCAGCCGCTATTATTATCGTAAGGAGAAAATTGCCTAATGTTGCATTAGCCTATGACTGTATCTCAGCAGGGCGTGCAGTAAGCGATGCGCAGTAGGTAACGCATTTTCGCCGCTCTGCGCATAATTCACTATTGAACACCTAGAAGCAAAACAAAGTGCAGTGTTGGATGATAACTCGTGTGCGAGTGTGTTACCGTTTCTTCTGTATTTGCTTGAATAGTTTATTTCGCTTCATACTTTGGAAGTAAAACGTTTACAGTGGAAAATATACCGAATTCCCTAGTGCTTGTTGCGTGCGTTTAAAATACAGGGAGTAACTACTGTGGAACCTTCGCCGAGTTCGTGTGTGCTATTCTTTCTGCTGCAATTCTTTGAAATACTTCTATTATTATTTCTGCAGTGCCAGCTGTACTAGCACTGGTTGTAATTCTCACAGTCCCAACACAAAGGGAACTGAAATAAAGTTTCGTATTTTTCTCGCGGTGAAAAGTTAAAGTAAGTGTCGTTCTGGAAATGCTATAGGAAGGACACTGTGAACATTGCATATTCTCCAACATGCTCCGGAATTTCAAAGATACCAATTATACGGGAGATTTCCAATCGGGTTTGCTTAATTTTCCACGGAAAAAAGTGCTAAAGGAAGACGCAGTACCGTCATGCAACTTGCCGTACAGTAGTGCGAATATCAGTGTGTCGCCTGAACTAAGGAAATAAATATACGACGTACTAAACGTCAAGTGCATAAAAGAGATCTGGAAACATTATATTTCAGCGTAACAAGACTGTTGATGCAAAGACTTTGTGTACTTAAAACACTCAAACTTCCTGGCAGATTAAAATTGTGTGCCGGAACCGGGACTCGAACCTGGAACCGTTGCCTTTCGCGGGCAAGCGCTCTACCGACTGAGCTATCCCGATACGACGCACGATGCCGCCTCACAACTTTACTTCCGCCAGTACCTCGCCTCCTTGCCCGCGAAAGGCAAAGGTCCCAGGTCCGATTCCCGGTTCCGACACACTATTTTAATCTGCCAGGAAGATTCATCTCAGCGCACACTCGGCTGCAGAGAGAAAATTAAAAAAAATATTTTTAGAGCTTATGGGACTTAACTACGGGGTCATCAGTCCCTAAACTTACAAAATACTTATGAACTAGCAACAACTAAGGACGGCACAAACATCCATGCCAGAGGGGGGATTCGAAACCCCGACCGTAGTGGCCATGCAGATCGTGAGTGAAGCGCCACAGTCCCCTCGGCCACCGCGGCCGGCGAGAAAGTCTCATTCTGGAATTAAAACACTATTTGGCACCTTCACTGGAAGGAAGAAGGAAGGAAGCTTGGTGTTTTACGTCCCATCGTCAGCGTGGTCATTAGAGACGGTGCTTACGGTCGGAAGGTTTGGGTAAGGATTTGGAAGGCAATCGGCCGTGCCCCTTCAATTTGCCTGGGGTGATTTAGGGAAATCACGGAAAACCTAAATCTGGATGGCCGGAGGTGGATTTGAACCACCATCCTTCACTGGAGACAGAAAATGATGAGTAAATTTCCTTTCCTTCATTAATTCGTACTTCGAAACACTTATGTTATTATTTTAATGTGTATTGATAAAATATATGTTACTGCGAAAATCTGGGATAGAATACGACCCAGCAGTCTTGAATGCAACATTTTACAGCAGAATACCACTTTCAATTTCAGGTAGAAACAGTACATTTCGTCGAAAACGTAATATAAAAGAACATTCCGTGCCGTAGTGGACTAAGCCGCTTGGGAGCACGCAGACCCACAGTGACGTCAGAGTACCAGCCAATGGCAGAGTACTTAATGCCCAACCTTATATTTATTAACCTTGGTATCTCAGACCGATATTCCGTTCACAGTGCTAAAGACACGGCCTGTGGCATCACGTTTCGCTGCATGTAACCTCCTGCTATATAGTCGCAAACGTCAACGCTGACCTTTATAATTTTTTATAATTTGACGACTTTCAACCAACATATCTTCTACCTCCTTATAGCTATCGACATGGAACTGCTCTGGTGTACAACGGGAGATTTACCACTGCAACTATACATTGAAACAATTCGTCTGCAATGTGTAGTTTTTGCTGCAGAGCCAAATATTGAAACACACACACCCACCCACCCACCCTCCCACCCACCACACACACACACACACACACACACACACACACACACACACACACACACAGACGCGCACACACGCACGCATATACACACACACACACAAACGCGCGCGCGTAGAATTTTATATAAAAATTAGTATGTTTCTGCCTATATTTCACTGTGCAGCCGAACTTCATTCACAAACGGAAATAAAATTTTGACAAAATGTTGCATTGTAATACGCCGGTGGTTTTGTATCTTTTTCTAACACACTATTGCACGCTACAATTGCTACACCGAGAGGAAATGCAGATGATAAACGGGTATTCATTGGACAAATATATTATGCTGGAACTGGCATGTGATTACATTTTCAGGTAATTTCGGCGCATAGATCTTGAGAAATCAGTACCCAGAACAACCACCTTTGGCCATAATAACGGCCTTGCTACGTCTGGGCATTGAGTAAAACAGAGCTCGGGTGGCGTGTACAGGTACAGATGTCCATGCAGCTTCAACACGATACCACAGTTCATCAAGAGTGTGACTGGCTTATTTTGACGAGCCAGTCGCTCGGCCACCATTGACCAGACGTTTTCAATTGGTGAGAGATCTGGAGAACGTGCTGGCCAGGGCAGCAGTCGAACATTTTCCGTATTGAGAAAGGACCTGCCACATGCGGTCGTGCATTATCCCGCTGTTTTGTAGGGTTTCGCAGGGTTCAAATGAAGGGTAGAGCTGCGGGTCGTAACACATCTGAAATGTTACCCCCCACTTTTCGAAGTGCCGTCTATGCGAACAAGAAGTGACCGAGGCGTGTAAACAATGGCCCCCATACCATCACGCCGGGTGATACGCCATTATGGCGATGACGAATACACGTTTCCAACGTGCGTTCACCGCGATGTCGCCAAACACGGATGCGACCATCATGATACTGTAAACAGGACATGGATCCATCCGAAAAAATGACGTATTCGTGCACCCAGGTTCGTCGTTGCGTACTCCATCGCAGCTGCTCCTGTCTGTGATGCAGCATCAAGGATAACCATAGCCATGGTCTCCGAGCTGATAGACCATGCGGCTGCAAACGTCGTTGAAATGTTCGTGCAGATGGTTGTTGTCTTGCAAACGTCCCCATCTGTTGACTCAGAGATCCAGACGTGGCTGCACGATCCGTTACCGCCATGTGGATAAGATGCCTGTCATCTCCACTGCTAGTGATACGAAGCCTTTAGGATCCAGCACGGCAGTCCGTATTGCCCTCCTGAACCCACCGATTCCAGTCATCGGATCGCGACCAACGCTTTCAACAATGTTGCGATACGATAAACCGCTATCGTGATAGCCTACAATCTGACCTTTATCAAAGTCGGAAACGTGATGGTACGCATGTGTCCTCCTTTCAGGAGGCATCACAACAAAGTTTCACCAGGCAACGCCGACAAACTGCTGTTTGTGCATGAAAAATCGTTTGGGATCTTTCCTCATGTCAGCACGTTGTAGGTGTCGCCACCGGCGCCATCCTTGTGTGAATGCTCTGAAAAGCTAATCATTTGCATATCACAGCATCTTCTTCCTGTCGGTTAAATTTCGCGTCTGTAGCACGTCAGTTTCGTGGTGTAGCAATTTTAATGGCCAGGAGTGTATTTCCGGCTTGCATCCACCACGTTCGCTTTCCTGAGACAAAGTCAGAACAGAGTTGTATGAAGCTGCCGCAGGATGGTGTGACGTACGAGTCGTACAGTCGGTACACTTCCTGTGGGAAAGGCTCCCAAAATTCTAGAACTCAGCTGTGTCTGGCCAGCGCGTTCGGAGGATGTGCGCCAAAACTTATTTCCTCTTTAGTCAAAATTAAATATATTCCTATATTAAATTTACTTGATTAATAATGATTATGCAGCCAAGATCGCATTTTTAATTTATTATGTGGCCGGTTTAACAATTGATCTATATACATGATTGCCAACAGACTACTTATATTACTATTGTATGGTTACATACCTGTCGTAATTTACATAATTTCACGACATTTTTAGTTTATGCTTTGTGATCTTCTTTTTCAACGTTAGCAAGGTGAACACTTTCCCAACAGCCTGGCGAGGCTCTAAGTTATATAAGGAACTCATAGTTAAGTGGGGCGATCTATAATTGTTTAATAATGATTATGCAGCCAAGATAACATTTTTCATTTATTATGTGACCGGTTTCGGCGTACTCGATGCCATCTTCAGACCTATTACACAAAGTTTAACAATTGATCTATATACATGATTGCCAAGAGACTACTTATATTACAATTATATGGTTACATATCTGTCGTAATTTACATACAATTGTAATATAAGTAGTCTCTTGGCAATCATGTATATAGATCAATCATGTATATAGATCTTGGCCTCTATAATCATTATTAAACAATTATAGATCGCCCCACTTAACTTGAGTTCCTTATATACATTTACTTGAGTTTCATAAAAAGTCATCTGTCGATTGCAAGCAACCAATCTATTCTTTTATATCATTTAATATCACGTAAATCAAAAGAAAAAAAGGAATACGAAAAGCAGACATTTGAACTCGTTTAACACGATCGACTTTGTGGTGAAAACTGACTACTCGAAGTGCGCGCGCATTTCGTGCCTGCGTGTAAATCAGCAGCCAACTCCATGGCTAGTGCATCTATGATGTCACTAATCTGTAGATAGTGCCTAACGTGGAATTCTAAATTTCCTATTGTTTTGCATAATGCTCATACGCAGAAGCCAAGAACTGCTTTGGCGTCTGCTAACATCGGAAGTTAACCCATTCTTTTCGAACTCGTACATGTTGTAGAAATGCTTTCGCATCTTCTTAAACTTTATTCTGTTGTTTGCTTTGTGTTCTCATCACACCAAGAATTCTGCATAAGAGCCTAGTGATTTCCTACTAACGTCCTGCTACAAAGGAGTTGGTTTTTTACATTTTACAGGGAAGAAGCCTGCCCTGTGCATAAATATATAACGTGATCATACACAGCCGGCCGCGGTGGCCGAGGAGACTAAGGCGCTCCAGTCACGGTCTTCACGGCCACTACGGTCGGGGGTTCGAATCCCCCCTCGGGCATGGATATTTGTGCCGTCCTAGTTTGTAAGTAGTTCATAAGTAGTTTGTAAGTTTAGGGACTGATGACCCCGTAGTTAAGTCCCATAGACATTACAAACATTTGAACATTTTGATCATACACACGTATTTAAGGAAAATAATTTCAACAGTGAAAGAGAATTATTTTATGAAAGAAATTATTGTCGACTTTAGTTAACCGTTAGCAAGATAACGATATATGCAAGGGGTAATTAACTAAGGGATTTAACTACAGTGGTTAACTAAAGTGACAAGAACAAAAGTACAATATGCAGCAGGAACATTCTCCCTCAAGAATAAATGACTGTTAGATGAGCTCGAGAGGAGGAAAGGGCAATTCTGAGGAAAATTCTTGGTGGACACAAAAAAATGTCGAAACATTGGGTACAGATGAGCAACGAGAAGGTCTATCAATTTATTAAACCAGTTACCATGGAAATGAGAAAGAGATGACTTATGTTCTTCGGTCACCTGGTGAGAATGGATGACAGCAGATTAACGAAGAAAATCTTCAGTTTAATTCAACAGAGGAAAACACCCAACTGTTGATTGCAAGGAATGAAGAAAGACCACGTGCAACTTGGACTCACAGAAATTGACACGATGAATAGAGACAAGTACAGAAAGGCAATAACTGAATTCAAGGTTTTTCAGGAGACCCCAACAACGAAGACCAACAGTAAACTGACAGCTGAACATTTGGCAAAAATGGCAGCAGGCAGAAGAGCAGCCCTAGAGAAAAGAAAGAAGAAATTGAATATGGAATAGAATTTGTGACGCGATCCTTAGGTGGCCGATTCTTGTAAATAAATAAATATGATTATGTTTATTCCGCGAAAGTGCTGCGACTCCATTAACTGGATTGAATAAGAGTTAATCAAACATGACCTCATTGTGGAACACGTCACTTTCCTCATTTTCCGCAACTCTGGCTATCGGGATAACATTTCTCGATCTGATGTAATCGAATGGAGGACAATTAATTACAGAAGCCCTTTGGAAATGTACGCCTCGTGCCGAATGTCCTTTGTGGCGTTAACTGGAATATTACGGTCCACCATTCAACCCTTTGATTCTGTTTCTGGAAAATTGCGTCACGAGAGAGATATGTATCACCGACTAAAACCGTGCCGAATACAATAATCGTGGACATTAAACCCGCATGCCGAACCGAAACGCTATCTGGTTTCTTTCCATTCTAGACGGGCGTGCTGCATGCATGACATCACATCGCTGTGCGAGAGTATACTTTCTGAGTTTTATCTTTTCTCTCTCACTTTTTTTTTCAGAATGGTCTCATAATAATCCTCTCACACCCACTGGGACCGATCCTGGCGTGCCAGTAGCGTAACTCGTAATTCTTACAAAAGGATTTAGCTCATCCGTTATTTCTTTATCATATGCTTCTGAACTCGAGTAGATATCACGACACGATTCATCTAAAGAGTCAGAACTGTTTCCTTCGAACTATGGTTCGCGTAGTCTGACGAATGAAAGGCAGGATCATCAATTAAAACTTCCGGGTTAAATTGCCGTGGTCGAACGATGAAAAATTTTTCAATGTTCAAATGTTTGTAGAGCTTATGGGACTTAACTACGGAGTCATCAGTCCCTAAACTTACAAACTACTTATGAACTAACTAATACTAAGGACGGCACAAATATCCATGCCCGAGGGGGGATTCGAACCCCCGACCGTAGTGGCCGTGCAGACCGTGACTGGAGCGCCTCAGTCCCCTCGGCCACCGCGGCCGGCAAAAGTTTTTCCCTCTGATCTTTAGTTGTCAACTGCGGACCATATGGAATCACGATGAAGAGGATTCAAATGATGATGCCTGGTACACCTAAATAGTATTAATCCAAAGATAAAATTCGCCGTGGAGAAAGAAAGTAAAGAAAAGTTGAACTTTTTTGATGTATCAGTAAGTAAACGAAGGGATGGGTCTTTAGGGTACAAGGTCAAAAAAAAAAATTAGGCAGAAGAGGTATCATAAAAGCACTGGTGGATAGGGCTAACAATATATGTGAGCCAATCTGTTTTTAAGAGGAACTGACTCATTTGCGAATAGAAGAAAATTGGTTACACTGATAACGAGATCCACCAAGCACTCCACCCGAGTAGAAAAGTGTTCGAAAATAGGCGACAGAAATAACCATCAGAAAGGTGGAATAGTTTTTCTTCCATTCATCCTTAACATCACGGACTGTATTGGCAAAGTACAGTCCAAATTCCAACAGGCAAATAAACTATTTTTAGACCCACTAAGAAAATCAGTGAATGCTTAGAGATCAGTGAAAGATACTCGACATCTCCTACCTACCACAGGGGTATATAAAATTCCGTGTAGTTGTGACGTGGTTTATATAGGGACAACAAAAAGAAGCGTCAATACACGTATAACGGAACATAACGCTATATCGCAAGGACCTCGCACTGTTATACAAGTATGCGTAGAGAGGCTATTCACAAACACCAAAACGAATTTTAATAGAAAAGAGGAAGGTGTGAAATTGGGCAAGATATGGCGGTCGAATTTGTACCGACCACGTGACAATCCATTCCCTGCAATCTAGAGAAGTGACGAAGGTCACATATAGTTGCGTAGTCGGCAGCACGTAACATCTATGTGCTCTATATAAGCGGCAGTTCCAGCACCTAGAAGCCAGTCGTCGACTCACGTCATATTATGATGTCCGCGGTTGACAACGAAAGCTCACAGGGAAGAAGTTTCAACGATCGACCACGTTAATTTAGCCCGGAAGTTTTAAATAATGAAAACGCCGGACATGAGAGCCTACATGTTATGAAACGCAGGATATTAAAACAACCTACGGGCACAGTCTAACATAGTGACGACATTCCCAGGGATTATTGTTAAACACTGCGACAGTAGCGCCCCAAGCGGCCGGGAAGCCGAATTTCTGAAGACGGCATTGGATGAGCGCGAATAGTATCGTTTACATACTTTTTACATTTATAAAAGTATGTAATTCGGTAAAAATCTTCTAATATATAAAGCAGAGTGTCCGTATGTTTGTACGTGTTGCATGTAAATGTACAGTTTTGTTCCAATCTTTAAGAAATTTTGTACACGTAAGCTTCAATCCATTGAGGACGGTCGCCGTAAGTGTAAGAATCACATACGATATATAGTTCACGAGGTATGACGTCATAAACAATGAGATACGCGAAAAACTGCTGCATTTTGCGACAATGCTGCTGATTTTCTCCTAAACCATTGGACCGATTTCAACCAAATTTGGTACACACATTCCTTACCGTGAGGTGACAATTGCTGCATGCTTAAGCATCACATAGGGCACATGGTTCAAAAGATTTTACGTCGTAACCAATGGAAATCGCAAAAAAATGCCATATAATGCGGCGAGACTTACGAAGTACACTGTATGAGAATGACAGTACTTAGCGACTTGCAGCAAAATTTAAACGTAATTTCAAACCTTTATTAAACTTTTTCTCCCTGCCGTCCATAGTAAAATGATGAAAGAAAAAAAGTTTCTCGCTTACTACTTTTCCGCTGCTTATGGAGTAAAACTACGGTTCTCGGTATGACGTTACACTTTATAATTTGAACACTACAAATTGTAGCCGCAGGAACTTTCACAGACAGTATACACGCATATAGTTGAGTGTACCTTCAAAGTTGTATCTCAGTACGACTCGTAGTTCTTGAGATATGAGCACAGAAACAGTAACGTTCATCGAAAACCGCCCCATCACGCACAAAGTTTTAATCTATTACTCCTTTACTACTAATTGTATTCCCAAAAGATTTACAGGCATACAGCCATTATACAAATGAATATATACTTGACAAAAGGCAGGAATAATTAAATAAATACCCAGGCAACGCCGAGTTTTCAGCTAGTGAATAATAAAAAATAGCTCCACATTTGTATTATTTAAGTTTCCCAAGATCCCCGACTGGGTACGACGCGGTACATTACTGCACAGTTTATTTATAGTTATATTGCAACCTACAGGATTCTGCTATATATTTTTATTTTCTGTAAAAAATTAAACATGGTTAGGAAACACCAAAAGTCCTTCCCTTTGGCAGAAAGACGTCGCTTTTCTACTCAGGAACGTTAACGTTTCTTCACCGCAATTCCAATCGAATCAGTGGGAGTTGAACGTAGCAAACGTATACAGAATGGAATAACTACGGTATGTAACGTACCATATCAGCATCAACAGTTGTAGCTGAAGAAAAAACGTCAGAAACGTGACAATAAAACGACAGAAGCAATGAACCTGTTATCTAACAGAGAAGAAGCCATTTATGCAATTGTTGCAACAGCTGAACCACAAATGGCAATAATCATCCAAAGATTTGCTTTTTAAGCTAAAGTAATTACACTCAACAGGATACATTTAAGAATGACGTATGAGGTATAAAAATGTGTGAATCATTAGACTCCATACCGAATTGATACATGTCAAAAAACTGACTGTCATATTAAGAAAAGACCATAACTGAAATTTATTATTATCTTGTTCTTACTGTCAGTGGGATAAGCTTGCAATACACACATATTCGTAAGTATTTGTTCAAGTCGAAGTTGTTCTTTTTACCACTGAATCCGTTCAATTCGGATGTTTTTACATTAATTTCCGTATTATGTATGTCTCTTGATATTTTACAAATGCTTACTATTTCGTTAATTACGTACAAAAATAATTATAAACAAACATCACTATGCCACTGGCTTGCCCACCGCTAGGGGCGCTAGTGTCGCTGCAACTGTCAGTTGGTAACAACTTTCACAGCAGTCAGTGTCGCGACTGTATTTGTTAGACTGTGCTACGGGTATGCAGCCGGGTACAGAAATCGACGTTGGCCGTTATTTCGGCAGGAAAGCACCCTGCCATTCTCAAGGCAATACTGCATCGAAAACCTTTACTTTCAGTGACAACAGAAAAGACGACACACACACACCGAGCAAGCAAGGAAGCAGTACCAATACACGACCAAAGGCAAAAAAACGACTGGATTACAGATAGGAAACGTCAATTTTCAACGAGTGAGGTGGCATTAAAATTGTCCCTCTGTTTTTTAAACAGTGAGAGATAAGGATTCCATGCAGAATTTAAGTAAAAACCTCCGTCCCTATTCAAAAGGTTATCCGCTAATTTTGTTTCACTCGCTTCCTTGATAACACAGGGCCAATAGCTGGAAATGCAATCCAAAATTTTCCGTTTTGTTATATTTCATAGCGTGACGTGCCCTAGCTGCATTGGATGTCACTCACGTTTACGACAACCCAAAAAAATCTACAGTTGCCGAACACTGCCTAGATACAGGTAACACTATGGAATACAACAAAACGGAAATTTTGTCATGCACTTCCAACTATCGGGATTATGTTATCGACGAAGCGATTGAAATGAAACTAGCGGATAATTATATGAATTGGGCTCGAGATTATTTACTAATTTCTGCATGGATTCCTGCTCTCTCAGTTGTCAAAAAGCTGGCGGACAAAATTAGTTCTACATCACCCGTTGTAAACTGATGTTGTGTATCGATATGTGTGACGGTTTTGACCGTGGGGCTTGATGTGGTGCTGTTTGCTTGCTTCAACGGTGTCTGCTGTCATTCCTGTTGTCATTGAAACCCGAGGTTTTGAACAACGTTGCACATCGCTTCCTCGCTGTAGTATTTCACCATGTCTACGAAAAAAACCAATAAATAAATAAAAATAAAAATAAACCACCTGTGCGTCTTCAGGCAGTCGCGAATGTCACAACATACTTTTCATTATCTATTAAGCACTGTTGTTGTTGTGGTCTTCATTCTGGAGACTGGTTTGCTTCAGCTCTCCACCCTATTCTATACTGAACAAACTATCTCCTCATAACAAGCCACTTCCATTTGAATCTGCTTACTATATTCGGCTCTTGGTCTCCCTCTGCGATTCTCCCCCACACAATTCCCTCCAATGCTAAATTTATCATTCCTTGATGTCTAAGAATGTGTCCTACCAATCGATCCCCCCTTCTTTCAGTCAAGATATACCAAAAACTCCTTTTCTCCCCAATTATGTTCAATACCTCTTCATTAGTTACACGATCTACCCACATAATCTTCAGCTTTCTTCTGTAGCACCACATTGCCTTTCCTTTCTGAACTATTTATCGTCCATGGATTCACTTACGTACAAGACGTCCGCCTTGTAGTCCAGTGGAGAGCGTGATAGATTACTACGCGAGGGCTCGGGGCTCGATTCCAGGTCGGGTTGAAGATTTCCTCACATAATCATTTCATCATCATCGACGCGCAAGTCGGCCCTGTGGCGTCACCTAAACACGTGCACCAGGCAGGGCGAACATGGTTAACGGCCAGAAATGCCACACGAAATCATCGTCATCATTGCGTACAAGGCAACACTCCATACAAATGCCTTCAGAAAAGACTTCATTGCACGTAATATTCGAGGATATCAAATATCTCGTTTTCAGAGTAGCTTCTCTTACCATTGCCATTCTGCATTTTATATCCTCTGTACTACAACCATTTTACTGTCCAAATAACAAAACTCATCTAAAACCTTTAATGTTTCGTTACCTAATGTAATACGTTCAGCATCGGCTGATTTTGTGAGACAGCATACCATTAACCTCGTTTTGAACTTGTTAATGTTCATCTTATACGCACCTTTGAGCACACTGTCCATTCCGTTCAATTACTCTTTCAGGTCCTTTGCTGTCTCTGACAGAATTACAATTTCGTCAGCGAAACGCAATGTTTTTATTTCTTCACCTTCTCCAAATTTCTGTTTGCTTTCCTTCACAGCTTGCTTAATTGACAAATTGAATAACATTGGAGAAAGTATAAAACCCTGCTTTACTCCCTAACCACTGCGTCACTTTCATGCCCTTCAATTCTAATAATGCTGTTTGGTTACTTTACCAGTTGTATATAACCTTCCATTTTCTATATTAACCCCTGCTGACTTCAGAAACTGAATGAGTGTATTCCAATCAACGTTGTCAAAAGACTTCTCCGAATCTGAAAACACCAAAAATGTGGGTTTGCCTTTCCTTAATCTAAGATAAGTTTCCTGCCGTGTTCCCACATTACTCCTGAATCTGATCTTCCCCGAGGTCACCATCTACCAGCGTTTCCATCTTTCAGTAAATAATTCGTGTTAAAATTTTGCAACCATGACTTATTTGATGGCTCTGTAACTTTTACGCCTGGATGTACCGGCTTCCTTTGGAATGGGGTTTATTACATTTTTCTTAAAGTCTGAGGTATACATCTTACTCACCAGGTGAGTAGCCAGTTTTTTCATGGCTCGTTCTTCCAGAGAATTCAGTAACTCTGAGGGAATATCATATATTGCCTTGTTTCGACTTTGGTCTTTCAGTGCTTTGTCAAATTCATCTCTCAATATGGTATCTCCTATTTCATTTTCATCTATTTCCTCTTCCCTTCCTAAAATATTGTCGCTAAGTTCATTTCCTTTGTAGAGCCCCTCTATATACTATTTCCATCTTTCCGCTTTCCCATATTGACTCAGAACTGGTTTTCCACCTGATTTCTTAATACTCACATGCTACTTTTCTTGTCTCCAAATGTCTATTTTATTTTCCTGTAGGCTGTATCTAATTTTCCTGTAGTTATAAATTCTTCTACAGATTTGCATTTGGCTTCTAGCCACACCTGAAATACCCCCTACTGATTTTCTATTACAATATTGTACTCGCCTCACCAGAAATCCTGTTCCTCTTTCGACCGAACTTCACTAATCCCTACCATATCTAACATCAAGCTATCCATTTCCCTTTCTAAATTTTCTAACTTCCCTACCCTAACTTTCCTATCTTACCCTAACATCCCTACCTGATCCGTAGAACGCCAGTGCAGTCTTGACGACATCTTGCTTGGTAGTTCCCGCCCGTAGATCCGAATGTGGGACTGTTTTACCTCCGGAGTATTTTACCCAAGAGGACGCCATCATCATATATTTATACAGTAACTGTTGTAATTTCCCCGTGCTTTCAGCCGATTTCCATTAACTGCATGGCAAATCCCCATTAGCTGATGTTACAAGGCCAGATCAGTCAATCATCCAGTTGCCCCTGTAGCTATGGAAAAGTCTGCTGCCCCTCTTCAGGAACCACAAGTTTGTCTGGCCTCTCCACAGACAGATACCCCTCCACTGTGGCTGCACCTACGGCTATCTGTACCGTTGAGGCGCGGAAGCCACTTCACCTCGGCAATGTCTGTTGTTTATGGGGGTGGATAAATATTTCATTAAATTTATTTCGGTTTTATTCCTATGAATAGCTAATAAATTTTCATTAAACGTTATTCGATGCTTAAAATAGGTGTTAATTTCTCGTTTTTTACAATCTTACTAATTTTATAGTAACTCTTTTCCATATATTTTCCATTGTCTTACCAAAATCAGTATAAGTTATTCATAAGTTGAAAGAAATCTTTTTCAAAATTATTATTGCCTTCGTTTTCAATTTGAGTATTTAAATCTATATATTTTTTACCAATCAGATTGTTTAAATTATAAAACTCTATGTATTTTTGATAATTTCAATCCTAGGTGTGTTTTTGTTTTAATTATCTCTGGTATTTATGTAAAGTATGTAAGCGAACAAATCAAATCTGTACTAAACTGACAGATAAGATTCTTCTTAATACTTCAAATCATACGTAAAGAATGAAGCCATTTCTCCCAAAAAGTTAAAAGATGGTTTTGAATGGCGTAGTGGCAATTTGTAAGATGAAAAATTCGCCATCACCCTCCTATACAGATTTAGTGTTTAGATGAACCAGTGAATCTAAAAGTATTATACTTACAATTCGTAACGAAGCCGCTTTCCATAAGGAATTGGCGAATAAGTAATATTTTAACACAAATTACCATTGGAGATGATATATAGAACATTAAAAAAATGAAGAAGGTGCACTGGCAAGTGACAAAACAGAAACATTGATCGGTCCAAGCACAAGATGTGCAATACTGAGCGAAATTCAACACGCACGTTGAAGTTTTTATGTACTCGAGAGAGATACTTAATCAAATTTATGCAGATCGCAATTTCTATTTACACAAAAAATAAAAATAAAACAAAATAAAAATACAAAAATCAATAAGAAAATAAAAATTGAAAAGTAATAGAAACGCTGTCCATCCAGTCCATGACATGTCTGTTCTCTTTATGCAATCTTGACAATGGTCGTGCTACATATATAGGTTATAGAATATATATCAGGTGGTAAAATTATATTGCCACAACACGTAAATATGATGTAGTACTACCAGTGTCATGTATGACATAGCAAATGTGTTTTCCGGTGGCGGCTTCTAATAGAATATTTTATGAAATGTATGACACCTAGCTGTCCGAAAATTTTATTTTACTTGTGACCGGTTTCACTTTTAATTACCGTATTGGTTCTTATACAATATACAGTCAATTATAAATGGCATGTGACACTGGAAACTGAACTAGAGGTTTATGTACGTAATGGTAATACTTACAAAATATATTTTGGACGATCATACATTTAGTGGGTGCAAAATAACATAGTGCTCCTTTTGATGTCAAAGATTTAAACCACAATGTCATAATTGTGAAACTCAATCCATACTCAGCACAATACGATTACATATAGACATCGCAGTCATAGTCAGGCAACCTGGCAACCCAAAAATATTGCCATTTCGCAGATTCCTGCCAAATCACCTGCACAATCAAAATATGTGTAATTAAAATTACAAACTAATAATATTGATGAAAATAGGGAACTGAAGACGGGATTGTAATAAAATTTACACATTGATAAAAACGAAATTAGGAAACTATAAAACGTTTCTAATAAAACTACTCACTGATGAAAGCAATTATTAGAGAAGTGGAAAAAATGAAATTAAAATTATACATTAGTAAAAGTGAAAATTAGAAAACTACAAAAAGCTTGTAATTAAAATTACTCGCAAATCAAGGTAAGAAGTAGCAGATTAAACAAATTGTAATTATAATTCACAATGGTAAAAGCTAAGAATAAGATCTTATAGTCCACAAATATATATCAGTAAAATACTTAAACGTCCTATTAAGTAAGAACATTGATCAACTCGATTACTTAGTAGTATATTTAAAAGAAGCTAAGACACAAATGTTCTAAGATAAGATATTACTAAAGGATAATTACCTTGCTTCATCTGTACAAAGTAAGTAGCGTATATGATAATTAAAATATAATTATAAACTGAGTGATCATGGCACTATGCCTGTACCCAAATATATTAATTATGAAAATCTCGTACAAATTGTAAAAGGTTAAACCCAGCTCATATATAGAAAATACCACTAGCATGTCTGTGGAAATGTCGTATGAATGCGCTTCATGTAGTTCTTATCAAGAAATTGAGGTTATTGTGAGTAGTTATATATGCGGAAGCAACTTTCAGTAAAGGACCATCTCTTGAACCTCGCTTTTGCAAACGAATGTTGCACTTCGACACAGACACATCATTCAGTACAGGGAGCAGACTGGTTCATGATCAGATTGACATTTCGTAATTTATTAAGAAAATAAAAATAAGGATATTTAATAGTATGAGTGAGAGCCGAGCGCGGATCATTCTCTTCACAGTCCAACACCGTGCACTGTGCCTGCGTAACTACAGTGTGACTCTTCATATTGGCTCGATATTTCAGGTATTGATCTCTGGCCGTTCATTGTTTCTATATTACTTCTTTTTCACAGTTCTCTACAAATTCTTGTTTCCGTTTCAAGAAGAGACAGTTTTCGAATTTTTGAGCTTTATCGGCGATGTGAGAAAATCTACGATTTCTTTGATTGGATGGCACAAAAAAAACCTAAATACAGTCTACGGATAATGAATTTAATGTACGTACAGAAAGAGGATGACCAGCTAGGGAGTCGACTAATCCAGAACGGAAAGTATTGGATGTAATGGGATTGTATGAAGAGATACAGGAAGGAATGTACGAGCTGTAAGGTGATGCTTTATAAACTGTGATGTAGATGGGTGGATGACAAACGCTTAAGTAAATACTTATGACAATTTAAATGTTCAAATTAGTCCCTCATATCTGCAGATTTGATTGAGCATTATTTATAATATTTTAGTTTATATGAAGCTTCGAAGGTAAAGTCGATAAGCGAAACTTCGCTGTACCAAATGGGTCTCCAAATGCTATCCAGTAAAGGTCAGAAAAGTGTAAAGTTTATACAATCCATGTATTTGTGAAACAATATTGCAGATACTTTCATGCTCCGCAAAAAACAGTGTGGGAGCATATACACGGTTCTTTTAGCAAGTCGGAATAATTTGGTGAATGTATTCCACGCTCATTCGATAAACCGGATTATTTGCTCCCCGGAGCTCTTGGTAAACACTTCGTTATGTGCATTTCCATACGGGTCAATAGATTCATTGTATTTGTTCGCCTCTGGGAATTTTATTTGTGCATTGGAACCATATATGAAATAAATACATTTGTGTGCCTTTTTTCCTAAAAGTAAATAACTCTGTTACTAGCTCGTTCTGAAACTCGTTGCGCTGGAAAGTAGGGACATGTTCAAGACGAGTACAATCAACGATATAGTGTCGTGTTTGCTCCGATAATTTGTCGCGAGTCGTAGCACTCAGTCCCTTCCCACCACATTTTCTTTAATAATGTCGTCTCGCACAAAAGCAGTCACCATCTGCGCTAAACACTTAGCACTATCTTAATTTTTTATTTTTTATTTTTCAGAAATGAGGCCACATATTTTTATTGGAATAAAAAAAACCATCCAATTGCCGACTCGCGCGCGCGTGTGTTCTCTCTCTCCCTCTCTCTCTCTCTCTCTCTCTCTCTCTCTCTCTCTCTCTCTCTCTCTCTCTCTCTCTCTGTGTGTGTGTGTGTGTGTGTGTGTGTGTGTGTGTGTGTGTGTGTGTGTCTGTATCTCTAAAAGGCTTTTTCGTGATATCTATATTCAAGAAAGCTGTATTTTATGTAGCGTAATGACGCATTTCGACGTTGAGAAATTGGGCAGTTTTATTTCCAGCAACTATAATTTGAATGAATAAGTTATATTTTATCGTTTTTGTTGTGGTCTTCAGTCTGCAGACTGGTTTGATGCAGCTCTCCATGCTACACTGTCCTCTGAAAGTCTCTTCATCTGAGAATACGTTCGTCAACCTACATCTATTTGAATCTGCTTACTGCATTCGTCCCTAGGTCTCCCTCTACGATTTTTTCCCCACACTCTTCCTTCTAATGCTAAGTTGACAATTCCTTGATGTCTCAGAATGTGTCCTACCAATCTATTCCTTCTTTTACTCAGGATATGCCAGAAGCTTCTTTTCTCCCCAATTCGGTTAAGCACCTCCTCATTAGTTATGTGATCTACTCATCTAATCTTCATCATTCGTCGGTAGTACCACATTTCAAAAGCTTCTATAATCTTTTTGTGTGAACTCCTTATCGTCGACGTTTCACTGCCATACAATGCTACACTCCAGACAAGTGCTTTCAGAAAGGACTTCCTAACATTTAAATTAATATTGTATGTTAACAAGTTTTTTCGCATCTTTAGAAACTCTTTTCTCCCCATAGCCATTCTGCATTTTATATCTTCTTTCCTTCGGCCATCAGAAGTTATCTTGCTACCCAAGTAACAAAATTCATCTACTAATTTTATTGTTTCATTACCTAATTCCTTCAGCATCGTCTGATTTTCTGACATTGCATTCCATTACCTTCGTTTTACTCTTGTTAATGTTCATCCTATATCTTCCTTTCAAAACACTGTCCATCCCATTCAATTGCTCTTCCAGATTTGTTGCGGTCTCTGACAGAATTACTATGTCGTCAGCAAACCGCAATGTTTTTATTTCATCTCCCTGCACTTTAATTCCCTCTGCAAATTTCTCCTTCCATTCCTTCACTGCCTGCTCAATGTACAGATTGAACATCATTGGGGAAAGGCTACAACCCTGTCTTAGTCACTTCCCAACCTCTGCGTCCCTTCCTTGCCCTTCAACTCTAATAAACCGCCTTCTGGTTTTTGTATAGGTTGCACATAACTCTTCGCTCCCTATATTTTACCCCTGTTGCCTTCAGAATTTAGAAGAGTGTATTCCAGTGGACATTGTTAAAAGCTGTCTCCAAATCGACAAACGCTAACAACATAGGTTTCCCTTAGCCTATCTTCTAAGATAAATCGTAATGTGAGTACTGCCTCCCGTGTTACTACATTTCTCCTAAATCCAAACTGATCTTCCTCGAGGTCGGATTGCACAAGTGATAGTTATGTAATTTTCACACTTGTCTGCACTTCCTTTCTTTGGAATTGGAATTACAATATTGTTCTTGATGTCGGAGGGCATTTCCCCTGTCTCATACATCTTACTCTAGGTGATGAAATTTTTTTACGACTGGTCGTCCTAACGGCATCAGCAGTTGAGACGGAATATTATCTATTCCAGGGGCCTTGTTTCAACTCGAGTCCTTCAGCGCTCTGTCAAATTCTTCTCGCAGTATCTCCTATATCTTCTTCCACTTCCGTCTTCCATTTCTAGAATACTGCTTTCAAGTTTATTTCCTTTTCTGAAGTATAGAACTTAAATAACAATCAGTGAAAGCTATTCGACGCAACTCTCAAAAATTCACGAGAAAATCGACTTGAAGTTTTGCAACTACACGTAAGTACCAATAACTAATACACTCTCACCAACTGTTGGTGTAGCACAGGTAGTATGTTCTGGGCTCACAACCACACAGAAACTGATTAAATTTTTTTCGTTTTGTTCGAATGCCTACACAATTTTATATTTCAAACGGTAATTTCTATGAAAAATACGCATATTTTTATTTATTCGTAGTTGTCTATATTTTTATTTTAAATTTTTTACAGTATCTGCTTCACTATTAGTTAACTGCGGTAGTCTTTCATTGATTGTGAAAAGCTACAATAGTTTTTGGAAAGTCTTCTCCATCGTTACTAATGGTTTTCGAAGCAGCTACCATACACAACCACCGTTTATGCGACGACGAGGTGTTCATCTCGTCTACATACACATTAACACTGAAACAACACTTGGAATTAGAGATCCCTAGACGTTTTAGGTAACTGAATTCGAAAACGACGAAAAAATAGCTGTCACAAACTTAACAATCAAAGACTACCATCGTCAACGAATGATGAAGCCGATACTGTAAAAACGTATCGTATTTTTTTTTTAATTGAAATTATCATTATTTTATAAAATACAGAAAATTACGAATAAATAAAAATACGTGCATTTTTCATTAAAAATACAGTTACATATTAACATTGTGTAGGTATTCGGACACAACGGAAACGCCAGAACGCTACCACATAAACAGAACTAGCGTTTTATTCACACGAAGTGATAGGTGCTATCGACAAGGGTTCGCAAATCGATTCCATATTTCTTGATTTCCAGAAGGCTTTTGACACCGTACCTCACAAACGGCTTTTAATCAAATTGCGTGGTTATGCTATATCGCCCCAAATTTGCGATTGGATAAGGGATTTCCTGTCAGAGAGGACACAGTTCGTAGTAATCGATGGTAAGGTATCGACTAAAACAGAGGTGATATCGGGCGTTCCACAGGGTAGTGTTATTGGTCCTCTGCTGTTCCTTATTTACATAAACGATTTAGGGGGAAATCTAAGTAGCTTCCTTAGGTTGTTTGCAGATGACGCCCTAATTTACCGTCTAGTGAAATAATCTGAAGACCAAAACCAACTGCAGAACAATCTGAATAAGATATAAGTATGGTGCAAAAATTGGCAATTGACTCTACATAACGAGAAGTGTGAAGTCGTTCACATGACTACGAAAAGAAATCCGTTAAACTTTGTTTACAAGATAAATCAATCAAACGTGAAGGCCGTAAACCCTACAAAATACCAAGGAATTACTATTACTTCAGACTTAAATTGGAAAGAACACTTAGATAATATCGTGAAAAAAATGTTGAAATGTTTGTTAAGCTTATGGGACTTAACTACGGGGTCATCAGTCCCTAAACTTACAAACTACTTATGAACTACTTTACAAACTAGGACGGCACAAATATCCATGCCCGAGGGGGGATTCGAACCCCCGACCGTAGTGGCCGTGCTGACCGTGACTGATAATATCGTGGGAAAGGCGAACCAGAGACTGCGTTTTATTGGCAGAACCCTTAAAAGATGCAACAGAAATATAAAAGAAACTGCATACAATACGCTTGTCCGTCCATTTTTGGAGTATTGCTGCCCAGTGTGGGATCCTTATCAGGTGGGTTTGACGGAGTACATCAAAAGAGTCCAGAGAAGGGCAGCTCGTTTTGTATTGTTACGATACAGGGGAGACAGCGTTGCGGAAATGATACAGGATCTGGGATGGGAATCATTACAACAACGACGCTTATCGCTGCGGCGTGGGCTACTTACGAAACTCCAGTCGCCAACATTCTCCTCCGAATGCAAAAATATATTGTTGACTTCCACTTACAAAGACCAAAATGATCATCAGAATAAAATACCAGAAATCCGGGCTCGAACGGAGAGATTCAGATATTTTTTTCTTTCCGCGCGCTATTCGCGAATGGAATGGGAGCTAAAATAGTATAACGGTGGTTCGATGTACCCTCTGCCAGGCACTTAAACGTGATTTGCAGAGTATCCTATGTAGATGTAGACATAAACTACCGCAACAGATAGTGTACCTGCTTTAGTTATTGGTACTTACGTGTAAATGCAAAACTTCAAATCCGATTTTCTCGAGAATATTTGAAAGTTGCGTCGAATGGCTTCGACTGATTGTTATTTAAGTTCTATAAGTCACGTACCGTAAATATGAAAAAATTCTGAAATCCGACACCCATGTAGTCTGCTTGTGAGTTAAACTATGCGCTGTCAACTGAGGTGAAGCGTTACTTTTGGCTGAATGCATCCCGAACGCTCCCCGAACCGATCTGTAAGTTCACGGAAGCCAGTTTCTGTCAAGCAGAAGTTTCAGCTGATTTCTGCCCAAAACCTAAACTGCTTACAAAACGAATAGTTTGGCCGAAACCGACAGTAGGCAATGACTTCACTTCTGGATATGTGATTGATCATGTCTCGGTTATAAATTTTTATTTATAATCAAATAATGATTTCGTAATTTCGCATGAAAATTAGAGATATTTTGAAAGGGTGGTGTCTTTGTGAAGTGAGTTTGTTTGCCGGCACACTCAATCTGCTGCTTTCAAACGGAAAGATGGGAAACTTTCGTGAGACTTAAAAAAAATCTAATTGTTTCACGTTTATGAATGATCTCTTTTCACACGAAAACCTCTATTAAATATTGTAAATGCGACATAAAGTCGTTGAGGAGGCAGGCGACCATGATGAAATGATTGGGTAGTACTTGACAGCAAGCAGGATAAATACAAAAAAATCGGGAGTCTACAAAGTAGCTGGTGCATCATGTGATAGTGTTTACATTGGACAAACAGGGCGTGATTTCTCAGTCAGATTTAGAGAACATTGTAACAAAAATAATACAGCTATGGGGTGTCATCTCAACGACAAAAAACGTTAGATACGATTGGAAAATCCTTAAAGATTCTTCATGTAGAGCCGAAAGGCGTGGACCAAGAAATCTTGGAAGATATTGATATTTATAAATGTTGTAAGGAAAACCCAGATGAAATTTTTGAACGAACAAATCCGTTCCCACAGGAAATGGTTCTTTGACATTTTTCGGGATTTATTATGAACACTGCCCAGCCCGCTTGTTCCCTGTATGTAACTATGATAAATGCTACCGCTTTCTACAAATGTAATGATACCTCCTTATCTGATGTAAAGTGCCTTGTGTTAATTTTACGACTATTATTTGTTCCTTTGTTGGCTACAGCCAACTGTCATAAGGAACGCTAATCATATTTTTTTAAAACACCTCTGACAATGGTCTGGATTTGTCGAACTGTCTATCTCATTTTAAATGAAATATTATTTTCTGTCACCTATTTTACTTGCTTTTGTATGTATGTCAAAAAACATCTTACATCTTTTCACGTGTGCACATGGCACGGAAGAGGTATAACAAGACGTAAATCATCATTTTCAATATGAAATGTAACTTTCTACTTCTTCTGTCATGTGAGAAATTTTGTTATTTTTTATGTTTGTAGATGCTAATCTAATGATGGTAAAGCCGAAACACGTCATTTTTAGGGCACGCTATACATGAAGTGTGACCTATAATAAAGAATTTGCGAACTAACCAGCTTCACTGCAGTACTACCCAATCACCTCTATTAAATATTTCTTTTTTGCAGTATGGTATAATATAGTCTTGTGTTAAGCTACGTTATTATAGAAAGCTAAGTAACAAAATAATTTTTTGATTGTGCAAAATTGAAACTGAATTCTGAGAAGTTCTCATTTCGTGCTCTTTCGTTTCAGAGACAGTGCCGACGATATGGCTGTCGGTTCGGTCATGCTGCTGCTCTTCACTTTCACTGTAATCGGTAAGTTAGACTTCCCCTAGCTACCGTAGTAGTCCCATGTAGCTTTCGCACCCTAGTGAGGACATTTTCATGGAAGTGTCTTGCTGAGAATCAATCAGTAGTTTTATTTATTTATTTGTTTGTATTATTTTGATGCAATAACAATCAATATCCTTTAACATTAACTGTAACTCGTTGAGGTCTTCTTTCGACAAAGGTGGTAAACAAAAATTTACATAAATATTTATATTAAAATTATTTCAGTAATGCAATTTTGAACATGGCCTTATATGCAGCAACTGGATGTAAAATAATTTTGATAAAATTGCCGCCCCACAAGTTGCTTTATATTAATGAAAAATATTATTTTCTCTAGATTTCGAGTACAATACGGAGGTCATCATCAGAAACGTAAAATTACCACATGAGACATTTACAGGAGTGATCAATGCTCATGTATAAAGAATTAAAAAACAATATTCTTGTTTTCTGCTAGCAGTCTGAACAAATTGAATTTTGTAGCAAGCCGCTAAGAGGCTGGCGATGTGCTAGTAGATCAAGGCGGCATCAGACTCTGATGTAGACTTGCGCATAATAGTTCGCGATCGGAAGCCCTCACTTTAGTTCGCGGCTCTGCCGCCAACTAGTTCCCTCGTTTAGTTCGTCCGCTCCTAGTGCCGGTTGAGCGGCGTGGTCTGCGCGTGCAGGTGGAGGGGGAAGTTCCCCCACCTAGCTGCTTCATGCGCTTGCTGCTTGAGCCGCTAACGATATCAAGCAAACAAAAAGAAACAGTGTGTGGATAATTTTTCTATATTTAGTTATCTCTATATTTTGCCATTATGGAATTTATTAGTCAGATATTGCACAGTGCAGAACACATCAAAACAGAAATTTTGTAGCACTGAGCTATGTAATCTAGCAGCCAGACGCTCACCTCGAAATGACTCATCAGCAGAAGGCAAACAAGTGATTTTTAATTCTGCTACGCGCCCTCTCGCTATTGCCCGTCGGTCTTCGGAAAAGAATAAAACGAACCATGTCGCGAGATAAGTTTGGCTTAATCTTCCACTGCTCCTAGTTCGTCCGCTGCTCCTAGTTCGTCCGCTGCTCCTAATTCGTCCGTTCATTCTAGTTCGTCCGCTCTTTTTGGCTTTTGCTACCGCTACTAAAACAGATCTTTTTTTTATGACAGCTTTTTTATATAGGCCCTAATGAATCAGTGTTGCCAAAGCTGTTACGCGTATTTTTGGACAATTTGACATCAAATGCTTAGGCAACCAAACCAGTTATTTACTCGAATGGGTGATACAATGGTATTCAACTACTTTGCATACAGAGTACTCGTAGTACTTTAGTTTTAAAATAAATTTCCTGTGGCAGTGAACTATGAAACTACAGCTGAGCTGCATCTCAGCTCGAAATGAAGGTAACTGGCAGAAGGGAATCACACGATTCTGCGCGCTATCGCGTCCTCTCGCTGTACCCCGTCAGTCTTCGGAAAAGGAGCGGACGAACTAAGAGGCAAGGGATCTGCGAACTTGTTCGCGTATTTCGCCTGTGGGAGCGCTCTTCCGAACTAGTTGGTTCGCGAACTACACAAGACTATTCTGGTGCCGCCTCGATCGCTTGGCACGTCAGCATCCTCTTAGTGGCTTGCCACTATGTTAAAAAAAAGTATTTGTTCAGACTGAAAGCCAATAAGTAACATATTTCAGAATGAAACTTTCACTCTGCAGCGGAGAGTGCGCTGATATGAAACTTCCTGGCTTTACCGCGAAAGGCAAAGGTCCCAGGTTCGAGTCCCGGTTCCGGCACACAATTTTAATCTGCCAGGAAGTCTCATATCAGCGCACACTCCGCTGCAGAGTGAATGTTTCATTCTAGAAATATCCCTTAGGCTGTGGCTAAGCCATGTCTCCACCATATCCTTTCTTCCAGGAGTGCTAGTCTTGCATGTTTCGCAGGAGAGCTTCTGTGAAGTTTGGAAAGTAGGAGGCGAGGTACTTGTGGAAGTAAAGTTGTGAGGCGACATCGTGAGTCGTGTCGGGATAGCACAGTCAGCAATGCGCCTGCCCGCGAAAGGCAAAGGTCCCAGGTTCGATTCCCGGTTCCGGCACACAATTTTAATCTGCCAGGAAGTTTCAAGTAACAAACTGTTTTTTAATTCTCTATAAAACATGAGCATGGATCACTCCTGTAATAGTCTCATGGGGTAATTTTACATTGCTGATGATGACCTCCGTAGTGTGGTCGTAATCTAGATCATTTTTTGTAAATTAATTTAAAGCAACTTCTAGGGCTAAAATTCGTCAAAATTAATTCAGTAATGGGTTTAAACGTATTGGCAGATTAAATCAGTGAGCAGAATCCAGGATTCGAACCCGGCATCTTTTCCTTTCACGGGCAAGCGGCCTAATGACGTATCCTGGCACGCTTCACGGTTCGTCCTCACAGCTTTACTTCCACCACTACCTCGCCCCGATTTTCCAAACTTTGGAGAAGTGCTGTTGCGAACCTTGCTGGACTTGCACTGCTGGAAAAAAAGATTTCGTAGAGACATAGCCGGAGCCTAGGGGATATTTCTAGGATGGTATTTTCACTATGCAGCGGAGTCTGCGGTAATATGAAACTTTCTGGGAGATTGAAAGTGTGCTTTGGAAGTATGGAAAGTAGGAGACGAGATACTGGCGGAAGTGAAGTTGTGAAGCGTGTCAGGGTAGCTCATTCTGTAGATCGCTTGTCCGGCAACGGCGAAGGTCCTAGGTTTGAATCCCGATGTATCACACATCCAGGAAATTTAAAATGAGCGCTCATTACATTGTACAGTAATAGGTTGTCAGTTCCAGAACAAGGGGATATGATATTGCAAGCATCACTGTTGATTAGAGACAAGTTATCCCTTTAATGCATAGAGTAGCTGATCAGCTACATACCTTACTCTTCCCATTACCTCTCAAACTGACCAAAATTTTACCCCAAATTTATTTGTAACAGCTTCTATACATATGCTAGTAGCTCGTCCTAGAAATTATAAATTGAATAAAGCTACTGAATCAGTTCAGCAGATAGCTGCATTGAGTTACTCCAAACATGCGCGTTTGTTTACTTTAGTATTCCTCCTTTCCCATGTAAAATAATCACATAATACTGTTGCATTATGCGTTACTTTCTGGAAATATTATAGGTATAATAGTGATATTTACTGCTTCGGGTTGTTAGTAGTGCATAATAATATTAAGGAATTTTCTTTCAATATTGTTCTCACCCTATATATTAATCGTGGTAATTTTTATAGCTTCAAATAAAGTCATGCATTAAACGGTTAAAATGACTGACGTTACAAGTGAAGAAAAACAGTGTCCGACAATACTTTACCGTCGTGTAATAAAATGAACTAACTCATTAACATGAAACTACAATTCAAGTGGGCCCTATTTCTAGTATTCGTTGTAGTATCTCATCCAGTGAATGTCAGTGAACATTATAACTGTAAACAAGACACTACAAATAATTTTCTGAGAAGGGCAATCGCAAATACATTTTGATAAAAACCAATACACAAACACCACAAAAACTAAAAATGAACATTAATATAAAGTCCTGGGTGCAGATGTGTAAAGATAAAATCGCATAACTGTTGTGTTTATTTAGACACAACCAGTTTCACATCGACATAAATGCATCATCAGGTAAGATCTGTAAATAGGAAATACATCCGAAATAATAAGTGAAGTATATAAAAGGACCAAACTCTAAGAAATTTTAATATTTCCAAAAATTAAAAAAAAAAATACATCAAATGGAGTGCCGAAAGTACTTACTAGAAAAATGATAATACGTTATTTAGAAAACAGCGTCCACCTTTCAGGAGGCCTTGCTAAAACACTGTCATAATAAAGTGTGGTCGTCATTTGATAAATAACATCCATTCCGAAGAAACCAGCAATGTGAGTCTAAAACTGAGAGCAGATTACGGTCAGAATTGCTACCCAGGGTCAACAATCTAACTGTAACTGGTCAGTATAAACTGCGGAAAAAAATCAGAAACTACATTACACGCTTTTAGTATTTGATTGCTGGTTATCCCTGGAAAATGTTTAACTTGATTCGGTGAATAAAACATTTTCTTTGGGGAAGAGACTAAGATATTTATTGTTTGATCACAATTGTATATAAGTTTCAAAACTGAAAATTAAAAATCCTTCCCCTGGCCATGATTCCAATGCAAATAACACTGTTCTCTACATATACATACACGCAAATGTTTGCACTTAATTGCTTGTTGTTCAAGTACCCTATCCATTTTACCCTAAAACATGCCCCCTTATCCAGTGGGCAACTTTCTACGTGCGTCTGAGGTGTGACTAGTGCGGCTTTTCTTAAAAAGGTTCTTATATGTGCACCACAGACTGATGTACCTTGCTAATCTAAAGTCACAGTCACACAAAATTATATGCGAAAACTGTTACTATGACTTAGATTTGGAAAATACAAGCCTCATACCACTAACAATATCCCATATAACACCACTTGGATTCCAGCAACTGGTCCAGTCAAACCTCGTACAGGACTATTACACCTGTAGTCAAGTTTGTTATTCCAATAAAACTTCATTGGCAATTTGGTAATAAGTAAGAGAATCTGTGCACTAACGGATGTGGTCACTTTTTGCGTAAAATAATTCCTACGGAGAAATATGCTTTAAAACAAAGTTTCATTTGAAAAAATATTCCTTTGCCTTTTCATTCACATAATTTTAGATGTGCAAAGTTTTAATCACATATTTTATTTCCTTCTGAATATCTTCGTTTTAAGTTATGAACCGCTAACACGCACATAAAAGTAATGTTTATCACTGTTGTGTATGTATGAGATTTTTCAAGGGAGGGTGCAATCTAAATTGTTTGTTAAGAACATATTTACCAAGATCGCATGTTAAATGTTTCAACAATCTTAGTAATTTTGACATATTCAGATCTGCAACTCTATTTTTTTACAAAATAGCACTTAATGTAGCATAATTAAAAAAATTTATAAGTCACATACATAATTATAAATGTACCGTGGTAAATACATATAAACTAGATGTGTTAAATTTAAAATTATTTGCTATATATCGCCACTTAAAAGAAAACAGACAACACATTTGTATAGGCAAACAGTGTGAAAAAGTTAAAAAGTTCAAGCTAAAATTTATTCCTGACTGGTCATTGCTAATAGGGGGCTCGTCACATTTCACCTTTTGCTTTCCTCTCCTGTGAAACACAATATAACATAACCTAAAGTTCCTTAATAATATGCTGGCCAAATGATGCCCTCCTACAAACAGACTCTCAGTCTACTGCTATGAGAAACGCGGTGGAGCCCTTTCTATACCTGCGGGTGTCAACTGTACTGGCTGGCACACGTCCAAGTCGGTCAGGCACGACCAGTCCAACTGGATGGCTTTGGCGCAGATCCAGGTATTACGTCTAGTGGCCATCGCGGAAGCGCAGCAGTAGTAATACTAGACGCCAGCGCGTGGGGCCCGCTGCCATGTCTGTAGTTGCCGTGATTGTTTGCAACCGAAACGGACGCCTGCACTGATGCCAGTGTTTAGCAGTACAGCGGTTTAGGTGTCCTGTACTGTGATTTACGTACCTCATTTGGTGTGAATTCACCATGAATTCATCGTATTCGTTGTATAGTTCTACATTAATGCATTAGCTCTCACAATGCCATTCAGTAAACTGACCTGATCCTTGATAGAAACAATTTTTTCTGGCAGTAAACTTTTGCTCTATAAATAAACTACTTAAAAAAAATTATGGCATTAGGTGAGATATCATACACAATATACATATGGTAACGCATTTTATTAAGATATTGTTTACTATTGTAATTTGTATTTGATACAGTTCTATATTTTGCTGTTCATATGAGTTTTACATTTTGTTTACTTACAGCGAGGCATCATTGAGCCACCATAATGGTGAAAAAAAAAAAAAAAAAAAAAAACATTCTCTTTTAACAAGGCATGTTATCATCTCAGGCGACGAGTACAGTTGCACAGCTACGTGGCTTGGAGAGCATGGAGTTATCAATCAGCTCTACATCTACATAAACTCCGCAATCCACCGTGTCGGAGGGTGCACTGTACCACTACTAGGCATTTCCTTCCTGTTCCACTCCCAATTAGAACGAGGGGAGAAATGTCTATAAGCCTCTTTAGGAGCCCTAATTTCTCTTATGTTTATGATCTTTACGTGAAATGTACGTAGGTGGCAGCAAGATAGTTCTGCAGTCAACTTCAAGTTTCGGCCGTCTAAATTTCGTCAACAGAATTTCCCGAAAAGAACTTCGTCTTTCATCCATCGATCCCCATTTGAGTTCCCGGAGATTCGAGCATTGCTTGAACCTACCAGTAACAAACCTAACACACGGGGTACGTTAAAACCCTGCTGCAAATAGACGTAATTGAAATAGGCCTGTAGTTTAGTGGGTTACTCCTACTGTCTTTCTTGAATATAGGTGTGATCTGTGCAACTTTCCAATCTTTTGATACAGATCCTTCTTTGAGAGAACGGTTGTATTTGGCTGTTAAGCAAGGCGCTATCGCTTCAGCATAATCAGTTAGAAATCTATTAGGTATACCGTCCGGACCGGAAGACTTGTTCTTGGTAAGTGCTTTACGTTTCTTCACTACTCTGAGGATACCTACTTCAACGTTACTCATTCTGGCCTCTGTTTGTAATTCGAAATCTGGAATAATGATTTCGTCTGATTTGGTTAATGAGTTTCTAAAAGCTATGTTTAGTAACTTTGCTTTAGCAGCGCTATCATCTGCAGGATCGCCATTACTATCACATAGTGAGGGTATTGTTGTGTTTTACCCCTAGTATATTTAACATACGAGCAACATCTCTTTGGGTTTTCAGTCAAATTTCGAGAAAGAGTTTCATTGTGAAAAGTATTGTGGGCACCTCGTTTTGAAATCTTCGCTAAATTTCGAGCTTCCATGTAGGATCGCCAATCCTGGGGATTTTCTGTTCGTTTAAATTTAGCAACCACTTGCCGGTGCTTTTGCAACAGTGTCTTGACCCGTTTTGTATGGCAATGGTGATCACCACCTTCTTTTATTAATTTATTTGGTATAAAACTGTCAATTGCTGTCGATAGCACTTCTTTGAATTTGAGTCACATCTGGTCTACACTTAAGTTTATTGTTAGGAACGAGTGGAAACTGTTTTTAACCAAGCAATGTATTGTATTTCTATCTGCTTTCCTGAACAAATGCACTTTTCGTCTATTTTTGGTAACCTTCCATATTGAATCTCGCTACATTTTCATGGACTGCGAGGCCGCTCCCGCTGGAGGTTAGAGTCCTCCCTCAGGCATGTGTGTGTGTGTGTGTGTGTGTGTGTGTGTGTATGTGTGTGTATGTGTGTTGTCCTTAGGCTAGTGTAAGAACGTAGTTTGTAAGCCTGTGTACTGACGACCGCAGTAGTTTGGTGCCATAGATTTACAAACATTTGAACATACCATTTACACACAATGGGCTCAAACCGACGGCCATTAATCTGAGTAGTAACCTAACGTCAGCGATCTAGAGTACGACCCACGGCTATTCCAGGGCACAATGATGTATTTAACCTACTCATTAACATTAGTTTCATTCGCAATAATAAGTGAAACTAAATTATTCAAGATGAAGTTTGCAAAATCCCTCGCTACATAATATATCCAATCGAGCTAGTTCTTAGAACTGTAAGTGATATAGGTAAACCACATTCTTTCCTTTGTGTCCAAGAGTCTGTTACTAAATTCCGCTTAAATCTGTATCTCTTGGCAAAAAATAAATTTATGGTCTCAATCAAAAAATATTCTTCCATAAAGTAGGTATTATATCTCCTAGGTTGTAAGGCCGTGTTCTTGTAATCTTGCTGCTTCCTGACGTTTTGTCCGATGCTACGTCGGACTTCTTCGGAGGTAGTCCGTCTGTTGAGTCTTGACGATTGATGGGTCGGGGGTCTGAGAGCTTCTTACCGTCTAAAAGGGAGCGTGGCTAAGATCCACGTGATAAGCAGAGCTGATGCTTGTCAAAGATAAAGCTATACAATCGAACCATGTCAAAGATAAAAACAGTCATCGATTCTGCAGAGCAACCGTCCATATATCGTTGAGTTTCATAGTCTCTTCTTTTCGATTGAAATTATCATTATGTTTATATATTTCAATCGCTTCTCTATACAACCTTGGATAGTAATTCGTCATGGAAGATAAAATTTCTGTCTCAGAGAATTTTACTATATGATTTCCCGATTGTAAGCAGTATTCCGCCACAGCCGATTTTTCAGTTTTTCCAAGTCGGCATAGACTTTTTTGCCCCTTTAGACGTGTGTTTACACTTATCTTAGTGGTTCCAATGTAGACTTTGCCACAGGATCATGGAATTTTATAAACCCCATTTGCTGAGGACAACGTTTATCTTTTACTGATCTGAAGGCTTGGGATATCTTCTTTGTTGGTTTAAAAACCGGTCTGATGTTACGTTTTCGTAGAATCTTCCCAATCTGATCCGTTACCTTATTAACAAAGAGGATAAAAACGGTATTGCTCCATCGTTGTGTTGTTTCCTTGTCCTTCGGCCTACTGTTATTTGGTCGTAAAATTCTATTTCTTTCTTTCTCAGAATTTCTTCTTAAAGGCCTGCTTCTGATGTTGTAGCTCATCGTCCAGATGTTTTGGTGTACCTACAATGTCAACCGATCGTGAAAGACTTCACTTTATCACTCTTCGATAAATATGTCAACATGTGACAAAATAACAGTATTAGGAGTTTCATCGCGATAATTCGCACTGCGTTGTTTGCGTCACATCCAGCCATTGGGATCGCCAGGATAACTACGTCGGAGATTAGGACTCTGGAGCCGCATTGTGAACGATGACGCTTCAAGTTCCCATGTGGCCACTCGGATTTAGCTGTACCAGTAATTCCTCCAGGAACATTACGAGACGGTCTATTCGAAATGAGACGGCCTATTTCCTTCCTCAACCTTGATCAAATCAGAGCTTGTACTCTGGCCCTAATGATCTAACACCGACGTGACATTAGAACCTCACTGTGGTTTACTTCTTGTGGAAACATACGTTTATCGTTAAGCCATCTTGGAAAATCATGTTAGATATTCCTCTCTTACTTTCCAAATGAGCACGTGAGCTGAGTGTCATTGTGTGTTTCCATATTATCCAGCTCCAAAAAATTTGTCTCCGATATTTATTTCTAATCTCCAGTAATATACATTTAGTACAAATGGTGTTTCTGGATGTAGGTCGATGACGTATTAAAGGAAGTTCTTTATAATGGGACAAAGTGATTACATTGGCCTGTTATAGAGAAATTAAATAATCCACTGGGAACGTGTGAAAATAAAAAACCGGAATCCCCGCTTTTGGCCGGAGGTCTCAACCACTCGGCTATCCTGATCACGCCTCCCATAGTACCAAATTCTTACACGTCGTATGCTTCGAAAGTACCATCCTTATGTTCGATAGTCGTCTATGCTCGCTGTCCGAATCCCCTATGAGGTAAAACGATTTTCCTCGTCAGCGATGGAAAAGAAAAGAAAAGAAGAGAAACGAACTATGGTAGATACGGTCAGCGTGCGACGTGTGTGAATTTCGGATAGACGCGAGGCGTGCTTCGAATTGCTAAATGGGTAAGGCCCAAAGTGGAAATCCCGCGTTGAAACCTCGGTATGGCATAAATGTTCACTGGTATTAAACGAATTATTTCATTGCACTTATAGCAACTCAAGATAATCGTGTCCTTCCTTTAACTATTCATTCTCCCCAGTAGAACAAAGACCGCGATCCCAAGTGTGATATCTGTCCTTCCTAACATGTCCGATAGAACAAACACAACACAAATGTTGAACTGAGACAATTGTGATAATGTTGGCCGTAACTTTGTACACATATATAAAAAAATCCGTACCACTATTTTTGCACGCGGTGAATTTCGTAACTACTCACTGATCTGAATTTTGTTTTGCAGTGTTTGTCATCTGGTCGAACTTAAAAGGCAGAATAGGTCTCCTTTCCCCGGTACGATAACTGGGGTAGGCTAGGGTCATATTAGACGCTGAAGGGGCGTCCAATCGAGAGACTTGCACTAGGTGACTGAGGCACACGAAATTATATTCGACTTGCGACGGTTTCTTGATACTACCGTTTATTTCACATTACACTTTTTTTCCTAATTAACATAACGTTTAACAGTTTTTTTTTTTTAATATTTTGTGCATTTTATTTTATTCTACCTTTTCTGTGTATTATCTGTTTATAAATTCATTACTGTACTCTAGTCTCTCTAAAAGCCCTTTAATGCATGTCTTTTTTTTTTTGAAGCTATAAAAGCTACCACGATTAATGTATACTGCTTGAGAAAAATATTGAAAAACATCCTTCAAATTTTTATGCACTATTAGCAACCCGATGCACTATTATTTCTCTAATCCTGACAGAAATAAACTCATAATGCAACAATAGTATGTCATTGACTACTTTTACATGGGAAAGGAGTAATACTAAAGTAAGCCGGCCGCGGTGGCCGAGGGGCCTGAGGCGCGCGATTCACGGTATGCACGGCCACTACGGTCGGAGGTTCGAATCCCCCTCGGGCATGGATATTTGTGCCGTCCTTAGTGTAAGTTAGTTCGTAAGTAGTTTGTAAGTTTAGGGACTGATGACCCAATAGTTAAGTCCCATAAGCTATACAAACATTTGAAAAATTTTACTAAAGTAAACAAATAACTCAATGCAACTAACTGTCGAATTGATTCAGTAGAAATCTGCAATTTATAGTTTCTAGGACGTGCTACTTTATGCATAGAGAAGCAGTTACAAATGATTTTTGGGTAAAATTTTGGTCCATTTTAGAGATAATGGGAAAAATAAGGTATGTAGCTAATCAGCTAAAAGGTTAAAAATGGCTTCACCAAATCTTAATTTTTTCGGTATGATACAGGGACGTCTAAAAAGAAAAAAAGAAAAAAAAAGGAACAGCAGAGATTGGTAATTCGTATTTTATGCGCTGCAATACCATTCTTCGGACTGTGATAAAATTGTGGACACTTTATTTTCAAGATAATAGGAAGGCACTGTCTATATAATAATTCCCACTGTGTATAGCACATGGTATTTTACATCAGACTTAGACAACAGTCTGTATTATCAATGCTATCTTGATGAATGTTTCAATATTTGACCTTGAAAAGAAGAGAAACCTCACTGTCCACATAAGATCGAAAGATCCATTGCGAAGAGAACCTTGTTCCAGACTTCAACACGTTTTGGACGACAAACAATTCGCAGATTTATGAAATTCTTCATATGTAGGGTAGGAAGTGGATGAAGAAAGAAAGTTGACAGGTGGTAATTAAGAGCAATGGAGGTGACGACACAGTTAGGAGGATGGAGGAGACGAGAAGGAGGAGGAGGAGGAGAAGTAGGAGAAGGTCAGTAGGTAGACAGAAATGGCGGCATGGAATACCTGAATACTCGAGTAAATAAATACCTTAGTGAGAAGCCAAGGAAGACAGGCAAAAATATGCATAGAGAGTGCAGAAATGATGGTTACTGATGTTAAGCAAAGGATATATAAACATAATGCACTACTAGCCATTAAAATTCCTACACCAAGAAGAAATACAGATGATAAACAGTTATTCATTGGATAAATATATTATACTAGAACTGACATGTGATTACATTTTCATGCATGGGTGCATAGATCCTCACTAACCAGTACCCAAAACAACGACCTCTGGCCGTAAAACGGCCTTGATACGCCTGGACATTGAGTCAAACAGAGCTTGGATGGCGTTGCCCATGCAGCTTCAACACGATACCATACTTCGAGTAGTGACACGCGTATTGTGACGAACCAGTTGCCCGGCCGCCATTAAACAGACGTTTTCAATTGGTGAGAGATCTGGAGAAGTTTCTTGCCAGGGCAGCAGGACCTGCAGGACCTGCAACATGCGGTCGTGCATTATCCTGCTGAAATATAGGGTTTCGCAGGGATCGAATGAAGGGAAGAGCCACGGGTCGTAAAACATTTGAAATGTAATGGACACTGATCATAGTGCCGTGGATGCAAACAAGATGTGACCAGGGACGTATAACCAATGACTCTCCATACCATCACGCAGAGTGATACGCTATTATGGCGATGACGAATACACGCATCCAATGTGCGTTCACCGCGATATCGCCAAACACGGATGCGACCACCACAATGCTGTAAACAGCAGAAAACAGAAAAAAATGACGTTTTGCCTTTCGTGTACCCAGGTTCGTCGTTGCGTACACCATCGCAGGCGCTCCTGTCTGTGATGCAGTGTCAAGGGTAACCTCAACCAAGGTCTCCGAGCTGATAGTCCATGCTGCTGCAAACGTCGTTGAACTGTTCGTGCAGGTGGTTGTTGTCTTGCAAACGTCCCCATCTGTTGACGCAGGGATCGAGACGTGGCTGCACGATCAAATACAGACACGTGGATAAGATGCCTGCCATCTCGACTGCTAGTGATACAAGGTCGTTGGGAACCAGCACGGCGTTCCGTATTGCCCTCCTGATCTTACCGAATCCATATTCTGCTAACAGTCATTGGATCGCGACCAACTTATGCAGAAATATCGCGATACGATAAACCGCAACCGCGATAGGCTACAATCCTACCTTTATCAAAGTCGGAAACGTGATGGTACGCATTTCTCTTCCTTACACGAGGCATCACGACGTTTCACCAGGCAAAGCCGGACAACTGCTGTCTATGTATGACAAATCGGCTGGAAATTTTCCTCATGTCAGCACGTTGCAGGTGTCGCCACACGCGCCAACGTTGTGTGAATGTTCCGAAAAAAACTAATCATTTGCATATCACAGTATCCTGTCGGTTAAATGTTGCATCTGTAGCACATCATCTACGTGATGTAGGAATTTTGATGGCCAGGAGTGTATATATTCGGGTTTTGTGTGATTTATGTGTGCTCTACAGTTTGGCCTTTAATCCCAGTATCTCCTCTATTGTTTGCACGGAACGTGCTTGGATCTTCAGGGTTTGTGTTGCGCGTTTGCCGGGGGCTTATCGGGTTTGTTTTCGGCTTGCAGAGTTACGATCGTTTCTGTTGTTGTTTGGCCTCTCCGGCCAGGTCTGTTTGCGGTCGCACAGGTATCAGACACGCGTGTTATGATTCCCCTGCTGTCGTCGATCAGCACTGCATTGTCTGAAAATTTCAGGCACATTGCACCTGTACGATGCCTCAATACCTTGCAAGCCTCAGCCGTGGTCTGAACAGTGACCTGTATAGCCTTGACTGTGCTATGGCGTAGCTGAGTGAATTTCATCGCAGACAAAAGTCTCCTGGTGGGTGCTTCCACTAGCAAGGTAGTACAGTAATAATAATAGTGCCTTGTGGCTCATTGTTCTGGTGCAAGTCGTTCAATTGGACGCCACTTCGGCGAGTTGCGTGTCCCCCAGTTATCCAACCGGTGAAAGGGGAAAGCGCTTTACCCCGAGACCACGTGGCTCGACGTAGGTAGTACAGTCATGTTCAGATTAAACCGAACACATTGAAGGACTAGAGGTAGGGAGGAAATGGTCACAGGACCGGTACGTTTTTTCAGAAATGTGTAGCATTTGAAACATGTCGGTCGCTGGTTCAACAACGATATCGTAAATGACCAACACGAACTGGTAAAATTTGCCTATGTCTCTCGTTGCCCATGTAAATTTTAAGGTAATGGATCGGTGAGAGATGCATAATAACTTGCAGACGTAAATGTGAACCTACCATCAGACGGCTAAGTGAGAATGTGATGCTTCCATTCCGTAATCTACTGCTCATTGTTCACACGTAAGATGGGTCACATTGCACCTCGAAGACCACCCCGAGGAAAATCGGCTTAGCCCCATAAAGTTGACTTCATCTAATATTTCGGCTGAGAACCGTGCAACCATCTTCAGAGACAGTCTTTCGCAGTAAGAGTGGTGTCAGGTGTGTCACAGGGAAGTGTCGTGGGTCCGTTGCTGTTCACGATGTATATAAATGACCTTGTAGATAACATCGGAAGTTAACTGAGGCTTTTTGCTGATGACGCTGTAATATATAGAGAGGTTGTAACAATGGAAAATTGTATTGAAATGCAGACGGATCTGTATCGAATTGACGCATGGTGCAGGGAATGGCAATTGAATCTCAAAGTAGACAAGTGTAATGTGCTGCGAATACATAGAAATAAAGGTCCTGTATCATTTAGCTACACTATAGCAGTTCAGCAACTGGAAGTATTTAATACCATAAATTATCTGGGAGTAGGCATTAGGAGCGGTTTAAAATGGAACGACCATATAAAATCAATCGCGGTAAAGCAGATGCCAGACTTAGATTCATTGGGAGAATCCTAAGGAAATGCAGTCCGAAAACAAAGGAAGTAGGTTACAGTACACGTGTTCGCCCACAGCTTGAATACTGCTCACCGGTGTGGGATCCGTACCAGTTGGGGTTGCTAGAGGAAGTAGAAAAGATCCAACGGAGAGCAGCGCGCTTCGTTACAGGCTCTTCGTTACGGAGATGATCGATAAACTCCAGTGGAAGACTCTGCAGGAGAGACGCTCTGTCGCTCGGTACGGGCTTTTGTCGAAGTTTCGAGAACATACCTTTACCGATGAGTAGCCGTATATTGCTCCCTCCTACGTATATCTCGCGAAGAGTTCATGAAAAAATCAGAGAGATCAGAGCCCACACAGAGGCATACCGACAATCTTTCTTTGTTAATTGTTACGTCATTCCGAAAGCTGTAGTTTTCCTCCATGAGCAGCGAAACGTTGAACTACGTGTCGTACTGTAACACAATTTAGAAGGTTCATTCAACAATATGTGTGCATACTGTCTGTAAATTTCGTGCGGCTACAATTTGTAGTGTACAAATTATAAATTGTAACGTCATTCCGAAAGCCGTAGTTTTAGTCCCTGAACAGCTGAACGTTACTGTTTTTGTGCTCATATCTTATGAACTACGTGTCGTACTGTGATACAATTTAGAAGGTACATTAAACTATATGTGTGTAAAATTTCCTGCGGCTACAATTTGTAGTGTACAAATTATAAATTTTAACGTCGAATCGAAGCTGTAGTTTTACACCATAAACAGCGGAAAAGTAGTAAGCGAGAAACTTTTTTCCTTTCATCATTTTACAATGGTTGCCAGCGAGAAAAAGTTTAATAATGGTTTGAAATTATGTTTAAAGTTTGTTGCAAGTCGTTAAGTAGTGTCATTCTCATACAGTTTATTTCGAAAATCTCACCGCATTATATGGCGTTTTTTGCGATTTCTATTGCTTATGACGTAATATCTTTTGAACCTTGTGCCATATGTGATTCTTAACCATGCAGAAATTGTTACCTCACGGTAAGGAATGTGTGTACTAAATTTGGTTGAAATCGGTCCAATGGTTTAGGAGAAAATGAGCAGCATTGTCGCAAAATGCAGTTTTTCACGCATCTCATTCTTTATGACGACGTAACTCGTGAACTATATAGTGTATGTGATTCTTACACTTACGGCGACAGTCCTCATGGATTGAAGCTTACGTGTACAAAATTTCATAAATATTGAAACAAAACTGTAGATTTGTATGCAACACGTACAAACATACGGAATGGATATAACCACAAACCGCTGTATTGTTTTAACTAGTTTTGTAGCCATCTTCCGCAGCAAGTGAAGAAATATTTGTTGTTGGAAATGAAACAGCCGTTTTCTTGCTGCAATCCTGTTATTTCCTCCATACTCCTTTCACACTCTGCCTTAACGCACCATCAATGAATTATATATGTGGAAATTTCATTTTTTTCTTATTGATGTGGCCTCAAAAGATTATAAACAACTTCAAGTCTGTAAAATAGTAATCACTGAAAAAGTGATAAAATGAAGCAGGTTGCACAGGTTATGGCAAAGCTCTGTGAATACAACCAGTAACCCGGTGGGAAGAACACAACGTAATATCATGATATATAAAACAGGAGTTGCCCACATTTATCTCCATTAAAACAAACTGAACTATTTATAATCTGTTGAGGATACATCAGTAAGCGGAAATGTAATTTCCATCTATGGAATCCACTGATGATCCCCAAAGTAAAAGGGCGAAACACGTAAGGAGGAAATACATTATTGTAGCAAGAAAATGGCTGTTTCATTACCGGAAGCAAACACTGTACTTTTTCCCCCTTAGGGTAATGTGAACAGTTTGATCCCATCGAGATTGGCCGCCTACAGTGTCTTTTTATTGACGCCACTCCGATGACTTGCGTATCGACCGTGATGTGAGGACATACATACAACACGCTGTTCCCAGCCGGTAATTGAAGCCGGGCCGCTTGCATAGCAATCAGCGACGCTGCCACTGAGTTAGGGAGGCGGACAGTACATGGCGATGAAATTGACCGTTGAAAGATTTAAGTCGAAACAAGGCACCAAGGTTAGGGCATAGTTGCTCAGCGCTACTGATGTCCTTAGGAGAGCCAATCAAAACAAAACCGTTCCATCAGGTGACCAAGATACGTGAGGTAGGCGAAATAACTTCAAGAAGAATGTAATAATTCCAGTCATGAAGAAAGCAGAGGCAGAAAGATGTGCTTAAGTCATGCCTGCAAAATAATAAAGATTGTTTACGAAAGGATGGTAAAACCACAAAATCTCCAACCTGGGGGAAGGTTTGGATTTAGGAGAAATGCAGGAACAGGATTGGAATACCGTTTCAATTTATGAAGGTACTCTCAGTTGGGAATGTAGTATAAGGAACCTCTACAGCAGATAAGCTTAGAAGGTCATGAAATGGACGTGGTGGTTGAGACTACAGATATGGTTGTAGTCTTCCCACACTGTTATTCAATCTCAATAACAATTCAATCTGAAGGTATCAGGGTTAAAATATAGATAGCGAAAAGTTATAATCAACCTGTATAAAAACCAGATGGCGGTTATTAGAGTCGAAGTGCAATAAAGGGACGCAGAGGTTGGGAAGGGAGTAAGACAGGGTTGTAGTTTTTTCCCATGTTGTTCAATCTGTACATTGAGCAGGCAGTGAAGGAATGGAAGGAGAAATTAGGAGAGGGCATTAAAGTGCAGAGAGGAGAAATAAAAACATTGCGGTTTGCCGACGACATAGTAAATCTGTCAGAGATCGCAAAACATCTGAAAGAGCAATTGAATGGGATGGACAGTGTTTTGAAAGGAAGATATAAGATGAACATTAACAAGAGTAAAACGAAGGTAATGGAATGCAATATCAGACAATCAGGCGAAGCTGAAGGAATTATATTAGGTAATGAGACAATAAAAGTAGTAGATGAATTTTGTTATTTGGGTAGCAAGATAACTTCTGATGCCGAAGTAAAGATGATATAAAATGCAGAATGGCTATGGGAAGAAAAGCGTTTTTAAAGAAGCGAAACTTGTTAACACCCAATATTAATTTAAATATTAGGAACTCCTTTCTGAAAGCATTTTTCTGGAGTGTAGCATTGTATGGAAGTAAAACATGGACGATAAGGATTTCAGATAAAAATATGATAGCTTTTGAAATGTGTGTGGTGCTACAGACAAATTATGAAAATTAGATGGGTAGATCACGTAACTAATGAGGAGGTGCTTAACCGAATCGGGCAGAAAAGGAGTTTCTGGCATATACTGGCTAAGGGAAGGGATATATTGGTTGGACACATTCTAAGACATCAAAGAATTGTGAACCTTGCATTAGAAGGAGGCGTGTGGTGTAAAAATCGTAGAGGGAGACCGAGGGACGAATATAGTAAGCGGATACAAAAGGATGTAGATTGCCGAACGTATTCTCAGATGAAGAGACTTGCACAGGACAGGGTAGCGCGGAGAGTTGCATCACACTAGTCTGCGGACTGAAGACCACAACAACAACAACATTCAGTCTGTACAATGAGAAAGCCGTGAAGTACAAGAAGGAACAATTTGGGAAGATAATTAAAATTCAAGGACAAAATTACAAAAAATAATTTGTAGTTTCGGCATCCACATTTTTCAACTTAAGGGAATGTGGTAAATATTTGTGGTTTGCTGATGACGTAATTCTGTTGAAGATAGCAAACGTCCTGGAAGATCAATCGACCGGAATGGACACGTCTACAGTGTCTTGAAAGGATGACGTAAACATTAACAAGAGGAACAAAGGGTAATGGAATGTAGTCGAATTAAAGTATGCGATGCTGAGGGAATAGATCAGCAAACGACACATCAAGGTAGTTAATAAGTTCTAGTGCTAAAGATAGTGCCACAGTAGATTCAGCCGTTTCTCGGTAGACCACAGAATTTAAAAACGGCGGACTTGGCTTGCACACCGATGGGTCACAGTTCTGGTCTACCGAACACTAGAGGGAAGCACTCAGACTTTGTCAGGCCAACTGAGGAGTAGCGGCTCCCGTCAAGAAAAGCAGACCGCAGGTAGTGCGGAATGCTGACGTCACCCTCAATACTGTATCCATTGACGCTTTGGGCAGTCGTTATCAATCGGGCTTTGCGAGGCCTTTAAGGCGGACTTTAGTTTGTTTTAATTTTAGACGAGTTTTGGTATTTTAGCAGTTAAGTAATTGATGATGGGCAGGAAAGAGAATATGTAAAATACAGAATGGAATTAGGAACAAAAGCATTTCTAAGGAACAGAAATCTCTTAACAATGAATATTCATTTGTTAGCTATACATTTTGTGATGGAATTTGCTTTGAGTGCAGGCTTATGTGGGAGTGAAACGTGGAAGAGGAACACCTCAGACAAGAAGAAGACGGAATCTTTTGAAATGCGGTGTCGCAGAAGAATGGGTACTTAGCTTTACTAACGAGGATATAATGAGTGAAATGTTCAGAAAAGAAATTTGTGGTTTATCTTGATTGGAAAAGCCGGGTGATCAAAAAGTCAGTATAAATTTCAAAATAAATCACGGAATAATGTAGATAGAAAGGTAAAAATTGGCACACATTCTTGGAATGACATGCGGTTTTATTAGAACCAAAAAGAAAAAAAAAACTTCAGAAAATGTCCTACAGATGGCGCTTCATCTCATCAGAAAAGTAATAATGAGCATAAAATAATTAAGGAAATGCTCAATATGCTGAAAGACAACATCCGACGCCAATGCCTCACTATAACACCGGACATGCTTTACAGTGCCGTTCGCAACATTATTTATCGACTACAGCTATTGCTGAGGAATGATGGTGAAACGAAGAAGATCCTCGATCATGCACTGAACTCGTCCAGAAACATCTCTCTGCAGATGTTTAAAAGCTACCCTTTCATTAAAGTTCTTCTTTAACCTACTGTTGAAATGCACACTGCTGGCAACGAATGCCGATTTTATTTGTGTGTGTATATTCACGTATTAAAGTACAGGGTGATCAAAAAGTCAGTATAAATTTGAAAAGTTAATAAATCACGCAATAATGTTGATAGACAGGTAAAAGTTGACACACATCGTGGAATGACATGGCGTTTTATTAGAACAAAAAAAAAAGTCTTGCGCTTCATCTGATCAGGAAAGCAATAATTAACATAACGAATTAAAACAAAGCAAAGATGATGTTCTTTACAGGATGCTCAATATGTTTACCATCGTTCCTCCGCAATAGCTGTAGTCGAGAAATAATGTTGCGAACGACACTGTAAAGCATGTCCGGTGTTATGGTGAGGCATTGGCGTCGGATGTTGTCTTTCAGCATTCCTAGAGATGTCGGTCGATCACGATACACTTGCGACTTCAGGTAACCCCAAAGCCAATAATCGCACGCCGGAATGAGGTCTGGGGACCTGGGAGACCAAGCATGAGGAAAGTGGCGGCTGAGCAGATGATCATCACCAAACGACGCGCGCATGAGATCTTTCACGCGCCTATCAACACCTTTTTGTCTAATAAGACCCCATGTGATTCCAAGCATGTGTGTCAATTATAACTCTCTATCTCCATTATTCCGTGATTTATTAAGTTTTCAAATTTATACTGACTTTTTGATCTCCTGGTACATTGGAGGGAAGTGTGTGAGTGTTTGATGCTCGGGGAGGGGGACGGCGATACGAAAATACCAGTAACCAGATTACTATGAAAATGGGCTGCCATTGTTACACGAAGAAGTCGAAGACCACAAGAGTAAAAATTATGAGCAGCACACTCCCTTCCTTAAGCTTAGAGCTATGACTTTACTATATCAACAATAGATACCAAAAAAATTATTACAATAACCAAAAACTATTACAGCATCCAATGACCCTAAAACAATTGGCGCAACGAATTAACAAATTTTAAAGGCTAATACTAGAGTCCTAAGGACGTTATACACCTCAAAGGAAGATAAAAAAAATTAGAAAAATCCGCTATCGACACTGAGCCAAAGAGAACCATGCAAAGCGAGCTATCACTACCCACATGCAGTCAGCCAGTAGATTCTCGCACATCCACTTAAAAGTAAAACAACTACACATTCTCACAGGGACAATAATAAATTATTAAAGTAACAAAATCCTAGCAATATTAACTAACATTTCAGAGACTAATATTTCATAACATGAAATGAAAATGCAATTCCTCATGCCTTGAAAAGAGTGGGAGTTCTAATTTAACAAAATGCTAATCTAGCGACATCAAATAAATTACAATATTACAAAAAAAAAATATGGAAGATGACAGACGGTCGTCTTTCAAAGTAGTCCATCCAATTTATCTGCTGAAATTAGAGTTACTTTTTGATGGTTTTAAAACGTCCTTCCACACTTATATTTAGTGAGTAATCGAAACAAAACGAGAAAAATGAAACAGCTGTTACTATAGCAAATGTGCTGCTCACAACTGTTCAAAGATTTATCGCAATCTTTGATGAGATGTTCAGTAACTTCATGCAAAAATTTTCAGAAACAGACCCAAATATGATTGCCAAGTTATTTTCGTTTATGCTGTAGAAGTTTCGCTGCAAATGCCTTACATATCCGCCATACAGTCCAATTCCCTAATGCGTTCCCTGTTTTTGGAACTCTGATGAAAGACATTCTTGTCCCTAGACATTTCTTATACAGACATTATAATTGTTTCTTTTATTTAAAAACTAGCGTATCGCCTTTCTTAATCATGAATTTGACATGTTTGCACCTGGACATTCTCAGTTACGTTCGTCTGAATGTATTGATGAAGGACAGTTAATCATTTTTCAGATTAAAATTTTAGTGGTCCATCATTGCATCCTACTGCTCTTTGAAGTGCAATGACCTAACAGGTTCCTATTAAGGCATTGCATATTGCCGGTACGTGTGATGTTAAATTTTGGAGTTATTCAATTATAAACGGCAAAGCCACATGTGCAACATCGGCGTAGCAGATGCAAATCTAGTTAAAAACGAAATTGCATCGGCGTTGCAACACAGGAGGCATGCCTTTTACTTAAATATTTATGTTTCTTGTTAGTTTTGTATTTCACGGACTAGCTCTGTGATTTTTTCATCCACAGGGTCAGACTTTGGAAACACTTCACAAACGATAAAAACATCATTTTTCTTTAATTAAATGTCACTGACCACTTTCATTTATGTAAGCAAGACGCTATACACTCTTATTAAAATAACACTGATCGTGAGCCACTTATTTACAGTAACAAACTCAGACGAACGCAGTTCATAGTCTACTGTACTTATCGTGTTCAAGACAGAAACAATTTATTTGCCTATGTTTCGTTGTGTGGCCATCTTCCACAACAGCTTTTAAAATTAATTATAACACGTTTCCTGTTTTATGCTGACTCCAATTAGGACAATTATTTCACGTCAGACGCGTTTCGTTTTTAATTTGTAAAGTAACTTATGCCGTTGGTGTTAATGACTGTTCTTTGCATCGCACGGAAAAAACAAAAATGAGATGTATAGAACAGGCACGATGTTAGAAAATTGTCGGAATTACTGTCAGCGTGGCATGGGAAACCTATTACAGTTAGAAAGGTGAGCAGGTGGGGCTTAACAGTTTTGACATAATTTCAAAATGACATATTGACCACAGCTGTTTATTTTTTATCTCAATGCTATCGTTTTCCGTTAGTTTACCATTATCAAGCGTTAGCCTGAAGTAGATGAAAGTATCAAAGCATTAGTCAACCATATAGAACATTAACAGAATTGTAAGGTAAGTTACATGTGAGATACTTAAAGAGTTTAGCTAAAAACTTAACATCTCGCAACACAAATATTGAAAATTGTAAAATAAATATTTGTTGTCATTAGTGTAATTCTTATTGATATTAACACAGTTGCTGACTGCTACAAACTGAAACATACATTGATGAGAATGCAAAAAAAAAAAAAAAAAAAAAAAAAAAAAAAAAAAAAAAAAAAAAATTTAAACCAAAGATAACGAACATGCTTACATTAGATTTCTATGTTCAAAGATTATAGGACGTTTAGTTATGCTGTGTCTATGGTCATCTTTGGTCTTCATTAGGATCTTTGATTGATGTAAATAATGTGATTGCTATGTGTATCAACAAGTGCTATACAACATGATGAAGTGGAAAAATGATATGTTAATGTGTAATACTGTGGAGCTGTGATGTTAACATACTCGACAATTTGTAGCTATACATTACATCAATAAATAAAATATCGAGCGACATTATTTAGGTTACGTGACAAAAAAAGTAATTTCAAAATGAAGTAAAGAAAAATGTAATTACAAAACCTATTTTGAGTTTACTGTAAAAAAAGTACAAAATATGAAATTAAAAACAACATAGTAGTGTTATTGCTATTAGTCTGAATATAAAAATCTGAAGTGATAAACTTGACAGTGTATCTTTGTTTTGGTGGGTGCAAACATAACATGACAAATTTAAAGTGAATGTGTTAAATATGATAGGTTTATTAAGACTGATGTGATAAAAATTACCTTGATTTCTTACTGCTGTAACTTTGTTAACACCAAAACAAGGATCTTTTATCGATGTTTTCTCTTCATGTATTTATATCAGACAATAGCAGAAAAGCACCAGAATGCTACTTGCAGTTTCACATGTTTTATTTTCACTGTTGGACAATTAACTTAATATGCTGTAACTATGTTATGTTTACACCCACAGTATCAAAAGCTTTCCGGAAATCCAGACATATGGAATCGATTTGAGATTCCCTGTCGACGACACTTATCACGTCATGTGAATAAAAGGCAAGCTATGTTTCGCAAGAGCGATACTTTCTGAATCCGTGTTGACTATTGGTTAACATGTCGATAGCGTTGCGTGAACGAAAGATGGGTGTGCCCGTAGTGCCACTGCCATTAAATAGTTGGCAGCTGTTCGCGTTGACGTTCACGGACTCACAAACGCTCTTGTATATACTGTGGAAGCTGTACAATATGCCAATATTAGCGTTGCAGTACGTTGACCTTGGTGATCGTCTGTGTTCCTTGGACGTGCTGAAGCTCGTATAGGGGATTAAAATGTTCACGTGCACATTGTAATCAGCATCGTCGCATAAAAAACGCAGCACGTTTAATTCATGCGCAGTGTGGTCGAGCTCTATAAGTACCGCTGTGAAAAAACTTATTTCGGCCACCTCTTTACTTTTTTAAACGATCCTTGTATGGATACCAGCTGGCTATGTTAAGTATGTGCATAACACACAGTAAAACGACGTAAGTCTAGAGAGAAGTAAAAAAAAAAAAAAAAAAAAAAAAAAAAAAAAAAAAAAAAAAAAAAAATGGAGCCCCAAATTCTTCTTCATCGTCATCGACCCGACTTTCAAATGTCTTCCTTGACCACACTTTACTCTGAAATAGAACTGAGCTACTGGCGTCCCTTCGACCTGCTACCATGGTCCTATCTAGACGAACAGGCACATTTACAGTGGTATCATACACATTCTGTCCGGATTGTCATTGAGCGCAGAAGAACTGTTTTCAGTTCTAATTTAGTGTCTGCCTCTGTAGACAGATATTTTATGTTCAACAACAAGTTATGGTGTGCTGGGGCATCTTCGGATCCATTAGTTGCAGCCGGCCGCGGTGGCCGAGGGGCTGAGGCGCTCCAGTCACGGTCTGCACGGCCACTACGTTCGGGGGTTCGAATCCCCCCTAGGGCAAGGATATTTGTGCCGTCCTTTGTCTTAGTTAGTTTGTAAGTAGTTTGTAAGTATAGGGACTGATGACCCCGTAGTTAAGTCCCATAAGATATACAAACAACAACATTAGTTGCGTAACTGCGATCAGAAATTCAGGACGTGATACGTCATAACGCAGTCGAGACGAGTTGCTGACGCAACTGCTGGATCTGAAGATTATCAAAAGTACCGGAACATTTGCAACTGTTCTTCAAGAAAAATTAGAAACTTATTACACGACACTGATTCTCTCGATTAGGTGAGCAATTGTGACAACTGTATTCATTGATGAGCCCCGGTGACCAGGGAAGACGTGGAGACGATATGGACTGCGGCAGCGTACCAACTTGACTTTTACCCATCATACTGCCTGAAATCAAGCAGATACGTGCGGGATGGCATATCGATTGGCGTATACTAAGATTGTCATCCGTAGGACCCTTACGCCATAACGCTACGTTAATTGTATTCTGCTAACTGTTTCTTTCCCTCCATAACCAGCCGTTCTGGGCGTAAATTTTAGCAAGATGACGCTCGTTCGCACACCGCGAGAGAGTCTTTGTTCTTGACAAACATTACACTTGGGCAGAAATGTCGCCTGATCTCTTTCCAGTTCAGAGCGTTTGGGTACGTATAATCCAACAAGGTGAGCATCTGTGGGTCACAGATTTCGATCAAATTTTGCATGAACGTTCAGTATTTAATATAAAGAGATACATGTTTCGACTTTATACTAGACATTCAATAGTTTTCATTACAACCTTAACTGCCGGCCCCGGTGGCCGAGGGGACTGAGGCGCTTCAATCACAGTCTGCACGGCCACTACGGTCGGGGGTTCGAATCCCCCCTCGGGCATGGATATTTGTGCCGTCCTTAGTTGTAGGTTGTTCATAAGTAGTTTGTAAGTTTAGGGACTGATGACCCCGTAGTTAAGTCCCTTAAGCTTAACAAACATTTGAACAACCTTAACTGTGTTACGATTGACGGCAAAAAATCAGAATGGCTCGTAACAGACAGAAGGATTCGGCAGGGAAGTGCCGCAGTGTAGTAGCTGAGCGGTCTAAGGCGCCTCGCTGCGGAGCGCGCGGTTGCTCGCCGTCGGAGGTTCGAGTCCTCCCTTGGGCATATGTGTGTGTGTGTGTGTGTGTTGTCCTTAGGTTAGCTTAGTTTAAGTAGTTTGTAAGCTACGGACAGATGACCAGGAAGTTTGGTCCGATAGATTTACAAACCTTTGAAACAAACATTTTGCAGGAAAGTGTTCTCTCACCAGTGCTTTTTAACATAGTGATGGACAACATCATAGGGAAAGTTCTCCAAGGAGCAATGGCAGATTATATGAAAATCATACCATATGCTGATAATATGATTTGGGAGGAAAGTGAACAAAAATGGAAGACCAACTTATGACCTAGCAGAAAGTAATTGAAGAAGCAAGTATGGAGATAAGTTTAAAAAAAGTGAAGTAATGAAAATCAACAGGAAAAATAAAAAAAAAAAGTATTGTAACTTGCAAAGGAGAAGTTATTAAAGAAGTAGATACCGTCAAGTATCTAGGAAGTAAGAGTAAAGGATGATATTTCAGAGAGAATACAGAAGTCTTCAAAATTTTATTTTTGTGTATCTGACATAAAAAGAAATTGCAAAATACCTGTCAATTTTGACTCACGGATCGGAATGTTGGACTTGAAGAAAGAAAGATCTGAACAACATACAAGCAACAAAAATGTGATTTCTACGAAGCAATCCTTGGCAAGACAAGAAAGGACAAGTTAAGAAATGAAACAATACGAAGCACTCTACGCGTTAAGCCCCTGAAAGAAATTATATGGTGCAACAGAATTAAGTCGTTTGGCCAGATTAAGAGAATGGGAGCTGAAAGACTTCCACGAATATCCCTAGATTGGACGGAATCCGGACGAAGTCCAGTTGGAAGACCTCGAACAAGATGGAGAGATAAAGTGATAGATGATGTGAACCGAATTGGATTGCTGTGGAAGGAGGTGTTAAATGACAGATTGTGGGACAACATAGAAGCGTGGAAGAGGCTCTGTGAACGACCTGCATAAAATCGGAAACGTTACCTGAAGAAGAAGAAGATTCAATACTTTTTCAAAATGTTGATGTTGCAAAATCTCGTTTTCAAAGCTATACATTAATAGATGAGCAGTTTTTACTTATATGGGTTTCAAAAGTTAATGACGTTCGAGTAATTAACGTCTCTGTGTTTTGGTGCTGTAGTTTGGAGACTCGTAAACATATGCGACTTTCCGAGCAGTCGTCGGGCGAGGGTCTAAGGTTTGGACTGTCAAACTGTGGATCCAGGTTCGGACCATCATGTCAATTTTTCGTTGGATTTTTTCGGTGTATTTGATAATATTCTTATATTTGCAATACTTTTTGAACTGGAGTATTGGGAAGTAAGATTAATATGAATAAGAAAAATATGAAATAAAAAAATTCTAAAGTACATTATTACGTAATTCCAATTAATGGCCTTCTATTCGTCAGCGTTCCCACAGCCAGCATGTTGAAACATATCATAAAAAAAGTAAAACGCAAATATTTCTCACAAAACGTACAACATATCGCCATATTGACATATTGTACGAGATATCGTTCGTGGAAAACATAAGTTATATTCCAGGAGAAAGGCGTATCAGATATTAATTTGGAAATGTACTATGGGTATAAAAGAATATCTTGAAAGGCAGGCACGGACAGCTGATTATAGACAAAGACATGAATTTTAATATCATCTGCTTGCTCTATCATGAATTTCTCGCCACTCGTGTAATGTGACAGGATTTTGAAGTCTTTCGATAAACTACTTGATCTGTTAAAATAAGTAAACATCACAAGGTTAACAAAGAAAGGTGCATTTCCGTGGCATCACTTTAACAGTACGGGTCGGTTGAGCATCATCATCGACAAAAGACCTTTCGTAGCGCGTCATGTCGGTTTGGCCACCCATGAATCCATTGTCAAACGTTACTATTCTGCACATATCGTTGAAAGTAGCTTGTTAAATTTTCTATTGAAAGAACTCGGGCGGTAGAAATTTGCAAACGCAAGTTAATACGCTCACTGCTGCTCCAAATTACTTTGCAGATGGCCACAGTTCTTGTGCAACAGAAATTTATCGAAGTGCTTACTCCTTAATGGAGCGGACAACGTTTTAACAAACACAAAAATTATATATAAGAAGTAATAGATGAATAAACATGGGATGGGAAGCATGAAATTATAAAGCATGAGTTTGATACATTAAATTATTATCTATTCAATAAAATTAACTAGCAAAATATGGGGAGACCAAATAAGCACAATGAAGCACACACCTTGTACAACAGTGAATTAAATTATTAAGTTACTGCCCATAAGAAAATGGTTTCTGACCTTTCTGAATATGGAGGTAACATGGGAGGATATTTGCAGATACAAAGGGGATAAGGAAAGCACACTTATTTACTTACAGAAACATGCATAATGCTTGTGATACTAACTCAATCGGGAACAATTCGTGGTGGATGCAAAACGAAGCGTTGGCGGCGGTTTGAGGAGATGGCGGGTATTCTCAAGCACAATTTAAAAGTATACTATATACGAACGAACTCATGTGCCGGGAGGCAGCAGCATACTATCCTTAAGTACCACACGGTGTCTGAACATGGTGAATTACATAGAATTAAAAAAGAAATTAATTTAGAATAAGCAAGTAAAGCATGTGCAAGAATTTAATAGAAGAAAGCTGGTATCAGTAAAGAGCATGGCTGAAGGCCGAAATAATGACCGTTTCAAAAGCACATTGTACAATCGGTCATACCAAGGTAGGTAAGACACAATCAAACCAGGAATTTCGAGAAAGAATTTAGGATGCTCCCGGAAACAGACACCACACGAAAAGGTTAATTAAAAACAGCAAGGAATTCAAACATACTATGCTTACGCAAAAGCTGAAGGCCACACACGTGTGTTCTAACTTGAGAAAACCGGACACATAATCATTACCGGGGTGAAAATACAAATACTAAAATAAGAAACACTTCGCCTCGCATACCAAAAGAATTACTTAAGAAAAATTATCATTGATAACCCAGGACTGCCTGATCGTAAATAGAGTTCTAACAGCATGCCATCCCCTCAGTATGGTTATTGGTGGTCGCAGCAAGAGTGATTCCTCAGGCCACGTGCAGAGCTTTCCTACCCGCACCGGATGTTGGGTGTGTTCAAAGCCTACTAACCCTCGCTACCTCAGGCATATAATACCCACTACTACTATTCCAGAGAGGTCTCTTTTGTTACCTCCTTCGTCCATGATTATGTTGGTACCATACTAAGAACAAGCCACCTCGCTATCTTGTCAAGTAAGGGTGTCTCTGGCTATCTAGCAGACCGCAGTGCAGACCACACACGAAGCCATGCGTTTTTAACTAAAGTAAACGTGGCCTAACGCGCGAAGCGCTGAGTGTAAGCCATTGCGTGGCAATCATTCAGTAATAAAAGTAACCTTCCATATTCATACCAACACACAAGCTCAATCACATGGGTGGAAACATGTATAAACTTGGGACATTCATTGATCATTACTAAAGGAATAAAATAATTGATCTACAGATAAACAATATTAATTGTGGAGAAACACTTTAGAGTAAGGAAAGTAGACTTTTTCACAGTTCATAACTCAAAATGGAACACGACCACACATTCAGTGGACGTGTTTCAACGTGTGAGTAATATTTGCGTTTCGGTTGTTTTAATGATACATTTCTGGCTGCGAAAACGCTGACGAACAGACGGCCAGTAATTGGAATTACCTAATAATATACTTTAGAAGTTTTTTACTTCTCTCTTGTTCTTTTTTGCACTGTGTATCATAAATTAAAAAAACTGTAAATATATAATATACTTAATTTAATATTAATAATTCTGCCCGAAGCTCTACTTCAAAATAAATCAAGAACAATTGAGGATATTATCAAATGCAGCGGAAAAAATCTAACAAAAACACATGTATTACAATAGAGAAGTTACTTCTAAAGTGGGAAAACTGTCACGCTATAGTTTTATATAGAATTTCCCACTTAAATTTTTACCCCAGGTGTCTTAAACAAAAACAGACTAATGAAAACACCAAATTTTTACCCCAAGTGTCTTGAACAACAATAGGCTAAAGAAAACACTATGAGCCAATCTAAAACTTACGTTCATTATGGATACCCATAATATTTCTTATCCACAAAATACCATGAAAAATCACAAACATACCGTTGTTTTCATCGCAATACCTCAATTACATCTCTAGATAAATGAAGCGCGCAGTTTGCGCACATCCTGTGACTCAACCGTGAACCCCACGATGCCCCGTTGTGCGCTTCTAACAAGGGAACCTGCTCATCGCAGCCCCCTCAGATTTAGGTATATGTTGGCGCAGTGGATAGCCCTTGAAAAACTGAATACAGATCAATCGAGAAAACAGAAATATGTGAAACTATGAAAAATACATAAGCAAAATATACAAACTGAGCACTCGATGAGAAAGATAAGTATCGTCGAGTAGATTGTGAGAATAGGAGCGCTGTGGTGCTGTAGCTAGCGTGAGGAGCTGTGATGTGTGAGGCACTTGGTTCGAGCCTTCCCCTAGGCAAAAATTTTAATTTTTAGAACATTATTAACTGTGCCGTGTGGACGCTATGCCCAAACAAACATCTAAACACACAACGTCAGTCTACTACAGTACACGGCGGAGGAGAGGTTTATTGTAATGTGACTCGTATCGTCACCAGTATCGTATATAATACATCAGAGGTGTTTTCCTGTAGATGAATCGGTTGACCTATCACCTTGAGATCAGATGTTTTAGGTTCCCAGTGGAGAGGCACTTCCTTTCGTCTGCTAATCACATGGTTCTGCGGTGCGGTCGCAAAACACAGACACTAAACTCATTACAGCGAACAGAGACGTCAATGGGCGAACAGATCATAATTTTGCGGAAATACAAAAAAATGAATATAAGCGAAGGCTTCCGCGGCCGTTGTCATTGTTTATAAAACTCTTCTGGGTGTTGGACCGCATCGTCAATATATCAAATACTTCACTGACGTTTCGGCAACTATTGCAAGCGGGCATCTTCTGGGTGTTACGTTTACTGCGTAACACCCAGAAGATGGCCGCTTGCAATAGTGGCCGAAACGTCGGTGAAATATTTGATATATTGACGATGCGGTCCAACACCCAGAAGAGTTTTATAAACAGAAAAAATTGAAAATTATCGATTGAGGCAAGGCTTGAGCCACGGACCTCTCACGCCGCAGCTGCTAACGTTAGCCACAGGACCACGGCATTCCTATGCTCAGAGCATGTAGAACGTTGCCTATCGTTCGCATGGACCGACAGTTTTTATATTTTGCGTATTGTAACATAGTTCCACACAAATTCTTCCTTTTTTATATTATTTTTTAATTGATCTGTGTTCAGTTTTTCACGGCCTATCCACTGCGCCAACTAAATCTGACGGGGGTGCGATGGGGAGGTTCCCTTGTAAGTATCTCTGGATGTAATGGACGTATTGTGACAGTGGTTGACGAAGGGTGTGGGGGGTGCGGGGGTGGCGGTCCTTGGAGGCCTCCAAATACCTCGAGAGCACTTTTCTCTCTCTCTCTCCTCTCTCTCTCTCTCTCTCTCTCTCTCTCTCTTCTCTCTCCCTCTTTTCTCTCTCTCTCTATTTTCTCTCTCTCTTCTCTCTCTCTCTCTCTCTCTTTTCTCTCTCTCTCTCGCTCTCTTTTCTGTCTTTTTCTTGCGCTGACTTGACTTCCAAATCTCAAAGCTACTTTTTTATAGTAATACATGTATTTACAAGTGGACGGGGGGCCTCATTTTGTTTTGTCGCCAACCCGGGCCTCCGGCAGCATTAGTAAAGAAAAAAAAAATCCAATGTTTGTAAACTTAACTGCGGGGTCATTAGTCCGTAAACTTGCAAACTCAAACTACGGATTCGACCCCCCCCCCCCCCCCCCGACAAGGAACGCCTCGCGCATCGCAGAATAGCGCCTCAATGCGCTCGGCCGCGGCCAGCCTTAGTCCGCCGATGTATTGCAGTGTAACAAGCGCCATTCTTTTTGCCATCTTTCAACCAATTGACTGCATCTGTTGATGTTCCATAAAAATCTGAGGTGAAAAGTTTAAGTGAGATATCCTGTGTAAAAAGTGAAAAACGTAGGCACAGAATTTTCGATGTAAGTAAAAATTAACATTAACAACTTATTTCTGAAGTTTTTTTTGTAGCCTGTTACATCAGTATCAGTGCTAGTTACTTCCAAATAGCTTATTTCAATAATTATTTCTTGCTCCGTAGGGAACCATCATCCCAATAGTAATTCGTCACAAGCTGCTGTTAAAGAAGAAAAGCCAGAGGTAAACAATAGTAAATGTTGTGAATAAAACAATTCTGGGCTAACACCCCTAACAGCCGCGTCATTTTTAAAACACTTGGCAAATGAATCACGCGGCGTAACACTCAGAATTGTTTTATTCAAAATGACACCGACCGTGGAAGTCTACGAAATTAACAATAAATGTATTTGAATGTGGAAAATAATGATGATACAGGTAACGGTGATATTTTTAGAACAACTGGTTTCCTCTTTGTGAGAATCGGCCTGCATTTTAATACGCATAAGCTCTTCAATACAGTATTTCTCACGTGCACGCGTTTTGCGTCCTCTACGTGTCGTTTTCCTAAGGGCTAAAGCCTATCAAATTGATCAGTTTAGGTTTGATATTTCTTTAAAGTACACGTTCACAGGGATGACGTGAGTTTACTGTAAAACATATTGCGGCTTGTTATTTTTTCATGTTTGCATATCCCCGTAAGACAAGAGCCACATGGCTTAATTCAGTTTATTTGACCAACGTGTGATCTAACGTTTATCTTTTAATTTGGGACTTCGGGTTTTAATTTGTATGTTTCGCATATAAATATACTGTAACCGCTAGCATAATTTTCAAGATCCATTACTCCTCGTGAATAGGATAACAAAGTCATCGAACCCTAGATAAATCGCTACAATTAACATTTACATGCAATTAGCTGTCTGTTTCAACCTCCTAAAATTTTTAATCAACGCTAATTGTTCTGATTTTGAGTGCAACAACCTTCCGAAACATATACTTTGACTTGCATGAAGCAATTTGCATTCTGAACTCATCCTAGAGTAAATACACATGCATTATTATGAGGTCACGATTTAATAATTGTACGTATATATGTCTGTATATGATTCCAGATAGCGAATAGCCACACAAGGTAAATTAGTAATCACGAGAGAGAAGATAGTTTACCCGATGTACTGTAATTAACACATTAATGTCAATCCAGTTTCTGACTATCTGCGGTGGAGTTCTTGTGCAATGAACACGTCCATAGTAAATGGAATATTCTGTTATAAGTAAGGTGTGTGATAGTATTACTACTTTTTTCGTGCTGGTTTCCTGTTTCCAGGTTTTATATAGCTAACAAAATTGCATTGGTAAGCATTAGTGTTTCCGTAAAGCAATGACAAATTCTCAAATGTCCTATCAGAGAACATACGTCCTCTTCTCCTGGACGTGGGTTTATTGTAATAAATGGATTGGTGTTATTTCGTTTCAAAACTTTCGAATTATAAATCTTAATTTATGGTATACCATTCTTGGTAGATAAGTGAAGAACTATCACATTATGAACTAAAGGGTTTGAGTTCGATCTTCATTCTATTCAATTGCTTTTCTATCATTTATCACTTCTTTACTCATTGTATTTATCAGCGTAAACTAAGCCAAATTTATATGCGGGAGGGATGACACGTAAACTGTAGAGTCATCTTTTATTTCAATGGCAATAAATTACACAGGATGGGCGGAGTAACCATTATTTGAAAACCTGTCTGTTCCCGATTTCAGATATTCGTATGCCGCCACTCGTTCATAAAGCGAAGACAATTCAGATAACTGATGGAACATTAAGAAGCGGCATTTTTCCTGAATTGGGGTAATAAAACGTCTACCACTCCTTCAGCAAACAGAATGGCTTATTATATTAATCAACAACTCCCATAACGGAATATAGCCATGATCACTTTTAGTCCTTTATGTTTCGACTGCCAGTTTCAATGCCCTATGTCTAGATCAACTGTCTACAAAATGTTGGTCATTTACTTACACATGTTTCGAGTGACGTTAAAAACTTTATGTGGAACCATTGCACGTAGTCATAATCAAACATTGATTTCGCGCAAAGTTTGCACATCAAGCTCTTAAAGTCACTCGAAACCTGTGTAAGTAAATGACCAACATTATTTAGGGAATTGATCTGAAGATGATGACATAGTGCACCTAAACGCGTAGTCAAAAAATAAAGCACTACATAACATAGCAGTCATGGCTACATTCCGTTATGGAGTTGTTGATTAATCTAATTGGATCGCCAACATCACGAAATGTCAGGTAATGATAATAACGGCCTATGTTACTAACAAAACTTTAACTTAATGCTATCGAGTTTCCTTCCATTCGTTATAGTGACGAAAAGTAATACCAGAGGAAAAAATTTACCTTCGTAATATTATTGAGTCATAATTTATCCTCATAAAAAAACTACGCTCATCCCACATTTCCTACACACGTTTAAAGCAAATATGAAAATACTTTAATAGAAGCGTATGGGAATTTTTGATCTTCAAAATAAAATACCACTACTTACGAACATACTACAAGAAACTGTCGATTAAACTAGGCCACCAATTTACTCAATACTGGCCCCACTTCTATTGCAGGTGTCTCAAAGCATGAAAAACTAAGCTGCTGATATGTGTACGGTACTGCACCAAGCGGTATACATGTATTTTCATTCCTGAAACATCGTTGCCCCTCTAGGTAGGATACTGAAGTATCTCGGAGAGAGGTAGGAGGGTTTGACATCGTTGGAAAAGTTCGTTCTCCGACAGAGCGCCCAGAGAACTAAAAGAAGTTCGCAGACAACTCGAGACGCATTCGATAAAACTTCTGTCAGAGTGTTGCAGGAAGAAGTGTTGGTGCATTTCTCACAACGCGAGCTTTGAATTGTTTTGTGTGAAATATGGATTTCTACGTAACCATTTTACTTCTCATAAAACTACCATTAAGGGCTGTCTTGAAAAAAAGCTTTGAAAACATTTTTACGCCTGGAACACACAGTTCTAGAAGATTTATGTATTCACTCAACACGCTATAGAACGTTGCAAACGAAAACACTTGAATCTATATTATAAATTATATCAGTTTATAGACATACTTAAACTGACATGGCTGGACAGGTAGCGTTGATAATTTATACCCACATATTCGAACACTTGTTTCCCTCATGTCAGTCGCCTCAAACAGACTAGGTTGTAAATTCATTATATCTAGGATGCTCTTCCTGAAATGGAGCTATTTGCATTCAGGCACATGTAATTAGTTCATGGCATCCTGAATTAATAATTTGTATAGTTCTCTCGTATTTGAATTTTATCATTCATAATATTGCAGCACAGGTTGTACGTAAATAATATGCCATATGCTATTAAATGTTATAAGAAACTAGCTGTAAACCCGGCGTTGCCCGGGTGTTTATTTATTCTACACTCTCGTAGTCCACCTCTCCTTCCCTCCTCTATCTGCATTCATCTCTTTCTTTCCCATGTCTCTGTTCGTTTCCACCTTTCCCTTTCTCGGCAATGTTTTTAGCAAGACACCCTCTGTCATGTACCATACGAACATGTATGTCATCTGGTGACCTTCCGCTTGGTACAAGTGTCGTGTTTTAAAAACGTTCATCAAGATCTGAGAAAAAACCTCTTCATTTTGTCAAAGTTCGTATGTTAAGTACCCTCCACCGAACGAAATTTTATACAGACAGTGACATTCCTCTTGTTTTTATGGTGAAGTGTGCAAAATTTCATAAATATCGGAACAAAACTATAGATTCGTATGCAATAGAAACAAAGAGTCACATTGAAAAACGCACTTTGTTGTTCTCAAATTTTCAAGTTTTATTTCATCAAACTGTGTTCTGAGAATAATGAAAACAACAAAAAAAGGTCTGTGAAATCAGTCGAGCCGTTCTCAAATTATGGCGCGACCAACATACTTAGGGATCCGATTTTATCGTGCAAGATACTCGCCCTCACGCACCGTATGAAACTGTAGGTAGGCGGTGACCTTCCTTTTGAAGGGCAAGCGTGCAAAGTTTCGTGAAGGTCGGAATGAAACTGTATATTTCGTCAGTTTGTAGTCATTCCGTCCTATCGCAAATACTTTCTGATATCTTCTACTTTTAAACTACCGGCAAAATTTCAGCTTCATAGGTGCAGTAGTTTTAGAGATTTCGTGTTTCGTCAGTGAGTGAGTGAGTGACCTTTAGCTTATATATATATATATATATATATATATATATATATATATATATATATATATATATAGAGAGAGAGAGAGAGAGAGAGAGAGAGAGAGAGAGAGAGAGAGAGATAGAGAGAGAGAGAGAGAGAGAGAGAGAGAGAGAGAGAGATCTCCTGAATTATGAGTCCTACAAAGACATTATTTACCAGGTTCGTAGAGAGGAATATTAGGATGCCTGCAAAATGTGTTGTAAATTATTTGGCTTTTAAGGGCCAAGTTTCAGGTATTTCGATGTTTTTGACGTCATAGCACCTGAACTATATGTCGTAATATGATATTATATCGAACGTACATCCATTGGTGCATATGTAAAAACGTTTGCAAAATACGTCGTGAATGGAGTTAGTAGGAAAAACGTAACAAATCAAAACGACATGCGTGATGTGGTGGCTTTTTATTAACGTAATTGTTTATTACTCTATATCTAATGAATTGTTTGTCCTACTATGATAAAATTTCGAAAGTACGTTCAGTGGTATGTGTGTATACTGTCTATAACATTTATCGCGAATCCAATTAATAGTTTACGAGTAATAAATTGTAACGGCATGCCAAATGCCGTAATTTTACTTCATGAAAGCTGAAAAAGTAGTAAGCAACAATTTTTTTTTTCCTATCGTCATTTTGCTCGGATTGTCAGCGAGAAAATGTTTCCTAAAGGTTTGAAATTATGTTTGAAGTTTGTTGCAAGTCGTTAAGTGCTCTCCTTCTGAAATAGTGGAATGATAAAGTCACACTATCACGTGCCGCCATACGGGGAAGTTTTCATTGTTTATGATGTCATATCTCCTGAACTATTGGCCTTATCGCAAAATCCTTTCTTAGCTGACGTCTTCTACCGATGAACTATATTCCGCCACATTTCAGCGTCATAGGTGAAGTAGTTTTCGAGATTTCGTGTTTAGTTAGTGACTGTGTAAGTGTCTGAATGAGTGTACTTTAGCTTTTATATAGATAGAGACTACCTGAAAACTCGGGGTTGCCCGGCTATTTATTAATTTATTTAAGCCTTGAAATAGCACTTGTCCTACCCTTCTCTCTCTGCCCATCCTCTTTTACTGTAAACATGCTATTTTTATAGAAGAATAAATAATAAATAGGGATGTCTTGGATATATTATCTCATGATTATTCAGACTGGGGAGATCAACATCGGACCTAATATTTTCCATCTGCCAGTTAATGGAAAAGTGCTACAAACACGATAGAGACCTATGACAATCCTTTCTGGACATCAAGAAACCATTTGATGCTGTGAACAGGGAGAAAGTGTGGGAACTCCTGAAGAAAACCTGAATACATTATAGCATAGTCTTGAGGATAAAGATCTTGTATGAAGATGTTCACAGTAGCGTGAAAACACCAGTGGGAATGACCGAAACCTTCCGCATAAAATCTGGGCTAATGTCGGGTGGGGTTCTGCCTCCACTTCTCTTCAACGCTGTAATGAACGAAATTCAAAGAAACGTACACCAAAGCATCGGAGGTGAATCATTGAAAGTCATCTTGTTCCCTGACGACACACGTCTAATAAGCTTTAAACGAAGAATAATTACCGTAACACTTGCTCCAGCAGACTGCTTGAATATCTGTGTTCACTCCCTTAACGACTTGCTATTCTATATTAACGAATATGTTAAGCTAACTCTCTTTGCTGACGATATAAGTATAGCTGTCACGCCTGACAAACATTAATAATTCATGAAATTGTAAATAGTGTCCTTCAGAAAATTATTAAGTGGTTCTCTGCAAATGGACTCTCATTGATCAAACCCAGTACATATAGTTTCGTACAGTAAATGACATGACACCATTAATAAGTATAAACTTTGAACAGAAATCTTCAGATAAGCTTGAATATCCAAAGTTTTTAGGCGTTTGTATTGACGAGGGATTTAATTGCAAAAAACAAATTGAGTTCAGCTACTTATGCTATCTGGGTCATTTCCAAATTTGGTGATATACACCTCGATAAATTACTGTGCCTATTTCAATTCACTGCTTTCATATGGGATCATATTCTGGGGCAATTCAACATTGAGTAAAAAAGTATTCATTTCACAAATTCATGTAATCAGAATAATTGCTGGAGTCCTCAAAGATCATCCTGCAGACATTTATTTAAGGATGTACGGATCTACATTGCAGTTTCTGTGTGCATTGCTGCAACACTAGGAGAAAGCGTGGTATTCATTACTCAAGATTAAATCTAAGTTTGGCACAGAAATGGGTGAATTATGCTGGGACAAAGGTCTGTCATCACTTACCAAGTAGTATAAAAAGTCTGACACATAGCCAAATAGTATTTGAAAAGAAATTTAAAGAATTTCTCAATGGCAACTCCTTCTACACTTTAGACGAATTTTTAGGTAAAACTTAGTAATTACGCTAAAACATTCATTGAAAAACAATAAAATTCCTTAAAATATTGAATATCACGTGTAGACACCATTTATTAAACTGACTCGTTCCACATGATTGGGAAATGTCGTATTTATGACCTATGGAACAACTATTAATCTAATCTAACTTCAATGCCAACTAAATGTATCATTATCTGTCTTAGATGTTTATTGTCAATACAACTTACCCTTCAACAACTTTTAAAAATTTCAGACTTATTTCTGACTGATGTGTATGATGAGAGATGTCAATTGAAAAATATACATTATTATCATTGTAACAAATAATAATACCATCAACTAAATTCAATATATTTATTTAGCAACCAGTTTCGACGGTCAATGCCGTCATCTTCAGGCTCTTAAAATAGGAAACCTACATATTGCTGGATTACACTCGATATAACTGTTATCGCACATTTGTCCAGTTCCTGTTGTTCCTTGTTGCTGTAATATTGGACAAATGTGGATACCAGTTATATCGACTGTAATCCAACAATCCAACGTTTAAATTTCGCGTCTGTAGCACGTCATCTTTGTGATGTAGCAATTTTAATGGCCAGGAGAGTAATTTCATTTACTAACGAGCATTTCTCTAAATAATTTCTATTTATAACTTGATACATAAACAGTGTAATATCTTTGCAACGTCCAATGATACTGCAGGAGATATGTCACTTCACTGATAATCAAGAATAGTTTTAATTAAATGGGAATTGTGCTGAAGAAAATCAGTCGAAAACGCAAGAATGAAATACATTTTATAATTTGGTAGCTACAGTCATACGACCAACCCCACTCTATGTGCGCCATGATCACGTTACCTGCTGCTGAACGCCGCGTTTCGGGTATAAAATCTTTACAGCTAATATGTGATGATCCTTCCCGATCGAAAACTCAAGGATTATGTTTGTAATCCAACTCTACACGTTAAATCAGTACAGACAAATGAAGGCAGTGTTGGAATTCGCGCACCGTGTTCCCTAGTGAAGTGCATTTGGCACTATAGAGGCTGGCTCATCTTACGGCGTAGTTTCGGTACTTGCTTTGAAGCTTCCATATACAAGTAACCACCACTCGTGATGAGCAATAACTGAGGACGAAAGGCGTTCAGTTAACGAGCTTAAGAAGACCCATGACCCCTCTCGAAACGCCTCGCGAGATTACTTGGCCTCCGACACGTACACAACCTTGCACTTTCGGTCAAATATCAAAAGTGCACATGGCTCACATATTATCGGATTTTGGAAAAGTAAAGGTAAGGAACTAGACGTACTTCTATTATTTTCATTCACTAAGGTTTTGCGACACCATATTACTCGGGGAGGAAATACATAGTAATATATTTACTTAAATAAATAAGAAAAAAAGAAGAGAGAAAAAATTATATCTACTGAAACTCTTGTAGATAGCTCTACAGATACCTTGGAGTACTGCTTCATAATTAATTTACTACCTTATTAACTTTATTGGCAACTACTGACGATAGTTTTCAAAGTACAGTGAAATTCGTATAGCTAATACTAGAAGGAAACTTGTCTTTTATTATCCTTAGTCTTAGTGTGACACCAAGATGATTGTGAAATTCAGGTATTAAGTTATTAACTATCTAACCAGTCATATAAATGAATGTAGTGTCATGTATAATAATGGAAAGTCCGGGTTGGAATTAATAATATAGTACTCACCGCAAAGACGTGGCGACGAGCTGCGACAGGCACATACAAAAGACACACAGATACAACACTTTCAGCTATTGGCCACGGCCTTCTTCAGAAAAGAGAACACTCACGCAATCACACAGGCACACAAACACAGCAATACAACCATCACCTCCGGCTGCCGCACTACGAAGGGAAGAGGAAGGGGAATTAGAAACTTAATATAGCTGAGTATAAATAACTGTAAGCAAAACTTTTAAAAATATCATATTAGTGGTCAGAATACAGCCACATTTTCTGCTACAAAATGTATGAAGTATTCATGAAAATACTGTCATGTCCCACTAAACAGAGACGTCACAATTATGATCCACGAAATTAACAAACTAATTCACTGATATTGTAGTTTTAATCAGCCCTGGACAGCCTGAATGCTTGCGGCTATCGTCGACGATAAACAGGAGATGTCGATTTGTTACTATCGGCAAGAGAGATGAAACACAAATTCTCTTATATTGCTTCGGAAACGGCCGCGGACGAGAGTTTTTCTGTTTGGTATAAAATGAATATATCTGTAAAATGAATTTATCCGTTGACTTATTATGTCATTTACGAATATTAAAGATAAACAATCACAGCACAACGCCCCACGGAATACACGGTTTTTCACTTTATTTTGAGAGGAACAACACATTGGCAGCAGTTAGATAGACAAAAAACATTGCGTCGAAATGTGCTTTTTCAAAACATTCACTGTGTGTGTCATTCGAACTCCCAATAACTATTGCGTGCAACGATATATTTTTACCGTATGCATCTCTTACTTACATATATTCCTTTATTGTTAATAGAAAAATTGGAAATACCGAAAATACTTTCACTTTCAAAGATACTAAATTCCAAAGAAATGAAACCGTAAGACAGTTTTAAAGACGGTGAACGATCGAATTCGATCTATTGCACAATTTTAGAAATTCATCTTTACAGAAGATTTCATGCAAAACTTTCTAACTTTCTAACCCATTAAGTACAGCTAGATTGTTTGAACGGGGCAAAGAGGTACACAAAGTGAAGAAAAACGCACAAATTTAGGTGTGTGATCGCAGATTTTCTGCAGCTAGGTTCGGTCCACACGAGACTATTATGGCAACACACCATGCTCTCAAATGAGATTCGGTGGAGCCAAGAAGACGTTCATTTTGGGACACGCTATTGAGGAAGTTAAGTGAACAGTAAGTTTGCAACATAATTGGAATGTTTCAAATGTTCAAATGTTTGTATAGCTTATGGGACTTAACTAAGGGGTCATCAGTCCCTAAACTTACAAATTACTTATGAACTAGCTAAAACTAAATACCCTTCCCCGGGGGGGGGGGGGGATTCGAAACCCCGACCGTAGTGGCCGTGCAAACCGTGACTAGCGCGCCGCAGTCCCCTCGACCACCGCGGCCGGCTACAGAATTAGAACCAGCCTACCTGCACGAATATACGTCTAGCGTAAAGGCACGTAGACAAGAGAAATCTGTTGGATCTGAAAGATACATACAGTCAATCTCTTTCGTTTCGTTTACGTATCTAACCGAAAGGAACGACTAACTTAGTATCAAGGTACCCTCCACGATACACGGTATTGTGACTTGCTCTTATGGGTATAGCGTAGCTGTATATGCAGGTACATAAAAGTGACAAAACCCAGAAATCTCTTATTCTCTGCAATGGTAATAAAAATCTTCCGTTGCTCTGGTTTCAGCTCTTTTTACCTGAAATAAATTCTCTTCCATCTATTTTAGTGAAAACTGAAATGGAAATTCTTGCCTGTGCAAAACCGTTAATTTCTGAAATTTCTTGATCGATTGCTGTGAAATTTTGACACAGCCTTGTGCTGCAAAACAGGAAAGGTTTTAGATACTTTCACATATGATACATTTATTTATTTAGCCTGATCAGATTAGGGCCATCAGGCCCTATCTTACATCGGACCAGGGTTTTACACATACAGTATTTCGATAAATGTGAGTTACCTATAACACAACAATGATTTTTACAGTTAAACAATTAATAACATAATTTATACAAGTTGATTACATGTAAAAGGAAGTAGATAAAAGGTATTGACTTGACTCTAATAGGATTAATACTAGCAGTACCACTGAGACACCTTCTGCTGCTATCAGTGTACTAATAGAAGAAACAACATTGATATTAGCAGATACAAGATGTACTTTTGAATATATCGAGACTGATTGAGGCATGGCGGATTCTGACAGAAGGAAGTTAAGAAAGCTGTACATGTCGAGAGCAATGGCAGTAGGGTAATATCTGGGAGGAGGAATGGATGTGACGTACCTGGACCGTAGAGTAATAAAGACTGGCGTAATTATTGCCTTAGTAGATAATCCATTAGCTGTCGTTCGAAGCTGGCAGTGTTATTCAGTTCTCTGATATACTGAGGTATATTGTTCCAGAGCCTGGTTCCTGCTACTGAAAAGGATTTTGAGAAACCGGCTGAGTGATGGATAGGGACAGAAAGGGTTTTGCTCTGACAGGAACGAGTAGTTCTGTTATGTTGATCAGATAAGTGTGTTAAGGTCGAGGAAAGATATGAGGGACAGAGTACGTTGATAAGAGAGTAGAGGAAACAGAGTGTATGAAAATCTCTGCGCTTGTCAGCACGGAGCCAGGATAGGTGCTTATAAGATGGTGTAATGTGATCAAAGAGACTGATGTTACATATATATCGAACGCAGGCATTCATGATTAGTTCCAGACGTCGTGAACTTTCCCGAGAAAGACCTTGCAAGATAACATCACTGTAATCAATAATTGGAATTACAAGTGTTTGTATAAGTTTCTTTTTAAGATCGAGAGGGAAAAACTTCTTATATCTCTGTAGGGCATGAAGAGATGCTGATGCCTTCCTACACACGGCGACTGTGTGCTCAGCCCAATTTAGTTTGTCGTCTATTATCACTCCCAGACTTTTTGCCGAGGGCGAAAAATAGATAGGTGTGTCATTTAATATTAATGATGGTTGAGATTCGCGGTATTTGTGGTTAATGAGCCTAGGATGACCTACCAGAATCGCTTGTGTTTTATTTGGATTGAGCTTTAATCCTATATTCTGTGCCCACTTTGATAGTGCACATAGGTCAGAATTAAAATTTTCGATTGCTGTCTTCATTTTTTTTTTGGTTTTGCACTTAAATACAACTGTAGGTCATCGGCATAAATGTGGTATTTACAAAAGGACAAGACCGATGATACGTCATTTACGAACAATGAAAAGAGAAGTGGACCTAACACCGAGCCCTGTGGTAGGCCTGATAGTACTTTTCTCCACTGTGACTTTTCGGTGCCAGACATGACGCACTGAAGACGCGATGTCAAGTATGAGCGAAACCATTGCATCTCGCCTTGAGAGAGATTTAGGCTACTAAGTTTAGCAAGTAAAATATCAAAATCCAAATCTAAGAAGCACATAATAGTCGCCTCTTGTCTATCCATTGCATGCTTAAGATCGTCTGTTACTTTTGTCGAAGCAAATGTTGTGCAGCGATATTTGCGAAAACCTGATTGGTGTTCGTCAAAAAGGTTATTAATAGTCAAGTACCTGGTTAGCTGATCATGTACTATATATTCTAGGGTTTTGGATAGTGCCGGAAGAATGCAGATAGGTCGGTAATCAGAGGGTGCTGTGGCAATGTCCTTTTTTGGCAGTGGCTTAACTACATAACCTTTATATACATGAAACTCTTAGCAATTTCTTGTAACATTTTACAATTAAAATTTATATACATTAATATACGACATATATTTAAAAAACTGCGTTTAAAAGAACTTGCACCTATTCTACTGAACATTAAGTCTAAATTTCGAAGTATTTGGTTACAAATTTTAGACGATTTGCTGTTTAGAGGATTTTGCAACAATATTGCATTCGATATAACGCATCTTTTAGTACCCTCTAGAACGATATCTGGTACATGTGTAATACATAGGTAATAACCAAGGAAAGTTACAAAATGTAAACTTTTGTTTGGGCAAAACAGTTAATTTCCGAAAGTTCTTGGACGATTCCTCTGAAATTTTGACACTAGGTTGCAGTCTAATATGGGAAGGCTTTTAGATATCTATATCTATCTATCTATCTATCTATATATATATATATATATATATATATATATATATATATAATATTTCGTATGCGAGCTACAAACAGTATATAATAAATTCACAAATAGTAAAATAATAATTATGTCTACACATTTTTACAATAACAGATAATACATGAAAATTATGTACAGGAATGTTATGAACAACTTCATATCTCGTTCTTCCATAAGTCTATATATGCCATTGCTGTACTGCTGCAGGTCATCAGGTCTCGGGCTGTGCACGCTCTTGGGTGATTTACTTCCGGACATTCCAGCAGGTGGTCCATGGTCTGGATGTTTCCGCACGAACACAAAACACTATCACCGATTCCCCACTTGTGCAAATTCTTATTGCATCTACCCATTCCAGACCGCAGTCTGTTCAGAGTCTTCCATCTCTGCCAGTCATGTTCTGCGCCTGGTGGCAGCGCCTCCTCGGCATAGTTGGTATGTTCTTGTTGCTCCTGCCACAATTTTATTCTGGTAGTTCTTGGTGGGTCTGCGAGTGGTTCCGTTGAATGTAGAAAACTGCTTCTTGATTTAAGGCGTTTTGGTACAGTTTGGTACCCATGTAATGGGTGACATTGGTCTTTAAGCTGTTTTGATCGTTCGATGTTGCTCTGTACCGATCGTCGGACCTTTGGTGGAGCGATTCCTGATAATGAGTATAGGTGTTCAACTCTTGTAGGTTTGAGACAGCCAGTGATAAGCCTACAGGTATGATTCAGGATAGGGTCCAGTTTGTTTGCATGACATGATCGTTCCCACACAGGACTTGCAAACTCAGCAGCAGAGTAACAGAGCGCCATTGCTGTCGTGCGTAAAACTTTTGCATTAGCTCCCCATTTTGACGTTGTTAGTTTGCCAAGTAAGCTATTTCGTGTTTGGACTTTTGACTTGCTCTTCTCAATTTGGCGCTTAAATGATAGTGTCCTATCAAGGGTAACTCCCAAGTACACTGGGGAAGGGCAGTGTTCTAATCTTGTGCCATTCCACCAAACATTCAGTTCCCTCTTTGCCTCTCTATAGTTAAGATGGAATAGGCAAATCTGGGTCTTTCTTGGATTGGGCTTCAGCTGATTCTTATTGTAATAGTTTGTCAGATTTTCTAGCTTTTCCTTTAGAGTTTCCTCAATATCCTCGTAGTTTGATGCCTGAACAGCTATTGCCCTATCGTCAGCATATATGAAAGATCTTGACCTGCTTGCTCTGGGTACCCTCAATCAGGTCACTAAATCTGTCTAGTATAAGTCTTTCAAAGAGCTTATAGGTTGTACACAACAGAGAGATCGGACGATAGCTCTTAGGATCTTCTGGGTCCTTACCAGGCTTAAGAATTGCAATTACTTTTGCCTGCCTCCAGATCTTAGGGATTTGACCAGTTGTCCAACAGCCGTTCATAAACTACAGCAACCATAATTTAATGTGAAAACCAAGATGTATGAGCTGTTCATTTTTAATATCGTCTGTACCTGCAGCCTTACCGATCTTCAGACTTTTCATCGCTTCGTCCAGTTCTGATAATGTAAATGGGTGATCTTGTGATTTATTATTTTCTTCTTGGGAAGTATTTAGTTTGTTTGAATGCCCCCTCTTTAATCTGTGTTCTATTTTACCATTTTTCAGCAACTGGGAGGCTATTTGGTTTGCTATAACGGCTACAAAGTCTGGTGTACGTGTAGATGCACCATCTAGCTTTTTGAGTAGTCTCCATGCTTTCCTGCTACTGTGGGTCATTTTAATGTTTTATACAGTGTGTTGCCACTTCTATTTTCAATCATTGTTGTTATGACTTCTTCAATTGTTTCCGGGGCGAACGGGTTGGCATCGTAGAGATCACATTACATTTCGTACTTCTCTTTTGTATCTTTGTTGTAGCCTGGGACGTTTTCTGCATCCTCTCGGTATACTCTGCCGTGCACAGTATTTTAAAGTATTAAAAAAACCACTGTAGTTTTCTGAAAGAGGTAGCAGTGATGAAAGTTTGTTGTCAATTCCTCTCGAGAACGCTTCCCAGTTAGCTTTTTGGAAATTAAATCTGTTTCGGAGAGGAAATTCTGTTGGTTGAATTACGGGGTTCATTTTGCGGAGTATTGGTCGGTGCTGGGACTTTGGGATGGGATTCAGAACGAGCTTTTGGCTTATGTTTGCCAGGCTGTTGCTAGTAAAACATAGATCTGGATTATAGCTTCTTTTTCATCTGCAACTGTTAAACGATGAAGGCTGTTTTGGATCGTGTATCAGATGAAGCTGGTTGTTTTCAGCCCACTGATCCACTAGTTCTCCATCTCTGTTAGTTTGCGTATATCCCCAGACCACATTGTGACTGTTGAAGTCTCCCATTTTTATGTCTGGCATCTCCTTGCTCTTCCTCAGGGGTGCACTGAACAGATATGGTATGCTGGGGGGCATATATACAGAGTGGATATTTATGTTACCCAGACTTACGGAAACAATTTCCACACCATTCTGATAACTAGTTCTACCTTCTGTTACTTTGATGTCATTCTTCACGAAAATTGCACTTCCATATTGGTTATGAGGAATCTCTTTAATTAGCTGCATACCAGGTATTCTTGGCCTTACGTAGTCCGGGCCTCTGTGCGTTTCCTGAAAACACAGAACATCGCACCTATAATCTTTGCACATATTTGAAATGAGGTCTTGTTTTGCATTGGACAAACCTTCTGTATTGAATGAGATAATTGTCAGTGTTGGTTCTGAAAAGAGCCTTTTGTGATCTCTCATTTTCCGCACACTCATGTGGTTTGTAGTCGCTGGGTAGAAAGATTAGCCGGCATAAGTGACAAGAAAATAAAAAACAAATTTTATACAAGAAATATGCACGCATTCCACTGCAATGTTGTGCCAAGTTTCACAGGATTCGGTCAAGAACTTCCGACAATATTAGATTTTGAATAAAACACTAGACGGTGTTCTACGTTAGACAGCTGAAGGAGATTGACGATGGGGATGATACTGAAAAGGGGGGTGGAGAAGATGAACAGCAAAAAATTAACAAGGAGAGGGGAGAGAATGGAGAGAGAAAGGGAGAGGCAATGTACGGAAAGGGTAGGATTGAGGAGCAGATGGACAGAGGTGGCTGGAGATTGGAAGTGGGTGAAGAAGAAGAAGGGGAAGAGGAGACGTACAGGAAGAGGGGGAGGAGGAGATGCACACAGAGATTGGAGGGAGGAAGATGGGCAGAGAGAGGGTAAGGAGGAAATAGGCAGAGAGAATGGGACAAAAGAAAGGATTGTAGAACGTGTACCCAGTTTCCATTTACAATTATACTTTGTGATCAAAAGTATCCAGACGCATACCTAAAGATAACTTACCACTTCGATCGATGTTTCGTAGTCGTTTGTTAGTCCCTAGTTATTCGTTGGTATTTCGATCAGATTTTTTATTACAGAGGACGTTGAGCCCTCTGACGGGGCGCACTGAGCCACGGCGCCCGCCATAACCACTGCACCACCGAGACTTAATGGATACGATGACTACACGAACAGTCTTAAAGCACGTCTCCCTCCACCACATAAATCCAACTCTTCAACATGTTATAAAACGTATCAAATTGCCAAGGCTATCCAACTTCAGTTTAATATCTTTAATAGATATCGACACAAAATATGTCTCTCTTTATTTGATGCTAGCTTATATGCCCGTGCTTTGCAACGGTTGTTAAAGAGGGACCTGTGTATAGCATTGTTTTTTAGGGTTCCGGACCTAGGTCAGCAAAAACAGATTCCTTGTTGGATCGCTCTGTCAATTAACTCATTTCTCCTAGTCTAGATGTCAAATGTAAGAAGAAGTCATTGTCATAAATAATGAATGCTCATAAACTTTTTCAAACAAAAAGTGAAATTAATTTAAGTCCTTACTGTCGAACGATGTAAATTCAATGTTAGGTTGTGTTCATAAAGACTGCAGTGTGTAAGTATCTGTTGGCGTAAACTTCTGAAACCCCTTCTATCATTGAGATGAGAAATAGTAATAATAACAGCGCAATGTATTGGTTCTATGGTGTAGTGCTGAACTGTTTATCTCACAGTAAGTGAATGCTGAATTATTAGTATGTTGCAGTGTTGCACTGGGGACAATGTAGTTATTCTGTATCCAGAATTATCGAAAATTCGACGAATGTTGAAAGTCTGATAATTCAATCAACAGATCAGTTCGTCTGTTTAAATGAGACGTCATGGTGGTGTCAATGTGCGATCGAGTAAGTCTGGGTAATCGTTGAAAAAATGGCGTCAGCTGATAGTCTTTATAGAACTCTCCATTTAAGATAGTATTTCCAGTGAATTGTCTTGATTTTTTAACACCATCGGCCACTCTTTCAGCTAATACATGCCCCCACGTATTAAATCACAAAGTTGAAATCGACCGTATGTAATAGAACTATATATTCAGAAGCTGGATTATAACTCTAAGTACAGTTGTCTCTGAGAAAGAAGACACCTTGTAGTCCGCACCAAAAGAGCGTAATTACAAATTTTAATCACAATATTGTACCGAACAGTTATGAAATCAGAGAGTTTTCTGATGAGTTTGTAGCTCGCTTGTGTATTACCTCTAGTGGCAGACACAGAGCAGAAATATCTCTGGATTGAGCATTCAGATGCGCAGAACAGATTTTGTGTCCTCAACAGTAAGATCTAAATGTGATATTGGGAAAAATCTACTAATCGCTGACTTTATCTTGGTCCATTTTGTGTTCGGTTAAGTCGAATGACTGTGTGTAAATGGCCCTTTTAGCGACGCTTCCTCATCTTTCTTGTCGCTTCGGTTACAGATTTATTTAGATGTTATTTCATGTTATGTGGTTGCTCTGCGAAAAGTTGGGGCTTCGTTGCAGCCAATGCGGTACAAACCAATCGCAAGAGCAAATAAATGCGTGGGAAGAGTGGATTTGTCTCAATATCACGTGGTAATTCCATCTTAATGTTACGATAAACAGAACGCAATGCTCACTCCATAGATATTTCTACTCTGTGTACCATTTAGTGGTTTACCCGTCGAAAGATGTTCTTTTTATGATATTGCAAAGCATATGGGATATGGGTTACATTTTACTTGCAGTGGCAGCGATTTAGTTTGCTATTGTTGGAAACGAACTATTCACTTTAGGAGGATGATTAAATTACTGACCAGCACGGCATAAATTAATTTCATCGTGAACATAAATAATTATTCCCCTTATTCTACGCGACTGATATTTGAAAAAGCATTCAACGGCCGTTGCCAACATCATCACACAAGGCCACCGCTGTAAGTAAAATTTTACCCCTTCTTGAAGTGTATTACATCATAGTTATGAGAATGAAAAAGACACAGGAATGCTATAATTAGTTATTTGGTGTACTATTTAATTAACGTCGCCTCACTTTGTCCTTTCTTATACTATGGCGTTTTCGAGTATTCCTCAACAGAACACACTCAAAATGTAATGATGATACACCGAAATCAGAAAGAGGTCTACATAAATTCGATTTTGCTTGCAAAGAATTAAGAGATCGATAGACGCGAAGGAACATTGTTATGTTTTAAATCCAAATGATACCCACGGAAAGAAAATTTTTCTTTCCATGGCATTGCAAGGCATGCGGGATACAGCTAATAAAAAACAATTTTTTGTGTCGTTCCTGGGTAATATTTACTTGCGGTGGCAGCGGTTTAGTATGTTTATGTTGTCAACGAAATATTCGCTTTAAGGGGATCATTAATCTATTGATCGGAAGAACATTAATTAATTATTTCATTATCAACATAATTATTCCACTCATTGTACGTGACTGATTTTTCAAAAAGGATTCTAACGCAGGATCGTCATCTATTATTTGGTATGCTACGTAAGAGCGCCTCTATCGGATCGTTGGTATACTAAGCTGCAATTCAAGCGTAGCATATACCAGAAACTACAAATTACGGTATCTTTTCTTCCACTGATCCGATTTTGTTGAAATGAAGCTTATATGTTGCCCCAAAATACTCTCAGTTGACCTTTGAAACCCCATGAAAGTTCGTATAGTACTCTTGGAGATTTACTATACTACACCATAATTATAAGCATAGTATAACATGAAACTTCAAATTACCATATCTTTTCTTCCTCTGATCCGATTTTGATGAAATGAAGCCTATGTTACTCTCCAAACTATTGTAATTTTACATGCGGAAAGATAGCTATTAAAGTTCGTGTAGTACTTTTGGAGATTACCCTCAACAAACAGACATACACGGTGGCTTTTAAACATATGATTACATTATGATATATTTATTTTCTCTGATCCGATTTTAATTATTAGAGCCTTTGTGTAACCGCACGATATGCTCAAGTTACGTGTGAAAACCACATGAAAATTCGTTAAATAGTTTAGGGGATAAACGTGTTCAAAGAGACAGACAGACATGACGGTAGGTGATAAAGTATTTCAAATTACGATATTCTTTTTTTCCGTGATACGATTTTTATGAAACGAAGTCTGTATGTTGTCCAGAGTTACGCTCAAGTTAACTGTAAAAACCCCATGCAAATTAGTGAAGTAGTTTTGGAGGCAAGTGGATTTTAATAGTTGAACAAACAGACACGACGGTTACTGAAAACGCTTAAAATTACGATATCTTTTGTTTCCGTGACCCGATTATGATAAAATTATGCCTGTTTGTTGATCCAAACATTTATCTTGTTTCCTGTGAAAGCCGCATGAAGATTCGTCTATTAGTTTTGAAAATTGAAGTGAACAGCGAGAGGCCTACATTTACAGATTTATTATTAGTATAGATTTATATATCACCTCTACCTGAGGTATAAGACACGATTTCCCGTCAACGATCTTTGCTGGGGTACTATTCCGCTGTTGAAGAGCCTTGGAAATTTGGTACGTATTTGTAAGGGAATGAGGCAGAGTTGAAGTTTATGTAGTGCAGTCGCTGTATCCATTAAGTCAATAAGAATTATTTATTATAAAAGAAGATGTTACTTGATATACAGGTACTTGACAATGGCGACATAGTTTCGCCGACACTAGTTATCCTGTATAAATAAAGACATACCATAAACGTAAAAAAGCTACTGTGGCCAGTGAGTACATTGCTGAAAACCCTGGCCTTTAAAGTTGCTACATCAAGAAGAAATGCAGATGATAAACAGGAATTCATTGGACAAATATATCATACTAGAACTGACATGTGATTACATTTTAACGCAATTTGGGTGCACTGATCCTGAGAAATAAGTACCTAGGACAACCACTTCTGAGCCGAAATAACGGCCTTGATACGACTGAGCATTGAGTGAAACAGAGCTTGCATGGCGTGTACAGGTACAGATGCCCTTGCAGCTACACAGTTCATCAAGAATAGACTGGCGTATTGTGACGAGTCAGTTGCTCGGTCACCATTGACTACACGTTTTCAGTTGGTGAGAGCTCTGGAGAATGTGCTGGCCAGGGCAGCAGTCGAAAATTTTCCTTATCCAGAAAGGCCCATACAGGACATGCAACATGCGGTCGTGCATTATCCTGTTGAAATGTAGGGTTTCGCTAGGATCGAATGAAGGGTAGAGCCACGGGTCGTGACACATCTGAAATGTAACGCTGGGTGATAGGCCAATATGGCGATGACGAATACACGCTTCCAATGTGCGTTCACAGCGATGTCGCCTAACACGGATGTGCCCATCATGACGCTGTAAACAGAACCTGCACTCCTGCGACAAAATGACGTTTTGCCATTCGTGCACCCAGGTTCGTCGTTCCTTACACCATCGCAAGAGCTCCTGTCTGTAATGCAGCGTCAAGGGTAACCGCAGCTATGGTCTCCGAGCTGATATTGCATGCTGCTGCAAACGTCGTCGAACTGTTCGTGCGGATGGTTGTTGTCTTACAAACGTGCGCATCTGTTAACTCAGGGATAAGATGCAGATAAGATGCCTGTCATCTCGACTGCTAGTGATGCGAGGCCTTTGAGATCCAGCACGGCGTTCCGTATTGCCCTCCTGATCCCATCAATTCCATGTTCTGCTGTCATTGGATCGCGACGGAACACGAACAGCAATGTCGCGATACGATAAACCGCAATCACGATAGGCTACAATCCGACCTTTATCAAATTCGGAAACGTGATGGCATGCATTTCTCCTCCTTAAACAAGGGATCACAACAACGTTTCTCCAGGCCAAGGCGGTCAACTGTTATTTGTGTATGAGAAATCGGTTGGAAACTTTCCTCGTGTCAGCACGTTGTAGCTATCGTCACAGGCGCCCACCTTGTGTGAATGCTCTAAAAAGCTAATCATTTGCATGTCACAGCATCTTCCTCCTACCGGTTAAACTTCGCGTCTGTGGCACGTCATCTACGTAGTGTAGCAACTTTAATGGCTAGGAATGTACTTTTATGCCACATCGGAAATTCAGTATATCTTCTTTATTTGCATCTAACAAGGAAAGTACTTGGGCTCGAACAAACACATATACACCAAAATCGTATGAGAGATAATCTAAAGATCCCTTATTGCACTAGTGATACTCCCGCATCTGCAAAACTCTGCAGTCGTCCGTTAGAGGCCTCTGCGTGTGCCATGCCGCATTGCACTTTGACCTGTCGGTTCGCCAATTGGGACGGTGCAATGTGCCTCCGAAGTTGCGTTTTGTGACGTTATTTGTGTGATAAAGCGTCAGATGGGGCGGCGATTGCTAATCAATCCTGTTAGTGTATTGCGATCAGTTGAAATGAAGTTACGAAAAACCCTTTTTCGTGAAGATGGTATTAATGTAGAAGATGAATCATTCGCATGCTTTCTCGTATCTGTTATGGTACAGAAATATGAGAATAAGTTAGATACTGTTGTTACAAACTCGTAATAATGATAACAGGGATAATAATGACGAACAACTCACTGCAAGCGGTAGTGCTACGGTAAGTGCGGGAAGAGGCGATGGAAGCAGTGTCAGTGAATACCAACAGTCTGCCGGCCGCGGTGGCCGAGGGGACTAAGGCGCTCCAGTCACGGTCTGCACGGCCACTACGGTCGGGGGTTCGAATCCCCCGTCGGGCATGGATATTTGTGCCGTCCTTAGGATTAGCTAGTTCATAAGTGGTTTGTAAGTTTAGGGACTGATGACCCCGTAGTTAAGTCACATAGACTTTACAAACATTTGAACATTTTTGAACCAACAGTCTTTCGGGAAGAAGGTTAAAGTTGCAACTATTATCACGGCTTTTGATGACAATTCGCTAGAGAACATGTACGATGATTATTAAATAAGTTATAGTTAAGATATCTGCATTACGTATGGCGTCTACAATTACATCTACAGTGCTATTTAAAGCGTGGTTGCAGAGCGTTGCAGGAAAACGACACCCACCAGCACATTGAGGTGTACGTAGACATCCTTTAACCAAACTTTCACACAGATATGTTTGTTTGAGTCCATGTACTTTCCTTGTCATAGTTATAGTTATTACACGTGTTTTCTAATGGCAGTTATCCCCTCCTCAGTAAGCTAAGGAAGACACATAGGACTCGGTATAACGTCAGTTGAAAGCTTACACCGCCTCCAGTTGTAATGAGTGCAGTGTTTTTCAGATAGTCAGTGACGTGCGCCCCCTGGTGTTTGCAGGCACTGTGGCCGGCATGCCTCTGGCTGCGCAGGGCCCGGTCTTCCTGCAGGAGCCGCCCCACGCCGTGCAGTTCTCCAGCTCCGCCGGCGTGCTCATTCCCTGCTCTGCGCACGGAAACCCCATGCCGGTGAGTTCCACTGCGCTGCCTCACTGTTCCTTCCATTTATGCTGTTATTCAATATGTACTACAGGGTGTCCAGAAAAGGACTCCCTGATTTCAAAATTAAATATCTCGAAAACAAAGATCGATAGAGAAATGCAGTAAACGGTATGTTTATTTTGAAAGCTGTACGAACTTTATACAGCGCTTTGAAATAATAGTTACAAAAGCTGCTAACATATGGCGCTGTAATCGCCATACGTAATGCCTAGTATAAATAGTGATGCGAAGACCAGAGCGATCGCAGTTCTGCTGAACAGCGAAGAGTGTGCACGTATTATTTATTACAGTTGTGTCTGCAGTATACGCCAACTTTTTTGTTTAGCGCTTCGCGGTGGTATAGGGCACTTATTAGGCGAGGTACTCTGGAATAGTACCGCGAGTAGGCACCACTACTAGCCACTGGACTGCTACGGATGACGACATGGCTCACGTCACGAACTTCGGCATGGACAGCACTACAAAAGACCTACAGCAACAGCAACAACAACAAGGTGACACCAACAAACAAGGCATTAAAGCCTTGACGCTACCAGACACGAAACTTAAACATCGGGAAGAAAAACTGGCGGAACGTAGCAGACGTCGGAAACAAGCACTAGACGGAAATAGAAAAATTAAACAGAAATATTTACACGACTCCGACGATGAGTACGACGACACACTGACATCAGACATCAACGAAGACACCTTGACCAATACGGGAGGAGACACCATGGAGTGCCAAACTGCTGATGGCGTCAGTGACGAGGAAGGGTTCCGACAAGTCAAAAGTAAGAAGTCGTCGCGGCGCCGGACAACGAAGAAGGTTACAACAACAGCGCCACAACCCCTGCAAACGTCAAACAAGTTCGACGTTTTAGGAGGACCATCCAATCAGGACACGCCACCGGCAGCTGACATACCGTCAACGACACCACAACAGAGACCACCTAAGATACCACCAATAGTCACCTACGACAGCACAAACCACGTTAAACTGTGCCGAGAACTAAAGGACCAGATTGCTGGCGGGCTCAGGGCAGCGTATACGGGAGATGGCGTCAAGTTTTTCGTAGACACCATGGATGACTACAACAAACTTTTCGCCTATTGTAAAAATAGGGAAATACCATTTCATACATACCAGGACAGCAACACCAGAGATTTAAAAGTGGTAGTAAAAGACCTACCACCTACGGTCACTGAAGAAGAGGTCAAGCTTGACTTAGAAGATCAAGGTTTCACTATTAGACAGGTACATCAATACAAAAAGAAAAAGCAAGGGAAGTTGTACCCGCTACCTGTATATGCAGTTACTCTACCGCAGAATAACAAGATGGACGAAATATATGAAGTACTTACTATCGACAAAGGTGCGAGTCGAGGATTATCGCTCGCGGAACGAGCCCACACAATGTAAAAAAGCCAGAGATGGACGCATACCACCAACTATTGCTGGTTGCCGGCTCGTTGTGTTAAATGTGGGGATATGCACACCAGCAAAGAGTGCGCGCTTACACAGACCTCGGACCCTAAGTGTGCAAATTGCGACGGACAACATGCAGCTTCATGGAAAGGGTGCCCAGAATATCAAAAGACTTTGAAGAGGTTCCGCGCTCCAATTACGACACCTGGCAAACAACGAAAGGAAACACCGAAGAACGACACAATCGTCAAGCTGGTTGTGGCAGACACCGCAGGAACAGCATCACCAACTCAGACGATTCAACGGGAACAGGACACAATACACCGACTGCAAGAAGCGCAGACTTACGCATCTGCATTACAAGGACGCAGAACAGACACCAGCCGAACCAGGGCGCCAAGAGACAGAGACGCAGATGCGGCGCTTACAGAAGTCACCACGGTCTTGAAGTTCCTCAGTAGCCAGAATTTTCTTACTAAGCTTGTCACAGCTGGCAGGAGAATGCTGGCAGCTAAGGACAAACTATCAAAAATTGTGATACTGGTTGAAACGTCAGCGTTACTGGAAGCAGCCGAGTAACACAATGGAGGCCAATACGACAGATCTGAGAATGTGTATCTGGAACGCCACTGGGGTTCGGAACAAGAAAAACGAATTACAGGATTTCATCTTCAGGCACAAGATTGACATTGTGATGTTATCTGAAACCCACTTACGACCGCACCAAACCTTCAAATTAAGAAATATGGTGGGATACCGCACGGACAGACCAGCTAGAGGTGACGGAACTGCAATTTTCCTCCGTCGATCGATCACCTACAGACCTATCGATCTACCACAACTTCAAGACCTAGAAGCAACGGCAGTGTCAATCCGGACAGAACTTGGAGATGTCACTCTAGTAGATACGTATCATCGTCCTCGAGCGCGGCTGATTCCACAAGACCTGGAAAACATACTTGCGCCTCATGGGAAGACATTTATCGCAGGAGATTGGAATGCAAAACATCCCACTTGGAAGTCCCGAGTAAAAATTCCAAGAGGCACCCAACTCCACCAGCTGGAACAAGAACTGGAGCTTGAAGTGTGGGGACCAACCGGACCCACACACACACCAAATCTACAGAACCAACGGCCGGACGTATTAGACATCGCTATCACTCAAGGACTCGGGATCGACCCCCGGCTGATTACGGTCAACGACTTCTCGTCAAACCATGACCCGGTCCTTGCAGTACTGCCACGGACGGGGACCATACGCCGGCGCAGGACATATCAGGAGAACAACTGGACACAATTTAAAAGATAAATAACAACATAGACCCAACTATGGCAATACAAACACCATAGCAGATAGACTCTATCGTAGACGTCTTAACGAAGAAGGTCCGCAAAGCCCATAACTTGTCTCTGCTTACGATTTCGGAAGAGGCGCACCACATGGAAACATTACCACCACTACTAGAAGAACTTCGGCATCAGAAGAACAGGTACAGGAAACTCTGGCAACACACAAGAAATCCAGTTTATCGCAGACAATCCCACCGACTTGAGCGACAACTACGTAGACGACTACAGGAATGGAAAATAGAGAGGTGGGAGGATAAAATGTCGAACTTCCTGCTCCAGACGAAAGATGAGTGGCGACTGGTGAAGAACATCAGGGAAGAGCCCACGCCAAAAAGACCGTTGCAAACTCCACAGGGATTAACGGAAGACCCATTAACCAAAGCTGAAACATTCGTCACCACCTACGAACAACAAACAACCCTGCTACAAGAACAATTAAACCCTGCCCAACGGGAGCATGAGGCCGCTACAATGCAGATAGTCAATCAGTTCATCATGTCAGAAGATCAATCACTTCCAAGACTGGCAACACCTAGCGAAGTGCGGAGTATCATCAGGAAATTACATCCCAATAAGACACCAGGAGCGGACAAAATCAGCAACCAACACCTCAAAAACCTTCCGAGGAAGCCACTGGTACTGTTGACTAGAATATTCAACGGTTTCATGCTGACAAGATACTTTCCTGTGGCATGGAAGCTAGCTAAGCTAGTGCCAATACCCAAACCGAGGAAAGACACGACGCAACCAGCCAACCATCGCCCCATCAGCCTTCTCAGTGGTATGGGGAAGACCTTTGTGAGGGTAATACAAAAGCGGATACTGGAACCACTAGTAGAGGACGGAACTATATGAACGGAACAATACGGTTTCCAGGGAAAACTGTCGGCGGAACTCCAATTACTACGTTTGGCAGAGCACATCACCAGGAACATCAACGTAACCAAAGCAACGGCCGCCGTATTTTTGGATATAGAGAAAGCTTACGATAAGGTGTGGAGGGAACTCCTCATTCGGAAGTTACACGAGCAAACGCCCATACAGGATTGTTACATCAAGCTCATCGCATCTTCAGGACAGAACTATGATGGTGACGGTGGAGGAGAAGACATCATCAACCAGACCCGCAGCAGCTGGGCTACCCCAAGGTTCGGTGTTATCGCCGGTCCTGTTTAATATATACGCTAACGACATTCCAACGGTGGAAGGAGTGCAAATTGCACAATTCGCCGATGACACGGCTTTTATAACCAGCGGAAGGCATGTTCAAGCTAACATAACACGGCTCCAACGACAACTAGACAGAACTGCTGAATGGTGTAGGCTGAATAAAGTACAATTCAATTAAGCAAAAACCACGGCGATCTATTTCTCCAGGAAACGACCACAGATGCCAACTAACTTAAGACTCCTTGGACAGGTCATCCCATGGGGAGCGGCGGTCACTTACCTGGGAGTTACCCTCGATAAGGACTTTTTTCTCCACAAACATATTGATAACTTGCGACCTAAGGTCTATGCAAAGGCCAAAAACTTAATGCCGTTCTTTCCCAGCGCAGAGTTGAATACCAGTACCAAACTGCGACTATACAAAGCAACAGTGCTATCCAAAATGTTATATGGCAGCTCAGTCTGTGGCCTAGCTAGTGCGACCCAAATATCAAGACTGCAAGATATCCATAATAAGACGTTGCGATGGATCCTTAGAGCTAGCCATTACACGAGAAACGTGGACATCCACCAGGAACTCCATATGGACACTCTCATGGAGGCAATTAAGAAGAGAACGACGAAGATACACAATAAAATAGATCAACAGTACATAACATCCAAACCTTAGGAATGACAGCTCTACGCCCGTAGTAACGTAATTTACATTGTAATCTTCATGTGAATTACTCGACAATGGAACTACATACTAAAATCAAGTGGGGTACCTTACGGACTGACATACTGGCCCTTAGAAGCCTACCCCCAAAGTTTATTGTAAAATGAAGTTATCATTAACCCACATACCTCTGTATTCCCAGGAAGTGTAAGTCGCCAGTTGGCGATGGGACTTCATATACCCTGTTCAACTGGAAAAAAAATGAGCGATCAGTTCCACTACTGAAACGTGAAAGGAGGTTAGTGTAACGAAGGAAGAAATTAAAACCTGTGGTGCTAGAGTACCACATGTTAGAAGAGTGTCCTACGGCAACAAGGCGAAGTTTTCAAGCACGATTTAATTTTCCAAAAGGACCCGATGCGAAAACCATCCGTAAGCTCTTCGCAAAATTTCAACGAACAGGCAGCGTAACGATCTAGTGGGGCATGTTGGCTGCAAGCAAACCGCAGTTACGCCTGAAAATATCGCCACAATTTCTGGAATTATTCAGCGAAATCCAATGTCATCCGTCCGTAGAATTGCATCTGAGACTGGTTTGAAGCGTTCCAGCACGCAGAAAATACTGAGAAAGAGCATACACAATCATGTTTCCATTCAAAATTCAAATGCACCAGGCCATACCCATACGAGCTGCGCAACAAAGGGTTGCCTTTGCTAATCAGATGCTCACAATGATTGATAGTGAAGGATTTGATGTTGGCTGCATCTGGTTTACAGATGAAGCACACATCCACCTGAATGGATACGTGAATAAGCAGAACTGGAGATTTTGGGGATCCGAAAAACCATATTGGTGTGAATCGAAACCCCTGTATTCTCCTAAAGTTACTGTATGGACTGCGGTATGCAGCAGAGGCATTTTTGGCCCTTTTTTCGTTCGAGAAAAAGGTCACTGGTGCACGGTACGTTGCAATTTTGGAACAAGTTGTCGTCACACAGCAAGCGTTAGAGGATCGAACAGGTACTGAATGGTTTATGCAAGATGGAGCTCGACCACATCCGACCCAACAAGTGTTTCGCTTTCTTGAGGAATACTGAGGGAATCGAGTCATTGCTTTCGAATATCCCAAATTTACTGGCGCAGGCATGGATTGGCCTTCATATTCGCAGGATTTGACCCCCTGTGACTATTTTTTTGTAGGGCACAGGGAAAGACATGATATACCCGAAGCATGCCGCCACGCTGGACGAGCTTGAATCGGAGATCTCTGTGGCATGTGAATCCATTTTCGGTTGAGACACTACGAAATGTGACGGTGAATTTCATTCTTCGTTTGCGCCATTTCTGTAATGCCAATGGTGAACTTTTTGAAAACATTGTGATGTGATTGTTTGCAAAGAGTGTTTTCATACGATTATTTCACTTATGTATGCTGATATGAGCTGTACAGAGTACAGCGCCATCTGTTAGCAGCTTTTGTAACTATTATTTCAAACTGCTGTTTAAACTTCAGCTTTCACAATAAACATACCGCATACTGCATTCCTCTATACATCTTTGTTTTCGAGACATTTAATTTTGAAAACAGGGAGCCCTTTTCTAGGCACCCTGTACATTGTTCAAAATTATTTTGCGATCAATTAAGATATATAGAAACTGGGGTACTGCCAGCGGCTGAATGAAGTGAAATGATTTTACCATCTTATGTCGGTTCTACGGAGATTGTGTTTTCAGACGGAAAATCGTCATTACCTCATCTGCAGAGAACGTGGTCTTCAGCTTACGTGCAGGAAACAACAGCATATCATGGTGGAAGACGTATGGTGTGGGCAGAGTCAGTATTGGCGGCCGTACGGATCTCTATGTTGTTCAGAATGCATGACTGCTCACAGGTATAGAGACGAAATCCAACTACCTTTTGTTGTGCCCTATGTTGGTGCCATAAGAGTTGGGTTCCTTCAGGTGGAAGACATCGCAACTCCCTACAGAGCACAGGTGAACAACATGCTTGAAAATGTTCAAATGTTTGTAGAACTTAGACGAAGGGTAGCACAAATATCCATGCCCGAGGGGGGGGATTCAAACCCCCGACCGTAGTGGCCGTGCAAACCGTGACTGGAGCGCCTCAGTCCCCTCGGCCACCGCGGTCGGCCAACATGCTTGAAGCTGAGGGAATCGAACGAATGGTCTGCTTGTTCACCGGACTTAAACCAAACTGAACATGTTTGGGATGAACTTGTCAGACGCATTGCATTATGTACTGCAGTCTAGCTCCTCCCACAACGGTTGAGAAGCTGAAGATTTCATTCATGGAAAAAAAGACCAAATGTCCCTCAAGAGCTGATTTGTTAACTCATACTGTCAATGCTACGCAGAAGGACGGTTTTAAGGGGGGAGGGCACAGGGACACGTGCCACCCCTCTCCCCCCCCCCCTAGACAGTGAGAAAGGGGAGGAGTGAAGAGGGGGAGAGGAGAGACAGAAGGAGAGGAGAGACAGAGTGAGAGAGAAGCAGAGAGAGAATTTCAGCATGAGAATGATTAACTTTTACTTACAGGCAACCTGTAACTATGAGTTTAAACAGGCAAGATCCCTGTAATGAACATAACGTAAATTGAATTTTTGTGTTGTACTTCCTTTTAATTGCTTCTTGCTCTTTTTGTCAATAATTTATGATAAAACTAAATAAAAGTCGAAACTTCCTGGCAGATTAAAATTGTGTGCGGAACCGGGACTCGAAGCTGGGACCTTTGCCTTTCGCGGGCAAGCGCACTACCGACTGTGCTATCCCGACACGACTCACGATGCCGCCTCACAACTTCACTTCCGCCATTACCTCGCCTCCTACTTTCCAAACTTCACAGAAGCTCTCCTGCAAACACGCAAGACTAGCACTCCTGGAAGAAAGGACATGGTGGAGACATGGCTTAGCCACAGCCTAAGGGATGTTTCCAGAATGAAACTTCACTCTGCAGCGGAGTGTGCGCTGATATGAAACTTTCTGGCAGATAAAAATTGTGTGCCGGAACCGGGACTCTAACCTGGGACCTTTGCCTTTCGAGGTACTGGCGGAAGTGAAGTTGTGAGGCGGCATCGTGAGTCGTGTCGGGATAGCACAGTCGGTAGTGCGCTTGCCCGCGAAAGGCAAAGGTCCCAGGTTCGAGTCCCGGTTCCTGCACACAATTTTAATCTGCCAGGAAGTTTCATATCAGCGCACACTCCGCTGCAGAGTGAAGTTTCATTCTGTAAATAAAAGTCGTTTATTGTTTTGTGATCACTAGGGAGATAAATGACACATTGTGTACGTTTTATTCATACGTAAATAAAGTTAAATCCTGTAACTATGTGAAAATAAATCATGAATATCCAGGACTACGTTTTGACTGGCGCCTTCAGGTCTTTCCAGTAATGAGTTAATCACTTTGGATTCTTTTCCTAGATACTAAGCAATTAGTCCTGCCACCAATTGTAATCAGTTTTATTTGAAGCTATATGTTTCGTTTTTCTAGTTATTCGAGCAAATTATTAATTTCGATAGCATTTTCCCTTCATCAGATAAAAAGGATTTTCATGCTGATATAAATTCTTCTATAAATACAATCAAGTGTAATTTTGTTGATCGGGAAAGCTTTCTTTAAAACTCGTCACGCTTTGCTTAGTAATTGTACAATGCACGAAGAAGAAATTCATTCAGTACAACGCGACACAGGAAATCTAATTTTAGGTTTTGAGGGAATATAAAACTTAGCGCGACATATTTACTGGGTCTTTGATTGGTGTTCATTGTTTTGTTTCACAATGAAACAGCTACGCCGGATACAGTATTTTTGCTGACGCTAAGTTGACGATTGGAGCGGTGGCTATTGGCAGCGGCAGGAGGCGTGTACCATGGCTGCCGGGAGGCGAGGAGCAGTGAGCGAAAGCAGCATCGCAGTGTTGGAAACGTAACCCGTAACAATGTGTGCAGTAATATTTCGTGTCTAGAAGCAGCGTTACGTTGACAGCGCTCAGAAATAAATGAATGTCCTGCAACCAGGGCAGATGTGTCTGCTCCTGGCATCACCAGGTAAAATCGACTTCACTTGTCGAACTGATATACTTCCATCTCACTACCAATGCAGTACAGAAAAATTTGGATTGTCTGATTTTCGTTTATCCGAACTTCCGTGTTATCCGAGGTTCAAAATGTTCAAATGTTTGTAAATCTATGGGACCAAACTGCGTGGTCATCAATCCGTAGCTTACAAACTACTTAAACCTAGGTAAACTAACCTAAGGACAACACACACACACACCTATTGCCCAGGGAGGACTCGAACCTACAACAGCGAGCTACCGCGCGCTCCGCACTGAGGCGCCTTAGTTATCCGACCCCTTTCACCGCGCTGGGACTGTACGCCATAGCCGTGCGCCAGCCGAGAGGTTAGTGATTTTACTTGTTGTTTGTTTTGGCGCACGTCATTATCACTCAGCTCATTGTCGCCGTCTGCTACACCTCACTCCTCAGTGCTAACCTAGATCTGTAGGGGATTGGACGTGTTCCGTTTTGTTTATAAAAATAATTTTGGTGATGGCTTCAAAAAGGAAAAAGGTAGTAGTTTCAATGGAAGAAACAGCTCGAAAATTAGTAGAGACTGGGTTTTAACGTGTTCTTGCCACTGAAAAGTTTTCGAAAGCCAACAACTTGCCCCGGAAAGCAGTCTTGTTTGTAGACAATGCCTCTTGTTATCCTAATGTGGATGAACTTCAAGATCAAGACATAATTTTGCTTCCAAATGTCAATTCCTTATGTCAGCCTATGGACTAAAGGACCTTAGAGACACTGGAGAGAAACTATCACAGAAACTTGCTTCCTTCTATAATTAATGCTATGGACGAGGGAGAAGACATGGCAGAGATGTTGGACGTAGCTTATGGCCTGATCCAATCTTGGGAGAGTGTTGGAGCAAATGCAATTGACAATCCTGGAATATTTTGGTTATGAAAATTCTCAAGGCGATGAAAGTCTACAGCAGCAGACCGAACCCGAAAATACTACCCTGCTTTCATGGTTACGAAAAGTTCCGGGATGTGCTGACGCCACAGAATATGACGTAAATGAATGGATTGTCCAAGATGAAGAATTTGAAGTGACAGATGAAGAAATAATTAACCTGGTAAACGAGAAACAAGTGTACAATGGATCGGATATAGTGGAGGAAAGAGCGCCCAATATTTTCTCACAAAGAAGGGCACAAAGCCTTAGAAACTGCTTTAAAGTATGTACTGCAGCTGAAGGAAACATCGTCTACCGAGGTTTTACTTCTTAAGACACCACATGATTTAGCGGCAAAAAAAACGGCAAACAGCAAGCAAAAAAGACACTAACTTCTTTACATAGATTTAAATAAGTTTTTGTAGTTCAATGAAGTATTTCACTATCATAATAGTGAACTGCTAGACGTTAGTAAATATCTATTCTGTCGAATTTGATTTGTATTCTATTAAATTTAACTCATTTGGCCGACTTTAGTTTAGTTTTTGTGGAACGTAATATACTTTCACTTTTCTTTGAGTGTCGTCTAATGTATTTGAACGTTATATTCACTTCTTCTTCACGTATTTAATACATGTTCTTTGTTAAAATAAATTCTTCAAACTTATTATTATTTATTTATTTTTGTATGACATTCCACGTTACCCGACCTTCCCGCTTATTCGACCTTGCCTCGGCCGGTTTAGGTCACTTAATCGAGACTCTACTAGCTTCGGCGCACTATGGCGTCATTCACAAGACCCTATGATTACAAAAAATACTGCAGTGACTCAACCACATCAAACAGTGAAAAGTTAAAAAATATACCACAAAATAAGAAAGTTTCGGGAGTATTGAACTCTACATTTATCAAAATAACTATCAAACTACGTGCACCACGCAGGAATGGCCGCTTGATCTAGGGCGCAACGTCGCCGAGTAAGCTGCCGCTCCCGCCAGGGGGTCGACTCCTTCCTCGGGAATGGGTGTGCGTGTTGTCCTTAGAATGAGTTAAAGTAGTTTGTAAGACTAGGGACCGAGACAGCAGCAGTTTCTTTCCTTAGGATTACAAACATTTCAACTTTATTTTATTTATTTATTTTTATTATTTATTTATTTTTTTTTTTTTTCAAAATTTGTGAACCATGTGCCCTAGGTTTTTGTACAATCACCATTAATTCAGTTGGCACATTTTCTATCACTATCTTGTGGGTATCATCGTAAAAAACTTAATTTTTGACAGTTTTGTACAATTGTTTGAGTTTTCAAGTGGTAAGTCTTATAGTCCGATTATTCGAATGTTGTAAAATTGTGGAGAAACCTATGCCAGTTTCGCATGGCTTCCTCGGTATAGAGATTCGCATATACCCATCTGGACAAGCTGAGAAACTGTTACAAATCGTATTAAATTCCCCCGTTTGTTCAGCTGTGGGCAAGTATTTAATCATTGACGATGATAAAAGATAAATCAAATGTGCTGAACACAGGGCATTCAGACTCTGAATAATCTGTAATTATTATTATTATTATTATTATTATTATTATTATTATTATTATTATGTGATACATTTTGAAACTTTTTACTATTTAATGTGTTTTAACTATTGTAATATTTTTGTAATCATGGGCACTTAAATGACGCCATAAAGCACAGAAAGTAATAGTACTAATATATGGAAGTATATTAAAAAGTTTTTTATAAGAAGCGACTGTGGCTTTGTAGAGTATTTTGGGTGTCTCCTATATCAGTTATATATGTTAACAACTGTAATAAAATTTACTTCATATATATATATATATATATATATATATATATATATATATATATATATATATATATATATATATTTCTCTGTCTGAGTGTGTGTGTGTGTGTGTGTATTTTAAAATTAGTCTCATAACGTCTTTAAGGACATGTTCACCCTCCTGATCATTGTGACCGCCCCCCCATCTTCCTCCCGCCAGAAAAAAATCCTGTATCCGCCACTGGCTATGCAAGTGTCCAACTATACTGGCCGTCCGACGTGATCACACACACCATTTTAGAGGGCAACGAGAATGACTGTTTCACTATTATAGTAGCCCCTCGGTGCCTCGCTCTGAATAAAAGCAACGTAAACTTGAAGTAATGAGTTGAAACAGCAAAATATCGTACTGCATCACACACAAATTACCGTTGTAACCTAGCTGAATAAAATACGTACCATATGAATACTAAGTGTAACATCTCACCTAATCCCCAAATTGTTTTGAGCAGTGCAGTTCATATGAACTAAACTTTAGTCGACTTACGTTCACACCTAAAGAAGTTGTAACGCACAGAAGTTATGAGGCACGTGCTCAAGTCTCCCACTTCTTTAATGTTGAGGACGACCTATTCTCAGGATCTTCTTCTCCGTAGTTTGTATATCAGTAACTCTGCAAATTCTGTCGAATCCCGAGGTTAAACAATTTCGTTAGTTTATTCCAGTAATTAGCTCCCGCATATGGGCGAAAGGGTTCCATTTCAGTTCGTTCAGTTCAGAAACTACTATGCGAACTGCGTCAGACCAGGAGACCGAAACCTGTTAGTTATATGGATACTGCCCGTTACTCGGATTTTTGTTATCTTTATACGAGGCCGTTTATAGCGACATTGCTTTTAACGACGTATTGGCTATAACAGGGAAATCTAACAGCCCTGTATAAATTCCATGTCAACACTGTGTATAAAGAAATCGCTTCGTACGACATCGTTTACCGAGACTTATCGTACAGCACGTCATATTTTTCATTACATTTTAGGAGAAATATATCGGCTATACGTCTAATATTGTTTGGACGTTTTTAACAATCATGTAAAGCATATTTTCAAACTCTTTGTTCCTGAAGATTACAGGTTTGAAATTAGTGTTATGTGGGAATTGTAACTTGGCATGCGAAGATCTTAATTCTTATCGTGTACACTCGGAGACTTGGTGTAGTACTTGTTTGGAGATGCTTCTTGCCAATTAGGTACCGTTCTGTTAGCTAGCTTGGTTGCATTGTTGTATTTTCTTATTGTGTCACTGAGCTGCGCTGACTCTATAAGGCTAACTGTGTTCCTTTATTTTTTTCCTTATTTAAGATATAATACAAATGGTATGAATAATTACCGTAAAAGAATATATGTAAAGAATATTGTCTTTTGGTAGCGCCGAGTAGTGGTTAACTGGAGCGAAGTTTTTTTGTTTATGGTATAGAAGCCCAGATGGCAGTTTCAGAAGGTGTTAACTTTGCTCAACATTACATGTTTCATGCTTCAAGACCGCGTTCGACATTATTCGAAAATTTGCAGTATTGCTAATTCTTGGTTAACTTACTGAAGGTTTTTACATTTTGCTATGATGTTACTCCTAGGTATAGTGCAGAAACATAAGAGAAAATCCTTTTCAGATCTCTCACAAAATACTGTTTGTTAAACACTGTAGTTGTACTTTCTTTCTGCTACTTTCTGTTTTGATTCTAGGGCAGCGTACAATTAACAGAAGCGAACTGATAAAATGCAAAAGTCTAGATTTTTACGACTATCCGATATACCGACCGAAAAATGAAGGTCTGTCCCACCGAAGTCGTTACAACAGGTTTTCACCGTAGTTCTCCAACAAAGCCAGTGGCATACATTTGCGGTTGGGGAGGCGCAAGTTTGATGTAAAGATACGCTAAGTACGTTTAAGTAGCCGTCCCCTGATATTTTGTATCGGCTGATGCTGCACTTATTCAAAGTACAATTTGCTATGAAGCCCCTTTTATGTCACTGAGACCATCGTTTTTGATGTTGACATTAAATCATAAAAATGTTGCTGTTTAAAAACAACTGGTAGGAAATTGACATATCTAATGCGCTTTCAAAGTACCCCTGTGGAAAGTAGATTTTGGCATTTTTGCTGCAATCGAGGTTAAAGTTAACGATAGGAAATCGTATTTTCATTGTAGTCTAAGTGCCCACCATTCAAAATGTTTAGTAGAGGGAAATAACTGGATAAATAATGTACACAATGAAAGTTTTGTTGTTTATCAGTGAAAGTATTTTAAAGTGTTGTTATTTGTTGCTACTCGTACACTAAAAATGAACTGTGCAGTTCATTTGAACTTGTTCGATAAGGAGAACTATCTCGAATGGTTTCACAACAGGAATTTCTATGCCTTAAAGTATGTAAAGTCCCCGTTGCCAGGGGCATTATCTCTGTCATTCTGTGTCCTGTCGCCCTTTTTCCCCATACTCCCCATCTGTCTCATCAGCATGATCTAATTTAAACTCTTGATGTTCACAGAATGGATGACATTAACTACGAATGGGTAAAGTTGAAAATGTGTGCACCGCCGGGATCCGAAGCCAAGTCTTATGCTTTCGTGGCAGTTACGCAGACCCCAATACCCCTGCACCACTGAGGACGCAGCGATCACCACACGTGTACGGAATTACCCTAGTACGTTTCCCGTCAGATTCAAATTCTCAATTTTACCCTGTCCTCTAGCAGTCGAACTGTTAGTTTTTTGTAAAATGATTCCAATACGAATAAGGGCCTACGAATTCCTCCGAATTGAAGAAAGAATCATTGCCGTCATCGGCATATTGTTTAAGTTAAATATATATTGTACCTTTTCTGTCCGAAAGAACAGACAACACACTTAACGAAATAAAACTATAGTGTTTCCATCAATTTCTTAAATTTAACGTGGGGAGGAAATAGGACGGCCTGGCGACTATCTCCAATATTTGATGAAGGAGTCGTTTCCACATCACCAGGGACTTTATTTCATGCTATCTCAGACGGTAAAAAATAGGTCTCTAACAGATAACAAGGGCTATTTATTTTTTCGATGGCAAGAAAATGATAAAAAATTGCAAGAAAAGGCCTAGAAGGGCCAAGATTGCTTTAAATTTATTTTATTTTCTACTAGATAAAACACGAGGATGTAACTCGTGGCCATTGTGTTATTGAATGAAAAACTATGTGGAGACATCAGCAAAAATGTTTTATAAGTTATTTTGTTGTTCTGTTTAGTCTTAACACGCTGATGTTCCCAGCACCCTTCTTTTATAATCCAGGGTCAATGGTTGACAGGAGAATCATGTTAATTAACAATATATAATCCCTGTTAATGGAGGCTTAGACCTTCCGAAACCGTAAAAAAAAGACATTTAATGCCATCTTTGGCAACCCGGGCTATTTTGCAGATTTTGAAAGCAACATAGATCGCCTCCAACGGTAGAAATATCAGAAATATGAAAAAATTTCCATGTACCTACAAATAAATTTTCATGATTCTAGGTGAACTGGAAATACTATAGTTTTTATGAATAAATTAACGAGTATCGATGTAACAGGTTTTTGACTGTTTTCACTTACGAGCTTAAGCTTTTTTACTGCAAAGCGATCAGATATTTTAATAGGTTACCAAAATTTTAAATTTCACACATCCATGCACAAGAAAGAGTTGTTAATAGTCGCACAATCAAAAACGCGAGCGGACGACGTAGTCATTTTACAGAAGTTCTGTTTTTTACCAATAGAGATAAGCTACTAGAAACATAAACAGTATCGACAGCGGAAACAGGCCGAACAATACTACACGCAAAAATATTCTAAATTTGCGTTCCTAGCGTTTCGTTTTGGATGTCCTAATACTGCAGTATAAAGAAATGTAGCGATCCATGATCGGGGGATGATCGGAAACAATATTATAATTACGTAACACAGACGCAGTGAGACATCTTGTTCTCAAAAACTGTAAAAAAAGTAGGAATAAAAACAAAAGTATTTGTAATTAGTATTAATCAAATGTAATTAAGTTGTACAATGGAGGGAACTTAAATTCTTCAGGAATTCTGAACTCAAAATCATGCCTACGTAATTCCAGGAACTGTACAAGAAACTAGTAACTCGAATCCTGTAACAACGTCCTAGGAGCATTTCACACAGATCATATCACGATATCCACGTAAAACATCAGTAAAATTGTGAATGTATGAAATCGTCCCAATTTACTCCAAACATGCGAAAAGGAGATCATTGGGGTAAAGAGGGGAGACAAAACTATAGGTCAACAGAAATTATTAGGTTATGGAATATTCCGTCGGTACTTGCAGGAACAAACACATATCAATACCTTAAATACGTAGTATTTTTGTTCCATAATATTTATTTGTTTAATCATAGCATGTAGACTTTCACGGCCGGCGGGCTAAGATACCGTACGCCATCAAGAAAACTTCTTACTCCCAATGTTTAGTTACCTACTGCGGACAACATTTTCATAGGTGATTTATTTGTTTGTTATGAACAGCTTTCAGCCTCTTAGGCCATCGTCAGATAATAGTAACCAGGTAGTCCACACGTAACATTGAGGTTACATATACAAAGATGGTTTTTCAAAGATAAGTGAAACTGTTAATTTCTTATGACTATGAATCGATACTCTAGAAAAAGTGTACTAAACAACAAAGCGATTTTAAATGAATATCAGTATTAAAATATTGAAAATGTGGGATTGTATAGGAAAGTATTGTCAAATAGGTGCTAGTACAAACAAAACGTGGATTTGTTCAAAGTATCAACATCACAGCACGTGCATAATATAAAATACAAATTGCGTGCGAGTGAGTACATCGTACATCATTTAAGGTTACAACTATTACAAATGTCCAGGTGTGTGATGGTTGATTGTACAAGCAAACCATAAATCTTAAAGAAACTTTGGAGGGTGGAGGGGGGAATAATGTACAAGGGGAAAGAAAGGAATATGGAGTATTGGTATGGAACACATAGGGCAAAATTATTTAAACACAGTGAGAACAGTATTAATAAGTTGACATTATTTTAATAAAGGTGAATAACGAAATTATGTCTGGTCATTAAGAACTAGGTCACGCTTCTTGGCCTGGTATTTGTTAATGGCAAGAATTTCCAACAATGTGAGTTTTCTGCCTTTTTTCCCTTTTTTGGAGAACTTCGCTTTTAATATCCTAAGTCAGTGGTGGAGAAGCCGAGCGGTCTAAGGCGCCTCGCTGCGGAACGCACGGTTGCTCTCCATCGGAGGCTCGAGTCCTCTCTAGGGCAGGTGTGTGTGTGTGTGTGTGTGTGTGTGTGTGTGTGTGTGTGTGTGTGGGTGGGTGGGTGGGTGGGTGTGTTGTCCTTAAGTTTGTTTAGTTTAGTTTAAGTAGTCTGTAAGTTACAGATTGATGACCACGCTGTTTGGTGCCTTAGATTTACAAACATTTGAATATTTTATTTAATAGTCTAAGAATGACATTCTCTCAGAGCATGGTCAGCAAAGGTAGAAACTTTTTTTTAATTTCCATCTTCTTTCTTGCTCAGCTAGTCTAGTGGCTATAGCCCTACCTGACTGCCCTACATATAATTTGCCACAAAAGTTACAAGTACTTTTAGGCACTCCACTCTGGTCTAAAGGTGGTTTTTGTCCTTGCTGGTGAACAAAATTTGGGCAACAGTATTTCTGGTGTAAAAAGCTGGAGTTTGTATGCTGGATCTCAGTTTTATGGCAATTACTTTTGAAGGTTTGCCTACATATATAATGGGGGCCCACTTTTTATCACTATCACTCGGTGATTTCTGTGGAAGGTACAGAGGTTCTAAGTATGTTGTCAATCTGGGTGGGGCTATAACAATTGTTGGATGTTATTTCTTTGATTATCGTAAGTTCATTTTCGAAATATGCTTTCCGTTGCGGTATAAATAGTAAACGATGCACCATAGTGTGGAAGGTAGCTTGCCTGTGTGCTATGGGGTGTTGGGAACGTACTGGTATTACTGCATCTGTATTAGTTGCTTTCCTGAATATGTCAAATGAACGTTTTTGCTTGGTAATATCAATGTAAAGTCCGAAAAGTGACTGTGTCCCCTCCTAACTCCATTGTAAACTTGTATTTATTATACTGTGAATTTAGATATTGAAGGAATTTATTTAGCTGGTGCCTGTCCATAAACAAAGTTTATCATCGACATACATATACCAGGATTATATTATACATGTTCTGTGGTACTGATACTTAAAACAAGTCCACGTTTTGTTTGTACTATCACCTATCTGACAATACTTTTCTCCTACAATCCCACAGTTTTAATATTTTAATAAAATTATTGCATAAGATGTATTCATTTAAAATCCATTTGTTTAGTAGTACACTGGAGCTGTAGTATCGACTCATAGTCATAAGAAATTCACATATATTTGAAAAACCATCTTTGTATATGTAATCTCAATGTTACATGTGGACTATCTGGTTAGTACTAAGTCATCTGACTATGGCCTAAGAAGCCGAAAGCTGCCAATAACAAACAAATAAATATCGTGGAAGAAAAATTGTACGTATTTAAGTTTTTAATAAAATATTTGTCTTTTGCTAATGACATGACCATCAAATAACAGAAACCAAAGAAGCTCTAGAGACACTACATGACATCTCACCAAAAGCAAGATCACAAATCGTATCCGAAAGACACAGCACATGGCCACAAAATCCTCAAGTGAACATCCACTGGAAACAAAATACGGAAATGCAGCTAAAGTCGGCAGCATTCAGAAATGGCGAATAAATAATTGATTATTTAATGTCATAATACGGCTGAGGTACCATTATAAACAGATGTAATAGATGTTTCATAGTACGGAAATATAACACATTAAAAATCTCAAATACCTTGTAGAGATTATGCAGGAAACAGGATTAAACTCAACATCCAATGAAGAATGAGTCACAAAACTACAAAAAGCCTACCTCTACAACAATAAAAGTAACATAATCTAGGGAAGAACAAAGATAATGGAGATGGAAAACGAGAAAGGAAAGTACTGAGAAGGTCCTGTGGGACAGTTGAAAGGGCATGTGAATCAACAGACCAACAAACCAAGTGTACTAACAGATACATTTACACACAACATTAGGAAAATAAGGATGAATTTCTACGGTCACATGCACAGAATGAACGATAACAGGCTGGCGAAGAAGATCGTTACATAGTGACAAGTAGTGAAAAAACAACTGAGTAAAGAAAACCATAAGAGAGCTACAGAAACTGAATATGTCTACAGAAGACATGACAGACAGGATAAAATACGGTTAAAACGTATGAAAACAAATTTGAGCTAACTAAAAGCAGATAAAAATTCGATTACACATATCCTGATTGAGATTCTCCAGTCTTTCGAAACCAACGTGAGTGTAGATCAGATGCAGCTTACATTCACACAAATAATATCGAAAACCATCGACAGATTTATACCAAACAACAATATAGGAGGCTGACTCGCCGTGGTACACAAAACATGTTAGATCACTCTCGAAAAGGCAAAGATAAAATCATACCAAATTTAGAGGGACATAATATCCCAAAGACTGAAAATTTTCACAGAACACTGAATCTTAGCTCGAACTTCAAAGCGAGTATCTTATGATGGTTTTGATAAAAAAACCCTATGACGTAATTTAATACATAATCGTAAGAAATTCTGGTCGTATGTGAAGTATGCTAGCGGTAAAACACAATAAATCCCTCCACTAAGCGATAGTAACGGTACTGACAGTAATAACATTTCTGCTATAGCAGACACAGCTTTCCGGAATTCCTTCACCAAAGAAGACGAAGCAACTACTCCAGAATTCCTGCAATAATAATTTACAAGTAGATACTCCTGGAGTATTAAAGTAGCCCAAATCAGTTAACGTACCTTTTACTCTTTGACATAGATACGGTGACAGTAAATGTACCAACATAGTCTGTTCAATTTTCTGATGATGCTTAATAATTGAAACCATTAAAGTTGTAAGAATAATAAACAACTGATGGTTGGCAATATGCATTTTCTAAAGCAATTAACAACAGTAATTATCCTGGAATCGATTGTATACCAATAAGGTTGCTCTCAGAGTATCCAGATGCAATAGTCCCATACCTAGTTTTCATACACAGCCCTTCGCCCAGCGAAAGATCCGTACCTAAAGAAAGTTGCTCTTATTTTTAAGAAAGGCAATAGGATTGATGCGCAGAATTACTGGCCTGTATCATTCACGTCGGTTTGAGGTAGGATTTTAGAACGTATACTTTCCTCAAATATTGTGAAGTATCGTTCTCGTGAAATACAGGGGCCTCTTTACTCACATGGAGTGATAAGTGCCATCGACAAGGGATCTCAGATCTCGTTTCTCTAGATTTCAGTGAAAGTTTTGTCATTGTACTTCACAAGCGTCGTATAATCAAATTGAGTACTTACCGAATATCGCCACTGTTAGGCGACTGGATGCGTGATTTCCGGTCAGACAGGACACAGAACGTTGTAATTGAATGGTACCTGGCGTTTCCCAGGGAAGTGTTGTACCAGGCCTAGTGTTCATTTATAAACCATTTAGGAAACGACCTGAGTAGCTTTCTTAGACTGTTCGCGGATTATGCTGTCATTTATCGGTTAGTAGAGTAACCAGAAGATCAAAAGCAACTGCAATAAGACACCTGCATGATGCAGAAATTGTCAATTGACCTTAAATGATACAAAGTGTGAAGTCATTCATATGACTTCTAAAAGAAGTACGTTAAACTTCACGATCAATTAGTGAAAACTATAGGCCGTAAATTCAACTAAAAATCTAGGGATAACAATTAAGAAGAACTTAAATCGGAGAAAACACTTAGACGATATTGTAGGAAAGTCGAATCAAAAGCTACGTTTCATTGTCAGAACTCTAAGAAGATGCAACAGTTCTAGTATAGAAACCGCATACAATACACTTGTGCTTCCTATTTTGGGTATTGCTGCGCATTGTGGGATCCCCATCAAGTGGGACTGACGGAGGCTTTAGAGAAAGTACAGAGAATGGCAGCTCATTTTGTATAATCGCGAGATAGGGGAGAGACTGCACGAGTTGGGCTGGAAGTCGTTAAACGAAAGACGTACTCGTTCGGGCGAGATCTGTTTGCGAAATTTCTTTCACCAATTTTCAAAAAATGTTCAAATGTTTGCATAACTTATGGGACTTAACGACGGGGTCATCAGTCCCTAAGCATACAAACTACTTATGAACTAGTTAAGACTAAGGACGGCACAAATATCCATGCCCGAGGGGGGATTCGAACCCCCGACCGTAGTGGCCGTGCAGAACGTGACTGGAGCTTCTCAGTCCCCTCGGCCACCGCGGCCGGCCACCAATTTTCTTTCGCGAATGTGAACATATTTATTTAGCATCAGCCTACATAGGGGGGAATGATTATCATAAAAAATAAGAGAAATCAGATAGAAAATGAAAATAATCATGTCCATCTTATTCTTATCAGAGAATGGCACGGTAGAAAAATATCACAAAAGCGGTTCGATGAACGCTCTGCTATACATTTCAATGTGAGCTGAAATGTATTTATTTAGGTTTATAACACCGAAGAAGAAGAAAACACGAAATCAGTAGGAAGATGAGTGAATTGAAAGAGAAATCAGATAGCCGGCCGCGGTGGCAAAGCTGTCTGCGGCGCCCAAGTCACGGTCTGCAAGGCCACTTCGGGGGGGAGGGGGGGGGGTACGAATCCCCCTCGGGCATGGATATTTGTGCCGTCCTTAGTATTAGCTCGTTCATAAGTAGTTTGTAAGTTTAGGGACTGATGACCCCGTAGTTAAGTCCCATAACATCTACAAATATTTGAACATTTTTGAAAGAAGATACAGAGTGATTATATGAGAGGATTTTTGGTAAGGAAAGGACGGGAAAAAATGGCTTCAAAATTATTTCTGTTTTAAAAGCGGGATTAACAATAATAATAATAATAATAATAATAATAATAATAATAATAATAATGATTTACTTTATAGCTTATGGTGCAAGATCCCTTCCTAGTGACTAAATGAATCTTGAAAGTGTTGGTGTAGTTAGGAGACCGTAGAAGATGGTATAGGGGCTATGCGGATTTACCGGCCCATACTGCTGACTTTGGAGTCAGACTTGTGGGGCAAAGTGTAGGCGTTCCTCCTACCTGTTTTGTAGTAAGTGCTCTCAACGACATATTCTCTGCGCAGCTAGATAGCACACTGGAATATTGCTGAAAATTCTGTTAAAAGAGCTGAAATAAGTTAACTAGTCATGGGTGGATGTTTCATCTGAATAAAATCCTGGATGCCTATTATGGCGCTCTATTACTAGCCACACCATAATACAAGACCGTTAATTCACTTTGAAATTAACATAGTTTTAAGGCTGATACTGGGAGCATGTTTCCTACGAAACCGGTTCGGGTTAGGTCCTTGGTACATCTTCGGAAATGTTCGTTAAAGGCGTTGTAATTCACTTAATTGTTTGAACACTATTAAAGATTATGAAATGATCAGCACCTACTGATGTTGACCCGTAGTCTGCTAATAATGTTTGTATGCCACTTAAACATTGTTAAATAAATAGAATTAATAAATGAAAGATGTTAGGCGCGCACCATATTCTTCGATTTATAGGCGCGGGGGCTGTAACGGAAGATCCCATGGATAGCGTCGTTCTGGAGGTTTCGCCACATCACCTCATCTGCCAACGCCATAAGGTTCTTACTGTCGGCCAGCTGCCTAGCCGTTCCTAACTGAAATGTGTCGGCCGCCGATTCGCATTAATAAATTGTACCTACCTATAGGAACCTTCAAAATGGCTGCTACAGTTCATTTATATACCTCCCATGAACCGATAAATATTCGAACGCTTTCGCCCATTATCGCCCAGCCGCGCCGGAGAGGCCGAGCGGTCTGGAGTGCCACGTTGCGGATCGCGCAGACTCCCGCGTCGGAGGTTCGAATACTCCCTCAGGCATGGATGTTTGTGCTGTGTTTAGTATAAGTTAGTTAATAAGTAGTTTGTAAGTTTAGGGACTGATGATCCCGCAGTTAAGTCCTATAAGCTTTACAAACATTTGAACATTATCGCCCTCCCCCAACCCCCTAAACTGCGCCCGGGTTAGCTTATCCCTTCCTTCTTCTCCTGCCCCCACCCACCTCCTCCCACAGTTACACCACTTACAAGGAGATCACATGGGTATCGGATTTTAGAATTTCTGTATATTTATGGTACGTGAAGTTCAGAACTTAAATAACAATCAGCCAAAGCCATTCGACGCAACTCTCAAAAAATCTTGAGAAAATCGACTTTGAAATTTTCCGAAGTGCACGTAAGTACCACTAATTAGAACGGTCGCTGCATCAGTCGGTCATCTTGTTAAAAAAATTGGGTATAAAATAACAAGTGCACTTGTCACTGTATAAAAATACACAAGTTAAAAACATGACAGCTTACAAAATAGTGTCTAAGTGGACTTTTGCACTTGTTACGCAATTTTTTTTTTTTTTTTTTTTTAACAAGATGACCAGCTTATAACATATATGAGTCTAGATGATGGTGACACAGTGCACCGAAACCAGTCGTCATTTAATGAATAATTAATGTGGGATCTTGGCTTTTTATTCTGAAAACTGTAAAACGATCAGATCGCCTCCAAACCCGACTACGTCAGGTAATCTTAGGATTCGATCCAATGACCCTGAGGTTGGAAGTCTAGAACGCTACAACCTGAGCTACATTAAAGATGCAGGAACCGATTTATTGGTACTTAGTACTTAAGTGTACTTTGCGAAGTTTTAAAGTCGATTTTCTCGAAAATGTTTGAGAGTTGCTACGAATGGCTTTGTCAAGACTAGATCCCCGCGCGCGAGAGCCCCCACTTTTTTAACCACATCAGGTTTTATACACTGATAAGTGTACAATAATTAAAACGAAAAACGTATCGAGATAGATATAGCAATGCTACTTAAAGGATTACATCCCCCCAAATAAATCCAGTATTTGGTGGCCTCCCTTTACAAGAGTAGTCCGTGCTTTGCTGGTGAATCAATGACTGGATGACTCGGGATGGGTCATCACCCGTGGCCCAATGAAGGTTTATTTTTTGTTGTCATAGTGAGCATGTGAGCATGAGAGCATCCCAGAGGGCCCCAGAGATGGCTACAACACTAAGAACATCTTTAACACACTTCCTTATGCACAGCAACACACTCCAAAGCAGTTGCATAGCCGTAGGTTATATGCTGTTGCCTGTATGTAATATTGTGTTGTAGCAGACGCAGTAGCGACATTTAAAGAGCTGCTGCTACTGCTGCCTCGAGAGAGAGCGCCAGCGGAAGCTGAACTTCACGTAGCATAAATATAAATAAATGCTACAATCCGATACCCATGTGGCCTCCTTGTTAGATCCGTCCCTGCTAAGCCCGTCTTCCCCGGCCTAGCTGACGCCCCCCACTGTGGCCTCGGCGCCGGTGGACACAACAGGTAGGCTGACGGCGGTGTGCGTGCGACAGGTGGTGCGCTGGCAGACGTGGTCCGGGGCGGAGGCGGGCGCGGTGCCGGGGCTGCGCGCGCCGCTGGCCAACGGCTCGCTGCTGCTGCCGCCCTTCCCGGCAGACCAGTTCCGGCCCGGCGTGCACCGCGCCGCCTACCGCTGCGTCGCCAGGAACGCCGTCGGCTCCGCCGTCAGCCGCAGGGTCGTCGTCACCGCAGGTCAGTCGCACTACACGGCTGCATCGCTCTCTTTCACTCGTTTTGTTTTAAAAAAATGTTGTAGATAACATAGACATAAAACGGAGATGTAAAATGGAGAAAAAACAAAGTACATAAAATGGAGGAAACGGTGGCGACAAAAAGAGTTGGAACGGCGATAGTGGTGAATAAAAACAGCTGCTCGAAGGTCAGTGGCACACACATAATTAAAATGAGCGTAGGGCAGCGGCTATGTTTGGAGTTAAAACAAAAAACACACACTCGGAGAAATACACAAGTTAAAACTGATGGTGTCGGCTGCGGGCTGGACGTCCACTGTTGCACATTAAAACAATGTAACTAAAACACACCACACTTGATGAAGAACTCACATGGAATCACAAATAAGGTTCCGAAGATGGTGGAGCACTCACAGCATTGAAGATGTGGTGTGGGAGGGGGGGGGAATGGGATGAGGGAGAGGGTGGGGAGGAGCCACAGGGCCGGTTAGGAAGGGACGGGGAGTGGGATGATGTCCCAGGAAGGTGCAGAGAGAAGGGGATGGACTAGAGGATTAGACGGATCTGATTTGCGGGATATGTAACGGAGGCAGACATGTTCAATAAAGAGGACGAGTCGGGGGAAAGGAATGAGATCATAGAGGATCCGCATGGAGGAGGGGGGATAAAGGGGGATACGGAAGGCGAGGCGGAGGGCATGGCGCTCCAGTATCTCCAGAGAGTTGTAGAAGGATGCGGTAGCGGAGATCCAGGCTGGATGGGCGACACAGAGGAGAGGACGGTTGAGGGATTTATAGGTGTAGGGGACGGTAGAAGGGTTGAGGCCCCATGTTCGACCAACAAGGAGTTTAAGGAGGCGGAGGCGGGAGCGGGCCTTTTCTTGGATAGTGCGTAGATGGGGAGTCCAGGAGAGGGTGCGATCAATAGTGAGACCCAGATACTTTAGGGTAGGGGTGATGCGGATCGGATGGTCAGATGGAGGGTCAGATAAAAATCTCGGGGACGGAAGGAATTGGTAGTACGACCTCGATGATCGCCTGGGATTTGGTAGGATTTATACAGCGGCAAAAGAGGTCAAGGTGTTCTTGGAGCAGGCGGTTGGAACGGGCGAGGGTGGGAGCTCAAGAGGCACGACATCGTTGCCTTTAACACCTGGCTGTAGACAGTGTAACACGAGACTGAAACGGAAGTTAATTAAACAGAATCATATGCTTCAATGTTGTCTTGATACAGCGTGTCTAGAAAAGGACTCCCTGATTTCAAAATTAAATATTTCACAAACAAACATCTATAGAGGAATGCAATAAACGGTATGTTTACTGTGAAAGCTGTAAGAAGTTTATACAACAATTTGAAATAATAGTTGCAAAAGCTACTAACAGATGGCTCTGTAATCGCCATACGTAATGCCTGGTATAAATAGTGATCTGAAGCCCAGAGCGATCAGTTCCACTATTGAAACGTGATAGGAGGTTAGCGTACCGAAGGAAGAGATTAAAAACATGTATTCCACTGAACAACGCGTTTTTCTGGTGCTAGAGTACCACAGGTTAGAAGAGAGTCCTACGGCAACAAGGCGAAGTTTTCACGCACGATTTAATTTTCCAAAAGGACCCGATGCGAAAACCATTCGTACGCTCTTCGCAAAATTTCAACGAACAGGCAGCGTAACTGATGATCTAGTGGGGAATGTTGGCCGCAAGTAAACCGCAGTTACGCCTGAAAATATCGCCACAGTTTCTGGAATCATTCAGCAAAATCCAATGTCATCCGTCCGTAGAATTGCATCTGAGACTGGTTTGAAGCGTTACAGCACGCAGAAAATACTGAGAAAGAGCCTACACATGTTTCCATTCAAACTTCAAACGCACTAGGCCATACCCGTAAGAGCTGTGCAACAAAGGGTTGCCTTTGCTAATCAGATGCTCACAATGATTGATAGTGAAGGATTTGATGTCGGCTGCATCTGATTTACAGATGAAGCACAATTCCACCTGAATGGATAAGTGAATAAGCAGAACTGGCGATTTTAGGGTTCCGAAAAGCCATATTGGTGTGAAGCGAAACCCTATATTCATCTGAAGTTACTGTGTGGGCTGCAGTATGCAGCAGAGGCATTGTTGGCCCTTTTTTCATTCGAGAAACAGTCACTGGTGCACGTCACCTTGCAATTTTGGAACACTTTGTTGCCACACAGCAAGTGTTAGAGGATCGACTAGGTACTGAATGGTTTATGCAAGATGGAGCCCGACCACATCGGACCGAACAAGTGTTTCGCTTTCTTGAGGAATACGTCGGGAATCGAGTCATTGCTTTGGAATATCCCAAATTTACTGGTGCAGGCATGGAATGGCCTCCATATTCGCCAGATTTGAGTCCCTGTGACTTTTTTTGTGGAGCACAGTGAAAGACATGGTCTACCCGTAGCATCCCGCCACACTGGACAAGCTTGAATCGACGATCTCTGTGGCATCTGAATTCATTTCTGTTGAGACACTACGAAATGTGATGGGGAATTTCATTCTTCGTTTGCGCCACCTCTTTATTGCCAATGGTGAACATTTTGAAAACATTGTAATGTAATTGTTGGTAAAGAGTGTTTTCATACCATTATTTGACTTATGTTTGCTGATATGAGTTGTACAGCGTAAGCGCCATCTGTTAGCAGCTTTTGTAACTATTATTTCAAACTGCTGTATAAACGTCTTACAGCTTTCACAATAAACATAATGTTTACTGCATTCCTCTATCGATATTTGTTTTCGAGATATTTAATTTTGAATTCAGGGAGCCCTTTTCTGGACACCCTGTAAGAGAAGGCAGAAGAAGTAGTTATAACAACAGAGCAGATGGGCATGATTGATTGACCAGAGGAATGAAGAGGATCAGCCAGCTACTTTGAAACACCCTAAAAACCTCAGTCTAAAAGGTTAGCTACAATCCACACGCTTCACAAAACTTAGAAAGTTTCTCCACAATCGCCTCATCATTAGCCTTGCAGGACTTTAAGAAATGTATTCATCCCACAGGCATCACAAAAACGGGGGACCATTTCGACGGATATTTTTAGAAAAAGGTTTGTTTTCTTTGGGAAAATTGCGCCCTTGTCATATATTTTTAATTGTAAAAACAGTGTAGAACGCAAATTTCTTAGCTGATAATCAACTAGTTTCCACCCAATGGTACGCCATCTTCAGAATGTTTCTACGCGATGGCATGGAGCGGAGCAGGAGCTGTGAGTTCCTCAGCTGCTGTCACTGCTACAATATTTTTTCATTGCCATATATGTAAACCAGTCATGCTCTCTGGCGCACCGAATTAGAAACAGATGTAAATAAACACTGCCATCCTGAATCTAGAATTAGCTCTCTGACCAGTATGGTGCCATACAAACAATCTCGCTCGCACAATACGTAAAAGACAGTTTTTTGACGTAAATACGATATTTAGATCGTACATAAAAATATAGTCTTGTGCAAACAATAAATACATCAAACTTTGTAATATTTAGGACAGAAATGTAACGTCAGTTGTGACAATATTTCATTGAACGTAGAAGCTGAATTAGAGTTTGTGACCTGAAGTCGTACTTAGAATATTTCGACGCGCTTTAGTCGATAGTGGTGCGGTGTTCTAGTGGGAAGACGTCTGCCTACTAAGCATGGAGGTCCGTGTTCCATTCCCGACCTCTTCACAAATTTTAATTCAATGCCTCCCCTTTATCTTAAATGAAAAGAAAAAAAATACGTTACAAATTCTCTAAAAGGGTTTATACTTCAGGGAACAAGTTTAAACAGATCTGGAACCAACACAACCCTCTGGTGATGAGATCAGGCCCAAAACTATAAACAAGCAATAAATCGTTTCTTCAAAACTAGTGGCTGCTTGCAGTACTTGTTTACTGCAGTATTAGAGTCTAACGTGAAGGTGGCCCTGAGTAGTTCGATCACGGAGAAGACCAACTTCTGACCATCACTTTTAGGGAGACACGAGAAATGACGCCGCAAAAAATTTCACCTAGAAAACTACATTTGCGCATTTTCTTGGAATTGATGGGAATGGAATATCTTACTGATCTTCGTTTTACTCATTTCATACGGTTTATATTTTGGAACAAATCGATAAACCAAAAAAGGTTTTTAGACTAATAAAGCATGTAATAAGACTCGCCTTTGTGTAAATGAACGAACAGCGTGCTGGAGTCTATTGGGTGAATTGGACAAACCACCTACTGTTTGCCAGTATACAGGATGCGGGAAGACAGGAAGGAACCCATATCCGGAAAACACTCGGCTTGGGTGCTAGAGAGCATTCAGGTCCGAAAATGAACTGTTGTGAACAGATACATTTTGGTGCCTGCATACTGCACTGCGGATGGACGTTCTGGTCATAATAACATTCCAGCCACGCGCTACAATATTCCTCCACACAGACCTTGTACTTGTCCTTCGGCGGACCTTGTGTTCTCGGCCAGTGCAGTAACGTTGTTGAGCAGTGCGACATGTATCAATTCACAGCTGCAGAAATGACCGACATGGTGCTTGCATACGGCAAATCGGATTGCAATGGGACAGCTGCTGCATGATTGTATGCAGAGCGTTTTCGAAGCAGACATAGTCTACATCAGTCCCCTTTCGCGGCCATAGGAAGACGCCTACGATAAGACGGAAAGTTTCACATGGGTATTTTTTTGACTGAGGTTCGTCCGTTGTACAGTAAACGGAATGGACAGTGTGTTGTAAGGTGCGTATAAAGTGAACATTAACCAGAGCAATACAAGGGTAATGGAATGCAGTCTAATAAAATCGGGCGATGCTGAAGGAATAAGATTAGGTAACGAAACAATAAACGTGGTAGATGGCTTTTGTTACTCTAAAATAACATGCAATGGTCGCAGTAAGGAGAATATAATATGCAGAATGGCAAAAAGCGTTTTTGAAAAAGAGAAATCTGTTAACATCGCGTATTAATTAATCGTACTGAAGTGATGGCATATGTCTGGACTGTTGCCTTGTCTGGGAGTGAAACATGGAGGATAAACAGTGCAGAAAGGAAGGGGACAGAGGCTTTTAAAATGTAGTGTTACAGAAAAATGCTGAAGATTAGGTACTGAACAGAATTGGTGAGAAAAGGAATTTCTGGCATTCCTTGACTAAAAGAAGGGATCGATTGGTAGGACTCTTTCTTAGGCATCAAGGAATCATAAATTTAGCGTTAAAGTGTGTGGGTTAAAAATCGCTGAGGGAGACCAAGAGATGAATACAGTAAGCGGATTCAAATGGATGTAGGTTGCAGTTCTTATGAGGAGATGAAGAGGCTTGCTCAGGATAAAATAGGATGGAGAGCTGCATCAAACCAGTCTCCGGACTGAGAACCACAAAAACAACACAGTAAAGTAGGAACATCTTTTGCTTGGTACCTGCGAATACTATCCCTTGTCTACTGTTTGTACTCTGATAGGTGCCTAAAAGTGATGCGGGTCGTTCGCGCTTGACTTGAACACTTCTGTTGGAGAAGTTGGGAGGAGCACACTACACAACTGCAGAAACGGCTTAACAAATCCGTATTTGCAATATCAGTGGTATCAGACATAGGAGACATAAAAATAGAAATCTTGCATACTTTGCTTACTTTCATTCCATAATATCATATAATATAATATTTTAGCGTAACTCTTCAAGTCAGACAAAAGTGTTCAAAAGCGTGTAATACGTATTATTTGTGATGTAATTTCACGGAAATACTGCAGAAGCCTCTTCTAAGAACTGGGTGTATTAACTACTGCCTCTCAGTATACTTATTCCTTAATGACGCAATAACGCAGGTAGTACGCAGTTAGAAGCCCTTTTCTAATGTAGACAGTGCCATCTCTGACTTCGCGCGCAGGAATGTTATGAGGATCAGGACGTCCATCTGCGCAATACCTTCAGCATGTAGGCACGAAAACAGTTCGTACAGAGACTTGAATACCCTACAGCACCCAAGCCGAGCATTTACGGATAAGGGTTCCTGCTTAAAAACCTTTCACTTTACCTTTCCGCACATCATACGTAGCTTTTTCGTTTTTTTTTGTTTTTGTTTTTTTTTTTTTTTTTTTTTTTTTTTTTTTTTTTTTTTTTTTTTTTTTTTGCGGCATCCTATATTTTTTCTAGTTCTTTTGATGTCATACGTCGCTTCTTTTTACGCAATATCTCAGTGCACAAAAGTAATAGTAAGAATAAAAATAATCCTCATGAAGACACACGTAATTTATTTGGATCCTATGTTTCCTATTTTGGCCATCTTGATTGATATATCTGTCACTCCAGGAATTACCTTCTTTTGTGTGAGACAGTTGAGAAAGAATGTTATCCGCACGGAAGGATGTTACAAGTGTGTATAAATGACCCTACAATCCGCATTGGTAGAAAAAAAATACTTTTGTTATTTATAGGGACCTGAATCTGCAGCCTCTATTTTCTTCTAAAATTTCCAATGATTTTCGGTGAAAATCGCTTTTATTTTTAGCACCATTCTCAAGTGTTTCATTTATTTCAGTGTTTAGACACAGAAAGTTAATAGATTGACAGGTTACCTGCACGAAGACAAAGCTATACTACTTTGTCTAGAAAGTTGTAATTCAGACACTATGGACTGGAACCTCTGCGGTTGCATTACTAACGTTTAATTTTTCTCGAAATTACCTTGGTATTATTGTTGTCACTTCATCTCATTGATCGTTCCCTTAAGATGTACGAACATTTTCTTGCAAAAGAATGGAATTTGTCACAAATATAAGGTGTTTCTTGGCTCTATTTTTCTTTCCCATCCAATAAGTTAATCACAAAATCTGAACAATATTAATTCCGATCTTTCCTGGGATGAGTACTGCCAGTGGTACAGATAAAAACAGATAAGGTGCTTAGCATAGAAGTTGAAGAAAAAAAACTCCGTTTCCATGCTAGGGAAATTATTTAGCGTAGAACTTAACCGGAACTCACTTTATTCGCACAAACATTTGAAAGACAATTTACTTTCACGCTACTACGTGGCGAAAGAGATTTTTGCAATAATAATGACCGCTCACAATCAGACTTCCAACGCCATACATTCACTGGAAACACATCTCGCGTTGCCAATTTTTATTACAAATGTTCAAATGTTTGTAAATCTATCGGACCAAACTACGTGGTCATCAGTCCGTAGCTTACAAACTAATTAAACCTAGGTAAACTAACCTAAGGACAACATGCAATCTGACTGGCAATGCCAGCTGAGCCCACAGCCGACCTACAGGCAAGGCAGGGAAACCATATTCATCGCACTAAACACAAACAAACCTAAACAGTCCCGCACACTTAGCCAGTGCTATGACCGAACTGCCTAACTACCTTGACAGACTTGGCTATGTTACAGGTATTCTGCCACAGCCGACCCAGGAGGCATCATTGGAGCTCAGCTGCATCAGAACCTCGCATCAAAACGGACTGATTCTTTATGACGAACCTAGCAAAGTTAATGGTACTGAGAAAATACCCATCACTAACATTACCAACCCTTGCATGATCTGTCGTAGATAGCATACCGCTACTGCCCTTCATACCTACCCCACTGTCGCAGAGGTTTTTTTCCCTTGGCTCTTGCCTTGGCACTTTTTTTCCTCTGCCCTTACATACCTTTACCCTTCGTATACCTTTCGACCAATTCTATCTCCAGATGCACCGTATTAATGGGTGATCGCGCCCACACGTACGGATAACATCGCGGTTCCCACATCCCGTGATCCACCTTAGCAAACTAACTTAATTACGGAGGTGACAGTAGAACTTTTGTGATGGTCACCACGTTGGTGTGGGCGTGGAGGGGCCCCATCCTTGCCTTGCCTACCTAAGACAACACACACACCCATGCCCCAGGGAGGACTCGAACCTCCACGGCGAGCAACCGCGCGCTCCGCAGCGAGACGCTTTAGACCGCTCGGCTACTCCACCGCGACCTTTTATTACAATCGTTTTATTTCCGACGCAAGCTCATTGTTTATCGCAACGCATAAAATGACCTCCACCCACTAGATTTCAACAGTTTACTTTCTCCCTGCCGCCAAATTAGCCCCTGCGTCAGAAATTAGATTTCATTTGTTGATTTTTGGAGAGCGAACGGGCTTTACGCCTACGTCTCATTACTTGCCAATGTCTTTCAGTTGAATAATTATTCTAACAGACATTTTTAGATACATATTGGCCTGAAATCACACCCCGTAGCGGCGAGGGCAAACTAATTGCTTTATCTACATTTCTAAATACTATATTCGCTACTCCGTCTCAAATTTTTGACCATTTGGTACAACAAAATCAGTATTTCACTGGTACGTATTCTCCACCTTATCTTATATAGATTTTCATTTAAAAACCTCCACGATTCTTGCGATTTCCTTTATTAGCAACAAATAAGAAAAATGACTTGCGTTCCGAAACCTACTGGAACTATTTGAAATGTAGAACGCTCACAAATTGTTCAGCAACAACATTTATTACAATCGAAACCAAAACTTTCAGTAAGGGTCAATTTGGCTCGTTCGAAATAGACTGATACTTTTTGTTTCCCAGCCGTCAGTATGCACTTTCATACATTGGCAGATATTCGCGAACGTAAAAAAGTAGATTTTTTTTTTTTTTTTTTTTTTTTTTTTTTTTTTTTACTGAGACGCGGAGTTATCATCAGAATCAGTCCCAGTCGATTCACTGACGCCCAAAATTGGCGTCGAATCGAAGAAGCGGGCACACTGAAACGTCGTCGTCTCTGGGCAGTTTTTAATTAGCAAACAAGCTCTTCTGCACATATCTTCCCAAAGTTTCACTAGTTTATGTAAAGTACTAGTGAGCAAAAACTGGTTATTGTTTCGATAAGTATACACGGAAAGTAAAGCTATTTGAAAATAGTTTTGATAAAATATTTGCTTATTATCCGATTCGCTAAACATTGCTTCAGTTAGATAAGTTCCCGTTTTCCATTTGGGTTGCAAAATTCGCATGTATATTCGCATTTATCACAAAGTCCGAATTTTTGAGGTCGCTATTTATAGCGCACCTGTTGATCAATACGAGCACAACCAAGAGCTATCACTGTGGACTGAGAACCAAACATTAATAATGATACGTCAACTGTTCTCCGCTTCTGGCTAAGTCATCATCTCTCCATAGATGCAAGAACACAAGAAAAACTGTACGTCGACGATAGAATCGATTATCATACAAAAACTATTCGAAATCCTACAGTCAGAGAATTCGAAGTACCCATTGTAGCCAACTTCCCGAGGTCACTGACAAAATATGCGGGACATATTGGCGGTCATTAAGGGAACTGCGAAATAAAAAAATAGTAAACATTAACCCTTTCAGACCTGATTTTTTTCTCTGTTAAGGACATTATTTTTAAATCTGTAATTTTCAATGATTTTAGAAGCAAGATTTATTCAATATTATGAACCCATTTTCATTCTACAACACTGCGTATATGAAAAACAAGGCTTTTTTTAAGGACTACGTTAATTAATTTTGTAGTACCAACTGCTGTACTAAATAAATTGATCGTTCAATAACTACATCGCAAAATAACAACTACTACTTTCAGTTATACAGTGGAGTACAAGTAACCCACAATTTCTGTGTTTTTTGAAGTTCGCAATCTGCTGCGCAGTGCAACACTCGCTTCTTAGTATTTTCATAGTGATCTTCCGCAGGTGGCAGTAATTGTGCATGATGAAATGATTGAACACTCAGGTGTTCTACGAAATTAAGATAATCCGAAAGTGTTGTACAAAACACCAAGGAAAATATAAGTGATGCAAATATGGCAAACAGTGAACATCGTGATGCTGCTACAGGCTGTGGTGCAGAAGACTCGCCTAAATGTTTGAGTTGCTTTGGAAAGCAAAAGAAAATACAGTCACTTGAAAGGTCAATGCGAACTATCAAATGTGATCTACAAATAACTAAAATGAAAATTAAAGCAAACGCCAAAAAGCTTAAGCGGAATTTAAGAAGTAAGACTAATTTAAAAATGATATTGGGTAAACAGAAAACAGTTACAAACACGAAATGTCATAACCATTGTCACATATTTCTCAATAATGCCAGAAAGTTGTTTACAGAGAACCAGATTAATGCTATTACGAACGGAAAAGCACTAATGAAAGGGGATTCTGATGACATTTCGACAGCCATAATTTTGAGAGCTTTAAATAAAAACAGCATATGAATTTTTGCAGCAAAACTGTATTTTCCGATTCCTTCTCCATCTACTCTAAAAAGGTGTAGCATGAAGTTCCAATTTAACCCTGGCATTTTAACAAACGTTTTAATGTTAATATCTAAAAGTGTGAACTGAACGAACGTGTGTTCTTAGCTTTGATGAAATGCACATTGATTCTAAAATAAGCTATCACTCTGGTCTAGATCAAGCATTGGACCCATTCTCGAAAGTCCAGGTAATTTTGGCTAGAGGATTAGTCTCGCCATGGAATCAGCCTGTCTATTACTCCTTTGATACGACAATGATAAATCATTCAATAGCTGGACAAATGTAATTTAATAGTAGCGGCAGTTGTCTGATTTAGGAGACTGTAATACATTGTACAAAGAATTGGGAGTAAGCGTAGAAAATAGCTGCTTCAGAAACCCATGCAATGATACTAGAAAATATACGTTCTCGCGAACGTGCCTCACTATTTTAAACTGTTGAGGAAGCACTTTTTAGACAATGGTCTAATTTTGCCAGATAGTAGTGAACTGAATTTTAATAAGCGTTATGCAGGAAGATACAGGAGAAATCAGAAAATGTCACAAATTGAAGCCAGAGTTTCTCAATCTAAAATGAAATGAAAGACAAAACGTTCGACCAGCAAAATCATCTTTTTCTAACATAGTTTCAAAAGCAATATCAGTTTTATCTGGAAATAATGAGGCAGCACATTATTTTGAACTTATGTGCAAGTTTTTCGATGCAATGAACAGCAAGCGTCCTTACACAGGGGCGTACATTAACTCTGCTTTTGGTATTGATGACAATGTTTTGCAAGAACAAAAAAATACGCTTGATCAAGTCGAACAAACAGTTGCTTCCATGAGAGTAGATGGAAAGAAAAAGATCCTTTCTTTCCAAAAAGGAATAATAATAATAAATTCCTTTTCACCCTAACTGTTGATAATTCATTTTACTTGTCTTCAACTCAAAATCAAGTGTAAAACATACCATAAAAACAGTGGTTTTAGCTTAGTGCTGCCGCGCTAAATAGTGCATGTCCCACCGTGACGTCACAGTGGCATCGGGCCGGGGCCACTTCCAGCGGGTACATGAGCCAGCCATGAACTTCATCACAGAGGAAGACAGAGGAAGTAACAAGCCATATAATACTGCACCAAGCATTTTTGATTTCTTCAATCACATTATAAAAGTACAGTTGCCAGTGTATGTTACAATCTTAACTACTGGCCATTAAAATTGCTACACCAAGAAGAAATGCAGATGATAAACGCGTGTTCATTGGGCAAATATATTATACTAGAGCTGACATGTGATCACATTTTCACGTAATTTGGGTGCATATATCCTTTGGCCGTAATTACGACCTTAATACGCCTGGGCATTGAGTCAAACAAAACTTGGATGCCGTGCACAGGTACAGATACCACAGTTCATCAAAAGTAAGTGACTGGGGAATTGTGACGAACCAGTTGCTCAGTCACCATTGACCAGACGTTTTCAATTGATGAGAGATCTGTAGAATGTACTGGCCAGGGCAGCAGTCGAACATTTTTCCGTATCCATAAAGGCCGGTACAGGACCTGCAACATGCGGTTGTGCATAATCCTGTTGAAATGTAGGGTTTCGCAGGGATTGAAAAAAATGTTTGTAAATCTTATGGGACTTAACTACGGGGTCATCAGTCCCTAAGCTTACAAACTACTTATGAACTACATACAAACTAGGACGGCACAAATATCCATGCCCGAGGGGGGATTCGAACCCCCGACCGTAGTGGCCGTGCTGACCGTGACTGGAGCGCCTTAGTCACCTCGGCCACCGCGGCCGGCTCGCAGGGATTGAATGAAGGTTTAGAGCCACGGGTCGTAACACATCTGAAATGTAACGGCCACTGTTCAAAGTGCCGTCGATGCGAACATGAGCTGACCGAGACGTGCAACGAATGGCACCCCATACCATCAGGCCGGTTGATACGCCAGTATGCCTATGACGAATACACGCTTCCAATGTGCGTTCACTGCGATGTCACCAAACAAAGATGCAACCATCATGATGCTGTAAAGAGAACCTGGATTCATCCGAAAATATAACGTTTTGCCATTCGTACGGATTGTTGTTGTCTTGCAAACGTCCCCTTCTGTTGACTCAGGGATCGAGACTTGGCTGCACGATCCGTGACAGCCATGCGGATAAGATGCCTGTCATCTCGACTGCTAGTGATACGAGACCGTTGTGATCCAACACGGCGTTCCGTATTGTCCTCCTGAACTCACCGATTCAATATTCTGCTAACAGTCACTGCATCTCGACAAACGCGACACGAAAAACAGCAATTATGAAAGTCGGAAACGTGATGATACGCATTTCTCCGCCTTACGCGAGTCATCAAAACGATGTCTCACCAGGCAACGCCGGTCAACTGTTTGTGTATCAGAAATCGTTTGGAAACTTTCCTCATGTCAGAACGTTGTAGGTGTCGCCAACCTTGTGTGAATGCTCTGAAAAGTAATCATTTCGGTATCACACCATCTTCTTCCTGTCAGTTAAATTTCGCGTCATCTTCGTGGTGTAGCAATTTTAATGGCCAGGAATGTAATTATTCAAACTGTAACATTGTGTAAAAACATTCATGTCAGAAATACAGTGATTAAAACTGGGTTGCCTTTTATAAAATATAGCAATAATGGTCTCACAAGAACGTGTACTAGCTTCAGAGTAGTACAGGCAGCAGATATTCATAGGGGAAGGTTTCAGCACTTCTTCATAATGAAATTAATATTATGGCTTTAATTGTCATAGGCACAGATAGCAGTATCTAAACATCTACAGTTGAATATAGCAAACATTTCTGATGTATTAGTGTTTCACAATACAGAGCAGTTCTATTTGTTTGACGATCTACTGGAAATTAAAATTGCTACGACTTTTGGTCTAGGTCCGTACCTCGAAATGTGCGTAGGGTGTGGAGTTTCTTGTAATGCTGCCTTTTACGTACAGTAACATGACTACCTGTTATTACGTTATAATCGTAATTCAGAACTGTGGCGTTTTTTCTCAGAGTTCCTCCGAGCTGATATCGCTATGCAGCGGTCATCAGCGTCTGTGGAAGCGTTTGGGCGGGCAGAGCGAGGTCATCTACAGTTCTTGTACCTCCCACACATCCGATCAACATCGCTTTGGTTCACTCCGAAACGTGTGGACTCTACCTGCAGAGACGTAGCCAGGATATTTTCAAAGTAGAGGGGAAGGGTCCAAATGGTTAAAGAAAAATATACAAAGGCTCATGTTTTCCATTTATTCTAAAGACAACCCATTTTTTATATTGTACGCACATAGTATGCGTTTGTAAGACCTTATAAATACTGCAATATTTTATATACAAAATCGAGGAAAACATTTCTTAAAGATTGTTTCAATATACGCCAGAAAGACCATGTTATTCCAAACGAAGTCAGATTATCAGAATGAGAAATGTTTCTTTGTATTTGAACACTGGCAACGACACGGTTACACGTCACCAAGCTCGCTGCCTGTCGGCCACGACTGTAGCTTGGTGTTTCACAAAATTTTCATTAATTTTTGCATCAGTATAAATACCTTGCATTCTGATTTAGGAAGCGTAAATCTATAATTTTGTTTCCAAGAGTATTGGTCTTTTTACTCTTGTTCGCATTGCAACGTATCCATCCTCTAGGTAAAATATTACTCTTAAATCTCACATATACTGAGTGAGATGCCTTATGATATACTGAAACATTGCTACTCCAAATAACGACTCCACTGCTGTAAATAGATAAATAAGCTATTATAGTAGTACGTATTTGAACTTACCATAACGCTAGTGGACAAATGAAAGTCGGTTTTTCTCTGTTTTGTGTTATGAACTTATTCATAATTGGATACTTATCTTAACAACACAAAAGATATAAACGACAGTGGCAGCATTCCAATGTAGTGCTGAACATAGAAGTAATGGAGCAAGGCCAAAATGGACAACGGCTAAAGGAGGAGTGGGCAATAAATGTTTGTTAAGCTTAAGAGGCTTACCTGCGGGGTCATCAGTTCCTAAACTCAGAAACTACTTATGAACAACCTTTTACTAAAGACAGCACAAACATTCATGCCCGAGGGGGGTATTCGAACCTCCACCGGGGAGCGGGCTCGGGCATCGTAACATAGCGCCTCAAGGCGCTCCTCCGCGGCAACTGGGCAATAGCCGATGTTGTTATCGATGTATCGTGAACCACAGACATTGCCGAGGTGTGGTGGCGCGTGCCTCAACGATACAGATAGCCGTACCGTAGGTGCAACCACAGCGGAGGGGCATCTGTGGAGAGGCCAGACAAACGTGTGGTTCCTGAAGAGGGGCAGCAGCCTTTTCAGTAGTTACAGGGGCAACAGTCTGGATGATTAACTGAGCTGGCCTTGTAACATCAGCTAATGTGGCTTTGCCACACAGCTACTGCGAACGGCTGAAAGCAAGGGGAAACTACAGCCGTTACCTTTCCGAGGACATGCAGCTCTACTGTATGAACATATGATGATGGCATCCTCTCGGGTAAAATATTCCGTAAGTAAAATAGTCCCCCATTCGGATCTCCGGGCGGGGACTACTCAGGAGGATGTGATCATCAGGAAAGACAATACTGGCATTCTACGGGTCGGAGCGTGGAATGTTAGATCCCTTAATAGAGTAGGAAAATTAGAAAATTTAAGAAGGGAAATGGATAGGTTGAAGTTAGATATAGTGGGGATTAGTGAAGTTCGGTGGCAGGATGAACAGGATTTCTGGTCAGGTGAGTACAGGATAATAAATACAAAATCAATTGGGGGTATCACAGGAGTAGGATTGATAAAGAATAAGAAAATAGGAATGCGGGTAAACTACTATGACCAGCAGAGTGATCGCATTATCATTGTCAAGTAAGATACGAAGCCAACGCCGACAACAGTAGTACAGGTTTATGTGCCAACTAGCACTGCCGATGATGAGGAAATCGAAGAAATATATGAGGAGCTAAAGGAAATTATTCATACAATTAAGAGAAAGGAAAACTTAATTGTTATGGGAGACTGGAATTCGGTAGTAGGACAAGGAAGGGAAGGGAAGATAGTAGGTGAATATGGTCTAGGCAAAACGAATGAAAGAGGAAGCCGCCTGGTAGAATTTTGCACGGATCATAATTTAGTTATAACAAACACCTGGTTCAAGAATCACAAAATAAGGTTGTATAAGTGAAAGAGACCAGGAGACACCGGGAGATACCAAATAGATTTTATAATGGTAAGACATAGATTTCGGAACCAGGTTTTACAGTGTGTTTTACAGGGGCAGATATAGACTCTGACCATAACTTGTTGGTTATTAACTGCAGGCTGAAACTGAAGAAACTACAAAAAGGTAGGAAAATAAGGAGATGGGACCTAGATAAATTGAAGGTTCTTAAGAGGTTCTTAAGAATTTCAGAGGGAGCTTTAGGCAACAATTGACAGAAACAAGGGAAAATAAAACAATAGAGGAGGAATGGGTAAAATTGAGAGATGAAATAGTGAAGGTAGCAGAGGACAATATAGGTAGGAAGGCAAGAGCTACTAAGAAATGAGATTGACAGGAAGTGCAAAATGGCTAAGCAGGAGTGGCTAGGAGGCAAATGCAAGGATGTAGAAGAATGTATAAATAGGGGAAAAATAGATACAGCCTACAGGAAAATAAACATTTGGAGATAAGAAAAACAGCTCGATGAGCTGACAAACCTGTTTCACCTGGTTTGTAAGATGTATGAGACATGCGAAGTACCCTCAGACTTTAAGAAAGACAGGTGTGAAAACTACAGAACAATCAGTTTAATAAGTCATGGTTGCAAAATATTAACAAGAATTATGTACAGAAGGATGGAAAAGCTGGTAGAAGCCGACCTCGGGGAAGATCATTTTGGGTTCAGGAGAAATGTAGGAACACGGGAGGCAATACTCACTTTACGGCTTATCCTAGAAGATAGATTAAGAAAAGGCAAACCTACATATCTAGCTTTTGTAGATTTGGAGAAGGCTTTTGACAATGTTGATTGGAATAAACTCTTTAAAGTTCTGAAGCAAGCAGGAGTAAAATATAGGGAGCGTAAGGTTATTTACAACTTGTACAAAAACCAGACAGCGGTTGTCAGAGTTGAAGGGCATGAAAGGGATGCAGTGGTTGGGAAGGGATTGAGACAGGGTTGTAGCCTTTCTCTAATGTTATTCAATTTGTACATTGAACAAGCTATAAAGGAAAGCAAGGAGAAATTTGGTGGAGGAATTAAAGTTCAGGGGTAAGAATTAAAAACATTGCGTTTTGCCGACGACATAGTAATTACGTCAGATACAGCAAAAGACCTGGAAGAGCAATTGAACGGAATGGACAGTGTGCTGAAAGGTGGAAATAAGATGAACATTAACAAGAGCAAACGTAGGGTAATGGAGTGTAGTGTAAGAAAATAAGGTGATGCTGAAGGAATTAGATTGGGAAACGAAGCAATAAAGGAGGTAGATGAGTTTTGTTACTTGGGCAGTAAAGTTACAAATGATGGTCGCAGTACAGAGTATATAAAATGCAGAATGGTAATGGGTAGAAAAGCGTTTTTGAAAATGAGAAATTTGTTAACATCGAATATTGATTTGTTTGTTTGTTGTTGTTGTTGTTGTTGTTATTTAAAGGGGACCAAACTACTGGGTCATCAGTCCCCTGTTCACAACAAAGAATGTCCATTTAATTGGAAACAACCATATGAATACTCAAGAGGAGTACATGTCACCGATGAAATTTCACAAACAACACACATAGAGAAACCAACAGCACAGATACAAATATAAAACAATAAAACAAGTTAGTCAATCATGCTAAAATCCGTGGCTGGCTGGTCTCTGAGATAAAAAATGGACGGGCCAGTCACGAATGTCACAGCAGACACGAATGTCTGTTAGTCAGAAGACATAAAACATTAAAATACGGTTAAAAGTCAGGAATACATTAAATAGAATTGTAAAAACCGGCTGCACGGATAAAACGTAGCACAGACTCAGCCATGGAGGCATCGTCCCCTAGCACTAAGGATAGGGTAGGTGGTAGATTAAATGACTGCCGCAAAAATTGTACAGTCCATCAGGAGATGAACCACTGTCAAGGCGCCACCACAGCGACACACGGGCGGTGGCTCACGGCGAAGTAAATATCCGTGAGTCAACCAAGTGTGCCCGATACGGAGGCGGCACAGCACGATGGAGTCTCGACGATGGGGCCTCAGTGATGTTTTCCATGTGGCTGTGGATGGTTTGATTGTGCGAAGCTTGTTTGGCACACTCAGTGCAGACCATTCCAAGCCCCAAGCGTCTCGCACCTTCCGGTGTAGCATCCACCTAAGGTCCGTTTCCACGAGCCCAATGTCAAGACTGCGTGAGGAGGTGGCCTGCTTGGCCAACTGGTCCACACGCTCATTACCAGGTATGCCGACGTGCCCTGGGGTCCATACGAAGACCATTGAGCGACCTGATCTATGGAGAGCTGCAACAGTGTCTTGGATACTCTGCACCAGGGACAGATTGCTGAAGCACTGGTCGAGCGCTCGCAAAGCACTCAGGGAGTCGCTACAGATGACAAACGACTCCCCAGGGCAGGCTCGGAGATGTTACAGAGCTCTAGAAATAGCGACCAGCTCTGCAGTGAACACACCACTTCCGCTTGGCAAAGACCGCTGTTCAAAAAGGTCACCATGGAGATAGGCGTACCCAGAATGGCCATCTACCAGGGAACCATCGGTATAAATGACCTCCGCACCGTGGAATGAGTCAAGGAGTTCCTGGAACTGGCAACGAAGAACCGATGGTGAAATGGAGGCTTTCGAGTCCCAGGACATGTCCAACCGTAGCTGCGGACGAGGGATACACCAAGGAGGTGTTTGGGAAGAGTAGTGGAAAGTAGGAGGGAAGGGAAGGGATTCAAGGGAGGAGAGAAAGGAATGGACACGGACTGCAATCGGGAGACCCGACCGAGGCCGTCTTTGAGGGGATGGGAGTGCAGCAGTTGGGAAGAGAAGCCTGCGATGCGGATGATGGTCTGAGGTGTGGACACGAGCGACATATGAAGACAATAAGTGTTGCCGACGGTAACGCAGCGGGGGAACCCCAGCCTCAACGAGGAGCCTCATTACCGGGCTTGTACGAAAGGTACCCAAAAAGGCGCCGAACCTGTGACCACACCCGAGATGGGGTGGCACACGAGCCAATGGTAGCGACATATCTCTCCCAACAGTCCTGCTTACTCTGGCGTATCAGCCTCCGAGCCTGTGCCCGGAGTCGCTTGAAAGCGATCAGGTGCTCTATACAGGGGTGGCGCCGATGGCGCTGTAGTGCCCGATGACGTACCCTGATGGCCTCAGCAGACCACCACGGAACTGACTTGCGCCGAACTGCGCCAGTGGTGGTTGGAACACTGGCTTCAGCAGCAGAAATGATGGCTCTAGTGATGTGATGAGCAGCTTGATCAACATCATCCGGGATTGGCGGTATCACCCTAGTAGCCGAGGTGTAAGCAGGCCAGTCAGCTCTACGCAGAGACCAACAGGGCAAGCGAGTTGGAGGTTGATAGTGGAGAAGAGAGATATGAATGGGGAAGTGGTCGCTACCACATAGGTCATCGTGGACCCCCCAATGAAGCTGTGGTAGAAGGCTTGGGCTGCAGAGAGAGAGGTCGATAGCCGAGTACGTGCCATGCGCCACACTTAAATGTGTGGGGGCACCGGTATTGAGAAGGCAGCAGTCCAGCTGTGCTATTAGGTCTTCAATGTCCCTACCACGACCTGAGACCTGAGAGCCACCCCACAAGGTGTTGTGGGCATTGAAATCCCCCAATAGGAGAAATGGTGGGGGGAGTTGTGGGATTAAGTTCGCAAGGTCTGCAGGAGACACTGCCTCATCCGGAGGAAGGTAGAGAGAGCGGATGGTGATGTCCTGTCGTGCCTGAATCCTTACAGCACTGTGTTAAGTGGCACTGGTGAACTGGGGATAGTGGCAAGAATGTAAAGACATACTCCTCCGGATACCCTGTTGCATGTTGCCAGGTTTTTATAGTAACCCCTATACCCACGAAGGGCAGGAGTCCGTTCGGCAGGAAACTAGGTTTCCTGTAGTGCAACACAGAGGGAGTGGTAGTGACAGAGCAACTGCTGTAACTCGGCCAAGTGGCGGAAGAAACCGCCACAGTTCCACTGCAGCACCACACTATCTCCCGACGTACTGGGCATATTTATGTAGTTGGTAAAGTAGGGCCCACAGGTTTCTCTGCAGTCACTGACTCAGGCGGCAGAGCCTCGACGTCCATTGCTTCCAAAGTCTTGGCAATTGCCAAGTCTTCAGGGGATGCGAGGATCTCCACCACGTCCTCAGAAGTAGACGATTTTTGTGGTGGCTTGGCAGCCACCTGTGACTCTTTCGATTTAGATTTCTTTAGCTTTTCTCGCTGATCCTTCGGCTTCTCGCGCTGGGAGGGCTTGGCTGACTCAGTCTCAGAGACTGAGGTCGCTCTTGAGGCCCTACGACCAGCTTTGGAAGGCACTTGGTGCCACTCACTGGCATCCACTGTACCAGTGGGAGAAACCGAGGGGGGAAGGGATTCAAGCGATCCCTTCCTAGCGAGAGGAGCCAGAGCAGGCTTTTGAAGCTCCGGCTCACTTGTGGGGACCGATGTCCCCGTTGGTTGTGGTGATTGTGCTCCCAAAGCAGGGGCTTTGGGGGCAACGGAAGGAGTGGTGCACCCAACCACTAAGGGGGCAGAGATTGACGGTTGGGCTTGTGGGCCCACTAGGACTGGCTGAACTGTTGGAACCTTTGGCTGATGAAGTATAGAGGACGTCATGACTGCTGCGTAAGACGACTTGCTGCTGACTGGGTGGAGTTTGTCGTGTTTGCGCTTAGCTTCTGAATAAGACAACCGGTCCAGGGTTTTATACTGCATTATCTTCCGCTCCTTCCGCAGAACTGAGCAGGTAGGCGAGCAAGGTGGATGATGTTCACCACAGTTTACACAGATGGGAGGATGTGTGCAAGGGAGGTCTGGGTGTGACTCCCGGCCACAGTCCCGACAGGCGGAGTTGGCAGTACACGTGGAAGACATGTGGCCAAACCTCCAGCACTTGAAACAGCGCATAGGGGGAGGAACATAGGGCTTTACGTCAATCCGGTAGATCATCACCTTGACCTTCTCTGGCAATGACTCTCCTTCGAAGGCCAAGATGAAGGCACCGGTGGCAACCCTGTTGTCCTTCGGACCCCTATAAACTCGCCGGTTAAAATGGACTCCTCGCCACTCCAAGTTCTTACGGAGTTCTTCATCTGTCTGCAAGAGCAGATCTCTATGGAAGATAATTCCCTGGACCATGTTGAGGCTCTTGTGAGGGGTAATCTCAACGGGAACATCACCCAGCTTGTCACAGACGAGTAGTGCCCACGACTGAGCCGGGGATGACGTCGTTATTAGTACCGACCCCGATCGCATTTTGGACATGCCGTCAACTTCTCCGAACTTGTCTTCTAAATTTTCTACGAAAAACAGAGGCTTTGTGTTTATAAAAGATTCTCCATCAGTCCTAGAACAAACTAAATACCGTGGTGCATATCGCTGTCCTTGATTTCTAGCCCTGCGTTCTTCCCATGGCGTAGCCAAGGAAGGAAACGATTGGGTATCATATCTCTCTGCATTGTAATCAACCTTTCCTCTCTTAGAGACGGTGGTTAAACGCCCACCATCGTTACTCTGGGTTCTTTTCATCGTGATCCCACGAGCAGCTAGGGAAATAAGTGTCCACCCAGGCAGAGCCCCGCTTGCCTGGGTAAGCCTTATACAACTGAGGTGCGGCAGGTTCCTCAGAGGTTGCTCGCTAACGACTGTTCTACCTCAACAGCCATGCATCTCCTCGGCACGTAGCACATCTTGAGATTTTTTTTTATAGAGGTTTGTACCGTCCTCGCGACCCGTGCGATTAAGCCAAGATCCCCGGGCTCTGAAACGTACAACGTTCCACCGTCGCGCCGAACGATGGTCGTTGAATCACGCACAGAGCTTACGGTGTAGCGGACTGATGGCGCGACACAGCCCACAGCTCAGGATCCCGGGTTCGCCAAGCCCGTACCCAGCAAATTAATGCTGAGCCCCTGAAGGGGAATATTGATTTAAGCCTAAGGAAGTCCTTTCTGAGGGCATTTGTATGGAGTGCTGCCTTGTATGGGAGTGAGACATGGACGATAAACAGTGCGGACAGGAAGAGGATTGAGGCTTTTGAAATATGGTGCTACAGAAGAATGCTGAAGATTATGTGGGTGGGTCGCGTAACTAATGAGGAGGTACTGAACAGAATTGGGGAGAAAATAAATTTCTGGCATACCTTGACTAAAAGAAGGGATAGACTGTTGGGACACATTCTTAGGCATCTACAGTAAGCAGATTGAGACAGATGTAGGTTGCCGTTCTTATGTGGAGATGAAGAGGCTTGCTCAGGATAGGGTATTGTGAAGAGCAGCATCAAACCAGTCTCCGGACTGAGGACCACAACAACACAGATGGCTTTGTTGACTGTGGATAGTGCGTATCCCTTTTTCGGCGTATGACTGATAACAATATCATTGAGTTTCACTACACGGTAGCTAGGTCGTGTCTTATTTCACTTAGTCCCTTTGGAGTTTCGAGTGCACCATCGAGCATGGGTGTGTTTGTTGTCCTTAGCATACGTTTGAGTAGCATTTTATCGTTTAGGTGATGGGGGAACCGGACTCCAAAGACCCCCCTTTGGCTACGTACTTGCTACTTGTGAAAGTCCCTCCTGACCAAAGGTAACGATGGGGGTACGACTGACCTTCCAGGAACGGCAGCAATTCAGAGAGGGACTTTCCTTCCTTTAGTGTCTTATGACTGGAACTGATCAGCCCTCCTACCTACTAAGTTGCATTGGAATCCCTCGTGTAAGTTTCAATGTAGACTACTGGCGCAGCCAGGATTTGTTCCTAGGGGGAGCCTCATTTTTTGTAATTTTTTTATTGTATTTTTTTCTAATGAAGCAATAGAGCATCAACCTGTGGGGGGGGGGGGCAGGAGGGGCAAGACACGGTTTCCATAAATGTTCAAATGTTTTTTAAGCTTAAGGGACTTAATTGCGGGGACATCAGTCCCTACACTTACGAACTACTTTTGAACTACCTTATTATAAAGACTACACAAACATCCATGCCCGAGGAGTGATTCGTGCAGACAGCAACTGACGCGCGACACGGTATTTTTTATGACAGCAATTTTTGCCTTCGTCTGAAACATCTTTGAACAACTAACAACTAATAATGGAAAGTGGAAAGACCAGGTTGTAATTAATAATGTAGTAAGGACAGTCTACAACTCACCGCAAAGACGTGGCTACGAGCTGCGATAGGCACATAAAAAAGACACACACACACATACCACACTTTCAGCTATTGGCCATGGCCTTCTTCAGAAAGTAGAACACTCACGCAATGCACAGGCACACAACACATACAACCATAACCTCCGGCTGCCGCACTTCGAATGCAATTAGAAAGTGTTGTATGTGTGTGTCTTTTGTATGTGCCTGTCGCAGCTCGTCGCCACGTCTTTGCGGTGAGTTGTAAACTGTCCTTACTATATATATACAGGGGGTAACAAAAAGGTACGGCCAAACTTCCAAGCAATATTCCTCACACACAAATATGTTATGTGGACATCTGTCCGGAAACGCTTAATTTTTTTCATGTTAGAGCTCATTTTATTACTTCTCTTCAAATATTATTAATCATGGAATGGAAATACACAGCAACAGATCGCACCAGTGTGACTTCAAAGACTTTGTTACAGGAAATGTTCAAAATGTCCTCCATTAGCGAGGATACATGCATCCACCCTCCGTCACATGGAATACCTGATGCGCTGGAGAATGGCGTATTGTATTACAGCCGTCCACAATACGAGCATGAAGAGTCTCTACATTTGGTACCGGGGTTGCGTAGATAAGGGCTTTAAAATACCCCCATAAATGTACAGTACATACTAACGAAACAATTGGGTGTTTTGACAATTGTCTGCACGAATTATTTCAATTTACATTTAAAGAGAAATACTAAAATGAGCTCTAACATGGAAGTTAAGCGTTTCCGGACACATGTCCACATAACATATTTTCTTTCTGTTTGTGTGAGGTGAGAACCCCATGCTGCTCCGGACGTGCTCTAGCGGCGCGTTTCGCGGATTTCAAGCGTCAACTTCGCGTCGCAATATCTCGGGCTGTAATTGGAATATTGCGATGAAATCAACGCCATTGTTTATGTGATTTGTCATGCTATGGATTGCAATTTAAGAAAACATAAGTTTGTGTTAAAAACACATTTGCTTTCGTTTTACAATGTTTTCAAATATGTACATTCATGGGCCCCAGCCGTACATTGATACCGGTGAAAGTCGTATTCCAATATCTGTTATTGTTCCAGAGATATTTTGGGTGGACAAGATAGCTGGGACACCCTATATATATTAATTTGAAAGTGGATGAGGAGCATCGTGGTGGAAATGTATATAACCAGCTCGTTTAATAATGCAGCTTCTATGTTACTAGCCAAAGAGAAAGATTTTACAGATTAATTAACATGAGACTCTATGTGTACAAATTTAACTAAAACAACACTATTGTTGTTCATAAGATTCCACTCGGTGGCGCCGCTGCTAAGCAGCGGATCGACGCATATGAACAATGGGCTCGTAACTTCAGCATAGCAGTAACAATAGGGGCAGCATCAGATGTGGTCGCGGCTGCATTAAAACCGCTCACAGTAAAAGCAGCACACTTTTTCCGTGGCGGTATCATGTTGACGACACATTGTCACGGTCACTTGCGCTTGGCAGATTTTAGTTACATTGTCATTTATTACATCTGTAGTATTTCAAATTTGCGGTGCCGACTTGTTTAAAAAAATAAAAAATGAAAAAAAAATAGTAAAATTAAAAAATCCTTGGTTGGTGCCTGGGGGGGGGCTTCAGCCCCATTAGCCATTCCCCCGCCCTCCTCCCCTTGTTACCGTCACTGATGTAGACATTCAATGTCAGTGTTCAGGATCCCTAGCAATCAAGGTGATATATAGATATAGGCACCATTCAAGCGTTGCGAAGCTCAAAGAAGAAAGAGCACCTGAATCTCTCTCTTCGAGCACTGATTTCTCGTATTTTATTCTGATGATAATTTCTACCTATGTATGAGGGAGTCAACGATATATTTTCGCATTGGGAGGAGAATGTTAGTGATTAGAGTTTCGTAAGTAGCCCACGCCGTAGTGATAAGCGCCGTTGTTATAATGATTCCCAACCCAGGTCCTGTGTCATTTCCGTAACGCTGTCTCCCCTGTATCGTGACAATAGTAGCCCTTTTTTGGACTCTTGCGATGTCCTCCATTAAACCCACCTGATAAGAATCCCACACTGGGCCGCAATACTCCAAAAATGGACGGACCAGCGTAGTGTATGCAGTTTCTTTTGTAGTTCTGTTGCATCTTTTAAGGATTCTGCCAATAAAACGCAGTCTCTGGTTCGCCTTTCCCACGATATTATCTACGTGTTCTTTCCAATTTAAGTCTGAAATAATAGTAATTCCTAGGTATTTTGAGGAGTTTACGGCCTTTATTTTTGATTGATTTATCTTGTAAACAAAGTTTAACGGATTTCTTTTCGTACTCATGTGGACGACTTCACACGTCTCATTATTTAGAGTCAATTGCCAATTTTTACACCATAGTGATATCTTCTTCAAATCGTTCTGCAGTTGGTTTTGATCTTCAGATGATTTTATTAGACGGTAAATGACGGCGTCATCTGTAAACAACCTAAAAGGGCTACTTAGATTTTCTCCTAAATCGTTTATGTAAATAAGGAACAGCAGAGGACCAATAACACTGCCCTGTGGAACGCCCGATATCACCTCTGTTTTTGTCGATGCCTTGCCATAGATTACTACGAACTGTGTCCTCTCTGAGAAGAAATCCCCTATCCAATCGCAAATTTGGGGCGATATACCATAACCATGCAATTTGATTAAAAGCCGTTTGTGAGGTACGGTGTCAAGAGCTTTCTGGAAATCAAGATATACAGAATCGATTTGCGAACCTTTGTCGACAGCACCCATCACTTCGTGTGAATAAAGAGCTTTAAGCATATATCAGTACGAATGTTTATAACAGTAAAGTTAGAAAGTCACTAGACGTAGAATACGAAATGACTAATACTTTGAGAGATTTTACAGCAAATTAATTTCTCCTCGTCATCAGAGGGGGCGTATGCATGTTATGAAATCCCAGACAGCAAGTCTTTTACAACGAGCAGTCCTTGCAGTGTAAAACATGTCTCTTCAGTGGACCATCTAGAAAGTGTGTCAGGCAGTAGCGTAAGAGCGGAGGGTTGGGAGTGCGTTGTGGAGAGTCGTGACGGAGGGAGGTGGGGGGACGAGGGTAGGGAGCGCCCTCTGCACTCGTGAGAGCTGAAGCACGAAACTTGTCAAACAGTTGAAGAGCCGGCCTGGGTGGACAGCGCTCTAAAAGCCAGCCGGCCCGCGAGCATACTGTGTGCTCTGGTCTGAGTCACAGCGTCGCCCAGAAATAACACTGAGGGTGGCCTCGCTGACAGCAGCCGAAACACGCCTCAGCTCGCTATATGCAGACTGCGTTTTTTCCACCGTGTTTAAATTCTAGGGACTGATCGAGAAGGGCATATGAAACAAGAAAAGGATTAACCTAAGTCCGGAAATGCATGTTTTCCACGCTTCAAAATGTTTTTTCAGTCCACACTTTAATATTACCATATAACAGGAGCCCCAAAAATAACATATTTTAAAGTCATCTGAAATATTAAATCAGATAAAATGTAAATAAAGTATACAGTTCATTTTTTCTTCCTTGGAATCGATAGTCTACGTAAAAGATATACAAAGAAACTCTAATTATAATATCAGTGTAACTAATTAAAATCTATGACTATTACTATACAAGTAATAATCCCATTGTACTCGCTCTGTGTTCTGATTGTTCTGTTGTCTTAATTGTACTAATAAGATCTGCCTATTATCAACCGCTACATTATGCTGAAACGAACATTATTAACTATTGATTATTGTTCTTAATTCACTGTACAAAAATCTTCAAATATAAATTGCGTACTCAGGTATGCAGTATATGCTCTCTGTTCAAATTAATAAATCCCCTTATTTACAGTTAACTTCAGTCAGTTGTCCAGTTATTTAATTATTTTTCCAGTCCCTCCATTTAGTGATCATGCTGTTTTCACGTATAACTAACTATTACGACTTTGGATGGTTCGGTAATTAAACATGTTAAACTTTCGTATCTCGTGTAGCTTGCCATAGTATCTTTGACTGTAATTAACCATTTTTAAATATTTATTGGTTTGGAACCTGCGATTACTTTTATGTAATGAACAGTTCGAAGTCTGATTAGCCATTAATCTGTACCAATTATTAATTATCATTCATTAAATTACCTTCATTCAAAATTATGCTACATGGGGATTGAATCTTAATATTCCGAACCTCCATCCAATGTCAGCGGATAGTTACGCGGATTACAACCAATCTCACTACAGCTTATCAACTACACTGCTGTTTAAGGTAACTATTCGTCGAATTGTGTAAGTTGCTTGTTCTGCAAGATGTTTTAAACTAATAAATGGTTGGCCATTTCACTTCATTTCATTTTTTTAATTAACAGTTCGTCTAAATTGAAGGCTTAGTCACTGATTACTGATTTAAATCAACAACTTCCGTACGGCCAATTTTTTAAACCTAAATAGTCAGGCAAGCAATTGCACTACAGAATCTGGCGACCGTGACAGGACCTAGCTCGTAATTCCGGTAATTGTTTTACGTGAAATAATCTTCTATAATTACGAAATATTAATATTATTTATTGATCATTATTATGGCCGGAGTCACAGCGCCGCCCAGAAATAACACTGAGGGTGGCCTCACTGACAGCAGCCGACACACGCCCCAGCTCTATATATGCAGACTGGGTTTTTTCCACCGTGTTTAAATTCTAGAGACTGATCGAGAAGGGCATATCATATGGAACAAGAAAAGAATTAATTAACCTATGTACGGAAATGCATGCTTTCCATGCTACAAAATGTTTTTCCAGTCACACACGCTCTAATATGCGCTTGAACATAAAGCCAGTGCTACAGTACAGGGTGTGCGACTGAAATTTTTAACCGATAATATCGTTGGAACTACAACAGAACTTAAAAGATAACTTTAACTGTCATTAACGTACGGCAGGGTCTTACGAAAGTAGGTACCTTGAGACAGTCTGTTATTTTCAACACAAAATTTTACCAATCGATACCCATACAATTTTTTTATGCAATCTGTAACCTGAAAATCACAAAAATAATGGCGCTATGCATCGCTATAAGTCAATTAGATACGGAGAAAATACGAAGTTTCCGTTTGAATCAAACGAAGCGCGCAGCCAGAGTATATCAAGACAGAAGCGAGACTCGCGATTGAGTTTCGGAATGCGCTAACTGCGCGCTTCGTTTATTTCAAACGGAAATTTCGCTTCGCATTTTCTCCGCCTGTATTTCACTTATTGGGATGCAACCAACGCAGTTCTTTTTTGCGATTTTCATGTTATTTATTGCACTTATCTCTGTGGTCTTCAGTCCGCAGACTGGTTTGATGCAACTCTCCACGCTACCCTGTCCTGTGAAAGTCTCTTCATTTGACAATACGTTCGGCAACTTACATCCCTTTGAATCTGCTTACTGTATTCGTCCCTCGGTCTCCCTCTACGGTTTTTATCCCACACGCTTCCTTCTGATGCTAAGTTAACAATTCCTTGATGTCTCAGAATGTGTCCAACCGATCTATCCCTTCTCTTAATCAGTATATCCCAGAAACACCTTTTCTTCCCGATTCGGTTAAGCACCTCCTGATTAGTTACGTGATCTACCCATCTAATTTTCATCATTCGTCTGTAGCACCAGATTTCAAAAGCTTCTATCATCTTTTTATCTGAACACCTTATCGTCCACATTTCACTCCCATACAATGCTACACTCCAGACAAATGCGTTCAGAAAGGACTTCCTAACATTTAAATTAATATTGGATGTTAACAAGTTTCGCTTCGTTAGAAACGCTTTTCTTCTCATAGCCATTCTGCATATCTTCTTTACTTCGACCATCAGAAGTTATTTTGCTACCCAAATAACAAAATTCATCTACTACTTTTATTTCTCATTACCGAATCTAATTCCTTCAGCATCGCCTGATTTTCTGATATTCCATTCCATTACCTTCGTTTTACTCTTATTAATGTTTATCTTACCTTCGTTTTACTCTTATTAATGTTTATCTTATATCTTCCTTTCAAAGACACTGTCCATCCCATTCAATTGCTCTTCCATATATTTTGCGGTCTCTGACAGAATTACTATGTCATCGGCAAACCGCAATGTTTTTATTTCTTCTCCCTGTACTTTAATGCCCTCTCCAAATTTCTCCTTCCATTCCTTCACTGCCTGCTCAATGTACAGATTGAACAACATCGGGGAAAGGCTACAACCCTGTCTTACACCCTTCCCAACCTCTGCGTTCCTTTCTTGCCCTTCGACTCTAATAACCGCTGTCTGGTTTTTGTATAGGTTGAATATAACTCTTCGCTCCCTATATTGTACCCGTGATACCTTCAGAATTGCATTTAAAAATATAAATTTGTGTTGAAAATATTATTTGTTTACTTGTTTACGTGTTAGACTGTCTCATACCACTTACCTTCATACGCCCCTGCCGTACATTCCTCAGGTGCCGCAGTGGTAACACACTGGACTCGCATTCGGAAGTACCGTGGTTCGAATCCACGTCCGGCCATCCAAATTTAGATTTTCCGTGATTTCACTAAAGGCCCCACATGAGCGACGAATCGCTGCAGTTCGTCGCATGCGATATCGCTGCAATCCGTCTCTCTCCTCCACCTCGCCACACACGAGCGATTTGTCAAGCAATTTCTACGAGAATTACGAACTTATATATGTAGGCAAATTCTGGAATGGAAATGGCTCTTTTATTTTTAACAGCAGTCACAGGTGATTTGTGCATCCTGACGAGTAATACTTTTAAAAGAAAAATTTTACAAATGGGAATTGTAATTTATTAGTCTTGTTTTGAATGCGTTTTCCTAGGAAGATAGGGTTAACTTACACTTTTAGAGCCGTCATGTGGATTGAATACATATTTCTATTGTAATAATACATTCTGTTTTTTCGTTTATTAGTCCTCATTTCCTTTTTATTAATTCGGCTTATAGAGTAACTTCAAGTAACTACGGTACACAATTCGTTTTTCAGTCTCAATGTATCTACAGAAATGTTATAAATAGCCGCAATGCTGGCTACCACGACTATAAATTGTCAAAAAGAGAGGTAGTTCATATAGAACGATTAGGGTCTTCAATACAGCTTTGTTGATTTGCCCAGAACAATTAAATATCCTTGAAATATTATGGTACATATAAATCATTCTGTTTCTAAGATAAAAATTTTAATAAAATCTACAATTGTTTATTTTGTGTCCCGACTTCGTCGCCGCTTTTGATGTCCCAGCCTCGTCGTAGGTGTCGGTGGCCGGGTGGATGAGACCGACACAGGAATATAGATAGCACGCTGGTGCAGGTACGGAGGGTAGCAGCCAGAAACTATAAACACTCGAGTAAATTAGAAAGAGATATATATTGCACAGAATGTAACAATACTTAACTTTTACATAGTACTGCAGAATGTTGATACATAGTTGTTAAAGGCCTGCCTAGTCCCTGTACGATAGCAAAGTCTTCACTGGTGCCTATCTGATTACGAAGGTCCTAACTCGTTGCTATCTCAGTCCGAAGTGACGAAGTCCTTCAGTGGTGGCCACGAGCGGAGTTGTCGCAGAGGGCGCTCGTGGCTGTCGTGAGAACGCCGCGCCGTGTGTGCATGGCGGCGCGCGGCGAAAGTAGGTGGCGCGCACTTTGTACTTGTGCGACACCACACCCCTCCCCCCCAAACCGCCGCGCCGTCGTGGCGTAGGGCTGAGGGCAACGGCGACGGCACTGGGAGGAGGGCCTGGGCGGGGGCGTTACTGGTGGGACGGGCGTCGTAGCTGAGGCTGGGATCGAGACGCCGTCCGCGCCCCGGCATCCGCCTTGCGATCCTCCATGGAACCCACCGAAACCTGGGGAAGGGCGCACCCTGCCGCCCAGATTGAGCAGGTCATCTTCTTCTGAGGTGCGTGGCCCAAGCTGGGGGGGCCCGCACGGTCCCGGAGTCCCTCTCGGTGACGCTGTCATCTGCGGCGGCGACAGCGGCGGCGACGACTGCGTCGGAATTACGTCGACGTCCATAGGGACCTCGTAATCCGGGGACGAACGATGTGGCTGTGCTCCCTGGCGTTGAACTGGGTCTGGAATCAAGAAACCGGAGACAGGATCGCGCGGCCTATGCAGACGCAATTGGTTTGCGTGGCGCCGCAGCTCCGACCCTGTGGAAGAACGTACAACATACATATTGCGACCGAGCACGCGCTGAATGGTGCCCGGCGTCCATCTTGTCTTGTTGCCAGCAAACACCTTGTACCGCACCGGCGTAGAAACCTGAAAACGCGAAGCGCCATACGAACCGACTCGGTGCGTGGGAGGCTGCAGCAGGTGAAGGAGAGTGTGGTGACGGCGGCCGTGTAGCAGCTCGGCAGGAGACGGGCCGTCACGTGGCATGCATCGATACGTAGACAGGAAAATTTGAAGAGCTTGCTGCCTGGAGTGCTGACCTTTCATCTTCTCCATGTGAGACTTGAATGTTCGAACGAAACGTTCTGCTTCACCATTGGACTCAGGGTGAAGAGGTGCGGTGGTAATATGCTGAATGCCATTCACACGACAAAACTGTTGAAATTCCGCACTAACAAACTGAGGTCCATTGTCACTGACGATAGTTTCAGGCAAGCCTACGATGCAAAAAACTGATGTTAAGGCACCGATTGTACTAGAAGCTGTCGTTGAGTTCATGGCAATCACAAAAGGAAACTTGCTGAAAGCGTCTACAACAATTAACCAGCGCGTATTCCAGAAAGGTCCGGCAAAGTCAATATGTAAACGTTGCCATGGTCCCTTGGGGCGTGGCCAGTCCGAGAAACGTTGCGGAGGAGCCGCCTGATGCTCCGCACAAACTGTACTCTGTGATGTCATGCTCTCTATCTGAGCGTCCATACCAACCCAGGTACAATGACGTCTGGCCAGTTGCTTTGTCCTAACAATACCCCATTGTCCTTGATGCAGGAGGCGTAACACTTCTCGTTGCAGGGAACGAGGAACAATCACTCTTGCTTGGTCGTTGTCGGTATGCAACAACAGTACACCCTGACCTAAAAATAATGCATGACGTTGTGCAAAATAACGTCGAACCAGAGGCCGATCAATGTCTTTGGCTCTGGCAGGCCACCCTGAGCGAACAAAACGTGCTACCACACTTAGGTCTGCATCCGCAGCTGGTTCCTGTGCAACCCGACGAGAGTTCAAAGGAAAGTCTGCGACAGCGGAAGCATCTCTGGAGTCTATCTGATAACATGCCACTTCTGAAGAATCAAATGATACATCCTGGCCAACCGGAAGTCGGGAAAGTGTGTCCGCGTTAGCATGTTTAGTGGTAGGTCGGTACAAAATCTCATACTGATAATTAGACAATATCAAGGACCATCTCTGAAGCTTTTGTGCCGTTCGTGGCGGAATTGGCTTTGTGGGTGAGAACAACGACGTGAGAGGCTTGTGGTCTGTCAACAAATAGAACTTTCTGCCATAGAGATAATGATGAAACTTTGTGACGCCGTAAATGATTGCTAAGGCCTCCTTTTCTATATGACTGTAAGGGATGGATTCCTTGGGCATTAATCACATGGCCTAGGTACTCTATTTCAGTTTGAAAAAACGAACACTTTGCTTTATTACAACGTAGACCTGCTGCAGTCTACACTTTGAAAAGGCACTCCAGGTTTGCTAAATGTTCTTCAACTGTACGTCCGGATACCACAATATCATCTAAATAGTTCGAACAACACGGTACAGAAACTGTCAGCTGTTCCAAAAAACGCTGAAAAATAGCGGGGGCGGAAGAACTGCCAAAGGGTAGGCGTTGAAATTGAAAAAGGCCCATGTGAGTGTTAATGACGAAAAACTGTTTTGACTCGTCATCAAATGGAATCTGTAAGTATGCCTCAGCTAAATCAATCTTGGAAAAGAAGTGAGACTGTCCTAATTTGTCCATCAGTTCCTCAGGTCTGGGCAGGGGGTAAGTGTCGACAATTGTTTGACTGTTCACTGTTGATTTGAAGTCCGCACAGATACGAAGTTTTCCTGACGGCTTGGGTATAATTACTATAGGCGAGGCCCACTGACTCGCAGAAACAGGAGAAATCACCCCACTATCTTGCCAACGTTTAAGTTCTTCGGCAACTGTATCACGCAAGGCGATAGGCACTGGTCTAGCTTTACGAAACTTTGGAACTGCAGATTCTTTTAAAGTTACAAGTGCCACGAAATCTTTTGCACAACCTAGTTCCGGCGAAAACAAGTCACTATATTTGTCACACAGTGCATTGATTTTATCCTGAGGCAATATTGACGAAATTTGAAGCACATCTCTTTGAATTGATAAACCAAACAAGTCAAAAGCATCTAGTCCAAAAATGTTCTGTGTCGATTTGGCCTGAAAAACTACAAAAGCAACTGTTTTCGTTACACCTTGAAAAGAGGCGGGCAGGCTACATGTTCCTAGCACGGGAATATTTTCACCTGTATAAGCTGTTAACACTTGCTGTGACGGCGACAATTTTGGCGAACCCAGAAGTTCATAAGTATCTTTATTTATTAATGTGACAGCGGAACCAGTATCAAGCTGAAATTGCACAGTCTTATCTTCTATGGAGAGATTTACAAAAAGTTTGTGCTTCTGGCGCACGACAGGTGCGCGAATGTGGGCAACGTCTGCTACGGTTTGTTTGCTGCACTTGCGCGGGCCGCGTAGTGAAGTAAGCGGCGCAGACTCGGCACGCAGCGGATTAACAACACTGTCACTAGATGGCACTACCGCCGGATCGGCGTCCGCGCAATGCGAGGCTACTGCACTAAAATTACTTTCAGTATCTACAACAAGTCTACTGTCACTAGCTACACAGTACTGGACACTATTACAAGGAGCAGTTGCAGAAGGCACTATTTTCACTACAGGAATGCACTGTTCATAGTCATTTTGCTTGTCCCGAACTCTTTTCCGTTGCACTGTTTTACGAGCTCGTCGGCGCTTGCGACGTGGCGTACTACATAGTTTGGCAGTAGGCGCAGAACTACTTTCTTGAAATTGAGATCCAAGGAAAGCAGTGTCCAAATCCACGGCGTTTATGACATTGACAGAATGAATTGTTCGTGCACTCGGCAAAGCACTGTTTCTAACGTTACCGTTGTTAGAATTTTTAATTTGCATACACACAGACTGTACATGTCCCGATTTGCCACATTGATAACAGGTTGCGTTGCGACTAGGGCACTGTGCACGTTTGTGGCGAGATACACACTGGGGGCAAGATTTACGTACATTTTTATGAAATGAGCGTTGACGCCCGTTATTCACATTACTGTTTCTAACCCGACGGGGCGATCTTTGTGTCACACTTTTACACCGGCTACTGTTCACTGTCTGTTCAGCACGGCCGGTAGAAAAATAAGAATCACTAGTGCTATACTGAGAACTACGGCTAGGAAAGCGTCCGTTGCGGCGCACTGAATTTACACTGTGGCTTTGCATTTCTACATCTGCTAAGTGAAAAGTATCATGCGCTTCTAAAAGCTGCAGTACACTGTCTAATGAGGGGTCAGACTGTTTCAGAATTGCTGCTCTAATTCTGGGGTCCTGAATATTCTGCGTAATCGTATCCCTCAACATCACGTCACTATACGAAAGTCCACAAGAGCAAGTAAATTTACATTGGCGGGTTAAGCCCTTCAATTCCGTAATCCACTCTTGGTGTGACTGCTGCGGTAATTTTTTAAGTCTGAAAAATCGGTATCGTGCAGCGGCTACGAGAACTTTCCTCTCGTAATGAGCATTCAGTGCATCTACAATTTGTTCAAAGTCTACATCACGAGGAGAGGCGTGAGGGAAAAGTTTTTGCAATAATACGAAGGTCTGGAGGCCCACAATCGATAAGAAAAGGTTCTTCACTCTCTGACCTGTAATTTGATGAGCCGCGACGAGTTCTTGAAACTGTGCGAAATAGTCGCTCCATTCTTCCTCACGTTCGTTGTACTGGCGGAACGTCGGAAGCGGTGCGGCGGCAGGTGTGGGCTGCTGATGCGACGGCTGTTGTTGAGTCGTCAACTGCGCCACCGCCTGGAGAAGTTGTGTTATTTGCGCCGTCTGTAACTGAATAATTTCCATTAAGTTTGGGTTTGGGGTAGTGGCCATGCTGACCGATTAGGCGCCGCGCATACAAGTAAATTATAACAAAACACAAATGCAATATGAATAAGGACGCTCTGCAACAATAAAGTCCACAAAACACGCAACTGAATATGTTCCCCCAAAAATTCTTATAGTAAGGGTGGGTGGGCGGGAGCAATTTTTGCGTGCTCCGACTGCTGCTGTCTGGCTGCTGTAAGCGGGCTGGTCCAAGGTTCTATCACTCCTCGTCGCCACTTTTGTGTCCCGACTTCGTCGCCGCTTTTGGTGTCCCAGCCTCGTCGTAGGTGTCGGTGGCCGGGTGGATGAGACCGACACAGGAATATAGATAGCACGCTGGTGCAGGTACGGAGGGTAGCAGCCAGAAACTATAAACACTCGAGTAAATTAGAAAGAGATATATATTGCACAGAATGTAACAATACTTAACTTTTACATAGTACTGCAGAATGTTGATACATAGTTGTTTAGAGGCCTGCCTAGTGCCTGTACGATAGCAAAGTCTTCACTGGTGCCTATCTGATTACGAAGGTCCTAACTCGTTGCTATCTCAGTCCGAAGTGAAGAAGTCCTTCAGTGGTGGCCACGAGCGGAGTTGTCGCAGAGGGCGCTCGTGGCTGTCGTGAGAACGCCGTGCCGTGTGTGCCTGGCGGCGCGCGGCGAAAGTAGGTGGCGCGCATTTTGTACTTGTGCGACACCACAGTTTAATAAGTAAATAAAAATCATCATATGGAACTCAAGTGTTTTTTGGCTATTTCGATGAACGACATACCAATTCTAGTGCTATGAACACAAGCTTCAAAACGCTGATCAGAAATTCTAGGGTGCCTTTGTATTACTTCTTAATATAAGTGAGAACACTGGCCTCCATTGCTCAGAGTAGTTCGTGATCCCCGAATAATGATTCATTGTAACGTAAAGTTATTAATGAACGTGGAAAAGAGAAACAAATCACAAACATGGTTGATAACTAAAGAAACGAGTCACAGGCATATAGACACACATCGCTGCTAAGCATCCAGGCAGCAATATTGAACCCACGAATCGCATGCTATCTGCCAGATTGCCTGGGATTTCCAAGCGGCCAACGATGGATCGCTGCGATTTGTTCACACACGTGCGATTTACGAAGTGATAGGTCTCCCATGCGACTGATTGCTGCGATCCGTCGCTCGTGTATCGGGCCCTTAAATCACTCCAGGAAAATGTCGGGATGGTTCGTTTGAAAGAGTACGCCCCATTTCCTTCCCCCTCTTTATCAAAAATTCCCAGTGAGAGCTCCGTATCTAGTGAAGACGTTGTCAACGGGACGTTAAACCCCAAGCTTCCTCCTCCTTCCAAGGTGTAATGTAGTTCCAGAGATATATTAAATGAAGATGTCGAGTGCTCATCCTGTGTGTTTGGAGAATGGTTTCCATGTGCCTAAACTCGTGTGTGCAGGCAGTAGCATGTTCACATTGACAATGGCCTGGCTGAATCCGAACAGTGTTAAAGGTAGCATGTATACACCTCTCCACTGTCTCCACTTCTGTCATGGCCTCTGCTTACAGATTTAAGATAGAACCATAACCAGAAATCTCGTTAGTTGAGATCTTGTGAAAGAGCATGTTGTTGTTTGTCACATCATTCGCCAGACCTCAAGGACCTTGTGGTTCATTGCCAATCGGATATCCCTTTGTGAAAAATCGATCTCTAGGGGCTGTGATGTGGTGGCCTGTTTGGACAGCAGATATACGCGTTCATTTCCCTGGATCAATGTCTTGATTTAATGGTTAAAATTATTGCAGTATTGCTAACTGCGGCAACTACCAACCGCCAGCGGTCTGTCCCAGGTTTGCTCACCCAGATGAAATGCTACCTCGCCACTAGGATGGGAGTCCTCCTCCGTAGTCCAGTGGACAGCGTGGTAGGTTGCCACGCAGGGGGCCCGGGTTCGATTCCCGGTCGGGTAGGAGATTTTCTCCACTCGGGGACTGGGTGTTGTGTCGTCCTCATCATCATTCCATCATCATTGACATGCAAGTCGCCGAAGTGGCGTCTGATAAAGAGACTTGCACCAGGCAGGCTGAACACCACCCCATTTGGGGTCTAACGGTCATAAATGCCACACGATCATCATCACTAGGATGGGAAAATAACCTTTGACCAGAAATAACTGAACAGGAGAGCAGTTGAAGCTGAAAGTCCACTGAGGAGTTGCGGAGGAATTTGCTGTGAATGCGGTTCTGGAGATGTATCACGACATCCATCAACGGCTCTTTGGAACTCCCACTCATTAAATGATGCGTTGTGCAATTCCAGGCGACGCTTATCCCACACTTAAAAGGCGCAAAAATTCGGACTTTAGGCAGCAGTCGAAAAACTACCTGCGTAATGATCTGCCATATGCTCAGTGACTGGGTCAATACAAAAGTTACCCTGAAGGAGGAGACATGGGATTCCAACCGGTGGCGAAAGCCGAAAATTCATCGAATTTGCTACCACATACAAGACGGGAAGGCGGGAGAACGGATGGTGGCGACGTAACTCTCCCGACAGTCCTGCTTACTCTGCTGGTTCAGTCGCCGAGATTGGGCTAGAGTCGTTTGAAAGCAATCATGTGTACAATGGGAAGATGGCGCCATTGTGCTGAAGCGCACACTGAGGTTCCCAGATGGCCTTAGCGATCTCAAGTGTCCATGATAGTACTTACTTAGGCCGGAGCAAGCGATGAGAACACACTAGCCTCGGCGCTAGAAAAAGTTGCAATGGTGACCTGCTGGGCCGCCATATGAACTTCAGTGGCGTATCAGGAACCACAGCAGACGACGTCTACGCCGGCCAGTATGCCATGCCAAGAGACCATCATGGCAGGCGGTCTGAAGGTTCTGTCCATTAACATTACCCGGGCTGTTATACCGTGGTCGGTTGAATTTGTTATTCAACCCAATGTTTCGTCCCCGTCTGCAGAGTACATCTTCATGGAGGCCTGTAGGATTGCAGGTGTGTGTTGGACCTGCAATCCTACTTGCCTCGTTGAATATTTCCACTATAGACCGGAACGAAACGTTGGGTTTTGAATTCAACCGACCATGGCAAAGCAGCCCCGATAATATTAATGGAAATAACATTTCCGCCAGTGAAAGCTTACATTTTACGGTCTAAAGGAAATGTTGTCTCTGCCACAACGGTCATCATGTACCTTCCAACTGATATGTCGAAGAAGAACTTGCTACAAATAGAGAGTGCCAGGCTGTGAATGTAAAGGTTGCGGGTTCGATTCCCGCCAAATTCTACGATTTTGCCGGCCGCGGTGGCCGAAGGGACTGAGGAGCTTCAGTCACGGTCTGCACGGCCACTACGGTCGGGGGGTTCTAATCCCCTCCTCGGGCATGGATATTTGTGCCGTCCTAGTTCGTAACTAGTTCATAAGTAGTTAGTAAGTTTATGGACTGATGACCCCGTAGTTGAGTCCCATAGGCTTTACAAACATTTGAACATTCTTGAACAAATAGAGGGGTCAAGAGACGAGTACGTAACATGTGCCACGTTGAGGCGGAGTGGCAGAGCGCATTGAGGCGCTATGCTCCGATGCAGTGGAATTTCGCTATCACAGTTTCGAATCCTTCCTCGGGCATGAATATTTGTGTTGAATTTAGTATAAGTTAGCTTATAAGTAGTTCGTAAATATAGGAACTGATGACATTGCATTTAAGTCACACAAGCTTAACAAAAATAACAACATTTTTTGAACTATTTGCCACGCAAATTTTCACGATAGCACTGTTATTCATGAGGCAAACTGTCTGCTGCGTGTCAATCAAGAGAGTCTCAATGTCACTACCTCGCCTCAAAGTCTGGTTTCAACCGCACAAAGGGTGGTGGGCATTGAAGTCCCTCAGTAGTAGGAATGTCAGGGAAAGTTAGTCGAACGTATTACCAAGATCGGTGGTAGATTATATATATATATATATATATATATATATATATATATATATATATATATATATATATATATATATATATGACGAATTACAGCGTTCAAATGAATTAAATAAATCCCAATTTGCAATGTTATGGCTTCACTATATTAGGTTTAGATGAAATACCAAACTGTGGCGAATGAAAATTTGTGTCCGGCCGGGTTCGAATCCCGTCCGGTCCCGGGTTTTGTATTTCATACCTTATTTGATGTTCAAGCTCCTATGGCTATTAATGGTAGTTTGTCACAGGTGAGTTGTGGCCATTATTCTCGAACAATAAGCAGGTAGTTTATTGTCATAAACGAGTCATCATCTGTCCCAGCACACACCAAAAATCGTTGAGCACATGTGTCTCCTTGCTTTCGAGCCGTATGTCCCTCCCATGATGTAGAGAGGTAAGGGGACTAATTAGGACCATATGCCGCAGCATTTAATTCTGTCCCACGCTTAGAGACGCTGGTGGACATTCGATCGCCAGCATTTGACTTCGCTCGCTGTATTTTGGACCCACGAGCAGCTTGAGAAAACGGTCCATCCAACAGAGCCCTGCATGCCTGGATTATTAATACAACTGAGGTGAGGCTGATCCTCAGATGGTGACCACTAGCAACTGTTCCACCTGAACATCGTGCGTTTCCTCCGTGCACAGCACACTTTGATATATAGGCTTTCTTGAACGATATATCTATGAGCAAAATTAGAAGAAATTTCGTTGGACGCAGCATTTGTATAAATTGCTGGATGTTGGCAAGACCAAGAATTTACCTCAGAGCGAAGAGTAAGAGCTAGAGCTATGTTTATGTTAATAGTGAATGTGTGCTTTGTTATGCTCAACTGTCCACGTAATTTATAAAATATAAGTTAAAATTACCTCTTTTATTGAAAGCCATATCAACAAAACCAAGAGGGATGAATGGTTTGTCAAAGAAAACTTGGTACGGCATCACGTAAACAATCAATTTGTTCGATGATGAGTATGGATGGAGAATACCCCACAGGCTTAACACTTTCGGTGCTATTTGGAACGGTGCTTACTGGAAGGGAACTTGCGGTTAACATGTATCCCATTAATATGTAATGCTGGTATTTATACAAACTTACTTAATACGCTTGGCGAATTTGCAGTCGGTAATAATTCCTTGGTCAGCTGTCAGAAAACCTATGTAAAATATTTATCTGTGTCACGTCAATAGCATATTAATACCTTAACAGTGAAGACATCATCCAGTTGGGGTGGGGGGTGGATCTCTGACGAGGGGGGGAGCGGGGGAGTCGATGTCTCACGGGCTAGAAACTTTATTCACTGCGGGTGTTATTTATAGTAAACAAGAAGGTAGTGTCTAGTGCTGTACCATCTGGCCTTGTGTTATGAAGATCGTAAGAGTTTTTTACTTATGTCGGTTTAATTCACCTCTATGAGACTTATCACCGATTATCAGTTTTGATGTCTTTTCTAAATGAGTGTCCCTATGTCTAAGCATTCATTTGTAATCTACTATTAACTGATTTCTGCATGCGATATCGAGAGAGGTGGAAAAAACCAGGAGATAAGTTCTATTATTCTGTTTGACCTCCTTTTGTTTGGCAAAGTGTAGAAAGTCGTGTCATCGACTGAAAACCGACTAGTGAGGTGAACGAATTATGATCCATGGGCGAGTTCTAGATTTCGTGCACAAACCAACCTCCTCATCATGTCCCAGTAGTGTATTACGGCCGTGGTTCCGAAACTGTAGCTCTCGACCCGCTAGTATTTCGCAATGTCTGTTCAGGTGGGTCACAGACGACCTTAAAATACGTAAGAAAAAATATTTTTCCTCCTGAAAAAAGGTATGTTAGTTTATTTTCGCAGGAATAATTTATAATATGAAAAGTGAAGCACAAAACAGGTACCAAACAACAACAAAATTTGGCATATCGTATTTGGTATGATCGACATTAGTGCTGTTGCAGCATTTTTTGTAATCTTGTGAGATGGCAATGACGCTTGCTTTCGCATTTGCAGGACGTATCCTATGAGTGACTTTCCAATAACTTACTTTTTCTCTGATTGTGACATCGTATCTAATTTGCTTGTTGATGTTTGTATCCCTGTTTATAGTGACGGTTTCTTGTAATTTATTCTTTCCATTTTGTATGTGTTTTACTAAGGGACTGGTGATTGAGACTGCAATTCCATATCAAGTGCGGAGAAAGAGTGTTTACAAATACAGCACTGAATGCAACAAATTGTAACCACAACGACGTACTTACATGATCATCCATTTTATAGTTTGTTAGCAGTTGCTGTTTTATAAAAACATAAACTTTGGATGGTAAACGATTTACGCCTAAGAATAAGACCAGAAACTTTCATTCGATATACAGAAGGAATCATTAACACAAAGACTTAAGAATCTTATTGAGTTTGCCATTTAAATTGTATAAAATATTTTTTTTTGTTGGAGAAGAAATAGTTTACACCAATTTTGAAGGTCTTACTAAAATGCATATAACAGTTACATAAATTTCGTATAACGTACAACTTTTAAATTACCATAAGGTGTCAGTTTACCAGACAGATTCAAGATTGTGGGTCTCACTACAAAAGAGATTGGGGACCACTGTGTTATGGGTTTCATGTCGGTCGATCTGAGAGGCCAAATCATTCACGGAAATTTTCCAGTATTTTCTTCATTCAATCTCAAACATACGTGGCACTTTGTCATGGGGCGTTATTGTTCATAAAACTCGCGTTGTTGTTTGGGTCCAGGAATGGTGGCAAATGGTCTCAAATTATTACAGCCAGTTAGCGTACCGTTTGAGTAAGAAATTTAGTAATAAAATACCCATAATTCAGAAGACCTATATTACTGTTTTATCAGAAGATGTCACAAGATGGTCCTCAGAGATTTGACTCAAACTGCGTGAGAAGAAACGGGTAGATGAACCTCTTAAATTCCTGAAATATGTAGTCTGAGTGAGTCAAAGAAAAAGAAAATCTCTCGTGAAAAATTTCGGACTTTAGAACAAGAAGAATAAGGCCGTTTCGTTGAGAAATGCGGTATGCTTTGCACTGAAGCACTTTTCGGAGAAAATTTCTTGCCGAAAAATGCTTTCAGTACATGTGAATGGTGTAAATGTTGTTTATTAAGGACCCTCACCTAAAATAAATAAAAATATACAACTTTCGCAGATAACCGCTAGATTATTTGTAAATACCTCTTTCAGTGAACACTTCACCAAATAAAGAAAATGGTTTACTATATTAATTTCAATCGTCGAAGTAGTTATAGCTGAAACTAATACATTAATTTTGCATAAATAAATTTCATTTTCGTAATTTCTCACTTGGCGCAATGACTTCTTCGAGTATGTCTCCTATCATTTCCTACTTACTTCCGTTAAAACACTAGGATCTGTCCTACGTTTTTCTGACGGATCCAGTATCTCGATATTTCTTCCATTTACGCAATATTGAATCATTGGAAATGCACACACCAGGAAATTTCACATGAATGGAAGCCGACATTCCACATAAGATTCTGTTCTCGAATAGTTCATCACAAGAAACTTTCGTTAATCCCATACCATACCGAATTGAAACATGACAAGGAAAGGAAATTATATATCAGAAGAAAACACATACAGATTTATTTTACACAGATACTATTGAGGGAAAGCACAATTTTGTTAAAGAAAGGCCTACGTTTTGCTCACAATAGTGGTTGTAACGTTAGTCATATCAGATGTACATTGCAGCGAGAATGGATATAGGCACATTCTCTGTAACCTGCATACACCGTCGCAATTTTACATTCAATTTTTATTCAGCTAACAATAGTGATAAACATTATTGCAGTCTGCTTCAGTGGCGTTTTAGAACCAAAATGGCCGCCATCGCAAAGGATCGCCCTAGCGTCACCAGACCTGTGCTATATAGACCTTGCTTTTACCAGACACACTCCAGTCGGTCGTCTGCTGCCATAACACTTTAACACCAATCTGCGCCGCACTATACAAACGAGTACGTTCGTCGTACCTTCCATATTGATTTCCAAGGTCATTCACGCATTATTGCTTCTCTGTTAACAATACGCAAATTGTGCTGCTGTGGGTAATTAAGTCAATGTGTTGTCCGTGATGAGAGGTAAGTCTGAAATCTGATATCCATGGTACACTCTCTCTCTATGAATATTGGATTCCTCAGCAATACCCGCAGAAGAATGGAATGTCCCCATCTACCAGTTCGCATTTGGAGTTTCATTCATTTGTGTCGTGCGTGTATGATGACGTCAGAAACCTCTTCACAGGTATGAAAGCTGTAACAATTGTCCGACCGCTCATACGTTGTGGAACGTCATCTTACTCTGTACCTTGACCTTTGTTGGCTCACAAGGAGACCACATGGGTATCGTAGTTTAGAATTTCTCTATAATTATGGTACGTGAAGTTCATAACTTAAATAACAATCGGCCAAAGCCATTCGATGCAACTCTCAAAAATTCTCGAGAAAATGGATTTTGCTATGACAGATTTTTTTTCATTGTGTTCTAATACAATTTAATATCTAATGGTAATTTTTACTAAAGATCCACGTTTCTTTGGTTAATTCGTAATTTTCTATATTTTATCAACTGTCGTTGATAATGATGGTTACAATCAAAAGAACAAAAGTTACACTTTTTTACAGTATTGGATTCGCTATTAGTTGGCTACGGTAGTCTCTGATTGTTCAGTCTGTGAAGGCCTACGAAACTATCTTTGGAAAGTCATCTCCGTAGCTAGTAATGCCTTTTCAATCAGCTAACCAACTCAACCATCGTTATAGGTGACGACAAGGTGTTCAACTCGTGTGCATACACGTAAACACAAACTGACAACACATGGTATTAGAGATCCCAAAATATTTTATATAACTGAATTTGAAAAGGGAAAAAAAATTATGTCATAGTGGGATTCCAACCACCGGCTCCATTGGCTGTGAGGCTAGAACACTACCATCTGAGCTACACCGACAGATGCTATAACTGATTTAATTATTGGTTCTTACGTGCACTAGCAAAACTTTAAAGTCGGTTTCCTCGAAATTTTTTTAGAGTTGCGTCAAATGGCTTGGCTGATCGTTATTTGGGTTCTGAACTTCCCGTACAACAAATATAAAAAAAAGTTCTAAAATCCGATACCCATGTGGTCTCCTTGCCAGTGTATAGCATTTCGCGTTTGCTACGTGATGAGACTAGATCATGATGAAAGAAGCGTTAATCTTATACTACTAATCATCTGTGTATGTTCAACCTAAAGAATCGCCTTTACGGACATCTACAAATCTTAGAAGTATGATTCTTATATGCCCTGTAGGTTGTGTGGTCTTACTCCTTCAAAGCACATCATGGACGAAAGTGACCTAAAAGTACGAGCCTTGTGTACGACTAAAACCACTATTAAAATAGAACTACATTGTATGCTTTCGTCTACATTAAGTTCATTTCCACTGTTATGTATGGTAATGTATCTTTTATTGTTTTGTATAAAAAGATCTGTAATACTTGAGTACTTATCATTCAGCATAGCAGGCACTCATTTCTGGATTTTTTATTAATTTCGAAATTGTGACTGTGTCAAAGGTCGCAAAATATCTCTGAATTAGATTATCTCAATTTGTTTTCCTAATACCTCATTTGGGTTCATCATATTATTCCTAAACACGACGAATGAAACCGCAAGTGACCAGTAAAACTTTTCTGGATAAAAGCAGTGTGAAAGACTAAATCATTACAGAAGATATCTGTCAATACGTGAAAGAATCTTGACGTTCTAATTGATGCGATTCTAAACTCATAGTTACATTCCAAAGTAAAATGACCTCTTTTTTCCCTTTTCCAGCATATATCGAAAATATTTAAATGCCTCAATCTTTATTTTCATAACTTAACATTGAGACTGCTTTCTACTCGTCTTCATATGATTCTTTTCATACTAAGCATGCCTTTTTCAAATCTTGTGCATTTGTATGTTTCACGTCGTCAGAGAGACAATGCAGATACTCAACATGGAATAGGCTGGGGTTATATTTAAAATTCCCTTCGCTGTCCATAATACTATACATTCAATACCTGTTTAAGTAAGTTCAATTGCGGTAATATTCAAATTACAGTTATTAATCTATATCTTCAGTGGGCAGGTAAATTAACTACACTTACGAGGACTCTATAAATATTTCAAAATTTTTGAGATTGTTACTTCTAGCTACTGATAAGGATCCGATGCAGTTATTGCATCAAAAACAGTAGGCTTATACTGATTTATATGTCGAACAGACATACAAAAGTACGAGGATATTTTAGGTGACGATATCAATTGATAATTATTAAATTTTCGTTAGTTATACAATTTTGGCAGGTGGTTATGGTTAAATTTACATATAGACACTACTTTGGCTATGTTACTTGTAGTTACAGGGCCACAGTAACTTGTACGTGGGGAGAACAGAAATATATAAAAGAAGCAATGCCTTTCCATGACTCATATCGTGTAGCAAATTCATTGGGAATCAAAAGTTATTGCGCAGTTGTCTCACAATGAATTAACACAGATATGTATAGTTTTTATCGGAATTCCGTACATTCCTCTTTGAAAAATAGCTGGATGTTCAGGCAACGAAGATCGATGGCGAAGTAATGTTAATGACTATTAACCGTGCTGGCCAGGTTAAAGTACAAAAATCATCCTCGTGCGATCAAAGTCAGTCCTGCAAGATGAAAATTTTGTAGCTACATTACAGTTAAGTTCCCATAAATATTTTACCTCGACTGAAGCAATGGCTGTTGGCACAGGAACTGTTATTCCGCCAACCCTTCTACTTGTGGAATCTCAAAAACTTCGTGTTATGTGAGAAACACAAGTACATAACATTTTAAAAATTTAATATTTTGAGTACCGATACGTACATGTTAAGCCATTTAACATACCCATACAACATACCCCAGGGAGCAGAAGTTAAGTCCTGATCTGAAGTATAAAACATTGACGTTTTGTACAAGTTGTACAGTGTGTGGATGTGCTGCAATTTCCAGTTCGCCTGGTATCAAACTGTGTGGTGCAATGAACAGTTCAATGAAACAAAGAATCCTGCGGTTGTTTGTGCATTTTGATGTGAATGTAGAGCTCTGGTATCTTGTGGATGTATTGAGATATAATTTTCCAAATGTGCCTGTCAGTGTATACATACTGTGTAAACCTTGGGTGGAGTCAGTTCATTCTGTGCTCTTGTATGTGTGTGGCACAAATAAATCATCGCTGAGATTATACTGGTGTTCGTTAATCAAACACATACGTTCTACGACCGTAATACGTGACATTATTGTCCCTGGTTGCTGCTTTACATTTCACATTTAGCCGGAAAATCCAAGACCGTATCATAGTAGCGCGTGAGACTTTCTAAAAGGAAGATAAAATTCGTGAACGAAAACTAGTCGATACCGGCAGCGGCCCTAAGTGCGAAGTGCTGTCCTTCGGCATTTGCTTCGAAACGCGAGCGAGACAATGATACTTCCGCGCTTAGAATCGGCAGATCCGATGACAATAGACGGCTTTGTGTTGCGCAGACGCGAAACGACACCGAAGGGAGCTGTCCGAACCGATTGAAGCAATGAAAGGAAAGTCGCATCTCTAGATGCGCGGAACTGTGAGAGTGAACTCGAAAGTTTTCAGGCGTGTCAGAATAAATTTTAGCTACTGCTGCGTTCGGGTGGAATTGTTTTTCACAAGTTAGCTCGAAATACGTTTTTAGACACCTCGCAATATTTCTATACGTAGCTGTGAAGGAAATGAGATTAGTGTAAAATGTGAGCAAAACAAAAACTTTCAACTTAGTAATTGATGAGTAGTAGTGATTTACCGACCTTTTTAAATTTTTTTTCATTTTTAGAACAACGAACATAATTTGTGTTTTCTCTGATAGTCCAGTTTTCTATTAGTTATTTTTTGCCTGCAGTTGGTCCAGGAGATTTGCATAATATTTGATCGTTCGAGGTTTATGTTCTTTTAAATAACAGATTTGATGCACCAAAGAACGTGACATATTTACAGATATGGCATACTGTAGTGCAACTTCAAAAATACTTATGATCATTTTGAAATAAATACATTTAATTTTGCTTTTGAAATCAGCTACTAATACCCATTGAAGAAACTTTTCTATCAGTTAAATTTCATCTTTGTTAGTATAAATTATAAAAGCTATGTGAAATTTTGGAGGTACAATTGGTATCTATTATTGTAGCTGATCATTCAGGATACAATCAGGTTTATTGCTAATGTGACTATATATTTCAATTTCTTCAAGCAAATTCATTTGTGCTACTTTCTCTGCAAACTGTAATATTTCTAGATTTCCAGCAATGCTTATTTTTTTAGATTTTGTGTTGGGCCAAGTGTGCATCAAACGTTGATTTATTTAAGTTGTTAAGCCGGAGAGCAACTTTATGTTCACTTATAGTTTCTCAAACGCCCTTCCAGTTTGGCCAATGTAAAATTTGGGACACATGGAACAATTTAGTTTATAAATGCCAGACCTCTGATGTACTTGTTTCTTTAAATTTATGCAATGCATTTCATTTTATTATTAGTGTAAAAACTAATTTTCGGTATGGAACAGATTTGCGATCTGATATGACACTTTAACAAACACTGGTATACAGACATATTTTGCAGAGTTTTGAGGAGATATTTGTGCTACAGTGTTGTATGATGTGTACATAAAGCTATCTTTGCTACTGTATTTCTTTTTAACGCTATTGTGATATGTATTAATGGTGTTAGAGCTATAGCCAATATTGTGTGCTAATTAGCGTGATTGTTGTTAGTTCTTGTTGTTTGTCTTTATTATCCAATAGGATTGTTTCCATTCATTTACGAAATGGCCTATAATATGCCATGTTCACGGTGATATGAAGAAGTGTTGATTGAAATACCAGCTGTAGTGGGTTTTCTGTGTATTTCAAGCAAACTGATCAATTTCTTCCATGTTTCCATCAAACAAAATAAGCGTATCGTCAACAGAGCGATTGTAATAATTTATTTTCTGTTTTATTGATATGTTGGCTTTCAAAAAGTATGTTTCCAATTAATTTATGTAAATGTGAGCTAGTAGGCTATCGGGGCAACTTACCAACGGTGAAATAAATCTATTTACAAAAATCTTGTGTATGGTTCCAGTATGTATGTACTACAGTATTATTACGAAAACAGGTGTGGTGTTCACAAACCAGAAATGTATAAAAGAAAGAATTTTTGTGACGTAGTATTTCAAATCATCTATGTAGGCAGAAGGATATATATATATGCATAAAGAAATCTCGCGTATCATATGACGATTAGATTTATGATCTACAAAGTGTAACTACCAACCGCATACAAAATTGAGTCAACGTCATTCTCTACCAAAGAAAACCCACTGATTAAAAGAACTATATATGTGCCTCTCTGGGAACATTATTTACTTTTTCGTGTCGTGAGCCGCCAATGTTTCGACCAATACTGTTCCAAGTCATTCAGGACAAAATATAAATTATATAATAAAATTACTATTTGGTCACTTTACGTCCTAAATTAGAAAGTTTAGATCACTATTTCATCAAAACAAGTACTGCAACTTTGCGATTTGAACAAATATATTTCTGATTTTCTGAAAATCTCAACTCTGAAGCGTCGTATTTAAAAAAAATGTTACGCAAATACTATTATGTATCGCAGATATTTCAATAATGCATTTACTGTGAGACTACAGAGAATATGAATTATTACGAGGATTTAAACGTCCAAGCCCCTTTAAATACGAAATTCAGATTTAAGCTATCTTATTGTCCCTAGCTGTGGGAGGTGAATATCTGACAAGCTTCTCATCTATTAACGAAGCCTTCTCAAAGCGCAAACTTCTCAATAAGCTTTAACTCAGTTTTAATGGATGAAAATTCTGTCTGTGTGTGGGGAAAAAGGAACGCCTAAAGCACAATAAAACGGACTGACAGAAAGACTGCCGTAATTGTCTTTGCGACCTAAGAGATAATCTCCATTATGAGCCTGCTTTGAAGTTATAAACCTTTTCCCAATTAGTGCTCTCATATAAAATGAAGAGGTCATTCCTCATTGAAGTAGACTATTGGTCAACGTCCTCACGAAATGTCGTGAAATGTATTTAATTAAAGAAGTTTCATCTCTCATTATCTGAATGTTATTTCATCATCGTTAGATGGGTGAACTCCGCGGCCCTTTTCGATATTGCTGACTGACGCAACCAGCGACAAATTATTTTAAATTTTTTTTTTTTAGTTCTTATCCATATCCAGTTGGCGCCATAGTGCCCATCATCAGAGGTCTGAAGTTATGAAATGTCCGCGTCTTCTTCAGTTGGATGTGATCTGCTCCAGCACTACACATGAATATTTCAATACTTAATGTCAATTTTATGTTTTCGCGCTGGTGACAATGTATTATTATGTCTCCGTTTATTTTGGTATAAGGAGAATCTCTGCTTATCTCTAAATAAATCCTGGATGAAGTCATATTTCACTAACGAATAAAAATGAAAGTGACACTAAGTACTGGAATATTGCTGTGCACTGCTGGGACAGACTACATGTTGCTTAAAAGTACTTGTAGAAATTAACGCCTTAGCTATCTGAAGATAGGAACTTAGTCCGCAACCGGTTATGGCTTTCAAATAAAAATATTTTTAAATTACTTATGGCTCATTGTATAAATCACAATCAGTTATTACTTTTTCTGGAAAAGCACTGGCTAATTTACGTTTGTGGTTGGTTATTCAGTTGATGATAGGAAAGTGTACAACCTCATTGAGCTATTAGAGATATTTCAGTCGCAGTAGTATACACCCTGGAGATGTTACAGGTACATGCCTCTGCACGAGAGATAGCAGAAACAGGGCTTACTGCAGTTATACGCTAATCAGAGTGTGAGTTGGATACGCAAAGAAACTACAGACACCCATAATACTTTTACGAAGAAGTTAATCCGACCACGGACAAATAGCAGAGAAACTTCCTGGCAGATTAAAATTGTGTGCCGGAACCGGGACCCGAACCTGGGACCTTTGCTTTTCGCGGGCAAGCGCACTATTGTCTGTGCTATCCCGACACGACTCACGATGCCGCCTCACAACTTTACTTCCGCCAGTACCTCGCCTCCTACTTTCCAAACTTCACAGAAGCTCTCCTGCGAACCATGCAAGACGAGCACTCCTGGAAGAAAGGATATGGTGGAGACATGGCTTAGCCACAGCCTAAGGGATGTTTCCAGAATGAAACTTTTCACTCTGCAGCGGAGTGTGCGCTGATATGAAACTTCCTGGCAGATTAAAATTGTGTGAAACTTCCTTGCAGATTTTAATCTGCCAGGAAGTTTCATATCAGCGCACACTCCGCTGCAGAGTGAAAAGTTTCATTCTGAATAGCAGCGAATACTATAATACACACAGACACACACACACACACACACACACACACACACACATATATATATATATATATATATATATATATATATATATATATATATGTGTGTGTGTGTGTGTGTGTGTGTGTGTGTGTGTATGAAAATCGATCACTTTTCTACCAAGTCTAAATTTCTTTTGATAAACATCGCAAGAGATTTCTTTTATTTCCTGTTGAAAAACTCACCCTTGGACTCCAATATTGTCGCGTTGCAATGGAAGCAGGCTGAATTCGAGGGCAGGGGTGTAGACTAGACAGAACACTTAAAGCAGGTTTATTGCGAACTGAAGCGTTCAAATGTTTGTTAAGCTTATGGGACTTGACTACGGGGTCATCAGTTCCTAAACTTACAAACTACTTATCAACTACCTTATACTAAGGACGGCACAAATATCCATGCCCGAGGGGGGATCCGAACCCCCGACCGTAGTGGCCGTGCAGACCGTGACTGGAGCGCCTCAGTCCCCTCGGCCACCGCGGCCGGCGAACTGAAACGTACACGCAGCACTGACTACCTCTCGGGCAGACTGCTCTGCTGTTTATACACAGACAGAATGTACCAGAAATTAGAAGAATAATTAACATAAGAAACATGTAGAAATTACAAGTGCACATAAGAAACATGTAGAACATTCTGGAAACAATAATTACAAAGAAATAATTTTTTGGCGGTGGCCGGGATTGAACCGGCGACCTTCAGCACCGCAGTCGGTGACACTATCCCCTGCGCCACACTGGCAACTTTTTTTTTTTTTTTTTTTTTTTTTTTTTTTTTTAATTTACCTTTGCCTTTCACGGGCAAGCGCTCTACCGACTGAGCTATCTCTCTCTTTTTTTTTCTTTTTATTTATTTATTTATTTTTTTGTTGGGCCACCTGACCTCCCCTTCAGCCTGTCCTTCCGCTTACCAAAAGCGCCTTCATCGGCGTCGGCTTCTTCCGCCATTTATGAAAACAAAGCGCAATTCGCGTTTGTGTTTTTCAGAGTACTTCTGCTTGAAATTAACTGTTATAAACTTCTTCCGGAAAAAATGAATGATTAAATCACAAAAACAAAGGACCACTCCTTGGTTAGGCATTCTGACACTCAATTCCGTTAAGAAGGGTGTAGAAGAGTAAATAAGTGAAAACACAGAAATTAAAGCTTAGCAATATGTCGTCATCATGTGTCATGTGCGTCAGTTCCGTGCCAGGGTGTCATGAATCTGATGAGTAACATCCAAATTTCTTCATGGATATCGTTCAATCCGTATGTTTCATGATTTCAACAATTTATCCATTTATTACAACATTCAACATATTGACAAAAGTGTGCCTGTAGTTTCTATATTGACATATTGCTATGTGTTCCCTTTGAATTTAAGCGTTATAATCGCTGAAATGCGCCCTTCTGTTGCGCACCACGAAGGATGCCGCATGGGCAATGATCCACGTCGCCGAGTTGTTTTTCGACCGGGGATACCTCAATTTCTGTGGCCAGAGTATCTCCGTTAGGTCGACGCAGTTGAGCGCAGTACGATGGAGGATCGCCAAACGTTGCCGGAGAAAGTTTGAAATATCAGTTGTCTGCCCACGCGTGAATTTATGAATAAGAGTATCCACTCTTCCGCATTCGTTACAATTGGGTGTTGCGTGAAGACCCATCTTGTGCAATTTTTCAATTGTAGCCATCTTATCACTGACGATGATATACCAGTCTGCGATCATGCGGGACGGCAATACATCGTTGTGCAGATTCCTCCATACTGTGATCCATTTCGCCTGTGGGTTTTTCTCTTCGATACTGTTCCTGTGGTTCGTGGCGGAGAGAAGTTGGTACAGTTTCTTATTGTCCAGGTTTTCGGTACTAGAAAACCAGTGGCTAATGTATCTCATTTCCGTATAATATCTCCGCAGATGTCGGTAAACAACGTGAATGGTTTCTATATTGATAGGTGGATCAAGACTGAATGGTTTCCATCTCATGAGAAGCTGTCTGATTAAGCTATCAGTCCTGTTGGGCACTTCCTTCCTGATGCGGTTTACAAGCAATGTTGCACATTTCGATTTGACATTAATTAGTTGTAGGCCGCCTTTGGACTTCGGTAAACTTAAGGTAGCATATTCGATCTTAAAAATGTGGCCTCACAAGAGAAACCATCAGAGACTTTGCTGTATACTTCTTGCTAGCTGGTCGGGTAGTGGGAGTATTTGGGAAAGATAGTTCATTCTGCTGGTAATGGCAATTGTATGGTCCTGGTTTTCTGCAGTAGGTCCAAATCGTGATCGGAGTGTTGGCTCAAAGAAGCATGCATTTTGTTGAGCATGTCTGACCAGTTCTTAGTGATAAAATTGTCTGGTATAGTCCCAAAGGTGACACCAAGTGTCCTGTGGGATGATTCCTTCGTGCACCATACGACGGTGGATATGTCGCCAATACCGCGTCCAATTTGAAGGGCAGTAGTTTTGGACTTGTTAGGCAGTTTAAGTGGAATCTCGCGGCAATATAACGACACTCATGGTACTACTGAGGGTATCCGCTCCTTATTGTCAGATACCAGTAGAGACTAACGGAAAAATTATTGCGAATATTAACATTTGTCTTGTCGAAAATTGTAGCATAATGGTTTTCTCCGACTTTCTTGTAAGCAGTTTCAGGAACATCTCCGAATACGGATAGTTGGATGATTAGAAGAACAAGGTTTGCTGATGACATTGCTATATTCAGATAATGTGAAGAAGAATTACATGATATACTGAATACAATGAACTCTCTAATGAGTATAGAATCCGGATACAAAGTAAACCGGAAAGAGTCAAGATTAACTTCTTCATATAATGAAATTGGTATTTTCAACCATAGCTACTCAACCTCCATTAACCACAGACAGGCCGGGGTGGGATGGCTTGCGGTCCTCAACAATACAATTAGCCGTGATGTAGGTGCAAGCAAGGTGTAGGGGTATCTGTACAGAGGCCAAACAAATGTGGGGTCTCTGAAGAAGGGTAGTAGGCATTTCAGTTGTTTCATGGGCAACAGTCTGAGTGATTTACCGAGCTGGCAGTAACAAAAGTTTTTAGCCTTTCGTCAGTGTTATTTTGCTTGTACATTGTACAAGCTGTGAAGGAGTACGAATTAAAGATCAGAGAAAAGAAATAAAACCTTTATGGTTTGACGAAGACGTTTTAATTCTTAACTCTCAGATACAGCAGATGACAGCAATTGAATGGAATGAACAGTATTTTGAAAGTTTGTAATAAGATGAACATTAACATGAGAAAAATAAGAGTAATCGAACGTAGTGTAAGAAAATCAGTTGATGCTGAAGCAGTTACATAAGGTAATGCAATAAAAGTAGTATGTGTTTCGTTGTTTTGGTAAGAACTTCGGATGGCCGAAGTAAAGAGGATATCAAATGAAGAGTGGCTATGGGAAGGAAAAAATTCTGAAGAAGTGAAATTTTTTGACATCAAAAGTTAATTTAAATGTTTGGAAGTCTTTCTGAAAGCATATTTCAGTACTGGAGTGAAATCTACACTAGAAGGAATTCATACGGAAAGATGATAGGGGAATCCGAAATGTGCTACAGACGAATGCTGAAGACTAGGTGGGTAGCCCGCGTAACTAATGAGGTGGTGCTGCACAGGATTGGAAGAAAAAGAAATTTCCGGCATATCTTGACTAAATTAAGGAATCTATTAGTGACACATCAATGAAGCGCCGATTTAGAACTACAGCTAAGTGTGTGAGGTACAAATTTCAGAGGGGGGGCCAAGAGAAGAATTCAGTAAGCAGATTCAAAAGGATGTAGCTTGCCGCTCTTACTCAGAGATGAAGAGGCACAAAAATCGTATGCGCAATGCCTTATTAACTGAAACGATACATTACTTACGTGAGAGTCCATCCGCTGCTTGAAATTAGCAATTGTTAACCTTTTATTTCGAAATTACTAAACTGAGTAGTGTGGAGAGCTGCATCAAATCAGTCTTAGGCCTGCATATCACAAGAACAACATCATCCGAGTATTTTCCATATTTTATTATATTAAAACATTATACCGCTTGAAAACGATCTAAGACCAGAATCCGAATTGTAGAGAGTCAAATGGCGTACAATTACTTAAAAAAATTCTACATCATTGTTGTTTCAGGAAAACTAAATATGAGTTATTTTCTATGTTTTAGTAAATCACTAGCTTAAACCCGCGGCTCCACTTGCGTGTTGGTTGATTATGGTAGATAATCTATCTTTCAGTAGTGTGCTATGAGACTGGTTTTGAAGGATGAAATGAAATACAATGCCTTCTTTAGAAACAAACTTTTTTATCAACATTCAAATAAAAAAATAAAATTATGTGAAGTGCTTAATGATTTACAATAAATAATACATACATTATTCCTTACAGCCTGTGTTCCAATATCTCAACATATATGATGAGAGTAATGTCCAAATTCCCTTTTAATTTCATTTTGGGGCATTCAGGTGAACTACGTTATATGTAGTATTGTACTTGATGTAATGCGCGAAAAGTCAAATCGATTTTTTTAAGAGATATATTAAAAGAAATTTCTTTTTTACTGCTTTATTCATTTATTCTTATATTTCCTTATTCGTATTCTTATCCTACAGAGAAGGAGCTGAAGAAATGGTAGCACGCAGAGCCCAAAGATATGGTCTGTGGCATTACGTTTCGCTGCATGTAACCTCCTTGCTATAGAGTCGCAAACGTCATCGCTGGCCTTCAGTACGAATTTTTTTTATAATTTGACGACATTCAATCACCATATCTTCCACCCTCATATAGCTATCGTTATGGAACTGCTATGGTGTACAACGGGAGACTTCGGACAACAATTACACACAGACCATTCGTTTGCGTTCTGTAGTTCTCACTGTAGTGCCAAATATTAAATCACACATACACACACAAACACACACACACACACAGACACACACTCACACACTCACACACACACACACACACACACACGTACAATTTTATATAAACCGATAACTTTCCATCCCAATATACTCCACCCTTTTATCATTATCATTCCTCAAGCAACAATGCAAACAATAAAACCATTTTCCAAGAGTAAATATAATTTTCAAAGAGTAATTATTGTTCCGCATTAGACGTTATATTACTAAATATCTATCAGATCGCTATAAAACCGTGCCTAAAACCTTACTCAGGTATAAATTAGTAACTGTACAAATATTTAAGTCTCTGCGTTTTGTCGTTCGGACGTGATAAGCGTACACCGAACAAACATTCACAATAATATATATATATATATATATATATATATATATATATATATATATATATATATATATATATATATCCGATCACCATAAAACCATGCCTAAAGCCTTCTCCAGGTAGACATTAGTAACTGAACTAATTTTTAGCTCTTTATGTTTTGTGGTTCAGACGTGATAAACGTACGCCGAACAGACATTCACATTTATAAATATAGTTTTAGTAAATCATTTACTGGACACTGGTTTAGTAACAAATTTCACTTCAAACTGCTTCGATGTTGTTTACAAATCCTTGCACCTGTTGTAGCTAATATAGTAGCAAATTAAAGGCACCTACGATACAATTACCTCCGTAATCTATACATTTTCGACTTCTTCCTTTCTGTACAGCAATTCTTGAGGTGCATTATTTTCTGCTTACAGTGGTTTCTGGCCAGCGCTACGAGGCGCAGGTACACGACGAGTTCGTGGTTGTCGGCAACACGGCTGTGCTACGCTGCCACGTGCCGGCGTTCGCAAGGGAGTTTGTTGACGTCACAGGCTGGTTACGTGGCGAGCCGCCCACTGAACTCATTGCAGATGTCGCCGCAGGTTTGTACACCATGCTCGCTATAGTTAGTACACCGTGCAACGCTCCCTGTCCCCCGAAGAAAAGGCTTGCACTGTTCCCCGACATTGCCCACACCTGCACATCTCTATCTCTATATATAAAAGGAAGTGTCCCGATTGACTGACTGACTCATCATCACCCAGCCGAAACCACTGAAGATAGAAATTTGAAATTTGTGGAGGGTGTTGATCTTACTCTGCAGGCGTCATGTAAGATGCGATTTTTTGATATTCCGTCCGTAAGCGGGTGAAACAGGGGATGAAATGTTTTTCTGAAAATACTTAGCTATTTAGGCAATGTTGAAAATTTCGAATTTTAATTCAGGGGTCGAATTTAAAAGACACGTGTTTCTGCATTTTTTGAAATTCGACAAATAAGGGGGTAAAATAGGTGACGCAAAATATTGATTTTCAAAAATATGTTGCTGTTAACTCAAATTTCGAGCTATAACTACGAAACTTAGTATATGGACTCTTGATCATGATTATAAAGACACGTGTGCGGTATTTTTGGAAATTGAACAACTAGGGGAGTAAAGGAGGGGATCGAAAATTCTTTTCGAAAACACATTGTTGTCAAGACAATTTTGAAGCTATCGCTACAAAAATTGGTATTTTTATAGTTCGTTATGATTTAAAAAAGACGTGTTTCGGTATTTTTGTAAATTCAACCATCAAGGGAGTTAAATTGGAGAGGGGGTGTTTTTCGGAAATATGTTGCTATTTAGGCAATTTTGAAGATATAACTACAAATTTTCGGATTTGGATTCGGGATTCAAATTTAAAAGACACGTGTTTCGGTATTTTTGGAAATTAGACTAATAAGGGGGTGAAATACGAGATGCAAAAATTGATTTTCAAAAATATGGTGCTGTTAATTCAAATTTCACGCTATAACTACGAAACTAAAGATATGAATTCTTCACCAGAATTAAAAAGAAACAACTGGTGCAGACCAATCAGCCTACTCTTGTGAGCAGCGGGGATTCAGCTACTTTACACATAAGTCACTTAGTGGTCGTGCTTTATAGCATTCAGTACGAAGAATCGTTGTATGGAGCTGTATGTGCTATTCTCTCTATAGTCAGACCGTCTCTCTCTACAATTTTTATTTTACAGATTGCCCTCCATTACTAAACTGTCTTCCTTCACTTCTTTCTCTCCGCAAAAGGTAAAGCACATACCACCATTCGTTGTTCACTCACGACATAGAACACGGCAGCCATGTAAATTTTCTTCTCTATTAATGGAAAGATGTTTGTTTCTTATAGCAAACATTTCCTCTAAGATATTTTCAATAAAACTATAAACAGACATCCGCAGATTCACAAATAATCAGGGCAGAGTTTTCACAAGACCTAGTTTAATACTCTCAATGATTTCCCCCCCCCCTTGTCTCTACCGATATCTGACAATGTGAAGCGGTTCAACTCACGAGTATCATGGACATAGTATCTCTGATTCTTAGTGTGAGTTGTTCTTTCTAAAATTAAGAACCTATGCCACAAAATTGTAGATAACTCTTTTACACGAAAATTATTACATGTTCAGAAAACCAGAATTGCCGTCTATCTGCCAGCTAATCGCACAATGCTATATATTGAATTATACTTTCTTTGTACATGTAATACTCTTAATGAGCACTTTTTTGCCTACATTATGTGATCAGTTAAATACTACCGTACCAGGGAATTTCCTTCTAGTAGACACTGATAACAGCATTAATGGTGAATTTGGAGTCTTATATCGACATTCTCCACAAATTTCAAACATTTAAGAACCCTATACCTTTCTTAACGTCAACTGTAAAACTGTTATTTTTGAAAAATACATCTGATATTAAAACAATTCATGCCTGACGAATATGAGGAAGATGAGTAATGACAAAATAACGTCAATGTGTTTTAATATATAACATCCAACCGGTTGCGTAAAATTTAAGGTTGTTGATCTGGTTTCGCCACCGATAAGGGAACTTCATCAGACGAAATATGAAGTTTACATGAGAAACATGATGTCAAAGTTACATCTTACGAGTAAGGTTGAACAGGTTGAAAGTGGGGAAAAATAACACTGTCCTTAAAAATATAAAAAAAAGTATATGTCCTTAAATACCACTCTGGTGTTTGTGATTTATATTTTAAGGCCAACCTGTTCAACGTCTATCGAAAGAAGTAATTTTGACGTTATGTTACTCATGTAGGCTTTACACTTCTTCTGATGAATTTACCCTTAGCGATGATAACATTCCAAAGAAAGCGGGTGCAGACAGGTGTGAAAACTACAGAACCATCAGTTTAATAAGTCATGGTTGCAAAATATTAACACGAATTATATACAGAAGGATGGAAAAACTGGTAGAAGCAGACCTCGGGGAAGATCAGTTTGGGTTCAGGAGAAATGTAGGAACACGGGAGGCAATACTTACTTTACGGCTTATCCTAGAAGATAGATTAAGAAAAGGCAAACCAACATTTCTAGCTTTTGTAGATTTGGAGAAGGCTTTTGACAATGTTGATTGGAATAAACTCTTTCAAATTCTGAAGCAAGCAGGAGTAAAATATAGGGAGCGTAAGGTTATTTGCAACTTGTACAAAAATCAGACAGCGGTTGTCAGAGTTGAAGGGCATGAAAGGGTTGCAGTGGTTGGAAAGGGAGTAAGACAGGGTTGTAGCCTTTCCCCAATGTTGTTCAATTTGTACATTGAGCAAGCTATAAAGGAAAGCAAGGAGAAATTTGGAGAAGGAATTAAAGTTCAGGGTGAAGAATTAAGAACATTGCGTTTTGCCGACGACATAGTAATTCTGTCAGATACAGCAAAGGACCTGGAAGAGCAATTGCACGGAATGGACAGTGTGCTGAAAGGTGCATATAAGATGAACATTAACAAGAGTAAAACTAGGGTAATGGAGTGCAGTGTAAGAAAATCAGGTGATGCTGAAGGAATTAGACTAGGTAAAATAACAAATGATGGTCGCAGTACAGATGATATAAAATGCAGAATGGCAATGGGTAGAAAGGCGTTTTTGAAAAAGAGAAATTTGTTAACATCGAATATTGATTTAAGCCTAAGGAAGTCCTTTCTGAAGGCATTGGAGTGTTGCCTTGTATGGGAGTGAAACATGGATGATAAGCAGTGTGGACAGAAAGAGGATAGAGGCTTTTGAAATGTGGTGCTACAGAAGAATGCTGAAGATTAGGTGGGTGGATCGCGTAACTAATGAGGAGGTACTGAACCGAATTGGGGAGAAAAGAAATTTCTGGCATACATTGACTAAAAGAAGGGATAGATTGGTAGGACACATTCTTAGACATCAAGGAATTGTGAATTTAGCGTTGGAGGGAAGTGTGTGGGGTAAAAATCGCAGAGGGAGACCAAGAGACGCGTATAGTAAGCAGATTCAAGTGGATGTGGGTTGTCGTTCTTATGAGGAGATGAAAAGGCTTGCTCAGGATAGAGTAGGGTGGAGAGCTGCATCAAACCAGTCTCTGGACTGAAGACCACAACAACAACGATGACGAAATCAGGTCAAGAATCGTAAATTTTATGCAACCGGGTGGCAGTATCACATTAAAAAAATGGATTGTAGTTGCTTCTGTTCAGTTCAGTAATTGTAATGTTTATGTGTTCGCAAAATTTGTTACCAACGTATTCTCAATGTCAGAGAATTATCTGAAATCTGCCGTTTTTAGACATAAGTGGAACGACAATGAACGTTATTGCAAACTGAAAACACACACTTATCACAAGATTCCTATTAGGGCATTTACAAATGAATTTCCCGAAGGCAGATAACGTTTTGCCACCTTCTTAAAATTCATTTCCTTGTGTCTACGTCTTTTCACTACAGTACACACGACAGAGCACGTTCGGCCTTTCTTTCCTTCCGTGCCTTGTATATTTCTTGTTTCAAATCGATGTGCTAAGAATCTGCACGTTCTTGGCGTTAATATGTATTTTATTTTTGTAATGTTAAATGTAACATACCTTCGTCACGTCTGAGCTCTTAATTCCATTGGTTTGCGTTATTTTGGACAACAGCTGAGTATGGTCGCTTGAGAAAGAGTATATAATATTTTACTATCGACAATAACTAATATCCCTTGTCTACATACAGTAAATATGGAAATAAATTTTGCATAAACTTCGTACTGAGACAATTCTGCAATTGCAATCTTCACTGCAAAGCAGAAGCACTTATCAGACATTTCTTTACTTCCTGTATCACTTTTTGTACATTTTTATGGGAAGCCTTAGATGCCCATTAGCCGTTTTATATACAGATACAACTGATGACATTAGTTCTTTGATGGTGGACACTGATTTGAATGGATTTTCTTCAGTGCTTACTGCTCTTGGAATATGTTAACGTTATCAGCTACTATATATATATATATATATATATATATATATATATATATATATATATATATATATATATATATATATATCTTCTGTTAAAACATACTGCAGAAAGAGCTTTATGAATCTTTTACGCCCACTGATTTACCTCATTTTCTATAGAGTGTACATTTAGGATGTTTTACAGCAAGTCAAGATATTAAAATGGAAGTGCTATCAGTTTTAGTTACGAAGCTATAAGTGTTCAAAGCCGTACAGGTGCTTTGAACATGAGATGCCAGAAGCTGCTGATGTCATGGTATGCCGAACTTTCTCGATAATCTGTCTGAAATTACTTTAGGTGAGACTGGAAAAATTTTTCTAAAAATATTGTATGTAAGGAAGGTCAGAATGCACAAGGACACGAAGTTCAATGTGCCATGGACACTAACGTCGAATGAGACTGGTATACACTGTACACACCCTTCAATTGCAGAGTGCGACGACAATTTCTCGAACAGCTCTGTCAGCCTTTACGTTCTCACGTGCTGATGGCTTCAAAAGTTAATAGTTCAAGGGGCTGATTACCAAGAAGAAGTCAAGATACTGAAGTCTCTGTTTAGTGTCAAAATACATGGATCTGCATTGCAGATTATGAGTAATAGATGGGATTAGTTTTGCATATGTGTTCAATCAGGTTCACATATTTTGCAACAACTGTTACGTCCTGCGATCTGCAGGGAAAGCAAAAACTCAATAAAATGATAAACTGTTTATTAAACAAAAAGTTTTCTGGGCGTACAATAACAAACGCAAAGGAAAAGATAACCAGTCACGTAGCGACAACCAACGAGTACAATAGCGAAAGCATCACTCAAACAACTACTATTTACAAGTGGCGCTAGGTCAAAACAAATACAATACTACGATACGAAAAGTATGGTCTACGCTGAGTGCTACTGAAGCTGGATCCGGCTTAGGAGCTGCCGGTAGCTGGTTGGTAGTTGGCTGTACACACTCCGTTCGTGCGCTTATGAAACCGGCATCCGCAGAGGGCTACACCAAGTTACTCCGCTGTCATTGGCTGGGCAGTGTCACATTGCTAACCGTAAAGTAGTGCCGCAGTACAGTGCCTTCTCTTATGCAGTTGGTCGTTGTTGATATTTATTGTTTTTGTGTGAGCGCCAACGAAGGGAAGCTAAGCAGCCCGCATTGGCTGCCTGTTCTGCAGGCACTCTACACAGTCAGGGGCTGCCACAGCAACAACCAACCACTTTGAACGTTAACCTAGCTTCCTACCATGCTGCCAGGAGATTCCTTATTTACTGAAATCGCAATTTGCGATCACTTATGGCATCACTGTACTGGGTTTATTTCAATAAATGAACGCTGTAACGTCGTCAAATATATATATGCCGAGGCTGGACTCCTGACAACAATTAATTTTATCTCGATACCTCACGGCCTGTTCTACCTGATGTGGGAATACAGTATTGTGGTTGCGAGCATTACAGAACAAATAGGCTGTTGTAATAGAAAAGAGATGGCGTGGCGAATGGAGATTTGGATGTGGCGGGAGACGTGCAGGGAAGAGTCCTCTGCAGTCGGGCTGGTCACTGTGTCCTCGGTGGCGGAGTGGTCAACGCGTCTGCCTAGTAAGCAGAAGATCCCGGGTTCGAATGCCGGCCGGGCACAATTTTTCATTCGCCGCCCTTTGGTATTCCATATAAACCTAGTACAGTGATCGCAAATTGCGATTTATTTCAATAAATGAACGCTGTAACGTCGTCGAAAATATATAATTCGGTTCCTCATTTGTCTACTAACAAGTCCTAACTTTTGGTATTTAGTTCTTTGCTAAATCATTTATCATTTTGCCTGCTCCTCACTTTTGTCTCCCTCGTGTTTATTCTTAGTCCATGATCTATACTCAGTGGGTTAGGTTCCCCCAATTCTTCTTCACTTTCACTGAAATAGCACAATGGCCAAATATTGCCAATGACATCCTATTCCCCTGAATTTGAGACCTATTCATTAAGGCGCACCAGCAAACAGGCTGTTGACGCGGCGGCTGTTGCAGGCGGCCGCTTCTCGGCGCTGCCGTGGGGCGAGCTGCACATCCGGGAGGTGGGCGAGCAGGACGGCCACGCGGGGCCCTACCGCTGCCGCACCAGGCACCGACTCTCCGGCGCCGCCGCGCTCAGCGCGCCTGGCAGGTAGGCCGCCCAGCGATGCAAACAGCGCCTAGCAGGTAGACCGCCCAGTGATGCACAAAGCGCCTAGTATGTAGAGAGCCTAGCGATACACCTGCCGCCAAGTAGGTAGACCGCTCATCAACGCGCCTAGCACGTAGGCACCCAGTGACGCACAATACCGCCACTATAGCTGGCTGGCGTCATTTAAGAAGGCGCTTCCGCGGATAGAGGCGGAACGATAGGGATAGCAAGGAGGAGCTATGGCCGAACGCCAATAGTTGCGCTTGTGCAAGTAACATTGCATAACTCGCAGTCAGTCACGCGCCTATAGAATGAACATTATTGGCTGTCATTGCGGTAATGGAGGGGAAGCGCAGAACGGCTGAAAACACCTTCGTAGATGACTCCGACTGTAGCTACGATATATATAAAGCAATCTTAGCCGTCTGTTACCCAAGAACAATGAATACATTTTATTAACTTTTTTCTCTGAATTTCTTAGAATTACCACAATAGGCTATCAAGAAAAGAGCAAAACGACTGGTAATTATACAGTTAGTTTTGAACTAATTTTATCATTTTTCATAAAATTATCCTGTATTATTATAAGAGTAAGGAACAATATGTCAAAATAAAGTTTGGAATTTCTCTTAGAAATTGTAGCTATTTGCGACTCCTACAGCCAATCAAAGACATTTTCACTGTGATTTCACCCTGTGGTTGGAACTCAATAATGTGAGCCACTTATCTGTACTTTGAATCAAACTCTCAATACGATTGAATTATACTCATCTATTCTTAGACATCTTAGAGCGAGAAAAATACTGCTGTGTTCATGTAAAAAAATTATTTTGGTATGTAGATAACAATTAACAAGTTACAATTATGTGTTTTCTATATTTTAATAACAAGAAGCAGATAGTAAGCTAATTATTTATTTTTTTCTGAATATTTCATTATTATGTGAAGATCACGCCCCACTTTATGTACAACAGAATGACATGCCACATCTGCATTTCTTCATCACTAATTTCTAATTGATCGTTGCTCACTTACAATTATACACAAGATGACTGCTACATTATCTGAGGACGATAAGTGGTAAGCACAATCTTCCTCTGTGCCATCATCGAAGAAACTTTTGTTATCAGTTTCTCTATTTTAAGAGTATCTGTGTCACTAAGCGAATCTATTGTTGTACTACACAATGTGTTAACAGTGACATATCTTACTTAACTGACAAGTCCGACTTGTTCGATTATCGACGGAATTGTTGTAAACCTGTCTACCTTTGTGTATCTCGCCTTTTTTGCTAAGCGAAGAACATTGCCCTGGAAGCCATCAGTTCAATCAGGAATGCAGGATGAAACTTTGTTAATTTTTTTATAGTTCTACGCACTGTATAAAATAATATTGATTAAAAAACAATTGTTTTTAAAGTGCGTTTAGCTTTGTAATAGTGTTTTAAATTTTTCACAAAACTATAGTAAGGAATGAAGTTCGCAAAAACTAATCGATTATTTTAAGGTTTTGATTTCACTTTGTAACTACTGGGCTATACAATCACCTACCATCCATCGTTTTAAGTGGTATACTTGAGACTAATTTTCCATTTTTCCTAGACACCATCCCAAGTTTAGAAACTTGCGTGATTTGTTCATGCTAAGACAAATTACTGTCTTAAATAACAAGTCAAATAGGCTTTAAATTTAACATACTTCTTTCAACAGTAGATTTTACTTTCGTGGTTTCATGTCAAACCGAAATAACAATAACTTCATTTATTTACATTGTCAGTGGTCACTACAAAAAGTAAAATAATTTATCACTATGTAGCACAACCTAAGCGAAGAGTTCTTTTCAACACTAAAATTCACAGATTCTATATACTGCAATCATTTGAGGATCTCAGTGCACCATCCCTATCTTGCAATGGTTCCATGCAGTATATATTGTTACTTTGCTGCAGAACGACTGGTATTCATAGTTTAACAAACCACAACCGGTGATATGACCAGTAAGATATTTTTACGCTCCATCTCCGTAACAGTGCAACAATTGTGTTTTCTCATCCGCATAGTGTATGTTGTTTTAATGATGTGCTCTCCTTCTATCTTTTTCTTTCCATTTTTCTTTATTTCGTGGCTTAGTGGGCCTACATTTTTGCTGTTCCTTGGCAGTATGTTGTTATGTGCTGCAGAGTTTGCCTCGCCTCACTATTGTTACTCATCGGTGTTTTCGCTTAGATGAAGAGTTACAGAAATATTTGATTAGATAACCAGAAGAAGATTCCAACAAAAGAGAACATTTTTTGAATTTGATGAGTTGGTTGATTATGATACAGAATATCATGCTTACGATGGACAACACAGCAAACAGATTCGAAACTGGAGTCGTTTAGTGATTCTACTCGAATGGCACCCCAAATTGATATATTTGCAGCTGAAGAAGAATCACATCCAGAACCTGGAAGAGATTGCAGCAGATGTCTTATTTAACTCGATCAGTTTATTAAATAAAATTTATGTAATAATTGTAAACATATCATATTTCTAGGGTAAGCACAAGTCCCTAGTGACACTTAAAAACATTGAGCTAAATTAATTCAACAACTGAAACGAGAAAAAATAAAGAATAAAACTCGAATCAAAATGACCAGTAGCGGTCCTTCTAGGTAATCGGTAATGCTTGTCTTAATACTAACGAACAGGCAGAGTATGGGGTGTCCCGTCAAAATGTCTCTGCCAATAGTCATACCTAAAACACGACTCTCGTCTCAGCAGTATTTCATTATATAAAATTGTTGTTAATTTTTTTATTTCTTTATGTATTTTATTTATTTATTGTAACGAACAATCGTTTCAGCTGTCCGTGGTTCACCTAATTTACAGGAGTTCCCTTCCATAGATGGAGCAGGGTTTGGCCGAATATTCTTCAGAAATTCTTGCCATCAAACTTCAGTCGCACTTGGCTGGATAATCTATAGCAATATTCCAAGAACCGAGTTGACATATATAATCTTCATCTCCAAGTGACCCTCTCTGCAGAAATGGTTATTTAAGAAATAAAAGTGTAATTTGCTTGTCAACGAAGAAGAAATAGACTTCCCCTGGCAGAAATAACATGCGAAACCTAAGATGTTATTGTCTTTTTACAGCTGCACTGGCACAATTCGCGGAAACCAAGCTCTGGATATGTAACTGTTATTTGTATTAATTGACATATTGTTCGATAATCACCGCCACGCCATCATTGGTTTATGCTACAAAAATGTACCGCATTATTCTTTCAGTGCCTTCCAAAGTTTTTAAACCATCTTACGTAACAAATGCGAGACATACACGCTGAAAGTTAGTGAGAGCCAAAGAAGCTCTCTAAGTATTAATGACCTTTAATAGATCAGAAATTCATTGCAAAATTAATTTTGGACAGTTAGTATAAGAAAGAGAAGAAAATTACAAAAATTATGGTCGACATGTCATTTTGTAATTAATAAAATATCGTCGAATAGGAGGACATTGTCTGTTTGGAACCAAATTGACGCAAGACTGAATCCTGTCGGCTTTCGTGAGGAGACATTTCCCATGAGCTGCACAAGCTTCGGATTCATAGTTTAATAGTAGGACTGTTGGTCCCCTTTCTGTGTTACAAATAGATTAAGAATCCCTGATCTTCTGCTGTAGCACCCAATTGAAAGATATACATCAAACCATTATGCCACACAAAATTAATATTTTATTTAAAAATTGTCCTCTTCAGACTCCTTTATTCTTGTATGCCATATGCCAGGACACCGCTTTCCTAAAGCCGCCTGATTAAAAATAGCTCGACAATATGGATTCTGAAAATTAGATGATTTCGAGCAATGGTTCCTTATCTCTTCTGTAATGAGATCCTCATCACTTTTTAAAAAAACTTTGCGAGCCAATGTATGTACATGACGACCATAGAGACTACACAGCAATTAATTGCAACATAAAAATTATATGTAGTACAATACTAAATATATTAAACGTACGAATGCCTTGTTCTGTGAGAATTTTGAAACTAGAAAAGAAACATTATTTCTTTTAGACAAACGACAGATCAACTCAGTGAGATTTTTGGTATTTCTTAATGTCGCTATTAATGGTATTTTCCTATGCCTGGATGGAGGTTCGTTAGTTTTAGGCGTAAATCGTTTGCTATGCAAAATGTTACGATATTGGCCAATTAAAAATTAGTCTAGAAAAGTACCATAACTTTAACACTTGGTGAAGTATCTCATTAATTGCTTCAAAGCTATATTTGGAATCATTCGATACTCTACCTTTATTTTAATCCAAGATTTGGCTTGAGTGTCACATATTATTTTGGCTCCTAGTAAAATACTATCCTGTCTCACACTGTGAGCCGATTCCTTTTTCGGCTGCCAGAAATTGTCGACGTGAAGCTATTTGGTTATTTTGTTCATTGGGAGTAGCTCTTGTTATCACTATTTTTGAACTAAAATTCTACTTTCTGTACTAGAAAAAATCGATTGGCTTATTTACACATTCTGCATGTTATCTTGTTAGATATCATTCTAGTTTTGACGCTTTCATACATTCATTCGGAAGTACTTGAAAACATAAATCCACATTTAAATAGTCAACGTATTTACAAGAGCGTTGGTCAGAAAAAAATGTTCAGTTTGCTAACTTTCGTAACAGCATCACATTGCGTTGTATTACGTGAAACACCATCACTGGATGTAGAAGGCTCGTCATAATTAGCTGAAGCCTTTATTTTTAATTACATTATCTGTTGATTGTTTATGTTAGTATTTACTTATGGCAGCAGCAGTAAACAGTGGCATTGTTTGTATCGAAATGTTTACTTTGAAAATGATAACTCATTTACTGACTCGTCAAAGGTCCATACAAGAGGCTGTCACCTATAGAAGAAAAACTCCTTTATTTTTTTATTCACTGGTAAAGATTAAAGATAATTTCCTCATTCTATGTGACTGAGTTTTCAAAGAGCATTCACTAGCTGTTGCCATCAGTACACTATACCAGCACTGCTATAAGTAAGATTTTACTGTTTGCTTGAGTAACTTAGAACAGCAAATGTTGAATACTGACTGCTGTAAGTTTTTCCTTGCCTTAAGGGACCATTATTACAAATGTGAAACCAGCAAAAGTTCGTGTTAAGAGGCCTACTTCAAATAATTTGTAAATTTTGACCTACTAGGCTTTCATCAATCATTACCACAACCTATGAACCACATTATGAGATCCACTTCGAGTGCCTCCAAGTGGTAAGAGATTAGCACATGTGCATATTCATCAATGTATTACAAAGTTACTCCACAAGATCATTTACTGCACTATATTGTTTTGTGAGAAAACATCTTCAAGCATTATGTAGCAACCCAACATACACACCAAGGTAAAATTTTACTTACTGTGGTAATGATGGCAATGACCATTGTACATAGTGATGTAAACACAAATAGAAATGTCTAACATACCACAAATCGCCATATCAAAACGGATGCACACATAGACAATAAGTTAGGAACTCACGATTCGTCAGTCAGACAAATACATCGCAGGTACTCACCTGACACTTACTGCAAGCACGGGTTCATCATTCCTGCTTGTGGCGGTGGGTACCTGCTGACGCATTCAGCCACTGTGTCCTCACATGATAGCTGTGGAAGCCGTGGATGGAGGTGGGTCTGTCGCTGCGCCTCACATCCTAAGGATACCGGTTTAGTCCTTTTCCACAGTGAACCGTGTGACGCACCTACAGCAGCCTCCTTTACCACTGAGCTCCCTCGCAATCAATTGTGGCCAGCGCCGCATCATCAACAGGTCACTTTACGTCTGGCTAGTGCTTTAGCGTGTTTCCTTTCAAGTGCGGATTTTCCGCACAACTTTTCCTATGTTTTCATACGGTAGAATATTTTATTAAAAATTTTAAATTTCTTCCGGCGACCCATCTGGAAAGATACCGCTACCCATTAGTGTCTCGCGACCCACAATGTGGAAACGAGTGCTCTCGAAAATTAATGTTATTTCGTGTATGAAAATAGTCTTCTGCAGTTGGATGTATAGGACAGAAGTCCTGAATTTCTAAAGTCTCAGTTTAGAATCTTGATAATACTAACTGTAGTTCATGTAAATTTCAAATTTATTAAGATATGGAAGTTCAAAATGTTCAGATGTTTGTATATCTATCTCAACTAGAGATTAGTCCGTAGCTCACAAACTACTTAAACTAAGTTAAAGTAACCTGAGGACGACTCCCTTGGCCGATATGGGACTCGAACCCCAGTGCGCATGGCTAATCCGCCGCGGTGATATGCAAGTACCAGTTAACAAACAATGATTATATTAAAAAAATATAACTTGGAATTATAAATTTTTGCATAAATATATTTAACATTTTAAACAAAAATCAAGAAATTCTTTTAATTAAATTAAAGAAGTACAGTAAACAGTAACAGTTCATTGTATGTCAGCTATACTTCTACATGTGTATTACAAATCAGCGTGAAAAGTGTTGCTTCGATCAACATTGGAACCAGTGACTTTTTGGTTACAAGGATTTAATGGTACATGTCGATCACCTTAACATGGTTGAAATGTACTGTCATATCATACAGCTTCTTTTCATAGCATTTAGATTCACATTTAGGCGGAACATTTACGTGGACCCATCTCTAAGATCCCCCTGTAACATACGATTTAATCTGCAGTATTCGTCATTAAAAGTGTGTGATAATGACAACTCACTACTTACAGCATTTAAAATCAGCAGAAATTCCCCAAATATCCACTTGAAGTCTCTGTTTTTAATCTATAATTCGATCGAGAGGAAATTCTTGCTGGCGACCACGAGAAGACAGAGAGTTACCATTTCGAGATAGCCTTTCCTTCAACCTGTCGAAAATGTCAGAAGCATTGGGGCATTCGTGTAGAAAAATTGTATTAACAATCTTATAGGATATAGATTCTTGCATTACTATTTGCGTACATGAAACCAGTTTTTACCTGTATTTGTCAAAGCCTAATGTCGTCACTATATTATTTCCTATGTAATTGACGTCACGAAAACTTTCACGGAGGACGTTGTTAAGAAAAAAAATTACTTTTGTAACAGATGACTTGTTGCACTGACAAACACGATTTATTTACTAGAAATACTGTCTGCACCGGCAAGCGCGGACTTGCATCCCACCAACAGGATTATTTCCGCGACTCGACCTAATTGGACAAAATCCAAAAATATCTAATTTGTATATCCTTTACAACCTCTTTTCATACAGCCTATGACATAAAACAGCAATATATAATGTACGAAAGTACCTGTTCATAATATCAGGACATTTTTTCCCATAGAGTGAAAATGTGTTGTGCCTAGTCACCTCATACAGCTATGAAAACCACATTTTTGAAATCTCTTGTTCCATTTACATCCATTTCGGGGCGGACAGAAGACTGTACTCACGAATGTAGACTTCTGATAAAGTTACAACCGTTTGGATATATATTTATAACCGCCATCATCTACCCAGTCCAGAATTGAAATTTTTCATAAACATTGTCATTAAGCCTCTGAGTTCCACATCTGAAAATAGCACTGCTTGTTTTCTACAATGTCGTTTACCAATCACGACTTTACGTTCGGTGTAGCTGTGTCTTGAACAGGGCCGGATCTAGGACATTTGCCAAGGGGGGTGGGGGGAAGCTTAAATTTGCCGCCCCTTCTTTCACCCACCCCCTGTATGACTCGACTTTTTGACGCTAATTGGGTTACATATTTCTAAATAAATGTCACAATCTCACATCATGAACTTATTTTATTAACTGAATTAAGATCAAAGGAAAACAGAACAATTTTAATACATACAAAAATTATTGATAGATGTGAAGCATTGAACTAAAATTTGTGGTGCGGCCGGGAATCGAACCCGGACCTCCATGTTTACTAGGCAGACGTCTTAACCGTTAGACGACCACACCACTAACGATTAAGGCGCCTTGGAATAGTCTATGTACGATTTCCCTCCACAACACAAACTTTAATTCAGCTTCTTTGTTCCAAAGATAATTGCCACTACTACCAAGGCTCTCCATGCAGCGGAATAGCACCTTAGCAATTATTTATTCATATTAATTGATATTTATATCACCATAACAGGATTGTTCCACCATGTCCATTGCTGAGGTGCTATTCCGCTGAATGGAGAGCCTTGGTAGTAGTGGCAATTATCTTTGGAACAAAGAAGCTGAATTAAAGTTTGTGTTGTGGAGGGAAATCGTACATACACTATTCCAAGGCGCCTTAATCGTTAGTGGTGTGGTAGTCTAACGGTTAAGACGTCTGCCTAGTAAGCATGGAGGTCCGGCCGCACCACAAATTTTAGTTCAATGCTTCACATCTATCAGTAATGTCTTTGACATATTTGAGACGTAAATCTGTCTCAGGGATTATTTATTCATATTAATTGATATTTATATCACCATAACAGGATTGTTCCACCATGTCCATTGCTGAGGTGCTATTCCGCTGCATGGAGAGCCTTGGCAGTAGCGGCAATTATCTTTGGAACAAAGAAGCTGAATTGAAGTTTGTGTTGTGGAGGGAAATCGTACATAGACTATTCCGAGGCGCCTTAATCGTTAGTGGTGTGGTAGTCTAACGGCAGTGTCGTCGCGGCTGCGGCGGTGTACGGACCTCCGGCAGAGCAGCGCGCCGTGGCGAGTTTGTTTACGTCTGCGCGGTGAGTCGCGTGCATACAGCGTAGTCTTAGCTGTGTAGAATACCATGGAACCATGAATCAAACTAAGAGAATAGATACACTGAAGTTCACCTTTGACACGACTCTCCCTAGACCGAGCTCTTTCGAAGTAGAAAACTGGTTAGAAGAAGCCGCTAAGATATCTGCCCATGAAGTCGTTGGAATCAACTTTTCTATCGTGACGAGTGTGGTTTTTCTTAAAGTGATAAATTCAGACATATGTGACAGAGTAGTAGCAAGCAGTGGAGGGGCCTTGAAATTTAAATACAGGAACGGTGCTGTCGGAAATGTGACTGTTACGCACGCAGGACTTGGTATCCGAACAGTGCGGATATTCGAACTGCCCTTTGAAACAACAGCGGAACAAATTAATGCTGTCTTAGCGCCATATGGCAGGGTATTGAATAATTTTGCGGAAAAGTTTTCTCAGAGCCATAAATTCCCTGTGTTAAGCGGAGTGCGACAAATTAAAATAGATTTAACAAAACATATCCCCTCTTACATCACTGTAGGCGGACACCGTGGTATTGTAATATACGATGGGCAGCCGAAGACTTGCGCTGGCTGCGGCGTGACAGGCCACGTCAGAGCGCAGTGTTTACAGCGCCGCGTGGCGCAGATACCAGCCGGGGAGGCCGCGCGTCCCTCCGTGACAACAGCGCTGCCCCTGACTTACTCGACGGCGCTAGCTGCAGTGCAAACCGCGACCCCATCTTCAGATGTCCCGCCATCAGACGACGATGATAAACGTGCAGTTGCGCCTACAGTCACCGAACGCGTACCTGCAGGTTCAAACGTTGATGTCCTTTCAAGTGCCGAGATTCGCTCAGACACACATATGGAAATGAGTGATGATGCAGCATCGCGTGAACCAGACCACGAACAAACAGGTTTGGCTGAAGCTGTCCCTATACCTGGACCTAATGAAGTACGGGACTTCATGTATCTTGGATCTAATGACGAAAGCAACATGACGGAACAACGAACCTCTGATACTGATGGTTCGGAATCATCAAAAGAGTCATCTTTGACAAAGAAGACAAAGAAAAGGAGACGGGCCCACCAGGGTGCTAATCAAGTCGCCCCTTTACTGAGGGAGAAAGCAAAGAAGGTTATCAGCAAGATCCGTCATGGAAATTCTGCGACTTCCGATGTGAGTGAGCCGGTCTCGGGAGAAATGGATATTGAGATGTCCGCCTCTTCCGGATCGATTTTGCACCGAGAGTCGAGTGGTGGAACAGCCTCTATCCCGGACACACTGCTAGCACTGGACTCCTCTGCAGAGGTACATCAAACAGAGGATCTGAACCAGTCCACATGTCCAAAATCTTGGGCAGAGGAAATGGACGAAGCAGAGGAGACCGCTGACACGGCCGCGGTCCAGAAATTGCAGACGAAATCCTCGACATCTTGAAGGAGCAACCGACAACTACAAAAGATGCCTCTATGACAGCCCCGATTGAGGAACTTGGGGCTTCTGTGCCCAGTCGCCCTAACAGGACAAAGTAACTAATAGCAACCCTAAAGCCATGAATCAGTCGCAAGCATATAAAATAGCCACCCTCAACATCAATAAGATCCGGTCAGGGTTGCGGCTGTCCATGTTACAGGATCTGTTACGTGCTGCCGACATTGACATCATATTGCTACAGGAAGTGGCTGCCATAGAACTCGAACACATTGCCGGTTATACTGCTATCACCAATCCGGGAAGTGGAGAGGATCTCGGGACAGCTGTTTTGGCAAAAGAAGGCATCATAATGACTGATGTGGAAAAATTACCCAATAGCAGGGGAATTGCAGTCACCGTTTACCGCACTCGCATAATTAACGTGTATGCGCCATCCGGCAGTAGCAATAGGCGAGGAAGAGCAGAATTCTTTACCAGTGAAATAGTGCCGCTATTTGGTCGGAATTATGATCACCTAATACTTGCAGGTGACTTCAATTGTGTGCTGCACCGCAAAGACCAGACGCCCAACTTCAACACCTCGATGGAACTGCGACGTATCGTCAATGAACTGCGTTTAATTGACACTTGGGAACACCTGCATGGCATGTTACAAGGTTTCACGTATGTCACGAGCCATTCTGCTAGTCGGCTCGACAGAATATATGTCACCGAACAACTCACTTCTTCCGTCCTACATTCCGAAATTTGGCCGACAATTTTATCAGACCATGCTGCATATATATGTACTGTTAACATGTGCAAACAAGGCACTTACCGTGCCAGAGGCACGTGGAAACTGAATAACTCCATTCTCCGTGATGTAGAATGCCAGCGTGCATTTAATGATACATGGAGGGAATGTGAACGTAAAGCACCACAGTACAATTCAGTGACGGAATGGTGGCTCAAACATGCCAAACCAAGGATACGGAGAATGTTTCAAACTTACTCACGAGAAAAGTATTATTGGCAAAAGAAGACCACAGAATTTTATTTCTCTTGCCTAAGAGAGTTATATAAATCGGACGCGACGATAATCGGCAATTACGTACAAATAAAGCGAATTAAAGCAAAACTTCTGAAACTTAAACGGCTACAGTGTGATGGATACAAAGTCCGGTCTAGGTCCGATACCCAAATAGAGCAGGAGGAAGCTTCTATGTTCCATGTAATTCGCGAGAATAAGAGAGGCAAAAGGAAAATTATAACGCAACTCCAGTTACGTGACGGGACCACCCTCGTGCAGCAACAAGACATAAAAATGCAATTCATACTCACCTGGAATCCCTGCTGGCACCGGGAAGCAACGACGCAATAATGCAACAGGAGCTGTTACACAACCTTCAAGGGACGTTAAGTGAAGCACAAGCCGAGAATCTCCTTAAAGAAATTGATGAAGAAGAACTGGAATATGCCGTACAGCGAAGCCCCAAAAACAAATCACCGGGGCCTGACGGTCTCACTGCGGAATTCTACCATATTTTTCGTGAACAACTGAAGCCAAAATTACTTGATATGTATAATGAATTGTTGCAGCCGCATTTTAATCTGCCTAAAGAGCTGGTAGAAGGAATTGCAGTTTTCGTCCCTAAACACCCAGGAAGCAAACTTGTAGACGATTTTAGACCTCTGACACTACTAAATTGTGACTACAAAATCGTGGCACGAGTAATTGCCCATAGATTGAAAATGATGCTGAATACAGTAATAGGCAGATACCAGACATGCGTGGGCCTTGACAGGAAAATCCAACAAAATTTATGCGAATATAGAGATGTGATTGCTACAGCAGAGGCTTGCAAAATTCAGTGTGCCTTGGTATCACTTGATTTCGCAAAGGCATTTGATAAAGTGAACCACCAGTATCTCTTGAACACCATGCATGCAATGGACTTGCCGCAGCGCTTCACAAACTTCATCGGTGCAATCCTTAGTAAAGGTGTTACAAGAGCGTTAGTCAATGGACAGCTCACAAAAGAAATTACATTAAAGAGCTCGGTGAGACAGGGCTGCCCTTTGTCAATGGCGCTTTTTGCTATCGCCATTGAACCCCTGCTTGCTGCACTGAACCAACGTCTCCGAGGATTGACAATCCGTGGACTCAAGATTGCCTGCAATGCCTACGCGGATGACGTCGGTTTCTTAGTCAAGGACGAACGGGAGTTAGAAGCAGCTCTCCGCATCGTTAGGCAGTACGAACTTGCCTCAGGGGCGAAGTTAGACGAAAGAAAGTGTGGTATTATGAACATCGGGAGTGGGATTGCAATACAGCACCACGGATACTTAACTCCAGTCTCCAAACTGACATGCTTAGGCATCGAATACCGAAGCGACATAAGGCACACGATCGCTGTCAACTACCGAAATCTTCTCGCACGTCTGCGTGCATGCATACAGAGCCACTACATCAGAAAGCTTGATGACTTACAAAGGGTTACCCTCGCTAACGTTTACATAACATCGAAGATGAACTATGTTGCACAAGTATTACCGATGCCACACGGGACAATCCAACGAATTATGTCAGCCTTAGGTCACTTCGTCACTCGAGGGTACATCTTTAAAGTTAAATACGACACACTCACTTTGGCTGTTTGGGATGGCGGAATAAACCTTACGCATGTTGAAACTAAGACACGGGCGCTATACGTGTGTAATACATACAAGATCTGGAAGAATTTACCAAACAGTTTAACGGCCCACCTGTTAAACGAGATAACACCTACAAGTCTGCAGCCTCCAATCAACGTCCAACATATTCCGAGCGCTATGTCCCATTTTAAAACCTTTTTAATTGAGTTGAGCTATCTGCAGCTAAACATGCAAGATGATGAGCTCATGACGGTGCGTGAAGTTTATAAAAAGCTAATGGAAACCAAGAACCGGAACATCATTGAACAAAAATACCCTAATCACAGATGGTCAACCATCTGGAAGAACATCCACTGCCGTGGTCTAACAACAGCGGCCAGAGCCTCCTGGTATCGCTTAGTGAACAGGAAAGTCAACACCAACTCTAGGTTACATTCCATACACTTGGCGGACTCACCATTGTGCGCAACGTGCAACTTATTGGACAGCGACGAACATCTTTTTGTGTGCTCCAAGGTCCAAGACGTATGGAACTATATTCGGAAGAAGCTTGCTATCATTACAAGAACATCGGTTCTTCGTATTACGCCTGATGACTTCTTGCACCCAGATACTGTTCCGTACCCTAAAACCAAACGGAACTCTGTTAACTGGCTGAAAGGACACTTTGTTCACTATTTAATGTCAAGCACAGCTTAAAGCAAAGAGGATTTCTCCATATATATAGTTCAACAACTTCACAAGTTATCACAAAAACAAAATTACAAGCGCAACTATGCGAACTTTTTAGAAGCAGTTTTCAAAGAAGAATTTAGAAACTACTGAGCACCCCAGACATTTCAAAACATGGAACACTACGTTTGACCGTACTTGGATATCTTTGGAATAAGAGCATTTTTAATACTTATATTTTTCTATTTTTTCAAATATTTTTGTTTTACTATGTTCCACATTTAAACGGCGAGAGGACGCCTTTCTTTTAATTATGTACTCACCACTCCTTTATGTATTAACATCTGTCATAATAAAAATACAAAACCTGGCAGCTCACGGTTCACGAGTTAGGAGCAGATAAATAAAGCGAAGAGACAAAGAATTGAATTGAATTGTAGAAACGATAGAAACTACACGGTAACACACATTTTTCGAGAAGACGAACTCGGAATCGTTCAGAGAGCCAGGAAAAAAAATGGATTCGACGAGGATACGTAAGTTTTATTTTAGTTCTTTCTATGGAAGAAGATTTTGATTCTCATCTTGGAAGAGATCCATTAATTTAACCTGCAGAAGAAAAGAAAATTGCTTTACCAAAGGCCGATGAAGCCGACGCCGATGAAGGCGAATTTGGCGAGCGGAAGGACGGGTTGAAGGGGAGGAAGGAGACCCGAAAAAAAAAAAAAAAAAAAAAAAAAAAAAAAAAAAACGGTTAAGACGTCTGCCTAGTAAGCATGGAGGTCCGGCTTCGATTCCCGGCCGCACCACAAATTTTAGTTCAATGTTTCACATCTATCAATAATGTCTTTGACATATTTGAGACGTAAATCTGTCTCAGGGATTATTTATTCATATTAATTGATATTTATATCACCATAACAGGATTGTTCCACCATGTCCATTGCTGAGGTGCTATTCCGCTGCATGGAGAGCCTTGGCAGTAGCGGCAATTATCTTTGGAACAAAGAAGCTGAATTGAAGTTTGTGTTGTGGAGGGAAATCGTACATAGACAATTCCAAGGCGCCTTAATCGTTAGTGATGTGGTAGTCTAACGTCACAGTCTGCCGGCGGACGGCGAGGAGGAAGGTTGCGCCGTGCTGTTGGCTGCGCCGTCGGTGTTCCCCGCGTGGTGAGTCGCCGCGCGAGGTCTAGCGCTTTGCTGCGTCTTTGTCTGCTTTGATTATGAATCTGATTTCGTGATGGAACAACGCAGTAGGAAAGACACTTTGAAATTTACGTTTGACCGAAACTTTGCGCGACCGAAATCGTTTTAAATAGAAGACTGATTAGAGACAATAGTGAAGATACGTCTTGAAGACATAGTTGGCATTCATTTGTCGATCGTCAACACTGTAGTTTTTGTCAAACTGGTTAGTGCCGACCTTTGCGAGAAGATCGTTGAGCCGTGTAACGGGATGTTGAAATTTAACCACCGTGACGGAAATGTTGGTGATGTGTATGTGACCCACGCAGGATTTGGTGTTCGAACTGTTAGAATATTCGAACTCCCCTTCGAAATAACTAGCGAGGAAATTAATGAAGTGATATCACCATACGGCCGCGTTTTGAGTAATGTTGCAGAAAGGTGGTCTAGTGCCCACAAATTCCCAGTTTTAAACGGAGTGCGGCAGTTGAAAGTGGAGTTGCGTCGGCATATACCGTCATACATTAACGTATGCGGATATCGTGCTATCGTTATGTACGACGATCAGCCGAAAACGTGCGGTGCTTGTGGTGCGACCGGGCATGTTAGATCAGAGTGCATGCAGAGGCGAGTGGCGCAGCTGCCGGCCGGCGAGCCCGCCGCGCCGCCTGTCATGACGTCACTGCCCGTGACGTACGCTGCCGTGACGCGAAGCCTGCCTGCTGCCGCCGCGGCCCCCGAAGCCGGAAGTAGTCGTGACTTTCAGGAGGCAGAGGTACTTATGGACGCTACTGACACCTCGGAAGTGATGTCTCCCACACCTGTAGAGACTGTGAAACCTGTCTTAGCTGTTGCGGAACAAGCCCTGCAACCCGCCTAGCAGAGGCACTATCGGTCGCTTCTGTGGCCGACGCAACGGTGGACGCCGTTTCGATACTGAAACAGGACCCTCCAACATCCGACACCGTGCCTGCAGTTATTTTCGATACCCAACACCAACTGTCGGAAACAAATTCAACAGTTTCTCCTGTTGACGAGGTTGCTCAACCGAATGTCCCTGCGTGCGATGGAAACAGTCCCCCACGAAGGTCATCCCCTCAGAGAAACAAGAAGCGGAGGATTGCGCGCCAAGGAGCAAAGGAGAATGCGGCAATTCTACGCGAAAGGGCCAGGCAAATAGGTGGTGCACTCAGTCAGAAATCACCAGAGAATCACGGCAGGAATGTAAAACATGTGTCTGCTGATGCGCCTTCTGAATCGCGAAACACCTCAGTTCCTATTAACGTGAATTCTGAGGAGATTATACAAAACCAGCCCGGAAAGGATGACCCAATGATGACTGTGCAACCTCCCGAACATCCGGTACCTACAACTAACAAGCCTCCATCAACTTCCTGGACAGATTTAATGGAAATGGGGTCCAGTGACGAAGACGAAACAATAGATACATCTAGGAATACGACAATCATCGGTAGTGCCACTAAGGTTGACGTTGGTCACGTCAGCAATGTCTCCCTCACAGACATTTCCATACAAGGTCAGTCGTCCGAGCCTTTCCCCAATGAGGAATACTTTTAACATTCTGGACTTGCTGGTGATTAGATTTCTTCGTCCTTCCGAATTGTTTCACAATATATGATGTTGTACTCCTTAAACTAACGAACATGGACATTAAACAAACCTACAATGTCACCACGCTAAACATCTCTAGAATAGAAAGTGCTGTTAAGATACGATCCCTAGTTGACTTTTTATATAACACCAGCGTTGATATTGCCTTGCTGCAAGAAGTACTTACTACATTAGATGTGCCTGGCTATATTACAATCGACAACGTTAACAAAGAGGACTCGGTTGGAACTGCCATCTTACTGCGTGATGGCATACTCTATACACACGTGCAGCGGCTAGCAAGTGGTCGAGGTATTTCCCTTCGTGTGAACGGCGTGCAGATAGTTAACATATATGCTCCCTCCGGTACTAGTCGTAGGAAAGAACGCTCAGAATTTTTTCGAAATGACGTACCACTACTTATGAACCCTGTTCCCGAACAACTTATTTTCGGTGGAGACTTCAATTGCGTCTTGAATGACAAGGACCAGACTCCGAACACGAACAGGTGTATTGAGCTGCAACATCTAACTGAAGGTATGCGTCTCCACGACACATGGGAGATAATTCACGGGGAGCGGGTAGCGTACACCTTTGTCACGCATCAGTCTGCCAGCCGGATTGATAGGATTTATGTGTTAGACGCGCTTCGGCGTCATACTGTGAATTGTGACGTTGCTCCGGTTAACATCTCAGATCACGCCTCACATCAGTGCTACATCAATCTCCAGCGCCAGCAAATTTACCGAGGCAAAGGGTACTGGAAACTGAACGTCAGCCTCTTGCAAGATTCGCAGCTTGAAGAGGAGGTGACAGGTGTGGCAACAGCTCCAGCGCCACCGCGTACGTTATCCCACTGTCCTGCAATGGTGGATCAATTATGCGAAGCCAAAACTGCGACGGGTACTCATGAACTATGCCCGTCAAAAGAGTTATTGGCAGAAGGAAACAATAGAACATTATTACAGATGTCTGAGAGACTTATACAACAATGTTGATACCCTAACCGGTAACACCTATTTACGGATTAAACGATACAAGGCAAAAATAACCGATATTCAACGACGTCGCATGGAAGGACTCATCACAAGGTCCCACCCAAAGGACGTTGCTGCTGCAGAACGTGCTTCTCTGTATCACATTCTGCGGATAGCCAAACGGCGCAAAGCTCAGATGATTGAGGCAGTGGTTGATGACACCGGGAACGTTGTCACACGGCACCGTGACATAGCCGCTCACGTCCACGACTACTACCGCAAACTTTACCAGACACAACCGGTGGATGAACCTCGCCTCGATACCTACCTTGCAGCACTGAGCTGTCGTCTGTCTCCGGAGGACAAAACAAACTTGGAATCGGCTTTTACAGAGGATGAAATAAAGCTCGCGGTTCACGGTGCAAAGAAAGGAAAATCACCTGGACCAGACGGCATAGGTGCCGAGTTCTACCAACGCTACTGGCACATCCTCGGACCGACGCTTCAAGAGTTGACAAACGACGTATGGAAGATGGGAGATATACCCCAGGCACTTAAGGCAGGCATCATAATACCCCTGCCGAAGAAAGGCAACAGCCATAAAGTAGAAAACATGAGGCCCATCACGCTACTGAATGCAGATTTCAAAATCATCACAAGATCAATCAAACAGCGGATGCAACCCGTCATGAACAAGATACTATGTCGTCATCAATATAGCGCAGTCCGGGGGCGCAGTGCGATCTCTGCTGCCTGTGACATGAGGGACATTATCTGCACGTACGCCGATAACAAAGCCCAAGGCGCTCTCGTATTCTTAGATTTTGAAAAGGCATATGACCGCGTGTGTCACACCTTCCTCTTCCGCAGCATGGCGAAATTGGGGTTCGGAAATAAATTCATCGATCTCATCCGGAAACTCACCACCGACGCTTCCTCCAGAATTCTCCTGAATGGACACTTTACTAAGGAGGTAATAATAGAGCAGTCTATCCGTCAAGGATGTCCGCTTTCTGTCGTGCTATATGCCTTGGCAGTTGAGCCTCTACTGAACAACTTGGCACAAACTGGCATCGGGATTCACATAGGTTCTCACACTGTGCCGTGTATTGCTTATGCTGACGATATTTGCATTGCTGTCTCTTCGATATCACAATTGACGGCCGTTGGCAATGAGTTAGCAGCATTCGCGTCCGTTTCAGGAGCAAAACTGAATAAAATTAAAACCACAGCCCTACAAATTGGCCGTGGAATAGGAGATATTTCGGCCGTTGAATGGTGTACACAAAAACCGTGTCACAAAACTCTCGGTGTTTCATTCGAGTCTGAACCAGACGGGTTTCTGACGAAAATCTGGAAAGACATGCTAAACAAATTACGTGCCACATTGATACAACATTCTGATCGTGACCTGAATCTCATGCAGAAAGTCAGAACTGTACAGATTTCCATCACAAGCCGGATGAATTACCTTGCTCAAATACTACCAATATCCGACCACCTCGCGAGCAGCATACAACGAGCGCTCTGCTGGTTCCTCCTCAGAGGCCACATCTTTAAGGTGCAATATGAAACTCTCACCTTACCCACTTCTAAAGGCGGCTTAAACCTCATAAATATTTCGAAGAAATGGGCAACGCTGCTTGTCAACCGAATCAGGAAGGAAGTCTACAATCGTAACACCAGCATAATCAAATACCTCACCACGCGGTGGAAACCACACAGCCTCGATGCTCCGATCAACATCAGCAATATTCCACTTGTTTACCGTCACGTCAGACGATACTACACGGACATGAGCTACATTCGGCACTGTGTCGACAATACCAGGAACTTAGACAAGAAAAAACTGTATGAACTCCTTACGGTAACAAACCACAGGAATCGTATAGAAGCCAAGTACCCATTGACGCAATGGAATATCGTTTGGAGAAATGTGCACCACGATGTACTACCGTCATACGTAACAGCTGACTGGTATCTTGTCGTAAACGACAAAATAGCGACAAACGAAAAGCTACACAAGATAGGTCTTCATCACGTACCATCTTGCACTGTATGTGGACGAACCGACACGCTATTTCATAGATTCACGTGTGGACATGCAGAAGAAATTTCAAACTTTCTTCGTCAAAGATTATCGGTACTAGACCGTACGGCACCAAACTGCGTCGACCTTGAAGAGGTTCTTCGACCACTGAAACTGCGATATCCACGGTCAAAAAATAACGCAGCAACGTGGATCATCGGCCACACAGCATCCTTCGTCATACGCAATAGAGGAGCAACTTTCCATGACTACTACGCATACATAGCGAGAGAACATATGAAGATATACCTGCATAAAACTTACAGACTCACATTTCGCAATATGTTAAATATTCTAATTAATGGTTAAATGATGGAAGTCAAACACAATAATTAAATAACTCGACACTGGCGGCAATCGACCTTAACTTAGACCCACAACAAGAAGATCATCCTAAGATTCTTTCACCGGACATAAGAGATCGCAACAAACAGCAGACTCATCCCAGAAATTATCTTTTCTTTATTCAGGGAAAAGATTTTGTTTTCATTCAATTTTTATTTTTGAATCCCAGTTTAAACAGATGTGTCAAAAATACACATCCATCATGGAATGATAATTTCTACATTAAATGTGGTCCCTATCCAATCAATGGAACAGAAACTGAATTATTTGGTTTTTTTTTTAGTTTACCTTATGAAGAGGTGAAACTACTGCCAGGGTGGCCTTTATGTTATATTATTTGTGCAATTTACATTACTGTGGAATAAATAATAATTTTACACTGTTATATAAAGCCATTACACCTTTAGCAAGGGATCAAGAAGTTTGGAGCACATAGCGACATGGCATGCACAAAGAAAAGTGGCGCTATCCTTTCATTACAATCTTCATGAATCAGCTATAAATCTCTATTCTCATTCCCAACAAGAAGCTACACTTAGAGAAGTTTGTTTTCCACTCAACTTACTGGGATTGATTTGCCTGCTTGATAGAGCAAAAGGAAGAGATTCCGTTTCTACACAGGCTGAGGAGAGCCTGCGCCGACGAAGGCGAGAAGTGGCGAGCGTAAGGACGGGCTAGAAGGGGTGGATGGGGGCCCGAAAAAAGAAAAAAAAAGTGTGAGTCGGCAGTTCTAATCGTGGGTAGAGAAAGTGCGTTTGGGGATGGAATTTAATTTCGTTTTATTTTACTTTATACGCTGAAGATTGCAAGAAGAAACTCTTTAACGGAATCATAAGAAAAACTTTATACAATAAGTCTTTCAGAAAGGTCGACTTCAAATTATGGAAATGGTATTAGATGTCTTCTTTGCTTCACCATACAAACGCCTTCGAAGAAATTCGAATTCACCTCCATTGATGTGAAATATCTCCTGTAGAAATGAGACTTGAAGACACGAACCTTGTAGTGTGCCTGTATTGCTTTAGAACGTGCACTGAAACGTATTCACCTAATTTAGCTCATACATTTACCGTACGGGGTGAAACAGCGACACTAAAACATTTTAGTGAGTTACATATTATGCCTTGATGAAAACATATGACCTGATGACAATAACAAATTACATGAAAAGCTTTTCTGAAAGTAAAAGGTTCGAGATTTAAATCACAAATAAGTGTTAACCATCGTAGAGTGCCATTGGATTGGACAATGACAATTTTTTGCCTCTCTAATGTATTATATGCTCATCATTCAAAATAGGTGGGAAAAAAAAAAAAACGGTTAAGACGTCTGCCTAGTAAGCATGCAGGTCCGGGTTCGATTCCCGGCCGCACCACAAAGTTTAGTTCAATGCTTCACATCTATCAATAATGTCTTTGACATATTTGAGACGTAAATCTGTCTCAGGGATTATTTATTCATATTAATTGATATTTACATACAAAAATATTACAAGATTAGTCATCGTACAAAAATCAATTCAAACTTTGGATTTTCGACCTTTTTTTGCTGCAAAACTGTGTTTGATATCATCGTAGTTTAGAGAAGCAGCTCGTTTGTGTTCTATTAGTATTATACTCAGATTTGTTAAGCAGTCGTGCTCCGCAAGTGTATTTCATTAGTATCAAGTTGCTGAAACTTCTTTCTCTAGACGAAACAGAAACTAGAATGGTAAGATATATTTTAACGCTGTAGTAAGGTTGGGATACCCCTCTACCAATCTATTTTTATAAATTAAACGTAATGTTGATGATGCAGTGGAACCTTGTAAGTCTCTGTCTACTGCCAGCGCATGTTGTCTAAAACTTTCAACTTCAAGTTCTTCCTCGCTAAGGTCTTCTGCCAGTACCGCTGCTATGCCCTTCAAGTCCTCCACTTACACTTCTCTAATTTCCACACCACACATAAAACTAATTTTTGCACCAATTTTCTCAAGTGCGGTAAACCTGGTACTAAGCTATGTCAATTATTCCTTATTTTTTCTGAGAATGTTGGATGCTTCATCCTCATAAAGCTCATCGGCCATTTTCTTATTTCTTCGAATCCTGTTTTCGGATAATACCGTTGATACCTCCGTATCTTCTGGTAGCACTTTGGCCTCAGAAATAGCTTCAGAGGTACAAGAATCCCGGGAAGTTTTGAAAAAGCCCAAAAGTCCTTGAATGTTTCGAACAGCTTTATTAATTGTACAGTTTTAACTTCGCAGAAACTGATTGACATGAGCAATTTATTTTAATATTGCACACCAGACACAAGTTAAAGTAATGAATTTGAGTTTTCTCATATTTTTTTAAAAATAGATCTCGTCTCTTATTTTGTTTCTGGTGTTGACAAATTATAAGTTTCATTTTCTTCCAGGGCCTTCAAAACTGTATGAAAATGCTTGTAAACAGCTTCAACTGCATCTACTCTTGCAGATCACCTAGTCTTGCTGAATGTCTGCTGAATCTGCTCCTACTAAATTTAAAGAGTGAGTAGCACATGGTACGAAATAGGCCAGTTCATTCTTCTGAAGTATTCTTGACTGGACCCCTTTGTACTTTCCAGCCCTGTTGGCCCCATTGTCATGAGTCTTCCCCCTACAGTACTTAATGTTCAACCCATCTTGTTCCAATTTTTGCAGTATCTTTTGACTAAGGCATTCTCCTGTTTGTCTGTAACTGTAAAAAAGATAGTAAAAGTTTCCACAACCTCTTAGTCATTCGACTTGACATATCGAATTACTTGTGTCATCTGCGCATTGTGGCTGATATCTGGAGTGCAATCAAAAATGAATGAAAAGTATTTATCAGCTAAAATATATTTAATTATATCTTGTTTTATTTTGCCAGCAATCAAGTCACGTAAATAATTTTGTCTATTTTTGTAAAAATAGCTAATCTGGCCTTTCTTGTGGCGTTCAATAGGCAAACGAAGGGGGACACTATAGTATGATATGAGATCAATTGTATTTAGAAATTTGCCGCAATGTGGATCACCAAAATAACCTTTTGTTCGTCTAAAAGGACTTCGTTGCTTACAGTGAGATTCCTCCTATTTTATCTGGTCTTGCTGCCCAGTGTGCGATACATATCAGGTGGGTTTGTCGGAGGACATCGAAAGAGTCGAAAGAAGGGCAGCTTGTTCTGTATTGTTGTGATACTGGAGAGACAGTGTCACGGAAATGATACAGGATCTGGGATGGGAATCATTAGAACAAGGGCGTTTATCGCTGCGGCGTGGGCTACTTACGAATTTACAATCGTCAACATTCTCCTCCGTATGCGAAAATATATTGTTGCCTCCCACTTACATAAGTAGAAAAGATCATCTGAATAGATACGTGAAATCAGAGCTCGAACAGAGAGATTCAGATGTTCTTTCTTCCCGCGCGCTATTCGAGAACGGAATGGGAGATAAATAGTATAAAAGTGGTCCGATGAACCCTCAGTCAGGAAGTTAAATGTGATTTACAGAGTATTCTGTGTAGATGTCTATCAATTCCATCGCTACCGAAAGAGGACTCTAGATCCTTAATGCTTTTGACTTTGAATTAGAAGTGTGCGCACCTGAAATACTTTTTTTTTTATATAAGGACTGGAACGTTATTCAAATTCACCTGTTCTACAAATAATAACTTGACATGAAATATGAATATTCATTTATCTGAAAAAGGAAATCTATGCAAATTAATAAACATTGTGCATTTACTTATGCAATAACGCAAACATCTCCCTCATTCTGGCTAATATGTAGTAGATTTTTAAAGTTTGATTAGCTGAGGTACCTGTGACAGGGCAACACTGAAGTCAGCAACCAGGAATTTTGGTTTTATTAAATGATTTCGGTATTTCTTGCAGTCATTTTACTTTAAATAATTCTGTGTCAGTTAATTTTATTACATTATACCAGAAAGATACATTCTGTAAAGAAAAGAGTCGGTCAAAATTTGCCGCCCCCTAACTTCTGCCGCCCGGGGCAACTGCCCCCTTTGCACCCCCCCCCCCCCCCCAGCCCCCTAGATCCGGCACTGGTCCTGAAACACTGACGGTTGAAGTAAATGGCAGGAAGCGCTGTCTAATTCTCACTTCGGTACTGTAACGAATATCGAAGCCAGTCACTTCACCCCCAACTCCCGAGGCTCTCGCTTCCTCTGAGGAAGCCTCTGAATGCCGTTTTCGCCTCGACAGAACAGTATCTCCAATATTAATTAATGGATATCCGCTCCAGTTGCCATAAATGTCTTTCCTTTACGGCCGGTTTCAGATGTTTCACTAATAGAAAATCAATTTGGCATTTAGAATACAAAAAAGAAGTCGCTGTCTAACAGTCTTACCCAACAGATCGGAAACCTAGGGAGCTATATTCATCACATTTTTGCACAACGCTCTGATAAACATTTCGACACACTGTTGGTTTTAATCTTCAAAAGTTCTTGGCCAGCTTACTCCACATCTTGAAATGATACTCCGATATTAGTTCCGATAAACAATATGTATAAATACAGGTGGTTGTTTGCAACTGTCATTAAAAAATTCCCAAAATTCTTGGCCGATTATTCAAGTTTTGTGTACTGTACGTAAAATTTCGAATGGGGATAGACATTTTTAAAATATGTATAATATTAGGAGGGGAAATATTGTTAGCAATAATCGCTAGAAGTTAAACGAATTTACGCCCAGTTTTACACAATACTGGAATTAACACTCAGATACGTTCCCTGTTCAGACGTCAAAGAAGAAAAATATGTCGGGTTCTGAAAGTGCAACGTTTCATTTCTTTCTCACAGTCATTTTTCACTTCGAAAATAGAGCATTAATTTTACACTATTATACGAATTAATTTTTCCATATAAATTCTTCGTGTTTATATATGATTTTATACGAAATCTCTGCACAACAATGCTGTTTCGTTTTCTTTGTTCAGTTGATTTTGACAGAAAATTCCCATACATGTTCAGTTACTCCAACTGTCGGCTCGCTATTATGCACTGCTCATTTAGCGTCTTGTGCCCAGATTTTCTTCAGGTGGACTTACTCTTCTGTGTCTTCATGTACGTCCATGTAATGTTTCATTTGAAAAGTCCATATAATGTTTCATTTGAAAAACTACGAAATATTTTCCGTATTGTACATGGAGTGACTCTCACAACCAGGTGTGGTTGTTTTTTTTTTTTTTTTTTTTTTTTTTGTATTATGAAGTCATAAACGTGAAGGTTGCAAGAAAATTATTTTCTTTTGTAAAAAGGAACAATGAAGGAAAGGGTGACTCAATATGGTACGTGGTCGTAGAAAGAAACAGGTTGTTTTCTATTTAGTTTCACATTATTTGTGGTGAGTGATTTCTTGTAAACATCATAAAATTATAAATTTCTATTTGACTTACGGACTGCGAGAGAAAAGAGTAATATCTGCATGAGTTACAGTCGAAGAACATCCACCAGTGGCAATGGCAGTGTCGATTCTTCAAACGACATTCGCTTAGCTACTGTGGCAGTGACGGTAGCTTTTGGAAACTGTCCTCAAGTTACACTTAATAGCGACATAGCCAGGAAGGTATGCTCTATTGATTGTGTCACCTATCGCTACGATAATCACAGCTTCTCTTGAATAATAATATTAGACCTGCTCTAAATTCAGAAATCAATTACTCAGAGAAGATAGGTGTACACATCAGGTTCTTGTAGGTTAGAAGAGCCTCCAGATACCATTGATAACATGTTAGATAGTAATGAACCGCAATTTTTTCAGGCAACAATGTTAGTACAAATGCGACACTTTGGGTTTGCATTGTTTGAAGTTTCCAGAGTGAGCGCACAATTGTTCCTACTCTTGCGACAGATAGCGTAGCTGTATCATTGCTTAAGTACGGCCTCTGTCACAAGCAGCGTTTCACCAATCCGTTACGCAGTGCGGAGAAAGAAACAGTTCAGAAACTTCACTAACCTTTGTGTGCATTTTATGGATAATTTCCAGCCGGCCGAAGTACGTATAGTCGTCGAGCAAAGAGGGTATAGCTATTAGAAGGCAGTTCGGCAGAAGTCCAATATTTGCAGCGTTTGGGGAGACAAGGACTATTCCATCACACAAGCTGAAGTCCTCATAACGGCCCATAAAATCTCCGCTGTTGGCGGCGAGACTCGCGCAGAAAAAGTGCGCATACGCCACCACAAAAGTATGACGACATCGGCATACAGTGTTGCACAATGTTACCTCGTCCATACTACAGCCCTGATCTAGATTCCTAAAAATTCTACTTGTTCGGGCAACTAATGGATGCCCTTCGTGGAAGACATTACGAAGATGATGAAAAGGTGATTCGCACAGTGAACTAAAGGCTTCCGCAACATAAAAAAGACTGATACCGGGTATGCACATGCCATTGTGTCTCGCTGGAGGACGACAGACAGTAAGGATATTACACTGAAAAATTCAAGTATAGAAGAAACATCAGTAACTGTGTGTACCTTTTACTCCTCAATAAATTATTGTTGAAGAAGAGATGTGAAGCGCTACTTTCTCTTACTTCAAAGAACGAAGATCTAGTGACTTACGATTAGTTGTTTTCGAATAGAGTACACATCTTTTATGAATCAGAAATAGTAAATCTGCACAGAAGACCAATTAATTAGACCTAATCACGAAGAAAAAATCCAACGACAGAAAACTGTAAGTGAATGGAGAGCTAGAAATTAAAGACCACAAGGTAATTATAGACTGACTGATGCTGATGATGATCGTATGGCATTTACGGCCGTTAGATCCAAATGAGATCGAGTTAGGCCTTGCTAGTGTAATTCTTTTTAGCTGTCGTGATTACGTCGACTTTCGTGTCAATGATGATGAGGATCACACCCAGTCTCCGTGCGGAACGGAATTGAACCCGGGCCCCCTGCATGAAACCCAACACGCTGCCCACTTTGTTTGAAGAATCCAAGCTCCCTTTCTGGAACCAGAGATTAAATCTGGCGCCTTAGACAGCTTTTTTTCCTTTTATTTAGCTCACCGTGATAATTTTCTCCGGCTAGTTTCTATTGTTATAACATTGTTTTCGTGACAAATTAATTGATTTCATAACGAAATGAAATCTCCTCTTAAATAATAATTCATATCGTCTTGGTGACTTCTTCCTCGACGATTGAAATAAATACTGAAACGAAATTAAAGCGTCTAGTTCGTAGTTGTTAAAAATGAAATGAAATTGGCGGAACTTTTTTCTTCAGGTACATTGTAAATACTATTATTTACATTCTTCTGTATTTTCGGCTTGCCAAGTACTTCAAAGTTGTCCTCGTATTGTCTGCTACTGCAGTTAATGCCGTTTTATCGGTTTTCTTTGTCATCGAATTCTCTTTGTCTATTTGTGTGTCTTCTCGGTGGGCTTTGATGTACCAGTTAGCAGCAGCTCAGGACTACCTTTCGAAAATCAGAGATGTTTGAATGACATTAAAAAAATTATATATCAGTAGATAAAACTAATTCTATGGGTGTTACCCATTCTATTTCTATGTTAAAGTTCTAAGTAGAAAATTCGCGTATTTTACTCTATAATTCTTCGTTCTTTTACGTTTCTCGTGTTCTGTAGTAAGATAAATTCGGTAATCTTCTTAGTTTATTTATTTATTTATTTATTTTTCTGATAAAATGTAGTACTCCGTCTATCCTTTTATCCAATTTACCGTTCTTCGTTTTGTGCTTGGATACGGATCTTTGTCTGGGTTGAGAAGTCTAGCTGGTGTAATCGTTCGGAAGTTGTTCTGAGAATACTTGCGAGTTTTGATGTACAGAGACGTCATATGGTTTTAACGCTGTCGCATTTGCAACGGTGTTCCCCCGTGTCAACTAAATTACAGATGATGCAGTTTGGCGTTTCTGCTATATGAATTGCGCGCAAGTTTGAATTTGTTGGAATTTTCTTGTTAACTGCCATGTACAGCCGGTGACAGAATTCGCGAGATCCCTCGCCTAATCGCTATACACAACCGCAAAGTTCTGCTGCTTGGTGGAAAGTATATACAGCTAGGCAACACGATCGTACATACTGTCGATTACCCATCTGACACGAAATCTGAGAGGAAAATGTTATCTTCCAGTATCGCAGCCAGTTGTAACAACACGCGTGCTTTCTATGCAACATGAAGGCGACTTCGAAAGCTGATTTTAGAAACTGCTTTGCGTATTAGCTGTTCGCAACCGACAAATTCCTTTCCACATTTATTTTCTTATAGTTTCAATGAACAAAGACAGCAATTAGAATTGAGATGCTGCGGTCCGTGAATATTTTCGGCATTACACACCGGTGGGTTTCAGTTACTGTGCAGAATACAAAACCACGATTTTTCGCCAAAGGGTGCGTAGTTTCCTGCCACTTATGAATAGATAGTAGACCTATGTTCCTGCAGAGATTCGATAAACGGCTATGCTATAGTATGTGTGGGTGGCGCCGGCATAAATGCGCAGATGTGTAACACGAGGTCCTAGGATCGATCTGACATCCGCAGCACTTTTATTTTTAATTATTCACACATTTTCACATTTCCTACAATATGTCCCCTGTGTAGGCCATAGGAAAAGAGAAAACTCACGCCAAATGATCCAACTACAGATAGGTGCAATATCAGCTAATATTGAGGCTCACCATTGCTGATGACGGTGTTTTCGGTGTTGCGAAGTAGCTAAACGATTAGCTTTTGAATGAAACAGCTCGGGTTTGAATCCCGTCCCCCTTCAAAATACTTTTCTTATATTAAACCTTGTAGTTTTAATTATCAATTACAAAAATTTCAATGTATAGTATATATATTTGGTTTCGTTATGACTAATTTAATTTACTAATATATCTTATTTTATCATTTCATTTTCATAATTCGATTAAGTATTAAATGAAAATAATATTTAAAAAATTGTAGCATGTATTTTTATGCCGATGTTATATTACACTCCTTAGGGTGTTCATCGTCAAAGAAAATCTCCACACTATGCAGACTTTACCGAAGTATTTTAAGCGAGAAATTTTATCCGAAATATGCTTCGGTGCAAAGTATACTTTATTCAAGTTTTTAAGTAAATAACTTTTCACTGCTAATTTTTGTGCATACCAAGTGTATGGATGGGAATTGTGGCACTGTACTGATGCTGTAGGATTGAATGTGTTTTAATTGAGACACCTCTTGACATCAACGTTCGTGGCACACTGATACGTTTAAGTAAATTTAAATTTCATAAATAAAAGGTTTACAGTGCGAGGGGTAATATGAAATGAACAAGAATGTAAGGAGTACCGGGGTATCGAACCTTGACTTCCAACTTTGCACTCCAAGCACTTGTCCACTACGCTACGCACACTCCTCAAAGTCTGGAAGTTAATAAGCAGCTTATATAACACCTATTTGTCTGTGAGAAATTTTCGCCACTCTATTAGCTTTCCCTTTACCCAACTCGGACGGGATATTTTGGGAATTTGAAAGGTTTGTCAACTTCATTCTCGCAGGGTTTGAACAAAATCTTTGAAAACCATTCCGCAATCTACTCTGTCAGTCATAAACATTCTACAGTATAAGCTGAAAGACAGAATCGTTGAGGAAATGTCTGCGCTCTCCCCAAGCCTTGAGGGTTAAAATTCTAGGAGAAGGAACATCCTCATCCGTGATCCACAGACTGAGACGCGATATTTTTGTGAAATTCAGTGTCCTGTTACAGCGACAGTCGTAAAAATTGTGGGAATAACGTTTATGAAGTAGTTTCTGTTAATATTTATAAAGAAATTTTACGCTGTAGCTACGAATGCCTGATTTACGAAACAGCAACGAATCTAAATCATTAATACGAACGTGTTTCTGACGGCATTTTGACTCGTGAGTTTTCTATAGTTCAAAGGCACATGCGGTAACTTGAGAGTAATTTTGCAAAAAATTGAGGACAAAAAGTGTTGGATACGTATGTTGACCACTCAGGCTTCTTAATAAATGAAGCGTTGTAACAAAAAGTGAGGGAGACGTATGTCGACCACGCTACTAAACACCCACATGAAAGGTCGTGGTATTCTGGGGTGTTCATTCTACTATCAATCGCTGTTGTATGTCCTCTGACTTTATTGAAAGCAGTACGGTTTTTTTTTTAATAAATAAAGCATGTCAAGTTACCAAAAAAAGGTGATCTTATTTTTGCCACCCTGATTTCTTTAATGAACAGTTTCATACAGTTTCATATTAACAACATACCTAACGCAAGAATCATTTATGAAACGACTGAGACCAACTGAATAACAGTTGGTAAGATTTAGCTGTAGTAGATTGTCGTGTAAGGAAGTTTGTTTACACGCGCTAGCCGTGCTCTGAAGTGCCCCGTTTACTTCCGTTCAAACCTCTGGCCGGCCACAAGCACTGACTGGAACACGAGACATTCGCTGCGATTGAGCAGAGGCATGCCTCGCCTCTTCTCGACTGCCCACTGATGTGTCTGAACCTGTCTTTTCTTAAATGGACTGTTTGCCTTATGAGGCCTGGTTATCCTGATACCGATCTGCTAATGGATTCTCGTTCTAGGTTATATTATTGTGCACTAAATTAAAATTTTTATTATTGGATGGTTTCAGATAGCCCGCCTGTTAGTTGCCATATTTAGCGGCAATTCTTACATTATTAAACAATAAGTCTATAATAACTTCTTTATATTTGAACATTAACATGTCGTGACGCTGAAAAAAGGCGTGTATGGTCTATTAAAATTGTATTCTGTTGAATGTGTAACACATTAACCTCGAAGCGACTATCAAATTATGTCTTAATAATGTCATGGCCGCGGAGGAATGGCCGAGCGCATTGAGGCGCTACGCTACGATGTGCGAGGCCGTTCCCCCTCGGGGGTTCGAATCCCCACCTTGGGCATGGTTGTTTGTACCGTCTGCAGTATAAGGTTGTTCATAAGTAGTTTGTGAGTTTAGGGACTGATGTCCCCGCAGTTAAATGCCATAAACTTAACAAAAATTTAACCTTTTTTATGACATGGCAGTTAACGTATTGATTTGAATGTCTAGTCTGTTTGTTGGTTTTGAGGAGTTGTTAATGTTTTTAATACCATTTCGATAGTCTTCGCTGCAAGCAAAGAACTAACCTTCGGGAAATCTAATGGTGAAACAATGTATGCTGTTGCATGAACAAAAAATACTAAAGTTTCGAACCTCTGTTATAGTCTCTGTTAGCTGGTTCAAAAGTGAGTTTTATACACAGCTTCAAGACAAATTTGAAAGTAATGTATAAAATCCATTACTCCACGACCCAAGTTATTGGCGCTTACCTTGTATACTATCGATATGCCCACAGTATTACTACTATATATCGTACAAATAGCTTTGCAACCTACTTCGAGAAACCTGCTGGAAACCAGTGGCCTGAATAAAAAGACATGTCGTTTATGGCTGCTTACCATCAACAATAGTTAAGATAAAGGGTTTCATTGTTTTAATTTTCATTTGGCCTTCATCGCCCTTCCAGACGAACCTGCTCCTTGCACAACGCTTTTTATACTTGCTTCGTCTTCTGTACTATAATTGTTCACAATATGTTATTCATTCCCTAAATTAATGTTTAAAAGTAATACTGTTCTCCCTCATTGAAAAAAAGTACACAATATTAAAATGAAATCATAGATTAGAGCGTTAAAACATACTACTTTCGTTTTAAAAGAAATATACTAAAAATGATTTCATTTCGTATGTGAATTATTTGTCTATTCTATTAAACGTCGGTGTTTCTCAAACAGTTTGACTCGTTTGTTTTTTTGCCAATGGTAGCCAAACAGTGGGTCCTATGAGTAGCACTCTTATACTGTTACATACTAAACCATTATAAATAAATGAACGTCTTCTGCTAATCCTGCTTCCGCAACGATTCGAAGCCTATTGGGTATTCTCGTTCCTTATTATATTGGTGTGGTGTCTGTTATTTCGCGCATATCCGAAGTAACAGACACCATACCAATATAATTCATTACGATTCGCGAAGAAGGCGTTTCTTCAATCACTTCACCGCATATGTGGTCATACGTTCGACCTCACACGATACGGGCGCTACAGCCATTGTGTGCAACTTGTGGAAGTTTCAGGCAGACGCTGGGCGAGCACCGGTAGCCACGTGGTTATGTTCACCGCTGGCCCGAAGCGGGAGAGACGGGTTCGATTCCCGTCCCGCTTCATATTTTCACTTATCGCCATTGTTTAATTTTAATGCCCTAATTCATCACTATCATTCCTTTCCTTCCTAATTCTTATTCCTTCACCTCGTTCATAAATATTTGCCAGTTCTTTTTTCTTTTTCTTTGGACCTCCTTATCTGCACTGAACTGAACTTCACTGAACTTCACTCACAAATTACGCCTTCATCGGCGATCTTGTACTCAACGATGTGAGTCATGGGATTCGTACCTATTGGGTATTCTTGTTTCTTATTGTATTGGTGTGGTGTCTGTTATTTCGCATATGTCCGAAATATCGGACACCACACGAATATAATACGTATTTACACGCGAAGATGGCGTTTGCTTCATTCACTTCACCGCAGATGCAGTCACACATTCGACCTCACACTGATATCCGTACCGGTGCGTGTAAAAGAGCACGGGCGATATGGGCGCTACAACCATAGCGTGCGACTTTTGGAAGTTTCACAAGGACGGGGGAGGGGGGGGCTGACATCGTGATGGAAAGTGTTTATGGAGACGTCTACTCGAAGGCGGAGGAGACACGCATTCGATTCCCGGCCCGGCACGCATTGTTTAGTTTTAACGCCCTAATGCAGCCACTGCCAATTCTTTCCTTCCTAATCCTTCTTCCTTCACCTCCTTCATAAATAGTTGCAAATATTTGTTACTTTTTCTATGGGCCTATTTATCTCCCCTGGTAACCTGAACTTTGCTCTCAAATTACGCCATCGTCGGCGAGCTTATTTTGCAGATGTTTTAAAAACTATTCTGCACAACCATGTGTTTTTAGATATTGATTGAATTTAGAAAATGAGTACTGCATCTCTCAGTAAAATTAATATTACGAATCCTGTTTTGCGTCCTGATAAACTTACACCTTTTCCTTAAAATAAAAGTAAATAACACTTTCTTACAGGAAATAAATTATTTGACTGGTTAAAAAAGAAGGCCGCAGCGGTATGAATGAGCATATTGGGGTGCTATCCTCCGATGTGGGAAGCCGTTCCCTGTCGGCGGTTCGAATCCCTCTCGGGCATAGATATCTGTGATGTCGTTAGTATAAGTGAGTTTATAGGTAGTTTGTAAGTTTAGGGACTGACGATCCCGCAGTTAAGTCCAATAAGCTTAAAAATCTGTACCCTCAGTTTCGTGTTAGTGTATAAATACAATGATACGAAAGCTGATGTAGTAGGACAGCATTACACACCGGTGGGTTTCAGTTACTACGCAGAATACAAAACCACGGTTTTTCGTCAAAAGGGTGCGTCGTTTTCAGATAAGGTCTGCCGCTTCTGAATAGGTAGTAGTCCTGTTTTTCCACAAAAGTTCGAAAAACGGCTATGCTACAGTATGTGTTGGTGGCGCCGGCGTAAATGCGCAGATGCGTAAGACGAGGTCCTAGGATCGAGCCGATACTCGCAGCAGGTTTGCTTTTTTAATATCCACTCATTTGCACGAGTGCACGAGAAGACAAGCGGCAAGCCGTATATTTCACATACGTAACATTTCTGCCCAGTAAGAATTTTTGAAGCGAATATAGTATCAAAGAGTTTTAACTCTACACTCATCCAGTTCATATGATGGCTTATAATAACAAATAGAACTTTTGGACGACTGAACGAAATAGACAGTCTATTTGCGTGCAGATGTTCTGAGCAGATTATTACTGCCACAGAAAATGCAACAGAAATCCTATGAGTCACAGCGTAAATTTTTCCACAGACAGATAATTTTTGATCATGTTTCTACATAAATAATTTCCTTAAACGTAGGTATCGGGCGCATATCGTATGCATTTATAAATATAAAACATGATAGTAGCCACAATTTATTAGCTGAAATAAGTGTATACTGAAAAACGCTGCCTTTATGTGGATTCAAAACTTGACAAGCACATACCTAGAGTGTAAGAGTTACAATGACAATCTCCGAATGCGATTGTATTAGCCTTTGCAGATTTAATTATGAATTTTCAGTTCATAATTAATATATATGGTTTCGTTACAACTAATTAAATTAATTAATACACCTTATTTAATCATTTAATTTTCATAATTCTATGAAGTTTCAAAATGTGGTAGCAGGTATTTATATATCGAAGTTATATTACATTCCTTAGGGTGTTCATCGACAACGAAACATAAACTTCACACTATGCAAACTTTATGAAAGTATTATGAAAGTAATTTGATAAGAATTATGCTTCGGCGCAAATCACACTTGATTCAAGGTTTAAAGTAAATGACTTTTCACTATTGATATTGGTAAATACAAAATGTATCGAATCATTGCGGTGGAAACAGAGGCACTGAACTGATGCCATGCGATTGAATGTGTTTTAATTGGGTCTCCTTTCGACGTCAACTTTTGTGGAAGAGTGAAATGTTTATGTAAATTTAAATTTTGTAAATAAAACGTTAACATTGCGAGTGTTAATACAAACTGAACACGATTCTACGAAGTACCGAGAATCGAAACTGTCCCGCAAATTTTGCAATACAAGCCCTTGTCCACCACGCTACTCACATTTGACGTAGACTGGGATTCAATAAGCAGCTTAGATAACACCTATCTACAGTCGTAACAATTGTGTGAATAAAGTGAATGGAGTCGTTTGTCTCTTTATAAAGAAGCTTTCCGCTGTAGCAACGAATGCCAGATCTGCGAAACAGCAACGAATCTAAATCATTAATACGAACGTGTTTCTGTCGGTATTTTGTTTCGTGGGTGTTCTGTAGTTGAAAGGCACGTGCGGTAACAGGAGAGTATTAATGCGAAAAATTGAGGACAAAAAGTGTTGGATACGTATGTTGACCACTCAGGCTTCTTAATAAATGAAGCGTGTCAAGTTACCACAAAAAGGTGGCCAGATGTTATGACACTCTTGGTTGTTATTTAGCAGTTTCGTATTACCGGCACACCTAATACAAGAATCATTTTTGAAACGTCTGAGGCAAACTAAATACCATTGGGAAGGCTTAGCTGGTGTAGGATGTCGAGTAAAATACTTTGTTTATACGCGCTCGCCGTGCTGTGAGTGCCCCGTTTACTTCCGCGTAAACTTCTTGCGGCCCCAAGCACGAGACATTCGCTGCGATTGAGCAGAGTAGAGGAATGCCTCGCCTTTCCTCGACTACTCACCGATGTGGCCAGACCTATCTTTTCTTATACGGACAGTGCCTTATGAGGCCTGGTTTGCCTCATACTGATCTACTAATGGATTGTCGTCCTAGTCGATATTTCAAACAGTTTGAGAAACACTGAGGTTCACTAGAACAGAATCAAGTTTATTTCTTTTAAAGCACATGCAGTATGTTTTAACGTTGTAATCTATGATTTCATTTTATTATTGTGTATTTTTTCAACGAGAAAGAACTGTATAACGCTTAAAGATTAATTTAGGGATTAAATAAATTAACAAATTGTGAACAATTATAGTACAGGAGACGAAACAAGTATAAAAAAGCATTGTGGACGAAGCACGATAGTCAGGAAGTGTGATGAATTCAAAATTAAAAAAATTAAACAGAAGTTAAACTCTTTATCACAACTATTGTTGATGGTAAGAAGCCATAAACGATATCTGATTTTTATTTTCTTTCAAGTGGAGGTTTTCCGAGTGTTTTTTCTCGAAGCAGGTTGCAAAGCTCTTTGTACGATATATAGTAGTAATATTCCCGGTATATCGATAGTATAGAAGGTAATCGTCACCAACTTTGCTCGTCATGTAATGGAACTTATAAAAAATTGATTTTTAATTCTTTTTGAAGCCGTGTCCAAAACACACTTCTGAACCAGGTGACAGACCGTGACAAGAGGTTCAAAACTTATTGTATTTCTTGTCACACAAACAGCAATCTTCGTTACACCATCAGATTACCGGCAGGTTAGTTCTTTGCTTGCAGCGAAAACTATCGAAATTATTAAAATAAAATTTTGAAACCCACAAACAACCTCAATGTTCAAATCAATGTGTAACTGCCATGTCATCATCAGATGTAATTTGAAAGCTACTTCGAGCTTAATGTGTTGCACATTCAACAGAATACATTTTTAGTAGAACACACACTCCTTTTTTAAAAACATCATAACTTGTTACTGTTCCAAGTTAAAACAAAGTTATAATACACTTGTTGTTTAGCAATGTAAGAATTGCCACTAAATATAGTAACTAACAGGACGTCTATCCGAAACCGACCAATAATATAGTTTTTAATTCAGTGCACAAGCATATAGACTAGTCCGACAATCCATTAGTAGATCGGTATGAGGCAAACCAGGCCTCATAAGGCACTGTCCGTATAAGAAAAGACAGGTCCGGCCACATCCGTGAGCAGTCGAGGAAAGGCGAGGCATTCCTCTACTCTGCTCAATAGCAGCGAATGTTTCGTGCTTGGGGCCGCAAGACGTTTACGCGGAAGTAAACGGGGCACTCACAGCACGGCGAGCGCGTATAAACAAAGTTTCTTACTCGACATCCTACTCCAGCTAAGCCTTCCCAATGGTATTCAGTTTGCCTCAGACGTTTCAAAATCAAAAAATCAAAATCAAATGTTTGTGAAGCTTATGGGACTTAACTACGGGGTCATCAGTCCCTAAACTTACAAACTACTTATGAACTACTTACGAACTAGGACGTCACAAATATCCATGCCCGAGGGGGGATTCGAACCCCCGATCGTAGTGGCCGTGCTGACCGTGACTGAAGCGCATCAGTCCCCACGGCCACCGCGGCCGGCCCAGACGTTTCAAAAATGATTCTTGTATTAGGTGTGCCGGTAATACGAAACTGCTAAATAACAACTAAGGGTGTCATAACATCGGTCCACTGTTTTGTGGTAACTTGACACGCTTCATTTATTAAGAAGCCTGAGTGGTCAACATACGTATCCAACACTTTTTGTCCTCAATTTTTCGCATTAATACTCTCCTGTTACCGCATGTGCCTTTCAACTACAGAACACCCACGAAACAAAATACCGACAGAAACACGTTCGTATTAATGATTTAGATTTGTTGCTGTTTCGCAGATCTGGCATTCGTTGCTACAGCGGAAAGCTTCTTTATAAAGAGACAAACGACTCCATTCACTTTATTCACACAATTTTTACGACTGTAGCTGTAAGAGGACTCGCATTCATAGTGCATATCCTTCCGTGGACCATAGGCGAGGATGTTCTCAGTCCTTCACAGGGAGGGGTGCGAACTTTCCCTCAAGGACTCCAACGTCATTCATTTTATACTGCATACTGTTTATGAATGACCAAAGTAGATCGCGGGATGGGTTTCACCGATTTGGTTCAAACTCTGCGAGAAGAAGAAAGCAGACGAAACATTTCAAATTCCCAAAAATATCTCGCGCGATTTGGCAGAAGGGAAAGCGAATACGGTCGCAAAAGTTTCCCACATAGCAATAGGTGTTATCTAAGCTGCTTATTGAGTCCCAGTCTACGTCAAATGTGAGTAGCGTGGTGGACAAGGGCTTGTATTGCAAAATTTGCGGGCCAGTTTCGATTCTCGGTACTTCGTAGAATCGTGTTCAGTTTGTATTAACACTCGCAATGTTAACGTTTTATTTACAAAATTTAAATTTACATAAACATTTCACTCTTCCACAAAAGTTGACGTCGAAAGGAGACTCAATTAAAACACATTCAATCGCATGGCATCAGTTCAGTGCCTCTGTTTCCACCGCAATGATTCGATACATTTTGTATTTACCAAAATCAATAGTGAAAAGTCATTTACTTTAAACCTTGAATCAAGTGTGATTTGCGCCGAAGCATATTTCTTATCAAATTACTTCCTCAAAATACTTTCATAAAGTTTGCATAGTGTGAAGTTTATGTTTCTTTGTCGATGAACACCCTAAGGAATGTAATATAACTTCGATATATAAATACCTGCTACCACATTTGGAAATATTATTTTCGTCTGAAACTTCATAGAATTATGAAAATTAAATGATGAAATAAGGTGTAGTAATTAATTTAATTAGTTGTAATGAAACCATATATATTAATTATGAACTGAAAATTCATAATTAAATCTGCAAAGGCTAATACAATCGCATTCGGAGATTGTCATTGTAACTCTTACACTCTTGGTATGTGCTTGTCAAGTTTTGAATCCGCATAAAGGCAGCGTTTTTCAGTATACACTTATTTCAGCTAATAAATTGTGGCTACTATCATGTTTTATATTTATAAATGCATACGATATGCGCCCGATACCTACGTTTAAGGAAATTATTTATGTAGAAAAATGATCAAAAATTATCTGTCTTTGGAAAAATTTACGCTGTGACTCATAGGATTTCTGTTGCATTTTCTGTGGCAGTAATAATCTGCTCAAAACATCTGCACGCAAATAGACTGTCTATTTCGTTCAGTCGTCCAAAAGTTCTCTTTGTTATTATATGTCATCATATGAACTGGATGAGTGTAGAGTTAAAACTCTTTGATACTATATTCGCTTCAAAAATTCTTACTGGGCAGAAATGTTAGGTATGTGAAATATACGGCTTGCCGCTTGTCTTCTCGTGCACTCGTGCAAATGAGTGGATATTAAAAAAGCAAACCTGCTGCGAGTATCGGCTCGATCCTAGGACCTCGTCTTACGCATCTGCGCATTTACGCCGGCGCCACCAACACATACTGTAGCATAGCCGTTTTTCGAACTTTTGTGGAAAAACAGGTCTACTACCTACTCAGAAGCAGCAGACCTTATCTGAAAACGACGCTCCCTTTTGACGAAAAACCGTGGTTTTGTATTCTGCGTAGTAACTGAAACCCACCGGTGTGTAATGCTGTCCTACTACATCAGCGTTCGTATCATTGTATTTATACACTAACTCGAAACTGAGGGTACAGATTTTTAAGCTTATTGGACTTAACTGCGGGATCGTCAGTCCCTAAACTTACAAACTACCTATAAACTAACTTATACTAACAACATCACAGATATCTATGCCCGAGAGGGATTCGAACCGCCGACAGGGAACGGCTTCCCACATCGGAGCATAGCACCTCAATATGCTCATTCATTCCGCTGCGGCCTTTGTTTTTTAACAAGTCAAATAATTTATTTCCTGTAAGGAAGTGTTATTTACTTTTATTTTAAGGAAAATGTGTGAGTTTAGCAGGACGCACAAACTAATTTTTATCACGATTCGTAATATTAATTTTACTGAGAGATGCAGTACTCATTTTCTAAATTCAATCAATATCTAAAAACACATGGTTGTGTAGAATAGTTTTTAAAACATCAGCAAAATTTTTAAAGTAGAAGCTCGCCGACGAAGGCGTAATTTGGGAGCAAAGTTCAGGCTACAAGGAAGAAGGATTAGGAAGGAAAGAATTGGCAGTGGCTGCATTAGGGCGTTAAAACTAAACAATGCGTGCCGGTCCGGAAATCGAATGCGTATCTCCTCCTCCTTCGAGCAGACGTCTCCATAAACACTTTCCATCACGTGGACGCCCCCCCCCCCTCCCCCGTCCGTGTGAAACTGCCAAAAGTCGCACGCTATGGTTGTAGCGCCCATATCGCCCATGCTCTTTTACACGCGCCGGTATGGATATCAGTGTGAGGTCGAATGTGTGACTGCATCTGCGGTGAAGTGAATGAAGCAAACGCCATCTTCGCGTGTAAATACGTATTATATTCGTGTAGTGTCCAATATTTCTGACATATCCGAAATAACAGACACCACAGCAATACAATAAGGAACGAGAATACCCAAAAGGCTTCGAATCGTTGCGGAAGCAGTATAAGCAGAAGACGTTCATTTATTTATAATGGTTTAGTATGTAACAGTATAAGAGTGATACTCATAGGACCCACTGTTTGGCTACCATTGGCAAAAAAACAAACGAGTCAAACTGTTTGAGAAACACCGACGTTTAATAGAATAGAAAAAGAATTCACCTACGAAATGAAATCATTTTTAGTATATTTCTTTTAAAGCGGATGTAGTATGTATTAACGCTCTAATCTATGATTTCATTTTAATATTGTGTACTTTATCCAATGAGGGAGAACAGTATTACTTTTAAACATTAATTTAGAGAATGAATAACATATTGTGAACAATTATAGTACAGCAAGTATAAAAATCGTTGTGCAAGGAGCAGGTTCGTCTGGAAGGTCGATGAAGGCCAAATGAAAAATAAAACACAATGAAACCCTTTATCATAACTATTGTTGATGGTAAGCAGCCATAAACGACATGTCTTTTTATTCAGGCCACAGGTTTCTAGCAGGTTTCTCGAAGTAGGTTGCAAAGCTCTTTGTACGATATATAGTAGTAATACTGCGGGCATATCGATAGTATACAAGGTAAGCGCCAATAACTTGGGTCGTGGAGTAATGGATTTTATACATTATTTTCAAATTCGTCTTCAGGCTGTGTATAAAACTCACTTCTGAACCAGCTAACAGATACAGAGACTATAACAGAGGTTCGAAACTTTTGTATTTTTTGTTAATGCAACATTAACAACTCCTCAAAACCAACAAACAGACTAGACATTCAAATCAAATCGCAACTGCCATGTCATAAAAAAAGTTTAAAATTTTGGTAAGCTTATGGGAGTTAACTGCGGGGACATCAGTCCCTAAACTCACAAACTACTTATGAACAACCTTATACTGCAGACGGTACAAACATCTATGCCCAAGGTGGGGATTCGAACCCCCGAGGGGGAACGGCCTCGCACATCGTAGCGTAGATTCTCAATGCGCTCGGCCTTTCCTCCGCGGCCATGTCATTATTAAGATATAATTTGATAGTTGCCTCGAGGTTAATGTGTTACACATTCAACAGAATACAATTTTAATAGACCATACACGCCTTTTTTCAGCGTCACGACATGTTAATGTTCAAATATAAAGAAGTTATTATAGACTTGTCGTTTAATAATGTAAGAATTGCCGCTAAATATGGCAACTAACAGGCGGGACATCTGAAACCATCCAATAATAAAAATTTTAATTCAGTGCACAATAATATAACCTAGAACGAGAATCCATTAGCAGATCGGTATCAGGATAACCAGGCATCATAAGGCAAACAGTCCATTTAAGAAAAGACAGGTTCAGACACATCAGTGGGCAGTCGAGAAGAGGCGAGGCATGCCTCTGCTCAATCGCAGCGAATGTCTCGTGTTCCAGTCAGTGCTTGTGGCCGGCCAGAGGTTTGAACGGAAGTAAACGGGGCACTTCAGAGCACGGCTAGCGCGTGTAAACAAACTTCCTTACACGACAATCTACTACAGCTAAATCTTACCAACTGGTATTCAGTTGGTCTCAGTCGTTTCATAAATGATTCTTGCGTTAGGTATGTTGTTAATATGAAACTGTTCATTAAAGAAATCAGGGTGACAAAAATAAGATCACCTTTTTTTGGTAACTTGACATGCTTTATTTATTTAAAAAAAAAAAAACCGTACTGCTTTCAATAAAGTCAGAGGACATACAACAGCGATTGATAGTAGAATGAACACCCCAGAATACCAAGACCTTGCATGTGGGTGTTTAGTAGCGTGGTCGACATACGTCTCCCTCACTTTTTGTTACAAATTTTTGCAAAATTACTCTCAAGTTACCGCATGTGCCATTGAACTATAGAACACTCACGAGTCAAAATGTCGTCAGAAACACGTTCGTATTAATGATTTAGATTCGTTGCTGTTTCATAGATCAGGCATTCGTAGCTACAGCGTAAAATTTCTTTATAAATATTAACAAAAACTACTTCATAAACGTTATTCCCACAATTTTTACGACTGTCGCTGTAACAGGACACTGAATTTCTCAAAAATATCGTGTCTCAGTCTGTGGATCACGGATGAGGATGTTCCTACTCCTAGAATTTTAACCCTCAAGGCTTGGGGAGGGCGCAGACATTTCCTCAACGATTCTGTCTTTCAGTTTATACTGTAGAATGTTTATGACTGACAGAGTAGATTGCGGGATGGTTTTCAAAGATTTTGTTCAAACCCTGCGAGAAGGAAGTTGACAAACCTTTCAAATTCCCAAAATATCCCGTCCGAGTTGGGTAAAGGGAAAGCGAATACAGTGGCGAAAATTTCTCACAGACAAATAGGTGTTATATAAGCTGCTTATTAACTTCCAGACTTCGATTAGTGTGCGTAGTGTAGTGGACAAGTGCTTGGAGTGCAAAGTTGGAAGTCAAGGTTCGATACCCCGGTACTCCTTACATTCTTGTTCATTTCATATTACCCCTCGCACTGTAAACCTTTTATTTATGAAATTTAAATTTACTTAAACGTATCAGTGTGCCATGAACGTTGATGTCAAGAGGTGTCTCAATTAAAACACATTCAATCCTACAGCATCAGTACAATGCCACAATTCCCATCCATACACTTGGTATGCACAAAAATTAGCAGTGAAAAGTTATTTACTTAAAAACTTGAATAAAGTGTGCTTTGCACCGAAGCATATTTCGGATAAAATTTCTCGCTTAAAATACTTCGGTAAAGTCTGCATAGTGTGGAGATTCTCTTTGACGATGAACACCCTAAGGAGTGTAATATAACTTCGGCATATAAATACGTGCTACAATTTTTTAAATATTGTTGTTGTTGTGTTGTTATGGTCTTCAGTCCGGAGACTGGTTTGATGCAGCTCTCCACCCTAATCTATCCTGAGCAAGCCTTTTCATCTCCTCATAAGAACGACAACCCACATCCACTTGAATCTGCTTACTATACGCGTCTCTTGGTCTCCCTCTGCGATTTTTACCCCACACACTTCCCTCCAACGCTAAATTCACAATTCCTTGATGTCTAAGAATGTGTCCAATCTATCCCTTCTTTTAGTCAAGGTATGCCAGAAATTTCTTTTCTCCCCAATTCGGTTCAGTACCTCCTCATTAGTTACGCGATCCACCCACCTAATCTTCAGCATTCTTCTGTAGCACCACATTTCAAAAGCCTCTATCCTCTTTCTGTCCACACTGCTTATCGTCCATGTTTCACTCCCATACAAGGCAACACTCCATACAAATGCCTTCAGAAAGGACTTCCTTAGGCTTAAATCAATATTCGATGTTAACAAATTTCTCTTGTTCAAAAACGCCTTTCTACCCATTGCCATTCTGCATTTTATATCATCTGTACTGCGACCATCATTTGTTATTTTACTGCCCAAGTAACAAAACTCATCTACCTCCTTTATTGTTTCGTTACCTAATCTAATTCCTTCAGCATCACTTGATTTTCTTACACTGCACTCCATTACCCTAGATTTACTCTTGTTAATGTTCATCTTATATGCACCTTTCAGCACACTGTCCATTCCGTTCAATTGCTCTTCCAGGTCCTTTGCTGTATCTGACAGAATTACTATGTCGTCGGCAAAACGCAATGTTTTTAATTCTTCACCCTGAACTTTAATTCCTTCTCCAAATTTCTCCTTGCTTTCCTTTATAGCTTGCTCAATGTACAAATTGAACAACATTGGGGAAAGGCTACAACCCTGTCTTACTCCCTTTCCAACCACTGCATCCCTTTCATGCCCTTCAACTCTGACAACCGCTGTCTGATTTTTGTACAAGTTGCAAATAACCTTACGCTCCCTATATTTTACTCCTGCTTGCTTCAGAACTTGAAAGAGTTTATTCCAATCAACATTGTCAAAAGCCTTCTCCAAATCTACAAAAGCTAGAAATGTAGGTTTGCCTTTTCTTAATCTATCTTCTAGGATAAGCCGTAAAGTGAGTATTGCCTCCCGTGTTCCTACATTTCTCCTGAACCCAAACTGATCTTCCCCGAGGTCGGCTTCTACCAGCTTTTCCATCCTTCTGTATATAATTCGTGTTAATATTTTGCAACCATGACTTATCAAACTGATGGTTCTGTAGTTTTCACACCTGTCTGCACCCGCTTTCTTTGGAATGGGGATAATAACATTTTTCTTAAAGTCTGAGGGTACTTCACCTGTCTCATACATCTTACACACAATGTGAAACAATTTTGTCATGGCTGGTTCTCCCAGAGACTTCAGTAGCTCTGACGGGATATCATCTACCCCAGGGGCCTTGTTTCGACTTAGGTCTTTCAGTGCTCTGTCAAATTCATCTCTCAGTATAGTATCTCCTATTTCATCATCATCATCATCTACGTTCTCTTCCCTTCCTACAATAGTGTCTCGAAGTTCATTTCCTTTTTAGAGCCCCTCTATATACTCTTTCCACCTTTCAGCTTTCCCTTCTTTGCTGAGAACTGGTTTTCCATCAGTGTCCTTGATATTCATAGAGCTGTTTTTCTTATCTCCAAATGTTTCTTTTATTTTTCTGTAGGCTGTATCTATTTTTCCCCTATTTATACATTCTTCTACATCCTTGCATTTGCCTTCTAGCCATTCCTGCTTAGCCATTTTGCACTTCCTGTCAATCTCATTTCTTAGTCGCCTGTACTCCATTTTGCCTGTTTCATTTACTGCATTTTTATACTTTCTCCTTTCATCGATTAAATTTAGTATCTCCTGTGATATCCAAGGATTCTTTGTAGGTCTTGCCTTCCTACCTATTTTGTCCTCTGCTGCCTTCACTATTTCATCTCTCAATTTTACCCATTCCTCCTCAACTGTTTTATTTTCCCCTGTTTCTGTCAATTGTTGCCTGAAGCTCCCTCTGAAATTCTTAAGAACTTCAGGTTCCTTCAATTTATCTAGGTCCCATCGCCTTATTTTCTTAACTTTCTGTAGTTTCTTCAGTTTCAGCCTACAGTTCATAACCAACAAGTTATGGTCAGAGTCTATGTCTGCCCCTGGGTATGTCCTACACTTCAAAACCTGGTTCCGAAATCTATGTCTTACCATTATAAAATCTATCTGGTATCTCCCGGTGTCTCCTGGTCTCTTCCACGTATACAACCTTCTTTTGTGATTCTTAAACCAGGTGTTTGTTATAACTAAATTATGTTCCGTGCAAAATTCTACCAGGCGGCTTCCTCTTTCATTCCTTTTGCCCAGACCATATTCACCCACTATCTTCCCTTCCCTTCCTTGTCCTACTACCGAATTCCAGTCTCCCATAACAATTAAGTTTTCCTCTCCCTTAATTGTCTGAATAATTTCCTTTAGCTCCTCATATATTTCTTCGATCTCTTCATCATCGGCAGAGCTAGTTGGCATATAAACCTGTACTACTGTTGTCGGTGTTGGCTTCGTATCTATCTTGACAATGATAATGCGATCGCTGTGCTGGTCATAGTACCTTACCCGCATTCCTATTTTCTTATTCATTATCAGTCCTACTCCTGTGATACCCCCAACTGATTTTGTATTTATAATCCTGTACTCACCTGACCAGAAATCCTGTTCATCCTGCCACCGAACTTCACTAATCCCCACTATATCTAACTTCAACCTATCCACTTCCCTTTTCAAATTTTCTAATTTTCCTACTCGATTAAGGGATCTAACATTCCACGCTCCGACCCGTAGAATGCCAGTATTGTCTTTCCTGATGATCACATCCTCCTGAGTAGTCCCCGCCCGGAGATCCGAATGGGGGACTATTTTACCTCCGGAATATTTTACCCGAGAGGATGCCATCATCATATGTTCATACAGTAGAGCTGCATGTCCTCGGGAAAAATAACGGCTGTAGTTTCCCCTTGCTTTCAGCCGTTCGCAGTAGCTGTGTGGCAAAGCCACATTAGCTGATGTTACAAGGCCAGCTCAGTCAATCATCCAGACTGTTGCCCCTGTAACTACTGAAAAGGCTGCTGCCCCTCTTCAGGAACCACACGTTTGTCTGGCCTCTCCACAGATACCCCTCCGCTGTGGTTGCACCTACGGTACGGCTATCTGTATCGTTGAGGCACGGAAGCCACCCCACCTCGGCAATGTCTGTGGTTCATGGGAGTGGTTTAAATATTATTTTCATTTAATACTTAATCGAATTATGAAAATGAAATGATAAAATAAGATATATTAGTAAATTAAATTAGTTATAACGAAACCAAATATATATACTATGCATTGAAATTTTTATAATTGATAATTAAAACTACAAGGGTTAATATAAGAAAAGTATTTTGGAAGGGACGGGATTCAAACCCGTGCTGTTTCATTCAAAAGCTAATCGTTTAGCTACTTCGCAACACCGAAAACACCGTCATCAGCAATGGTGAGCCTCAATATTAGCTGATATTGCACCTATCTGTAGTTGGATCATTTGGCGTGAGTTTTCTCTTTTCCTATGGCCTACACAGGGGACATATTGTAGGAAATTAAAAGGTTCATATTCGTGTTTCTTCTCGCACAGATTGGGCCAAGTAGGTGAGACTTATCCAGCGATCCCTAGTGTTGAGACTTTCAACACGCAAACATATAAGGGGATATTATTAGCCTTTGTAAAGACAATCGCATTCGAAGATTGTCATTGTAGCTATTACACTCTTGGTATGTGCTTGTCAAGTTTTGAACCTACATAAAGGCAACGTTTTCCAGTATGCACTTATTTCAGATAATAAATTGTGACTACTATATTATATTATTGGCCTTTGTCAAGACAATCGCATTCGAAGGTTGTTGTAGCTATTACACTCTTGGTATGTGCTTGTTAAGTTTTGAACCCACATAAAGGCAACGTTTTCCAGTATGATCTTATTTCAGTTAATAAATTGTGACTACTATATTGTTTGATATTCATAAATCCATACGATATGCGCCCTGAAACCAACGTTTATTATCTGTCTGTGGAAAAACTTACGCTATAACTCACACGATCTGTTGCATTTTTCTGGTGGCAGTATCAATCTGCTCAGAACATCGGACGCAAATAGACTATTTCGTTCATTAATTCAAAACTTCTCTTTGTTATCATATCAACTGGCTGAATGAAGAGTTAAAACTTTTTGATACTATATTCGCTACCAAAGTTGTTACTGAGCAGTTGTTACGTATGTGAAAAATACGGATTGAAACTCGTGAAAATGAGTGAATAATTAAAAATAAAAGTGCTTCGGATGTCAGATCGATCCTAGGACATCGTGTTACGCATCTGCGCAATTATGCCGGCGCCACCCACACATTCTATAGCATAGCCGTTTATCGAATCTCTGTAGGAACATAGGTCTACTATCTATTCATAAGTGGCAGGAAACTACGCACGCCTTTGACGTAAAACCGTGGTTTTGTATTCTGCACAGTAACTGAAACCCACCGGTGTTTAATGCTGTCCTAGTACAGAATAAACGGCTGCGGCTTCTAAAACCAAGGAATTAGCTTTATAATCTTTCACTCTTCTATTTGCTATGACGGAGAATCACCAAAAGTCGACTCTTAGGTTTGAGATTTTACAAATTATTCAATCTACTTGTTTTTTTCTGTTTGCATTATCAAAATAATGCCTGCTTCTTTGAATAGATGACCTACTTCATTCTAATTGATTGTTCAGACGTCTACTTCCTGCATGATGTATTACTAAATGCGGGTGGTTAGGCGGGGTTATGTTTTTGATTAGTATGCGAAACCTATCGTCTTCGATACACGCCAGTGACCAACTCACACCAAAAGATCTCTTTAACCTCTGGGGAAGCCAAGTGGCAAACATCGAGCTCGCCAGTATACTCTGTTGCACATGTTTCATATAGTATTATCAATACATTTTCATGGTTACGGAATAATAATTTCCTCATAATGATTGCGATACAGATTGTTACTCAATTATCATGTGTTCAAATGTTCAAATGTCTGTAAATCTATCGTACCAAACTGCGTGGTCCTCAGTCCGTAGCTTACAAACTGCTTAAACCTAGGTAAACTAAACTAAGGACGAACACACACACCCATGCCCCAGGGAGGACTCGAACCTCCACGGCGAGCAACCGCGCTTCGCAGAGAGGCGCTTTAGACCGCTCGGCTACTCCACCGCGGCAATTATCATGTGTGCTTGTTATTGTTACGTGAGAAACATAATGAGCCATATTTCAAAATAGAAGAAAAATGTGAAAGAGTCAGTAATCGAACTGTCGCTCGTTGATCAGTAGTTGGCCATTTGTTTGCTTCTCTGCACATTCATTTGACATAATAGCCCAATATGTTTTCGAATGCTTAATATTAGGCATTTCAATAAGACAAGGAGTATGGAAAAGTACCAAACATCTGAGGAGAACTGTAATTTGTGGTGACACAGCTGGCTTATGTTTGTTAAATTTGTGCTGATATCTTAGTTGCAACATCAACCGAAAGAGAACCAGTGGAAATGACATGATACCTTCACTCTCGGAAATACCATCAGTGATTTGCGGTGCCAAACGGTTGTCGTCTTTATAGCGCAACCGAGGCGGTGGGCGGAAACCGTGAGCGATACTCGGAACATGATGCACCATGATGTAACACTTAGCTTCATAACAAAGTTCATTCATGTAATTGAATTAATTCTATGATACGCATGCAATTTTTCGATTTGAATGTGTCAGTAACGTCCGAAAATATTCACGGACTGCAGCATCTCAATTCTAATTGCTGTCTTTGTTCATTGAAACTATAAGAAAAGAAATGTGGAAAGGAATTTGTCGGTTGCGAACAGCTTAAAACGCTATGGCTAATACGTAAAGCAGTTTCTAAAATCAGTTTTCGAAGTCACGTCGCATAGAAAGCACGCGTGTTGTTACAACTGGCTGCGATACTGAAAGATAACATTTTTCCTCTCAGATTTCGTGTCAGATGGGTAATCGACAGTATGTACGATCGTGCTGCCTAGCTGTATATACTTCCCACCAAGCAGCAGAACTTTGCGGTTGTGTATAGCGATAAAAATATAAATCTGTTTCTGCAGGAATCGAACCGACGACTTTATGGTTGTGAGCCTAGGACGCTACCATCTATTTTTTAATCTATTCCATCAGATACTGCAATCTTTTTAGTTATGGGTGCTTACATGTACCTGCAAAACTTCAAAGTTGGTTTTCTCGAGAATTTGTTAGAGTTGCGTCGAGTGGATTTGCCTGATTCTTATTTATGTTCTGTAATTCACGTACCGTAGTATGAAAAAATTCTAAAATCCGTGTGAGAGGGACAGCATGTTGAACATATTAAATGACTGTTCTTTGTGAAGTATAGCGCCGTCTGTAACTGCAACAAGATATGTTGTAACTTTTCAATTAGATCTGCTACATCGAATCTGTTTACAGGAATGAACTTTTAAAAAAATGCTGATGTTATGTGATATGTTGCAAGTCCCGCTTTCTGTTAAAAATGATTTTACTTCAAGTTTCTATTTTAAAAATAGCGCCCATGTTCGGTACATACAGTAAACCATAGACCACGTCGCCCATAATCTACTGGGATAGTCAAGTTTCCCAGCTTCTGCAGAGTTTTGAAATTAAATGGTGTGTTACGACTTTTGAATCATTTTGTATACGCCGCTACCGTGAACTTAATTTCTATTTACTGGCAAAACTGCCATATTTTTAGTCTTGTGTAGATTTATTTGTTCTGCACGAAATATGTTCTTGCCAGTAAGCAGCGACTGCGATACAGGAGCGGTCACGTAGTCACGCGGTCCGCAGTTCGTGCCTGATTGCCTTGCAAGTGTCGCCGTGCCTCCCCACCAGTTGTGGCTCGTGTGTTGTGGAACGTGTCCCTGCATGAAGCTCCCTCTGGCAAACGGTTTACCCTGAATCGCAAACACTCGCGATAATTGCATTTAAACAACAACATTTGCGGCGGACACCATTCCCGGCCCCTCCTCTCTTACGCGCCATACGTACGCTTTGCTAGGCGATGCGAATCGTTCATTGCTGTGGTTACTCTTAATTATACCGCTAATTAGCTTGAATAACGAGTTTCAGATAATACATTTATGATAACGGACATAATTTTCCGCCGGAACTGTTACATTGTACGTTATTTAGAAGGATCTGAAAACAGCCATTACAATCTAGCTTAATCGTGAGACAATTCTTTTCATTTTGTATTACATTAAAACCATCTGTGACATGAGGTGAGTATTTTCATTCTTTCTGAAAGCAAATCGGTATTACCTCCAAAACCAACAACACTCTGAAAACAATTTTAATCTGCCAGGAAGCTTCATATGGCAGATTCATTTTCTTTTCAATTGCCAAGTTGTCTTTACATTATTGTGACAATAAAACGAAGATGTTTGTTATGTTATTGCTAGTCTCTTTAATGGAAATCTTGTACAAGTTCCTTAGATCATTTACTTTCTTACAGCGTCTTACGTTTTCGATCTGGGCAAAATCTGTCACACAGTGTAAATGCTCACAAATTTCATAGCTTTGTGATACCGATCTTCAACAGTGGAACAGAATGTACCACTAATGCTAACTTTCGAACTTTATATGCACTAGAAACATCGTAGCGTTTGGCCCGCTTTTCATGTCTTTTTGTAACAGCACTTATCTTGGTTATTCGGTTTTTTCAACTTGTAAGCAGCCAAGTTTTCTTCACTGTCATTTCATGCATATTACAGCTTAAAAATCACATTCTACCCGTCAAGACGAATCTTTTGAATATAAACTGAATGAGGTATGGACATTTTCAATAATAATAGTAAGAGTTTGATATGGAAATTACGAGATCATATCGCAAGTGCAATAAGATAATCAAGGCTGAAGCATACTAGTGAACAAACACTTGTTTTTCTAAAGTGAGGCAAGGCGCCCACGTGGCAGCAGCCAGAGGCAATAGCACAGGTGGGCAGAAGGTTCCCCGCACCAGTCGCCCCGGTGGTCTTGGCCAGAAAGCCACTGCTTTCTTGGGGAAATACGGACGGCTTTAAAATACTTTTATATGCTACACAATGCCACGCTCGACTAAGCATGGTTACTTGGAACTTTAAGAGTGCAGATGGAACGCGGATTCCAACTGGCACCACCGTGTCTGGGAGGAAATATTTATACAAAACGTTAGCTGACTCACTATTGGCCGGCAAGCCCTGCGGCATTTTACGAACCACTATCCGATTGGTGGGCAAGCCACTGGTGGGGAAGCGCTAGCTTCATCGCAAGATATACACAAGCAGAACGAGGCAAATTAAGGCAGTTTCGCTCTCTCGCCCGTGCCAGCTGTCGACGCTAGTGGTACGATGCTCTCATCGCAACTTTTGTGCGGAGAGGTGATAAAGACTCCTGTACAGTATTACACTGTAAGGAGCACCTCTGTTGCGGAGCGGATCTTTGTGAATATCCAGTGGATAGTACTAAGAATTGCGCGTTGTTCATTGTGTTCACCGAGATACCTCAAAACCGGTGTGAACATAGACCGAGTGCATTAGTTAACGTTTGTGACTGCATTTGTGAGTGGCAACACGGTGGGTTAGTCTGAGCCTGGCGTACCACGCCATTTTATAGCCAGACTAGCATTTATAGGTCGTTCTTGACTTCATCAAAACGCAGGGAAAGTGCGATCGGCAGTAGTCGATCAAGACAGACAATATTTCTATTTCAGCTAAAAAAATGTTCAAATGTTTGTTAAGCTTATGGGACTTAACTACGGGGTCATCATTCCCTAAACTTACAAACTACTTACGAACTAGGACGGCACAAATATCCATGCCCGAGGGGGGATTCGAACCCCCGACCGTAGTGGCCGTGCAGACCGTGACTGGAGCGCCTCAATCCCCTCGGCCACCGCGGCCGGCTATTTCAGCGAAAACGCAGCTAGCAGCCATCAGTGCAGTTAACGGTACCGTGTGCAAACGCTTTAGGCGAACTCTACCCATCCCCAAACAGCAATAAAAATACACTTTTTTACCGTGCATAATATTTCTGACATTGTGACAGCCTTGAACGTAAACTGACGAAATTAATTTTAAAGTCAAGTAGGCATGGTTCTTCAGATATTCTACCAACTTTATTTTATTTTGAAATTTTTTATACGTCTTATCCAGAACTTGGAAATTAAAAATTTTAACTTGTCCGTTTTTGTAAAAGTAAATTAAGCCAAAATTTAAGTCAGTTTTTTTTTATTTCAGTAACTAGTGACATCACCTTAGAGCCCTAACTGATCCCCACTAGTCACACTATTAATTTTAAGATTTTTCTTACACTCATGTCATCTATATCTATCTTTGCATAAGTGATAAAGTGTCACGGATTGTAGATAGGCAAGGAGCATCATTCTGACTTCTACATGACATGCTGTTGATGTCTTCCTTGCAGGAGTCTCGAGTACAGAAAATAGTCAGATCAGTCCACTGCGCACTATAAAAAGTTGGAAGAGTAAAATAAAAATCTCAACAGCAGAGCTTTCACGCTAGAAACTCAAAAGATAAAAGTTAGAAAAGGAAACAGAACCGTTTTCTATTACCACTCTACATAAACTGCCGCATATTAATTAAAAAAATTGTACACCCTCTGAGAGCTTTCCAATTCACGTCCGAGTTATTGATGAAATTGCATGTGTAGTACATGAAACGATTAAATTTACAAATCAGTAAAGTAAGCCGATCTAAGGTACCAGGCGTTGATCCATTCTGAAACACCCATATTAGTACGAGGTGTAGCCTCCACGGGTGGCGATGCAGGTGCTGTCCATTTTATCATACAGATGGCGAATACTGTATTGAGATTCATTATTCAACGCAAATTCGCTCTGTTTAAGTAGTGCTACAAGAATTTGAATTGAGAAGTCACACGTGTTAGTTGTCGTCCCCTCATATCCCACACCTAAACAATTTGTCACAAATCCGGGGATTGTTCTGCCTAGTAAATTGCTCCACGTCTTGTAGATAAAGTAGATACTTACGCACAGTATGTAGGCGAATATTATCCTATAGGAACAATACACCACCTTCCCGTTGCAAGATGGCGAAATAACTGGTCTTAGATTACTCTGTATATTCCGAGCGCTGCTCACTGATCCCTTCACAAGTACCAAAGGGGAACATGTAGCTAAAAGCACCCCAGAAGATATGACCTGGGCTGGAGCGAAATAATTTTGAGAATGCACTCTACATCCACATCTACATCTACATACATACTCCGAAATCCACCGTAAGGTGCATGATGGAGGGTACACTGTACCACTACTAGAAATTTCCTTTCCTGTTCCAGGCCCAAACAGAACGAGGAAAGAAAAAAGAAGAATAACTGTAGGCCTCCTGTCTTTGTGATCATTACGAGAAATGTAAGTAGGCGGCAGGAAGATCGTTGTACACTCAGCTTCAAATTCCGGCCCTCTAAATTTCCCCAAAAGAATTTCTCAAAAAGAACGTCGTCTTTCGTCCAGCGACACCCATCTGAGTTCCCGTAGCATTTCCGTGACACTCTCGCATTGGTCGAACGTACCAGTAACGAATCTAGCTGCTCCCCTCTGAACTTTTCTATGTCTTCCTGACCCTACCAAAAGAATCACACCGCGTTCAGTGCCCATTTGGAACCGAGTGAAATATATATCTAGCTTAATCTGTTTTTTATTAAATGATTTCTAATCAAATGAACATTGTAAACAAATGTAAAATAGAATGTTGCTGTTTGATATGATTGAGCTCCATCGAGCATCAATCATACCATGTCTAAATGAGGGTCACCTTGAATAATGGCACATTCACGTACCGTCTCATAGTTAGCGTATCATCAAGGAATATCGTACCGATCACTGTGTGACTGTACACCACTAAGTCACCAGTTGAGAGTGAAAACTTCCCGATCATGAACTGTTGATTCTCCGTTCCCCAACTGCGCCAATTTTGCTTGTTGACAAACACATTCAAATGAAAGTGAACCTCGTCGCTAAACCACGCCAGATTTCCACCACAGCCGGCGACCACCCGTGCAGTTTGAATATCCCAACACAAACCGTTCAGAAACTATGAATGTATAAGTAGATGTAGAACAGACGGTAATCTTTGCCACAATACTGCTGGTACGTCCCCTTCAGCAAAAAGCGCAGGCTGTCAAAGAAAGACCGCACTCGCTGCCTCGCTGTGGTCGGGAGCGCTGGTAGCATCCGTCTTCCCGCGCTCAACACGTTGACTGCGGTGTGGCTGGCGGCGGACACCGCAAAACCTTATAAGCCGCGAGCCTGGCTTGGCGGGGAAACATCCATCACCGAGCGGGCCGCAGTCGACGTGTTAGCTTCACACCGACCTCGCTGTCCGGTGTATTACTTTAGCCACGGCAAATTAACCCCTGAACCGTGTAATTATTCTCGTGCCTCGTAATTATTGCTGCCACCATTCGGCATGCTTGCATGCAACTGTAAGTTGACAACTATTCTATGCATTTTATCAGCGACGAATTGCACTGTCAGAATAAGCACATTGTTTTAGTCTGATGTTCTCTTGGGTGCAGGGTTGCCAGATCTCCGGGCGCCGCCGGAGTGCCCGGGTTTGGAATGAATTCTCCGGGTCTACGGGCCAATGACACTCATCTCCGGGCTTGAATGTAACCTTCATCTTAACTTCGAACTTAACGTAACTTAAACTAAGGACGAACACAACATCCATGCCCTAGGGGGGCATTCGAACCTCTGGCGGGAGCAGTCTCGCGCACCGTGGTAACTGCGCTGCTAGCTGTCAGAGCTCAACTCTCGCCGTACGTAGTATAGCATTGTCGATCAATTCACTATACAATTCGCGATTGTTGTTGATATTCGGTGTATAATATTTAATTGATATTACATTAGAACGTCGATTATCCGAACTAATTGGGTAACGTGGGTGTTCGGAAAACTGGTTTATTCGAATAATCTTATGTCACATAGAAATGACAGCACTATTACGTTTAATCATTTTGTGCCATCAAGTTTCCTTCTTTATGCGGCAGCAAGTGGGAGCAGACGGTAAGTGTGCCCCTTCTCTTCACATGGAGCCAGTGAGAAGCTCTTCTTCGTGGCTCGCGATCCTTCACAGTGCGCGGAGTTGATCCACAGCAACTGGTGGCCTGGCCGGTCAGTTGCGGCATGTGAAGGCCACCCCTAGCAATGGGGGGGGGGGGGGCAGGGGGGGATATTTGCTGGGAGGGAGGAGATGATTAGGGTTTTTTTTTTTTTTTTTTTTTTAAATAAACTACGGGGTCATCAGTCCCTAAACTTACAAACTACTTATGAACTACCTACAACTAAGGACGGCACAAATCTCCATGCCTGAGGAGGGATTCGAACCCCCGATCGTAGTGGCCGTGCAGACCGTGACTGAAGCGCCTCAGTCTCCTCGGCCACCGCGGCCGGCTTTTTCCTTTTTTTTTTTTTTTTTTTTTTTAAGTATTCACGTGAAATCCTGGTTTTGGGGGGGGGGGAGTTGGTCGCAGTTGGGGGGGTGAGTCATTGGCCAAGGGGGAGGGGGGTACGTCTGGTCTCCGGGCCTGCCTCGAGTTCGATCTGGCAACCCTACTTGGGTGACTTTCCTATAGGAGTGAACGCATACACATTATTTATGCACATAAATCAGTGTTAGTTCTTTCCTCTACTTTCTCCTACAGTTGCTTCTAATATTAATATACATAAATTTATTAATATAAACCGTCCAAGGAAATGAAGTTAAACAAATTCTTTTTCTTTGTGCGCTTCGACTAAATTTTCAAGGCATCATCAGTGGCATGGATCATAATATTTCGTTTTATTACGAATTTAATACTTTACATTATATATATATATATATATATATATATATATATATATATATATATATATATATATATATATATATATATATGGCGCTATTTTTACTGTTTGTATGACAAATGATCTTTTGGTGTTCTTAAAATATACAATTTTCGTAGATTCTGGTCTACATGTGCAGTTTGTTGACTCAGGTTGCTTCGTTTCTTGTTTCTTTCTTCCTTTGTTTCTTTTGGATCTCTGCAGCACTAGGCACATGTTATTTTCTTTTTGTGATATTTTTGTTTTTCGTGATGTTTCCTACTGTTCAATTTCTTTTTGTTACGATTTGATTGTATGTTTGCCCTATCTTTCTTTGTCAATGTGTGCGTGAGAGTGAGAGAGAGAGAGAGAAACATACTGGACCAGCGATATTTTGTTTTGTTATCATGTGTGTGTGTATGTGTGTGTGTGTGTTTGTGTGTGTGTGGCAGAGAGAGAGAGAGATAACGACGGGGAAAGAGCTGTGTGTGAAGTAAGCAAATAACTAATAAGGATTCAGGGGTACAGTATTTTCCACAATTACATGAAAAACACACACACGCACACTGACATAATACAAATACACTACAAACACACGTTCAAAAGTTGGTACCAAAAAGACATTCAATAAACAACAACCACCCTCCTCCTCCCCCCCCTCTCACACACACACAAAATAAAAATAAAAAAAAACACACACACAAACAAAATAACATGTGCTAATGATAGAAGGCGAAAAGATCCAAATAGAATCAAGAAAGAAAGAAACACAACCTAAGTCAACAAACAACAAAAAATATCAAATATTTGTTAAGCTTATGATACTTAACTGCAGGATCATCAGTTCCTAAACTTACAAACTACTTGTAATCTAAATGACACTACAGTCAACACAAACATCCATGCGCGAGGGAGGATTCGAACTTCCGACGGGGAACGGCCTCGCGCATCAGAGCATAGCGCCTCAATGCGCTCGACCACTCCACCGCGGCAACAAACAACACATTTAGTCTAGTATCTAAGGAACTGTACGTTTTAAGAATATCGAAATATCATTAGTCATACTTAGAAAATGCGCCAGAACGATTTATAACTGAACTACTACAAACCAAATATTGTAAAACAGGCCACTGTAGATGCCATGCAAATGAAGGCGAAATGCGTATTGGGAAAGTATTTGTTTCATTTCAGTTGCATAGATGGTCAATATAAATAAATATCTGAATATTAATGTAAATAAGTATTTGAACTTTATTTCGTTTAGTAACATATTTCAACATCGTGATGCAGAAATAAATCTTTTAGGAATTAAAGTGTAAACAAAGAATACAGTTTTTACTGGCAAAATTTCCGTGCCGGACAGGATTCGAACCCAGGGCCTTTGCCTTTCTTGGGCAATCCCTCTAGCGACGTAACTACACTGTCATACTAAACGGCCCATATTCACAGTTGTACTTCCGCCAGTATCCCGCCTCCTACCTTACAACCTACACAGAAGTAGAGCGATTGCTCGTAATAGGCAATGGTCCCGGTTTCGAAACCTGGTTTGACTCACTGTTTTAATCTGCTATCATCGGGTAAGTTGCGCTGTTGTTGCATTGTAGTAACCGCTCACTGCAGTATATGAACCCAACTGCTTGTCTAATTCCATCGATAAAGACAACACTAATCCTCTGCAGCAACTCTCTGTTATTAGTACTATCTCGGTTGCCGTAATTTTTTGTAGGTACCCCTTAGACCCGACAGTAAGACGGCGAAGCACTTTAGTTCAGTCTGCTGGAACTAGGTATCTCAGCTGATCCCCTAAGGGTAGACGTTCGTTAAATTCGAGCTAATGCTCAGAGGCACCTTCCTTGAAACTATGCGGAAACTTCCCTGTTCAAAAAGCGGAGTTCGTGGCTTGTTTTGGTCCAACGTATACTGGGAATAAAAAGACGCATTTCATACATAAATAGAACTGTAGAGCGGTATTAAATGCAATTCCCAAAATTAGGATTACAGACACTATTTCAAAACATAAAAACTATTTCACTTGTGTATTTAATTAATGTAAGTATTTGATTAAAGTAAGTGACATTGTGAAAATAATCATTGATTTACGTTTCATAGTTAAAGTTGTAACAGGACTGGAAAACAAAATGGAGGCTAATATTCAGCACCAGAAGTATTGTGACATCAAACAATACGTACTGGGTGCAGTTTCGGCAGGAAAACTCGCAGCACCCCAGACAGACTCTTGCATTAGTTGTCGAAATAATGTCCAGGAAATTGAAACAGCAATTGGCAATGCACTGGAAAGAGTCAAATGTTGCTCTGCATTCTATTGCATGCACACACACACATACACACACAAAATAGTACCGCAGTCAATGATTACTGCAACAGTAGTAATAGGCACACGTGAACGCCGACAATGAACACTACAAGTTCATAGATTCCAGCAAGAGGCTACGCAGTAAGCATTAACCACTCAGCCTTGCGTGTGAAATCTGACTGGGCGAAGGATTTAGGACAATGTGTCACTCTACGCTCCACAGTGTCTCAAGACTTATCTCTGTATTGACTCCCTGTTAGAGATATTACGGACAACAACTGTACTTTCGACGTCCGAATCTGGACTTATACCATCCACCACTGTTCCTCTACATCACCAATTAAGTATTCATTCAATTGTATTAAATGTCCCATATGATACTAACGTTGTGTCATATTTTTGTTGAAATGTACCTACACACGCCTACGATTTAGTACCCCCACAACACACACACGCACACACACACACACACACACACACACACACACACACACACACACACACACACACACACACACTCACTTCGCCTATGAAATTTTACACCACAACTCACGTATTTTTCTCACTTAACACCCCCCACCCTCTCTCTCTCTCTCTCTCTCTCTCTCTCTCTCATTAGGTGGCACTCATTTCCGTAATCGAGGTGGAACATTTCATTTTAGACCTAACGCCATACTACAAAGAACGTCTCTCCCACGTCTTAAGCATGTGAGAAACAAATATATCGCATTCCAGGGAGTTGAGAGAATGGCCAACAACGTAAACAAGTTCAATTATCACAGGTTGATTTCGTTGTCACTCACATAAATATCGCACCGAAAAAAATTGATTACCCGCTGCCACATAAAATGTCTACACGAATTTTTAGCGAAGTTGTACTGTCGTATTCATGGAAACACTGTATAATGATGTCCAGACAGCTGTTGTGACCAAAGAAAGCTTCCACTCGCAATTGGAAGCTTCAATTTTCTCTTTGATACATTCATATTTCCCCTTTAACGTGTCCCTTCTTTAACAACTGTTTTGCGCCATTCTTTCTAACTTTTAATTGCGTGTACCTTTATATGCACCTGTGAATCACAAATAACTCTCATATAACAAACTTTTTGCTGCCCCTCCCCTCCCCCCTACCCCCAACCTGTTGCGGACCTTTTGTCCACACACCTGCTCCATACCTTGGCCTTGTTAACAAAAAATAATATTTAAATCCGAAGCGCCACACGAACGTCCCGATCTCGAATACGAACGAAATAATATCCCTCCCACACACTCAGAGAACATAAACTGCCGACTGTACGAATAAATACAGTCCGTTGTTTGACAGCAATAAAAGGCCTGCCGTATATCACTTTCGTCCGTTATGCGATATGAAGCTTCTGTCGTCCTCATCCATATGTAGATTGTTTTTGTGGCGTTATTTTCTTTTATTGCCACATGGAAACGCTGTTTTACACGCGCAGTGAGACTACACGGCCGATGGCTGGGTTTAAAGGACTGCATTTTATATAGCCGTGAAACGACATACCTAAGACTGACACTTAAGGTGCCGGTTGATTATTTTGATTACCAGGTGCCCCATAATAGTCAACATTTACAGCCGCAATATAGTCATGTGTAGAAATGGTAATAAATGTTATGCTTCAAGATACCATAATTAAATATTGAAAATTGTTAAAAATAAATACCATCTACGTATTTCCTCAAAACTCTCATGTGAACTGCAGATTTTGTGCCTCAAAAACTCTGAATAGAAATTACTTAACGGTGGTATGCTTAATAAAGCTGAAACAAAAACTAGCGGGCCGGCCGCGGTGGCCGAGGGGAGTGAGGCGCTCCAGTCACGGTCTGGACGGCCACTACGGTCGGGGGTTCGAATCCCCCTCGGGCATCGATATTTGTGCCGTCCTTAGTTTTAGCTAGTTCATAAGTAGTTTGTAAGCTTAGGGACTGATGACCCCATTGTTAAGTCCCATAAGTTCTACAAACATTTGAACTTTTTTTTTTTTTTTTTTTTTTTTTTTTTTTTTTTTTTTTTGAGAAATAGCGGACTGTTCATATTAATAAAGTAAGCTAATACCTACACTTAGTTGAAGAGTAAATGGAACTGAGGCAAACGTATTGAAGAGTATTTGAGACTAATGAGTTAAGCTGTATAATGTGGGTAATAGGTTAGAGCGCCTATGATGATGGATCCAAAGGATATAACAAAAAGACAGCGACAACGGCAAACAAACAGCGAGCTGCAGGAAAACTGCCTCTAATATAAAACCATAAAAATAAAAATACAATCTTTATTCAATATATAAACCCATTTGAACTTATGTTCTCCCTTACACGCTGCTTTCTGGTGATTTTCCTGACATAGGCCTATGGATTTCGACTGGCGGTACTGCTTCCACAGCCTGCTTCATACGGCACATTACTTAGAGGCTCTGCTAAACGAATTTTCCTATAAGACTGAAGTGTCGTAAAGAGTTTAGAGCTGACATTATTTGATTTCGGATACACTCAGGGGTCTATGACTTCCTGGTTGGCTTTAGTTCGTTTTGTTCTGACTATATCTCTCTCTATATTTTGGTTTTGCCTGTAGTTCGAGATCTGCCAGTGGTCACTACGGTTTCTTGAAAATATTTTGCTTTGAGAAACTCCCCGTTGCAGAATTCCCTATCTTCTTTGTAGTTACACATTTTTGGCCCTTATGCCTTTATAGGGCAAAACTTCCTTTTTAAAGCAGAGTTTTGAAGTGTTATTTGTTAGATTTCTTATATATATCCACACGCAAAATGAGATTTAAATAACTTTGTAGTGCCAATAATAACAATTAATTTGTATGGCAAAATACTGATCACAATCCATCATGTAGAAATCGATACCACTTTGTGAAAATGTTGTCTTTTAAAGAAATAACAAGTCAATAGAAGATACCAAATATTTATTTATTGTCATACTGTGTTACATTATATACAAAAATGAAAATAAATAGAAATTAAACATATGTAATCTCACAAATAACAAAATAAACATACATAAAATCAGAAATTTTACTCTTAGTTCTGCTGGTCAAATGGTCCACAGAACTGTCGGAAGGAATTGCAAGTAGCGCATGCTAGTTCACTACGTTTGGATTTGTTATTCTGCCGCAAACCACTTGTTGCTGACATATGCTCTGTGCTTTCCTGAAATGCAACACTACAGCTACTTTCTGAAACTTTGTTCCACAACTACTCTTTTTGGTCTGGTTGTTGGTCCTCTTTTCGATGTTGACGATAAATTTCCAATTACTTGCCTCGGTGGAGAGGCCAAGTGCATTGAGATGATATGCTTCGATGCGCGTGGCCGTTCCCCGTCGGGGGTTCGAATCTCTTCTCGGTCATGGATGTTTGTGCTGTCTTTAGTATAAAGTAGTTCAGAAGTAGTTTGTACGTATAGGGTCTGATGACCCCGCAGTTAAGTCCCATAAGCTTCACAAACATTTGAACATTTCCCAATTAGTTCATTAAGCATACACCTCTAAATTTTAGATGTGTCAGAGGTTTAATATTCCCATCAAGTACGATAGTCTTCTTGTATAGTGTATATATACTTTAACCACTGTTACATCAATGAATTATCTAAAATTTTTCAGCAACCTACACCTGGAATTCCAAGACGTATTTTGTGATGACTCGTACTGGTTAAGTTTATCAAATCAAATGTTCAAATATTCGTTAGGCTTATAGGACTTAACTGCTGTGTCATCAGTTCCTAAACTTACAAACAACTTATAAACTAACTTTTACTAAAAAGAGCACAAATATCCATGCCCGAGGGAGGATTCGAACCCCCGACGGGGAACGGCCTCTGGCATCGGTGCATAGCGCCTCAATGCGCTCGTCCACTCCGCCTCGGCGTTAAGTTTATCCATTCATCCCATGCAGCTGGTGTAGTCTTCAGTTGCTGTAGGAAAAGAGACACTTTCCTTGTCCCCTTCTTTGTTGCTTTTACTTACGAATGCTGTTTTCGCTGGATTGTGTATGTTAGTGCAGACTACAACATACTTCTTTCTTCTGTCTCTCCATTAGGAAACAAATGACATCTGGCATAGCAAAATATTACTTTCAAAGTTTCAAATATTTCTTTGCTTTCAGCATTTCCTTCGGGAAAAATTTTCTTGTTGGTAAAATGGTTCCTCTTCCGTAAAACCCTTTCTCGAGCAGTTTAGGGAAAAGTGACAAACTAGAAGGAAAAAAAAAAAAAAAAAAAAAAAGATGACAAGTGGCAAGTATTGCTTGAGAGAACATCTTCCTTGAAAGCCGCCATACTTTCATCAATTGTTCCGTACCTACTGAGATTGAAAGATTATGTGAAATCCTTATTAAATTGTTAAATATTCATATATTAATTCGCAATTTGCGAGAATTTCTGACTGCTCTATCAGAGGTCTTACCTTGTATAATTTTTCAAAATTGGGTTCATTTCTTTTGGCATATTATTAATTAAATGAATATATCTAAAAATTGTCAAGAACATTTTCAGAGGCATCACATAAGCAATAATTTCTAGTAGCGTGAAAGTTGAATTCAGGTGATCAATAAAGGGAATGGGAATCCATTACTATTAGCCCCCGCAAGAAAGCTTCCAGCTCAGTTTCTGTGACGTTTAGAGATTTTCCATTTACTGATGCAGATTTGTGTGTCTATAAAGTTATCGTCTCAATAACCTCCTCTGACAAAAGCACGATGAAGTTTTTAGAGGGGATTCAGAAACTCTACGACCAAATGGTAAAAAAAAAGTTTTATAGTTGTTTGGAATTGTTACCCTCTTCCTACTACAAGTTTATTAATCTGATTCAGAACTATAAACATTTTCTTCACGGTCTGACTGAACATGTCAAAAGTCTGAATCATTGGGTCCATACTCAGAACGGAAATCAATGTCATCAATCACATCTTCCATCGAAGATGTTTTATATCCGAAAGACTCAACCCTCTCTTTCCATATGGCATTATGACCTAATGATATTTTATAGAAATATATTACAACATTTTAGTAAAACAACATTTATGTAAAACACATTGTAGAAACTAGCCAAGGAAAAAAAAATTACTGTATGCAATACAACAGTTTTGTATTCGCGAAAATTATGAAGTAAATACCGATATACAATAACAAAACTAAATAACATGGGTTGATATATTGGATGGAACCAAAAATTGCACATTTGTAGGAATTTCTGCCAACACGAGACAAAATATTCATTTAATCGTGATATGTAGTAGATACAGTGAAACTGGACATACTGTACTGTTTTCGTATTGACGCCTATGTTACACTGTAATGTAATAATGAATCGATTTAATTTTGTAAATTTATAGACTTACCAGCGAAATTCAATGCAATATGGACACAAAAACTTTTCGTACGGGCTTATGAGTGCACTGCTCACAAGAATTGATACTGCGGGATAAATAGGGAGTTGGGGTGTGTAGAATTGCCTGTAACATCTGAGCGCAGTGCTATATTTTAGAAACAGTTTTATGAAAGTTTTATGTAAACACTGAGGCACCGTAATAATGTAATATAATCCCTGTATTACTGTTTAACAGTGAAATATTACGTAAGCTCAACGAAAATAGAGGTTATTTACCTGTTCTTGCAGATACGAGACAAAAAATTCTTTTCACACTTACTCCATTAAATTGGGTGAAACACGTTCGTGTCTACTCATCTCCTTTATACTATAAAATAATAATTTATAGATTTAATTTTGTAAGTGTAGTGACTTGCCATAAAAATTAAAACGCAATCCATGAAATAAAACTGGTTACTTTATCAACTTCCACGCACGTCGAGAGCTACCATCTGTTGATAAAGCTGTAAGCACTTTGTCGCTGTTTCATCACCACAGGCCGTATCCACGTAGAAGCTGAAAGCAATATAACCGTTTACCTTCATCAGCCCCTTCTTTTGTTATTTATTTCGCGTAAATCTATCGCTGGGCATATTATCTCTTTGAGTGTAATCCACGTCTGATCTACATCTCTCAAGGGCTTTGAAAGGAATATGGAAATGTCATGAACGTAGAAAGAGAGAAAAAAGCATGAGGAAACGGAGAGGGATGTTAGTCAGTGTAGCACTATACCTAGGATTTTGTTTACTACACAGCTAGTTTTATGATTTCAAATAGTGTATATTCGAGCACAAAGTAAGGAGCACATGATCATAAATAAGTTTTCATTGTTTGGAAAGCTATTTGGCCGAACTAAAGTGGTTATCAGTCCCTAGACTTACCAACTAGTCAATCTTATGATAATGACAAAACACACACACAAACACACACACACACACACACACACACACACATGTGTAATTAATGGTATTATTTTTTTCGTAGCTAAATTTTTAATTGTTGTGCTTGTTATACTTTGTAACACGTAGTTAATATCCCCAACAATATTTAAAAACTTATTTTGAAAACTTCTCTTTTATATGAGAGGCCAAATATAGTAACAAACATTATGAAATTGCAATAAAAAAGGGGTAGAATTACTACGAAGAGGTGAAAACACTAAGAACGTCTCACTTTTACAGTATTGGTCATTGCAGATTTTTCCAATTAATGATCTCGATTACGAGTATTAGTATCAGGGCAGGCTTATGTATTTATCAATTGTTGATTTATCAAGATATAGAGGAAAAAAAACATAGTGTTTAAAACTTAAGTAGTATCATTCAGTGATTTGACCTGCGGGATATATCAGATGGTACGACTGGTACAAAAACTCCACAGATGTGTTTTATCATTACTAGGAAGTATAATACACACTGTGGTGTCGCACAAGTACAAAGTGCGCGCCACCTACTTTCGCCGCGCGCCGCCATGCACGCACGGCGCGGCGTTCTTACGACGACAGCCACGAGCGCCCTCTGCGACAACGCCGCTCGTGGCCACCACTGAAGGACATCGGTCACTTCGGACGGAGATAGCAACCAGTTAGGACCTTCGTAATCAGATAGGCACCATTGAAGACTTTGCTATCGTACAGGCACTAGGCAGGCCTCTAACAACTATGTATCAACATTCTGCAGTACTATGTAAAAGTTAAGTATTGTTACATTCTGTGCAATATATATCTCTTTCTAATTTACTCTAGTGTTTATAGTTTCTGGCTGCTCCCCTCCGTACCTGCACCAGCGTGCTGTCTATATTCCTGTGTCGGTCTCATTCCACTCGGCCACCGACACCGACGACGAGGCTGGGACACAAAAGCGGCGACGAAGTTGGGACACAAAACACACTACCGGTGCTATAATAGTATTTCGTCCAGGTAGGCAGTTTCGATATAAAAGAATTTTATTTCAACTGTTCGCCAGCATAGGCTTGCGAATAAACGCCCTGAAATGATTTTCTGAAACAAATTGCGAATATTTGGCTTTACAACAATGTAGGTGGGCAATAACGTGAGAAAGTTATAATATGAACACTCCAGTGTCGCTCAATTGATGTTTTCTAGCCCGACAATTTAAATCTATTTACCCTGAAATTAGACTGCGAAACAAAATTTATTCGAACCTTTAACCGATTTTAGCCTTCATTAAAATAAAATTCGGTTTAATGACGCCAACTGTGCCCAGTTTCGATAGAAATGTGTCTCTTGCGCATTGTTTCTGACTAGTTACATGACATAAAATTTGCTTGTGTAAATGTTGTAGAGAGGCTCCTACCTTAATAAAAGATACCACAACTACATTTTGCAACCACATAATGCAGCGTCACAGGAATCAACTTTACGTCCTAGTCGAATCACCCCAAACAAACCTGCAGACACTTAGAAGAAGAAGTAGAAGAAGAAGAGACTGGCTACAGTTCAGTAGGTTGTCATTGCTCAACGTCAGATACACTTCCTCTCCGTGCAGAACATTAATTGTGCATTGTCATACACCACGCCAAATGGCAGAAGTACTGACAGAAGTAACTCCCAGGTTCTTCACTTCCATTCCTCACGAACCTCTCGTACTGTTATTGCTTACAAGTAATTGGAAGAAAAAAATTTCCAATTACCAAAAATCTTCAAATGTTTGTAGTCCTAAGGGCCAAACTGCGAGGTAATCGGTCCCTAGACTTACAAACTATATACAGTAACTTATGCTAATAACAAGACACGCGCACAGCCAAGCCCGAAGGAGGACTCAAAGCTCCGACGGGGTGCGGCCGCGCAATCCGTGACAATACGCATTAAATCCCGCGGCCATTTCCGCTTGGCACCTATTACCAGTTATAGCATGCATTCAAATAACGTTCTTAGCAGCAAATTTAGCTGCACTCGTACAGTGCACGTCCGAAAAAGTATGATGTTTCAAATACACGACACCTTCAGTTTTCACCACACTTTGTGTTTTTGTTGACACCTTTTTATAAATGTAATGATAGAGACTAAAATAAGTGAATCTAACGAAAACTTCATCAAACACCAAAAAAAGAATGTTTTTTGTCTACCTTATGGTAGTGAAGCTAAAACAAATATAAACGATCCCCCAGCTGAGATTCGTGTCACCCTCTTGAAGATTATTTATTTAATCATTTTGTATATCGTACTTCGGGCCTATAGCTATTTTTAATTATGAACATCGTACTTCGGACCTATAGCTATTTTTAATTATGAACATTATAATAACTCGGCCACGGTTCTCACAATAACCGTTTTGGACAAAACGGTGTTAAAATTTGCAGCGTTTATGAGAAGGATAACAAACAGATCGGTAACATTACACTAATGGCATTAAGGTCGGTTTGCTACCGGATTCCGTGCTCGGGTATAATAATGCGCTTGAAGAGACAATAGCCTCTAATCACGTATCAGCACAGATCCACAAAAAGTCATTGGCGTGTAACAAGGTTTCGAAACGTGATACCACACCAATTATGGCTGTATTTTCTAGAGGCTTTCGGCACCATTTTATACTATCGACATATAGCTAAAACACGTATATTTTTAGAGTACTATGTAATGACAGTCGTTAGGTAATTGCTTGACATTGCATCCTATGAGTTATTGTGGTGCTAACGAAGGATGTAGTGCACCAATAGTGATGTGACGTCTCGTTACGAGCACACAGATTGTCTTATAAGACTGTATACTGTACTTGAGAAACAAAGGTTTTACAAATTACACTTAACGTATACAACTAAAATCAAAAGAACTATCCGATTTTTTCAAGCTTTTATCTGCTACCATACACGTACATTCGACGTTAGTAATTTTTAAAGTTGCATTTTCATTTACTTTTCATAAAATTCCGTAGCATTCCACCAGACACAAAATGTATTTTCTTATTTTTTTAGCATAGTTAGAGATACTAGATACTCTTCTGTTGCTACTGTAACATGCCCGCAAATAATTCATCCAATCTAGTGTTAATCCTATTTATAAATCTTAATTTCCTTAGCTATGTATTTAATCTTTGCTATGTGACGCGTATGCAAAGTGCAGTCCATAACAAGTGTCGCTGAAAAGCTAAAAAATTAAATTTTACTTGCTAAGTGCGGCCTCCCTTCGCTTTGGCTCAGTTTCCTATACAATGAATGAGAAACTAAGTGAACGAAGTCTTGCGAACATGGACATTAATTGAATCAATATACTCTTTTGCACTGATGCGGTTATTTTGAACGAAAGGAAAATTATAAAAAAGTATATTCTCTCAGAAAATACACTACTGGCCATTAAAATTGCTACACCAAGCAGAAATGCAGATGATAAACGGGTATTCATTGGACAAATATATTATACTAGAACTGACATTTTCACGCAATTTGGCTGCATAGATGGCAGCGGCGGAGCGGTCGAGGGCATTGAGGCGCTATGCAACGAAGCGCGAAACCATTCCCCGTCGGCGATTCGAACCCCCCCCATCCCCGGGCATGGATGTTTGTGCCGTCTTTAGTATACGCTAGTTCATAAGTCGTTTGTACGTTTAGGAACCAATGACCCCGTACTTAAGTTATTTTTATTGTACGCCTGGGCATTGAGTCAGACAGAGCTTGAATGGCGTGTAGAGGTACAGAGATGCCCATGCAGCTTCAACACGATAACACAGATCATCAAGAGTAGTAACTGGCGTTTTGTGACGGGCCACCATTAACCAGATGTTTTCAATTGTTGAGAGATCTGGAGTATGTACTGGGCAGGGCAGCATTCGAACATTTTCCGTATCCAGAAAGGCCCGTACAGGACCTGCGACATGCGGTCGTGCATTATCCTGCTGAAATGTAGTGTTTCGCAGGGATCGATTGAAGGGTAGAGCCACAGTTGGTAACACATCTGAAATGTTACGGCTACTTTTCAAAGTGCCGTCGATGCGAACAAGATGTGACCGAGATGTGTAACCAATGGCACCCCATACCATCAAGCCGGGTGATACGCCAGTATGGCGATGACGAATACACGCTTCCAATGTGAGTTCACCGCGATGTCGCCAAACATGGATGCGACCATAATGATGCTGTAAACAGAACCTGAATTCATCCGACAAAATGACGTTTTTCCATTCGTGCACTCAGGTTCGTCTTTGCGTACACCATCGCAGGCGCTTCTGTGATGCAGCGTCAAGGGCAACCGCAGCCATGGTCGCCGAACTGATAGTCCATACTGCTGCAAACGTCGTCCAACTGTTCGTGCAGATGGTTGTTGTCTTACAAACGTCCCCATCTGTTGACTCAGGGACAGAGACGTGGCTGCACGATCCGTTACAGCCATGCGGATGCCTGTCATCTCGACTGCTAGTGATACGAGGCCGTTGTGATCCAGCACGGCGTTCCATAATACCCTCCTGAACCCACTGATTCCATATTCTGCTAACAGCCATTGGATCGCGACCAAGCGATCAGCAATGTCGCGATACGATAAACCGCAATCGCGATAGGCTACAATCCGACCTTTAACAAAGTCGGAAACGCGATGGTACGCATTTCTCCTCCTTACACGAGGCATCACAAACAACGTTTCAGCAGGCAACACCGGTCAATTTCTGTTTGTGTATGAGAAATCGGTTGGAAACTTTCCTCATGTCAGCACGTTGTATGTGCCGCCACCGGCGCCAACCTTGTGTGAATGCTCTGAAAAGTTAATCATTTTCATATTACAGCATCTTCTTCCTGTCGATTACATTTCGCGTCTGTAGCACGTCATCTTCGTGGTGTAGCAATTTTAATGGCCAGGAGTGTAATTTATTGTAAATGCAGTGGATTGACTTATTTCGGTTTTCTGCGTAAGCATAAACATCAGACGGTTGACCGACTTGTGATTTCCCCTGAGAAATTCATTCTCTCCCTGTACTCCCCATGCTTTCTCTCTGTCAATCTCCTCCTTTCCGTTTATGATCCTCCTCCTCACCACTCTATCAATCCTATCCTTCCCTTCCTACTGCCTTACATCTGTTCCTCCCTCCTCCCTCTCACTTTCAAACTATCACCTCCTCCCTCTCACAAGGGAATATCATCAACTGGAGCTCACATTTTCTTGTGAAAAAACATTAGATAGATATCACCCCAGAAAATATTACGTGAAAATTTGGGCCATTATTCATATACTACGCAGTTACGGCCTTCTCAAAGTACAGCTTTTAAACATTCGCGCGCTCGGGTTGTTCCTCACTCGGCCCGCTTCACTGCGGCCGCTTAATGCTAGATTTGATTCTAGTAAGAGGTTTGTGCTCGCGATCTCGAGTAACACAAAGGCAGCCGTCCGACACCTTCAGAAGCGGTATGGAATTATGACTAATCTGCAACGATTAAATGTCAAAGAATTAGAGTTCTTTAAAGTCGTCACCGGTAATCATTTGAAAAATAAAATATATTCTTTATAATTTTCGCTATATATTGCAACTGCATTGCAGATATCATAGACGATTTCACTGATGAAGTCGTGCTGGACGTAGAAGATAATAGCGGGTTGGCGTTCGGTGCAGATTTACAAGAGGATGACGTCGTCATTGCCATTTCACCACAGTCAAATTCGTCGAGCTCTTTCATTGCTTTAACGGGACTTGCGCGTGGAATCGAGGTCATCAGTGATGGGTAAAGCTGCTTTGATGATTTTAAATCGTCGAATTCCACTTTTCCCATCTCCGCAGCAGAAGAATAAATGCAACAAGCCGTTGCGTTTTGTAAAAGTGGAAAAAGAGGGAATATAACTTTCAAGAGCGTCAAGAGGAACTTTAAATTATTAAAATAGTAAAGTTATCTGTACATTTGAAACAAATACGTAGAAAACTGGTACGTATCGTCAAAATCTAGAAAAAGTAATGCATACAGCGGTAAGTTGACGATCCACGGCGTTAATATACAGCAGTGGGGCGTTCAAGCCGCAGTGAAAGTGGGCCGAAAAATTTTAAGGGCATCTGATAGATGGGTTTACGGTTTCAAGAAGAAATGTGGTCTTGTCACGAGGGTAACTCATTTTACAACAACAAAAAAGTTACCTAACGAAACAGCCATAATTAATGCCTGTGAAATATTCGTCGACGACACCAGAGCTGTTATTGAAGTGGTCTCTACACTTAACGTTTACAATATGAATCAAAGTGGATTTAATTTAGAAATGACGTCAGGTCTATCTCTTGCAAAAATGGGGACAAAATATGTCGTCACAGTCGTGCAGTCCGTCAGTAATACGACTCTTAGCTACACAATAATGCCAACGATAACAGCAGACGGGCAGTTGCATTCACGTCTGTTCACTGTTTTAAAATAGATGACGGCATCGTTTGGACCGCTAGTCAGACAAAATTTGTTTCTCACGGACAATATTGCAGTACTCGCCTCATCTTCTGGAAAAGCAGTGGCGAGCAGGGGTGTTTAATAAAATCATCCGAGATGATACCACTTCGGTTTTAATAGTGTATTTGTTATCTGGTCATAAAGGTTACAACAGGAATATTGTCTACAGGGGGTATGTTAACCGGTTCTATATCATTTCCTTTCCTCCTCCATGTTGCCATGGATGACGCACAACAGTTTGCGTTTGTATCGCAATGACAATGTACGCGAGGGTGGTAGTTACTCCCCACTGCACTGTGTGAAGAGTAGAAACTCTAAAAGTTCACCAACCTGACGTCTTCTATAGATGTCCCCATGCAGATGATAGCACGCAGGTCAGAGTTCTTGAATGAAGCTGAAGCTGCTAAACTATTAGCAGGAGCTGATCAAATTACGGAATAAAACTGTGGTAGTTCGGTATGCTGATATATTTTAAGTAAGCAGAAAACCAGCAAACTGCATAATAACATTATTTGACACACATTTTCTTAGCTGAATGTAAATATAAAGTTATTTAGCCTTGATCTAAGATGATTAAACATGGCATACCGCCTACTTATGCATGTTACTCCTCCGAGTGCGTGTACTGAAGTCACTTGTTACTCTTCCGAGTGCCTGTTCTGAAGAGTGGCGACTCGATGCAAGACTGCCTTCGTTCCGCAATTTGGCGCGCAAACATGGCTGCCGTGCATCGTCCGTATAATAGCAATAATTAGCAATTATTAATATGTTTTACCTACACACGGCATAGCGTAGCTTTGAGGGGTTTTTATGAACTGCGTTTGACATTGAATATATTATTAGTTTATTAAATATTAATAAAAATTTGATTGCGTTCTGGTGCGTGACCGCCAGTGCTACAGCCAATCGGCGTCCAGTGTCTGCCGCTCGGGGACTTCCCTAGAATTCGGAGAAATTTGCTAGTGCTCTTTCCCATGAGAAACCGACCTATTGTACCACCTGTCGTGGTTCTCACCAGGTTGTCAGTGGATGTAGGACACGGAGTTGAAGATACCGCTGTGTCCATATCGACTATACCACCCGATGGCACAAGATGCTGTCAGCCACTAGATGTATTTGGCCTACGTGTGTTCAAGGATCTTGTCCGAAGGTTTACCAACTCTGTACGACTTCTGGTTGTCAGTATGAACTTTGGTCATCGTAAAACCATCCTGCAAATGCAGTCGCTTATTCATAGGCAGTAATGTGCACCAGTGTTTATATCAGTGTTCCGGTTAGCTTGGTATCGCGGCTACACCAATGACCAGCCAGACACTGTGAACGTACTGTGAAATACTGTTTTGACGCTGACAAAGTGCTGTGTTCATTATGTCAAAGTGCGCTGTTTCTAGCGTGTTGCTGATCTGAACATTTTTACACCGCGCTTCACAACTGTAGTGTAAACGACTGAGATGGCTTTTCAACAAGCAGTGTAACGTAATTTATTTTTTAATACCTTTTAAGTACATCATTTTGTTATATGTAAAGCTGATACTATTAAAATGGAGTACACTTGAAAGAGTTACAGCACATATGTTTCATTTTGTAACATTATTTCCTCCTACACTTCCCTACCTCTTCAAATTTCACATTAATGGGAACTCGCCTTTGTCCCTTCATTAAGTGGCCGTAGTGAAGCGGGTCGAGTGAGGAACAATTCGAGCGCGCGAATGTTTAAAAGCTGTACCACAGTCTAACATATACAGTCGCGACACTGCTGTGAAAGTTGTTACCAACTGACAGTTGCGACACTAGCGCTCCTAGCGGTGGCAAGCCGCCGAGGGAGTGACGTTTGTTTATAATTGTTTTCGTATGTAATTAACGATACAGTTACTATACTTTTTGCGTTACAAGCATGAGTAAAACATCAAGAGACATGCATAATACGGAAATTAATGTAAAAACAGCCGAAATTAATTGACTCAGTGGTATAAAGAAAATCTTCGGCATGAACAAATACTTCCGAATATGTTTATATTTGCAGCTTAATCTGCTGAAAGTAAGTAGAATATAAATATAGGAGAAACTTATATTTTATTATGGTCTGTTCTTACGATGAGAAGTCGTTTGTTTGACGTGTATTAATTCGATGTGGAGTCTAATAATTCGCACATTTTTACGCCTCACTCGTCTTTCTTATACGTGCAGTTTCTTTTGAGTGTAATCACATTAGCTTAAAAAGGCATTTTTTTATTATTCATGCCGTTTGTGGTTCAGCTGTACCAACAATTGTGAAATTTGGATCTTCTTTGTTGGAAAACAGTTTCATTGTTTTTCCGTTTTATTGCCATGTCTGTAACGTTTTTCCTTCAGCTACAGCTGTGGCTGTTCTGGTAGGTTAAATAAAGTAGTTACCGCAATCTATATACGTTTCCTACGTTCGATCCTCTCTGATTTTACTGTAACTGTAATGAGTAAACGTTAACGTTCCTCAGTAGAAGAGCGACATCTTTCTGCCAAAGAGCAGGTCTTCTAGTGTTTCCAAGCCATTCTTTTATTTTTAATAGAAAATGAAATTATTCAGTAAAAGCCTATAGGTTACAAGATAACTGTAAATAAACTGCCCTTTAATGTACCGTTTCGTACCTTGTTGGGGAGTACAGAAAACCTAATAAAGGCAAATGTGGAGCTATTATTACGTATTTTTATGGCACTAAGTGCGTTCCCTAACGTAAAAAGTAAGTTAAAATTAATATAAATGATGCTCTTCGTACGCACCCAATATCGTAATCAGAAATGTAGCTTTCGGACCGCTTGGAGCGCTGCTGTCGCAGTGTATAACAAAAATCTATAGGAGTGTCGTGACTGTGTATGTTAGACTGTGGCTGTACTCTGAGGAGGTCTAACTGCGTAGCATCTGAATAATGGCACAAATTTTCACTTGAAATCGATTTCTGGTGTTGATATCCACCTCATGTACTTTTTCTCAAGAAAATATGAAGTCCAGTTGATGATGTTCCCTTGTTGGTTAACAAGTAAAAATTAGGAACTCACTTCGAATTTTGTGGTAACGAATGACGAGCTTCTCTGTAGAATCGGTGAAGAAACGACCGTATGGAAAACACTGCGAACAAGAAAGGCCACGATGATAGGACATTTGTTAAGACATCTGGAAATAACTTTCATTGGTAGTAGGGAAGTCAAAGAAAGAATGCGGTATGGTAAGACAAAGGTTGGAATGCACTCAGGAAATAACTAAGGACGCAGATTGCAAGTGCTACAATTAGAATGATGGCGCAGGATAGAAATTCATGGTGATTTGCGTCAATTAACTGCGTCGCTTTCATGCCCTTCGACTCTTATAATTACCGCCTGGTTTTTGTAAAACTTGCATATAACTTTTCGGTCCCTATATTTTAACCCTGCTCGCTTCACATTTGGAAAAGTGTATTCCAGTGTTAAGACTGATGACTCCAAACAGTGTCTGGTGTCAACACGTATATCCACACTCCACGCAGTGGCGCTGCAGTTGTAATATTTCTGGCTTAAAGCCATAATGCGAGGCGCGTCCAGAAAGTAAATTCCGTTTGGTTATATAAAACGAACGAGTGCAGATACAGAAAAAATATTGATTGTACAAAAATCTACAACTCATAAACTACTTTTCTACATAGCTTCCGAAATTTTGTAGGCAACTGTCATAGCATGGCACAAGGTTTTGTGTGCCTGTTTCATAGAATGTTGCCGCCTGTGTATTCAACCATGTGGTAACATGTTCTTTCAGTTCGTTATCATCGTGGAAGTGTTGTCCACCAAGGACAGATTTTAAGTGTAAGAAGAGGATTACTGTCAAAAGATTTTTTTTTTTTTTTTTCCACACCGAATGTGACCAAAAATTCTTACGGAATTTCAATGGGACCTGTTTGATCATCCTCCATACAGCTCGGACATCTCTCCTAGCGACTTTCATCTCTTCTTACACCTAAAATATCTCCTTGATGGTCAACATTTCAACGATGATAAAGAGCTGTTACCACATGGTTGAATATACAGGCGGCAACCTTCTGAGAAGGATGCATGCAAAAACCTGTGGCACGCTATGACAAGTGCCTACAAAATTTCGGCAGTTATGTGGAAAAGTAGTTTAAGAGTTGTAGAATTTTGTCCAATAACAATTTCTTCTGTATCTGTGTACAATTTCATTTTATTACCAAACGAAACTTACTTTCTGGACGCGCCTCGTATTAAGATCGGAGTATTGCTTCAGTGTAGCCGGTTAGGACCAGTAGGCGACAGATGGTAAAAGCTGGTGAGAACCACGACAGGTGGTACAATAGGTCGTGTTGTCATGGGAAAGAGCACTGGCAAATCTCCCCGAATTCTAGGGAAATCCCCGAACGGCAGGCACTGACGCCGATTGGTTGTAGCACTGGCGGTCACGCGCCAAAACGCAATCATATCTTTATTAATTTTTAATAAACTAATTATTTATTCAATGTCAAACTCAATTTAGAAAGCCCCTCAAATCCAAGCTGTGCCGTGGTTAGGTAAAACATTAACTACTGCTATATCAATAAACAAAACAATTCATTTAAGACGGACGTTGCACGGCAGCCATGTTTGCGCGCCTAATTGTGGAGCGAAGGCAGTCTTGCATCGAGTCACCACACTTCAGTTCAGAACAGGCACTCGGAAGAGTGACATGTCGGGTACGTAGGCGGACGAAAGAAATTGTTTAATCATCTTAAAACAAGGTAAATGATTTTATATTCAATTTTCAGTTAAGACAATGTGTGTCAAGTGGATGTTATTATGCAGTTTGCTAGCTTTCTGCCTTCTTTAAATAAATTAGATGGCATCCCACATGAACTTAAGTACTATTTCGTGATTAAGTTCCTGCCAATAGTTTAACAATTTCAGCTTCAATCAAGAAGTCCGACCTGCGTGCTATCATCTGCGTGGGGAGATCTATAGAAGACGTCAGGTTGGTGAACTTTAAAGAGTGCAGTGGGGAGTAACTACAACCCTGGCGTACACTGTCATTGCGGTACAAACGCAAACTGTTGTGCGTCATCCCTGGCAAAATGGAGGAGGAAAGAAAATGATGTAGATTAACACACCCCCTATAGCCATTTTCCCGTTGTGCAGTCGAGCAGGAGACCGAAATTAAACGGAACATAGTGGATGTGATATTCACATTCATTCTTAAGGTGGATGTCTATAGGCTCTAAATTCCTGCTAGACGTGTTTGAAAACTTTTTAATAGTTAAATTGGGACTAATAATAGGGATACGGTTTCTATCCATATTATTTACAGATAATTAAACACCTTCGAGATTCGAATGTTGTTTTTAACACTTAAATGGTCGCGTCACTAGAGGGAACATTAGTAGTCACGTTTTTACCTGTGACATACAGGATCAACATTGCACCGTTAGATTTAATTTACGTCAGATGTTGCAGTGAATAAGTAAAAACAAGGGAAAAACACAAGATAAAAACATGTATTACAATAGTAGAATAGTAGCAACTGGATAATTTATGAAAATTAACATTAGAATGTTCAGTTTCGCTGACGCGCAGACTGCCTATTACTAGAATATGTATCTGTGAGTAATACTTGAAAATTGCTAATTAATGGATTTTTTTTAAATTTTCACTGATGACGTCACTTTTTTCTCGTGACGGCATCAACGACACAAGTAATTACATCAGTGGGCGGAAGAAAACCAACACTTCATTGATGGAACACATTTTCAAGAATGCCTCTCTATAAATCTTCGATGTAATTTGATGGGAGATTATGATTCCCTGTGGCATTTATGCCTGCTACACCCCAACTGGGGTCGTGTTGGCCCGCTGGTACAAGTCATTTGAGCTGACGCCACTTCGGCAACTTGTGTGTCAATGATGATGAGGATTTTGGAACATATACTTTGTTCGAACACTATGAACTACCTCGAAGAGAACGACCTATTAACCAATAGTCAACACGGATTCAGAAAGTACCGCTCTTGCGAAACGCAGCTTGCCCTTTATTCACATGAAGTGATAAGTGCCCTCGACAAGGGATCTCAAATCGATTCCATATTTCTGGATTTCCGGAAGGCTTTTGTACACCACAAGCGGCTTCTAATGACATTGCGTACTTATGGAATATCACCCCAATTGTGCTATTGGATTCACAATTTCCTATCAGAAAGATCACAGTTCGTTGTAATTGACGGTAAGTCATCGAGGAAAACAGAAGTGACATCTGGCGTTCCCCAGTGAAGAGTTATAGGTCCTCTATTCTTCCTTGTGTTTATAAACGATTTAGAGAACAATCTGAATAGCTCCCTTTGACTGTTCACGGATGATGCTGTCGTTTATCGGTTAGTGAAGTCAATAGTAAGTTACTATTACCAACAACTTAGACTGGAGACAAAACACAAAAAATATTGTGGGGAAGGCGAACCAAAGGTTGCGTTTCATTGGCAGAACGCTTCGTAGATGCACCAGCTGCACCAAAGAGACTGCCTACATCACACTTGTGCGTCCTCTCCTGGAGTACTGTTGCCCAGTGTAGGACCCTCACCAGGTGGGACTGACGGAAGGTTCAGAGAAGGGCAGCTCGTCTTGTTCTATCACGTTACGGGGGGGGGGGGGGGGGGGGCGTTACGGAAATGTTGCACGATTTGAGCTGGAAGTCATTAAAAGAACGGCGAAATTTCAATCACCGACTTTTACTTCTGAATGTGAAAATATTTTGCTAGCACCCACCTACACAGGGGGACATAACCATTCCAATAAAATAAGAGAAATCAGATCGAAAACGGAACGATTTAGGTGTCGCTTCTTCCCGCGCGCTATTAGAGAATGGGACGATAGAGAAAGGTTATGAAAGTGGCTTACGAACTTTCTGCCAGGCACTTAACTGTAATTTTCAGAGTATCTATGTATATGTAGATGACACAACATCCAGTCCCCGAGCGGAGATAATTTCCGACCGGGCCGGAAATCAAACCCAGGCCCCCTGAGTGGCAACCCACCACGCTCCCCACTGGACTAGAGAGGCGGACATCAGATAGGTAATTAACTTAATGTGCCTGCTGTATTTACCGCGTCGTGTCACAGGACCCCGTTACTCACTCTGCCAAAATAATCTTCCAGCATTCCTTTGACTACAAGAATTCTTACGTTCTTGCAGCATATCGAATCTCCTGCAAAATCTCATCGTTAGGCGACACACTAGCAAGGAGAGGGACACCTTTTATATGGATGTTAGGTGTTTAATGTCACGTGTTTCGGCTTTTTGCTGGACACTCACAAGGAAAGCTGATCCTGTTTGTTCGTTATTATCATGGCTCAGCTTTATTTATTACAGAGGGAGTTCAGCCCTCTAACCGGGCGCGCTGAGCCACGACGCCCGGCTAACATGAGCTACACCAACAGATGACGGGTTTTAATACTTGGTACTCACAAAGAAAGTACATGGGCTCGAACAAACATATCTGTATGAACGTTTGCTTACAGGATCTCTAAGTACACCTCAATGTGCTCGTGGGTGTCGTTTTTCTGCAAAACTCTGCAACCATGCTCTAGATAGCACTGTAGATGTAACTGTAGACGCCATACTTAATGCAGATATTTAACTACAACTTATGTAATAATCATCGTACATGTTCTCTAGGGTATTGTCATCAAAAGCCGTGATGATAGTTGCAACTTCAACCTTCTTCTCGGAAGACTGTTGGTGTCCACTCCCATCGCCTTTTTCCCGCACTTACCGTAGCACTACCGCTTGCAATGAGTTGTTCGTCATTATCATCCCTATTCTCATCATTATGATTTAGTGTTACAACAGTATCGAACTTATGCTCATATTTCTGTATCATAACAGATACGAGAAAGCAAGCGAATGATTCATCTTCTACACTAATACCATCTTCACGAAGAAGGGTTCTTCGTAACTTCATCTCAACCAATCGCAATACATTAGCAGGACTGATTACCAATCGCCGCCCCATCTGACGCTTCACCACACAAATAATGTCACAAAACGCAACTTTGGAGGCACACTGCACCGTCCCTAATGGCAAATCGACAATTCAAAGTGCAATGTGGCAAGGCACACGCAGAGGACTCTAACGGACGACTGCAGTTTTGCAGATGCGGGAGTATCACTAGAGCAATAACGGACCTTTATCTATCTTACGATTTTGGTGTATATGTGTTTGTTCGAGCCCAAGTACTCTCCTTGTCAGTAGCTTTTGGAAAACTCAAGGTCAACAATAGTATTTGTATTTTAATAACAGTTTTGATTGAAAAGTTACGATTGTTTTATTTTGTCGGTTTCAACATAATATAGGTCATTTTCAGAAATAATAAATATACAGCCCATGTGGCTGCAGTTACCAACAGACGGCCAGAAAACAGCCATGGCAGTCTTACAGGGGCCAGCACTGGTCACGCGGGCTGTATATTTATTATTTCTGAAGATGACCTAATATGATAAATAGAAACCTCACCTTGAATAACTCACACACTGCAGTCAAATAAAATAAAAATTATAATGATTAATTATAGTAGTAGGCTGGTAGGGACATTTGATTCCAGGCATTCATTTGAGAACAAATACTTACAGGAATTATTTACGGACGAATGGAAAAACTTGTGGAATCCGACCTCGAGGAAGGTCAGTTTGGATTTAGGAGAAATGTAGGAACATGGAAGGCAATACTCATATTACGACTTATCTTAGAAGACAGGCCAAGGAAAGGGAAAGCTACGTTTTTAGCGTTTGTCGATTTGGAGAAAGCTTTTGACAATGTTGACTGGAAAACACTCTTCCAAATTCTAAAGGTGGCAGGGGTAAAAATATAGGGAGCGAAGAGTTATATTCAACCTATACAAAAACCAGACAGCGGTTATTAGATTCGAAAGGCAAGAAAGGGACGCAGAGGTTGGGAATAGAGTAAGACAGGGTTGTAACCTTTCCACAGTGTTGTTTAATCTGTACATTGAGCAGGCAGAAATTTGGAGAGGGCATTAAAGTGAAGGGAGAAGAAATAAAAACATTGCGGTTTGCCGATGACATAGTAATTTTGTCAGAGACTGCAAAAGATCTGGAAGAGCAATTGAATTGAATAGACAGTGTCTTGAAAGGAAGATGTAAGATGAACATTAACCAGAGTAAAACGAAGGCAATGGAATGTAATGTCAGAAAATCAGGCGATGCTGAAGGAATTAGATTAGTTAATGAGACAATAAAAGTAGTAGATGAATTTTGTTATTTTGGTAGCAAGATAACTTCTGATGGCCGAAGTAAAGAAGATATAAAATGGAGAATGGGTTTTGGAAGAAAAGCATTTCTAAAGAAGCGAAATTTGTTAAAATCCTTATTAATTTAAAGCATTTGTCTGGAGTGTAGCATTGTATGGGAGTGAAATATTGACGATAAGCAGTTGAGATAAAAACGTGATATTAGCTTTTGAAATTTGGTGCTACAGACGAATGATGAAAATTAGATGGGTAGATCACGTAACGAATGAGGAGGTGGTTAATCGAATCGGCGAGAAAAGGAGTTTGTGGCATATCCTGACTAAGAGAAGGGATAGAATGGTTGGACACATTCTGAGACATCAAGGAATTGTCAACATAGCATTAGAAGGAAACGTGTGGGGTAAAAATCGTAGAGGGAGACCGAGGGACGAATACAGTAAGCAGATTCAAAAGGATGTAGGTTGCCGAACGTATTGTCAGATGAAGAGACTTGCACAGGACCGGGTAGCGTGGAGAGCTGCATCAAACCAGTCTGCAGACTGAAGACCGCAACAACAACAACAAGTTTACACAGATGATTACCACGTGTAATTTAGTATCATTTATTAAAAGATTTGAAAAACAATGATCTCTCAGGACACGACTCAGATTTGGACGGGGAAGGGGTTGTAATTTCCTGTCTCTCCAAAACTGACTTGACGTGGGCTTCAGGAGATGGATCGGTGCGGTGCGGTGTGTCTGCGCGTAGGCGGAGTCTGCGGTCGCGGCAGCATAGCAGACGACTGTTCTGCGCTCGCCGGCTCTGCTGATAAGCGGCGCGGCGCAACCCCCGAGCAAAGGCGTCTCAGTCCATCGTCTGCCAAGGCGGGAGCTGCCTGCACGTCTTCTCGTTTCTCCAGCGACGGACCAAGTGTCCTTTTCGGTGGTTTCTCACCCTTTCCCCGCGCCAGATACATTTTCTCTTCAAATTTTCCGTCTCTATGGCTCTGTGATTGGTGGGTTGTTTTGCAATGTCATCCAATAGCTGATCGCCGTTTTCACGACCACGCCTCTCAGTCCCCGGTGTAAATTTTCTGTGGGCTGAGATGATACTTCCGAACTGGTGTCTGTCCCACATTTCAAGCGTATTGTCTGTATCTTCTGCATTCCTTCTTGGTTCTAAAAAACAGTTCTTTGTGGCAGCTGTCTGTGTAAAGCCCGTTTTACACGATCGACGTTCTTGTCTCAGTTGACTACTCGAGCCGAGTGTGTCTACTGCAGCCCCTGGCGTGTTATTCGCGTACTGAGTCTCGTCTGTTTGGAGTGGTCGTTTTCGTTTAGACGATAACACGAAAATTGCATAACTGTCTGCTGCGTAGTTTTGCATCTGAATGGCGAAGATAGGTTATAGGGCACATTTTACGTGGGAGAAGTAAATGATATTTGGTTTAGTTATGGCTAAAGGGTTGTACGTATTGGCTATTCTTGTCTAATATCACGTGTCAAATTCTATACTCTATTTATGACCTAAAAACACAAAAGCATCATCAAAAATTATATGCCCTACATTTATTAGCTGAAGAAAATTTATATACTTGCAGCACATAAAAAATATATTTACATTCCTATTTATGCATAGTGCAGCTTTTTTCCGTGTAAAACGTTTAAATATCTTCCTCTTTGCAAATATTTCTTCTCTTTTGTACTAGAACGCTAATACAATAAAGGATTTTTGGCTCTGTTCCAAACTTTCGGTGTGATGAGAATACAAATAAAACAACAGAAAATAGTGCAAGAAGATGAGAAAGCATTTCTATAAAATGAATGAGTTCGACCAAAATGTGTCAACTTCCATTTTTAGCAGATGCCACTACAGTTCCTTGTTTCTCCGCATGCGCACTCTGCAGCACACTCAGATATTTAGAACTCCGCATCCTGCACATTCTGTTGATCATTGACGTCATAGACGCACTGGCGATGCGGTTGGCGGCTGGTTTAAACGCAGACGCGAAAGACGCACGCTCTACATGTACTCTATTTTCAGCAGAAAAATGACTCGTGTAAAACGGGCTTTAGGCCTATCTGGTAGGTCTTTCTCCCTGGCCAGAAATATTGTTTTGGTGCAACTACTTTATCTGTACTGCAAGCCAGTCTCTCTCCCACTCACGCATGTGTGCACTGCAGGGGTTTGCTTGTCTTCTTCCCGACTGCAGGGATCCACAGCTTATCAGCGATGCCTTCACTGAAAAGGACTCATCTGATACATTCAGATAAGGGCTTTCTCTGGACATGCCTCTATCCGCTGCGTTCGCTGTCGGCATTTATCTGTGCGCTCCTAAAGTCAGACTGGTTTCGCACTTACGAGAAAGCCACGCCAATTCTCCAAGCTGCTTTCCTAAAGCGAGAGAATCCGGGGCGGCGGCGGCGGCCGGTGGCGAAGCAAAAAGTTGAGGGTGCCTCCTCCTGATTGCTCCCCAGGCCAGCTGGACACTCTAGGCTTGGAGGCCAACGTCGCGTGCGCGAATGCTTCCTTCTGCAAAGTCAATGAATAAAAGCGTCCCTGGCCGAATTATTACAGTATATTAGGCTGAAACCCGTAAAATAAAATATTTTTACCTCTGTGATCAAGATTGTTCTTAAAGGACAAATATGTGATCCAAATTAATCAATGTAGATAATAGAAAATCGGGTTTTCAGTGCTATAAATCGAAAAATCGTTGGTAATAACATTTGTGGGGACTAATTGAATTTAGTGCAATTAACGGTCATGTGTTTTCATACTGTAGCTTAGGTAGTCATCAACATCGACTTTACAAGTGGCGTTATCAGTCGAGCAGTCCATCGGCATAGTGACTCAGGGATGAACGCTCTCTTTCTCCCTCTCTCAAAAAACTGAGCCAAGAACTGAACAATAAACCATGAAAACAAGCGAACAAACGTCCGCAACGGACTGAACAATACAAAGAACAGAAGAGAACGGTCCAGGGCGTTAAACCTGGTTCAAAACTGCAATGGCAATTTTATGTTAGATTTTTTTTCGATGTATTTGGTAATATTCTTTCATTTGTAATACCTTTTCTTATTTTGAAGCAGCGCTTCGGGAAATGTGTTGCAGCACTTCTAAGTGCTCAAGATATTCATAATATTAGGCAGGTGTACCGCTTGGTTTCGCATTTCATTGTAAATATTGCCAACAATTACAAGGGTGCAGCGGAATAATGGACGAAATGTACTAGTGATCAGAAGAGACTGCTAATCTAGCAAGCTCACTTAAACATACGAGGAATGAAAAATATGAAGAGTGAAGTTCCAGAATTCACGTTTCATTTCGGAGGTATAGGATTTGATAATAATTGCGGCAAGTTAAAGTAAGTGTTTAGGCGAACTATTTATATAATACTGTTTGCGATAGGCAAAAAATGTAATAATAATAATAATAATAATAATCTGAAATAGCGCGTCAATCAGCAGAGAGCACGCGCTGCGACTACTGAGCGCACCTAGCGGCAGTGGTAGACAACAAACTCCCTTTAGCCTCGTGTCACTCTGGCAGTACATTCACAGAGACATTTTAAATGCTTAGGCATATGACGAACACACAACACCGTGATTCCAGTACTTAACAACCACTGTTTATTTCAGAGAATAATACATCACAGAATACATAACAAAAATCATGGAACATCAATATATATAAAAAGATTTATAAATATATCAAAAGTTAACCCGCAACATCCTCCCCACCCTGGTCAATTTCAAGAGGAATGACCAGCTGAATGGGCCGTGAGATTATGGTTCCATCTGAAGTTCGTAACGTGACAGTTCGTATCTTCCCATCTCTTCCCTCATGAAGATCTTCTATCCGCGCCTTCTTCCACATGTGACGTGGACGAACATCTTCCTTTAAAAGTACAACATCACCCAAATGTAGTCTCCCAGAACCTGTCCTAGGTTGATGAGTTTCATGGAAGTTTTTGAGCAGGATCAGGTATTCGTTCTTCCACCTGTTCCAGAAATGCTCTACCATGTGTTGCTGCCGTTGGAACTCCTTGGACAAATCCTTCCTGACTGTCGGTTCTGGACCTGTGGGCAACGTTGTCAGTCGCTCACCTACAAGAAAATGTGCAGGTGTCAGTGGCTCAGTTTCTTCTCCTCCTTGTGTAATTGGTCTTGAATTTAGTGCTGCTTCTATGCTGACCAGGATTGTGCTGAGACCTTCTTCATCTATCTGTGACTGTCCTAAAACCTTTCTCAGGCAACGTTTGAATGAACCCACCATTCGTTCCCAAAATCCTCTCCACCAAGGCGCATGTGGGGTAATGAATCTCCATGTTATAGATTGCTGAGCAAGGTACTTGTAAGTTTTGCTGGCCATGAGAGCCTGCCAGAGCGCCTTTAGTTCTGTGTGGGTGGAATGGAAGGTAGTAGTATTATCAGTGTAAATTGTACTAGGCACGCCTCTTCTTCCCACAAAGCTTTGTAGAGCTTGAAGAAATTTATCAGTTGACATATCTGAGCATAATTCCAAATGCAAGGCACGTGTTGTTGCACAAGTGAACAGAGCAATATATGCTTTCTTTGTTATATGTCCTTGTTTGACGTATAATGGACCAGCAAAATCAATGCCTGTGACTTCAAATGGTTTCAATGCTGAGACCCGTTCAGCGGGTAATGGAGCCTCTATTTCTTGAACAGAACAAGCTTTCACCATCTTGCAAGGTAGGCAACAGTGTAGAACACGTTTTATTGTCTGACGAGCTCTAAGAATCCAGAATTCTGTCCTCAGCTCAGATAACACTATGTTTACCCCAAGGTGGTGCAGACGAATTTGAGTCTGCCGGATTAGTAAATGAGTGAAATGATGCTGTCCATCAAGAAGTATTGGGTGAATTTGTTCTCTTGTTAATTTTGCAAACTGTAGACGTCCACCAATACGAATAAGGCCATCATCCAGGAAGGGATTAAAACGAGCTATTTTAGAATTTTGTGGCAGAGGCAAGTTGGCATGCAGAGCATACAGTTCAACTGCAAAATGTTGTTGTTGGACAATACGAATCCAATAAGTACGTGCTTCTTGCAATTCTGTTGCTGTTAATTCTCCTAATGTCTTATTTTGTTTCATTAACTGTCGTTTAAAACGAAGAATCCATCCTGTAACTCGTAACAGTTTGTAATAGTTACTATACCGTGTAGCTGTTAAAATCGGGGGTCTTGTTTTTACCATGAAGACTTGGTTTGTTTGTTTCTTTCTCTCTGGCAAGGAATAATCTAAGTTTTTCTGCCTAAGTCTTGGCCAATGCATTCTGTTCTTTGTTAACCAAGCAGGCCCGTGGAACCATGTAATGGAATTTTGAAGTTAGTCTGCTGTGGTACCTCTGGAGAGTAGATCAGCTGGGTTTTGATCACCGGGGCAATGTCTCCACTGTGATGGATTTGTTAATTTTTGTATTTCTGTAACACAGTTTGAAACAAATGTCTTCCATCGATTAGGGTCATGTTGTACCCATCCTAAGGCTACAGTTGAGTCAGTCCACAGTGTTGCGTTATTTGCGTCATAGTGTGTGGCCTTGCAGAAATAGTGAAGGAACCTCGACCCAAGAAGTGTTGCCAGAAGTTCCAGTCGCGGAAGAGTTATTTTCTTGATTGGGGCTAATCTGTTTTTACTGCAAACTAAATTGACTGATGTCATATTTGAAGTGCTGCATCGTAGATAAAGCACTGCTCCATAGGCCTTTTCTGATGCATCTGAAAAGACATGTATTTCTGTTTTTGTCTCTTCAGAAACACCAACCCATCGAGGGACATTCATGTCCAAACATGATGGTAAGGTTGATACCCACATTTGCCAACGTTTACCAATATCAGGAGGTAAGAGCTCATCCCATTCAATCCCTCTTGACCAAATTTCCTGGAAAATTATTTTTGCAGTGAGAGAGACAGGTGACAACAGACCCAGTGGGTCATAGAATCTTGCAGTGCTTCTAAGAACTTCTCGCTTAGTGGCAGGACGATCTCTAATATAGTTTATGACATTAATGTGAATAATACTGAACATATCAGTCGATGTATCCCAGTGAATTCCTAGAACCTCTGTATCTGTAACGTTTATGACACCTTCTGATTGCCAAATTTCAATCAGTTGTTTTGAGTTTGTGGCCCATTTTGCCATTGGTAGGCTAATGATACCCATAAGTGAGGTAAGTTCATAATATAAGGGCATTGTCATCTTCAGCACCTGCTACAAAGTCATCCATATACATGTTATTTTCAACAAGAAAAGCAGCTTGAGGAAAATTCCTTTTGTACATTGTAGCAAGTTCTTTTAGTGTGGCAGCAAGTAGAAAGGGGCTACAAGTTAGTCCAAAAGGTAGTCGGGTGAAGCGGTATGTAATCTTTTCATTCGTTGTAATGTAGTTTCCTTGTTGATCCATGATTACTTTATACCAAAAAAACCTTGTTAAGTCTCGGTCTTTTCTATGTAGAACTAACTGTAGAAAAGCTTGTTTAATATCAGAAATTAAAGCAACTGGATATAAGCGGAATCTTAATAATATTGAAAGAATATCTGGAAGTAAATTAGGACCAATTTCCAAAGAGTCATTCAGTGAATGTACAGCATTTTCGTGGGAAGAACCATCAAATACAATCCTCCATTTGATAACACCTAACCTTTCTTTCTTTACTGCATGATGTGGCAAATAAAATATGTCATTTGATCTTTGTTCAGGAGGGGCAACCTCTACATGTCCCTTTCTTATGTGGTCTATCATTTGCATTTCATAAATGTGTTTTAAGTTAGTGTCCTTTGTAATCTTTTTCTCCAGTGAAATGAATCTATTCTCTACTAGTGAGAGATTATCAGGCACAATAATGTTGGGTTTTTTAGGTAAAGAAACCACTCTTCTATTGTCTTCAATGCAGTAATATTTTGAGAAATCGTGCAATAAAGCTAGTTCTTTCGGATTTGGAGTCTTTGTTTGGTCCGCTGTGATTCCCATTGTTTCTAAATCCCAGAAACGTCTTAAAATATTGTCTGTTGATGTCATTGAATCCAAACTAACATAGTTTGTTATCACAGGGTTTGCCATGGTGTTTGACTTACACCCACTAAGAATCCAATCCATAGTTGAAGGTATTAGTACAATGAATGGTGTTAAGCAAATAGGAGGGGAATCTTTAATGATTTTCCAATAGTGATCTGCTCCAATAAGGATCTCAATAGGAAGATCTTCTGTGTCGTCCTTTGGGTCTGCTAACTGAAGTTTTCGATCATACCCTTGTTTTGTTATTTCAGGTGGGACAGTTGGGTGAGCAGCAAATGAGTATGTGCTTCCAAATGCAGTCAGAGATATTGTGGAATTTTTAAATATCCCTTTCAGAGTGAATTCTACAACTCTACGACACATTGAAGTTACACATCGTATTTCAAAGGCATTGACAGATATGTCACGATGTTCTAAATTTTTTAAATCTAGTTCATCAATGAGAAACTTTGAAATAAAACTTGACTGACTGCCATTATCTAGAACACAGCGAGTGAGTCTGCTTAATCCTGTTGGTCCACTGACCCAAACTCGAGCTGTCTGAAGATATGTAAAATCTGCTGAATTTACGTCAATTTTCCCTACAGAAGTAGTGGTAACTTGCTGAGAAGGTGAATTAGAAGTAGTAGTATTAGTACAAATCGCTTTATGGTGATGTTTCTTGCACTTAGAACACGAAACCTTCCCCCTCTTACTGCAGGTTTTAGCATTATGACCTCGTTTTAGGCATATAAAACAACGATTATCTTGCTTTAATTTGTCAATACGTTGTTGGATGTCTGTTACTATATTGCAGTCTTGAGCCCAATGAGTGCGAGCGTTACAAAATATACATTATGGTTGTACATCTTGTTTAATTTTCCGAGAGGTTTTAGCTTGTTTTGAATTTATGTGAAATGTCGCAGCAGTGGGCGTGTAGTTGGAAGATAGTTGCTGTTCTCCGCGAAATTTTTGTGCAGTAAGAGCACCATGAACTTCTTCCTCCAAAAAATTAAGTAATTTCAGTACATCTCCTTCCGATATTTCGTTTCTTCTAGCATGAATAACCCATTTTTGACACATTTCGGCAGGAAATCCTCGTAAAATTTTCGGTGTGAGAACTTTGCCGTAAGCTACAACATCTTCCCCCAGGGCACGCACGCAGCGCTTGAATACGGCGGTTACACTCTAGGAAGGTACAGTTCAGCGTTTCAGGTGTCTCTGACTGTACTGGCTTTAGCGCATCCAAATAATCGAGGTGCGCCTGAATAATACGGTTGTTATCTCCGTACCGATGCAGTAAAATTTTCTTTGTGTCTTCGTATGTGCTAGCTGTAATAGGTATTCCATCTACTAACAACTTCGGTTCTCCTGACAGATACCCTCGAAGGAAAACATGTTTATTAACTGTAGAAAGCGATGGGTCTTTATCAATAGTTGATTAAAATTGCTCCCAGAAGCGGGACCACATTTCGATATCTCCACAAAATGGTTCAAGCTTAATGGCAGGTAGCTTGACTGAATGCATGCCTGCAGTGGAGTGTATGGGAACTTTAGGTGACGTGATATTCATTTGCGATGTTACGGCTGAAAGCTTGCAATTGATTGCTTTTGTAGCCTTATGTACTGAGTGTTTAATTTTGTCTATATATTCCTCACAGATAGATACGTCTGCGTCATATTCATCATCACTTAAGAGGTCGTGAATAATGTTATCTAAGGAAGTGAGCTTCTCTAAAGTATCTTGAAGACGTTCTATGTAGTGTTCAAAATCGTCCATTGAACTTTCTGTCGTAAGTTAATCGACAGCCGTACAAAACCGCGTAGCATTCGTCCTCCCCCAGTTCTTTTTCTTTTGAAGTTTGTTAGCTGTTTCCCGGTATCTATCTCGTCTGGCATTATTACGGAACTGCTTTTGTGCTGGAGTAAGCGTAATTGAATCTTTTCCTATCAATTAGGTATTCAAACCGAAAATTTCACACTTTTGATGTAAGCAAAGTTCGTGAATTATGCCGTTACTGCTAACATTCTTTTGAGGCAAGGAGTTCATAAAATCGTATTATATTGGAATAGACTTACCTTGTGATGTGGTCCGACGTCGTATCCCGCTTCCAGCAGCGTGAAGTAAGCTTTTTATCGTCAAAATTACGTAAAAAATCGTAATTTTTTCACAAGTTTCGGCACCAAATATGACGAACACACAACACCGTGATTCCAATACTTAACAACCACTGTTTATTTCAGAGAATAATACATCACAGAATACATAACAAAAATCATGGAACATCAATATATATAAAAAGATTTATAAATATATCAAAAGTTAACCCGCAACAAGGCAAGCATTCGGAAAGGACTGTATAACTAGTACTAAGTGCCACATCATGTAACGATGGGTACGATGGGAAATACGTATAGACAGGTCTATTTTCAGGGTGAAGTACTAATCATCTTTTATAATAAACAATAAAGCTGAATTGGCAAAAGTTCGGTCTCGTTTTGAACACATGGCATAAACAACATTAATCTTTAGAGGTAACCATATCTCTCAGAAAATAGCATTCGCCGGCCGCGGTGGCCGAGGTGACTGAGGCGCTCCAGTCACGGTCAGCACGGTCACTACGGTCGGGGGTTCGAATCCCCCCTCGGGCATGGATGTTTGTGCCGTCCTAGTTCGTAAGTAGTTCATAAGTAGTTTGTAAGTTTAGGGACTGATGACCCCGTAGTTAAGTCCCATAAGCTTAACAAACATTTGAACATTTGAAATAGCATTCTGAGAGTGTTGCTTGAGGTTGTCCTCCTTCATACTGAGTCAATAATTACAGCACTAAAGACTAAGGACTTTGATGGATGTGATGGGGTATCTAGCAGAATACTTAACTACTCTTCCGCCTCTGTTAGCTCAGTGCATATCCATATTTGTAATTTTTACTTTCGGAATGGTCTGTTTCCAGACAGACTAAAATATTCAGTAGTGAAGCCACTGTATAAAATAGCAGAAAGAGATAATGTAGACAAGTTTATACTTTTGCTACGGCATAAGTTTTTGTTAAAGTTGTTGATGAGACTCTATATCCGAGGTTAATTGATCATTTCAGTTCTCATATTTTCAAATGTATGGTTTCATACGTTGTTTAACAACTGCTAATGCTATATTCTCTTTTCTATGTGAGGCGCGTGATGGATTCAATAAAAAAACTTCGAACGCAAGGCGTATTCTTTGATTAAACAAAACAGTTTGTGTTCATTACAAGATATTGTTGTAGAAGTTCATTACATTATAAGGGAAGTAGCTCACAACTGGTTCACTTCTTACTTTAATTACAAGGAAGGTGATCCTCTGCATTGTTGAAAAAGGCTCTCGAGGGGACACACTTAAGTGACGAGGGCCCCAGGATTCTGTTCTGGGGCCACTGTTGTTTCTCATTAATGTAAATGATATACCTTGCAGTATGACAGGTAGTTGTAAAATATTTGTTCGCTGATGACACAAGTTTGGTAGTGCAAAATGTTGTTGGTAATATTAGTTCAGCATCAAATAATACAGTTAAAGAAATAAGTACGTGTCTCGAAGAAAAAAAATTGATGCTGAATATCAGGAAGATTCAGTTTTCACGATTTCTAACTCACAGTTCAACAAAAACTGATATTTATATTACACAGAATTGACACATGATCAGTGATATTGAACAATTAAAATTTCTAGACGTTCAAACAGATAGTAAGCTGTCGTAGATAGCCTATGTTCAGGATCCTTTGTTTTCTATTAGAGCCTATAGCTAAAAAATAGTTTACTTGACATATTTTCATTAGCTTATGACGTATGGTGTTATTGTTTAGGGTAACACCTCTGATTAAAAAGTTGTGCAGAAAGTAGCGGTTTGAAGAAGGTAAGCTCGCCAACATCTTGCCGTCCCATTTTTAGTAACCCGGGAATTCTGACATTGGGCTCTCAATGCAGATTTTCTTTAATGCCGTGTGTTGTTAATAATTTTTTTATTATTCGAAAGAGTTAGGGGCTATCATTCTGTTAATACTAGACAGAAAACGAATCTGCATTTGGATCACACCTCCTTGACCCTTGTGCAGAAAGTGGTGCAGTATTGTGCCGCATCCATTTTTAATAAGATGACACAACAATTCAAGGAGCTGAGTAGTAATCCACGTACTCTGAAGGCTAACCTGAAAAGTTTCCTTATGGCCCACTCTTTCTATTCTGTCGAGGAATTCCTGGAAGAATTTGAAAAATATTACGCTAATTTCTGAGTTACATTGTTGCTTCTTTTATTTTACACCTATCGCGTGCATACAATTGCTTTACGTTTAACTTTATTAAATACTACTTCTTTGATGCAAACTGATGTACCGACTTGTTCCGTGACCATGGAGGCTTGCTCCTCTATTCGAGCCTGCGGAACATGTTAAATATGAACAAAATGCTTGTGTACGAGTCAGCTTGTATTCTCCAGCCTACAAGCAGTTGTCATGGCTTCGTGTTGATAAGCGTAGAGACTATCATACACCATGCCCGGTCGATCGTTTTCTTAATCTTAATACTCTTATTTATCGTCTAAATATGCTACCTGAGCAGTACAACAGGACTATCCGTTCCTAACAAAGTAAAATCCTCAATACTGCCATTTTTCTGGATCTTTTTCTATATCGGGAACCGGATTTTGGAACAATCTTCTTCAAAATATCAAAAAAATCAGATCCCTCCCAAACTTCAAAATACAACTAATGGCCCACCTACTGTCAAAATAACCATCTCTCTGTAGCTTACCCCGGCCAGTTCCCACTACCCTTCAAACTTTCGCCTCCCCTTCGTCGGCAATGTGTATCTATTTTCCACTCTTTTCTAAGAGCCTTTCTCACCCTCTTTTCTTTCTCCCTCCTCTACCTTTGTCCCTCTAAATTTACTTCAATGTTTTAACGTATTTTATTTTAAATGTCCTGTAACATTTTATAACTGACACTAGTTTTATTACTGTTATTATTGTCGGCTGTTATAATTTTATTGTTATTGTGATTTTTTTGTAACATCTTTTGTTAAGTGTTGTTTCCTCGTCAGATGTAAGAGAGGGCCTCAAGGCCATAATCTGGTCAGGCTAAATAAGCAATAAATAAATCTTTACTATGTAGCAGAGTGTGCGTATGTTTGTGTGTACGTGTTGCATACAAATCTACAGTTTTGTTCCAGTCAGATGTTCAAATGTTTGTATGGCGTATGGGACTTAACTGCGGGGTCATCAGTCCCTAAACTTACAAACTAGTTATGAACTACCTTTTACTAAGGACAGCATAAACATCCATGCCCGAGGTGGGATTCGAACCCCAGACGGGGAACGATCTCGCGCATCGTAGCATAGAGTCTCAATGCGATCGGCCGCTCCACCGCGACTTGTTCCAATATTTATGAAATTTAGTACACATAAGCTTCTATCCGTGAGGACGGTCGTTTTAAGTGTAAGAATCACGTACAACACATAGTTCACGAGATATGACGTCATAAAATTGAAAATGCTGTTCATTTTCTCATAAACCAATGGACCGATTTCAACCAAATTTGGTACATACGTTCCTTACTGTGAGGTAACAATTGCTGCAGGGTTAAGAATCACATACGTCACATGGTTCAGAAGATATAAGTCATAAGCAATAGGAATCGCAAAAAGCAGCCACATAATTCGGCGAGACTTTATAAATACACCGTATGGGAATGAGAATACTTAGCGACTGGCAACAAATTTTAAACATAATTTGAAACTTTTATTCAACACTTCCTCGATGACAACCATAGCAAAATAAAAGGAGAAAAGATCCTTGCTTACTACTTTTTCGCTGTTCATGGAGTATTCGGCACTCGGTATAACGTTACAATTTATTGCCGCAGGAAATTTTATAGACAACATACACAGATGCAGCTGTATGACAGTACGACTCGTAGTTCATGAGATATGAACATATAAACAGTAACGTTCATGGAAAACCGTTCCATCAGGCACCAAATTTTAATGTATTTCTACTTTACTACTAATTGTATTCGCAGCAGATTTTAAAGACACGCAGCACTTATAGAAACGAATGTATACCTGTAAAATTGTACATATATAACTCATTAAATATGAGATCAAATTTTAGATGTCATTTGTATTTCGATTGGCTTGTTTCTTTGTTTGGGTATTGCACTTTTAACTTTGTGCATTACGCAAGACAGTAGACTCGCGCATAATAGTTCGCGAACGGGAGCGCTCCCTTTAGTTCGCGGCTCTGCGGCGAACTAGTTCGTTCTTTTAGTTCGTCCGCTCCCAGTGATGAGTGTGCGCAGGTGGAGGGAGACGTTCCCCCACCTAGCTCCTTCATGCGCTTGCTGCTTGAACCACTAACGATATCACACAAACCAAAAGAAACAGTTTGTGGATAATTTCTCGCGTTTAAGTTTAGAGTTATCTCTATATCTTGGCATTATGGAATTTATTAGTCAGATATTGCAGAGTGCAGAATACTTCAAAGCAGAAATTTTGTAGCTCTGAACTATGTAATCTAGCAGGCAGACGCTAACCTCGAAATGGCTCACATCAGCGGAAGGCAAACACGTGATTTTTAATTCTGTTCGCGACCTATTGCGCATATTTTAGTTGGTGACCTATCACGCATATTTTATTTGAAACTTCCGGGCTCATAAGCCGTGGTCGATTTATAAAACTTCCCCTAACGTTTTATCTTCGGCTGCGGAAGACATCTTCAGAGGTAGAGTGGCAGTTCGCCACTCCACCTCTGAATATGTCTTCCGCAGCCGAAGATGAAACGTTAGGGGAAAGCGTTATAAATCGACCACGGCTTATGAGCCCAGAAGTTTTAAATGAAGTTGACGCCGGCCGTGAAAGTTAAATTGTATGAACGCATATTTTAGTTCGCAACCTATAACGGATATTTTAGTTCGCGACCTATCACACATATTTTAGTTCGCGACTTATCGCGAATATTTCAGTTCGCGACCGGCAGCTCTCCTTTTAGTTCGCAGTTCGGCCGCAAAGTAGGTCGCTCTTTTTAGTTCGTCCGCTCGTTTTGGCTTTTGCTACCGCTACTAAAACCACAGCTGAGCTGCATCTCAGCTCGAAATGACGGCAACCGGCAGAAGGGAATCACGCGATTCTGTGCGCTCTCGCGTCCTCTCGCTGTTACCTGTCAGTCTTCGGAAGAGGCGAGGAATCTGCGAACTAGTTCGCCTGTGGGAGCGGCACGAGACTACAAGACAGCCTTATTTGTTATATACATACTCCGAAAAATATAAGATGTTTTTAGAAAAAAGAAGATGGACAGAGAGAGTGAAAGAATAGGAGAAGTACTAATTCAAGGCTGTAATAAATAAATAAATATCAGGGCAAATTCGGGTTTTCAGCTAATAAATAAAATAAATAAGAACATGGAATGGCGACAGTACCAGGTCGGACACTGAACATTCGCTTATACTGTCTTGCAGCCCCTCGTTTGAGTGAAACAGTTTGCAGTATCGACCGCAGGTAGCCGGGAAACAGACATCTGCCGGGGCGCCCCCGATTTCCCGCAGATCCGCGATTGGCGACTGGCGGCCGAGATGCGGGGCTTCCGCCCCCGGAGTTACGAGTGGAGGCGGAGGCAGGAGCGGAGGCGGCGGCGGCGGCGGCGGAGGCGGCCAATCCGCCAGCCAGCCAGGCCTGTTGCTGATAAGCCGCGCGCCCCCGGCTCCGCTCCGCTCGCGACCGCGAATACGTTACGGCGCCGCGCAGTTGGCCCGCCTGCGTGCGCTCCGCGGCGGCTCCAATTTCTTACCGGCTGCCCCGGAATGCATAAAACATCCCCCGCCGACCCGCTGGGGCAGGGCGCGCGGATCCCGGGAAACACGCAACACGTAAAAGCTCGCCGCTAACTGCAAAGTGCCGCCGGCAGTGCTGCCAACTCAGCTGATTTTCGGCTGATTGCGACGGGCCTGTACACCCTTAAGGAGAAAACAACGTGGTTCAGGTTGAAAAAAAAATCGATCTTCTGTTTTCATTTCGACACGCAAGACGTTTACGCTCGCCGCTAACTGCAAAGTGCCGTCGGCAGTGCTGCCAACTCAGCTGATTTTCGGTTGAAAAAATCTATTTTCGGTTTTCATCATATTTCGATAGGTTAAGGTTCTTTTTTTAGTTCCCTGAAAACGATTTTGCTAAAAAAAATCGAGCATTTAAAGAGCATTTTCTTACCACACTTTATTTTTATTTTTTTTTTGCAGGCAATTAAGAGAAATAAAGAAAATCTGGAGACAATGAAGAGAGATGTTGGGACCATATTCTTCCATAAGTCCTTTACTGATAAGCCATGTCATGCATTTTGTCCATCAGGAGAAAATACATGCTGCAAATACAATAGGGCTCAAGCAACTGGAGAATCATTCTTACCAGCATTCTCTTCCTGCTGCTGATATTAAAGCAATTAAACCTATTTTCAGAGACTTGGCTCATCATGACCTTCTAAGGAAATGTATGCATGGGCAGACGCAGAACCCAATTGAATGTTTCGACAACATAATTTGGAACAGCCTTACTAAAACTGTATTTGTAGGCATGCATACAATGAAACTAGGAGTACCTGATGCTGTTATTGTTACATTCAATTGCAGTAATATTGGTAAGTGTTGGCTAATGAAAAATCTGCGAATTAAACCTGGTGAAAACATGATCAATGGGCTGCAATACTGCAATAAAATGAAGATAGCCGATGCAGACAGGTATGCATCTAATATGGCCAAGAAAGCAAGACAAACATCGAGGAAAATGAAAAAGAAGCTGGAAGACCTGCTAGAGGCAAAAAAAGGACCATCGTATGCAGCAGGACAGTTTTAATTAACTGTAACAAATTTAAAATTTTTTTCTTTAAAGGCAATTTCCCGCAAACTAAAATTTTCAGTACATCTGCTCAATTATATCAGAAACTGTCATAACATAAAAAAGCACCTCTGGTCCTATAGTCGTTAATATTCCCCCTCTAGGAAGTTCACAAAAAATATTTTCTGCAGAAAAAAAAAATATTTTCTTTTCTTAAACTAAAAAAAAAAGAAATTCTTAAAAGCTATAAAATCGATAAAGTGAATTGTAGTACAGTTGACTCTATTACATTATGTAACATACAGTAAAAATATTAAGGTCCTGCATCAAATAGTTTGTTTTTCAGAAATGGTTCAAATACTAGCCTAAATTAACATGGGTTAGATGGGCGGGGTGTAGCCCCCTTAAACCAAATAAATGTTGTATTCGGCCCGCAGCCGAAAATCAAGCAGATACTTCGTATTGCTCTATTTTAAAAATTAAATGCGAAGAATTTACCAATTTTAAATAACTATACAGTCGGTTTAAGGTATTCCTGAATGGTCAATCTATCAAATGGAGGACGTTAAATAACGCCCTACGTCAGGACTCTGTTCTGGCCCCCATCCTATTTAACCTGTATATACATGACATGCCAGACATGAACTCCACGAAAATCCAGTATGCAGATGACCGAGCATCAGCCTACCAGAGTAAAGACCTCAAGCACTGCGAGCAGGTACTGACAAGTGACCCGACTAAATTAAGTAATTACTTTCATAAATGGAGACTTCAACCAAACCCAAATAAAACTGAGGTTACTTTATTCCACCTGAATGAGAAAGAAGCCCAAAGGAAGCTACATGTGACTTTTGATGGAATTCAAAAATGTTCAAATGTTTGTATACCTTATGGGACTTAACTACGGGGCCATCAGTCCCTAAACTTAAAAACTACTTATGAACTAGCTCATCCTAAGGACGGTACAAATATCCATGCCCGAGGGGGGATTCGAACCTGCCGGCCGCGGTGGCGCTTCAGTCACGGTCTGCACGGCCACTACGGTCGGGGGTTCGAATCCCACCTCGGGCATGGATATTTGTGCCGTCCTTAGTTGTAGGTAGTTCATAAGTAGATTGTAAGTTTAGGGACTGATGACCCCGTTGTTAAGTCCCTTAAGCTTAACAAACATTTGCACATTTTGATTCGAACCCCCGACCGTAGTGGACGTGCGGACCGAGACTGGAGCGCCTCAGTCCCCTCAGCCACCACGGCCGGCTTGATGGAATTGAAGTGCCACATAACTACAATCCAGTATCACTCTAGATCGATCCTTGATATTCAAAGAACAGTGCTTAAAGCTTTCAAAGAAACTTGCGTCAAGAATAGTCTTTCTCCGCAAGATAGCTGGCAGCAATTGACGCTCTGCTGCACTCGCTCTTGTGTATTCTGTTGGCGAATACTGCGCGCCAGTGTGGGAAAACAGCGCTCACTGATGTCCTACTTAATAAAGCCATGAGGATTATCACTGGAACTGTCAGATCTACGTCTATTCAGTGGTTACGTGTCCTGGCTAACATTGCTCCGCAAGATCTAAGAAGGAAAGCAGCTACGATAAAATTGATCAACAACATCAAGGCTCACAAGAACTTTCCCTTGTATGATTACAGGATCCCCCAGCATGTCGTCTCAAATCACGAAAACCTCCCTGGTGTGACACAGAAAGCACCAGTTCCTTCTATATGACCTCCAACTGGCAAGAAAGCTGGAACGAACATCCACTGCACAACACTCACCTCGTGCAAGTTCCAACAAAGAAGGTTCAGGGGTTCCATCTACCACGCCTAACCTGGTCGACGCTGAACTGCATCAGGACTGGTCAAGGGAGGTGTACTTAAGACATGAAGGGTTTCCTTCCATCTTCTGACTGCGGAGCGGAGAAGCAAACCATAGAACACATCGTCAAATAGTGACCGTTGCGAGCATTTAATGGTGACTTGCAGAGTTTACATCTAGTGACAGAAAGTGCCCTGGACTGGTTGTCAAATTTTGACATTTCCATTTAATTAATATTGTTGTTCATGGGCTGGGTTCCTGTAGTCATGTCCTAGTTCATGAATCATGGGCAACGTATGAGTGGCCAAGTAAGTGGTCCTGACAGGATACCAGTTACTTTGGAATAAGGTTGGGGATCGTGGACATATTCAGAGTCGTGGCCACCTTTGTGCTCAGGCGGCAATGGAGGTGTGCTTACAACTTGAAGGAAATCCGCCGGTTAGTCCCTCAACCGTTAGGGGTAAAACCCATTGGGGACCTGGGCACTAGCAACCTGCTTCCCAGGTACTTCAATATCATGCTGGCAACAATCAGAGCAAAATGCCTCGGTCCTTCGGAGCTGATGGATTCTCCCCTATAACTGACAGACCAGGGACACCTCCGATTCGACTTGGCAAACGATCTGGAATGAGTGGGGAGCTATTAACATCAATGGGGATTACACAGGGAAGAAGGTAGAGCTGGCGGAAACTTCACGTAAAATGGGGTTAGATGTTTTAAGTGTTCGTGACGTTACAGTAAGTGGAGAGAAAAAGTCGGAGAATACAAAGTCTACCTGTCAGGAGTCAAAGTAGGAAGAGCACAGTGGAGTGTAGGGTTTTACATCAGCAAAGCAATAGAACCCAGCATAATTGCAGTAAGGTATGTAAATGAAATAATGATGTGGATAGATTTACACCATCTCCAGCAAGAAAATTAGGATTGTGGCAGTGTATTCACCCTGTGAAGGGACAAATGAAGACGAGATGGACCGATTTTACAACACACTTTGTGATGCAATTGTTAGAGTGAAGGATAACGATAGTGTTTTACTCATGGGTGATTTCAACGCCAGTGTAGGAAATCGAACAGAAGGTTATGGGTAAGTTTGGAGAGGATATGGAGGCCAACGGGAACAAAAAACAGTTCTTGGATTTCCGTTCCAGTATGGGCTTAGTTATCACAAACACCTTCATTAAGCATACGGACATTCACTGCTATACTTGGGAAGGAAGGGGAACCAGATCTGTCATCGATTATATAATAACAGACCAGGAATTCAGGAGGACAGTCAAGGACACACGTGTTTTCAGGGGTTTCTTTGAAGACACCGATCATTATTTACTCTGCAGTGAAATTGGTTTTGTGAGGTCAAAAGAGTAGAAAGTTAGGTCCATATGTAGAACGATAGGAGTGGAGAAGCTTCAAGACAAGGAAATTAGGCACAAATACATAACAATGATCTCAGAAAGGTACCAGTTAGTTGAATGTAATGATTTACAGTCACTGGAAGAGGAATGATCAAGTTACTACTGGAAGCAACTAGAGAATGTCTTGGAACAGCACTGTGTAAAGGTAAGAAGAATCAGACAGCTTTGTGGAATTACACACTCAAGGCATCCTGTAAAAACAAAACGAAGGCATTTCAAAAATGACTTCATACTAGTAGTCAACCAGACAAAGTTATGTTGAAGAAAGAAACAAACCCAAACGGATAACTGCAGACTCCAAGCAGAAATCATGGGAAGATTTGGAAATAAGCTAGAAACTTTGGGTCAAGCCACGGGATAACCATTTTGGAGCGTAATCAGCAATCTTCGAAAGGGAGCGAAGAAGGAATTAACAAGTGTTTTTGACAGGCCAGGAAAGCTGCTAGTCAGTCCTGTGGATGCCTTGAGCAGATGGAGGGAATATTTTGAAGAATTGCTCAATGTAGGCGAAACGTTCAATGATGTGTCAGATTTTCAGGTAGAATGGGATAGGAACGACGATGGAAACAGGATCTCATTTGAGGAAGTGGAGAAAATGGTCAGTAGATTACAGTGCAGTAAAGCGGCTGGGGTGGACGAAATTAAGCCGGAACTCGTCAAATACAGTGGAATATCAGGTATCAAATGGTTATACAGGATAACTGAGAAGGCGTGGGAATAGGGACATGTACCGTCTGACTCGACGAAAGCCGCAATCACGCCAATTTTCAAACTTGGAAACAGAAAACATTGTAACAACTATCGAGGTATCTCTTTAATTGCTGTTGTAGGCAAAATATTCTCAGGTATTGTTGAAAGGAGAATGCGTGTGTTACTTGAGAACAAGCTAGATGAAAATATGTGTGGGTTCAGGCCTCTTAGAAGCTGTCAGGGCCAGATCTTTAGCTTACGGCAGATAATGGAAAATTGCTATGAGTGGAACAGGGAATATTATCTATATTTCATAGATCTAGAAAAGACTTAGGACCATGTTCGTAGGAGGAAGCTACTGTCAGTTCTACAAGATTATGGTACAGGAGGCGAACTTCTGCAGGCAATTAAAGGGCTTTACGTAGACTGTCAGGCAGCAGTTAGAGTAGATGCCAAATCAAGCTCATGGTTCAGATTAGTTTCAGGGATAAGACAAGGCTGTAACCTGTCGCCACTGTTGTTCATACTATTCATGAATCATATGCTGAAAACAGACTGGCAGGGCGGGATTAAAGTAGGTGAGAACAAAATAAGCAGTCTCGCATATGCGGATGACATAGTTGTAATGACCGATTCAATAGAAATGTTGCAAACTAGTATTTCAGAGCTGGATCAGAGGTGCAAGGATTATGATATGAATCGGCATCAGCATCTCCAAAACAAAGGTAATGTCTGTGGGAAAGAGATTTAAACAGATTGAGTGTCAAACAGGAGGAACACAGAACAGGTAGACAGATTTAAGTACCTAGGATGTATTTTCTCACAGGATGGTAACATAGTGAAAAAACCAATCGAGGTGCAGCAAAGCTAATGCAGTGAGTGCTCAGCTAAGATCTACTCTCTTCTGTAAGAAGGAAGTAGGTACCAAGACTAAGTTAGCAGTGCACCGCTCTATCTTTCGAACAACTTTGTTGTATGGGTGTGGAAGTTGGGTGGATACAGGTAACCTTATTCACAATGTAGAGGTTACAGATATGGAAGTAGCAAGAATGATTGCAGGTACCAATAGATGGGAACAATGGCAGGAGGGTGTCCATAATGAGGAAATCAAAGAAAAACTGGGAATGAACATCATAGATTAAGCAGTTAGAACGATCAGACTGAGGTAATGGGGTCATGTTACACGCATGGGAGAAGCAACGTTACCTAAGAGACCCATGAGCTCCGCAGCGGAGGGTAAGAGGAGTCGTGATAGACCTAGAAGAAAGTACTTAGATTCAGTGAAGAATGATTTTGAAGTAAAAGGCATAACATCAGACGAGGCATCAAAGTTAACACTGAATAGGGGATCATGGAGGAATTTTATTAGAGGTACTATGCTCCACATTGAAGGCTTAAGCCGCGGTGGAGTAGCCGAGCGGTCTAAAGCGTCTCGCTGCGGAGCGCGCGGCTGCTCGCCGTGGAGGTTCGAGTCCTCCCTGGGGCATGGGTGTGTGTTGTCCTTAGGTTAGTTTACCTCGGTTTAAGTAGTTTGTAAGATACGGATGACCACGCAGTTTGGTCCGATGGAATTACAAATAAACAAACATGAACGCTTAAAGGCATAATCAGTCTCTAATGATGATGATGATGTTGATGTATACTTGTAAAACCATACGATACATAAATAAATGACATGAGGACGTCATCCGGGAGGAGAATCGGTCGGAAGTTATCCTCGGTGAGGATGTAGTGAGTATGGAGGTGGAGTGATGGAGGGATAACTAATGCCGTGGCAGAGGCCCGGGATGCAATAGGAGGCGGGAAACGACAGGGTGTTGGGATTATGTCTTGGGAGAAACAGAGGATTTCGGATGTGTTCCAGGAAACTGAGTAGGTGGATGAAAGGAATTTGTGTGGGGAATGGGAGGCGGATACGGTAAGTGAGGCGAAGGGCATGACGCGCTAGGATAGTCTGACACACAAGCACGGAATGACACTTGGGCAGAGAGGGAATTTATTGATACTTGACCGGAGCCCTGGACACTGCATGTAGTGGACAGGGTTTTCCACAAGTAGGGTACACCGGCCTGTTCGCCGCAGGTAGCTTTGGGCTCGCTCGCCTCTGAGTTGAGAGAGCTCGCGGTTATATGAAACGGGTCGACATCGATACGCAGCACATTACGGCCGACTGCAATCAAAGTGCAACACAATTTATTATGTTCACAAGAACGATCGTAATTAGGTTCGCTGTAGAATTATAAACTAACAATCAGTATATACAGCGAAGTGTTTGAGGGAAGACTCCACCCAAAAATTAAGCTTTTCTTCTGCATTGGGGATAGCCACAAAATTTTAAAATCGCTTCTATTATGTAAATATGTAGCATTACCCAACGTTTTAAGTTCATAAATTCATTGGTTTTCGAGGTTTGATTGTTAATTTTCTTTAATGAATTATAGACAATAAACTTTTGGCACTTTCAATGTCAGATTTTGTAGGTACAATCACAAAACATAGTTCAACATATATTATTAATATAAAATGTTCAAATGTTTGTAAAGTATATGGGACCTAACTGCGGGGTCATCAGTCCCTAAACTTACGAACTAACTTATACAAACATCCATGCCCGACGGGGAGCGGCCTCGCACATCGCAACATAGCGCCTCAATGCGCTCGGCCGCTTCGCCGCGGCTCATTAATATATCTTATTTTATGAGATATATCTATCATACGTATTCAGTGTTTATTTCAAATTTCACGCTTAAATTTTCTTTAATTAATGGCAATTAAATGTGATGATAAAATAAACAAATTACATGTTCAATAATATTAATGCACAGAAGTATGCAAACACGTCATGACTACTTCCTGCAAAAATTAAATTCATAATGGTCACTTGTTAAAGTTTACCGGCACCATAACCTTTCCGCATCCTGCTTATATGAGGCTACTTCTCGTAATGTCGACACCAGGGTTTACCTTTTCATGAATTATCTGAATAAAAATCTACTCACAGACCTCTTTAGGATGAGCTGTGGTACGATCTGACTGTAAAACTCTGCTTATTTCCTTAGAACTTCTGGTTTGTACTGGATAGAAGTTCAGTGTATTCCATAACTTATATTTAGATTGTCAACGGGAAAAGTAATTGATAAGCAAAGACTGACTGCCAATTGGTTCGCTTCACTTTTTCTGAAAATCTTCAAACTTGTTTCTTCCTGTTTACACCATGTTCGGAATAAAAATGGTTCTGATGGTGACATAATTAAGAAATTATCTTTGCCATCATTCGGTGTGCTGCAGTCTCTTACATAGTCCTTATTTGGTTTCTTAGACATGTTTTTATATCGTATGCGGCCAAATCGTTTTGAAAGTGTAAACACTCATATGTGAAATAGTTTTTCTTTTTCTTTAATAGGAGCTATGGACGAGAGTCTTCTGGTAAAAAGGAGAGTAGCAGTTTTTAAAGTGATGAGAGTAGGATGATGGTAGGGTTAGGGACATCAACCTCTCTGGGCAGGATGCCTAATATGTTTATTCTATGCTTATTGTTCTAAATGAAATGCTTTTAAGAGGTATGACTCAAGAATATTTTAGCAGAGATATAAACGTCTCAATAACTTTCCAAATGTTTTCACACTGCAAATACACTTTTGGTTACAGGAGGAACAATCAACGAATTAATCTGTAGTTAGATCAAGTTACGACCGTGTACTGCTCTTCAGTTAGCAAAGGGTTTTGCAGTTTTACTGATTTTCGTGTTATGTTCACACTTGGCACTGTGGAAACTGCTCTACAGCTACAACTTATATACAGCGTGAAGTTTGTGTTATTAGTTTCATATCAAAGTTATTTTTGAATCTGCGTAGTTATGGAATTCGCCCCCATTGTGCGATTGGATTCACGATTTCCTATCAGAAAGGAAACAGTTCGAGGTACTTGACGGTAAGTCATCGATTAAAACAGAAGTGTTATCTGGCGTTTTCTAGAGAAGCGTTATAGGTCCCCTGCTCTTCCTTGTGTTTAAAAACGATTTAGAAGACAATGTGAATAGCTCCCTTAGACTGTTCACCGATGATGCTGTCGTTTATCGGTTAGTGAAGTCAACAGAGGATCAAAGGCAACTGCAAAGCTATTTAGACTAAATTTCTACATGATGCGAAAATTGGCAATTAACATTAAACAATGAAAAGTGTGAAGTAATACACATGACCACTAAAAGAAATCCGCTAGACTTCAGTTATACGAGAAATCAGTCAAACCTTAAGGTCGTAAATTCTATCAAATACCTAGGAGTTACAATTACGAACAACTTAAGATTGGAGAGAACACACAGAAAATATTGTGGGGAAGGCGAACCAAAGGTTGCGTTTCATTTTGCAGAACGCTTAGAAGATGCAACAGCTCCATCAAAGAGACTGCCTATATTACACTTGTGCGTCCTCTCCTTGATTACTGTTGTCCAGTGTGAGGCCCTCACCAGGCGGGACTGACGGAAGACATTGAGGAGGTTCAGAGAATGGCAGCTCGTTTTGTTTTATCGCGTTATAGGGGGGGGGGGGGGGAAGCCTCACGGAAATGTTGCGCGATTTGAGGTAAAAATCATTAAAAGTACGACGTAATTCGTTGTGGCGAGATGTATTTGCGAAATTTTAATCACGGACTTCTACTTCTGAATGTGAAAATATTTTTCTAACACCCACCTACATAGGAAGACATGACCATCCCAATAAAATTAGAGAAATCAGATCGAAAACGGAACGATTTGGGTGTTCTTTCTTCCCGCGCGCTATTAGAGAATGGAACAGTAGAGAAAGGTTATGAAAGTGGTTAATCGACACTCTTCCAAGCACTTAAATCTGATTTGCAGAATATCTATGTAGATGTATATGTAGAAATCATATATAAATTTATCAATTATAATGGCGTCCTAAAACGACAATAAGGCTGTAACAGTTGTCAGAACGCTCATATTTCGCACTTGGCTATCACCCAATCTTTGCATCATCAAATTGTTAGAAGTGATTAAGAACTTAACCGTCCGTTCTCATTATGTTCAATTTCATTGTCAGTTCTTGTTACTAAAAATTCTTAAAATCAAAATTTGCCACGAAACGCCTTAATGAGTAACCTCGAAGCGATAGACGGTTGCTTACTGCCATGGTGTGAACGGCAGCCAGCACGCACGAGCGGCTATGCTGCACTGTTGGACTTCTCGATGTGCCTGTTGTTGTTTTTATGGTCTTCAGTCCGGAGACTGGTTTGATGCAGCTCTCCACCCTACTCTATCCTGAGCAAGCCTTTCCATCTTCTCATAAGAATCTGCTTACTATACGCGTCTCTTGGTCTCCCTCTGCGATTTTTACCCCATACACCTCCCTCCAATGCTAAATTTACGATCCCTCGATGTCTAAGAATGTGTCCTACCAAGCGATCCCTTCTTTTAGTCAGGGTATGCCAAAAATTCCTTTTCTCGGCAATTCTGTTCAGTACTTCTTCATTAGTTATGCGATCTACCCACCTAATCTTCAGCATTCTTCTGTAGCACCACATTTCAAAAGGCTCTATTCTCTTCCTGTACGCACTGCTTATCGTCCATGTTTCACTCCCGTACAAAGCAACACTCCACACAAATGCTTTCAGAAAAGACTTCCTTACACTTAAATTAATATTTGATGTTAGCAGACTTCTCTTTTTCAAAAAATTTTTTCTTCCCATTGCCATTCTGCATTTTATATCCTCTGTACTGCGACCATCGCATGATATTTTACTACCCAAGTAACAAAACTCATCTACCACCTTCACTGTTTCGTTACCTGATTTAATTCCTTCAGCGTCGCCTGATTTTCTAAGACCGCATTCCATTATTTTTGTTTTGCTCTTGTTAATGTTCATTTTATACGCTCTCTTCAACACACTGTCCATTCCATTCAACTGCTCTTCCAGGTCCTTTGCTGTCTCTGATAGAATTACAGTGTCATCAGCAATATAATAAACGTGCCTATAATGCTGAAAAACCCGTTAGCCCGGTAAGAGCCCCGGTTTCCGTGCAAGTGACAGTGAAACTGACACTCCTCGCAAGTGCTCCAACCCTATCAAGGATCTAGAATGACTGGTAGTGGCCTGATTGGGGAGGGGGGGGGTGTAAACCCAAGCGGAATGGAAGCTACACAAGACGGGACGGATTAAGGATCGGTAGATGTAAAGGGCTGAGGAGGGGTTGAGACTCCTTGTACTGCTGGAGAGGAGCTTTAGCAAGTTGAAATGGGAGAGGAAGTATTGATGGACAGTCTGAGGCAGAAGTTTCCAGGAAAGGCAGTGGTCAGGGGTAACGCCACGTTACTTGAGGGTTTTGGCTTGAGGAATGGGATGGTCATGGGGAGTAGGGTGGGTCGATAAAAGTGAATTTTTTAGTATCGAGTTGTAATAGGGCTCGAAAGTTGCGTATTTATGTGCTGATTAACTAAAAAATAATTTAAAAAATCTAACTTAATATCTTCAGTTCGCGCAAAGGGCTTCAAGTTTCTAAAATAACGATAAATTTATAGAATTTCCGAAAGGTCATATAAAAATATATCTTTTAGTACCACGTCCTAATAGGACTCAAACTACGTATCCATGTATAGTTTAACATAAAAATATTTTTGATAGTCCTAGCGTATGTAATCAGTTCACGCCTTAACAAGGCCTTAACAAACGAAATATGACAACATTTCTAAATGTTCAAAATGTTACGGAAATTTACTAATATCTCGTATTTATATGTATGTTTTAAATATGTTAGGTTTTATTTATTGTGCTTTGATTATTTAAAGAGATAACATCGTAATTTTGCAACTCTTCGCCCATTTCACCAGCAAATTTGGTTAAATGACCCAGAACTCACCACGAGGAGGTGGCTGCAATTCGAGTTCCACACCCTGCCCAACCAACCATACTTATTATATATTCATATTTACAATATATACATTTATTCATATTTTTATACCTTTATTTACATACTAGTCAAAGATGTAGTTGGCTTGAATTCTGATTTGTGTCCGAATTTTGGCATTATAGATCTTGACAGAAGAGTCGTGCTAATGAATCCATCTCTGCTATCTTGCCCACATACTTTTTCTGAGGCCTCTGTTACTAATTTTACACATCTTTCTACAGCTTCAATCTTAATAGATTGAAGCAAAGATCAACAATACCTCCTGGATATTTTGAAAACTATTCAAATTGAAAAATGTAATCCAGATCTGGCTAATCGTGATCCTGGACCTCTTAGTCACTCCCGTTGGTTGACATGTGCGAATAGAGTGTTGCGCCTGTATATTTCTGAAATAAATCGCACAAATAAACTCACGATTTTAGTTGAATATATTCTAAAGATATGCGCTAGTCTAGTTCGATATTAAGAGATACGCCTCAGTAAAGTATATTTTAAGGCATGTTTTTAAGTTTATTAAAACTTCCAGACATCTTCCAGAGAACATAAAAAAGCCATTTGATCCGATGATTCAACGAAACTCGTTTTTCTGTCATCCAGAAAACGTGTTATTGGCTATGATAGTAGACGAGAAATCACATATTATATATTAAGTTAGATTTTTTAAATTATTTTTTCGTTAACCAGCAAGTAAATACGCAACTTTCGACCCCTATTACAACTCGATACTCAAAAATTCACTTTTTTCGGCCCACCCTAATGGGGAGTTATTATAGGCGGTGCGGGTGGTGTGGCTTATGGTGATGGTTCGCCCCGCAGCCAGCCACAGAATACTAATATATGATTTACATTTTGTTTTTGTGTCAGTCATAAAACCAGAGGTAAAGCAGCTTCTGTTTTAAGAGAAAAACAAACAAATTTGTAGTCTTTTATTCTACCCAATATTACCGCTTCGAACAAACAACAAGCAGAGTATAATGCACACATACAATATTCAAATACAATACACGATGCCATGAATCAAATTCAAATGTTCAAATGGGACCTAAATACAGTGATCATGGGCCCCTAAACTTACAAACTACTTAAACTAGCTTATGTTGAAAACACACACACACAAACACACACACACACACACACACACACACATATACATGCCCTAATCAGGACTGAAACCTCCGACGGAGAACGGCCGCGCACTGAGTAGCAAGATGCTATGATTTCATCTTGTTTTTTGAACGAAAGTAAAATAAATATAGAAGACTGTAAACTATCCAATAACATAAGGAGATGTAATAAACGTGCAGCAGTCGAAGTGCGTAAAGGTGCACTAAGTACATTTACCGTTCAGCAGGCTGGCGTATTCGTGGTGCAGGAGACGTCGCTCGGAGCATTTAGAAGCCTACGTCACTCACATTCCTCTGTTCTAAAATGATTTATTTCCACTTATGGCAGTGTCCGATTTCAACACTTCATTTGAAAATTTCTTTTCCTAGAAATAACAATTTCCTATATAAATTTTTTCTGCACGCAGCTAACAAATTTCTGAATGATGAGGTGTGTACCTCCGTATCTCGTGACAATGTATCAAAAATGGTTTTTAATATAGATGAACTTGTGATCGATTTCCGAAAGTGTGTTATATTCATAATTTTCATTACAATTTGCAAATAGGCCTGGGGCCTGAAGGATATATTCCTTTTCGAAGGGGATCGTTAGCTCCGTTCAAGCTATTCATTCAGGCCAGATTTAGAAATATCTGTCATTCAATGTTTACTCTTGGAACCTAGTTTGAATCATGAACGGCAAACGTATAGCATGAACATAGCTCTAGGGAGGGAAGGGGGCTTAGAACTCACCAGCCTTTAGCTACCTGCGATTCTGACATTTTTCGCACATAGTGGTAGAGGTAACACTTTCCCTCCGTTTAGAACTTTTGTTCCTTGCAACAAGTAATCACCACTAGAAACTGATAGTAATTATTTTAATTTTCGTGACACTCGTAGTCTCCATTTTCACTCTCATAAACACAAAGAATAATTCACTTTCTCGTCAGTAAAGAAGAAAACTCCTTTCATTGCATATTTATAGCATCATTGGACAAATCTATGACTGGGGAACTATTGAATTACTTTTTGTCTCGAAATGTCGACTTTTTTTGCATATTTGGACTTTTTGAGGGTAAAAAATTCACACATTTACATATATATATAATTTTAGTTTAATTTTGCATATTAAATACATAGATTTAAGTTGAAATGAATATTTCTTTTTAAATAGTTCTCTATTTTTATGATCGTTAAATAACAGAAACATAATGTATATCATTCGGAGAATTTTGTGGACAGAGCTCTTCAGAAAGTGTGTCATGAACGGATTTCTTTAATGCCGCGGTGGAGTGGCCGAGCGTTCTAAGGCGCCTTGCTGCGAAGCGCGCGGTTGTTCGCCGTCAGAGGTTCGAGACCTCCCTCTTCTGTGGGTGTGTGTGTGTTGTCCGTAGCATTAGTTTAATTAGTTGTAAGCGTAGGGATTGATGACCACAGAAGTTAAGTCCCTTAGACTTAAAAATTTGTAACACTTGAATCATTTATTCACAATCATCGGCAAGACTTTGATTTTACGACAATGGAAATTCGATTTTCTAAGCCAGGTGCCGCTACTGATGTAACAATTTCAAGCAGAAAAAATGATGACTGTAAAAATTAAGTAAATAAATAAAAATTTACAAACAGAGATCAGACCGTGAACAAATAAATTTTGTGTGTTCTTTATTACTGCCTCCTATTGGAGAACGGAATGGTACATAAATAGTACGGAAGTGGTTCGATGAACCCTCTGCCACGTAATTACGTGTGATTCGCATAGCAACCATTTAGATTAATATTACAAGAACACAGTCTTGATCGCAAAAAGTAACAGTTTTTATTGACCTGATGTAGGTCATCTTCGGAACAAAATGTAGCCCATGTGGCCAGTACTGGGCTCGGCTGTCCTGGATGCATCAGGCCGAAACCGGTCAAAAAACTGTTAATTTTTGTGATCAAGACTGTTTTTTGTAATATTAATCATATCAAATAGATCGCTGTTTCTCTCCTTTGACTATGTTGTCGAAATTAATGAACAATTTAGATGTAGAGGCTTGACGCAGGATGCAGTGCTACTACCATAGTACACTGGCAACCGTCTCCAACCGCTTTCAGTGTATTCGCTTAATTCTCTTCACTTTACTACAACACTCGGTTCCGGGCGTCCCCAACACTTCTCACATAATTAGTACCGTTTAAGGAAGAGTACTGTTTTTTTTTCCTTAATTGTCTCTTTGAAAACAGCGATTTGGAGTAGAAAAGAAATCAAACATTCACCGATGGAACAGTAGCGCGAGATAGGTAGCTATAAAACAGGAGGCCGAAAGGTGGAATCGTCACCCATCATCCAAGGAAGACCATATTATGAAGCAAAACAATAACCAGACAAGTAGATAATTTATTTTTCTGTGCGAGGGTAGGTAGATACTTTGTTATTCTATAGGAAGGAGATTATATCCCTCCCCTTCCTACAGAATATATATAGGGTTGGTATTGGTAGGAAGACATAGGTACACTTACAGAGAAAGATTCCACAACTTCAGTAATATATCATATTTATTACAAAGAATATTCAGCTTTGGGCGTTGGAGAAGTAGAATTATTACAGACTGAGAAAGTACAGACCTCTAAGTGAATGTTTCCTTGACAGCCCGCGATAGTTTATAAGTATCAATACGTAAACACTGACGCACTGTAGACCAGTGTATCAAGAACTAGGACTCAGTTCTGCAAAGGGATGCACTCTATCCTGAATCGATACACACTTTGCTAAGATCGTGCACACTCTAGAAGACACGAAGAACGCTACTGACAGGCCGAATGTGTTGCAATTTACTTGCTGGCGGCCGGTCGTAAAAACTTGACAGACAATTTCTTCCACCACGTATTGTACGCAATGATTGAACTGGAATGTTTTGTACCTTAAAACGCTGGTTCTGCAGGAGGAATAAATCTACAGGGAACACGGGCTCAGACATCAGAAAGCAGTGCATGTTCAATCCACGACAGGTCAGAGGTTCTTAACTGTACTCAGCCGTCTACTCCTCTAAGAAGAAAATAAATAATTACTGTTAAATGACCTTCAATGGGTATATGAGTGTTGTATTGTGCTGCGACTCAGTAAAATAAAAATTGCTGTTGTACTAAGAGATGAAAAATTTATGTATGGAACTCATTGTTCTTTGGGGCGATCTAAATCAATTTATAAAAGTTTCCAGCCAAGATCGCGTTTTTTTATTTACGGATGAGCGGTTTCGACGTTCACAGACGTCATCTTCTAATCTCTTATATCTACAGTAAACATGTCCACACTGGTTGCACAAGAGTCACGCTTGATCCAATGATTCAATGTGGATCCAATGATATGTTCAATTTCACCGTCAATGTTTGTATACAACTAATCCATGACAAATGTAATGAAAGGATATAGGCAAAACCATATAAGACATTGTAAAATATAGGAGATCAGAAGATGACGTCTGTCAACGTCAAAACCGGTCATCCATAAATAAAAAAACACGATCTTAGCTGAAAACTTGTATAACGTTTAAAAAGTTGGAAAATCAAAGGCAAATAAAGTTGGAATAAATTAAACTACGGCATATAATAATATATACAGAAAAAGAGAGGACAGGTTTGACCATAAATGGTATCATTTCGATAACCCAACCGCAAATATAAATAAAAAAACAGTTATCAACAAAACAATAGTGACCAGAGTGTGGCCGAGCCGCGCTTACAACTGAATAAATGAACTGTTGCGGTAAATGAGGTATAATGGTATGCTGCTTTTGATGTTGTTGCACAGAAGCTACTTTGCAGAAACAAAATTAACCTTGTATTAGCGCACATTTACCATTCGCTGCGTTGGACATTGGCTGTGACTCTTAAATCTTATCAAAAAACTACCTGTTTAAATTTGTACCTGAACTGAAGCAGCCAAAATTTCCTATTGATCTTGATGAAGTCAAGACCCACTAACTTCCCTCAGAGTAAAAATCTAATATGGCAGGGTACGCTGATTAAGCAAATCAGCTCACTATCGTGTCTTCTCACTTTCGTCTGCAAACGTTAATTACTGTGGATCGGAAAAAATGACTACTGCTTACTCTATGAAAGTGCCATAAATACAGGTGAAGCCGGCATCTTAATATTTGGCACTGTGTACTACTGCTTTTGTCACTATTCAAAACCACAGCTGATCGCTAAGTATTCACAGACGCACACTATCTGATCACCCAAATTGGCACACCGACGGCTAGATTCCTTCCAGTTGCAGTCAGGGTCTTATCGTAGCACCATCATCTATATAGATATCATTCAGCATTCCTGGCATTTGCAGGCAGTGCACCTGCTCTAGGCCACCTGTCAGAAGCGCCGTTGCAAAACGACAGTCATCTCCACACAAGGCATCTCTCTAATGCAAGTTAATGTTACAGATTTTTCAGGATTGTTTTGAAAGATGGCGCACCCTCCCTTGTGTCTGGCTGTCGTGCCACAGTGTTTTTACTTCGGGGGGAATGATAGTAGGGGCGAGTGAGTCTTTGTGCTGCACCATGGCCACACCATTGTCTCAATAGCCTGTCGAAAGCTAACCATTCGCTTTGCCACCTGCAGCAAGGGCCTAAACTCGGCTTTTTCCCAGCCAGCGACCTCCATTTTGAAAACAAACATGCGAATCCTGTCTTACGCCAGACAGTTTTAAAACGGCTTTCTGGTGGCAGACTTATAATATACGCAGTGTACGTAGACACAATGACCTTTACAATAGTCCTGTGTAGTTCGCGAACGAACTAGTTCCGAAGAGCGCTCCCACAGGCGAACTACGTCGCAGATCCCTCGCCTCTTAGCCGCTCCTTTTCCGAAGACTGACGGGGAACAGCGAGAGGACGCGAGAGCGCGCAGAATCGCGTGATTCCCTTCTGCCAGTTACCCTTATTTCGAGCTGAGATGCAGCTCAGCTGTAGTTTCATAGTTCACTGGCACAAATTTTCTTTTCTAAGGTATTCAGCAGTGGCTAAATATAACCCCCATTCCATAGTGTAAAATAATACGAGTACTCTGTATGCCGGCCGCGGTGGCCGAGGGGACTGAGGCGCGCCATTCATAGTCTTCACGGCCACTACGGTCGGGGGTTCGAATCCCCTATCTGGCATGGATATTTGTGCCGTCCTTAGCGTTAGCTAGTTCAAAAGTGTAAGTTTAGGGACTGATGACCCCGCAGTTAAGTCCCCTAAGCTCTACAGACATTTGAACATTTTGCACTCTGTATGCAAAGTAGTTGACTACCATTGTATCACCCATTCGTGAAAATAACTGGTTTATTTGCTTAAGTATTTGATGTCTAATTGCACAATAATACTGGTAACAGCACACGCTTGGGCAACACTGATCATTATATAAAAAAAACTGTCATAAAAGAAAGAGCTATTTTAAAAGCGGTAGCAAAAGCAAAAATAAAAAAAAAATAAAAGCGGACGAACTAAAAAGATCGACCTACTTCACGGCCGAACTGCGAACTAAAAGGAGAGCTACCAGTCACGAAGGAGAGCTACTGGTCGCAACTTAAAAAGTAGAGTTACCGGTCGCAAACTAAAATATGCGCGATCGGTCGCAAACTAAACATGCTTTATCGGTCGCGAACTATTACGCTAAACGTATCTCGCTTCTTAGTTCGTTGGATTCTTTTCCTAAGACCGACGGGCAATAGCGAGAGGGCGTGCAGCAGAATTAAAAATCACGTGTTTGCCTTCTGCTGATGAGAGCCATTTTGAGGTGAACGTCTGACTGCTAGATTACATTGTTCAGTACTACAAAGTATTCTGCACTCTGCAATATCTGACTAATAAATTCCATAATGCCAAGATATAGAGATACCTCTAAACGAGAGAAATTATCCACAAACTGTTTTTCTGGTTTGCGTGATAGCGTTAGCGGCTCAAGCAGTTAGGTCGGGTAACATCTGCCTCCACCTGCATGCGCAGACTACGCCGCTCAGCCGTCACTGGGAGCGGACGAACTAAAAGAACGAACTAGTTCGCGGCAGAGCCGTGAACTAAAGTGAGCGCTCCCGATCGCGAACTATTATGCGCAAGTCTACTTTACAAGTAAATTAATTATTAATTACCAACACAAATACTTTGTGTGGGGTATCAAATTGCTCATAAAAATGAGCCGGTTCAGTTTGTACAAATAAATTTTTTTAAGGAGTATAGCAATTCCTGACTCCTTACAGTGTAGGCTATTTAAGTATACTTGAGGCAGTGTTATTGCACATCCGTCATCCTCTTGTGAAGTTCGCCATCTTTTGTGGGAATTCGGGAAGTGAAATTGCAGATGTTGTAGTGTAACTGTGGTTAAAAATGTTCAAGTATTTGAAAACCTATCAGGCCAAACTGCTATAGTCATCGGTCTCTGGACTTAAAAACTACTAAAACTAATTTAAGGAGAACACACACACGCATGGCCTAGAGAGAAGTCGAACCTCCAGCGAGAGCAACTGACCCGTCCATAGCATATCGCCTTAGAACACGCAGCTACTATATGTTAAGATGGTCATCACTGTCAGTGTTGACAGAGATGTAGTTGTCTTTGGTGGCAACACTATCTGCGACACCACATGTTTTGTCCCCTTCTAGAAATGGAATTTGATTCATCCAGTACCCAAAAGATCTGACGGCGTCTCGGCGTCTAAAACTGATACATAGGGTGTATTGAAAACAACTTTCATGTATGCGTAGTGTCTAAGAGCAATGGCATCCGACACCCTCGTAACGTTCAAATGTTTGTAACCCTATTCTACCAAATTGCTTATAGGTTTCAGAAATTACTGCACCCAGTCGCCTTTTTTCTTCTCATTGAATATTTATTAAACCAAGACCGGTTTCAAGCTGCCTAGCAGCTCATCATCAGATCGTATATACATTTAGTGTAAATTACATTTCTATCTGTGGCAGGGCATAAAACAGGAAAAAGTGAACACTAATTGTGGTATCATACACTGATTAATTAAAATATAAGTTCGTCTTCAAGATGTTACTTACAGTTATGAGTTTAACATTTAGTTTGTCCATGTGGATAGCATTTCGCAACACTGCCCTTCCATCAGCACCCACGACTTTCAAGTGTTAAAATTAAAAAAGCACTGCACACACATTACCACTGCACAGGCACTACCACGTCTTTCAACTTGTAAACAAACCAAAGAGCATGTTTATACCACAGGCTAAGAGCTATCATGTGAAACCAAAGACAGACAAAAAGCTTATCTTATTATAGGATATACATATGATGCCAATTTAGATTAAATAAGAACAAAAGTTCTATTACAAAGTTAATATATGTATAAAATATGATTTAAGAATTATATTTACGATAATACTAGGAGTATTGATTTTATGATTACTTTAACGCCTGTTTACATGCGTCACGTGTGTTGTTTGAGGTGGCATATAAGACATTTGAATTTTGTATGTTATTCGTTGATTCGAAAATTATTGCTTACATTTACCAACATTTCAACATTTGTACCAGTGCCACGCGCTATATTGAACACAACAGTAAACACGCTTGAATCTATTAGTCTGCGCTTAGGGAAAAGCCGTATTCTACAAAAGCCGCTCATGCGCTTCCATAACGAAACCGATACACAATTACCGTATCAGCAAACTCAAACTTGTAAATACGTACGGCATGTTTACACGCTGCAGTACAGTAGCCTTGTCCAATAAATCAGAATGAAACCTTCAATGTAAAGCAAAGCACGACTTCACAACTTGGGCAACAAGGCTGTACTGCTAACTCCGGAATCGGGAGGGGCGGCGGTGCAGTTCTCAAGTTCATTATAAACAGTATGCAAAATACGAGGCGCGTCCAGAAAGTAAGTTCCGTTTGGTAATAAAATAAAATTGTACACAGATACAGAAGAAATTTTTATTGCAAAAAATTCTACAAGTCTTAAACTACTTTTCCACATAACTGCCGAAATTTTGCAAGGCATTTGTCATAGCGTGGCACCAGGTTTTGTATACCTTCTTCATAGAAATCTGCCACCTGCGTCTTCAACCAGTTGGAAACAGTTTCTTTCAGCTCGTCGTCATTGGTGAAGTGATGACCGCCAAGGAAAGACTTGAGATGTAAGAACAGAAGAAAGTCGCTAGGAGCGAGGTCAGGGCTATACGGAGGATGGTCAAACACGTCCCAGCCAAATCCCTTTAGGAGGTTTTTCATCACATTTGCAGCGTGTGGTAGTGCGTTGTCGTGAAGCAAAACAACACCTTTTGACAGCAGTTCCCGGCGTTTATTCTAAATTGCACGGCACAATTCCCGAAGTGTCTCGCAACAAGCATCTCCTTTGATTGTTTGACCACGCGGTAAAAAGTCAATGAGTAGGATGCCTTTCCAGTCCCAGAACACTGTGCACATCATTTTCCGAGGTGTCATGATTTGCTTCGGCTTTACCTTTGGTGGGGATGAAGTGTGCCTCCTTTCCAATGATTGCCGCTTACTCTCAGGGGTGTCGTAAGAAACCCACATTTCATCTGTGATTATCCGTCTCAGAAACTCTTCGCCGCTTTCAGCATAATGGGTCAAAACCTCACGCGCACTACCCATCTGTTGTGTTTTGTGTTGCTCAATGAGAATCTTTGGTACCCAAAGTGAACAAAGTTTGCGGAATTTCAGTTGTTTACCAACAATTTCATGCATCAGTGATCGTGCAATTTGGGGGAAGTCCATAGCGAGTGCACTAATTGTAAACGTACGGTTTTCCTGGATCTTGTCATCAATCTCGTGAACCAGTTCTTCTGTAACTAAAGGTAGACGCTCACTTCGTTCTTCATCGTGCACATCACTACGCCTGCCATTGAACTGTCGGAGCCATCTTCTCACCATCGAATAACTCATCGCATTTGGTCCGTAAACATCGCAAATTTGCCGATAAATTTCACTTGGTTTCACTTTCCTCGCATGCAGAAACCGAATCACCGACCTGATTTCACAGGCGACGGGATTTTCAATCAACGCCGACATTTCAAACAAGCACAACAAAGCGTACGTAACTGACAGCGATCTCCAAATGTCGCACGTTCTTCTCCTTGAAACACAGTCTACAGCGCATGTGCGGAACTTCAATCTCAGCGCTGCAGCGGAGATAAATTGAAACGGAACGTACTTTCTAGACGCGCCTCGTATTAGCTATTAGCAGCTCTACTGTCAAGCATTTCAAAGTTCAAAATTACTGGACAGGTGTTCCTGTGAATGACTAAAAGAAGAAACTAAATCGATATGGCTGTCCCTCCTCGCCCTTGTCTGCACCCCTGCACAGAACACTGCGGCGGTGTCTCCGTGTAATAAGTTCAGGAAATATGAGGTAAAGAGTTTTAATTTTACACTCTATTTAAAGTCCCGATCGTTCTTTCCAGTTTTATCTTCCCTAACTCTGAGAGAGGTGCTTGAAATAGCGTGAATAAGTTTTAATTACTCTTCCCAGCTATCAAGTTTAATCGCGATACCAGACAGTTTTTGTTAACAGCCTGCGAGCTGAGTCTGGCAATCACTATTACGTCAATTTCTATAACGCAGTTCATTCAACAGCTTTAACGCAGTTAAATCCTTTTCCACTATCTTAGTCACATTCAAATTTCCTATCAGAGGACAAAATTATCTTTTTATCAGCCAATTATCTACTCTCTACATCTACTAAAGAAACAGCTATGTATTGTGGGATCCACACCAGGTGGGACTGAGGGACGATTTAGAGAAAATTCAGAGAAGGGCAGTCAGTTTTGTATTATCGTGATATAGGCGAGAGAGTGTCACGGTGCTGGCCGCGGTGGCCGAGGGGACTGAGGCGCTCCAGTCACGGTCTGCATGGCCACTACGGTCGGGGGTTCGAATCCCCCCTCGGGCATGGATATTTGTGCCGTCCTTAGTCTTAGCTAGTTCATGAGTAGTTTGTAAGCTTAGGGTCTGATGACCACGTACTTAAGTCCCATAAGTTCTACAAAAAATTGAACATTTTGATTTTTTGAGGGTCACGGAAATGATGCACGAGTTGGGATGGAAATAATTAAAAGAAAGGCGTTATTTGTATATTCGAAATGTATTTGCAAAATTTTCTCTTCAGAATGCGAACATATATTTCTATCACCGACCCACCTTGGTTATGATCATCATAACAAAGTAAGGGAAATCAGATCGAAAACGAAAAGATTTAAATTTTCCTTTCTTCGGCGAGCTATTAGAGAATGGAACTACAGAGAAATATCATAAAACTATATGTGTAGATGTAGATGAATCAGTTGAGAATTTTTTGCTACACATGTTCAATCCTTCTGGCTCATCTTCAGAATGTAAAGCAAAATAAAAATCTAAATATGTTTTAACTGACATTTTTGCAATAATTTGATTGAAAAATGAATAGAATTTTCGTTTAACATAGTTGTATATAACTGAAGAGGCTTACCTTGTAGTTGTGACAAGTACTGTGTTATATGGATGCATTTAAAATTTTTTATATATTGGTTTCAGGTAGTGGTAGTGAAATGTGGGAGGATGTACGAGGCGAGAAATGGTGGGGGGGAAATGTTACTAGAGTGACAGAAAGAGAGGAAAGAAGCAGAGTGTACGGAAGGGGAATGAGATTTAAGAAAATATGATCTTAATGAACTTGAAAAAAATTGGCGAAAGATTACGGTACGGAAATTTATTCTTACTTCTCCTGGGGTGTGTTATATGCCGCGTAGTTTTTTTCTTGTATCTCCGGAACAGTCTGTACTATCACCGAAGGTAATGGACTTAAGAAGACATGCAAGATGTCTTGCAGACCCATGCACGAATCGTACCGTCAAATCACCTTTCGAAAGAAGGCGCATTATTGGCAGAGAGAACGTGACGCATCCAGGCAAGAAATTGCTGCTCGTGTGGGGCGAACTGATTTCGAGACTGCAGTAGGAGGCTGCAGAAAGATTCCTGGAAGGCCACAGAAACGACGAGATGGGTCACGTAATACCACCCCCAAAACTCCCTGAGAAGATCGATACTTCATCTTACGTTCTCCTCTGCTATGGCACGACAGTGGAACACATTGTACACTATCACGGGTGGCATTCCGTCACACTCTGAGGCAACGAGCAACTTATTATGGCATCCGGTATCTATCGTCCACCTATCCACCTACGTTTGGCTAATGCGAGGAAACATGCTAGTCAAGTTCTGCTTGTTTGAAAGTGATGCCTGCATTTTCGTTCGCCACAGCATCAAAGTTACTTTATTAGTTTCCTTTTTTTATTATATTTTTACATGCACTTAAGGCAGTCAAAAGGAAGAAGTAGAACGCGACAACCGCCTGACGTAAAACAAAGCACAATCATTTGGATGCATGAAATATTTCTGCGGAAACGTAAACTACTCAGTAAATACACGAACAATAGAAGGGTGGAAAACCATACACTTTTTCAATGTTAATTCACCCCACGTGTACCAATAGTATACACGGAACCACGCCTGCATTATATAAGAGCAATGAGCACATGGTGTGAAAGAAAAGTAAACCAAACAACGTTCACTTCAGGCACACGAAAGAGGCGAAAATTACATTCTAAAAAGTATGAAGAAAAGAAAAGGGAAAATTGTGACCTCTGAAGCTTTCCCGGCGTATTTCTTCATCCAGTAACTTTCGGGTGTGCGGCCGGATCTCGTCGTCATTCTGACACGATATTTCGGCCTGGAAACGTCCGGTCACCATCAGGTGAGTAGCGAGTGCTGAAGAGCCCAGGTGCAGTCGCGTTATTTATAGTGGTTCTTGCGCATGCCAAAAGTGCTAGTATCATTTTGCGCATGAGTTAGATGGTGTCATGCGCGATACAACCGAGTTGTATGTGCTGCACTCGGTGGTGGAAGAGCAATAGTCTTCTAATCATTGATAATCGATTGATGGCGGCGATTACGCTGAGACTGGATGATGTTAATCACAGGATTCCAATTTTTGTCGAGCTGAAAACCGTTGTCAAGATTTATAAGATTGTCGGCTGGATGAATTTCCAGTGATTCAATCCCAGAAACTGGAGACTGGAGTTAAAATTTTAGTTTTACTGTATTCCATTGTGTGTCCCATGGAAATACAGTGTTCTGCTACAGCCGATTTTGATGGTTGGAGTAGACGGGTGTGTCTTTCATGTTCTACACATCGTTCCTGTACAGTTCGTATTGTCTGGTCTATATATTCAGCGCCACACTCACAGCGGATGTTGTAAACACCCGATTTTCTCAGTTGCAGATCATCTTTGACGAATCCTACTAAGGCCAAACTCTTCCCAGGTGGACGGAAGAAAATATTGATTTTATTCCTCCTAAGGAACCTGCCTATTTTGGAGGACACATTTTCGGCAAAAGGAAGGAGAGCAATCGATTTGTAATCGTCATCAGTGTCCTCTCTGCGTTGCTTATTATTATTATAGTTGTACATGGCCTTCTTTATTTCTCGAGAAGTATATCCGTTATGTTTGAAAACCTTCTCCAGGTGTTCTAATTGTGCGTGGAGGTTACTTTCAAAAAATGTTTAAATGTTTGTATAGTTTATGGGACTTAACTACGGGGTCATCAGTCCCTAAACTTACAAATTACTAATGAACTACTTACGAACTAGGACGGCACAAATATCCATGCCCGAGGGGGGATTCGAACCACCGACCGTAGTGGCCGTGCAGACCGTGACTGGAGCACCTCAGTGCCCTCGGCCGCCGCGGCCGGCGAGGTTATCTTCGTCAGATATTATATGCGCTCGATGAATTAAAGTGCTGAGGACAACAGCAGTTTGCGAGGGGTGACGGCAGCACGACGCCTGTAAGTACAGATCAGTGTGCGTCGGTTTTATATACACAGAGTGACCCAGTGATCCATTATTCTTTCTTTGAACTAATACACCTTAAAAGGTAAAGTCCAGTCTTTTTCAATCTCCATCGTAAACTTCACATTCACTGCATGACAACATCAAGTTTACGATGGAGACGGGACTTGGCCCAATCGATGGTGGTGTGTCGCGTTGAGAAGGGCCGCCATACCGCGACAGAGATTCCACACAGGCGTTACAAGGCGACACAGAAACCGGTGTTCTCGCGTGTCGGGTACGTTGCAATCCCTAAAAGATGCAGATGGTAGGAGGCGTATGGCGGTCAGGCGTGTCATTGGCAAGGAAGTACCAGATGGACGACACTTAGGATGGCAGGACCGCGCTATTGAAGTTATCGCACTCCTGGCCAGTGTTGCCAGACGTAGGGAATTTTCCACACTTGTAAGCATTAAAATAATGTGGAAATTTTCATCCAAAAGTCCCCGATGCGTAGATACTTTGGTAAAATTTTACAACAGCCGACACAGGCCTAGCGGGTAATGTTGGCAACAGTTGTCAACACGCGGTAATGAAGCCGATCAGTGGTGACTAAGCTTGAAGTAGCCCACAATATTTTCGACGGCGTAGTTATTTTCTGTTCGTAGTAAACAATATTTATTTGAAAACTTAGTTTCAGACACATTAAAATTGATGCGATTTCAATGTATATCAGTGAAATGGAGATTAGATTTGGAAATAGTGTTAGAAAATGTCAGCACAAGAAAAACTGTTTCTGTGCACGAAAGACGTTATATTATCTTGACTAGACTGTTATTTGTTTATGTGAGGACGGAGATGTTGACGAACATTTTCTACAGCCATCGTTATAATGAACAAAACTTTGTCAACATAGCATTACTCTTTGAAAATCGAATCATGCAGAGTGACGGAATTGCTTTTTTGTGCTTACTGTGAACTAAATAATTATTACTTTTCCTACTCTATGGTTTATAGTGTCTCGATGTATCCTTGTGCCTGTGTAACAGTGCACTCGGAATTAGCGGGCCGGCCGCGGTGGCCGAGGGGACTGAGGCGCTCCAGTCACGATCCGCACGGCCACTACGGTCGGGGGTTCGAATCCCCCCTCTGGCATGGATATTTGTGCCGTCCTTAGTATTAGATAGTTCATAAGTAGTTTGTAAGTTTAGGGACTGATGACACCGTAGTTAAGTCCCATAAGCTATACAAACATTTGATTTTGAATTAGCGGTATATTTGGGGAAACTAATTAATGCTGTTCCTCTCTGTGGTTGACAGGTTCTTGATGTAACTAACTGGCAACCACAACACAAAACGTTACAAAACAGTAATGAACCAGTAACTGTAAAAATGCACCCGATGATGGCAGCTCGTTGCCGAAACGCGTTTTGCTAATAAAAATATTAATAAAAAGTGACTGCTGCAGTATAAATTATTTCAAAAAGTTTATAATACAGTCGCAGACCTATATATATAGTACTATTTCATATTGGTGAGTAATTACATTTAACCTACATTAAGTACTAATCTATTCTAAAATGTTATTGCTTTTTAGATATAATTTCCTTGCCATTATTATACTGTTGAAATTTTAGTGCAGGGCAGTGGCGTATGCAGGGACGGGGACTACCGGGCTGCAGCCCTCTCCCTCCCCAATACAGATACACATTTCTCCCCAAAAGAAAAGAAAAAAACACCACAGTGGAAGCGGCTTCATATTTAAAACTACCTCCCCCCCCCCTTACACACACATATACACATTTTTCTTTCTTGTAGAAATCAGTGAGATATGTTGCCCTCCCCCCTTCCCCTCCCAGGCCAGAATCCGGGATCAGCCCCTCCCAGACCCAAATCCTGCCTACGCCCCTGATGTAGGGACTTTAATGAGCTGGTAGGGTGAAAGTAGGGAAAACGTAGGTACATTTTTGTCAGACTGTAGGTATTTTATCTCTCTGCCATCTGACAACACTGCTCCTGGCTCCAGTTAAGGGTGGGCTGGCGTACTGCAGGTTTGCGCACGGTGGGAACCCAAGCAGTGCTGCACACTTCGGACAAAACATACAACGCCAACTCAAAGCTGTTTTGTACGATGTCATCGTCGGGATGGAGATTGGGCGACCTTAAAATTATTTAAAATTCATAAAATTTTAAACGATTTATTTAAAATTGATAAAATAGCCTAGGCTTTACGGTGTGGGGTGCTGTCAGGTACAACCAATAACCCCCGTTGCTGCGTGTCCAGGGCGCCGAGACCAGTTTGGCCTAGCGTAAGACCTGAGACTCTTAGACACATTCTTTCTGCACGACATTCTAAACCCAATTTTTCAGTAAGACAATGCTTGACAGTATGTGTTTTCTCGGTGTCAAAGAATGTCAGCCTTTTGTCCTTGGCCGCCAGATCACGAGACTTACCGCCAATTGCAAATGTGTAGCATATGGTAAACTAAGGGTGTAGCCCTGTGCCCAAAGCCAACTGCTATAAGGAAACCTTTGAACCAAGTGATTGCAGCATGGTAGCTTATACGCGTCGGTACGTTATCAGGGCCCATGTCGGACCCTGAATATGAATGAAGATTAACAAGAAGAAAACCAAAAGCATAGTAATTGAAGGAAGGAACACAAAATGTCGTTTAGAAATAGGGGGAGAAGAAATAGAGTAAGTGCAGAGCTTCAAATACTTGGGAATTATGATAATGGCTGATACGTACTGCAATGCTGAAATTAAGAAAAGAATTGCCATGGCAATAGAAAGAAACAGAGATTACTTTGCGGACCATTAAAGAAAGATCTGAGGCAAAGACTTGCCAAGTGTTATATCTGGAGTGTTGTGCCGTATGGTGCGGAGACCTGGACGTTGAGGAAGGAAGATGAAAGAAGATTGGAGGCACTAGAGATGTTGATATGGAGGAGAATGGAACAAGTGAAATGGGGAGACGGAATAAGGAATGAGGAAGTATTAAGAAGAGTTGGAGAAGAAAGAAACATGCTGGAAATCATTAGGAAAAGAAAACTAAACTGGATTGGACATTGTTTGAGGAGGGACTGTTTACTGAACGAAGGAATAGAAAGAATGGTGAAAGGAAAAAGAGGAAGCCAAGATATCAAATGCTGGACAACATCCAAGGAAATAAATATGAAGAAATGAAAAGATTGGCTTTGGACAGATAAAAGTGGAAGAGGATCAACCCATGACAAGAAGAGGACCAACCCATGTCAAGACCTGCCGCAAGGCAGAATACAATTGATGATGATGTCGGACCCTGTGCTTGTCAGCATGTGGTAACATGCTGACCCAGGAGACTGCAATGCTTGTCACTTTTTCAGAACATACTAACGAACACAGCCTGTGGTAACCCACTTCCTATCCCGTTGTTGTGATTTGGAGACTGGTTTGATGCAGCTCTCCGCCCCACTCTGTCATGAGCAAGCTTCTTCATCTCCTTACATCCATATGAATCTGCTTATTGTATTCGTATCTTGGTCTCCCCTTGCGATTGTTACACCACACACTTGGCTCCAATACAAAATTCTCCATTCCTTGATATCTGAGAATGTTTCCTATCAATCGATCTCTACTTTAATCAAGGTATGCCAGAAATATGCTTCCTAAGGGCTAAATACATATCGGAATTTGATATATATCTTAAATTTCTTGCCCGCTGTCTCTGCCCATCTTCTCATTCCTTCTCTCTCTCTCTCTCTCTCTCTCTCTCTCTCTCTCTCTCTCTGTCTCTCGCTTGCCTGCTCGCTCGCTCTCCTCTCTATCTATCTATCTCCCTCTCTCCTACAACCCTATCTATCCACTTTATCTGTAGCTCCACGGTTCAAAAGCTTTTATTCTCTTTCTGTCTGAAGTATTTATTCACTCCCAGAGAAGGCAAATCTCGACACAAAAACATTCAGAAAAGATTTCCTGACGCATTACTATTTGATTTTATCGCCAGTAGTTGAGTGGTACCCAGAATTAACTTTTAAATGAAACAGAGTGGCAACAAATTCAAAGAGAGGATTTATTGCGTAAACATCAAAACGAATATTTACTTAACTGGTGAACACGGTTGCTCGCTCATCTATACTATTGCAGTGATTCATTAATTAACAAAACACTTTGGATACATCGATACACATATTTCAACCTGTCCTATAAACTGTACCGAAACTGCGTAGACGTAGCTGTGCGCAGAAACTGAGTTAAGTGAAGTTCAGCTGAGGTCCAATGTCGACTGTACATTACACTGTCCATATTGTCACTTCTCTCAATGCTCTCAATCTGCTTGCTGTGTTCTGCCTGTGTGGTTGGTGTATTCCATGACGCTCGCTTGGGAGTACTACATTGGTCAACATAATTAGGGAGATCATTTGAAACATATAGGTTCCGGAGTACTGCCATCGGAAGAATGCACAAAAATGGTTCCACTTCTTTCTGTCGGAGTGGAGACAACAATATTACGCTAAACGAGATAGTGGTAATAACAGAAAGATAATGCAGAGGCGGTTTACTCTATAAAACTAATTACACAAGTAGTTTGGTTCAGATATTGTAGTGAGGAGCTAGTACTTGCAACAACAAAGTTAAGTCATGGAAAGCTATAGGAAGGATGGAAGGAGGCTGCAGCTATTGGAGTGTCGCAAAGTTTAATTTCCAGGACCTGGTCGTGATTTCACACAACAGGAACCGTTAATGTAAGGCAAAACCCGGGAGGTGAACGGGTAACATCAGCAAGAGATGACCGTTATCTGCGGTTAACAGCTAGTGGGGACAGGAAGCTTAACCCGCGAGGACTCGGGCGTGAGCATTTTGCTCATAGTAATTTTTAAAGAAATCGCCATTTTACCAATTTTAAATAGTCAAATATTTGTGTTTCTTATAAACGCAACTAGAAACACTTGTTTAGACGTATTAAGTACATTAAAAACTGTTCTTTGACTGTCAGAAAAATGCTATACAAGCGATCGATCGCGTAACTTTTAAAGTCGCGAGTTCTCTCGGGTTAATGCATCTCAGCTGCAGTGTACCCTCCAAGAAGCAAACAACAATCCGAAATCGCCTTCGTGAATGTGACCTCTATACACGGAGGCCTATAGTGTGTGTTTCATTAAAACCACGACACGTTTTAGCCCACAGAAACTAGGCGGAGGATTGGAGTCGTAACGAATGGGACCAGGTTGTGTTCAGAGATTTTTAGATGAACAAGCGTCGTTCCCTCATCTGGAGAGAAAGTGGAACTCGGAAAAATCCTGCTTATGTGCAGGAAATATCTTCATATCAAACTTCCTTGCAGATTAAAATTGTGTGCCGGAACCGGGATTCGAACCTGGGACCTTTGCCTTTCGCGGGCAAGCGCTCTACTGACTGAGCTATTCCGACACGACTCACGATACCGCCTCACAACTTTACTACCGCCAGTACCTCGCCTCCTACTTTCCAAACTTCACAGAAGCTTAAAGCCCGCGAAAGGCAAAGGTCCCAGGTTCGAGTCCCGGTTCCGGCACACAATTTTAATCTACCAGGAACTTTCATATCAGCGCACACTCCGCTGCAGAATAAAAACTTTCATTCTGGAAGCATCCTTTAGCCTGTGGCTAAGCCTTGTCTCCACCATAGCCTTTCTTCCAGGAGTGCTGGTCTTGCATGCTCGCAGGAGAGCTTCTGTGAAGTTTGGAAATTGGGAGGCTAGGTACTGGCGGAAGTAAATTTGTGAAGTGGCATCGTGAGTCGTGTCGGGATAGCTCAGTCGGTAGAGCGCTTGCCCGCGAAAGGCAAAGGTCCCAGGTTCGAGTCTCGGTTCCGGCACACAATTATAATCTGCCAGGAAGTTTCATATCAGTGCACACTCCGCTGCAGAGTAAAAACTTTCATTCTGGATCTTCATATCAGTCTGGTGGACGAATTGTGTGTGTCGAAGTCAGTATTGGCAGACTATGGAGCTCAATGATATTCAAAACGATACTTTGACTGTTCTGAGATAGAGAGGACACACTTCGACTTTTGTTGTGCGCTATGCTGGTGCCGAAGGATATGGGGCACTTCTGATTGTCGATAACGCTCGTCCCCACAATGGTGAACAACATGCTTGAAGCTGAGGGAATTAAATGAATTGAGTGACCAGCATGTTCTCCAGACTTAAACCCTATGGAGCATGTCTAGGATACACATGGCAGACGCATTGCAGCCAGACCAGCACCTCCCACAACGGATGCAGAGATTGTACTCCTGGAAGAATTGCTACACCACGAAGATTTAGTGCTAAAGACACGAAATTTAACCAACAGGAAAAAGATGCTGTAATATGCAAATGATTAGCTTTTCAGAGCATTCACACAAGGTTGGCACAAGGTTGACACCTACAATGTGCTGACAAGAGGAAAGTTTCCAACCAATTTCTCATACACAAAAAAGCAGTTGATTGTCGTTGCCTTGTGGAACATTGTTGGGATGCCTCGTGTAAGGAGGAGAAATGCGTATCATCACGTTTCCGGCTGTGATAAAGGTCGGATTGTAGCCTATAGCGATTGCGGTTTATCGTATCGCGACATTGCTGCTCGCGTTGGTCGCGACCCAATGAATGGTAGCAGAATATGGAATCGGTGGGTTCAGGAGGGCAATATGAAACGCCGTGCTGGATCCCAACGGCCTCGTATCACTAGCAGTCGAGATGACAGGCATATTATGGCTGTAACGGATCGTTCAGCCACGTCTCGTTACCTGACTCAGCAGTTGGGGACGTTTGCAAGACAACAACCATGTGCACAAACAGTTCGATGACGTTTGCAGCAGCAAGGACTATCAGCTCGGAGACCATAGCTGCTGGAGCGCCTGCGATGGGGTACGCAACGACGAACTCGGCTGCACAAATGGCAAAACGTCATATTTTCGGATGAATTCAGGTTCTGTTTACAGCATCATGATGGTCGCATCCATGTTTAGCGATGTCGCGGTGAACGCACATTGTAAGTGTGTATACGTCATCGCCATACTGACGTATGACCCGGCGTGATGGTATAAGGTGCCATTGGTTACACATCTTGGTCACCTCTTGTTCGCATAGACGGCATTTTGAACAGTGGCCGTTACATTTCAGATGTGTTACGACCCGTGGCTCTACCCTTCATTCGATCGCTGCGAAACCCTACATTTCAGCAGTATAATGGACGACCGCATGTCGCAGGTCCTGTACGGGCCTTTCTGGATACGGAAAATGTTCTAATGCTGCCCGTGCCAGTACATTCTCCAGATCTCTCACCAATTGAAAATGTCTGGTTAATGGTGGCCGAGGAAGTGGCTCGTCACAATATGCCAGTTGCCAGTCACTACTCTTGATGAACTGTGGTATCGTGTTGACGCAGATGGTCAACTGTACCAGTACACGCCATCCAAGCTCTGTTTGACTCAATGCCCAGGCGTATGAAGGATGTTATTACGGTCAGAGGTGGTTGTTCTGGGTACTGATTTCTCACGATCTATGCACCCGAATCGCGTGAAAATGTAATCACATGTCAGATCTAGTATATTTGTCCATGAATACCCGTTCATCATCTTCATTTCTTCTTGGTGTAGCAAATTTAATGTACTTTCCATTCCAGGCAGGTCAGCCACTGTAATGGCAGTCCAAGGTGACCACACACCGTAATAGAGTGCAAGGAGAATGACGTTTTCACTATTAGGCCAATGGTGCTCTAAATAAACGTCATTTAAACCCCAAGGAAAGAGATGAGTAAATCAAAATATCTTACTGTATCACACACAAATAACAATTGTAAACAATATCTGAATAAAATACCTTACTATATGTATGTTCTGTATGTTCTGATACAATAATTGTTTGGACATGTGTATATGACGCCGGGACAAGGTGCCTGGCGAAGTAGTCCTCGCCAGCAGGGTTGCTGTTGACTGTTTGCGAAAGCGTTTAGGTCGGGAAGCGAGGAAACGGTCCGTGGTTCAGGTATTCGATCGGGTAGCACGCGCACCGACGAGTCTAGTTTGCGGGGTACCCTAGCGGAGCACTGCGTATTACGAGCACGTACACGAGACATGCTGTGGGTCTGAAGCTGGATGCACGTAATGAAGGATGCTCCTCATGCCGGGCACGGGTCGGGCTGACATATGTGCCTGGGACCTTGTCAGGACACTGCGAGATGGGTGTGCGGAATTAAAATTTATTTGATAGTAGCTAAATTCCCGCTGCTTCGGACGCGTAGACTTGATGGTCTTCATTGGTTGTTTCTGCTTATAAATATAAATTTTCTAGATTTAACTTTAAAAATGCTTTCCTAATCAAGTATTTTGATACAACTTGCCTCTTCCTATTACACCATTCTTGGCAGAATTCGAAACATCCCGAAACGAATTTAAAAAATATATATATATAAATTGGTTCCAAACCCAAATATTCACATTTCTAGCATCACAATAGTCTCAGTGGCAACCTTAAAAGATTTCCAATTAATCCACCCGCTTTCTTCTTCAAAATTGCCTGAATAGCAATGTATTTTCAAAAAACCTTCATCCCCTATTTCACACCCTTTGGGATGAAAATATAGATAAATCGCTGATGCCTACAGTGTAAGATAAACAACATCTACAAATTTCAAGTCTCTATCGTCTGTAGATTCACTTCTCAGCGCCGGTTTTTGTCTTTTAGAAACGGATCGAGAACGCAAAATTTCCATCTTACGCTTTGGTACCTTTTTTGGTAGTGCAGTATGCACTTATTTTTCTTTATTCTCACGCTTGCTGTAGAAAAACAAATGAAGAGTGTGCATCACGTTTCGCTGTATATAACTTATTTGCTATTATAGTGTCAAAAGTTATCGCTGGTCTTCAGTGCGAATTTTACATATGCCGACGACTTTGGGCTACTATATTATCCACCCACCCTATAGCTATCGACACTGAACTGCTTAATCTAGTTGTCGGTAGTTCGATCCTAAGCGCTACATTTGTCTTTTCAGTGTTTATATTGAGATCATTGGTGAATTGTCAGTGTCGTTAATGTTCAGTTAATGTATGTCTCTGTTTCCTAGTGTTTTATCTTTAAGTCTTTTTTTATCTTTGAGCATCTGTTGATCGTCGTATTGCTCCACATTTTACGGATTTTTGTTCGCCACACTCATCCACTGCCACACACAGAGAACCTAAAGGCTACTCTATGCATAACCACCATTGGTCTACAGTGAAATATACGGACACACGTCCCGCGTTCGATTTTTATATATGTACATTGACTAGCGAACCCCGCCAACGCTTTCAGTTACTAAATATGAACGGGAATTCTAGCTTCATCTTTAAATCCATGCCCCCCCCCCTCTCTCTCTCTCTCTCTCTCTCTCTCTCTCTCTCTCTCTCTCTCTCTCTCTCGCTCGCTCTCTGCATACCTCCCCCCACCCATCTCTCTGACCATAACCTCCTCCCTTGTCTCTATGTACATTTCCGTCCGAATGTGCAGTAGTCTTATAAAAATTTGGAGTAAATCGATCCAGAACTTTTCATTTGTGATATGTCCATCTGAACGTTCGTTGGAGTGTCATGTAATCATTGTAGTAAGTCCGTCAAGAACATTGAAAGATTTTCGGTAACAACGTTTCAGTGCAAGCGTAGGCATTCGCGTTCATTGTCAGTGTCAACAGAATTCTTTCGGGTATCAGACCGCGTCGTCATTATAAAATCTACTGACGTTTCGGCCACTGTTGCAGGCGGCCTTCCTCAGGGTCTAAGTCTAATATACTGGCCGAAATGTCGCTAGATTTTATAAAAATGACGACGCCAAAATAATTTTATTGACAACAAAGTTTTAACTTTATAAATCACATATTAGCAGAAAACTCGCCGTTGCACGGATATTTATTTATTTATTTATTCAAGCCTTGATATAGTTTTTCTCCTATACCTTGTCTCTCTTTTTTTCTGAAAACGTGTTATATGTATGGGAGAAAATAATAGAAATAAGGCTGTATTGCATAAAATTATTGCACAGAATTATAAGCGCAGTATTCAAATAAAGAAAGACAGTAATCAAAATACAAATGATACGTAACATTCTTACATTCATTTATTTCAAAACTTGACTATAAATCATATTTCTTGTTACTTGTCAAGGATCTAATATGAATAAATTTTTTAGTGAGCGTACGCTCGAGCAAGGGACATACAGACGTTGTCCGTGTGAAAAATAAAGAGATACCAGATCCATTCAGCAGTATTTAATAGATAGCCCTATGATTTATTAATCGTAATAGCAAAGGCAAGTGTCGATAGCAACTGCAGTCTATTGAAGTTAAAAGGTAGATGTGCCGCAAATAATAGTTATTTTTTTAATTACACTGTTTCAGTCTCTTCCTTTACTTTTAGATCTATAAAGTCTAGTGTTTTCGCCTGCAACCCTGGGTGCTTCGCAGTTCAACGTTGTCAGGAGCACCGTCAGGTTTCCTGACTTTACTTGAGCTGACTGAAATATATGTCTTACTAGTAAATAAGAAATGTATTTTAAGTTTTTCTCATAATGTGACAGGATTTTATCCATCTCATTATGATCTCATTTTTATTGAGTTGCATAATTGTACAATGGCACAATTTTGCAAGTATATATATTCATTCGTGTAACTGCTGCATGTCTGTAACATCTGATGGAATACAATTATTATTAAAGAAGTAATAGACGAAAATCTGGTGCGTGATGTGGCGGTTTGTGTCCTCACATCTCATGAACTGCTTCTCGTACTCTGGTGCAATTTCGAAGGTACATTCTGCTGTACGTACACCGTCTGTAAAATTTTCTGCGACTACAATTTGTGGTGAATAAATTATAAACTGTAACTTCAAGCGAGTGCCATACTGTTATTCCATGAACATTTGGAACGTATTAAGCTAGAAACATTTTCCTTTCGTCATATGGCTGTGGTTGTCAGCAATAAAAAGTGTAATTAATGTTTGAACTTTGTTGCTAGTTGTTTATGACGTTATATGTCCTGAATAGTTTGTCGTAGCTGGTTCTAGCGCCTTACCCCTGTAGGAATTGTTACTTCATGGAAAGGAATATGTGCATCAAATTTGGTTGAAATCGGTCCACTGGTTTAGGAGGTAATGTGCAACATTGTCGCATGATGCAGTAGTTTTCCATGCATCTTATTATTTGTGAAGTCATATCTCCTGAAATATGTGTTGAACGTGATTCATTCACTTCGGTTACCGTCCTCATGGATTGAAGCTTACATGTGCAAAATTTCGTAAATATTGGGCTAAAACTGTAGATTTTTATGTAACATGTACGCACAAACACATGGACACTGTCCTTTACGCATAACGCAGTATTTATATTCTGTATTATGTATAAACTGTAAAGTAATTGTACTATGCTTGTACTATTCGCACTAGTACAAGAAATAAATTGAAAAACAATTTTATCACAATTAAATGCACGGAATGGCAGCGCAAGAAATACGAACGAACCAACACAAAAACATAATCTGGGAAAAAAATCCATTTATTCCTAAAAACAGAATTATAACATTTTCAACCAACAAAGAAATACGTCCTGCCTTAGTTGTGAATATTCAAATCGATGTTCAAATGTTTGTTAAGCTTATGGGACTTAACTACGGGGTCATCAGTCCCTATTTCAAATCGAAATTGGATATACGTGATAATAAAAACAAATATTTCCAAATGTATTGTTTATTATAATGCATTCTAATATACCACATTGATAGTTTTGTTTTCTGGCGCGTAAATAAATGATGCTGAAGGTGTTCCGACATGGGAACATGCGATATACAATTGCCCATGTCAAAAAGATGGATTTTGAAGATTAATGTCACAAACACTCAACGATTGCGTAGAGTGACTTGGACACTTGTGCAACTCAATTGAAATTTTCAACAACAACAAATTATGTGCAATTTTTTCTAAGTATTTAATTTACATTTATGAAAAACTAAGTGTGTTAAAAATATTATTTACAAAGATAAACATGGGAATTTTCAAAAACCTACAGCACGTTCATAAGCCAAGTATCTTGTTAACTTCATCGTAAAACAACAATATCAGAATAAAGACTTAGATTTTGTCCAAATTCAGTTATGAAAAGTACCCTGTGCCATGTTAGGAACGAAATGTTATGCATGCAATGACCTTGCTCTTGTTTCAAGGTCAAGTGGCCAAACTTTCATCAAAATCAGAACAAAGCTATCGATTTCTTAGCAATAGAATCGCACAGACGCATTGAGAAACACTCTTTCGGTTTTTCTCAAATGTTCTAATTTTCCCAAAAAATTTATTTCAAATAAACCTTTTCCTGTGATTAACAAGCATAACAAAAAAGATCAACCAAATCATTCAAACAGTTCTCAAGTTATGGTTTGACCAAGGGAAATAAAGATTCATTTTATACGTGTAAAGATAAGTATTTTTATGAATAAAACAATGACATGGAAATGGTTGCTCCAGAAGTATTTCGTACACGATAATCTCCGGTAGATTTTATCTTTTTCCTCAAGTCTTTCTTTCCTTTTCGTATTTATAAAACCTCAATGCAAGTAAGCTTGTAGTTAAACCTGCATGTAAGATTAACTCCACCGTCCCTGCAACATGCTTCAGCATCAACCCAGTGGCCAAAGTGTGCATGTAAAGTACCATAACTAGGGCTAAATACGCATATCAGATAAAGTGTTGCATCTCACTGTTTCTAGGCAATTCATGGCACTACACACAAGAATGGAATAGAGATACCCGAAAACAACATTTAATTTCTCTTTATTGATCTTGAAAACAGAAACTCGCAAGTTATATGCAATAGCATACAAATTCTGAATTTGTGTAAATTGTAGCATACACCAATAACCCTAACAAGCGGTAACACACCCTCGTGCACTGATGCTTGCCTGTATCCGTCGCGGCGTACCGTCCACTAGACCATCAAGCTCCAAATTTTCCCACTCCTCAACGACGTTTTTACGTAGATCTGTCAAATTGGTTGATGGGTCTTCTCGTCCAAAAAAATCTCTTTTCAGTGTATCCCAGAAATAGACTTCATGCCTGGAGAATACTCTGGCCGTTATAATCCTGCCAAAACGTTATCATGAAGGAACGCATTCTCAAGATGTGCACGGTGAGCGCAAGAATTGCCGTCCATTAATATGAATCGCTAACCGAAATGCTGCCCATCTGGCTGCACTATATATTGGAAGATGTCACCCTTATAACATATAACCGTTTTGTAGCCTTCTACGACGAAAAGTGACGTACGGTGGCCTCACGTAATGTCACCATAATACATCAACGAACCACTACCTTGCTATAATCGTTGCACAGTGTATCAAAGATGTACATGCTGACCAGGCTGCTTTCAGAAACGTCTGCAACGATTGTGTGGTTTAAGGTACATGGGACTCTCTTCTGTAAATTGCACTTGATGCTAATTCAAAAGTGTTCAAATGTTTGTAAATCTAAGGGACATAACTGCCGCGGTTACCAGTGAGAAGTAATATTAATTAAGAAGGGGTTACTGATTTTCCAATTGAATTAATGCGTAAGAATATACCAATGCGGAATTAGGGAGGTCTGAGTTGGGTTACCTTACATTCAGTATTTCTAGATCAATGCTTATGAAAAGAATGAAAAGGAAACATAAATGCAATATAAGCACTAGTTTGCCTAAAAATGTAATCTTAAGCCATTTAAAGACAGCCAGGATCTTTACAATTTAAGAAAAGACTTCAACTTGCTTAAAGGGCGGCAATTAAATTATTAAACAATGCTTACAGTGGCATTCGCCAATAACAGATAAAAACGTAAAATTTCAGAAAAGGTTTCAACTTGCCTGAAGGGCAGCAATTAAATTTACAATTCCAATTAGAGGAAAGGAGAAGCAACATCGGCGGTAAACACTAATCAATTCGCGTTACAGCAGATCGAAGCAGCAATGACTTTCGCAGCAAGAGAACGGCAAGTGGCCACAGAGAAAATAAAAGTGTAAGGGGACGGTTTTGTGTGTGTGTGGGAACGAATTAAGGAGCAACAGCCTTAAAACGTGGATTTTCTACGTTTCCAAATAAAAATGCTATACACAGAAACACACAGCATGAATGGAAGTCAAATTTCAAACAGCTCAGTAGTAAACGAAAGCACAAACAGTTCACTGTATTACTCTACATGCTTTCGTGAATTTTCTAGAATATGGTACACAGCACAGAGAATACACAATACGCGGAAACCGACCTGTACTGTAGTAGTTTTGCCACAACACAGACCCAACCAATCACAGGCCAGAATAGTGCAGCCAGCAAAAGCAGTTAAAAAAAGCAGATAAGAACATATTTCATGGGCGAATAGCCGCTCAGACAGACCTAGTTGCTAACAAGCACAACTAGCATCGGTCATCACAGTAAATGTATTCACCAGGACATAGATGGGAAAAAAGCCACCATAAACTAAGACGTGGACACAAAGGCTGGCAAGTACATGCTGAGCCAGGAGAAACTCCAACAAACGAAATTAATTAGACACAGCCAGGTGAAGCAGATACTTAACTCGAAAGTCCAATAATAGTTGTACACGACATGCCAGGGTGCCTACATAGATACTCGGAGATGAAAGCGAGTCGGTTTTAATCCAAGCTGAAGACTCTGGAGCAGCAGGTAGATCGCGGGAGGCTCAAGTGTACCTGAGGCCGCCGTCGTCACATGGAACACACTAGGCGACACCGCTAGCCCGGCAAGTGGCACACCACGCGGTAAACATTGTCAGCACGCCCAGCAGATTCCTGTTCTAAGTACCGCGAGTACCTTCCGGGTGCAGACCCACTTGCCGGCTGAAAACACACTGTCCCACTGCCTCAGTAGTAAGGCCCTCTCGCCATTTCCTTAGTCAGCGCCGAACTCTCCGTACCTTGCGCACGCGCCACCAGACATACCACCGATCGCGGCAATTAGCGCCAGCCGCGAGACAGATGACAACCTAAAACTAGCCACGCCACCCACAGGGAAGTAACGAAGAGATATGTTGGAGCGAGCTATCTGGCGCCAATACAAATGAATCGAGCCTGCACGTCTCAACCAGTCCCTAGGCTTACAAACTACTTAAGGGCAACACACACACACTGTAACGATATAGCTGACCCACTCATCTCAATTTTACCGTACGATACCGTCTGCGCCGGATCCGGAATCGTGTGGTTAAATAGTGATAAAAGTGGCGTGTAAAGTTAGTTAAAAACGATATAGCCAGCTTAGGAATCAGTGTATGACAGTATCTCGGTGATACTGTGATTAAAACAAGTGATAGATTTCATTAATTAAGAGATTCATATATTTTCTTTCCAACAGTTCTATAAACAATAGTTGCGTCATTGTATGTTATTTAAAGACATAAACAGACGAATTGTAAAAACCTTTGTGAAAAACAAAAAGAAATAATTGATAGTTTAATATATGTTAGGAACATGTGTGATGTACTCGTTAACTAATTAATTGACATTTAATATCGCACTTTGTTGTCAACAGAAAGATCGGAAATTTCGTCTTAAAATACATACGCCATTTAAAATAATTGTGTGTATAGTTTTCATTTTTTATTGTGATTATTTTTGTGTACATGAAATTTTTTACTGTTGTGTTCGTTAATTGTAAATTACTATATTCAGTTGTTATGAACAATGGATAATGTAACGCCATTATTGCCGATGTTATATATTTGCCTCACCGCCTTGCGTCGGGGGAGTTCGAGTTTTGGCGGAGTTCGAGTTTCAGTCGTTTGTCAAGTGCTCTGGAAGCTATGTCAGTCTTTGTTTTGAAATGGAAGTACTACCGTTCTGATGCTTTGTAAATGTTGTTGTTGACGATGTTTTGGTGGAGAAGTTTTGATTCAAATTAAAGAAGAAATGAAAAATTGTACATACGAGTATTTATTTCTACCACGACGCCCCAGGAGAATAATGTTGCAGCGAGCAGAACCCCCATACATCGCAATGTTTAAAAGATGAGTATTATGTTGGAAAGTGGTAGAAAGGAACTGTAATTACTGAAATAGTAGACAAATGTTTCAACACACACACACACACACGCACGCACACACACACACAGGGAGTTCATTCAGCCTCCTTTTGGTTGGACCCATCTGCACCGCTGCATTGTCTAGCTATCAAAGATGGACTCCGCAATGAACGTAGGGAGTGAAGTTGCCTGCCACGTAGCCAGTTGCTTACAGTTTGGATAGAAACGCGTCCTTCCGTAGCTGCACGAAAATCATTATTCACCATTGTGGTGTGACTACTGAGTTGAAATCTATAAGAAGCGGTCATCAACAGCTGTGCTAGCCTTTGGGTATGCAGAGCGAGGCAAGTCGCTGACATTTCCTATATCTCTTCCAAGTACATGGCAATGGTTTACTACGAGACATCTGGAAAGTAACAGTGCCGGACTTTGGAATTAACCTTCTAGCTTAGCGAAACTACATTCAACACAAGCACTGCATTTTCCTCTTGGAAAATGATCGCCGTCTTACCCTCTCCGTCACAATAGCACTGCTCATGTGTTGTTTACATCTTTGTGTAGGTTGACTGATATCGATGGACACTCTAAGGAACTATATTGTTGATGCAATACACTCATACAAAGTCAGGGTTCAGAAGACCTTCGAACCAAGGTGATGCAACACTTTCATGATTCGTACATTTTGTTGACGTACGAAATTTCATACGTTACGTTGCACTATACTATACGTTTTGTTCTGCGACGGTCAACAGAAATAATCGGTGAAATACCAACTCCATGGTGCGCAGTCATTGGGGGCATCTGTGACGGCTACTTCAGAATTATTTAGCCGTGCGCACTAAGGCTCCCAGCCCCGGTGCGCGCTGTCTTACGCCGTCGGAGGTTCTAGTTCTCCTTCGGCATGGATGTTAGTGTTGCCATAAGTTACTGTAAGTTAGTGTTAGTAGTTTGTAAGCTTAGGAAGGAATGACGAACGTAGCTAAGCCCCTTAGATTTCCAAACATTTAAGCATTTTTCATAATTATTTAACGTTTTACTAGCGACAGTATCTTCGGTAATCATACCGTACACAAACAAAGTAAAACATCATTGGCCATGCGGAATAGTATGTGAAACCCACGGTAAACCGACAGTGACCGACGAGCATTAAGAGTGTTTGTGGCCAGACAACATAAAATTACCGCTGCAAAAGAAACTGCAGAACTCAACAATCTCTTGGGTATTAATAAGAACAGTACCGCTAGAACGTAATATTCATTTAAGGACTGAAATTACTAAAACCTTAATAAAGAAATCCAAGACTAATCTGCGAAAGAAGTGCTGCCGCCTCCTGAAACCCGTACACCTGATAAATGCAAGAGCTTGGAATGGTGCAGTGAATAATCGTTTACAATGCTTCCAGCAAACAACCGGGTTTATGTATACCCTTCATGCTCGCTTACTGCTGTCAAACTTCAGGAAACCTCCGTCATGATATAGGGTTTCTAAATCGTTTGTTTCTTTAATTTCTCTTAGCGGCCGGATAACTTGGAATGAATAACTCACCATCCTCGAAACAAAATGCTTAATATAACAAAAATATTGCTAAGAAATACTGTCATATTTAGAAAATGATAATGCGCCCACAATGGGGTTGGGGGGAGTGAGAGTTAATGCAGAGAGTGAGGAGGATATTTACAATTCTTACTTCTTTGAAGTAACTGCCAGATGATTTAGTGCAAGAATGGTTAGCATTCTGTTGGAAACTATAAAGACACTTGATCAACATATTCATGGACGAAACCCAGCTGTTTTCATAGCCAAGGGTTGCTAACGTTTTACTAATAAATACTATTTTGCTCACCACTTGTACAGCTTAACCTGTATGTCTTTTGATACGTAAAGGCTGTTACCGAAAAATTATCGAAAGATATTGCAAGTAATGCCTGATTCTGCACGTTATCCTGTCTTTAGTAAACTTCCAAGATGCAGTAGTTGCCTTGGAATAGATGTGAGAGAGAGGGGGGGGTCGAAACAAAGGCATGAAATAACACTTCTGCCTCTTTTGTTTACCTGTTACCTAAGAAACTACACACAAAAGTAATTTCAAATGCTGGTACAGCTGAAAGGGCTAAAGGGCCTGATAATATATTAAAGAGTCTCAAACTCCGCCGACCTTAAAAATTCAGCACTTCTTACGTGTTCTTCTGCTGAACTCCAGGACCTGCTAACTTTATCATTTCAGTAAAGTGTACCTTGTACTTATTACGGTGTTTAATATGTAAGACCTTTCTCTTGGACCACTGAACACTGGTTTTGCTTTCTCATACTCGCTATTCACAGTCACCTGTACAATGCAATACTTCTAGTTGTGAGAGAGATGTATTTACCGGACAATGTAAAAGACATTTTTCATACCGTATTATTTGACTGTCTTGTGCTTTTAGGTAGGGTAACTTTTCAACCGTTGTTTCCTACTTTATACAAATTGCTATTTGGATTCAGCACTATACAATATAGAAGAATTTTCTGCAGTATCGTTATGTAGATTTAGTAATCTTCTAATTTCACTGTTTCTTACATCTGGGTAATTAAGTCCCAACCACAATTTTATACTGTCTAGTCAGAGTCTTGTTTACATCTAGTTGTCAGTTCCGCACGTGTCTGTACACATTAAATCCTTTTGTAATTGTTGATTTACCTGTGGATCCTTTGCAATCTTGTCTATATTCATTTTAAAAACATTTTTGAAGAGCCAGCAATAATGATAAGTAATTAAGATTAATATCAAATCTGGCCAGATTGCATTTATTTCTTTTTTAGCTACTGGTTTCGACCTTTTATAATATCATCTTCAAATCACGCTGGACGAGGCTACGCTGGAAATTCCATAATCATTTCCTCTAAAATCGCCTTTAATATGAATGACGTACGAAAACCAGAATGTGTACAAGCGCAATTACAGCCGTATAATATGAAACATCGTATTTATATGGAACCCTTACATAAAAACTGAAAATAAAAGCAGTCCGGAAAGCAAAATTCTTTGTTTTATTTGATGACCGGTTTCAGACTATGAAGACCATCTTCACATCGCGGTGGATACAGCAGGCCACAAAAACGTCGTCTTCATGAATCGAAACCGCTCGTTAAATAAAAATTTTGCGGACTATTGTTATTTTCAGTTTTAACCATAATATAAAGATTACTGTTATTCTCTATTATGCTATCAAAAATTAATCTAAAAATTACCTTCGTAAATGACTAAACATCATTTATTCTCTCCTAAACGCGATATTATCTGTATTTCAAACAAATGTGGCCACAATGTTTTCACATGTTGCCGTTAATGATTTGTAAATACGTAACGCGTTTACTTTTAATTAGGAGCCCCCCCTCTCTCTCTCTCTCTATCTATCTATCTATCTCTTTCATACATCACACTTGATACTTTTCTACAGTACAAATGATATAGTACGAGAAGCATGACAAGTGGTTTTTAATGAACTCCAGCTCGTCTTGTAGCTGATTCTGCAAGTTAACCTGTCTGTAGTAAACTTCCAAGATGCAGTAGTTGCCTTGGAAAAGGTGCGAGAGGGGGGGGGGTCGAAACAAAGCCATGAAATAACACTTCTGCCTCTTTTGTTTACCTGTTACCTAAGAAACTACACACAAAAGTAACGTCTTGTACCCTTATCGGGTATCGCTCCACCAAATATTAGAAGATCTTTCCTGAGCTCGATAGAAACGACCATCGTCAGCTGCTGTACAAAAACCAACCTGTGCCCAAAAGGCTACAATCTAGACGAAGCTTCATGTACTCAGTGGAACCAACCGTAGCTTCAATAAAATCACTGTGCCAAGAACAATATCCTGAAGCCCTTATCACAGAGGAAGCCTTACCCCAGAGCTCCCACCTAGACTGGCAACACTGGAAAACGCTGAACAGGCTTCGTGTGAGCGTGGAGCGGTCAAAACAACTTATGAAAAGGCGGGGCTACACAGACAGTGACGAGTGTGAGTGTGGTGCAAAACAGACGATGGAACACCTTCTAAAATGCCCTTTAGTGGACGCATCTAGAGAGTGCACTCAAGAAGACCTCCTGAAATACACTGGCAGCTTACACTGATTTCTGGACGAGCAAAATATGATTCAATTGTTCTATATGTTGCATTTGTCTATCTCTGTTTTTATAGTTTAAATCTGTAAAAGCACTTACTTTGTAGTTTAAATTATGCGCTGGCTTCTTTCAGTTACATTTGTCATGTAGTTTCGTACACGAATAAGTAATAAATTAACTCCAGCATTTTGAACTTTAACATTTTTTTGCAGTGACCAGCCCTTTGAACAAAGTTCCGGGTTTGCTTTGGAATTCTTTGTATCTCCTGTCGTTTATCATGACATATTTTGAGACAGGAGTCACTGACTCTAATGAACTGAAACCTTATTTGCAGAGAAATGTAGACTGTATAATTGTATCAATACCTAATTTTCCTTCCTTCAAAAGCGTGAAATGTAATGGGAGATAGTTGACACCCGACCCTAGATCTACTAGCTCTACATAAGAAGGTGATATTACAATCGTCCGTAGAGTGTACTGAAAGCTGTTTCATATCGTTTTATTTCCTGCTAACTAACGCTGAGGTGTCTCGTATTGCAAAATAGGTATGGGAATTGCATATAAGTAGTAATCTAGTCCTGCCACTTCTATACATCTATCCCCCTCCCCTCTTTCTACGTTCCCACCTCACACACCCCTCTTTGTCCATCTAGTCCCTCTCTCGCCTCTCTACCCGTCAGTCTATTCCCAACCTCTCATTGCCTCTTTCCCTCTTTCCTCAACCTCTCTCTAACATTTTACATCTACGAGTATTGTATGTATACCCAATTAATTTCTAGATACATTTGTTGAACTACTTTCTCTCTCTCTCTCTCTCTCTCTCTCTCTCTCTCTCACTCTCTCTCTCTCTATTATTATTATTATTATTATTATCCGATAATCCATAACTAAAATTTTACCGTTTCCTGCTAAAACAGATTCCGAATCACGGAAAAGAAGTAACATATCGTTGTGTACACATATTTTTATGTTTTATTTTTTTATGCGTAAGGAGAATGAAAATGCATGGAAGAAGCAGACGACATATATTTGAAAAGCTATTGGTGTGTCAGCCCGGTAATGTCTCACAAACCTTCACTGGAAAGTAAAATGTAATAAGTGAAAATTTTCTACCCTACTTCAGATAATTTTAGATGCCCTGTCACCAGCCAACTTGCATACGTACGTCATCGTAACTAAGAAGACGAGAATTCGTTACATATTTTCAGAGAATGTCAGCCAAATATCTTTCTCTCTCCAAGAAAGAAAGCTATTTATGATTGTTCAGTGGACTACAGCCCATTGGTTGCGATAACAAACAGTAATCAAGATATGTTTTCGACACCTATTAAGGGTGCCTTCTTCAGAATGTTTTAAAACAGTGCATAAAAAAAGTTATCATTTAGAGCGACATGTAAAAATAGTTCAATGGATTGTCAGAAAGAAAAACAGAAATAATAGTAGTTCTGAAGATGGCTCCCCTAATAGATGTATGTCCTGACATATCAATATTGCCGTTAATTAAGGCAAGTAGTGGGCTGTACTGCAGCGACCAAAAATTTCTGTATTTTTACGACTGACGCCTTCAACGCCATATTCAAAACTGCAAAAGAGCTTTTTATCATAGCTTCACATACTCAACTCAGAGATAGCGTGCCCATCGTCAATTATAATATTGCGGATAAAAATCCTATAGGTCCAGATCAAAATAAAATTTTATTTCTTCGCTTTTTGTGAGGCCAGTTTCGACTCATGGACATATCTTCAGATAAATAAAGAGCCGTAACGGTTCAACACGTAAAATATTCTTTTAAAATAGCTCCATACAGGACACTGATCGAAGGGCAGTCAAGATAAAACTGCAGGACCATTTTTCCTTACATTATATAAATTTTCATCCTACAATATAAAAAAAAAATCGCACTGAGTTGTTTTACGGCCCATTTTAGATTTGTAGTTTTATAAGTTTTTGCAAACATTTTGGACCAAAATAATAATCTAAATAATAAAAAATGAATTAACAAGAGTGTCTGAAACCCTTGTAGCAAAAAAATAATTTTATATACTGGTGGGTTCAGAACCACTGACCTTCAGCACCACAGCCCAATACATTGCCCACTACGCTACAGCTAACATTTGGAAATTACGTTATTTAATCTCATACTACTATTGTTGGCCGTTGTTAATTGATGCTAATATGGCATTTGTAGACACCAGATTATCATTTATCGTACGAAGAATTTTTTTTTTTTTTTTTTTTTTTTTTTTTTTTTTTTTTTTTTTTTTTTTTTTTTTGTTAATTCTTCAGTGCGCCATTGCTTTGAAATGACAACGTGTAAGTTACAATAAGAAAATCATGAAATACCCAACGCAAAATGACATATGCCAAAGATAGGTCTGCCCGAGGAATGTCACGTGACATCTGCGAACGGCTGGTTTTCGTTAATTTAATGGAGGGTGTCAAATCTCCGTTATGTTTGCAAATATCTCTCAAACGATACGAGATATGAAAAAAACACAAGGGAACAACGTTGTAGAGAAATGTCTCCTCTACAAATTCGTTTATTCAATTTTCGCGTCAGATGAACGGTTTATTTACAATTAAAATTACATTACAAACGGATTTTTTTTTTTTTTTTTTTTTTTTTTTTTGGTATTACTACCGTATTTTTTGTCCGAAAAATTTGAAAACTGGAGGTTCAGGTCTCTGGCGGCCTACAATTATGTGTGCAAAATTTGGTGCTGATCGGTTGAACGGTTCGTCTTAAAAACAGGGAACACGTTACAGACAGACAGACGACAGACGGACAGACACATACATCCCAAAATCGCCGTTATTTTTGCAAATATCTCAGAAACGATACGAGATATGAAATAAAACATAAGAGAGGAAAGGTGTAGAGAATTTTCTCCTCTACAAATTCGGTTTATTCAATTTTCGTGGCAGATGCATGGTTAAGCCGTTATTAACATTTAAATTTCTAGCTGTCAAAAAACGATCGCGAAGGCCCACTTTTAGTGTTACTACCGTAACCTAAAGTGTGCTAAAAGTCCATAAGTTTAATATTGGAAGAGGTTTGTATGGAGTTATTTAAAAATAACGTTTCAGAATGTGTCCAGTCGTTCAGTCGTTATGGCATTCAATTATTCAGGATATCGGGAGATCGGTTGATGAACCGAAATCCGTCATTGCAAAAAACAAAAAACAAAAAAAAAAAAAAAAAAAAAAAAACACTTAAAATTTAATCGCGATCTCGATCACCAATATATTTCTCCTCACCACCCAAACGTAAAAGAGCTGTTTACATTATTTACACCGATGAGGTAATCTCGCCCACGCTGCAGGTAGCGCCTCGTTCGTTCCACAGCATTACTCGTATTACACGGTGCCTCGGCACTGGTTCACAAATTGCCCTCTAAGGACGGCGGCCCACAGTAAACAAATTGTGCAGTCAGCCACCGCGCTTTGACGTATCATCCCCTTAGGGCCGATTGCAAGTCTCACGTCTACTCCGCCAAATCAAGTATCGATTGCCGCATCAATCCCAGCATCACTCCTGCTTATTTTCAGCCGCACGTTTCTTTCTGTCACTAGGACGTCAGAAACATTCTGTATTGTTACAAAACTGAAAGATCTGCGATCACCCCCAAAACCTACACCAGTTTAATGCCACAGATGAAGTAAAACTCAAGGACAGATATTAGAATGTCATGTGCACTTGTATTTAATCCAAAACACTGATCCTACGCCGAGATTTAGCTGCATTCGGTAGGACGGTGGTTGAAATCCACCTCCGGCCAATCATCGGTTTCGCGTGATTTCCCCAAAACACATTCCACGCAAATACCGGGTGATTCCTTTGAAAAAAGCACGACCGATTTCCTCTACGTCCTTATCCATAAATCCGAGTAAGAAGCCCGTCTCCAAAATCAAATTTTTTGTAAATTTATGGGATCTAACCTTTAGTGGTGATCGGTCCCTAAATCTACGAGTACGAACTACTTAAACTAACTTATCCCAAGAACAACAAACACACTCACATAAACACACACACACAGGCGCGCACACGAGAGAATACTGATCCTCCGACGTGAAACAGCCGCGCGCACCATAACAAGGCGCCTTAGTGCATACGGCAGGCCCGTCGTAATGACCACTCCGCCGTGATGAGGTTAAGCAATGTTCCCTTTCTTTCCCTTCTTCCTATACCAAGATCGGAACTATATTCCATGGTGCCGTGACACCATATTTTGGTCTGATGACGGTAATATTTGTACATCTTTAGACGTGTTCGACATCTCATTTCATCATCATGTGCTGTACGTTCAACAGATCGTATGTCGCATGTAAAATCACTTAAAATCTTTACTGTAAGACTCACCACAGTTGTACAACACCTCGTAGATATAAAGGTTTAAAACCTCACAGTCAAGATTGCAGATAAATTTATTTTATTTGTATTAGATGACTAGTTTCGGCTCCATTCGAGCCATCTTATGATCATTAAAATATTGTGGTTGTCATCGTCAATGATTTGTGACACAGTTAAAAAGTACTTTCAAATCATGGCACCCACAAAATGGAAAAATAAAACACAGTTCGTCGTCGTACTAGGACGAAAGTGACGTGACTGAAATGAAAACAGAAGTATGCATTCTAGTGTTCAAATGTTCAAATGTTTGTTAAGCTTATGGGACTTAACTACGGGGTCATCAGTCCCTAAACTTACAAACTACTTATCAACTACCTTATACTAAGGAGGGCACAAATATCCATGCCCGAGGGGGGATTCGAACCCCCGACCGTAGTGGCCGTGCAGACCGTGACTGGAGCGCCTCAGTCCCCTCGGCCACCGCGGCCGGCGCATTCTAGTGTTTCGAGTAGACGTTGAACATTTTATAAATTAGTACAAACCATACTGACATTTTCATATTCTGAGAACAGATTCAGCATTAAAAAAATCATGATAGCACGTGTATTCCATGCTGCAATGAGGTTAAACACGTCTTGTTTATGTTGAATGTGTTCTCTGAATGCGACAGAGTCGCTACTGCTTGCACCAATTTATAAAATGTTCAACATCTTCTCCAAATATTCCAATAAAGGATCTATCTCCCTTTGTAAACGCAGCACCTTACACTTGTATATCTTGAGGCCCAATTGCCAGTCCCTGCACCTAGTGTCTGAAATCCTTCACTGTTTTCAATCCACTGGGATTTTTGCTAGATCGACTTCGATCCAGGAGTATCCCTCGAGATTCCGCAAAGGTAATTTATATCTTTAATATGTTTATTATAAATCACATAACAATATCGCCACTAGAGAATGGACGTGCTCGGTACAGTGCGTGGTGGCTCCTCGTCGGAGGTTCAAGTCTTCCCTCGGGCGCGTGCGCATGTGCGTGCATGCGTGCTTGCGCGCGCGCGTGTGTGTCTGTGTGTGTGTGTGTGTGTGTGTGTGTGTGTGTGTGTGATATTGGTGCAGGTTAAAATTAATGGGCCGGTAAGGCTCGGTGTTCTTAACATCGTCTTGCCATGCCCGCGAGCAGCATAAACCGATCTTTACCTCCTCGGCTCCTCGCTCACACCTTATGAGTTGTAAGTCGTTCACACGTTATGTTTGTTTACATCACACAAAGATCCACCTCCAAAGACACTCAGATATCCATGTAAACAGGAACTTACAGTCACCTCCATAACATCTTTGAATTCTATACTTTGATCTATACAGTCTTTGCTTTGTTTACGATTATATCTCGCTGCAGTAAAAGTAGTACTTTAGTTGTATGAGGGAAAGTTACAAGATCAGTGGAAGAGTATTTCATTTTGCTTCAACATGTATAAGTTATTATGTTACTTTGACATTTTACTTAGTGACAACTTGCATCTTAACACGTATGCAAACCTATAATGTACAAATGACATCTTGATCATCTACATACACCGAGTAAATGGACTATTTTAGGTACAAAAATACATGAAATCAACTGCGAATGCAAAGCTGAAATCGTGTTCCCAGCCGGGATTCGAACCCGGGTCTTCCGTTTTCTAGGCACTGGGGATACAGTGACCACCGCACCTGCAAAACTACCTAAGCACGCCTACCGCCAGACACAAATTCCCGCTTCACCCTGCCCACAGTACTCAAACTCGTAGTTTTGAAACTAATTCTTGTAATATTCTGTGAATACGAAAGAATAACAACTGCAGTATCAGAAGTGTCTGTTCTCTCGAAAGAGACGCCAAATGTATATATTATAATATGCCGGTGACAGGCAACGATCTTTCCATTAGTGGGGTGGGAAATTTTGTGGCCCTTACTCTTACGGGAATTTGTTTCAAAACTACGAGTTTGAGTACTTTGGGCAGGGAGAAGCTGGGAATTTGTATTTGACGGGTGGCGTGCTTAGGTAGTCCTTGCTGATGCGGTGATCATTGTGTCCCCAGTGGTGTAGTGGTCAGCGCCTAGAAAGCGCCTAGAAAGCGGGTTCGAATCACGGCTGGGTACACTTTTTCAGCTTTTCCCTTTCGCAGTTGACATATATTCTGTGAGTATGAAAGAATAACAACTGCAGGATCAGAAGTGACGTCTGTTCTCTCGAAACAGTGGCCTAAAAGCCGAAATCCGGGTTATGACAATAAATAATACAACCTTACAGTCAAATGACGGTCAAATCATATATACAGAACTGTATGACTTTGGCTCAACGTAAGTAAATATTTGCCAGCATTCAGTTTACACACTGTTGCGTGTGCGTGCAATGCAAAGTAAAGCAAACGACTGAACAGCAACCTCGAGCCAACTCACTTCACCCAACGCGCTGCGAAGTCAATATAAGGCAACGTAAAACGGAGTGAATTTTAGGTGGCAAATTCGAAATAATTTGCGCGATTCCATGCTTGCGGATCTGCTAGCGAATTTGCAAGATTTTGCGGAATCACGCAGTTCCTAAAATAATGCTGTTCCCCGCTAGATAGCGGGATCCCACTTTACTGGACTGCAATCCTTACCTGCACCGTGCGTCGATACACTGCAGATAATCGTAGGAGTGATCAGCGAACTTAAAGCCCTATATTACTGACGTCGGTTTGCAGCAGAATTTTAGAACATATATTTTCCTCAAATATTGTTAACTACCTCGAAGAGAACGACCTATTGACCCATGCTGATTGAGAAAATATCGTTCTTGTGAAATACAGCTATCTCTTTAGTCACATGAAATAATGAGTGCTGTCTACAAGGTATCTCAAATATATTCCACATGTTTAAATTTCCGGAAGGCTTTTGACACTGCCTCACAAGCGTCTTCAAATTGAATTTTTATGGAATGTCGCCACACTTGTGCCACTGGATTCGCTATTTCCTGTCTGGAATGACACGGTGTGTAGTAATTGATGGAAAGTCATCGAGTAAAACGGAACTAATATTTATCGTTCCCCAGACAAGTGTTATAGGGAGCCTACTTTTTTCTAATCTTTAAAAACGATTTAGGAGACAACGTGAGCAGCTCTCGTAGACTGTCGCGGATGATTCTGTTTATCGGTTAGTTAAGGTATCAGAAGACCAAAAGCAGCTGGAAAATGATTTACATAACTGCATGACGCAAAAATTGGCATTTGACTGTAAACAATAAAAAGTGTAAGGTCTCCATATGGCAACTAAAAGAAACACTTTACACTTCATTTACACGACAAATCAGTCAAACCTAAAGGCCGTAATTCAACTAAATACCTAGGCGTAACAATAAAAACTTAAATTGGAAAGAACTCATAGGAAATATTGTAGGGAAGGCGAAACAATGGCTATATTTCATTGGCAGAACACTTATAAGATGGAATGGTTATACTAAAGTAAATGCCTACAGTACACTTGTGCGTCCTATTTTGTAGTATTTCTGCCCATTGTGGGATCCGCACTAAGTGGGACTAACAGATGGTATAGTGAAAGTTCAGAGCAGTTCGTTTTGTATTATCTCGATATGGGGAGAGACTCTCACATAAATGATGACGAGGTATGATGGTAATAATTAAGAGAAAAGCTTTATTCGTTGTGGCTTGATTTATTTGTGAAATTTCTAACATCTCTACCAAATGTCCTCCTAGAATTTCAAAAGCACAAATTCAGGTATTTATATAACATTGCGAAAAAACGAAAAGAATAGTTAAAATATCAACACTCATTACAGTTATTTCGATATCGTTTTATAGGGGAAAAATAGAGATAAGTTACAACAGTCCTATCCCACACTTGACACATCTGTCAACCGTACTGCAGCAGATTTGGGCCCACAGGACTCCCAGGACATTGTCCTCTGACAATAGTTATACACTGATCTTAGCATGAGGTTACATGTACTGTTTAATACATCGCCTCTTTCTTATGGAACTGAAAAAAATGCTTTTTCTGCGAAACAAATATATTTTTTGCATTTACTGGACTGTGCAAATGTGAAACGTTTTCATCCAGGCAGCGCAAGAGAGAAACATGTTTATGTTTTATTCAATGGGTGTGTACTTATTCCTTTATGTTGATCCATCTTTCAGTTCTGTGCATTGCCTTCTACTCTACTGTCTGTCCATTTTAGTTTCAATTTCATGTAGATCGATTCCTACGACGTTTCTTTCTCTTATGAACATTGTGTCCTACGATGACGTAATGTTCGAAGTTCATTGATGAATTAGGAAATTGTGTGCGGAATTTGTTACGACTGGTATTTCTGATAAATATGTGTTAAACTACAACCCCATGCGTGATGGGACGGATTTTTATGCATTTCATGTTTTTGACTCTGTATCTCCTGAACTGTATCGTACTAAGATACAATTTCAAACGTACATTCAGTAGTATTAATGCATACTGCCTGCGATATAAGTTGCGAATAGAATTAGTAGTTAATCGAAACCGCATGGATAATCGGGAGTTTTTCTGTTAGCATCCACCTACATAGGGAGACACAACCATCATCAGACTGAGTTCCTTTTTTCCCGAGCGCTACTGCAGAATGGAACGGTAGAGAAATTTCATACTAGCGGTTCCATGAACACTCTGCCATGCACATAAATGTGATTAGCAGAATACGTATGTAGATGTAGATCTTGCATTTCGCTACCCCTTTCCAGTGTCGTGACTTCGCCGACCGCGGTGGTCGAAGGGATTGAGGCGCTCCCGTCACGGTCTGCACGGCCACTACGGTCGGGGGTTCGAATCCCCCCTCGGGCATGGATATTTGTGCCGTCTTTAGCCTTAGCTAGTTCATAAGTAGTTTGTAAGCTTAGGGACTGATGACCCCGTAGTTACGTCCCATAGACTATACAAACATTTGAACATTTTTTTGTGAAACCAAAGACTGACAAAAGCTTATCTTATTATAGGATATAAATATGATGCCGATTAATTAAGAACAAAAGTTCTATTACAAAGTTAATATATGTATAAAATATGATTTAAGAATGATATTTACGTTAATACTAGGAGTATTGATTTTATGATTACTCTAACATCTGTTCACATGCGTCACGTGTGTTGTTTGAGGTGGCATATAAGACATTTGAATTTTGTATGTTATTCGTTGATTCGAAAATTATTGCTTATATTTACCAACATTTCAACATTTGTACCAGTGCCACGCACTATATTGAACACAATAGTAAACACGCTTGAATCTATTAGTCTGCGCTTATGGAAAAATTCGTATTCTATAAAAGCCGCTCAAGCGCTTCCATAACGAAACCGATACACAATTACCGTATCAGCAAACTCAGCACGTGTAAATACGTGCGGCATATTTGTGCCGTCTTTAGTCTTAGCTAATTCATAAGTAGTTTGTAAGCTTAGGAACTGATAACCCCGTAGTTAAGTCCCATAAGTTCTACAAACATTTGAACATTTTTGGTCGTGACTTGTCGATAACCTGCAGCATTATTGACAAAACAGTGAACTTACGAAGTTATACAGGTTGAATCACCTAACACTTGCACCGCAAATATTGCTGAAAAGTGCGATTTATGTGCGGTTTTCAAAGAATGGATTGGTAAATACGAAAAAAGTCTGCTGGTCCGGATGGAATACCAGTCCGGTTTTACAAAGAATATTCTTTGGCATTGGCCCCCTACTTAGCTTGTATTTATCGCGAATCTTTAATTCAGCGCAAACTTCCTAGTGATTAAAAAAAAGCGCAGGTGTCTCCCGTATATAAGAAAGGAAAGAGAACTGACCCACACACTTACAGGCCAATATCGTTGACATCAGTTTCATGTAGGATTTTGGAGCATATTCTCAGTTCGAATATAGTAAATTTCCTTGAAACGGAAAAGCTTCTTTCTATAAATCAGCACGGGCTTAGGAAACATCGTTCATGTGAAACTCAGCTTGCCCTTTTCTCACATGACATCTTGCGAGCCATGGATGAAGGGCAACAGGCGGATTGTGTTTTTCTCGACTTCAAAAAGGCGTTCGACGCGGTGCCACACTGCAGACTGCTAACGAAGATACTAGCTTATGGAATAGATTCACAGATTTGTGAGTGGCTGGAAGACTTCCTAAGCAATAGAACGCAGTACGTTGTCCTCGACGGCGAGTGTTCATCAGAGACGAGTGTATCGTCAGGTGTGCCCCAGGAGAGTGTGATAGGACCGCTACTATTTTCTATCTATATAAATGATCTGATGGACAGACTAACGTGTAATTTGTGGCTGTTTGCTGATGATGCTGTGGGGTATGGGAGGGTGTCGTCTTTAACTGACTGTAATAGCATACATGATGATTTAGACAGAATTTCTTGTTGGTGTGAAGAATGGCAGCTAGCTCTCAATGTAAAAAAATGTAAGGTGATGCGCATGAGTAAGAAAAACAATCCCATAATGTTCGAATAAAGCAATAGTAGTGAACTTCTTGATACTGTCGCGTCGTTCAAATATCTAGGCGTAACATTGCAGAGCGATATGAAATGTAACGAATATGTAAGGACAATTGTGAGTAAGGCGGACAGCCGACTTCGGTTTATTGGGAGAATTTTGGGAAGATGTACTTCAGCTGTAAAGGAGACCGCGTATAAAACGCTTGTACGACCACGTCTTGAGTATTGCTCAACTGTTTGGGACCCGCAGCAGATCAGTTTAAAGGAAGACATAGAGCCAGTTCACAGGCGAGCAGCTAGGTTTGTTACTGGTAGGTTCGACCAATGCGCGAGTGTCACGGAAATGCTCCGGCAACTCAATTGGGGATCGCTGGAGGAAAGACGACGTTCTTTTCGTGAATTTCTGTTGAGGAAATTTAGAGGGTCGGAATTTGAAGCTGCGTGTAGTACGATCTTGCTGCCGCCTACTTACATTTCGCGTGGTGATCACAAAGACAAGATAAGAGAAATTAGGGCTCGTACGAAGCATATAGACATTCTTTTTTCCCTCGTTCTATTTGGGAGTGGAATAGGAAAGGAAATGCCTATTAGTGGTACAGTGTACCCTCCGCCACGCACCTTACGTTGAACTTCGGAATATGTTTGTAGATGTAGATTCGTATTGTTCGCCAATACACAGATGCTAAAAGTACCTAGAAAGTGTATTTTTTTTTCAAACATACAAATTTTCAAATGGAACAATTGTCGTTTCTATCGTGCACTGGAATTTTTGAGACCAGATGTGTACAAAGAATTTTGAATGACATTTTTATCACGTTTAGTTTGGCAGCTACAACCATTCAAAGTTTTGCGAGCGAAGGCTACGACAGCGTATCTGACTGGCTGGTGGTGATGAGACAGTGGGCCGTGCCCCAGGGGCTAGCCAGTTGGCCAGTCAGATACGCTATCGCTCCTTCCGCCCCCGAAACTTTGAACGGTTGTAGCTGCCAAACTAAACGTGATAAAAATGTCATTCAAAATTCTTTGTACACAGCTGGTCTCAAAAATTTCGGTGCATGATAGAAAGAACTATTGTTCCATTTGAAAATTTGTATGTTTGCATAAAAATACACTTTTTAAATAATATTACAATCTGTTTATTTGCTAAAAATACGAGTCCCTGACCACCAATCCATTCTGTGAAAATCGGACATCAATTGCACGTTTCGTTTCCGCAATATTTCTGGTGCAAGTGTCAGGTGATTCACCCCGTAGAATATGGAGCGTGCGCCTCGGTTGCACAGTGGTCGAGTGCCAGACTACAAATCCAAAGGTCGCGTTTTCGATCCCCGCCAGGTCCTAGGATTTTTATCTGCCACTTTCCACTTCTTTCACCTCTGGCAGTATTGCTCATGTGAAAAATACCGAGTAGCACCGTGGTTCGGAACCCACGTTAAATTGTAGGTCCCCATATAACTATCTGGGTAAGTCAGTTCGAAGGTCGGAGGAAGGCAACGGCATACCACCTCCAAACAGGACCATGCCTAGAAAACACTGTGGTGTTCAAACTGCTTTACCTTTAATGCGGAAAGCAACGCAGCCAAAGGGGTGGGGGGAGAGGTGCTAATACGGCAGAAGCCATTTTCCTTTTTTTTACTTTTTAATTTTTTAACAGGTCAGCACCGGAAATTTGAAATAGTACACATGTAATAAATCATAACGCAACTATAATTTTTTCGAGCACAAGTGGGCGTGACATTGGGTCGCCAAAGTGATGCTTCCACTTGTGCCGCTGTTACTGTGAATGGGTTTTAATGCCTCCGCTATCAGCTTTGATGCTGCTGCTATTGTTCCTGCAATGCTGAAGTTACAAGCAGATTGTTCACATGCGGCGGCCCGCTGTTTAACAGGGCAGCGACGCCACCGAGTGGAACCTTATGAACAACAATAGTGTTATTTTTACACATGCAGTCTCATGATAATTAAACTGTAAAGACGTTTCTCTTTGGGTAGTAACGTAGAAGCTTCTTAATTATTTTACGAGCTGTTCATATACACTCCATTCCCACCATATTGTTCCTCTTCCACTTTCAAATTAATGCGAGCCTGCTCATTGCAGTTGTTTTCGTAGTATAATTGGTTAAATTATAAAAAGTGTGAAAATAAGTCTTAGATTAATAAATTCAATAGGCGTTATTTCCAAAAAGTTAGCCACCCTACCCCCCTACCCCCCCCCCCCCCCCAATAACCTAAACCTGGCTGCGCCACAGAAAGCAAATGTCCTGTAATATTTCCCTGGGGCACTCATGATACCTGTAAATTTCTCCTCTCCGTTGAGAATGACATGCGGCTTTCTGTTAGCTCCTTATAACAAATCATATGTCTCGGGAACAGTGCCTAAACTTCAAACTCGCTGTTAGCGTATCAGCCAAAATTCTTTTTTAAATCTGCAAAAAATAGACCAAAATGGATTTCGGAAAGAAAAAATGGAAAGTTTTAGGTTCGAGTTGCGATCATAACCGTCAAAGCGTTGAAATTGCACTTTCGCATAATTCCAGTGGAATCCGACTGGCGGTCAAATGTTCGAATTAGCCAATGGAGAGATCCGACTATTCTGAACCGAGACAGAGGAAATGCTTCCTACCGATTCCAAAGCGTTTAAGAACCTTGCTCTAAAGAGATAAGCCACTACATATGCATAGTCTTTTGTATGCAGTATCTTTGCCTATTCGTTGAAGAAAGCAAGTGCGGAAATTTCCGCAATTGTTTTAAAAATGCAACATTTCAACTTAATTTCCATTGGTTTAAACATGAAACACTGCACGAGTTACGTATGTTTTCATGCTTAGCACGTTTCGAGGACGACTCACTGTCAAGATAAATATTTAACGTAAATATTATGTTTACTTAACCTTCTTTTTCGCACAGTAGTCACTTTAATATTATAGAATTGACTGTCGTAGCAGTAGTAGGAACTAAAATACAAGTGAATTTTAATCTCTTTGACCAATGCTTCTTCAACCGGCTGGATGTGTACATGTTCAACCTTTGGTAACGCTGTCAGTTTTCTTTCTTACGGCGGTAAACACCTGGTCTTTGGAAGTTTCACGCAGCTACATTGTCCAAATTTTGTAATGGTTTTCGTGAGATGTTAGTCTGCTTTCAATTCCCGGAATCAACAGGCACTCTTATTGTCTTCTGGAACGCGACTCCTGATTAGTTACGATAAGATGTCTTTGTCCAAAGCCAATGGGTGGTATCCTCATCTACACTAAACCCTTGAATACAATACAAATGAGTTTCAAAACTGTAAATTATAGCTGTATTCTGATTTTCTAAAAATGTCCATTTGACTCATTTCATGTGGAATAAGTAGAGTACCGGTACCGCCAAATTTATTTATTTATTTATTTTTTCGCCAAGCGTGGCACCGCCTAAAATTTTCTTCCAACTAAAGCACTGCTCGGGAATGTATATACGAATGTGCCAGAAAAGTAACTGATAAGGGTGATTTTGTTATAAAATCTTTTACAATATATATGACAACTCTGGCAGTGATTTACGTAAAAAATTCAATCTGGCATTAAATGTGACGTATGCTGACAAACATTTACAATGTGGAGGAACAATTAACCCATTTCTTCCCAGTGTTGCGTGTTGCGTACACACATAATTTAGCCTTACAAAATGCAGTAGAAATGGACTTACTATACAAAAATCACCACACGTGTTAAAAGGCATTCACGAGCTCTCTGTATATGTCTTAAAGTTTCACAATTACCTTAACACTTCGTAAAAAGATGCAAGATTTACAAAAGTCAGATGATCTACATACACAAGAAATGTCAAGTTCAGCTTCACACAGAGTGTTTTTCAATATTTCACGAGTGATACCATCAATGTAAGACAGAGTTCTCAGATAATAGAGAATATTGCATAGTTTGAACAAATATAAAAATGTGATCACAAAAACTAATTTTTTCTATTTTTTTACTAGGAAACAGCGCAACATTATCGGTGGTGCAAATTACAACACATACTGCTAGTTTGTAATATTTGTAATGTTATTTCAATTATTTTAAAGAGAACCTGATGACTAAATGTAACACTTTTTCACAATTTATATTTTTGGGAATAAATGGGTTAAGAGCTCTCGTAACTCAAAATAAGTATAACGGACAATGCGAGCCAAACAGTCCCCTGCGAATCTCACTAAAACCTCATTAAATCGTCTTGTGTCAGCCTGAATAAGGAGATTTACGTTGAACACATGTTTCCTTTTTGTGTTGCCTGGTACATTGTATTTCCCGTGACGAAATATCGCGACGTATATACGGCTCTGAACCGATACGTGATGCGTTTGTTGTCAGCAATGAATGTGAATGTGGCTGACGTACTGGATAGCAGCCATTATGGTCGGCCATTATGCAGTTAACAATAGACTCGCATTTCAGAGTTTTCGGCAAATAACTCACGGTAAGTAAATATGTGCGGTCTATAGCGGCAGGAAATCAACTTCCAATAGGCGGTTTTGTTATGCCGTATAAAAAATGCAGACTTTTTCGGCGAACGTACCCAGAAGCCATCCGCGACAGTAATTCTAAGTTCAATGGTACACATTGCACAATATTTCTCACGTCGAATCAGCTTTGTAGAAAGCACTAACTATGATTTATGATGATGTAATTCGTTCTTTTGCCTAACGCTTCTCAGAGATTTTGTGAATGGAATGTTTATATTGACTGTTACTGAGTAGTTCTGGGACCTAATAAGACTAAGGTACAAAATTTTAAAAAAGTCGACGGCCAAGAAAATATTACGGCAGGCTACATCAGGGCACAGAAACGTTTTTGATACAAGAAATGACTTTTTAAGTAATTCCTGTGAAAGATTTTATGAAATGGTTGCGGCAAAAATGCTCTCTATTGTGAAGATCAGATAGGACAAGTGTATCGAAATTAATAAATTGTATTGGATTAAAGATATCATACAATGAGAAATTTAATTTTTTAAGCAATGCTTCTATTAACTAGTGTTCACCCACAGTGCATGGTTGAATACGACTGCGGTATACTGTATTTATATAACGATTATTTTGTTTGGAATGTGATGGATGTATCACATATCTTAAGGCTGGCAAAGAACTCGGAATGTCTAGAATCAAGGAGGTCAGTTTCCTTTTTCGTCATAGGTTTATAAGGTTTTAAAGTAATGTTTATTATTTTTGAAAACATTGTGGAGTAACAGCTATCTGAATTATTTAATTCACTTAAAAGTCAATCTAGATCGCATCCGGGAACTGTCTCATTTCAGCAATTGTTTCTGAAGAGAAACGGCGTAAAGAACTAACACAATATTTAAAAAATTTTCTACATCATAACTGGTGTGGTATTTCTACACGTCGTAAATCGTATTGTAGCGTTCAAACCACCCTCCTCCTACCCACCCCCAATGCAAAAGCCCAATGAGACTCTTTGTAAAACTTACGAATCGCACAAACAAAGAGAAACAATGATCGCGATGAAAGCTCAAACGAAGTAGCAATCCACCATTCCAAAACACAATTTCAGATACTTGTATTAAAATGCCAAAAAACTAAATGTAAAACTAAAATATCGAGAGTCAATGCAGTCATTTCGATATCTATATAGCGGGATAAATATCGACATGTTACAATATCCCTATCCCACATTTAACAAACCTTTCAACCGTACTGCAGCAGCTACATGACTCCCAGGACATTTCCCCTCCTCTGACAATGGTTATGTACTTACCTGAGCATGCGGTGACAAGTACTGTTTGAATACATGACACATATGGTCCAATCTATAACTTTTTATGGAATTGCTAAAAAAATTAAATAAGTAAATAAATATAAATAAAATAAAAATAAAAAAGCTCTGCAACACAAAGGTATGTTTTGTTTTGCATTTAGTGGAATGCTGAGATGTGAAACGTTTTCCTCCATACAGCACACGTGAGAAACTTTGCTATATTTAGTCATATTTAGCCATTAATTTTCGACATTGCATGGGTGTGTAGTTATTTCTTTACGTTGATCAGTCTTCCAGATATGTGAATCGTCTTCTGCGGAACTCTCTACCAATTTTGGTTTCCTTTTCATGCAGCTCAGTCCCTTATGACATCATAACTGATGAACTAGTTGTCTACAATAATGTGATGTTCAAGTGGAATATTATGAAAGTCTGCGGATTTTGTTGCTAATAGAGTTAGTAATAAAGAAAGGGTAAATTACAACACCACGTGTTGGGACAGAATTCCATGCATTTCATTCGTTTTTACTCCATATATCCTAAACTATGTTGTTGTTGTTGTTGTGGTCTTCAGTCCGCAGACTGATTTGATGCAGCTCTCCACGCTACCCTATCCTGTACAAATCTCTTCATCTGAGAATATGTTCGGCAACCTACATCATTTTGAATCTGCTTACTGTATTCGTCCCTCGGTCGTCCTCTACGATTTCTACCCCACACACTTCCTTATAATGCTAAGTTGACAATTCCTTGATGTCTCAGAATGTGTCCTACCAATCTATCCCTTCTCTTAGTAAGTATATGCCAGAAACTCCTTTTCTCCTCGATTCGGATAAGCACCTCCTCATTTGTCACGTGATCTACCCATCTAATCTTGATCATTCGTCTGTAGCACCACATTTGAAAAGCTTCTATAATGTTCTTTTCTGAACTTCTTATCGTTCACATTTCGCTGCCATACAATGTTACACTCCAGACAAATGCTTTCAGAAAGGACTTCCTAACATCTAAATTAATATTGGATGTTACTGAACTATGTGTCGTACTATATGTAACGTGTCTGGGTACTATTTGATGCTTTCGACACCAAATGACGAATGTCCCACACCCAAACTTTGTCTATGTCAGGATAGCTACATTAGTTCAATCCATGTGGGCTGTGAGCTCAGTACTTGCTTACAAACGGCCGAGTGGAGTGAATGCGCTGAGGTGACGTCCAGCTGACGCCACGATCCTCGTAGTAGCTGACGCTACTGGAGCGTCTGCCCGCCGGCCGCTACGCTTCTGCGTTGCGAAAGGCGTGGTATCGTACTCGGAATGCCGCCGCCGCGGTGGCCGTACCGTGCTGGGCGTTGTCCGGGAGTTGAACCCAGGTCCTCCTTCCCCCGTTGCTGCTGCTTCGTCCTCCAGACGGTCACAGGAGCGCTTCAGATGTGGCCCCGTCCTTTCGTCCAGGCCACTCCTCCAGGTGAGTAACTGGCTGCAGTCTTACCGCGCCATACGTTGGTTCGACCCCCAGTTGCGCTGCTGTCGAGGCCGGTTCCCCGCTGCCCGTTGCTTCAGGCTGGGCCGCCGCTAGTCCGCTGGCTGCATCTCTTGTCGGGGATGCCGTGTTGATTGTGATGATCGGTTGCTGCCCGCGCGGCGTCGAAGTGCTTCCAGCCTGCGACAGACTCAGTTTTGCGATAACAGTAACAACAATATTGTTGTAGACACAGTCCGGGCGGCAGGTGACTGCCCAGCCGGGGCCTCTTCTCTCTCTCTCTCTGTTGTGGCTGACTCTGACGTCTTTTCCGCCTGTATTTATACGACGAGGTTGACTCCGTCGGCCTGTATTTCACAAATGTGGCATAGCTGATCTTTGCTACACGTGACCGCTCTCCTGATCACATATGTCGCAGCCACCTTTAAACAATACAACTGTCAGGCTGTTACGCAGTACGGTGCCCTCGCCGACGTACTTGCGTCACCAGAAGCTTCGCCGAGCCACTCCGCTTTATTTGCTGAAATCATAAACGTCCTTGTCCTGCTCTACTTCAAGTCACACGCCTGATTTCTACACAGCACATTTCTACACATGTTCAACTTCTACGTTTAAGTTCACTCAATACTTATTAACTTTTCTTATTACGTCTATATTCTCCCTATCTCAAATGTTTTCAGATTTTCAAATGTTTGTATAGCTTATGGAACTTAACTACGAGGTCATCAGCCCCTAAACTTACAAACTACTTATGAACTAGCTAACATTAAGGACGGCACAAATATTCATGCCCGACGGGGGATTCGAACCCCCGACCGTAGTGGCCGTGCAGACCGTGACTGACGCGCCGCAGTCCCCTCGGCCACCGTGGCCTGCATCCCCATATCTCCTACATATAATTTCAGGAGTACAATCAGTTGTATTTATGCATACTGCCTGCGAAATATGTTGCAAATAGAATTAGTAGCAAATACGTAGTAATTACAAACCTCGTGGATAATGGGGCGCTTTCTTTTTTTTAAGAACCTAATTGTCGTAGTTTGATAGAATTTAGAAGGTTTATTATGTGGTGTACATGCCGACGTCAACAGTTCGTCTTTCTGTAATGTTGCTAGTGTTCAGTAATTCGGTAGTGTCCGCCCTAGAAGACATTGTCGTAACCGTATTAATGTTCAAACGTTTGTAAAGCTTATGGGACTTAACTGCGGGATCATCAGTCCCTAAACTTAAAACTACTTATGAACTAACTTATACTAAAGGCAGCACAAACATCCATGCCCGAGGGAGGCTTAGCCTTTTTACAGCAAAGTTAACCACCACAGAAAATTGAGAAAATATTTACTGTATGATATTTATTATTACTCACAACCCGTAAGCTAGAACATAATGTGAGGAACTATTCCTACCTGTACAGTACGTGTCAAATGTAGCAATACCTACAAAACTGCGCTTAGAACCAAAACACTGTTAGAATGAAACATCACAACTTCTATATGAAAGATTGTGAGAAAAAATTTACAAATTGGATATAAACATTTCGATCAGAGTAATAGTAGCAATCGTTTTACCTTATTCTAGGCACTTTCATATTCTGTTTCGGAGTGACAAACCATAAAATATAGGTTTGCCTCCGAATTTCTACCATAAAATCAAATTTGTGAAGGAAACAAAATTATGATTTCTGTGGAAATGTTAGTGTTGGTTAAATTTTTAGTGGCATAACGGAATAAAGCCGCGGTGGCACCTAGCGAAGTGCTTGGAACTGCTTCTGTGCAGGGAGTTTGCAGGCTGGCTACAATCCCCTGTGGCGTCACAGGAACGCGTCTTAAGAAGTGCGACAGGACTGGACCAACACCGTCTACATAGAAAGCCTCACAACAAGTCTGTGTGCCGTCACAAGCTCACTGTATAGCCTCTGGGTCATAGCCAACTTCCCCGTACCGCCGTCCAGTAGGCTTGCGATCGCAGCCTATCGGTGTGACGTCACACACTGTTGTAAGGCGTTAACCGGACTCGCCACTGCAGCAGGTGTAATGGACCGAGTTTTTGGCCAGGGAGTTGCACGAGAAGTGCAAACCCCTGAGCTTGCAATGACGCCAGCAGCGGTTTCTGGCACGTTACGGGGCAAGGGAACGTTTGATGACCAACAGTAGATGATAATAATACATTTCATGGTGTAGATTAAATTTTCTAAGCCAAACAAATACAAGAAAAGGGGAGACACACTGTGTGATAATGGAGTTGTACAACCCTGCAACAATACCACGCACCGCCACTTGGTACTTACCCAGGCTGTTGCGATAGACCGATACACGCTACACCAAAAAACATCTCTACAGCTGTAAAGGCGTTGGTTTTGAACCGACGATAAAACCTACCACCTGGTGGATAGAAAACAAACTAATATGGGTTTTAATGTCATCCGCCAACAAATAGCTTAGGGTCATAGATGCCTGCATGTACACATTAATAGGCATCATTCCAATGAGGCACTCTCCTGCTTCCTACAGTTAACTAAACGAGTTTGGAAGGTTCACATTGTGGCCTTCTTAATAGTGTGATGGTCCTTTCTGAAAACTGCTACACAATTTGAGTGTGTCACGTGAACATTATCACACCCGTAGACCAGGTCCTGGAAACACCGCCTAGAAGACAAGGCCTGACAACTGGCCGTCCCTACGTCACACCGAGAGTCGGCGGACGCAAAGCTGACTGGTCGGCCGCTACGAGGCGGTGCGCGTGCCCCAGCGGCCAGCCAGTCAACTGGCAGCCGCCGCCTCTTGGTGTGACGTAGGCCTTTTCTTCTAGGTGGTGTTGGTCCTGGACGTCTACGCAGCACGGGTGTCCGCCAAAGACAATAGTTGCGGACCGTGCAGCTACTTCACTACAGGAAACAGGGTTTGTGAGGATAGCAGTATCAACAAAAACTGTTGCGAACTGCTTACTAGCAGTGGGGCAACGAATAGGTAAATAGCCCATCTTATACTGTCACCACAGCAACGAAATGCACGACTAGGCTGCTGCCGCCAGAGTATCACTTGCAAGGTGCGTTGCTGGGCTGCCGTCATCAGCGATGAAAGCAGATTCCGCCTGCACGCAGGTGAGTTTCGCCTGCGCATACGGTGTAGACTTGGTGAGCGCTGTCTCGTTGAGTGCATTGCTCTAGGAGACACTGGACCCACACCAGGCGTTATGGTCTGCATCCATACTCTACAAGTCACATTGAAGTACATGGCAGATGATTCATCGAACCACTTTTATGACTCTTCTCTATACGTCCATTCTCTAATAGTTCGCTACCTCGCGGAACACACAAATATTTCTGTTTTCGATCTGATTTATTTTATTATTATGATCATGTCTTCCTATGTAGGTGGTTGTTAATACCATATGTTCTCATTCGGAAGAGGTCAGAAAAAAAATCACAAATCGATCTCGCCCCAAGAAATAACGCCTTTGTTTTAATGTTTTCACCCCAAATCGTTCATCATTCCCGAGACACTCTCCCCAATAATAACACAAAACGAACTGCCCTTCTCTGAACGTTCTCTAAATCGTCCGTCAGTCCCACCTGGTGTGGGTTCAACAATGCGCAGCACAACTCCAACATATGACATACAAGCGTAGTGTAGGCATTTTCTGTTCCATTTTCTAAGTGTTGTGCCAATTAAACGTAGTCTTTCGTTCGCCTTCCCTACTATATTTTCTGTGTGTTGTTTACAATTAAAGTTGTTTGCAATTGTTATACAAATGTTTGCATAACTTAACTACGGCGTCATCAGTCCCTAAACTTACAAACTACTTATGAACTAGCTAATACAAAAGACGACACAAATATCCATGCCCGAGGAGGGGATTCGAACCCCTGACCGTAGTGGCCGTGCAGAACGTGACTGGCGCGCCACAGACCGCTCGTCCACCGCGGCCGGCGCAATTACTATTCCTAGGTATTTAGCTGAATTGACGGCCAGTAGATTTGACTCCACTCCCATGAACCACAGACATTGCCGAGGTGGGGTGGCTTGCGTGACTCAACGATACAGATAGCCGTACCGTAGGTGCAACCACAGCGGAGGGGTATCTGTGGAGAGGCCAGACAAACGCGTGGTTCCTGAAGAGGGGCAGCAGCCTTTTCATTAGTTACAGGGGCAACAGTCTGGATGATTGACTGAGCTGGTCTTGTAACATCAGCTAATGTGGCTTTGCCACACAGCTACTGCGAACGGCTGAAAGCAAGGGGAAACTACAGCCGTTACCTTTCCCGAGGACATGCAGCTCTACTGTATGAACATATGATGATGGCATCCTCTCGGGTAAAATATTCCGGAGGTAAAATAGTCCCCCATTCGGATCTCCGGGCGGGGACTACTCAGGAGGATGTGATCATCAGGAAAGACAATACTGGCATTCTACGGGTCGGAGCGTGAAATGTTAGATCCCTTAATCGAGTAGGAAAATTAAAAAATTTAAAAAGGGAAATGCATAGGTTGAAGTTAGATATAGTGGGGATTAGTGAAGTTCGGTGGCAGGATGAACAGGATTTCTGGTCAGGTGAGTACAGGATTATAAATACAAAATCAATTGGGGGTATCACAGGAGTAGGATTGATAATGAATAAGAAAATAGGAATGCGGGTAAACTACCATGACCAGCACAGTGATCGCATTATCATTGTCAAGATAGATACGAAGCCAACACCGACAACAGTAGTACAGGTTTATATGCCAACTAGCTCTGCCGATGATGAGGAAATCGAAGAAATATATGAGGAGCTAAAGGAAATTATTCAGACAATTAAGGGAGAGGAAAACTTAATTGTTATGGGAGACTGGAATTCAGTAGTAGGACAAGGAAGGGAAGGGAAGATAGTAGGTGAATATGGTCTGGGCAAAAGGAATGAAAGAGGAAGCCGCCTGGTAGAATTTTGCACAGAACATAATTTAGTTATAACAAACACCTGGTTCAAGAATCACAAAAGAAGGTTGTATACGTGGAAGAGACCAGGAGACACCGGAAGGTATAAGATAGATTTTATAATGATAAGACATAGATTCCGGAACCAGGTTTTAAACTGTAAAACATACCCAGGGGCAGATATAGACTCTGACCATAACTTGTTGGTTATGAACTGTAGGCTGAAACTAAATAAACTACAAAAAGGTAGGAAAATAAGGAGATGGGGCCTGGATAAACTGAAGGAACGTGAGGTTCTTAAGAATTTCAGAGGGAGCTTTAGGCAACAATTGAAAGAAACAGGGGAAAATAAAACAGTAGAAGAGGAATGGGTAAAATTGAGAGATGAAATAGTGAAGGTAGCAGAGGACAAAATAGGTAGGAAGGCAAGACCTACAAAAATCCTTGGATATCACAGGAGATACTAAATTTAATCGATGAAAGGAGAAAATATAAAAATGCAGTAAATGAAACAGGCAAAATGGAGTACAGATGACTAAGAAATGAGATTCTTTGGATATCACAGGAGATACTAAATTTAATCGATGAAAGGAGAAAATATAAAAATGCAGTAAATGAAACAGGCAAAATGGAGTACAGATGACTAAGAAATGAGATTGACAGGAAGTGCAAAATGGCTAAGCAGGAGTGGCTAGAAGGCAAATGCAAGGATGTAGAAGAATGTATAAACAGGGGAAAAATGGATACAGCCTACAGGAAAATAAAAGAAACATTTGGAGATAAGAGAAACAGATCTATGAATATCAAGGACACTGATGGAAAACCAGTTCTCAGCAAAGAAGGGAAAGCTGAAAGGTGGAAAGAGTATATAGAGGGGCTCTACAAAGGAAATGAACTCAGAGACAATATTGTAGGAAGGGAGGAGGATGTAGATGAAGATGAAATAGGAGATACTGTACTGAGAGAAGAATTTGACAGAGCCCTGAAAGACCGAAGTCGAAACAAAGCCCCTGGAGTAGATGATATTCCCTCAGAGCTACTGAAGTCTCTGGGAGAACCAGCCATGACAAACCTGTTTCACCTGCTGCGTAATATGTATGAGACAGGAGAAGTACCCTCAGACTTTAAGAAAAATGTTATAATCCCCATTCCAAAGAAAGCAGGTGCAGACAGGTGTGAAAACTACAGAACGATCAGTCTAATAAGTCATGGTTGCAAAATATTAACACGAATTATATACAGAAGGATGGAAAAGGTGTTAGAAGCCGACCTTGGGGAAGATCAGTTTGGATTCAGGAGAAATGTAGGAACACGGGAGGCAATACTCATGTTACGGCTTATCCTAGAAGATAGATTAAGAAAGGGCAAACCTACATCTCTAGCTTTTGTACATTTGGAGAAGGCTTTTGACAATGTTGATTGGAATAAACTCTTTCAAGTTCTGAATCAAGCAGGAGTAAAATATAGGGAACGTAAGGTTATTTATAACTTGTACAAAAACCAGACAGCGGTTATCAGAGTGGAAGGGCATGAAAGGGATGCAGTGGTTGGAAAGGGAGTAAGACAGGGTTGTAGTCTTTCTCCATTGTTATTCAATTTGTACATTGAGCAAGCTATAAAGGAAAGCAATGAGAAATTTGGAGAAGGAATTAAAGTTCAGGGTGAAAAATTAAAAACATTGCGTTTTGCCGACGACATTGTAATAATCTCAGAGACAGCAAAAGACCTGGAAGAGCAGTTGAAGGGAATTGACAGTGTGCTGAAAGGTGCATATAAGATGAACATTAAGATGAAGAGCAAAACTAGGGTAATGGAGGGCAGTGTAAGGAAATCAGGTGATGCTGAAGGAATTAGATTGGGAAACGAAGCAATAAAGGAGGTAGATGTGTTTTGTTACTTGGGCAGTAAAATAACAAATGATGGTCGCAGTACAGAGGATATAAAATGCAGAATGGCAATGGGTAGAAAAGCGTTCTTGAAAAAGAGAAATTTGTTAACATTGAAAATTGATTTAAGCCTAAGGAAGTCTTTTCTGAAGGCATTTGTATGGAGTGTTGCCTTGTATGGGAGTGAGACATGGACGATAAACAGTGCGGACAGGAAGAGGATTGAGGCTTTTGAAATATGGTGCTACAGAAGAATGCTGAAGATTAGGTGGGTGGATCGCGTAACTAATGAGGAGGTATTGAACAGAATTGGAGAGAAAAGAAATTTCTGGCATGCCTTGACTAAAATAAGGGATAGATTGGTAGGACACATTCTTAGACATCAAGGAATTGTGAATTTAGCATTGGAGGGAAGTGTGTGGGGTAAAAATCGCAGAGGAAGACCAAGAGATGGATACAGTAAGCAGATTCAGACAGATGTAGGTTGCCGTTCTTATGTGGAGATGAAGAGGCTTGCTCAGGATAGGGTATTGTGGAGAGCTGCATCAAACCAGTCTCTGGACTGAAGACCACAACAACAACAACAGATTTGACTGACTTATCGTGTAACTGAAGTATAAAGGATTTCTTTTATCATTCTTAAGGGCCAATTGCCAATTTTTGCACCATACACATACCTTATCAAAATCATTTCGCAGTTGCTTTTGATATCCTGCAGACTGTACTGACCGATAAATGAGACCGTCATCCGAAAACAGACTAAGAGAGCTACTCAGACTGTCTCCTAAATCGTTTATAAAAATAAGGAAGAGTAGGGGCTCTATAACACTTAGCTGGAGAACGCCAGATATCATTTCTATTCTACTCGTACTGTGTCCTTCCTGACAGGAAATCAAGAATCCAATCGCACAACTGTGGCGATATTCCATAATCTCGCCATGTCATTAGAAGACGCTTGTGAGGTACAGTGTCAAAAACCTTTCGGAAATCTAGAAATACGGAATGTATTTGACGTCCCGTGTCGACAGCACTCATCACTTCATGTGAGTAAAGAGCTAGCTGTTGACAACAAGAATGATATTTACTGAATCCGTGTTGACTTTGGGTAAAAAGGCGCTCTCTTCAAGGTAGATCATAATATTTGAGGAAAGTATATTTTCAAAAATCCTCCTGCAAACCTGCGTCATGATATAGGCCTGTAATTTTGCGGATCAATTGCCTTTTTTTAAATTTTGGAGTGACCTGTGCAAGTTTCCAGTCTTTGGGTACGCAACGTCCACTAAGTGAGCGGTTTTATATGGTGCATGTAGTCTGGGGACCAGCGGTGACCAGCGCAAAATGTAAGATTGCCATTCTTCTTCATCATTTCGTTTACTCCATATGCAAATCTTCAGTGAAATGGAAAAGTGTAACAGTTGCAGTATTTTTTGTTTCGTCACTGTATAACTCCATTCGTGACTAGAAATCCAAAGCGATAACTGATGGATTGGAGTCCCGATAAGACATTCTTTTATCTCTCTTTGGTTTTCGCCTCGCAGCTGGTGAAACAATTCGGCGTCCAATATTTTTAGTGTTTAGTTAACAATCTGATTCGGTTTTGGGGTCAAATCCCAGAACAACAGTTATAAGTTAACCACCCTCCGCTTCCTACCAGTTGCCGCCTTGCTCAGTGATTATTTTCGGTCTTAAATGCAGATGTTATTGCCCTGATAAAATTGCATTGCAACGGATAACGACTCTTTTTTTTTTACACACAAAAGACTGCAGCAACTGATAGCATACCGGTGGCAGTTCCCTTACTAGTTGAAATTCCCCCATTTAATCATTAAGCAAAATTGGGACTCAGAATTTAATAAAAACAACTAGAGACGAAATGTATACTATTTACACAAGTTTATTAAATTCACTGTATATCTCCCTATCACCATTTTAAAGCCAAAATACAAAATATTCATTCACTAAATGTATCACCAATGGATTGAGACAAGGATCGTAACCTTACATTCATACCGTACATTCTTTACTCTCTCATACTGCACCCACGTAGCTATGCACAACATTCCCATTAAACAAAATCATTTCCCCGCTGAAATAGAGACAGAATTAACAACCAACACAGTTCCTCATACTTTACCACGGAGGCCACCATACTCACATCCTTCCTCTTCGTCACCCGGAAACGTTCTCCCTTCTCGTGGCCGCTCCCCGTCCTAGCCGATCCCCCCGTTCCCGTTCGCGAGTAGCCGCGCCCTCATTGGCTTGTGATCTAACGGGATCTTCTGCCAACCTCCGAATTCTGAAGGAACTCGCAAGTCGCAGCCACTTTACCATCTCATCCCCAAGGAAACCTCTCTGCCACACCCCAGAACTAAAGTTGGCAAACCTACCGAGTGTTCTGCATCTCTGGCTTCCCAGCCGCGGCTTCATGCACACTTACAGACCCTCACACACGCAATCACATAAGGTATAAGATGAGTTGGGTACTGTGGAGCAAAGCTCCTTATGTGAGCAGCGCTAGTACATCTACCATTATAGTGGCACTAAAGGCCAAGCACACTTTTACGAAATGATAATCAGATGAAAGTAACGTACACTGTAGTATACAAGGATTTAATGGAATGATACTACAGTATCGTTTCATCACACCTCGCCAATGGAGACAAAAATGGCATAGTGGCTCTCTTCCTAATAGGAAGACAGTCACTGACATTTTTACAAACAAAATTCAAAATAAAAGATCAATTTAGCCCTGAGTCTTCAAAATCTTCTAAACACAACAAAATGCACTACTACATTTCCATAAAACTCTTAATAACAATAAAAATTTGAACTTTTTCCTACTTGACACAATCTGGGTAACTTCAGACGATCCCAATATCATTAAACTTTCATGAGAATCATTAAATAGTAAATTTCAGTCCATTTAAAACTCAATCACATAATTATCCAATAGGTCATAAAATCACATATGAGAAAGACTAAGTTTTAAGAAAATAACAAAACATTGAACACTTCATATCGACATAACATTCATAATACACAGTGGTTCATTACCACGAAATTTATCATTCAGACATACTACAAAAACAATCGTCAATATTCCTCTTTCTAAATAATCGTCCCTGAAATGAATATTACACAATATACACACTAGTTGGAGGTGCTGATACCTCCGATGCCTAACAGTGGCAAATAATTAAAAGCATTCCGATCCGACATTACATATTCCCTTTAAACTACGTAGCACACACTACACAATCACTTTGGGCAACAAAGCAATCACTTTTTGCACTGAGTTTCCGACAGTCCTACCACACGATTGTTCGAGGAGCGAGGTCAGTGGCTGGCAACACTCTTCCATTAACTGCTGGTCCCACTTCATCTAGTGCACTGACATCATCGAGTTATTCATTATAGACTCAGACGACAAAAGTTCAATCACCCCATAAGAGTTGTTTACAATCTCTCCAATTGTCCACCCCCAAAAACATGTCCTTCTACTGCGACAGCAAATTGTTCTAGAAGCTATTGCTTCCGGTTGCACAGTTGGGTGAGTACTGTAGTACCTTTGACAATGCCGGTCATGGATCTTGGATTAGACAACAAGAGTTCATCATGACGCAACGTCTATACAACATAATATCTTCTCCCGACTACTCCAACTAAACAACATGGTGAACAATGTTGGTGAGTTCATCATGTCCCCCAAATACACCATGATTCAACAGAACCTGCCATGTCCCCCCAATTTGCAACCACTACTAGGCAATGTTGTGGAAATTGTCCTAGTTTTCCTAGCGCCACAATCGTCTGTCTGTGTCCGACTACAATACCTCGTCAGTATATGGACTAACATAGAGTAGTACTGCTGAATTCTCTCGTGGGCGATATGTGCAATGCCTGGTCGCGTCATACTACTTGCAGTACCAGCGATGAAAGGCTCCGGGCAGCGCCTCGCTTTTCCGTCAATGGGGGTTTCGTCCTGCCACACGGCGTCAGCGGCGGTCGGTCAGCGACCTCCCCGCGCTTGACGACGGCCAGACGGTCCCATTCATTCTCAGGTAGCAGGCGTGCGAACCGGGGGAGCGGGGCAGTTCCGTTGCCCGCCCGTCCTTGACCGGCTGGCTGCCGTGGGGTGGGATGGGGTCTGGTGGCGCGCCCGGCATCCCGCGCAGCCACCAGCTGGACTGCCTCACCATGTCACTCCGCCTCGTTCGTCATCTCCTTGCCCGTCCGGACACTCACTCCGCCGGCCACCGCGCTCCTCGCGCGTATCTCCAGTGCTTCTCGCACCTCGTCGTACCAGTAACAGTTTATGCCCAAACATCAGATTTCATCATACAAGAAACATACAAAATCATATCTACAGTCTCTCTGCGTAAGACAAAATGAAACAGTTATCTGCCTTTCAAAGACAATTAACACATAAGACCGTTATGATTCTCAAAAACAAACACCTTGAGGTAAAACTGTGACCTCATACAATTTAGAATTACCTACAATTTACAACAAGTATCCTATCTTACAATAAATTATAAATTTATATAAGTGCAGCATTTATGCACTTCATTTTGGCATCACCTAACTTATAGTTACTTTACAATAAATTTTCGTGCAGCAGATATGCACTTATCTTCAATCAAAATAAATTCAAAATAAATTCATTACCCTATTACAAAACTTCCTCTTTAGGCAAACTGAAAATTCCAAAATAAGCTTTTCCAAGTTAATTGGACTACTAATGTCCGTTAAAAGGCTGAATTCAACATTTAACAAATCATTCTCAAATGAGTACAAAATAAAAGAAAATCCTGAACTTCGAACCACTTGTTAATTCAATAGCAAACACAATAAATTCAGAAGGATAATTTCATGGGATCAGTAAGGTAAGGGATGGGCATGCCCTTGAAATTCATTCATTCACAGCTCATTATCCAATACAACACCACCTCTCCTCCCCACTATACAACATTGTCAGTATTGCAGATACTCTGCTTCTCTAGCATGCTACATTAAAGATTCTTTTTACTGGTAAGTACACTAACTACTCACAATCTCAACACTACGTTAGTACACAAACAATACTTTCAACTCTAATTGGATTTAACATTCAGACAGACAACCCAAGAATCAATGTAAAAATTGAACTGATACAGAACCTTGCTTCTTTCGTCACCTCCATACAATACCATAGCAAATCCTTCCTTCGTTGCCTGATCAGAAACGCCATACTTTATCGCCAAGTATTACATCTCTTCACAGTATTTATCTCAACTCCAAATTTAAGTATCAAAATGGCATCCACACTCATAGTTCTCTTATGGTTTTCTTCTGCAAATTAATTCCACTGATATCTTTTACCGTTTTCCCATCCGTTCTTCAGTATTCCTTTGGATAGTTGCTGTAAACATCATTAGGTTGACCTGGAACAAAAAAAACTACACCTCTCGAAATGGTTACAGCACATTAGCCACGGTTCTCACTTTCCCATGCGGATGACAATCTGATCGGCCTGTGCGCTGTCCTTCCTTTCATCTACACATACGTACGCCCGGTGAAAGGCATGGCACTCTCCCATCTACCAGCCCATAAAATGCTGCGCGGTTCAACACACACCGCCCGGCTGCAAGTAATTATTGCGCTGCGCTTCCCCTCGCCCGGCGTCAGTAATTACAAAGGTTGCGCTTCCTCTCCCGAACCTAAATTCACCGCGTACCCTCTCCAAACTTCAGCAACGGGATTTCAGCAGCACAGACATATCATGATTGAATTCTACTGAGAAGTGACCTCCGTTATCACTGTCTTTCTCAATATCTCCACATCAAACAACATAAAATAATTTCTATGTTGGTTCCTAACAGACACACACGAAAACTAACTTAAAATACCTCCCAAAACAAATTACAATTACAACATAAAGGAATACACAAAATGGACAAAAACAAACCAAAAGTGGGCTGACCAAGAGAAATATAAAATTAACGGTGAAATGTGGCCTACATTAACTCTAACACACAAAATGTTTTAAATTAGACACATGGTGCACTCTCTTTGAGCGACGTGATCGTAATGTCTCGATTTCCACCGCATTGGGGTGGCATAGACAACCTGTGTGCCTTCACAAGAATTCTCTGCCCCACTTCGAACCGTCTCACTGTGTATTTCTCGAACATCTTTTTCCTTTTCTCCCCTGCACTCTTGATCTTCTCTAACGCTTCTTTAACAAGTTCTTGCCGACGTTCTCTCCTACATGACGGAAATTTGACTACTTAATATCGTCTACGTACATTGTGATACGCGCCTTCAGTTCAGCCGGAATTATGGAGTCGAACCCACGGATAAATGCTGATGACGAGACGTTGAGACCAAAAGGCAATTTTTTAAATTGGTAACAACGACCGAAACAGATGAACGCAGTGAATTTTCTGCACTCGGGATGGAGCTCAATTTGCCAGAAGCTGGATTTCAGATCAACCGATGACAACACTTTAACACCATGAAACTTTTGGAGCAAACAGTCGAGCGTTTCCGGTCGGTCCGTTTCAGGCTCTATAATTGTATTTATTTGACGACTATCTAGCACCAACCGGATCCACCCGTCCTTCTTGATTATACACAACAACGGACTGTTGTAGGTGCTGACTGCCGGCTCTATGACTCCCTCCTCTAACATGTCTTTGATTTCGTCATGTACTTTTCCTCGCAGTGCCCATGGTATACAGAAAGGTTTTACAAAGAACGGTTTGTGTTCTTTAACCTTAAACCGGTAAAGAAAATCTTTTATGGTTCCTGTTTTGCATCGGAAGACATCCGCGAATGACCTAAGAATATGCTGGTCATCGCGGTCATGCGGGTCGGCTATCTGCCGCGTCTTTTCGACAATTAAATTCTGGATCTCCACATCGCTCATGTGTTCTACTTTCGCCACCTCCTTACGATCTACATAGTGACAGTACATCCACATCTCAGGCTGATCATTCAATATGTCGTTCGATAAATTGATCCACTCATTATTCTCACAAAGCACGTCTTCGTCAATAACTTGCATTGTTTCCCCTTCAAATTCGGACAGCGGGTCGAATGGACAGCAGACGTCACTACTATCCTCTGTAGTCACGTCTGTGTGGATGTACATACCTACATTATTGCTTGGCAGTCTCTCTTCTATTAAACATTCATCAAAGTCAAATTCTACTTTACAATCATCCACAAGGAGAGTCATACAATTTCTACCTATATCTAAGATCCCCTTGTGACGTGATATAAAATCTAATCCTAGTATTGCTTCTATCGCTAGTACAGGAGTCACTAAAAAATTTGCCCTTGGCACAAAAACTCTACCTCGGTCTGAATTTTGATAGGTACACTCTTGCCTGGAATAGCACCACTCAAATTCGTCTTAACTAGTGGCAGCACAGGCCACTCTCTTTTATTACTGCAACGTCTAAATATGCTTTCACTCATAACCGACACCTGACACCCAGTGTCAATAAGGCATGGTATGATAATTCCTTCTACACTTATGTAAAGAACCGGGTACGCCGCACTAGTTGTGTCTTCCCCCTCCTCTAAAACCAACAGTTCCCTAATGCTGGCATAATCAACAAATAGGGAGAGATGGTCCCGGGTAGTAATTTCCGACACACCATTTCGGTCACAACTAGCGGCGCAGGCGTGGCGTCAGTTCTTGCCTGCAGCCGTTCCCGATTCATTTCTTTTATTGTGTCGTGGATCTGGGCCTCTAATTTCTACCCCCTGTGGCGTCGAACTACTACTTGACGTGTTACTACTGCCTCCACTATTCTCACTTCTTCCCCCATGCCTGCGCTTACGGTTCTGGTAGGATTCCCAGCTCCCGTTTCGTCTCCCACTATTCTGTGTCTGCCACTGCCCATTGTTCCTACCATTGTGAGCGGGTGGCTGACCGTTACTCTGATGACCTTTCTGTTCAAGTACATACCCGAATTCTGGGTAATCGCACTCAATTTCTTGTAACAGTGCAATAAACGACTTCATGTCCCCGGTTCCTCTGCCCGCAATGTTAATTTCGCGGCGCAGCCGGTCAGGAAGTTTCGATATTGCTATCCCTACTAGCTCACTTGAATACAAGTACTGGTTTCGCCTCACAAGATCTTTAACAAAAGCAATGAGGTCTCTAAAGCTCGTCTTATTGTAGTGTGGCGACATCAGTATACCCATTTTGACCTTGTCCTGTAGGCTCCGCGGCCAGAACTCTGCGAGAAATCCCTCCTTGAATTCTTCATAACTGTCGCATTCCTCAACATATGTCCGCATTTCTTCTGTCGCGTCCTCTCGCAAATAATTACTAAAAAAATTAATTTTTAGCCTCGCGCTCCACGATAGCGGCAGCGCACAATCGAATTGCCTAATGAAAGCGCATGGGTGCTGCTCGTTATTCGGACTTGGATATGTGCTGTAATTTTGCACAGAAACGAAATGCCTACGGCTATCATCTTCATGTTCGTCTAAACGTTGTCTTTGTGTCGGACTCGCACGTGGAAGAGAATCATCTCTTAGCTTACAAAGCCTCGCCTGGAGTTCACAAAGACTGCCTTGGTGGTTGCGGTACCCTTTGTCCTCGCTTTCCGCCAAACACCGGCGCGGCGGCTCTCGCAGATCTGCTACCTGCCCACCTCTATACAATGGCCCGTCTCGGCCTTCCACCAAGTCCCAGAGCGTTTCGGAATTCTGCTCGTTAACATTTTTCTTGGACTCCTCAAGTTTTAAGAGGGGCTCAACTACGCTAGATTCACTGCTTCCAGCTGCCACAGTATCATTAGAAACGCTTACATTTCTCACCGACAACTGTTCTACCGCCGAGGAGAGGCTGTCTATACGTCTTTCTTGTGCCGCTACACGGTCCTTCACAGACTTTACGGCCTCCCCTACCATTGCGCCTATAGCTTCCGCCTCTGCATTTACACCTTTGGTGTGCTGATCTAAGTTTTTCTCTACCACGCTGAGCCTCCCGTCTAACTTTTCCTGCGCACGAGTATTTACTTCCTTTATATCAGCCACAGTGGCTAGTACATTATTCTTCCACTGTGCCACTTCCTTAACATCCTCGCGAATCTTTTCTACCTCATTCAATACGGCCTCTTCAACCACTTTTATTTCGCGGACTGCCTCATCGATTTTCTTGTCTTGTTCCCCAATTACCAAATCAATCTTTCTTTCATGCTCCCCGAGCATATTCCTAACGGCATCTCGTTGGTGATTAAACAATTCTTCCATATGTCTCTTATTCTCTTCTAATCTTTTCTCTGAATCATCGAATCTTTTATTTAAGCTCATAAATATCATGTTTATTTGTGCCGATAAATCAAGTACAGACACAGGATTCGGCGCAACATGCTGTGCACCCGATCCTTCCGTTTGTGCCACGTGCTGTTCCGGCCCTACAGCTTTGTCTGACGTGCACGTGGTTCCCGCAGCTCCTAGTTGCCCTGCCGAGGGATTATCTTCGTCGGGCAACCTTTCACTACTCCTACTCTCTACAGTTTCGCCAGAAACCACACTGTTATCGCCCATTGTGAGCCGTGCCTTCGCATTCGACCGCGTAAACATAAAGGAATACTACAAATACCCAAAACACGCGCCTATCTCAATATTTTCGTTACCAAATTACATACGAAACACAAATAAAGAAGACACAGTAATATAAAACCACATAATAGCCCATAAAATATCGACGACAACCAAAATTCACTTCAATGCCGAAAACAACATTAACAACAAGACAATAAACACAAAACACTTCCTGAAAACAAACACATATAAAATTAATGATTATTAACACCCTAAAAAGCATTCAAACTGCTTCCCAGAAGTTCAAAAATTACAGACATCCTGGCAAGGGTTCGCCATGTGTAAGTTAACCACCCTCCGCTTCCTACCAGTTGCCGCCTTGCTCAGTGATTATTTTCGGTCTTAAATGCAGATGTTATTGCCCTGATAAAATTGCATTGCAACGGATAACGACTCTTTTTTTTTTTTACACACAAAAGACTGCAGCAACTGATAGCATACCGGTGGCAGTTCCCTTACTAGTTGAAATTCCCCCATTTAATCATTAAGCAAAATTGGGACTCAGAATTTAATAAAAACAACTAGAGACGAAATGTATACTATTTACACAAGTTTATTAAATTCACTGTATATCTCCCTATCACCATTTTAAAGCCAAAATACAAAATATTCATTCACTAAATGTATCACCAATGGATTGAGACAAGGATCGTAACCTTACATTCATACCGTACATTCTTTACTCTCTCATACTGCACCCACGTAGCTATGCACAACATTCCCATTAAACAAAATCATTTCCCCGCTGAAATAGAGACAGAATTAACAACCAACACAGTTCCTCATACTTTACCACGGAGGCCACCATACTCACATCCTTCCTCTTCGTCACCCGGAAACGTTCTCCCTTCTCGTGGCCGCTCCCCGTCCTAGCCGATCCCCCCGTTCCCGTTCGCGAGTAGCCGCGCCCTCATTGGCTTGTGATCTAACGGGATCTTCTGCCAACCTCCGAATTCTGAAGGAACTCGCAAGTCGCAGCCACTTTACCATCTCATCCCCAAGGAAACCTCTCTGCCACACCCCAGAACTAAAGTTGGCAAACCTACCGAGTGTCCTGCATCTCTGGCTTCCCAGCCGCGGCTTCATGCACACCTACAGACCCTCACACACACAATCACATAAGGTATAAGATGAGTTGGGTACTGTGGAGCAAAGCTCCTTATGTGAGCAGCGCTCACTTATTTGTCCTGCAATAACAATTTTAATAAATAATTGAGCATTCTCGTCTCCACCTAGTACATCTCCCATTATAGTGGCACTAAAGGCCAAGCACCCTTTTACGAAATGATAATCAGATGAAAGTAACGTATACTGTAGTATACAAGGATTTAATGGAATGATACTACAGTATTGTTTCACAGTTACTTCACGTCAGACCATTTCCTATTTAAACATATGCACTTTTCGTTATTTTAGCTTGATCTACATTTTAAACTTTCCATAGTTAGTTAACAAGAATGGTACTTTCTAAATAAGAATCTCGGGTCCCGTTCTAGTGCTAGATGTTCATAATGTAATTTCAATTTGAAAATTGCTTTTTAATGACTTTTTTATGATAAATTCGAAACCAAAAACGTAAATAATGTTATACCTAATGTTGATATTTGCAAAAAATCTGCGCTTTGGGTCGTATTATCCCTTAGAAAAACTGTAGTTAGCACTTGTGTTCTTCTGTGTAAGCACGAATCCAAAAGATGATTTCTTTACTTCGTATTATTGAGAGAGACACTTCGAAGAACCTCTTACAGCCTGCTTGGTTGCCTTTTTTTTCTGAGGCGGTGTAGGAGTTGATGTGGCGTACAGTGTGACAGGCTTCAGTCAACATTGTACTGCCATGTTTTAAATTTTCTTCCTCTGTATGCCTCTAAGCCCTTATAACCATTATCACTTTTATACTGTTGTAGAAACTTCATTTTTTGGTTGTCCATTGCTTTCTTCGTAAATGGTACGTACTGTCCTCAAACAAATCGTCCAGGACGTGATGTTTCGTGCTCACTCTCCCTCTATGTGTCCCTCTCACCTCATTACAATTACCTCCCTATTTCTTAATTTACATTTGCAATTTTATTTCCTGTCCCCAGTGTCTCTCAATTTTTTATGTAGTCCATAATTTTTTCCTCCTCAGGCATGTAATTTGAAAAACCACCAGTATTGCTCTTTACTCCTCGAGAAAGACCAAGAAAGACACGTATACACTCAGTCTTTCCCTGAAACCAGGCACTTGCACTTGTAAGTAAAATGTTAACTGTGATATCACGCATATTTTATAAGCTCAGTGTGAGAATAATAATCAAGCGATATGCATAACAGATAATAAAATACTTCGCCACAAAGTCCTTTCAATTTCTTCATTAATTGTGCCAAAACTGAATTGTCGTCCTCCTCCATTATGCAGGAGTTTCTTAATCACAGAAAGGAAAATGGCCCACGTTGTCTTGATTTGCCTACAAATTACCTTTATTAGCATTGGAACCCGTGTTTCAATTCGTATTCCACTTGTGGTCGCTTTCTATTCGGCTTAGTAAGTATTTACAGTTTTGTACGTATTGTGATGTTTCTGCGTCCAGCAATGAATTAATCCGAGCGTTCTAAGGCGTCTCGCCCCGGAGGACGCGGTTGTTCGCTGTCGGAGGTTCAAGCCCTCCCTGGGGCATATATATGTGTGTGTGTGTATGTGTGTGTATTTTCTTTAGTATAGTTTATGTTATTTTAAGTAGTTTATAAACATAGTGACCGATGCCCATAGCAGTTTGGTCCCGTAGGTTTTCAAACATTTGAATGTCCCTCACAGTTCCATCAGGTTTTCTTTGTAAGGATTTGAATTCCTCATTAGTTTCCTTTACCCACAAGGACAGGCAGTATTTCCTGCAACGGTTCCTCTCCATTGTTAGAAGAACCATGGCGTCTGTAACTCAAACATCATACTACTGTTCCCCATTTCCACCACTTTTTGTTCTATTGGGCAGATGTCAGTCAGTTTCATTAAGAAAAGGTGCTTTCTGAATACAAAGACTTCATAAGCTGACTGAACTTGTAGACTTTTCACTTGTTATAGTCTTAAGTTTATTCAGAGCTACATTAACAAATGCTTTTTCCAAACCTATAAAACACTTTTATACTCTATTCGCTTCTAAAAGGGATCTATTACAAAAAAATTCACGAATACCGTCTCATCAACTACGATACCTAATTTTTAAAATACACTTTTAATTATATTTAGCAACTATGTTTCATTAATAAAATGGTAAAAAGTTATGTGTCATGCAGACGTAGTTAGGCACCCTCATATAATAAAATGTTTATTACATTTGTTGTGGCATCCTAGTCAATAACCCCTCAGAAGAATTGTGCATAATGTACGGGGATTTCAAGTATCAATTACCTTTTTGTACTTTTTACGTTTCTTAATGGATTCCGCAGAGTAGAATCGGACCACCCGGTGTGTAGGCGAAGTTGCATATTCTAGAGAGATTTGAAATTCGGCGTTAGATGTCCCTAATTCGTTACTTTATTCGAAAATAATCAGCTTCATATTTTATTTACTCGTCCGTTTGCTGTTTACTCACTTTATACTGACTTTTTCGAGTGCTCTTCTTATATTTCTTTCATCGCAGTACGCAAATGACAACAGACAGGCGGCGGTGGAATAGTCGGCACAAAGAAGATGGAAATCCGATAGGGGGGAGCATTAAGGGGACGGCTAAATTCGATAACGTCTTCCAGTGGCGACGGTAGAAGCCTCTGAAACGCTGACAACACCGAGCAGGAAAATGTAGACGATAATTCAGAGTAAAGGGAAACCCGTGCAAAGCCCGCACTATGGCTTGCGGAGGCTTTTGGGGATATTGTCATGAAGAAGGAAGCCTTTAAGAACGTTCAGGTACTCAGGAAAGTACAAAGTAATCATCCAACAATCGCCAAATATCATAAAAAAGGAAAACTCAGAGGCTTCGAAGCAGTCAATTAAAATGCAAACTAAATATAATCAGCATAATGAAATGTCTCTCAGAGCACAAAAAATGTATTTAGCTAGTTAACTTGTATAAAAGATACACAACAATTCATACGTGTCAACATATTGTAACTTTTTTTTTCAATTTGCTGAATTGTGCTAAATTTTAGTAAAACAATAACCATATACGACTGCCTCACATTTTTAGGGTTTTGTTAGTATTTTGTTCTTTCACAAATTCTTAATGTTGTTGTACCTCTATTCTCAGCTGTTGAAAGCACACTGCTTATTATGAGAGTGTCGTTTATCATATCGGCATTTTTGAATGAAATGTTAGAATGCTTGCCACGGGAAAATTTCATTCAGTTTCAAGCTTCCGACGACAACCTCCGACGCTGTTGTTGACTGTTCGTCGTTTGGCAATATATTGGCTAACTTTCTTTCACTCAGACGTCACGAAGTCACGGTCAAACCGTACCCTATCAATGTCGTTGTCTTTGAGAAAATTGGTAACGGAGTTGAATATCGTAGATGGTGGATGACCGAGCTCATTTCCCCCATTGTTTCTCACCACTATTGGACAGTATCCACACACACATTATTTTTGATGTGTTTCATCAGCACAATTCTGGGTTTCATGTCCCTTTACATATGAGTGGAATAGGTTAATACAAAAACATGATTTCATTTCCTTTTTCTTAATGGCAACAGGCAACAGAAGTTTTGAAAAATGGTACAACAGTAACCTAAAGATTTCGAATTTGTGTTCCACATTGCAGACAAGATTAGATTAGTTTTTCGTTCCATAGATCTATGTTGAAGAAATCCTCGCGCACGTGGAACATGTCGATCTATTTTCTTTTTAATATTTTTATATTTTAAGACATAAAAGCAGAGTAACAAGATAACAATACCATAGTAACGAAATTATATGTAAATCAGTGCCGTCTGTGTATCATTACATTGACGCCAACATTGCTTAAATCCCTTTGATTATTACTTATAATAGCGCAATACACACACCTTACACAGTAAATGGAGCTTGTTTTACTCCTCTAAATTAAGGTGCGTAGTTTAAAAACGAACAAACAAAAAAGTATTCTAAAGTTGGCAAACATATGGACCAAACTTCTTGACGTCATCGGTCCATAGACACAAACTACTCTGACAGCCGGCCGCGGTGGCCGAGGGGATTGAGGTGCTCCAGTCACGGTCTGCACGGCCACTACGGTCGGGGGTTCGAATCCCCCCTCGGGCCTGGATATTTGTGCCGTCCTTAGTATTAGGTAGTTCATCAGTAGTTTGTAAGCTTAGGGTCTGATGAGCCCGTAGTTAAGTCCCCTAAGTTCTACAAACATTTGAATTTGAAAACACACATCTATATCCAAGGGAGGACTCGAAAGCTGACCGCAAGCGGCCGCGCGTTTCGTGACGTACCGCTCAGCCATTCCTGTGGGTCTGCCTGACTTCGATTAAGTAGTTAAAATAAAGTGGAAAGGATTAATGTGGGCGACTCACTATATCCAGGTTTTGCCATTCAAATTCACTTACGCATTTATCTACATCTATATCTCAATTTATGTAGCTACTCTGCAATGCACAGTTAAGTCCATGTCAGACTGTTCATCCCGAAACTTATAAACCAACTTTTGAAAGAGGGAAGGTAGATGCACGAGATATTCGTTAGTAAACGTTGCCAATATACTCGGAAAGGTACGGCAGCTGTTGTAACTGACAGTACTGAAAATGCTTACTTACTACGGTTATAACTAGCTGAAAACCTGGCGTTACCCGGGTATTTATTTATTCCTGGCATTTTTCATTTGTATAATGGCTGTTTATCTGTAATATCTCTTGGGAATGCAATTACTAGTAAAGGTGTAATAGATTAAAACTTCGTGCGTGATGTGGCGGTCTTCCATGAACTTTACTGTTTATGTGGTCATATCTCATGAACTAAGTGTCATACTGTGATACAATTTAGAAGGTACACTCAACTATATGCGTGTATACTGTCTGTAAAATTTCCTACGCCTACAATTTGTAGTGTAGAAATTATAAATTGTAACGTCATACGAATGCCGTAGATTTAGTCTATGAACAAAGGAACGTTACTGTTTACGTGCTCATATCTCATGAACTACGTGTCGGAATGTGATACAATTTAGAAGCTGCATTCAACTATATATGTGTATGCTGACTGTAAAATTTCCTGTCGCTACAATTTGTAATGTTCAAATTATAAATTGTAACTTCATACCGAGAGCCGTAGTTTTACTCCATAAACAGCGGAAAAGTAGTAAGCGAGAAACGTTTTTCCTTTTATCATTTTACTACGGTTGCCAGTAAGCGAGACAAAGTTTAATAAAGATTTGAAATTATGTTTAAAATTTGTTGCAAGTCGCTAAGTACTGTCATTCTCATACAGTGTATTTCGAAAGTCTCCCCGCATTATATGGAATTTTTTGCGATTTCTATTGGTTATGACGTAATATCTTTTGAACCATGTGCCGTATGTGATTCTTATCCATGCAGCAATTGTTACCTCACGGGAAGTAATGTGTGTACCAATTTTGGTTGAAATCGGTCGAATGGTTTAGGAGAAAATGAGCAGCATTGTCGCAAATTGTAGCAGTTTTTCGCGCATCTCATTGTTTATGGCGTCATATCTCGTGAACTATACATCGCATGTCATTCTTACACTTACGGCGACCGTCTTCATGGATTTAAGCTTACGTGTACAAAATTTCATAAAGATTGGAACAAAACTGTAGATTTGTATGCAACACGTACGAACATACGGACATTGCTTTATATAATAGATTCGTTAACAAAATCCTATCACTTGTAACCGTTGCCATTGTTCCCTGAGCTGACGACTGCAAACATCAAATCACTGTCGTTTTAACGCTTGAACAACCGTCAGATAATCGCGTGTCGAATGTTTAGACTGCAAACGCCCATTAAACATTTCGCTATATGACAGGATGCTACCGAAATATATTTTCCACTAGTGAGCGGAAATGTGTCAAAAAATTGTTTTTACCTCGAATTTCGATATCAAACTAGATTCACCGTGTCGCCGGATTATTTCATTTACATTCGTTGGCATTCGGACAGCCGCCGGGGGCAGGATGCTGCCTTTCATGTCGAGCCAGCTGATTAAACGCGTTATTTCCTGATCACGTGCTAGGCACGAGTAATGCACAGCAGATATAATGCAGTTACGGAGTACGGTTTCCGAATAAATTCCTCTCGATAGTGAACCACGGGTATCGATTCGTAACATTCAGGACGGATTAAATTTCAAGCCCAATGGTCTCACAGTCCCAATTATCACATTTCATATTTCACACTTAGCTTTTACAAAGTTCCATTTTTTCGTTAATTCCTGTCAGTTATTACAAAGTTGGTTGCTTCATTAAGGTATGCAGCCAACACCGTTCATATACTAAAAATGATTTCTTTGCAAGTTTAGGACGTGTCTATCAACTCAGCCTACACACTAAGACATATGTGGCGTTACAGCGCACTGCTTACGTTATAATTAATATATATATATATATATATATATATATATATATATATATATATATATATATATATATATATATATATATATATATTGCACCGTCTTTGTGTTTTCCACTTCACACAAGATTTACTGTTGAAACTATATGGAATAAATAAGAATTCAGATCAATAGTCCTGCAGTATTGCAGTTAAAATTTATGCTGAAACACTCATATTAGTACGTGGTTCAGACTCCATCAGCGGCAATACAGGCGCTTATTCTGGCATCCATTCGATCATACAGATGACGAATATTCTTTTCAGATACATTATCCCACGCTTGCTAGATCCGTTCGCGTAGTTTCGTAAGAGTTGCGGGTTTACTCTCTGACATGTCCGTTCTCGTCCAATCAATCCCATACGTGCTAAGTTGAACGCAAGTCCAGAGATCATCTTGGAGAGCACGTCGGGTTTCAGGCACAGTGTTTGATTGAGCAAGGATGGATTTAGGGGAGGGGGGAGCATAGGGGCAATAAAAATGAGAGAGAAAGAGAGAGAGGAAGGGATGGAGAGAATCTCAGCATAAGACTAATTAAATTTTACTTAGACATCATGTAACTTTAGTTTAAAAACGCAAAATCCCTGTAATTAAAATAACGTAAATTGACTTTTTGTGTTATGCTTCTTGGTCCTTTTTTTCACTAATTTACGATAAAACTAAATAAAGTCTTTTATTGTTTTGCGACTACTTGAGAGATAAATGATATTTTGTGTACGTTTTATTCATCTATATCTATAAATGTGAATGTCTGTTCGGTGTACGCTTATCACGTCCGAACTACAAGACGCAGAGACTTAAATATTTGTACAGTTAGTAATTTATACCTGAGGAAGGCTTTATGCAAGGTTTTATAGCGATCTAATAGATATTTAGTAATTTAAAGAACATAACGCGAAATGCGGAACGATAATTACTCTTTGAAAATTATATTTACTCTTTGAAAATGGTTTTATTGATTGTATTGTGGCTTGAGGGTTGATAATGATATAAGGGTGGAGTATATTGGGATGGAAAGTTATCGGTGTATATAAAATTCTACGTGTGTGTGTATTAATATTTCGCTCTGCAGCGAAAACTACAGAACGCAAACGAATGGTCTGTAAGTAATTGTTGTCCGAAGTCTCCCGTTGTACACCATAGCAGTTCCATGCCGATAGCTATAAGGAGGTGGAGGATATGGTGGTTGAAAGTCGTCAAATTATAAGAAAATTGAGACTGAAAGCCAGCGATGACGTTAGGGACTCTATAGCAAGGAGGTTACATGCAGCGAAACATGATGCCACAGACACTCTCTGCGTGTTACAATGTCTTCAGATCTTTCTCTGTAAGAATAAGCATACGAATAAGAATAAATAAATAAAGCAGTAAAAAAGAAATTTCCTTTAATACATCTCTTTAAAAAATCGTTTTGACGTTCCCCGCATTACATCAAGTGGTCGATCTGTGATATTATTACAATCACTATTGTTGAATTTCTTGATTGGATTCTTCGAAACGAATGCATTTTTACGTGTGATTTGGTTTAGACTACTTACTTTCCTGATAAACGGTAAGTGCTTAGACTTATGCAATCTGATAGGAATATTTTTCAGTTCCGCTTTATCAGCGACATTTCCTCAAAAATGAGTGAAATTAATTACATTGTTATTTAAACTTCGTTTCTTATATATTCTCGAATAATGAAGGAAATGGATAGAGAGAAGCATAGGAGAAGTACTAACTCAAGGCAGGAAAAAAATAAATAAATACCCGTGCAACGCCGGGTTTTCAGCTAGTACGTAAATAAAGTTAAAGGCTTTAACTATGTGAATAAAGTAGGGCTGCGTACAGGCTGGCGCATTCAGGTGTTTTCAGTAACCAGTTTATCATTCTCGATTCTTTTCCAGGACACTAAGAAACATTACTGCCACGTATTATAGTTTTATTTAAAGCTATATGTTTCGATTTTCCAATTATTATTTTTTGATGTTATTGTACAATTGTTCGAGTTTTCAAGTGGTCTTATAGTCCAATTATTCGAAAGTTATAAAGATGTGGAGATACCAATGCCAATTTCCCATGGCTTCCTCTGTATAGGGATTCTCATACAACGATATGGCCAAGCTGAGAAACAGTTACAAATCAAATTAAATTCAGCTGTGGGCAAGTATTTCGTCCTTTTGACGATGATAAATGATGAAAAAAATGTGTCCACAACTGAACACACGGCATTCAGTATCTGAATTTTCTTTTCTTTAAGGTAAATTTTGATACTTTTTACTATTAATGTGGTTTAACCATTGTAATATTTCTGTAATGATGGGCACTTGAAAATGGCATCATAAAGTACAGAAACTAATACTGCATCAAAAAGTTTTTTTCTAACAAGCGACTGTGGATTTGGAGCATATTTTGGGTTTTTCATATGTCAGTTATATGCGATAATGACTGTAATAAAATTTATGCCTACATGCAAACATGCAGTTTTTTTAAATGGAACAACGGTTGTTTCTATTATGCACTGGAATGTTTGACACCAGCTGTGTACTAAGAATTTTGAATGACATTTTTATCACGTTTAGTTTGGCAGTTACAACCGTTCAAAGTTTCGGGGGCAGAGACTGCGATAGCGTAGCTCACTGGCCGATTGGTTATCCCCTGGGGCACGGCCCACTGTCTCATGACCACCAGCCAGTCAGCTACGCTGTCGTAGTCTCCGCCCCCAAAATTTTGAATGGTTGTAGCTGCCAAACAAAACGTGATAAAAATTTCATTCAAAATTCTTTATTCACAGTTGGTTTCAAAAATTCCAGTGCATAATAGAAACAATGATTGTCCCATTTAAAAAATTACATGTTTGCATAATAAATACTCTTTCTAGGTATTTTACAATCTTTTTATTGGCTGACAATACGAGTCCTTGACTACCAATCCATTCTGTAAAGACCGCACATCAATCACACTGTAATATTGCGCTTTCTTTCTTCCGATCAGTCCAACAATGGCTCTAAGCATCATATTACGTAATGAAGATTACTGCTGGAAGAATAGAATCACTTCATGAATTATTAAAAAAGGATCATTTGAAATAAGTAAAAGATTTATACGTAACTAAATATATTTTCACCATACTTCATAAGGAAAACGATCTCACACACACTTACAATTAATAGTGAAGAAGACCTTGACGTGTGACTGTTCTCAATGAGGTAGGAAACATGAAAGACGAAGTTTACAACCGCGTTCTGGGCAGCTCGTAAAAAATAGATAAACATCAAAAATATATGAAGATCGTAATTAGCTGCCAGAGAAAACGGTAGTCAGCGATAGGCATCGTAAATAAATTATTTATCGAATGAAAAATTTTATTGTAATATAACAACACTTTCCGTTTCCACAATATTTGCGGTGCAAGTGTTAGGTGATTCATCCTGTATATATATTAAAGTGTGTGTATTTTAAAATTAGTCTCACAACGCCTTTAAGAACATGTTCACCCTCCTCTGCCTTATGTCGTCGTCGTCGTCGTCGTCCCCCCCCCCCCCCCTCATCAGGAACAAATCCAGTATCTGCCACTGTGAGTCAGCATTATCCTGTTGGAATATCACCAGCGTATTGCAAGAATTACAAACTAACAGGTCTTCCAACTTTCTGCACGTGCCGTGTGCTGGTCACCAAACAGTAAAGGTCAACCAGAGTCGCATCCCAGAGCATAACATCTGTGGTGAGGCCAGTGTGTGTTAGACACATGCATTATAAGACACAGTGCCCGCCAGTGTCTGCTTACGTCGCTGAAGACCGCGGCCCACCGTTCCATTTTAAAGTGATCCTCTGGCGACTCCAGTCTAGCCGCGCTCGTCGATTCTGTGGAAGGAGAGATAGATGTGCTCGCGTCCCTACCGCCACTGTTACAAACCGACTGGCAAAGGTTCGTATTGACGTTTCTAGTTTTACAAACGTCGTTACCTATGCTGTGGTAGCTGTGCGGTCTGCCAGAGATGGCTTAAGTCCTTTCTATAAGGGAAGTGAAAGCTTACGATATCACCCATGATGCACCGGTCACGCCGTCTGCCTACAGTGTAGACGCGTCCACTTGCACAAGGTGCACGCATACGATCGCTAGTAAACGCATTAGCATGGATCCTATTCTCACGCGTATGGAAGTGCTTCGCGCATGCGCTGACGACCGAATATTAGTACCAGCTGACAAACGAAACCAAGTCGGGAATTTGTTTTAGAATGTGTACTTGACTCCTGCTCAGAGGAACGTAGTTTTTGTGTCAGTTGTAAGTATTTTAGGAGGTGATACTATAGAGGAATTGCATTAAAAATTTATTATAACCTGTGTACAATTTTATTAAATACAGAGGTATAGCTGTTAATATGAAATCGAAACAAACGTAGAACAAATGTAGATCAAGAAATGTTCACTGATTTATCCGTCAGTTCTTGGTAGTACAACATCACATTTGCTTAAAAGTAGAATTTTGTGTATCTTCTACACGTTCATTTCCCCTTAATTACCCGGTTTTCGGCTTAGTAGGACATATTCAGAGTTTAAACTACGGCGAAAACCGGTTATTTAAATAAAAGTCAATATGGTGATATACCAAGAACCGACGAAAGAATCAGTCAAAATATCCAAATCAGTTTGTTGTACATACCAAGACCTGTATCTCTGTACCCAATAAAAATTGAAATTTTAACTGGAAATCGTCTTTATTACCATCTTCTAAAATATTTGCTATGCTGTAATTAACAGATGAAATATTTGTTTTTGGTGAGCATTACTTGAAGCTATAACAAAGTGAAACGTCTATGTATAGACACCTGAGCTTGTTCATCATATACAAAGGCGCCTCAAACCGCAGGGGCTGGAAGTATATAATCGCATTTTATAATGAGGACTTTAACACGTGTGAGCGACGTAGTTACCCATGAACTGCATGAAAACAATTAAATACAGTTTCACAATGGCAGTCTAAAACACAATTTTTTTAATCATCACAATCTATCATACAGTTTCGAAGAGTGATGTTAACGCGGCGATTCATTTGCAGTAAGTTGACAACAAACGAAGTAGACGCGTGAAGCAGGCGACTCAAAAAATGCGTACCGTGTGAACGCTTCTTTGTAGTTCGACGGTCTATCGCAAGGAGCGCTGCAGCTGATAACGACTTCCCTGTGCGTGTTGCACGTCTCGTATAGAAAGGGATTTAAATACAATTATCTCGGTGGACGTCTGTACTGCGTGGTCGTGCTGAATTTCGTCTTCAGGTATGATAATGTTCACGTGACCATTGCAAACAATATCGCTGCAGTACTTCCTAAAGGACTATCCTGCCGCTGTAGATGCGACAATTTAACCCCCGACACAGGTGGCTGTAAGATTGACGGGCTCTCCGTAGCAGGGCTCATGTTTGCTTTACACGCTGATTTCCCACTGAGCCGTACGGCTGAAAACATTCCACATTAAAGGATAGATGCCACTCTTGTAGCTATGTCACTGAACTATGTTGACGGACGACGTTGACACCATTATTAGAATATATCCCCCCTAGTGGAATTTTCTGTCATCGGATCAAAATCGATGTCGTCTTTGCAGGTGCACCAAATTTTTTCCGGCATTGTGTGCAATGCATACGTCTATAGTTTTAGGTTGATGTAATTTTGGGCACTTGACGCTCTAAACAAGAAGAAGCTCGTATAGCTGCATACAATTTTATAAAGTAGTAGCTTTAACCCGCGGCTCCGCTCGCGTGTTGGTTGATTATGATAGACAATTCGCGAAACCTCAAATCGAATTTTTAAAGAGATCTATTAAACGAAATTTCTTTTTCACTGCTTTATTTATTTATTCGTATATTTCCATATTTCCTTATTCGTATGCTTATCCTTACAGAGAAAGAGCTGCAGACATTGTAGCACGCATAGACCAAAGATATGGTCTGTGGTATCACGTTTCGCTCCTTGCTATAGAGTCCCTAACGTCATCGCTGGCCTTCAGTCCGATTTTTTAACATAATTTGACGACTTCCCACCACCATATATGCCACCCCTTATAGCTATCGGCATGGAACTGCTATGGTGTACAACAGGAGACTTTGGACAACAATTACACACAGACCATTCGTTTGCGTTCTCTAGTTTTCACTGCATAGCGAAATATTAACACACACACAGACGTAGAATTTTATATACACCGATAACTTTCCATCCCAATATACTCCACCCTTTTATCATTATCAACCCTCAAGGAACAATGCAATAAATAAAACTATTTTCAAAGAGTAAATATAATTTTCAAAGAGTAATTATTGTTCCACATTTCTCGTTATATTCTTCAAATTACTAAATATCTATTAGATCGCTATAAAACCGTGCCTAAAACCTTCCTCTGAGTCTTGTCGTTCGGACGTGATAAGCGTACACCGAACAGACAGCTATTCAATCGCGATAAAACCGTGCCTAAAGCCTTCCCCGGGTAGACATTAGTAACTGTACAAATTTGTAGCTCTTTATGTCTTCTGGTTCAGACGTGATAAACGTACACCGAATAGATATTCACATTTATAGATATAGATATTGAGGCGGATAGTTTGCAACAATCTTCGAAACCAGTCAACATTTTTACCCGATATTGATTAAATTTTGCTTATCTGACCGTAACAGAAAGAAAATCAATGTCTCTATGCGATTTCCTACAGTGCAGGGGAGAAGGTAGCTTACAATATATTTGTAAACCGTTTCAGCGATTGCAATGAAAAGTGGAAAGGGATAGCTATGTAGGAGACGGACAGAGGCTGAGGGGGACGAGAGGGGAGATTGACAGAGAGCTTGGGAAGAAAATAACGGAGAAGTGAGATGAGTAGATAAACAGACAGTGGTCGGGAGGAGGAACAGGTGAACAGAGTGAAGGAGAAGAAAGAGATGAACTAATTGACGATCATCATACAGGGTGTCCAGAAAAGGACTCCCTGATTTCAGAATTAAATATCTCGAAAACAAAGATCGATAGAGGAATGCAGTAAACGGTATGTTTATTGAGAAAGCTGTAAGAAGTTTATACAACAGTTTGAAATAATAGTTACAAAAGCTGCTAACAGATGGCGCTGTAATCGCGAACGTAATGCCTAGTATAAATAGTGATCCGAAGCCCAGAGCAATCAGTTCCACTATTGAAACGTGAAAGGAGGTTAGCGTACCGAACAACGCATTTTCTTGATACTAGAGTACCACAGGTTAGAAGAGAATCCTACGACAACAAGGCGAAGTTTTCAAGCACGATTTAATGTTCTAAAAGGACCCGATGCGAAAACCATCCGTACGCTCTTCGCAAAATTTCAACGAACAGGCAGCATAACTGATGATCTAGTTGGGCATGTTTGCCGCAAGCAAACCGCAGTTATGCCTGAAAATATCGCCACAGTTTCTGGAATTATTCAGCGAAATCCAATGTCATCCGTCCATAGAATTGCATCTGAGACTGATTTGAAGCGTTCCAGTACGCAGAAAATACTGAGAAAGGGCCTAGACATGCTTCCATTCAAAATTCAAACGCTCCAGGCCATACCCGTACGAGCTGTGCAACAAAGGGTTGCCTTTGCTAATCAGATGCTCACAATGATTGATTGTGAAGGATCTGATGTTGGCTGCATCTGGTTTACAGATGAAGCACACTTCCACCTGAATGGATATGTGAATAAGCATAACTGGCGATTTTGGGGTTCCGAAAAGCCATATTACTGTGAAGCGAAACCCCTGTATTCTTCTAAAGTTACTGTGCGGGCTGCAGTATGCAGCAGAGGCATGTTTGGCCATTTTTTCATTCGAGGAACGGTCACTGCTGTACGTTACGTTGCAATTTTGGAACGCCACACAGCAAGCGTTAGAGGATCGACCAGGCACTGGATGGTTTATGCAAAATGGAGCCCGACCACATCGGACAAGTGTTTCGCTTTCTTGAGGAATACTTCGGGAATCGAGTCATTGATTTGGAATATCCCACATTTACTGGTGCAGGAATGGATTGGTCTCCATATTCGCCGGATTTTACTCCCTATGTCTTTTTTTTTTTTTTTTTTTTTTTTTTTTTTTGGTGCTCTGTGAAAGGCATGGTGTACCCAAAGCATTCCGCCACGCTGGACGAGCTTGAATCGACGATCTCTGTGGCATGTGTATCCATTTCAGTTGAGACACTACGAAATGCGATGGCGAATATCTTTCTGCGCCACTTGTGTAGTGCCAATGGTGAACATTTTGAAAACATTGTGATGTGATGTGATTGTTTACAAAGAGTGTTTTCATACGATTATTTCACTTATGTAGCCTGATATGAGCTGTACAGCGTACAGCGCCATCTGTTAGCAGCTTTTGTAACTATTATTTCAAACTGCCGTATAAACGTTTTACAGCTTTCACAATAAACATACCGTTTACTGCGTTCCTCTATCGATCTTTGTTTTCGAGATATTTAATTTTGAAATCAGGGAGCCCTTTTCTGGACACCCTGTAAGTACATGTATTTTTGTACAACGACTCCATTGCATGCCCAAACAGGGCATTATTATTATTATCATTATAAATTTCCAGTTGGGTGGTATGATACAAAACATTTTACGTTATACTACCAAACTAGAAATTTTTAACTATTATAAATATGTCGGCTGGAAACATTGTTGCGAATTTGACGAACATCGTTTATATCAGGAGGAGGGGAGGAGGAAACGGGCAGATAGATGCTTAGAGTTGAGAAGGAGGTGGAGGAAGAAGTGGTGAAGGGAGATGAAGGAAGATACAGAACATTGACAGGGAGGAGGACAAGAAGGAAGAAGTGGTGGATGTGAAGCACAATACAGGAGGTTGGCAGATGAAATGGAGAATGAGGGAAGAAGGTGAAGGTGAAAGGAGATAGAGGAGATGGGGCAAGCAGGAGACGAACAGGGTGACATGGGAGGTGGGGCTGGATTAACAGAAGATGGGAATAAATAAAAACCTAGTTATGACCCTGTTGTTTGTAGACAAATGTAGGAACGCAATTACTTTTCGCAATGTATGTGGAACTGTACAAAATGAAATAAATTCATAATAATTACTAAGCAACTCATATTCTCTATCGCTTTTGTTTCGTAGCTTGTCTACATTCGCCAGATTTTAATTTTCGTCAATGGTCACAATTTTTAGATAGCAGGTTTCAGTCATCAGATCCTTTAAGGCGTATCTATTTTAGGAGACATTCTGGAAATATCAAATCCTTTTGGTGGTCATAGCTGACTAAAGCCGGTTCTATACAATTATGAGCATTCATGTAAATCAAAATTGTTGTGGCGTCGCTTTTCGCCACAATGCCGGCGGTCTGCACGTATCACCGCGCCACTTCACGTACACGCGACAACGACCGTCGGGGGCGCCTCAAGTCTCGTTACCTCTCTGCCTTGCTTTGCGCGCCGGCCAATCATAAAAGAGAGCTGGATATGCCGGCGCACCACTGCGACAGTTCAGTCTTCCTCTAAAAGTCAAAAAATGTTCAAGTGTTTGTAGAGCTTATGGGACTTAACTACGGGGGTCATCAGTCCCTAAACTTACAAACTACTTATGAACTTACTTATACTAAAGACGTCACAAACATCCATACCCGAGGGGGGATTCTAACCCTCGACCGCAGCGGCTGTGCGTGATTGGCACGCCGCCGACCGCTCCGCCACCGCGGCCGGCCTCTAGAAGACAGTGATGATGCTGATGATGATGTAGATGAACGGAGGACGCTCAACAACGAGGTTGTACCGGGTAGTCACCTAGTCACTTATGTTACACCCTAGATTTATAAACTGTTACTATCCAAAATCTGTCTGAAATTATTTACAAATAACCTCACATCATGTAACGTGCTAATGGCAGCACACTAGACAGGTCGGCGCTTATTCAATGTTTTGCCGAAACTGCGGTGAGCCACCTCTAACATGATCACCTCCGGTGGCCTTCGTCACCATAAGTTCCAAGTGATGCAATACCCCACACTCTCATCACTGAACCCTTCGTTCAGTCAGAGTGCTTGATTATTCTCATACCCCGGACAGGACATATTGCCGTAACTCTGGCGTTCCCCGCCTCTAAACCTTTCGGCCATTCATGGACTTGTATATTATTCATGCAGTTATATGGAATTTCTGCTTTTCTCCAATAACTAGCAGCAATATTTCCACGCTTATTTCCTTACAGAGAAAGAGCTGCAGACATTGTAGCACGCATAGACCAAAGATATGGTCTTTGGTATCACGTTTCGCTCCTTGCTATAGAGTCCCTAACGTCATCGCTGGCCTTCAGTCCGATTTTTTAAAATAATTTGACGACTTCCCACCACCATATCTGCCACCCCTTATAGAGACTGAGGTCTGTAAATTTATTGCAGTACATCATGAAACATGTAGATATTGGTAGCGACACAATGAATGATCGGAAGTGAAGCCAGCCAACAACACACAACAACAATTAGCGAATGGATTTTTTAGCGTATAGTGTATTCGTACATTATGAAACCGCTTGAAGACAACGTTCTACTGATACATAACGAACACTGGTTAAGAAAATATCTTTTTCTCGCTGAGTAATCAACCAGACAATGTTTCAGCATGTTTTAAATAGCCAAAACACTTTTTGGGTTTTTACCCATCTTCCGTTGGCATAATTACACTTCTGTCCATTAAAATTGCAACACCACGAAGATGACATGCTACAGACGCGAAATTTAATCGAGAGGAAGTAGGTGCTGTAATGTGCAAATGATTAGCTTTTCAGAGCATTCACTAGTGGACTAGTGGACAAGGTCTGCAACTGAAAGAAGTGATTAGTTTAGATATACTTTTATTACAATTAAACATAATACTCAACTTTAGGTGTTGTGCTTATGGTAGCTACAAAACAGTTCTGCAACACATCAGTCAATAGTAGTGTTCCAGGTTGCGCTAACGTAGAAGGCTGACTCGTCGTTGATGGATCTCCTGGAACACTAGCAGTCCTAGCTCTGCTTCGTACTGACGACTATACTTGCTGGTACTGTCTGCTGCGGTGGAGGGTTCGAATCCCCCATCGGGCATAGATTGTTTTCTTCTTTTTTTCTCTATTGTATTTTGAAACCAGCTATTACACCAGTAGCCTGGCAGCAGCTCCATAAGCTGCTCTTCAGCCGAGAGAATAAAATACATGGATGAGATGAAAATTAAAATACATGACAGGCGATAAAAGAATGGAGAAACAATGACATAGACAAGGTGACAATTGGAAGTACAAACAGTTGACTGATGATTAAAATCACATTTTGTCAGTTAAAAACGAGGAGCCACGGTGACATAAAAACCATATAGTACGACAATAACACAGCACGACGGGTACACGGATACGCAAATTAAAACATTCGGTGGGACACTTCTTTGTTAGCGGTGGACGCAGATAAAAATCACACATTTCTCTGGAGCACTGCACACACACTGATCGTAGCACTGTTAAAACTGTCGGTCCAGGACCCCGCGGGATGGGGGCAGGTGGGAAGCGCAGGGGAGGAGGAGAAGGTGGAGGAAGAGGCGATGGGTAGGAGCCGTAGGGACTCCAGGGTGGGGAGGAGGTAGCCAAACGGGTTAGGGGAAGGGGAGGGGCGGGAGAGGGGGCTCAACCTCTACAGGGAGGGATCATAGTTGGTAGGACGGTTATATGTCAGGACAGAGGAGGTCATGAGGGAGAGGGAGGCGGTGGAAGTTACCCTGGAAAAGGGTATGAAGGGCGTGGAGATGAACGGAGGGGGTATACAGCAGTAGAGGCGTGGCAGAGGCCTGGGGCCGTTGAGGATGGGGTGGACCAGGGGGTTGCGAGATTCTATTTTGCGGTTGATGTTCTAGGTATTCAAGGAAACGGATTACGGCCATAAAGGATCCACGTGGGGGAAGGGAGCCGGATGTGGTAGGCGAGGCGGAGGACGTGGCGCTCAAGGTCTTGGAGGGTTTTATAATAGGAAGCGGGGGGCGGATATCCAGGTGGGACGGAAACTGCAAAGGACAGGACGCATGAGGGGGCGGTAGGTGTAGAGGATGGTGTATGGGCTGAGGCCCCACATCCGGCCAGTGAGGAGTTTTAGGAGGCCGGTCGCGGTGGCCGAGGGGACTGAGGCGCTCCAGTCACGGTCTGCACGGCCACTACGGTCGGGGGTTCGAATCCCCCATCGGGCATGGATATTTGTACCGTCATTAGTATAAGGTAGTTCGTAAGTAGTTTGTAAGTTTAGGGACTGATGACCCCGTAGTTAAGTCCCATAAGCTTAACAAACATTTGAACATTTTGAGTTTTAGGAGATTAAGGCGGTAGAGGGATTTCTGTCGGACAATGCGGAGGTGTGGGGTCCAGGAAAGGTTACGGTCGAGGGTTAGGCCGAGATACTTCAGGGTGGAGGTGTGGCGGATGGGACAGTTGTGGAGGATAATGTAGAAATCATGGAGAAGGAAGGAGGGGGTGGTTCGACCTATGATGATTGCCTGGGATTTGTTACGATTGACAGAGAGGAGTCACCGGTTACACAATGAGGTGAATTCGGTAAGTTGGGACTGGAGCAATAACTGGTAACGAGCAAGGGACTGGACGAGGATTAGGAAGGCGGTGTCGTCAGCATATTGAAGGAGATAGACGTGAGGCTTGGGTTGGGGCATGTCAGAGGAGTAGATAAAGGAGAGGAGAGAGGGCAGAACCTTGGGGCACCCCGGCGGAGGGGTAGAACAAACGGGTATCGGTATTGCAGACAGTGACATAGGAGGAGCGGCGGGTGAGAAAGGAAGCAATGAGGCGTATAATATGGCGTAGAACTGGAGCTTGAAAAGGACTCTACAATGCCATACATGGTCGTAGGCTTTTTGGATATCAAGGAAGACAATGGATGTTTGTGTCGTCTTTAGTATAAGTTCATAAGTAGTTTGTAAGTTTAGGGACTCATGGCCCCCGTAGTTAAGTCCCATAAGCTCTACAAACGAACAATTCTTGACTTGTAGACTGATCTGTCGTGGCTGTGGTGCGCCAGCATATCCAGCCTTCTTCTTCTGATTGGCCGGCGCGCAAAGCAAGCCAGAGAGGTAACGAGACTTGAGGCGCGCCCGGCGGTCGTTGTCGAACAACATCGCCTGTACGTGAAGTGGCGCGGCGGTGTGAGCAGACCGCCGGCTTTGTGGCCAAAAGTGACGCCACAACAATTTTGAGTTACATGAATGGTCAAAATTTTATACGACCAGTTTTAGTCAGCTATGACCACCACCCGGATTGATATTTTCAGAATGTCTCCTAAAATAGTTACGCCATAAAGGATCTGATGACTGAAACCTGTTCTCTAAAAATTGTGACCATTGAGGTAAATAAAGAAAATTAAGATCTAGCGAATGTAGACTAGCAACGAAACAAAAGCGATAGAGAACATAAGCTGCTTAGTAATTATTATGAATTTATTTAATTTTGTACAGTTCCACATACATTGCGAAAAGTAATTGCGTTCCTACATTTCTTTACAAACGACAGGCTTATAACTAGGTTTCAGAATCTAAAGAATCATCTAACTGTGCTTACAAAAATAACCTAAACACACACACACACATATATATATATATATATATATATATATATATATATATATATATATAGAGAGAGAGAGAGAGAGAGAGAGAGAGAGAGAGAGAGAGAGAGAGAGAGAGAGAGAGAGAGAGAGAGATTATTTAGTGGTATGCAGCGTAGTGGGAAGAAAAAATAATTGGAATTAAAATCATCTCCTCTCAAAGAGATTTTTTTTAAATTAATATAATGTGACAAAACGAACTTCGTTATTCGTAAAATGCATTTTGGGAATTTAAATGAAATATTTTGGTCACGTGGAATGAATTCAGGTAACCCCGAATACATATCCACGAAAAAATCGTTAAAATTTGTGTAACTGGTGTCACGCTTGGTTGAAACATACTAAGTTACACGAATTAGATTTCTAAAACCGTAATACTTTTCAACAGGCATTTTCAGTTCTTAGGTGCAAAGTATGTCAGTTTTAAGAGATGGCTTATTACAAAGAATCACTTTGATATAACCTGATGATGGTTCGAATTTAAAATAGCTCATACTTCTTAAAGGAAATGTGAAGTTCAGAGAAAACCTTTTATATCTAAAAATAAATATATAAATTTATGAATAAAGAACAGTCTAGAGAGCAATAATTTATTTCATTCAACTCATTTCAGTCTTATTTAGACCATCTTCAGGAGAGCAGTGACGCACTGGAAGGCTCCCAGTTACCTGCCAGCTCCAACAACATTGATGGAGTCAAATTTTCTGAAGATGGTCTAAATAAGACTGAAACTAGTTGAAGGAAATAAATTATTGCACTATAGACTGTTCTTTATTCATAAATTTAAATAAGAGTGCTGTTGAACCAAACATAGTGAAATGAAAATGTTTCCAAAAATATGAAATATATAAATAAATATTGTTGTTGTGCTCTTCAGTCCCCCTGGTTTGATGTAGCTCTCCTGCCTCCCCCCCCCCCCCCTTCTGTACTGAGCAAGCCTCTTCATCTGCTCATAAGAACGGCAACTCACATCTAATTTAATCTTCTTTGTTTCTTGGTATTCCTCCGCTATTTTTACCTGAGACACTTCCCACCAATGCTAAATCCACTATTCTTTGATATCTAAGAATGTTTCCTACTAATTGATCACTTCTGTTATTCAAGGTATGCCAGAAATTCCTTTACTCCCCAATTTTGTTCAGTATCTCCTCATTAGTTATGCGATCTACCCACCTAATTTTCAGTATTCGTCGGTAACACATATCCACAGCCTCTATCCTCTTTCTGTCTGAACTACATTGTCCATGTAAACGAAGGCTTCCGCGGCCGTTGTCATTGTATATAAAACTCTTCTGGGTTTTGGACCGCATCGTCAAAATATCAAACACTTCACCGACGTTTCGGCCACTATTGCAAGTGGCCATCTTCTGGGTGTTACATTTACTGAAAATGTAACACCCAGAAGATGGCCACTTGCAATAGTGGCCGAAACGTCGGTGAAGATTTTGACGATGCGGTCCAAAACCCAGAAGAGTTTTATATATATTGTCCATGTTACACTCCCATACCGGAGGACACAACCCACAAATGCCTTCAGAAAATAATTCCTTTTACACTTAATACGAAAGTTGGAACTTAAATAGTGGCAATACTGCTGTGGAGACATTACGCAATGGAATCTTCGGCTAAACTGCAGAGTCTGTTGCCCACGTGCTGCAAATGTTGGTATATGTTTTATTTATTTTGTGATCTGTACGAAACAAGTGATCATTTTAAGTGAAAGTTGGGTTAGGGATAGGTTAAACAAGAAGTGTTTATTATTATTATTATTATTATTATTATTAGTGTTAGTATTAGTATGTGAGGGTGCTTAGAGCCCAAATCTCCAGTTCAAAATCGATCTATTTACAGTTGCCAACATACGCTTCCATGCTAAAAACACGGTCAACAGACTCTGTAGTTTTACCGAATCTTCTATTGTCGCCGATATCACACGTTGTTGAGATACCTACCTCACCTCCGAGCAAATTGACTCACCCTTCCCATGTCAATGGCAAGCGCAAAACCGAAGGAAACACAGTCACATGTGAACGAGCGGTCCAACGTAACGGTGCCACTATGTTTTCGAAACAGGAACAGCGAAGTTGGCTCAAAATTGAATGTGTCAGAGGTCGTACAGCACGACAGTGTTATCAATGTCGTCAAGAAGCGGCAACACCTTCTGTGCAACCGACAATGCGCAAGTGCATACAGCGCAATCTGTGGGCCGAGGTCTGCACTCGGGCATGGATATTTGTGCCGTCCTTAGTATAAGGTAGTTGATAACTAGTTGATAGCTAGTTCATAAGTAGTTTGTAAGTTTAGGGACTGCTGACCCTGTAGTTAAGTCCCTTAAGCTTAACAAACATTTGAACATTTTTTGCAATCTGTGGCTGCTCTGTTCGGTCGATAGGACTGGCAACTACTGTACAATCCTCCAAACTCCCCTGACTAAATTCCTTCGTTTTGATTTCAAAGATGAAGCATTCGCTTGAGAATTGTTCCAGGGATTCAACAGACCTCTTCATTCGCACCATTAACAGAACAGGCTCTGCTAACGGTATACTACGCCTTTCACATCGCTGGCAACGGATTCTACACAACGCTGGTGACTACTTTGAAGGACGATAACAGTTGCTGACATGTAACGCTTTTGTATCGGCTGTGACTAAATAGTTGCTACTGTTTAAGTTCTAACCCTCGTATTTGATATCAGAAAATCTCTTCTTCAAAAACATTTTTCTCCCGATTGTCATTCCGCATTTTATGTCCTCCGTATTATGACCATCATATGTTATTTTAATGGCCAAGTCACGAAACTCCCCTAAATATTTATTGTTTCGTTACTCATTGTAATTCTTTCAGCATCGCCTGATTTTCTTAGACTATTTACCATTAACATATAAAGCAGAGAGTCCGTATATTTGTACGTGTTGCATACAAATCTACTGTTTTGTTCCAATCTTTGTGAAATTTCGTACACGTAAGCTTCACTCCATTGAGGACGACCGCCGTAATTGTAAGAATCACATACGATATATAGTTCACGAGATATGACGTCATAAACAATGATATGCGCGAAAAACTGCTGCATTTTGCGGCAATGCTGCTCATTTTCTCCTAAACCATTGGACCGATTTCAACCAAATTTGCTACACACATTCCTTACCGTGAGGTATCAATTGCTGCAGGGTTAAGAATCACATACGGCACATGGTTCAAAAGATATTGCGTCATAACCAATAGAAATCGAAAAAATGCCATATAATTCGGCGATACTTTCGAAATACACTGTATGAGAATGACAGTACTTAGTGACTTGCAACAAACTTTAAACATAATTTCAAACCTTTATTAAACTTTTTCTCGCTGGCAACCATAGTAATATGATGAAAGGAAAAAAAGTTTCTCGCTTACTTCTTTTCCGCAGTTTATGGAGTAAAACTACGGCTCTCGGTATGACGTCACAATTTATAATTTGTGCACTACAAACTGTAACGACAGGAAATTTTACAGACTGTATACACACATATAGTTCAATGTACCCTGTAAATTGTATCACAGTACGACACGTAGTTCATGAGATATGAGCACATAAACAGTAACGTTCCGCTGTTCATGGACTAAAACTAGGGCTTTTGGTACGACGTTACAATTTATAATTTCTACACTACTAATTGTAGATGCAGTAAATATTGCAGACAGTATACACGCATATAGTTTAGTATACCTTCTAAATTGTATCACAGTACGACATGTAGTTCATGAGACGTGAGCATGTAAACAGTAACGTTCATGGAAAACCGCCACTTCCCGCAACACGTTTTAATCTATTAATTCTTTAATACTAACTGTATTCCTAAGAGACTTTAAAGACTTACACACTTTATACAAATGAATATATACCTGAAAATGGCAGGAATAAATATAGATAAATAAATAAATACCCGGGCTACGCCGGGTTTTCAGCTAGTAAACAATAAAAATCCGGAAGGCAATGGAAAGGAAAAGAGGACAAATAAAAATTGTTCAAATTCAAATGTTCAAATGTTTGTATAGCTTATGGGACTTAACTACGGGGTCATCAGTCCCTAAACCTACAAACTACTTATGAACTACTTACGAACTAGGACGGCACTAATATCCATGCCCGAGGGGGGATTCGAACCCCCGACCTTAGTGGCCGTGCAGACCGTGACTGGAGCGCCTCAGTCCCCTCGGCAACCGCGGCCGGCTAAAAAATGTTCAAATGTCTGTATAGCTTATGGGACTTAACTACGGGGTCATCAGTCCCTAAGCATACAAACTACTTATGAACTAGCTAAGACTAAGTACGGCACAAATATCCATGCCCAAGGGGGGATTCGAACCCCCGACCATAGTGGCCGTGTAGACCATGACTGGAGCACCTCAGTCCCCTCGGCTACTGCGGCCGGCAGGACAAATAATGTTCACAATTTTCTAACCAATAATTTTTTACGCCTCTGTGCCTCTGCAGCAAGGATAAGCAGTATCGCACCCAATTTTTCTCTTTCTTCTGCAGCTAGAGCGTAACGTATGCTGATCGTTAGAGCCTGGGATCATTGCGGATCCGAGAGGACTGTTTGCGGCATCGCCTCTCCCCACTCGCCGGCCTTTCTGGCGAGAAACTCCATAAAACACAGATAAATCGGCCCTGCCGGGCCTTACTGCTGGAGGTATTTAAAGCGCACTCCCTTCCGGTTACGGCCTCCGCGTTTTAGCGCCACCCCCGTAATTCCACGGCGGCTTAGAGGGGAAGGGGTGGAGGGGTTGGAGAGTTTCGGACGCTAGCTCTCGACTCCGCCTCCGCTCCCTCCGTGGCAGTGAAAACCAAACTGCAATGTCGCCACTGCAGGGGGCGTTCTTTCCTCATTCCCGGCGCGGTTTACGGTAACTGCGGCCGACGGCGGGTTAATGCGCCTGGCGCCTGCAGGTTTTTATAAGGGCGCGCGCCAGAGACGAGCCTCTTTGTATGCATGGCTTCTCCTCGGCTGCGTGCGGCCCGCGGGTATCCGCGGGCCTTGACGGCTGCGGGTCAGCCCGCTCTGACGCCTGCCACACCCCCCTCTCCCCTCCACTACCCCTCGCACCCTCCGCAGGGGCCATTACCTGCGATTGTCACGGGACACCGGCTGTTGTGCGCGCAATCCCCGCTGTTACGTAATCCCCAGGCGGCGCATTGTTCGGGGCGGGGCAGCGGGCGGTCATCGCTCCCCCCCTGCTGTTGCCATTAGGCCTAAATGACCGGCTGTGCCACAATAACAGTCGCCTCCAGAGCTGCGCACCTGACGCTGATCGTTACTCAAGAATGCGGACCACACAATGCAGTGACTCCAGATAGTACTCGCAGGACCGTAGCGGGCAGAAGAGTACTTAGCAACCGTAGGGAGAAGTATAATGTTCTGAGGAGTAAGTACAGAAGCGAAACGACCTGCTATTGGCTGTTGAAATGACGTCAATGGCGAAGCGGTACTGCCAGAGAGGGGCGCGAAGCGGCGTTGCGCAGTCACATAGGTCACCACTAAAAGCACAAACGTTAGCTGCTTACGCATTGCTTATTGCAGTTACATACCTCGTTAAGTGCTTCCGACAACCGACGAATGCCTCTGAAGCTCGATGCCGCTGCTTTCTCTTTCTTCAGCTTCATGTTGAGGTAGCGTACTCTAATAAAAATTGGGGTCCGTAAGAATATTTTCATGACCTCTGGCGCCACGTGAGGGTATTTCTGCGAAATTGTGTCGGCTAATCTCTTAGAAATATTTTTTTTCTTTTGAAAGAGTCATTTCCGTTAATCTCGATGAACAGCAGTTCAGACTCTGACATCTGCCGCATCCACTCGTCAGGCAGCACTAACAAACCTCCTCGTGATAGGAATTCTATCCACCTGTATCCTGCGAGGGGTTTGGAAGAAGACAAAGTAGTTAATTGACACGGCACCCCCAGTGAGATGTCATACTTTGCAGCAAGGCGTGCAAAGTAGCCTGCCAGATATCTGAATCCTTAAGCTGGGCATTCAACATCTGTCACATCAGACGGTGCAGCAGGCTCACAACTAAAACTTATGTCCTGGATCCCTGCTTCCCCATCTGACATGGCCATTGCATCCGATATATCCGGCAAAATTCCACACAGAAGACTAGATGAAAGGAAGTGTTGCTTTGTCTTCCTGTCTCACAGAAAAAGTTTTAGTAAGTGGAATGTCTTGGGCATTCTTTCCCAAAAGCACCAAATGCAGCCGATGTTTTACTTCTTTAGAGGGAGGATGCTGACAGAAATGGCCAAGACCTCTGTGAAATAAATTTTCAAGACAGTTCTGGTTCAGCCGTGCTGTTAATATTTACTTAATGCCTAGTGTCGGAAGGTCAGAATGAAGTGACATTAAGAGACTTTTCTGAAATGGTAGCAGCTGCCTTCGGTGTCCAATCTGCATTGTTTCACAGTACAAATACATTTTGCTAAACATTATTTTTTGCAGCTGCTCCTTTGTTCCATAGGCTTTTGCTAATGTCTTTTTGTCAACGATTCTGCAAGGATTCAATATGTCAAACCAGTCATCAACATATTAAACTTTATTAGAGGCATCGAATTTTCTGTCGTGAAACACACGAATAAAGGAAACACAACGTTACCACTAATACACAGCAAACAAGCTACTGGAGGCCTACTGCTACTGCCGCGACATGCTTCGGCGGTGACGTCATGCGCAGTACGACGAATTCGTACCTCGGACTGCGTAGTTCATTCGGGCCCCCTCTGGCTAGAACTAGGCTTTTAGGCATAGAACTATAGACTGTGCATGACGACGTTATACTAAAACCAGCTTCTATGTGACTAGAGGCAGGTAATCAAGCCTGGATTTTAACAACAAAAGTCTCATCGTACTCTCATTACACATTTAGTGCGATTGTGAATGTTATTTCTGCGACAGTTACAATTTATACGTGCGTCGAGATGAAACGTTTTGACAGTTCTTTTAACAAGTAACAAAACTGCAGTTGATGATTGAATACCGTTATCGCAACGTGAATATTCTATCTTGCAGCTATCACAGCCTCATTTCCTTACGATTCATCAATTACATCGAGCGAGGTTACGCAGTGGTAACACACTGGACTCGTATTCGGAAGGTAGGTGGTCCAGATCCACATCAGGCCTTCCAGATTTAGGTTTTCCGTGATTTTCCTGAATCACTCCAGGCAAATGCCGGGATGGTTCAAGAGCACAGCCGATTTCCTTACCCATCCTTACCCAAATCACACGAGCGTACGCACCACCTCTAATGACGCTGCCGTCGACGGACCGTTAATCTCTAATCTTTCTTCCGTCCATCATTTACACATTTCAAATTTATTTTTATCCTTTTTTTAAGTAGTGAAATCGGTTCGTATCTATAATGTACCATTCTATCAAAATTCAAGCATTTTTTATTTTTTGACTTCACTACACCACCTGATTCCCTTACACAAAATAAGCAAAATACTTGCTGTTTACATTAAACTAATGTGATAGGGAAACATAACCGGTAAACTCGACGAGCAAAACTGCTCTTACATGTATCAATAGTATTCTACATTCGACTTTACGACGTTATTTCCAACACATCTGCACAATAAATGACTGATTTCTTGACCTACGAACGCAGCCAAGCTGGAATAGTCCTGCTGATAATCACTTTTATCATCTAAAAAAAGTAAAGGATTCATCGTGCAACAGAAACACTGAGGATCTGCAGTCCTTTTGCTTGTAAACAAAATTTCAATACATTTAACCTGGTCGCGAGTAAAAACGATATAATATTTACGATCATTTCGTTGATGTTGCTGTTCTGTTTAAAATGGAACAGAAGTCCATCATATGCAAGACCGTTTTGTGTTTTTACCACCCAAACGTACTTCAACGACGGTTTTTGCGAGAAGTTGAAATCGAGAAACAGCATGTTTTTCAACTGATCGAAGAATCTGCTGCGCAATGCGAGCCTTCAATGCAGCAATGTTCGCAATCGAAACACTGAACACAAATCTTTCAGATAGCCCCACGGCCAGAAGTCATAAGATGAAGATCGTGTGATCGGGATGGCCAGGCTGTAGCGAAAGGGTTGCTGATCGTCCTAGCGTTTCCGAAATGGCGCTTCAGCACCTGTATTAAGTGGAATTGCAATATTTGGCGGTGCGCTATCTTGAATAAAAATCCACACATCCAGGATGCTGGGCTGCTGGAGAGTTGGAATGGCATTCATAGTGGTTACTAGTGACAGCACAGGTAACCAACAGTACCGAAAGAAAATATGGCCCTATGATAAATGATGCCGTAAACCCGCACCAATAGTGACCTTTTCAGGCTGAAGCGGTACTGGTTGATTTTGGTTTGGATTTTCTGTTGCTCATATTGGACAATTATGGCTGTTGACGTATCCTATCACATGGAAATGGGTTCCGTCGTCATCAGCATCATCATCATCATTAGAGACTGATTATGCCTTTCAGCGTTCAGTCTGGAGCATAGTACCTCTAATAAAATTCCTCTATGATCCCCTATTCAATGCTAACATTGATGCCTCGTCTGATGTTATTCCTTACTTCAAAATCATGCTGCACCGAATGTAAGTACTTTATTCTTGGTCTACCTCGACTCCTCTTACCCTCCGCTGCTGAGCTCATGAGTCTCTTAGGTAACCTTGATTCTTTCATGCTTGTAACATGACCCCACCATCTCTGTCTGTTCGCTCTAACTGCTTCACCTACGGTGTTCATTCCCAGTTTTTCTTTGATTTCCTCATTACGGACACCCCCCTGCCATTGTTCCCACTTACAATCATTCTTGCCACTTTCATATCTTTAACCTTTACCTTATGAATAAGGTAACCTGTATCCACCCAACTTTCACTCCCAGACAAAAAAGTTGGTCGAAAGATAGAGCGGTGCACTGCTAACTTAGTCTTGATACTTACTTCCTTCTTGCAGAAAAGAGTAGATCTTAGCTGAGCACTCACTGCATTAACTTTGCTGCACCTTGATTCCACTTCTTTCACTATGCTGCCATCCTGTGAGAAAATACATCCGAGGTACTTGAAACTGTCTACCTGTTCTAACTTTGTTCCTCCTATTTGGCTGTCAATCTGTTAAAATCTCTTTCCCACAGACATTAGTTTTGGAGATGCTGATCTTCATATCATAATCCTTGCTCCTCTGATCGAGCTCTGTAATATTGTTTTGCAACCTTTCAATTGAATCGACCATTACAATTAAGTCATCCGCATATGCGAGACTGCTTATTTTGTTTTCACCTACTTTAATCCCGCCCTGCCAGTCTATTGTTTTCAACATATGGTCCATGAATAGTATGAACAACAGTGGTGACAGATTACAGCCTTGTATTACCCCTGAAACTACCCTGAACCATGAGCTTAATTTGCCATCTACTCTAACTGCTGCCTGACAGTCTACGTAAAGCCCTTTAATTGCCTGCAAAAGTTTGCCTCCTATACCATAATCTTGTAGAACTGACAGTAGCTTCCTCCTAGGAACACGGTCATAAGCCTTTTCTAGATCTATGAAACATAGATACAATTGCCTGTTCCACTCATCGCACTTTTCCATTACCTGCTGTAATCTAAAGATCTGGTCCTGGCAGCCTCTAAGAGGCCTAAACCCACACTGATTTTCATCTAACTTTTCCTCAATTAATACTCGCACTCTCCTTTCAATGATACCTGAGAATATTTTGCCTACAATGCTAATTGAAGAGATACCTCGATAGTTGTTACAATCTTTTCTGTTTCCATGTTCGAAAATTGGCGTGATTACCGCTTTCGTCCAGCCTGACGGAACTTGTCCCGATTCCCACGCCTTTCTATTATCCTGTGTAACCATTTGAGACCTGATATTCCACTGTATTTGACGAGTTCCGGCTTAATTTCATCCACCCCAGCCGCTTCCGTCTGTCCACAAAATCTTCCACGGCTAGTCATTGTCCACTTCTACACCAGCAAGAAATTCTAAGAAAAAAGTCTCTCTTTGTGGCAGGTTAACAGGAAACAACTCGTGCACATGGGTACTTTTAAATGGATACAAATAACGATGTTTCGTAGCATTTTACGCACCGTGCTCACAGGTTTGTCTGATTCTCCGTGCACTACATGTTTGTACAACAGCAGTCGACTCCTCCTGCATTGCTGTGGCCACTTCTTCCACTGACGTTGAATCATTTCCTCCCTCTAATAAGATACACACTATGCCACTCGTATTTTCGAATTTCCGAATCATTTTCTCCAGACGCACGGCAGTCATCGGATCGACACTTGTTGTTTCTCTTTTTTTTTTTTTTTTTTTTTTTTTTTTTTTTTTTTTTTTTTTTTTTTTTTTTTCTCAAATCCTTCAGTGTTCAGAACTTCTGCAGAGCAATTTGTGCACTGTCATCATTCTCGTAAAACAGCAGAACACGATTCTATATTGAGGCAGTTATGGCGAACGTCTCAGACGCGCCATCTATTGATCAATTTTTACACTATTTATTTTCTTATATTGTATGTTTTCCCGCTTTTCCGATAATGTTCCGTTGCAATTTGACGTCATTCTGACCAGTGTTGTTATTTTTTCAGCATATTGCAAGTTTAACTTTAATTTTTTAAAATTTTTATTGGTTTATTGCCTTTATCTCCAAGATCGCTAATTCTTTTTTCACATTATTTTTTATTTATTTGGAGTACCGATTTCGACGTGTTATACTGACATCTTTTGATTTGTCTTTGAAAATATAGCTCTCATGACTTAGGAAACAGATCCTATGTCGGCAGTTTAGCCAGTCGAAACAATATTTCTCCTATACGTCATATATATATGCGAAAAAAATGAAATAATTTTTTTTAATTATCGGTTTATGAGGTTAGCCTTGTTGCACACAGAAGGATATTTGGTAGAAATAATTATGCAAATCAGATAAAATTAATATCTGGTTAATATGACTGTAATGCTGTAAATAAAAGTTGCATCATCCTTTTCTCAAACTATTCGATGAATGTTGCGAAAGCGATTACCGTAATCGTTGGAAGTTACATGACCGAGTTTTGGAAAGAAAATTCCCGGCTAGCTGACTGAATTTATTGTTACTAGAATAAAAACCGGCAACGCCAAAAATTTAACAAAACTTGAACTGGCCATGAGGCTTTCCAACAATCCGCCTCGCTCTCTATCATCACGAAAGCATGCAGCTGAAAATTAAATATCTTTCTTTGTAAATTATTAAATATGGTAAAGGAAGTCCATTAAATAATTTTAACACGATTTCAAATTGAAAATCAGTAATTATTCAATAAAAAGGAAGCAGTCATGAACAATACAGAGGCTCACGTCTGAACACAGCGAATCTATACGTTACTAATCAGATAAAAGACATAAGTTGACTTTCACCTTTTGATACAATTATAATTTTTACTCCTGTATCTCTACACTACATTACATCTTTGCTTTGGAAAAACATTAAAATGTCTGTGACATTTTATTTTATACAGAAAAAATTAAAATTCACATGTCTTATTACTTTTCCCCCAAGTAATACTTCAACCAGTACTCTCATTAATACAGGGTGTTACAAAAAGGTACGGCCAAACTTTCAGGAAACATTTCTCACACACAAAGAAAGAAAATATGTTATGTGGACATGTTTCCGGAAACGCTTCATTTCCATGTTAAAGCTCATTTTAGTATTTCTCTGTAAATGTAAATTGAAATAATTCGTGCAGACAACTGTCAAAACCCAATTGTTTCGTTAGTATGTACTGTACTTCCTCGATTCACCGCCAGTTGGCCCAATTGAAGGAAAGTAATGTTGACTTCAGTGCTTGTGTTGACATGCGACTCATTGCTCAACAGTACTAGCATCAAGCACATCAGTACGTAGCATCAACTGGTTAGTGTTCATCACGAACGTGGTTTTGCAGTCAGTGCAAGCCGGCCGTGGTGGCCGAGCGGTCTGAGGCTTGCCAGTCGCGGTCTGTACGGCCACTGCGGTCGGGGGTTCGAATCCCCCTTCGGGCATGGATATTTGTGCCGTCTTTAGAATAAGCTAGTTCATAAGTAGTTTGTCAGTTTAGGGACTGATGATCCCGTAGTTAAGTCCCATAAGCTCTACAAATATTTCAACATTTTGAGTCAGGGCAATGTTTACAAATGCGGAGTTGGCAGATGCCAGTTTGATGTATGGATTAGCACGGGGCAATAGCCGTGGCACGGTACTTTTGTATCGAGACAGATTTCCAGAACGAAGGTGTCCCAACAAGAAGACGTTCGAAGCAATTGATCGGCGTCTTAGGGAGCACGGAACATTCCAGCCTATGACTCGCGACTGGGGAAGACCTAGAACAACGAGGACACCTGCAATGGACGAAGCAATTCTTCGTGCAGTTGACGATAACCGTAATGTCAGCGTCAGAGAAGTTCCTACTGTACAAGTTAACGTTGACCACGTCACTGTATGGAGAGTGGCTACGGGAGAACCATTTGTTTCCGTACAGCGTGTGCAGGCACTATCAGCAGCTGATTGGCCTCCACGGGTACTCTTCTGCGAATGGTTCAAATGTTTAAATGTTTGTAATTCTATCGGACCAAACTGCGTGGTCCTCAGTCCGTAGCTTACAAACTACTTAAACCTAGGCAAACTAACCTAAGAACAAACACACACACCCATGCCCGAGGGAGGACTCGAACCTCCACGGCGAGCAACCGCGCGCTCCGCAGCGAGGTGCTTTAGACCGCTCGGCTTCTCCACCGCGGCGCGAATGGTTCATCCAACAATCCAAATACTAAAATGAGCTTTAACATGGAAATTAAGCGTTTGTGGACACATGTCCACATCATATATTTTCTTTCTTTGTGTGTGAGGAATGTTTCCTGAAAGTTTGGCCGTACCTTTTTGTAACACCCTGTATACAGATATCTGAATTATATTATATGAACGGTCTATGTAACTGTAATAAATCAAATTCTTTTGCCATACGCCTTCCGCCTTTATTTGCAAGGCTCTTCAGTGGCTTGTAATATATATACATGATTATGTTTTATAATATTTCCTTTTTTAGTATTTTATGTTTTTAGTAATTTAGGTTATAAATAGTTCTTTCGCGTTTTCTAAGTATATTTTGATGTTATATAATGATATTTCATAAAATCAAAAATGTCATTTGTCAGAAAACGCGCAGAACTGTTTATAACCTAAACTAATAAAAACGTTAAAAATAAAAAATTTTGTATAACGCAATCATATATATGCAAGATGCCTTGCAAATAAAGGCGAATCGCATATGGTAAAAGAATATGTGCTATTTCATACATATATATTTATGACGACTTTACAGCGTTCATCTAATGAAATAAATCGCAATTTGCTATCAGTTATGGCTTCACTGTACTATGCTTAGATGGAATACCCAACTGCGGCGAATGAAAATTTGTGCCCAGCCGGGATTTAAACCCAGGATCTCCTGCTTACTAGGCAGACGCGTTGACCACTCCGCCACCGGGTACACAGGGACCAACCCAACTGCAGAGGACTCTTCCCTGCACGTCTCCCGCCATATCCAAATGTCCATTCGCAACGCTGTCTCTTTCCTATAACCACAGCCTATTTGTTCCGTAATGCTCACAGCCACAATACTGAATTCCCACATCATGTAGAACAGACCATGAGGTATGAAGACACAATTAACTGTCGTCAGGACTCGGCTTGTATATACTTATATACTGACGACTTTACAGCGTTCATCTAATGAAATAAATCGCAATTTGCGATCAGTTATGGCTTCACTGTAGTAGGTTTAGATGGAATACCGGCCGGGCACAAATTTTCATTCGCCGCACTTGGGTATTCCGTCTAAACCTAGTACAGTGAAGCCATAACTGATCGCAAATTGCGATTTATTTCATTGTTCTATTTCAGTTGCATACAACGTGAAGCTATGGCTTGGATAGCCATAGGATGGTTGGAACCGGGTCAGACACAGAGGAAAATAACTACAGCTATTGGAGTGTAATTTCCAGAACCTGCTCGCGATTTCAGAAAACGTTAAAGAAAGGCAAGGGAAAACTCGTCCATGGTAACATCAGCAAGAGATGACCGTCATCTGCGGTTAAAAGTCCGTCGAGACAGGAGGTTGAAAGCAACTCAGCTGCAACGCACTGTCCAGCAACAGCACACGCACTATCAACACAAAGGGTCCGAAATCACCTTCGGGAATGTGGCCTCTACGCGTGAAGGCCTATGGCGTGTGTCCCATTACAACCAGAAACTGGGCAGAGGAACATCAGAATTAGAGTCGTATCGAACGGCGCCTGATTCTGTTCACAGATGAGTCAAAATTTTGTGTTCAGTCAGACAATCGTCGTTTCCTCACGTGTATGAGAGCAGTCGCCAGAAACGACACGTGGTTTGGATTCCACGTTAAGCTGTATGTCTCCTTTTCCCGGTTGGATAACTCTAATGGCTAGGGACAGACAAGTCGACGGAGGCGTCCAGTTGGAAGCAGGCCAATCACCCACACGAAATCATTATATAAATACGGTAACAGGAAAATTGTGGTACAGAGTACTAATTGATTCGTACAAGAAGGCCAATGTGAGGTACATAATTCGAAAGAATGTTTGTCGTAGATTTCACGAATATAAATATGTGCATTAAGCCATTAAAAGTGGTAAAAGGAAACAGAAATTTTCCTATCTACAGCTTGGATCAAGTTCTACATTCTCCAACAATCAGCTCACTGATTGGCTATTCGCCTCGAAGACGCTGTAATGCAGCGCATCTTCAGTATTAAAATAACGTATTGAAATAAGTGAATATCGAAACATGGGGTGCTCCCAACTCACTTTCTTGTTCCGTTCAAATGCTTCATTTTCGAAGTGATTAAGAGTGGTTAAAGGAAATGGATGTTTTCATATGAATGCCGATATAAAGGATGATGCGCCGGGGGAGGCATTTAGCGGTGTTCGGTTGGAACTTCGAAGTCGAGAATGCCGATAAAATTGATGATGCACAGGGAGAGGCATCTAGCCGTGCTCGGGTGGAAATACGAAGTCGACATGTTGTCAGCTCTGGAATTCTGAATATCGCAGTATCGAAATAACATTATTTCTTGGCGTTTTATAAATATACGAACACCGAAATTGTAGTTCCATTTCAAATATTAGGCTAATGAAAGTTACATAATACGAAAAAGGCACGAGAAGTATATACTTTCGTTTTTATTTGTTGTTATTGTGTCAGGCATTTTCCTTAATATATAAAAGATACCGTTTCATACCTCCTAGTGCCGGTTAAATTTTATCAAATATCCCAGCGCCCCCCTATGATAATGTTGGCAACAGATGCTGAATAGTCAGAATCCTGTGAGTCTTCATTTTAGCCAATCGCTAGCCAACGCTGATGTTTTCTCATGGAATCTTGGCTTTACGAGGGCAATTAAATTTACTGAACGGACGAAGGTACACGCAAGAACCTGTCAACCATAAAGCAGGACAGCATTATTTGTTTACTTCATGGTCTGTACGATACACTAATGGAGTCAATCTATGTGGTTCGAACAAATGGGCAAAGATTTTCTATCGTGTTGTTGATGTTGCCAACATAATCAGGCGAGGCCGCCGACATGATACGTAAAAATTTACCGCCAGTGACCATTGTAAACACAATTGGTCGATTTTCGACCACAGGAAATACTGGTTATTATTATTATCTCACTTAATTCTACAGCATAATCATCTGCAGGACACATGCCTCAAAGCAAATTATTAGTTTTCGACTCTTTCCTCAGGCACGTAGGGAATGATGACTAGAGCAATTTGGTCCAATAGGTTTACAAACATTTAAGTATTTTGAACCGATCATCATAGATAAAACCTATCAGATTAACACTACACACATATCATAGAATTCTTTGTAAGTGTTGATCATGTAAGCAACATGGATTAAATAACGCAATACCCACATAGGATCCTTTTGTTCGTTTTGATCATATATATCATGGGTATAAATTTAGCATACGAGCTGAAAACCCAGCTATGCCCGGGTATTTATTTATTTATTCCTGCCTTGAGTTAGTACTTCTCCTATCTCTGCTCTCTCTGTCCATCTCCCGTTTTTTTCTAAAGAAAACATGATATATTTATCGCAGAACAAATAAGAAATACGGGTGAAACTTCCTGGCAGATTAAAATTGTGTGCCGGAACCGGGACTCGAACCTGGGACCTTTGCCTTTCGCGGGCAAGCGCTCTACCACTTTTTTTTTTTTTTTTTTTTTTTTTGTTTGTTCTCATTGTTGCGGACGCTGATCATTTTTGTTCGTTCTTGTTCGGTGTCTTGTTGGCTCAGCTTTTTTATTACAGAGGGCGTTCAGCCATCTGACCGGGCGCGCTGAGCCACGGCGCCCGGCACCACTAAGCTACCCCGACATGACTCACGATGCCGCCTCACAACTCTACTTCCGCCAGTACCTCGCCTCCTACTTTCCAAACTTCACAGAAGTTCTCCTGCAAAACTTGCAAGACTAGCACTCCTGGAAGAAAGGATATGGTGGAGACATGGCTTAGCCACAGCCTAGGGGATGTTTCCAGAATGAAAGTAGGAGGCGAGGTACTGGCGGAAGTAGAGTTGTGAGGCGGCATCGTGAGTCGTGTCGGGGTAGCTCAGTGGTAGAGCGCTTGCCCGCGAAAGGCAAAGGTCCCAGGTTCGAGTCCCGGTTCCGGTACACAATTTTAATCTGCCAGGAAGTTTCATATCAGCGCACACTCCGCTGCAGAGTGGAAGTTTCATTCAAGAAATACGGCTGTCTCGCATAATGTACAAAACTATAAGTGCATTACCGAAACAAAGAAAGATAATAATCGAAATACAAAAATGCGTATCATCTCATATTTATTGAGTTATACGTTGTACAGTTGTATAATGTTTCAGGTATGTATTCATTTGTTTAAGAGCTGTATGTCTGTAAACTCTACGGAGGTGGAAAAGAATGGCTGTCTTTCTTTTCTTGATGTGTTGGTCAGAAGGAAGGTTCATGGTACATTGGGACATTCTGTTTATAGGAAGCCTTGTCACACTGATTTGTATCTGTGAGCTCATAGTTGTCACCATCCAGCTCAGCGTGAATGAGTACTTCGTACTCGTTCAAAAATGTTCAAATGTTTGTAGAACTTATGGGACTTAACTACGGGGTCATCAGTCCCTAAGCTTACAAAATACTTATGAACTAGCTAAGACTAAGGACGGCACAAATATCCATGCCCGAGGGGGGATTCGAACCCCCGACCGTAGTGGCCGTGCAGACCGTGACTGGAGCGCCTCAATCTCCTCGGCCACCGCGGCCGGCGGAAGGCTTCAGGCACGGTTTTATGGCGATCGGATAATTTTTATCTATATATATACAGGGTGTCCCAGCTACCTTGTCCACCCAAAATATCTCTGGAACAATAACAGCTATTGGAAAACGACTTTCACCGGTTGAGTTATACGTTGTACAGTTTTATAATGTTTCAGGTATGTATTCATTTGTTTAAGAGCTGTATGTCCGTAATGTAATAGTAGTAAAAAAAAAAGAAATTCAAATGTTCAAATGTTTGTAGAACTTATGGGACTTAACTACGGGGTCATCAGTCCCTAAGCTTACAAAATACTTATGAACTAGCTAAGACTAAGGACGGCACAAATATCCATGCGCGAGGGGGGATTCGAACCCCCGACCGTAGTGGCCGTGCAGACCGTGACTGAAGCGCCTCAGTCTCCTCGGCCACTGAGGCTGGCAGTGGAAAAAAAAAAATAATTGGTGCATGATGGGACGATTTTCCATAAACGTTACTGTTTATGTGTTCATATCTCGTAACTACTTATCGTATGATACAGTTTCGAGCGTATATTCAGATGTATGTGTGTATACTCATATAGTGTATTTATAGTGGCTCGTCGCATTATGAGGCAGTTTCTTGAAACTCTTATTCTTTAAAACGTAATATTTCCTGAAGCAAGTGTCGTACGTCGTTCGTACTCCTACAGCAATTGTTATCTCACTTACGAATTATGTGTACCAAATCGGTCCAACGATTTAGGAGAAAATGAACAACATTGTCGCGTAATGCAGCAGTTTTACGCGCATCTAATTGTTTATGAAGTGATATCTCGTGAACTACTTGCTGTACGTAGATTGAAGCATATGTGTACAAAATTTTAAAAAGATTGGAACTAAATTGTAGATTTGTATGCAATAAACACACAAAATATGTACACTCTGCTAAGCTAGGTTTAAATAATGTTATTAGATAACTTTCATGAAGTACTCTCCGAAAGACAATACTTGCCAGCCTTTACAAGAAAGTTATAAAACTGACATTGAGCGAAAAAAAAAAAATTCTCAATTCGCTAGCATGGAATCGTTTTGAAAGTAAAACTGAAATAAAACAATAGTACCGTTATAGGTATGACACTTTCGCCAGTGTAACGAAAAATATCGTCGCTGAATGGGCTGATTTCCGTTGGACCTCGCAGAAACCGCCAGTGAGAAAGTTAAGGAAACTATGAAGTTAATTTTCATAAGATCGGAGACGGTAATGTATCGTGACAGGTAAGATCGCAAATTTAATTCCGGGAGACTCTGTGCGCGACAGACAGGATTTTAGATCAGACAGGTAGCCGTAATGGGACAGGATATTCCCCACCTCCAGAAATTTCTTTTACAGCTATTGTAGACCCTTCGGCACTGAAACAATAATAAAAACTCATTATATAAGCTGTAAGGAAGTATCTTGAGGCATTTGAACGAAGTCGAACGAACGCAATATATATTTATTCTATCGGTTTTATGAGACTCAAGATTTATGTACCATAATTACATTTTTAATAAAAACTTGGCTCCGTTTCCTGCAATATGTCTGCATCGCAATAACACATTTTTGAATTGTAAATCATCTGAGCGGGAGAAGATCAAGAACGGATTTTTATTTTTTATGTTTTGTCAGTGAGATCACGCTGTATTTGTAACCGTAGGATACTTTTTAGTCGTGTCTTTCTACATCTACATCTACATAGATACTCTGCAAATCACATTTAAGTGCCTGGCAGAGGGTTCATTAACCACTTTCATAACTTTTCTCTACCGTTCCATTCTCTAATAGCGCGCGGGAAGAAAGAACACCTAAATCGTTCCGTTTTCGATCTGATTTCTCTTATTTTATTGGGATGGTCATGTCTCCCTAAGTAGGTGGGTGCTAGCAAAATATTTTCACATTCATAAGTAAAAGTCGGTGATTGAAACTTCGCAAGCAGATCACGCCGCAATGAATAACGTCTTTTTTTTAATGATTTCCACCCCAATTCGTGCAACATTTCCGTGACGCTTCCCCCCCCCCCCGTAACGTGATAAAACAAAACGAGCTGCCCTTCTCTGACCCTTCTCAATATCTTCCGTCAGTCCCACCTGGTGAGGGTCCCACAAGGGGCAACAGTACTCCAGGAGAGGACGCACAAGTGTAATGTAGGCAGTCTCTTTGGTGGAGCTGGTGTATCTTCGAAGCGTTCTGCCAATGAAACGTAACCTTTGATCGCCTTCCCCACAATATTTTCTATGTGTTCTCTCCAGTCAAAGTTGTTCGTAATTGTAACTCCTAGGTATTTGGTAGAATTTACGACCTTAAGGTTTGACTGATTTATCGCATAATTGAAGTTCAGTGAATTTCTTTTAGTGGTCATGTGTATTACTTCACACTTTTCTTTATTTAGTGTCAATTGCCAATTTTCGCACCAAGTAGAAATTTTGTCTAAATCGCATTGCAGTTGCTTTTGATCCTCTGTTGACTTCACTAACCGATAAACGACAGCATCATTCGCGAACAGTCTAAGGGAGCTATTCAGATTGTCTCCTAAATCGTTTATAAACACGAGGAAGAGTAGGGGACCAATAACGCTTCCCTGTGGAACGCCAGATATCACTTCTGTTTTACTCGATGACTTACCGTCAATTACAACGAACTGTGCCTTAACGTTTCATTTATCACATAAAATTCTTTGGTTTGCTCTCGTTTATATCTTTTTGTTGTAGAAGCAAAACATGTACTCACATCGGAAAATTATGGCGATGTTACATCGCTCTTAATACATTATACAATAGATTTCAAAATAAAAGCATTTAATGACAGTTTATTTCAGCAATATTTTATATCCAGTCTATTCATCGTAACAGTAAAAAACCTTCATTTCGTAGCTCAACGGCAATATTAGTAGGTTTTCGAAAGTGCTATCGCCCTTTAGGCACACTAATTGTTATTGCGTCACGCGTTGGCTGCTGCATAATCCGCCCTAGAGGCCACGTAAGGTCCAAGGGTACGGACCTGCTGCCGTATCATGATATATTAGGAGCCGTCAAAGGATACTGTATAGAGGGCAGGCATGTGGCAAGCACATCGCGCTACTTCTCACAAGCAACCTAACCACGTTCAACTCGCCAACTGCGATACTCGCCGAATATGTAGTAGGCTAGATAAAATTATGAGAAACGTATTTTATTATACGTGGAAATAGAGCCGTTAATCTGGTGAAAACCCTTTATCATGACTTATGGTCAAAACAGTACGAGACATAACAGTTACAACAAATTCAACAGTGTGTTCTATCCGCACTATTACTCTTGTATTCGGCGATAGTGTCGTTTGCAATTTCATCGTGCAACCATACAGGGTAAGTCACGAGAATTTCCCCCGGTCTCTGGAGAATATTTCTTAGATTATTTATAACTAAAAGTGTAAATAAAGTAGCGCGATCAGATCCATAATTAAGGATATACAGTAATTGAAAAAACTCAGAAAAATGCCTTTATCAAAAATGAGTCTAATATTTAATTAAAACAATTTTGTAACAGTCTCTTGCATTCAGATAGGAATTAAATAAAGTTTTCAAAATTTCTTACCTGCATTTGAAGGCAAAGATCCGCGCGGGAGTGAACTGCGCGAGTAGCATTTCGTAATTTCTGATGATCATTCTTTATTGACGTTGCGGCATCGAAAATGCGTTGTATCAATTGTTCTCGTGTTCCAACCTTAACTTCCTACATGATGTCTTTCATCTAGCCCCAGATGCAGTGACTTAGGGGCGCTAAATTTGGGGATCTGTCAGTCCAGTTGATTGGGTGCCCGCGACCTATCCATTGATGTGGGAATTGCTGATAAAGATGTTACCACATGGTGGGAGTGTATAGGTGCCTGGTCATGTTGGACGTACATTTTAAGTCTTGATTCCAGAGTAACATCTTCAAGAAGTTGCGGTACGTCTGACCATTTAACTATCCCGGGAGAATAAACGTCTCAGTAACTGGTCATACACAACATCATACCAAACATTGACACTGACTGCGTTGAAATTGAGATATTACAGTGGCATGGGAATTTTCGTCTGCCCAGACATGCATGTATACATGTTGCTGATGCCATCTCTTGTAGAAGTTGCCTCATCAATGACCATTAGGACTGATGACCACCGTACTTTTATCCTCCTAAAAGAAAACAAACCAAACTACTGAACATTACGAAGCGATGGAGCTGCCTACTTCCATTTAACCAGTCACAAAAGTGAAAACGGTTAGCAAAATCATGTGGTTCTAAATGTTGAACTTTCGGCACATGAAAAGGATACAATGCATTATCGTGAAAAATACTCCACCCCTGAGATTGAAATATTTTACAATCAGGTACTTCAACGAGGTCTGCGCTATTGAACATCACGATGTCCTTCAGTGTGAAAACGAATACTGGGAAGAGTAGCAGTTTCTAACAATGTTGGATATGTTCCACTAAATGTTTTGGCACTGGCAATACTACGATTAGAATACTGATGGTGATACTCGGTAACAACAGCTTTCGCATTGCCCATTACAGAAGCTGAAAATGTACACCATCTGTCCATACTCCTGTGGTGAAAACTTGTATAGTATCGCAAAGTGTACTGTACATAGGAGACAATAACAGTAAACAGTGACTGCAATATCAACAACGTGGTGTTACCTAAGACTGATCATGTGTCCTGTAAACTCAAGTGTAGTATTCCGTACAACGTGACACGTTTCGGAACTGTGTTGTAGCTCCGTAACTATGGATCACGTCCCACTACTGTGTTGTGACCTCGTCACCTTTTGTTGTATACTCGTCCCGGTCTGGTTGTCAATAAAGGTATTGGTGCAGGATCCTTTGACATCTAAAACATCGATATAGTTAGTATTATATTACTTATCCTTAGAACATGTCTGTTTCTTCTCTCTTCTAGCTTCTTGCGGCGGCGTCCGTATGATACTAGCTGCGCTGTGACCTAGTTACTGCAAAGTTCGTAGCCGCGTTCTGACTCAGTACTGTCCTAGTTCTGTCTTCGTAGCTGTCTAGTAACTGTCCGAGAACTCACTAGTAACTGACGTTCGTCCAGACGTATGGCGGCCTAGATATAGCCACTTGTAGAGGGCGCGTATCTTCGTTTACTCCCTCTAGGATGCGGGGCGCCTGCTTGCTATTGGTTTTCGGTCGATCGCTGCCTTCTCTACGATCGTTCTCTTCCGTCTGGCGTGTGATGGACCGGAGCTGTAGCTGCAGAGGACGGCAGACTACAGGCCGGGCCCTGCCATCTGGCCTGAGCTCGAGAGGGAACGTCCTCTGGGGAAACCTCCGAAGGGCCCACTACCTGTGGCCCAAGTGATGACGTAGACGGTGATGTCGGTGGCGACGTCGGGAGCGGATGCTGCGTGGCGTGCTGCTCGTGTTGGTCAGTGTCCATTGGCATGTTCAGGTGAGGCGGAGGCTGCGAGGGCTCCGTCTCCATGGCGTCGGGCCGCGGTGCCGTGGAGATCCGATGGGCGGCGAAGGTCACGAGGTCCGCGTGTTACGTGAATCTGCCGAGAGAGACGCTGAAGGATCACAGTGTACATGACAAGGTCGAATTTGGTTGCGGTGATTGCGAATGATATCATCGAGACCTGAAATTTCTAACATGTGCGCAGCGCAAGGTTGGATGATCTCGCCCCGCTCCCACCATCTGCGACCGCCAAAAATTCTGAAAAAAGACTGGGTTACGCGGAGCGAAGCGATACTTGCGTGCCGGCGCCTGATGTTGCTCCGAGCAGCGTGAGGGGGGGAGGGAGGGGGGGGAGCAGATGGAGCAGATGGAGCAGGGCGCGGTGGCGGCGGCCGTGTAGAAGCTCGGCCGGCGATGACCCTTCTCGTGGATGCGAGCGGTAGGAGGCGAGGAACAGCTGCAGAGCTGCCTCCCGTGAGAGCTCCGAACGACGTTTGGACATCTGTTGCTTAAATGTCCGGACGAAGCGTTCCGTTGAGCCGTTTGACTGCGGGTGAAACGGTCCAATGGTTAGATGCTTTATTCCATTGTGTTCACAAAAGGAGCGAAATTCTTGCGATGTTAACTGAGGAGAATATCAGAGACTATCAGTTCAGGGAGACCTTCCAGACAAAAAATTGAAGACAACGCCCTAATCGTGCTACTAGAAGTCGTAGAAGGCACTGGCACTGCAAACGGGCAACCACTAAAAGCATCCACCAAAATAAGCCACTTAGTGTTCCAGAACGGACCAGCATAGTCAATATGCACTCTTTGCCCTGATGAATCTGCTTTTGGCCACGCAAAAAATGTCTGACGTGGGGCTGACTGATAGGTAGCACAAACTGAACACTGTGACGTCATCTCTTCTATTTGGATGTCCATACCGAGCCAAATGCAGTGTCGTCCTACCAATTGTTTAGTGCGAACCATTCCCCAATGTTCTTGATGAAGTAAGTTCAATTCCTCGTTCTGCAAACGTCGCGAAATCAGCACACGCGATTGTCTATTGTCATTTTAACTAGAATGACACCTCTATGCACTGAAAGTTCATTCCTTCTAGCAAAATAGCGACGCACCCGTGAATTTTGAATGTCACGTTGTGAACGAGGCCATTGTGTGCGAATGTACATCCTACTATTGTTAACATCTATTAGTACTTGCAATCATCCTTGTTAACGTCCTGTGTTCTGCCAGCTTAGTGCTTAGCGTGTTATCTTTGCTACACATTCATTTGCCGGCCGCGGTGGCCGAGGGGACTGAGGCGCTCCAGTCACGGTCTGCACGGCCACTACGGTCGGGGGTTCGGGGGTTCGAATCCCCCCTCGGGCATGGATATTTGTGCCGTCCTAGTTCGTAAGTAGTTCACAAGTAGTTTGTAAGTTTAGGGACTGACGACCCCGTACTTAAGTCCCATAGACTATACAAACATTTGAACATTTTTTTTTCTTTTATTAACAAATGATAATAAGCATCATTCTTTGTTTTCGAGCCTTTCTCTATTTATCTCACACCTTGTGAAGTACTACACTGTACGTTTCTATGGTTACAATTTTAAAAACTGCAACTAAAATGTAGAAATTTTATGCCCAAGGGCATATTTTGCTCTGGGTTGGTACTCCACGCGACTATAATTCAGTGTCTTCCCTACAAACAGCAAATCGAATCGAGAACAGTGCAGTGTTGCCAGATGTGCGCCCCCCTCTTCAGCCTGCTGGGAACCAATATGTAAAGACACAATGGCCTTACAATACAGATGGCATCACTACTAGTTCCGGAACAAAATGGCCACCATAGATAACCCAGGATCTTATTTATTTATTTATTAGACAAATAAATATTAAGACAAAGTGAAAGGATCAATAAAGAAGAAAAATGAATTAGCTTAATTGTTTAACTTTTCCAGGAGTTCTTCACCAGAATAAAAGGAGTGAGCCAGGAAGTAACTCTTCAATTTAGATTTGAAAGCAAGTGGATTAGTGCTAAGATTATTTATTGTGGCAGCTTATTGAAAATGGATGCTGCATAATACTGTACACCTTTCTGCACAAGTGTCAAGACGGTGTGATGCAAATGTAGATTCGACTTCTGTCTAGTATTCACCGACTGAAAACTACTAACTCGTGGGAATGAGCTGATATTATTAACAACAAATGACATTAAAGAATAAACGTATTGTGACGCCAGTATCAAAATTCCCAGACTTCTGAAAAGGGGTCGATATGACGTTCGTGAATTTACACCACATATTGCTCGAACCGCCCGTTTTTGAGCCAGAAATATCCTTTTTGCATCAGGCAAGTTACAAAATAATGCCGTACGTCATACGTTAGTGAAAGTAAGCGTAGTAGACTACTTTTCGTGTTGAAAAATCACTTATTTCAGATATTGTTCTAATGGTAAATATAGCAGAATTTTGTTTTGGAACAAGAAACTGAACATGGGCTTTCCACGACAGCTTACTGTCTATATGAATACCTAGAAATTTGAACAGTTCAGTCTCACTTATCATATGCCCATTATGTGTACTGAAAATGACAGATTTCGTCAAATTATGTGTTAGAAATTGTAAAAACTGAGTTTTACTGTGATTTAACATCAACTTGTTTTCTACAAGCCATGAACTTATCTATTGAACTGCATTATTTGATACTGAGTCAGTATTACGAGCAACATCCTTCACTACCAAGCTGGTATCATCAGCAAACAAAAATATTTTACAGTCACCTGTTATAATCGAAGGCATATCATTTATATAAATAAGAAACAGTAACGGTCCCAAAACAGACTCCTGGGGCACCCCACACTTAATTGTGCCCCATTGCGATTATACGTCATAGCCATTTTCTACACTGCGGAGAACCGTTGTCCATCTACGACGTAATCCAAGAGGGCATCTGCTAGGAAGTTCGAATTTAGAATTGTCCTTGAATGTTTATAACAATACTTACGTCCAGCATGACGCTGCTGCTGCTAGAGTCAATGTCTTCACGCGACTGTGTATTGTCTCAGGAGTGTGGATTTTTCTCCCAAATTTACAGTGGGGAAGGAGAGCAGAGGTGGTTATGGTGCTGACATCTAGTGGTGAAAATTATAAATTTTTCTCACCGAAAGAAATTTAAATGATGGCCAACTATGTTCAGGGACAATTCAACGTTCCCTCTAGCCCCTCTTGGACTACAACATAGGGTGCAGTGGAGGAAGGGGGGGGGGTGATTGTGGGTATTTTTTGGCAGCCATCTTACATAGGAAAAAATAATTACTGTCATTTGGGGTTACTTTGCTCAGTTTTTTACAGGTTTTTAAGGAAATTAGATTCCAAATGGTGTTTCTTTAATGACTATGATTTAGAAATTGTTTCATTAGTTAGTACAGACTTTTGGTAAGTAATCTGTATTTATAACTCTTAAGACAACCTTTTATTTCTATTTTTCTTGGTTTTTTTGAGAAAGTGAGGCAAAGTTTCCTTCTCCTGGGGATACTTTGCACCGGATGTCTTATTTGCTGCAAAATTAAGGATTACAGAGGTCTGGACTAATAAAAGGCCATATAAATCAAAGAGAAATAAACAATTATTTTAGAAATAAGAATTTCAGAATAATTGGGCAATGTTTGAGCAGAGGAATAAAGGAAAAACAGCAAACAAAGCAGAAACATATTTTTTTACCAAAATATATCTTCAGATGAAATATTTAATACAAAATGTAGTCTCTGTCGTGAGTTATTCGCTCCAGTATAAATCAAGCTCTGGTACAGAGAAAAAACCACGTTTGCTTATCTGTTTTGGAGGCTGAATGGAGCAAATTATTTCTTCAAATGCATACTTAATTCCATCTTTCGGCGTCGGCCACTTCCATGACTTCTTAGACTTTTGCACTGAACTTATCATAGCTCCATCATCACTTACATTAGTAATGACTCCTGGAAAATATTCCCCTTCATATGTGAAGATCACATACTGAACCACAGTTTTCACAAATTCTCCACGTTCTGGACTTCTCTTCTTTTGCCTGGTTAATGACTGGATGTCAAACAATTCAGGTGATGGTGACTTGATCTGAGAGTTCAGATAGTCCTCATCTCCCCCCTGCGGGTTCGGGGGTAAGAATAGGCCCGCGGTATTCCTGCCTGTCGTAAGAGGCGACTAAAAGGAGTCTTCATACTTTTCGGCTTTCCATCTGTGGTCCCCTATGTGGGTTTGACCCTCCATTTTTCAAAATTTTTCAGAAGAGCGAACCATTTGGGGAAGGACACCTTACATGGTGCATCATGTAATTCTCGTGCCATGCCATCTTAAGCACCCATCATGGAATGGACTTGCGACTGCGGATTCTATTCTGCCACTGGGCAGGTCATTTCTTTTTTCCGTGCAAGTCGCATCCATTGTGCACTGATATCTCAGCACTCTACTTTATGATGGTTCACATAGCGCCAGAAAGCCAACACGGTAGCCAGTCCGTTGTGGTACCCTCTTGGCTGTAGCCCCCTGACAACACAGGGATCGCTCTACCGGTGCCAGAGCTGCATACTCCTCATGCAAGCCAAGGAGTCGATGCTTGTCTCTGTGGGGCATCAGGACTCCCGGCAATGGTCATCCCGCCAGGTGACGTTGCTGTGGCTGGGTGGCGCCCATGAGGAGAGCCCCTGATCGGAGTGGGTGGCATCGGGGCGGATCACCCGCCATGAAAAGACACAAATCGGGTGACGTTGGCGGACGTACAACCGCCGTCTCTAAGAAGGGAAAGTTTAATGCATCTACGTACGACCCCCAAACGTTCCCCTCCCTGACCACGCCTTGGGAGGGACGTCGGGCCACAAAACAGGGTGAAGATTATGTTCCTCGATATCTCGTGTGCAGCAGGACTGATGGGGACTCATTCTCAGCGACCAAGCCTCAGTTCTTTGTGGAACATCTAGAGGACAGGTTTGGGGAAGTGGACTCCACCTCTAAAATGCGCAACGGGTCTGTTCTCATCCACACAGCATCCCCGGCCCAGTCACGGGCGCTACTCGCTTGTGACAAGCTGGGTGACGTTGCGGTGACCATCACTCCCCACAAGTCCCTGAATATGGTTCAGGGAGTAATTTTCCATCGGGATTTATTGCTCCAGACAGACGACGAGCTACGGGCAAACCTTGAACGACGAGGCGTTCATTTTGTCCGGCGCGTCCATAGGGGCCCAAAGGATAATAGGGTCGCAACTGGTGCCTTCATCTTGGCCTTTGAGGGTGATACGTTACCCCAAAAGGTCAAGGTGATGGTTTACCGTGTTGACGTGCGGCCTTATATTCCTCCCCCTGTGAGGTGCTTCCAATGCTGGAAGTTCGGCCACATGTCTTCCCGTTGCATGTCCAGTGCTACATGCAGGGACTGCGGGCGTCCAGCACATCTGGACGCCCCATGCACTCCGCCTCCCATCTGCGTAAACTGTGGTCAGAACCATCCTCCCTGCTCGTCGCAATGCCCCGCATTTCAACGGGAGCGGAAAATTACAGAATATAAAACCCTGGACCGTATATCCTATAATGAGGCCAGGAAAAAGTTTGATCGTCTGCACCCTGTAACAATGAAAAACACGTTCGCAGCAGTGACGTCGTCGCCACTCTCCTTGGCGGCGACAGTATTTTCTACTTCTTCTGTTCCTGTGGGCCCCCAGGGCCGCCAACCTAAGCCTGCCCCCACGGAGGTTGGGGGCCATCCTTCCAAAGCTCCCAAGGCGAAAGCCTCGGGATCAGCTACCACCTCTCCACCGGAGAAAGAACAACCTTCTCCGGCTTCCCTCACACGGAAGGGGTCCCTTGGGACGCTCCCTTCTGCCAGTGTCAATAGTGACACTAACCAGCAGCAGGCGCGCTCGCAGGTTGCTGGTCGTAGGGCTTCACGCTCCTCCTCAGTCCCTGTGGCTGAGTCCAAGGAGCACCTCCCACCAGCGAAGCCCCCGAGGGAACGGAGGGGTAAACAGAAACCAAAGACGGGCATCACAAGAGACACCACGGTGGCTTCAGTGCCACCACCCCCCTCCACCTGCACCTCTGCTTCTGAGGATGAGGTGGAGATTCTTGCGTCACCCGAGGACCTCGCTCTCGGGGACGCCATTGAGAAAACGGACAATCCCGATGACACGCCTACATCGGTGGGTGCCAGTGATGCTGAGTTGTAGCCCACCGACTCGGATTCATGTCTTCCCAGCGCTCGAACAATGTCATTCTCCAGTGGAACTGCGGCGGTTTCTTCCCCCACCTGGCTGAGCTACGGCAGCTTTTGAGCACGACACCTGCTTTCTGCATTGCTCTTCAGGAAACTTGGTTTCCAGCAATGCGGACCCCTGCCCTTCGTGGCTACAGGGGATTTTACTGCAACCGTAGCATATATAACAGGGTATCAGGTGGAGTGTGTGTGTATGTCCTCACCTCTGTGTATAGTGAATCTGTGCCACTTCAAACGCCATTAGAAGCAGTGGCTGTCAGGGTGAGGACCACACAGGAGTTTACCGTCTGCAGTATCTACTTGCCGCCAGATGGTGACGTATCTGTGAACGTCTTGGCTGCACTCGTTGCTCAACTACCCCCACCTTTCTTGCTGTTGGGCGACTTCAATGCCCACAGTCCCTTGTGGGGTGGTTCTACGATCTCTGGTCATGGCAGGGTTGTCGAGGATTTCCTAACTCAACTCGACCTCTGCCTCTTGAATACAGGTGCCCCCACGCATTTTAGTGTGGCACATGGCACTTTTTCGGCCATTGATCTGTCGATCTGCAGCCACGGCCTTCCACCATCTGTTCACTGGAGAGCCCATGACGACTTGTGTGGCAGTGACCATTTCCCTGTCTTTTTGTCACTCCCACAACGCGAGTCCCCAGCGCGCCCACCTAGGTGGGTTCTGCACAGGGCTAACTGGGAAGACTATGCTTCTGCTGCCATCGTTGGCCCTCCCCCACTCGAGGAAATCGATGTGGTGGTCGAGAGTGCCATACATTCCATCATTTCTGCTGCGAACGCGACCATTCCGCGTACATCAGGGTGCCCACGGCGTAAGACAGTGCCGTGGTGGTCGCCGGAGATCGCTGAGGCCATTAAAGACCGCAGGCGGGCCTTACAGCGATACAAACGGCACCCCTCTCAGGAGCACCTAATCAATTTTAAACGGCTTCGCGCTCGTGCTCGCCAGCTTATAAGAAGACGGAAACAGGAGTGCTGGGAGAGGTACGTTTCCACTATTGGGACAGGCACCTCAGCCTCGCAGGTATGGAGTAAGATCAGACGGCTACAGGGATTACAGACACCAGTGGGAATCCCTGGGATCTCCTCAAATGGAGTCCTATGTACGGACCCGGCCACTCTTGCAGAGATGTTTGCCGAGCATTATGCTCGTGCCTTTGCCTCTGCAAATTATCCACCGGCCTTCCGTGCAGTAAAGGAGAGGGTAGAACGCCAGTCTCTCTCCTTTCGTACCAGCCGCTCTGAATCTTACAACACTCCCTTTTCTGAGTGGGAGCTCCTCAGTGCTCTTCAACAATGTCCTGACAAGGCGCCAGGGCCTGATAGCATCCATAGTCAAATGCTGAAACATCTCTCAGCAGATAGTCGGCGTAACCTCCTTGCGGTCTATAACCACATTTGGTGTGATGGTGTTTTCCCGTCACAGTGGCGGGAGAGTATCATCATCCCCGTACTTAAACCCGACAAACATCCTCTGAACTTGGATAGCTATCGGCCCATTAACCTGACTAACGTGCCATGCAAACTGTTGGAGCGGATGGTCAGTCGGCGGTTGTGTTGGATTCTAGAGACTCGGGGATTATTGGCTCCATGCCAGGGCGGTTTTCGCCAGGGTCGATCTACCACCGATAATCTGGTGTACCTCGAGTCTGCAATCCGCACAGCCTTTTCCCGGCGCCAACACCTTGTGGCCGTCTTCTTCGATATGCACAAAGCATACGATACAACCTGGCGACGACACATCCTCAACACTTTATATGACTGGGGCCTCCTGGGCTCTCTACCGATTTTTATTCAGAATTTTTTAGCCGTCCGTACCTTTCGTGTTCAAATTGGTGCTTCCCTGAGCCCCTCTCATATCCAGGAAAATGGGGTTCCTCAGGGTTCCGTTTTAAGCGTTCCCTTATTTTTAATCGCCATCAACGGTTTAGCCACAGCGGTTGGGTCGTCGGTGTCCCCCTCTCTTTATGCTGACGACTTTTGTCTCTCTTTTAGTTCCTGCAGCACCCAAGTTGCCGAGCGCAGGTTGCAAGGTGCTATTCGGAAGGCGCAGAACTGGGCGCTTACCCACGGCTTTCAGTTTTCTGCCTCCAAGACCAGAGTGATGCACTTCTGCCGGCGTCGGACCGTCCACCCGCACCCTGAACTTTATCTGAATGACGAACCACTTACGGTAGTGGAAACTCACCGTTTTTTAGGACTGGTCTTTGATGCCCGGCTGACGTGGCTCCCCCACATTCGTCAGCTGAAACAGAAGTGCTGGCGCCATCTCAACCTTCTCCGACACTTGGGTCATACGACCTGGGGTGCCGACCGCTCGACACTGTTGCGGCTTTACACGGCGCTGGTGCAGTCCCGTCTCGATTTTGGGTGCATTGCCTATGGGTCTGCAGCACCTTCGGCACTGCACCTACTGGACCCCATTCACAACTGTGGGGTTCGCATCGCGACGGGTGCCTTCCGCACCAGTCCAGTGAACAGCTTACTAGTAGAGGCTGGGGTTCCACCCTTGGGGATCCGCCGCCAACACCTACTTGCGGCTTATGCGGCCCATGTACATTGCTCCCCAGGCCACCCAAACCATCGTCTCCTCTTTCCTGATGTGGTAGTCCGTCCCCATCAGCAACGCCCCAGATCAGGTCATACTATTGCCTATCGGGTTCAGTCCCTCCTGCAGGAGCTTGAGTCTTCTCCCCTTCCAACTTCCTATCGGGTCCGTGCCCGTACACCTCCGTGGTGTTTGCCAAGGCCGTCTACTCGGTTGGACTTGGCCCAGGGGCCCAAAGACTCAGTTCCATTGGAGGCACTCCGCCGTCAGTTCTCTGCTGTCGTAGCAGAGTTCCGTGGTTATGACCTGATCTACACAGATGGTTCAATGGTTGATGGCTGTGTGGGATATGCCTATACTCATGGTGACCATGTGGAACAGCACTCTCTGCCGAATGGCTGCAGTGTTTACACTGCAGAGCTGGTGGCCATTCACAGAGCTCTCAAGCATATCCGGTCCTGCTCCGGCGAGTCTTTTGTTGTTTGCAGCGACTCTCTGAGCAGCCTCCGAGCTCTGGAGCACTGTTACCCGCGGTCTCCTCTGGTGTTGGCCATACAGGAGACGCTTTGTGCCATTGGAGAGTCCGGGCGATCAGTGGTGTTCGTCTGGTCCCCGGGTCATGTCGGCATCCCGGGCAATGAACGAGTTGACAGACTTGCCAGGCAGGCAGTCAGTGCGTCCATTTTGGACATTGGCCTCCTGGCGTCTGATCTCCGTTCGTTGTTGCGCCACCGCGTACATCAGCGTTGGGATGCCGAGTGGCATAACCTGGGCACACCCAACAAGCTTCGGCTAGTCAAGGAGACCACCACCGCATGGCGTTCTTCCGTGCTGGCCTCTCGCCGAGACTCCGTGGTGCTGTGTAGACTCCGTATTGGCCATTCGTGGCTCACCCACGGACATCTCCTTCGTGGTGAGGCCCCGCCCCAGTGTCGTTGTGGCTCCCACTTAACAATAGTCCACATCCTAGTGGACTGCCCGTTTTTAGCCGCCTTGCGGCGTCGTTTTAACATTCCTGGCGTTTTATCAGATGTTTTACGTGACGATGCTTCAGCAGCAAATTCAGTTTTAAGTTTTATTCGAGCAGGAGGTTTTTATCAGTCTCTATGACTGGTCTTTTCCTTGCACTGCCGAGTGGTTGACTTTTCCTTTTTTATTCCTATGGTCGGTCAACCACTGCCTTCGGCCTCTTTGTAGTAAGGTGTCTTTGTGTGTTCGTCCCCTTTTCTTTTAGTTTCTTCTCCGTTTTGTTGATGTTTTATAGACCCAGTGGGATTTCCATCCCACTTCGCAAACTTAATCTCTGGGCGCATTCATTTGACGTCCGCACTTTTATTTTTGACATTTTGTAATGCAATGGGGGACTGATGACCATTGTAGTTTTGTCCCCCTTAAACATCCAAATAACAACAACAACAAGTCCTCATCTTCAGAAGAAATACAAATTCACTTAACTTCAAAACACATTTTACAAACTGTTCTTCCTCTTCATTACTAAAAGTCTGTGTGAACCCTGGACGTGAATTAATTACTTCCATTACTTTAAATAAATGTATTTTACAGGATTCACAGCTTATTGTAACACCCGAGCAAAATTTGCCCTTGCTTGGTGCTCCGTGTAACCTAAAATACCTTGGTGCTGCTAGGGTTAATTTTCATCCAGCTTGTCTTCATCCAATACTCTCACTCTCCTTTCAACAGTATTAGTGGGAAGATTTTGCCCATTATGCTAATTAAAAACGAGGTACGTCCAGAAAGTAAGTTCCGTTTGGTTATATACAACAAACGTGTACAGATACAGAAAAAAATATTTATTGTACAAAAATCTACAAGTGTTAAACTACTTTTCTACATAGCTGCCAAAATTTTGTAGGCACTTGTCATAGCGTGGCACAAATTTCTGTATGGCTTCTTCATAGGTTGCCGCCTGTGCATTCAGCCATGTGGTAGCATGTTATTTCAGCTCGTCATCGTTGAAGTGTCGACAGGAGAAATTTTAGGTGTAAGAAGAGGATTTCCATCAAAATGTGGTGTTTGTTTCCACGATAGTGCCCGACCTCATGTGGCGAATGTGACCAAACAACTCATACGGGAATTTTACTGGGACGTGTTTGATCATCATCCGTACAGACCGGGCCTCGCTCCTAGCCACTTTCAACTCTTCTTACACCTAAAAATCTGTCCTTGGTTGTCAGCATTTCAACGATGAAGACGAGCGGAAAGAACTTGTTACCACATGGTTGAATTAACAGGCGGCAACATTCTATGAAAAAGGCACACAAAAACTTGTGCCATGCTATGGCAATTGCCTACAAAATTTCGGAAACTATCTAGAAAAGTAGTTTAACAGTTGTAGATTTTTGTACAATCAATACTTTTTTCTGTGTCTGTACCCGTTCGTTTTATATAACCAAACGGAACTTACTTTCTGGACGCGCCTAGTATTTTATAGGATTTACAGCTTATTGTAACACCCGATCAAAATTTGCCCTTGGTTGGTGCTCCGTGTAACCTAAAAAACCTTGGTGCTGCTAGGGTTAATTTTCATCCAGCTTGTCTTCATCCAATACTCTCACTTCTTTCAAATGTATTACTGGGAAGATTTTGCTCATTATGCTAATTAAAGAGATACCTCTTTAGTTGATACAATCTTTTCCGTTTCCATGGTTCAAATCGGCATGATTACCAATAGTTTTTGCAACGTATTTTTGCCTTGAGAAGCAGCCATTCTAGTATTCTACTAAGCGGTTAGCACGCTGTACCGGCTGACGCCAGCACGCCAACGCACAACCCGCAGGCGGGTGGCTCAGCTCAGCTTCGCCGCCACTCCACATAAGCCACGTCGCACCGCAGGCGTAATATCCCGGCGACAATACATTGGCTTATCTCGCGCTGTATTTTACGTAAGACTATGCGGCACAATTTGAGAATGAAATACAGTGCGAGCCAGCGAGGCGTTAGCTGCAGCGGTGCCAGTGAGCAAGGCACTAATCGCGATGAAGCGCTGCCCCATCCACTCTACGTGTAAGGAGGGACGTACTGGGTGACAAATCGTGGGTGGTGTCACGTTATTACACAGAGAAATACATTCGATTCAAATAGTGAAATGTTATATGTAAAGCAAACATCATCATTATTTCCTAGGAAAACCATTTAAAATGAAATTATAGTATATGAGAATTTAGTGTTCCAGGATTTCAAAGTAATGCTCTGATCACTATATAAATACGCTAACACGAAAATTGTGGTACAGATTACTAATTTATTCGTACAAGAAGGCCAATGAAAGTTACATTATTCGAAAGATTGTTTGTCGTAGATTTTACGAATATAAATATTATCTGTGCATTTAGTCATTAAAAGTGGTAAAAGGAAGTAGACTTTTCCTATCTACAGCTTGGATCATGTTCTAAATTCTCCAACAATCAACTCACTGATTGGCTATTCGCCTCGGTCAAAGACGCTGTAATGCAGCGCATCTGCATTAAAAAAACGTATTAAAATAAGTGAATATCGAAACATGGAATGCTCCCAACTTACTTTCTTGTTCCGTTCAAATGGTTTCTTTTCGCAGTAATTAAGAGTGGTCAAAGGAAATGGATGTTTCAAATCAAATGTTTGTAAATCTGTCGGACCAAACTGCGTGGTCATCAGTCCGTAGCTTTAGCGAGACGCTTTAGACCGCTCGGCTACTCCACCGCGGCAATGGATGTTTCCATAAGAATGCCGATATGGAGGATGATGCGCCAGGAGAAGCATCTAGCAATGCTAGGGTGGAACTACGAAGTCGACATGTTGTCATCTCTGGAATTCTGAATATCGCAGAATCGAAATAACATTATTTATTGGCGTTGTGTAAATATTCGAACACCGAAATTGTAGTTCCATTTCAAATATTAGGCTAATGAAAGTTATATAATTCGAAAATAGTATGAGAAGTACATTATTCCGTTTTTATTTGTTGTTATTGTGTCAGGCATTTTCCTTAACACGTAAAAGATACCGTTTCATACATCCTAGTGCCGATTAAATTTTACCACATATCCCAGCGGCCTTCCTATGATAACTTTGGCAACAGATGCTGAATAGTGAGAATCCTGTGAGTCTTCATTTTAGCCAATCGCTTGACAAGGCTGAGTGGAGAGCAATCTCATGGAATCTTCGCTTTACGACGGCAATTATTTTTACCTGTCAACCATAAAGGAGGAACAGCATTATTTGTTTACTTCGTGGTCTGTACGATACACTAATCTAATCATTCTATGTTGTTCGAACAAATGGACAAAGATTTTCTATCGTGTTGTTGATGTTGCCAACATAATCACTCGAGGCCGCCGACATGATACGTAAAAATTTACCCCCAGTGACTATTGTAAACACAATTGGTCGATTTTCGACCACAGGCAATACTAGTAATACTAAAAACAAAAATATAACTTTCTCAAAATTTGGTGCGATTTATTTTTCTTATTACTAAGCGACATAATTTGTATAAAGTCACCAAACACTAATTTACAGGCTCTTACTTTTCTTCGTCTGCGCAATGTTTTATACTTATATCTGGGAACTCAGCAAAGCTTCACGTTCTCTGTGATTACTATTTCATTGTAACACTGACGGGCAATTGTCGTAATATGCAGATAGTGATGCCACCACAATACTACACCTCTATTGATACCGACAGTCGCGACAACGAGAACACAGTTGGAAATAAGTTCTCGTCAGAATCTGAGTGTCACAAACAGCAGCAAGTGCCTCAAATCTGATTGGCCGAAGTACCATGGTGCATTGTGTCCACCAAAGTTCATCGCAGCAATAACTGAGCGCGATTTCGTGGGAAGGGTGACTCACCTTGGTCCGCAATACTATAATGCTTGTTTACGTATTGAGACTTGACAGTTATATTGACACCGGTTCTACATCTACAACCATACTCTGCAGGTCATACTGAAGAGCAAGGCAGATGTTTCATGGAACCGATTTTATGATATTTCTCGACCATTCCATTCTCTAGTAGCGCACGGGAAAAAGGAACACCTAAATCTTTAAATTGTCTATGTGTTTTCTTTATTTCATTATGATGATGATGTCTCCCTGTGTAGGTGGGCGCTAACAAAATATGTTCGCAATAGGAAAGAGAAATTTAGTGAAAGAAATTTCACAAGTACATCTCGCCACAACGAAGAAACGCCTTTCTTTAAACGGTTTTCACCCAAAATCGTGCACCATTTCCGTGACACCCTCTACACATTATCGCAATGATAAGAAACGAGCTGCCCTTCTCTCAACTTTCTGTATATCCTCCGTCAGTCCACTTGGTGGGTATCCAATAATGCACACCAATACTCCAAAATAGGATGCACAAGTGTAGTATAGGCAATTTCTGTAGTACAACTGTTGTATCTTCTAAGTGTTCTGCCATTGAAACGAAGCCTTTAGTTCACCATTCTGTGTGTTTTTCTAATTTAAGGTGTTCGTAATTATTTTTCCTGGATTCTTAGCTGAAATTGTGGCCGGTATATTTGACTGATTTATTGTGTAAATAAAGCTCAACGGATTTGTTTTAGGGCTTATATGGATGACTTCACACTTATGAAGGTTGTTGTTGTTGTTGTTGTTGCTGTTGTTGTGTGGTCTTCAGTCCGCAGACTGGTTCGATGCAGCTCTCCACGCTACCCTATCCTGTGCAAGTCTCTTCATCTGAGAATATTTTCCGCAACCTACATCCTTTTGAATCTGTTAACTGTATTCATCCCTCGGTCTCCCTCTACGATTTTTACCCCACACACTTCCTTCTAATGCTATGTTGACAATTCCATGATGTCTCAGAATGTCGCCAACCAATCTATCCCTTCTCTTAGTCAGGATATGCCAGAAACTCCTTTTCTCGCCAATTCGGTTAAGCACCTCCTCATTAGTCACATGATCTACCCATCTAATCTTCATCATTCGTCTGTAGCACCACATTTCAAAAACTTCTATCATCTTTTTGTCTGCACTCCTTATTGTCCACGTTTCACTGCCATACATTGCTACACACCAAATACTTTCAGAAAGGACTTCATCACATTTAAATTAATATTGGATGTTAAAAGTTTCGCTTCTTTAGAAACGCTTTTCTCCCCATAGCCATTCTACATTTTATATCTTCTTTACTTCGGCCATCAGAAGTTATCCTGCTACCCAAATAACAAAACTCATCTACTACTTTTATTGTCTCATTAACTAATCCAATTCCTTCAGGATCGCCTGATTTTCTGACATTACATTCCATTACCTTCGTTTTACTCTTATCAATGTTTATCTTAAAACTACCTTATGAAGTTACAACTGCCAATTTTTGCACCGTACAGATATCTAAATTATTTTGCAGTTGCTTTTGTTCTTCTGGTGACTTTACAAACCGATAAATGACAGAAACATCCGCGAACAGTCTAAGCTGCTTAGATTGCCTCCTAAATCGTTTACAGAGATAAGGAACAGTAAGGCACTATGACGCTTCCCTGGGAAAAGCCAGGCATGACTGTTTTACTCGATGACTTTTCGTCAATTACCAAGTACTGTTAGGCCGTGTCCTACCTCGGTGACAAAAGCGAGCGACAGCGCTCGACTGCTACAAGCGAATGTGTAGTAAGGTTCTGTGCTACGTGATCGACATCTGCAGCGTTGCGTGTCAGCGACAACGAGCGACGTTCGAGATTCAATTCTTCTTTAATCTTGTCGCTGTCGCACGCGCTACAAATGTCGAAGTCGTTGAGAATCGTCTGTTTGTAGAGGTTATAAACGATGTCACAAGACTTCTGCGAGCTAATAATCCATGAAGTATATGAAATTTGAGCTGTTTCTGAATTAACAGAATATAGGACCCGCCCGAACAAATTCGGTGCCGCAGGCAAATTATTTTAATAGCGCCCCATTTAATTAAATCGCAATAAACATCAATGTAAAACACACATTGCATCTTTTCTTGTTCAAATACATAATCGCAACGTATACATTACATAAACATAATATTTCCCCATCATACACTTTTATACAATAATGTTAGTTTTCATCGTTTTTACTTTTTGTCGTTTAAAAAAGTTTTGGTTGATAGTTAATAATTGATACAATTATTATAAACTTCATTGTAAAAAGAGTCGCACATATTTCAGTTTTCTGACCTTGGCTTTTGCAAAATGTGAGATGATCTCCTTTAAATCAATTGTCTGCTGTTTCTCGTTCATCTGCAGAAGTTGCCAACCACAGAAGACTTTCTTCAGTCATTGTGGATCACAGATATGTTTTTACAATATTAATTTCGAGAAGCTGCGCTCACCACTTGCTACAGACAGAGAAAGAGTAGGCAACTCTCAGTGCAGTAACTTAATTAGGTACAATGTGTATGAGTACATTTTGAGAAATATAACTCAGAACGTCCTGTGACCCTGAGTTATTGGGTACTCTGCCATCAATGGCTTGTAATTCATTGCATACATCAGTAACATCAATATCTTTAGAGTCTTTGTTAGGGACTTTACCAAATTAACACATTCTTCAAGAACAGCTTTGGGTGTTTTATTTTATACATCATGTATATTATATAGACAGCCAAATACACGATTTAGGTTGTTAATCTGATGAAATCTCTCGTCATTTGAATTTATTGCAGTATCGCTAGCTTTGATCACGGGATTATTAGTTGCAAACTGCTACTCGTCTATTCATTAAACGTTTCTGAAGAGTCAAAGAGAATCCATGTAACATTGACTTACGTCTTGTCTGTTGCCTGTTGCTCTGTCTACATGTAGTAATGGGGCATTCATCGCTCCTGGAACCGTAGCGCAACAGTAAAGTAACCGCAACGCGAGCGCACGAGGGTTCGTCGCGAACGACAAATTTGCCGCCCCCAAAACTACAGCGCCCTAGGCAATTGCCTAGTTTGCCTATTTGGACAGGCCGGCCCTGGATATATTGGCAAAAGCCTTAAAAATAATTTGCGGTGATTTGTAAAAATAATATCTAAAACTTTTCACAAATAACAGGTGAAATGGTTGTAATTACAGAAATTAAAATGTAAGGTCAAACGGAAAGCGAAGCAGCGACAGCAAAACTTACAGTTAGTAACTCTGTACATTACAGCTATGCTATCCCAATTGTTGCTATAGCACAGTGGTTTTCAATATGTGGGTCGCTGCCCGCAGGGGGTGGCAAAGTCTTTCTTGTGGGATCGCCATTACAGGAGGAAGTACTTGTATCATAACGTATGCCTATTAAATGTCAAAACTACGGACGTCCTTGTGTAACATTCATTGGGAATTGTATAGATCGCATTTTCTTTTATAATACTGTGTGTTAATGATGAATAAGCGCAAAGTCTCGAAACTGTTTTCAGAAACCAATCGATGGGTGATGATTCCGTGTGGCATTCATGGCCGTTAGACCCCAACTGGGATGGTAATCGATAGGTAAAAGAACGTGAAACAATAAGTTACTATAATTTTTTTAATTCTACTTCCTAACGAACTATCTATACAGTGGAGCCCATCTTAATCAGCACAATTTGCTTCTGACTCTTGCCTGAAATGCGGAACACTCGTTGACCAAAATATATTTCTCTGTCACAAATCATGTAAAAATAGAATAATGTGTTCCATTCGGAAAAATTAAAGTTCTAATAAGGACCTTTGATTTTCTTGCATATTTGCTTCTGGTGTGAGAGACTCAGCCATCTAGTAATGCCTAAATGCCCATGGGACGCCCGACTGTGCAGAACCTTACAGACAGACTGAGAAGGAACCCCTCCAGAACACTGCCAGACACCAAAACACCTGGGAGTCAATCTGGGCCGTGCTCTCACATAGCCCCGTAGAGGAGTTTTGTGTGTGTGTGTGTGTGTGTGTGTGTGTGTGTGTGTGTGTGTGTGTGTGTATGTGTATGTGTGTGTCTCCATACCTCCCCTTTAGCCCTTCCTAACTCTGCTACCGCAAACGAACAAAACTGAACTTCTGTGAAACATAAAGGCTCTTCCACCAATACAAAACGAAACGTTGGGGCAACATTGGCCCTCCTATAACAAAGAGACAAAATAGAATACCTCGGTGCAACCACCAATAGTGAATAATATTGGTAAAAACACTAGAAGGTGAGAATAAAACGAAGAAAACAATTCTTTCAGAACTGGATGTCAGCAGATGTAAACAAAACACTACACACCCAAAAGGGAAAGAGAATAATAATGGAAATGAAAATTAAAACAACAAGTCTTCCCATGGTAACGTCGCTACGAAGCCGAGCGGTCTAAAGCGCCGGTCTGCGGAGCGCGCGGTTGCTCGCCTCCCTGGGGCATGTGGGGGGGGGGGGGGCTGTCCTTAGGTTTACCTTAGTTTAAGTAGTTTGTAAGCTATGGACTGATGACCACGCAGTTTGGTCCGATAGATTTACAAACATTGGACCATTTTGATTTTGCTCTCACATAAAAGGAGTACTACTTAGAAACAAAGCAAAAATTGGTTGCCCGGAACAATGTTGTCAGGAAGCCGAATACAGTGCGGAAATTCGCATTAGCGTTATGCTGCTCTGCAGCTGTGTATGCATGCACAGTATAGTGCCGATCCACACATACCACGACAGTTGATGCTCTGAACGAGACTTGTCGCATCATCTCAGGCTATCTAAGACCCACACCCGTGGGTAAACTGCACTGCTTATCCGGAATAGCTCCCCCAGACATCCGACGGTACAGAGCGGCACAAAATGAAATGAAGAAGGCATTAACATCCAAAGCCCACCCACTACATGTCCATCAACCGGCAAAGCAAAGACTCATGTCTAGAAAGAGCTTCCTTCATAGCGCAGAAGAATTCTCTGACACCCCAGACCGACATCGGGAGGAGATGGCAGGCCAGATGGCGCCATCTGGAGGAGTGGCTCATTCCACAAGAGGCTCTTCCTCCAGGTCACACAGAGAGATGGTCCACATGGAAACCACTGAACCGCCTACGTACCTGTGTCACAAGGCCGAAGAGCAATCTGCAGCGATGGGGCTTCCTGGTGCATTCTGTCAAGTGTAACTGTGCAGCTGCCGTGCATAGATCGTCAATCTGCTACAATGCACATTACATCCAACCGTGTGTAGTGTGGAAAACCTCGTAAATGCTATACAATGCTACTGGACGATGCTTTGGGCATCCACCGTATAGTTAAAAACTAACTAATGATTGTTTATATAATCTATGTCAATATGTATATGCTATATTCTGTGACTGGTTTAAACCATGAAATAGAATGTATGTAGTAATGCAATGTAGTAATGTTTGTTATAATGTTTTCATTTGCTTCTGACACAATAAATAAATAAATTCCAATAAATGCACACAAAAACTTCGTCCAACAATTTAAAAGAAAACTGAACCAAAGTTTCCTTTGAGATAACTAAAATGGAGTACAGACGACTAAGAAATCAGATTGACAGGAAGTGCAAAATGGTTAAGCAGGAGTGGCTAGTAGGCAATTGCAAGGACGTAGAAGAATGTATAAATAGTGGCAAAATAGATACTGCCTAAAGGAAAATAAAAGAGATATTTGGAGATAAGAAAAGCAGCTCCATGAATATCAAGAACGCAGATGGAAAGCCAGTTCTCAGCAAAGAAGGGAAAGCTGAAAGGTGCAAGGAGTATATAGAGAGGCTCTACGAAGGAAATGAACTTACAGGCAATATTGTAGAAAGGGGAGAAGAAGTAGATGAGGATGAAATAGGAGATACTATACTGAGAGATGCATTTGACAGAGCACTGAAGGACCTAAGTCGAAACAAGGCCCGTGGAGTAAATGACATTCCCTCAGAGCTACTGAACTCTCTGGGAGAACCAGCCATGGCAAAACTGTGCACCTGGTGTGTAAGATGTATCAGACAGACTTTAAGAAAAATGTTATAATCCCCATTCTAAAGAAAGCAGGCGCAGACAGGTGTGAAAACTACAGAACCATCAGTTTAATAAGTCATGGTTGCAAAATATTAACACGAATTATTTACAGAAGGATGGAAAATGTGTAGAGGCCGACCACGGGGAAGATCAATTTGGGTTCAGGAGAAATGTAGGAACACGGGAGGCAATACTCACTTCACGGCTTATCCTAGAAGATAGATTAACAACAGGCAAACCTACATATCTAGCTTTAGTAGATTTGGAGAAAGCTTTTGATAATGTTGATTGGAATAAACTCTTTCAAGTTCTGAAGCAAACAGGAGTAAAATATAGGGAGCGTAAGGTTATGTACAACTTGTACAAAAACCAGACAGAGGTTGTCAGAGTTGAAGGGCATGAAAGGGATGCAGTGCTTGGGAAGGGAGTAAGACAGGGTTGCAGCCTTTCTCCAATGTTATTCAATTTGTACATTGAGCAAGCTATAAAAGAAAGCAAGGAGAAATTCGGAGAAAGAATTAAAATTTCAGGTGTAGAATTAAAAACATTGCGTTTTGCCGACGACATAGGAATTCTGTCAGAGACCTCAAAGGACCTGGAAGAGCAGTTGAACGGAATGGACATTGTGCTGAAAGGTGCATATTAGATGAAGATTAACAAGAGCAAAACTAGGGTAATGGAGTGCAGTCTAAGAAAATCAGGTGATGCTGAAGGAATCAGATTAGGTTACGAAACAATAAAGGAGGTAGATGAGTTTTGTTACTTGGGCAGTAAAATAACAAATGATGGTCGCAGTACAAAGGATATAAAATGCACAGAGGCAACGGGTAGAAACACATTCTTGAAAAAGAAAATTTTGTTAACATCTAATATTGATTTAAGCCTAAGGAAGTCCTTTCTGAAGGCATTTGTGTGATGTGTTGCCTTGTATGGGAGTGAAACATCGACGATAAACAGTGCGGACAGGAATAGGATAGAAGCTTTTGAAATGTGTTGCTACAGAAGAATGCTGAAGATTAGATGGGTGAATCGCGTAACTAATGAGGTGGTACAGAACAGAATTGGGGAGAAAAGAAATTTCTGGCATACCTTGAATAAAAGATGGGAACGATTGGTAGGACACATTCTTAGACATAAAGGAATTGTGAATTTAGCGTTGGAGGGAAGTGTGTGGGGTAAAAACCGCACAGGAAGACCAAGAGATGGATACAGTAAGCAGATTCAAACAGATGTAGGTCGCCGTTCTTATCTGGAGTTGAAGAGGCTTGCTCAGGATAGGGTATTATGAAGAGCTACCTCAAACCAGTCTCCGGACTGAAGACCACAACATCAACAACAACATAGTTTTGATATGTTTCGGGAGGACATGGGGAGGAGGAGGGGGGGATTGGGGGTCGGCAGAATATTTTCATTCGCAAGGGGATTACCAGCCAGTTCTTACTTGGAAGGGAGTCGCATATTCGAAAAGGTTGAAAAACACTGATATAGCAGATCAGAATTACATCAGTTAATGTCGTCTTTCAATAAGACTCATTTTGTACGAATTCAGTCGTTGATGGTTTGCAGTCACAAAAGAAAAACTCATTAATGACATAGAAGGAAATACCTATATTCGTCGTTTTGCTGATGATCTTCATAGTCTATTTTCGTATTTGAATTAATGACTGAAATAGTCCTCGGACATTCCTCACTTTGTAAATTTAATGCACAGCACTATTTTTACGCCTTATTTCCTAAAGTAAATAAACTTTATTTCCTTGCTTTGGCTCTATCATTATTCTACGGCTTATAGGTGGCATAGTTTAGAAACGACTAATCGGTTCTAGCGACTGTCTTTTAGCGAGAATCTGTCGCGCTCACGTAGGACACCCGGCCACGTCGTCGGATGTCGCCGCTTGTAGCTGCAGTGCCGCGTAGCTGAACGTCGCGTGCTGTTGCTAGCTTTTGTCGATTACATAGGACTCGGCCAGTGGCGGCTGAGTCAAAAATGTACAGATGTTTGTAATTCTATGGAACCAAACTACTTTGGTCATCAGTCCCTAGACTTACGAACTACTTAAACTACCAATTAATATAAATAAAGAATTCCCTGAGACGGATTTACGTCTAACGGTTAAGACGTCTGCCTAGTAAGCATGGAGGTCCGGGTTCGATTCCCGGCCACACCACAAATTTTAATTCAATGCTTCAGATCTATCAATAATGTCTTTGACATATTTGAGACGTAAATCCGTCTCAGGGAATTCTTTATCTATATTAATTGATATTTATATCACCGTAACAGGATTGTTCCACCATGTCCATTGCTGAGGTGCTATTCCGCTGCATGGAGAGCCTTGGCAGTAGTGGCAATTATCTTTGGAACAAAGAAGCTGAATTAAAGTTTGTGTTGTGGAGGGAAATCGTACATAGACTATTCCGAGGCGCCTTAATCGTTAGTGGTGTGGTAGTCTAACGGTCGCCGGGCGCCGTGGCTCAGCGCGCCCGGTCAGAGGGCTCAACGCTCTTTGTAATAAAAAAGCTGAGCCAACAACGCATCGAACATGAACGAACACAAACCATCAGCGTCCGCAACGAAGCGAACTACATAGAACAAAAAAAAAAAAAAAAAAAAAAAAAAAAAAAAAAAAAAAAAAAACGGTTAAGACGTCTGCGTAGTAAGCATGGAGGTCCGGGTTCGATTCCCGGCCACACCACAAATTTTAATCCAATGCTTCAGATCTATCAATAATACTTAAACTACGTTAAACTAACCTAAGGACAACACACACACATCCATGCCCGAGGGAGGATGGGAACCTCCGACGCTGGCAGCTGGTGCTGCAGATGACTGGGGCTTCTTTTAGTGCTGGGTCCACAATTTTTTTCGAATCGAGGCAGTAACGTGATCGCCGCCGCCCCCTTTCTCACTCGAACGTCGGTGTTTCGGCGAACCCCTCCCCCCCCCCCTTCCAAGCGCTTAAAGGTGAGACATTTGTTTCGAAAAGGTACTGAACGTTGTTTATTTTTCTTTGGTAATGAACACCAAGAACATAAGAATATGAACATGAACACTAAGACACAGTAAATAACTGATTGCACTGTTAAGTTACTGTAACATAATGAATCTGTTACGATGAAGAGACAAGCAAACTTCGGGCCACGTGATACTGTAAGCAGCACCCCCTCATAACCTTAGGTATTCGCAAAGGCTGCTCCTCCTCACGTCTTTTCAAACAGTTAAATATTTCTATAAATGTCATTTACCATCAGAATCGCGACACATTGCAGTGGAACGACATCTTCGTGCGGCGGAACGTGTGCTAAAACCTTATCTTGAAAAGCACTCGTCTTGTATGATTAGGGTTGAATGTGGCCGTGTCAGACTTCGTAATCCTTGAGGTGTCCGCTCGCCCAAAAAAATTTATATAAAAAGTAAAAAAAAAATATGTTCATGTAAAATCTTTATACGTTCCAATATTTCAAAATCAGATTATTGTACCGAGGGAAGAAGTCTTTAACAGTCACTCTTGTTAAAATATTTCTAAGTTCTCTCATAGATAAAACTGTCAAAAGAAATTCTTCAGTTTGTTGTCGTTGCTATAGCCACAGATAAAAAAAATCATTTTTTTAATAATTATCGATCGATGTGTATGATCTATTAACCAAAGATTTAAAAAAAATAAATAAAATAAAAATATCGAAGTCTTCTTGACGTAACTTTCCCACCAATAAAAATTCATAAACAATCTTCCTTCAGATTGAAGAATATTTAAATTAAATCACCTTCTCGTTTCATTAATATATTATTTATCGTTAAATAATTCTTCATAAATGATGTACTCTGAAACTTTCGTCAAGTTTAAAGACAATAACAATTATTGCTTTCTATGACTTTACATATGTAGTCATTGACAGACAAAAGGGAACTGACTTTTAAAATTTGTTGTTTTAACATAAAACTTCGATGATAATGTCTACTCTTGCGACGACAACCGCAGAGATCAACATATTCTTGCCTCGTGGCCGTCGACCCGCGACTTGATGTGGCCGGATATTTACTCCTTTGAATCGGTGTCGAAGATGTTGCTCTCGTAATTGAATCGCCTCACAGCACATGAAACATAAAAAAACATACAAAAAACTTCTTTAAGAATCATATAACATTAAACATTTACATAAAAATCATTTAAGAACACAAATATAAGCAAGTTATCCTGCACAAACTGAGCTGACATGAGATATGTAGCGGAGACAATAATCCGTCCCACTACATCATTCACAAAATCGTCCAAATATATGCGGCAGTATCAGTTAAAAGATTGGGGTTAAAAATGCTTGCTGTTAGGCTCGAACCCCTCTAAACACCACAACGCGATGGCACTAACCACGCGGCTAGTCTTATTTGGTGGAAAGTAGTGACTGTATTATTATTCATATCAGTCTTTCACATTTATATTTCTTTAGTTAAAAGTTATTTTACCAGATATTAGGTATTTTTGAAAAATCTTCAACGCGCCAGAAACAAATGTGAAGGGCGGATGTTGCCTTCATGGATGATTTGCCCATTCGCAAGGGGAGCTGCGCAGTAGCTTCATTGCCTTTGCTTCGGGACCATTCGTGCATAACCGCCAGAGCTCGGGTAGCCAGGTGATGGTGTGTTTGTCACCTCTAACTCCAATGTTAAAAGCGGCGTTTCCCCTCGTCCCTCCCTCCCGCGGGAGCGCCCATATGCTGTCTCCAGGGGGATCAGAAGAGAATTTGAACCTCATCCGCGCATGCGCATTTCAACGCTGCGACAACTGCCGCCTGTATTAGGTGCAAGGACTCGTATACATGCTAAAACGGTTCTCATACAATGAAAATACGTCGACTGTGCATATAAAATTATGTGATAGAAGAACTAAACGAAGAATGATAGTATAAAAACTATTTTACTTTTTTTTTTCGCGACTAGCTTTCTTCTGGGGTTCATTGAACCAGTGAACACATGGGAAATGTTCAAATGTTTCTAGAGCTAATGGGACTAAAATACGGGGTCATCAGACCCTAAACTTACAAACTACTTATGAACTATCTAATATTAAGGACGGCACAAATATCCATGTCCGAGGTGGGGATTCGAACCCCTGACCGTAGTGGCCGTGAAGACCGTGACTAGCGCGCCACAGTCCCCTTTTTTTTTTTGGGTCTCCTTCCTCCCCTTCAACCCGTCCTTCCGCTCACCAAAGTCGCCTTCTTCGGCGTCGGCTTCTATCGGCCTTTTTGTTCCATTTCTTGGAATTAAAATTTGTACGTCTCTCTTGGAAGTGAAAATAAAAGACCGTCTTGCGTGAGTTCGTTGAAAAATAATAATAATAATAAAAATGAAGCTGATTTGACGAATTCCCGTCTCGCTGTTCCACAGCTTTATGTCGAAAATATTGCAAACCAAAAGAAAGTCACTTCTTCAGTGGTAAACAAACTATTTCCTCCTATTTACTATTCGATAAAATAACTGTTTTCTTCTTTTTCCATGGCACTGCCCACCGTCGATTTCAAAGTTTGTCTTCACGTATTGTTTGCAGTTTTGCATGTCCGTTTGAAGTTCATTTTCTTTGTACTTCTTGTATGTACTTAGTATAAAATGGTTTCTTCTCTAACCCTGAAACGCGTCAGTCGGCTAGTGCATAGGATTTATTTGAATAAAATATACAAATGAAAGAGGGGGTTAATGATATATCTTCTTTCAAAAACAAAAATTTATTCTGAGGTACTGCTCGTTTCATTATTACTTTGTTCTTCATTTGTTCATGTTCTCTTCATTTGGTTTATTGTATTTATTGATTTATTTGTTTAGTAATTAATGTTAGTTTTATTTTACACACTCCATCGCTAATCATGTTGGTCCCCTCGGCCACCGCGGCCGGCGAACACATAGTACACGCCGCCACAGATACAGAGTAATTTACTACATACAGTTCGATACATAAAGTGTTAAAAATGGCTACGACGAGCTGTAGTGTACGTCTAAGCGTCGTACCGTTCAGTGTTTCACTCGTTCCCATATGCAAACAAATGGATAGGCAGGAACCGACACCGTGGCCTGCTCGTCCTCCCGATCTCAACCTATTAGACTTCTACTTATGAGGTCCCTTGAAAGCCATTGCGTATGCCACGCGTATACATAAAGCGGAATTCCTGCGTCATAGCAAAAGGCAAGGTTGTCAGCAGATACGCCTAGAATATGAGGTGAGACAGTAAATGTCACTGCACATAGACGCGTGCACTACCGTTCGCAGTAGTCATATGGAACACTTTCTGTAGAGAACTGTACGATTACATAGTATCAACACGAATGACGAGCGAGCATGGTCAAGTGGTCTGTGTATGTACACCTCAAAATATGCCTGTAACACGTGAACTAAAGCGAAGATGTCTTAAATAGTTTGTAAGTGTAGGAACTGATGACCTTAGCAGTTTGGTTCAATAGGTTTACAAACATTTGAACATTTCCATGTGTTATCGGTCACATGGAAAGAGCGCCAGTGGTTGGAGAGTTGCAACTTTTCCCGAATGTAGTTCAAATGTTTGTAAAGGTTATGGGACTTAACTATGGGGTCATCAGTCCCTTAACTTACAAACTACTTGTGAACTAATTACGAACTAGGACGGCACAAATATCCATGCCCTAGGGGGGATTCGAACCCCCGACCGTAGTGGCCGTGCAGACCGTGACTGAAGCGCCTCAGTCCCCTCGGCCACCGCGGCCGGCCCCGAATGTAGTTGAATCTGTACATTGAATAAGCTATGAAGGAATGCATTTAGAAATTTGAATAGGGAATTAAAGTTCAAGGAGAAAAAATAAAGACTTTATGGTTTGTCGGTGACATAGTAATTGTGTCAGAGACAGCAAAGGTTCAGGAAGAGCTATTGAACGGGATGGACATTGTCTAGATAGGAGAGTGTAAGATGTGCATCAACAATAGTAAAACCACGATAATCGAATGTACGGTCAGAAAATCAGGCGTTGCTGAAGGAATTAGATTAGGTGATGAAACAATAAAAGTAGTAGGTGAGGTTTGTTATTTGGGTAGCAAAATAACTTCTGGTGGTTTAGCTAAAGTAGATATAAAATGCAGAATGGCACCGGGAAGAAAAGTGTTTCTGAAGAAGCGAAATTTGTTGACATCGAATATTAATGTAAACGTTATGAAGTCCTTTTTGAAAGCATTTGTCTGGAGTATAGCATTGGACGGTAGTGAAACTTGGACGGTAAGGAGTTCAGACAAAAAGATGATAGAAGCTTTCTAAATGTAGTGCTACAGATGAATGATGAAGATTAGATGGGTAGATCACGTAACTAATGCACAACAGAATTAAGAAGAAAAAAGAGTTTCTGGCATATCCTGAATAAGAGAAAGGATAGTTTCGTGGGACGCATTCTGAGATATCGAGGAATCGTCAACTCAGTATTAGAAGGGCGTGTGTTGGTAAAATAGAGGGAGACCGAGGGACAACACAGTAAGCGGATACAAAAGAATGTAGGTTGTCGTTCTTATTGTCGGATGAAGAGGCTTGCACAGGAGAGCTTGGAGAGCTGCATCAAAGCAGTCAAACCAGTCTGCGGACTGAAGGCCACACCAAAAAACAAGAACAACAACAACAACAACAACAACAACAACAGAAGACATATTCTGCTTGTTGTCAGGTCCTCTTTCGAATCCGCGGAGCTTTAAATAAAAATGTTCAAATGTTTGTTAAGCTTTAGGGACTTAACTACGAGGTCATCAGTCCCTAAACTACCTACAACTAAGGACGGCACAAATATCCATGCCCGAGGGGGGATTCGAACCCCTGAGCGTAGTGGCCGTGCAGACCGTGACTGAAGCGCCTCAGTCCCCTCGGCCACCGCGGCCGGCGCGGAGCTTTCCAACATATTTAGATACATCCTTCATAATACCAACACTCTTACAGTTGTTACAGCTAAATCAACATTCAGTAGGAAAATATCTTTTCCTCGTATAGAAACGATATGAATGACAAACGAAAGCGCTCTTTCTCGCTCTCGCTCTCATTCGCACTCATTCACTACATACACACATACAATTTACATCTTGTACGTCCGTCCGTCGCAATTAAGGAAAATGAAAGCACCCGCGCGGAAAATGTCGCGCTTTGGATCAGGAGATAATGCCATTCGACACAATTATATGCACTAAACGCAAATTTGGTCATCACTTATTACTGACAGTTATATTGACACCGGTTCATCGGTAACGCTATTTGTAACAATGACTTAATGCCGAAGCTGGAAACATTTATATCAAAATGACTGATGCTTTCAGACTTACCGTACAGTTAGTGCCGGACTATGCAAACTTCTTTCCTTTTGGTGGCATACTGAAAAGAATGAACGGAAATTCATACTAGTAAACAACGGCCGCCTACATTTACGATTGTTTGCTATGCGCTAAGATTCAAAACGATATACTGCCAGCCATTCCAAAACAGCCTGAATGGCACTTTACAAATGAAAATTCTTAAAGTACATAATTTCCTTATAACTTCAGTTTATCGACCCTTGCCTTTATACAGGACCATTAAGTGATTCTGCTACTTCTAAAGGAGTTCGTAAATACTGATCTCCGAGGACGATCAAGACTTCACGGTGTGTGTTGTTTGCTCGGTGTGTCCCAAAGCGATAACTTTCAGTTTGACGTACGTCGTTTTTCGTGCACTAGACTCTCACCTTGGAGGGTTAAAAATGAGAGCATATCAGACTGAACTGGAAATGATGGTATGACTGTGTCATCAAAATTAAACGGTTGATTAAATTAAGTAATCGAAAATACGATAAAATAACTGACAGATTAAGAGATCACATTAATTACAAATTAAGCTCCCATAAATCAAAACTCATTATCATCACTGTACCCTTGCGAAACAAAAGCACCGAATTATTTCAATGCCGCGATAGAGTGGTTGGGCGGTCTAAGGCGCCTTGCTGCAGATCGCGGGTTTGCTCGCTGTCGAAAGTTCGAGTCCTCCCTCGGGCGTGTATGTGTCTGTGTGTGTGTGTGTGTGTATGTGTGTGTATGTGTGTGTGTGTGTGTGTGTGTGTGTGTGTGTGTGATCTTTAGCGTAAGTTGCTGTAGGACTAACTGTAACACGGAAATAGAATCAAATAGGTCAACGTCTTATGAAACGACTGTACAGAAATATCTCAAACAAAAAAGCCCAAAAAATGTTCTTAGTGACGAAGAGGTCATTTGTACGCGATTAACTGAAGCAGCGGAAAAGAAACCAACGCAAAAGAATATGTTAGCTTTTCTGATATAAAGTATTGAAAGTAGCAGCGGAAAGACGGAAAAATACAAGGACCAGTAGGAATCCTTTGAGTATCGAAGGAAATGTGAAATTTTATTGATAAAAGGAGAAATTGAGAAAATGGAAGACAAATGAAGTATAGATGGGCCTGATGTGCACAGTGGCACTGTGTGTAAGTTAGAGCTGTGCAAAGCTGCAGACCAAGTGTAGCTCCAGGGAAGTGAGATAACTGTTACAGGATCATTAATGAAACAAATGGAGAAAAGAGAAGCAACTATGTCGGTTTAAAGAGACAGTCGTTTCCGACCGCATCGTACAACTGTCACGAAGGATTAAAGAAAATTACGCATCAATTTTCAAGTTTCCGGTCTTCACTGTGGCATTTTCAAGTACGGAAAAACAAGGAAGCACATATTACAATACGATGTAATAAATAGGACTGACAACAAACTAGAGGTTTGGACATAAGACTGACACAGGTGAGAACTGGATGGGGAAAGCCGGGATTTACGAAATCAAACGTCAGAATTGTGAAATGTAATATGTGGGTCAAAGGAAAATAATTTTTAAGAAAATTTTCAAATGTTTGTAAAGCTCATGGGACTTAACTGTGGGGTCATCAGTCCCTAAACTTACAAACTACTTATGACCTTATACTAAAGACAAGACAAACATCCATGCCCGAGGGAGGATTCGTACCTCCGACGCGGGAGGCCGCGCGATCCGCAACGTGGTGCTCCAGACCGCTCGCCTACTCATGCGCGGCCATTTTTAACAGTTTTAAAGAACACAATAATAGAAAGACCCATCAGCTGTAGCAAAAAAAAAAAAAAAAAAAAAAAAAAAAAAAAACCTCAAGATCGAACAACATTCGTTGGGTAGCATGAATAATAACACGAAGATAATTCACTGTAAGGACCGAGTACGGTTGTTACATAATTTGAAGGAAGCTGACAATTTTTGTTCTTTAAGGGAGGATTGCAAAAACGTATTAAATAAAAAAGGTAGAACTCTCTAAAGAGCATTACTGGGCCAATTTCAGCAATCTCTTCCTTGAGAATTACTATTCAGTTTTAATTAGTGACGTCAGGTTTCAGTAATGTTCATCAATTTACGAACGTATTTCTTATGTTCTGACTGATTGCACAGATTAGACACACAGTTTATGAGATGTCAGGACACCGCTGAAAGTTTCGTTGTATAGGATTAACTTTGATGTGAAACAAGCTGTTTTGAAATCCTCAACCGTGCTTCAAAACTCTATTATGTTTTATTTTAGTGGAGGTGATTATGATGAGAAAGCATGTATGTTACGTACATTTTATTGATTACGTTGTCCAATGGCAGATAAATTTTGTAACATACTCGAATTCATTCGTCAAATTTTAATAGGTGCCTCATTGTTATTAGTAACTGAAAATTGGATAATATAGTTCCTAAACATGTAGTACTGACAAAAACGTTTACACGTGGTGTAACGAAATATGTGGAAAAGCTTCGGGAATAAGGTTGAGAGCCTGACAACAAGCAGAACATGTCAAGTACACACATGTTCTATGTGCTTACATTGCCGTGTCACAGTCATTTGTTGTGGTGTACACAACACAGAGAACTTCTCTATGCATCTTGGTCATTTGCGCTGATACAGTGTAATTACTTTGTGCAGTTCTCTATACAAGGTGCTCAAAGTGGGTACCACGATTTGTGATGCAGTAGTAATGCGCCGCATCTTTGACTGTGTCACTCGTTTCCACATTCCAGGCATAACTGTTGACAACCTTGCTCTATGCGCTGACACAGCAATTTCACATTATTAATAGGTGTGGCGCACACAGTGGCATTCAAATAACCCCATAAGTAAGTACGATGGATTGAAGTGGGGATAACGCATACGCAAAGGTATCGATCCCTGTCGCTCTATCCATTTGTTCCGGTGTCATTTACACCACAACAAATCCCTGTAACACGTTAACGAAAGAAAAAAAGCCATGTGTGTATAGGAAATGTTCTACTTGTGTGTAGGTCCTCTATAGAATCTCCAGAGTTTTCCCACATATGTTAGACCCTACATTATTACGACTGTTGAGTGACTTGTCTCAACGGATGCCTGAAAGGTAGAAACTGGCATAACATATGAAAAAGCAAGCTGAGGGAAGGCAATCGTAATATTAAAGAGAGATTTTCTTATAGACTCTGACAACTATAAGTGCTGGTGATATTTTCCTCTAGTATTCCACGTGTATGTACGATGTTTCTACATCTACATGGGATACTCTGCAAATCACATTTAAGTGTCTGACAGAGGGTTCATCGAATCACCATTATACTATTTATCTCCCATTCCATTCTCGAATAGCGCGCGGGAAGAAAGAACACCTGAATCTCTCCGTTCGAGCTCTGATTTCTCGTTTTTTTTATGATCATTTCTACCTATTTAAGTGGGAGTCAACAATATATTTTCGCATTCGGAAGAGAATGTTGGCGATTTGAGTTACGTAAGTAGCCCACGCCGCAGCGATAAGCGCCGTTGATGTAATGATTCCCGTCCAAGATCCTGTGTCATTTCCGTAACGCTGTCTCCCCTGTATCGTGACAATACGAAACGAGCTGCCCTTCTTTGTACTCTTTCGATGTCCTCCGTCAAATCCACCTGATAAGGATTCCACACTGGGCAGCAATACTCTAAAAATGGATGGACAAGCGTAGCGTATGCAGTTTCTTTAGTCGTTCTGTTTCATCTTTTAAGGGTTCGCAGTCTCTGGTTCGCCTTTCCCACAACATTATCTACGTGTTCTTTCCGATTTACGTCTTACGTAATAATAATTCCTGGGTATTTTGTGGAGTTTACGGCCATCACTTTTGATTGATTTATCTTGTAAACAAAGTTTAACGGATTTCTTTCCGTACTCATGTGGACGACTTCACACTTCTCATTATTTAGAGTCAATTTCCAATTTCTACACCATAGTGATATCTTATTCAGATCATTCTGCAGTTGGTTTTGATCTCCAGATGATTTTCCTAGACGGTAAATGACGGCGTCATCTGCAAACAACCTAAGAGGGCTACTTAGATTTTTCCCCTAAATCGTTTATGTAAATAAGGAACAGCAGAGGACCAATAACACTACCCTGTGGAACGCCTGATATCATCTCTATTTTAGTTGATGCCTTACCATCGATTACTACGAACTGTGTCCTCTCTGACAGGAAATCCCCTATCCAGTCGCAAATTTGATTAAAAGCCTGATAAAGAACGGAAACGACAGAGGGTATCACAAACAAGGAGTGTTTTTTGTCCGGACAGAAAAAAAGACTATCTGAGTCCACTACCAAAGATCTCGAGTGAAAAATAAAGTGGAAGAAGAGCTGTTACCAGACTCAATTACACAGAGACTCACATACCACGACAAAAACGATGTTTGCGTAAACGGAAGCGCGGCGTTTCAATTAAAAGACGGCAGCACGAAAACAGCAGTAGTGGAGCAGAAAAAGAGGTCACACAGGCGAGGAGGCCTTATGCGGGGAGTTCATCGGCAGCAGCACAGAGGCAGGGAGGGGAGGGGGAACAGTTTAGCTGACAGAACTGCGCGCGGACACGCGACGCGCGGCAGACGCTGGCAGGAAAATTGCTTTCTGCGCGGCAGCAGCCTTTTAACCGGCGCGGCGGTCGGCCACACACGCGACACACGTCAGCCGCAAGCTTCCACACGATGCGCCATCCGGCCTCCCGCTGTGCAGCCTAAAGGCACGCCCAGGCGGCCTGCGGGTTGTGCTGTGTATTGTCACAGAGTAACATATACTGAGGAGCAGCCCCCTCTAAACCACTGTCCTACGCTCCCCTCGTACTTCCGTAAGATGCTAGCAGGTGTCAGGCGGTTCCCTGGCTTAGTACCGGTAGACCACACTAGAGGCACGTCAGAGGGTAGCGTGGAGAGGAGGCTGAGGGGAGAGCTCGTGCCGCCTGCCACGAGGCCACGGCTGTGTCCGGCTTGCTGGCGTTTGAGGGGAGGTGGTGGTGGGGACAGCCGCTACCTGCCCCCTGTTCTGGCCAGTTTAAAGAGCTGCTTCTGACCGCAGCGATAACATGGGACATCTTACGGAACTGCTGGAAACTCTCCCTCCCCGCACCCTTGAGCGTAGGACCAGGCCCTTACGGAGGTTTCCCGTCTGTATATATTTGTCTGTGGTATTGTATACAAGGAGTGTACAAGTGTGGTGAACAAGCCGCCACAAGTATGCAGTTCATCCAGTTTTTACTGCATGCTTCTTCAAACAAAAAATAAATAAATAAATAAAAATAAAAATGAAATGTTTGTAAATCAGACCACACTGCGTGGTCATCAGTCCATAGCTTACAAACTACTTAAACCTAGGTAAACTAACCTAAGGACAACACACACACCCATGCCCCAGGGAGGACTCGAACCTCCACGGCGAGCAACAACCGCGCTCCGCAGCGTGCTTCTTCTGTGGGTTCGGTAACCCCCTGGTGAAACTGTAGTTTTAACCCTGCAACTGGGGACTGGTTGATGTGTGTGTAACGGTGCTACTTAATATGTGTGTGTGCGTGTGTTGTCTTCAGTACTAAAAGGGGTCTACAAAAATGAAGCCGGCAGCGGTGGCCGAGGGGACTGAGGCGCTCCAGTCACGGTTTGCACAGCCACTACGGTCGGCGGTTCGAATCCCCTCTCGGGCATGGATATTTGTGCCATCCTTAGTCTTAGTTAGTTCATAAGTTGTTTGTAACTTTATGGACTGATGACCCCGTAGTCAAGTCCCATAAGCTATACAAAAGAACATTTTCTTGAGAATACAATTAGTAGTAAAGAAGTAATAGATTAAAACCTGGTGCGTGATGGGGCAGTTTCCCGTGAAAGTTACTGTTTATGTGCTCATATCTCATGAACTACGTGTCGGAATGTGATACAATTTAGAAGCTACATTCAACTATATATGTGTATACTGTCTTTAAAATATCCTGTCGCTACAATTTGTGGTGTTCAAATTATAAATTGTAACGTCATACCGAGAGCCGTAGATTTACTACATAAACAGCGGAAAAGTAGTAAGCGAGAAACGTTTTTCCTTTCATCATTTTACTATGGTTGCCAGCGAGAAGAAGTTTAATAAAGGTGTGAAATTATGTTTAACGTTTGTTGAAGTCGCTAAGTACTGTCATTCTCATACAGTGTATTTCGAAAGTTTCGGCGCATTATATGGCATTTTTTGCGATTTCTATTGGTTATGACGTAATATTTTTTGAATCACGAGTCGTATATGATTCTTAACCCTTCAGCAATTGTTACCTTACGGTAAGGGATGTGTGTACCAAATTTGGTTTGAAATCGGTCCAGTGGTTTAAGAGGAAATGAGCAGTATTGTCGCTAAATGCAGCAGTTTTCCGTGCATCTCATTGTTTATGACGTCATATCTCGTGAACTTTGTATTCTACGTGATTCTTACACTTACGGCGACCGTTCTCATGGATTGAAGCTCACGTGTGCAAAATTTCATAAAGATTGGAACAAAATTGTAGATTTGTATGCAATACGTACAAACATACGGACTTTCTGCTTTATATATTAGATACAAGGAGTATACCCCGAACAAGCCGCCACAAGTACTCAGTTCATTCGGTTTTTACTGCGTGCTACTTCTGTGGGTTCGGTAACCCCTGGTGAAACCGTAGTTTTAACCCTGCAACGGGACTGGCTGATGTGTGTGTAACGGTGCTACTTAATATGTGTGTGTGCGTGTGTTGCCTTCAGTACTAACAGGGGTCTACAAAAATGAAAAATCGTATTGGGCTACTAAATTTATGGATCTGACTGCAATACTACTAGGAGAGTAATTTGACAATTAGTCCGGAACGTAATGCTGCCCTACGTAAGGCAAGTTTGGGCACGTCGAAACTTACGATATCTGACTGCAATATTAGAAGGATTAAAAAGATGCAAAATCTTGGTTGGCTGATAGTCACTTTACAAGAACAATAAAAGAATGTCGTACTGTATTGTACTTATTGGCCTTGTCTTAGTATTACTATACAATCAGTTTGCATACACAAATAATGAATGCGTGCAAGAAATATTATTGTGTTGTAAAAAGGGAAGTGATACCTCGCTTCACACCAACCCACATTCTTCACTTCATATCGTTCATGTCACCCACTTGCTACAATGTACTTAATTGCCATTAACTTACCCTCACTTACATCGTCAAGAATAATCACAAACTGAATAAATCTATATTAAAGAAAATTAGAAAATAAGCAATCAGCAAATTCGACACGAGTAACAAGAACTATAAAAATGAAGAATGTGCATATTATTGCGAAGTCGTGCAATGATTCAGTTTCTAAAACAGGGATGCAGACCTACCCTCAGGAAAGGATTAATTATAAAGAATCAAAATGTCAAAAAATGAAAGGAACTGCTTTTTTATTATTACGTTTGTTTAATGCCCTATCCATATTATTACAACAATTACAGTGACGAGCCACGAATTAATCAAGGTTGTGTATAGGTTCCTACTGAATGGAAAGTGATATGAAATAAAATGAAATGAGCGACCTTGCGCAATGCGAAAACCATTTAAAGAAAATTTCCAAAAAATTAGCAGCATCATGAAGAACTCCGGGCTGTGTCCACCGCGAGCTCCAGTGCAACCGTCACGCTCCGCTACTACTCTCCGACTCCCCGCGCGGCGACACCGAGCAAACCCCGCCTACCGGCCGCCAAAGATAATCCTTGCGGACCCAACAAAGATGTTTATATATATGATGTTGCCAATATATATAATCCCATAACTTAAGGTAGGAAATTTCAATTCAGTAGCCACCTTACAACCCGGATCGAGTTACTAATGCTAAACATTTTGCTGAGTGTCAGAGCGTTTTCGGCTTGTCTTCTGGGTGTTCATCTTTTTTATTTTTCTGGATCATTATCTCAAAAACTATAGAAGACACAGTTTTACCATCGTTACACTTGCTTACCAGTCAGGACCTGTACAGAGAGGCGGAATATCAAGGTGTACAATGGATTAGTCGTTTAGTAAGGGACTGATAAAGTCAGCCTTAAATTTTGGGTCACGAAATTTTCGCCTGACTTTGAAAACATATTAAAAAACAACTACTTACTTCTTTCCCATGACAATGTCATTTTTCAATTCTCTGCACAAAACTGATCTGGAAACCTAGATTTGGAAATGTGAAGTACCTTAGATGCAAAGCAGTGAGAGTGGAAATTTGGCCGAAAATTAGTCAAACATGCATTTTCAGAGATCGCACCGTCATTTTCCAAACCGTTTTGCATGTCACCCCGTAGAGGGTCCAAGATAAACAGTCAATATTCTAGCAGAGAAAAACCTGGTGTTTCGAATGGCGCAATTTAAATTAAAATCGGAGGTGACGTATTTGGAGATATTTGCCGCCAAACTTGGTCAGTTTTCGGGTTCTAGTATTTTGGAGCCAACTTTCTGGATCATTATCCCAAAAACTATACTGGACACAGTTTGACCATTGTCACACAGGCTTACCAGGCAGAACCTGTACAGAGAGGCGGTATATCAAGGTGTACAACGGATTAGTCGTTTTGTAAGCTACTGCCAAGGTCGGCCTTAAATTTTGGGTGAGGAAATTTTAGCGTTACTTTGTGATGCCTGTACTTTTGCGAAATTATTATACATTATGAAAATGCGTGCTGTTACTGCGTGATTACTTGCAATTACCTCATGACTTCAACAAATGCTCTAAATTATGTCTTTCGACTTCAATGCATTTGGCAATACGCGTAACGAAATTCCTCTAAACAGCTTGTAGTTCGCCTTCAGTAGTGTTCTCACATGAATTGACAGTGCTCTGACTCATGTTTTCAGGTGTTGTCGGTTAATTACGATAACAAATATCCTTCAATTTTCCCTGCAGAAATAAATTCGGGGACGTAAGATCCGGTGAACGTGCAGGCCATGGTAAGGTGCTTCTACGATCAATCCACCAGTCATTAAACATTCCATTTAAAACCGCTTCAACTGCACGCGAGCCATGTGCCGGACATCCATCATGTTGAGAGACATCGCCATGCTGTCCTGCAGTGAAACATCTTGTAGTAAAATCGGTAGAACATTACGTAAGAAATCAGCATACAATGCACCATTTACTCATCGATAAAATAGGGGCCAATTATCCTTCCTTCCATAACGCAGCACCAAACATTAATCCGCCAAGGTCGCTGATGTTCCACTTGTCGCAGCCATCGTGGATTTTCCGTTGCCCAATAGTGCATATTATGGCGATTTACGTTACCTCTGTTTGTGAATGACGATTCGTCACTAAACAGAACGCGTGAAAAAATTGTTATCGTTCCGTAATTTATTTTGTGCCTAGTGGCAAAACTGTATACGACGTTCATAGTCTTCCCTATGGAAATCCTGGAGCATTAGTAAGCGACTGCCAAAGTCGGCTTTAAATACTGGGTTAAGAAATTTTCGCCGGCCGCCGGCCGCCGGTGGCCGAGGGGACAGGCGCTCCAGTCACGGTCTGCACGGCCACTACGGTCGGGGGTTCGAATCCCCCCTCGGGCATGGATATTTGTGCCGCCCTTAGTCTTAGCTAGTTCATAAGTGGTTTGTAGGCTTAGGGACTGATGACCTCGTAGTTAAGTCCCATCAGTTCTACAAACATTTGAACATTTGAAGAAATTTTCGCGTTGCTTTGAAAACAAATTATAAAAGAATTACTTAATATTTTTCCATGATAATGTTACTTTTCACTTCTCTGCACACAACTGATCTAGAAACCGAGATTTCAAAATGAGATGTACCTTAGCTGCTAAGAAATGAAAGCGCAAACTCGGCTAAAAGTTCCTCAGGCACACGCGCGACGCATGACACCCTTCCACAAAAGCGGCTCTGGAGCCTTGACCACTTTAGGTATCGGCCTAAAATTTTTATAACATCCTTTAAACCTTTAACAACATTCTGGTAAAATTTGAAAAAAAACATTGAAGATGTTCGAGCTTCCAGCCCTTTTGTGATTTGACATGGAATGACCCTATTGTATACAAGGAGTATACCGTGGATAAGCCACCACAAGTAGTCAGTTCAAACAGCTTCTACTGCGTGCTTATTATGTGGGTTCGGTAGCCCCGGGTGTAACTGTAGTTTCAACCTGTATCGAGTTCCTAATACTGAACATTTTTCTGCTTGTCAAGAGAGTTTTCGGCTTATCTTCTGGGTGTTCATCTTATCATTTTTTTTTTTTTTTTTTTTTTTTTTTTTTTTTTTTTTTTTTTTTTTTTCCCTTCTCGTAGTCTTGCTGTGTTTAGAGAGTGAGGAGAGCCACCTTTCTTTCATCGTTAGTCTGCCCCAGTTGAGCAATCGGTGGGTTTCTGGACACCCACGAGTGGTCATATATCGTTGCACTGGTCGTTCTAAAGCAGTCGACCATCAGAGGTTCATTTGCACTACGTGAAGATTTTGGGTGGAAAATCTATCGAAAGTTAAACATCCATCATAAGTTTTTATTTTGTTTTTGAGTGCCTGAATACGATCTATGTGCCAAAACCAGGCATGTATAGACAGACATTTTAGTTTCAAAATATGCAGTGTGCCCTATTTATCTCGACCGCCCAAAATATCTCTGGAACAACAACAGCTGTTGTATAACGACCTTCACCGCTATCCATGTTAAGTCAGGGGCTCACGACTGTAAAAGTTTGAAACATTCTAAAGTACATCTTATGTGTTTTTCAACTTACATTTTTTTTAATTGACAACATGTATTATTTCATCAGCAATTCATAGCACTATAAATCTCACAAACAATGGCCTTGATTGCATCGCATTATACCAATTACATCCCGAGATATTACGAAGTAAAAGTCGGTGACTGAAATTTGGCAAATAGAACGATACGAAATTTTATGTCCACAGTGGTCTTCCTCTTGCCTTTGGGGTAAAGTGTGCATACTTTCGTCAAAATGGGAATAAAACTGAAAGTCGAAGTTTTAAGTAAAGTAGTCTCCGCAATGCATTTTACACATTTTATACATATAGTGTACAGTGGGCAAAATTTCATCCAGATTGAAACAAAACAGTACATTTTTATGCATTAAAAACAAACAATCTAGACACGGCGCTAGCAATTGGGTGCTCACTCATCATAACGATACTAAATTCGAATTAAAATATTGAGGTCATTAAAATTATCTTTTAAGTTGGCCGAATCACACACAGTGTGCAATATTTCATTAAGATCAGTTGAAAAATTCTGGAATTCAAGGGACGGGATTGAATTTATACAACCTGACAAAGAAAAAGTGCTGCACCCGGAGGGAAAGGTAGAAAGAGGTTAAAACTGCATATCGTGACAGAGCGTACGATAGTACCAAAACGTATCAATATGGGATGTAAGAGACAAAATAGTTGGCGGATAGAGGTGGAAGATTTCTGTCAGCTCAGTAGGGTTATTATGCCCCCTCTCCCCCCCCCCCCTCATCCTCTTGCCCCTTATGCGTTTCGGAACGGTGTAAAACAGTCTTTGGGTCCTCCCCTGAGACAAGATTTTTCCACAGTTTTTGTAGCTTAATATTAATGTTTGACAATATCTTACAGTGGAGAAAATAATGTATTAAAACATGTAATAGATTGAGTATATACTTTATTCACGTTGCAAGCGGTGTGGAGGTTCGAATCCTCCCTGGGGCATGGGTGTGTGTGTTTGTCCTTAGGTTAGTTTACCTTAGGTTTAAGTAGTTTGTAAGTTACGGACTAATGACCACGCAGTTTGGTCCGATAAATTTACAAACATCATCTGCAAGCGGTGTCACGCAGCACTTTGCGAGGTTGCATAAAACGGCATCGTTACCCGCAGCTGAATCTCCCCGTGTAATCAACTACGTGACACGGTGTCGATCAGTTTGATACATTGACGATGCGATGCAAAATAATTTTATTGACAACATGACACTAGCCCGTTTTCTGCTTTAAAAACCCATTCCAGCATTAATAATAAGAATAAAGGAAGTTAGGTACAGAAAATCGGTTCTGCCCAACCCATGAGGTGATATAGGTTACACGTTTAAATGAAAGGAAGAAAACAAAGGATAAAACGTTTTATTCTACAGCAAAAAGTACGGGCAGTGGACAAAATAACATAAACACCTAACATAGACGCAACATTCATATATTCGCTCTGAAGTACAGCTGAAACTCTTCGGAAATCAGATTCATAAAGTCGCTTTATAATTTCTAACAGAATGTCTACCCATTTTGTACCAAAACATCCACCAATTACTTCAACGATATTGTAAAAGTCAAATTCTTCGTAACGGTTCAATATTATGTCGAGGTATGTGGATTTTTCTGGCCAGGGGAGGCGTCTGATAATTTTCTGATTATGTACAAAGCACGTCTTAATCTTTCTTGCTGCGTGCGTGACAGCGCATTATCATTTTCTAATGTGGCAGTGTTTTTTAGTAAAAATGCTTCTATGCGTAATAGAAGCAGTTTTCTGTCGAGGATGGTTAGATATTCATTCACACTTATCCGAAGAATGGTGGATATGATAGAAACAATTGAATACCGCGATATAGATGCTCGAATCATGACGTGCATATCTGTAAGAAGCTTACATGCTGCATCTTAAGCTTCTTTTGGTAGTTTCAATACATAAACCGCTATTACTAGGAAAGAATGTAAACCATGAATCGTCGGACTACACCACACCCTTCCAGTCATCAAATATTCAAGTTTTATGATCGTGGAACTTCTTCAGTCGCAGCTTTGCGTCGGCTCCCGTTATTAAAGAATTAACTGCTGCCTTTCCATGAATGTTCAGCTGCAGCCGTACTTTTGGCCCACTTTAGTTTACGATAGTAACACTAAAAGTGTGTCCTTGCGATTGCCTTTTCACAGCTTAAAATTTGAATAAAAATAGCGGTTTAATAATCTGACACGAAAATTGAATAAACGAATTCGTAGAGAAGAAACTTCTCCACATTTTTGCTTTATTTTGTTTCATTGTATCTCGCATCATTTCAGAGATACTTGCAAAAATAATGGCGATTTGACAGTGTCTGTCTGACTATTACCTTATTCCACTTTTAGGCCGTAGCGTTCAACCAATCGGCACCAAATTTTAAAGACGTAATTGTTGGCCGCCATCTACCCTTTTTCAAATATTTCGAGTAATAAATAGGTTAGTAAAAATAGGTTCATTGAGATGGCGTTTTCACAGCCTGCAAATAACACCGTAACTTTTCATCTGAGACGAAAACTGAATACACCTACTTGTGGAACAAAAAATTCTCTACAACTCTGTTTTTTTCCCATAACGCGCAGCTTTTCAGAGATATTTGTAAAAATAAAGGCGATTTTAACACTGTCACTTGATTACACGTAAACCATTAGAGGCAAAGAAAATAAACTACATCGGCAAAACAAGTGAAAATATTTTAACGGAAAAATATAATGAAAATGGATGAGAGATGATAACGGTTTGAAGAGGTAATAGTTCAAAGCATGAATATCACGTGTAGAGGGCATAGATACTACCTCAATAGCAGAGACGTAATTGTATAGTTCATACATTTTTATTATTTATGTTTTCATTATTTTTGACCGAAATGTTTGCAAAAACTCATAAAACTACATGGAAACCTAAAGTGAATCGTACGATACGCCATTACGATGTTTTTTTTTTTTTTTTTTTTTTTTTTTTTTTTTTTTTTTTTTTTTTTTTTTTTTTTTTATCGAAATTTAATTTTGCAGTTTCTTCTGCCATAATATGGTATTTTTGCGTTCTCTGACCGCAATCTTCCTCAATTCTCGTTGGACTTTATCAGTTCGCATTTCACCCACTATTCCTCTCCGACAATGATGTTTCACGTTGTTCTTTGGTTGCTGTCATTACCAAGCATACTCTCGAAAGTGGAAAGTCAAACAGTGCTGCCGTTTCCGTCACAGATGCTCCCACTAACTGCCCACCATTAATCTTGACTCTTTGGAAGTCTGGAAAATCACAGATTTCGCCGACAGTTTGTTTTGACCTCGCAGAACAAAACTACTACGTAGTGTTTATATTATTTCGTCCACCCCGTGGTTTCTAACAATAACTTGAAACAATTCAAAATAGATCACCAGTATAGGCAAAATTTCCAATAACTGCTCTTAAGAAATAGAAAAAAATTAAAACATACTTCATTAGGAACAGAACATGCATAGAAGCCGTTGTCTTCGTCCTCAGCACTGCTGAACCATAAATGAGCCAAGCCACTACGAGATACACACAGGAACTGTCCCTCATTTGATAACTAGTCTCACAAGGAGAAAACATGGTATAGTATTTTAGAATCTTTTGATATTTATGACACGCGAAATTCAGAACTCAAATAACAATCAGCCAAAGCCATTCGGCACAACTCATAAATATTCTCGAGTAAATCGACTTTGAAGTTTTGAAAATAAGCGTGAGTTCCAATCATTAAATGAAATGCAGTACCAGTGTAGCTCAGGTGGTAGCGTTCTGGACTTACGTTCCTGGATTGCTGCTTCGGATTCTGTCGTCACAGATTTTTTTTTTCTTTATTCTTTTTCTTTGTCTTCGAATACTTACACAGTTTTAGTATCTAATGGCATTTTTTAACGAAAGGTGCATGATTTTTGTTTATTCGTAATTTTCTATATTTTATAGAAGTTTGTTAATAATTAATGGTTTCAATAAAAAAACATAAGTTACGTTTTTTACAGTACTGGCTTCACTATTAGTTCACGTCGGTAATCTTTGATTGTTCCGTTTGTGAAGAGCTATGACGCTGATTTTGGAACGTCATCTCCAAATAGTTAACCTACTCAACCATTGTTTTACGTGACGACAAGGTTTTCATCTCATCTACATACACATAAACAAAAGCTTTCAACACGGAATTAGAGATCCCAAACTGTTTTATATAACTGAATTCATAAACGTAGAAATATGTGTCAGTGAAATTCGAACCACCGACTTGTCGTTTTGTCGCCAGAACGCTTGGTTTACCACAGACAGCAAAATAGAAATGGACATCAAGAAACGAATAGCAGTGGGAATGAAATGCATCCATTCCCTGAAAGACACACTCGGCTCCAAATCAGTGTCTGTGAACACTAAGATAAAAATCTGTAACACGGTGATTTGCCCAGCGATAATACACGGTTCAGAAACATGGAACCATGACTAGACGGATTTGAAAGAAAAGTAATGAGGAAGATATGGGGACCAATTTCAGATAACGAAGATTGAAGGAGGAGGTGGACGAATGAGGAAATCTACCTTTTGATGCGACAGCCAAATATTTTACAGAAGATAAAGAGCAAGAGAATGCAGTGGGTTGGCAATGTAGCCCGTATGCCAGAAGGAAGATATGCGAAAATGGCACTTGAAGGCAAACCAAACACCAAACGCCCCATCGTACGACCAAGGCATCGCTGGATGGACGACCTGGCGAAGAACTTGGCACCCTGAGGATTGAAGACACCTCGAGGAACCGGGGGCAAAACAGGAGGGAATGGAGGCAGGTTGTGGAAGCAGCGCGTGGGGTGCAGGGCCTGTGATCGCTGGATTTGTTTGTTTGTTTGTAATCTTAAATCTTGCTCAGTGATTGTAAGTTTTAAGAGCTGTGTTTAGCCTGTTTGCTTAAAGGTTATGATTGGAGCCTTGGTACGTAATTTGATTTACTCATTTCAAGTCAATGAATACTGTTTCTATACTTGATTGTACTCCAGTAGTGTTTAATTCCAACTTTGTTCAATCACATCTACTATTCCATTGTAGTTTCAAAATCTGCCCAATTTGGGGTAAGCGTTATTGCTCTTTGTGTCAGAATGTAGGTCACCCATTGTAAATTAAAAAGTGATCTAGGCACTCTTCATTTTTTAAGATCGAAATTGGAGGTTCGATGTGCAATTTACTCATTTTTAAGCTAGTGAATTTTGTGTCCCAGCCTCGTCGCCGCTTTTGTGTCTCGTTCCGTTGTAGGTGTCGGTGGCCGAGTGGAATGAGACCGACACAAAGATAGCACGCTGGTGCAGGTACGGAGGGGAGCAGCCAGAAACTAGAAACACTAGAGTAAATTAGAATGAGATATATATTGCACAGAATTTATACAATACTTAACTTTTACATAGTACTGCAGAATGTTGATACATAGTTGAGCTAGAGTCCTGCCTAGTGCCTGACTGATAGCCAAATCTTCACTGGTGCCTATCGGATTCCGAAGTCTTTACTGGTTCCTAACTCAGTCCCAAGTGAACGATGTCGTTCAGTGGTGGCCACGAGCGGAGTTGCAGCAGAGGGCGCTCGTGGCTGTCGTCGTAAGAACGCCGCGCCGTGCGAGCATGGCGGCACGCGGCGAAAGTAGGTGCCGCGCACTTTGTACTTGTGCGACACCACAGTGAAAATTACTTATTGTCAGGTGCGCCGACTCCGTGGATGCTCCGGGGCTTGTGCACCCCCCCAAGAATTTTTTGGGGGTGCTGAGCACCCACGTAAAATTGAGGTGGAAAATAAAATTGCATAATTTTTTTTAAAAATCGGGAAAAATCAAAACCTACCTTATGACTCAAGAGGCAATGCAAAACGTGACAATAGCGAGAGACTATATTTCATACGTGAAATAAATGATCAGTTTTGTACGCGGGTCCCCAAGCGAGTAGTAATGATTGTCCGTATTTTACCCACTATGTTAGCTTTATTCACCCTGAAGCACGTCGGTCTTTCTGACCTTTCAGGTGTACGTATTTATGAACATTCAATTGTGTCCTTTCATGAATTTAGCTTTAAGAATCTGATTCTGATGCTAAAGTTAGTCGTTTTTCATTTATCTCTGTCACTTCCCTTGTTATTAAAATTATAGATTCAGTTGAAATTTGTAATGCTTTTGTTTCAGGCTTAAAGAAACCTTGTACTATATTAATAGTGCGAAGTTATCTCGAAGTGATGAAAGTTTCGATGAAGTTTACAGCTCTTGCTTGGAACTGACCAAAAAAATTGTTGTAGGACTTCAAAATCTCATAATTTCAAAGATTTCTTTAAACCTTGGTGACAGTGTTCTACCAAACGCTTTTGTCAGAAATAATAGCTTCGCAAAAAAAGTGTCAGATTTGTGTACAGTTAAAAATTATTTCATTGGTCGTGTAAAAGTCTTGGGGTGTTACTTATATCGAAATATCTACTTCGGCCAATTAGATCGTTTTATTGTAGTGTCCTACAGCCGCCATGCTTTCCTTTTCTTCGTCCCCCTTCTTCCTTCTATCTTTAAAAGGCCAGACAACTGCCTATATACTTTTACCAAGTATAGCTCATTCAAAAATGCAAGAACATGATTTTCAGGAGGGTTGGTTTCGAACATTTGTGAACCGTGATACAGAGCACCCACACTGATTTTAAAAAGTCGGCACCTCTGCTTATTGTCCCCTTTTACAAGAAACTTTTATTGAATGTTTCCTGTTAATGACTGTCTATCGATAATAAGACACGGCCTCCTAATGCAAGACAGCATCACAGCCGCTCCCCCCTTTGGCAGTTGGGCAGTTGTATGGGGACAGTTTCCGCTGGTGGTCCCTCCTGCGGTCTACTACGGCGCTACTGGCTACAGTAGCCTCTCTGCTTCTCCCGCCGGCGCGCTAAGTGTCTGCCAATGGAGCGTGGCGCTGCACGGCGCATGCGCACACGGGGCGGGCTCCCCGCAGGCCGGCAGCAGCCCGTGACAAACTGGCCCTCAGCAACAGCAGAGCAGCCCCACGGCTACCATTCGGCCGCGCTCTAACTCAGCCCGGGCAGCAAGCTGTAACCGCCATTATTTACTGCTACCCGCCTCTTGCGTACTCGCGGGAAACACAGCACTCCGCAATAATATCCGTTAACCGGAATCGTGAGTCAATTTCGACCCGTCGACAGCAATAAAACCGGCTAACACTCGAAACGCGCGGGGTTTTAGTTTCACTCCATACTCTAATCTCAGTGCGTTGTAAGGTACTCCAGGGTCCGAGACCTCATCGCTTGAAATTTACTGGAAGGGGAGGTAAGTGCTATCGCCAGCGATTCCAGATAAGGGATTATTTTTGGTCTGTGCATGTTGTAGTGTTTCAGCACAATGCGGAGGGTTCTCATTGAAAAATAGATCTGTGAACTATTATGGAGCGCACGGTTGCTCGTTGTCGGAGGTTCGAGTCCTCCATGGGGCATGATTGTGTGTGTTGTTCTTAGGTTAGTTTACCTTAGTTTAAGTAGTTTCTAAGGTACCAAGTGATGACCACGCAGTTTGGTCCGATAGATTTACAAACATTTGAACATTTTTTTTAATTCTTCTTAGATGGAAAGCAAGTGCAGACAAGTGTGAAAATTACAGACCTATCAGTTTAATAAGTTATGGGTGCAAAATACTAACACGAATTATTTACAGACGAATGGAAAAACTTGTGGAATCCAACCTCGGGGAAGATCAGTTTGCATTTAGGAGAAAAGTATGAACACGAGAGGAAATACATTACGACTTATCTTAGGAGATAGGCTAAGGAAAGTGAAACCTACGTTTTTAGCGTTTGTCGGAGATAGCTTTTGACTATGTTGACCGGAATACACTCTTCCAAATTCTGAAGGTTGTTGTTGTTGTTGTGGTCTTCAGTCCGGAGACTGGTTTGATGCAGCTCTCCTCAATAGCCTATTCTGAGCAAACCTCTTCATCTCCACATAAGAGCGGCAACCTACATCTGTCTGAATCTGCTTACTGTATCCATCTCTTGGTCTTCTTCTGCGGTTTTTACCCCACACACTTCCCTCCAACGCTAAATTCACAATTCCTTGATGTCTAAGAATGTGTCCTACCAATCTATCGCTTCTTTTAGTCAAGGTATGCCAGAAATTTCTTTTCTCCCCAATTCTGTTCAGTACCTCTTCATTAGTTACGCGATCCACCCACCTAATCTTCAGCATTCTTGTGTAGCACCACATTTCAAAAGCCTCAATCCTCTTCCTGTCCGTACTGTTTATCGTCCATGTTTCACTCCCATACAAGGCACCACTCCATACAAATGCCTTCAGAAAGGACTTCCTTAGGCTTAAATCAATATTCGATGTTAACGAATTTCTCTTTTTCAAGAGCGCTTTTCTACCCATTGCCATTCTGCATTTTATATCCTCTGTACTGCGACCAGCATTTGTTATTTTACTGCCCAAGTAACAAAACTCATCTACCTCCTTTATTGCTTCGTTTCCCAATCTAATTCCTTCAGCATCACCTGACTTTCTTACACTGCACTTCATTACCCTAGTTTTGCTCTTGTTAATGTTCATCTTATATGCACCTTTCAGCACACTGTCCATTCCGTTCAATTGCTCTTCCAGGTCCTTTGCTGTATCTGACAGAATTACTACGTCGTCGACAAAACGCAATGTTCTTAATTCTTCCCCCTGAACTTTAATTCCTTCACCAAATTTTTCCTTGCTTCCCTTTATAGATTGCTCAATGTACAAATTGAATAACAATCGACTACAACCCTGTCTTACTCCCTTTCCAACCACTGCATCCCTTTCATGCCCTTCAACTCTGATAACCGCTGTCTGGTTTTCGTACAAGTTGTAAATAACCTTACGCTCCCAATATTCTACTACTGCTTGCTTCAGAACTTGAAAGAGTTTATTCCAATCAATATTGTCAAAAACCTTCTCCAAATCTACAAAAGCTACAAATTAGGTTTGCCTTTTCTTAATCTATCTTCTAGGATAAGCCGTAAAGTGAGTATTGCCTCCCGTGTTCCTACATTTCTTCTGAACCCAAACTGATCTTCCCCGAGGTCGGCTTCTACCAGCTTTTCCATCCTTCTGTACATAATTCGTGTTAATATTTTGCAACCATGACTTATTAAACTGATGGTTATGTAGGTTTCACACCTGTCTGCACCTGCTTTCCTTGGAATGGGGATTATAACATTTTTCTTAAAGTCTGAGGGTACTTCGCCTGTCTCATACATCTTACACACCAGGTGAAACAGGTTTGTCATTGCTGGTTCTTCCGGAGCCTTCAGTAGCTCTGAGGGAATATCATCTACTCCAGGGGCCTTGTTTCGACTTAGGTCTTTCAGGGCTCTGTCAAATTCTTCTCTCAGTACAGTATCTCCTATTTCATATTCATCTACATCCTCTTCCCGTCCTACAATATTGTCTCGAAGTTTATTTCCTTTGTAGAGCCCCTCTATATACTCTTTCCACCTTCCAGCTTTCCCTTCTTTGCTGAGAACTGGTTTTCCATCAGTGTCCTTGATATTCATAGAGCTGTTTTTCTTATCTCTAAAAGTTTCTTTTATTTTCGTGTATGCTGTATCTATTTTTCCCCTATTTATACATTCTTCTACATCCTTGCATTTGCCTTCTAGCCACTCCTGCTTAGCCATTTTGCACTTCCTGTCAATCTCATTTCTTAGTCGTCTGTACTCCATTTTGCCTGTTTCATTTACTGCATTTTTATATTTTCTCCTTTCATCGATTAAATTTAGTATCTCCTGTGATATCCAAGGATTTTTTTTTGTAGGTCTTGCCTTCCTACCTATTTTGTCCTCTGCTACCTTCACTATTTCATCTCTCAATTTTACCCATTCCTCCTCTACTGTTTTATTTTCCCCTGTTTCTGTCAATTGTTGCCTAAAGCTCCCTCTGAAATTCTTAAGAACCTCAGGTTCCTTCAATTTATCCAGGTCCCATCTCCTTATTTTCCTACCTTTTTGAAGTTTCTTTAGTTTCAGCCTACAGTTCATATCCAACAAGTTATGGTCAGAGTCTATATCTGCCCCTGGGTATGTCTTACATTGTAAAACCTGGTTCCGAAATCTATGTCTTACCATTATAAAATCTATCTGGTATCTCCCGATGTCTCCTGGTCTCTTCCACGTATACAACCTTCTTTTGTGATTCTTGAACCACGTGTTTGTTATAACTAAATTATGTTCAGTGCAAAATTCTACCAGACGGCTTCCTCTTTCATTCCTTTTGCCCAGACCATATTCACCTACTATCTTCCCTTCCCTTCCTTGTCCTACTACCGAATTCCAGTCTCCCATAACAATTAAGTTTTCCTCTCCTTCAATTGTCTGAATAATTTCCTTTAGCTCCTCATATATTTCTTCGATTTCCTCATCATCGGCAGAGCTAGTTGGCATATAAACCTGTAGTACTGTTGTCGGTGTTCGCTTCGTATCTATCTTGACAATGAAAATGCGATCACTGTGCTGGTCATAGTAGTTTACCCACATTCCTATTTTCTTATTCATTATCAATCCTACTCCTGTGATACCCCCAATTGATTTTGTACTTATAATCCTGTACTCACCTGACCAGAAATCCTGTTCATCCTGCCACCGAACTTCACTAATCCCCACTATATCTAACTTCAACCTATCCATTACCATTTTTGAATTTTATAATTTTCCTACTCGATTAAGGGATCTAACATTCCACGCTCCGACCCGTAGAATGCCAGTATTGCCTTTCCTGATGATCACATCCTCCTGAGTAGTCCCCGCCCGGAGATCCGAATGGGGGACTATTTTACCTCCGGAATATTTTACCCGAGAGGATGCCATCATCATATGTTCATACAGTAGAGCTGCATGTCCTCGGGAAAGGTAACGGCTGTATTTTCCCCTTGCTTTCAGCCGTTTGCAGTAGCTGTGTGGCAAAGCCACATTAGCTGATGTTACAAGGCCAGCTCAGTCAATCATCCAAACTGTTGCCCCTGCAACTACTGAAAAGGCTGCTGCCCCTCTTCAGGAACCACACGTTTGTCTGGCCTCTCCACAGATACCCCTCCGCTGTGGTTGCACCTACGGTACAGCTATCTGTACCGTTGAGGCACGCAAGCCACCCCACCTAGGCAATGTCTGTGGTTCATGGGAGTGGTTCTGAAGGTATCAGGGGTAAAATATAGGGAGCGAAGAGGTATAGTCAACTTATACAGCCGGCCGCGTTGGCCGAGGATACTAAGGCGCTCCAGTCACGGTCTGCACGGCCACTACGGTCGGGGGTTCGAATCCCCCCTCGGGCATGGATATTTGTGCCGTCCTTAGTCTTAGTTAGTTCATAAGTAGTTTGTAAGTTTAGGGACTGATAACCCCGTAGTTAAGTCCCATAGACTATACAAACATTTTGAACAACCTATACAAAAATACAGCGGTTATTAGAGTCGAAGCGCAAGAAAGGGACGCAGAGGTTGGGAAGGGAGTAAGACAGGGTTGTAGCCTTTCCCCAATATTGTTCAATCTGAACATTGAGCAGGCAGTGAAGGAATGGAAGGAGAAATTTGGAGAGGGCATTAAAGTGCAGGGAGAAGAAATAAAAACATTGCGGTTTGCCGCTGACAGTAATTCTGTGGGGCCGCGGTGGAGTAGCCGAGCGGTCTAAAGCACCTCGCTGCGGAGCGCGCGGTTGCTCGCCGTGGAGGTTCGAGTCCTCCCTGGGGCATGGGTGTGTGTGTTTGTCCGTAGGTTAGATTACCTAGGTTTAAGTAGTTTGTAAGCTACGGACTGATGACCACACAGTTTGGTCCGATAGATTTACAGACATTTGAAAACTTGAAGTAATTCTGTATGAAACCGCAAAAGATCTGGAAGAGCAATTGAATGGGATGGACAGTGTCTTGAAAGGAAGATATAAGATGAACATTAACAAGAGTAAAACGAAGGTAATGGAATGTAATGTCAGAAAATCATGCGATGCTGAAGGAATTAGATTAGGTAATGAGACAATAAAAGTAGTAGATGAATTTTGTTATTTGAGTAGCAAGATAACTTCTGATGTCCGAAGTAAAGAAGATATAAAATGCAGAATGGCTACGGGAAGAAAAGCGTTTCTAAAAAAAAAGCAAAACTTGTTAATATCCAATATTAATTTAAATGTTAGGAAGTCCTTTCTGAAAGCATTTGTCTGGAGTGTAGCATTGTATGGCAAACGTGGACGATAAGTTCAGATAAAAAGATAATAGAAGCTTTTGAAATGTGCTGCTACAGACGAATGATAAAAATTAGATGGGTAGATGACGTAACGAATGAGGAGGTGCTTAACCTAATTGGGGAGTAAGGAGTTTCCGGTATATACTGACTAAGAGAAGGGATAGATTGGTTGGACACATTCTGAGACATCAAGGAATTGTCAACTTAGCATTAGAAGGAAGCGTGTGGGGGTAAAAACCGTAGAGGGAGACCGAGGAACGAATATAATAAGCAGATTCAAAAGGATGTAGCTTGCCGAACGTATTCTCAGATGAAGAGACTTGCACAGGACAGGGTAGCGTAGAGAGCTGCATAAAACCAGTCTGAGGACTGAAGACCACAATTAACAACCACAACAACAGTAGATGGAAATTATTCAGTCACAAAACCTTTAAGCGATTTACAATCTTGTGATGCAGAGAACATAAGTGAGGATGAAAATAGACAACAATAAATTACTTGTGACTCAAGTAATTTTTAGAGTGATGATTCAGTATAGGGATATGGCCAGTTTTTTTTTTTTTTTTTTTTTTTTTTTTTTTTTTTTTTTTTTTTTTTTCTACTCATCCACCAACTAGGTCCCGATGTTGAAAAAATTTGCAACATTTCTATGTTGCGTAAAAATATTTTTGTTTCCTATTGCTGGCATAGTAGGGGAAGATATGATAAAGATATGATAAAGCATGTAGCACACGTAAGATTTTCAATCTAATCCATTTTTGGGGTTGGGTTGTTTGTTTGGGATAGGGGGACTAAATTACCTAGCTGATCAGTCCCCCGGTGGGAAGGGAAAGGAGTGAGGATATTTATTTATTTATTTATTTATTTGTTTATTTAGCCTGATCAGATTAGGGCCATCAGGCCCTCTCTTACATCGGACCAGGGTTTTACACATACAGAATTTTTTACATTTGAGTTACCTATAACATACCAATGATTTTTACAGATAAGCAATTAATAACATAATTTATAAAAGTTAACTACATGCAAAAGGATGTAAAATAAAAGGTATTGACTTAATTCTAATAGGATTAATACTAGTAGTACCACTGAGACACCTTCTGCTGCTGTTGGTGTAACAACATTGATATTAGCAGATACAGGATGTACTTTTGAATCGAGACTGGTTAAGGCAAGGCGAATTCTGACAAAAGGAAGTTAAGAAAGCTGTACCTGGCGAGAGCAATGGCAGTAAGAGAATATCTGGGAGGAGGAATGGATGTGACGTACCTGGACCGTAGGGTATTAAAGACTGGCGTAATTATTGCTTCAGTAGATAATCCATTAACTGTCGTTTGAAGCTGGCAGTGTTATTCAGTTCTCTGATATACTGAGGTAGATTGTTCCAGAGCCTCGTTCCTGCTACTGAAAAGGATTTTGAGAAACCGGCTGAGTGATGGATAGGGACAGAAAGGGTTTTGCTCTGACACGAACGAGTAGTTCTGTTATGCTGATCAGATAAGAGTGTTAAGGTCGAGGAAAGATATGAGGGACAGTGTACGTTGATAAGAGAGTAGAGGAAACAGAGTGTATGAAAATCTCTGCGCTTGTCAGCACGGAGCCAGGATAGTTGCATATAAGATGGTGAAATGTGATCAAAGAGACGGATGTTACATATATATCGAACGCAGGCATTCATGATTAGTTCCAGACGTCTTGAGCTTTCCCAAGAAAGACCTTGCAAGATAACATCACTGTAATCAATAATTGGAATTACAAGTGTTTGTATAAGTTACTTTTTGAGATCGAGAGGAAAAAACTTCTTATATCTCTGTAGGGCATGAAGAGATGCTGATGCCTTCCTACACACGGCGGCTGTGTGCTCAGCCCAATTTAGTTTGTCGTCTATTATCACTCCCAGACTTTTTGCCGAGGGCGAAAAATAGATAGGTGTGTCATTTAATATTAATGATGGTTGAGATTCGCGGAATTTGTGGTTAATGAGCCTAGGATGTCCTACCAGAATTGCTTGTGTTTTACTTGGATTGAGCTTTAATCCTATATTCTGTGCCCACTTTGATAGTGCACATAGGTCAGAATTAAAATTTTCGATTGCTGTCTTCAGGTTTTTTGGTTTTGCACTTAAATACAACTGGAGGTCATCGGCATACATGTGGTATTTACAAAAGGACAAGACCGATGATACGTCATTTACGTACAATGAAAAGAGGAGGGGACCTAATACCGAGCCCTGTGGTACGCCTGATTGTACTTTTCTCCACTGTGACTTTTTGGTGCCGGACATGACGCACTGAAGACGCGATGTCAAGTATGAGCGAAACCATTGCACCACGCCTTGAGAGAGATTTAGGCTGCTAAGTTTAGCAAGTAAAATGTCAAAGTCCACAGTGTCGAAAGCTTTGCTAAAGTCTAAGAAGCACATAATAGTCGCCTCTTGTCTATCCATTGCCTGCTTAAGATCGTCTGTCACTTTTATCAAAGCAGATGTTGTGCTGCGATATTTGCGAAAACCTGATTGGTGTTCGTCAAAAAGGTTATTAATAGTCAAGTAGCTGGTTAGCTGATCATTTACTATATATTCTAGAGCTTTGGATAGTGCCGGAAGAATGCAGATAGGTCTGTAATCAGAGGGTGCTGTGGCAATGTTCTTTTTTGGCAGTGGCTTAACTAGTCCACGTTTCCATGCATCAGGAAAAACACTTGTGGCCAAGGACTGATTAAATATATCTGTTATGATGGGCAGCAGTGGATCAATAATCAGCTTTACCATTTGGATAGTGATACCATCATCCCCAGTAGACGCTGATGTAATACGCATAATGGCTTTTTTGACTATACTTCCAGTAACATGCTTAAAACAAAACTTATCATGGTTAGCGTTGTTTATCCTCTTGATATGGTCAATAAGTGTTTGTTTCGTTTGGTGATCTATTGTGGTGGTAGGCGTTGTGAAATACTGATTTAGTTCCTCAATGGGGACAGTGGGTTCGGCTGCAGTTTTTACTTTTGCAATACCAAGACCGCGCAGGTTTTTCCAGAGGACAGCCGGTCTATTTATGTTGTCGGTTAATGAATAGGCGTATCTGAGTTTAGCATTTCTCACAGCCTGGCTGACTCTGTTACGTTTCTGCTTGTAAGCGGTGTGGTTTTCAGGTGTAGGGTGCAGTTTGTATGTCCGATGTGCATTGTCCCTGAGATTCATGAGCTGTTTTAGTTCATCAGTTAGCCAGGGTGCAGGTTTCCTTCTCACTTTTTTGGTCTTGATGGGCGAATATTTATCATACAGCTGGTTAAGTTTATTTGTAATTTTGTGCAGTTTCTCGTTTACGTCCGGGAGGGTGTCGGAGGTTGGCTCGGAAACTATTTCTTGTGCATCAGCTGTCAGTTCAGGTAAGTTGACGCGTCTTAAGTCACGGTATGTAGTTAGAAGTGGTTTCTTCCTGGGGCATTCTAGCGAGTATGTCATGAAAATTACATCATGGGCAGACATGCCAGGTGCAGATGTTTGTGACGTTCGAATTACTCTGTCTGGAAACCTTGTTGCAAATATATCTATTAAAGTGTGGCTATCAGCTGTGTGATGGGTGGGTGCAAGCTGAAGTAAGGTCAGATTCGAAGACGTAAGCATACGCTTGAACTTCATACAGGACGGACTGTTGAACAGAAAATTTATGTTAGTGTCTCCCGCTATAATTATGTGCTCATAAGCTGATTCGAGGTCTGAGAGGGCAGTTTCGAAGCAGTCCAACGCACCTACCTTCGGAGGTTTATAGAGGACGCATATGAGACACTTTTCTTTGAGGGGTTTTATCTCTACGAACATGTATTCCACTTGTTCAGTTTCATCATTATTTGATGTGTGCAACACGGTAGGAGATAATTCAGAGCGTATGTAAGCTCCAACGCCGCCTCCGCGTTTGTTCAATCGGTCGTGTCTTAGGAAGACATAGCCGTCTAAATTTACGGAACTGGTGGTAATGCTTGGTTTGAGCCAGGTCTCCGATAGAAGAATTATATGAAGATCCAAGTCTTGAAATATATGGCGGAACTCAACTAAATGAGCTTGTAGAGATTGAACATTTGCGTGTGCAACGTGGAGCTGTGTGCGCTCAGTTGTAGCGCGCGCGATGATACCGCTAGTCGGTAGGGCAACGGCAGTGGGCTGTGGGGTGGCGGCGTCCTTTTCTGCGAACGCAGGACACATTGGAATGTGGCGTGGCTGGGGGCTAGCGGTCCGGGGGGTCGGGGGAGGAGTGCAGGACAGCAGAGAGAGAGAGCCGAAGCAGGTCAGGTGGGTTCAGAGACAGGGGAGGGACAGGGAGGCGCTGCAGCCAAGGTCAGCACGGCCTGTGTCCGCCGAGCGGCAGCGTGGCGCTGAGGGGGGGGGGGGGGAGGATCTCGCCAAGCACAGTAAAAATAATCTGCACGGGACAACACTAAATAAAGATAACAATATCGATAGTAGAGTGAGCAATTGCCAATGATGCGTGAGACCAACGCTATATAAAGGTGAATTTAAACCTAATATGGTACCGTAATTAATAATGTAAGTATGAGATTAATAGTAAAACAGCACTATCCTAAAGTGAACCAGTAAGTGTCACTAAAAATATAATGATAATTTGCTAGAAGAAAGAGAAAAAAAAAGTGTAACAACAAATCACACCAATCAAATAATGATAATTTGCTAAAATAATAAAGAGAAAGCTAACTAATGTAGTATAATAGATATTAATGTACATAAGATTTTCTTTACAAAATCGATATGAAGTGTAGCAAAAGAAGAAAAAAAAATAGAAAAGAAAAAAAAATAGTAAGCTACACGTAGAAGTAGTGGCGGCAAGTGTTTTTATCTCCTAAAGCAGAGGCTTTCGAGTTCATTCGCATTTGTAATTGATATTTTGCCATTGTTCGTCTTCACCATTATTCTGCCATCACTTGTCCATACATTGTGTAGGCCAAATGTTGCGATTGCACTATTCAAAATTTTTAACCGCTCGGAAGTGAGATCTTCACGTATCGTCAGACCTGATTTTACCAGTTTCTTCTTGGCTCTAAAGATTTCGGATCTCTTCCTGTAGGAAACAAACTTCACTATTATGGGCCTATGTTTTGTGGATTCCCCTGTCTTACGTCCTACTCTGTGACTTCTGTCGATGTCGTTAAGGGTCACCTGCACCCCTAGCTTTTCAGTGGCCAGATTCACTACGATTTCATCGGTGTTTTCACTACTATTTTCTGGAATCCCGAACAGTCTTAGGTTGTTACGTCTCTGATATTGTTCGAGCTCATCTGTTCTCTCGATTAGCTTCTGCTCGAGAGATCGTGCTCTGCCTGCGGTATCCTCCAGGGTCTTTTTCAGAGCGCATATCTCGCTGGCATTCTTGTCGAGCGTCTGCTGTATTTTGAGCGTCACTGAGGCAGTGACGGCGTCGGTGATGGTCTGGAGCACGGTGGCGAGCGCGCCCTCCGCCTGCAGCGCGGCACTTACCTCAGCCCTGACGAGTGCGGCGATGTCGGCGGTGGCGGGCGGCGCGGCCGCGGTCGCCGGCACCGGCTCGCCTGCTGCACCCTCGCCGGACTGGCCGTTGGCGGTGCTGCGCGTTGTTCGACGACTTTCCATTTTCAATGCAGTTACACGATTACAGGCACTCCGAATACTATAGCGATTCAACACTTGGCACTTAACACACGTTTTGTGACTATTTCAAACAGCCAAACTGCTTAGTAACACCTCCAAATACCGGATAAACTTGCGAGCCTAACTAGCGTGCGTCACTCACTGGCGGCCATCTTGGTCGGGAAAGGAAATGCAGTCCGGGAAGTAAAGAAGGAAGGAAGACTGCATTAGCTCGGGGTCTCGTGCTCGCCACGCACGTACTCAACGAAAGAACCGTGAGCCTCATGAGGGCAATCCATTTTTGTAATCATATAGCATGCCAAAATAAGATATTAAAATTATTCTCAAATATGAGGCCTTAAGGACTTAAGGATAAAAAAATAAGATGATTTTTTATTTGAAATAAAGTTTATTTGAATACATTCCTTACGAGTTTAGGTTTGAAATATACATGTTATACGAATAATATGGTTTTTTATTCAAGGGTCCATACGGACCCACGATTCCAGTTATGTTCACGAAAATAACGATTTCGGTTAAGGGCTATTACGGTGCCATAGATGCATATTACACAGGTGCACGCAAGTATTCACACACAGTCTTGTTTGTAGTAGATCCTGTTTTTATATTGAAGGCGATGAACTGTCGATTTTAGTATGCCCATTATTCACACCATGTGCTTCAAATGTTTGCGTATACACGAATTTATTTCAATCCAAAGCACTGTTTAAAAGCAAGATACCGAAACGCTGATAGGTGTTGTAGTTGACGGAGACAGAAATACTCATAGACATGGCAGTACAATGTAAACACATCGCCACAATTCCAAGCTGAATGTCGCTGATTGTAGACAGCAGTAAGGTCAGTGTGCCGAACAGGCGTACACTCTAGTGACAACAACATGGGTAGAAAAGGGAAGGACACAACTCTAGAAGAGAGGAAGATTATGATAACATTGCATTAAGAGAGTAAATTAAATTCCGAAATAGTAACGATCGTTAAGAGGAGACGTTATACAGTGTGCAGTGTTCTTAAAAGGTAAAAAAAAAACACTGAAGTGGGCATCGTGTTAGAAGATATCGTCACATTTAAGAAAGAGAAGAGATACACGGTGTAATGATTATTAAGAAAACACCTAAAATAAGTTTCAGAGATTGCTGCACAAATAAACGAGATTTATTGGAAGTAAGTTCACCCAATATTGTCCGGAGGATGTTTCATCGAACGAGCTACAAAGCTCGAGTTCAAAGAAACAAGTCAGTTTGGCGAGAATCTCACGTATAATATATTGGATCTAGTAACGAGCTAGTTGTTGCTCGTAATATTTAAGAAGCTTAGACTAAGCTGGGCAATGTTTATGTAAAAAAAAAAAAAAAAAAAAAAAAAAAAAGGAAAGGCCGTTGAGAAATATGCGGTGTATTTTGTGGCTACAAATTAAAATTATCAAGTAGCCTTTTCCTATTCTTAAAGTTGCATACGAACCCAACCTACCTGAAAGCTATCACGAGGAGGTGGTATATTTACTTCTAGAGTGTATAACATTATAACTTCTTATGAATCTTGTCTTGGCGCCAGTGAAGAGTGTACCAGGAGAATTAGACCTATGATATAATTACACCTATGATATAATTTATACCAGTGCAATTTTATAATTTTCTATTTTGGGCATTTGTGTAAAATTAGGCCTCTGTATTAAGGTATTCGAGTAAAGTATTTAAATATAAATATTTGAAAGACGTCTCTATTGGGTTTAGGTGCCGCACATTGTTAGCCTTTTTGCACATAAACTAGACAATGCAGTGAGCGGTGTTTATCCAGTATATTACATCATATAACTAAAGTACTGTTTTTACTGTAGCGAGATATATTCACAAACAAAGCAACGACTGAATAGATCGAGAGAAAGTACAGAACTCAAAGATGTTATGGAGATAACTGTAACTTCCTATTTATAAGGATATCTGAGTATATTTCGATATGGATCTTTGTGTGATGTAAACATAGTTCGCATTACTTGTGAACGGCTTACAAATCATAATTAACATATCAAATAAAATACAAGATAGTGTTTTAATAATGTGTACAATTATTTCTATACATAATATTCCATTCACATTAGTGGTACAATCTAACATTACAAATGAAAGACTTCTAGATCGTAATGCCCACATTAAATAAAATATACAACACTACATTCACAATCTGAAAAACTACGGAAATGTACGTTCTAGTGTGTTGAGTAAACAGAATTGTATATAGCTTTGATTTAAATGTAGTAATATAAACATTTTCATTTAACAAATTGACGTTACAGATTATATCAGTTTAATATATCAGCCTCTGTATTGGGTACATAATGATCACTTCAGATCCGAAATTATATGGTGAAAACATTCATTAACATTGATTAGGATAAAGCTTGTGATCGTAATTTTACGTAAGAAAATATCGTATTTTACAGATGGAAATTTACAAAGGTATATGTTATTAAGTAGTACTGTTTTCTTTTGCTTCAATATGTATATTTTATTTTGTTAATTTTACATTTTACTTAGTGACAACCTGCATCTTAACACATATGCAAACCTATATCGTAAAAATGGCATCTTGGTCATCTACATATACCGAGTAAATGGACCATTGTAACTGTAAGAACTTAAATTGCCCTTCACATTAGATAATTCCAATGCTTTAATTTTTCACCCAATGTACTAATGCATATAATGACTATTGTAATTACAGTGTGTACTTGATAATGGCCTAAAGACCGAAATCCTGATTGCGACAAAAAACAATACAACCTTATAGGCAAATGGCGGTCATGGTTGCAAAATACTAACACGAGTTATTTACAGACGAATGGAAGGACTTGTAGAATCCGATCTCGGGGAAGATCAGTTTGGATTTAGGAGAAATGAAGAAACACAGGAGTCAATACTCACATTACGACGTATCTTAGAAGATAGGCTAAGGAAGGACAAACCTACGTTTTTAGCGTTTGTAGATTTGGAGAAAGCTTTTGACCACGTCGATTGGAATACACTATTCCAAATTCTGAAGATAGCAGGGGCAAAATATAGGGAGCGAAGAGTTGTATTCAACCTATACAGAAGCCAGACAGCGGTTATTAGAGTGGAAGGGCAAGAAAGGGATGCAGAGGTTGGGAAGGGAGTAAGACAGCGTTCTAGCCTTTCCCCAGAGTTGTTCAATCTGTACATTGAGCAGGCAGTGAAGGAATGGAAGGAGAAATTTAGAGAGGGCATTAAAGTGCAGGGAGAAGAAATAAAAATATTGCGGTTCGCCGATGACACAGTAATTCTGTCAGAGACCGCAAAAGATCTGGAAGAGCAGTTGAATGGAATGGACAGTGTCTTGAAAGAAAGATTTAAGATGAAAATTAACACGAGTAAAACGAAGGTAATGGAATGCAACGTCAGAAAATCAGGCGATGCTGAAGGAATTAGATTAGGTAATGAGACAATAAAAGTAGTAGATGAATTTCGCTATTTGGGTAGCAAGATTACTTCTGATGGCTGAAGTAAAGAAGATATAAAATGTAGAATGGCTATGGGAAGAAAAGCATTTCTAAAGCAGCGAAACTTGTTAACATCCAGTATTAATTTAAATGTTAGAAATTCCTTTCTGAAAGCATTTGTCTGGAGTGTAGCACTGTATGGGACTGAAACGTGGACGATAAAGAGCTCAGACAAAAAGATGATAGAAGCTTTTGAAATGTGGTGCTACAGACGAATGATGAAAATTAGATGGGTAGATCACGTAACTAATGAAGAGGTGCTTAACCGAATCGAGGAGAAAAGGAGTTTCTGACAACAATGCCTAACTCACACAGTAATACTTACTTCTTCTATATGCGACCCAACTCCTGAAACACGAAAACTGAATTTCGGAAACCGTTTTTCGCGGTCGTGTGTACATGTCAGGGCTGTTCCCTTTCAGTTCAATACTAACACATTATTTTCAGAAATAAAGAAGATATATTTGTGACAATTAATGAATTATTATTTAAGTTCTATTGTTAGGTTCTTGCTTCACCACGACCTCGGAAGCTCCGACATATTCGGAAAAATGGATAAATATTTGTGACAAGTAAGAATATGAATGTCATTTGTGGTCCCAGAATCTGTTACATACAGGAAACAGAAAAAAATATTAACGGATACCGAGGTTCGAACCAACGATCACTACTACTCTCCGTTAATCACCCGGCCATTCTCCATACTAAACATCGCTATTGAATAGCTTTAGTCAGTGGACAATTGTGACTGCTTTTACAATTTGTGACAGCTTTTACAGCCACTGTATCATTGATTGACATTTAATTGTAAGAAACGCTACCGAGGGTGACGTGGCATTGATTAATCCATTAAAAAACGCTCAGGTGCAGCTTTTTGAGAAGGAAAGCAGACTACAGTGATGATTCGTTCAAGCAGCTGCCAGTTCCAGCAAACTACGCATGGGAAGAGCGGTTATCGAGTATCAGCAGCAGCTCTGCGCATGCGCAGTTTGCTGGAATCTGGCAACTGGCAGCTGCCTGAACGAACCATGAGTGTCTACTGCTGCTGAAGCAGAGCTGCCGCCTAGCAGCTGAGCACGCATTTAATGTGCACCGATCATTCCTTTTATACGTGATCTGTGGTGCACTGAATGAAGAGGATGGTTAGCCGCAGGCGAGTCTTCCAACAAACTGCGCATGGGAAGAGCTGTTATCGAGTATCAGCTGCAGCTTGCGCATGCGCAGTTTGCTGAAATCTGGCAACTGGGAGCTGCTTGTAGGAACCATGAGTGTCTACTGCTGCTGAAGCAGAGCTGCCGCCTAGCGGCTGAGCACGCAATTAATGTGCACCGATCATTCCTCTAATACGCGATCTGTGGTGCACTGAATGAAGAGAAGGATGGTTAGCTACAGGCGAGTCGTCAGGGTAACATGAAGAGAAGGATATTTTGTGTTATTATATGGCAAGTTCTTATTTTTTTTTTTTTTTTTTTTTTTGATACTACTACGCGACATCCCAGGGTGTCGCGACACCCAGTTTGGAAAGCTCTGCCCTAGCGAGCGCAGCGCCACCTCACAGCACCCGCGCCTCTGTTGTGTTGCAGGCTGGTGGTGACGGAGGCTCGCGGCTCGGTGGCGCCGCGCCTCACCGACACCCGCAGTCACGTGACCGCCAGGGCCAGGCAGGCCGCAGAGCTGCCGTGCGCCGCCCAGGCCTACCCGCTGCCCACCTACACGTGAGTACCGCCGACCACCTGTCCCACTAGCAGCAACTACAACATGGGGACTAATATGAGAACTGCTCACAAGGGAACCTCACCATCGCACCCTCCTCAGATTCACAAGTGGAACACCAAGTCTGGTAACAACGGAATTTGATGGCTCGTAGGAATGTTGTGAGGGAATTCCTCCAGACCACCAAGCTAAAAGGATTTGTTCCAATGGGCCTTGATTTCTAAGAAAATCGAAATCAAATTGGCAGCAAATTACCACGCGTAACCTGTCTACTTATACATGGCGGTTACCGCTCAGCGAGACAGAGTGGTGTAATCGGTAAGATGCGAGGCTGCCATGCAGGCGAGCTGGGTCCAAGTCGGACATGGGTCAATTACTTTTCACACCTGTCCGATAATTGTGCATAATCATGTATTTTTATAACTATTCTTATGTAAACGTTTGCAGTAAATGGTCAGGATAAAAACATGTAACATTCGCTCAACATGTTATGTATTGTGCGACGATTATTTTATTTATTTTGTTTTTTCGAAGCACACTTTTAATGCAATTGAAGCATACCTCTAAATCAGTAAACAGTCTTTTGCTAATACCTATAATATTTGGACAACATTTAATACCTATGTTTACAGTTCCTGACCGTGCTATTTTACCTCCTCCTATGACGTGTGTACCCACGTGACGCGTCCCAGTGGACTATTATGATATGGCCAGCTGTTCTTTCTTCATATCTTTTCCTTTGCTTAATTATATTTAATTTTTTTATGTAAAAGTAGCAATTACACTTTTTAAAAATTGTTCTGCCGCTAGGTCCCCTGCATGAGAGCCTAGCACCTTGCCGATTACACCACGCTGTCTCGCTGGGCGGTATAAATAGACACGTTACGCGTGGTAATTTGCTGCGAATTTGATCTCGATTTTCGTAGAAATCAAGGCCCATTGGAGTAAATCCTTTTACTTTGATGGTCTGGAGGAATTCCCTCACAACATACCTGCGACCCATCAAAATTCGTTGGTACCATACTTGGTGTTCCTCTTGTCAGTTACAAGTTGGTCCTGTGGCCGGCGAGAGTCGCTGCGAAACGAGAAGTCCTGAGTTCGAGCCCTCCCACAGGCGAAAATTTTAATGTTTTCATTTTCAGAAAATTATTATCTGTCCGTCCGATGTGAGGTAACTGCACCTTAGTATGGGGACGCTACGCCTAACCTTTAACTGGGGAAGTGAGCATTCACAATATAACTACGGACGTGGGGCGTTCAAAGCACCCTACATATATACCATACTGAGGTTTCTACTTTTTTCTTAAATTGTTTATTATGCAATAAACATAGCATTTAGTATTTATTAAATCATTTAAGTACAATTTTAATCACTGATGTACTCGAATAATTATCCGTAACTGATAAATCAGTAACATGTGAGAATGGTTTAAAATTTTCATATACATACTTTTTTTTCAAAATAATCAAATAAGAAAAGCCTTAATCATTTTCAAATTATAGAGAGATGTTAACTGACAAAGCAACAGACATATTTATTTAACTCAAAACAATCATTCATGTCAAAGTTCTAGAGAAAAATCGCATTTCAACAGTGATCATTTTCGTCATCACAGGGACATGAGTCTGAATTAATACATTTACTGCGGGTGATTTTCATTTGATTTAAACACATGAACTGGTTACACTTTATAACGTTACTTGGTTCTTAAGTAATTACAGTTGTCATTCTACCACTTCCGAACGATACACATCTTTTCAACATTACGATGTATGGGGGTTCTGCTCGCTGCAACATTATTCTCCTGGAGCGTCGTGGTAGAAATAAATACTCGTAGGTACAATTTTTCACTTTTTTAATTTCCAATCAAACTGCTTCTCCACCAAAACATTACAACTTTATAACGTACACAATGCAACAGAACTTAGGTGATAGTACTCCCATTGTAAAACACAGACTGACATAGGTTCCAATGCATTTGACAAACGCCAAAACTAACTCCTCCACGCAACGCGGTGAGGCAAATATATAACATCGACAATAATGACATTACATTATGCATTGTTCATAACAATTGAATGTACTAATTTACAATTACCGAACACAACAGTAAAACATTTCATATTCACAAAAATCATCACAATATAAAATGAAAACTAAACATATAATAATTTTAGATGGCACATATCTTTTTAAGACGAAATTGCGGTACTTTTTGTTGTGCAACAAACAGCAATGTTAAATGTAAATTAATTTGTTAATGAGTACATCATACATCTTCCTAACATATGTTGAACTTTCAAATATCTTGGTAATTCTGAAAATATACTCAAAATCTCACGTCAGTCAATATATACAAAGACTTACAATATAGAAATTTTGACTATTACAATAATTAACATAATTAGCTGGTCAATACAACTTGTTTATGAGTCTAAAATATATACAATGCTATTTATTTTCATTTCTTTTTGTTTTTTACTAAAGTTTTTACAATTCATCTGTTTAGTTATTGAAATAAGGTACAATGACGAAACTATTGTTTATAGAACTGTCTGGAAACCTCATATATAAATCTCTTAATTAATGAAATCTATCACTTGTTAACTAATCACAGTATCACCGAGACACTGTCCTACACTGATTCCTAGGCTGGCTATTTCGTTTGTAACTAACTTCACACGCAACATATATCACTATTACACCACACGATTCCGGGTCCGACGCAGACGGTATCGTACGATAACATTGAGATGAGAGGACCATCAATATCATCACAACTTGCAACAGAAGAGCTTTTTTTTGTCAGCATTTCTTGCGCAAACTGTGCATGTTACAGATGTGCATTTATTTCTTTGAACTGCTGGAATAAACTCTTCCATGTTTGAGATCTTAGCTGCCTTCAGCCGGATAGATATTGGTAAAGCCGAATTTGAATCACTTTTTATAACCTAAAGATACATGTAAATGTTGGTGCACTCTACTACTGAGCGAATGATTTGCGCATTTATAAGCACAGCAAAGCATTCTACATCTGTCTTTAGCAGTTAATGTGGTACCTGGATGAAGAATTATTATATTCTGTTTCCTTTTTCTCATATTATTTGGCTTAGGTGTAGTCACCCATTTAGTTACTTCATTCTCACTAAGCATAAACCTCTCCAGTGCCATATCTTCACCAACATCGTCATCAGATTGATCACTTGCAGTTGCATGATCGTTTCCTTTTCACTGTTCTTCTTCTTCATTGTCATCGGAATCTTCAAACTATGGAATCTCACAGTCTTCGTCATCATTAAACCTTCCTCCAACAACCTACAAAGACGTTTTTTCTTTTCCTAACATGACATCATAATGTGCTCAGCTCGACACAGAAAGTCACACTACTATGTAGGTGAGGTGTTATCAGCAACCCAGCGTTTAAAACTTGTTGTGTATAGCGTTGCGTACTTTCAAAAACATAAGCAATGGTTTCGCAACAATGTGCATCCCTTTCAATGAAGGTAACAAGCCGCTCATCACTGTGACCAACATGCTTCACTAAATACCAGGAAACGTTTACAATTGGGGTGCTGTGAACACCCCACATCCTCAGTTAAAGGCTAAACAAACATCTAAATACACAACGTCAGTCGAGTGTGAAACTGGTGCATTCATTTCTTGCAATTTATGTGTTAAACTATTCTGTTTTCATCACTTTTTTGGAAGCGATTATTAGATCCACAAGAAAATTTATATCGTGCAAAGTATAATCTCTTCATTCACCAAGTGTACAAGTTAGGTGGGTCGGCAAGAGATTCCTGTCACCAGTTTCGTATAGAATACATCGTATAGAATACATACGTGTTTTCCAGTGGAAGAATCGGTTGACCTTTTCCAATTGGAGAGGCACTTCCTTTTGTCTGGTAATCGCATACTAAACTGATTACAGCGAACAGAGACGTCAATGAACGGACGGACAGATAACAATTATGCTAAAATAAAATAAAAATTTCGTTCGAGGGAAGGCTAACCAATGACCTCTCGCTTTGAAATTCATCACGCTAGCCACAGGACCACAACCCTGCTAACGAGCTCGGCGTTGCTTATATTTGTCAAGGACCGTTCCGTTTTTATGTTTTGCTTAGTTTTTCATAGTTCCACAAAACTTCTTCGAGTTTTCTCGATTGATCTGTGTTCAGTTTTTCAAGGCCTGTCCACTGCACCAACTAATAACTGTACTGCGTTCACCGATACGAGAGAGAGAATGTAAACACAGAGAGGCACGTGACCAGGGGTGGACAAAACGAGGACGCTCGCTCAGTGTCGCCGCGTCCGTTGTTATATGGCGGTGATGTTAGAAGACGACTGTAACAGTACTGTAAGTATTAGTGTTTGTAATCACATTCAGTATTCATAGTTAGTTTCTCTTTTCCTGTCTCATTAGGATCACGCAAGAGTAAAGTCATTACGTTGTCCTCCATTCCCAGTCCACCCAAGAAGCGATCAAAGAAATAATCATTACGTTCTCCGGACAAACAAATGGTTCTTAATATGTATGAAATGGCGCTGTTGCGTTTGGAACAGTCAACTACGGATACTGTTATGGCCGTTCTTTAGTGTAACATGTGGTGTTGTTTAAAAGCCCGCACACCCTTTGAAGTCATCAAGTAAATAAATAAAAATAAAATAAAATTGACGACAGAGGTTTTCAGAAAATGTTAATGACTTTGACGTTTACTGTGTTAAACGAAGATGTAGATTTGGTCAATTTTCGGTGCACTATATTTTAAATGATTGAAATAAATGAATTTTAAAGATACTAAGGATCTAATATTATTGCTACATTACGAAACACACAACGACTTTACAACAGAAACGGATGTGACGACGTTTAGTGGGCGCCCCCGTTTTGTACACCCCTGGTTACGCGCCTCGGTGTGTTTTCAGTCCGTCTCTCGTTTCGGTGAACTGAGTATAAATCTGAGGGAGGTGCGATGGGGAGGTACCCTTGTCAGTAATATTTGGCTCACCAGTCCTTCCTCGACTTCGGAGCACTGGCCGCTCGTTATTTACTACATAGCAGGTAGCGACTGTTTGGTGACCTCAGTTTAATTGCTGGATTACAACATCAACATACTCAATACTATTTAAAATGTAATGACTTCAATATGATGACAAAGCGAAGATCGCATGTATAAATTACTCTAATTAGTAGTTTCGGCAACCTATGTTATCAAATGATCAAATGTTAGTTTGTCAAACTAATGAAATACAAAATGAAACATATGAAATAAAAATTGATACAGCACTGTACATATAACATGACGTTTAGTACGTGCCGAGCAGTAGCTTGAGCTTGTTTTGCTTATGGCTGCTAACCCAACTTAGTAGACTTGCGCATAAGAGCTCGCGATCGGGAGCGCTCACTTTAGGTCGCGGCTCTGCCGCGAACTATTTCGTTCTTTTAGTTCGTCCGTTCCCAGTGACGGCTGAGCGACGTGGTCTGCGCATGCAGGTGGAGGGAGAAGTTGCCCCACCTAGCTGCTTCATGCGCTTGCTGCTTGAGCCACTAACGATATCACGCAAACCAAAAGAAACAGTTTGTGGATAATTTCTCGCGTTTAAGTTTAGAGTTATCTCTACATCTTGGCATTGTGGAATTTATTAGATATTGTAGAGTGCAGAATACTTTAAAATAGAAATTTTGTGGCACTGAACTATGTAATCTAGCGGGCAGACTTTCGCCTCGAAATGGCTATTATCAGCAGAAGGCAAACACGTGATTTTTAATTCTGCTGCCCGCCCTCTCGGTATTGCCCGTCGGTCTTCGGAAAAGAATCCAACGAACTAAGAAGCTATGTACGTTCGTCATAATAGTTCGCGACCGGTAACGCATGTTTTAGTTCGCGACCGATCGCGCATATTTTAGTTCGCAACCGATCGCGCATATTTTAGTTCGCGGCCGGTAGCACTCGCATATAAATGCAAACAATATTAAGTTTTGAATTGACGCAGCACACCTTGGGATTGAGGTTTTTTTTTCATTTTTTCTTTTTATAGAGGTTTTTTCCATCCTCACGATCCGGGCAATAAAGCCGAGATCCCCGCTACCTGGAACACACAACCTTCCACCGCTGCGCCACACGGTGGTCGCTGAAGCATGTCCAGGTCTTATGGTCTAGAGGACTAGGGGCGCTTACCAGACCTCAGCTCAGGACCCAGGGTACGCCAATCCCGTACTCCGCAAATTAATGCAGAGCCCCTGAGGGGATTGTGGAGGAAATTAATTCCTGAAATACACCATCTAAAAGAAGCTAACGATCGGTAGGACATCCTAAAATATGAAGAAATCGTCAATTTAGCATTGCAGGGATGTATGGGGGTAAAATCGTAGTAGAGACCTAGGGAACAAATGTAGGTTCAAATGGATGTGGATTTCCGTCAGGTTAACGCCATCAGAGCCGTACACGAGAATCACCATAACTTTAACCATACTGGGGCTCCGACGCACTTTCGACTTTCGCGGCGACCCATAATGAGGCCATTCGTTGGTTTGGCGTTTCAGTTTTGGCCCATGTTTCGATACGCGGTTAGAAAGCTTCTTCTTCGCGCTCATAGCGTTCCAAGTGCGCCCCTGCGGAGTGGCCGAGCGCATTAAGGCGCTATGCTCCGATGCGCGAGGCCGTTTCCAGTCGGGGGTTCGAATCCCTCCTTGGGCATGGATGTTCGTACTGTCTTTAGTATAAGTTAGTTCATAAATAGTTTGTAAGTTTAGGGACTAAAGACTCCACAGTTAAGTCCCAAAAGATTAACAAACATTTCAACATTTCGCTCCTAGTGCGTCTGAGCAGTGTCGTAACTGCATCTATTTTTGCATTTCCGTCAATTCTTGCGGACCCCATAGTGATGCAGTTTTTCGCATACCCGGATGCGAAGCACATTCGTATGCGCTAATTGGGTTTCGTGGGCAAGTTATGGTGATGGTGTTATCCTAAAGCATTACGTTCCTCCACAGTATACCGTCAACGCACAGTACTACTGTTCGTTTTTCAAATATTACCTACGACCAGCTTTGCGAAACAAGCTGCAACACGTTCTGCGCAACCCACCCATCATTTTGCACGAACCGCGTGGGAGTATCCGAGGTTCGAATCCTACCTGTGGCATGCATGTATCTGTTGTCCTTAGGTTACTTTCAACTTAGTTTAAGTAGTTTGTAAGTCTAGGGACTGATGAAAAAATGTTCAAATGTTTGTAAATCTATCGGACCAAACTGCGTGGTCATCAGTCCGTAGCTTACAAACTACTTAAACCTAGGTAAACTAACATAAGGACAAGACACACACACCCATGACCCAGGGAAGACTCGAACCTCGACGGCGAGCAACCGCGCGCTCCGTAGCGAGATGCTTTAGACCACTCCGCTACTCTACCGCGGCGGGGCTGATGACCAACGTAGTTTGGTCCCATAGTATTACTTTTTTTTTTTTTTTTTTTTTTTTTTTTTTTTTTTTTTTTGCACATCAATGAGCGGGCGCATACAGCGCAAGCTGTTGCTGCTCTGTTCGGTCGATGGGACAGTACCATCCACCATACTCACCGGACTTGTTCTAATTTGATTTGATTCCGAAGATGAAGGAATCACTTCGTGGAATTCGCTTCAGAACTGTTCCAGTGATTTGATAGTAGACTGCTACGTTCGCGGCATCAACAGAACTATATATTTTTGACGACGTTACAGCGTTCATTTAATGAAATAAATCGCAATTTGCGATCAGTTGTGGCTTTGCTGTACTAGGTTTAGATGGATTACCAGAGTGCGGCGAATGAAACTTGGTGTCCTGCCGGGTTTCGAACCCGGGATCTCCTGCTTACTAGGCACACGCGTTGACCATTCGGCCACCGAGGACACAGTGTAGATGGAATATCAAAGTGTCCTCGGTGGCGAAATGGTCAACGCGTCTGCCTAGTAAGCAGGATATCCCGGATTCGAAAACCGGCCGGGCACAAATTTTAATTCGTCGCACTCTGATATTCCATCTAAACCTAGTACAGTGAAGCCACAACTGATCGCAAATTGCGATTTATTTGATCAACAGAACTGGCTCTACGAACGGTATAGTACGCCTTCCACACGCTGGAAGCTGGTTAGCCGGCCGCGGTGGCCGAGGGGACTGAGGCGCTCCAGTCACGGTCTGCACGGCCACTACGATCGGGGGTTCGAATGCCCCCTCGGGCATGGATATTTGTGCCGACCTTAGTCTTAGTTAGTTCATAAGTAGTTTGTAAGTTTAGGGACTGATGACCCCGTAGTTAAGTCCCATAGACTATACAAACAATTGAACAATTGAATTGGAAGCTGTTTATACATAACGGTGGTGACTACTTTGCAGGACCGTAAGAGGTGAAAACACGTAACGCTTTTATATCGGTTGTGAATAAATATTTGCCACGATTTAAGTTCCAAACCTCTTATTGCGCATGCTGTGGAAGGAACGGAGTCTTGTTATTATGCTTTAATCTTATAGCGAGTGGCCGGATGCTTGTGGCAAAACTATGTAAAACTCACTGTATATGTGGTAATCTGGTTTCACTGTAACAGAACTGCGGACACAATGGATTCCTGAGCGTTGTCACAGGGGGTTGTCAGACTAGAAGGCGCCCCTCAGAGACCATGGCTATTGTGGGCTGGGCAGGTCGGCGACCCGAGCCGACCACGAACTTCGGAATCACATCCGTACCGAAATGCCAGCAGCGTCTCAACACAATAGAAGAACGGAGACCTGACGCGATGTTGGCCCGAAGGCGGAGCGGTAAACATATTGACGAACGGCGCTTCTGAACTTCGCTTGTTAGGCTGCGAATTCTCATCCTGCGTGTGGCATAGAGTCTTTTGAGGAGCTCTTTCTCTGTTACGTACTTCCATGAAAACTTCATGCTACTCCGCCTTTGACTGGGAGTTTACGTCTGTCGTTTGCAGTGAAGTAACAGGCATGGGTAGTTCGGTAGTTTGTGGGCGGTCAGTTCGTATCTATAGAAGTGATTAAAAGACTGTGAATGCTCGCAGCTGACCTCGATGCGAGCGAATCGTCAAAATACCCTGAATGCTGGAGAGCATGGCGATATCACAATGTAAACAGCGCCCTGGCTGAGTCCAGTGAAGTTTTCAATAATTTTATTTGTGAGTTTCGATTGTTCCTCAACCTTTAACTGGGGAGGTGAGCATTCATAACATAACTAGGGACATGGGGATGTTCACAGGACCGTACATAAATATGATAATAAGGTTTCTATTTTATTCTTGAATTGTTTATTATACAATAAACAAAGCATTTAGTCTTTCATTAATTCATTCAAGAACAATTCTAATCACTGAGGTACTCGAATAAGTATCCAAAACTAATAAATCAATAACGCGTGTGAAATGATTTCAAATGTTCATATACACACTATTTTTCATATTAATCTAATAAGAAAAGCTTTCACCATTTTCAACATTCATATTTAGATAACTCAAAACAATTTTTCATGTCAAAAGACTAGTGAACAATAACATTTCCACATTGAACTTTTTATCGTCACTGCAAGAATTTTCTGAATTAATATATTGACTGCGGATGATTTTCATGTGATTTAAATACAAAAATTAGTTACGTTTGCATTAGAAGAGCTTCGTTTTTTGTCAGCATTTCTTGGAAAAACTTTTCATCTTCCTGATGTACATTTATTTCTTTGAACTGCTAGAACAAACTCTTCCATGTTTGAGAACTTAGCTGACTTCAGTGGGATGGATCTTGGTACAGCAGAATTTGTAGCTCTTTCTAAGACCTGAGCATAAATATAAAGGTTGGTGTACTCCGCTACTGAGCGAATTGTTTGCGCAACTGAAATCACAGCAAAGTATTTTACAGCAGTCTTGCAGTTTGGTACCAGGAAGCTGAGTTACTATATTTTGCTTTCTTGTTCTGATATTAGGTTTCGGTACAGTCATACATTTATTTATTTTATCCCCACTAAGCATAAACCTCTCCTGTGTTGCTGAAAAGGAGGATGCCATATCTCCAGCACCATCTTGATGAGACAGATCACTTTCACTTCGCATTGCTCTTCTTCTTCTTCTTCTTCACTGTCATCGGAATCTTCAAACTCTGGAATCTCACAGCCTTCATTATCATTAAAAACTTCCTCCAACATCGTTCTAAGAAGTTTTTAGTACTTCACATATCATATCATGATGTGCACCCATCGACACAGAAAGTCGCACTACTAGGTAGGTGGGGTGTTATCAGCACCCCTGCGTATAAAACATGTGCACGGTGTTGCGTACTTTTAAAAACACGAACAATAGTTTCACAACAATGTACATCCCTTTGAACGAAAGCAACAAGCCGCTTATCAGTGTGACCAACATGCTTCACTAAATACCAGTAAATTTTTATAGCTGGGGTGCTGTGAACACTCCACATTCCCAGTTAAAGGTTAACTATTTTATATGGATCTAAGCAGCAATCTTTACATTTTTCATAGAGCCGAGATAGGAAGCTACATGATCATTTTGGAAATTATTCGAAATTTACAAACATTTATCTATATATCTATATAAAATCGTTAACAAACAAACGGAACTCATAAACAGAAAGTATGTTGAAAACGTAGACAAAATTCTTATCTATCACAGATGATTCAGGACACAAGACAGATCTACATTTCTCGTAAGATATAAATAGTTTTAGAGCAAAGATAAAATTTAAAGGCATACAATATTTGTCAATTTTTTTCCATCTCTGACACAAATCGATTTTACAATACACAAACTACAACAGCAAGTAATAAATAATATTTATCATTCTTTTGCAGTATGTAAAATTATAATAAGACCTAATATTAAATTTTATCTCGATTTATGGACCAATAACAGCTTGTTTATAGGTACCGCTTGAAAATTAGAAAAAGCCTGAAACTGTTAGCGCAATCAACAAAAATGTAATAAACGCAGTCCTGGTGATCATTTAACTACAATTCTTTCCGTACACTAGTGTTAGTACTTAAATAGTAGCAACACTGCTGTGGAGAGACTATGCAGTGGAATCTACTATTTTCGCTGCTAGCACACGTTGTTGATGTACCTACCTTATCTTCGAGCAAATGAACTCAACCCGGCCCACGTCACCGGCATGCATTCAATCGAGGAAAACACAGCCACTTGTTGGATCAATATTGAATGTGCCAGAGGTTGTACTGTACGACAGAGTCATCAAGGTCTTAAAGAGGCGTGCGAGGAATCTACATTGCCGTACAGAACGGTGCCACGTTGGGTAAAAGCCTTCAATGAAGGTCGCAAACTGTGGCAAACATGCATCGGGTAAGTCGTCCTAGCGTCTCTGAAGAAGTGCATACTGTTGCCGCGTTAGTGGACAGTGATCGACGCCAGACGATTCGCGAGCTCGCCCATGACAATGCGCGGCCTCATACGGTGCGAGCTGTGGCTGCTCTGTTCGGTCGATGGGACTGGAAAGTACTGTTCCATCCACCTTACTGCCCAGACTTCGACAGGCAGTAGACCGCTACATTCGCATCATCAATAGAACAGGCTCTGCCAACGTTACACATCGCTGGCAACTGGTTCTACAGAATGCTGGTTACTACTTTGAAGGACAGTAACAGGGACAAACATGTAACGCTTTTGATCAAATTCTTCACGGGTTTCCAGCCGGCTCATTCTGACATTTGTACAGGTGAGGAAGCTAAGCAGCTTACGGCGAGAGAGGCTCAGCTTCCTCACCTGATGATGGCGGCCAGTTGCACCGCAGAAATATTGTGTACAGATGTCAGACTGATCCGGCTGGAAACCTGTGAAGAATTTGATCAATTAATACGCCGGGAAAGCCTACATAGCCATATGTAACGCTTTTGTATCCGTTGCGAATAAATAGTTACCACTATTTAAGTTCCAACCATTATATAAATGACCTCATAAATTAACACCAGAAGTTCGATGAGGCTTTTCGCGGATAGTGGTGCAATACATCGAGGAGGCTCAATACTGGATAAGGGTAGTCAAATGCAAGATATACTGCAGCGTATCGACACATGATACAGAGAACGGTAGTAGAACCTAATCAGACAGATGTAAAGTACTGCATTTACATAGAAGAAAAATCATTTTCTATCCAATGGGCCCGCAGCACATAATGTATCTTTAAGAGACAATGTAAACAGAAACCAATAAATCAATTAATTTCCTGGACCTCAAAATTACTAACAATAATAATTCTTATGTGTTTGAATTATTTGGAAAGAAAACTACAACTGACACTATAATACATGCTACATCATGCCACCCAAGAGCACACAAACATGCTTACTTCCATGCCATGATTAATAGATTATAAACTTTACCATTAAATCAAGCTGCCATAGAAAAGGAAACTGATACACTACGATATATAGCACAACAAAATGGTTTCAACCCAGATATTGTACTACAAATATACAATAGGAAAACTTCACCTACAAAACCAAAAATCCCCAAGGATATAAAATTATGTAGACAAGTACCAGAAAAAACTAAACCTACATATATACCAATTGCGTATTTAGCCAAATTATCGAACAAATTAGGCTAATTAATGAAAAATACAAGTATCCAATTTGCATACAGAACTAGCAGTTATATCTGCCATAGACTTCACTCAGGTAAAATAAAGTTACCAATATACAAAAACCCAGGCATATACAAAATCAAATGTAAAGACTGTAACAAATTTTATATAGGACAAACAGGATGAAATTTCAGTATTAGATACCACGAGCACACGAGATTAAGTGATAACAACCCATCTACATTTTTTTATCCACCTGAAAAAAGATAATCACAGTGCAGGACGAATGGAGGTTGCAATGAAAATTTTACACATCATCCCCAAAGGTCTAATAATGAACATCCTAGAAGAGATAGAAATATATATACACACAACACTACAGCCTGATGATAGTTTAAATGAACAATCTGATTTTAAAAACAAAAATTTTATCGATAATTTTTTGATTTCTTGACCAAAGACAACGGATAAATACGACCACTGACAAACCACAGACTATCTGACACATATATCGATCACAAAGATTATTAAATTATCAATCATAATGCAACGTTCCACAGTAGTCATATTAATAAACACCTTTGCACGTCTGGTAAAAATTTTTAACATTACATTTTTTGACATAGATATCGAATAATCATAATCCACAGATCACAGACATTTAAACCACAGTATAAATTTACCGTAACAACTGCCAACTGTAAACATGTAAACTCTTTGGCCAACTGTCAGAACATGAGGATAACAAAATATTAAAATTTTATTTAACGATATTTGTATAATACTACATAAATGTGACACAAAAGTTCACATTATTGTTAAATAAACAACAATACTTACAAATATATATATATATATATATATATATATATATATATATATATATAACAAAAATATAATTATTATATAAAATTTTGTGTATTTTGCCGATTGTCTGACAATGGCTAATTGTGCCGAAATTGATCCATAACAACATTATAATAAATACTTTTAAAGCAGCATATTGGTATAATTACATGAAAATAACATTGTTTGATAATAAACTGCGGAATATCAGGGCAAACTCTGAACGCAGTTACTTTCGTAAAATATCTGGGAATAGAAAGAACAATTTGAAATGAAACAACCGTGGATTAGGCAACCGTGGATTAGGCAAATGCCAGACAGATTCATTGGACAGGTATCAGGAAGTATAGTCCGTCAACAAAGGAAGAACCGTAGTTACAAGACAGTCGTTAGCGCAGCGTTTTAACTCATCACTATGGGATCAGTACGAAGTCGAATTGATTGAAGATTCAACGGAAAGAAGCAGGTTTTTCTCGCGGGCTCGTGTAATAAGCGCTAAAGCGTCACGAATATGTTTAGGAAACTCCAGTAGCAGACGCTGGGAGGGAGACATTATGTATCGTATTACGGACTTATGTCAAAGTTCCGAGAGCGAACGTGTCTTGAGGAGTCAACTAATATATTGCTATCTGATGCGTATATCCCGCGAAGCGACTACTCAGATAGAATTAAAAACCCACATGGATGCATAGGCATACCGGCGACGCAAACAACACGCAACTGGGAAATGAGAAGGAAGTGACAATGGTAAAATATCTTCCACGAGTGTAGAAGAAATTCCTTTATGTACGTATATGAAAACCGAAACCAAACTTTGGTCCTTGGACCACCGCTTCCGGTCAGTGATGACAATTGTCAGATCTGTCTTTCACAACATATAATAATGAAGCCATGGTGACATCTTGTGTTTATTTTTCGACAATGCTACCATGACTTCATATATTCCCGCATCAGAGAGAACAGACCATGAGGTATCGAGACAAAATTAACTGTCGTCAGGAGCCCAGCCTGGGCTTATATATATATATATATATATATATATATATATATATATATATTTCATTCGCCGCACTTTGGTATTCCATCTAAACCTAGTACAGTGAAGCCATAAGTGATCGCAAATTATGAGCTATTTCATTAAAGTGAACGCTGTAACGTCGTCAAAAAATATATAATTGTATACAAGACTAGGCTGGGCTCCTGACGACAATTAATTGTGTCTCGATACCTAATGGTCTATTCTCCCTGATGCGGGAATACAGTGTTGTGGCTGCGAGCATTACAGAACAAATGGGCTGTGGTAATGGGAAAGAATTTTGCGAATGGAGATTTGGGTGTGGCGGGAGACGTGCAGGGTAGAGTCCTCTCCAGTGGGGCTGGTCACTGTGTCCTCGGTGGCGGAGTGGTCAACGCGTCTGCTAGTGAGCAGGAGATCCCCGGTTCGAATCCCGGCCGGGCACAAATTTTCATTCACCGCCCTTTGGTATTCCATCTAAGCCTAGTACAGGGAAGTCATAAGTGATCGCAAATTGCGATTTATTTCATTTAAACGAATTTATTCCACAAGTCGCCGCGTGGTCTAAGGCATCATACTACGGACTGGGCGGTCGCTCCCTCCTGAGGTTCGAGTCCTCCTTCGGGCATTAGGGAAAGTGTGTGTGTGTGTGTATTGTCCTTAGCTAAATTAGTGTAAGTGTTTTGCAAGTCTACGGACTGATGACATAGCAGTTTGATCCAATACATTGACAGACATTTGAAAATTTTGTAGCGGTGGGAAAAATGCGTAACTGTGTTGACTGACCAAAGCCTACCGATCGAGGCGACGCAGTGGCAGCACACCGGACACAGTGGTTCAAATCCACCTCCGCCCATCCAGGCTTAGTTTTTCCGTGATTTCCCTAAATCACTCCAGGCAAATTCCGAGATGGTTCCTTTGAAAGGGAACGGCTGATTTCCTTCCACATTCTTACCGAAAGAATCCAAGCGTAAGCTTCGTCTCTAATGAAAGCGCTGTCGACGGGACGTTAAACTCCAAGTTTCCTTTCTTCCTTCCAAGCTCCTACCACGCCTACCACCACATTTCGAAAGTGAAGGCCACACTCTTTGTTCGGACGAAAACTGTCCATGCAAACTAAGTTGATACTCGGCTTGGTGATCTTTAGTTTCGTAAATGCTCTTACCTACCCCACCGAGAGTCAATTAAGTTTGCAACCGAGAGTCAATTAAGTTTGCACGGTAGTATGACTACTGACGTACGATTGAAAGTGCAAGGGAAAAAAATCCGAAGACCAAAATAAAATGTTTTTTCTTAATGAATCGTCTAGAGTAATCAGTTCTTTGTTGAATGAATGTACTCCGTGTTACTTCTTCGTTAAAAATGGGCAACTATTAACATATATTCAGAAATGCAGGATTCGTTTCTCGCAAGTAGGAGCGGAATTCGTCAAGTTATAAAATAATTTCCGCATATCGATCAAAGGCAGTTGCTTGAATCGGAAAGTAGTAAGATTATTTTATAAATTAGTTTTCCACCTTCATTTCATATTTCCAGATGAAAATTGCGAATATTTTTAGGCAATTTAGCCCAACGAGCCGTAGTCTTATAGTCCTTTTACCTTCATCTACTTTTCACTTGATTCCCAATTTACTTCAGCTAACGAGTTCAATTTCACACTTTTTTCAGTAATAGAGAGTGTTTATAAACGCTATTTGAATCTGTTACGTCGAGGTGTATACAACGCTTTTTCAGATATTTCACACTATTAATATAAGCACACCATTTCCTTGCAAATGGCGGCTATACATGTAGTGTTACACTAGCACTAGTAATTGACTGAGCTTCTAAAACGACGCAATCATCCAAGGCACGCTAGGAAATCATCCTCTGGCCTGAACAAAAGTTGCAAGCGTAAAACGAGTTAGAACGTAAAAGACAGTTCATTTGCAAAGGCACTGATTAGTGACTTGTTATTCGAAAGGTCTACGCTGGACCATTTGCAAAATGGTAAGAATAATTGCTGTCCTGCCACTGCAAATGCAACAGATGAGAGGCCATCATCACATTACACCGCCGAGTGTCTATGACCTTTGCCACGGTATTCTATTATCGGGTGTGGAATACTTTGTACTCTACACATACTAATTGATGATCAGCTGCCCCGAGACTGAAGCGGCCCCTATTAGTGAAGACAATGCGTCGCAAATCCTCCATCCAACTGCGGCGTCTATTGCAGTGTTGATTACGTCTCAAACAATGCAAAGCCGTTAAGGCAAGTGGCTCCGCTCTGGTGGTCCTAATAGATTAGCAGATTAACCAGTCCCTTCCTGTGTGACACCACTGCCTGATATCAGTAGTCTGCCAGTGTGAAATGTGTGTGTTTGTTCTTTTTGTTTGATCTATTGACGATATTGTCTGTTTGGAAATTTGTCATAATTAAATTTGTGTGCGTTTGTCGCAATCGGTCGGAATACTTAGGTTTTATTTGTGAAATTAGTTTAATTACAAAGCCATTGATGGTTATCATCAAGCATTTGAGGTAAACTAAACTCCTAATAATAACCAATTGTTGTTAAATTAACACCGTCTTCACTCCAGTACATTCTGCACAAACGTCTACAAGCTGGTGTGGTGGTTGGTTTACAATGCCTTGTGATCGCATGATATTACAATATGACAACGATGAATTGCCTGTGTCGAAAATGTATCATGCATTATGCCATGACCTAAAGTTGCATCAAAGCGCTTTAATTTAGTACAAAATTTGACGTTTCTCTGTTATCAACTTCTGGTATTCGTGTTTGTTGAGCATGACGTTCGTTTTCGAAACTCATTACACTAGTAACTGCTTCGGTATTTTGATGTGTCAGTGGTATAGGGTGCCCTTGTAATTGGTGCACCCGTACCTGTTTTGTACCTAGGGCCATATTTACTGGTTGTTGTGCTCTTATTGTCTCTCCCTATGGCATACAAACAGTATTTACCTCAAACATGTTTCATCTCATGTTTTGTGGAACTACACCATCACTTGACGTGAGACTATTTGTGTCAGCTGATTCACTGATTGCACTATCAGATACACGTTTCTCTTCAATAGTTTGTAATAATTCGGTCCTCTACTTATTAAATTGATCTTTATTTTTATCTTCAATCTTCGTGATCCTGTTGTCATATTTTTAAGTATATATTTGTGAACTCTGTTCGGCAATAATGTGTCGTGCTGTACGAGTTGCTTTCTTTGAAAGTTTCGTAACACGCTCGTTAACTTCAACTACGTCCAATGGGACCTTATCTGCATCTGTGCGCACATGAGCAAATCCTTTTATTAATGACTGAATTTCTTCATGTGCTTTATCAGATTTTTCGTTTACTTTTTTCGTTTGTTCCAGAAAATCGGTTTGTGTCCGTATTTCTTCCCTGTGATGATTCATTTCATTATAAAACTTAGCTTCTAACCCTTTATGCTGGGTAAACATTTCCTTTTTTAGTTCTTGACCTTGTGCTTTTACATGTTCTCTTAATTCTTGACCTTGTATCTGAACTTGTATTTGTACATGATCTCTTAATTCTTGACCTTGTGTGACAATTTGCGTGATAATTTGTTGCAACAATTGCATTATATTTGCACCGTCACCTCCGTTCATTTCCTTTTCGTTTTCCTGACGTGCTTTTGCAGTAGTGCTATTGTACAATGGTACTTGTGCACCTGCATAACCTACAGTATTTGTGGTATACACTGGTGCACGTAAATGGCTTGACCTACTACACTTACTGATTTTGATACAGGTATGTATTTGTCAGAGTGACTCACATGCGCAAATTGTTGCGTTTTTTGTGCATCACCTTCTTTATTAATTATCCTAACTACAGGTTCCAATTACTCTTGTCTTTGCTCAGTTTCTGTTTACGCACTTTTTGTCTATTTATGGCGGTGATATGACGCCTACCTGTTTGTTACCTCTCAATACACGGTATATCAATTAATGATTGAATTGGTCCCGAAACTCGCACTTCGCGCCTTATTAACTTTCTTTCCCATTCACGAAAAGACGAATCAATTTCCATTGCGGAAAATGACCGTGTAACCACAAATGGTGGGATATCACTACCGCTCTGGCTTGTTCTAATGCATCTGAATCAATCTCTAAATCATCTCCCCTCGCGTACGTTTGTGCCACACCGTTCCTATCATTTGCATCTTCCTACAAATTATTATGCGCCTGTGCCGTTTCATTATTGTCAACATCGATTTCCTCTCCGTCAACACACGACTGTGGCCTATTTTCTGACATATGTGCTACCGACTGAATTTGTGCTAATTGTTTCGCTTTCTGTCTCGTGAGCATGCCATGACGATACCTCTTCTTTCTTACCCTACAAAACTGACTTCCCTCCTATAAACTGTACAACACAACCATACAACGACGCTTTTCTGCTTGCTGTAACTGCAACTTTGCGCCAGCAAGCAAAACATACAGTATGGAACTTGTATTACAATAAATGTATTATAGTAAAAATGTTCAAATGTTTGTAAATGTATCGGACCAAACTGCGTGGTCATCAGTCCGTAGCTTAAAAACTACTTAAACCTAGGTAAACTAACCTAAGGACAAACACACTCACCAATGCCCCAAGGAGGACTCGAACCTCCACGGCGAACAACCGCACGCTCCGCAGTGAGACTCTTTAGACCGCTCGGCTACTCCACCACGGCGTATTATAGTATCTTTCTTTATTTCTTAATTATTTAATTCAATATAATATGTAATTTAACATTATAGTTAACTATATACAATTATATTTGTTATATTAATTGATATGAAATTATCTTACATTAGATATAATTAATCAGGGAAAGGGGTACTAGTATTATTCCTCATCAAAAATGGTTTTACTGTACTTGAAAAATCTCTAAAGTTGACATATTATTCACTCGTAAATAAATTTATAAATCTAGGAAAAATTTTAAATCAAATTATATTTCAAGATAACACTTCACTAACTGATTTTACTTCACAAATTGAATTAATGAACTGATTCTACACTGAATAACAAGTTTGACCTATATTTAGCAAAGTTGGACTTTAAAAAAAATTGTAAAAGTTTCGACGTCTGCGACCCACATAACTCCACTACTTTATCCTATCTGCATTTCTACACTTATCCTGGCAGGGTAGCCATTGTTTAGCGTTGCTCACGCTTGAGGAGTCTTATTCTGTCTAATCGCTTACCTTACCTTTCGGCGCAACAGTAACGCTTGTCGTGTATTTCTTTTTGTGGTAGCTCCTGAGGCAAGAGAAGTTCCCCAAAATCGTGGGTAGCTGAATTCTTATGCTGAACTGGTACCACTTTAGCCCCCAAAACCCCCAAAATGTTATTCTAAATGGACCTGCTGGGTCAGGAGTGGGTTTGTTGGTGGTCTAAGTGATTCGAGAATTTTTTTATAATTAATTAAATTACGATTTAATGAATGAATTTAAAGATTATGAACATATACACGAATTTCACAGGCTTATACGCGCAGAGTAACAGAATAAGGTAAAGGATAATGTTACATGAACTTAGGAAAACGTCTGATCTCGTGTACCTGTCACGAATTAATCAGTAAATTACAACTGGGATTATAGAACGCGGGTGTAGCAAACGAGTGAAAATGCGCGAAAAACACGGCAAACGTAAGCTGAGTTCAGTGGAAGGAAGGGGGCCCTGAGCAATTAGCACATTGTACCCTGCTGCATTGTACCGGTGCAGCAAACCTAAAAAAAAAAAAAAATAAAAAAATAAAAAAATAAAAAAAAAAAAAAAACCCTGAATAACTTTGCCAAGACTGTCGTCAAACTGCCTATCTTTCCCTAGCCTATTAGTAATTTGGCGCGGTACACCGGCTTCCGCCAGTCCACCGTTGAGCCTTCAAAATATGCTCGCAAGCTTTAACTACTAAAATGGACGTATTAAGTCCCAAACACGATCTGAATGTATCGTAGCCAGACGGGAAGCGTCAGACTCAGCAGTTAATACCGCTAGGCTTACGGCTCACTCTCAGAGCACACGTAAGACTCGCTTATTATGCTGACAGCTATGCGTCATTCCGTAATTACGGAAGTACCGCATGTAATGTAGCAACAAGTGTGCTACAACGCATGCAGACAAAAGGTCTGTTTTTCCGACGACAAGCATAAACTCGGCAGCAGAGATACAGTGCAGGCGCTGAACCTCTAGAGAGAGAGTAAGCCCTCCACGGCGAGTTGCTGGGCGTATATCTAAATGTTACTACGCTGCAGGAAATTCAGAATCATTTCCGCCAATGAGAGGACTCCACGCCGGCCGCGCGCCACACGCCCTACAACCAGCGCGTAGCAACTCCAGACTCCGGTCGCCAAGTGGACTACCCCACCATGTGGCCTCCCCTCTGAAAATCCAACGCGTAGAAGGCGAGTCCACCTCCCTGACACCCCTCTCGCCGCGTCCCTTGCGGGCAGAGGAATGTGCGTTCTCCCGGCCAGGCGAAAAACTGACCAACATAGGCAGCCCCGCTAATGTTACCGTATGAATTTATCCCAATAAAATAAATGTGAGGGTGCTTGCCAACTTACAATAAGAAGCAGGTTAAAGTCAAGATATGCCGAAGTAAATTCGTTAATTCAGTACGCAACCTAGCCTCAATTAACTGCAACGAATCAGACGGAGAAACGCGAGTGAAGACATAAACAACTCCACAAATGACAATATCAGTCACTCACATGCATTCCCTCCAATCGACGTAGGTTCAAAATGTTCAAATGTTTGTAAATCTAAGGGACTTAACTACGTTGGTCATCAGTCCTTAGATTTACGAACTACATAAAGTAAATGATGCTAAGGACAACACAAACACCCATGCCAGAGAAATCTGCAGAATTCTTTATGTGATGCTCACAATATCTCACTAATGTGCTCAACAAACCAGAAAGATATTTTTGTAAACAATATTCCCAACACAGATAATGTTGCATCGTCCCAGGTTTTCTCTGTAAGGTAAATCACAGATCGTCTAGTTGTAGAAACATGCTACGAACTACGGAACCGTTCAAACTTCGCCGAATTCCGGACCGTTACAGTTTGAAATTCTCATTCATATTATAACCAGGTTTAAAAATTGCACCAAGGCCTAATCGTTTACCTGTTGTTGATTTAATTAGTGCTATAGGACTGTTTTTAAACTAACTTCTTACTCAAAAGAGTAGTCTGACCTGTGGCTAATATAACAACACCTGAGGCAGCTGCTTTACGTTCACTTAGTGTGGATCCTGATATTGTTATTTTACTTGCCGACAAGGAAGATGCTACTGTTGTTTTAAACAAGCAGGATAATATTCAAACTTCTAGCGCCGATTGATAACTGTCGTCTGTTCCGAGTTAAAACAGAATGATATTCAAATGGAATTTATAGAATTCAACGAACCGATTCAACAGAGAGCCGCCACTGTATACAACCCTCTAGTGTATCCTCCAACGCATGCAATCACCGAGCTGCCGAAAGGCACCTTACGACAGACTGTCCCAAGCTGTACGCAACTTTTCATTGCATTTCTGCCATCGTTATATCAGGCCCTAGAGAACGCGAAGCACCAGTTTCATTACAACGTATGGCTCTTCAATTTTCATATTCGTCTGCATTGACCTACATTTTCCTTCAATGAAATACTGTCTAGCTCGTGTCCCCTACAGTCACTCAATAACGACACCTTCCCTTACAATCAGCAAACTGTTACATATTGCTACTCTGACCGTCCGCCAGATGCTTTATGAGAGCAAAATGTAGTAGCCGTCCTAATTCTATTTCCTTGGGTTCCTCCTGATAATACTCTTGTCTATAATGAATATCGGCCATCTAGGTCAACGTACTACTGTCCTAAGAATGAGGACACAGATTTCGCGAAAAATATAACAAGGAAAAAAAAACTACATCGGCAGTTTTTATAAAAATCTTGGGAAACCGGTTATTTTTACGAAATATCTTGAAGTTATACGCGTTCCTATATCAAAAAAGGAAAAAAAAAAATTGCCAGTGTTTTCAGCTCACGGTACTTATAGAATACTGAAATTGTTTTCTTCCTCAACGTTAAGGTTTATTTCAAACTAAAATGACAGTTCGTTTGGCGTTTAATTAACTGATGTGACGTCAAAGCGGCACAGAAAATGGCAAAAACAATATTTTGCTAACACACACAATTTGCGAAAGGAACACATAATGTGGCATAAGAATCAGCTAACCAGCCAAAAGAAAAGGAGGTCCAATCTACCAAAAAAGGCAAAAAGTGTGAAATCTAATACCAATTCTAGCAAAAAGAAGTACAGAATTGAGCAATAAGTAACACCGTTTTCAAGAAAAATCATTACAAATAAATATTGTAAAAAGATATAAAATAGCCAAGATCGCTTATCATCAATTTTTATTAACGACGACCGGTTTTGCTGAACTATGTCAGCATCATCAGGTCAAATAAAATATTTTACAAGGCCATAATCTTGTAATGTCAAACAGTTTGATTTTGTCACTCACTCTGATAATTATGTTTTATTATAATGACATAGTGCACCTATGCACTGTAAATTGTTATATAACAACTGTTTGACATTACAAGATTATGGCCTTGTAAAATATTTTATTTGACCTGATGATGCTGACATAGTTCAGCAAAACCGGTCGTCGTTAATAAAAATTGATGATAAGCGATCTTGGCTATTTTATATCTTTTTACAATGTTATAAGTGGATCGCTTCCTAAAACGTAAACCAACTCAATTAAAAATAAAGCCAGGTGAGATAATGTCATACAAGAGGTATGCGCCCATTATGTTCTTTTAAATGTTGAAGTGTTGCCCCATGTGTATAATCTTGCAGTTATAGGCGCCGCAATAGGTTCGTTGACACATCTAGGACGTCCGAAGGGCGAGTCTGTGTGTGTCATAGGTTTTTGCCAACATTTGAACGTTTCGTTTTTCAAGAAGTGATGATAAGGACTCTGTAATCAGTGTATAATAGCCACAAGTGATGATTTCACTACACTGGTTTAAAAAAAGTTCAAATGTTTGTCAAGCTTAAGGGACTTAACTGCGGGGTCATCAGTCCCTAAACTTACAAACTACTTATGAACTAGCTTATACTAAAGACGGCACAAACATCCATGCCCGAAGGGGTATTCGAACCCCGTACGGGGAACGGCCTCGCGCATCGTAGCATAGCGCTTCAGTGCGCTCGGCTGCTCCGCCGCGGCACTACATTGTTTACTTCCGCGTTTAGATATATCATCATCAGAATTAAAGCATAGGACAGAAAACGATTCAAAACATATCATGGCATAAGCCAAACAACTTCAGAGACAGACTACAAACTTCAAAAATAATATATTCGAATCGCGTTACTGAAAAATTCAGTACAGCTATTACATACTGACTGCAGCGACTTTATCAGTGATCAAAATAAATTAAGATATATAAAATAAGATCAGCATAAATTGAATGACCACTGTAACTTAACCCAGGTACATGGGTCGCACACCTCTGGTTAACTTTATTGTATGTACAGTTTGAATATTCTCAATGTGGCATGCCATTTCTACAATTATGTGACGATATAGTAAGATGTCTGTACAAATCAGTTACCAGATGATGGTAATGAATGTGCCTAAACCGGTAACCGAAATAAAAAGTCCACTCGCGATCTTGGGAAAGGATTGAAATTTTTAATCAAGGAAAAATAATTGTACGAAACTAAACAAAATTGTCAAAAACAGTGAAACTGGCAAAACACTAGACTGGATTTAGGAATAAAATCATCAATATTACAAAAAGTAGCGTCGAAATTGGTAACAAGATGACACCGAAATTGCGAAAAACTAACGCCGTATTTCGTCATAAAAGATTTTTTCCTGTCCCTACTGAAGAATGAGCTACTACCATCTGTAGGAGTCTGCATTGGGAAACGGTGTAAAACGCTTTTCGTAAATCAGGTAATACGTGGAGTATGTCTGTTGCACTTTATAGAAGGCTGGCACGAAACCAGGTTTCAAAGGCCGTATGTCTGTATGTATGTATGTATGTATGTATGTGTGTGTGTGTGTGTGTGTGTGTGTGTGTGTGTCTTTCATCAGAGTGAAGTAAATCAAAGTCAAGTAAGGGGTGTAGACATGAATGTGCCTAAGTTAATTACTAAATTACATCTGTTAGCACTCAGCAATTATAGTCAGAAACATTATTGCCTCTGCGTGTCACGCGCTAGCTCTTTATACATGCTGACTACGACCAAATTTCTACAATCGATATTGATACCCAGAATGTGAAGGAAAAGCGTGAAGGTGGCGCACACTTAAATTATAATTTGTTGTTATTAGTTAAGCAAGAAAAGTCATTGGATACACTAAATATTGCACATGTGCTCTTAAGAATATGGCTACTATTAGAAAAGACATGCAAAATATTTTTATTTTTATTTTATTTTTTTTACCATGTCATGAAATACACGTCTTCAATTGATATAAATTGCTTACTAAAGATTTACTTTAAATGTAAACAAGGGGAATTATTTTTATACATGAAATACATGCTTAAATGAACTGGAATAATAAATAATTTATTAAATTTTACTTACAATGTTGGCGGCCTAGTGCTTTGACGTTGGCAACGGAAGAAAATGATTGCAGTTCTTTGACGTTTTCATTAGCCAAACGCATGACAGTATATGTATGTAATGAGATTAGCTGGCATTTTCTTGTTTGACCTTTAATATTTAGTCGCAATCTGGTACGAGAGTTATGTTGAAAAAAAAATGTTTCCTTTACGATCATAATTAAGTGAACCGACAAGTGTACGTACAAGAATCTGTCAACCACAGAGCAGGAAGAGAATAATTTACTTCAATGCCAGCATAAGGAATTAATTCTATCTTACGTCAAATGTTACTTAAGTAATTGAAGAAGGGGCATGAAGTGAATAATTAATGCTGTTTTTGCCCTGATTGATAGGTTCTTTTGTGCACTTTTGTACAATTGTCCGGTCAGTAAATTAATGATCATCGTGAAGAAAACATTTCGTTGTCACCTTTAGCTCATTTTACCGCCACCATCCCACACAAACGAAAGAAAAAAAGAAATAAAACGTCGCTATTTATTGTAACGTGTGGAGGAGGAAAAGCATTGAACATTCTTTTACGTCTTTTTTTTTTTTTTTTTTTTTTTTTGCAACGTCGTAAGATTTAATCATTCTGCTTATTTAATAATCTAACATTTGTCCCGAGCAGTAATAGTACGGAACCTTTGACGTCCATGGCCACTCAAGTTCGTTGTGTACACTACTATAGATGCACCTCGATCTACACTCACAACATGGATCTGAAGGAAGGGCACGATGTTGTTGACAAGATCGAAAGTTACATTCAACGGCAAGACAGCTGACTACGGAGTAAGGCACAAAGTAAAACTTAATATATTATGAGACACTGTTCCCATGGAAAATAACAGTGATCTGAAATTTTTGAAATATTATAATAATTGAAACACTCTAGAACGATATAATCTATATCTGTAAATGTGAATGTCTGTTCGGTGTACGTTTATCACGTCTGAACCACAAGACAAAGCGTTAAAAATTTGTACAGTTACCAATGTCTACCCGGGGAAGGCTTTAGGCACGGTTTAATGGCGATCGGATAGCTATTTATCTATATATATTCATGTGAATATATTTTTACTGTTACTAATTTATAACTGAGGAAGGTTTTAGGCACGGTTTTATAGCGATCTGATAGATATTTAGTAATTTGAAGAGTATAACGCGAAATGCGGAACAATAATTACTCTTTGAAAATTATATTTACTCTATGAAAATGGTTTTATTGGTTTCATTGTTGCTTGAGGGTTGATAATGATAAAAAGGTGGAGTATATTGGGATGGAAAGTACAGTTACCAATGACTACCCGGGGAAGGCTTTAGGCACGGTTTAATGGCGATCGGATAGCTATTTATCTATATATATTCATGTGAAAATATTTTTACTGTTACTAATTTATAACTGAGGAAGGTTGTAGGCACGTTTTATAGCGATCTGATAGATATTTAGTAATTTGAAGAGTATAACGCGAAATGCGGAACAATAATTACTCTTTGAAAATTATATTTACTCTGTGAGAATGGTTTTATTGGTTTCATTGTTGCTAGAGGGTTGATAATGATAAAAGGGTGGAGTATATTGGGATGGAAAGTTCTCGGTGTATATAACATTCTACGTGTGTGTGTATGTGTGTTAATATTTCGCTCTGCAGCGAAAACTACAGAACGCAAACGAATGGTCTGTGTGTAATGGTTGTCCGAAGTCTCCCGTTGTACACCATAGCAGTTCCATGTTGATAGCTATAAGGGGGTAGAAGATATGGTAGTTGAAAGTCGTGAAATTATAAGAACATTCGAACTGAAGGCCAGCGATGACGTTTGCGACTCTATAGCAAGGAGGTTACATACAGCGAACGTGATGCCACAGACCATATCTTTGGTCTATGCGTGCTACAATGCAACCCAAAAAATCTCTACATTTACGCTCCAAACAATACTACAAATAACGTAGTTTACCAGAAAGCCCTAAAATGAAATTGAAATGAATACGGACATTAATCTCACAATTCGCGTTGAGATATTGCAACACAGACTATAAGGAATAATGGATGTATTATTTGTTGTAAATCATTAAGAACTTCACATAATTTAATATTTATTTGAATGTTGATTAAAAATGTTTGTTTCTAAAGAATGTATTGTATTTCATTTTATCCTTCAAAACCAGTCTCATACCACACTATTGAAAGATAGCTTATCTATCATAATCAACCAACACGCGAGCGGAGCCGCGGGATAAGCTAGTAATATTATATTTTATTATGATAAATCATTCCGATCAGCAGAGATCTGAAGATCAACATTATTAATATTATTAAAATTGTCCGGTTTTACAATGTAATTTAGTTTATATTTTCCGGTACCCCAAGATTATACATTACAATATTGTACATTAATATTATTACATTATTATTTATTACACATTTTATTTTTATTCTACATTTTTCTCTATGTTCCCATACATTTTCTTCTGTATTTCTTTTCCGGATAGACGCCTGAATATTTTGGATCCATGTAGTTGGTGGTCTCCCTCTCTTCTTTCTTCCTGGTGGCTCCCATTCCATTATTCTCTGTGCTAGTCTTTCCTTTGATACCCTTTTTGTATGCCCATACCATAAAAGTTGTTTTCCTTCTATAAAATCTATAATTCTCAACATCCATTTTCTTCCTGATGACTTCATTCCTGATTTTTTCCCGCCTAGATATTCCTGCTGATCGTCTCCAAAAGTCCACCTCCGTTGCCATCAACCTCTTTTCTATTTGCGATTGCCCATACTTCTGATCCATATGTCATCATGCTTCTGATGGTTGTATTGAAGATATTTCTTTTTGTTTCCTTTCTGACCTGTTGATCCCATAAGATACCATTTAATGTCCCAATGGTACACTTTCCAGCATCAATTCTTGGATTAATTTCCTTGTCTTGTTTGCCATCTTGTGTGATAATTGTTCTTAGGTATTTGTATTCTTCAGTGTGTTTAATTTTGCCCATTCCTTCTTCCAGCGTTAAATCTTGGTTTATGTCTCCTATTACCATGTATTTTGTTGTATTTTTGTTGACCTGAAGTCCCCATTTTTTATATTCCTCTATTACTGATCATCATCGCTGATCGAAACAACACGGTGTGGCTCCACAAGTTGTAAAAAATGTTCCTTGTTTGTAAAGGTTGGGGTTTGACTCAGTACGTAACTTAAATTTCGCTGGTTCTTCTCGATGCTGTCGTGGTCCATTTCAGTCATGCTGGGTCCAAACTATAACTGCTGTGGTAAAATTAGTGTGGAAAAGGGTTCAACCCGCTCATAATTAAACTCCACACACAACTTTTGCGTTATAATCAGGTTTATTGCACAAGATGTTAAAGACTTTAATTCCGAAAACTCATCGAAAACCTGACGTCCGGATCCTTCTCCCTTAATCGATTATTTATAATACAACAATCAGAAGCTTGGCTAATTCATTGGTAAAACTAATTTTATCAAACTTACAACCACTAAATATTAATTTACAGCATTTCAAGTTATAAAGTGGAATCTATGTTTTACGACATTTGTTTATAATAATAATTCTTAACATACAACTTTTTCGAACAAAATGGCTTTTTTATTTTAAAACAATGCTTTCATTTTCAGTTTTAATTAAATTGCCTCATGACTGAAATAATTGATGCTAACATAAATTCAGAGGGTATACTAGCAGTAAATTGGAAATACATGTCACACTAGATCGAAATATTTTTTTGTTAATGAGAAAAATACGAAACAGCACTTGTCAAAATTCCAACTTAGCCACATTAGAAAATAAAGTGATTTAATTTATCTACTTCATTGGGAATCCAATATTTCACTTTACTTTGGTATCGGGTTTGTGTAATAAAAGGGGCTGGTTTTGTTACTTTACAAAGTGATGGGCCAGTTCCTCACCAAGGACAGGATATGATGATCATTGCTGCTCGAAACCGGTCATCATAATAAAATAAATATTATATTGGGATCTAGACTGCGTATTTATAAAATAAGCCATGAAAGCAGAGCTCTAACAGAGGGTACAACCAGACAAATACACTTGAAAATATTGTTATACTCCTGAAAGGAGGAAGAAAGGATATTCCCAGCTCGGTTCAATTGCCGAAACCGTAAATAGTGTGTTTATTCCAGGTACGATGACTAGACCACCACATCATTGGTAAATAAGAAATCAAGGCTAGCACGGCTTCGGAGAGCGATTTATAAGTCTACTCTATGGAAAATAGAATTGCGCATAATAGTTCCCGATCGGAAGCGCTCACTTCGCTCCCAGTGACGGCTGAGCGGCGTGGTCTGCGCATGCAGATGGAGGGAGAAGGTCCCCCACCTAGCTCCTTCGTGCGCTTGCTGCTTGAGCCGCTAACGATATCACGCAAAGCAAAAGAAAAAGTCTGTGGATAATTTCTCGCGTTTAAGTTTAGAGTTATCTCTTCATCTTGGCATTATGGAATTTATTAGTCAGATATTGCAGAGTGCAGAATACTTCAAAGCAGAAATTTTGTTGCACTGAACTACGTAATCTAAAAGGAAGACGCTAACCTCGAACTGGCTCATCAACAGAAGAGAAACAGTGATATTTAATTCTGTTCGCGACCTAACACGCATATTTTAGTTCGCGAACTATCGCGCATCTTTTAGTTCGCGAACTATCGTGCATCTTTTAGTTCGCGAACTGTCGTGCATCTTTTAGTTCGCGAACTGTCGCGCATATTTTGGTTCGCAAACTATAGCGCATATTTTGGTTCGCGACCGGTAGCTCTCCTTATAGTTCGCAGCTCGGCCGCGAATTAGGTCGCTCTTTTTAGTTGCATCTCAGCTCGAAATGACGGCAACTGACAGAAGGGAATCACGCGATACTGCGCGCACTCGCGTCCTCTCGCTTTACCCGTCAGTCTTCGGAAAAGGAGCGGACGAACTAAGAGGCGAGGGACATGTGCCAAACTCAGTCTCCGGTCGCGGTTAAGTGTTGCTCTCCTCCATACCTCGACGAACGCCCTGGCTGTTCCGCTCAAACCGTCACTGCTACGGACCTGCAGACATCACAGAGGCGTAGCGGACGTCCGTTTCGCTGCACAGAGTAACATGTCTGTGCTACAAGTATACTCCCCATCCCTCCTCATCCCCTCCCCCCTTCCAGCACAGCTCCCTGCCAGACAAACACTCTACGTGGAAAACCAATATCGATCAACTACACGACGACTCAAGAAAACTGGCGTCATTTGAGAACAATAGCGCCAGCGAGGGGAGCCACGACTCACAAGGAGACCACATGGGTATCGGTTTTTAGAATTTCTTTGTATTTATGGTGCCTGATGTTCAGAACTTAAATGACAATTACCCAGAGCCATTCGACGCAACTTTCAAAAATTATCGAGAAAATCGACTTTGACGTTTTGCAAAGTGCATGTAAGTATCAATAATAAAAACTGTTGGCGCATCTGTCGGTGTAGCTCACGTGGTAGCGTTCTGGCCTCAACCATCGAGTTGGTGGTTCGAATCCCACTGTTACTTTTTTTTTTGGGGGGGGGGGGGATCTCTAATTTCACGTGTTCTATCAGTTTTTGTTTACGTGCACGTAGACGAGCTGTAAACGTTGTCACATAAAATGATGGCTAAGTAGGTTAGATGCTTGCAATTCCATTAGTAGCTAAGGAGATGACTTTCCAAATACAGTGTCGTAGCTTTTCATAAACTGAACAATCGAAGACTACCTTCGTCAACTAATAGTGAAGCCAATACTGTAAAAATCTAACTCATGTTTTTTATTGAAACCACCATTATTGACATCCTTATATAAAATATAGAAAGGTACGAATAAACAGAAATAGACGCACTTTTTCGTAAACATTATCGTTAGATATTGAATTGTGTAAGTATTCGAATGTAACGGCTATTAAAAAATCTTTCACGTCAGGATACGAACCACCGACCCCAGGGTTGGATGGCCAGAACGCTACCACCCTTTTATTAATACATAATTTTATTTATTTTGTTTCTTATACTCTCTCCTGTATATAGTAAACATCAATTATGACATTTTAAGGCACTTTATGATATTCCATATATAAAATCACAAAAACAACATGTTGATCCGATCATTTAGGAGTTTAGTTTTTAAATAGGTCAACCTTAACGCTATGTTAGCATTTAGGCTTTTCATAACACTTTCAGTTGATTTTAGCCATATATAACACTGATTTTAAATGGGTCCATGTATGTACATTAACCTATCCTCATTCGTTCAAATACGATAATTAACATTTTTTCATATTTGGATTTTTAATCCACATACTTGCAAAGTTTGTTACATTCATTTTGCATATATAGTTTGAAGTCAATGGTGGAGTCCGGTCCAATACGTGAGCTACACCACCAGACACTACAACCCTTTTAATTATTGCTACTTACGTTTCTTTGCAACGCTTCAAAGTCGATTTTCTCGAGAATATTTGAGAGTTGCGTCGAATGGATTTCGTTAATTTTTTATTGAGTTCTGAACATCACGTACCATAAATATCAAAAAATTCTAAAACCCGATATCCATGTGGTCTCTTTTGTCAGATACAAAACTAATCAGGCTATAGAACCGTCACCTATAGAGGAATGATTGATAGACACATCAACCGTGCAGGTAGCGTGCGTTTCCTTTGTAGACGGCAGAAAGCGTGCGATCTAGTATAGATCCTTGAGGCAATGAAGTCCGGCACGAGATTTTCGGAGTAGCTCTTCGTTGTGTGGCGAAGGTGAAACCGTGTCCAAAGAGCCCTCACTACAGATGTCAGACGTCGTAGGCTGAACTGACTGGTAAAACAGGACAGGCCGCGAACTGTGCCGAAACTAAGATTAGACATTAATCTTGATCAAAGTGTGCTTGAACATAGTCAACGGAACACCTATATATATATTTATTTATTTTACTTTTCTGTTCCATAGGACCCAATTTAGGAGTGGGACTACATGGTCAAGGAACAAGTCAATACATGAATTTTCAGGCAAGAATTGTAATAGAAAGACAAGGTGAAAAAAATCAATAAATAAAAAAAAGGAATTAGCTTAATTGTTTAACTTTTACAGGAGTTCCTCGCCAGAATAAAAGGAGTGAGCCATGAGGTAACTCTTCAATTTAGATTTGAAAGAGTGTGGGTTGGTGCTAAGATTCTTTATTTCTTGTGGCAGCTTATTGAAAATGGATGCTGTAGAATACTGTACCCCTTTCTGCACAAGTGCCAAGGTGGTGTGATGCAAATGTAGATCCGACTTCTGTCTAGTATGCGCCGAGTGAGAGCTACTAGCTGATATTATTAACAACAAACGACATTTAAGAAAAAACGTATTGTGACGCCAGTGTCAAATTTCCCAGACTACTGAAAAGGCGTAGACATGACGTTCGTAAACTTACACCACATATGGCTCGAACCGCCCGTTTTTGAGCCTGGAATATCATTTTTGCATCAGGCGAGTTACCCCAAAAAATAATGCCGTACGTCATAAGTCCACCCCCATGAACCACAGACATTGCCGAGGTGGGGTGGCATGCGTGCCTCAACGATGCAGATAGCCGTACCGTAGGTCAACCACAGCGGAGGGGTATCTGTGGAGAGGCCAGACAAACGTGTGGCTCCTGAAGAGGGGCAGCAGCCTTTTCAGTAGTTACAGGGGCAACAGTCTGGATGATTGACTGAGCTGGCCTTGTAACATCAGCTAATGTGGCTTTGCCACACAGTTACTGCGAACGGCTGAAAGCAAGGGGAAACTACAGCCGTTACTTTTCCCGAGGACATGCAGCTCTACTGTATGAACATATGATGATGCCATCCTCTTGGGTAAACTATTCCGGAGGTAAAATAGTCCCTCATTCGGATCTCCGGGCGGGGACTACTCAGGAGGATGTTGTCATCAGGAAAGACAATACTGGCATTCTACGGATCGGAGCGTGGAATGTTAGATCCCTTAATCGGGTAGGAAAATTAGAAAATTTAAAAAGGGAAATGGATAGGTTGAAGTTAGATATAGTGGGGATTAGTGAAGTTCGGTGGCAGGATGAACAGGATTTCTGGTCAGGTGAGTACAGGATTCTAAGTACAAAATCAATTGGGGGTATCACAGGAGTAGGACTGATAATGAATAAGAAAATAGGAATACGTGTAAACTACTATGAGCAGCACAGTGGTCGCATTATCATTGTAAAGATAGATACTAAGCCAACACCGACAACAGTAGTACAGGTTTATATGCCACCTAGCTCTGCCGATGATGAGGAGATCGAAGAAATATATGAGGAGCTAAAGGAAATTATTCAGACAGTTAAGGGAGAGGAAAACTTAATTCTGATGGGAGACTGGAATTCGGTAGTAGGAAAAGGAAGAGAAGGAAAAATAGTAGGTGAATATGGACTGGGCAGGAGGAATGAAAGAGCAAGTCGCCTGGTCGAATTTTGCACTGAACATGATTTAATCGTAACAAACACGTGGTTTAAGAATCACAAAAGAAGGTTATATACATGGAAGAGACCAGGAGACACCGGAAGGTATCAGATAGATTTTATAATGGTAAGACATAGATTCCGGAGCCAGGTTATAAATTGCAGGACGTACCCAGGGGCAGATATAGACTCTGACCATAACTTGTTAGTCATGAACTGTAGGCTGAAACTGAAAAAACTGCAGAAAGGTAGGAAAATAAGGAGATGGGACTTAGATAAATTGAAGGAAAGTGAAGAGGGAGATTTAGGCAACAATTGACAGAAACGGGGGGAAATAAAACAGTAGAAGAGGAATGGGTAGCATTGAGAGATGAAACAGTGAAGGCAGCAGAGGACAAAATAGGTAGAAAGGCAAGACCTACAAAAAATCCTTGGGTATCACAGGAAATACTAAATTTAATTGATGAAAGGAGAAAATATAAAAAAGCAGTAAATGGAACAGGCAAAATGGAGTACAGACAACGTCATAAGTGAGTGAAAGTAATAGACTACTTTTCGTGTTGAAAAATCACTTATTTCAGATATTTTTCTAATGATAAATATAGCAGAATTTAGTTTTGGAACAAGATCCTGAACATGGGCTTTCCACGACAGCTTACTGTCTATCTAAATACCTAGAAATTTGAACCGTTAAGTCTCACTTATCATATGCCCGTTATGTGTAATCAATATGTCAGCTTTCGTCAAATTATGTGTTAGAAATTGTAAAAACTGAGTTTTACTGTGATTTAACATCAACTTGTTTTCTACAAGCCACGATCTCTTGAATGCATTATTTGATACTCTGTCAATGTTACGAGCAACATCCTTCACCACCTAGCTACTACCATCAACAAACAAATATATTTTACAGTCACCTGTTATACTCGAAGCCATATCATTTATATAAATAACGAACAGCAACGGTCCCAAAACAGACCCCTGGGGCACCCCACACTTAATTGTGCCCCATTGAGATTGTACGTCATAGCCATTTTCTACACTTCTAACAATTGACCACCGCAACAACGATGAATGAAATGAGCAGTTAACTGTAGTCATTTAAAGTTGGCGCAAAGTGAGAGCGTTGCAAGCTCTGAAAATCGCTGTACCTTCTCTATCATGCCGATATGAGGGTGCGAATCTGTCGTCTTCTAGGTAAACATCATATTCGTACCTGTACTGAAGGACGGCGTCAAGCGGTGGAGCATTCAGTTAAGTCTATTAGAGCTCTTACACGGCACCATGACGATCAACAAGTATCGTCCACTTCATGTTTCCCAACGGCAGTAGCATTTTTAACAGGATAATGCGCCATCTCACAAGCTCAGGAGTGTGGTGGAGTGGTGCGAGGAACACAGAAGCGACTTGCACGGTAACTAAAATACTACCTCTGACAATAAAATCCTATGAATATTACGGAGAGGGTGGGTTGTGATAGCGGTGGGTTGTTGGTAGGTGAACTTAAGCAGCCATACTCAGTTCAAAAGTGCTGCTGATTCAACGAAAGTCTACACCAGGTACTGCTTAAGTATCCGGGCCATGTAATATTAGTCGGTGGAGACTTCAACCATAAGAGTATAGATTGGGACCTCTCTAGTTACATTTCAGGCGGTACAGACAAGCAATCTTGCGAGCTACTTTTGGACAATTCTCCGAAAACTGTCTTGAGCATTTAATCCGGCAACCCACGCGCAATAGAAATATTGCCGCGAGAGACCACGGACACCAACTGCCGGCGTGGCGCAGGGGATAGCGTCACGGACTGCGGAGTAGAAGATCCCGCCCACAGGCGAAAATTTATTTCTTTGTAAATGAAAATTCCCGAAGGTTCTACATCTTTCGTATGTTCACTTGTAAATTCTACTTGTTTCTTATGTTAACTGTTCTTCTAATTTCTGGTAAATTCTGTCTGTGTATAAATAGCAGAGCACTCTGCCTGAGAGACAGTCAGTGCTGCGTGTATGTTGAGTTCGTAATAAACGTGCTTTCAGTATAAGTGCTGTGTTTAGTTGCCTTCGAAGTCAAGCGTAGGAATCGTCATAAGAAATATGGAAGAAACAGTAACGAGAACTTACTGTAGTTTGTCTGGAGCAAACGCAAATGAAAAGCAAAATTTTAGAGGTTTTGACGAAATAAACATGGAATGGGCAAAAGTGGTGAATCAGCATAAAATCCTAGGAATAACACTAACAACAAACGCCATGAAAATGGCTGCAATGAACTGGAAAGACACGTCCGAAACACTTCGAGGTGCTATAATGGAGAATTTATCACGTTCCTTAAATCAGTTTCAGAGGGTTAAGTACATAAACTTATGTATCCTGTCCAAAGCATACTATACAGCCCAAGTATTTCCAATACCAAGGATGATAGCCCGGAAAATTATGTCCAGAATTACAAACTTCCTGTGGAAAGGAGAAATATTTCGAACAGCAGTCAAGGTAGCCACCTTAGATCCGAGACATGGCGGTTTAGGTCTAACTGACATCACAAGCAAGGCTTCGGCGCTTTTCGTCAAGAGGCAAATGAATGTAATAAGAGAATCTCAAGACAGTATTACCAGCCAGCTCTTTGAAATCGTTAAACCAGGAAATCTACAACCCCCTATTGATGTGCGAAAAATAAATAGTCGTCTACAGCATGTGAAGACATTTTATATTGAACTAAGTTATTTGAGTACTGGACTTCGACAAGCTCAACAGATAACATCAGGAGCAATCATGAGGGAAAGGTGGAAAAGTGAAGGCAGAAATAAAATAGAAAGACAGTATCCAAATTTAGACTGGAATGCTATCTGGGAAAACATCAACTTAAAAGTCCTGACCTCCGATATAAGAACAACGTGGTACAAATCAGTGAACAACATCATTAGTCCTCACGAAAGACTCTACGGAATTGGTCTCAGTGATACCATTCTGTGTCAGCGGTGCCATCTAACAGATACAATAACACATAGATATACATGCGGTGGGAATATAAATAATTGGAACTGGATTAAAGAGCAAATTGCATTTATTACAAGGACATCACCCAACAATATAACATCAACTGTTCTTCATAGACCTCAAGAACGGTACTTTCCAGACGCAAAAAATAACGCCGTGTACTGGCTGATAGGAAATTACGTACATTATGCCATCAACAACCTGGGACCAGACAACATCATAGACTTCCAGATGTATATACGGAACGAATACTACCAAATTAATAGGTATATGGATCACAAGAAAAAGTTCGGTAACATGTTGAAAATTGTATTTGAAAGAATGGGGATCGGATAAAATACTAAATACATGATTCAATGACAACACGCTATTTCCCTTACCCTTTTTTTAGGCGAGGCAATTAGATTAGGTTAGGTGCCAACGCCTGAAGTGGAGAAGCTCAGGAAAAAAGAAGTTTTATACAAAAAATAAATAAAACAAAAAAGAAAAAAGGTTCTTGTTTGATAATAATAAAGAAAAAGGTCGCCAAAAAAAATAAAAATAAAAAAAATTAAAAAAATGTTGGTTAGAGCATAAAAAAAGAGGCAGTCAGAGCTGCGTGTAAAAAAAAAAAAAAATAAAAAAAAAATAAAAAAGAGGCAGTCAGTGAAAAAAAAAAAGTCGCCAAGTACAACAGGTGGGATCATACGATGTGCTTGGTCAACGTTTATTTCTACCTGGATTGAACAGCCCAGCAATGGATCGAAAACAACGAAGACAAGTTGAATGACTGGGAGAGGAACTTAAGAAGACGTTTGGAGACGGCCAGCAACAAATCCGCTCGGCGGAAGAACAACTGAAGAACCGGGCCCAACGACATGGTGAGCCGACACAATCGTACATACAGAGTGTTTTGGCCCTGTGTAACGTAGTCAATCCGAACATGACTGAAGCGGACAAAATCACGCACCTGATGAAGGGAATTGCAGAAGATATGTACCAAGCTCTTCTGATAAAAGACGTCGCTACGACAGAAGAGTTCATTAAGTGGTGCCAGCGTATTGAAGAGATGCAACAAAGGAGGGTCGGACGCAAGAAGTATGACAGACTCCCAAATGTAGTCCCTATGGCCGTTGTGGAAGACCAGCAGGACTTGGCTTCTTTCATACGACAAATCGTGAGAGAAGAATTACAACAGTGCATGGCAGCCGGGACTATTAGACCGAGCGAGCATCAGATTATGGCCTTGGACGTGAGCCCTGTAAGTCACGAGGTAGCCGACGCCGCTGAAGACAAGGTATTTCAAACATTAGCTTCTGTCTGCTCCGTCAATCGCACCCGACGTGAAGAATGGCGTCGCCCTGCTATGACTTACGCTGCAGCCGCCAAACGGCAGCCCATGAACCGACCGACGCGACCACAGCCAACTCCCCCGGTAACTATTGATTATAGAGGCTGGTAGCAGGAAACTGTGCTCAATAATATCAATAGATAGAAGGCCCAATAAAACAAAACTATAAAATTTACAGATGAGGTCTGCACTTTAAATGAAAAGAGCTCAGCTTACTTATCAATATCACACTAAGGTGGGGGGCGGCTACTCGTTAATTTAATACAGCTACACAAGTAAACAGATGAGCTGACTCAAACAGGAAGGAGAGGAATAAGGTGCCCATAGGTCAACAAGAACTACATCTCTGACACGAAGGGGCTTACACAAATGGATAGATCGTCAAACTACAACCGCGGGGTGGCGATCCCTCACGGAGGGAAAAATTTCTGTAAAATAAGAAAAAGAAAAACAAGGCTATACAACTACCGCCCGTGCAGATGCGACCTAACATAGGGGCACAAACCAGATAAATTTCCCAGTTACGATAAACAAGTTAATGTATATAGAGTACTTGTTACACAGAGCAAAGGGAAAATGATAATACAATTGAACCGAACTAAAAGTGCGATATAACACATGAATAAACAACTAACGAAGTAGAAACAGCCAACGACGGCCCCTGGGGAACGACCACCGATCCTGACAAATTCACACAGACAAATTTGCGGAACAGGACTGTATCAGTCACTTAACGTATTTGCTTCTTACTCCACGACAAGTGCAGGCAGGCGATGGTGTAGAAGGAGGGTGTCAACTAACGCCCGGAAACATTTGATAAATCCCAGACGAAGAGCGGCTGAAACGACGCGAGACGCAGCCGGGGCTGAGTGCGGAGTACCAGTTGTTGACAGCTCCCAAAATGTTCAAATGTTTGTATAGCTTATGGGACTTAGTTTGTTTGTTGGTTTGTTAAGCTTATGGGACTTAACTATGGGGTCATCAGTCCCTAAACTTACAAACTACTTATCAACTACCTTATACTAAGGACGGCACAAATATCCGTGTCCGAGGGGGGATTCGAACCCCCGACCGTAGTGGCCGTGCAGACCGTGACTGGAGCGCCTCAGTCCCCTCGGCCACCGCGGCCGGCTTGACAGCCCCGACGCTTGGCGAGGGACGGACGCGGTGTCACACGGCCGCCAGGAACGCAAACACATAACCGGGAAACGAAGAAAACAGCCCGCGCCGAGCTGCTGTTATAACTTGACAGAAAGGCCTCTAAGGATCAACCTCTTCAGCTCACGGCATGCATGGCTCCTCACGGACAGACAGAGTGCCGCGGAACAACTTGGACGCACACGCCGGGCCCGGCCCTAAACGGCCTCTTAACAAAGTAACTCGACCCTGGCGATGCCGTGCGTCGTATCAAACTCACCGGCCGACACCCTCTCCACTTCAAGCTGCGATTGACTCACTTCCCTCTCCAATTCCGTCGGCCCGCCACCGTAGCGCCACCCGCGGCAAGGAAAACACACATCAGAAGACTATTGACGCACGATAGAATAAACAGCGCCACGAGTGGTGCTAACACAGAGACATCGATAGTAATTGCGCCAGTAATTAAATGAAGGACAGGGTCAGTTAAAAAAAATAAAAAAAATAAAAAAACAGGAGCCGGGACGGCTCAACTACTGTAGAATTAACGTATATGAATAATGAATTACTGTTACCTCACTGCCCTTAGTCAAGACCCGTAACTATGCACCGCTGACCTTTTCATCTACTTTTACATCAACTACATCTACATGGAATACTCTGCAAATCACATTTAAGTGCCTGGCAGAGGGTTCATCGAACCACCATTATCTCCCATTCCATTCTCGAATAGTGCGCGGGAAAAAAGAACACCTGAATCTCTCCGTTCGAGCTCTGATTTCTCGTATTTTATTCTGATGATCATTTCTACCTATGTAAGTGGGAGTCAACAATATATTATCGCATTCGAAGGAGAATGTTGCCGATTGGAGTTTCGTAAGTAGCGATAAGCGCCGTTGTTGTAATGATTCCCATCCCAGATCCTGTACATTTCCGTAACGCTGTCCCACCTGTATCGTGACAATACGAAACGAGCTCTCCTTCTCTGGACTCTTTCGATGTCCTCTGTCAAACCCACCTGATAAGGGTCCCACACTGGACAGCAATACACCAAAAATGGACGGACAAGCGTAGTGTTTGCAGTTTCTTTTGTGGTTCTGTATTTTGTGGAGTTTACGGCCTTCACTTTTGATTTATCTTGTAAACAAAGTTTAACGGATTTCTTTTCTTACTCATGTGGACGACTTCACACTTCTCATTATTTAGAGTCAATTGCCAATTTTTACACCATACTGATATCTTATTCAGATCGTTCTGCAGTTGGTTTTGATCTTCAGATGATTTTATTATACGGTAAATGACGGCGTCCTCTGCAAACAACCTAAGAGAGCTGCTTAGATTTTCCCCTACATCGTTTATGTAAATAAGAAAGTGCAGAGAACCAATAACACTACCCTGCGGAACGCCCGATATCACTTCTGTTTTAGTCGATGCCTTACCGTCGATTACTACGAACTGTGTCATCTCTGACAGGAAATCCCCTATCCAATCGCAAATTTGGGGCGATATACCATAACCACGCAATTTGATTAAAATCCGTTTGTGAGATACGGTGTCAAAAGCCTTCTGGAAATCAAAACGGAATCGATTTGCGAATCCTTGTCGATAGCGCCCATCACTTCTTGTGAATAAAGAGCTAGTTGTGTTACGTATTAATGATAATTACTAAATTCGTGTTGACTTAGATCATTCTGTTCGAGGTAATTCATAATATTTGAATACAGGATATGTTCCAAAACCCCTGCTGCAAATTGACGTCAATGGAATAGGCGTGTAGTTTAGTTGGTTACTCACACTGCCTTTCTTAAATATGGGTGTGACCTGTGCATCTTTCCAATCTTTTGGTACAGATCCTTCTTTGTGAGAGTGGTAGTATATGGCTTTCAAATTAGGTGACTAATTTGAAAGCACAGTAAGGTAACTGTAGTACATAGTTCATCTTCATTGAAGTTACAGGGCTACTCAGCCAACTTTATTGTGCTCTTATAAAACGTGAAATATTGAGTTTAATAGCGTCTGCGCATGCAGTTATACGCTGCACAAACATTACCCACGATTTCGAAACGAAATGTGACGTTTTTGAAAACATAATTGGAGAGGCTCGATCTTCATCAGGAATCTCTGTCTCTATTTGTTTGTTTTTAACGGTTACTCTCTTATTACAATATCACCGTCAGACCGTGTTGGAGCAGGCAACGCAGGAAGTGCTGATCTTGTAAAAAGTGATCATCTTGCAAAAAGGAGGAAAGCGTTACCCATAAAAATGGAAAAAATAAATGCGATCTACATCGGTTTCATTTTAATTTTAATCATGAATATGGTATTTGTTTATCTTACAAGTTTGCGCATCTAGTGTCTCGCTTCCAGAGTAACCACAAAAATGTTCAAATGTGTGTAAATCTGCTGGTTGTTAGACCATAGCTTATAAATTACTTATCTAAGGTAAACTAACCTAAGGACAACACAAACACCCATACCCGGGGGGACTCTGTGTACAACCTCTGGGCCACGGTGGAGTAGCCGAGCGGTCTAAGGCGCCTCGCTGCGAAGTGCGCGGTTGCTCGCCGTCGGAGGTTCGAGTCCTCCCTGGGGCATGTGTGTGTGTGTGTGTGTGTGTGTGTGTGTGTGTGTGTGTGTGTGTGTTGTCCTTAGCTTAGTTTAAGTAGTTTGTAAGCTACGGAATGATGACCATGCAGTTTGGACCGATAGATTTACAAACATTTGAACATTTGTACTACCTCTGACAATATTATTCGGTGAATGAAGTCGGAATGGTTGTTCGGGGAACACAGGCGAAACATCACTGCGCCTGCGCAATAGCCGTTGTTGACATCCTCCCCCAGCAAAGTTCAGTTGAGAATCGCGTGTGGTTCCGTGTTAGGCCTGTTGGACGAAGTGCTTGTGTACTGCGTTGCTTTGGATCTGAGAAGGACAATAAACTGAAAAATGTTCAAATGTTTGTAAATCTTTCGGACCAAACTGCGTGGTCATCAGTCCGTAGCTTGCAAACTACTTAAGCCTAGGTGAACTAACCTAAGGACAACACACACACCCATGCCCCAGGGAGGACTCGAACCTCCACAGCGAGCAACCGCGCGCTCCGCAGCGAGACGCTTTAGACCGCTCGGCTACTCCACCGCGGCGACAATAAACTAGCAAGGGAAAGCTGCAGCTGCGGTGGAGTAGCCGAGCGGTCTAAAGCGTCTCGCTGCGGAGCGCGCGGTTGCTCGCTGTGGAGGTTCGAGTCCTCCCTGGGGCATGGGTGTGTGTTCCCCTTAGGTTAGTTTACCTAGGTTTAAGTAGTTTGTAAGCTACGGACTGATGACCACGCAGTTTGGTCCGATAGATTTACAAACATTTGAACATTTTTGGAACTTGCAAGGTACAATGAAATTCTGACCCGCCTCATGTAACGACTACGCAGGGCCGGCCGCGGTGGCCGAGGTGACTGAGGCGCTTCAGTCACGGTCAGCACGGCCACTACGGTCGGGGGTTCGAATCCCCCCTCGGGCATGGATATTTGTGCCGTCCTAGTTCGTAAGTAGTTCATAAGTAGTTTGTAAGTTTAGGGACTGATGACCCCGTAGTTAAGTCCCATAAGCTTAACAAACATTTGAACATTTTGATATAAATATTAATGTTTGTTTGTTTGTCTTTATGTTCGTATTTTATGCACGGCCATACCGTACATCCGATTGCGATTAATGTCAACTCATCGTTTGCACTCACGCGAAAGGTTACAGGCATACTAAAATTAACATCGTATGATGCGTGGCGGAGGGTGTGTTACAATTAATTAATTCGTTTCTTACGCCTCCACACTGAAACTGCTGGACGGAATCGAATGAAAATGTGCAATGTTGATAGCTTATACCCCGAATTAATACAAGGGCTACCTTTCTTAAGCCTCCGTATTTCAATAGTGGATGGTACGTTACAACCAACTTCCAAGTTGTTTGACTGGTCACCATGAAAGTTAGCACATAAATGTATGTTTGCATGAAGGAGAATTTTATAATCTGCAAGCCAGTGAATTCAGCATGGCGGAGGCTACCTTACGACTTTGACACCGATTGTCGAATCACCATGAAAGCGCATATATGTATGTTTTCATAATAGGAGCGAGAGGAGTAGGTGGAGGAGGAGACGGACAGAAAGGGGAAGGAGGAGACGGAGAGAGAGGAGGAGGAGACAGAGAAAGTAGAGGAGGAGACAGACAGGGGAGATGAAGAGAATGAGAGAGGGGAGATGGTGCGCGGTGGAAAGAGATGCACAGAGGGAGGGGGCAGAAAGATGGGCCGACAGAGGGGACAGATAGAGATGGACAAGAAGAGAGACACACACACACATACACAGAGAGAGAGAGAGAGAGAGAGAAGAGAGACAGGCAGACAGAGGAAAAGAGATGGACTAAAGAGAGTATGGAATAAATAAATGCAGGGCAATCACCTAGTAGAGATAATAAGAACTACACTGATTTAATAATGAATGTGGCACTTGCTTATATTAAAAGTTTGCACACGAACTGCCTTACTTCCAGAATAGGGGAAAGGGTTGTACCTTCGGACGGTTTTACCTTGGGAAACTTTTTAATAGAGGCAATGCATTCTAGTGGAAACTTTAAGAACTATGAAGTAAAATTGTCAGGTCTATTTTCAGAGGGAATAGGAGGCATCTTGTATTTGGATCATGTTCGAGATCTGAGGGAGAGTTTTTAAAATTTTCGTGTTGGAAAGTAAAATTGAGGCACTATCCTTGGAAGATAGAAATTAAAGCTAAGCATCATTATTGATGTTTCTTAAATACAGTGTTGTAGGGCATTGTTTATCATTATATATCATTATATATCATAAGTTACAAAGATATAAATGTGTACATAGGTTAGGATACTGTTTCCTGTTATTGTGTATTTGGTTTTACCTTGGGACACTTCTCTGGTTGCACCTTGGGACACCTGGAAGTTTTATGATTGTCACTGATACACCAGAAAAACAAAGAATCGAAGAGGAAAAAAAAGGAAAACACGAAAAAGAAATCTTTCCCAAAGAATGAAGCCACTAAACGGACAAAGGAGTTTTCATCTTCCACTTCTTTTGATGAAATTTCCGAGCTTGGCAGTAGCTCTGGAGGTAGCATATTTGATTTGTCATCTGAAGAAGAGGATTTCTCATCCTTCTTTCCATCTAGAAACGCAACACTTTCTTGTTCTCATGGTAGTTGGGTCTTGGTAAAATTTGACATCAGTAACAGATCTCATGTTTACTACGCAGGAGTAGTTTTAGAAAGCACAGAAGAAGATAACACTGTGAAATTCTTAAGGAAGCAAAGAACCATTGTGTGCTGCCTAATTTTGAGAACATCATCATTATTAATCGCAGTAATATAGTGAAAGAACTCCAGTGGTGTGTCGTGAGTTTCATCCAATTAATATTTTATTCCCACCATCTCTTGTTTTAAGTAAAATAACTTTTGTATTTGGACTAACATACATTTACTACCTAATTTCAATAGAATTTTTTCATTCAAAAAACTGAGAAATCGAAGTACATTACCGTGTAACAAGGTAAAACCACCACTGTCCCAAGGTGAAACCATAGGTTGTACCTTGGGACAAGTGTGACAAAAGTCTTTGTTGGTAAGTAACTGTGTAAATATTGGAGCTAGCGTAAACTGCTGTTCGTTCAACATGACCTAAAATTGATGCTTGTGATGAGGTAAATTTTCAAATTTCTTGTAAAAAATCATAGTATAAAAATTAAAATGTGAAAAATGTCCCAAGGTACAACCCTTTACCCTAACCACAGACCGACTTCCGAAAGTATGGTGGATGGTGGATAATAGTACAGCGTGACAGCACATGAAGAGATAAATAACGTGCTACAGTCTCTCTATAAATGTCCTATCACTTTGGTGTTAAGCAAAAAAATAAGAAATAAATGTAAAAAAAATTAAAAAAGGGTCTGTCTAAAGGAAAAGACTACACCGTCTGTACATATGTATTTCTTAGCGACAATGGCGTATTGTTAAATCCTTCACAACAGATGCGGTAATATCATTCGACCTCTTGTGCGAATCCAAAAGGATAGGGCGGGGGAGGGAGAGGCGACAGGGGCGCCACTGCCCTATCGTGTGACTTGGGAGAATTTACAGCGAACAGGAAGCGTGTCTGAATAGACTAATTATTTAAAGGCGACCGCTGGACCAAAGCAGGAAATCCGGGTTCGAGTCCAGACACGGCACAAAGTTTCGCTTGCCGCCAGTGAATTATGTAAACAGCCTAGTGCAGCCACAGCCATTCCTTTACTTCCTCTTCCGGGTTCCTGCCTCATGTAAATGCAACAGACTGCAGAATGCTCCTACCACAGTTCAAGAAACGCCTAGAATCAAACAGGTAAAAATAAGAGCACTAGCTTCTCGATTAACTTGGCAGCTGCTAGCAAAAATCTTAGCGTATTCGTATATATCTAAAGTAGCAAGATTCATGGTGTAATGTCGTATAATGTCGTCCATGGCATCATGTCGTCCAATACCACATTATACGAAACTCCAATCGCCAACATTCTCCTCCGAATGCGAAAATATGTTGTTGACTGCCACTTACATAGGTAGAAAAGGTCACCAGAATAAATTTCGGGAAATTAGAGCTCGAACGGAGAGATTCAGCTGTAATTTCTTCTCGCGTGTTGTTCGAGAATGAAATGGGAGATAAATAGTATAAAGGTATGCAGAATGAAACTTTCACTCTGCAGCGGAGTGTGTGCTGATATGAAAATTCCTCTCAGATTAAAATTGTGTGCCCGAATCGGGACTCGAACCTGGGACCTTTGCCTTACGTGGGCAAGCGCTCTACCGACTGAGCTATCCCGACACGACTCACGATACCGCCCCACAACTTTACTTCCGTTAGTACCTCGCCTCCTACTTTCCAAACTTCACAGAAGCTCTCCGGCGAACCAAGTTTGAAAAGTAGGAGGCGAGGTACTGGCGGAAGTAAAGTTCTGGGGCGGCATTGTGAGTCGTGTCGGGATAGCTCAGTCGGTAGAGCGCTGGCCCGCGAAAGACAAAGGTCCCAGGTTCGAGTCCCGGTTCCCGGCACACATCTGCCGGGAAGTTTCAGTTTAAAGGTGGTTCGATGAACCCTCTGCCAGGCAATTAAATTTGATTTGCAGAGTATGCCATGTATGTGTTGTTTATAGCAAACTACATGCCGCTGAGGCTTAGGATCCATGCATCGTCAGTCGAGAATACCACCTATTACATTTTCTGTTATGGTTTTCAGTCCAATGACTGGTTTGTCGCATTTCACCACGCTACCATGGTGTGTACACGCCTCTTCCTCTCTGAATAAGAACGACAACGTACATCCTTTTAAACATGATTACTACAGAGTCCGTCAAAAATGTATACATACTTTAAGGAACAAAAAGTATTACTTATGTACGAGGGTTGGTACTTAAATAGTACAGACACTATGCAATGAAATCTACTAAAGTCGCAACCACACATTGTTGGCATTACTACCTTACCTCTGAGCAAATGGACTCTCCCGTCCCACATCACCGGCGTGCGCACATTCGAGGGCAAAACAGTCACTGGTGATCGAGCGGTCTAGCGTAAAGGTGTCACTGTTTTCGAAACAGGAACCACGTAAGAGCTAAAACTGAATCCGACGAATAGGGTCATTATGAGTCGCCGCGAAAGTTGAAAGTGCCTCAGAGCCCCAGTATGGTGGAAGTTATGACGATAACGTGTACGACTGTAATGGTGTTATCGTAACGGTAGACCGTCAATGTACAGTATTACCGTTCGTTTTTGAAGCATCACCTGTGACCCGCTCTGCGGAAGAAGCAGCAGCACTATCTGCCCAACCTAAACATCATTTTGCACGACAATGCGCGAGCGCATACAGCACAAGCTGTAGGTGCGCTGTTCGGTCGATGGGACTGGGTAGTATTGTAGCATCCACTATACCCTGGACCTAAGGCCTTGTTATTGATTTGATTACGAATATGAAGGAACCACTTCGTGGCATTCACTTCAGAATTGTTACAGAGATTAGACAGGCAGTAGACCGCTCCATTCGAACCATTAACAGAACAGGCGCTGCTAACGGTATACTACGCCTTCCAAATCGCCGGAAACGGGTTCTACACATCGCTGGTGACTAATTTGAAGGACAGTAACACGTGCAAACATGTAACGCTTTTCTATCGGTTGTGAATAAATAGTTGCCTCTATTTAAGTTCCAACCCTTGTATTTTATATTTAATAATTACACATGTTGTACAAGCTTCAGTTAAGCACGTGGTTACTTGAAATTTCTAAAGTATTGACCGTTTGCGGCTACACACATAGCGGAACGTCGATCGGTCGCCGCAACTACGCCAGTGTTTAATGCACATGTCTCTGTAATATCCTGGCCAATGTGTGGCTTAGGTCGATAGACGTTATCTATCACAGTTCACCACAAGTAAAATTCCGTAGCTATTAGTATATCTGGCGACTGTGGAGGGAACTCAGTGGGTCCTCTTCGTCCAATCCATTGTCCCTGGAAATTGTCACCCAGGAAAACTCATACGGCTAGGCGTAACTGAGGTGGTGCCCCATGCTGTTGGTAGATCAGCATCATAAACCGCACGTATACCTGACAAAACTGATGTGCGTAACATTTCCATGTGCACTTCTCCAGTGACAGTACCATCAAAGATGAAGAATCCTACTAAGCCTCTAGATGACAGTCCACACCAGACATGAATCCCTGGTGGACTGAACCCCTTATCCATACAAACGTGCGGATTTTTCGGAGCCCAGTACACTTTTATGTCGATTCACGGTTCCATTAAGTTCAGATCGTGCCTCCCCACTCCACACTACCTTCGTCACAAATTGTTCGTCATCACTTACTATTTGCTCATAGCATTCGCAAAACTACATTCGGCGATCAGGTTCGTCATCATTGATTGCGTGCAGTAATCGTGGAATGTAAACTTTCCACTTTGAGGCTTTCAGAATTCTTCGTACTCTTGTACTGCTAACTTCACGAGCACATTACGAAGCAGACTTCTGTAGAGAAGGAGCAAACGTTTCCAACACGAGAGCCGACGAAGCAGCACTTGCAGCTCTACGATGTCTTCCTTATCTTCTTCTGTGAATGCCACAAAAAGTTCCATGCAATTCAAACTTGTCAATAATGCCTTTAATTGTCAGGCGGGTTGGCCGTTCTGTTTCAAACACCCGCCTCCACTGAACTTGCATTTCATTGAGATTATAAAACTTGAAAAACCATTTCACAATACAATTTCCTTACTCGAATGTCAAGCGTGCTCTATCCATCGTGTTTCCCCAATACCGAGATAAAAGTACTAACATCTGTTGTGCCAAAGACCATAAAACAACACACTCATAACTCAAATGAAACGACAACAGCGATATCTCGATAGAGCCTGACAAAGTGCCTCCATTTTTCTGGCGAATTCTGTAAAGTCGTCTATCGGTCTCCCAATGCGATTTTTAGACCACACACTTCCCTCCAATGCTAAAGTCACGATTCCTGAATGTTTGATAATGGGTGGCACCCATATATCTCTTCTTTAAATCAATATATGCTACAGACTTCTTTTCTCCCCATTTATATTCAGTACCTCTTCATTATTTACCTGATCTACCCATCTAATCTTCAGCATTCGTTTGTAGCACCACATTTCAGAAACTGCTATCACTTATTTGTCTGAACTATTTATCGTCGACGTTGCACTCGCAGACAATGCTACACTCCAGACAAATACTTTGAGAAAAGACTTCTTAAAATTTAAATTGGATTTCTCTTTTTCTGAAGTGCATTTCTTCCCATTCTGCATCTTATATATTCTCTATCTCGTCCATCAAAATGTAGTTTATGAAAAGTCATCGTAATGATGATTTAGGATCAGCAACTGGGAATATTTTGTAAAACAATCTTTTTGTCCGTCGCAGTTGCACAATGTTGAAGTCAGTGACAAGTTTCGGACTCTACCGTCCATTATCAGACCAAATGTTCCTAAACTAGTCACTGACTTCAAAATGGGCAAATTAAGTTGATGCACGGCGCGGTGGCTGATGGAAGCAACCGAAAATACATGTCCCATTTACGATCGTTCCCCGGTTATAACTTAGACTGCACTAATTTTTTTTTTCAAAATAAAGTTTATTTTTGTGAAAACAATAACTTTAAACTATATGTGTATTTTTCGTCATTAGTGGAGAACGAAAATGATACCTCTATCATTAATTTTGGATAAGTAATAAAGGAGATATGGCGTACCCACAAAAAACACCGATGAGGAAAAAAACATGATGAATGCCAATTTTCGCACCCTGCAGTCAAGCCGCGCGGGATGGCCACTTCGTCTGTCACGCTACGGGCTGCGCAGCATTTTTCGTCGGAGGTTCGGGTCCTCCCTTGGGTGCGTGTGTATGTGTAATCGCACAACTGATACGATATTTCGTAAACACGTAATTAGATTAGATGCCCCCTTGTGAGGTACAGCTTGAAAAGCCTTTTGGAAATCTAGAAATACGGGACCGATTTCTGTGGACATGTAGCGATCGCCAGGGGAGTTGGCCGTTGGACGTCGGTAATGCGGTGGTGACAGCCACTGTGCGCGGCTAACTTTAAAGCGTCGCCCGGCGGCGTGGCCGCGCGGGCCACATCGGCGATGCGGGTCAGTGCGCCGCAGTTCGGCAGAGCGTGACAATTTCGTCGCCGAGCCATCGGGGCGGAACGTGTCCGGCCTGACAACGCGGCACGGTGGTCCCCCAGGTAGCGCGCCATGCTCTCGCCACAGGATTTTGGGCAGGGCTACGCGCTGACGCCGCTGCCAGAGGCCGATTTGCGGCGCCGCCGTGCTGCGGTGGAAACCGGTTGGAAGGGCGATCTAGTCCAGCACAGAACTTACTGACTCACTAACTGACTAAGCTATTGAGTGGTGTAACATGAAATTTTTTTAAAATTATTTTCTCTTATGACTGCAGATTGACTGTCAAATAGGGGGAACCAAGTTAGAGCAGGTAGACAGTTTCAAGTACCTAGGATGTATTTTCCCACGTGATGGAAACATAGTGAAAGAACTGGAATCGAGGTGCAGCAAAGCTAATGCATTGAGTGCTCAGCTAAGATCTACTCTCTTCTGTACTAGGTTTAGATGGAACACCAAAGTGTGACGAATGAAAAATTTGGGCCCAGCCGGGATTCGAACCCTGGATCTCCTGCTTACTAGGCAGGCGCATTGACCACTCCGCCACCGAGGACGGTGATCAACCCGACTGCAGAGGACTCTTCCCTGCACGTCTCCCGCCACACCCAAATTTCCATTCGCCACTCACAGCGTATTTGTTCTGCAATGCTCGCAGCCACAATACTGTATTCCCGCATCAGGGAGACTAGACCATGAGGTATCGAGACACAATTAATTGTCGTCAGGAGCCCAGCCTCAGCTTATATACAATATACAATTATATATATATATATATATATATATATATATATATATATATATATATATTGACGAATTACAGCGTTCAAATGAATGAAATAAATCGTAATTTGCGGCCGGGCACAAATTTTCAAACACCACAGTTTGGTATTCCATCTAAACCTAATACAGTCAAGCCCTAACATCGCAAATTGCGATTTATTTCATTCATTTGAACGCTGTAATTCGTCAAAAATATATGTATAAATGTACGTATATAATACTTAAAAGGACAAGAACAAAATTCGTGCTATCTATATATATAAATGTGAATGTCTGTTCGGTGTACATTTATCACGTCTGAACCACAAGACATAAAGAGTTAAACATTTGTACAGTTACTAATGTCTACCCAGGGAAGGCTTTAGGTACGGTTTTATAGCGATCGGATAGTTTTTATCTATATCTATATATATATATATATATATATATATATATATATACAGGGTGTTCCAGCTATCTTGTCCACCCAAAATATCTCTGGAACAATAACAGCTATTGGAAAACGACTTTCACCGGTATCAATGTACGGCTAGGGCCCATGACTGTTCATGGCCGCCCGCGGTGGCCGAGGGGACTGAAGCGCTTCAGTCACGGTCTGCACGGCCACTACGGTCGGCGGTTCGAATCCCCCCTCGAGCATGGATATTTGTGCCGTCCTCAGGATAAGCTAGTTGATAAATAGTTTGTAAGTTTAGTTACTGATGACCCCTTAGTTAAGTCTCATAAGCTATACAAACATTTGAATGTTCATATTTGGAAACATTCTATAACAAAAGCAAATGTGTTTTTAACACAAACTTTTTTTTTAATGGACACCCTATTTTTTTTTCAGCAATCCATAGCATGACAAATCACACAAACAATGGCGTTGATTGCATCGCAATATTCCAATTACTTCCCGAGATATTGCGACGCGAATTTGACGCTTCAAATACGCGAAACGCGCCCGTCCTGAGCAGCATGGGGTTCTCCCCTGAGTCTCAGGACGTGCGCTAGCCGCGCGTTTCGCGTATTTCAAGAGTCAACTTCGCGTCGCAGTATCTTGCGATGCAATCAACGCCATTGTTTATGTGATTTGTCATGCTATAGATTGCTGAAGAAAAAATATAAGGTGTCCATTAAAAAAAAAAAACAAAAAACATAATTTTGCGTTAAAAAAACACATTTGCTTTCATTTTAGACTGTTTCCAATTATTACATTCATGGGCCCTAGCCGTACATTGATACCAGTGAAAGTTGTTTTCCAATAGCTGTTATTGTTACAGAGATATTTTCGGTGGACAAAATAGCTGGGGCACCCTGTATATATTAATGTGAATGTCTGTTCGGTGTACGCTTATCACGTCCGAAAGACAAGATGCAAATATTTTACAGTTACTAATTTATATCTGAGGAAGGTTTTAGGCATTATTTTATAGCGATCTGATAAATATTTAATAATTTGAAAAATATAACGCGAAATGCGCAACAATAATTACTCTTGGGAAATTATATTTACTCTTTGAAAATGATTTTATTGGTTGCATTGTTGCTAGAGGGTTGATAATGATAAAAGGGTGGAGTATATTGGGATGGAAAGTTATCGGTGTATATAAAATTCTACGTGTGTGTGTGTGTGTGTGTGTGTGTGTGTGTGTCTGTGTGTGTGTGTCTGTGTGTGTGTGTGTGTGTGTGTTAATATTTCGATCTGCAGCGAAAACTAAACTACATAACGCAAACGAATGGTCTTTGTGTAATTGTTGTTCGAAGACTCCCGTTGTACATCATGGCAGTTCCATGCCGATAGCTATAAGGGGGTGGAAGATATGGTGGTCGAAAATCGTCAAATTATAAAAAAATTCGGACTGAAGACCAGCGATGACGCTTGCGACTCTATAGCAAGGAGGTTACATACAACGAAACGTGATGCCACAGACTATATCTTTGGTCTATGCGTGCTACAATTTCTTCATCTCTTTCTCTGTAAGGAAATATAAGAATAAATAAAGCAATAAAAAATAAGTTTCTTTTAATACATCTCTTTAAAAAATCGATTTGACGTTTCGCACATTAATCAAGTGATCGATCGATTTGTGATATTATTACAATAATTATTGTTGAAGTTCCTTTAATCCCTTCAGATACGCCATTTCAGTTCAAAAGACTTCAGTTTCCAGTTCGTATAGCTTTTGCCATGACAATTAACAAAGCTCAAGGACAATCATTAAACGTCGCAGGAATCCATTTAAAATGAATTTGGATATTACTCTCACCATATGTGTTGAGATATTGCAACACAGGCTATAAGGAATAATATATGTATTATTTATTGTTAATCATTAAGCACTTCAAATAATTTTATTTTTTATTCGAATCTTGATTAAAAATGTTTCTAAAAAAGATACTGTATTTCATTTCATCCTTGAGAACCAGCCTTATAGCATACTACTGTAAGATAACTTATCTATCATAATCAACCAACACGCGAGCGGAGCCGCTGGTTTAAGCTAGTTGATTATATTTATTCATACACTAGTGTGTCCTAGAATATTAGTAACAGTAGGAATATGGTTATATTGTAGAATAAAAGGAATAGGTATTTAGTTATAGATAAAGTAATTAGGCATTTGTTCTTTGGAAGTGTTTTGACCTTATCAGAAGCATATGAAAGAGCTGTCATGGGAGGGGGGAGGTTGTATTGGGAAAAACTAAATCCACAGCTGTTGCGCTACATCTGAACCGCAAATAGCAAGACTCTTCAATACATTAGTTTAAAAAGCAAAAGCAATTACACTCAAAGGTGTATACGTTTATAAGAATGACGATTGAAGTGAAAAAATGCTCGAATCATTAGACTTTACTTCAAATTTTTACACGTCAAAGGACCACAACATGAATTAATACGCCAGTCACTACTCTTGATGAACTGTGGCATCGTGTCGAAGCTGCATGCGCATCTGTACCTATACACGCCATCCAAGCTCTATTTGACTCAATGCCAAAGAGTATCAAATCCGTTATTACGGCCCGAGGTGGTTGTCCTGGGTACTGATTTCTCAGGATCTATGTACCCAAACTGCGTGAAAATGTAATCACATGTCAGTTCCAGTATAATATATTTGTCCAATGAATATCCGTTTATCATCTGCATTTCTTCTTGGTGTAGAAATTTTAATGGCCAGTAGTGTACATTTAAAATTAACAAATATCTTGACTTGTACACTTTCTAACGTAGCCTCTGTCGTTCTTCAGCGTTCAAGCTGTCACCATACCGAATTTCATTGGAATCGCTTAAACGGTTTAGACGTGAAAGCGCAACTGACAGAGCTTATTTCACCTTTATAATATTGTTATAGATCATTTCGTTACTGCTATATTTTGATATTTAACTCAGATAATATGGTCGACCTCGTACCTTTACCCGTTTCACAGCTAGATGGGTCTCACGATAGAACTGTACTCTTTTGGATCGTCGTCTGTACCCCTTTACATATGAAAACTTCTACTTCCTGTAACCAAACTGCTTACACGCACGATTTTTGTTTCGTATGGCAAAGATCCTGTAAGTTTAATTTTCCTACTTGTATAATTAATACTAAAAATCGGTACTTCATTGTGTTTGCGTATTTATATGATGATTATGGTGTATTCTCTTGCGAATGTAGTCGAAGATTCAGAAATTATTGTGAGATGTATCTCGCCAGTATACATGCACAAACTCTCTCCCGTGTCTCTGTCGTTCTCTCTCTCTCTCTCTCTCTCTCTCTCTCTCTCTCTCTCTCTCTCTCTCTCTCTCTTTCTCTCACACACACCCACACACACACACACACACACAAAACCTCAATTTGCTACTACGTCACGTACAGTACACATAACAATAACGTCGAGGCACTGATGAAAATCACCAGTGCACCACACAGAATATTGTACTCAATTTAAACAGTAAAAAGCTGCAGCCAATGTAATGAAGTTCCCAGCGCTGAAAGAGCAATCAGCCGTACAATTTCACGTTTAATTATACGGATGCCAGTGCAAGGGAGAAATTCAAGACGAAGTATTAATCTTACATGATGCAGGTCTGTGTAATACACAGAGAAAAACTTCTCTTCTCGGCTCTTTTTACGTAGCCTTGAAAAGTATCATATAATCTTCAATCTATATGACAAGCGTAGAAAGAATAGAATGACGTGCGGTAATGTTTCCTCGTAACTATTACGTGAAAATCGCAATTGTAACTCTTTCATTATAACAAGCTAGAATGCGTGCCATCTCTTAACACATTCATACGCAAATGAGGTTCTTTATCTGCAAGTGCATAAATTTAAAATAAAAGGTGAAAATACCAACGGCTGTGAAACATCTACATGACTGTGGAAACTTCACAAAACAGGTCATTCCAGTATGTACCTTTTGTAAATGTGTGTGTGTGTGTGTGTGTGTGTGTGTGTGTGTGTGTGTGTGTTTTGACATTACACCACGCTCATGACAGGAATACTAAATAACTTACAGTACACCTTATGGTATAATTTCAAATCCTTAAAAGTCTACATATTGTAATTAAATGTTTATTAGTGAAGCAAACTATGTCAGAGCTCGAATTTTAAAGAAGGCTTGTATAGATAAACCTATAAGAAGTACCGTTGGACCATTGTTTAAAGTGGTACGCTATCACTGATTATGGCAATAACTCCTAATGCTAATGGCGTGTCAGATCGTTGTCCCTACAGCGAGTTCTGTAACAGCCGTGAAGTGACTATTCCGAACGTACAAGGGTTGGAACTTAAATAGTGGCAACTATTTATTCACAACCGATACAAAAGCGTTAAATGTTTCCATCTGTTACTGTCCTTCAGAGTAGTCACCAGCGTTGTGTAGAAACCGCTGCCAGCGATGTGGGAGGCGTAGTTTATCAGAGCCTGTTGTGTTGAATGAGCGAATGGATCGGTCTACTGCCTGTCGAATCTCTGTAACAGTTCTGAAACGAATGCCGCGAAGTGGTTTCTTCAATCTTCGGAATCAAACCAAAGTCACAAGGACAAGGGGAGTATGGTGGGTGGTACAGTACTTCCCAGTCCCATCGACCGAACGGAGCAGCCACAGCTTGCGCTGTGTGCACCCGCGCATTGTCGCCGAAAATGATGGGTCGATTGCGCAGAAAGCGTTGCCGCTGCTTGAAGTCTATGACACTGTCGTGTTGTACGAACTCTCGCACATTAAATCTTGATCCAACTCCGTTAGTCTGTTTCGAAAACGTAGTGACACCGTTCTACATCTACATCTATATGGGATACTCTGAAAATAACATTTAAGTGCCTGGCAGAGGGCTCATCGAACCACCGTTATACCATTTATCTCCCATTCCATTCTCGAATAGCGCGCGGGAAAAAAAGGACACCTGAATCTCTCCGTTCGAGCTCTGATTTCTCGTATTTTATTCTGATGGTCATTTCTACCTATGTAAGTGGGAGTCAACAATATATTTTTGCATTCGGAGAAGAATATTGGTGATTGGAGTTTCGTAAGTAGCCCACGCCGCAGCGATAAGCGCCTTTATTGTAATGATTCCCATCCCAGATCCTGTATCATTTCCGTAACGCTGTCTCCCTTGTATCGTGACAATACGAAACGATCAGTCCTTCTCTGGACTCTTTTGACGTCCTCCGTCAAACCCACCTAATAAGGATCCCAAACTGGGCAGCAATACTCCCAAAATGGACGGACAAGCGTACTGTATACAGTTTCCTTTTTAGTTCTGTTGCATGTTTTACGGGTTCTGCCAATAAAACGCAGTCTCTGGTTCGCCTTTCCCACGACATTATCTACGTGTTCTTTCCAGTTTAAGTCTGAAGTAATAGTAATTCCTAGGTATTTTGTGGCCTTCACGGCCTTCACTTTTAATTGCTATATCTTGTAAACAAAGTTTAACGCATTTCGTTTCGTAGTCAAGTGGACGACTTCACATTTCTCGTTATTTAGAGTCAATTGCCAATTTTACACCAAAGTTATATCTTATTCAGATCGTTCTGCAGTTAGTTTTGATCTTCAGATGATTTTACTATACGGTAAATTACGTCGTCATCTGCAAACAACGTAAGAGAGCTACTTAGATTTTCCCCTAAATCGTTTATACAAATAAGGAACAGAAGAGGACCAATAACACTACCCTGTGGAACGCCCGATATCACTTCTGTTTTAGTCGATGCCTTATCATCGATTACTATGAACTGTGTCCTCTCTGACAGGAAATCCCCTATCCAATCGCAAATTTGGGGCGATAACCACGCAATTTGATTAAAAGCCGTTTGTGAGGTACAATGTCAAAAGCCTTCTGGAAATCAAGAAATACGATATCTATTTGTGAACCCTTGTCGATAGCGCTCATCACTTCGTGTGAATAAAGAGCTACTTGTGTTTCGCATGAGCGATATTTTCTAAATCCGTGTTGACCTTGGGTCAATAGATCATTGTGGTCGAGGTAATTCATAACATTTGAATACAGGGTATGTTCCAAAACCCTGCTGCAAATTGACGTCAATGAAATAGGCCTGAAGTTTAGTGGGTAGACCGCTCACTCACAGTTGACTGTGTTTCCCTCATTGTGCGCACGCCAATGACGTGGGACGGGCGAGTCAATTTGTTCGGAGGTAAGGTAGGTATGTCAACAAAGTGTGCTATCAGCGAGAATAGTAGATTCGGTTGCATCTTGTGTCTACAGCAGTGTTGCCACTATTTAAGTTCCAACCTTCGTATAGTGGGTATTTAAAAGTTATTTTCGTAATCATTACATAGAGAGACATTTTCCCCACTGATATACCAAGTGAAATAACATCTTTGACTGAAGCTATTTACGATTTTCAAATTAGGACTTAACATTTCTAATGAGATATCGATTGTGACGTTATTCAGATGAAAGGTTTTTAATTCTGAGTGGTTGGTGAGACTAAATTCAATAACGACATTTGAGTACGTCAGGCTTTTACTTCCAGAGATATTAGTTATTCTCCTTGTAATCTAATAATATTACTAACTGCCAGAGAACAATTTATTTATTTTAAAGGAATATTTTTATTATCATGACATTTCATTTCACTTTCATGTGATGAACCTTGAACATACATTTTCACAAATTCAGGCAATATGTATTTGAACTAGTTGTGAATGATTCTGACTGTGAAAACTGCTTCTCTTCCACTAGCCGACTTTATTTAGTGAAACTAAACTGTACGTACTGCAGGTTGCAAAACCACTACGCCATCAATTATTTAAAAACTGTTCAACAATAAATACGAACTATTTACCACGAAAGTAATTTATCGCAAATTCATATTTACAAACCAAACTCATACTCTCCAGCTGAAAATAAACGAATGTAAAATATACCTAACCCAAGTAATATCAGCTATAAATTTACGGAAGAGAGAACGCAATCATGTGTGTCTGTGTGTGCGTGCGCGCGCGCATGTGTGTGTATGTGTGTGTGTGTTGTGTGAGTGTGTGTATGTGTCATAATCTGTGATTTATTAAGTCAGATCAAAATGTTCAAATGTTTGTTAAACTTATGGGACTTAAGTGCGGGTCATCAGTCTCTAAACTACAAACTACTTATGAACTAACTTATACTAAAGACAGCAGAAATATCCATGCCCGAGGGAGAATTCGAATCGCCGGCCTCGCGCATCAGAGCATAGCTCCTAAATGCACTCGGACACTCCGCCGCGGCTGAAGTCAATTACTAGATATTTTGGATAATTGCGTAAAGGAGTCACGATCTTTCAGGGGTCCTGAAATGTTAAAGTTTGAGAAATGAGTCAAAATTTATCCAACATGCGTATTCGCAACTGCGAATCTGAAAAAGCATCAGCTCTACCGTTTTTTGGCGACATATGAAAATTTATGCCGGGCTGAGACTCGAACCCGTATTTCCCCTTTTTTCGATAGTGTCCAACTTAACTTTTTTCCGCTGTCATTTGTGGACGTAGGATCTTGTTTGTTCTATGTTTGGCGATGAGTTCTTGGCTCAGATGGCGGCTAGCCCTCTAACTTACGAGCCAACGTCTCGGCCAAAAACACCAACAACTAGCCTATCGTTTTTCAGTGTTTATGTAGCCCAAAAAATTGTAGAAGCTACAAAAAATATAATCGGGGAATGTCTCATTTGTGATTTGCAGAGGATGCTGCGAAGTAATAGAATAACGTTGCGAATTACAAATGCTCTTTAACGGTTCTTAGTTACACTATTAGGTATGAAAGGGAATTATTAACATATCATTCACTACGAAACCGCATTTCTTAACCCTCTCAACACCAAACCTTATTCGTTTGTGAACAGAAATATTTATTTACGTATTTTATAGATAATTATTGGTATCATGTATATTTATTATAATTTCCTTTTTCTTTTAATGACTTTAGGGATGACTCCGTATTGCTACATTGAGCTTATGCTTTTCCTTTATCGTGATGAACAACTTTTTCAGAATGCTACTAATTTAGAGATCTGACGATAATTTATTAATGAAATTTTCGAATTACTTTGTTTCCTTCACTTTGCTGCATGTTCTCCAACATCAAGCAACAATACATATTTTTTCTGTGTATTGTAGCCTAACGCTAACTCTTTCCTTGAAGTAATGATAGACATCCTAGTCGCCAATGCCTTCTGGGAAGTCCTGCAGAATTGTTTACCATTTTTGGATTAAAGTTTGTTCCTAGGTGAACAGTTAAACATGACGTTGCGAAACGGAATCACTAGGATGGGTAGTGTTTATGAGAATCAGAAAAATTTAATCACTATTTTATGATATTATTACTGTATAAAAGTAATGTATGAACGTTTCAACAGAGCTTCTAAGTTTCGTAACTCAGATCCACAAAAAATTATAGGCCCGTATACCGACATATTTTGGGTATTACTAGTTTGAATAATTGAATGCGTAGTTACAATTAATATGTTCTTGTATAAACAGGTAATATTAGCACATCACATTATTGAAAATATGCATTTTGAATCCTGCCAAGCAGGTAAAAAATGATGTACCCAAGGTACAGAAACAAGGACAAGTCCAAAAGGTGAAAACGTAGCACTCTTAGTATTCAATATGTTCAAAAGTCTTAAATCCGTTAAAACTAAATGAAAGTACGCACGAGAACTCTAATATAATAAATTACATCTGAACTTGAAAGCATCAGTTTTTAATTCCTTTTAGGACGATACGTTTGCGACTCTGCTATTTCGGTTGCACGTATTAGATTGTACTGGCATTTTGTTATTCTTCGTCTTCCTTTTCCGTTCGGGTCATCAAAGGAACTCGCACCAATTTCAATGCTTATTACTTTGTTCTTTCTTTTTCCTTCCGTATTATTTCCTCTTTGCACTGCGTATCCTTTTTCTCTTGTCAGACCATTGAGACCCTGACTTCTCTCTCCAACTTTGGAATCCTTCCATTTTTAATACTTTCTTCGTAAAAAGCTCTCTGTCGCATCTTTTCACTTATGTTTCTTTCCAAATCTCTCCTAACTTCTTGAATCCAATCTATTGCTCACTTGTTGTCCCAAAGGTATTTATAAAACCGTTTGGTTAACTTCTTGGAGTTCATTCTCTATAAATGTCAAAAATATATCTGTAGCCTCTTCCCCAGTGCCCCGGTGTTTCAGTCATGTTTTCTATCTTGCGATAAACTTCTTCATTACTTTATTTCCATTACTTAATTTCCTTACATCTGTATTTGTTTCGTGGATGAGTATTTTTTGAAGGAATGATTACTTTGTGACTATAGACTCATTAACAAAAGAAGTGATATGAATGGCGTTTTCACATTTGTAATAGAAAATTCACCACCAAGTTTATTGAATAGGAAATATGAAAGAAACAGCTTTAAAAAACGAGGAGTTTTGGTCTGAATCATGCAATTCTTCTGCTTCTACATACTGGTCGCTTCAGCTCTCAAAAGGTTGCACTTTTTCCCCTACAGTGTTTCGCGACTGTCTTAGACTGTGTCATATCCGTTGTTGCCTAGCCGCCGTTCCCTCTAATGCCACCACATAGTCAAACCACACTTCTCCCACTTCACCAATGTTAAGATTACCTGATATAGTCGGGTATGGAGGCGATCTGATCGTTTAATAGTTTACAAAATGAAATGCCAAGATCGCACATTAATAATTTATTCAATGACGACCGGTTTCGGTGTACTGTGGCACCATCATCTGGTCACATAGACCGGTATATTACAAGCCGGTCATCTTGTTAAAACAGGAAAGAAACAAGACAAAAAGGAACTAAGAATGTCGACCACTTGTGTTTACGAAGTAAAGAAACTGATAACTATTGAAATGTAATTAGACTTTTTGGAATGCAGATTCTTAATTCCTATTTGGACCTTGCAGGTCCATATACTGAGAGAAGTATGAAGTTGTAGCTACTCAAAATGAGGTAATGAAAAATTAAAAACTTACTTGAATTCTCTGGTAGCAGAGACAGATGACCACGAAGTTATTCCTTCAGGATAATCCGCGAAATAGTGACGCCAAGATATAGAGTAATTCCGTTACCGCAAAATTTTAATTTCCACTGCTGACAACACCAGATGGAGGTTGTTTTAGACCTTGACCTTTGTCGTCGTACCATTGACTAACAGCCCCTACTGACATCCATTTTCTGTAACCAATCAGTTATCTTAGATTTATTTATATAATGCCAAGAAATAGCCTTCTTTCGTTACTGTGATATGTTGATTTCCACTGCAGTCAGTATGGTCGACTTCGTAGTTCCACCTGTTCTTCCGCTAGACGGCTTTCGCGCTGTACCTCTCGCCGCTATTCGTCCTCTTAGATATGAAAAATTCTATTTCGTTTAATCGCTCTTAACCCTCTACTGCACTGTGTATATTTAAATATACCTGTTTTCAGAACTCTATACTAGTGAACAGTCTTTTTTTATGATCGTACTAGGACTGACTAAGGAAGGGTAGCCCAGGTCCATCTACATATCATAACATATCATCTTTCTTCGCTCAAGGCAATGCCTTATTAGTATAAACGATGACTTAGTTACAGAAAGTTTTAGCAATGATATTCATCAGCAATTATCAAAGTTTTATCTTTTAAATACAATTTTCCTTGCTCTTTTATTTACAAGGATTACAATTATTAGAAACTTGAAATAAATTTAGGTAACTCCAACAACTATACACAAAGTACAAACTTCGTCAGGATAAGTTAAGTAAAAGAGGCGCAAGCTTTAAGAGCCACGGATAAAGCAAAACTAAAATCTCAACTTCAAACCTGACGCAAGGTACGTTATCTCCATAACGCAACAAGAACTTAACTGAATTTAAGCATGCAATCCCACAGCCGCCACCTAGACCTCGCGTACGAGTAAGATATCGCTCGTTGCGTTCGGTGGCTCCAGAACACGTAACCACATAACAACAAACACATTAGACGAAGTCATAAACAAAGAATAGTTCCATAAAATGAACAGAAAATTACCAAGGAGAGGTAATTTTAAACAAACGTTAATACTAAAACTTCAATGAAACAAGAAGTCGCTATGCGCAAAAACTGCTCATGGTCTTCAGCCCCAAGTTTCACTAATAAGTCACGTAAAGTTCACTTCAATCTGAGGGCTAAGAGATTAATCGCTGTAGTGTGACTGGCACCCTTCGCATTAGAAAACAAGTTACCAAATACACTTGAAATGAAGGAAGAAAGGTGTCCACAAACTAGCTATAATCAAAGTATTGATACCGAGGAGGTTAGAATAAAGGGAGATGGCATTATCTATGCCGAGCACATACGTCAGTTGAAGCCTGTCCGCTATCTTGGTCAGTTTTGGAATGCTATTTCTCCGTTAAAACTAAGCGTTAAGTCGACCCTCTTACGATCAATGCATTTGAACTGACAGTCACTGTAAAGTATGTATTTTCAAACCATATACTTTCTTGAATAAATAGTAATAAATACTCGCCATAATACATTTCCAAACTAAATTTTGAATGACTAATTTGCAGGTTTTTAACACGTTGTACATTACGGCAAAACAGTGGGACGTTTTATTCCTGTTTTAAGTGACATAAAACATTAGCTCTACAATACGAACACTTTTCGAAGACTAACCAAAATGGCGAAGGCAGGCTTCACTTTTTCAGCGTGAGTGCGTCTCCCTGTATTCTAACCTCCTTGACTGATACAGACTTACCGACGATTATCGTAAGCCGTGGCGGCGATTCGATCTCATGTAAGTTTCAAGTGCCGACCGCTGAATCACACAGATCAGAGACTACTTCTGCAACACATCAATAGTAAGTTACCACATGTTTAGAACACTTTCCTCAACACAATAAACTTCACATGAATCTTCCTTACAAACACAAATGCTTAAACGCAAACAGAGGACGCACTAGATTGTGCTTAAATATTCTGACTGCTTGAGCAATCACAACGCCCACACATATGCAATCAAGGTCACTGGTACGCAATGAATTCCTTAACAAAACACTTAACGCCAGTTACCGCCGACACTATCAGCTCCAGAACCCAGGTAAACAACTGAAGTATGCCCGAATCAATGGTGACATGCAGGAGATGACTGTGAATCAAACCCCCATGTGCGGTTACTATCGCTTTCTGACAGCCACACCGAGCTTCCGCAACCAGCCCTCGGAACCGACTCTGCATTCGCACACACTCCCCGGCAGGTGGCAGGATATCAGTGATCAAAGATCTCACAAACCAAAGATACAGCTACTCCAAACAAACCAAGTTATCGAACCCTTGGTTCAGCTAGCTCTTGTAACTGTGCCATTCAAGTACAGTGAATTATCTCGAACAGAATGATCTATTGGCCCAAGGTCAACACGGATTTAGAAAATATCGTTCATGCGAAACACAACTATCTCTTTATTCACATGAAGTGATGTGTGCTATCGACAAGGGTTCGCAAATTGATTCCGAATTCCTTGATTTCCAGAAGGCTTTTGACACCGTACCTCAGAAACGGCTTTTAATCCAATTGCGTGGTTACGGTATACAGCCCCAAATTTGCGACTGGAAAGGGGATTTCCTCTCAGAAAGGACACAGTTTGTAGTAATCGATGATATGGCATCGACTAAAACAGAGGTGATATCGGGCGTTCCACAGGGTAGTGTTATTGGTCCTCTGCTGTTCCTTATTTACATAAACGATTTAGGAGAAAATCTGAGTAGCTCTCTTAGGTTCTTTGCAGATGACGCCCTCATTTACCGTCTAGTAAAATCATCTGAAGATCAAAACCAACTGCAGAACGATCTGAATAAGATATCAGTAAGGTATAAAAATTTGCAATTGACTCTAAATAATGAGAAGTCTGAAGTCGTCCACATGAGTACGAAAAGAAATCCGTTAAACTTTGTTTACAAGATAAATCAATCAAAAGTGAAGGCCGTAAACTCCACAAAATACCTTGGAAATACTATTACTTCAGACTTAAATTGGAAAGGACACGTAGATAATGTAGCGGGGAAGGCGAAAGGCAGAACCCTTAAAACTAGCAACAGAACTACAAAAGAAACTGCGTACACTACAATTGTCCGTCCATTTTTGGAGTATTGCTGCCCATTGTGGGATCCGTATCAGGTGAGTTTGACGGAGGACGTCGAATTGTCCAAACAAGGGTAGCTCGTTTCGTATTGTCACGAGACAGGGGAGACAGCATTACGGAAATGATACAGGATCTGGGATTGGAATCATTACAACAACGGCGCTTATCGCTGCGGCTTGGGTTACTTACGAAAGTCAAATCGCCAACATTCTCCTCCGAATGAGAAAATATATTGTTGACTCCCACTTACATAGGTAGAAATGATCATCAGAATAAAATACGAGAAATCAGAGCTCGAACGGAGAGATTCAGGTGTTCTTTCTTCCCGCGTGCTGTTCGAGAATGGAATGGGAGATACATAGTATAATGGTGGTTCGATGAACCCTCTGTCAGGCACTTAAATGTGATTTGCAGAGTATTCTGTGTAGATGTAGTGTATACTTGAATATACAGATGTGCTCCTCGCGTATCGCGGCAGATGGCAGCATCTGCTCATAGCAGTTGAGTAAAAGTTCGCAGAACAGTTATTACGTCTAGAAGACTGAGTCTCCCGGCATGCATTGTCTGAATTTCTTTACTCATGAGTAAATTCTCCCAGAGCTTTTCTTTCGCTGTGTTTCTGTAGCAAGAATCTGCAACATCTTTTCAAAGAGAAGAGAAGAGAACGACCTATCGTCAACACGGATTCAGAAAGTATGGCTCTTGCGAAACACATGAAGTGTTAAGTGCCATCGACGAGGGATCTTAAATCGATTCCATATTTCTGGATTTCCGGAAGGCTTTTGACACTGTACCCCACAAGCGGCTTCTAATGAAATTGCGTGCTTATGGAATATCTCCGTAATTGTGCGATTGCATTCACGATTTCCTATCAGAAAGTACACAGTTCGTTGTAATTGACGGTAAGTCATCGAGTAAAACAGAAGTTATATCTGGCGTTCCACAGGGAAGCGTTATAGGTCCCCTACTCTTCTTTGTGTTTATAAACGATTTAGGAGGCAATCTGAATAGCTCCCTTAGACTGATCGCGGAGGATGCTGTCGTTTATCGGTTAGTGAAGTCAAGAGAGGATGAAAAGCAACTGCAAAGCTATTTAGACAAAATTTCTACATGGTGCGAAAATTGGAAATTGACACCAAATAAAGAAAAGTGTGAATTAATACACATGACCATTAAAAGAAATCCGCTGAACTTCAATTACGCGATAAATCAGTCAAACCTTAAGGTCGTAAATTCTATCAAATACCTAGGAGTTACAATTATGAACAACTTTGACTGGAGAGAACACATAGAAAATATTCTGGGGAAGGCGAACCAAAGGTTACGTTTCATTGGCAGATCGCTTCGAAGATGCCAAAGAGACTGCCTATATTACACTTGTGCGTCCTCTCCTGGAGTACTGTTGCCCCTTGTGGGACCCTCACCAGGTGGGTCTGACGGAAGACATTGAAAAGGTTCAGAGAAGGGCTGCTCGTTTTGTTTTATCACGTTACGGGGGGAAAAGCGTCACGGAAATGTTGCAAGAATTGGGGTGGAAATCATTAAAAGAAAGACGTTATTCATGGCGGTGTGATCTGTTTGCGAAGTTTCAAGCACCGACTTTTACTTCTGAATGTGAAAATATTTTGCTAGCACCCACCTACTTAGGGAGACATGACCATCCCAATAAAATAAGAGATATCAGATAGAAAACGGAACGATTTAGGTGTTATTTCTTCCCCCGCGCTATTAGAGAATGGAACGTTAGAGAAAAGTTATGGAAGTGGCTAACGAACCCTCTGCCAAGCACTTAAATGTGATTTGCAGAGTATCTATGTAGATGTATATTGTTTCTTTTGAAATGATTGTTTCTTTGGTTTTTATACCAATATTTGTGTGTGTGTGTGTGTGTGTTCACAGTGTGCAGTAAAGGTAAAAACTAACTATACCTGAAGGAAATATGGATACGAGTACAACTGAGTAGAGTGAGAAAGAGTAATATGCCATCATACGCTGAAATGAAAAGCAGTAAAGAGGCACATTTATTGAATTAAATGCATCAGCTTCTGGACATGATTCTTGTGAAATGACAAGGCAAGGTATGTTAGGCTTCTGAGAATTTTTCAGGTACATAGGAAGAAAGTCAGGTTGCAACATATGACAAACACAAAGCAAATGTCCAAACACAATGACCAAAGATTGTGGTGTAAGACGAGTTTATAGGAGGTTCTGATATTATTAGCTCTGTACATAACGAAAATCAGGTCAAATAAATATTACATGAGACTTTTCTTCCATTTACTGGACATGACTTATTTTGTTGCGTGGCTACTTTACACGAGAGCCTACACTGGAAACAATATTGTACAGAAAACCCATATGGATTTGTTATTTCAAGTTTGATATTGCTGAAGCCTTATGCTGGTGAGGAAAACCGTTCAAGAGACAATCGCTGGGTAACTCACCAGGCAAAAGCACAAAAAAGAGAAGGCAGCCAAATACAGCAATTGCTGATATCAGGAAGGACCAAACACTGAGAAGATCACTAGCCTAACTACAGTCGAAAATGTGCCAGATATAATTATAATAAATGTAAAATAAATAACAAACGTAATGTATACTAAATGTGACACTTATGTCTGTTTTGTACCAGACAGGAATTGTTTCCACAATTTTCATAATGTATACATTCTGGAATTATGTAGTTGCAAAGCAGTATTATTTTGCCAACTGATGTATACCCAACCTTTCTAATGTTTTGAATTTTTTTTAATAAATACATTTACTTTAAAGTCTTAAATTGTTGGTGTACCATAAATTTTGAGCGCTGTTGCTCAATAATTTAGTACCTTCTAGAAACAAATATGTAAGTACTCACAACATCCGTATTTGTGCTTTGTATATTTGAACAGACGGAGTGATATTTTCCAAAATATATATACTAGAAAGTTTATGATCATCTATTTTACATTCAAGGACACCATGAAGTGCAAGTCCAATGTTGTTATTGGAAAATTCTTACTTTAATTATTCTTGGGCAATAGAGAATTAACGGCTGCGTACACACATTATTTTCATTTTCTGCAGATCTTTAACAAAGCAGCTTTCGAATTATTTAAGTTTGATAGACTTCCTTCTGTAATTAAAATTAAATATCGTGACTTCAATTTTCGTGTTCGCATATTTGCAAAAATGATATTCGAGCTAACAATCCGGGATTTTTCTCATAATTTACCATAGCTTCATTTCCAACTTTTCCTTTTATACCCTGCCACAGTTTCACGAAAGACATCTTCGTCATAGATCATGTGAATTCCGAGAATGTTTAATTTTTGCTATACTAGAACAGCAAAACTGTGTACTCGACAAGGTGATCAGGCAGTGGCGACAAGGAATGAAAGTAGTGGGCGGGATACGACTGTGGTGCAAGAACAAAGGAATACGAGTAGATTGCCTTGCATTCGCAGATGATTGTGTTACGAGGGGCATTCAAGTTCTATGGCCTCCGATTTTTTTCTCTGGACTGTAAAGAGATAGAAACATGTGCATTGTTGTAAAATGAGGCCGCGTTCATTGGCAATAAGTCCCAGAGGTGGCAGCACCGTACGGCAGATGGAATTTTACCGCCAGTGGCGAGAGTGAGAACTGTTTTAGATACTTAAAATGGCGACGTTTCCCTTACTTGAACAGCGTGCAATCATTCGTTTTCTGAATTTGCGTGGTGTGACACCAATTTTCGTCGGTTGTGACAATGGATGAGACGTGGATGCCATTTTGAAATCCAGAAACAAAGCGCCAGTCAGCTCAATGGAAGCACACAGATTCACCGCAACCAAAAAAATTTCGGGTAACCGCCAGTGCTGAAAAAATGGTGTCCACGTTCTGGGATAGAGAGGGCGTAATCCTTACCCATTGTGTTCCAAAGGGCACTACGGTAGCAGGTGCATCCTACGAAAATGTTTTGAAGAACAAATTCCTTCCTGCACTGCAACAAAAACGTCCGGAAAGGGCTGCGCGTGTGCTGTTTCACCAAGACAACGCACCCGCACATCGAACTAACGTTACGCAACAGTTTCTTCGTGATAACAACTTTGAAGTGATTCCTCATGCTCCCTACTCACCTGACATGGCTCCTAGTGACTTTTGGCTTTTTCCATCAATGAAAGACACTCTCCATGGCCGCACATTCACCAGCCGTGCTGCTATTGCCTCAGCGATTTTCCAGTGGTCAGACTCCTAAAGAAGCCTTCGCCGCTGCCATGGAATCATGGCGTCAGCGTTGTGAAAAATGTGTACGTCTGCAGGGCGATTACGTCGAGAAGTAACGCCAGTTTCATCGATTTCGGGTGAGTAGTTAATTAGAAAAAAATCGGAGGCCTTAGAACTTGAATGCACCTCGTACTGTCAGAATCATTAGAGAGGCAGTGAACCAAACCAAAGAACTACAGAGACAAGCAGCTAAAACATGCCTATATATCTCTATCGAGAAGATTAAATATATGGCAAACATCACGGAAGCTTCTGGATGGACGGCAATAGACAGAGGGAATATTCAGAAGGTGGAAAAATTCAAATACCTAGGGGAATGGATACACACTGGACTGACAGAAAAGGATGCAATGGAAGCACGAAAAAGCAAAGTTAATTTAGCATATAAACTGACAATGAACATCTATAATAAGAAGAATATTTCTATCAATGGAAAACTGAAACATTACCAGACAGTGATCCGCCCTGAAGCTTTATATGCAACAGAAACACTAAACCTAATAAGAACTGGAGTGATCAAGAGACTAGAACTGGTGGAACGGAAGATTCTCAGGAGCATATTAGGACCTCGAAGAACAGATGACGGTCAGTTTAGAAATCGATCCAACCAGGAACTCTATTGCAAAATAGAAATAATATTCGATATCATTAAGAAAAGGAGATGCGAGTTCTTTGGACACATTTGCAGAATGGACCAGGGGAGTTTAACACAGCAAATTTCACAATTCTTGTTGTACAAGAAAAGCAAAATACGGTGGATCCAAGAAGTGCAAAGGTATCTGGAAGAAATGGGGATACGGAATCAAGAAATACACAACAGGGTGATTTTTAAATGAAAAATTCAGGCATTTGCAGGATTTGAGGACAGAACTAGACCGAGAACGAAATCATAGTGGACAGAAGAGCGAAGAAAGACGCAAAGTATGAGAATGAAATAATACTGGAAGAGGAGGAAGGACGGAAGAAAGGAAGCCTCTTTGAATTAACGTGGTCCAAAGCTGGCCGAAACGAAAGAAGAAGAAGATGAAGAAGAAGAACAGCAAACTCATACATTCAACTTCCGCACTACATCTCAACTTTACACCCCTGCAGGCGCAAGTAGGAAGTTACGAACCGACAACTAGGAATCGACCGCAGCGCCGCCGTTCTCGAACTCGTCATATTCAGAGAACTAGAGCGGAAGGCAAGCAAGCCAGTATAGCACCGGAGTAACAGCGGTGCCTTCATTGCTAATGCATGCAACCCTCAACTTCGGACTCCTACCCTAGTCGGTCCCTCATCTGTAGTGGTGGGTTCGTAAGGTCACAAGTAAGCCTGCAAAATGAATTCAATTCCATCTCCGCTCCCCGATAACGCGTCCCAGCTCCGGCTTTCGCAGTATTCATTTCGTCGTCAGAGCTCCGTCACAGTTTCTTTCCGAGGGCACCTCCCCGGTGGCGCTTATCAGACAGAAACCGAAACTTTCCTTTTTAGTGAGATGGACGCGGAAGGTGGGCCGAATATCAAACTTGGCAAGCGCCCAGCCCGTAACAAGAGGCGTCTGGCCCCGAGTGGAGCGACAAGCGACAGGCGAGGCCTGCAAGATTCATCTCGGCCGACAGCAGTCGTAAATAAAGACGGCACGGGTCGCGGCGGGACGGGACATTAAATTTGCAGACGCCCGCGCTCGGCTGTCACTGCGCGATGCCACTGTCACAGCTCCAACGATTGAAATTCCATTCGTCTCCGCCGCTGTCTGCGTAAACACCCGGAGCGAGCACTTTTCCCCCTGTAGCTACTCATCGGCTGCGCGTTTCATTTCATACACAGTCAAAGGGAACAAAGGAACGCCGTCCATCACACTAAGTGCTCCACAAGCCACCCCCAACCCCTCTTCACCTCTTCAATCCCTCCCATATTTCCATGCCAATCACAGGCCATCTTTGCCGAATTTTCACAAAAATCCTCGTTCACCATGTAGCAGCAGCGGTGCTGCAAAAAGAAATATCTATCAAGAGCAACCTGTTAACTTATTCCATTAAAATCCACTGAAAGCACTCGCCCGCTGGTTTCTATGCAATTATTTATCCAGCGCCGTAAAAACTTCTGGTAGTGGGTCCAGAATGCTGTTTCGGGAATCGACAGCAGCTGCTACGCCGAATTTTGCTTTTCATTCGGTAATGCCGTCCCTTCTTGGAAGTTTAAGTGTAGGGAAATTGAAAATACAGTGATTTTCTGTTTGGTCCCTCCGAATGATGTGGCGCAGTAACAACACAGGGAGGACGGCGATTAAAATCCATCCTCGTTTAAGCTCCCCTTTATTTCCCTATTTCACTTCAAGCAAATTCCTGTATGATTCCTTTAAAACGTCAATGCCGATTTCCTTCCACATCCTTAACCAAAAACAATCCGAGCGGAGATTCGAGTCCTCCCTCAGGCATGGCTGTGTGTGTGTGTGTGTGTGTGTGTGTGTGTGTGTGTGTGTGTGTGTGTATGTGTGAGTGTGTGTGTGTGTGTGTGTGGTCCCGAGTGTAAGTTACCTCAAGTAGTTGTAAGTCTAGGGACTGGTGAACAAAGGTGTTTGATCTAATAGCTTTACTAACATTTGTATATTTTTTAATCTACTAGTTTTCAAAAGTGAACAATCAATTCAATTCATGCAATGAAGTTGTTCTTTTGATTTGTTCATAGGACCAATAATTCAACTCAGACCTCTTTCTTATTACAGAAATAATGTAATAACCTGCTGTAGGAATTCATTGTTTTAAAAAGGATATTTTATTTTTATAATCACTTGTGTTAGTACAGAGTCAGTACTTCAATTTTGTGAAGAGGTTTTTTATAGAGGATAAAAAATATTTCTGGTGATACAAAGGTATTTGAAAATGATGACATAGCTTCACTGAAACTAGTTGTTATAAGTAATATAGCGACTGTGTCGCATAAGTACATGGTTTATATGTCTTTATTTAAAAAATTTCCAGTCGCACTCCTCATTGACAATGTCCGATGTTACAATTATGCAATTAAGGCTTTCACGACCGAATGTCAAAGCTACTGGTAGATCTTCCGGGACCTTAAAACTTTGCAGTTGTCCCTGACGTTTCGTCCAGAACTGCGCTGGACATCTTCAGCGGTCTTTCTACTTCCGCTGAGTCTTGCCAAATGACCAGTCGGGCTTTTTTTTTTTTTCTTTTTCTCTTTATTGTGATGTTTAATACCAACATCGACGAGTCGGGCGTTTTATAGCGACATGTAAACTGTGAAAAGTGGGCGTGCCCAAGCTGTTACATTATCAGCAGAGATAGTCCTTGTCAGAGATAAAAATTCACTGTCGATTGCAATCTGTTAAATAAAACCTGATGATCTTGTAAATCTACCGTCCATATGTCGCTACGTTTCGTAGCTTTTACTTTCCTATTAAAATTATCCTTATGTTTCTATATTTCAATAGCTTCTTTGTAATGCCGTGGATAATAATTCGTCACTGTGGATAAAATTGTTGTTTCGGAAAACCTCACTACATGTCTTCCAGACTGAAGAGCATGCTCTGCCACAGCAGATTTCTTCGTTTTTCCTACTCCACAAATTTTGTATTCCTTCAGTCTTGTTTCTACACTTCTTTTGGTGGTTTCAATATAAACTTTACGATATGCACACGTAATTTTATATACGCCGCAAACATAAAGAGGAGGTCGTTTATCCTTTACTGATCGAAGTACTTGACCTATTTTCTTAGTTAGTCTGATAACTGGTCTGATGTGTTTGCGCGATGTTTTTCGAATGTCATCCGTTACTTTACAGATATATTGCAGGGAAACTGTGTTCATCCATCGTTTTGTTTTGTTACTGGTTCTTAGCCTATTGTTATTTGGTCGCAGAACTGTTATTTCTTTATCTGACTAGCCATTTTTCTTGACAGCATGCTTCAGGTGTTTTAATTCAGCGTCCAGATGTTCCAGAGGGGAAATTATCTTAGCGCTGTCAACGAGACATTTGATCACCCTTCTTTTGCTGTGGATGATGATTAGAGCTCTTATGTAAATCTCTGTCTGTAAGTGTGACTTTTGGAAAAACTATTTTTGATTTAGTTTCCCATCTACCTCTCTTATAACTAAAACATCCCAGAAGGATATTGCGCTATCCTTTTCCATTTCCATCGTAAACTGGATAATGTATTCACTTTATTCAGATCTGAAAAGAATTCATACAATGCCTTTTTACCGTGAGGCTATACCACAAATGTATAGTCTACGTATCTATACCGTAGAACTGCATTCTTTCTTGTTATTCCTAAAGCTGATTGTTCCAATTTTTCCATATAGAAATTAGCAATTTCGGTACGCAGTGGGTTATCCATGGCAACACCAAATTCCTCATAACCTCACTGCCTCAATGGGACTAGAAATTAAGCAGTGTCTAAAAAGAGCAGTCAGATCTTCTGGGAAAACGTCCGTTACAAAAGCCATCGTTAACTGGTATCATTGTGAATAATGACACTACGCCAAAACAACATCAAACCAATTCTATCATTTGTTAAGCTATGGGACCAAACTACAGTGGTCATCAGTCCCTATAGTTACAAACTTCTTAAATTAACTTATGCTAAGGACAACCCGCACACCCATTCCCGTGGGAGGACTCGAACCTCCAACGGGAACCAAGCACGCACTCGGCAGTAAGGCGCCTTGTATGGTAGTGAAACGTGAACGATAAACAGTGTGGAGAGGAAGAGGATAGAGGCTTTTGAAATGTGGTGCTACAGACGAATGCTGAAGATTAGATGGGTGGATCGCGTAACTAATGAAGAGGTACTGAACAGAATTGGGGAGAAAAGGAATTTTTGGCATACCTTGACTAAAAGAAGGGATCGATTGGTAGGACACAGTCTTAGACATCAAGGAATTGTGATTTTAGCGCTGGAGGGAAGTGTGTGGGGTAAAAACCGCAGAGAAAGACCAAGAGATGGATACAGTAAGCAGATTCAAACAGATGTAGGTTGCCGTTCTTATGTGGAATTGAAGAGGCTTGCGCATGATAGGGTATTGTGGAGAGCTGCATCAAACCAGTCTCCGGACTGAAGACCACAACAACACAACAGGTATTATATGAAGTGTGCCGCGGTGGAGTAGCCGAGCGGTCTAAGGCGCGTCGCTGTGGAGCGCGCGGTTGCTCGCCGTCGGGGGTTCGAGTCCTCCCTTGGGCATGGGTGTGTGTGTGTGTTGTGCTTAGATTAGTTTACCTTAGTTTAAGTAGTTTGTAAGCTTCGGACTGATGACCACACAGTTTGGTCCGATAGATTTATAAACATCTGAACACCTATATGAAGTGTAATATGCTAAAACCCTGAGATTTGCGTGTCACATGACGTGATGTAATTATAACGTAAACTGTATTATATATATATATATATACACTGGTACAGCAAACGCTGTCTGTCTGTGTTTTAAACGATGTATTTCGTCAGTACATGTGAGCTATGAATGTTTTACGTTAGTCAAATGGGTGATGCGCCAATGCTGTGAGTTGTTGTCTGATCTTAATACTCATTATGAAAAATATGGAGGTAATATCTGCTTGAAAGGAACTCATTTTGGATCAAACAAAGAAGATGATTTTGATTTATGTACTATTGTTCACTGAAGAACATTTATGAGTGTAGTATGGATAGAAGAACCTGGTAGTTTTATCCTGATTTATAAACATTTTCTAAGAATTGATTTTTTGTGAGTGTTTACAGTTCTATTTGCATGAAGTGTTCAGCTTACACCCTGAAACTACCACCTGGACACCCTAACTGGTTAGTCGGCGCTGTGGCTCAGCGCGTTCGGGGACGTAGAACAACAAAGATACAACGTCCGCAATTAACGGACCTACGTGGAAAAAAATTAAAAAATACAAATTGTTTAAGACGACCCCTGCCAGAAACGGGAAATTGGGTTCGAGTACCAGTCCAGCACAGATTTTCAACTTTGGCATGGAATATATTTCAGTGCCCTACAAGAGTGGAGATTTCACACTGCAACTGAGCTTGCGCTGATACGAAATTTTTGGCAGTTTAAAATTGTGAGACAGAACCAGGGTTCGAGCCTGAGACGTTTGCCTTTCGCGAGTAAACGCTCTACCGTCTGAGCTATCCTGGTACGCTTTCCGGTTCCGGCACACAGTTTTAATCTAACAGGCGTTTTCATATCAGAGCACGCTCTGCTTCAGAGTGAAAATATTTAAAAAAAGAACATCCCCTAGGCTATGGCTATGCCATGTCTCCAGTATATATTTTATTTCAGGAGTTCTAGTCCTGCAATGTTTGCAGGAGAACTTCTGTGACGTTTGAAAAGTGGAGGACAGAACGTGAAGTGTGGCGGGTTAGCTCAGACGGTAAAGCGCTTGTCGGCGAAAAGTAAAGGTCCGAGGTCCGAATTCCGGTTCCGTCACACAATTTTAATCTGCCAGGAAGTTTCAACTGTGTAGACGTTTGGATATTTCGAATTCGTAAATTTATAGCTGTTAGTACCACCAATCTGTAATAATCTATAAAGGTACAGGCCTGTCGCAAATTTGCAAAGCGAGCCAATAATCGCGGTGTGATCTCTATTGTCAGTTGCAGTGATTGAAAATGTTTACTCAATTTGCTGTTGGTGCGTTAGAGCACTCTAGACATTTTTATTTATTTATTGTCTGTTGAAAAGAGTAGACTGGCAGGGCGGGATTAAAATACGTCAAAACAAAATAAGCAGTCTCGCATATGCGGATGACTTAGGTGTAATGGCAGATTCGATTGAAAGGTTGCAAACTAATATTTCAGAGGTGCAAGGATTATGAAATGAAGATCAGCATCTCCAATACGAAAGTAATGTCTGTGGGAAAGATAGTTAAACTGACTGAGTGCCAAATAGGAGGAACAAAGTTAGAACAGGTAGACAGTTTCAAGTACCTGGGATGTATTTTCTCACAGGATGGCAACACAGTGAAAGAACTGGAATCGAGGAGCAGCAAAGCTAATGCAGTGAGTGCTCAGCTAAGATCTACTCTCTTCTGCAAGAAGGAAGTCAGTACTAAGACTAAGTTAGCAGTGCACCGCTCTGTCTTTCGACCAACTTTGTTGTATGGGAGTGAAAGTTGGGTGGATACAGGTTACCTTATTGATAAGGTAGAGGTTACAGATATGAACGTAGCAGGAAAGATTGCAGGTACTAATAGATGAGAACAATGGCAGGAGGGTGTCCATAATGAGGAAATCACAGAAAAACTTGGAATGGACACCATAGATGAAGCAGTTAGAGCGAACAGACTGAGATGGTGGGGTCATGTTACACGCATGGGAGAAGCAAGGTTACCTAAGAGATTGATGAGCTCGGCAGCGAAGGTTAAGAGGAGTCGAGGTAGACCAAGAAGAAAGTACTTAGATTCGGTGCAGAATGATTTTGAAGTAAACGCATTACATCAGATAAGGCATCAATGTTAGCATTGAATAGGGGATCCTGGAGATATTTTTATTAGAGTTACTATGCTCCAGACTGAACGCTGAAAGGCATAATCAGTCTCTAATGATGATGATGCTAATGATATTTTTTGTCTGTGGGAGATCAAATTTGTTTCTTTCGGAACTGATGTGCGTATTTCATGTCCCATGCCTCCTCTTATTTGAATTTTTAACACTCGGAACCGCAGTATTGGAGCTTGTTATGTTTTACATGTGTTCCTGTTTGAAGGTAGTTCAATGAGAAGCAGTGGGTATCTTCCCATTGTTTTGCAAGCATGCTAAATTTTTATGTCACACTTCATGAGGAAAGTGTCATTCATTGTGTCTTAAAAAACAACTATTTCTACAGTATGTGAAGTAGCACTCGATACAAGATTTCGCTTTGCTTTTAGCTGGAGCGAAGAAATAGCTGCGTTGTTTGCGCGAGTGCTGTCGCTAGCGCGGTCTGTGGAGCGTCGATTACAATGGACTGGATCAGGCTTTGCGCCCACTAAGCCTTTGTTTGTGGGATTCGGCCGGTTTGTTTGCGTAGCAGGCAGATGTTACTGGAAAACAGAAATCGACCGTTTCCTCCATCTCACGTTCTTCTATAACTGAGCACATCACAAAGAGTGGGATCGCGTCGCTTACGGATTTCTTGCCTTAATCTATCTTCTGTAAGATTTTTGATTGATTGCATCGCGAAGACAGAATAAAATTTCCTGTTTCGCGTCATATACTGACGTTCTACGATCTACTCTTTATATGACTGTTCAGAGCGATGTTGTGCACGGAATATTTGGAACCTTGCAGCCACAATATGAATTTGTCTTTGTCTAGTGTAGACAGAATTATTTCAAACGGTTGTGCTTGAGACTGTGATGATGCGAACACTTTGATCAAAAGACGATAAATACGGACCCCTATGCAAGTCAAGCAAAATCAATTACGCCTATCAGCTGATGTATCGAGCAAAGTACAGCTGCATTTGACAAGAATATTCTATCAAAATTTCTTTCATGTTGTCCAACGGTCGTAATGAGGCAGCAGCGTCATACAGACATTTTGTTCCATTTGTCGTAGCTGCTGGAGTGCTCGCAACTTTGCAACTTTGGGACGTTTTGGGACGCCGACTTCTGCCAGGCCTCACCGACCTACATCGATGCCGCTCTCAGTGCAGCACTCCATGGAGAATGGACAGCTGTTCCCCAATAAACTTTCCAACACCTGACTGAACGTATGGCTGCCAGAGTGGAAGCTGTTATCAAGACCAAGGGTGGGCCAACACCACACTGAATTCCAGCATTAACAACGGAGGGCGCCACGAACTTTTAAGTCATTTTCAGCCAGCTGTCCGGGTACTTTTTATCACATACTAGATGACCCGATGAGCTTCGTATCACTTACCTCTTAATATAAACCATATTAATTTAAATCATATGTATTTTGGACCCAGTAGCTTTATAAAGGCATCATCAGATAGTCTGAGTATCGGTGAACGTCAAGTGTGCAAACTTTTATCGCAATCGTACGAATGATATTGGTATCGCAAAGAAAAGAGCTCTTCCAGTTTTCCACAAATTTTCCTATTTTCTGGTCAACTATTCCAAACTTTTACTTCACTCAAACCTCGCTCTCACTTTGAATGTCGTATCGCAATCAGATGAATGGTATTGATATTTCATAGATAAATCTCTTTCTATTTTTTCAGAATTTTTCCATTTTTCCGGGAAACTTTTCGAAATTTTTAATCCCAAAGAACGTAACTCTTGCTTTTAACGTCAAATATGCAAAATTTTATCTCAACCAGACTAAAGATATTGATATCCCATTGAAAAAGGCTTTTCAGTTTCTCGTTAATTTTCAAATTTTCCGGATAACTTCCCAAATTTTTAGTTCATAATAACGTTCATCTTTCGCTGAACGTCTAATAATCAAAATTTTATCGCAATCGGGCGAACTGTTCTCAACTTAGTGTTGAGTACATTTAGAAACACATTGAAAATGGAGGTTGGCTCGAAATTTGCGGCTTTCCTTTTTAACTGTCCCTATTTTTTACTGAAAACTATTCCAAGACCATAATGAACAAACAAAAGAAAGGAAAAGAAAAGAAAAGAAAAGAAAAGAAAAGAAAAGAAAAGAAAAGAAAAGAAAAGAAAAGAAAAGAAAAGAAAAGAAAAGGATTACCCCTCTCTGTCGTGTGAATAGTCAGTTATAGTGCGGAATTCAATCAAAAACACATTGAAACACGCACTTTCTGTTTTTCTCGAATTTTTAATTGTTCCGGTAGATTTTCCAAAAAATCTATTTCATACAAACCTTATCTTGTCAATCCGTAATCAAGTGATGCTTTTACAACCCTGTGGCAATTGATTTTCATTCATAGAAAGAAAAATCGCCTTCGGTTTTTCCTAAATTTTCCTGCTTTCCAGGCGACTTTTCCAAATTTTTATTCGATGCGAACCTTCCTTCCTCTTGCTTTCAACATGAAATGTACAAAATTTTATCGCAGTTGCACGAACGGTATTGATAGCTCACTGGAAAACATGTCCATATTTTATCACCGTTCAAACCTTCCCTGGACTTAACACCAATATTTCAAGAGTAAAATTAGCCAATTCGGTTTAGCCGTTCTCGAGTTTTAGCGAGACTAACGAACAGCAATATAAAAAGCATGTATGGTATTTAGCTCTGTCGACAGGTAACTAATTTTGTCCTGCAGTTTCGTTTTCACACATCTTAAAGTTTATGAGTTATACGTCGTACAGTGATATTGCTGGTACATTCAGTGGTCTTACTCCCTGAGAAATGTGTTGCGGAAAGGAAAATAAATAAGTCATAACACATATACGGTCATGCATGTTGTGGCATTTTTATCACATTATTTATGAAGTCAGCAATCCTAATACAATTTTGCTGGCACATCCAATGGTATGTGCGAATACCGTTTGCAAAATGTGCCGCGAATACGTTTAGTAGTATCGAATAATACGTTAAAATTCTATGCACGAAGCAGCAGTTGATTACACAACAAGATTTTAAAATATTTATGAAGTAATGGAACCTAACTGCAGTGGTCAACGCTCCCTAAACGTACACACTACTATAACTTATCCTAAGGACAACACACACCCATGCCCGAGGGAGGACTCGAACCTCCGACGTGAAACGCACACACGGACCGTAGCAAGGTGCCTTGATGCGCACGGTTTTCCGCCTCGATACTTCATAACAGCGATTCCTTTCATTTTCTTATTTTTAGTTTAATTTTTATTTATTTACTTGTTTATTAATTTACTTTTTTTAGATATCACAAGAATGTATGTGTAAAATTTGTAGCAAGTCACTAAATTCATTGAGAATACTGCTCGAATGCATTCTGGATATTTGCCTACCGCACTTTTTTATCAGGGATAAAGTGGATAGTGCAGAACCCATAAAAATTTCACGTCAATCTAGAGACTACTTCTCATGCGAACACAAATATGCGCTGGTTGAATGTTACATATAAGACTTTGACACTCATTTTATTACCACAAAATTTAACTCTTTCTTTCATCGTGGTCCGTATATACTTTTCTTTTAGTGAAAAAAGCAATGTGCGGCTTTACAGGTCATTAGACCTTGTTACCAAGGAATTTTGAAAAACAAACAATTTTGTTTCCAAATTGGTTTTGCATGTTTCTGACATGTTTGTAAATCTAAGAGACTTAACAGGACGGCGAGAAACCGCATGCTTCGCAGCAAGGCGCCTTAGAGCGCTCGGCCAATCCACCGTGGCTATTAGCTCACTACTTGTGTATACATGAATGTCAGCAGTGCACTGAAGATGCCTGTGCAACAGCTCAAATCATTAGATCTCAGAATTTTTACGTCTGACAACTGAGCTAAATTAAATTTGAACCAAGAACGGTCGATGAATAGTTGCGACTCTTATTAATCGTAATATTCTACAAAGTGAAATATTTTCTTTCAAAATTACATCTCACTTTGGTCTTGTAGGATCAATAAAAATAAAGGAAGAACCACTTTAAGCAGACTGTTCGAAATAAACTTTCTCTATGCATAAATATCTTGTATCCTAACATTAGATGACAGGACAGTCTGTTAACTATCAACATTATTATCCCACGCAACCATTTGTCAACTGCTTTACTGAACAGGCTAACCTTAAGTCTTCACAAATAATGGCATTTATCTGGCAATAGATCTTAGTAGAAGAGTCCACCCTAAAAAGTGTTTCAAATGTTTAAACTTATGGGACTTAACTACGGGGTCATCAGTCCCTAAACTTGGAAACTGACTTATAAACTAACTTATACTAGAAACAGCACAAACATCCATGCCCGGGGGAATTCGAACTCACGACGGGGAACGGCCAGACTCCACCCTAAATTCTGTGGGTTTTTTTTTTTTTTTTTTTTTTTTTTTTTTTTTTTTTTTTTTTTTTTTTTTTTTTTTTTTAAGATTATTTAATTGCCCTTTCATAGCTTTCGAATATTCACTCTTGGAACCCTAAAGCTATGTGTCTTCATTCCAATACATATTTGACATATTGACTGCGTTAGGCTAAAGATACGCTGATAGCTCCCACAGATAATTTTTTATCGCTGTTACCATCGGAGTTTGGCAATGTCACAGTGGGAAAAAAACGAATGATCACATTTCCAGGAAAGCTAAAGCTAAATAATTGTCAGCCAGTAGCTGGAAATTAATTTACTTGCCCTGCTGTGTAAATATACGTTCAGCGAATATACAGAGGTCCACTTCCGTACAGTCAATGTGTTCCGAGAAAATATGCATTGGCGTACAATCGGCTTTCTCTACTACTGCACCTTCACAGGAAGATCGTACGTTTTGTTGTCGAAACTCTTGATAAATGTCCTGAGAAGGAGCACTTGTGGAAACTGTATGCATCATGTGAATTTTAATGGTTTTTGTATTGTACTAGGATTGTTCTATGAGCATCCAAAATGCAACGCGAAGTACCGGAATAACACAACCAAATTTATTTGGAATATTACATTACATCCAGCTGTAATGAAATAAAGTTGATGAAAAACACAGGACATGCAGACCCTTCGGGTACGGCGAGTCTTCAAGCAAGGGCTCTGGCGTCACTCAGAACCGAGGTACCCCACAACAGCTCCCCCAATAAGACATAAATAGGTCCTTCTGAAACACATGTAAAAAATAATAATAATAATTTATTTGGATGACACATCAGTGTGGATGTATACCAATTTGATATGTTAGAAATTGTTGCAATAGCAGTGATGTAAAAAATTACGACAGGTATGTAACTATGTAATTGTAGATAGATAAGATTTTTTGCTGTATATAATGTAGCTCATTTTGTAACAAAACTTGATGTATTAGGTCTGAAGATGGCCATATAATTAAAAGAATAAAAAGGATCTTGGCTGAAAACCTCTAATTAATCAATTCTAGATCGCCCCAATAATGTGTTCCTTTTTTTGTTGTTTTCGTTATTCTCAGAACAAGGGTTGTATGATATAAACTGGAATATTTGAGAACAACAAAGTGCGTTTTTCAATGTGACCCTGCGTTTCTGTTGCATAGAAATCTATAGTTTTGTTCCGACATTGATGAAATTTTGTACACTCTAACTCAAAAACAAGAGGAAAGGTCAATGTCTCTATAAAATTCCGTTCGCTGCATAGCGGAGGGTACTTAACTTAACGGAAATTTACAAAATGCATAGTTTTGCTCCGATCTTTATGAATTTTTGTACACACGACCTTTATACCAAGAGGAAGCTCACTAGGTACATAAATGTTTGTACGGTACATGACAGAGGGTACCTTGCAGAAAACTTTGCCGAGAGCGAGAAAGGTGGAAACGAACGGAGAGATGGGAGAGAAAGAGGTGGATGCAGAGCGAGAGGGGGGGAGGGGATGTGGACTACGAGAGTGTAGCATAAATAAATAACCGGGTAACGCCGGGTTTACAGCTAGTTAAGAATAATAGAAATTCTTATTATGATTATTATGAAGAAGTCAAATTAGCAGTAGCAAACTTCCATTGTATCTAGTTGCAGTCCAAACTTTTTGGGGTGGGAGGGCGGGCCCCTTGAATCTTCCCTCCCTGTGTGCTGGCCTGTTCAAGGTAGTCTGTTTCTTCTTAGTGGATACGTCTGATGTCAACAACTACCGCCCAGTCTCACGTCTGACAGCCTTATCTAAAATTCTTGAAAAAGTAATGTACTCTACAGTAGTTTCACACGTAGGTAAAAATAAATTTCTAACAAAATGTCAGTTTGGCTTTGAGAAAGGCTTTTTAACAGAAAATGCTATATATACGTTCACTAATGAAATATTAAATGCTCTAAATAACCGGGCATCACCCGTTGGGATATTTTGTGATCTCTCCAAGGCTTTTGATTGTGTAAATCATGGAATTCTTCTAGATAAAGTATTATGGTATGAATGGGACAGTGTACAGATGGTTTAAATCATACCTAACAGGAAGAGTGCAGAAAGTTGACATTAGTAGTTCTCACAATATTTAAAAAAAAAAAAAACAAAAAAACAAAAAAACAAAAAAAACAGATGAGTCCTAAACCTCAAATTGGGGAGCAATCAGAGATGGGGTGCCACAAGGTTCGGTCTTGGGCCCTTTGCTGTTCTTAATATATATCAATGACTTCCCATTCTATATTCATGAAGATGCAAAGCTGGTTCTTTTTTGCTGGTGATACAAATATAGTTATCACACCTGACCGACAAGAACTGGTTCTTTTTTGCTGGTGATACAAACATAGTTATCACACCTGACCGACAAGAACTAACTGAAGAAATTGTAAACAATGTTTTTCAGAAAATCATTAAGTGGTTTTCAGCAAATGGACTGTCATTAAATTTTGATAAAACACAGTACATACTGTTCCATACAGTAAATGGAATGACACCATCAATAAATATAGACTTTGATTAGAAATCTGTAGCACAGGTAGAATATTCAAAAATTTTAGGTGTAAGCATTGATGAGGGGCTGAACTGGAAAAAACACATTGAAGATCTGTTGAAATTTTTCAGTTCAGCAACTTCTGCTATTAGGGTAATTGCAAATTTTGGAATATACATCTCAGTAAATTAGCTTACTATGCCTATTTTCATTCTCTGCTTTCATATGGAATCATTTTCTGGGGTAATTCATCACTGAGTAAGAAAGTATTCATTGCACAAAAGCGTGTGATCAGAATAATTGCCGGAGCCCATCCAAGATCATCCTGCAGACACTTATTTAAAGAGCTAGGGATCTTCACAGTAGCTTCTCATTACATATATTCACTTATGAAATATGTTTTTACCAATCCCACCGAATTCAAAAGCAATAGCAGTGTACATAACTACAACACTAGGAGAAAGAATGATCTTCACTATTCAAGGTTAAATCTAGCTTTGGCACTGAAAGGGGTGAATTATGCTGCCACAAAAGTCTTTTGGTCACCTACCAAACAGCATCATAAGCCTGACAAATAGCCAACAAGCATCTAAAAACCAATTAAAATAATTTCTGCATGGCAACTCCTTCTACACTATAGATGAATTTTTAGATATAAATTAGTAAATTTGAAAAAAAAGTAAAAAATAGAAAATAAATAAAAAAAGTTGTGTAATGTAATATTTAGTAGAAAGTAATAATTTGTAAAGACACCTTTCATGAACCTGACACGTTCCACATCATTAAGACGTGTCGTATTCATGATCTATGGAACAAGTACTAATCTAATCTTAACACCTGTGTACAAAAACTATGCGTTATGAGTGTCAGTAAGGAGTGTCTGTTTCACGTCAGAAAGTTGACAATAATAATAATATAAAATGCACATTTGCAAATTTAAATTTGCATTTCTTACCGTAATTCCATTTTATGAAAATAATCCTTCTTGAAGTGTCGTGCTCGTGTTAGCTGCTTGATTAGTCTCATAAAAGAATGATCGTACTCAGTACTGGCTGGTGAAATGCTCTTCAAAAGAGCAATACGTAAAATGGAGCACTCTGCTGCTGGACCTGAAAGCAGCGCGATCAATCATTGAAATCATTTGGGACCCGCTCTTCCCCGTCAGTAAAGGCAGCACGTTTTCTGGTTTACAAATTTTAACGACCTGTATCGAATTAATTACATCTGACACAAAAATGTTGATCTACGCATTAACAATTGACGAACTCGATAAATCAAATTGGTACTGGCAATGCAGTGAAAAGTGGCATAAAGTGGATTAAATTTTCATTAACTACTGTCAGAATCGTTAATATCTACAGGCTGTTACATTTCGTTAGTGTTCGCATATTCCATGATGTATTATTCATTGACCCTTTTTTTTTTGTAATTTCTGTGTCCAAATATCCATTACGCTTTAGATTGAGTGATGCATTATTAAAACTCATTATTGTTACTATCAGCACCTTTTACGACTTCTTTATTAGTCCACACACTTCCAGTTTATTAACCATTAACACGGACAAAACAGCGTGAAATGGCTGATTATAACGTCTTAATGTGTTACATATTTTACATGAAGAATGTAAGCGAAACAACTTGGGAGAACGATTAAAATTTCGAATTCTTGAATAACAGAACGTCTTGATTTGCAATCAACACGTTCTGTTATTCAAGAATTCAAATGAACACGGTTGCTGTACGACACCACGTAAAAACGGGATGGAAAGACTTCTATTAAAAATGTTCTATTAAAAATTCTATTAATGACATGGCTATTTCGAGCATTCAGGAAACACCAGGACAGGGAACTCTGAATCGTTTCTCTGTCCCTAAGCAGACGTTGACGAATTACATATCAGAAATGAAACTGTCGTAGAATGGAAATGTTACGTTTCCGGGCATGGGTTCCTACTCAAAATGTTATGTACTCACTAACCTCTATAAGTCCTAGCAGTTGATAACGGGAATTTCCTACCGCCCTGCATATAAATCAGTGTGTCCGTGTCTTTGTGTGTACGTATTGCACATAAATCTACAGTTTTGTTCCAATCTCTATGAAATTTTGTACACGTAAGCTTCAATCCATGAGGACGGTCGTCGTAAGTGTAAGAATCACGTACAACACATAGTTAACGAGCTATGAATCACAAACAATGAGATGCTAGAAAAGCTGCTGCATTAAGCGACAATGCTGCTTATTTTCTCCTAAACCACTTGGACCAATTTCAACCAAATTTGGTACACATATTCCTTACGTGCTAACATACAATACATGGTTCAGGAGTGGGAATGGCAGAACTTAGCGACTTGCAACTAACTTTGAACATAATTTCAATGCTTCATATTTATCAGTAATTTCAACCCTTTGTTAAACTCTTTCTCGCTGACAACCACATCAAAATAATTGAAGGAAAAAGTTGCTTGCGTATTATTTTTTCGCTGTTCACGGAGTAAAACTACAGCATTTGTTATGACGTTGGAGTTCATAATTTGTACCCTACAAATTGTAATCGCATGAAATTTTAGAGTTAGTATACACACATACAGATGAATGTACGTTAGGAATAATGCCACAGTACTACACGTAGTTCATGAGATATGAGGTCAATAACATAACGTTCATGGAAAACCGTCCCATGACGCATCAGGATTTAATCTATTACTTCTCTACAATTAACTCTGTTCGCAACGGATTTTACGACTTGCAGCACTTATACAAATGAATATATAAGTGCTGAATTATACAATTGTACAACATATAGTTCAAAAAATATGAGATCATTTATACTGCGGTGGGTAAAAACCTGTCATATCATGCAACACGTATTCCCGCCAACTTAAGGAAATTCCTGGAAAGCTGGCAGTAGTGTTAACAACTTTGAGCTCCGAAGCGCACACGAATGCAGGCGATAGCAATAGACTTCTATAGAGTAACAAGGAAAGGAAGATAATGAAACTACAACCAACTAATGCCCGTTATTTACGACAAATTTGGCGTTTAACTTCAAAAGACTGCAGATTCCAGTGAGACTTGCATTTTCTATTACAATTAATAAACCATAGGGCAATCTATTCATTACTGTGGAGTGGATTTGACGTGCCTATGTTTCTCACACGGGCAACTTTATGTCACTTGCTCAGGGGTGGCCTCACCAAAGAAATTATTCATATTAGATCCTGGACAAGTAACAAGAAATATTGTTTATAGTAATGTTGTGGATTAAATGAATTTATGAATTTACATATAATTTGTGTTTTGGCTACTATCATTCTCTGTTTGGGTACTGTATTTTATGTAAGACAGTCTTATTTCTTATATATTCTCTGATTTATATAACACGTTATTAGAAGAATGGATATGAACACAGAAAGAAGGTATAGGGGAGGTACTAACTCAAGGCTTGAATAAATAAATATCCGGGCCACGTCGGGTTTTCAGCTAATATTAGATACACTAGCCATATTACCCAGCGCCCTAATATCCGTTGTCCATTTCCTCTTCCCTTCTCTCTGTATTTTGTTTTCCCCTCCCCCTCTATCCATCTACTTCTCTGCCTTCTTCCATCTCCTCCTTCACGTGTATATCACACACTACCAGACAAGCATCATTTTTGATCCGATGGCGGAAGATGGCATATGGCGAATAGTAGACATTCTGATAATCCATGAGATCCCGTGGGTTTCACCATATATTGACAACTGTATTGCTTGAGCTATTGACATGTAAATACAATCGTTTCATATACACTGCATGTTTCAACAATAAATCTTGAATGAATTGGAAAACTCCGAGAGAGTACTAATTTTCATTTACGACAGTGTATGTGAAATCTTTCATAAAAGGAAAAATATTGCAAGATACCCTCCGCTATGCCGCATAAAGTCGCTTGTTGACAAGAAAGAAAGCTTCTGCATGAAAACATCAATAAATTGACAAACTGCTGATGTATCATACGGTGTCGAAGTCTCTTGTAAGGTATCCTCCACCATTCACTATATGGAATCTTATGTACATAGTCATCTTCTACTCATTTTTAGGGTGAAGTGCGCAAAATTTCATCAGTAAGTGAATTAGACTGCAGATTTGTATGAATAACAAACGGGCATTTGTCCAACTGGATTATTGTCGGGGCTGGTCGTCACTAATGTCCAAGTGGCGAAATTAGTAACATATATTACTCGTCAATATTCAAATATGAAGGCGAAACTACGCAAGGGTTGCATAATTTCGGAGGAATGAAACAATAATGGCATTTACACGCCAACAATAAAGTTTCTAATTAAGTATATAGCTTTTCCTAAAAGTATTTATTGCTCCATATTTCGTAGATTTTCTCTCTTCGTAACACATGGCATTATTGAGTGAACTAACTTCAGAAACTTTCCATAATAGGCCGAGAAAGTGCTTTGTGCTTTCCTTCGTAGACACGTTGTAGTGTAGTAGTTCTCTACGCAATAATCTTGACCCATTATGTTCTTGAGCTATACCATTCATTCATACATACCAAGGTTATGAGGACACTAAATGTAATTCACTTTATTAAACAAAAAAGGGCAACGATCATCATTATCATATTCCCCACTTGTATTCAGATTTCTGTTCTACATTCTTGCAGCTATTACCGTTAGCAACACGTTCGCTCCTTAAACTGGCGATTCAGAAATTTTATAATATGTTAGAGCCTCATAAAATATTCAAATTAGTTTTCGTTAAAGGGACGGAAAGATTGCCACTTCCATCGTCGACCTCCCCGTTAATGTCAGTAAATCTACTAACCGTGCCCCCTCCACCCTCCCTTCCGCTACTTCCTTCCCACAAAATTGGATAATATCGTCCAGCTAAGTCTCCTGTAATTGGCTTTACTGTGACAATTTAGAGTTCAGAGTTCCAGCGCACTCCGATAATTGGTACGCCACCCAATCGATACTTCCCAGTTTCCTATAATCCTCTGGCGCAAGTCAATACCATTTCCCCTTAGCAGCCCTGCCCGCTCGCCGCTTCCGATGACATTATGCGTGTTTCAGGAAACTCGACCGCCTTCTGCGATTAAGCCACACTGAGGGTTAATATGGACTCCAAAGACAAACTGGTGATTCAATTATTAGAATGGAGAGGCTAATCAAAGCGTGGCAAAAACGGATTTTCTGTTACGTGAGACCAGCAGCGCCGTACATGTCCTACGCTTCTCATATTTTATTGATAGGAAGATCACCTGCACAGCGCATCGTAACGTGCATTTTTCGGCTGTACATGTCTCAAAGTGGAGGTCTCTCTCATAGGTTGGGACAAAATGAAACAACAAGGCTATTACTGCGGTCCGAATTTTAATGACGTAAAGAACAGCGAAGTATGCAATCATTTATGAATTAAAACGTATGTAAACATGACACTAAAAACATAATATGACTTTGCTGTTTGTTGTCGTGGCCTTCGACGACTGGTTTGATGCAGCTGTCCACCCTTCTTTATCCTGAGCAATCCTCTTCAGCTCCTCATAAGAACGGCAGCCCACACCTATTTGAATCTGCTTACTGCGATTTTTTACCCACACATTTCCCTCCAACGCTAGGATAAGGTCGGCCGAATTGGGCCAAACTTTGTTAAAATCGAAATAAAAGACAAATTACACACGAACAAATTTTCATTGTATATCCACAAAAACTATGTTCTTTTGTTTATAAATTTTAATATATAACACTTCGTAAATATTGTTCATAGTTTCACATAATAAATCTGAAAACTGAGCTGAATGATCCTATTCGCCTTCTTCAAGTAAGGGGAATCGGGTCATCAATTTGGCGAATAGGGTCATTACAAAAATGTGTGCATCACTTTAAAATAGCAACACATTTTCCACAAATAAATGTCTTCTTCCCTACTGCACCAACACAATACTCATGGTACCATTCCCTGCCATTTCCTTGACACTGAATCGCCGGCCGCGGTGGCCGAGGTGACTGAGGCGCTCCAGTCACGGTCAGCGCGGCCACTACGGTCGGGGGTTCGAATACCCCGTCGGGCATGGATATTTGTGTCGTCTTTAGTCTTAGCTAGTTCATAAGTAGTTTGTAAGCTTAGGGACTGATGACCCCGTAGTTAAGTCCCGTAAGTTGTACAAACATTTGAACATTTTTTTTTTTTTTTTTTTTTTTTTTTTTTTTTTTTTTTTGACACTGAATCCAGTCACCGAGTTTCGACGATATTGGATCGCTGTATTTAATTTTGCAGAGTTCACAAGATATGTCAACGTCACCTGTTTCTTTAGGGGATTCTGATGAATTTGACGCTGATGATTCATGCTGTAGGTCTCGTCTGTTATTAACCTACTGTTTCTGCAAACTTTTGGGCTGGGATGAGATTTTTTCTTTTCTTTTCCAATCTATTTTTGTTGCATTTATATTTTCTGGGGATGTAGGAAGTAGTGCTTTCTGTTTTCTGACCACCTTTTACCTTTGCTGGATAATCCTTTCCACTTTGCAGTCGCTGTTGTAAACAGGAATGCGGTACCCCAAACAATTCCGCTGCATGGCGCTGACTTCTACCTTTCCGGTAAGCTTTAATTGCATTTTGCATGTCATCCTCGCTCCACAAAGTAACGGTTTTTCTATTTCCCCATCTGCAATAAAAAGCCGAAAACGAATTAATGAAAAATGAAACAATATAATAACTGCAATGAATCGAAATAAAATCGTTGACCCTTTTTACCCGGGTTGCAATGACCCGATTGCGCAGAAATGCAAATTATTTTTCCCCTACGTTGGCACAAGCATATCTACGCCCCGTTAACACCATAACCTTTCCTCCATTATATAAACTTACTTCTAAACGAATAGTTAACAAATCACTAAGCGAATTACCAGAGATATATGAATTTTAATCCAAAGCTGTTTCACAAAGGAGATAATTTTAAGAACTTACCGCAAACAGCGCAATCTTCCACAAATTTTTACACAACAACGAACACGCCTGACAACGTCTATCACTTTCCAACTTATACGCAGAGTTCCAACAGTCACCGCTGTGTGGCAGCACTTCCCATAATACTTCGTACATGGCGATTAGGCGGGAATTTCTAAAATTGACCCGATTCATCTCCCGACCCGATTCGGCCGACCTTACCCTAAGTTCACCATTCCTTTATGTCTAAGGATGTGCCGTACCAATCAGACTCTCTTTTTAGTCAGGGTATGCCGGAAATTTCTTTCCTCCTCAGTTCTATCCAGTACTTCCTCAATAGTTACGCGATCTACCCACAGCATTCGTCTGTAACGCCCATTCCCTTAACGTCCACATTTCACTACCGTATAAGGCAACGCTTCACACAACTGCGTTCAGAAGACTTCCTAACACTTAGATTGATATTCGATGTTAACAAATTTCTCTTTTTCATAAACGCATTTCTTCCCATTCGCATTCTGCAATCATCTGTGTTGCGACCGTAGTATGTTTTTACTGTCCAAGTAACAAACTCGAACGGACACGACTCGCTCTTGGCTATGGGTGGGGAATGTGTGATTAGTTACTGAATAGACCATTGTCGCAGCTGAAATACGTAGTGCACTTGCAGTGTGAGCAGAAGGAAAAAAAACAAGAACCCTTACAAAAGGTAGCTTAACATTAGTAATTATGATAAGTATGTGTGACTGTAAGGTTCGTGTGAACTAAACAAACTTGCCATGCTTATTGTTTGCAACTGAGAAAACGCCTTGCAAATTTGCTGCATTGAATCACAGCACTGGATAAATATAAGATATCAACAGTTCTTATGCAGCACTGTAAACTTTCGGCACTCAATGGGTAGACCATTTACTGAGTTATCAGCTACATATTTTATCACGAAGAATCCAAATTTGCAGTAAAAAGTAGGCCTTCCTATAAAAGATATCAAAGTTGAAACTTCCTGGCAGATTAAAAGTGTGTGCCGGAAGTTTCATATCAGCGAACACTCCGCTGCAGAGTGAAAGTTTCATTCTGGAAACATCCCTTACGCTGTGGCTAAGCCATGTCTCCACCATATCCTTTCTTCCAGGAGTGCTAGTCTTGCATGGTTCACAGGAGAGCTTCTGTGAAGTTTGGAAAGTAGGAGGCGAGGTACTGGCGGAAGTAAAGTTGTGAGACGGCGTCGTGAGTCGTGTCGGGATAGCTTAGTCGGTAGTGCGCTTGCCCGCGAAAGGCAAAGGTCCTAGGTTCGAGTCCCGGTTCCGGCACAAAATTTTAATCTGCCAGAAAGTTTCATATCAGCGCACACTCCGCTGCAGAGTGAAAGTTTCGTTTTGATATCAAAGTTGCCTCCCAGCACCCATCACTGGTTTCGGTAGGGGGTTTAAAATGTTTAAAAATGTTTAAAAGGGGGGAGACAATAAATTTCATAGGAAGGTGGTCCCGCTGCGGAGCGCGTGGTTGCTCGCCGTGGAGGTTCGAGTCCTCCCTGGGGCATGGTTGTGTGTGTTTGTCCTTAGGTTAGTTTACCTAGGTTTAAGTAGTTTGTAAGCTACGGACTGATGACCACGCAGTTTGGTCCGATAGATTTACAAACATTTGAACATTTGATTTGAAGCTGGACCTGGTGCCCAAGTTACTGCTCCCAACACCAACACTGCTGCTGTCATTGTGGAAGAGGATCGACTATTACCCTAAGATCAGTTTCTGAAATACTGAACATCTTCATTGGGTGCCACGTTAGTGACAGAAACATTACCCCAGAGATATGTTTGTGTGCGATGGGTTCCAAGACTGGTTATTGCCGAGCAAAAATACATTCGCGTGCAGGTCTGCATGCAGTTATAGATGATTTTGGCGGAAGATCCGGAGTTTTTTCAAATGTAATCACAACTGATGAAACTTGGCTACATCATTTTGATCAAATGTTTGTAGAGCTTATGGGACTCAACTACGGGGTCATCAGTCCCTAAATCTACAAACTGCTTATGAACTAGCTTATACTAAAGACGGCACAAACATCCATGCCAGAGGGGGATTCGAAAGAGGGGGATTCGAACCCCCGACGGATAGGATAGCACCTCAACGCGCTCGGCTGCTCCGACGCGGCTCATTATGATCTAGAGAGCGAAAAGGAAATTTCAATTTGCATCTTGTAAACAAACCCCAAAAAAATCAGACAATGTTGTTTCTGCTGGGAATGTGTTGGTCATCTCATTCTTTGACATTCCTGGAATGGGTTATCAGCATGTGGGACCTGCACACACACCATCGACGTCCTGAAACACTGCAAGTCCGTGTCAGGCGCAAAAGACCACATTTCCGTGAAGAATGCTGGATACGGCACCACGATAATGCGCGGCCTCACACTACTTACAGTCCGGCTTTAGCCCAATGTGACTTTTTTCTGTTCCATATCTTCAAGAAGCGTGTTCATGGAAGGCATTATCCTTCATCAGAAGCCGTGGTGCAGGCTGCGGAGGTAGATGACAATACTTCAGAACCGTGATATGTCAACTGGTAGGCTGTTTTGACCAGTGCACTTTGTTGGCAGTGTTTGTTCTCTATTAGACTAACTTTGTAATATAATGAACAATCACAAATAATAGTACAAATTTAAATGCATGACGATGCCGCGCTGGAGTAGCCGAGCGGTCTAAGCCGCCTAGCTGCGCAGCGCGCGGTTGCTCGCCGTCGAAGGTTCGAGTCCTCCCTGGGGCTTGGTTGTGTTTGTCCTTAGGTTAGTTTACCTTTGTTTAAGTAGTGTGTAAGCTACGGACTGATGACCACGCAGTTTGGTTCGATAGATTTACAAACATTTGAACATTTTTTTAAATGCATGATGCATTTCGAACGCTGTGGGTGTCAGTCTACAGAACTTTTATCTGGAATTTAAGTTAATCATTGTCTTCTCAAAGCAACACTACCACATTACAAGCACTTGCGCTTGTGTTGCGACGAGGGATTCCGTGCTTGCTGTTGGCCGCACTACACCACCCCTCTCCCCCTACCCCTCACCGTAGCGAAGGCAGTGAGCGTCCGAAGCTCTGTTCTCCCACTGTTGGAATGAAGCGAACGAAACATATTCCACACTACGCGCTAATTCTTCATGACGGAAACTGGCTTGCATTGCCATTTTTGTTAATATTGGTTCTTAATTTCTGGTTTGCTTTGAATATGGGCTTAGCTTTGATAGCCCACAATGTACGCCACTGACCTCAAACCACCTTCCAGGTATACTGCAGGGAAGAACAGACTCTCCATATGCCTCCTGTAACATTGTATAGGCCTCAGTTGAAGATTTCTTGAGACTCTGCCGCGATATAATAATGTTCGCGGTCAAATTTTCTGAAGAATAAAGCCAGCCGCGGTGGCCGAGGGGACTGAAGCGCTTCAGTCACGGTCTGCACGGCCACTACGGTCGGGGGTTCGAATCCCCCCTCGGGCATGGATATTTGTGCCGTCCTAAGTTGTAGGTAGTTCATAAGTAGTTTGTAAGTTTAGGGACTGATGACCCCGTAGTTAAGTCCCTTAAGCTTAACAAACATTTGAACATTTTGAAGAATAATTTTAAACATGCAGGTTCGGAATAATAAAGAACATACAGGCACTAATTTTGGTTTTATAGATGTGTTTTTCCTATTAACATCGTCAATTTATAACATTTTGAATGCTCAAAACACTCGTAAACTTCTGTCACCAAAGCAATTCAGCGATAGCCTTGCATTTAAATAATCGATCAAGCCCACCACTGTGATAATTATATCTCTGGTTAACGCAACGTAAATACTGAAATAATACTCCGTTAAATCTTTTACCACTTTTAAAACACATAAAGGGTTGGTTTAGTACCTCAAAATAACATTCTGTTCATAATTGTACTCTGTAAGAGAGTTCACAGACGTAGCTAACTAAAAATTAACTTTCATGTGCAAAATCGTTACTCAACTAAATTACTCTGTGCCGACCGCGGTGACCGAGCTGTCTGCGGAGCGTCAGTCACAGTCTGCACGGCCACTACGGTCGGGGGTTCGAATCCCCCCTCGGGCATGGATATTTGTGCCGTCGTTAGTATTAGCTAGTTCATAAGTAGTTTGTAAGTTTTCTCTAAAATAGTAAATCATCTTCCAAAACTGAAATTTGACATACCTTTAAGACAATAATTCTTTTAACACCAGTATTTTCAGTTTTCACAGATATTATTCTTTTTTACGTTTTATTAATCACACTTCAATAGAAAGTCAATACAAACAACAAACCATATCAGTTTCTTCTAACACATCGAATGTAATGACTATAAATTACAACTTTTAGAGCTTTTTCTTTCCTGTTTTTATATGAGCAATGTCAATACAAGGTATCATATATATATTTCGCGTCCGCTGGCTCAAAGACATCGTCTTCTGGCGAGGCATGGCTGTCGGCTGCTAACGTATAATGGCCGGAATCTCTTTGTTGCCGCACGTTCCTGCTACCAGTCGTCGTCGTCGTTGACTCAGCGTCCTCGAACACATGAAACAGAAGAGAAAAAAAAAAAAAAAACGGAAAACACAACACAAACACAATAACAAAGAAAGAAATTCTAGTCGCCATATATGCATATTTACAATAACTGCCATAGATCGAACGGCGTCACTGAGGGGAATAATGCCAACAAACTCAAAGTCTGATATTTAAGAGTATCAGCACAAGACGAATGCAAAATTTCAAAGCCTCGTATAGTTCCTCGCGTGTTCCTCCATTGCAGCGGTAGGAGGTACTGAACACGTTTGAGCTTGCCTGCCTCTCACAGGCGGGAAACGGAAGTTCCAGCAATGAAACTACCTCGGCGTGATTGTTTCACATTAAGCTAACAGAATATCAGAAGATTAAATGTTAGCGCGGGAAATTATGACCGTAAAAATTACGATCATTATTTACTGAACAGCCCCCATAGTATGGATGTTCACCTCGTACCTGAGCACCGCTTGAACTGTTGTTGTTGTTGTGGTCTTCAGTCCGCAGACTGGTTTGATGTAGCTCTCCACAATACCCTATCCTGAGCAAGCCTCTTCAACGCCACATAAGAACGGCAACCCACATCTGTCCGAATCTGCTTAATGTATCCATCTCTTGGTCTTCCTCTGCGATTTTTACCCCACACACTTCCCTCTAACGCTTAATTCACAATTCCTTGATGTCTAAGAATGTGTCCTACCAATCTATCCCTTCTTTTAGTCAAGGTATGCCAAAAATTCCTTTTCTCCCCAATTCTGTTCAGTACCTCCTCATCAGTTACGCGATCCACCCACCCAATATTCAGCATTCTTCTGTAGCACCACATTTCGAAAGCCTCTATCCTCTTCCTGTCCGCACTGTTTATCGTTCATGTTTCACTCCCATACAAGGCAATTTTCCACACAAATGCCTTCAGAAAGAACTTCCTTATGCTTAATTTAATATTCGATTAACAAATTTCTCTTTTTCAAGAACGCTTGTCTACCCATTGCGATTCTGCATTTTATATCCTCTGTACTGCGACCATCATTTGTTATTTTACTGCCCAAGTAACAAAACTCAACTACCTCCTTTATTGTTTCGTTACCTAATCTAATTCCTTCAGCATCACCTGATTTTCTGAGACTGCACTCCATTTCTCTTGTTAATGTTCATCTTATATGCACCTCGCAGCACACTGTCCATTCCGTTCAACTGCTCCTCCAGGGCCTTTGCTGTCTCTGACAGAATTACTATGTCGTCGGCAAAACGCAATGTTTTCAATTCTTCACCCTAAATCTTAATTCCTTCTCCAAATTTCTCCTTGCCTTCCTTTATAGCTTGCTCAATGTACTAATTGAATAACATTGGAGAAAGGCTACAACCCTGTCTTACTCCCTTCCCAACCACTGCATCTCTTTTATGCCCTTCAACTCTAACAACTGCTTGAACTAATAATATTTAAATGTAATCATTTAATTTACTTCTTAGACACTGTTTCAACCATAAAAACTCTAAAAGGGTGTACTGATTTTCGTCTCCGTCAATATATTTTAGACTACAAGCCCACGTATTAGGGACAGCCGGAGGTGGTCAAATAAAAAAATAATAATAAATCGATTTTATATTTTTAAAAAAAGTAATTGGAACATTTATCTTTAATGCAAACTTTGAATTATTGTTCCACTCAACCTAGAAGTGGCGATACTACCATTTTCTCCCACGCAGTAGGCGAAGGCGTTGAAAGCATCTAACACCCTCTCGTGACTTTTTTCGTCCTAAAGTTAAATATTCCATTGTGTTACCAATACAGCGAGTGTGCAAGGGTTGTCTACATTGCTTTCTGTGACAAATGAAGCGCTATGAGCGCCGAACATTAAGTCTTTCTTATTGTTTTTGTTCCTAATTACTTCAGTGTTGCGCCTGTTGTTAGTAATATTATACTTCTTGTGTAAGCTCAGTAATGGAAAGTCAATAGGAAGTGATTGAAAATAAAACCAAATTTTCAAGACAGACCTTGATAATCGATCCTATAGTGCAGGAAAGTAGTGAGAAACTTTGACGGCCATTTCCTGTAAATTATAATTTTGGGAATGTTACAAACATTTCCTCAAAATGAAATTTTTATAAAGCACTCCTAGTGATAAAATTTAAATTTCATTTTAAATTGATTAAATAAAGCAATTTTTTGTACAAAAGTTGGGTCATTAATAATATTACAGAAAGGAAACTAGAGAAGATACTTCAATATCCCTCCATCTTAACAGCAACACTAAACCAGTCTGTATGTTGAAAACATTTTCTATTTGGTAGATTATTCATGACTGTTCCTCAAACTTAGAAGTACTTGGGCTCGAACAAACACATATACACCAAAATCGTATTAGAGATAATGTAAAGGTCCCTTATTGCACTAGTGACACTCCCGCATCTGCAAAACTCTGCAGTCGTCCGTTAGAGGCCTCTGCGTGTGCCTTGCCACATTGCACTTTGACCTGTCGGTTCGGCAGTAGGGACGGTGCAGTGTGCCTCCGAAGTTGCGTATTCTGACTTTATTTGTGTGGTGAAGCGTTAGATGGGGCGGCGATTGGTAATAAATCCTGCTAATGTATTGCGATCGGTTGAGATGAAGCTGCGAAGAACGCTTCTTCGTGAAGATGGTATTAGTGTAGAAGATAAATCATTCGCATGCTTTCTCGTATCTGTTATGGTACAGAAATATGATCGTAAGTTAGATACTGTTGTAACACTAACACATAATGATGATAACAGGGATGATAATGACGAACAACTCATTGCAATCGGTAGTGCTACGGTAAGTGCAGGAAGAGGCGATGGAAGAAGAGGCAGTGAATACCAACAGTCTTCCGAGAAGAAGGTTAAAGTTGCAACTATCATCACGGCTTTTGATGACAATTCGCTAGAGAACATGTTCGATGATAATTACATAAGTTATAGTTCAAATATTTGCATTACGTATGGCGTCTACAATTACATCTACAGTGCCATCTAGAGCATCATTGCATAGTTTTGCATAAAAACGACACCTACCAGCACATTGAGGTGTACGTAGAGATCCTGTAATCAAACGTTAATACAGATATATTTGTTCGAGCCATGTACTTTCCTTGTTAGTGATTTTTAACATGAGCAGCATATGCACTCTGGATACACTGAAACGTTTCTTTGGCACTGTACAAGAAGTCAATGAAAATACGTGAGTTAACATTCTTTTTGGCTTTAGACTGACAAATTAAAGCAGTTGTTAAATGTAACGTAGTGTAACTGCGCAGAAAAAAATAGTTAAATGTATGACTTTATGTGTAATAATTTAACGACTCCACAAGTAATCTTCCATCAGGTGCCGGAATGTTCGTCACGTTTCATGAAATCACAAACACAGCGGAAAAGTGCCCAGGATTTCGCCAGGAGGCTGGGGATTAAAGAGAGAGAGACAGAGACGCACTCTATCTGGCAAGCGTTCGTTACAGGAAACAACGTCTTCCCGTTCCGGACTCCGCCGGGATTTGTAGAAATTTCTCCGTCACTTTTTTCAACGGGCGAACAGTTCTGAGGGAGAGATGAGAGAAATCTGTCAAGCTGTGGCGCTGCCGCTCCCTTACCGACAGAGAGATTTCTTCTCATTGCCTTCTATCTTGTCGCTGCGTTGCAGGAAATGAGTCCGGAGATTAACTGGCAGAAAAACTTTTGCTGGTGCTCTTCGCGATGGAAGGAAGGGAGAATGCGCCTCCACTCTCCGAAAAGGAAGTTCGGACTCTGGTTTGCTCACTGGACACTGTATTACGTAACTTTCATAAGGCATTTGTCTCTCTCTCTCTCTCTCTCTCTCTCTCTCTCTCTCTCTCTCTCTCTCTCTCTCTCTCTCTCTCTGTGTGTGTGTGTGTGTGTTCGTGTGTGTGTGTGTGTGTGTGTGTGTGTGTGTGTGTGTGTGTGTGTGTGTGTTGTTTGCCTCTGTTTTCCGGCGATCGTTTTTTCCACACACACATGGATTCCTTGTAAACAGCTGAGCAGTTAATAACATCGAACAGCAAAAGACCCCTCCTCTATCATCTAGTGGAGTGTACAAAATTCCGTGTTCTTGCGGAAAAGTGTATATTGGTACTACAAAAAGGAGTGTGAATACAAGACTGAAAGAACACAAAAGTCTTTGCCGACTAGGTAGAATTGAGAAATCAGCTGTAGCGGAACATGTTTTCCAATCAGGAAATCATGAAGTAAAGTTTTCCGAAACAGAAATTTTATCTACAGCGACGAACTATTATCCACGACTGCACAGAGAAGCAATAGAAATATACAAACATAGGGATAATTTTAATAGAAAGGAAGAAACAATGAAACTTAATGACATATGGACTGTGGCTCTTCAGAGTAGGTAGTTACGCTTTTATCTTTGACCATCGACTATCGAAAGTTATGTTTTATCTTTGACAAGGCTTATCTCTGCTGCGCACGTGAACACTTGACCACGCCCCCTTTTGGACAGTATTTATACCGCTCTCCGACGCCCGACTCGTCAGTCGGCAAGACTCACCGCTACCAGTACCTCTGAAGATGTCCAGCGCAGCTCTGGACGAAACGTCAGGAACAGATATGTTTCTTGGACCACGACCACATAACCCGGAAGATACAACAGCTATTACTTCAGCCGGTCGTGAACGCCTTCACTGCATGTTTAGAAGACTCTACGGGGAGGATGTCTCAAAATCAGTCAGAAGTCTGGATCAATTACGTAAGAAAAAAGCACACTTAATTTGTACTTTAACATTTCTGTTACGTTGCAGAGATTCGTCTTGTATACCAAACTTTCTAAAACAGAAGAGAATATTCCAGACTGCCCGAGTTCAAAGGATTTATGATTATACAGAATCAGCATTACTCAGAGAAAGGATTCATTTTACAAGACGGGAAATGGATATTGTTGACCGTAAGTTGTTGCAACTTCATTTACTCATTTCTAGTACTGTAGAAATTGATCTCTGGAATAAAATAGATTACCTCACGTTTAGCTCCATGGAAGCCATAATGGAAACAACTACTAACAGGCATAAGAAAAAGTTCGAAAAATTACAATCTAAGGTACAATGTAGTAATAATATTGTGATGTCCAGCACTGTTGTTAATAAGTCAGCAAGAACCTTATCTCAAGACGAGATTTCAGTCCTTGCAAAAGGAGGAAACTATGCCATAGCACCTATGAAAATACCAGTTGAGGAAATTATCGCAAACGTTGAAGCAGGGATTCGAACCCTCCCCAAAGAAACTGCTAATGCAATCCGAATCGAAACCACTAGAGTTCTGTGCCACAGTAAACCTTTGAACAGTAATTTAACGAAAGGAGAGAGAAAGGCTCTAAAAGATTTAAATACAGATGAAGAAATAGTAGTTCTTCCCGCTGACAAGGTCAACGCTACTATTGTTTTAAATAAGAAGGATTATCGTAGCAAAATTTTGATCCATTTAACCTCAGGACACTATAAAAAACTGAAGAAAGACCCTACAGCCAGCGTACTGAAGAAAACAAACGCACTGATAAAGTCATCCACTTCGATTCAGAAAGAGGATAAGAAAGCCCTATTGAAATCTGAAGCAATGTGTCCCAGACTTTATGGGCTACCCAAGATACATAAAACTGATTTTCCTCTGAGACCGATCGTCAGTGCTATCAATTCACCAACATACGAAGTAGCAAGATATCTGGCAACTCGTCTACAACCATACATTGGTAAGACTGACTCTTATATAAGAGACTCACGTCATTTTATTGAGAAAATTCAAGGACTAATCCTGGCTCCTGGAGACATTCTTGTAAGTTTTGATATAGTGTCGTTGTTCACTATGATTCCTATCAACGAAGTTATGGTTTATATAACGGATCTTTTCCCAGGAGATTTGACCGCTCTCTTTCGACACTGCCTTACTTCGAGTCAGTTTCAATGGAATGATGAGTTTTATGAACAAATTGACGGTGTCGCAATGGGTAACCCGTTAGGTCCTGCAATCGCTAATTTTTACATGGAAAAATTCGAAGAGTCAGCTCTGGAAAAAGCAAATAAGAAACCGAATCGTTGGTTTCGATATGTGGATGACACATTTGTTGTTTGGTCACACGGTAAAAAAGCATTGGAAGACTTCTTTAATTATCTGAATAGTGTAAATCCAAAGATCCAATTCACTATGGAGATGGAAAATGACAATGAAATATCTTTCTTGGATGTTTCAGTTATGCGACAGACAGATGGAAGTTTGAAGCATAAGGTTTTCCGAAAAGTCACGCATACGGACAGATACTTGCACAAAGATTCCAACCATCATCCTCAGCAAAAGAGAGGGGTCATTAAAAGTCTTATTGACAGAGCTAAACGAATTTGTACGCCAGAACACCTAGATGCCGAGTTACATCATCTGATGCAGGCTTTTGAGAAAAATGGATATACACGGAAAGAAGTAAATAGGGTTCTGCGACCAAGGAGAGGTAAACAAAAGGACAGCAACAAAACACAACGATGGAAGAACACCGTTTCTCTCCCCTTCATTAAAACAGTTACGGATCGGATAGGAAAGATTTTACGTAAACACGATATCAGACCGGTTTTTAAACCAACAAAAAAGATAAGTCAGGCACTCCGATCTGTTAAGGACAAACGCCGTCCTCTATCATCTAGTGGAGTCTACAAAATTCCGTGTTCTTGCGGAAAAGTGTATATTGGTACTACAAAAAGGAGTGTGAATACAAGACTGAAAGAACACAAAAGTCTTTGCCGACTAGGTAGAATTGAGAAATCAGCTGTAGCGGAACATGTTTTCCAATCAGGAAATCATGAAGTAAAGTTTTCCGAAACAGAAATTTTATCTACAGCGACGAACTATTATCCACGACTGCACAGAGAAGCAATAGAAATATACAAACATAGGGATAATTTTAATAGAAAGGAAGAAACAATGAAACTTAATGACATATGGACTGTGGCTCTTCAGAGTAGGTAGTTACGCTTTTATCTTTGACCATCGACTATCGAAAGTTATGTTTTATCTTTGACAAGGCTTATCTCTGCTGCGCACGTGAACACTTGACCACGCCCCCTTTTGGACAGTATTTATACCGCTCTCCGACGCCCGACTCGTCAGTCGGCAAGACTCACCGCTACCAGTACCTCTGAAGATGTCCAGCGCAGCTCTGGACGAAACGTCAGGAACAGATATGTTTCTTGGACCACGACCACATAACCCGGAAGATACAACAGCTATTACTTCAGCCGGTCGTGAAAGCCTTCACTGCATGATTAAAAGACCAATGACCTTCATGCCGTCTGAGTTTCATTCCCCTAGCAATAAGCTGCACTCCCGTCTTCCCACTTTTCTCACGTTTTTTTGGATTTGGTATACAGGGTGTCCCAGCTATCTTGTCCGTCCAAAATATCTGTGGAACAATAACAGCTATTGGAAAACGACTTTCACCGGTATCAATGTACGGCTGGGGCCCATGAATAAACATATTTGCAAACATTCTAAAACGAAAGCAAATGTGTTTTTTAACACAAACTTATGTTTTTTTTTAAATGGACCCGCTACATTTTTTCTTCAGCTATCCATAGCATGACAAATCACAAATACAATGGCGTTGATTGCATCGCAATATTCCAATTACATCCCCAGATATTGCGACGAGAAATTGACGCTTGAAAAACCCGAAATACGCTGCTAGTGCACGTCCTGAGACTCAGGCGAAAACCCCATGCTGCCTGTAATCGCGATGTGATTGACATGCATAATCGCACTTCCATACTTACCAAGAGGTAAAGTAAAGTTTTAACGTTGAACGGCATTACCATTTTAGTAACTGATTAACGATAAGCGAACCTCTTGGTAAGAAAGGAGCAGCATTAGACGTAAAATCTTTTGCTTTATTCAGGCAAATCGATTTCGGTTTTCCAAGAAACCATCTTCAGTGCTGTCAGCAAGTTCAAAACAGCATTTTTGTGAAATGTACAATGACATTTACGTCTAACATATCCGTTGACAACAAATAATATCACATGTATGTAGCTATGTTGTCAACGGATATGTTACACGTAAATGTCATTGTACATCTCACAAAAATGTTGTTTTGAACTTGTTGACAGCACTGAAGATGATTTCTTGGAAAACCGAAATCGATTTGTCTGAATAAAGCAAAGGATTTTACGGCTAATGCTGCTCCTTTCATTATTGATAAAAGTGATTTTGTGGCCGTTGAGCACACCCCTGCAGATAATGGAATCCAATTTAAAGAAAGTCGTACGGTGTATGGCGGAGGTTACTTTGCCACAGATTCCGATGTCAGTCTACAGTTTATTCCGATTTTGACGAAATTTTGCAAACCTGATCTTAAAAACCATAGTAAGTCCACTGTATATATAATATTTTGTACGGTGCATGGTGGAGGGTACTTCAAACAGATTGCGATACCAGTCTACAGTTTTATTCCGCACTGACCTACAGAAGAAGAGAAACATTGCGGTCTATTTAAGTTTTCGTCCGCTGCGTGACGGAGGACACTTTATTCCAGACTTCGGCACCGTAAGACCCTTAATGGTGAAATTAGGGAGATATATGTTCGGTGGAGGAAGTATATGAACAGGAGAGGAGATTGTCAGAGAGTGGGATGGAATGACAGAGGGTTGGGGGATTGATGGGTGGGTAGAAGAGAGGAGGGAAGAGGAAGACAATGAGGTGATGGAAGGGGAGAAGGGGAATGAGGTAGGTAACCAGAGGGAGAGAGAGAGATGGATGGTGGACTGAAAGAGAAGGTACGAGTACAAGGGCGAAATTAATATTGGAATAATATTGGAATACCGAAGGAAGCCTAAGAAGATAACGAGGAATGTGAGAAATAGACATACAGGTGAAGGGAATAATGGGCAGAGAAATTAGGGGGAGAAATGTAAGATGTATATCAAACTTCCGTGCATATTGAACAAATGCGAAACTTTGTCAGGTTCGTGAGGTAATAGCAAAAACAATAATACGTATTAGCTATACACCCGTGCTTCGAAACGAAAATTAAGTCCATAGCATCGATTTTTAAGGCTAAGTAGCTCACTGTGATAATTTAAAAAGTTCGTTTCTTCTGGCTAGGAAGACAAATATAAATAAAATCTATCAAATGAACTTGCTCATAATGAGTAATAAAGGGTGGTCCGCGGTACGCAACTATACAGAAGATAACTTCTCAGTCAAGATTGCATTTTACGTTGATTGATATCGGTTAAAACAGATTCACCGACATTTGATCAGTAATCAGTACACGTGAGGTATCACTAATTACAGGTCAGATGGCGGTAAATCTGTTTTACCGAAACCGGCGATCGAAAGAGGCAAAGCGATTTCGTTAAGTTCTTAATACATAGAGCGCTATCAGTAAATCCGAATATTGTAACCAAATAAATTCCAATCTCTGAAATAATCATCCGATAATACCACTGACTCTTGACTGTGAGCTGAAACAAATTAACATCGCTGAAGGTACTTGGTACTTAATAATTAACGAAACTATATTTTGGCCTACTACTGAGCAGAGCCAACTTTTGAATCTTTAAATTACGCTTTGTTTTCTTTCCTTCATACGATTCTAACGAAATAATATCTCTATGTTGCCTCAAAATATGCTCAATTTACAGTAAATTTCGATAGTAATTTTTCAGATTCTCGTGTTCAGAAAGGACGAATTTAGACGAAACGAATATTTTATCTTTGATTCTGTTTCGAATTTTATCCTTGAGACTGACGGAAACGCGACGAGCAGTTATACAGCATTATTAAAGTCTGAATGAGAAAACGGTCAAGCACCGCATTATGTCGGACGACAGACCACAGATACAAGTGGGTGGCAGTAGGTGCACATTGAGAAAATAATGTCAGTATTTACACATGCAAGCCTTTTTATTTATTTATTTATTTTTCTTTTTCTTTCTTCGTTTCGGCCATCTAAGGACCACGCACCAATTTCAATGTTTCCTCCTTTGTTCTTCTTTCTTTTTCCTCCAGTATTCTTTCATATTTTCACTATGCATCCTTTTTCTCTCCTCATACCACTTTACTCCTGTCTTCTTTCCCTCCTGCCTTGGAATCCTTCCATTTTTAACACTTTCTTCTTAAAGGTTTCTCTTTCTGTTGCATCTTTTTCACTTATATTGTTTCTTTCCAAATCTTTCCTAACTTCTTGAATCCATGCTATTGTTGACTTCTTGTCCCAGAGATATTTAAAAATCTGTTTGGTTAACCTGTTACTGTTCATTGAGTATAAATGTCCAAAAAATAGCAGTCGCCTCTTCTGTATTGTTTCGGTTATATTTTCTATGTTGCGATAAACTTCTGCATTACTTCTTAGTTTCCATACCTCTGTATTTCTTAGTGGACCAAGTATTTTTCGGATGATTTTTCTTTCTAGGACTTCAAGTTTATGTAATTTGTAATTCAGTACTAAACATTCACTTGCATAAAGACATTCTGGCTTTACTACTGTGTTGTAGTGCTGTATTTTCAGATTTTTAGACAGAGACCTTTTGTTGTAAATGTTTCTGGTTATACCATATGCTCTCTCCATTTTATGTACCCTTTCTTCTACAGCAAGTTTTACTACGCCATTTTCCTGAATCATTTCTTCCAAATATTTCAATTTATTTACCCTCTTTATCGGCCCAACATTTTTATTTATTTATTTACTAGTAAACCCGGCAGCGCTTCGCAGTAGCTGACGTGTATGGGACATATTCCGTAATGTCTTCTTCTCCCTTCCTTCCTCTATTTTCCCATCGCCTACTCCCCCTATCTTTTTCCATTACCTTCACACCACTACCTCTTACCCGCTTAGCATGATTTCTGATTTCTCGCAGGGAACAGAATAGAAATACTTTTTGTAAAATGCTTATATCTTCTTGAGAGATTTTGAAATGAAACCAAAATAATTGTAGTATGATCATTCTTTAATGACAGAAATTCCATATGAAACAAAACAGCTTATTGAAATACAATAAGTCTAATAGCAGTACAACGTTTCGTAATTGTTTGTATTGCTGGTGGCGGTGGCAATTCTGGTGATTTGACCTTTCCACCCGCACAACGATTCTTACCGTAATCTCAAAGCATTGTAATGTTGACAAAAACATTGTTCATTGTTGCGATACCGGTCACAGTGGCCGAGCGGTCTGCGGCGCGCCAGTCACAGTCTGCGCGGCCGCTACGGTCGGGGGTTCGAATCCCCTCTCGGGCATGGATAATTGTGTCGTCTTTAGTATAAGGTAGTTGATAAGTAGTTTGTAAGTTTAGGGACTGATGACCCCGCAGTTAAGTCCCCTTAAGCTTAACAAACATTTGAACAATTTTGTTCCGAAACAAACTGATGCATCCGCTGTGTAATCGACTGCTGGATCGTATCTGAACGCCAAACGTTCAGTTCTAACCGTTACAGTTTTGCCCGTCTGTTTTGACGACGATCCAAATTATTTTGTGCTTAAGTTGCAACTGAGCGAATTGAACTAGACTGTACCCATTGTTCCAGAGTCATAAGGATCACAATTGACAATGTCTTTTTCGATTTACCCCAAAGCACTGTATACAATCTTCGTCGGTCTCCTTGACTCTACGATCACGTAGTAGGATTGCGTTCCGCGTAGGCCGACCGATATTACGACGCCGCAATGGAGGCATTGTTCTAAACTAATAAACCATCATCTATACTCAGTTTGTTTGTAACACTCAAAAATATCACAAACTGAAATCAATTCTATCTTTGCAACGCTCCAAAGATATGATCACCACCAGTGGCGTATATTGTGGGCTATCAAAGCTATCAGCGAAGCCCATATCTAAAGCAAACCAGAAATTAAGAACCAATATTAACAAAAACGGCAATAGAAGCCAGTTTCCGTCAAGAAGAATTAGCGCGTAGTGTGGAATATGTCTCACTCGCTTCATTCCAACAGTGGGAGAATAGAGTTTCGGACACTCACTACCGCATCCTTCGCTATGGTGAGAAGAAGGAAGGGGTGGGGTGGGGTTGAACGGCCAACAGCACGCCAAGGTTTCGTAATCCCTCGTCGAAACAGAAGCACGAGTGCTTCCGAAATGTGCCGAACGGACACGACTCGCTCTTGGTGAACTTTGCATCAGTTTAAAGCAACAAAGTGCGTGTTTGTGTGTTTGTTACGTTTCATAACAGCTATATTGGTGTTATTTCATAGTTCGCAGTGTGACAGTTCTTAGTGCTAATTCTTTAAAATTGGTGGGCAATGTATCATTAAACAGTTACTGAACGACAAGTTGGTGATTTTAAAACAGGGAAGGCCTACTCCATCTCTTCCGCACTTGCAGTGTGAGCAGAAGGAAAGAAACAATAACCTTATAAAACGTACTGCTGGGGCCCAACGGTGTGTTCCTAGCTTTAGGTCAGGATGAGGCGTGGAACCTGGTGGAGTGCCAAGGGACGCTAGTGAAACAGAATTATAGTTGACACATTTTATTCCGTAAAGTACATAAGTTTGATGAAGGCGCTAGCTCGATAGGAGCTAGAGCAGTAGGTGGTGTCGCCTTAGAGCTGAAACCTTGGTGTTTCGTATGATGGTAGTGCCCGCGCCGCGCCGCGATGCCGGGAAGCGATGCAAAGACTGTTATTGTGAAGTGCTCTATCCCTTCACCAGGCTATGCAGCGGCCAGTGGATTCACGCAGGGACCCCTCTGAAGTCGGATGTCGTGCTGGTTCTCGACTGGGGACACCGGCTGGCCGGATTAGCACCAGTGCTAACTCGACGACAGGAACATTGGCCTTTAGTAACCAACCACTGAAGACTGAGCTGGCCTCAGGCAGCCACCATATAGGTGTGAAGTCGTCAGCACAGCGGATCACCATCTTCCCAGATGATGTTTAGTGTTAAGTATGGCCTCGACCAGACCATTCCTTAGTTGCCTCTAGCAGCTACCCGTATGTACTGCTATGTGACAAAGTCTGAGCACAACGATTAGGCCAATGAATTGACGACTAACTCCTGGGCATCGTCGATTCAGAAGACCAAGTGACTGCTACTTCTAAATGTGGGAGTATTTATACATAAAGGTGGCTGAAGCTATGACGTATGAAACAGTTTGAATGTGTTCCCTTTGAAAATGCAGTGTTCGCCCGATGTGTCTTATCGGTGACGCATCCGCGTTCTTATTCACTCTTGTTACAGAGTTACGTGTAGTTATGAAATGTTTACTAGCTGCGTCTCTGTCTGACAGCCATTTCACTCACACACAGTTCGCTGACGGTAGGCTTTCCAACTTGCCGACGCAGCGGCTGCCGTCTTCACGCAAGACGGGTGAGCATTTTCTGCTACCGGCAGCTGACCTTATTCCGTCTTGCTAAAGTGAGCAAACCAAGATCTTAACACATTTCCCTGTCACAATTTTTGCGGTGTAACAGTACTATGAGGCCCATAGCAATGCTGAAGAAGCTCGTCACAGGTGTGCCACACTTATATTTTTGCCGATTACAGCGATATTTATCATGAAACGAAGAAGATGTTTCATATGAAAGTTACATGTTTTTCACGAAGAATCAAAATCTGCAATAAAAAATAGGCGCTCCTATAACAGATTTGAAATGTGTCCCCCACGACCCATCACGGATTACGGTAGGGGGTAGGGGGGGGGACGAGAGTAGTCTCATTGGATGTCCCCCTAAACTCTTTAACATTTGCCGTTTCGTCGTTTGCTGCTAATTTCTTGAGCTATTGGCCACGCTCACTCTCAATATTTCGGAAACAGCGAAAGATACCGATTTTTTTCTCAGCATTTCTTTCTCGGTGCAACCTTAGAAAATGAGACAGTAGTGATACCCAAGTTACAAACAAAGCATACGCCAGTGACCACCACCGGTAACACCATGGAGGTAAGACTAATACGGAGGGGCTTCTAAAAAACGTTTCAATAATTGTAGAAGCAGCCGAACAAGTTGCACTTCTGAGATGCTTGATCTAGATTTCGCAACCAACTAAGGGTGCCTTCATCAGAAGATTAAAATTATTACATTAGACGTAACCTTATGAGCGATATGCTCAAGTCCAAAAGACAAATAACATTGGAAAACATACTAGCCGGAGGCAAGTAAGTCAAATTTTACAGAAAAAGGAGCGGCTCATGTAGCTAATAATCTTCGGATGAAGGAACCCTTAGTTGGTGCCGAAATCTAGATCAAGTATTTAAAAAGTACAACTTGTTGGACTGTTTCTACGATTATTGTAAATCTGGTACAGTTGCTGCAATTTTTGGCAAGGCATGTTTAAAATCGTCGGAACCGTTACCTGTTAAATCTGTCTGGATGTTTCAACCTCGTGTGCATAACGCCTTTTCCATTTATTCTAACCTCCTTGGCGTATTTGTTCGCTCAGATACATTGTATTTGGTCGCTAAGCGAGTAGCGAATGAAAAAAAACTGATTGTTGGAGAAAGTAGAAGATGATCCGAGCTGGAAGCGTAGAGTTTTCAAACATTTTCTTTCATAAAAAACCTTGACCTGAGAATTATGAACAGAACAAAGAAAAGGTCAGCCAAATCGGTGAATCCATTGTGAATTGATGCGCTTTCATACATGTGGCAATTCATTTTTATTAATATAGAAGCTTGCTTTCCTGTGCTTTCAATTCCTGTACAAAGCGCAGCGAACTGTCAGCGGATCGACATGCCGCTCTCCATTCTGGTAACAGTATTCTTATACAAAAGAGAGAAGTGACAAATTAAAAGGAAGAATTCGTATTGAGGTATTTACACAGCATGAAACTAAGAAGAATGACATGCGTGAACTTTACATAAAAGAGGTAAAGCTATGAAACATAACATGTTATGAGGTCTGGGTGGCCGTGGTGGAGTAGCCGAGCGGTCTAAGGCGCTTCGCTGAGGAGTGCTCGGTTGCTCGCCGTCGGAGGTTCGAGTCCTGGGGCATGGGTGTGTATGTGTGTGTGTGTGTGTTGTCCTTAGGATAGTTTAGCTTAGTTTTGACACTGTACCTCACAAACGGCTTTTAATCAAATTACGTGGTTATGGTATATCGCCCTAAATTTGCGATTGGATAGGGGATTTCCTGTCAGAGAGGACACAGTTCGTAGTAATCGATGGTAAGGCATCGACTAAAACAGAGGTGATATCGGGCGTTCCACAGGGTAGTGTTATTGGTCCTCTGCTGTTCCTTATTTACATAAACGATTTAGGAGAAAATCTAAGTAGCTCTCTTAGGTTTGCAGATGACGCCGTCATTTACCGTCTAGTAAAATCATCTGAAGATGAAAACCAACTGCAGAACGAACTGAATAAGATATCAATATGGTGTAAAAATTGGCAATTGACTCTAAATAATGAGAAGTGTGAAGTCGTCTACATGAGTACGAGAAGAAATCCGTTAAACTTTGTTTTCAAGATAAATCAATGAAAAGTGAAGGTCTTAAACTCCACAAAATACCTGGGAATTACTATTACTTCAGACTTAAACTGGAAAGAAATCCGTTAAACTTTGTTTACAATATAAATCAATGAAAAGTAAAGGTCGTAAACTCCACAAAATACCTAGGAATTACTATTACTTAAACTGGAAATAACACGTAGACAATGTCATGGGAAAGGCGAACCTGAGACTGCGTTTTATTGGCAGAACCCTTAAAAGATGCAACAGAACTACAAAAGGAACTGCATACACTACGCTTGTCCGTCCATTTTTGGAGTACTGCTGCCCAGTGTGGGATTCTTATCAGGTGGGTTTGACGGAGGACATCGAAAGAGTCCAGAGGAGGGCAGCTCGTTTCGTATAGTCACGATACAGGGGAGACAGCGTTACGGAAATGATACAGGATATGGGATGGGAATCATTACAACAACGGCGCTTATCGCTGCGGCGTGGGCTACTTACGAAACTCTAGTCGCCAACATTCTCCTCCAAATGCGAAAATATTTTGTTGACTCCCACTTACATAGGTAGAAATGATCATTAGAATAAAATACGAGAAATCAGAGATCGAACGGAGAAATTCAGGTGTTCTTTCTTCCCACGTGCTATTCGAGAATAGAATGGGAGATAAATAGTATAATGGTGGTTCCATGAAACCTCTGCCAGGCACTTAATGCGATTTGCAGAGTATCCCATGTAGGTGTAGATGTAGTAGTAGTTTGTAAGCTACGGACTGATAACCACGCCGTTTGGTCCGATAGATTTACAAACATTTTTTTAGGTCTGGGTGCTAATACATAGGGACAGGTGAAAGGTGCAGGCATCGTCTGCGGGGTGGACCTTTGCAGTTTTTCATAAAAGATTAATGATTATACATCGAACACCAGTCTTGACACATAGGCAACACTATGTGGGGATGCACATAAATACACATGATGATCATAGTGGAGTGAAATGGTGCAGGACCTGTACGAGGAAGGGAAGAAGGGGGAGCGAAAAAATCGGGGTAGGAGGGGGAAGCTAGAAGCATTACCGTCGGGAGAGGGCCTCAGGTGAGTTTGAGGGAAGGGAGAGAGTATCAAAATTGATAAGACGGGTAGGTATCGGGACGGCGGCACAGACAAATATATACAGACGGGAAACCTCCGTAAGGGCCCGGTCACACGCTCAGGGGTGCGGGGAGGGTTAGGCATCAGAAGTTCCGTAAAATGTCCCATGATGGCGCTGCGGTCAGAAGCAGCCCTTTAAACTGTCCAGAGCAGGCGGCAGGTAGCGGATGTCCCCACCACCACCTCCCCTCAAACGCCAGCAAGCTGGACACAGCCGTGGCCTCGGGGCAGGCAACACGAGGTTCGTTCGAGTGGCGCTGTTGACGATCTGAAATGGTTTGAGGCGTTCGAGTGGCACTTTTGACTCTTTCTGATGATATCTGACGGACCAATCAGGTGGCGGAGCTGATAGATTTAGATCGTTTATTTAAGTAAGCAGATTTTCGTCAAACTGTTTTCTGACTGACTCCAAAGCGTTTAACAAGCCTCCTCCAAAAGACAAGCCTGCACATTTACGAAAAGGTTTGTGTTCCAAGTCTTCCATTTTCTCTTGATTGAGGTTGAGCTTTGTATATTACACAGGCATTCTTTCAAGTTATGTGGCCTTCTAATACAGTACGTCCCCTTTTTATTACACCCATACATACTATAAATGAAAGGTATGGAAATTTTCATAACATACGAATTTAAAGATGAATGCGTATGTTTTTACAGTGTGGATTGTGATATATTCGCCTGAAAATGAAAAGAAAGTCCTACTGAGATTTTCTGTGCTATCTGTAAATGAAGTGATTGACACATAAGAATAATATAGTTCACAACAGGCATTAGCACTGATAGATTGTTATAACTGACATCTAGCTTTATATGTGCTACTATAGCTTCTCACAATTACTGTTCCGTCTGTTTCTTCTTACGGTTATTTATTATAGAAATCTATTAGTGCAAATGTGGACGTTTCTACACTAAATGTGTAACTTCTGGGAAAATCATGTATGATGATAATTCTTGCACAACACCTGCAAATTTTTGTATATTAATTTGTATGTTTCATTTTTTAAATTTGGAACAAAATGCATATGACGTTGTATGTTACCAAATATTCCTTTCACAAACAACTATCCTAATTTGCCTCATTTTTGTATGAGGATTTGTCAGGTTGAATTGGCTACATTATTTATAAATGGGGCACATGTTTACTTATATTTTGCGTTTTGTCGAAGTTTATGATCAGAATGTATTCCACAATGTATTTCTAATGGCGGAATTCACACTGTCCGTCGCCGGTCCGTCACCTCACGTCAACGTGAACTTTCTAAAGAAGAATGTTTTGATGCAACGGTCGTCTGGTAACATCGCGACCTAGTTTCGTCACGCGATTTTCATATTATACTCGACAGATACACGGTTTGCACGCAAATGTGTCTTGTTAATCTATACTTTATTATTATACTTTGGTTTAACGGTAAATTGCAAATGTTTCATGACGACTTCAATAGTTTTCTCAATTGAGCGTCCTCCTACATAAAATATCGCCAATCATAACCTCACTTTCAATATCGGTAGAGCGCAAAGATGCCAACTAGCGATATGGGTGGCCAAACTGCGAAACAGGTGAAATAAGCGTTTCTAGTTGGCTTCGGAGTTTGTCAAAAAGCGCGCATGCGCACTGTAGGCCTTCCAAATCGTCAGTAACTATCGGGAACTATCAGCGTTTGGGCCACTCGAACGAACTTACAAGCTCTCCCCTCAGCCTCCCTTCCACGCTACCCTCTGATAGCGAGAAGCACCCTCAGAAGCTCCTTTCGTGTGATCTACCGGTACTAAGCCGGGGAACCGACTGACATCTGCTGGCATCTTTCGGAACTACGAGAAGAGCGTAGGACAGTGTTGTAGGGGGGGGGGGGGGGTGGAGGTTCCTCTCTGTATAATATGTTACTCTGTGACGGTGGGCATCTTCCGGAAGGGGAAGGTGCCGGAAGGTGCCCTGGCACATGATGCGGGGAGGTGGAGAGCGGGAGGGTTGTATTGGAGGCGCGTTAGCAGGCGTGGTCAGAGGGGGTGCGGGGTTGAACGAAGGGATTGCTTGAGTACAATTTATGGGAGATGTACCAGAGGCGAATATGTTCAAAGGAGGAGGGTGCGCCGGCCACGGTGGCCGAGCGCTCTGCGGCGCACTAGTCACGGTCTGCGCGGCCACTGCGGTCGGGGGTTCGAATCCCCCCTCGGGCATGGATATTTTTGTCGTCTTTAGTGTAAGGTAGTTCATAAGTAGTTTGTAAGTTTAGGGACTGATAACCCCGTAGTTAAGTCCCATGAGCTTTACAAACATTTGAACATTTGGAGGAGGGTGGGGAAGTCGATAAGAGGATGAGATTGTGTAGGATCCTCCTGGGGCAGCGGAGGCAGGTACGGAAGGTGAGGCGAAGCATGAAGATTTGGAGGGATTTGTAAAGGTGCGGGAAGGCAGATATCCAGGCAGGGTTAAGCATTCTTAGATGTGGTACAGGTATCTAAATAGAAAATTATCACGATTCTAACTGCGGCGACTAACAGCTGTCAAATTACATACAAGGCATTGTAACGATCCACAGGGTTCTGTCACTTTCTTAACAAGCCAAAGTTGTCAGTCACGTATTTTACATACTTTTTCGCACTTTTGTCTCATTCAAAAGGATAAATTTTTTGTGACGAATGATATATTGCTTGTAAAAGTTTGTTTACTTACGAAATATGAATACTAAAAGAACATATATTTTGTTTTGCGTAAATCTGCACACGCCAACCCAACAGGAATTCCTGTATTAATTATAAACTTACGAAATCTTACCTTGAAATTTATTAACTTGCCATATAAAAATGTCTATTCTTGCAGCCGTAACGCACATGTCCGAAATGTCATAGGATGTTGTTGTTTTGAGGCAAAGACCCTCATGTTGAAAAGATACGACTCACTGACAGTACTTGGGCAGATAGTAATTTTATAAAAATTTGTTTTTATTGTTATTTATTTAAGGCTAATAACTACTTGTAGATTCATTAGAATATTATTAACTAATTTCTATGCGCTTATTAAATCATTCTGAGAAACATTTAGTGACATAAATATTGTAATTTTCATGTAGGTTAGATGTTTCTAAGCCTGTGAAGAGTCACCTGACGTGACGTCACAGGCAGATGTTTTTCTGTTTAAACAGCATGGCGTCCGCCAGCAAGGCAGAGCAGAACAGATCAGTTTTGTGGTACAATATGAGCAGCAGTTTGTGAGGAGAAGTTGTTCTAAAACTAAGTACTCAGTTGGTAATGTTATGTAAAGTACGAAGAACTTTGTTTATATACAGGAAGAGTTTCATTGTGGGAATAAATTAGTGTCGTCCATCTATGTATAAGACTTTATGTACTACAAGAAAGTTACGATTTTGACACAGTTTAAATATGTTATGGAAGAGGTTGCAACTGGTTAAGGTAAATAAAACTGCAATATCATCCTCTAAGAGTGTTTGAATTCCCATCGCCATGCAGAAGATCCCACCTGTGTTTGCTAATGTACTGAATGAGCATTTTCAGAGTTTGTGTTATGCCAACTGAGTAACATTTGAACGACCCTTTACCCCACATGAAACCCTTCAGCATGTAATCACAACTGGGTATATGAGAGAGCATCAGCCTGACAATTTAACGGTGACGCATGAAAATTTGTGACGGATTGGGACCCGAACCCGAATTTCCCTCGTTTAGCAAGCGGTCTCGCACGCCTCAAAGTCCGACCCAAACTTTCCTAAGCCACATACTCCCTCCTACCCACAGGCCTAAGTGCTCGTACATTCCAATATGTAATTCCGGCACAGGGACGTCCATTACTGACTAGTTTATATGCCCGTGCTTCGCTACGGTTGTTAAAGAAGGGCCTGTGCGTATCGTGGCTTTTTATGGTTCCGGACCTCAGTCAGTTTTAAACATAAATGAAAAGTGCTGAAAGAAGCAAAGAAATGTAGTTAAGTATGTAGTACATAAAACGAAATCAGTAACACTATGTTTGTTGGTATTCTTAGGAATGCGTCGCTTTCTGTCTCAGACGAACGCTTCCTTGCCATACTAATTACGCAGCAGCGGCGTCTATTAGCTCTTTGGTACACTAAAGCGGCTCCCTAGTCTTAATTTATCCGCGAAACCCCATGAAAGCTCTAGTAATGCTTTTGGAAATTATCCTTTGCAGACTGACACTGATTACTTTTAGACAAATTTTCAAATTGTTATATATATATAATTTTCTCTGATCCGATTTTGATGAACTGAAGCGATTATTCAACCGCATGATATGCTCAAATTCGGGGCTGAAAATCCTATGAAACTTCGTCAAGTAATTTTGAATATAAACGTGTTCATAGAGACAAACAGACATGACGGTCGTATATACAAAACTTTAAATTAATACATCATTTTTTTCCGTGATCCTACTTTTATCAAACGAAGTTGCCCCATGTAAATCCGTGAAAGGAGATTAGAGATTTGTAATAGCTGTACACCCGTGCTTCGCAATGGATATTAAAGAAAGGATACCAACACGTGTTGCATAGAACTACACCATAGTTATGAGCATGAAAAAAATCAACTTTGCCTTCTGTTAGTTATTTGGTGTACTACGTAAGTAACAGGTCCTCTATTTGTTCTTACCGTTTCATAGGGCCTCAAGATCTAACACATACGCACCGAAATCAGAAAGGGAAACCACATAAATTCCGTTTTCCTTGCAAAGAATTCTTAGTAAATGAAAACATCAATAGACGCGAAGGAACGTCGCTATGTTTTAAATTCAAATGATATCCCCTGAAAGAAGCACTTTTTTTCTTTAAATGGCATTGCAAGGCATGCGGGTACAGCTTGTAAAAAATGTGTTGTACTTGGGTTAAGTTTTACTTGCCGGCCGCGGTGGCCGAGGTGACTGAGGCGCTCCAGTCACGGTCAGCACGGCCACTACGGTCGGGAGTTCGAATCCCCCCTCGGGCATGGATATTTGTGCCGTCCTAGTTCGTAAGTAGTTGGTAAATAGTTTGTAAGTTTAGGGACTGATGACCCCGTAGTTAAGTCCCATAAGCTTAACAAACATTTGAACATTTGAAATTTTACTTGCATTGCCAGCGGTGTTAACGTTGGCAACGAAATATTCGCTTTAGGGGGATCATTAATTTAGTGAACGGAACAATACAACGAATTATTCCCATCATGTCCGTGATTGAGTTTTCAAAAGGGATTTAACGGCTGTTGCCAACATCAACACACTACACCGCTGCTGTAAGGAAAATCGTAGCCATTTGGCAAATACAGCGCCTCTATCGGATCTTTGGTGTACTACGCTGCAATTCAAGCGTAGCATACACCAGAAACTACAAATTGTGATATCTTTTCTTAACCTGATCTGATTTTGATTAAATGAAGCTTAAATGTTGTCCCGAGGTACTCTCAGTTGACCTAAGAAACCCCATGAAAGTTCGTGTAGTACTCTTTGAGATTTGCTGTACTACGCCATACTGATAAGCATACTATACACATAAAACTTCAAATTACGATATATTTTCTTCCTCTGGTCCGATTTTGATTAAATGAAACCTATGTTACTCTCTAAACTATTCTCAGTTTCCCTGTGGAAACCCATGAAAGTCCATGTAGTTCTTTTGGAGATTACCCTCAGCAAATAGACATACACGATGGCTTTTAAACAAATGATTAAATTATGCTATCTTTATTTTCTGTGATCCGATTTTAATCATTGTAGCTTTTATGTAACCGCACGATATGCTTAAGTTGTGCGAAACATCCCATGAAAATTTGTCAAGTAGTTTTGGAGATAAACGTGTTCAAAGAGACTGACAGACATAACGGTCGTAGATAAAAAATATTAAATTACGGTTTTCTTACTTTCCGTGATTCGATTTTTATGAAACGAAGTCTGTGTGTTGTCCAGAGTGACGCTCAAGTTACCTGTGAAAACCCCATGCAAATTTGTGAAGTAGTTTCGGAGATAAGAGGTTTTAAATATTTGAACAAACAGAGACGACGGTTACTGAAAACACTTAAAATTACGATACTTTTTTTTTTTCGTGGTCAGATGTTGATAAAATTATCCTATATGTTGCCCATACGTTTCTCATGTTTCCTGTGAAAACCGCATGAAGATTCGTCCAGTAGTTTGAAAGATTGAAGTGAACAGCCACAGGTCTACATTTACAGATTTTATTGATAGAGCTGAAGCATTGAATTAAAATTTGTGGTGCGGCCGGGAATCGAACCCGGACCTCCATGCTTACTAGGCAGACGTCTTACCGTTAGACTACCACACCACTAACGATTAAGGCGCCTCGGAATAGTCTATGTACGATTTCCCTCCACAACACAAACTTTAATTCAGCTTCTTTGTTCCAAAGATAATTGCCAAGGCTCTCCATGCAGCGGAATAGCACCTCAGCAATGGACATGGTGGAACAATCCTGTTATGATGATATAAATATCAATTAAATACAATGAAAGAATCCCTGAGACGGATTTTCGTCTCAAATATGTCAAAGACATTATTGATAGAGCTGAAGCATGGATTTTTAGGGTTCCGGACCTCAGTCAGTTTTAAAGATAAATGAAACGTGCTGAAAGAAGCAAAGAAATATTAAGTATGTTGTACTCAAAACGAAACCAGTAACACTATGTTCAATGTTTGTTGGTATTCTTAGGAATGCATCGTTTTCTGTCTCAGACGTAGACTTCCTTGCTGTACTATGCCATACTTATTACGCAACAGAGGCGTCTATTAGGTCTTTGGTGCGCTAAATAGTCTCAGGGATTCTTTCATTGTATTTAATTGATATTTGGCCGCACTACAAATTTTAATTCAATGCTTCAGCTTTATCAATAATGTCTTTGACATATTTGAGACGAAAATCCGTCTCAGGGATTCTTTCATTGTATTTACAGATTTATTATTAGTACAGAAGATGTGGGGAGTGTTGTGGTGTCGCACAAGTACAAAGTGCGCGCCACCTACTTTCGCCGCGCGCCGCCATGCACGCACGGCGCGGCGTTCTCACGACGACAGCCACGAGCGCCCTCTGCGACAACTCCGCTCGTGGCCACCACTGAAGGACATCGTTCACTTCGCACTTCGGACTGAGTTAGCAACCAGTTAGGACCTTCGTAATCAGATAGGCACCAGTGAAGACTTTACAATAGTACAGGCACTAGGCAGGCCTCTAACAACTATGTATCAACATTCTGCAGTACTATGTAAAAGTTAAGTATTGTTACATTCTGTGCAATATATATCTCTTTCTAATTTACTCGAGTGTTTATAGTTTCTGGCTGCTCCCCTCCGTACCTGCACCAGCGTGCTGTCTTTGTTCCTGTGTCGGTCTCGTTCCACTCGGCCACCGACACCTACGACGAGGCTGGGTCACAAAAGCGGCGACAAAGTTGGGACACAAAAAGTGTTACTGGTAAAATAAATCCCACAGCTTATAAAAATGTTTAATCAACTATGGGCATTGAAGAAGTACAGCCAGACTGACAAAGTCCGCTCGGCCACCGACACCTACGACGAGGCTGGGTCACAAAAGCGGCGACAAAGTTGGGACACAAAAAGTGTTACTGGTAAAATAAATCCCACAGCTTATAAAAATGTTTAATCAACTATGGGCATCGAAGAAGTACAGCCAGACTGACAAAGTCCGCAATAATTTCTGAGTCTCAACGTAAATAAGTCTTGAAGCACTTCATCAAGGCGAGGACTTCGGTGAAGTGAAGCACTCTCCTGAGTCGTTGAACAGCGACTGCTGAGTCGAAGCACACTGGACGAACACGCTGCTGGACAGAAGCACCCTCTGCCGACACGTTGCGCATTCAGTCGTGCAGACCGTATGCGCAAACTGTTCAGCAACGTTTCGGCCAACTGGGTTTCACCCACGTGGGCGGCCTTTTGAGGGACTCTAGCAGGTGGTGCTGCCTCCAGTTAGTGCTCACGAGTCCGTATCGATAGAGGTGCAGTTGTCTCTGGCTGTCTGGCAACAGGCGACACTACACGTACAGTTCTCGCGGACCGTGCTGTGGCTCATTTAAATACGACGCGACTGTCCGCGTTTGCCAGTGGAAGCAATGTAAATGTCCTTCAGACATGCCCGCATTGTTTCCATCGATATACACGCACACTGCACATCGTATTCAAATGAGCCACGGCAAGGCATGCAACGTTTGTAATAAACGTCTCTCCGTGAGCGGGAATTACGTATGGGCAGTAATGGTCAGTAGGTAATTTTCGAAATGTGGAAATATGGGGCGGTACGCTTGCGCACATCGCGTGACTCTGAACGTGACCACTTGGGAGAAATTCGGGTTTGAGTCGCGCGGTCTGGTATAAATTGTGATACCATTTATATTCAAGAAAGGCAGTAGGAGTAACCCACTAAACTACAGGCCTATTTCATTGACGTCAATTTGCAACAGGGTTTTTAGAACATATCTTCTATTCAAATATTATGAAATACCTCGAACAGAATGATCTATTGACCCAAGGTCAACACGGATTTAGAAAATATCGTACATGCGAAACACAACTAGCTCTTTATTCACGCGAAGTGTTGGGCGCTATCGACAAGGGTTCGCAAATCGATTCCGTATTTCTTGATTTCCAGAAGGCTTTTGATACGGTACCTCACAAACGGCTTTTAATCAAATGGCGTGGTTATGGTATATCGGCCGGCCGCGGTAGCCGAGGGGACTGAGGCGCTCCGATCACGGTCTGCACAGCCACTACGGTCGGGGGTTCTAATCCCCCCTCGGGCATGGATATTTGTGCCGTCCTTAGTATTAGTTAGTTCATAAGTAGTTTGTAAGTTTAGGGACTGATGACCCCGTAGTTAAGTTTCGTAAGCTATACAAACATTTGAATTATCTTTTCTGGTATATTGTCCCAAATTTGCGATTGGATAGGGGATTTCTTGTCAGAGAGGACACAGTTCGTAATAATTGATGATAAGGTATCGACAAAAACAGAGGTGATACCGGGCGTTCCATAGGGTAGTGTTATTGGTCCTCTGCTGTTCCTTATTTACATAAACGATTTAGAGGAAAATCTAAGTAGCTCTCTTAGGTTGTTTGCAGATGACGCCGTCAATTGCCGTCTACTAAAGATCAAAACCAACTACAGAACGATCTGAATAAGATATCACTATGGTGTAAAAATTGGCAGTGCAGACCGTGACTGGAGCGCCTCAGTCCCCTCGGCCACCGCGGCCGGCCGCGGCTAATCCGCCGCGGCTAAATATAACAATCAAAAATAGTAAGACAGTAAGCATATTAATAAAGGAACAACAAAGTCCTTCTTAATGTTCACGCCTCTCGTTTTAAAAACACTGAAGAATATTTCCGGTATTCTATAACGTTAATCAAGCTTTCCAATGGTCATTTCCTTCTGGATTTCTTCACATTTTATGCCTGAGACTGTTCGAATTATATTCTTATCCTTATCTGTTCATTTCATTTCTCCGTAACAAACTTGCCAAAATTCTGCATTGCATGGGTGTTTAATTGTTCCGTTTTTGTTTCTCTAAAAAATAAAAAAATAAAAAAAATAAAACTCACTTCCTCCTTCCCCTTGGCCCTACCTCTTCCTACCCTTCTCCTAATATAAGCGATGGTTCTCGTGATTGCAATTAACATTTCATGCAGTATTTATACCATTCTCACATAGTTCTTCTCGCTGTGCCTGTTCACCTGTTCCCATTCCCGATCTCTGTACTTATTCTCTTTCCGCTCTTTCTGGCAATCTCCTTTTGCCTCTTTGTCTGTCCATCTTCTCCTCTTCCCTGTTCTCCTCTCCTCTCTTTCAATCTCCTCCTCTTCCCTTCTCTGCACCTATCTCATTTCCCCATATCATCCTCTCCTCCTCCTCCTCTCTCTCTCTCTCTCTCTCTCTCTCTCTCTCTCTCTCTCTCTCTCTCTCTCTCTCTCTATTATTTCCACTTCCGCCTATCTCACAAGCAGGCCACATAACTACCTAATTTTTGTAATTTTTTACGTCCACAGTAGATGGACTACAGAATTGCAATAAGCCAAAGCCATTTGATGCAAGTCTCTAAACTTCTCAATAAAACGAAGTTTTTCGACTTCTTTTTATTACCTGTTGTATAGGTAAAATTTGTGACGGACGGCATGGCTCATTCGGTAGCTGAAGTCAGCGTAAGTTCGGTGACTGGAATCGCGCCTTCTGAAAAACATTTTCGAAGTGAAGAACATCATTAATTGTCTCCACAATAGTGCCCATCTGATCGAATAAGTTACCTGCAATGAAGGCGAAATCAATGAAAGAGTAACCTGCATAACACTTCATTCAGCTGGTTCATCGCCGGTTGTCCTCTCCATTCTTAGGTGAAATGATCAGGTAAGCCTGATTCGCTTCTAAACTTGCTCATAAAAGACAAATATTTATGATTGTAAGTGCAATTTACTTCCTAGCTGATATATCTAATAAATAATTCGACTATAAAAAAAATGCAGCATTTGTACGATGTTCTCAATGCCGTTGACGTTATTAAAGTCATTAATAGAGTTAAAATAAAAAGTGTCTGATATTCTAGAATTTCCCGATGTGATATTTTGTAATTGATACATTTGTGGGCAACAACCTTTAAGAAATTACAAATAATTTTCTGAGAAGGGCAGCCACAACTTAAGGACACTTTGAATGAAATTACAATTCACATACTCCCCAAAAACCTAAAATTAAGTAATATAAAAAGTCCTGTATGCTGGTGCGCTGAAATGGAACCGCAAACTTTCGAAACGTGTATATTTAAATACAGATGGCTGTGGCTGATTGCTACTTGATATCTGACCTCACGTTTTTGTTGTTGTTGTGGTCTTCAGTCCGCAGACTGGTTTGATGCAGCTCTCCACGCTACCCTGTCCTGTGCAACTCTCTTCATCTGATAATACGATCGGCAACCTACATCCTTTTGAATCTGCTTATTATATTTGTCTCTCGGTCTCCCTCTACGATTTCTACCCCACACGCTTCCTTCTAATGCTAAGTTGACAATTCCTTGATGTCCCATAATGTGTCCAACCAATCTATCCCTTCTCCTAGTCAGTATATGCCAGAAACTCCTTTTCTCCCCTATTAGGTTAAGCACCTCCTCATTAGTTACATGATATACCCATCTAATTTTCATCATTCCAAATTTCAAAAGCTCCTATCATCTTTTATCTGAACTCCTGATCGTCCACGATTCACTGCCATACAGTGCTACACTCCATACAGATGATTTCAGAAAGGATTTCCTAACATTTCAATAAATATTGTATGTTAAGAAGTTTCGCTTCTTTAGAAACGCTTTTCTTCCCATAGCCATTCTGCATTTTATATCTTCTTCACTTCGGCCATCAGAAGTTATCTTGCTACCGAAATAACAAAATTCATATACTACTTTTATTGTCTCATTACCTAATCTAATTCCTTCAGCATCGCCTGATTTTCTGAGATTGCATTCCATTACCTTCGTTTTATTCTTGTTAATGTCCATCTTACATCTTCCTTTCAAGACACTGTCCATCCCATTCAATTGCTCTTCCAGATCTTTTGCGGTATCTGACAGAATTACTATGTCATCGGCAAACCGCAAAGTTTTTATTTCTTCTACGTCACGTACCAAAAAAAAAAAAAAAAAAAAAAAAAAAAAATCGGGCACTCAAAAGCAGGCCGTCTTTGAGCGCACGGGCACTCCCGCTCGACTTGTCAGTCCATTTCCTCCCTCATAATCTTTGAAAAATTTGATAAACAATCTGATTTTCATGTGATTTCTCAAAGGGCGTCAAAATTGTAATTTACCTACTACCATTCAGAATCCACTGACTTACGAGAGTAAACTGTGTTAAATGAGAGTATAAACTATCTCCATATAACTGAAACAAGTCCAACCGTTCCACTGCGAACATGTAGTAGACATCCTAGCACGCATATGTGTGTTTGTGAATCTGTGTACTGGCTCGAGAAAATCTGGTGTTGAACTAATCCTATTCTACGCGCTGCGACAGAGGTGAGGTGTAGGTGCAGTTGCTGCATACTTCATAACCCTGGTGGCAGTTACCGTCTTCTTGAAGGCAATATCGGGGCTCGCACGGCGACCGTTCTATCTACCTCGCGGAGCTGACATTTCGCCGGGCTTGTTACGGCGTTACGAGAACTCTTGCAAAGTTGCTCTACGACAACGCCAGACAACGAAGATGTCGCTCAGTTAGAGCCCACAGCCATTTTGTCCTGAAATGGGCTATTGGAAGAGCAGTCTTCCCAAAGTGCTCCATAAACAAGTTGGCAACTGCTGCGGTTTAGCGGGCCCCATAGAAACTCCATTCACCTGTATGAACCAAGAGTCTGCTCTCTCTCTCTCTCTCTCTCTCTCTCTCTCTCTCTCTCTCTTAATGAGAATACGCGGTGGAAACCGTGTTAGCCGTCATTGTAAGGAAACCGCTATTAAGCGAACTAAAAGGATCCCTTATGATCGAATTCTCGATTTCAGACTGAAATTTCTAAGCCAACAAAACGACGAGAATATTACATTTACTACTGACGCACCTAGGATGTGCAGCGTACTCGAAAGTTGCTCTGCTGTTAACACGCGTTGGAAATTTCGTCCTCGGTTTTCTATACAAGTCACAATCCGCATAATTTTGTTGCAAAACGCTTTCCGTAGAACTCAGTCATATGGTTCTGGCGATGCAGTTAATTCAGTTTCTGAGTCACAAAGCGCTTGCGGGCGACTGCGAAACACTACAGATTTCGATGCTGCCCGAAAACAAAGGTCAGATGGAGTAAAGTCTACCGTATGAGGGAGGGGGCAGAGTTCCCCTAGAACTCTTCTCCACAACACATATAGTGTTGTTATCTGTGAGGGTAGTAGCATAATCTTGTTGAAACCGTGATGTTGGGCTAACAAATTTATTTCCACATACCTGTTACTATGTACTGACAGTGGAGTTGTGATGGGAAGATCCTGGTCACAAATCATTTCTCAATTTATTCGCGGACGACTTCGAGATACGTGCCTTAAAGTCAACGACATTGAAACCTGCGTGATTTTTTTTTTTTTTTTTTTTTTTTTTTTTTTTTTTTTTTTTTTTTTTTTTTTAGATATTTTGATGGTAGTCGCGGTACTGAGAATTCGAATTGATTTTCGGAACGTCTACATTAATTCATCCCGAATATCAATTTCACCATGTAGCTGTAAAATATTAACTAACTTCCCTTCCTTGATGTACTGGTCAGGATGAAGATTGAGGGTATGCTGACACTTGCTGTTTATAGCAAGTCAACCCATACTGACTTGTATCTGTAGGCTGATAGTTTTCAGTTCTTGGCTAAGCGTGAAGAGGTTTTTCACACGTTGGTACACAGACCTCACCTCATTACAGACCTTGAAAGTTTCTCAGCTGTCTCATAATGGCCTTCTTGCCTTACGCTAAAAGTGTCTCCAACAGGATTGGCTATATTTTGCGAGTGTATGATACAAAATGTTTTTCTCGACAACAAGCGCTCCATGAAGAATGATCTTGGTTTTCGTAAGGAACGTGTCTATTGCATTCCACGCACTTGTGGCATGCCAAATATTGGATACATTATCAGGACTGTGGAGGACCCACGCATTCAACATAAGCATCACACAGGAATACAACAACGAAGAAAATCTTCTACTGCAGAATATCGCCTAGACACAGGTCACCCTATGGAATATAAAAACACGGATCTTCTGACATAAACTTACAGCTATTAAAAGCGTGTTTTACGAAAGCAGTTTATACGAAAGGAGCAAATAACATTATAAAGATGGAAGATTTTCCTTCAATTCTACGTGGAATATTGCCCTTGTCAAAAACCAGAGTGCAGATATAAGTCATTTTATCCGCTTATAGCTGATATTTATTATCGTTAGTTATGACACCCATCAACTTACGATGTGTGGTATCTTTCTTATTTTCATTGAAAACCGAAATATTAGTTCTCCGTTTCAGGGCCTTCACTTTGCGCATAGTTTGAAAAATTACTTCAATACTTTGCAAATAACATTTAAGTGTCTCATTGCGGGCTTATCGAACCGCTGTTATAATATTATTCTAGCGTTCTATTCTCTAATAGCGCGACGGAAAGAGCAATACCTAAATCTTTCCGTTTACCTTCTGATTTATCTTACTTCTTTATGATTATTATGTCTCCCTATGTAGGTGGTTGCTAGAAAAATATTTCGCATTCGGAGGAGAAAGATGGTGAAAGTAATTTCGCAAATTGATCTCCTCTCAAAGAATACTGCCTTTCTTTCAATGATTTCCAACCCAAATCGTGCATTATTTCCGTGACGCCCTCTCCCCTGTATAGTGATAATACAAAACGAACTACCCTTCTGAAACCACTGTAGAAACTCGAATGACAATCTTTCTGAATATTAAGTGGTATTTTTTATTGAACTTAAATTATAGCGTTCCAGCCACATGTTTGGGTTGTACACTTTAGCTAAATGGTTATCTGGAAAACTTAACATTATTTTACTTCAGTAGCCCCAGTATATGTACGTCTTAGCTCCCTGAAAACCCTGAGCATTGTGCTACAAATGGTTTCTGAAATTTCAGGAAAATGCCAATGAAAATCTGAATTTGTAAAATAGGTACTGCAATTTGAAATACTGAACCTTATCTTAACATTTAATTTACGAGCATCCTGAACCACATAATTTTATTCAGAAAAAGAATGTAAAAATCTAGTAACTTTCGCTCTCTTATAACTCAAATATGGCTTTGTCTTCTTCATATTGCGAAACGAGACCAGAACTTTTGCCGATATCAGAGTTTTCGATCACGTTACTTAATGTCGAAATTTAATCATTTTTATGCTTTAATTTCAAAAAACTGCCGTAAATGCTACTTGAATAATATATTCACAATAATAACAATTCGAACCATAGTTTTAACAATGGAATGTAGCTGCTAAACTATTGCTTACATCCCTGTAGGTTAAAGGAGGTCGGGAGTGATGAAATACGAGCCACACGTCTGTTACGTCGTGTGCAATGTTTTATAACTGACTAGCTTAAACCCGCTGCTCCGTTCGCGTGTTGGTTGATTATGATAGATAAGCTATCTTTCATAGTGTGCTATGAGACTGGGTTTGAAGGATGAAATGAAATTTATTCTTACATTTCCTTATTCGTATGCTTATCCTTACAGAGAAAGAGCTGAAGACATTGTAGCACGCATAGACCAAAGATATGGTCTGTGGCATCACGTTTCGCTGTATGTAACCTCCTTGCTATAGAGTCGCAAACGTCATAGGTGACCTTCAGTCCGAATTTTTTATATAATTTTACGACTTTCAACCACCATATCTTCCACCCCCTTATAGCTATCGGCATGGAACTGCTATGGTGTACAACGGGAGACTTCGGACAACAATTACAAACAGACCATTCGTTTGCGTTCTGTAGTTTTTGCTGCAGAGCGAAATATTAACACACACACACACGTAGAATTTTATATACACCGATAACTTTCCATCCCAATATACTCCATCATTTTATCATTATCAACCCTCAAGCAACAATGCAACCAATAAAACCATTTTCAAAGAGTAAATATAATTTTCAAAGAGTAATTATTGTTCCGCATTTTGCGTTATATTCTTCAAATTCCTAAATATCTATCAGATCGCTATAAAACCGTGCCTAAAACCTTCCTCCTTAGTAACTGTAAAAATATTCAAGTCTCTGCGTCTTGTCGTTCGGGCGTGATAAGCGTACACCGAACAGACATTCACATTAATATATATATATATATATATATATATATATATATATATATATATATATATATATATATATATCCGATCGCCATAAAACCGTGCCTAAAGCCTTCCCCGGGTAGACATTAGTAACTGTACATATTTTAGCTCTTTATATCTTGTGGTTCAGACGTGATAAACGTACACCGAACAGACATTCACCTTTATAGATGTTGATGATTATGTCAAAGCCGAAATTCACATTTAGCTGCAGTAGAAATTATTTTTAGCCACTATTGCTGTCCTCTCTTGAATTTATAGTTCATAATTATAGAATGCTCGCCTCTGTAGTCCAGTGGACAGCGTGGTAGAATACCACACAGTGGGCCCAGGTTCTATTCCCGGTCCGTCCGACGAATTTCTCCACTCGGCTGGGTGCTGTGTTGTCCTCATCTTAATTTCATCATCATCGACGTGCAGGTCGGCCAAGTGGAGTCACCTAGAGACTTGCACTGTGCAGGCCGAATACGACCCCAGCTGGAGTCTAACGGCCAACACTGCCACACGAAATCATCAGGATAGAGTGCAAGTTATAAAGGGGGTAAGTGACACAACACTGATTTTTATTGATTTAGGAAAAACGGAATGAATATCACAAATACGATATATGCTTTCATATTTCGTCGTGAGGTTTATCCTGCTCTAATCCACTATACGCACTGAGATAATTTACTTCGGATTAGTGGGATTTTTGATTGGAGAAAATTGAGCTCGAAAACAGAAAACTACTATGCGCCATAATACAGATACTAAAGTTATATACTAAATAGACAAAATAACCTGATAAAAACTGAAAGGATGTATTTGAAACACTCAGTTACATTGTAAGACGCTGAAATGTTCTCAAGGTATAACATTTTGTGATACTGAAAACAAGAAAATCTATGAAACGAAATTCGACACTGATTTTTCCTTTCATCAAGATAGTCTTCACTGAAAACAATTTAAAACAGAAAATTAGGATTTCTAGCTTATCATTCAGCTAATCTAGATCGGTACGTTATATACACTACAAACGTTTCTCAAAATCTTAAAGGAAGACCGCACTTCCTGTTCACTAAATGTTTTCTTGTATTTCACTACACCAACAATGCCATTATCTAGTAATATTAATTCTGGTGCCTTCGACGTCTTATGTCAATACCGTTTACATATACTTTATCAAAATCAAAAATCTTTTATTTGTACTGTTTTTCAGACTGAACATACAAGTACGGCAATATGTGTCTGAACAGGGGCACTAAAGTGCCAAACAGATTGTATAAAACCTGCTTCAGTGTAACTGGTTGCTACTGTTTTAAAAATCAAGGGAAAAACTGTTGCTGTGATGGGAAAAATACTAAATTATTACTTCTTTCCTACTATATTTGCAACACATATTAGAGATATATGAAAATATATCACTAAATGTACCTGTAAAAATATATCCCTGTGTAAAACATAGTTCAGGTGCTATGAGTGAATAATTGGAAATTAATATCAGTTTTCTTTCTCTTTGGCCATGTTCCCGCACATGCAGGGTTGGCTTTGTTAAATGCGGAATTGGCGTGGTACTACTATTTACGGGGTGGGCGGATGCCCTTCCTGTCGCCACCCGATGTTCCCCTGTAGGAAATGTGTACCACAAATGTCTGCTTATAGTGTGAAAGTGTAAAGTGTGAAAGTGGAAATGTTTGCGAATCGTGTAACTGAGGCGGAACCTGGGGAACAGTGTTGATTTCACCTAGGAGGATGTCCAAAAGCGCCTAAAAACAACATCCCTTCGTAAATCCGCCCGGCGGATTCAAACAGAGGCCGGTAGGCCTTCCCGTCTTGAAAAGTCGTGCGTTAGACCACACGGCTAGCCGAGAGGCTCGGAAATTAATATCAGCATAATCCGTATTTTTTGTACAGAACCTGAAAGCAGTTATGAAATTCGAATAGCAGATTTGTAGCCTTCCCCAATGTTATACAATCCGTATCTTGAACACTCTGTCAACTATACCAAGGAGAAATTTGGAGGAGTAATTTAAGTTCAGGATGAAGAAATAGAAACTTTGCGGTTTGCCGATGATATGTCAGAGGCAGCAAAGGACGAGGAAGAGCAAATGGGCAGAATGGACAGTGTCTTGTAAGGAGCGTATAAGATGAACATTAACAAAAGGAAAACAAGGGTAATGGAATGGAGTCTAAGAAAATCAAGCGATGCCGAATGAATTAAATTAAGTAACATGACAATAAAGGTGGTAGATGGTTTTCGTTACTTGGGTAGTAAAATAACTTACGATGGTCGCCGTACAGATGATATAAAATGCAGAACGGCAATCGGAAGAAAAACTTTTCTCCGTAAGAGGAATTTGTTCGAATATTAATATGTCAGGAAGTCATTTCCGAAGGCATTTGTTTGGAGTGCGACGCTGTACACAAGTTAAAACATGCAAGATAAATAGTTCAGACAAGAAGAGGATAGAAGTATTTGAAGTGTTAAAGACTATGGAGGCTAGATCGCTTAACTAATGACCGGGTACTGAAAATAATTGGAAGAATGGAAATTTCTGGCGTACGTTGACTAGAGAGATAGATTCGTAGGACATGTTCTGAAACATCAAGGAATCGTCAGTTTAGGATTGGAGGGAGGTGTGTGGGGTAAAAATTCGCTGAGGGAGAGCGAGAGACGAATACATCAAATGTCGTCAGTCCCTAAACTTACAAACTTCTTATAAACTACCTTATATTAAGACACCACAAACATTCATGTCCGAGGGAGGACTCGAACCCCCGACGGGGAAATGGCCTCGCGCATCTTAACATAGCGCCTCAATGCGTTCGGCCACACCGCCGCGACGACTTTTTATAAGATATATTAAGGAAAGGCAAACCTACATTTCTAGCTTTTGTAGACATGCAGAAAGCTTTTGACAATGTTGACTGGAATATACTCTTTGAAATTCTGAAGTCAGCACAGGTAAATATAGGGAACAAAATGTTACTTACAACTTGTACATTAACCAAACAGCTGTTATTAGCTGAAGGGAACGCAATGGTTGGGAAGGGAGTAAGACAGGGTGAAGTCTTTCTCCAATGTTATTCAGTTTGAATATTGAGCAAGCTGTGAAGGAAAGCAAAGACAAAATTGGAGAAGGAATTAGAGATGAGAGTGAAGAAATAAATGATGACATTGTAATTCAATCAGATACAGCAAAGGACTTGAAAGAGCACAACAACAGCAAGCATGTAAGATTGTTATGGTGGAAAATGTAAAATCGGAATTTTGTTGTTGATTGTTGTGGTCTTCAGTCCGGAGGTTGTTTTGATGCAGCTCTCCAACCTACCCTGTTCTGTGCAAACTTCTCTTCGTAAGAACGATAACCTACATTCATTTGAACCTGCTTGATGTATTCGGCCGGCCGCGGTGGCCGAGGGGACTAAGGCGCTCCAGTCACAGTCTGCACGGCCACTAGAGTCGGGGGTTCGAATCCCCCCTCGGGCATGGATATTTGTGCCATCCTTAGGATAAGCTAGTTGATAAGTACTTTGTAAGTTTAGGGACTGATGACCCCATCGTTAAGTCCCGCAGTTAACTCCCATAAGCTTAACAAATATTTGAACATTTGATTTGTCCAAGAAGTCGCAACATGAGTATTGCATCCCGTGTTCCTACGTTTCTCCTGAATCTGATCTTCCCCGAGATCAGCATCTATCACTCTTTCCAACCTTTAGTAAATACTTCGTGATAAAATTTTGCAACCATGTCTTATTAAAATGTGGTTCTGTAATTTTCGCACCTGTCTGCACCTGCTTTGTTTGGAATGGGGTTTATTACATTTTTCATAAAGTCTGAGGGTATTTCGCCTCTCTCATACATATTACTCACCAGGTGAAATAGTTGTGCCATGGCTGATTCTCCCAGACAATTCAGAAGCTCGGAGGGAACATCATCTACTCCAGGCGCCTTGTTTCGACTTATCATCTAAGACAGATGCTTAACGTAAGATATTTTACACGTTAACTTACTTGTCAAATAATTAAACCGTCTAAGTTGCGTTGCAGATACTACTTAATTCTTTAACTCTATAGTAGTCGCGTGCGGACTCTCTCATTTTCCCGTTCATCTCGGTGTACCTAAAAATTACGTAAATTCAGTACCTTCCTGTAATGAGAAGTAGTACTTTACTCCGTTGTTTCACGTGAATCAGAGGAGCAGCGCTAGAATGCTCAACAGTTGCGGACTGAGAGTCCCGTGCTACTATCGGCGTTATATATAATTCACGACTTTGGTAAGCCATTATTCTCATATTATAGTTTATTCTCAAGGTGTCTCCTGTTATTGCTGAGTTGTTTTCTATTATGTAACATACTCTATTTAGGTTCATCTTATACATTACTTTGTTTTACGTTTTCGTTTTTATGCGATATGGGTCTACATGAAAAAGTATGCAGAAAAATTCCGCTATATGTAAGACACTTTATTGTAGTTTTTCACCCAGCGACAGAAAGAACTGGAAAGGTGGTTACTGTGGCATAACATACAGAGAGGACGTTGCTCATACTATGACAGTTGTTGCAAATGAAGCAACTTATCGTCTCTGCAGCATGAATGTGTCGTTGGTACTGAAAGTTCAAAAATCGAAGAAGGTGACTGTATTGTACAAACTCTGAAACTGTTCAAAAATGTTCAAATGTTTGTACAGCTTATGGGACTTAACTACGGGGTCATCAGTCCCTAAACTTACAAACTACTTATGAACTAGCTAAGACTAAGGACGGCACAAATATCCATGCTAAGCGACCGTGGCCGGCCGCGGTGGCCGAGGAGACTGAGGCGCTCCAGTCACGGTCTGCACGGCCACTACGGTCGGGGGTTCGAATCCCCCCTCGGGCATGGATATTTGTGCCGTCTTTAGTATAAGGTAGTTGATAAGTAGTTTGTACGTTTAGGGACTTATGACCCCGTAGTTAAGTTCCATAAGTTTACAAAAAAAATAAAAAAATAAAAATAAAAATAAGCGACCGTAGTGGCCGTGGTGAACGTGACTGGCGCGCCGCAGACATCTCGGCCACAGCGGCCGGCTCTGAAACTGTAGTAGCCAGTGTGTGCATTTCATCGTGTTTACGATACAAATATGATTTTTTCCCCCACGAAATGCAAGAGGTATGGTGTATTACGAAATTTACTATTTCATTGAAATTGGTCAGAATTTAGAGCTGTATCAAAGGTATTGACGTAAAAAGCTACAATTCAAACACAGTAAATATTATACTCTCCATTACTGTGTCGACTCTTGCTACTAAAATTCTTTAATGTCTTGCAGACTGTCAGGCCGCGCGCGACTACTGGCGGTGTGAAAATTCGCTGGCCTACAGTGGGGTTAGTAATAGGGGGTGGGGTTTCTGGTACTTTACTATACAGGAAAAAGTAATTTTCCTAGAGATATGTATGTATGTCCATTATTTTGATAATCACATTACTAAGCACCACGTAACTTTTAAATTATTAACTACATTTGCATCACGGGCCTCCATCACGTCGTGGCAGCGAATGCGGTTTTGGAAGTGTCCCTGAGGAACGGCGCCGGGACCAGCTTCCGCGCGATTTCACAGCTCGACAGTATTTCTCTTTTTTTGCCGCGGGGTGAACGTCACACGCGAGCCAGCGAACTCCCAGGCGTGTTGAATGGGCCACGCGCCAGGTGAACGGGCAGGCCTGCCTGATTTAGCGGCCGCTGCTGAGGGGAACCGCAATTCAGACCACCGCGCTGCGCCGCGCCGCGCCCCAATCGCTAACGACACCCCTGATGGCGGGGCGGCCGCACCGCCGACCGCGCCGCGCTGGATAATGCAGTCTTCCAAACAGCGCAGCGCGCGCAATTGTGCATCGCTGCATTGCAGTATGAGGCGGGGTTACGAGGTTCATCGGACTCGTCTACATGACGCAACACGTGCTGACGAGCGCACTGGAGTCAGCGACTATAACCTCCCCTCCTTTACAATTACCGGAGCCGCGGCGGAATGGCCGAGCGCTCTAAGGCCCAACGATCAACATGAAAACGACCCAACGTCCGCAATGGACCGAACAACCCGAACAAAAAGAAATAAAAGGCTCGGATCGGGGTGCGCGGTTGCTCCCCGTCGGACGTTCGACTCCTCGCTCTTCCAAAAGTTTTGGTGAGGTAATCGGAATGAGTGTATGGAGTGTTGCCTTGTATGGGAGTGAGACAAGGACGATAAACAGTTCGGACAGGAAGAGGATTGAGGCTTTTGAAATATGGTGCTACAGAATAATGCTGAAGATTAGGTGGGTGGATCGCGTAACTAATGAGGACGTACTGAACAGAATTGGGGAGAAAAGAAATTTCTGCCATACCTTGACTAAAAGAAGGGATAGATTGGTAGGACACATTCTTAGACATCAAGGAATTGTGAATTTAGCATTGGAGGGAATTGTGTGGGGTAAAAATCGCAGAGGAAGACCAAGAGATGGATACAGTAAGCAGATTCAGACAGATGTAGGTTGCCGTTCTTATGTGGAGCTGAAGAGGCTTGCTGAGGATAGGGTATTGTGGAGAGCTGCATCAAACCAGTCTCCAGACTGAAGACCACAACAACAACAACAACAATCGGAATGAGGATTGAGGCAGTTGGTTCCACACTTTTATGTCAGAGAACATATTCCCCTTTTCTGTGCTCCGGCAGCAGCATTTTTCAGCTGGTTCAATAAGTTTTTACTGGGTTTTTCTCAGTCTCCTGTTGCGAGTCAATGGGTACAACCCAACGGTCGAAATAGGAGGACACGAGTCGGAGAGGGTACCTACTAGCAGCCTAGACTCAAAAAACTGAGTCAAAAATCTATATTTACAACAGAATATTTTCACTCTGCGTCTTAGTGCTCTGATATTAAACTTCCTGCCGTAACCGAGATTCAAATTTGGGAATTCTGCCTTTCGCGGGCAAGCACTCTACTGACTGAGTTATCGCAGCACGCTTCAGGATCCGTTCACACAGCATTACTTCCGCCAAGCAAAGGTCGCAGGTTAGAATCTCGGAACCGGCACATAGTTTTAATCTAACAGGAAGTGTCATATCTGCGCACACTAAGCTTCAGAGTGAAAATATCATTCCGGAAACATCCCCTTGCCTATGGCTAACCCAAATCTCCACCATATCCTTTCTTCCAGGAGTTCTGGTCCTGCAGTTTTCGTAGGAAAACTTATGTGAAGTTTGGAAAGTACAGCACGAGATATAGGCAGAAGTGAAGCTATGAGGATAGATCTTGAAGCATGCTGGTATGGACTGCTCAGTCGATAGATCGCTTTTCCGCGAAAGGCAAAGATCCCAGCTTCGAATTCTGGTTCCAGCACACAGTTTTAATCCTCCAGGAAGTTTCATAGCAGCTCACACTCCGCTTCAGAGTGAAAATTTGATTCTGTAAACATCCCCAGTGCTGTGGCTAAACTCTGTCTCTACCATATCCTTTCTTCTAGAAGTGCTACAACTTCCGCACGGGAACTTCTGTTAAGTTTGGAAAGTAGGATACTAAGTACTGGTGGAAGTACACCTGCGACGACGATTCGTGAAACATTCTGGAAAGGTTCAGTCAGTAGAGTGTTTGCAGGCTAAAGGAAAGGTCCAAAGGCAAAGGTCCCAGGGTCCAATCCCAGTTCCGGTGCACAGTTTTAATTTACCGGGAAGTTTCACACTCCGCTTCGGAGTGAAAATTTCATTCTGGATACTTTCCATATGCTGCGGCTAAGTCATATCCATTCTTCCAGGAGTGTTAGTCCTGCAAGTTTCGCAGGAGAACTGTGAAGTTTGTAAAGTAGGAGGCGAGGTGCTGGCAGAAGTAAAATTGTGAGGAAGGAGCGTGAAACGTGCCGGGATAGTTCAGACGTTAGAGCCATTGCCCGCGAAAGGCAAAGGTTCCAGCTTCGAATCCAGGTTTTAGCTCACAGTTTTAATCTGTTAGGAAGTTTTATATTTACAACAGCTTCAGCATCGCATAGCGACATTTATTCTATCAGAATCTTGAAACTGTTGCTGGTTTGTTCCCTTTTCCAACAACGACGAATTAAATAATTACAAATGCATGTCAAAATTAACAAAATATGGAACACACATAGAAATTGCATAAATTTAGACCAGGTATTGAGTTTATGGTTGCCAGCACATCATATGAGCAAGAAAGAAAGTGAAGTAGGAAATGGGAATTTTATTCACATAGAAAATATTGTAGGAAGAACGATCCAAAGACTACGTTTCATTGACAGAACACTTACAAGATAGAACACTTCTACTAAAGAAACCGCCTACACCACAGTTGTGGTCATACACTTGTTGTTCATTTTGGGATCCACATCAGATCAAGACTGACGGTCGATTTAGAGAAAATGCAGAGAAGGGCAGCTCGTTCCGTATTATCGCGATATGGCGAAGAGAGTGTCACGGAAATTATGCACGAGTGTGGGTGGAAGCCATTAAAGGAAAGGCGTTATTTGTTGCTGCCAGATTTATTTCCGAAATTTCTGTCACCAACTTTCTCTTAATAATGCGAACATATATTGTTAGCATAGGGAGACATGATCATCATAATAAAATAAGAGAAATCATATCGAAAACAGAAATATTTAGTTCCTTTTTCCCGCGAGCTATTAAGAAATGGAAGTGTAGAGAAATATGGTAAAAGTGATTCGATGAATCCTCTGCCATGCACGTCAATGTGGCTTGCAGAGTACACATGTAAATGTGATGTAGATTTATTGCAAAGAAATTGTTGGTTAATTAAATTAATTCTTGTTTTTTGGAAGCCGTTTGACACGTTACTGCACTGCAGACTGCTAAAGAAGGTACGGGCGTATGGAATAAGTATCTAAATATGTTAATACTTCAGTGGCAATTAATAGAACACAATATATTGTAGTCGATAGCGAGGGTTCATCAGAGACTAAGGTATCGTCGGGGGTGCCGCACGGAATCTATCTATATAAATGATCTGACGGACAGACTGAGCTTCAATCTGTGGCTGCTTGCTGATGTTGCTGTGGATTTCTGTGAAGTGTCGTCACTGAGTGTAGTAGGATGCAGGATGACTTGTACAGAATTTCTAAGTGGTGTGAGGAATGTCAGATGGCTCTAAATGTAGAAAAATTTAAGTGAAGAAACAATCCCGTAATGTTATAATACAGCATTAGTAGTGTACTGCTTGACAGAGTCCCGTCAGTTAATTATCCAGACGAAACGTTGCACTACGATTTGAAATGGAACGAGAATATAAGGCGGGGAAGGCGGATTGTCGACTTCGGTTTATTGAGAGAATTTCGGAAAGATGTGATTCGTCTGTAAAGGAGACCGCATATAAATCCCTTTTACGACCTCGTCTTCAGTATTGCACAAATGTTTGGGATAGGTTTAATGGAAGACATAAAAAGCAATTCAGGAGCCGGCGATTAGGTTCGATCAATACGCGAGTGTTACTGAAATGTTTGGGGAACTCAAATGGCAGTTGGTGCAAGGAAGGCGACGTGTTGTTGAAAAAAATTAGAGGGCCGTAATTTGAAGACCGATTTTACTCTCGTAACATTTCGCATAAAGAACACAAAGAGAAGATGAGAGAGTACGGATGCATGCAAGCATTCGTTTTTCACTCGTTCGACATTAGAGTGGAATAGAAAAGCAAATAACTAGTAGTGGTACCGAGTACCCTCCGCCATGCCCTTTGGGTGGATTGCAGAGTTTGTATGTAGATGCTGACTTCAGGATTTGAAATAGTGTATTCCAATCAACATTCTCAAAAGCTCTCTAAAAATCTGCTACAGCCAGAAAAGTAGGTTTGCCTTTCCTTAATCTATCCTCTAAGATAAGTAGTGACGTATGGCCTCACGTGTTCCTACATTTCTCCTAAATGAAAACTGATTTTTTCCTAGGTCGTCTTCTACGAGCATTTAGATTTTTCTGCAAGTAATTCGTTTTAAAAAAATTTAACTGATGGTTCTGTAATTTTCACAACTTTCTGCATCTGCTTTCTTTGGAATAGAGATTTTTCATTTTTCTTGCAGACTGAGGGTATTTTGCCTGTTTCATACATACAAGTAGTTTCGTCAGAGACTTCAGTAGCTCCAAGCAAATGTCATACACTCCAGGGGCACTGTTTTGATTTAGGTCTTTGAGTGCTCTGTCAATTTCTTTTCTCAGTATAGTAACTCCTATTTCACCTACCTGTCTTTCCTTCCTATAATATTGTCTGGAAGTTCATTTCCTTTGCGGACGACTCTACATATTCTTTTTACCTTTCATCTTTCCTCTCTTTCCCTGGTACTGGTTTTCCAACTGACCTCTTCATTTTCATTAAGCTGCTTCTCTTGTCTCCAAATGTCTCTTCTATTTTCTTGTAGGCAGTATATATTTTTCTGCAGACTTGCATTTGCCCTCTAGTCACTCATGCTTTTGCAGTTCCTGTTGGCATCATTTTTAATCGTCTGAACTCCATTTTACCTGCTTCATTAACCGCATTTTTATATTTTCATCAATTAAAATCAGTATTTCCTGTGATATCCAAGATGTTTTTATAGATCTTGTCTTTCTATCTATTTGGTCCTGTGCTGACTTCACTTTTTTATCTCTGAAAGCTACCGATCCCTCTTCTACTGTGTTAGTTTCCCTTGTTTTCTCTCAACTGTTGCCTAAAGTTCTCTGTGAAACTCTCAAGAACCTCAGGTTCGTTCAATTTATCCAGGTTCCATCTCCTTATTTTCCTACGTCTTTGCAGTTTCTTCACTCTATAGATCATAAACTATTAGAAGGGACAGGAAATATTCGTTTTTACGATAACGCGGCGAATAACACGAATTTGGCGGTATTTAAGGAAATAACGCGAATTCGTCAATTTTTTTAATTAACTCGAAATCGGGAGTTTTGAACGAAATTACCCTGTATCTGGGCAAGTAGTCTAATGACGTCATTGACATATTTAATGTAGATTTGTTCCGTATCCAAAAGAGGTGGCTATTTTATTATTTTATAACGCGTAATAATATAGCGGCACACACTGTTAGACGCGCATACTTACAGTAGTGCGACGGCCAATCGGTAATTGTCGACAAGCTTATGTCTCTCTGTGTGTTATAAATATATTACTGTAATTGATATGATTGTTTTCAAATGTCGATGGATTTGTTCACCGAAATGTTTCCAGAATTTTGGAACCGTTGCAAATTATTTTTCGTGATCAAACGCCGATTTGGCAATTTGCAATTTTGACGCACTGCGCATGCGCAGTTTTGGCTAACGAAACGGCGTATTAATAAGGTCTCTGAAAAGCGTTGAAGCGGAGCAGTTTTCTCGTTAAATTCTTTGACTGCGCTGTTATCGATACTGTTTCAATGCGACTTTGATTACTACTTTTGGACTTGATGTTGGATTTCTCCCTCGATTATAATCATCGCAACTGGATTTAAACCAACACTTCTTTTTTATGTTCATTTTTATCGTCTTCTGGGCTCTGTCCATTTTAACCCAGTCGTTAAAATTTTATTTCCGACAACGCCGGCGTAATGTGTTAATGGTGGCAACGATCTTCGAATACTCTTCCAAAACTCATTCACATAGAATGAAGGGAATAATCTTTGGTGTTGACCACGAAATAAATAATTAATGCTTCCTGATGTATTCATGACAGGTTGTTTTGTGAATCCTTGTCCGGTGAGTCAATCTTCGCAAAACAAACATTTTTTTTGTCAACATTAGCATACTACGACGCCGCTGCTGTAAGTAAAATTTAAATTTTTCAGATGTTTATTTGACCTAACTTCTCTGTTACAATACCGAATTCCGTTTCTTTTGTTTGAAGATGGATTTGTGTTTTGTCAGTTTATGTCCGTCGACGCCTTTGTAGAAACGACACATAATTGGTGGTGGGGGGGGGGGGGGGCACCAAAAGTACATCGAGAGGGACGGGGTGGAGGAAGACTTCTTGGATAAAGACAAGATCCGGCACTGAAAAAATGCTGAAAATGCAGAGCATAAATGAACCGTACTACCATTTGTTTGTGTGTAAAAAATAAGACAACGTCGAAAGAAATGTATTTTTGTTAAAAATCTGTATCATCGACGAAAACAGATTTTAAAACTCAAACATGTACCAAAACGAATATTTTAGTTTCAATGCCAGATGTGACTAAACAATTAAAAAATATTAAGAAAATTCAATTTTTTCATATTTTAACCTCGAGTTAAATACCTTTTCTACTTGTTCATAAATATTTTGTTCCTGAAAAATACTTTTAAAAACCATATGAACCTTCAAGTTTTTTTGTGATTTTCGTATAAACATTTATGTTGTAGTTGTAGCCAAGATTTGTTATTTGCCTACAATGCCGGTACAAAGCGAAGACTTTTCTTTAGCCTACATTAAAATATGTTCTTCTATTTTTCAATATCGTTTTTCTCTAAGAAATTGCGACAATATAATAGAAACAATGAAGTCAGTGACAAAAGTCCTAGTGTTCAAATGTTTGTATAGCTTATGGGACGTAACTACGGAGTCATCAGTACCTAAACTTACAAACTACTTATCAACTAGCTTATCCTTAGGAAGGCACAAATATCCATGCCCGAGGGGGGATTCGAACCCCCGACCGTAGTGGCCGTGTAGACCGTGAATGACGCGGCTCAGTCCCCTCGGCCACCACGTCCGGCAGTCCTAGTGTCACGAACAGTTTGCGAACATGAAAATGAGGGGTAACCTGCTGGATACAATCATTGGCAATTAGCCTTTTTTTCACAGTATTTAAAATACTTGGTGCATAAAAAAAAGTATTTTAGATACTTATTTGCTATTATTTTATGATCACTTATATCATATTTGACCCACCCTATCTTTGTAATAGTGTCATTTTCAACATACGATTGAAAAATTATTAAATGTGACAAGAATGTAGTACCAAAAATGGAAAAAGATTAACAGAAAATAACACTGATAAATAACACCAAAACTGCAAAAAATAACGCCTATTTTGGACATAAAATAACAGCGTTTTTTTCCTGTCCCTACCTATAATATATGGTCAGATTCTATAACTGCCCCTGGGTAAGGCTTACACCTTAAAACTTGGTCCCACAGTCACGAAACACGAGAAACAGACGTTCCAGTCGGCCATGTAGAGTCCAAAAAACGCCGTCTAATGTGCTCGAACATTGGCCGAGTTTACGAAAATGTCAGGTTATGGGCAACAAATGATATTCGTTACTTACACTCACATGGACTTCACAAAACGCACTTATGAAAATACAAAGGCCGTAGGCAGACTGAGCGGCATAGGGCGCGCGGTCCCATCACGTGAGTGCCACTGTTGTTTGCTGTAACCAAGTTCATTATTTGTCCATCACGCCTAAGAAGATTTTAAATGACACTTTAAAAAAGGAATTGCACTCCCGTAGTTTTGATCACGACTGTTTTCAGTATGAAAACGCATCTGCATACTGCTGCTGGGGCCGAGCGAAGTGTTCCCAGCTTTAGGCCAGGATGAGGCGTGGAACCTGGTGGAGTACCAAGGTATGCTAGTGAAACAGAATTATAGTTGACACATTTTATTCCGTAACATAGATAAGTTTGATGAAGGCGCTAGCTCGACAGGAGCAACAGCAGTAGGTGGCGTCGCCTTCGAGCTGCGACCTTGGTGTTTCGTATGATGGTAGTGCCCGCGCCGCGCCGCGATGCCGGGAAATGATGCAAAGACTGTTATTATGAAGTGATCTATCCCTTCACCAGGCTATGCAGCGACCAGTGGATCCACGTAGGGACCTCTCTGAAGTCGGATGTCGTGCTGGTTCTCGACTCGGAACACCGGCTGGCCGGATTAGCAGCAGAGTGCTAACTCGACGCAGGAACATTGGCCTTTAGTAACCAACTACTGAAGACTGCGCTGGCCTCAGGCAGCCACCATAAAGGTGTGAAGTCGTCAGCACAGCGGATCACCATCTTCCCAGATGATGTTTAGGGTTGAAGTATGGCCTCGACCAGACTCCATCTCTTAGCTGCCTCTAGCAGCTACCCGTATGTATTGCTATCTTTGACAAAGACTGAGCACAACGATCAGGCCAGTGAATTGACAACTACCTCCCGGGCATCGTCGATTCAGAAGACCAAGTGACTGCTACTTCTAAATGTGGGAGTATTTATACATAATATTGGCAGAAGTTATGACGCATGAAACGGTTTGAATGTGTTCCCTTTGAAAATGCAGTGTTCGCCCGATGTATCTTTACTGCTGACGCATCCGCGTTCTTATTCACTCTTGTGACAGAGTTACGTGTAGTTATGAAATGTTTACTAGCTGCGTCTCTGTCTGACAGGCATTTCACTCACACACAGTTTGCTGACGGTAGGCTTTCCATCTTGCCGACGCAGCGGCTGCCGTCATCACGCAAGACGGGTGAGCATTTCTGCTACCTGCTGCTGACCTTATTCCATCTTGCTAAAGTGAGCAAACCAAGATCTTAACACATTTCCCTGTCACAATGTTTGCGGCGTAACACTGCATTAATGAAACTCAAAGGACTCTTAAATACTGTGTAGGTGCCACGAGAAATGATTCGCTGCGACTTGACTTGTATCCTGCGTTATGCGCGCACGGGATAATTCCCCGGGATGTGCCGGGGTGTGGCCGAGTTATCCGGACTGCCGCGTTACCGAGTGCCGAGTTTTCGGGACTCTACTGTAGTTGTGAGTGGCTTAGGTCGCGCATGCGCAGTGGGGGCATTTTGCGAGCTGCGGCGACTGTCAAATGTCGTTGAACTGTCTGCAGCAACGAGCTATAGAAACTACATAGAGAGGCTATCTCTGGGTTAACAGCGCTCCTTGTGGCAGCAACCAGGAACTGTGGCAGCCATTTTTTTCGTCTAGTGCGCCGAATACGAAAGTCAGACCGACGCTATTTACGTGTTTTGGTTTCACATTTTATGTATCGTAGTATGCTTGAAAGGTTATTTATTAAGCTGAAATCGCGCCGAGTGTATGCACAGCATATAACTGTACGAATCGCAGTAATAAGACTGTTGGAATATCGTATTTTCAGTAACTATTTGTATGTTTTCGTTCCTAATACTTCGTGTACTCGTCTTTTTTTGTCCTACTACATTTCTGCATACAATATCCCATTTTTCAGTTTTCCTTAGAAAAATGAAGAACTTACAAAACGATGGTTGGTAAATATGATGCGAGATAAGTGGAAACCTACTGCATTTGTTCATCGCATTTCGAGGAGAAATCATGTATGCAACAAATGATTCAAAGCTGCTTCTGGCTAATGCGATTCAGACGATATTTTCGTTCCCTGAACATCTTCAAGCAGCAAAAACGTCAGCTAGGAGATCTCCAAAAAAACTTCAGATAGCTGAATCAGCTTCATTTTTAGATATGTCATGTAGCCAAGCAGGAGACGTGGAACCTCTTTTATTACCTATTGCAAATCCTGATTTAAGTCGTTCAGAGAGCAGTAGGCCTAATCGGTGTGACCATGATTATATGCCAGAATACGAAATCCTGACATTATATTCCGAAAAAGTAGTTGAATATATTTCTGGAGGCATCATTAGGCAAGAGAGTAAAAAACTTAAGTGTTTAGATTCCTTGGAAGTTCTCCTTGTTCCTAAAAATGAGATTAAATCAGGATTAATCGGATTATAAGGTGTAAAAGACAGTCTGTTGAATCCCTCTATAAAAATTGTAGAAAAATTTTTCTTTTGGTGAATGTATGTAGATGTATTTAGAATGTTGGGAAACAGACCTACTTTGAAACTTCCTGGCAGATTAAAATTGCGTGCCGGAAACGGGACTCGAACCTCAGACCTTTGCCTTTCGCGTGCAAGCGCACTACCGTCTGTGCTATCCCGACACGACTCACGATGCCGCCTCACAACTTCACTTCTGACAGTACCTCGCCTCCTACTTTCCAAACTTCACAGAAGCTCTCCTGCGAACCATGCAAGACTAGCACTCCTGTAAGAAAGGATATGGTGGAGACATGGCTAGTCTTGCATGGTTCGCAGGAGAGCTTCTGTGAAGTTTGGAAAGTAGGAGGCGAGGTACTGGCGGAAGTAAAGTTGTGAGGCGGCATCGGGAGTCGTGTCGGGATAGCACAGTCGGTAGTGCGCTTCCCCGCTAAAGGCAAAGGTCCCAGGTTCGAGTCCCGATTCGGGCACGCAATTTTAATCTGCCAGGAAGTTTCATATCAGCGCACACTCCGCTGCAGAGTGAAAGTTTCATTCTAGACCTACTTTATGTACCAAATACGAGAACTCAATGGTAGCCTCGGAATTTTGGGAGTAATCCTATTCCTCCAGCCTAATAAAGTTGTTATTAAAACATTACTTCAGTTGTAGACTACATCATTTATGTAAAGCCAAATCTGCGGAGGAAAGAGGTAAGTAGATTAGGCAAATGTACACGAAATTAATATTGTTTACAGGGCAGTGAAAAAGCGTATATATATATATATATATATATATATATATATATATATATATATATTGCTTTACCCTTAAAGCAGTCAACAAACCGAAGATTGGTTTGAATACAACAGTGCTTTACTAGGCATGGTCCTGTTTGGAGGTGGTATGCCGTTGCCTTCCTCCGACCTTCGAACTGACTTACCCAGCCAGTTATAGGGGACCTACAGTTTAACGTGGGTTCAGAACCACGGTGCTACTCGGTAATTTTCACATGAGCAATACTGCCAGAGGTGAAAGAAGTGGAAAGTGACAGATAATAATCTTAGGACCCGGCGGGGATCGAACCCGCGACCTTTGGATTTGTAGTCTGGCACTCTACCACTGTGCAACCGAGGCGCTTATACGAATATTGTAGACGAAAAATTCCTGCCAGGAAAGGATATATATATATAAAATAGACAAAGATTACTCACCAGTTAAGAACTTCTTAACTTCTTTGGTTTCTATAGTATGTCTGCCTAGGTGTGTTTTCGTCTGTGTGAATGTATGGGTGTGTGTGTATTTTTTCACCTTCCTTTTCTTCCCCCAAGGTAAGTCTTTACTCTCCCGGGATTGGAATGGCCCCTTACCCCCTTCCTTAAAACCCTCATCATTTCCTTTTCCCTCTCCTTCCCTTCTGCCTGAAGAAGCAACTGGGTTGCGAAAGCTTGCGTTTGTGTGTATATGAGTGTGTTCTGTTCATTTGTGCTGCTGTCACACACACACACACACACACACACACATATATATATATATATATGATGTTTAGCCGATCCAATGTATGTTCCATTTGTAATTAAACTTTCCGATTTGCATGACACAAACTTGTTTTCGATGTTGAAATGTTTGTATAGTCTATGGGACTTAACTACGGGGTCATCAGTCCCTAAACTTACAAACTACTTATGAACTACTTACGATCTAGGACGGCACAAATATCCATGCCCGAGGGGGGATTCGAACCCCCGACCGTAGTGGCCGTGCAGACCGTGACTGAAGCGCCTGAGACCCCGAGGCCACCGCGGCCGGCATACTTGTTTTCTATCATTTATCCTTTATTCATATTAGCTTGGCTATAAAACTAACAATAAGCAGGTGTAGAATGGTTTGTTAAGTGATTGCACAAAGTGAGAGTGATATGATTTAGTGCTTTAGCAGACAACTTGTTACGCCTACGTGACGTTGTAAAACATGGCGGCCGAGCTTTCAATTTGCTTCAGGTATGGCGGCGCCGCAGCCAGTCTATGTAGTTGCTGCATTGTAGGGATGGGCGAGAAATCACGTACTCGTGAAAAATCACGGTGATTGAAAATTCACAGTTTTCACGGTCGCGGCGATCTGGAATCTGACCGTGATTTCAGTCACGGTCACGGTTGGGTAGCGACGAGCAGGAATAGCAGCGAACAGCAGTATAAACTACAAAGAGCCATCTGGTGGCCGAAATGAGTACTAAATGCAGCACCGAATAGCAGGTGTAGCAGCGAATAGCGGAAAAGCGAAGAGGAGGTGAGGGAAGAGAAGCAGCAAAGGCTAAAAGAGCCATCTGTGGGTCGAAATCTGTACTAATATCAATGCAGCAAACAGCGGGTCTAGAAGCGAATCACCGATAAACGAAGAACGGGTATAGCAGCGAATCACCGACTAGCGAAGAGCGGGTGTACCGGCTAAAAGCCGATTATGGACAGTGACCAGTTCGCATACACTTGTGCGTTTTTCCTAGAAAATCGCCAGGGCCCGGCAGGGAGGGTAAAAATCTGAAAAACACATTTCGTCCATTTCGCCGTTGGTCGTCTAAAAGTGTATATATTGTTTCTGCCGAGATGAAGCGATCGAGGACGAGCGAGATGTGTCATTCACCGCTCTTAATAGCGACTATGCGAAATGTAATTTATGCGGCATGCAGTTGTCGCATAAAACTTATGGTGACAGAGCAATGTATGTTGCAATCACATTGTTTTATAAGTAATTAACTTTTGTCTGTACTCTATTTTTAAAACTGCTGTAATAATAGTAGGCGGTATGATGTTTTAATACTTTGTTAGTGTGGAAAGGTAGACTCCTTCAGCACTGAGTATTGTTCTAGCAATAAAGAACGCAGTTGCGGCGTGCAGAGCAACAAGTAAGCTCTACGAACATTTGAAATGTGAGCGTTTGCACTCTGCTACGATGTTGGCAATACCACGTGGTAGTCAATCAGAGTCCGAGTCGTGAGCTCTCTGCAGCCGTTACCAATGCTTGAGCAACTGGAAAACACATGTGCATAAAATCATTACCCATGGGACTTGCGCTGGAATACTGATATCACATTAATTGCTTCAATTATAGTAAAGATCTCAGCTTCTTATTTCATATGTATGCATAAATTTTGAGTTAAAAGTGTATGGCACTGGAAATGAAACTGCAGTAACTTTTTATTTATTTAAGCATCCAGTTAGCTGTGCATGATACATCTTAAAAACATATGGCACCTAACAGTAAAACTGATACTATATTTCTGTAACTGAAGCATGTAAAGTAATATTATAACTATTATAGGCCAGTGTATTTAAATAACAGCACTCTCTAATAACTGCAGTATCAATTACATTAAAGAAAGAAGTTATTAAAATTGAGGGCATATATTCATTGACAATGAAATAACACCTACGTTGCAAATAATTTTTACACTTACTAAGAATATTTACTATGCTTTCATTGTCTTGATGTGGTTAGAAAGTTTATTGTACAGTTATTTTAAACTATACTTACTATTGACTTATTTGTTGAGATTTACTTTTCTCGGTTCACAACATAACTCTCATAACAACAAAGAGACGATAAAGTAGTTACTGGCGGATGAAACATTATAACAAAAGTATCTAATTCAATTTTTGTCAGTTCCACGGTAAACCATACAAGTCGCCGGAATCGCGGCGATTCAATCACGGAAATAGTGAAAAGAGCAGAAATCACGGAATAGCGGAAAGAGCTGAAATCACGGAATAGCGGGAGGAGTAGAAATCGCGGAGGGATACATGTCGTGAAAACCTCAAACAGTGATTCTAAACCGTGATTACTCACGGTTTAGAATCACGGTGATTTAAAAGTAGCAATCACGGAAATCACTGTTAGCGGAAAATCACGGTTTAGCCCATCCCTACTGCATTGTGCCTGTCTGACTGTGCGACCTGTCGGTGTGGTGCAGGTGGTACCGCGGTGGCGGCGGCGGCGACGGCCCCGCGGCGGCGGTGCCTCTGGGGGAGCGCGTGCAGCAGGTGGGCGGCAACCTGTTCTTCCGGCGAGTCACGCTGGCCGACGCCGGCCGCTACTCCTGCCTAGTCAACAACACCGCGGGACACCTCCGCGCGCCCACCACGCTCACCGTCACAGGTAACGCTCACTCCACAAAGCCCGCTTTAGGCTTACTTCACATCTACCTGACACCCGGCAGCCGACACCGGCAAGCCGGCTGAGAGGGTGAGGCCACAGACAAATATATATTACTCTGTGGTGAGGCGCTAGGCTTATTTCACACCAACCCGGCATCCGACAAGCCGGCACCGTTGCCGGGCCGGCACCAGTCTTGCGCCCCTTCACACTTACCCGGCAGCCGCCGAGCGGTGCCGTCCTTCCGTGCCTGGTGTCTCTTCAGTTGCACTCAGACAACAACTGGAGGGGGACAAGTTATTAGCGTGGCTGGTCTTGTACCGGCGTTTGAAGAACAGAAAAAGGCTGCATTGGGCCCATCCACTTAATACGGGGAGACACAAAGTGGGAGCATTCTTTGTACTTTTTGAGCAATGGAGGGGAGATGGAGATACGTTTTTTAATTATTTTCGGATGAGTTTACGAACTTTTGACGATCTACACGCACGAATTAAGAGTTCCATTCAATGCCTTAACACATCCTTCCAAGAATGTATGCAGTCTATACAAATGCTGGCAATTACAATAAGGTAAGTAAAAAAAATATTCCAAAAGTCATACATTCTGATAATCATCTTGAAAGTTAAATTATAGGTTAAAAATTGAACGACCTAGAACATGTATTTTCAGAGTTTTCTGAAGGTGTAAATTGTTCCACAGCTTGTTTATAATGCCGTGTGTCAGTAGTGGCTGGTGGACTATTAAGTGCTTCATTTACACTTAGTTTTTCGTGACACAGGAGTAAACATGAAATAAATGCATGTGCTGGGATGAGCAACTTTATTAAGGTTTTCCACAAACATTTTACGTTTCTTAATTTCTGAAATTAGCAGCATTAGCGTTAACTGGAACTCCACTACCTCGTCGTCGTTAAGTGTTTCAAGGGTAGGAACTATCCCGCTGAAAAAAGACATATGCCGATTGGATTTCCTGTGCCGCGCATTAATCAGTTCTACCTCTACAGTGTCAAGTTTTCTTTTCTTATTAATCCGTGATTCAGATGTTCTGAAGTCGCGAACTTTCTTGGTTAGTGATTCATTGCCACAATTTTCTATATCCGTATTGTCATCAACAATGACCGAAAAAGTGTCATTAGAATGTGGACTTTCGACAGTCTCAACACTGTGTGTGAGTGAGAAACTGTCGAAAGTCAGGCGTCCTGTAGTTTTCTTCAAAAACTGTAACTGCCGATTGTGGCTGCCTCTCACTACGAGAATTTACAGACGATTTATACATCCTATCACTTCTCTGGAAAGAGTCTCCAATATTCGCCCACTTCTTCAGAACAAATTTGCCTGAAACAAAAATATTACGTGAAGTGATACATCACACTACTATAATTAGAAAAAAGAAATTCACTGGTTTCGAACGTGACTCAGATAATAGTTTCATGAAAAGGTGGTGTTGCCCGTTAGCGCCTCACCCTCTCAGCCGGCTGTCGGGTAGATATGAAATAAGCCTTACCTGTCGTCGGGAACACCGGGCGCGGGTGGCGGGCCAGGGCCTATCTGGCAATTGCGTTCTGCCGGCCAGTCGTGTTTTTTCGTTTGCGTGACGCTATTATCTGAGTCTGGTTGAAAAACAGTAAATTTCTTCTTCTGAAGATAGTAGTGTGATATATCACTTCAGGTAATATTTTTATTTCAGGCAAATTTGTTCTGAAGAAGTGGTCGAATATTCACGACTGTTTCCAGAGAAGTGAAACGCTGTATAAGTCGTCTGTAAATTCTCGTAGTGAGAGGCAGCCACCCAGAACATACATAATACAATCAGCAGTTACAGTTTTTGAAAAAAACTGCAGGACGCCTGACTTTCGAAGGTTTCTCGCTCACACACAGTCTTGAGACTGTGGAAAGACCACATTCTAATGACACTTTTTCGGTCATTGATGATGACAATCCGAATATAGAAAATTGTGGTAATGACTCACTAACCGAGAAAAATCGCGACTTCAAAATATCTAAATCACGGATTAATAAGAAAAGAAAATTGACCCTGTATAGGAAGAACTGATTAAAGGCACTACACAGGAAATCCAATCGGCATATGTCTTTTTTCAGCGGGATACTTTCCCACCCTTGAAACACTTAACGACGATGAGGTAGTGGAATTCCAGTTAACGCTAAAGCTGCTGATTTCAGAAATTAAGAAGCGTAAAATGTCTGTGGAAAACCTTAGAAATGTTCAAATGTTTGTAAATCTATCGGACCAAACTGCGTGGTCATCAATCCGTAGCTTACAAACTACTTAAACCTAGCTAAGCTAACCTAAGGACAACACACACACCCATGCCCCAGGGAGGACTCGAACCTCCATGGTGAGCAACCGCGCGCTCCGCAGCGAGACGCTTTAGACCGGTCGGCTACTCCACCGCGGCCGGAAAACCTTAATACAATAGCTCATCCCATTACGGCGCGGGCATTTACTTCATGTTTTCCCCTGCGTCAATAACAACGAAGTGTAAATGAAGCAGTTAACAGTCCAGCAGCCCCTGCTGACACACGGCTTTATGAACAAGCTGTGGAACAATTTACGCCTTCCGAAAAATCATGTTATAGATCGTTCAATTTTAGCGTGTAATTTAACTTTCAAGATGATAATAAAAATGTTTGTCTTCTAGAATAATGATTAATTTTTTTTTCACTCACCTTGTTGTAATTGCCAGCATTTCTATACGCTGCATACACTCTCGGAAGGATGTGTTTCGGTATTGAATGGAACTCTTGATTTTTTGCGTGTAGATCGTCAAAAGTTCGTAAACTCATCCGAAAATAATGAGAAGTGTGAAGTGGTCCACATGATTACGAAAAGAAATCTCTTAAACTTTGTTTACAAGATAAATCAATCGAATGTGAAGGCCGTAAACTCCACTAAATACCCTTGAATTAGTATTACATCAGACTTAAACAGGAAATAACATGTAGATTATGTCGTGGGAAAGGCGAAACAGAGACTGCGTTTTATTGGCAGAACTCTTAAAAGATGCAACAGAACTACTAAAGAGACTGCAAACAGTACGCTTGTCCGTTATTTTTTTCTTTTTTGGTGTATTACTGCCTAGTGTTGGATCCTTATCAGGCGAGTTTGACGGAGGACATCGAAAGAGACCATAGTAGGGCAGCTCGTTTTGTATTGTCACGATACAGGGGAGACAGCGTTACGAAAATGATACAGGATCTGGGATGGGAATCATTACAACAACGGCGGTTATTGCTGCGGCGTGTTCTACTTTCGAAACTCCAATCACCAACGTTCTCCTCCGAATGCGAAAATATATTGTTGACTCCCACTTACATAGGTAGAAATGATCATCAAAATAAAATACGAGAAATCAGAGCTCGAACGAAGTGGTGCAGATGTTTTTTCTTCCCGCGTGCTATTCGAGAATGGAATAGGAGATGAGTAGGATAAAGGTGGTTCGATGAACCCTCTGCCAGGCACTTAAATATGATTTGCAGAGTATCCCATGTAGATGTAGATGTAGAAAATAATTACAAAACTTATCTCCGTCCTCTCAATTCCTCAAAACGAACAAAGACTGCTCCCCATAATAAATGGATGGGCCCAATGCAGTCTTCTTCTTCTTCTTCTGTTCTTCAAACGACGGTACAAGACCAGCCACGCTAATAACTTGTCCCCCTCCAGTTGTTGTCTGAGTGCAATTGAAGAGACACCAGGCACGGAAGGACGGCACCGCTCGGCGGCTGCCGGGTAAGTGTGAAGGGGCGCAAGTCTGGTGCCGGCTTGTCGGCTGCCGGGTTGGTGTGGAATAAGCCTTAAACGACCGACTCTGTGGTGAAAACTGGCTGCTCCGAGTGCGTGCGCCTTTCGCGGCTGCATGTAAATCAACAGCCAACGCCATCGCGAGTGCGTCTAAAGGGGCCCTCACACGGTCAGTAATATTTGCAAACCGTCAATACATTGACCGTCTGAGGGCGCGTATTCACGTATTGTCAATACTTAAAATATTGATAAAAATAACAGTCCAGTTCGCAAAATTATTTTTACAATTTATTAATATAGGTGACCGGTTTCGATCTAGGTTTAGATCATCTTCAAACCTCGCTATAGATGTTCGGGCGGTGAGCGTGCCGCTACTGACCGCCCGAACATCTATAGCGAGGTCTGAAGATGATCTAAACCTAGATCGAAACCGGTAAATAGTAAAAATAATTTTGCGAACTGGACTGTTATTTTTATCATTTAATAATAAGTCCGTTGTTTCTTCCAAACAAGAAAACAATGTTTTCCAAACTGATTAACTTAAAATATTGACGAAAAGTATTGATGGCCACAAAAATATTTTCAGTATTGTCAATAATACTGAGCATGTGAAGTCCAATCCTGACGGTTTGACAATATTCGCCTTTCAGATGTTGGCACAGCTTTAAAGTTGCGCGCAGTACACAGCTGATTTTATACAGCATTTGTGAAACGACACAAGTTTGTAGTAAATGTGAAATGGAAGATTTTCTGAGATACTTTGTGTTATCACCATAGAGTAGTTCTGCACACTGCAAGTGAAAACGAATATTTCGGGAAGTACAACGCATGCAGGACTTGAGACAGCGAAATGTTTTGCTTTATATAGATTAAATTACCTGTATGTATCTTTGCAGAGCAGATATGATTACTTCACAGGTTTCAATGACAATTTTACTAATTGTATTAGCAGACATGACTGCGCCGAACTTCAAACATTCAAGTGACCTTCCTGTGGCCAAGAACCGTAAAGTGACAATCTTTCATCGGCAGGAATCGCGGATCTCATAATGGTCTCTTTTTTTTTTTTTTTTTTTTTTTTTTCTTTTTTTCAATTTTGTGTAATTTGTCACATGATTCTGGGCTCATTCAACAATAATTTAAAAAATCTTTTGGGGCAGTAGCTCGGATTTCCGTAAGCAGATTCACATGCGAAAAGTCGTTCCTTTTCTTTAACCACTCACGAACCCATTTCCTCCTTTTCGTCGTTCTCGGTTGTCTTTCTTTCGCAACCATCGCTAAGATGATTAATCCACACGCTTTCTGCCGGTCGGACATGTTTACTTGACAAAATCGCGTCGCCAATTGAAAGTGATGACAATATTATTGATGGTGTGAGGACCACTGAAATGTATTGAAGGTTGGACAATATATTATTGACAATATTATTGTCAATACGTGTTGAACGTGTGAAGGCTCCTTAACAGAGCTTTCCAAACTGGGTGTCTCGACACCCTGGGATGTCGGGGAGTAGTATCAAGGCTGTCGCGAGACTAACAAATTTAGACTCTAAACAAGAAAACTTGTCATAAAATGACACAAAATATCCTTCTCTTCATACTACCCTTAAGACTCACCTGCAGCTAATCGTCCTTCTCTTCATTCAGTGCACCACAGATGACATATTAAAGGAATGATTGGTGCACATTAATTGCGTGCTCAGCCGCTAGGCGGCAGCTCTGCTTCAGCATGGAAATGAGCGTATGGCTTTCTTGGCCGGGAGATCCCTTGCGGGATTGTTCGGCCGCCTAAGTGTAAGTCTTTTTAGTTGACGCCGCGTGTGCAACTTACGTGTCAATGATGATGAGATGATGATGATTAGGCCAACACACAGTCCTCTGCCGGGAATCGAATCCGGGCCCCCTGCGTGGTAGTCAGCGACGCAGGCACTGAGCTACGGAGGCGGACTCTGCTTCAGCAGCAGTAGGCACTCAGGGTTCGTTCAAGCAGCTGTCCGCTGCCAGTTGCTAGATTCCAGCAAACTGCGCATGCGCAGAGCTTCTGCTGATACTCGATAACAGCTCTTCTCCTGCGCAGTTTGCTGGAACTGGCAGCTGCTTGAACGAACCTTCACTGTAGTCTACTTTCCTTGTCAGAAAGCTGCACCTGAGCGTTTTGTAATGGATTTATCAAAGCCACATCACCCTCGGTAGCGTTTCTTACAATTAAATGTCAATCAGTGACACAGTAGCTGTAAAAGCTGTCACAATTGTCTATTGACTAAAGCTATTCAGTAGCGATGGAGTATGGCCGGGTGATTAACGGAGAGTAGTATTTTAAATGCAGTGATCGTTGGTTCGAACCCTGGTATGCGTTTTTTTTTTTTTTTTTTTTTTTTTTTTTTTTTTTTTTTTTTTTTCTCAGTTTCCTGTATGTAACAGATTCTGGGACCATAAATGACATTCATATTCTTACTTGTCACAAATATTATTATTTTTTTTCGAATATGTCGGGACTTCCGAGTTCGTGATGAAGCAAGAACCTAAAAATAGAACTTAAATAATAATTCATCACTTGGAAAAAATACATCCTCTTTATTTCTGAAAATAATGTGACAATATTGAACTGAAAGGGAAAAGCCACTGTGCTGTGTAAATCAGAAATCCGAGCAGCTAATTTCCAGATGCCGTTTTTAATCAATCCCGCAAAACCTTATCTGGCCGTGACATGTACACACGAGAGCGAAAAACGGTTTCCGAAATTCAGTTTTCGTGTTTCGGAAGTTGGGTCGCATGTAGAAGAAGCAAGTATTACTGTGTGAGTTAGGCATTGTTGTTTGCGGTGTTACTCTGTTGTACATCTCCGTAGTTCCTAATGTTTCCTTTTCTTGCGATGAGTGTACGTAATTGCTGCAGTTAGGATCAACATTAAATATATCAATGCGTACGAGGATTTCAGTTTCGTTTACAAATTACATTTAAGCGATACTTTACTTTCGTCCCCCCCCCCCCCTAGAACCATCTACATTTTACCATATGTATTTATATTGGTGAAAGGGTGTCGCGCAAAACTGTAAGCTATAAAAGAGTGTCGCCATGAGGGATAGTTTGGAAAGCACTGGTCTATGAAGTCTGTGCCGAGTGTGGAGTTCTAAATTTTCGAGTGTGCCGTAGAATGCGCATGCGCAGAAGGAAGTAGCACTACTGTGGTGTCTGCTAACATCGGACGTTAACCTGTTTTCGTCGAGCACATTCATATTACAGAAGTGCTTTCACATCTTCTTTATTTTGTTCTTTGCTTTGTGTTTTCGTCACACCGAACAACTTGCGCCAGAGCCTAACATTGTTTTTCTACTAATTTTCTCCTACAAAACAGACAAAATATCTGCAAGCAGAAAAAGATTTCCATTTACAGGGAAAAAGCCTTCACTATGTATATCTACGAGTGAAAATATATAAACGTGTTTTACCGAAAATTATATTTTCGTTGTTATTTTGACCTTTAGTAAGAAAACAGGATATGAGAACTAAGGTAAATATTCGCTTTTTAACTGGATTTTCGATAGCCCTTTTATTTCAGAGGACTATGTTTGCCAGTCCAAACTTACTTCGGCAAATAAATATGTTTTGAAAAGTTTAATTACAGTTTTCCTATTGTTTATTTTCTCAATTGGGTACAATTTTTTTACGTTCACGAACTATGAATTACCCCTTCGTCAATAATAAACTCAATTATCATTTTCCTCGTGAAGATTTTCCGCCGTATGCAAGACACCTGACTTTAAATATTTTTCCCAAACATATTTCAGCATATTTTGTGCTATCATCAGTGAGGTGGTTTATTTTTGTTCTCAAAAATTATATTTACTGTACAACATTCTCTTCAGAAACATCTAAAATGTACGTTCATTCGTTTCGAATCTTGCTTAGATTATCAGACAAATATATTTCAGTTTAGAGAAATTAGGCCTAGATATAAGAGTATCACTTTTTTTTAGATACCTTTACATTAGGCTACGTAAGAACTTATTAAGTAGCCTACTTATTTGTTGTTGTGGTAATAGTATTTACAAGCTCGTCATCTGCAAAAAAACAAACAGTTTAAAATTTCTTAGTTTCTAATTTTCGGTTCGAGAAAATGCTTCATTTCTGTTTAGTAGTTAACGATTTTTTTTTTTTTTTTCATCTGTTTAGATTCTGGTTGTTGCTGCTTCTTTTGTAATTTGTATATTATTTTCCACGTTTTTTTCGTGCTATGCATTACGCCGAGTACCTGAAAAGGCTATTTTACAGTAACTATAATTCTTCAAAACAAAAATAAACCACCCCACTGATGATAGCATAAAATGTGCTGAAACATGTTCTGGCGTCTTGCATACGGCGGAAAATCTTCACCAGTTATACAAGCAAGTACGGAAGAAAGAAGAGCAGCAACATCAAAAACATGATTATCCTTTAATAAAAGTTCGCTTTATTCTTTTAATTATATGGCCGGTTTCGGCGTGCTAGAGGCCATCTTTGGACCTGTCGTATTTTTTTACATTACTGTTATAACAACAATTTCTAATATAGCACACTGGTATACATCCATATTGATGTGTCACGCAAATAAAATTTACATGTTAATAATAAAATGACAGAATCCATCCTTCTCAAGGTTTACGTTAGAGGCACTTCAGAATCAAGCTCAGTACTGACTTGTCGCACGTGTTCGCGGTAGAAAAGACTTCTGGTAAGCCTCTATGGGGGCTCGAATCAAACTATTTTATCTTCACGGCCTTTCCACGAGATACACATAGGAGAAAGCAATACATTGTTTACTGATGAATCTTTCGGGTTGTATGGCCATGTTCCATGAAACATTTCTGCTTCTCATATTTCGTCCAGAGTTGCGTTGGACATCTTCAGAGTCTTGCCGAATGGGTAACCTGTGAAGATGTCCAGCGCAGCTCTGGAGGAAACGGCAGGGGCGCAAACATTTCATAGACTACGGCCATATAACCCGAAATATTCAGCGGAATTTATGATCGTATTCTATGACACATGGTCGTTAAAGTCATAATTGTATAATAATGGTTGACTCTACATCGACATCGACATCTACATCTACATGGGATACCCTGCAAATAATATTTAAGTGCGTGGCAGAGAGTTCATCGAACCACTACCTCCCATTCCATTCTCGAAGAGTGCACGGAAAGAAAGAACACCTGAATCTCTCCGTTCGACCTCTGATTTCTCGTATTTTATTCTTATGATATTTTCTACCTATGTTAGTGGAATTCAACAATATATTTTCGCATTCCGAGGAGAATGTTGGCGATTGCAGTTTCGTAAGTAGCCCACGCCGCAGCGATAAGCGCCGTTGATGCAATGATTCCCAACCTATATCCTGTATCATTTCCGTAACGTTGTCTCCATTGTATAGTGACAATACAAAACGAAACGAGCTGCCGTTCTTTGGACTCTTTCGATGCCCTCCATCAAACGCACCTGATGAGGATCCTACACTGGGCAGCAATACTCCAAAAAAGGACGGCCACGCGTAGTCTCTTTAATAGTTCTGTTGCATCTTTTAAATGTGCTGCCAATATAATGCAGTCTCTGGTTCGCCTTTCCCACGACATTAGCTACGTTTTCTTTCCAGTTTAAGTCTGAAGTAATCGTAATACTCCAAAAAAGGACGGCCACGCGTAGTCTCTTTAATAGTTCTGTTGCATCTTTTAAATGTGCTGCCAATATAACGCAGTCTCTGGTTCGCCTTTCCCACGACATTAGCTACGTTTTCTTTCCAGTTTAAGTCTGAAGTAATCGTAATTCCTTGGTACTTTGTGGAGTTTAAGGCCTTCACATTTGATTTACTTATTTTGTAAACTAAGTATAACAGATTTGTTTTCGTACTTATGTGGACGACTTCACACTTCTTATTATTTAGAGTCAATTGCCAATTTTTACATCATAGTAATATCTGATTTAGATCGTTCTGCAGTTGGTTTTGATCTTCAGATTGCTTTACTAGACTGTAAATGATAGCGACATCTGCAAACAACCTAAGAGAGCTGCTTAGATTTTCTCCCAAATCCTTTATGTAAATAAGGAACAGCAGAGGACCAATAACACTACCCTGTGAAACGCCCGATATCACATCTGTTTTTGTCGATTCCTTACCATCGATTACTACAAACTGTGTCCTCTCTGACAGGAAATCCCTTATCCAGTCGCAAATTTGGGGCGATATACCATAACCACGCAATTCGATCAAAAGCCGTTTATGAGGTACGATGTCAAAAGTTTTCTGGAAATCAAAAAATACGGAATCAATTTGAGAACCCTTGTCGATAGTCATCACTTCGTGTGAGTAAAGAGCTAGATGTGTTTCACATGAACGATATTTTCTAAATCCATGTTTACCTTGGGTCAAAAGATCATTCTGTTCGAGATAATACATAATATTTGAATACATGTTATTTTCCTAAATCCTTGTGCAATAGGCCTGTAGTTTAGTGGGTTACTCCTACCGCCTTTCTTGAATATAGGTGTGACCTGTGCAACTTTCCAATCTTTCGGTACAGATCCTTCATTGAGATAACGGTTGTATAAGGCTGTTAAGTGAGGAGTAATCGCTTCAGCATAATCAGATAGAAACCTAATGGGTATACAGTCCGGACCAAAAGACTTGTTCTTGTTAAGTGATTTAAGTTGCTTCACTATTCCGAGGATATATACTTCAACGTTACTCATTCTGGCCTCTGTTTGTAATTCGAAATCTGAAATATTGGTTTTTCGTCTTTGGTGAATGAGTTTCTAAAAGCTATGTTTAGTAACTCTGCATTAGTAGCGCTATCGTAGGTAAGATCGCCATTACTATCACTTAGTGATAGTACAATTTCTCACGATATTTTATGCGTACGTCCTGATTTGAAAATATAATTTCGGCAACGGATTGAGGGTAAAATAAAATCACCGCCTACTATTATTGTGTGAGTCGGATGCGTGCTTGAAATTAGACCCAGGTTTTCTTTGAACCTTTCTGCTATTGTATCGTCAGAGTCGGGAGGGGGGGGGGGGGGTCGGTAAAAGGAACCAATTATTAACTTTTTACGATTTTCGAGTACTACCTTTACCCATAACAACTCTCAGGAAGTATCAACGTCAGCTTCACTACACGATAGACAACTTTTGACAGCGACTCTTCTAGGAAAAATATTCGGAATTTTAACACGTACCACACCGTCAGACAGAAGCGCCTCCCTTTCAGTGTCTGCCATTATACTTCGCATCTCCATAACGTTTCCCACTAAATAAAGGAATCTGTGACTATATTGCCATCCCATTTGAAATAGCTCCAAAACGTACTCCTAGAAACAACTCTTTCCAGTTCGGCAACAGTGTAATCATAGAATCAAGAATCTTTCTTTATATCTATCCGCACTTCCTTAGACTGAAATTAATAATTGCCTGTTATTAAGTTTCCATTTAACGTCACTTTTTCACAAGATTGGGCTTCAAAGCTACAGTTTCATTTACCGCGTTATTCAAAAAGAGGGAACCTTTATTGCTTCCCAACTACAAAAGACAGAAACACAGCTCCAACATTCCTGAAAAGAAAGAGGGGTCATTTTTTCCCACACACGAATCAGCTGGTCTCTCTTTATCGAATACTCCGCTTCAACAATTCGATATCGCAAAGGTTCAGACATAGGCGGATAAAATGCGGTCTTTTATATAACCCCACAGATAAAAGTCACAAGGGGTGAAATACGGAAACCTGAGAGACCACAAGCGATGAGGCTTATCTGTACCTCCTCATCCAGTCCAACGTTCTGGAATACTGTGATTCAGGTAACGTCTGACCTGCGTAACGAAATGACGTGGGCCACCATCATACATGAAGTCATCTGAGCCGGCCGCGGTGGCCGAGGGGACTGAGGCGCTCCAGTCACGGTTGCACTGCCATTACGGTCGGGGGTTCGAATCCCCCCTCGGGCATGGATATTTGTGCCGTCCTTAGTCGTAGTTAGTTCATAAGTAGTTTGTAAGTCCCATAAGCTATACAAACATTTGAACATTGAAGTCATCTGAAGATTCAAGTTTTGGAAATAACCAGTTTTTAAGCATGTCTAGATAGATTAGTTCTATGAGTTGGGTAACGATAGTCCAACTGCTTCGTCTATGGCAAGAAATGACCCAGTGTTTCTGCATTTGTCGTGTAACACATCTTGCTGATTTCGAATGCATTACAACTAGGCCTTTTCTCTTTCCAAAAAATATTCGAATCGTGTTTCTCCCTTTTGTAGCTAGCAAGCAATAAATTGAAAGCTGTCCGTCGTTTCTGAGTAGCTCACATGTTAAATTGCAACAAAAAGTAGCTAGTGAATTGACGTACAGTAATACGAGGGCTGTTAGAATGAAAAGGTACGAAACGTCTTAACAACCAACGCGGTTGAAATTTGAACACGTGGTTTTGGGATAAAGTAGTGCGAGATCTAGGCGTCGTCACCTCCTCTTAAAACATTCATGGCTGTGCCCTTAGAAGGCAAGGTGAAGCTCACCGTCTTTTCCGACGTCCGATGGAATTCCTGAGTCCCGCGGTTATGGCAGAGATGTGTAGGACATATTCGGACATTGGAGCCACAGCGGAAAATCGTAATGCTGTCGAACTTAGTCCGAGAGTGAAGTGAAAAGCGGTCAAGGTATTCAATCTGTATATATGTGTGACATTAAGACTGTTAGTACCATACCAAAAGCGTATGGAGTATGCGTTAAATGTACGTTTTAACTTCCAGATGATTTGATATTTGCTAAGCACGTAATGGAGTATGACAATTCAACATTTCTGCTTTTCTCATTTCATAGTATTTTCATACTAATTTGATCCTTTTAGTGTTCATTTCGAGTAGCGTTTCCTTTTAGTACCATAGTAAATCCAATAGTGCATGCGTTAACTGCACGTTTAAGGTGCTGGATACTTTGCTAATATTTGATATATAGGCACTTCCTTTTTATATCTTTCTCATGCATAATTTCCAAATTCTATTTTCATTTCATAACATTTTGATACTAATTTGCCCTATTAGATTTCATTTTGTGTGGAGTTGCCTTCGAAATGCGAAACATTCAGCTGCTACTGCCACTTGATCTCTGATACGTATTGAAGGTTAAGCTGGTATTAACATGAAAAAAGGAGAAATATTATCTTCATAACTTCGTATTTATTGCCATTTTTTGTCATACAAGTTTTAAGAAGGAAGATTCGGGTTCAACGTCCCATGGACAAGTTTAAGACAACACGACACGTAGTCGCGTTGAGTTCGTCGGCATTTCGCAGCAGCGCCGTCGGCGAATGCAGCACTGTCTGAGGAGCCGCGCCGGTTCTGAGCCGCCGCTGTGGCCGCCCTATCCTCCACCTCCGGCGTGCGTCGCCCGTACGCGGATCGAAGCCCACGCACGGTACTTCGCGGCCTTCTCCAGCATCAGCGGCGACGGCGGTCCCCTCTGCCGCGGCATCGGACGGAAGTGCAGCCTGTTGTGGCGTCGGAGGGCGACCTCGGCCAGAGCGACGGAGCAAGGCCCGCGTGTTAGCCTCGGCACGGGCCGACGCAGGAAACTGCGCGCCTTGGCTGGCGGCCCCGCTCCCTCCCCGGCCCCGGAAATCCCCCCGCAGCTGCGGCCAGAGCGCGGCCTCCGCCTCTGCCGCCTTCTGCCGCCCCCGCACACAGTGGGAGCCGCAGGCCTCCTGGCTCTGCTCGGCTGTGTTCGGCTCTTCTCGGCTCTGCTCGGCCGCCGCCCGCCTCCCCGCCCGGCCAGGCGGCGCCTCACAGCGCAGTCTCCCCGTCTGGCGCCGAGCCACCCGAGCACGCGGCCGGGGCCGGCGGTGGGGCAGACACTCCGCGAGGCGGCCTACGGAGCTCTGTCGAGCACCTCGGCCGACAACTCGCGAAGCTCTGTCTTCCTCCAATCCGGAGCTGCGAGTCCCGGGCAGCAGGTGGCGCGCCGCGGGGTCCGTGGAGAGCCGCGCACAGGCCTCTGCAGTCGCCAAAACATGTGTCGCTCAAACAGTGATTTGACGTTTATAAGGACTGGAACTATTACTAAGGAATATAAACGACGTGAAAATTGATGTTAAGTCCTCAGTGATATCTTCTCACTAACAACAAATAAGGTATTATCTCACAAATAATGTTGTTTAATCATATGATACATGAAGCTGTCATATGGATTCCTACTAGCAAAATATCTGATGTACCGATCTCGTAAAATAAGCGCCGTCTTCAAATACCTATAAAATTTCAAAGCCCACTCAATCAGCAACTTTCGTAAAAAAATATAAATAAATAAATAAAAAGGAAATATGTCAATTTTACGTTAGATTCATACGTGAGTTTGGTCTGACCACACTGCTAATCTCCACTAATTCAGCCGGTCTAGTTTTAATTGAAATACTACTCTACTACAGTACCTTTAATGCTTTCAACGCCTCGAGTTAATGACTGTGGAACTCCAAACGCCAATGGTGTTGGCCACCAACTCTCGGCCGAGTCCGCTGGTCTTCGCCCGCTGCCCGGAGTATCCTCAGACGGCAGTGTTGGGCGTTCACCGCCACCGCGCTCTGACTGCAGGCCGGCAGCCGGACCGCCCTGTGACGTCGCGGCCGGTGCGGCGGCAGCCTCTCTGCCACCTGCTGGTCGCCCGTCGGTGGCTGGGCGCGACGACTGGTTCGTAGTTTAAACTCTAAAGATTATAAGGTCCCTTGTGGCCACCCACAAGTAGCTGTGGGCCCACACACACCCCGTCTCTCTCAACCTTGAGAGGGCGGGGTGTGGTCGCCCGGCGACGCGGCGCTCCTACTTTTATAGACTCCCGACAATGCCGGACGCGATTACCGCGGAAACGTCTCCTCACGTCATCCATCAGCCCATTGTTTCCGACAATTTCGATCACAAATTTTGCTACTGCACAGTTCTCCTCGATCGACAAAGCCGAAAAAATATTCGAATTGACCTGCATCCTCCTTAATTCGTTTCTTTCCATTAAGAACTTTGACATTAAATAGTTCTAATGTATTTTATGTAGCCACCATAGAGCTATGCAAATAATGCTTGAAAGTTAGATACTGACGTATTTTGCCCTTCTTCATAGGGAAATTACCATCTATAATAGCCAATATGCATTCTACAGACATAATTTACTAGGTTTGATCTCCACAAAAAATATTTGCCCTACATCCTTCTGAATTCGTTTCTTTCCATTCAGAACTCTCACATTAAAATGTTCTAATGTATTTTATGCAGTCACCATAGAGCTATGCAAACAATGCCTTAAAGTTAGATACTGGCGTATTTTGCTCTTCTTCATAGGGAAATTACCGTCTATAATAGCCAATACGCATTCTACAGATATAATTTTCTAGGATTGATCTCCACAGTAGTGGAGAGGATTGCCCAAGCTGACACCACATTCCTCATTTTCCCAAAGACACGTAATGCTATTACGCGCTCACAATAAAATACAAGCTAAAGGAATATCGTACCAGCTTACTGACTCCACTTCAGACCTCCCAGCCCACAAGACATAAATCGGAACCTCTTTCATAACAGAACAGAATCCAAAATTGAATCTTACTTAAAATTTGCCCACGACAATATTGTTGTTGTCTTTAGAGCGAAGATTGGCATCATGCAGCTCTCCATACAACCCTATCCTATGCAAGCCTCGAAACAAAAACGTCAGTCCACATCCATCCAAAACCGCTTACCGCACCTGTCTATTGGTCTTCCTCTCGGATTTTTACTCCGTAAATTCGTATATGTTTCAGAATTTTTCCTATAAATCAGTCCCTTCATTTAGTCGTGCCATAAATATTGTTTCACCCGAATTCTGTTTAGTTGTGATCTACCAACCAAATCTTCAGCATTATTCTGCAGCACCGCAACTCATAAGCCCCCTTTTTTTTTCCATCAACTGTTTATCTTCCACGCTTCACTCCCAGGTCAGGCTGCACATCATAGAAATACCATCATATAGAAATTCCTAACTTTAAAATTGATATTCAATGCCGAGAAATCTTTTTTCCAGAAAAATGCTTCTCTTCCTTTGGTATTCTGAGATCTACCTTTCTTTGACAGTAGTAGGTTATTTTACTGTCCAAGTAAAAAATTCGTTTACCACTTTTACTGTCTCATTTACTAAAATAGTTCCTAATTCCCTCAGCGTCGCTTATTTAATTTCACTACATTCCTTTACCGTTATTTTTCAGTTTTCATCATATAACCCCTTCCAAGATACTGTCCATTATGTTGACTTCCTCCTCCAGGTCCTTTGCTGTCTCCAACAGAATTACAGTCTCACATGCAAATCAGAAGCTAATTTCTTCTCTGTGAACCTAAATTCATTTTTCAACTTTCTCCTTGCTTTCCTCCACAGATTATTGAATAACCACGTGGAAAGGCTAAAACCCTGCATTACTCGCTTCGATCATGATGACCGCTGTGTGATATCTGTAAAGGAGTTCATAACTTTTCATTTCCTATATTTTTCATTTCCTATATTTTATCGACCTCGGGGAAGATCAGTTTGGATTTAGGAGTAATGTAGGAACACGGGAGGCAATACTCACATTACGACTAATCTTAGAAGATAGGCTAAGGGAAGGGAAACCTACATTCTTAGCATTTATAGATTTGGAGAAAGCTTTTGACCATGTCGACTGGCATACACTCTTTCAAATTCTGAAGGTAGCAGGGGTAAAATATAGGGAGCGAAGAGTTATATTCGACCTACATGAAAACCAGACAGCAGTTATTAGATTCGAAGGGCAAGAAAGTGCCGCAGACGTTGGGAAGGGAGTAAGACAGGGTTGTAGCCTTTCCACAGTGTTGTTTAATCTGTATATTGAGCAAGCAGTGAAGGAATTCAAGGAAAAATTTGGAGAGGGAATTAAAGTTCAGAGAGAAGAAATAAAAACTTTTCAGTTTGCCGATGACATAATAATTTTGTCAGAGACTGCAAAAGATCTGGAAGAGCAACTGAATGGAATGGACAGTGTCTTGAAAGGAAGATAGAAGATGAACATTAACAAGAGTAAAACGAGGGTAATGGAATGTAGTGTCAGAAAATCAGGCGATGCTGAAGGCATTAGATTAGGTAATGAGGCAATAAAAGTAGTAGATGAGTTTTGTTATTTGGGTAGCAAGATAACTTCTGATGGCCGAAGTAAATAAGGTATAAAATGCAGAATAGCTATGGGAAGAAAAGCGTTTCTTAAGAAGCGAAACTTGTTAACATCCAATATTAATTTAAATATTAGGAAGTCCTTTCTAAAAGCATTTGTCCGGCATTGAATGGCAGTGAAACGTGGACGATAAGGAGTTCAGATAAAAAGAAGATAGAAGCTTTTGAAATGTGGTGCTACAGACGAATGATGAAAATTAGATGGGTAGATCACGTAACTAATGAGAAGGTGCTTAATCTTATTGGGGAGAAAAGGAGTTTCTGGCATATCCTGACAAAGAGAAGGGATAGATTGGTTGGACACATTCTGAGACATCAAGGAATCGTTAACTTAGCATTAGAAGGAAGTGCTTGGGGTAAAAAACGTAGAGGGAGACCGAGGGACGAATACAGGAAGCAGATTCAAAAAGATGTACGTTGCCGAACTTATGCTCAGATGAAGATTCTTGCACCGTAGAGGCTAGCGTGGAGAGCTGCATCAAACCAGTGTGCGGACTGAAGACCACAACAACAATATTTTACCCCTGGTACCTTCAGAATTTAAAGGGTTATGTTGTATTCAACATTGTTCTAAATATTCTCCAAATCTACACAACTTAGAAATACACGTTCCTATTTCCTTCAACTCTCTTCTGAAAGGATCAGCATTTCCTTGCGTGTTCCTAAGTGTCACACAAATCGAAAGCGAACTTCCCCAAGGTCGGATTTCACCAATTTTTTCTTTCTTCTGTAATTACTTTGTCTTCGTATTTTGCAAACACGGCTCATTAAAAGTATTACATGAATCCCACCTAATTGGAAATTGAAATTATTAACTACTTAATTCTATAAGTCTGAGAGAACTTTTCCTATCCCATTAATCACACCAACTGGAATAATCATATCTCGTACGACAGTGTGCGGTATCAGTATATTTGTAAAAGACGTGTGTGAATTCGCGATTCTTCAGGGCGTTATACAAGGCGCGTCCAGAAAGTAAGTTCCGTTTCAATTTATCTCCGCTGCAGCGCTGTGATCGCAGTTCTGCACACGCGCTGTAGACGATGTGATCAAGGAGAGGAACGTGCGCCATTTGGAGATCGCAGTCAGTTACGTACGCTTTGTTGTGCTTGTTTGAAATGTCGGCGTTGCTTGAAAATCCCACCGCCTGTGAAATCAGGTCGGTGATTCGGTTTCTGAATGCGAGGAAAGTGAAACCAAGTGAACTTTATCGGCAAATTTGCGATGTTTAAAGACCAAGTCCTATGAGTGATTCGATAGTGAGAAGATGGGTCCGACAGTTCAATGGCAGGCGTAGTGATGTGTAAGATGAAGAACGAAGTGGGCGTCCACCTTTGGTTACAGAAGAACTGGTTCACGCGATTGATGACAAGATCCAGGAAAACCGCAGGTTTTCAATTAGTGCTCTCGCTATGGATGACGAGCTGAAAGAAACTGTTCCAAACTGGTTGAAGACACAGACGGCAGATTTCTATGAAGAAGTTATACAAAACCTGGTGCCACGCTATGACAAATGACTGCAAAATTTCGGCAGTTATGTGGAAAAGTGGTTTAATAGTTGTAGAATTTTGTGCAATAAAAATTTCTTCTGTATCTGTGTACAATTTCATTTTATTACCAAACGGAACTTTGTGGACGCACCTCGTATCTCAGGTTTCTTGATCACAGAATAAAATGGTAAAGTGGTCTGGATAGCCCTTGGCCGAGTGATGATTCTTATATATATTAGAAGAATGGCAATGCTGTAGAGCTTCTACAGTACAGCGTCAAGATTTAAAATGTTATACAACGCCTGAAGCCTAGGGAAAATGAACAAATCGTTTGGTTTTTGTATATTATATGGTAACGTATTAAAAGCAATGTGTTCGCATGCCAAACGTTTTGGTGAAGAAGGTGGAATTAATACTGAGGCAGCCGATTTCCCACTTTTCTATCAGTGCTGTTTAAACAGCAACATATTTACCTTTTTTTGTTCATCAACAACAGCATTTTCCAGCTGATTCAGTAGCTCTGAGGAAGTGTTGTCTACACTAAGGGCTTTACTTCGACAGAACTCTGTCAAATTCTTTGTCAACTTGATCCATTCGGACGATTTCTCAGTATTGTTTTCAAATTCATTTCCACTGTGTAGCCCTGTCCACGTTTCAGCTTTCCCTTCTGCGGTTATTAACTGGTTTTCTGTCAAAGTCTCACAGGACTAAACTGTCCTGACGGGAACAGTCGGTTGCTCCTTGGCGGTATTCTTGGGTAATACGGTGATGTAATATTAACAATGCAATTCGAGAAAATTGGAACGAAATGCATGAAGACATTTCAGGAACTGGCGGCTGACCATAATCTTTGTTAGACAGTTCCTATTTGGCCTGCTGTGTCTTAGTCTTGCTTAGAAATCCAGTAATACCACCACATACAGCTTAGCGTGGATCCGCAAACCACAGTTGGATGTGGCATTCTCCCATTTGTAGATCAGTGTAAGACCTGAATAAAGCAGTTTGTAACACGAATATTTACAGAAACACTTTGGGACCGAACGTCAAATCTTGTGATTTGTACTGCGTCAAAATGTTACTGTGTCGCCAAACACGCATTACTGATAAAAAGCGGAAATGTAAACACCAGAAATGAAATACGCCACTCTTATTTAGTATTTGCCAATCTTGTCAGTATTCGTTCCTTTATGTTCGTTTTATGTGTAACTCTTGTGATTCAAAAGGGTAGTCATTGCACAGAAACTGGCAGTACGGGTAGTATGTGGGGTAAGCTCGCGTACCTAGTTGACCCCTGTTTAGTGACCTGGCAAATCTGGCACTGGCCTGTCAATGCATATTTTCTTTAATGTAGTTTGTTGTTGACCATATTAGGTTATTACAAGGGGTTGGCAGCTTTCATTCAGTTAATACAAGACACAAATCGAATATGCATATGCATCTGCCGCATCCATTCCTAATAAACTGCCACAATAATAGAGAGAGCTTAGTGGTAATCAACGCACATTCAAGGCTAAACGGAAAGGTCTCCTCATGGCTCATTCTTTCTATTTTGTCAAGGAAATCCTAGAAGAATTTCAAAATTTAGTTACTTTCTGTGCTACGTTGTTGATTCTGTAAATATATTTTTAGACCTGTTACGTCCTTGTGATTGCTTTTGGTTTCACTTTATCAACTACTAGCCCTTTCTTACAATGTGATGGTCTGACTCGTTAAAATTACCATGGAGGCTTGCTCCTTAATTCGGCCCTGCGGAACATGATAAACAAAAATTAGAAAAAAATAAATAAATAAAAAACTCGCACTGACGTGTTTTATGGCCCACTTTAGATTTGTAGTTTTAAAAGTTTTTTCAAACATTTTTGACCAAAATAATAATTTAAATAATAAAAAATTTATTAATAAGAGTGTCTGCAACCTTGTTAGGTAGTAGCGGGTTCCAAACCACTAACCTTCAGCGTCACAGTCCAACGCATTGCCCACTACGCTGCAGCTAACAGTTAGGAGGTGTGTTCTTTAATCTCATACTATTTGATGGACAGTGTTAACTGATGCTAATATGCCATTTGTAGACACTAGAGACGAACAACGACGTGTTAATTCTTCAATGCGCCATTGCTTTGAAATGACAACGTGTAAGTTACAATAAGAAAATCATCAAAGACGCAACGCAAGATGGCGTATGCCACAGAGTGTTCTGGGAGAGGAATGTCACGTGACATCTGCGAACGGCTTGTTTTCGTTATTTCAAAGGAGAGTGTCAAAACTCCGTTATTTTTGCAAATATCTCTCAAACGATACGAGATATGAAAGAAACATAAGGTAACACAGTTGTAGAGAATTTCCTTCTCTACAAATTCGTTTATTCAATTTTCGCGTCAGATGAACGGTTTATTTGCCATTAAAATTATATTACAAACGGCTTTTTTTATTACTAACGTATTTGCTGTCCGAAATATTTCAAAAAACGATGTTCTGGTCTCTGGTAGCCAATAATTATGTCTGTAAAATTTGGTGCTGATCGGTTGAACGGTTCGTCTTAAAAACAGGGAACACGTTACGCACAGACAGGCAGACATCCCAAAATCGCCGTTATTTTTGCAAATATCTCTGAAACGATACGAGATATGAAAAAACCATAACAGAGCAAAGTTTTAGAGCATTTTCTCGTCTACAAATTCGGTTATTCAATTTTCGTGTCAGATGAATGGTTAAGCCGTTATATTCATTTACATTTCGAACTGTGAAAAGACTATCGCAAAGGCCCACTTTTGGTGTTGTTACCGTAACCTAAAGTGGGCCAAAAATTAATCTATAAAACTGATTACTAGCTATATTTAAGACATCTACGATTTTGTAATAACTAGTTGACCCGTACGAATGGTTCACTGCAGGCTGCAGACTCACGTGGCTGCAGCCATGTCACCGGTCATCTGAGAACGGCGTGCTGAGTCCTGCCTCCTAGCGATGCTAGGAATTCTTAATCCATTCCTATATGTGTACGTATATTCCGTATCAAAGTATTTTGTTACTATGCAGTGGTGCACAAGCACATCGAAGATTTTCTGGAAGTCAGCAGTTACGGTATCAAGTATCTGCCGCGCACTTCAGTGTGACTTGCAGAGTTACTATCTAGATGTGATATTAGAATCCGCACAGAATACGGTTGGATGATGCGCAGAGACGAGTTTTCTTCCTAAGCGCAGGGCGAGTTCATTCCTTCGTTCGGGAGGGGAGACGCGTCAGTCCACTTCCGCCTGCCGGCCAGTGCACATCGAGTGACCGTACCGCTATAAACGGCGTGCCAGCACAGCTTCCATGCGCTGTAGTTGCACGAAGATTTCTGCGTAGCCAGACACGAGAGACTATTTACAGTGTAATTAAATTTATGTCGAAAGAGGCAAAAAGGGGATAAGAAGCCCATTGAAAGCGTGTAGGCTTCTACTGGTGTTTCACTTCGGACAATTAAAACAAAAAACAAAACAAAAAAAGAAAGAAAAATAGAGAGAGAGCAAAATAAGTTGCCGGTAGTTGTGAAGGTTGCTCTACTCCAAGAAAAAGCGGAATAAAGTGAGAAAGGTCTTAAATTTAGATGATTTTCACGATAAAACAATTTCCACGTGAACAACTGCGCCCTACAATAAAGTAACTTTTTCCCGAAATAAGGTAAAGTAGGTCTTTCAAGTGAATTGTTTCTTCATTGCGGTACCTACTACAAAAGTTAGACTTCAGGTATCTTTTCTTTTTAATTTCAGTGTAATACTTACATAGTTTATTTTTCCTGCAATTAACAAGCTCAATATTTACCAGGTGGCGCAAAAAACATGTTACAGGAAGGTGCTATGGAACGTTTAGAAATACGCAGAGAACTCGTCAATTATTTAAATAAAATATTACCGTGAAGAGGGTTGAGCTCTCATATATGTCGATGAAACATACACTCACAGTTTGCATACTGCACCTAATGGGTGGACAGATGTATCAAGTAATGGAGTAAAAGCTTCTCTTTCAAAAGGACAACGTCTGATTGTAATACACGCAGAAAACTGATAAGGACAAGTAGTTCTGCAGACTATAAGGTATTAATGTACCTAAAGGTAACATTTACGTTTTCTGGTCTACAATACTGTAGAACAGGAGAAAGTGAGCAATCCTTTTAAATTTAAACACGTTCTATAATGCAGCGACAGAAATATCGTCGATTTTATTAACGTGTTTCATATTGTGGGCATTTGATTTAGTATTGTTTCTGATTGTTTAAGCTCTATCTAGGTGACTGCAGTAAATTTGAGACTAATGAAAACTGTTTCTGTTTGCCAGTTAAACAGAAATACGATACTTCCTGTATGCACACCAGTAATGCAAATAAATTATTCCATATCCTGCATCGCAAATATTATATAATTAATGCTTCAAGTAACATGTACTTCGAAGTAAGAGAGGTAATGTTAATAAAATGATAAAAATAATGAAATATTAATAACATTGTGTTAAGTATTTATAAAAAGGTATTTTTCATGGTACGGTTAGGTACAGAAGAGAGAATTTGTAAAACTCCGGCACATAGTGGAGCATAGGCTTCAGTTTAAAGCGGCGCTTCACTTCCCCTACAGCGCTGGTCACTTTCCCCCACCATCCCCACGCTTGCCCGGCGGTCTGCGCATCTACCGGCCAATTTATCCTGCGTGCACTCCACATGACTTGTCTCTCTCTGCAAGTGTGATGATGACTACCTCCAGTGACCTACAAGGTCTCATTGTTTCCATTCCATGATGTGTCGCCAGTGTTACCTGTGACAAAGGTGGACATATCAGGTGGTCATAATGCTCTTGCTGTTAAGTGTATTAGTTCGTGAAAGTAGAATATCAAAGACACAGTTTTCTCAGGTAGATCTGAGCTGAGAATACTTGCTGCAGTGTGTTTGAGGCACGAAATGGGAGAAAAAGGCCAATGGGTAGTGCGACATCTAAAGTAGCGCCACTGATAAAGAAACGAAAAGAGAAATATGCTTAAATGCGTGAAGATTAAGGAATTTAATGTTTGTCAGAGAGATACTGGTTGTAGAGACAGTATTTTTTTAAAGTTTCGTTTGTTAATTATTATGTAACTATTTATACAACCTCTGACTATAAAGTTTAGTGCTAGGTTCTGTAAAATTAACGTAGAGTGCGCGGTTGTTCCCCATCGGGAGTTCCAGTCCTCCCTTGGGCATGTGTGTGTGTGTGTGTGTGTGTGTGTGTGTGTATGTGTTGTCCTTAGGTTAGTTTGTAAGCCTAGGGCCGGATAACTGCAGTAGTTAAGTCTCATAGATTTACAAATATTTATTAAATAATATAATATATTAACGTAGATGAACAATACCCGTTCGGTTAGCCGTGTGATCTAACGCACCGCTTTCCGATATCGGAAAGAGTACAGGCCCCGGTTTGTATCCACCCGGCGGATTAACGAAGCGAATCGGAGTGCCGGCCAGCCTGCATGTGGTTTCTAGGCGATTTTCCACATCCTCCTAGGTAAGTACCGGGCTGGTACCCAAGTCCGGCCTCATTTACACGATTCGCAAACGTTTCGTAACACTTTACACTTTCACACATATAACACTATACGGAGAGATTTGGGGTACACATTTCCTCCCAGGAAAGCATGGGGTGGCCACAGGAAGGGCATCCAGCCACCCTGTAAACATTAACACGCCAAATCTGAATTAACAAAGCCAAGCCAGCCGCGGTGGCCGAGGGGACTGCGGTCCGAGGGTTCTAATCCCCCCTCTGGCATGGATATTTGTGCCGTCGTTAGTATTAGCTAGTTCATAAGTAGTTTGTAAGTTTAGAGACTGATGACCCCGCAGTCCCATAAGTTCTATAAACATTTGAACATTTTTATCCTTTTTTTGAGGGTAGTGAAAGAATCAACGGAAAGTGGTCACTGTCGCAAAGGTAATCTTGCGGTGACCAACTAAATAAAGGGAACAGGGTGGGGGGGGGGGGGGAGAGAAGTGAGTGAAAGGTCTGTGGAAGAAAAGGTGCCGCGAACAGCACTAGAATGGGTTGAGGAGCCATCATTGAGGAGGCACAGGTCGTGATCGGCAATGAATTGGTGGACGAGGCGACCCCGACTAGTTGTATAAGCACTGCCCCATGAAAGATGGTGGATATTGAAGTCCCCAAGAAGGAGGAAGGGAGTTTCTGAAGCTGTGCTGTGAGGGCAGCAGACGTGGGAGGCCTGTCAGAAGGGAGATACAGATTAAAAACTGTTAATGGAGTATTAATTGGACCCTAACAGCAACCACTTCCATTGTGGTATGGTTTACGGGTGGATGGGATCAAACAGCTAGGTCATCAGTCCCTTGAGCTCTGTATGTAAGCAAGGGTGTGGTCGGCTAAGACCATACCGATAGTAAAATAGAGGAACTAAAAAGGGGGTTAAAATCAAGTAGAACAGGACTAAAACCAATAGAAAAAGCGGATTCTGCAAGGAACGTCGCGACAGATCTAGAATTCCCGTTTATAGGCGACAACCTGATACAGGAGAACAGTGTATGTTCCTAGATCAGAAGCCTAAAAATGTAAAAAGGAAAACAACGTGAATTAAAACCGAGTTAAAAGGAGATATGGAAGTCGTCAGGTGGAGAGGAGAGCTCCAAACCCCGCTGCTCGCAGGGAGGGCCACAATCCCACCCATCCTAGCCAAGCGTCAGAGATAAAAGCTTACAGCCGAGAGTAAAAACCGCTTTCAAGAACTCTGTCAGCCATCCGTGAATCATTCGCTAATACCGATGAAAATGAGTGCGGAATTCCGTATTTGGCACGGAGCGCGGAGAGGAGCGGCCATTCCACTAAGATATTCGCTACATACTGCAGGGCACCACAACCACAAAGTGGGGGCGGTTCATTACGCAAAAGATAACCATGGATCACCTTGACCGATGAGGAGACGGAAAAGGACAGTGGATTCCCTTCGAGAAGGGCGTAAGGAAGAAATCCAAGGGTAGTTTATTAGACGTAGCCTGTCAGATAGTGATCCAATCCTGTATGAGTAGCTATCTCACCTGCACTCACAAATCTGCGCTCGGGGTAACCCAGGGGAAGGGGCAGGGAGTTACGGCTACTCTAGCCAACTGGTCAGCCTGTTCATGTCCTAGGATACCTACATGACTGGGGACCCAGAGAAAAACAACGTAGCCAGTGGTGTGACGAAGTTTAGCAAGGAGATCGTGGATATCAATGACCAAAGGATGTGAGGAGTAGCATCGGTCTATGGCCTGCAGGCTGCTCATTGAGTCGAAACAGATTAAAACACCAGGGCCACCTGTTTGATAAAATGAAGTGCCCTATTAATAGCCGTTAGTTCTGCCGTAAACACACTGTACGATTCTCGCAGAGAATGGCATTCCACACCATCAGTGTAGAAAATCGTGGCACCCTGAAATTCTTCAAGGACAATGTGCAACAATCGCCGGAATATTATGGGGAAGACTGAAGCTTTCGGGGCTTGGTAGAGATCCAATCAGATTTGCGGTCGAGGCACCAACCAAGGGGGCGGGGGTAGGGGGGAGCGATATAGCACGACACAGACAGTCAAGGGAAGGGAGGTTGAAGTACCTATGAATGGAAGCGAGCCGCGATTCAACAGGTAAACCCACCCAAGGGCGAGTATCAGGAGTTCTAAAAACGTCGCCCTCAAAGAGAACGTGATATGTGGGATGACCAAGCAATGGCAATGGCAATGGCAATGGCATAGGTATGGAGAGGGATCCATGAACTAACAACGTCCGTACGAACTAGGGTGCAGATGCTTGTTTGGGGCGAACACGGTTCCGGCAAAAAGCACGGAACCCACGGAGTGTTGGTGAAAGGCCATCAGTGAAATGCGATTCCTGCAAAACAACACAAGCTGCTAAGTAACAGGCAATAAGATGTTTCAAATCCAGGAGGCGACGGTAGTAGCCATTACAGGTCCTTTGGATGAGAACAGATCGAGGATCCATATGAAAGGCGAACGGAATGATGCATGTCACAAAGCTGGGTCAACGTCCGTCACCGACGAGAGAGGAACGACATCCATGAACAGTGGATCAGACACACATTCAGTGGAGTTATTGGGTTGTGAGGACAAAGGTGGTGCCTTCAGGTCTACCGGAGGAGCCTTATCCTGTGACTTTTGCTTCTTTTTCCTATTCTCTTTCTCTCTTGCTGCTCTGGAAGGACAGGTCCCAGAGAGAGAACTGGAATCGTTAAAGTCTTGCACCGACGAGGATCGAGCGACCTACGTATTATCGTACTGGATTTTCGCTGCCGACTTGAGGCAGAGGACTTCCTATCTGGTGGACGCCGGGAAGAGGAACTCTGGGAGGTAGCACCTTCACCGGCAAGTACCAGACAAGGGGATCACTTCTCCGGCCGGGAGGATGGCAAGGGAGGTGCAGGAAGGGGAGGAGGAAGAATAGGGTGGGAAAGGCATGAGGAAGGGGAAGGTGTAAAGGATGTAACCGAGGAATAACTTGTAGACAGTTGCACAGTGTGCAGGCGCTCAAATATTCAGCGGACCCCCTGATATGTAAGGCGGAAGGCGGTCAAGGGACTTTTGTATATTCTTCTCCTCTTTATAGATAGGGCAATCTGGAGAGCGAGGAGGGTGGTACTCGTAACAAGTAACGCATACGGGAGATGGAACACAGGAGTTCCCATCATGGAGTGGACGTCTACATTCACCGCATATGGGAACCGCTGTGTAACAAGGAGACATATGCCTGAATCGCATACATCGAAAGCATTGCATGGGAGATGGAACGTACGGCTTTACATCACAACGATACTTTCTCTGGGATAGTATCCCCCTCTAAGACCAAAAAAAATGCGCCGGTATCCACGCGATGATCCTTAGGGCGTCGCTGCACACGGCGAACAAAATGAACATCTCGCCTTTCGAGGTTAGCGCGGAGTTCCTCATCAGTTTTGAGGAGGAGGTCGCGGTGGAAAATTACTCCCTAAACAATTTTCAGTGACTGATGACGGGGTATCGACACTGGAACGTCGCCGAGATGGTCGTCGCAGGCACACAGAGATCCAGATTAGGCTGCAGATACCGTTTTAATGAGCAGTGATCCAGTACGCATCTTTCTCATTGTTTCAACTTCCCCAAACGTATCCTCTATATGTTCAACAAAGAACATGTTTCGTGTCGGTGAATGTCCCTCCATCCGTCCTAGTGCAGACCAGATAACGTGGAAAGGGTTTCACCCCAAGTTGACGCGCCTGGCTCTCCTCCGAGGGGGTAGACAGACAGGGGAAGGTCCTCTTATCGTAGCTAGTAGCATTATACCTGTTCTTCCTGCCTTCTGAGATGGCCTTATCACTACCCTTATCTAATTTGACACTTTTCATCGTGCGAAACGTCCGCCCCGGTAGCACCCATTCCGATCACAGGCTCATCCCATGGGCGCCACCCAGCCACAGCAAAGGCCACCTGGCACGATGGCCATTGCCGGGAGCCCTGATACCCCACGCGGATGGGAGTCCTTGGCCTTGCCATAAGGGTACATAACAGCTCCCCCCACACACATACACACACGGACTGGCTACATGTGCTGGGGGCCTAGCGGGGGAGGGGGCTATGGCAAGGAAGGGAAAGAATTGGGATCCACGCCAAAGCTGCTATGTCGGGAGTTATACCCCGAATGCCTTACACTGTTAACTGCGAATTTTTGTGGAGGTCTAACCTCGAGGGGGACCAAACTGTTCCGGAAACAGAAGGAAAACTACGAAGATCAAAATCGCTACAACCATCATCGGAACCATAGGAGTAGCCATACCGTTTTGAAGGAAACCACCAACTGAAAGGCAGATGAAAGGGACGGGGATGAATTAGGATGGGCAGGAGAGGAACTGGGAGGTAATGCAGCCCAGAAAAGTAAGAAGAAAGGCTGCAATGACTTGGGAACCCGTGCGCGTCACACTCGTACCCACCAAAAAGCTGTGGATCTCCTGGGGGAAGGGGAGAGAGTATGATGGGAATGAAGCACGAGTTGGGGTGAAAATCGTTAAAACAAAGGCGTTACTCATTGCGACGAGATCTATTTGTGAAATTTCTTTCACGAACTTTCTCTTCCGAATGCGAACATTTCTTGTTAGCACCCACCTACATAGGAAGACATGATCATCATAATAAAATAAGAGAAATCAGAACAATAACGGAAAGAGTTAGGTGTTTCTTTTCTCCATGAACTATTATAGAATGGAACTGTAGAGAAACATCATAGCAGCGGTTCGATGAACCCTCTGCCATGCACTTCAATGTGACTTGCGGAGTATTTATGTAGATGTAGTTGTAGCACTTGATTAAAATGCATTGAGGTCAAAAGCGAGAGACTTAATACCGGATTCCCCGAGAGCATTGAGACTATTTCAGCCGGACGGTGGCGGTGGAGTGTTAGAGCGCGTAATTGAGAGCCCAGCGCACGCGACGCGACGACCCGGCGACGAGCGCTCGTGGAACCGCGCCGCGCACTGTGCACCAGAGTGTATTGCCGGGTGGCATGCGGCGCTGGCAGCAGATGCGTAAAGCGAGGCGGGCGCTACAGCAGGGCTGGCCACCCCGTGGAACGCGAAGTGAGCGTCCATCGCATGCTTGGGAAATATAAAATTACTATCATTAGTACCCGGCGTTGCTCGGGAATTTATTTCTTCCAGTCTTCTGTTAGTCCATCTCCCTTCCTCTCTCTCTTTCTCTCTCTCTCTCTCTCTCTCTCTCTCTCTCTCTCTCTCTCTCTCTCCCTCTCTCTCTCTCTCTTTCATCCATCTACCTGCACTTCCTTCTCCACTTTCTCCTCCTTCCCCTCTATCCATCTGTCTGTCTCAGGTTGAGAAAAACCCAGCAACGATTGCGTCAGTTGCTGGTACACGTTCGCTCGGATAACATGTTTAGATGGTTCTAACGGACAGTACTACAAAATGTGCCTCGTGTGAATAATGTGGAAAGATATGCCTCAATACACCGCTTGGGGAGGAGTGGCGTTACTGGAATCTACATCTACATCTACATGGGATACTCTGCAAATCACATTTAAGTGCCTGGCAGAGGGTTCATCGAACCACAATTATACTATTTATCTCCCATTCCATTCTCGAATAGCGCGCGGGAAGAAAGAACACCTGAATCTCTCTGTTCGAGCTCTGATTTCTCGTAATGACAAAACTGGTACCATTGTAAGAACAAATTCCCAAAATTCCTGTGTTTTTCTACAGGAATTCGACTAACCGAAGGCCCACTGTCCACTGAAGGGTCCACATCTACCTATCTAATTTCCTGTCACCGTTGTCAGTCCCCCCCTACCCCACCTATCTCCTCCTATCTCCACCTATATCCTCTCCGTCCCGTCCTCCCCTCTGTCCATTCCCTCCTTCACCTCTCTCAGTGAATCACACCCTACCCTCCTTTTGTCCATCTCCTCCCTGTCTAATTACATCTTCTTCTACTTCTGCTGCTACTCCTCCTCCCACTCCTTCTATCCTTTTATCTCCATATGCAGTTGAAAGTTGCAATTGCATAGTCATTGTAGTGTAATTGCTTGCCTGACTATTTAGGTTTGAAAAATTGGCTGTACAGAAGTTATTGAACTATTTTAAATTAATAATCAGTGACTAAGCCTCCAATTTAGACGAACTGTTAATTTAAAAAAAAATGAAATGAAGTGAAATGGCCAAACAATTAATAGTTTAAAACATCTTGCAGAGCAAGCAACCTACAGAATTCGACGAATAGTTACCTTAAACAGCGGTGTAGTTGATCTCGTCGATAAGCTGTAGTGAGACTGGTTGCAATCCGCGTAACTATCCGCCGACATTGGATGGAGGTTAGGAATATTAAGATTTAATCCCCGTGTAGCATAATTTTGAATGAAGGTAATTTAATGAATGAAAATTAATAATTGATACTGATTAATGGCTAATCAGACTTCGAACTGTTCATTACCTAAAAGTAATTGCAGTTTCCAAGCCAATAAATATTGCAAAATGGTTAATTACAGTCAAAGATACTATGACAAGCTACACGAGATACGTAAGTTTAACATGTTTAATTACCGAACCATCCAAAGTCGTAATAGTTAGTTATACCTAAAAGCAGCATAAACGGAGGGACTGGAAAAATAAATAACTGAACAACTGACTGAAGTTAACTTTAAATAAGGGGATTTATTCATTTGAACAGAAAGCATATACTGCTTACCTGAGTGTCCATTTTATATCTGAAGGTTTTGTACAATCAGTTAAGAACAATAATCAATAGTTAATAATGTTCGCTGCAGCATATTGTAGTGACAGATCTTATCAGTACAATTCAGACAACAGAGCAATCAGAAGAGAGCAGGCAACAGAACAGAGAGCGAGTACAATGGAATTATTACTTTTACAGTAATAGTCAGAGATTTTAATTAGATACACTGATATTATAATTAGAGTTTCTTTGTATATCTTTTACGTAGCCTATCGATTCCAAGGAAGAAAAAATTAATTGAATATTTATCCTAAATAAATTTTATCTGATTTAATATTTCAGATGACTTTAAAATATTTATGGGGCTCTTGCAATATGATAATATTAAATTCCCCTCTATCCATCTGTCTGTCTCAGGTTGAGAAGCACCCAGCAGCGATTATGTCAATTGCTGGTACATGTTCGCTCGGATAACATATATAGAAGGTTCTAACGGACACTATTACAAACTGTCCCACATGTGAAAAATATGGAAATATATGCCCCAACACACCGCTTGGGGAGGACTAGAGTAACTATAACGATGAAACTGGTGCCGTTGTAAGAATAAATTCTTTAAAAAAACGCTTATAGTGTTTTTCTGTAGGAACTCGACTGGCCGAAGACCCACAGCACACTGAAGAAGGTGGGTTCACATCTACCTATCTAATTTCCTGTCACCGTTGTCAATACCCCCTCCCCTATCTATCTCTTCCTTTGCTCTCTCCATCCCGTCTTCCCCTCACTCTGTCCATTTCCTCCTTCACCTCTCTCAGTGAATCACACCCTACCCTATTTCGACTATCTCCTCCCTATCTAATTCCATCTGCTTCTGGTACTGCTGCTATTCCTCCTCCCACTCAATCGATCCTTTTATCTCCATATGTAATTGAAAGTTGCTAATACATATTCGTAAATGATAGTAATAATATAATAATTAAGCTTCCGCTGAGTCAAATTTGATAATAAAAAGTACAGATGATGGTAATAATAATAATTGTATTGCATTTGCTAAGTGAGAGCCACCTGTTAAATAATCTTAAAAGCTTTGCCGTTGCTGTAGGAACTCCTTTAAATAATAATGAAAGTTGTTAACAAAATTAATTGTCAAATGATTAGTGTCTCAATTGCAGCTGATTAATAATATGTTGTCTGACTAGGCTTTGGTAACTTCAAAAACAAGTTTTTATGTGCGCTGTGTAATATGAGTGTTTGTTGTGAGTCTATAGGTCTGAGACTAATTCTGCACTTCAACTACAGCTCGTTAACCTGACTGTTTTGAAGCTGGTTAAAGTATACTTTGAAAATCAAACAAAAACATAAGTACGCAATAAAACAACTTCAGATCCTGTAACTATGTTCATGAAACATGCATTTGACTCTGGTAATAAATGTTAAACATAACTTGGACAATACGATAAATGATAGGTTCAGAAATGACTGGTTAACAAGAAAATGGAGATACGACGATAATTCCTGAAATATTTCTGTCAACTTTTTTTTAATAGCCTACCTGTGCGCAAGGATACACTGCCCGTGCACATGATCTCAAAATTACTGTAAGATAACACTAACTGTTGAATTGGCGGAGATGACATGCGACTTCACTAACTACCATACAGATAAAGTCTATGTTTGTTGTGTTCAAATAAAAAATAAATTAATAGGTTTTTGTAGGAGAATTACCAAGTCCACCAAAATATGAAGTAAGTTTGAAATATAATATAGTTAGACAATGTATTACAATTTTGTTAATTCATTTCTTAGAAGTCTGTTTATTACATCTTTTCAATAAAACCATAATTGTAAAACAAAATCATTCTTACTTCCTGGGCTTTGAAGGGGGATATTGAAATTCCTGCATTACACTCTTACTGAGTTTAACTATATACTTGGATAACAATTACGTAACACGTACAATAATAAAATAATAATCCTCCTTACCTCTAATCTTTATCACGTTCCAAAAACAGATCAATTCAATTATTTTTTGTACATCGTTACGTAAAAAGAAAACACATAAGGCAAACAGCTAAGCTCGTCCAACAAATCTTAACTTCATTCCATTACTCTCTCTGTTCACTCGTCTGAGTCCAGGCCACAACGTTTACCGTATAGGGTGACCTAAACACTGCCCTCACGGAGCATAAGCTATGAGTCAGAGATATTCAGTCTAACATGCCTGCGTTTCATAATGCACAATGACATTATGTATTTATACAATGGTCAAAACAATTAGCGGATCAGCTGAACTACCTAGGTTCTGTTGTCATCCGCATAAAGGACTAAAAAAGTTCGACGTCTTTCTGTCGGTTCTGCGGAGTGCAGACAACAACAATACGGCAGCAGAGATAATGGTAATAACGGAACGTTGCTGTAGAGGTGGTTTGAGTAAACTTGTGTTTAGTCTACCATACGAATAATAAAGGCTGTTGGGTTCAGATAGCGTAGTGAGCAACAACATGACTTACCCCAAGCAATGGCATGGAGAGTCAAGCTGGAAGGTGGACATACACACAGGAAGGTGGTTGCAGCTATTGGAGTGTCCCGAAGTGTAATTTCCAGGACCTGAAAGCCATTTCAGAAAACAGGAAGAGTTGAGTGGAGGCAAGGCCACGGTCGTCCACGGGTAGCATCAGAAAGAAATGACCGTTTTCTGCGGTTAACAGCCCGTCGAGACAGGAGGCTAAATGCAACTCCGCTGCAACACACCCTCCAGACTAGACTTGCGCATAATAGTTCGCGATCTAGAGCGCTCACTTTAGTTCGCGGCCCTGCCGCGAACTACTTCGTTCTTTTAGTTCGTCCGCTCCCAGTGCCGACTGAGCGGCGTGGTCTGCGCATGCAGGTGGAGAGAGAGGTTCCCCCACCTAGCTGCTTCATACGCTTGCTGCTTGAGTCGGTAACGATATCACGCAAACCAAAAGAAACAGTTTATGGATAATTTCTCACGTTGAAGTTTAGAGTTATCTCTATATCTTGGCATTACGGAATTTATTAGGCAGATATTGCAGAGTGTAGAACACTTCAAAGCATAAATTTTGTAGCACTAAACTATGTAATACAGCAGGCTGACGCTAACCTAGACATGGCTCTCATCATAAGAAGGCAAACTCGTGATTTTTAATTCTGTTCGCGACCTATCGCGCATATTTTAGTTCGCGACCCGTCCCGCATATTTTAGTTCGCGACCAGTAGCATTCCTTTCAGTTCGCAGCTCGGCCGCGAAGTAGGTCGCTCTTTTTAGTTCGTCCGCTCGTTTTGGCTCTTGCTAAAACTCCAGCTGAGCTGCATCTCAGCTCTAAATGACGGCAACTGGCAGAAGGGAATCACGCGATTCTGCGCGCTCTCGCGTTACTCGTCAGTCATCGGAAAAGGAGCGGACGAACTAAGAGGCGAGGGATCTGCGAACTAGCTCGCCTGTGGGAGCGCTCTTCCGAACTAGTTCGTTCGCGAACTACACAAGACTACTCCAGACACCAACTGGACGCGCAATCTCCTTCCTTAATGTGGCCTCTAGGCATGGTGGTTAATAGTGTGTGTCCCATTATAACCACGACACCGTTTAGCCAACATAAACCAGGAGGAGAAACATCATGATTAGAGTAGCGAATGGCGTCGCGTTCTGTTGACAGGTAAGTGAGGTTTTTGTATTCAGTCGGACAATAGTTGTTCACTCATCTGAAGCGAACGTAAACTCGGAACAATTTGGCTTATCTACAAGAAACATCACCGTATCATGGTGGTGGACGAATGGTGTGGGCAGGATCAGTATTGATTACAGACGTCTATATCGTTCAGAATGCCGCTTCGACTACTCAAAGGTATAGAGACGAGATCCTTCAACATTTTGTTGTGCCCTCAGCTTGTGCCATAGGAGACGGGTTCCTTCTTGGTGTGCGATAATTCTGCTGCCGACAGAGTGGATAACAATCTTGAATTGTAAAAGCTGACATATTGACTGTAAGGAGTGCAACTGACACATTTATTTAAGACAGAGACTTTTAAGCATTGTACTCACAGGTCACAGTCGCTATTTTACTTTTATTGTTTGTCTTTATCGTGTTAAACTAGTTTCAACGAAACAATGTCGCCATTCTCAAGTACTTAAATATAAACATTTTTTTGCTATAATAAAACGATCAAACAGAATTTCTAAATTTCCATTGCTTCGCAAAAATGAACTTACAGTCTATAAACCGTTCATCTGACACGAACTTTGAATAATCGAATTTGTAGAGGAGAAAATTCTCTACAATTTTGCTCTCTTATGGTTTTTTTTTTTTTTTTTTTTTTTTTCATATCTCGTATCATTTGAGAGATATTTGTAAAAATAACGGAGATTTGACACCCTCTATTGAATTAACTAAAACCAGGCGTTCGAAGATGTCACGTGACATTCCTCGCCTAGAACTCTCTCTGGCATAGGCCATCTTGCGTTGCGTATTTGATGATTTTCTTATTGTAATTTGTAGGTTGTCATTTCCCAACAATGGCGCACGGAGGAATTAACAAAAACGCGTCCGTTAACAAGAATGATAATCTAGAAACTAAAAATGCCATATTAGTTAACAACTGACACTAATAGTACGAGAATGAAGGTCGCATACTCTAATTGTTACCCGTGATGTAGTATAGCGCGAAGGACTGTAATGCTCATGGTCAGTGGTTCGGAACCCGCCACAACCCAAAATGTTTTCTCCTTCTTTTCCTAAAAGCGTTTAGGGCATCCTTATTAATTATATAGAGCTATGATCTTCAATGTTTAGAGTAGTGCATATGTAAAAATACTCCCTCTAAATTGCGTGTTTCTTCTATTTCGTGAATATGCAGTGAAATACGTACAACGAATTGAACAATGGTCTTCTAAAGCATATGCACGTAAACTATGAGGATACTGTAATAATGAACATTCTGAAGAACTTGCTGATACTGGTAGATTCGTTTACATAAAAGAAGTTCTAGATTTCTGTGGCAAGTGTAGTTCCTTAATGAAACGAAAGGGAGGCAACAAATTACCTTCTTTATTTTTTTTAAACGTTTATTCAGTATTTATAGAATATATTGAAATTCATTAATTAGAATCAATGCATCTACTAAAATGTTTCTCTTTGACATGATTTCTATGGACGGTTTTAAGGTAGATGGTATTACCTTTCCTGTAGTTCAGATATGACTTCGTTCATCTTACTCTGTAAAATAAAGAGCAAATATTCTACTTCAAACCGTTATTACGTTTTCTTTTACAGCTAAAATCACAAACGGAATAGAATTCACCGTGGTGTGATAACAGGATTAGAAAACTGCTACGTAAGCAATGAGAGCTTCACCGCAAATTTAAACGTAGCCAGAACCTCGCATAAGACTAAAAGCGTGGAGATGACAAAATTAGCATTAGGAGGGAGGGGGCTTTGTGTGATGCGTTCAAAGAATGAGAAAATAAAGTACTTCAAATGAAACTCAGTCTGGTATGTACTTTACAACTAACTTTACGTCGTGGTTCCTCTTCAAATCGTTTTGTATTCGTACTCCAGATATTTTACGGAAGCAGCTGCTTCTAGTGATTGTTGTACTGTTAAGGAATGAAGGCTTTTTCTTTTTTATGTGCTCGCAATATGCTATTTCTTTCTCGTTTTTCGGGGATCAGTGACCAATATTTGCACGAAGTGTCGACACACCTCAATTCCTCCTGAATTTCGCAACAGTTTTCTTACGTCGCGACATAAAAAAAAAAAAAAAAAAAAAAAAAAAAAAAAAAAAAAAAAAAAAAGAGGCTCATGTAACTTACATTATTTATAAAAGACGTCTCTCCATTGAGTATGAGGTGCTGCGTTCTGTATGCTATAAACTCTTTAGTCCGATCACACAGTTTGTCTGAGATTCCGTACGCATTTCGCGACAGTGTGGACCCGTACAGAACGCCTTGTAGAAGTCAATGTCATCTAAAATCATTTACGTGGAAGCGTCTCTCTATCACTTTCTGTAACGCATGGACGAACAGAATGAGCTGGTCTTCAAATGAACGTTACTTTCGGAAACCATGTTGATTCCTCTAGAAATTTCATAATACACGAGCATAAGACATGTTCCAAAATTCTAGAACACATCATCGATGTACAAGGTATAGGGTTGCAGTTTTGTTCGTCTGTGTGACGGCCCTTCTTAGCAACGAAAATTACCTACGCTTTTCTCCAATCATTTCCTCCAATCATCAGGATCGCTTCGCTCGTCTAGAGGCTTCCGATACACAACTACTACAAGGGGGGCGAGACCCTCCTCTTTCTCAGCATAGAATTGAATTGGTACCCCTGTTCAGTCTTCTCAGTTGCTCTTATATTCCTTGGCCGTTTATTTCGATAACTGCCAATTCGACGTTAGTGAGATTTAGAGGATGAACTATAATGTGTGAACTATGAAACAGCTGTTGAAAGAGACGATTAGTATTCCGAGCTTTTGTATGTCGTCCTCTTTTTCATCGCCGTTGTGGTTACAAAATGTCTCGGCATATGGTTTCCATCTGTACATCGTAAGCCCAAAACATAGTAGTATTTTATACGAAGTCAGCAGAAAAAAAAACTTTATTGCGAATTCTTTCAACGCATCACATAAAGCCCCCCCTCCCTCTCCTTGCGATAATTTTGTCATCTCCACGTTTTTAAGTATTCCGCGAGGTTTCTGCTTCTTTTAAATTTGCGGTGAAGCTCTCATTGCTTTCGTAGCAGCTTTCTAGTCCTTTCACCAAATGATGCTGAATGTTTCTCTCATAAAACATTCTAAAGCTTGTTGTGCAATGCTGCTCAACACTGTCACCACAGGAGATAAAATTTTCGTGTTGAACTATCTGATATCTGTGTCTTCTCACTTTTACATAATACAAAGATCTTTGTACCTTCGCCGCGGTGGAGTAGCCGAGCGGTCAAAGGCACCTCTCTGCGGACTGCGCGATTACTCGCCGTCGGAGGTTCGAGTCCTCCCTATGGCAGGAGTGTGTTTGTGCTTCTCCTTAGGTTAGTTTACCTATGTTTACGTAGTTTGTAAGCTTCGGACTGATGACCACGCAGTTTGGAACGAAAGATTTACATACATTTGTACATTATGAACTACCTCAAAGAGAACGACCTACTAACCAATAGTCAACACAGATTCAGAAAGTATCGTTCTTGCGAAACACAGCTTGCCCTTTACTCACATGAAGTGATAGGTGCCATCGACAAGGGATCTCAAATCGATTCCATATTTCTGGATTTCCGGAAGGCTTTTGACACTGCACCCCACAAGCGGCTTCTAATGAAATTGCGTGCTTATGGAATATCTCCCCAATTGTGCGATTGGATTCACCATTTCCTATCACAAAGGACACAGTTCGTTGTAATTGACGGTAAGTCATCGAGTAAAACAGAAGTGATATCTGCCGTTCCCCAGGGAAGCGTTACAGGTCCCCTACTCTTCCTTGTGTTTATAAACGATTTAGGAGACAATCTGAATAGCTCCCTTAGACTGTTCGCGAATGATGCTGTCGTTTATCGGGTAGTGAAGTCAACAGAGGATCAAAAGCAACTGCAAAGCGATTTAGACAAAATTTTTACATGGTGCGAAAATTGGCAATTGACACTAAATAAAGAAAAGTGTGAAGTAACACACATGACCACTAAAAGAAATCCGCTGAACTTCAATTACGCGATAAATCAGTCAAACCTTAAGGTCGTAAATTCTACCAAATACCTAGGAGTTACAGTTACGAACAACTTAGACTGGAGAGGACACATAGAAAATATTGTGGGGAAGGCGAACCCAAGATTACGTTTCATTGGCAAAACGCTTAAAAGATGCACCACCTCCACCAAAAAGACTGCCTACATCACACTTGTGCGTCCTCTCCTGGAGTACTGTTGCCCATTGTGGGACCCTTACCAGGTGGGACTAACGGAAGATATTGAGAGGGTTCAGAAAAGGGCAGCGCGTTTTGTTTTATCACGTTACGGGGGTGGGGAGCGTCACGGAAATGTTGCACCAATTGGGGTGGAAATCATTAAAAGAACGACGTTATTCATTGCGGCGTGATCTGTTTCCGAAGTTTCAATCACCAACTTTTACTTCTTAAAGTGAAAATATTTTGCTAGCATCGAACTACATAGGGAGACATGACCATCCCAATAAAATAAGAGAAATTAGATCGCAAACGGAACGATTTAGGTGTTCTTTCTTCCCGCGCGCTATTAGAGAATGGAACGATAGAGAAAAGTTATGAAAGTGGTTAATGAACTCTCTGCGAGGCAGTTGAATGGGATTTGCAGAGTATCTATGTAGATGTAGATTAGATGACCACGCAGTTTGGTCCGATAGATTTACAAATATTTGAACATTTCTTTCTACCTTCCTGAGCATTCCTATTTCCAGCCGGTATTCACTGATGTTGTAACTGCGTTATGAAAACTAGTTTCCTGTTCTGTGCGCAGTGGAAAAGTTGGGGTATGTTTTTCAAAGACGTTTTCCACGAACTGGTTCTCTGTGTAACTGCACAAGGTAATTATCGGATAAAGCACTTACAAGGAGACAGCATGGGCATCGAATTTTTTTTTTTTTTTTTTTTTTTTTATATTTATGGTACGTCAAGATCAGAACTTAAATAACAATCAGCGAAAGCCATTCGACGCAACTCTCAAAACTTCTCGAGGAAATCAACTTGAAGTTTTGCAGAGTACACGTAAATACCAATAATTAACACTTGCAGCATCTGTCGTTGTAGCTAAGGTGGTAGCGTTCTGGTCTAACAACCATAAAGTAGATGGTTCGAATCCCGTTGTGACAGATATTTTTTTTTCGGTTTCAAATGTGTATGTAGCCGAGCTGAAAACCTTGTCATGTAAAACGATGTTTGAGCAGGTTAGCTGCTTGGAAAGCTATTAGTAGCTATGTAGATGACTTTTCAAAAAGTGTGGTAACTCTTCACAAACTGAACAATTAAAGACTACCGCCGTCAACTAATAATGTATCCAATGCTGCAGAAAATGTAACATAAGGTTTTTTTAAACCATAATTCTCAACAATCTTCTATTAAATATAGAAAATTACGAATAAACAAAATTACGTGCACTTTTCGTAAAAATTTGCATTATATATAAAACTTGTGTAAGTATTCGAACACAAATAAAACACATAAAAAATCAGTCATGACAGGATTCGAACCACCGACTCTAAGACTGGAAGACCAGAAGACTGATAGATGCTACATTATTTTTGAGGTTGGTACTTATGTTCACTTGCAAAACTTCGAAGTCGATTTTCTCGAGAATTTTTGAGGTCGAATGGCTTTGATTGATTGTTATTTGTGTTCTGACCTTCACATACGGTACCATAAGTATCAAAAAATTCAAAAATCCTAAAATCCGATACCCATGAGGTCTACTTGTTAGAACAATTTCAGTCTAATCTCTGTCCCTGCAACTCATTTTGAAAATTTGACTATTCTGTAAGTTAAAATCTACATCTAAAACTGTGTGGAACCTACGTGTTAATTTTTATGAGAATTATTGACTAACCAACCATTAATTCTAAACTAAGGCTTCCTCCACCGCGTTCAATGTCAAAAGTTCTCCTAGGCATTCGACCGCATCGTCAATACGTCAAATTCTACCGACGTCTCGGCCACTGTTACAAGCGGCCTTTTTCCAGGTGTCAGCAATAAACATGATATCCTGAAGAACACCGCTTGTAATAGCGGCCGAAAAGTCGGTGGAATCTGATTTATTGAAGATGCGGTCCAATGCCCTCATTTTTATCTCAAGTGCATCCATGAATTAATATATGAGAGAAACATCACTTTAAATATTATCAATAAAATTCTTCTGGGTATTATACCGCGTCGTCATTTTGTAAACTTTGCCGACGTTTCGGCCACTATTGCAGGTGGCCTTCATCAGGGTCTGTGTCAGACACAGACCCTGATGAAGGCCACCTGCAATAGTGGCCGAAACGTCGGCAAAGTTTACAAAATGACGACGCGGTATAATACCCAGAAGAATTTTATTGATAGTGCCAACTGCCGTGGAAGCCTACGTTTGCACTTTAAATATTGTTTCCAGATGTGCAGAGGCACTCAGAGCAAAACATTTATAGCGTCACACCCACATTTATAAACATTTACCCCTTTCTTCCTATTTAAATTATCACATACAAGTTTTTCATATTTGGGAGGCGATCTGCGAATCAATTTTATTACGGAAAACAGTAAAGTTCGCTTATATTTTTTTTTTAGATGACCGGTTTTTGCAGATTTAATTGTCACCTTCGGAGCTTTCATTTCAATCACCACATAGCTAATAAAAACTTTTTTGAAAAATACTTATTCACCACCAACAATGTTGAAACTGTCTAGACGGTTGTATTCTTATTGACAAAAAATTAAGGTCACAGTTTCATACAGAAAGTTCGTTCCCTTTATACAAAAACTATGTCATCTTATTTAATGAACTGATCTGCGACGATGTTGAACTCTGACGGCATTCTGACTACCTGGATTCATTGCAAAGGGAGGAGCAGGAAGATTTAGAACAGAGGGGGAAAGGGGGGGGGGGGAGGATGAATGGCGGATGAAGTAACGTAGCACCGAGCGAGGCCAATGTGTTGCAATTACACGTTGATTGGCAGTGTTGTCAGGCAATAACGTGGTATAGTTTCGCTTTATGAGGTGTCATCCGCCGTGAAATGTGTAATTTCGCGACTCACGCAATTAAACTACCGCCGGTCTGCAATCTGGAACTTTCACATCAATGGCCAATTTTGCAACTAGGAAGTTTCCATGGAGTTAGTGTTTCTATCAGCTTTTCGCTGTGTGTTACAGAGAAAACTATTTTTGTGGGTTATTTTTATGTATCTTCAGTAAATTATGGTCTACTTCACTTGAAGCAGAGCCGAGGGACGACAATTAAAGATATCGTACGATTCATTCTATATTTTACACTCTGAATATTCTACTCGTCAGGTACTTTATAACGCCGTTTTCCCTTGAGCTCGGACAATTTCGTGACAGGTCTCGTAGCTAGCGTGTGACGCAAGCACCCAAGACTTTCAACCTTCCACCGTAATCTGCAGACAAATAGGCCCTCTAGCGGCTCCAAGACCCTAAAATTTGTCTGGGGTCGTGGTGAGGAGAAATAACGGAATTTCGCTTCATTTTTAGATGCCTGTTGGTTGGCTAAAAGGAAACAACAGCTGCCGATGAATTGTGGGAACACTGAGAGATGGCCAGCCAAAAAAAATATTAAAAAAAAATTTAAAAAAAGCCCGAGAACCGAGAATGATGCAAGCAGTGACGACGGTGACCCTGACATTTGTGACACAGCTCAAAGATTGAGGAAGAAACGTTACATCAGGATGGACCTGGTGAAAATGGTCATACATTCAGTGGCAGTAAGTGGACCTTGAAGAGTAGCCATACGGCTAGCAGTAGTGTACTGCAGATTTCTAGAGAAGCAAAGCGACTCTAAATGAATTTTAGCCCTTTAATGCCTAGTGTAGCTGATCAGCCTAATTTTTTTCCATTATCTCTCAAACTTATCCACAATTTCATTGGTACCTGCTTGTGTACATAGTGTTATATATTCAAGAAGCACGTCACAGAAAGTATAAGTCGTAGAGTGGTACTGAATCACTTAGACAGTTGACGGCATTGAGTTATTCATAACATGTGTGTTTGTTTACTTGAGTATAACTCCTTTGCCATGTAAAAGTAATCAATCACATTCTACCGTTGCATTAAGAATTATTTTATGAAAAGATCAGCGGCACAATATTGACATTTACTGCATCGGGTACATCATGGAAGCACTATATAGCTGACCAGCTATGAGCGGTTTGTTGCTAGTAGTGCATAATAATTGTAAGGAATTTTTTTATATTTTTTATAGTTGTATACTCACTATATATTTATCGTGGTAGTTTTTATAGCTTCAAATAAGAAGTCATGCATTAAAGGGTTAAATTTATCGTTTCGGTCAATTTTTTAAAAGATAATCATGTGAAATTAAAAACTTTAATATGACACTTGGAAATGGCTACACGACCATAACCTAAATAGTTAAATGGCTGTAGTTTAATTAAAAACTCTTTAATAAGGTTTATTTGACTACATCATGGTAACTCTTATAAAACTCTTCATGATCCCCTGTTCATTGCTCACACTGATTTCTCCTCATGTTAAGCCTGTTACTTCAAAATCATTTTTGACTGAATTAAAGTACTTTCTCCTTGGTCTAACTCGACTTCTTCTACCCTCTACCGCCGAAACCATGAGTCCAAATCAAATGTTTGTACAGCTTATGGGACTTAACTACGGGGTCATCAGTCCCTAAACTTACAAACTACTTATGAACTAATTAATACTAAGGACAGTACAAATATCCAAGCCCGAGGGAGGATTCGAACCCCGGACCGTAGTGGCCGTGCAGACCGTGACTGACGCGCCGCAGTCCCCCCTTTTTTTCTGGTAGATCTATTCGTTGCGGTCGTTGGTTCTGTTCGTTCTTGGTAGTTCGTTGACTATTTGACTCAGCTTTTATATTACAGAGGGCTTTTAGTCCCCTGAGCCACGGCGCCCGGCATCCCCTCGGCCACCGCGGCCGGTACCATGAGTCCTTTAGATAGTCTTCCTTGTCCCATAAAAACATGATCGCACTATCTAAGCCTATTTCCTCTAATTGATTCGTCTAAGGTGTTCATCCGAGGACTGACTTATTAGTTTATTTGAAAAAATTGATTGGTAATGAATGTAGCAGCTCTGTTTTCCTGGAATACCCACGACTTTAGCCAGTGAGTTTATTTTTATCATTCTGATATGTGAATTTACGTATGACTGGATAAATAAATTAATGTGGGTGAATAACTATGTCATCATTCAAACTCACTCCATTAATTATTATAGAATTGACAGAAGCCATATTTCATTCCATGTCAGACAGCAGAATAATTAATGTGTCACGCATATTTATCTAGAGCCCATGCAAGTAACGGCAGGATTCGGGGTAGATGTGACCTCAACATATGTAAACAGTGGGGGGGGGGGGGAGGGGGGGAGTTCTCGTTGGTCACGACGACGAGTCTCTTCAATGTCAGCGCGAAGAACATTCTGGACAGTTTCAGTGAACGATTTTGCCTCCCTGATCGTCCGACATGAATCCCATCGCACATTTTCGGTCTTGTACCGGCAACACTTATGCAAATTTATGACGATGGAGCCACCGCGTCTCCATGGTCTTGAAGGTGACAGTGGCTTGCCTCCCTTCCTGTGGTAGGTAATAGGGCTGTTGATGTTTTTTAAAAATATCCGGAATCCAATATACCGATATTTTAAACAAATATCTGTCCTTGATACGTAGGAAAAAGTATAGATTAATCGATAAAAATCGTCCTATAAAAATATCGGCTTCACATTGTAAATATACCGCCAGCTTTAGAGCTGCATATTTCAGTAAATTAATGGCCTAGCAGCCTGTCTACTCCCATTAGAATAAAAAATTAAGGAAATTTGTTAGTTAATAAAGGAATTATTTGCAATTTTGTAGTTTATTAGAACATATGTTGGTCGCCTGTTGTGGTGTTAATTAACAACTGTGTACTGCGCCATGAAATATTTCTTTCCAGTTAAACTACCACACCTTATTTACTTTGTCAGTGACTACATTTTAAATAAATACAGCTTTTCTCAAGTTGATGTAGGAAAACACAAAACATTATACACAGTGAAATCGTTCAAAGAAGGAACTTTCGCATGCTTCATCGAATATCCTCATGTCTGAAATCTAACAGGAAAGTTTGCTGTCTCGTCATAGTGAACTGGGATTCAAAAACGCATGCATCATTTTAGAAAGCATAATGGAGAAAAACAACGAGCTCGATATAATTGTTACAATTAAAAATAGTCGAGATCAGAAAAGTGTAGTTTCTATTTCATTCTATGAAGACCATTTTCAGATCAATATCAGTATGATAGCGGGCGGTGGCGATGGACTATCAGACCGCACAAACGTCTTTCTTTTCCAGAAATCTTGTCTTACCAGCGCCAGTCTGCGTTTAGTATCCTCTCTACTTCACGTTCACCTCTTATTTTGCTGCCCAAATAGAGAAATCCGTCTATTGCTTTTTAGTATCTAATTTGGTAAATCCTTCATCATCGTCTGATTTAATTCAACCACATTTTATTAAACCATATTTACAGTCGGCGCGTTCCATCTTATAGCCCATTTTGAAGACACTGTTCATTCGATTTTTTTGGAGTTTTTGTTGAGGTCTTAAGTCCGTAGACTGGTTTGATGCAGCTCTCCACGCTACCCTGTCCTGTGCAAGTCTCTTCATTTGCGAATACGTTCGGCAACCTACATCCTTTTGGACCTGCTTACTATATTCGTCCCTCGGTCTCCCTCTACGATTTTTACCCCCACACGCTTCCTTCTAATGCTAAGTTGACAATTCCTTGATGTCTCAGAATGTGTCCAACCAATCTATCCCTTCTCTTAGTCAGGATATGCCAGAGACTCCTTTTCTCCCCGATTCGGTTAAACACCTCCTCATTAGTTACGTGATATACCCATCTAATTTTCATCATTCGTCTGTAGCACCACATTTCACAAGCTTCTATCTTCTTTTTATCTGAACTCCTTATCGTCCACGTTTCACTGCCATACAATGCCAGACAAATGCTTTTAGAAAGGACTTCCTAATATTTAAATTAATATTGGATGTTAACAAGTTTCACTTCTTTAGAAACACTTTCTTCCCATAGCCATTCTGCATTTTATATCTTCTTTACTTCGGCCATCAGAAGTTATCTTGCTACCCAAATAGCAAAATTCACTACTACTTTTATTGTCTCAGTACCTAATCTAACTCCTTCAGCATCGCCTGATTTTCTGACATTGCATTCCATTACCTTCGTTTTACTCTTGTCAATGTCCATCTTATATCTTCCTTTCAAGATACTGACCATTCCATTCAATTGCTCTACCAGATCTTTTGCAGTCTCTGACAGATTTACTATGTCATCGGCAAACCGCAATGTTTTTATTTCTTCTCCCTGCACTTTAATTCCTTCTCCAAATTTCTCCTTCCATTCCTTCACAACCTGCTCAATGTATAGATTGAACAATATCGGGGAAAGGCTACAACCCTGTCTTACTCCCTTCCCAACCTCTGCGTCCCTTTCTTGCCCTTCGACTCTAATAACTGCTGTCTGGTTTTTGTATAGGTTGAATATAACTCTTCGGTCCATATATTTTACCCCCGCTACCTTCAGAATTTGGAATAGTGTATTGCCTCCCGTGTTCCTACATCTCTCCTAAATCCAAACTGATCTTCCCCGAGGTCGGATTCCACAAGTCCTTCCATTCGTCTGTAAATAATTCCACCCACGACTTATTAAACTGATAGTTCCGTAATTTTCGCATTTGGCTGCACCTGCTTTCTTTGGAATTGAATTTACGATATTCTTCTTGAAGTCGGAGGATATTTCCCCTGTCTCATACATCTTGCATACCACGTGGTACAATTTTTTCATGACTGGCTCTCCTAACGATATCAGCAGTTCAGACGGAATATCATCTACTCCAGGGGCCTTGTTTCGACTCAAGTCCTTCAGCGATCTGTCAAATTCTTCTCGCAGTATCATATCTCCTATCTCATCTTCCTCCACTTCGTCTTCCATTTCTAGAATACTGCCTTTAAGTTTATTTCCTTTGTATAGAACCTCTACATGTTCCTTCCACAGTTTAGCTTTCCCCTCTTTTTAGATATAAAATTTTTAAATTCTACTGTACATCTAAAAACCATCCATTACGCGTACAAAAATATTTTCTCCGGGAAAGAAACCAATACTTTGCTAGGTGGAGGAAATTTTCAGCCGATATCTTAGACGAGACATATGCGTGCATTGACGTAGCGTGTAGTAATTGTATAGAAACCGCCAGAAAAATGTATACACACTTTAAGGAAGCGAAAAGTATTACTTACGTGTTTATTTTACATTTGATTATTGTTCACAGATGTTGTACAATCTTCAGTATACCACTTGGTTACTTAAATGATCAAAATGTTGATCGTAGCGGCTTTTCACATAGCGAAAAGACGAGCGATCGCCGTAACTTTGTCAGTGTTTCAATGGAGAGCGCTACACATGTCGCTGGAATCTCCAGGCGAAGTTTCTCCAGCGCGGGTGGCTTACGTCGATAGACGTTATCTATCACAGGTCTCCCCCTCCCCTACCCACGAGTAAAAAAAATCCATAGGTGTTAGATCTGTCGACCGTGGAGGGAACTAAATGGGCCTTCTTCATCCAATACAATCACTGAAAACTGTGATCCTCGAAAGCACGTACTGCTAGGTGGTACTGAGGTATTGCCTCGCCCTGTTAGTAGAAGACCTCTTCATCAGCTCCTTGAAACGCATGACTGCTGGCTAAATTGATGTGGGTAATTTTTCCAGGTATATTTCTCCCGTAACAGTAGCATGAAAGGAAAAGGGTCTGACTAAGCCCCTAGTTGATAATCTACGCCACACATGAACCCGTGGTAGACTGACCGCCTTATCCACGTAAAACATGAGGATTTTACAGTGCCCAGTACGCACTATTATATCGATTCCCGGTTCCATTAAGTTTAAATTGTGCCTTGTCACTCCACACTACATTCGGGCAAAAATTGTTGGTCCTCAGTTGTCATTTGCTGATACCCTTCGCAAAATTGCATTCGGCGATCTGGATCGTCATAATTAATCGCTTGCAGTAAGCGTGGTGTAACGGTGCAATTCAGCGTACATTAACAAAATGGAAGAAGCACAGTTAAAGGACACAGGAAATATTTATGTTTATTAACTAATAAAAATGTTAAATGCTGATTAATTTAAAAAATAATCACCAAGCTTTAGGGCAATCAGAAATCTCAGTATAAGATCAAATTTTTATTACTCGATTGCTTGGTAGATATTAAAAGCAAGTATTACCAACAAATAATTGTAAGAATTTTACGATTGAAAATTTAGAAAACTTACAACCCACTAAAATTATTTATAAGAATTTTTTAATCAGAAAGGACATTCAAACATTTCTCAAAAACCAATTTTTTACCCCACGAAATTTTATTAAACTTCGACCGGAACGTTTACAATAAACAACGTGATCATGAAAGCCAATTGACTGACAAAACATTTCACAAGAAATATCTTGATTAATTGTAGAATTAACCAAACTAAATAAGAATGGACATCGTCAAGGCCTTGGCTGCTGACATAAGCCGCTTCCAACAATTGCAGACCATAAGTTTGTGGCTACACCGAGGCGTAAACAAATTGAACAACTAATGAACATTAATTGGACATGTCCAGCGCACCGACTCGCACCACAAATGAAACAGCACTTCTAAAGCAGTGCAGAGAAAGTAAATTAACACTTAAGGGGCCCTCACACGGTCAATATTTATTGAGCAGAAATATTGTGTCAATATATTGCGCGAAAGTGCGAGGCCACGGACGACACAATATTTATTGCGCAATATTTATGCCGGGGCGCGTCAGTCAGAGCTCAGCCTCCGTAGCGATCATGTCAGCGTCCGACGACGTCGACCTGGCGTGTGTTGTGACTTGTCATTGCTACGTGCTGCAGAAAGAGAAACCAGAGGAAGCGACGCTGGATGAAAAAGAGGCTTGGAAGGCGGTCTACACACGGTCATACAAACATGCTGAGAGATCCTGCAGCAGAGCCGGATGATTATCGCAATTTTTAAGGATGAATGAGGAAATTTTCAACGAATTGGTGAACCTTATTACGCCTTATGCATGAGAGAAGCGATCAGCACCCGGGAAAGGTTATCCATTACACTACAATGTTCTTCAGTTTCTTCTGTAATTTTATAAAATGTATTTTTAAAACCATCGGCTGTTTATTAAAAACCTCTTATATCAACCAGTTTCGGTCAATAGACCGTCTTCATGGATAAAAAGGTGTTAAAACTAAATGGTTAAATGCATCAAATAAAATACATCCAGCCGCGGTGGAGTAGCCGAGCGGTCTAAAGCGTCTCGCTGCGGAGCGCGCGGTTGCTCGCCGTGGAGGTTCGAGTCCTCCCTGGGGCATGGGTGTGTGTGTTGTCTTTAGGTTAGTTTACCTAGGTTTAAGTAGTTTGTAAGCTACGGACTGATGACCACGCAGTTTGGTCCGATAGATTTACAAACAGTTTTGAAAATACATCGAGCTGAGAAACAGGAGTATAACTAAAAATATTAGAAATACAGTAATCATCTTAGATAAAACCTATCAGTCAACACAACATAAAAGGTAAGAACAGACTCCTGTTTGTCTCAACTAGACGTATTTCATTTGATGCATTTTACCATTCACTTTTAACACCTTTTTATCCATGAAGGTGGTCTATTGACCGAAACTGGTTGATATGTAAGGTTTTTAATAAACAGCCGATGGATTTAAAACGCATTTTATGAAATATATTATGGCTGTTGACACTCGCCTCATCAAAGCATTCTTGTGTAATTGTTGACAATGAGGAATCATGTGTTTCATGGTCTATTAGAAACTTCATTTTCTCAAAATACCACAGAGTACTTTCCTAAGCATCGTTACATCCATTCCCCGACTTTTTCTCATTGACTTTTTCAGCTCTTTTCTGAAATTTATACAAAGCGAATTGAATTTCTTTTTCACGCTATCCTTCTTAGCCGAAGGGTATCTTTCTTGAAATATTTTCAAGAGAACACCGTAGGCCCGATTTTATCATCCTTAACGCTGGAAGCGATCTATATGTCTGAAAAGAGTACATTATTGTAGAGAACAGAAATGAAGGTAGCGCTGGAGAAAAAATTCTTTGTGCGGAAAGTAACAAACAAGCAGTTTCTGTGCTATTTCTCTGCATTAATCCTTTTATTGAATGTTTCTGCAGCTAATAACTAAATAAGTATTCAACCCGAATAAACTTCAATAGATGAGTCCTCATATTTGCCGTTCCTGCACAACGCTTTCTCATTTTCGTCGTCGAATAACCTATATCACGTCCGCAAAGCGTAGAATTCTCGGCGGGAACTACCATGAATTGCTCAATATCGCCACCGCACGGCAAAATATATTGCGCAATATATTGAGCGACCGTCAATATTTTTAAAGTTCGACAATCTCCTTCAATATACTGCGCAAACCGTCAATAGCGCTCTCAGACGGTCGATACTATTGTACAATACTGAGTATTGCGCAATAAATATTGACCGTGTGAGGGCCACTTTAGTTCCAACACAACAACTTGCAACCAGTAGAAGCACACTATGTGGCAGCGAATCTATATTATTTCAGTTGCTCACTCAGTCGGCTTACTCTCACCACGAGTCCTGTTGCGCATTGTCAAAAAGGATAAGGAAACCAATCACAGATCGCGCCAAATCGGACGCCAAATAAGCGTCCACAGCAAGGATAAAATCGATAGCAATATCGAAGCCGCTGGGCTCATGTGGAATGTAAACTTTCCACTTTGCGGCTTTCAGAATACTTTGTCCGCATGTACTTCTAACCCACACTTCACGAGCACACTGCGTAGCAGCAGGGCCGCGCAAGGCACGTGCGAAACGTGCGTCCGCACAGGACGGCACTTTCCGAGGAACGGCAAATCTGCCGCCTCCACACTCTTTTTTTTTTACATGCTTTTAGGACAACCAACATTCATACCCAAGAGGGGATCCAAAACCAGATCTCGGAGGGAGCGGCTTCGGGAACTGTGGCATGGCACCTCGACAACCTGCCTGCCACCCCTGTTGAACAAGAGGAGGGAGGAGGGCTAATTTCTTCCTCGCCACTGTCGCAGCACCGTCTTGTTTACGCCGGAGGAACAGAAGAGGGTCCGTGGTGGAGTAGCCGAGCGGTCTAAAGCGCCTCGCTGCGGAGCGCGCGGTCGCTCGCCGTGGAGGTTCGAGTCCTCCCTGGTGCATCGGTGTGTGTGTTGTCCTTAGGTTAGTGTACCTAGGTTTAAGTAGTTTGTAAGCTACGGACTGATGACCACGCAGTTTGGTCCGATAGATTTACGGACATTTGAACATTTGAACAGAAGAGGGGGAGCAGTCTACCGTACACGGCGAAGCCAGTATTCTTATGAGTGGGGCGCTGCCAACCTGTTACGCGCCATGCGTTTATTCACAACTAATTTTCCAGAAGACGAAATCTAATTTGGAAATTCGAATGCAATGTTCGATACAGTGATTATGTGTTAAGCCTGAAGCAATTTTGCTAAGCCCTCCAATGGCAGTTCCCTAGTGTTTTATTCTTCCAGCATTATGGGAAAAAATCGTTGAACATTAGTACAGTCAAACATGTGCAACGCCTATAATGGCTAGAAGTATTCCGAATGGGTAAATACGCTGCGAGTAATTACAAGGGATAAAGACATTGGAAGTAAGCCTGGCACAAATTGGGTTTCGACCTATTTTTCAAAATTTTTGCTATCCGTTTCTGAGTGATAGTCGGATGTTTTGATTTTGAGCCATGTAACACCTGTCTCCGCCTGCACGAACAACAGTTAAACTCTGATCGGCACTTTTGTTCGACAATACAACTCGCACACTATCACTTTGCCAACATTTATTTACGGTATACTGTTTTCCGTTGAATTCATTATCTGTTCACAACCAATGAAAAATGTTTATTTGCGTTAACTGTAAGTTCATGCCGCGCGGGCTTAGCCGAGCGGTCCAAGGCGCTGCAGTCATGGACTGTGCGGCTGGACCCGGCGGAGGTTCGAGTTCTCCCTCGGGCACGTGTGTGTGTGTGTGTGTGTGTGTGTGTGTGTGTGTGTGTGTGTGTGTGTGTGTGTTTGTCCTCAGGATAATTTAGATTGAATAGTGTATATAAGCTTAGGGACTGATGACCTTAGCAGTTCCATAAGATTTCACACACATTTGAACATTTTTGTAAAATCACAAGGCTTATTAAAATTAGCGAGATTTCTTCAATCAGGTTTGACTCCATTTTTGAGCTGGTATCCAGCGACTGTTTTGTATAAATCTGTAGAGAATGTCACCAATCAGTCGCATTTTTGTTTTTATTGTCCAGATCTACATAGATTTCGGGCACAGTGTGGCTATTCTCAATGATTTGAGTAATGTTTACATCTATTCCGTCATGCTGAACGTAACTGTCAACGTTACAATTTAGATGTAAGCACATATGGAAAGCTTCGAGACTGGCCACTCAGTGACCGAACCTTGGTAGATCTGAAAAGTAAAAACAAAAATTGCGATTGATTACTGACATTTCATACAGATTTATTTAAATAAAATTCCACAAATGTTTTGTAAAAAAAAAGAAAGAAATCAATAAATAACAAAAAGGGGGCGGCAATTTAGCAGCTCCACGGAGCGGCACTTGGGCTTGCTAGCAGACTTCCGTGGAGAAGTAACAAACGTTTACAACGTGAGAGCCGACGAACAGCACTTGTAGCTGTACGTGGCCTTCCTGACCTTCCTTTGTGAATATCAGAAATCGTTCCATGCAGTTCAAACTTGTCAATAATGCATTTAATTGTTAGGAGAGTTGGCGGTTCTGTTTCAAACTCCCGCCTCCTATGACTTTCAACTTCAACGGCATTATCAAATTTAAAAAAAAAAAAAAAAAAAAAAAAAAAAAAAAAAAAAAAAAAAAAAAAAAAAAACTCTTCACAATACATTTCCGTTGTTAGAATGTCAAGCGTGCTTCCGCTAACGTGCTTTCTCATAACCGAGATGAGAGTACAAACATCTGTGTAGCCAAAGATCATGTTGCAAAGCACTCGTAACTCAAATCAAAAGGCAAAGATAGTATAAATTTTTCTGGCGGTCTCTGTATTTGTCTGTGACATCCATGTCTGTTGACACGTCGCGCTGACCGCCCGTGTGATTGCGACGTATTCCTCTGTGAATTGGTAATTCTACTCTGAAACGAGCAACCCGTGTTCTCCAAACACTACAGAACCAATTCTCCGTTTAGTCTCGTCTGTGATTTGTTTACTCGTGGTGCAGCAAGAGCCGTTTCTGTAGCGTCAGGCTGTCTGCCTCTCGTGTCGCCGGGGCTCGCACTTTTGTGTACACTGCAAACCGAACCGCTGGAACACGTCAGCGCTACGCAACGTCAACACGGGCACCGCGCTCGCGTAGTTAAAATACGCGCTGACCGCTGACTCTCACGTAAACAGCCGTTAGTGAAGGTGAAACAACAGTGTAGAAAATACCCATCTCTCACCAACGTAACTGCCATATCAATACTACGATAAAGACTTGTGTAAACGACTATTCAAGTGGGCATGTGGAATTTTGAGACAGACATAACATCCGTTTTTGAAGAAAATGTTAAAACGTCCTGCCAACTCCAAAAGGTACCGTCGTATTTAATTACTTAATTTATGAATATATTTACACTCCTGGCCATTAAATTTGCTACACCACGAAGATGAAGTGCTACAGACGCAAAATTTAACCGACAGGAAGAAGATGCTGTGATATGCAAATGATTAGCTTTCCAGAGCATTCACACAAGTTTGGCGCCGGTAGCGACACCTACAATGTACTGACATGAGGGAAGTTTCCAACCGATTTCTCATACACAAACAGCAGTCGACCTGCGTTGACTGGTTATTGTGATACCTCGTGTAAGTAGAATAAATGCGTTCCATCACGTTTCCGACCTTTATAAAGGTCGGACTGTAGCCTATCGCGATTGCTGTTTATCGTATCGCATCATTGCTCCTCGCGTTAGTCGCGATCCAATGACTGTTAGCAGAACATGGAATCGGTGGGTTCGGGAGGGCAATACGAATCGCTGTGCTGGATTCCAACGGCCTCGTATCACTAACAGCCGAGATGCCAGACATCTTATCCGCATGGCTGTAACGGATCGTGCAGCCACGTCTCGATCTCTGAGTCAGCAGATGGGGACCTTTGCAAGACAACAACCATCTTCACGAACAGTTATACGACGTTTGCAGCAGCATGTACTATCAGCTCGGAGACCATGGATGCGGTTACCCTTGATGCTCCATCACAGACAGAAGCGCATAAGATGGTGTAAGCAACGCGAACCTGAGTGCATGAATGGCAAAACGTCTTTTTTTTTCGGATGAATCCAGTTTCTCTTCACAGCATCATGATGGTCGCATCCGTGTTTGTCGACATCGTGGTGAACGCACATTGGAAGCGTGTATTCGTCGTCGCTTTACTGGCGTATCAACCGGCTCTTGTTCGCATCAACGGCACTTTTAACAGTGGCCGTTACATTTCAGATATTTTACGACCCGTGGCTCTACCCTTCATTCGATCCCTGCGAAACCCTACATTTCAGCAGGATAATGCACGACCGCATGTTGCAGGTCCTGTACGGCCCTTTCTGAATACGGAAAATGTTCGACTGCTGCCTTGGCCAGCACATTCTCCAGATCTCTCACCAATTGAAAACATCTGGCCAATGGTGGCCGAGCAACTGGCTCGACAAAATTCGCCAGTCACTACTCTTGATGACCTGTGCTACCGTGTTAAGCTGTATGGACATCTGTACCTGTACACGCCATCCAAGCTGTGTTTGACTCAATGCCCAGGTATATCAAGGCCGTTATTACGGCAAAAGGTGCCTGTTCTGGGTACTGATTTCTCAGGAACTAGGCACCCAAATTGCGCGAAAATGTAATCACATGTCAATTCTAGTATAATATATTTGTCCAATCAATACCCGTTTATCATCTGCATTTCTTCTTGGTGTAGCAATTTCAATGCCCAGTAGGTCGTGATTTGACGTGATATCTTAGAAACAATAACAGGAATTTAGAAAAGTTATGACTCTTACGTTTGATAACTCGTTCATTAATTACTAAATATTAACCTATCTTACCAAAATTTTAAAATTATTTCTAGCAATTCACGATGCACAAGACAATTAGGGCACCACGTAAGATGTCATGCAGAACATACATGTTGTACCGATTTTACTCACATAATGGTTACAACTGTAATTTGTGTTTGTGATGCCGTACGATATTTTGCTGCCTCAGCTCTTTACTCGAGTTTCATATGTCGTTTACTTAGAACGAGGCACCACGGGGCTACCATAATAATGAAAGACCCACTCTTATTTCCCTCTAATATGGTTTGTAATCACCTTTGACCACCAGTACAGTTGCGCACCAAACCGGAAAGGACAGTGTGAAGTCATCAATCAGCTCTTGAGGGATATTTGGCCATTCTTCCACGAGTGCAATACCAAGATCTGTGGCCAAGGTGCTGGTCTGGCTAAAAAGCGTCTGCCAATGGCATCCCGGACTTTCTGAAGTCTAGTGAACTGCTGTCCACTCTATTCGAGCAATTCCCTCATTTTGAATCATGATGTCCACCAGTGCAGCTGCTCTGTGGGATCGAACGTTTTCCTCCACCAGGACGAACCAGTCTCGTATGGCATCAGCGAAGGTCAAAAGGTCGAAGGAACTCTACTACTCGGAACAGTCAAAGCGCCATTCTGAATGACATAGAAGTCCCTACGACCGCCAATACTGATTTCTGCCCACAACATTTGTTCACCATCATGATATGACTTTCCTGCACACAGGCAGAATTATTCCGAGTTCCACTTTCTCTCCATATGAGGGAACGTCAATTGTCAGGCTGAACACAAAACCTTGCCTCATTTGTGAACAGAACTCGGCGCCATTCGTTACGACTCCAATCCTGATGTTCCTCCGCCCAGTTTCTGCGCGATAAAGGGAGTCGTGGTTTTACTGGCGTACACAGCATATCCCTTTGAGCGTAGAGGCCACATTTCCCAAGGCGATTTCTAACAGGAATTAAACTTTCACTCTGCAGCGGAGTGTGCGCTGATATGAAACTTCCTGGCAGAATAAAATTGTGTGTCGGAACCGGGACTCGAACCTGGGACCTTTGCCTATCGCGGACAAGCGCTCTACCGACTGAGCTATCCCGACAAGACTCACGATGCCGCCCCCCCCCCCCCCCACACACACACAACTTTTCTCCAGCCAGTACCTCGCCTCCTACTTTCCAAGCTTCACAGAAGCGAAACTTGCAAGACTAGCACTCCTGGAAGAAAGGATATGGTGGAGACATGGCTTAGCCACAGCCTAATGGATGTTTCTAGAATGAAACTTTCACTCTGCAGCGGAGTGTGCGCTGCTATGAAACTTCCTGGCAGATTAAAATTGTGTGCCGGGACTCGAACCTGGGACCTTTGCCTTTCGCGGACAAGCGCTCTACCGACTGAGCTATCCCGACACGACTCACGATACCGACCCACAACTTCCGCCAGTACCTCGCCTCCTAATTTCCAAACTTCACAGAAGCGAAACTTGCAAGACTAGCACCCCTGGAAGAAAGGATATGGTGGAGACATGGCTTAGCCACAGCCTAGGAGATGTTTCCAGAATGAAAATTTCACTCTGCAGCGGAGTGTGCGCTGATATGAAACTTTCTGGCAGATTAAAATTGTGTGCCGGAACCGAGACTCGAACCTGGGACCTTTGCCTTTCGCGGGCAAGCGCACTACCGACTGTGCTATCCCAACACGACTCACGATACTGCCTCACAACTTTACTTCCGCCAGTACCTCGCCTCCTACTTTCCAAGCTTCACAGAAGCGAAACTTGCAAGACGAGCTAGCACTCCTGGAAGAAATGATATGGTGGAGACATGGCTTAGCCCCAGTCTAGGAGATGTTTCCAGAATGAAAATTTCAATCTGCAGCGGAGTGTGCGCTGATATGAAAGTTCCTGGCAGATTAAAATTGTGTGCCGGAACCGGGACTCGAACCTGATGTTCCGGCACACAATTTTAATCTGCCAGGAAGTTTCGATTTCTAACTGTTTGTGTTGATATTGAGGGTCCTGTTGCTGCCTGGTGGGTGCGTTGCAGCTGAGTTGCATTCTACCCCCTGTCTCAATGGGCTGTTAACATGAAGATAACAGTCATGTGTTGCTGATGTAACACGTGGACGATATTGGCCTTGCCATCTTTTAACGGAACCTATTGTCCGAAATCGCGTCCAGGTCGTGTTAAGTACTCCAATAGCTGCGGCCACCTCCGTCTGTGACTGTGTCTGTCCCGCTTCCAACCTCCCTATGGCTCTGCACTTCACTCGCTGAAGTCATCAGGTTGAGTAATTCGTTTTACAAACACAGGTCAGCGACTTCCTGTTATTACCACGATCTCGGGTGTTTTAATGTTGTTGTCTCCATTCCGACAGAAAGGCGTCGAATAATTTTAGTTCATTCTTAACCGCTAAGGGGGGTAGGTCAAAAATAGCCCGCGGTATTTGTTTTATTTGTTTAATATATCTAGTTGTTGGAGTAAAGAAGCAAGAATTTAGGCAGTTGTAGAAAAATATCTGGAGTATATGCTGTCACGGTTTTATAATTTTTGTGAATTATTTCAATCTGCCTATTACATTTAATTTAAGTGCGGGCAGTTTTTGCCCCCAACCCCCGCCCCTTAGACATCGGTAAGATAACTTTTTTCATTAAAATATTTCTCAGTACGACAGAAAGAAATGCAGTTCCTGACTGTTGGTACCGCTGTATTACGTTCCCATTGTTTTGAAATACATCTCCATTGCTGTTAGAGCAGTTCTACATTACTCGAAGTTCTAATAAAATGTCTCGTCAGTATAAGAATTATTGCAACTTTTCAAGCTGTTGACTTTTATTCAAGAAGGAGATGTCACATCTGTTTGAAGACTAAAAAGTCTAAGAGGGAAAATGACAAGATGACAAAATGTGTATTGTGTTCGAAGTATGTGTGTTCCATTCATTTTACAGACACAATCATATGCACAAATTGTGAAATTGAAAGTGAAAGTTATTAGGAAGGAAAACCTCAATCGTAATTTTTACTTTGATTTTCTATTTTCGTATTTGTGGTTTCGTATTGTACGTCCTTTATGATTTCTTAATACTTGTCTGATGTATATCGAAGTGTCAGTTTCATGATAAAAATATAATAACATTTCTCATATTCGTTACTTTGTTGTGTTTTCATCTGTTATAATGTTCCGGATAACTATGGAAAGGGTGTTGCAACCCAATAAAGAAATTCCTAGTTCATTAAATAATAAAAAATAAATAACCAAACAAAAATAAATTGTTAAAAAGTGAAAAGAACGTGAGGGCAATTCCCCCCCTCCCCCCCATATGACAGATCCGAGCTTACTGGCGCTAGGGTTAAGAACCTAGATATGTCAAAGTATCCCCTAATTATTTTGAACACTGTACTTCATTGTCATGCAGCCCTCACCGATGTTGAAAATTCCAAGTCTCTGTCTCGTCCAGAGGGCAGTTTAAAATTCATTACAAAATGTGCACCGAACAGAAAAGCAGACAACAAGCTCACCTACTAAAAAAAAGTGTTCATATGCAACATTCGTGAAGCATTTAAGGGCTGCAGAAGAATTAGACAACGCCTCTGAATTGTCAGAAATAATGACCAACTTTAACGGCACGCAAGAAGGTACGCAAGTGTGGAGCTGCATGGCGGCGTTGCGGCCTACCGGAGCTGCAACTTCCTCGGGACGCCGCCCGCATGCTGCGGTTTTCTGCTACGCTCGCGGTGTAGCATGAATAAGTCCTTTACAGAAGGCACCGTGGCAACTCCAGAGCGAGACAGAACACAGCGCCCCCACAATACCGGGCGAAACTATGAGAATACAAAGTAACAGTGAAACGGCGGCGTAAATTATTGTAGTTCCTGAAGTGACATTAGTAGCAACTTACAGCATTACCGCGAATCAGCACGGGGAAGGAATTCTGCATCCCAGCAACGCCACTGTGCGAAGCCGTTTCCAGTAAATCCCGGTCATTTATCGTCAAAACTATGTATACGCCCGTGCCGGGCAAAGGAAGTAAACTTAGGGCGTTTGCATGCCGTAATGGTGCCAGTGTACCAACTTTAAACTTTGAACTGCTAAATAGTTCGGCTGCATATACGCTCCCCAGGGGAGCGTGATATTATTTTCTATCTATATAAATGATCTGTTGGACAGAGTAAGTAGTAATTTGCGGCTGTTTGCTGATGATGCTGTGGTATATGGGAGGATGTCGTCTTTAACTGACTGTAATAGCATACAGGTTGACTTAGACAAAATTTCTAGTTGGTGCGAAGAATGGCAGCTAGCTCTCAATGTAGAAAAATGTAAGGTGATGCGCATGAGTAGAAAAAACAATCCTAAAATGTTCGAATACAGCATCAGTAGTGAGCTTCTTGATGCGGTCGCGTCGTTCAAATATCTAGGCGTAACATTGCAGAGCGATATGAAATGGAACGAGCATGTAAGGACAGTTGTGAGTAAGGCAGACAGCCGACTTCGGTTTATTGGGAGAATTTTGGGAAGATGTACTTCACCTGTAAAGGAGACCGCGTATAAAACGCTTGTACGACCACGTCTTGAGTATTGCTCAAGTGTTTGGGAGCCGCAGTAGATCACTTTAAATGGAGACAGAGAGGCAGTTCAGAGGCGAACGGCTAGGTTTGTTACTGGTAGGTTCGACCAATGCACGAGTGTCACGGAAATGCTCCGGCAACTCAATGGGGGGTCGCTGGAGGAAAGACTACGTTCTTTTCGTGAATTTCTGTAGAGGAAATTTAGGGGGCCGCAATTTGAAGCTGAGTGTAGTACGATCTTGCTGCCGCTTACTTACATTTCTCGTGGTGATCACAAAGACAAGATAAAAGAAATAAGGGCTCGTACGGAGGCATATAAGCATTCTTTTTTAATTCGTTCTGTTTGGCAGTGGAATAGGAAAGGAAATGCGTAGTAGTGGCACAGTGCACCCTCCACCACGCACCTTACGGTGAATTGCGGAGTATATGTAGATGTAGAGGTGACCCCCTCCCGTCCCCCTCGCCGTCAATTCCGATCCTATAAAGCGAGAGCGCTAGTCGATAATTCGGTTTTCTGTTTATCTTTTTTTGTTACTTCATTCCTCCTCGCCCCATATGGGGTCTTAACCAGCCCACTCATCAGCACACTGACTTTGCATTTAAATATGCAGAATGGAACAAACAATCGACATAGTTACAAATACCTGTAAATGTCTGATGAACTCCGAATCTACTCAACTGATGATAATGAAATTTTTCACAGTGTGCGTGATTTGGTACAACTTAGAACACAGGGTAGGTTTTGTCTGGATTAATAATCTCAATATTATTTTTATTCCAAATACTATGTCTTATCTACTTTTGATAACTGGATCAATACTTGGCGCTCTTCGCCGGCCGCTGTGGCCGAGGGGACTAAGGCGCTCCAGTCACGATCTGCACGGCCACTACGGTCGGGGGTTCGAATCCCCCCTCGGGCATGGATATTTGTGCCGTCCTAGTTCGTAAGTAGTTCATTAGTAGTTTGTAAGTTTAGGGACTGATGACCCCGTAGTTAAGTCCCATAGACTATACAAACATTTGAACATTTTTGAACTTGGCGTTCTTCCTTTATGTCTGAGCAAGCGACAAAGTGCTGAGGTGGAGAGCGAAAGGTCATGCGTTCGAAATTCGCTTCACCTTTGAAAGATGTGAAGAGTCGACAGAAACCACATGTGGTTCGATATCCAATTTTAAGCCTCTTCTACCAGGCTGTATAACCGGGGCAAGTTAGGAATATGTTAGGTGTCGAAGTGACGGCCAATCGAAATGCACCAGATCAATAAGACATACGAAATAACTATTATTATATTCGATTTAGGACGTTTCTTTGATGCTGAAGTTCATTTCAAATCGTGGTTGTTTTGGTATACGGTCCGGAGACTGGTTTGATGCAGTTCTCCACTCTACTCTATCCTCAGAAAGCCTCTTCATCTCGTCATAAAAACGGCAACCCACGTCCTTGTGAATCTAGTCACTGTATCAATCTCTTGTTCTTCCTCTGTGATTTTTAACCCATACACTTCAATACTAAATTCTCTACTCCTTGACGTCCACTACAATTATATCCCAAAATATTACGAAGATAAGTTAACGCTTGGAATACGCAAAATCCCATGTTCCCGTTACAACCTTCTAGGACTTCAGTTATACAAATGTCTATAAAAAGGCTGAAAGATCGAGAACTAGTATTCACAGGATGTTTTTGAATACATTTATTCTGCCTATCTTCGGATGACCTGGTGAAAAATATACAAAACGCATCTTACAGTTTTTTCACAATATGTAAAAGTGACGTTAAAAATAATTCAATTAACAATTACGTCACCTTTACATATTGTGAAAAAACTGTAAGATGCGTTTTGTATATTTTTCACCAGGTCATCCGAACATGGGCAAAGCCCGAAACGCGTCATGCAAAGTAGATGTATTCGAAAACACCCTGTGAATACTTATTCGCGACCTTTCAGTCTTTTTAGAGTCATTTGTATAATTGTATTGATAATGGTCGTACACTTCTACTACGGCTTTCAGTCGCATCTACGATCTTCAATGACTTGGGTAGTACATAATATTTTGAACAGAAACCCATATCCGGAAACGTATTATTTCCGTTCTACGACGGTTTTAATTCAGATGATTCTCTCATCCACTCCTACCTCAGTAATGTAATTAGGCGTGATCCAGTACAATTGATGCAATCAATTTGAAAATAATACTGAATCGTTTAGTTATTACTTACGCATTTTCATTACAATTTACACCTTATGGTTTACATTAGTCGACAGCAACAAGAACCCAGCATCTACGACACCCGCTGCAACGTACTGATGCATTGCAACAGAGGCTCGATGTGGCGACCACCAATGTCGTTACACACGTTGTACCTCCGAGGCATGTTCTGTAACACACCCTCGTGCCAGCAGACGTTGACGACTTACACATCTGAATTGAAACTGTCGTTGACGAAAACGACACGTCTCCGGACATGGGTTGGTATTCAAAATGTTATGTATTCACTATCCTCTACAAGTCCTTGAAGTTTGTACCGGGAATTTCAGACCACCCTATACATCGTCAACTTCGCTTCGCAATATCTCGGGACGTAATTGGCGTATTGCCATGCAATAAACGCCATTGTTTATTTGATTTGTCATGCTATAAATTGCTGATTAAATAATCTAGGATGTCCATTTAATAACACATAATTTTTGTTAAAAACACATATGCTTTCGAATTAGAATTTTTTAAATCATTTACATTCATGAGACTCTGACTTACATTGATAATGGATAGCTGTTTTGTTCCAGAGATATTTTGAATGGGTCGCCCTATGTGTGTGTGTGTGTGTGTGTGTGTGTTTCAGGAGTAATAGTAATCATTGGAGGAGGAGATAGACGAATTGAAATAAAAATGTGTCCAACTTTCACTGAGTACATAGCTACAGCTGTTAGTACGTATCCGAAAGAAACGTAAAGCAGAGACAAACGAGGACATTTTCACTGATTTTCCTGTTGGTTTTTGGTACAGCTTCATTATATTAATAGCACAATTTTGTGAATGTTCTACAAGTTTGTAAATTTGTCCTCATTTGCCTGATCTTTAAGTTTGTTTGCGTTAAATACTAACAGCTGTAGCTCTATAATTATTGAAATTTGGACGTGTTATACTGCATTCTTCCTTAAACACCTTAATCTGTCGTCACATTCGCATGAAAGACAGTGATTAAAATTCACATGTGTGTATGTACGTATGTAGGTAGAACAGTCCTGACAGACTTTTAGAACACTTGAAAAATGGCGATAGTACGGAAATATTGGATGCTGATGAAATATTGCAACACTGAAGTAACACTGAGCAAGGTGGAAGAAAGACTGAACGTAAGATGGAACACTTTTACTCTCATAAGATCTGAAAGAACCTTCCGTGGGATGAGTGATGGGAGTAGAGTGGCGATGTTTACGGACATGCAGGATCGGCTCTTTTATAAATTCGAATTTGGTGTGGGTTAATATGTACGGAGTGGCCCAGTGCCGTTCCTGTCGCCACCCCATGCCCCCAGGAGGAAATGTGTACCCGATACGTCTGCGCATAGTGTTTGTGAATGTTACGAAATGGTTGCGAATTGTGTAACTGAGGCGGGACTTGGGGACCAGCCCGGTATTCACCTAGGGGGAAGTGAAAAACAGCCTAAAGACCATATACAGTCACTCCGACCCCCTTCGTTAATCCGCGGGGCGCATTCGAACCGGGTCGTTACGCCTTCCCGTCTCGGAAAGCGGTGCGTTAGACCACACGGCTAACCGAGTGGGTCTGTTAGGATATATAAATATGGAAGAAAAATTGGAAGAGGCACTGAAAGGGGAGAGGAGGTATATGTGAAGATGACGGAGAACAGACAAGGTTGGGGGAGGTGGCATGGAGGTAGACGGCATGGAGTCAATCCCCTCGGCCACCGCGGCCGGCAGTTAACTTGCAAGCAGTATGACATAGCGTCCAGTACGCAAATAGTTTCGGCTTGTGCTCTTATACCAACAATGTTAAAATTATTGGAATGCGGGAATGCAGGACGCTTTTGCCATTTAGCGGCACATTTTCAGTAACTATCCTAATGTGGGACAACGAGTCCAAATAAGGGACTGTCCCGCAGAATCCGGTACGGTTGGCTGCCTTAGCACACGTTCTCAGTGGCGGAATCACGTAGGTGACAAATTGTCAAATTCACTTATGCATGGAAGATTACAGTTAGGTTGTGATTTATTACATGTGTACTATTTCAAATTTCCGGTGCCGACTTGTTTGAAAAAATAGAAAATGAAAACAATAAAAAAATATAAAAATTTAAAAAATCTTTGGGAGGTGCCTGTGGGGCGATGCAGCCCCATTACCCCCACCCCCACGTGACAGCACAACTGCGTAGAACCATTGGGAATCGAAACGGGAAAACATATACCGCTCTCACAGATCGAGTGATGTATATCGAAAGTGCGACTGATGAGCAATTGACAAAAGACGAACGTATCTGATGATTCACTTTCGTGAAACGTAATCGACAAAATATTAGCCTATGTGAAACTGCATTTACGTCAATATAAAGACGATTTTGAAATGGCTTTCCTTGCTGATAAATGATGTCTGTTTTGTTTCCAATGCCGGGTGTAATAGTTGATGTCAGGAAGAGACTTTACTGACGCTAGTTCCTGGGTCTTTGGCAACGCCGGGTGTTTATAAAATGCAGGTGTGAGACCTATTTTGCCATATCCAGGAGGCACACTTGCGATGTATTAAAATAACTGTAAAGTTTTTCATGTGTTACAGTGTTGCGTCAATTTTAATTCCTAAGGATGGAATTGCTCAGGAGTGTAGTACGTAAGATGTTCTGGTTAATACTCGTACTTCTGTATTTATTGGTAATGTTGTTCGTTTATCAACTTCTAATAGTCGAAATTCTTCTTTATTTAATTCATTTTACTGCTGGTTTCAAATTGTGGAAATACAGGTACTGAAAATAAAACAGTTCACCTCTATCGCCGGGTCTCCCCCCCCCCCCCCCCCCCCCCCCCATTGTTTAAAATTGGCATTTAATGTTCAGTGAGTGAATGTGCGGATCCTCCGATGAAACAAATTCCACAGAGTGATTGACAAACTCGTGATCAATGTTTTCTTTCTTTAAGTTGTGGTAATATTTACATTCGTCATTTATGACTATCGTTCCTGTCTAAATAACTACAAGCAGAATGAAACACTTTCGGGTGCCCCTTTCAATCCCACCAAAAACCAATATATGCTCTATCTCATTCTTTAGTTTCCGACCTTTCTCGTATTTCCTGGTTGCGATGTGGGGCTCGTCAACCTAGACTACTTTACCGACATTATCAATGGGGACAGTGTCGTTTGTTACTATTATGTAACATATCTCTCGACAAAAAAGTAATAAATGGTATATACGATGATTGGAACTGATATAGTGGCAACTATTTCTTCACAACCAACACAAAAGCGTTACATGTTTGCACCTATCATTGTCCCACAAAGTAGTCACTAGCATTGTGTAGAACGCACAGGTTGAGGGTTGGGGGAATGTGTAGGTAGAGGCGCGGCACCACATTAGCATTAGAAACAAGGGGAGACACAACAGGAGTGTGAATTTTCATCCTATTGATTGCACAAGAAATAATATCGGATCACCATTAAAAAAAAAACTTAAGGTTGTGATGAAAATAATATTTACAAATAAGTTGCTGAGAAGAGCAACAACAGCTTAAATACATTTTGGTAAAATTCTATACACAAACACCACAAAACCTAAAAATTAACAGCTTTGCAATTTTATCTTAACACATCTGCACTCAGGACTTTTATAGTAATGAAGTTAATTTTTAGGTTTTGTGGTCTTTGTGTAGTGAATTTTATCAAAATAACTAGATGACATGGTGAACTTCGTATCACTTACCTCTTAATATAAAGCAAATTAATTTAAATCATATGTATTTTAGACCCAGAAGCTTTATAAAGGCATCGGCAGATAGTCAAGTATCGGCTCGATAGTGGGCGGAAAGAGTGGGCAAATCACGCACATATGTCCATGCTAATGTTCATGTCACATTCGTGGAAGTTCAGGGAAGGTTTAAGGGTGATAAAATATGGAAAAATTGCGAGGAAACTTTAGATTTAAAACTTGTAAAATAATGACTTGCTTGTTGTGTTGGGTGCGTAGAGAAATATACTTTGAAGGAGTAAAGTACGCTCTACACCATCTGAACACGTATATGAACTGACAAAGATAAAAATGAATTGCTGTTCGTTAGTCTCACTAAAACTCGAGAATGGGTGAACCGATTTCGCTATACTAATATCATTACATAAACCACTGAATCTATTGTGATGAAATCTGGTGTGGAGATAACTTGAGCGTTGAAGTACCGGAGAAGATACTTTAGCAAGTGTGTAATTCAAGATATTTTTTGATTTGAAGTATACAATGTGAAATATGGAATAATAATTACTCTCTGGAAAAGCTATTTACTCTTTGACTACTTAACCATTTTTCAGAAGTTATAATTAACTTTGAAAAATGCATTGTCCCTTTTGTAAAAAGTGGATAGAGCGGCAAAACAGAAGTACCTGTCAGTTTGCCACAATTTTCCTATTTTCTGGCTAACTATTCCAGACTATTCCAGACTATTACTCAAACCTTCATCTCGCTTTGAACGTCGAATGTGCCAAATTTTATCGTAATCAGATGACTGATATTGATATTTCACAGAAAAATGTCTTTTTATTTTTTCTAAATTTTCCAATTTTCCGGGAAACTTTTCCAAAATTTTATTTCATAAGAGCATTACTCTTGCTCATAACAAAAAGAATTACCCCTCTCCGTCGTGCGAATAATCAGTTATAGTACAGAATTCAATCATAAACACATTGAAAAACGCACTTTCCGTTTATCTCAAATTTTCCAATTTTCCGGTATATTTTCAAAAAATTCATTTCATACAAACCTTGTCCTTTCAACTCGTACTCAAGTGATGCTCTTACAACCATGCGACAATTGATTTTTATTCATAGAAAAAAATTACTTTCGGTTTTTCATAAATTTTTCTACTTTCCGGGTGACTTTTCCAAATTTTTATTTGATGCGAACCATCCTCTTGCTTTCAACATGAAATGTACGAAATTTTATCGCAATTTGGACGAACGGTATTAATAGCTCATTGGAAAAAACTGTTTCAGTTTTTTCCGATTTTCTTCTTTTCCGGAAAACTTATCCATATTTTATCACCGTTTACACCTTCCCTGGACTTACACGAATATTTCAAGACTAAAATTAGGTAAATGAATTCAGCCCTTCTCGAATTTTAGCGAGACTAACGAACAGCAATATATATATATATATATATATATATATATATATATATATATATATATATATATATATATATGTGTGTGTGTGTGTGTGTGTGTGTGTGTGTGTGTGTGTGTGTGTGTAAGTGGGTGGGTGGGTGTGGGTGTGTTTACGTTTTAGAACTGACAGGCCACCAGATGATGGGCTCAGCCCGAAATATATTGTGTACTTAAAATAAATAATCTACTTTCAACAATTACGAGATTATTCCAGCAACCTATAAGAAATTTCAGAACCATTTTTTAAAAATTCACTGTTTTGTTAGTATTATTCACTGAGTATCTACATCTACATAGATTGCAAAATCACATTTAAGTGCCAGGCAGAGGGTTCATTAACCACTTTCATAACTTTTCTCTACCGTTCCATTCTCTAATAGCGCGCCGGATGAAAGACCATCTAAATCGTTCCGTTTTCCGATCTGATTTCTCTTATTTTATTGGGATGGTCATGTCTCCCTAAGTAGGTGGGTACTAGAAAAATATTTTCACATTCAGAAGTAAAAGTCGGTGATTGAAACTTCGCAAACAGATCACGCCACAATGAATAACGTCTTTATTTTAAACATTTCCACCCCAATTCGTGCAACATTTCCGTGACGCTTTCCCCCCAGTAACGTGATAAAACAAAACGAGATGCCCTTCTCTGAACCTTCTCAATAACTTCCGTCAGTCCCACCTGGTGAGGGTTCCACAAGGGGCAACAGTACTCCAGGAGAGGACGCACAAGTGTGATGTAGGCAGTCTCTTTGGTGGAGCTGGTGCATCTCCGAGGCGTTCTGCCAATGAAACGTAACCTTTGGTTCGCCTTCCCCACAATATTTTCTGTGTGTTCTCTCCAGTCAAAGTTGTTCGTAATTGTAACTCCTAGATATTTGGTAGAATTTACGACCTTAAGGTTTGACTGATTTATCGCGTAATTGAAGTTCAGCGGATTTCTTTTAGTAATGTGTATTCCTTTACACTTTTCTTTATTTAGTGACAATTGCCAATTTTCGCACCATGTAGAACTTTGTCTAAATCGCTTTGCAATTGCTTTTGATCCTCTGTTGACTTCACTAACCGATAAACGACAGGATCATCCGCGAACAGTTAAGGGAGCTATTCAGATTGTCTCCTAAATCGTTTATAAACACAAGGAATAGTAGGGGACCTATAACGCTTCCCTGTGGAACGCCAGATATCACTTCTGTTTTACTCGATGACTTACCGTCAGTTATAACGAAATGTGTCCTTTCTGAAAGGAAATCGTGAATCCAATCGCACAATTGGGGAGATATTCCATAAGCACGCAATTTCATTAGAAGCCGCTTGTGGGGTACAGTGTCAAAAGCCTTCCGGAAATCCAGAAATATGGAGTCGATTTGAGACCCCTTGTCGATGGCACTTAACACTTCATGTGAATAAAGGGTAAGCTGTGTTTCGCAAGAGCGATACATTCTGAATCCGTGTCGAGTATTTGTTAATAGGTCGTTCTCTACGAGGTAGTTCATATTATTCGAACAAAGTGTATGTTCCAAAATCCTACTGAAAATCGACGTCAATGAGATTGGCCTGTAATTTTGGGGATCACTCCTATTGCCTTTCTTGAACATTGGAGTAACTTGGGCAACTTTCCAGTCTTTGGGTACGGATCTTTCGCTGAGTGATCGGTTGTAAATTATAGCTAAGTACGGAGCAATTGCATCAGCATAATCTGAGAGGAATCTAGTTGGTATATAATCTGTCTGGAAGATTTGTTTTTGTTTAGTGACTTAAGTTGTTTTACTACTCCAGGAACATCTACTTCTAAGTTTCGCATGCTGGCAGCTGTTCTTGGATTGAATACTGGAGTGTTCACTTCGTCTTCTTTGGTGAACGAATTCCGGAAAGCTGTGTTTAGTTATTCTGCCTTAGCAGTACTGTCATCGGTAGTATTACCATTGCTATCGCGTAGTGAAGGTATTGTTTGTGTTTTTCCGCTAGTGTACTTCACATATGACCAGAATTTCTTTGGATTTTCTGCAAGATTACGAGACAGGATTTCGTTGTGGTAACTACTATAAGATTCTCGTATTGAAGACCGCGCTAGGTTGGGGGTTCAGTAAAAGATAGCCAGTGTTGTGGATTCTGTGTCTTTTTAAATTTTGCATGCGTTTTTCTTTGTTTCTGCAACAGTGATCTGTCCTGTTTTGTGTACCATGGGGGGTCAGCCCCCCTCTTTTATTAATTTATTTCGTATTTAAGATAAATATTCTACTTTCAGGAACTAAGAGATTATTCCAGCAACTTATAAGCAGTTTCAGGATCATTTAAAAAAAATCACTCTTTTATTAGTATTATTCACTGAGTAAATGTGGAAGTGCGTAGTGCATGGGCTGGAGTGTGCAGCGTAATAGGGGAAACCGCCGTGTCAGTGGCATGGCGATGGCGGTGGTGGCGTGGGGGGGGGGGGGGGGGGGGGGCGTGAATGGCGGAGTGTGTCCGCGAGCGCGCGGCTGACAGGCGGCGGTCGCCGGAAGCTCCGACTGACGCACGCGGCACAGTGCTTTCCGGCGATGACGCCCTGGCTCTGCGGGGTGCACTGACGGCCGCGGGACAGCTGTGGTGGCGTGTGGCGTGGCCGCTTCCGAACGTACTCAGCGGGGGCGGGGGCGGCGTCCAGCAGGCCGCAACGGCCGCGTGACGTCAGTCTGTGCATTGGCTGCATCGCGCGTGGGCCGATGCTACAGCTGGCGCGACCGACAGATGCTGTGTGCCTGGGCCTCGCTGCAGGTGAATGAAGGCAGAACGGTCGATGAGGCAACAAAAGCCGATCACACCGCCCTACCTGCGTATCGGCCAGTGTTGATAACCTGCCGACGCCGTAGTTCAGTTAAGCATCCGTTCCGTGTTAGACCTGTTGGACGAAGTGACTGGTCAGTGCTTAGATTCTGAATGAGCAAGAGAGCAATTTCAAGTTTTGTGTTAAGCTTCGCAAGACACCTAAACCTGCTAGCTTACGGAGCGTGTATCTGTAGGAGTGTGGTCAACATGCTGAGTTTATGACGTCACAATGTCCGAACCGCTCGTTGGCGAGGCTTTCGCAACGTAAGGGGCAGTATCAAGCGTGCCAGATATTCTTAACGTGCGTCTGAACGATTACCAATTAGGTGAGAAAACGCCACGAAGGTATTAGGCGTGTTGTTTGCACTTCTGGTAGAAATGTCGGTTGCTGACATGTAATAACAACAAATAACGTAAACAACAATTCGTGTTGATAGATCTTCAAATCTGACTTGCCTTGGAACGACAGAGTATTGTAATACGGAAATTTTTTAACCACATATGAGACGTTTCCAGTCATTTATTCCAACAAATAGTACCTCTAATGGCCGGTTTTCGGGAGCTTCTCAATTTACTCAGTTACTTTTACTTGGTTTGAAATGTCGTACATTCATAAGACCTAAGTTGTATACATAAAACCCATGAAATACGGCGGCCAATATGGCGTCTTCATCTCTCTACCGAAAATTCCGACACCTTCTTGTTCGTTAACTCTACGATGATTACGATTTCTAACAACAAATGGCATGTTACACGAATAATACGATTTACCAATATCCTTAATAAATACTTAAAACACTTGAAATGTACGATAATCAATAACGTCTCTGTTACTAAACCTCTGAAGTCCACCTTGCGCTTTAAAGTATCACCATTACCACGAGCAATTGCAGCTGTAATCCAATCATTACCATGACTCGGAGTAGTATCAGCTCTACTAACAGTAAACTGGAAAACACGACTACAAAACACACTAGGCCTTTGCAGAAACATTTGAGCTCCTACATTATTAGTCGTGTTTCTCCAAGGGCCTAGTGTGTTTTGTGGTCCTAGTAGAGCTGATACTACTCCGAGTCATGGTAATGATTGGATTACAGCTGCAATTGTTCGTGGTAATGGTGATTAAAAGCGTAAGGTGAACTTCAGGGACGTTATTGCTTATCGTACATTTCAAGGGTTTTAAGTGCTTAATAAGGATACTGGTAAATCGTATTATTCGTGTAACATACCATTTGTTGTTAGAACTCGTAATCATCGCTGAGTTAACGAACAAGAAGGTGTCAGAATTTTCGGTAGACAGATGAAGACGACATATTGGCCGTCGTATTTCATGGATTTTATGTATATAACTTTGGTCTTATTAATGTATGACATTTCAAAGCAAGTAAAAGTAACTGAGTAATTTGAGAAGCTCTCGAAAACCGGTCGTTAGAGGTGCTATTTGTTGGAATAAATGACTGGAAACGTTTTATATGTGGTTAAAAAATTTCCGTATTACATTAATCTGCCGTTTCAATGTAAAGGAAATTAAAGACCTATCAACACGAATGGTTCTATACGTAATTTGTTGTAATTACATGGCAGCAACCGACATCTCTACCAGAAGTGCATACAACATGTCAAATAGGCCTACCTTCGTCGAGGATAGCCAGTTCTGTTAGTGGCTGTAGTGCAGGCAGCAAAGTATGAAATGGAAGGTGTCTCATAGCAATGGTTCAAGGCTCCCCCGAAGCAATTATTTTTTCTTCTTATTCTTTTGGTTTTCTGATAGACGCAGACTACAAATTTCATAGAAGTATACCACATAATATTCGATGCTATGTAAACATTAGTGCGCATCCTCTGAGAAGTGAGTTTGTTGGATTCGTTTTATGAACAGGACAGTTTGCACCTTACTTAGTGTAAAATACGCACTTTATTGTTTCACGTGTTGCATTTTGCACTGAATAGTAACAATGACCGTGGAAGAATAACCTTTAAGTTTTACTAAAGAGCGAGACGTTTTCAATAATGTTTGCCTCGTGTGAAGGCCCTTTTCTAGTTTTATGTCACACAATTTGTCATGAAATTTTTATAATTCGGTGCACTTATTGACATAATATGCAACATTTATAAGAGTGTTTATAGATATTTTTTGTTACCTATGTAGGCCTATATCACAGAACATGATGAACATATGCACAAGCGCGGAAAGCAGCGATCTAATAGAGGTAAAGCAGGAATTCCACTGTTTTGATTTCGTGAACAGTGTGATTCCGAAACCTGATGCCGCCGACAACTGTCGCTGGAGCGCGCTGCGATCGTGTGTAACTCGTTGAGGCACACGTCTCGTATGCACAAGTCGCGTCGTCTCCTTCGGTTCAGCCGCACGTTGGACTCGGCACGTTGACCACACAGGTTCAGACACACGCTCCGTGTGTCGACGGCTTTAAGGAAACGCATGAGATGCTGGAACGTGGTCATGGGAATCAAGCTCTGTCCATGAAGTGTTAGTACGAGTGGTTCGCTGGTTTTAGAGGAGGACGGGAAAGTGTTTCCGTGCAATCCCCATAGAGGACGACAGGCGGCCGGCGTCCTTGACGAAAGCATTGAGAAAGTGAGGACATTAATCACAGACGATCGTCGATTAACTATGCGCGTGATAGCGGATGAAATGCTGATTAACCGTGAATCCGTAGGACAAAAAAAATCAAATGTTTGTTATGGGACTCAACTACGGGGTCATCAGTCCCTAAACTTACAAACTACTTATGAACTACCTTATACTAAAGACGGCACAAATATCCATGCCCGAGGGGGGATTCGAACCCCCGACCGTAGTGGCCGTGCTGGCCGTGACTGGAGCGCCTCAGTCACCTCGGCCACCGCGGCCGGCTCCGTACGACAAATCTTACCCAGACGAGAAAACGTGATGTTCTCTTGGTCTACATCACAAGACTGACGATCAGAGGCAGGTACGTTTAGTGTCTTCACAGGATTTTGAGGTAACGCGCAGATGCGACACCCAGTTTCTTGAACCGTATTGTCACTGAGGATGAAGCCTAGTGTCTCAGATACGACCCTGAAACAAAACGACAAAGTACGGAATCGTGTTCCCCAACATCACCTCATCGGAAAATAAGGTGATAACCGCAATATGACGCTCCAAAACGATGCTCATCACCTGTTTCGGTAGTCAAGAAGTTATCCTAAAAAAATCTCTACCTGAGGGAACGACGTTGAACGCTGTAAGGTACGTTGAACTTTTGACCTATTTCATGCAACGTCTACGCATGGTACGAACCCAGTACGTATAACAGGGTTCCCGGGTGTTTTGTTCACGACAATGCTCGCCCACTCACAGCCAATGTCGTTCCTGGCAGAAACGGGGGTGGTCCAATTTGAAATCCACCATACTCGTCAGATTTTAATCCACCCGACTTTTTTCTATTCCCACGACTCAAGCTCGCTTAGAAAGGAGGGAGAGTTGAAGATATTCCTGACATCCAACGAAATGAAACGGGGCTTTTGAACATCCCAAAGGAAGACAATGTTTTCACGATATGCATCTCAGAGCTCAAGCCGCGGCGGAGCGGCCGAAGGCATTGAGGCGCTGTGCTACGATGCGCGAGGCCGTTCCCCGTCGGGAGTTCGAATCCCCTACCTCGGGCATGGATGTTTGAGCCGTCTTTAGTATAAGCTAGTTCATAAGTAGTTTATAAGTTTACGGATTGATGACCCCGTAATTAAGTCCCATAAGCTTTTCAAACGTCTGAACATTTTTCAGAGCTCAGAGATGTATAGTTATGGAAGGTGACTATTTCGAAGGACAGCAAAGTAACAGTAATTCATAGTTCATCTATGTTGATGGTACAGGACTATTCATCCACTTTATTGCCGGAGGTTGTATTATCCCTTGTCAGGCTATACCGTTATAAAAATCGTTATTTGTTATTAAAATTCTCTAAAAGTACTTCGCTGATATGTGTCAAATTTTTATTCGATACTGTCATGATGATTGGGACACACATAGGCTGTATGTATTTTTAAAATGTTTTGTATTTTGTCTATCCTCAGCAAGAGTCTAATTTCTTGATAAAACAACAACAAATAGTTGCACAGTTGAAGTATTTAATTCTGAACGGTTTATGGGGACTTACTCATTGCATCGCAATAGGTTGCAGATTGTTAATCAACATTTTATTTAAGTATATATAACGTAAAGACTGACCAACGAGAGCATTACACCACGTACCTAAATGGCTTGTATGTCCACCTTTGGCACAGGTACTAGCGGCAATGCGTCTTGCATAGAAACAGTGAGGCCCTCGGAGGTCGCTATAGGGATTTGACGACACTTCTACGTAGACGAGTGCCCCAGCGGCCAACCAGTGAGCTGGCGTCCGCGGCCTTTAGGTGTTGACGTAGGCACGGCCAGCTGTTCTACGTGGTGCTGCAGCAGCGCCGTTAATGAGTCTTGTTACTTTTACAAGGACTTTGGGCTTGGCCTAAGGCGTTCTCCGCCAAGCGTGGACCCTCTCTGGAGATGACTGCCCGTGGCGCCGCGTCCTCTGGGCCGCGCCGGCGGCTCCCGTGGATTCTGGGTTCGATCCTGCTGCCGGTGTTACGCAGCCCGGACCGGTCACGGCGAGAGTGTGGTCGAGCACTAGTTACTGCATAGCACGTCACACACCGTCCCAGCCGGTACGGTGTGCTTAAATATGCTCCTTCCTTGCTGAATCCGTGGTTCCCGCAACCTCAACTAGGTCACCTGGAACCTTCTGGGTGTCGCCGTTGCTGGCCACACGGGGCGATGTCCGGCGTACCCCAGTCGAGTAACGCCGTCCGTCTAGTGGCTAGCGAAAATTGCCAGATCGCCAGCTTGCAGGACGACGGTTTCCGGGTTGCCACGACGTGTCGGCCTGAATTCACAGATTACTGACCATCTGGAATCAGCATTCCAACTCACGCCACTGTCCAGCGATCTGCTTCACGTTAGGACTAGGACATTAATTTCACTCCTTTACACTTGCGATACCACTTTACCATATCATCTCAGTTTTGTTTTGTTTTTCCAAAAATACTACACAAAATATTTTCTTACCACTACAGTACTGTTATTGTTGTTGTGGTCTTCAGTCCGGAGACTGGTTTGATCCAGCTCTCCACCCTACTCTATCCTGAGCAAGCCTCTTCATCTCCTCATAAGAACGGCAACCTACATCCATTTGAATTTGTTTACTATATTCATCTCTTAGTCTCCCCCTGCGATTTTTGCCCCACACACTTGCCCCCAACACTAAATTCACAATGCATCCCTTCTTTTAGTCAAGATATGCCAGAAATTCCTTTTCTCACCAATTCTGTTCAGTACCTCCTCATTAGTTACACGATCCACCCACCTAATCTTCAGCATTCTTCTGTAACACCACATTTCAAAAGCCTCTAACCTCTTCCTGTCCCACTGTTTATCGTCCAAGTTTCCCTTCCAGACAACAACTCACACAAATTATTTCAAAAAGGACTTCCTTACACTTAAATTAATATTAGATGTTAACAAATTACTCTTTCTCAAAAACGCTTTTCTATCCATTGCCATTCTGCATTTTATATCCTCTGTACTGCGACCATCGTCTGTTATTTTACTGCGCAAGTAACAAAACTCATCTACCACCTTTATTGTTTCGTTACCTAATCTAATATCTTCCGCATCGCCTGATTTTCTTAGACTGCACTCCATTATCCTTGTTTTGCTCCTGTTAATGTTCATCTTATACGCCCTTTCAATACACTGCCTATTCTGTTCAACTGCTCCTACAGGTCCATTGCTGTCTCTGACATAATTACAATGTCATCAGCAAAACGCAATGTTTTTTATTTCTTCATCCCGAACTCTAACTTCTTCTCGAAATTTCTCACTGCTGTATCACACACAAATTACAATCATAACCAATATCTAAATAAAATACGTTACAATATATTGTGTATATCTCACCTGGTCCCCTAAACGTTTTGAGCGGTATTGACGTAATAGATGAAGAACGACTACACAGTCCTCCTTGCCTCCTGTTATACTCAACGCATCCACCTCTTATGGCACGTTCTAGTCAAATACGCATTACGCAGGTCTGTCTGGACAAGTCTGATCGGATAGTATAACTACATTACTGAAGCGGAGGAAACTATTTACATATCCTAATGGCAAAGTAATTCTCTTCTCTTGTAGTATCGGAATTTGTAAATTGCTGTTGCAAAGTCAGTACTGATGATAATAATGCTTTTGCTGACTCATATTTGATAATAAAAAGTGTAGATGTTGGGAATAGTAGTAATTGTATTGCATTTGCTACGTGAGAGCCACCTGTTAAATACTCTTAAAAGCTTTGCCATTGTTGCAGGAACGCGTTTAAATAATAATGAAAGTTGTTAACAAAATATTATGAAATTATTAGTGTCGCAATTGCAGATGATTATTAACATGTTGTCTGACAAGGCTTTGGTAACTTCAAGAACAAGTTTCCATGTGCGCTGTGTCATATTATTGTTTGTTGTGTGTGTATAGGTCTGAGACTAATTCCGCACTTCAACTACAACTCGTTAATCTGACTGTTATGATGTTGGTTAAAGTATACTTTGAAAAGCAAACAAACATAAGTACGCAATAAAGCAACTTCAGATCCTGTAACTGTGTTCATGAAATATGCATCTTCACCTCTGGTAATAAATCTTAAACATGACTTTAATAATATGATAAAAGGTTCAGGAATAACTGATTTACAGGAACATGGAGGTACGACAATAATTCCTGAAATATTTCTCTCAACTGTTAACAGTGTCCTTTTTGTGCCCTACCTGTTCGCAAGGATAAGCTGCATGTACAAATGCTCTCCAAATTACTCACTACGGAATTCGCGGAGGTGCCATGCTAATTCCCTAACTACCACACAAATGTAGTCCAAGTTTGTTGTCTTCAAAGAAAAACAATTAATTCATAGGTTTTTTTTTCTTTTTTAGGTGAATGACCAAGTCGACAAAAATATGAAGTAATTTTGAAGTATAATCCTTTATCTAACTGAAATCCATTATAAAATTCAAATGTTTGTAGAGCTTATGGGACTTAACTACGGGGTCATCAGTCTCTAAACTTACAAACTACTTATGAACTAGCTAATACTAAGGACGGCACAAATATCCATGCCCGAGGGGGGATTCGAACTCCCGGCCGTAGTGGCCGTGGAAACCGTGAATGACGCGCCGCAGTCCCCTCGGCCACCTCGGCCGGCAAATCCATTATCACATAAGGTAGGCATAAGTTAGACAATTTTGTCAGTTAATTTTTTACAAGTTCGTTCTCTGTATCTTTTCGTTAAAACCATAATCTATATCTATAAATGTGGATGTCTGTTCGGTGTACGTTTATCACACACACACACACACACACACACACACACATATATATATATATATATATATATATATATATATATATATATATATGTGTGTGTGTGTGTGTGTGTGTGTGTGTGTGTGTGTGTGTGAATGTCTGTTCGGTGTACGCTTAGCACGTCCGAACGACAAGACGCAGAGACTTAAATATTTGCACAGTTACTAATGTGTACCCGAGGAAGGTATTAGGCACGGTTTTATAGCGATCTGATAGATATTTAGCAATTTGAAGAATATAACGCGAAATGCGGAACAATAATTACTCTTTGAAAATTTATTGGTTGCATTGTTGATAATGATAAAAGGGTGGAGTATATTGGGATGGAGAGTTATCGGTGTTTATAAAAATTCTACTTGTGTGTGTGTTCGCTCTGCACAGAAAAGTACAGAACGCAAACGAACGGTATGTGTGTAATTGTTGTCTGAAGTCTTCCGTTGTACACCATAGCAGTTCTATGCCGATAGCTATAAGGGGGTGGTAGATAAGGTGATCGAAAGTCGACGAATTATAAAAAAAAAAATTCGGACTGAAGGCCAGCGATGACGTTTGCATCTCTATAGCAAGGAGGTTACATACAGCGAAACGTGATGCCACAAGCCATATCTTTGGTCTACAATGTCTTCAGCTCTTTCTCTATAAGGATAAGCATACGAATAAAGAAATATAAGAATAAATAAATAAAGCAGTAAAAAAGAAATTTCTTTTAATAGATCTCTGTAAAAAAATCGATTTGACCTTTCGCGCATTACATCAAATGATCAATGTGTGATATTATTACAATCATTATTATTGAATGCCATCTCATCTTCAAAACCAGTCTCATAGCACACTACTGAAAGATAGCTTATCTATCATAATCAACCAACACGCGAGCGGAGCCGCGGGTTTAACCTCGTTGTAAAATAAAACCATCCTTACTTTCTGGGCTTTCAAGAGGAATATTCCAGTTCCTGCATTACACTCTTGCTGAATTTGACAACAAACATGGATCACAACTATGCAACACGTACAAAAATAAAATTATAATCCTCCTTGCCTCCAATCTTCATCACGTTCCAAAAACAGATCAATTATTTTCTTTACATCGTTACATAAAAAGAAAATACAAAAGGCAAAGAGCTAAGATCGTCCATCAAATTTTAACTTCACTCCATTACTTCTTGTATAACACTCTCCCTGATCTCTCGCCTGAGTCCAAGCGTCAACTACTACTGCTCAAACGCGGGACGTCGAAAACGAAAGACTGCCCTCGCTGCAGCGCCGCGTTGCGGATCGCGCGGCCTCCCGCGTCGGAGGTTCTAATCCTCCATCGTGCATGGACGTTTGTGCTGTCCTTAGTATTAGTTCATAAGTAGTTTGTAGTTTAGGGACTGATGACTCCACAGTTAAGTCCCATAAGTTTCACAAATTGTATACCCATTAGATTTCTATCTGATTATGTTGAAGCGATAGCCCCTTACTTAACATCCATATACAACCGCTCTCTCAAAAAAGGATCTGTACCAAAAGATTGGAAAGTTGCACAGGTCACACCTATATTCAAGAAAGGCAGTGGGAGTAACCCATTAAACTTCAGGCCTATTTCACTGACTTCAATTTGCAGCAGGGGTTTGGAACATATCCTGTATTCAAATATTGTGAATTATCTCGAACAGAATGATCTATTGGCCCAAGGTCAACATGGATTTAGAAAATATCGTTCATGCGAAACACAACTAGCTGTTTACTCACACGAAGTGATGTGTGCTATCGACAAGTATTCGCAAATTGTTTCCGTATTCCTTGATTTCCGTACCGTACCTCACAAACGGCTTTTAATCAAATTGCGTGGTTATGGTATATCACTCCAAATTTGCGACTGGATAGGGGATTTCCCGTCAGAGAGGACACAGTTCGTAGTAATCGATGGTAAGGCATCGACTAAAACAGAGGTGATATCGGGCGTTCCACAGGGTAGTGTTATTGGTCCTGTGCTGTATCTTATTTACATAAACGATTTAGGGGAACATCTAAGTAGCTCTCTTAGGTTGTTTGCAGATGATGCCGTCATTTACCGTCCAGTAAAATCATCTGAAGATCAAACCCAACTGCAGAACGATTTGAATAAGATATCAGTATGGTGTAAAAATTGGAACTCCGTAAAATACCTAGGAATTACAATTACTTCTGACTTATATATGTAGATAATGTCGTGGGAAAGGCGAACCATAGACTGCGTTTTATTGGTAGAACCCTCAAAAGATGCAACAGTTGACCGTCCTTTTATGGAGTGTTGCTGCCCAGTGGGGAATCCTTATCAGGTGGGTTTGCCGGAGGACATCGAAAGACTCCAAAGAAGGGCTGCTCGTTTCGTATTGTTACGATACAGGGGTGAAAGCGTTACGGAAATGATCTGGGATGGGAATCATTACAACAACGGTGCGGCGTGGGCTACTTACGAAACTACAATCGCCAACATTCTCCTCCGAATGCGAAAATATATTGTTGACTCCCATTTACATAGTTGGAAATGATCATCAGAATAAAATACGAGAAATCAGAGCCCGAATGGAGAGATTCAGGTGTTCATTCTTCCCGCTCGCTATTCGAGAATGGAATGGGAGATAAAATAGTATAACGGTGCCAGGGGCTTAAATGTGATTTGCAGTGTATCCTCTGTAGATGTAGATTTAGATAAACATCTGAACATTAGAACTGCCCTCGCGGAGCAGAAATATTCAATCTAACATGTCTACGTTCCAAGTTGTGGGTTGATAACGAAACAGTCACTGGTAACTCCTCTCATACAAACGTTACATTAGAGCTACGATAACGAGAAAGTTACGTCGTTTCTCCTACTTTGGTCGTTCAAAACGAGCGATGCACTTTAAGCGGCAAATGAAAGTTCCATGCTGAAATATCGACTTTAGAGACAGAAATATCGGAACTGTTTACATTCGCCGCTAAATTTGAGCTGTACACGAACATAATGGGGTGTTCGTCAGACACGGAGTTTACTTAACAGTAAAAGGACGGATGTCCGATATGATGACAGAGGTATCTGTTTGCACACAGTCAGCAAGAAACGGAGATGGAAAATTGACAGTAAAACCTACAGTTAACGATATCTCGGCTCACGAACATTTTTTCCGGAGAAGATTTTGCAGAATACTGTCGCTAAAAGTTAGGTTGTTTCGTGTTATATGTTCTTTATAGTGCAAAACGCCTTTCTGCTAACCGCGAACTTCAACATCTTTCTACATTCACCGTTTTTCCACATTCATTAAAATTTTAGTTTTATTTAACTACGCCAAATCTTAAAATGGTCTAGTCCGCAATAAACTGAAACATATCTATTAAAACCTAACCTCACGAGGCTTGTATGTTTTACAACATACTGACGTAGGCGTTATTGCATAAATATTGCCGAAAGACCCCAAGTTAAACGACTGCCGGCGTGGTGCAAGGGATAGCGTCACTCATTGCGGTACTGAAGGTCGCTGGTTCAATCCCGTCCACCGGCAAAAATTTATTGCTTTGTAAGTATAATTTCCTGAATGTTCTAAATAATTCTTATGTTCACTTGTAATTTCTACATGTTTCTTATGTTATCTACTCTTCTAATTTCTGGTACATGCTGTCTGGGTATAATTAGCAGAGCACTCTTCCCGAGAGTCAGTCAGTGCTACGTTTTGTTTGAGATCGCAATAAACCTGCTTTCAGTATAAGTACTGTATTCAGTTGACAACCCTGTCTTCGAAGTCAAGCCTGTTTCCATTTCAACGGGACAATATATATGCCTAGGTACGCAAATATTTTCAATCTACAAGTTAATAATACGGTGAGACGTTGATTGTAATCAACAATGGAAACTACTCTCAATGTTTTAAATCTTAACTTTTATTGCGATCTAGACAATTTCAAGATTTCGTACAAATATTTATTTCTTTAATTTTAATAAACCACAATAACATCGCCTTCTCCTTTCCTGACAATCTCAGGCTTACAAGATTCTGAGGACTTCCTTTTTCATTACGGTGCTGAAAGACAGAATCGTGACCTGTAACGAGACATTGGTTTTCCTAAGGGGCCATCACTCGTCAAATGTTTATCGCACAGTACTGAGTATTGCTCAATAATTTTCTAGCAGTTGGCGCAACATAAGAATTAAGACTGTAGAGACTTAAAAATATCAATCTGGATTTAGGAGCAATGTAGGAACACGCGAGGCAATACTCACATTACGACTTATCTTAGAAGACAGATTAAGGAAATGGAAACCTACGTTTTTAGAATTTGTGGATCTGGAAAAGCATTTGAAAATGTTGAGTGGAATACGCTTTTTCCGATTCTGAAGGTAACAGCAGTGAAATACAGGCAGCGGAGAGTTATATTAAACTTGTACAAACAAACAGCAATTACTAAAGTCGAAGGTCATGAAAGAATCGCAGTGGTTGGGAAGCGAGTAAGACAGGGTTGTAGCCTTTTCCCAATGTTGTTCAATCTGTACACTGAGCAAACTGTGAAGGAATGCGAGGAGAAATTTGGAGACGAAATTAAAGTCCAGAGAGAGGGAATAAAAACCTTGTGGCTTGATTACGACGTTGTAATTCTATCAGAGACAACAAAAGACCTGGAAGAGCAATTAAACGGAATGGACAGAGTCTTGAAAGAAATGTATAAGATGAACATTAACAAGAGTAAAACAAAGGTAATGGAACGTAGTGTTAGAAAATCAGGAGATGCTGGAGGAATTAGATTAGGCAATCAGACAATAAAAGTAGTAGGAGTTTTGTTCTTCATGTAGCAAGATAAATTCTGATGGCCGACGTAAGGAAGACATAAAATGTAGAATGGTTATGGGCAGAAAAGCGTGTCTGACGAAGCGAAATTTGTTGACATCCAATATTAGTTTAAATGTTAGGAAGTCCTTTCTGAAGGCCTGTATCTGGAGTGTAGCATTGTATGGGCGTGAAACGTAGACCAAAAGGAGTTTAGACAAAAAAATGTTAGCTTTCGAAATGTGGTGCTTTAAACGAATGATGATTAGATGGGTAGATTTGAGGAAGTGCTCAAAAGAATTGGGGAAAAAGGAGATTGCGGCATATGCTGACTAAGATAAATGCAATGAGCGTATGGCTTTCTTGGCCGGGAGAACCCTTGCGGGTTTGTTCGGCCGCCTTAGTGTAAGTCTTTTTATTTGACGCCGCGTGGGCTACTTACGTGCCAATGACGATATGATGATGATTAGAACAACACATCACACCCAGTCGCCTGCCGAGAATCGAACCCGAGCCTCTGTGTGGTAGTCAGCGACGCTACCGCTGAGCTACGGAGGCGGACTGACTAAGAGAAGGGATAGGTTGATGGGATACATTCTGATACATCAATGATTCCTGAAGTTAGAATTAGAAGGAAGTTTGTGGAGGTAAAAATCGTGGAGGGAGACTGAGGGACGAATACAGTAAGCATATTCAAAAGGTTGTAGGCTGCCGTACGTATTCTCAGACGAAGAGGCTTTCACAGAGGAAGGTAACGCCGAGAGCTGCATCAAACCAGTCTGCGGACTGAAGACCACAAGAACATCATCGTTATTTTATGCAAAGCGCTCCCCCTATTTAAGAATTGCCCCTTCACTTGTCTAACAAATCTGCATCTGTTTACTTCCACGACGTTAAGTTCACACATGTTGTATCTTATCCATTCAAATTCTGGACATGTTGTTACAGAGTCATTCATTTGAGTACGCTGTTTCGTTTTAATGTTCGTTTTTAGGATGGGAGGAAGGAACCTTAGCGTTTAACGCCTCGTCGCCATCGTGTTCATTAGGGACGGAGCTTACGCTCGGATTTTTGGAAGGAATGGGGAAGGAAATCGGCCGTGTCGTTCGAAGGAACCATACCGGCCTTTGCCTGGAGTGATTTAGGGAAATCACGGAAAACTTAAATCGGGATGGCTGGAGGTGGATTTGAACCACCTTCCTCCCGAATGCGAGTCCAGTGTCTTACCACTGCACCACCTGCTCGGTTGTTCAGTTTTACATGATTTTTCATAATAACGTAGGCGACACCTACATCACTCCACACAAATGAATTATTTTCGATTTACTTATCTCTAATGTAATTTCGAAACTGGTAGCTGGAAAAGAAATTAGGGCTTAAGTTAGGGTGACCAGATGTCCCGTATTTTAGGGGATCGTCCCTTATGTAGCCGAAGTGTCCCGTTGTCCCGACAAAATAAATACGTGACGTATGTTGTCCTGTTTTCTACTGACCGACCCATAATTTTGAAATAACATGTTTTAACGCAATCTACAGCGTAACCAAATGGAAAAAAAACGTGGCCATAACCAGCAATATTACGTCTTATGCTAGAAGATAGATTAAGAAAAGGCAAACATACATATCTAGCTTTTGTAGATTTGGAGAAAGCTTTTGACAATGTTGATTGGAATAAACTCTTTCAAGTTCTGAAGCAAATAGGAGTAAAATATAGGTAGCGTAAGGTTATTTACAAATTGTACAAAAACCAGACAGCGGTTGTCAGAGTTGATGGGCATGAAAGGGATGCAGTGGTTGGGAAGGGATTAAGACAGGGTTGTAGCCTTTGTCCAGTGTTATTCAATTTGTACATTGAGTAAGCTATACAGCAAAGCAAGGAGACATTTGGAGAAGGAATTAAATTTCAGTGTGAAGAATTAAAAACATTGCGTTTTGCCGAAGACATAGTAATTCTGTCAGATACAGCAAAGGACCTGGAAGAGCAGTTGAACGGAATGGACAGTGTGCTGAAAGGTGCATATAAGATGAAGATTAACAAGAGCAAAACTAGGGTAATGGAGTGCAATACAAGAAAATCAGGTGATGCTGAAGGAATTAGAAGGGGTACGAAAAAATAAAGGAAGTAGATTAGTTTTGTTACTTGGGCAGTAAAATAACAAATGATGGTCGCAGCACAGAGGATATAAAATGCAGAATGGCAATGGGTAGAAAAGCGTTCTTGAAAAAGAGAAATTTGTTAACATCGAATACTGATTTAAGGCAAAGGAAGTCCTTTCTGAAGGCATTTGTGTGGAGTGTTGCCTTGTATGGGAGTGAAACATGGACGATAAACAGTGTGGACAGGAAGAGGATAGAGGCTTTCGAAATGTGGTGCTACAGACGAATGCTGAAGATTAGGTGGGTAGATCGCGTAACTAATGAAGAGGTACTGAACAGAATTGGGGAGAAAAGGAATTTTTGGCATACCTTGACTAAAAGAAGGGATCGATTGGTAGCACACATTCTTAGACATCAAGGAATTGTGAATTTAGCGTTGGAGGGAAAAGTGTGGGGTAAAAACCGCAGACGAAAACCAAGAGATTGATATAATAAGCAGATTCAAACATGTAGGTTGCCGTTCTTATGTGGAGTTGCAGAGGCTTGCGCAGGATAAGGTATTGTGGAGAGCTGCATCAAACCAGTCTCCGGACTGAAGACCACAACAAAAACAACAACCAACAATAAAGAAAATAAGCTACAATTCAAAGTGAATCAGTCACGATTTTTAAATTTCTTAGGTTTTCTATTACGTAAAGTCTTCACGTGACATGTGTAGCTTTACCAATATATAAAAATTTTGTCATTAATTATTTTACCTCCTGAAAGCATTAAAACGGAAGTAACTCATATATCATCTTCTTAGGAAGTCTGTTCGGTAAAACCTTAAATCTTTAATGGAACTTGATGAAAATATTTTCTAAGAAACATGTGAAAATCAACTTGTTGAGGATGTGAACCATGTGAAAAATGTAAGAGAAAAGCGTTGTCAGGAGTTCATGCTCGGATTTTTTAATAAGGATGGAGAAGGAAATCGGCCGTGCCATTTCAAAGGAATCAACCCACCATTCGCTTAGAGTGATTTAGCGAAATAACGGAAACCTAAATCTGAATGGCCGGAGGTAGATTTAAACCTCTGTCCTCCCGAATGCGGGTCCATTGTTTTGCCATTGTGCCACCTTAGTCAGTTTTTATACTCGAAAGTGGTACTTCCTGCTCACAACATATAGTACTAAAGTAAAAACAGAAAAGCAAATGTAAATAAAAGACCCACCAAATACGACACGGTAACTTCGGATTGCTAGGAGGGAGGGGGAGAGAAAGAAACAACGTCTTTTTTTTCTTACTATACTGCCCGTGTGCTTTAATTCGTGTGTTTATGCGTTAATGGGGACACCAAGACTGTTATATTGTATTTGCTTAATGGGATAACAATCATCCTGATGACGCCACAGGTAAAGTCAACATTTGATTTCACACACTTCGGTTCCCGTAAGTGTTCCGTATTTTGATTTTGGAAATCTGGTCACCCTAGCATAATATATTGTGCTATTCACTTTAGCTCGTCATAGCAGTTGTTCCTGAGATTTTTTTCTACATAATACGAACACAATTTAAGTTCGTAAGGACAAAAAATTACTTTTATCTGCTAGCCTATCATCACAGGTTAACAATTCTAGTTTTTTTGTTTTACGAGTTTACCACTTGCTGAGAGATAAGAGTCTTAACAGCGGAACAGCCACAAAGACAGACGGACAACCAAGTGTGTGGCGTCGCACAAGTCCAAAGTGCGCGCCACCTACTTTCGCCGCGCGCCGCCATGCACGCACGGCACGGCGTTCTTACGACGACAGCCACGAGCGCCCTCTGCTGCAACTCCGCTCGTGGCCACCACTGAACGACATCGTTCACTTGGGACTGAGATAGGCACCAGTTAACACTTCGGAATCAGATAGGCACCAGTGAAGACTTGGCTATCGGTTAGGCACTAGGCAGGCCTCTAGCTCAACTATGTATCAGCATTCTGCAGTACAGAACTATGTAAAAGTTAAGTATTGTATAAATTCTGTGCAATATATATCTCCTTCTAATTTACTCTAGTGTTTCTAGTTTCTGCTGTCCCACTGGCTGCTCACATCCATACCTGCACAAGCGTGCTTCCGTTATTCCTGTGTCGGTCTCATTCTACTCGGCCACCGACACCTACGACGGAAACAAGACACAAAAGCGGCGACGAGGCAGGGACACAAAAAAGTGAACCTGTAACTGTCTCGTTTTTAACGCTGTAGTTGCGACACCCTAAAAATGGGTCAAAAGAAATGCAGGTGGTTGACAAAACATTGTGAGCACGATGCAGTACACTACACTTTGTTGTAAGTTGGCACCACTTCTCACGTGTTAACACTAAGGTGCGACCACATTGCAGAACTGACGTACGAAATCTTGGACGTTGCCAAGGAGGTTATAATAGGGGGAGCCACAGAAGTGAAGCCACTGCCGCCATATTGTGGAACCAATAACATTAATTTTTGAGGTGATGAGTGTATATTCATTGCTTCTGAGTTGAAAGTGGTATTTTATCTTAATTTTTTAAGTAACCAGCATTGCATATGGAAGTGCAAGTAGAAATAGAAACTCATTTCCTATTTGCACAGAAAAATTTTGCTGCAAAATTAATACTTAATATTTGTTTCAGTGTTTTGTCCTCAGTGACTTAAACTTTTAATTTTTACAAGATAGGTTCCCTTCAAATTTCAAAGACATGGTGTTACAGAATGTTAATATAAATATTTAATGACGTGAAACCTGTAGAAATAATGATAGTATTTATTCAACATAAAAATAGTCTCTTCAGTACTGAACTCACGAAAATGATACATTAATTAAAGGATCATTGCCCGTCAACAACTTCGAATAGGCAAAGCTGGAAATGTGTACCCAGCCGGGATTCGAACCCGGGTCTCACGCTTTCTAGGCAGTTGCTTAGGTAGTCCTTGCAGGTACGGTTATCACTGTGCCCTCAGTGGTGTAGTGGTCAGCTTAACTGCCTAGAAAGCGGGAGACCCGGCTTCGAATCCCGGCTGGGTGCACATTTTCAGCTTTGCCCATTCGCAGTTGATGTCATGTAATCTGTGAATATGAAGGAATAACAACTGCAGGATCAGAAGTGACGTTTTTTCTTTCGGAACAGACGCCAATAGGTAACATCTTGTTCTGCATTTCCTGTTAACTACTACTGCTGACAATTTCAGTTCTTGTGAACCACTTGGTTACTATCCCGATATGTAAGTCATATTTATCGAATGAGATTTTGCGTTAATAAATCACAGTTCAGCTGTCTTGTAGGACTGTATTAGTCGAAATAGTATACTATACGTTACTCAGAAATGACAGTCATTTTAGATTTTAACATGTAAGAACCACTCAGTGCTTTAATCTAAAAACACATTTCCTTGGCTGTGTAATATGGCGGTCTGGCCTTACATAGCAGCGCCATCTCGCCTTATATTAACCTCTCTGGACGTTGCCTTGCAGTACATTATAAATACTGTGCTGTGACCATCGAGTTTGAACTTCATAGAGTAGCTAACACACGAGTAACAGTGCTCTTTGCGGCAACCTGTGTAAACTCGGCGGCCATATTTTTGGTGGTCAGTACAATAGAAAGGAGTCTGTCTATTGTATGTTCTTGAGCTTGAAGTGTTTTTATTTTATTTTATTATTATTGGCCTTCGAGTAGTCCCCTTACAGCCATTCACATAAGTAATAAGGACATTACAAACATCAAAGATGTGACAGAAAACAAAAACAGAAAGATCAATTTGATGTAATATAACATACATTAAGGATATGACACAATACAGTGATTAAACATGGTTTTATCTTTTACATAACAGTTTATAACTCTTTTTTTCGCCGCCTTTAGAAAGGAGATAAGTTCTTTGTACACTCCAAAGTCTCTGGTTGCCAATAATTTTGCTACAGATATTGGTAACTGGTAATCCCTGCTCACAATATAGCCTAGCAACTTTGAAGTGAGCTCCCACCTGTTCATGCATCCAAAAAAAAAAAAAAAAAAAAAAAAAAAAAAAAAAAAAAAAAAAAAAAAAAAAAAAAAAAAAAAAAGTGATTTGTGTCTTCTGCTTCGCCGCAGTCACAAAATGGAGACGACACTATGCCGATGCGATGTAGGTGTTGCGCAGTTCGACGGTGATTGAACTTCAGCCTCGCTATGGTGACTGCCAGCTTCCGAGAACATCTCAGACCTTGTACCAAGGTCTGGTTGGTAGCACTGGTGAAATTTGTGCATAGAATTTCCCTTTAGTTGACTGGGAAGCTTGCCATTCTTTGTCCCATTCCTTGAAGTGTTGTAGTTGGATTTAGTCTATATTGTCTGTGCCATTTTTGCTGCTGAAATACGCCTAAAGTGTCTTCACCATTTAAATACACGAATCAAAGTGATTAAATGATAAGTACGGCCTGCAGAAACACCAAATGTTTTGCCTTGTTTGATCTCAGTCTGTCTATAATCCAACAAAACTCCTGACTAACGGCACTTATCTGCCCTAAGAGTGGAGCTTCAGATGACCTATTCAGCATTTCCCTTGAAGTATACGCTATAAAAAATGCTCAGGTTTCTACCTAGTGCTGGTGTATTTTTGAGGTATTTCTTCTTCTGTGGCGCCTGTGGTTGATGAGACCTTACCTTTGAATATCAACACTTTCCACTTCTTATTGACAGTAGTTGATCGAGCTAGGTTGACATTTAACCAGTGCAAATTGTGCAAGCAGTAGTGACAGCCAGAATTTAATCACTTGTATATATCTATGTTATTTGCAACAAATATGTACTTATTCCAGCGTGGCATCAATGAAAGTTATTAATGACGCGGTATTACGGTATGGAATGCTTTTGTGGAAGCTGACTCAGGCGCATTTTTATTGCAGTATTCTGTTATCACTTTCGTCTTTGTACTGAAATTTCACGTACCAAACGTTACTTGTTTAAGTATGGCAATAATGAAAATTATTAACGATACCTCATTTCGACGTGGAATGCGTTTGCGGCAGATGATCTAGGCGCATTTTTAGCTGCATTACTTTGTGGCCCTTCCGTCTTTGCACTCAAATTTCGTCCACCAAAGATAACAACCAAACCCTTTGACAGCAATTTTACAAGTTTGTAGACTTAATACGTTTAGTAAATAAAATAAATGTACAGTAGAATTTATGTAAGCAGTTTTATAACACATTAACAACAGATGCAAAACTATGGTCATGATTGTTCGTCATAACAATTAAGTAACTGTACTGTTCACTGTATGTTTCGCACCTCGTTTGGACCGTATACTTGCATTAAAAATGACACAAATATTTTCATTGCGGCACTTTCGTAGTTTTTACAAACCGCAGCTAACCGTTATCCTTCGAACTGGAATTGTATTACTGACATGTTCGTGATATTTCACTATCGTATTTTTAGGAAATATACTACCAGGCCGTCAATTCGCAGCTTCGATAGAGCCTGATGGAACTTTATGCACATCCGTATTAGTCAATCTTTATTTAAAACGTGGAGCTGTAGAAAAGTAAAATTCTCGAGTGGGTGTTGCATACCAGCTAGCAGGTGATATCCCAAAAAACATGGCGGACGCCAGTTCAATTTGCCTCAAACATGGCAAACCTATCGCCACGCTATGAAATTTAAGCTCGTTGGCTGTGACGGTCAACACAAATCGTTGGTGAAATGCGTAAGCTCTCAAATTTCCAAAGAGACTGACTCCAAAGAGGCTAGCTCGATGATGCGTAGGTAGTGCGAGCATCTGTGACGTAAACGGCTGCACTGTTTAACGTTTGAATGGCGCCAGTATCCTCTTTAATGGCAACGAACATATAACAAGTTAAACCGTCAGTGGTGAAGAATCCGTGGCAGCTGAATAACCCCGTATATCGCGTAATAATGTTGTTGGAGTCTTACTGCAGCATAAAATATTGTTGTTGGACGCAGTTTTATGCTGTCAATAATATCGAGCGCGGGAGTGCCGCTTTTGTTGACGCAGAGTCAAAACAGCAGTCGATAGTGTGGCGTTCTGCCGCCTCGCGCAACAAAGCACACAATAGCTTTCCGGAATTGGTAAGCAGGAAATATAATGGCTTCCGTCGTTTTGCGACGCTAGAGAAATTTATTTTGCAAATTTAATGGAACGTGGAAGGGCATGTTAGGAATGATGTGCATGATACTCAAATGTTTGTAAAGGCCGGCCGCGGTGGGCGAGGAGACTGAGGCGCTCCAGTCACGGTCTGCACGGCCACTGCGGTCGGGGCTTCGAATACCCCCTCGGGCATGGATATTTGTGCCGTCCTAGTTCGTAAGTAGTTCATAAGTAGTTTGTAAGTTTAGGGACTGATAACCCCGTAGTTAAGTCCCATAAGCTGTACAAACATTTGATTTGTTTGTAAAGCTATGGGACGAAATTTCAGTGGTCATCAGTCCCTAGACTTACATACTACTTTAACAGACTTAGGCTAAGGACAACACAAGCACACACTCACACAACACACATACCCGAGGGAGGACTCAAACCTCCGACGGGGAGTAGCCGTGCCCTCCGCAGCAAGGCGCTTTGGGCGTACGGCAAGTACCTTGCGGCTCTGAACATCTGCTAGATAGCTCAGACATAGCTAACAAGTCATTTCCACATATTTATTTATAGTCAAGAGTAACTCGGATCCCTAAAGGTCTGACCCGACAAAGACCTTCAAACTGTTGCTTAGGAACGTCTGCAGTATCGGGTGGCAGAATTTTAGTGATGGGGAAAGCGTAATCCTGGAAATGCCTATATGGAGTTGAACATACACACTGTTTTTGTATATAATGTATTCTGGTCTAGTAGTCTATATTTTTAAATATTAGAAGCCGTGTTAATTATTTACAGCGGATCTTCCACCCGATTCCAATTTTTCAGTTTAACTTGTTGTCGTTGTGGTCTTCAGTCCGCAGACTGGTTTGATGCAGCTCTCCACGCTACCCTGTCCTGTGCAAGTCTCTTCATAAGAGAATACGTTCGGCAACCTACATCCTTTTGAATCTCCTTACTATATTCGTCCCTCGGTCTCCCTCTACGATTTTTGCCCCCACACGCTTCCTTCTAATGCTAAGTTGACAATTCATTGATGTCTCAGAATGTGTCCCACCAATCTATCCCTTCTCTTAGTCAGGATATGCCAGAAACTCCTTTTCTCCCCGATTCGGTTAAGCACTTTCTCATTAGTTACTAGATGTACCCATCTAATTTTTATCATTCGTCTGTAGCACCACATTTCAAAATCTTCTATCATCTTTTTATCTAAACTCCTTATCGTCCACGTTTCACTCCCATACAATCAGTAGCGTAACTATGAGGGGGGGGGGGGGGGATAGAATCCACCTCCACAGAACGCAAAAAAAAAAAAAAAAAAAAAAAAAAAAAAAAAAAAGAGAGGGGGGGGGGGAAATAGAAAAGAAAAAGAAATCGTGTAACAGCAATCTGGTAAAGGTAAAGATTGGAAACTTGGTGTGTTTTACCATAAGCTTTCATTGGAAGGGAGTGAATTAGTTTCTTCAACGGGAGTGGTAGATGGTAGTCTGTCTGGAAAGTGACTAAAATTTTGCTCGTCAAGCCGATCTATCCCCCCCCCCCCCCCCACCAAGGCCAAGTCCTAGTTACGCCACTGCATACAATGCTATACTCCAGACAAATGCTTTCAGAAAGGACTTCCTAACATTTAAATTAATATTGGATGTTAACAAGTTTCGCTTCTTTAGAAACGCTTTTCTTCCCATAGCCAGTCTGCATTTTATATCTTCTTTACTTCGGCCATCAGAAGATATCTTGCTACCCAAAAAACGAAATTCATCTATTACTTTATTGTCTCATTACCTAATCTAATTCCTTCAGCATCGCCTGATTTTCTGATATTGCTTTCCATTACCTTCGTTTTACTCTTGTTAATGTTCATCTTATATCTTCCTTTCAAGACACTGTCCATTCCATTCAATTGCTCTTCCAGATCTTTTGCGGTCTCTGACAGAATTACTATGTCATCGGCAAACCGTAATGTTTTTATTTCTTCTCCCATCACTTTAATTCCCTTTCCAAATTTCTCTTTCCATTCCTTCACTGGCTACTCAGTGTACAGATTGAACAACATTGGAGAAAGGCTACAACCCTGTCTTACTCCCTTCGCAACCTCTGCGTCCCTTTCTTGCGCTTCGACTCTAATAACCGCTGTCTGGTTTTTGTGTAGGTTGAATATAACTCTTCGCTCCCTATATTTTACCCCTGATACCTTCAGAATTTGGAAGAGTGTATTCCAGTCTACATTGTCAAAAGCTTTCTACAAATCGACAAACGCTAAAAACGTAGGTTTCCCTTTCCTTAGCCTGTCTTCTAAGATAAGTCGTAATGTGAGTATTGCCTCCCGTGTTCTTACATGTCTCCTAAATCCAAACTGATCTTTCGCGAGGTCGGAATCCACAAGTTTTTCCATTCGTCTGTAAATAATTTATGTTAGTATTTTTCAACCATGACTTATTAAGCTGATAGTTTTGTAATTTTCACACTTGTCTGCACTTGCTTTCTATGGAATTGGAATTACGATATTCTTCTTGAAGTCAGACGGTATTTCCCCTGTCTCATACATCTTGCATACCAGGTTGAACATTTTTTTCGTGACTGGCTCTTCTAACGAAATCAGCAGTTCAGACGGAATATCATCTACTCCAGGGGCCTCAGTGCTCTGACGAATCCTTCTCGCAGTATCATATCTCCTATGGTCGAGTAGTCCGCTGTACACAATTAACACGACTTCTATATTTAAAAATATGGTCGAGTAGTCTATATTTTTAAATCTTAGAAGCCGCTTTAATTGTTTACAGCGGATCTTCTACCGGATTCTAATTTTTCAGTTTAACTTAGTTTTAAAAAATCTGAGATTGAGAGGTACCTCTTTTTTTTTCTTTAATCCGAAATGACGATTATGCCATTGAGCCCTCCGTGTCTGTAGGAATAGTACTGTGTACTTCAATTAGGATCAATTGCTGGTGCGAATAAGTATTTCTAGTGTAATTCCGGGTGCCTGGATTCGCGGGCTCTATGAAAGGCGACACGGAGCTGAGCCGTAACGGGCTCGCGCGCGGCAGAAACGCACACATGAGCAAGCATCGTCATGGGGCGCCATGTGGATTCTGCGGACCGGCAGAAAGGGCCACCCAAGTGTTTTCTTAAGACGCGCGTGTTCGCGGAAAGCTGTTATGAACGCCACAGTTCCATATGAAAGAATGTGGGCACGTTAGTCACGCATGAGTTGGTGCGGGGTCGGTTTTGTAGAAACACGGCAAGAGCAGCCGCATTGAGGCGCTATGCTTCGATGCGCGAGACTGTTCGAATCCCCCCTCGGGCATGGATGTTTGTGGCGTCTTTAGTGTAAACTAGTTCATAAGTAATTTGTAAGTTTAGGGACTGATGACTCCGTAGTTAAGACCCATAAGCTCTACAAACATTTGATTTTGAATCGTATTTTCCTTACTCTGTTCCATCGGATCTACTTCTATTTTGTCTACATCGTCCAGAGCAGGGGTTGGCAATACTTAGGTCACGATTTACCAGTAGATCGCCAGTGCTTCTTTAGTAGATCGCGTGAGTACTGACAATGGAGAAGAAAAATTGTTGAATAAAATTGATAATTTGTTTTCTTAGCACTGTAAATGTGCTGTCGTTTGACACAAGTGCGTTTATTTATGAAAAATCGCGTGGCTATTGTAGCAACATACACCTTGAACGTCTAAAACTGTTTCTCGCAAATGTTCACTCAGCCGCCACGCACACGCCACTCGTTGCTTCACTACTTCATTCGTCTTTCTGCAGTATGTAGTACTGGTCCGGTACGTGTCTTGAGAAGGTGGTGAGTTTCGTACCTAGCACTGTTCAAGGAGGTTAGAATATTAACTTCTTTGGTGAACTACGAACTTCTGTGTTTTTATAGTGCGTGGACGGAATATTTTGCGACTAAGATCGCAACTTTGAGGGATAATTTCAACAAACGATTTTCAAAAGATTTCTGTGGTATAATCTTGAACTATCCAATATATTTTCTTCCACTGAAAATGCTTTCGATGTATACAGGGTGTTACAAAAAGATACGGCAAAACCTTCAGAAAACATTCCTCACACACAAAGAAAGGAAATATGTTATGTGGACATGTGTCCGGAAAAGCTTAATTTCCATGTTAGAGCTCATTTTATTACTTCTCTTCAAATCACATTAATCATGTAATGGAAACACACAGCAACAGAACGTACCAGCGTGACTTCAAACACGTTGTTACAGGAAATGTTCAAAATGTCCTCCGTTAGCGAGGATACATCCCCCCTCCGTCGAATGGAATCCCTGATGCGCTGATGCAGCCCTGGAGAATGGCGTATTGTATCACAGCCGTCCACAATACGAGCACGAAGAGTCTTTACATTTGGTACCTGGGTTGCGTAGACAAGAGCTTTCAAATGCCCTCATAAATGAAAGTCAAGAGGGTTGAGGTCAGGAGAGCATGGAGGCCATGGAATTGGTCCGCTTCTACCAATCCATCGGTCACCGAATCTGTTGTTGAGAAGCGTACGAAAACGTCGACTGAAATGTGCAGGAGCTCCATCGTGCATGAACCACGTGTTGTGTCGTACTTGTAAAGACACAGATTTTAGCTGCACAGGTATGACGTGATTGCACAATTGCGTGCGGATTCTAGTCAGCCCACACATGTTGAATGCGAAAATTTACAATTTGATCACGTTGGAATGAAAACTCATCCGTAAATACTAAAATGAGCTCTAACATGGAAATCAAGCGTTTCCAGACACATGTCGACATAACATATATTCTTTCTTTGTGTGTGAGGAATTTTTCCTGAAAGTTTGACCGTACCTTTTTGTGTAACACCCTGTTTAGGGTAGTTCTGGAACTTGAAATATATTAACATGATTTGCACAAGGTGCGTCTGTAAAGTTTGGTGAATGGTTCAAATGTTCAAATGTTAGTAAAGCAGTCCCTAAACTTACAAACTACTTATGAACTAAATTATACTAAAGACAGCACAGACATCCATGTCCGACGGGTGATTCGAACCCCTAACAGGTAACGGCCCCGCGCATCGGAGCGTAGCACCTCAATGCGCTCTGCCGCTCCGCCGCTGCTCGTTGAATGGTCTGGGGAAATATAGGAAACAAGAGTTACAAACACCTTTACTGGCCTTCAGAGTGATCACCATTGACTGCAATACACTTCTGGCATCGGTTGTGTAGGTGTAGGAAACTGTCAGCAAACTCTTCTTCTTGAATCGATCAAGGTACTCAGGTGAAGCGTTGTTGGATCTCTGCAGCTATTGCGAAATGTAAGCCTTTTAGGTCTATCATTCTCAAAGACAGCCGCCATCATTCACAAGCATCCGTCGCAGTCGTTCAATGTTGTCTGGAACTGTGAATGGACGGTCGAACAGAACGTGGATCAACCTCACCACCTTCCTTTCTGTCTCTTTAGTGTTTAAACCATTCAAACACACACTTTATACTCACTGCTTCAACACTAACAACCCATATGTATGCGTCGCCGTTTTGATAATTTCAAACAAAATGGCTCCATTTTGCGCTCCTGTAATGACACGAGTTCTCACACTGACCCTGTTAGCTAAGTCGTAGTGTGCGCCACCGCTTCACTGCACTGCTTTGTATGATAGGGGGCGCTTGTTGACATGTCTCTCAATGTCTGTGGGTGGGCACCGCATCCTCGCCAGTGCAGTTTGTAAAATACGGGATCATTCACCGCAATTTTCAGACGTGCCTTCTATCTTAAACTCTTTCAGAACCCAGAAACTATTGGCGTGTAATTTATCAAGTGAAATACCTGGTACCTGTTAATGTTGGAATCCGAATGAAGGCCTTTTTGGCTTCTTATTACCTGTGTGAATCGTTGTTTTGAAATATCAATTTTATTAAAATTATAGATCTTCACGGAACAATGTTGACTGACAAACATGTGGACTCTGGTACTCAGCCAAGTATAACACTTTATACTCAAGACATCAGGAACATTCTTAATGGAACATCTACTCAAGTTTCACATTAAATGTTAGATAATATCTGTAAAAAATTATGAAATATATTTTTATGTTTGGAATAAACAATGAAGATATAAAACTGTAATTGTGAAATATAGTTTGTTTACAGTATTCAAAAAAATAAAAATTTGGCAATTACTGTATTTTAAAAGATGTAGATGGCATTTATATGGTAGTAAGAAACAGTAGATCGCGAAGTCTTTGTGGTTGCCTACCTATGATCTAGATTCTAGAGTTTACAAGCTCTGCTGCTCTTTCTCCCGATAATTTTCTACAGTCTCTACTGTATCATCCGTATGTTGATTACCTACATCTTTGTCCCCCATCATCTCTACCTGCTGCTGAGATTCACTAATCTGTGACCTCGTTAACATGGATCTATCTCTCCTCATAACTTTAAATCAATGATAACACCAATCTACAAAACTGTGCGACCACTTACCCATTGGTTGAACCAACTAAAACAACGTCTCGAATTCTGCACCCTTGCACTTAAAAGAGAGGAAAAAATTTAATCTATTAAATCTACATAGATTGCCTGCTCCAGGTCTCTGCGCCTACAACCTGAAATACCTCAAACCCAATACTTATTCAAAAATTATCTAAATAAAAAAATTACTTTTTTAACATAATGCTGACTGATCTTCTTCTTTGGAATTACCACTTCCATGCACTCTTTCTTTGACCACCTTTAATTTTCTATGACTAATCCTTGAAATACAAATTTTACAAACTGCTCTTTAGTGTGACAATGCACTAAACTACTTGACTTTTTCCAAACATTTCATTCAATATCTCTCTACCTAACACAACACTACACAAATATACACAAATATTCGATAAACAACACAAAAACAGTTTCTTAATCTGTGCTAGAATCCTCATTACACGTCTGCATTAACACAAAAAATTTTCAAACAACAACAAAAACACTTTTATCTTTGCGACCCACGCTAAAACTGACTATTACCAAATCTACTATTTATCTATTCAGCCGATTACTTATCCTGACAATTTCCATCCTGGCAGGGTCGCCTTTCTCTGATGTGCGGTTACAATGCTGTTGTGATTTTGATAATATTCTTCCAACTATTTGTAGTGCCTAATGGACAAATTTAACCTTTTAATGTACCCGGAGCTCCTGCAAAAAAGACATTAACAACATGGCCTGCAGAATTCAGAAAGATGCTCCTTGTCTGCCTACAAACAGTGACAATCACTTGATGACACCTCCTGTAAGAAGAATCTTAAAATTAACAAAGTGTAACTAGTGAGGATCAGTTCAGGTACTAATGTGATGTCCCTAATTATTGAAATAAAAAGTTATTGTAATTTTTTTATGTTTATTGACTTTCTAAAAAAATATCAAATCAGTAAAGAAACAAATTAAATTTTTTCTTTCCAGGTTCTGGATAGGACAGGGGAAACGTATAAACAATTTCAAAATAGGATAAAGTTGGTAGAATACCTGAAGAATCCGCACCTACTTGACTTTAAAATTAATTTAATTTTGTCAGTTTATGATTGAAGCAGTCACAATAGCAGAAATGTTACACAGTGGTAAAAAAATTGTATTTGTTATAACGTTTTTGGGATGGATGTAGTTCGCCTAAAGCATCCACACACAATACCATTAACAGCACCGATGGCTGCTAGCTGTGTCTTCGCTGAAATCTAAAATAAATATCCTGTCTTGATCAACTACTCCCGATCGCACTTTCCTTGCATCTTGCTGAAGTCAAGAACAACCTGTATCCTAGTCTGGCTATAAATTGGCGTGGTACATCAGTCTCAGACTAACCCACCACGTTGTCACTCAAAAATGTGCTCAAAAGTGATACCTAATGCACTCTGTCTTATCTCCACTAGAGGTTCACTAAGATCCGCTCCAAAATTCAAAATTCAACGAAAAAGATTTGTGCTGGACCGGACATGTCCGGAAATAACAAATACAATATAAATAATTCTATTTCTGCCCCAACAGCCAATTGATAATTTCGACGCAGATACATTAATATGCTCGATCCCTTGCGGACTCCAGTATACGCTGCGAGAAAGTGGAATCAGTGGGCAGAGGGGGGGGGGGGGGAGCGTGCATGGATAGCTTAATTAGTTAGGGCAACCGCTAGCCCAAAGCAGGAAATCCGGTTACGAATCCCGCTCCAGTACAAATTTTCATCTTTGTCATTTGATTTAATTCAATGCCATGAAACGGTCGAAATATTGAAATATTTCGAATTCGTAAAATTACGGTCGTTAATGTAACAAATGGTGTCTGTAAAGTGTCCGAAAATTACAGACACTATATAAATAAATAATTATTTTATTTATATGTCCAGGGCACCTACCGGTAACCTGTTAATGTAAACCATCCAAGGATCAAATCAAATACAAACAAAACAATTTTATCAAAATTGCTCCAACGGGTTTGAAGGTGTTCAGTGATACGCACAAAGACACACACACACACACACACACACACACACACACACACACACACACACACACACATACATACACACACACTGAGAATAGGACAATGAATGAACAAATGATCATTTTCAAGTTTTGTTTTTAGCTTGGTAAGGAACCTAAAGCAATGCATGCGATTCCGATATTTGTTTGTGGCGATCAGACACTGTCCATAACGTGTGTATACGTATCATTCGCCCGTTTAAAGTGTTTCTGACAATCCCTATAACGGACGACCGACGGCTGCCATCATTGACGAAAGTTAGGACAGTAAACACAAACGATCATTGGTTAACTGTGCGCACGATTGCGGACGAACTGTTCACGCGACAAATCCTTACACAGAAGTTATGGGAGAGGAAAAGTGTTGTAGTGCCACATCACTTTACTGACGCAGGCACGTTTAGAGGCTTCTCAGGATTTTGTAGAAACGGCGGATCCGACACAAATTTTTGAACCGTATTGTCACTGATGTTGAAACCTGGTGTCTCCGTTACGACCCCGAAACGAAACAGCAAAGCCCGTAATGGCGTTCTCCGACATCACTTCCGTGAAAAAAGTTCATTACTGAAAAATCGCCCATCAAAACGAAGTTCATCGTTTTTTCGATAGTCAAGGCATCATCCACAAGTAATTCCTACCTGAGGGAACAACGTCGAACGTTGCAAGGTACGTCGAAATTTTACGTAACGTCTACCCTGGGTACGACCCCAGTACGGACACAGGGTTCGTGATTATTTCTGTTCACGACAACGCTCTGCCACACACAGAGCCAATATCTTCAGAGAGTTCCCGACATAAAAGGGGGTGCTACACACAGGTTGGCCGGCCGCGGTGGCCGTGGGGACTGAGGCGCTCCAGCCACGGTCTGCACGGCCACTACGGTCGGGGGTCTGAATCCCCCCCTCGGACATGGATATTTGTGACGTCCTTAGTCTTAGTTAGTTCATAAATAGTTTGTAAGTTTAGGGACTGATGACCCCGTAGTCAAGCCCCATAAGCTTAACAAACATTTGAACATTTGAACATCACACAGCTTGGTTGTCACGAAATTTAATACTCGATGTACTGAAAATCGGATTCTAAAGTCAGTTATCGTATAATCCAACATATTATTTGCGCTCTTCCTATATCGCTATGTAACACACAATCCTGGATACTCCCTAAAGTTTCAATATGTTATTTCGGGGTCGCTTGTCACACAACTAATGGAAAGTATTTTCGTTTCAAATCTGATACTTGCCTATCGTGTTTCAAGAAGTAATTGAAAGTATTTTCGTTTCAAATCTGATACTTGCCTATCTTTTTTCAAGAAGTAAGTGAATATTACAAGTGAATCATGGATGTTAAATCACCCAGGTTTGCCGATATGATATTCCAGACTTCTCCATTTCCTTTAGCTTTTACCCCATTAGATATTGAAGCAGGATTCAAGGCTTGTTGTTTTGTCCCTTCAGTAGAGACGTTTCTTGCGACCACGAATGTGCTCCTGCTTTCCTAAAAGATCGACCAAATCCTGATATGCCTACTGCTCCACGTGCCGACACGATATACCCGATGGAGACAAAGTTCAAATATTGGACGTCTCCACAAACCAAATTAATGTGACAGGATAACTGTCTTAGTCTCAGCCTTCTACCAGTGGCTTGGAGAATGTGCACTCTAGGCCTAATATTGTTTCTTCAAAACACATCAGATCTTTCGTTAAAGCTGGACGATGAAAATAACGGAGGAACAACAAGAATCGAAAGATATGCTCGGCTGTTCTCACGGAAAGTCCTGTGGAGCTCGGGAAAAGAAAGAAAAGAAAAGAAACGAAGTTCAAAGAACGTCAAGAAGCGTTCTCTTGAAGCAGAAAAAAACTAAAAAGCAGAAGCAAAGAAAGAAAAAAGACTATTTCTTATTTTATGTCTGTTATCAATGGACAGTTTTCACTATAGGTTATTGTTAAAGGCCTATGATATTAGCTTTCAAGACTTTTTCCTTCTTTATGTAAGACTACTGAACTTCTTATGTAGAATCATCTGAGTTATTTTGTTCGTATTTATGTTACGATTGTGAAATTCGAGTGTTATATTTCAATATTTAATACTCCTTGTAATTGAAGTAATTTACAACAAGGATTTTGTTTCTTCAAAAACCTACATTTCTTACGTGTCAACCTACTCCGACCCCTGTGACAACCATCCCAGTCTCGTGGTGGTATCAGAAACATCGCATAATAGAAAAGGCAATCCAAATTTTATCACAATAATTATGAGCCGAGCGGCCTAAGCCCCTTGCTGCGGAGTGCGCGGTTGCTCACCTTCGGAGGTTCGAGTTCTCCCACTGGCATGGTGGTGTTTGTGATATTTATCATAAGTTACTTTAAGTTGTTTAAGTAGTATGTAAGCCTAGGAACATTTGAAGACTTCGTATAAAGTTTGCAGGACAGGTATCGCAGAACTCAGCGGTGCATAGTTACGGGAGGTGACAGTAAGGTAACTAGTTCACAATTCAACTGTAAACTTTACAGGACTGTTTACTGAACGTTATTGTCAGAAATTGTATATCGAGAGCCGTTTCACAAAACAGGTAACGTTTCTGCTTCTATAAAATACACTTCTCACGAAAATCATGCATCACTACTCCCATTTTACGGCTAGATGACCCGGTGAACTTCGTATCACTTATCTCTCAATATAAACCATATTAATTAATATGTATTTTAGACCCAGTAGCTTTTATAAAGGCATCATCAGATATTTAATGTATCGGCTCGATAGTGGGAGGAAAGAGTGGGCAAATCACGCACACATGTCCAGGATGCCGCGGCGGAGTGGCCATGCGTATTGAGGCGCTATGCTCTGATGCGTGGGATCGTTGCCCGTCGGAGGTTCGAATCCCCCTCGGGATGGAGTCTGTGTCGTCTTTGGTGTAAGGTAGTTGATAAGTAGTTTGTAAGTTTAGGGATTGATGACCCCACAGTTAAGTCCCTTAAGTTTCATAAACATTTGAACATGAACAGGATAATGATCATGTCACATTCGTGGAAGATCGGGGAAGGTTTAAACGGTGATAAAATATGAAAAAACCTGCGAGGAAAATTTAGATTTAACACATGTAAAATAATGACTTGGTTGTTGTGTTCGGTGCGTTCAGAAATATACTTTGATAGAGTAAAGTTCGCTTTACACGATCTGAACCCGTATATGAAATGTCAAAGATAAAAATGAATTGCTGTTCGTTAGTCTCGCTAAAACTCGAGAACGGCTGAACCGATTTGACTACATATCATTACATAAACCACTGAATCTATTGTGATGAAATCTGGTTTGGAGAGAGCTAGAGAGCGCTGAAGTACCGGATAAGATACTTTACAAACTGTCCAATTCAAGAAATTTTTTGATTTGAAGTATATAAATCGAAATATCGAAAAATAATTATTCTCTGGGAAAGCTATTTACTCTTTGACTTCTTAACTATTTTTCAGAAGTCATCATTAACTTTTGAAAATGCATTGTCCCTTTTGTAAAAAGTGGATAGAACGGCAGAACAACAGACGTATGTATGTACTCATTCTTTGAACATCAAATATGCAAAATTTTATCGCAATCCAACGGATGATTTTGATATCCCATTGAAAAAAGGTCTTTCAGTTTCTCGCGAATTTTCAAATTTTCCGGGTAACTTTCCCAAATTTTTAGTTCATAAGAACACTAAACTTTCGTTGAATGTCAAACGATCAAAATTTTATCGCAATCGGATGAACAGTTCTCAACTTATAGTGTTGAGTACATTTAGAAACACGTCGAAAACGGAACTTGCTTCGAATTTTGCGAATTTCCTTTTCAACTGTCCCTTTATTTATGTATTTTTTTTACTGAAAACTTTTACAAGATAATAATGAAAAACACTAACAAAGAATTACCCCTCTCCGTTCAGCGAATAGTCAGTTATAGTGCTGAATTCAATCAAAAACACAATGAAAAACGCGAATCAGTTTTTCTCAAATTTGCACAATTTTCCGGTAGATTTTCCAAAAAAATTATTTCATACAAACCTTGTCCTGTCAAGCCGTACTCGAGTGATTCTCTTACAACCATGTGGCAATTGACTTTTATTCATAGAAAAAAAATTGCTTTCGGTTTTTCCTAAATTTTCCTTCTTTCCGGGCGCCTTTTCAAAATTTTTCTTTGATGCGAATCTTCCGCTTTATTTCAACATGAAATGTACAATATTTTATCGCTCTTGGACGAACGGGACTGATAGCTCACTGGAAAAAGCTGTTTCAGTTTTTCCCGATTTTCCTCTTTTCCGGACAACTTTTCCGTATTTTCTCACCGTTTAAACCTTCCCAGGACTTACACGAATATTTCAAGACTAAATTGAACCAAATCGGTTCAGCCTTTCAAGAGTTTTAGCGAGACTAACGAACAGCAATTCATTTTATGTATATAGATGTTGGAGGTGACTGCAGGTGTTGTTTGCCGGCCGCGGCGGCCACGGGGACTGATGCGCTCCAGTCACGGTCTGCACGGCCGCTACGGTCGGCGGTTCGAATCCCCCCTCGGGCATGGATATTTGTGCCGTCCTTAGTATAAGGTAGTTTGTAAGTTTAGGGACTGATGACCCCGTAGTTAAGTCTCATTAGGTTAACAAACATTTGAAACATTTGATTTTGCAAGTGTTGTTTGTTTGTGTGGTGCAGCGCCGCTGTCGTGCCACCTGAGCCCGCAGCTGCAGACGGTGTCTGCCGGCCAGACCGCCACCTTCAACTGCACCACGGAGGGACATCCGCAGAAGGCGCTCCTCTGGCTGAAGGACGGACAGCCCCTGCTGCCATCCGCCAGGATACACATAGGCGCCGGGAACAAGGTACCTGTTCCATCACAGTTTTAGTTTCCTCCAGTACTGCATGAATTTTGCATTCATAAAACTCAGTGCAATATTCATTTTACCAGATATGTATTAGGGGTATGTTGTTGTGCACTTCAGTCCAAAGACTGGTTTGATGCAGATTTCCACACTGCCCCGTCCTGATCAAACGCCGTCTCTGAATAAGAACGCCAACCTCCTTACTACAGGGTGTTACGAAAAGGTACGACGAAACTTTCAGGAAACATTCCTCACACACATAGAAAGAAAATATGTTATGTGGACATGTGTCCGGAAACGTTTAATTTCCATGTTAGAGTTCATTTTAGTATTTCTCTTTAAATGTAAATTGAAATAATTCGTGCAGACAATTGTCAAAATGCCCAATTGTTTCGTTACTATGTACTCGATTCACGTCAATCAACACAGATTTTCTGTGAACGTTTGGGCAGGCATTGTTGGTGATGTCTTGATTGGGCCTCATGTTCTTCCACCTACGCTCACTGGAGCACGTTATCGTGATTTCATACGGGATACTCTACCTGTGCTGCTAGAAAATGTGCCTTTGCAAGTACGACACAACATGTGGTTCATGCACGATGGAGCTCCTGCACCTTTCAGTCGACTTGTTCGTACGCTTCTCAATGACAGATTCAGTGACCGATGGATTGGTAGAGGTGGACCAATTCCATGGCCTCCACGATCTCCTGACCTCAACCCTCTTGACTTTCATTTATGGGGGCATTTGAAAGCTCTTGTCTACGCAACCCCGGTACCAAATGTAGAGACTCTTCGTGCTCGTATTGTGGACGGCTGCGATACAATACGCCATTCTCCAGGGCTGCATCAGCGCATCAGGGATTCCATGCGACGGAGGGTGGATGCATGTATCCTCGCTAACGGAGGACATTTTGAACAATTCCTGTAACAAAGTGTTTGAAGTCACGCTGGTACTTTCTGTTGCTGTGTGTTTCCATTCCGTGTTTAATGTGATTTTAAGAGAAGTGATAAAATGAGCTCTAACATGGAAATTAAGCGTTTCCGGACACATGTCCACATAACATGTTTTCTTTCTTTGTGTGTGAGGAATGTTTCCTCAACGTTTGTCCGTACCTTTTTGTAACACCTTTGCAATTGTAACCTGATACTCATCACTCCGATGTTAAACTGATGATTCCTTGATGTTACAGACTGTGGCCGACCAATCGAGCTCTTCTCTTAGTCCAGATAAAATTTCTTTTCTCCCCAATTCCCATCAATATCTCCTCATTAGTTACGCAATCTTTCCATCTAATCTTCAGCATCCGTCTGCAGCATCACATTTCAAATGCTTCCATCGTCTTCTTGTCTGAACTATTTATTACCCATCTTTGACACCCGTACAATGCTATACCCCAGACAAATGCTTTCAGAAATGACATTCTTACATTTAAATTAATAATAGTTCAACTTCCTGAGTCATATACGAGAGTTGGAACATAAATAGTTGCAACACGGCTGTGGAGACACTATGCTCTGGAATCTACCATTGTCGCTGATAGCACGCTTTGTTGACATACCTGCCTTACCTCAGAGCAAATGGACTCGGCCGTCCCACAACACCAGCGTGCGCACAATTGAGGGAAACACAGTCACTACTGAGCGAGCGGTGTAACGTAATGGTGTCACTATGTTTTCGAAACAGGAACAACGGAGCTGTATCAAGATTAAATGTGCCAGAGGTTGTACAGCACGACAGCGTCATCAAGAGGCGGCAACACTTTCTGCGTAATCCACACATCATTTTGTACGACAATGCACAATGCACGGGCGCATACAGCGCGAGCTGTGGTTTCTCTGTTCGGTATCGACTGAACTACTGTACCGTCCTTGTCACTTTAATTTGATTCTGAAGATGAAAGAACCACTTCGTGGCATTAGACAGGCAGTATACCACTCCATTCGCTCCATCAATAGAACAGGCTCTGCTAACAGTATACCACGCCTTTCACATCGCTGTCAAAGGGTTCTACACAACTCTGACGACTACTTGGAAGGACAGTAACAGGTGCTAACATATAGCGCTTTTGTATCTGTTGTGAATAAATAGTTGCCCTTATTTAAGTTCTAACACTCGTATTTTTACGTTGAACCAAATAGAAAATATATTTAAATTAAAATTCGATTTCAACAATTTCGCTACTTCAGAAAAGCTTTTCTTCTCATAGCCATTCCGCATTTTACATCTTCTTTTCTTCCGCCATCTTTTATTGTCTCCCTGTCTAATCTAAATCCTTCAACATCACCTGATATCCTTTGACTATAATCCATTACCCTTATCTGCTCCTGTTAATGTTCATCTTATACCCTCCTTCCTCCTTTCAAGACACTGTCCACTCTATTCGATTGCACTTCCAGGTGCTTGTTGTCACTGGCAGAATTACAATGTTATCGGCAAACCGCAGTTTTTATTCCTTCTCCATTAGCTGTAATACATTTTTCAAATTTCTCCTAGCATTCTTTGATAGCTTACTCAGTGTAAAAAGTTATAATACTGGTGAACCACTGAGTCCCTTTCCTACCCTTCGACTCTTACAACTGCTATCTTGTTTTTGTACATGTTTTTGTTCCCTACATTTTACACCTGCTAATATACAGCTCGAAAAATATATCCATTGACATTTTTTTCTTTCCTTGCCTCCTTCTCCGCAGTCGCAGTTATACAGTTTGTATAGATTTGATTAGCGTCTTATTCACTTGTACATTTAACCTAATTCACACCAGACGCGTTTCGCTTTATTTCAAAGCATCTTCAAAGGTCAACTGCACAGGAGTTTCTTTTTTTTTACGATTTTTGTGCGGTTTTTACTAAAATCATGAACACTCCTATGGGTTTATTTTATTCTGAATGAAAACGTGAGTAATCTCAATAGTTCATTTATTCAGACTAAAATAATCCCATAGCATGATCAAAGATGTGAGGGTTATGATATGAAGATCAGCATTTCAAAACAAAAGTAATGTCTGTCGGAAAGAGATTTAAACAGATTGGGTGTGAAATAGGAGGAACAAAGAACAGGTAGACTGTTTCAAGAACCTAGGATGTATTTTCGCACAGGAAGGTAACATGGTGAAAGAAACAAGGTGTAACAAAACTAATGCAGTGAGTGCTCATCCAAGATCTATTCTCTTCTGTAAGAAGGAAGTCAGTACCTAGACGAAGTTAGCAATGCGCCGCTCTATCTTTCGACTTACCTTGTTGTATAGAAGTGAAAGCTGGGTGCATACAGGTTACCTTATTCATAAGGTTGAGGTTACAGATATGACAGTAGCAAAAATTATTGCAGGTACTAGCAAACGGGGGCAATTGCAGGAGGGTGTGCATAATGAGGAAATCAAAGAAGAACTGGGAATGAACACCATAGATGAAGCAGTTCGAACAGTCTGAGAATGCGGGGGTCAGGCTATATGCATGGGACGAGCAACATTACCTAAGAAATTCATGGGCTCGGCAGCGGATGGTAAGAGGAGTCGAGGTAGACGAAGGATAAAGTACTTAGATTCGGTGAAAAATGATGTTGAAGTAACAGGCTTAACATCAAACGAGGCATCAATGTTAGCAATGAATAGGGAATCATCGAGGAATTTTATTAGGGGGACTATGCCCCCAGGCTGAACGCTAAAAGGGCATAATCAGTTTCTAACGATGATGATGACGATGAGCATGAGATCTACTCATGATCGAATGTAGTAAAAACTACAGAAATATAAAGAAAAAAGATCCTGTAGAATTGACCAGTGAAGGTACTTTGAAATAATGCGAAACGCGTCTAGTCTGAATTAGACTAATTTACAGTTGCAAAAGACTAATCTAACCTATACAAACTTGTCCTGTTCTATCAGTGTATCTTGTATAAAATTGTCAAAGAATAGACGCAAATAACACTTGAACACTTTTTTGGACAGGCCTTCCTCATGTAGTATTTGACAGTGTTGCATTAGTATTGTCATAATACTGTATGACAGTGCTCTTAAAAAAATACATGGTAAAAAGCAAATGACTCAGATGTACACTTCCGAGCATCATTAAGGACTACGGCTGAGTAATGAGAACGATTATTTTCCTCTGAAATGACTTTGACATGCCCCCGTTATTTATGACCTTTTGCAATATGTCTGATAGGTGTCATAAACCATCTGCGAGTATTTTTCCGTCGATGTCTCATACCGACCGCCCTATGACATGGATGTCTTCTTTGGTGTTGTACCTGACCTCTTGCCTGAGCACTGGGAGAAGCTGGCGTTCCATTTCATTGAACAGCACCCCCTTATTCTGCACAACAATGCACGACGCCACACCGCTGGTGTGGGCCAGGACATCTTGTCCCACTGGCAGTGAGGGATAGCGAATCCACCGTACTCGCCGAACAAGTCCTCCTGTGATTACGATCTCTTTGCCAATGTGAGAGAACAACCACACGAGGTCCAGTACACTGCCCATACCATGTGATGCCTTCCACACATTTGACAAAAGTTCATAAATAACAAAGGCGATTATACTGCAAACACACACTTGAAAAAAAGTAGTTGCATCACCTTGGTTGCAAGGTCTTCTGAACTCTATCCATCAAGTACTCAGTTCCTTAGATTGTCTATAGATGTCACTCAACCAGCGCAAAAATGTAACAACCAAACATGACCATTGCCAATGCGACGGAGTGTGTAAGATGGCCGATCAGTATCATTCACCACACAATGCTTGTGTTGACTGTAGTTCTGCCATGCCTCGAAGGTCAATTCAGAAGTAAGTATCGACATTGTTAAATTGCGTAAGGATGGACTCCAACCAAAGGAACGTTTCAGACGTCTCGAAGTGAACCAAGGTGATGTAGTTCGGACGTGGAGGAGGCACAGAGGTCCAGGAACTGAGGATGAGTTGCCTCGCTTTGACCGCCCAAAGGCAAACACAGTAGCTGAAGACCGCTACTTACGAATTTCAGCTCGGAGGAACTCTGAGATCATCATGCTGAATAATGATTTTCCTGCAGCCACAGGACGTGTTTCGACTCAAGCTGAACGTTATAGGCTGTATGACATGAGACTTCACTTCCGACATTCCATGGCGAGGTCCAGCATTTGACAGCTAGACACCATGCAGCGCAGTACAGATAGACCCAACAGCATGCTCAGTGGACACATCAGAATTGGGATCATCTGCTTTTTACAGATGGAATTCGCATCTGCCTTCAACCAGACAATTCTCGGAGATGTTTTTGGACGCAGCCTGATTAGCCTTAACGTCTTAGACGCACCGTCCAACGAGTGCAGCAGGGGGGTGGTTCCCTGAAGTTTCGGGGTGTCATTGTGTGAGACAACAATAAGTCACTGATGGCCGTAAAAGGCAACCAAACGTATATATGGTACGGGGATGACAGCCTACGATGTATAGTGTAACGGCAACATTTTGGCATTGGACTCATCTTAGCGCATCTTGTGAAATTGAACCTTCATGATAACGACATCTCAAGATCAAAATGGCCAGCATATTTTCCAGACATGAGCCCAAATGAAGGTGACTGGAATAGACTGAAAATGGTTGTTTATGAACGAGACTGCCCTCCAAGCAATCTGAGAGATCAACGCCGAATCACTATTGAGGAGTGCGACAATCTGGACCAATATTCCGTTGATGGTCTAGTGGATAGAATGTCACGATGCATGTAGGGATTCATCAGTTCAAGAGGACGTGTTACCTGTAATCAATATTATTACGACCATTACAGCTCTCTAATCCTTCATTGTTACTCATAGAAAGAACACGAACGAGAGCTATAGTAAACCATCTACTACTTGCTTGAGCAGTTTAATTCTTCTCTATACTAAAATTCGAAGTAGCTACTACAAAAACAGAAGGTCTGTCAAGTACAGCCTGCGAGCCTATTCCTTTCGTCTTAAAGTATTCATCCTAGCAGAATCACCAGTACTAAGAGTGATGTTGTCTACCGAATTATATACAGTAGTAGAGCGAGAGCGATTCCTGTGAGAAAAATAACGAGGCATCTCGTGAGCAATCCAATGCAGTTGGCTGAGCAGTAGCCCGAGCCAGTCTGCAAGTGCTACTGCTGTCGCAGCTTCTTAAATACGCTCCTATGTTTCTTATGACTGGAAGTTCACAACCGCGAATTCAGCGGCTATCGTCCAGTTAAACTAAGACGGCAGCCTTAACCCAACTTTGCCCGCCATATTAGCCGCCATGTTACTTTCCAACGATATTACTTAAACAGCTTCTTCAAACAACAATGCTGCCAACATAAATGACGGTAGTGCTCTCTAAAATTTCTTGGTTTTCTAAAGACATTATTTAATCAGCACTGATAACAAAAATGCTGTTTCTCACAGAGATGCCTGCAATCTGGAACACAAATTCAGAATGTCGATGTTATTGTCAATTTCTGTTTTCATGGGCACTAAAGAGAACTTATTGTTGTTTTTGTATATCTCTATTTTCAAAAATGTTCAAATGTTTGTATAGTCTATGCGACTTAACTACGGGGTCATCAGTCCCTAAACTTACAAACTACTTATGAACTACTTACGAACTAGGACGGCACAAATATCCATGCCCGAGGGGGGATTCGAACCCCCGACCGTAGTGGCCGTGCAGACCGTGACTGAAGCGCCTTAGTCCCCTCGGCCACCGCGGCCGGCTCTCTATTTTCATGTAGAGGGTCATGAACTCCTAGAATCGTTGTGATGCAACATTTTTATGTATTAGGTTTCAGAAATTACTGCAACCAGTCTCCTTTTGTTTCTTCTTAATGAAGATTTATTTAAACCATTACCGGTATCAAATTGCATAGCAGCTCATCATCAGATGGTATACATTTATTGCAAATTACATTTGTATAGCTATGCGCTTCATATTTAATTTTTTTTTTTTTTTTTTTCATATTTGGTCCGCTTTTGGATAGGATTTCACTACACTTCTTTTCCATCAACACACCACAGCACCTCCCGCGACTTTCAAGTGGTAAAATTAACAAACACTTCACACACATTACGACTTTACAGCCACTACCACAAGCTGAAAGTCGTGGGAGGTGCTGTGGTGTGTTGATGGAAAAGAAGTGTAGTGAAATCCTATCCAAAAGTGGACCAAATATGGAAAAAAATTAAATATGAAGTGCATAGCTATACAAACGTAATTTGCAATAAATGTATACCATCTGATGATGAGCTGCTAGGCAGCTTGAAACCGGTAATGGTTTAAATAAATCTTCATTAAGAAGAAACAAAAGGCGACTGGTTTCAGTAATTTCTGAAACCTATTTCAAGAAACAGTCGCAGGTTCCAACACAATGGATAAAAGTTTTATTTTTATGTATATCTAAGCAACTCTGACAATTAAGTCATTTCAGAGAAAAATAATAATTATTACTATTGTCCAGCCCTTGTACTTGCCATCAGAGCAACTGAAGAAAGATTTACATAAAGTTTCCATATCATACTGCTATGATTTTTTAATGCGAAATGGCGCATGCTTTACTAGTTGGTTTAAACATGCCCTACATGTGAGGTAATATTTCCTTAAGATTGTATTTAACATACTTATTGTAAAATAGTGTTGTGATAACAACATATTTCATACAGTTCAAGCAGACTGCATTTAACGGAAGAAAAAAAGAATGAAAATGCCAGTGATTCATGACAACTAGAATAGTGTATTGGTCATACTATTGAAATAAAATCCGAAGTTAATCGAAACTGGTAATAGATTAATAGACTCTAACGCGACTTATTAATGTATGTGTGAAAGTACAATGTAGATTTCGTAAGAACACTCAAAAGAATAAAGAAACACGTTATCCATGATATAGCACTTTCATAATGACCATACTACTGAAAGAAAAGTTGAAGTTGTATGAATTTGACAACAAATTAACAAAAACAGGAAATCAATGCAACTTATTGCTGTATGTATCTTCCGTTTGCTGTACGAAACATTTTAGTCACATACAACACACTAATTGATCATTCTGTCAAAACTTTAAAGACAGCGTAGTTAAGTCATTTCGATCGTATTTAAACTACTGTTTTCTGGTATGATACATATGACTGCTCACGCGTTTGTGGAATAGAAATATGGAGGCGGAACTTTAGTGGCACCAATGAAACTTCATACAGCATTGCCAGTCTAGTAATGTATGTCTGTGATATAATCCTCAAAGTTTTTCTTTGTTGACACCTGTGTTTTTTTTCTTTAAGACAGAATTACGTAGCCTATGTACCTTTTTGCCATCAATTTTAAAAATGTTTATCTAAGCAGAATATTTTTCTTTTCTCTTTTGCTCTCATTCTCTCAGTCTTTCCGTCTGTTATGACTTAACTTATAGACGCATGTGTTTGCTGTTCCGTATGCAGTAAACTTTGTCAAAATTTATTGCAGTTTGTGTATTCCTCGCAATAGTTCGCTGTTTCTTAGATTGGCCGGTTAGTAATAAACGTGTTTTTCATCAGACATATCCGTGGGGAAACTAAGATTAATGAATAAAACCATCTGATTTTCAGACACTGAAGATCCATCACAGTGAGCGTTCAGACGCGGGAATGTACCAGTGCATTGTGTCCAATGATGAAGAAAGCGCCCAAGGCACTGCGCAACTTAATCTTGGAGGTACGTTTCTTATTCTTGAAACATTTTTGTTCTACATATGTAGCTCACATTCTCTCAACCTTAGAAAGCACATATTAACCGCTATTAACTATTAACCGCTTTGGTCAAAGACAACTGAGTACCAATCTCAAGTATCTTACAATATTAAATATTAATAATAATAAAATAAACACACACATACTAGAGTTATTCTAAAACTTCCAGTTGAATGATGGTGTGCATAAATTTATTATTTCAATTTTTAAAAGAGTACGTGTGATCTGACACAGTATTCGTATATTATTACCATTTAAGATGTCTTGAAACTTACAGAGTAACATTGTACAACTGAAACACGTACTGACGATAATTTCTAGACTTTTTCTATCGGAAGCCAAACATCTCCAGAAAAACTTAATGCGTAAATAAGTGTGCTATCTCGTAACATTGTTCATGTGATCTTTAGTTATTCTGTGGACGTAACAGTTAGTGAACATATTTTACGCAGTTGTGGAGCCTATGAATAACGTTCTCTGTCTGATTAAGAATTTCCATATGCAGAGTTCGGGAACTCCTTTAAGTTATAGAAAAACTAGAAAAATGTCTTCCTAAAAGTTTTATAACTGGTACAGCGTGAAGTTCCATCTTAGCGTCTTAAGTGTAAAACCTACGTAATGGAAAACATCACCTCCGACTTCTAAGAGAAATATCAAGAAACCTCACTCCGTGAAACTGAACATGTGGGATTAAAATAGCTAGGGAGTCTATTATCGTTCTTACTAGCGTACTCATGAATTTCTGTTCTCAATTCGACAGCATATTCGTTCCTTCGCACGGCGTGAAAACCCTGCGAAGCACCCTAGAATTTTACCTATGAGTATCACACTGTGGTACACAAAGTGGCTGTGTCATAATTGAATTTACTAGCTAACGCTGGCCATGTTTCGCTTTGGCTCTGTCTGGCATAAAAGGTGCGGGAAATTAAATATAATAATTGTTGCGAAGAACTAAGAAAATACATAAATGAAATCAATATGTACCCTGCTTCGCGTTCCTGTGATAATGTGAAATAAAAAGGAAAGTTAGAGAAAAGATGTTTTCTCGTAAAGTTATTATTTATTGAAAAGTATCGTCTGACGACACCAACTAAATGTGCCGACGATCCATCATGTATTCATCAGAATCGTCATTAGTGGACAATGGATGAATCTGAGCTTCATATTAGATGGTGAATTTACACAAATCTTACATGACAAATACAGTGAGTTCAGTGCCAGCTATCGCCAGTGACTCATCGTTCATAGCGCTATCATAATTTAATTTGTGTGAGATGTCATTGACAGTCAGTATCTTCATTCGTTAGTGCTTAAGAGGTTTATTTTCGCGTACTTGGCTGCAATCTACGCAGTTTAAGTATCAACTTGTACTTATTTATTTCCTGTGTTTCACTTTCAGAAAGTTTTTACTCTCGCGTATTTGATAATAGATTTTCTTGTTTATTATGAAAACAGCCAGAGACAGTTTCGTTGTTTTTGACAGTATAGTTACTACTGACCACAGTTCAATCAGCTTCCAGCTGTCTTTATTAAAGTTGACTAGCCTAAACCCGCTCGCGTGTTGGTTGATTATGATAAACTATCTTTCAGTAGTGTGCTATCAGACTAGTTTTGAGGGATGAAGTGAAATACAATACCTTCTTTAGAAACAAATATTTTAATCAATATTCAAATAAAAAATAATATTTTTTGAAGTGCTTAATGATTTACAATAAATAATACATCCATTGTTCCTTATAGCCTGTGTTGCAATATCTCAACACCTATGGTGAGAGTAATGTCCAGCCGGCCGCAGTGGCCGATCGGTCTGCGGCGCGCCAGTCACGTTCTGCACGGCCGCTACGGTCGGGGGCTCGAATCCCCCCTCGGGCATGGATGTTTATGTCGTCTTTAGTGTAAGGTAGTTCATAAGTAGTTTGTAAGTTTAGGGACTGAAGACCCCGCAGTTAAGACCCTTAAGCTTAGCAAACATTGCAACTTAATGTCCAAATTCATTTTAATTCCATTTTAGGGCATTCCGGTAAACTACGTTATGTGTGTTAAAAGAAATTTTTACTGCTTTATTTATTTATTCTTATATTTCCTTATTCGTTTGCTCATCCTTACAGAGAAATAGCTGAAGACATTGTAGCATGCGTAGACCAATGGTCTGTGGCATCACGTTTCGCTGTATGTAACCTCCTTGCTATAGAGTCGCAAACGTCTTCGCTGGCCTTCAGACCGATTTTTTTAATAATTTGACTACTTTCAACCACCATATCTTCCACCTCCTTATAGCTATCAGCATGGAACTGCTATGGTGTACAACGGGAGACTTCGGACAACAATTACACACAGACCATTCGTTTGCGTTCTGTAGTTTTCGCTGTAGAGCGAAATATTAACACACACACACGAAGAATTTTACATACACCGATAACTTTCCATCGCAATATACTCTCCACCCTTTTATCATTATCAAGCCTCAAGCAACAATGCAACCAAAAAAACCATTTTCAAAGAGTAAATATAATTTTGAAAGAGTAATTATTGTTCCGCATTTCGCGTTAAATTCTTCAAATTACTAGATATCTATCAGATCGTTATAAAACCGCGCCTAAAACCTTCCTCTGATATAAATTAGTAACTGTACAAATATTTAAGTCTCTGCGTCTTGTTGTTCAGACGTGATAAGCGTAGACCGAACAGACATTCACACACATATATCCGATCGCCATAAAACCGTTAAATCCATGCCTAAAGCCTTACCCAGATAGACATTAGTAACTGTACAAATTTTTAGCTCTTTATGTCTTGTGGTTAAGTCGTGATAAACTTACACCGAACAGACATTCACACATATATATAATCTGGAGTTCTAAATACAACCTTTACGAAATCTTTCAAGCAGGAGGACCGTACAAACGTACCACCATATATATATATATATATATATATATATATATATATATATATATATATATATATATATTAGTTTTCTACTCTCCACAGTTAGTTGTGTCGATAACATGGATAGGATGTGTGCCTGCTGTGTGCGGACGCAGGAGGAGTTAGCCGCAGTTCGCGAGTCAGCCGTCTTCAGGCTACTGTCTCGGGGTGCAGCGGCTGCGGGGATTCTTGTGCGTCGAGTGGAACACCAAAGGTGTCTCATGCCTCGCCTTCTGTCCCTGCTGTTGAGACACCTTCAGGTCTACCGGACGTGGTCGAGTCGCCCTGTCCGTAAGGGGAGTAGCGGGTTGAACGGCGTTCGCGTCGCTCGAGGCGGAAGGCCAATGTGGAGGCTGGCCGTCCGGCCACGCACATTCTCCTGAGAGTGGACGTGTGGCCACTCCTTCAGCGGGGTCGGAGCAGGTGCACGGGGGGGGGGGGGAGGGGATTATTAGTTATTGGGAGCTGGCGCGTGATGGGGCCCCTTATGCAGAGAGTCGAGATCCGGGAAGATGTCCAACGTGCACTCGGTGAGTCTGCAGGGGGGCCTCATCCGAGACGTGGCGGCCTTGCCGGGGGCTATCGAGCGTACGGAATGCGGTTGGGTGCAAGTCGGGGGAGACTTCAGCCTTAAGAGTATAGATTGGGACCCCTCTAGTTTCATTTCAGGCGGTACAGACAACCAGCCTTGCCAACTACTATTGGACACGTTTTCCGGAAACTGTCTTGAGCAGTTAAACCGACATCCCACACGCAATGGAAATATTTTAGACCTTATAGCTACAAATAGGCCTGACCTTATTAACGATGTCTGTTAGAGACAGGAGTTCATGATATCGTCATTGCGTCAATGATGACCAAAATTATTAGACCACTCAAGAAGGCTAGGAACATTTTTGTGATAAAGAGACGATAAGTAATTGTTAGCATCACACTTAGAAATGAATGGACATCGTCTTGTTCCGGTACAATGGAAGTAGAGGAATTTTGGACGGAAAAGATCCACCGTGGTATAATAATAATATTAGAAAGCTACTGAGAAAGCAAAGGCTGTTTCTCTCTCGGTTCAAAAAAGAACACGCAAAAGAAAACTGGCAAAAGTTAGGAGCGACTCGTGCGTCTATAAAAAGACCGATGCGCGAAGCATACAATAATTATCACAGCCATACCTTAGCAAAAGATCTTCCCGAGAATCCGAAAAAAAGTGGTATTATGTAGAACCGATAAGCGGTAATTACAGTCACTCGATCACTCAGGGGCAGTAATAGAAGAAAGGAAACGGAAATCTGGAGTTCTAAATACAACCTTTACGAAATCTTTCAAGCAGGAGGACCGTACAAACGTACCACCATTTGATTAACGCACTAACTCACAAATGCAGGACATGGTAATAGGTATTTCCGGTGTAGAGAAGCAGCTGAGAGAGCTGAATACAAACAGTTTCCTGGTCTGGATGGAATACCAGTTGGGTTTTACAAAGTATTCTGCGGCATTGGCCCTTACTTAGCTTGCATTTATCGCGAAACTTTAATTCAGCGCAAAGTTCCTAGTGACTGGAAAAAACGCAGGTGAGTCCCGTTTATAAGAAATTTATAAGAACTGACCCACATAATTACAGGCCAATATCGTTAACATCAGTTTCCTGTAGAATTTTTGAGCATATTCTCAACTCGAATATAGTAAATTTCCTTGAGACGCAAAGCGCAGGTTTAGGAAACATCGTTTGTGTGAAACTCAGCATGCCCATGGATCTAGGGCAGTAGACAAATTGTACTTTTCTTTATTTCAAAAAGGCATTTAATGCGGTGCCGCACTGCAGATTGCTAACGAAGATAAGAGTATATAGAATAGGTTCACATATTCGTGACAGGCTGGAAGACTTCCTAAGTAATAGAACGCAGAGCGTTGTTCTCGACGACGAATGTTCATCAGAGACAAGTGTACCGTCAGGCGTGCCCCAGGGGAGTGTGACAGGACCGCTATTATTTTCTATCGATATAAATGATGAACAGACTAACTTGTAATTTGCGGCTGTTTGCTGATGATTCTGTGTGTATGGGAAGGTGTCGTCTTTAACTGACCGTAGTAGCACAGAGGATGACTTAGAGCCGGCCGCGGTGGCCGAGGAGACTAAGGCGCTCCAGTCACGGTCTGCACGGCCACTACGGTCGGGGGTTCGAATCCCCCCTCGGGCATGGATATTTGTGCCGTCCTAGTTCGTAAGTAGTTCATAAGTAGTTTGTAAGTTAGGGACTGATGACCCTGTAGTTAAGTCCCATAGACTTTCAAACATTTGAACATTTTGATGACTTAGACAAAATGTCTAGTTGGTGTGAAGAATAGCAGCTAACTAAAAATTAGAAAAATGTAAGGTTATGCACTTGAGTAGGAAAAACAATCTCATAATGTACGAATGCAGCATTAGTAGTGAGCATCTTGATGCAGTCGCGTCATTTAATATCTTGACATAACACTGTAGAGCGATATGAAATGGAACGAACATATAAGGACAGTTGTGAGTAAGGCGGACAGCCGACTTCGGTTTATTGGGAGAATTTTGGGAAGATGTACTTCATCTGTAAAGTAGACTGCGTATAAAACGCTTGTACGACCACGTCTTGAGTATTGCTCAAGTGTTTGAGATCCGCGGCATATCAGTTTAAAGGGAGACATGGAAGCAGTTCAGAAGCGAGCAGCTAGGTTCGTTACTGGTAGGTTCGACCAATACGCGAGTACCACGGAAATGCTCCGGTAACTCAAATGGAAATCGTTGGAGAAAAGACGACATTCTTTTAGAGAAATTCTATTGGGGAAATTTAGAGGGTCAGAATTCGAAGCCTAATGTGGGACGATCTTCCTGCCGCCTACTTACATTTCCGTAAACGTCACAAAGACAATAAAAGAGTAATTAGGGCTCGTACAGAGGCGTGTAGACATTCCTTTTTTTCCTCGTTCTATATGGGAGTGGAATAGGAAAGGAAAATCCTAGTAGTGATCCCTTGTACCCTCCGCCACGCACTTCACGGTGGACAGCGGAATATATATATATATATATATATATATATATATATATATATGTAGGATAATATTTAATACTGAAATCAGTGTTGACTCGTAACTAAACATTTACAATTCCCTTGTTTGCGAATCCACGTTTACCGGATAATGTCCTTCTACAGAGAACTATAATAGTGATGTTAACCCCACGCAGCAGATTAGTTGAATGATATATCATGTAAAAGATGTTTCGCGGATTTCTTTTAGAGCTGCAAACAGCGTAAAAGCATTTATAAAGACATGGAACACTTCCCTGAGGAAAGCCAACGTTCACTTCAGTTTTGTTTTACGGATAACTTTCCATCATTTACAACGAACTGCGAAATCTCCAATTCAATCACATATCTGAGACATTGTTACGTACACTCGCAATTTAATTCGAAGCCGCTTCTGAGGTGCAATGTCAAAGGCTTCCGAAAATTTAAAAATATGAAATCGATTTTAAATCCCTTGTTGACAGCATTCATCACTTTCCGTGAGTTTCACAAGAACGATACTTCCTGAAACTTTGTTGACTATGGTTCAATAGTAATTCATAATGATCAGAAACAATTCCTTAAAGTAATTTGTGCTACGAACAACACACACACATTATTTATATCCGTAGCAAGGCGCACGGTGATTCCCATGCAGGAATTTTCGAAAAAAGTATGTTCCAAAATCCTGCAGCAAATCGAGATCAATATATAGTCCTGTAATTTTGCGGATTGCTGTTATTGGCTGTTTTGAATACTGGAGTAAATTGTCAAACTGTGGGTGCACATCTTAAGCTGAGCGAGCAGTTGTATAGGATAGCTAGGTATGGAGCTGTTGCTACAGCATATTACGAATGGAACCTAATTGGCACGCAGTCTGGACTTGAATACCTGCTTTTGGAGAGTGATTTAAGTTGTTTTACTACTGCGAGTACATCAACTTTTATGTTCTTGATTAGAATTATGGAGTACTTACTACGTTTTTTTTTTTTTTTTTTTTTTTTTTTTTTTTTTTTTTGTGTGAAGGATTTTCGGAAAGCTGCGTTTAGCAAGTCTGCTTCAGCAGCACTGTCATCAGCAACATCATTATTGCTATCGTGCGATGAAGTTTTTGCTTATGTCTTGCTGCTCTTGTACTAGCTGGACTACTGAAAGTCTTTGGAATAAAGATATGTCATTGCCCAGTTTCCATTTTATTCTCTGTAATGCCTGACATTCCCTGCCCATTAGTACACGGTTTCTTGTTAGTGTTGATTGAACTGACGCTATGCCCCCGTGTTACGAATTCAGTAACATCACTAAAGGTCAACGTGGACAATTGTAGAACGGTTTAAATGTTCGTGACGGATTTGAACTGAGGTGACGTCCGATGAATAGCCTATGCTGATGTTACAGAGCGGTCGACTCGATCTGGTATTCTGCATCTTTAAAGCAAATAATTAAACATATTTTATTGAAATAGTATATAAGGTGTACACCGAGTGATCAAAAAGTCAGTATAAATTTGAAAACTTAATAAATCACGGAGTAATATAGATAGAGAGGTAGAAATTGACACGCATGCTTGGAATGACATGGGGTTTTATTAGAACAAAAAAGCAAAACAAAAAAAAACAAAGTTCAAAAATGTCTGACATGCTTCATCTGATCAAAAAAGAAATAATTTTCATAACAAATTAAGACAAAGCAAAGATGATGTTCTTTACAGGAAATGCTCAATATGTTCACCATCATTCCTCAACAATAGTCGAGGAATAATGTTGTGAACAGCACTTGTCCGGAGTTATGCTGAGGCATTGGCGTCGGATGTTGTCTTTCAGCATCACTAGAGATGTCGGTCGATCACGATACACTAGCGACTTCAGGTAATTCCAAAGCCAATAATCGCACGGACTGATGTCTGGGGACCTGGGAGGCCAAGCATGACGAAATTGGCGGCTGAGCACACGATCATCACCAAACGACGCGCGCAAGAGATCTTTCACGCGTCTAGCGATATGGGGTGGAGCGCCATCCTGCATAAAAATCGTACGTTCCAGAAGGTGTTTATCAGCCAGGCTGGGGATGATGCGATTCTGTAACATATCGGCGTACCTCTGACCCGCCACGGTAGCTGTTACAAGACCACAATCACGCGGTCCCTAGAAGAAAAAAGGCCCGATAACGGTAGATGTGGTAAATCCAACCCATACAGTGACTTTCTCGTCGTGCAATGGAGTTTCCACGACAATTCTAGGACTTTCGGTAGCCCAAATTCTGCAGTTGTGGGCTTTGACAGACCCTCGGAGTGTGAAATAAGCTTCGTCGGTCTACAACACGTTACTCAACCAATTGTCATCTTCCGCCATCTTTTGAAACGCCCAAACCGCAAATGCCCTCCGCTTCACTAAATCCCCAGGTAACAGTTCATGATGCCGATAGATTTTGTAAGGATAGCATCGGAGGGTACGCCTAAGTGCCTACAAAAAGTAGTGTTGGAATGCCGGTGCGACGAACGACTGCACGAGAGCTGACTTCCCCGTGCATAGACGAACCCGCTACAGTCTCCATTTCATCCTTAACTGTCTCAGCAGCATTACGCCTTGTGCTCGGTCGGCCACTACGAGGTCTATCGTCTAAACAACCCGTGGCTTCGAAATTATTCTCGCCACAGCTGCATATGTCAACGGACCTTTTACCCGTTCGAATCCCTTTCCTATGGCAGTAGGATCGTAACGCTGAACTAGCACATTGCCCATTTTGATAATTCAGCTTCACTAAAAGCACCTTTTCAGGTAACGTCAACATGCTGCGACTGCTGGTGCATCTGATTCTCTCACTCATTACAGCTCCTTTTATACACGATTTTCATGCGCACTCACTGACGTTTTGCTGTCCAGCGCCATCTGTCGGACATTTTTGATTTTTTTTTTTTGTTCTAATAAAACCCCTTGCCATTCCAAGCATGTGTGTCAGTTTTGACCTCTCTGTCTACATTATTCCGTCATTTATTGAGTTTTCAAACTTATACTGACTTTTTGATCACCCGGTATATACAACGTATGTCTATTGTTTTAAGTGTAATTATTTAACACAGCTTTGCCTTCGAATATGGCGGAATGTAGAAACGCGTAAAACATTAATAAAGTTTTAAATGTGGTCAAGACATATCATTTCCGAGTGCGTCCAAATAGCCACTACGTCTAACCAAAGTCTAATGCAGACAGCAAGGAATATTGGGAATATTTCTCATCGTGTGGTCCAGTAGCTTCTCGCTCTGTTTTGCCCACTGCATTCAAACAGGCAATACATCTGCGGCAGACTGCCCTTTGTGTGGCGAAGTGTTTCGAAATGATAGCTTCTCATTCGTCAGACACATTATTCCGTCCCTTTGCAACAAACGTGTACATATTTCACCCTGTGAAGCGGACAGAGCGTATTGGTATTCGCTTTTACATTTCCACTTCGCCTCCTGGCTCTTTACTCACTGAGATTGGCGTCATACTGTCATCTCCCATCGCACAAGAGCGAGCACTATTGGACCTGTCTCTGTGTTCCTAAAAGAGAATACTGCAACCCGTCACCTGTCAAACGGCTTCTAAGATACAGAAAAAATCTCACTTGCAATATTTCGTATAATCATTTAGAAATTTAAAGTGCTGTCATATTCTAATCATTTAGAGCTATAACCTTACGTTAAAAGTTTACACAGTTCCTGGTAACAACTACGTATTTTTGTAGGCGCAGCGTGACGGCGCTAAAATACGCGTAATCTATTGACACAATTTTAAGCAAGAGAGCATTTGAGATTTCCAGCTTACTTAAAAACAATTTCAAACCTTATCTAAACTTGTTACCGCTGACAACGCCAGAAAAAAAAACTTATCACTTACTATATATCCGTGCAGATGCATGGACCGAAGCTTTTCCATCTCAAGGAAATTTACTATATTAAAGCTAAGAATTTACGAATTCTACAGCAAAACGGTGTTAATGATATAAATGTGTAATTTCATGAGTCCGTTCTATTGCCTTTCTTATGCACGGGAGTTCCCTGTGGCTTTTTGGTAGTTTTCGCTGCATCAACCATTCGCGATAAATGCAAGCTAAGTCAGGGGTAATGCCGCCGAGTACTCTTTGTAAAACCGGATTGGTACCCCATCTGGACCTGGCGACTAGTCTTGTGTAGTTCGCGAAAGAACTAGTTCGGAAGAGCGCTCCCACAGGCGAACTACGCGAACTAGTTCGCAGATCTCTCGCCTCTTAGTTCCGAAGACTGACGGGAAACAACGAGAGGACGCGAGAGCGCGCAGAAGCGCGTGATTCTCTTCTGTCAGTTACCTTCATTTCGAGCTGAGATGAAGCTCAGCTGTAGTTTCATAGTTCACTGCCACAAATTTTCTTTCCTAAGCTATTCAGCAGAGTCTAAATATAACTCTCTTTCCATAGTGTAAAGAAGTAAAGAGAACTCATGATCAACAGTATAATGCAGGCGAGAGAAAATGGTTGATGCATAATTTCTTATATAAATGCAAACAATGTTCCTTCAATGACCTAGTAAATAAATATGGAAATTCGTTTTAAAAATAAAGTGCTGCGAGTACTCTGTATGCAAAGTATTTGAATACCATTGTATCACCCATTCGTGTAAATAACTGGTTTATTTGCCTAAGAATTTGATGTCAAATTGCCCAAAAATACGGGTAACAGCACACGCTTTGGCAACACTGATGCATTATATAAAAAAAAAAGCTGTCATAAAAAAAGAGCTCTTTCAGTAGCGGTAGCAAAAGCCAACAAGTGCGGACGAACTAGGAGCAGCGGACGAACTAGGAACAGCGGACGATTATGCCAAACGTATCTCGCTTCATAGTCTGTTGGATTCCTTTCCGCCGGCCGCGGTGGCCGAGGAGACTGAGGCGCTTCAGTCACGGTCTGCACGGTCACTACGGTCGGGGATTCGAATCCCCCCTCGGGCATGGATATTTGTGCCGTCCTTAGTTGTAGGTAGTTCATATGTAGTTTGTAAGTTTAGGGACTGATGACCCCGTAGTTAAGTCCCTTAAGCTTAACAAACATTTGAACATTTGGATTCTTTTCCGAAGACCGACGGGCAACAGCGAGAGAGCGCGTAGCGAGAGGGCGCGTAGCAGAATTAAAAATCACGTGTTTGCCTTCTGCTGATGAGTCATTTCGAGGTGAGCGTCTGCCTGCTAGATTACATAGTTCGGTGCAACACTCTGCAATATCTGACTAATAAATTTCATAATTCCAAGATATAGAGATAACTCTAAACTTAAACGCGAGAAATTATCCACAAACTGTTTCTTTTGGTTTGTGTGATATCGTCAGCATGAAGCAGCATGAAGCAGCATGAAGCAGCTAGGTGGGAGAACTTCCCCCTCCACCTGCACAGCGCAGACCACGCCGCTCAGCCATCACCGGGAGCGGACGAACTAAAAGAGCGAACTAGTTAGCGGCAGAGCCACGAACTATTATGCGCAAGTCTACTGGCGACTACTTTGTTTTAAACTCTTTCAGCTGCTTCTCTATACTAGCTACATGTACAGGTGCATGTCCTCCATTTGAGAGTTAGTGTGACAATCAAATGAAGGTGTGTGTCCTCTTGCAAGAATAATTTCTTAAATGTTAAATTTAAACTTCGGCCTTCATTTTGCTGTCCTCTATCACCACGCCAGAATGATAAACGACTGACTGGACAGAGATCTTTGATCCGCTTACCGATTTTACAAAGCACCATTTGGCAAAAATGTTCCAATGTTTGTATAGCTTATGGGACTTAACTACGGTGTCATCAGTCCCTAAACTTACGAACTACTTATGAACTAGCTAACACTACGGACGGCATAAATATCCGTAGTGGCCATGCATTATGTCAAACGTTCAAGTTTCTGTACTTAGTGCTTTAAATTTTGATTCATTATTGCGCCCCATTGGTGGTTCACTTTTCGTAACCTAGATCCAAATATTATTTTACATTATTCTACCTTCAAAACAACCTTAATATTTCCAGAAAGTCTTTTATCCTTTATTTCACCCACACAGAGGTTGCAATATAAAAAAATCTCTTATTAAACGACGCCTTCAGTAGATTAACACCCTCTGCAAGCTAGTAAGTTTCTATCGTCAGTGGATTGGGGTGGTACGGTCAGGGGTTCGAATCCCCCCTCGGGCATGGATATTTGTGCCGTCCTTAGTATAAGGTAGTAGATAAGTAGGTTGTAAGTTTAGGGACTGATGACCCCGTAGTTAAGTCCCATAAGCTCAACAAACATTTGAACATTTGATTCGGGTGGTGGATGATGAGTCAGTCACTGTGCCAGTTCAAACATTCCTTTATATACACATCATTCGTTCAACAACAGCTGAATTTCTTAACCTTATCGTCTCAAGGGTATTATTGACGTATTGATGAACATCATCTCCGAATCCTTTGTAACAGAAATATCAATAAATCTCATTCTGTGAAACTGAACATACGATTTCAGCTAGTCACTCGTAGTGGATAGGAGGGTATTCAAGGATGTTTACTTCTCAGTTCGACAGTAAATTGGACCCTTCGCACGGCGTGAAAGCCCTGGTCGCCAACCTAGACTTCCGCCTATGGGCACCACACTGTGGCAAACCAACTGGAAGTACACAGTTAATGTTACTACCTAAGCTTTGGTTCCGTCTGATGTGCCAAATACATTGTTACACCTGCAAAATATCGTGTAGGGCCGCCGAGAGAGTGCAGAAGTGCCGCAACATGGTGTGGCCTATCCTGACTAACGTCTGAAGTAGTCCTGGACGGAACTGACACTATAAATCCTGCAGGGCTATCCATAAATTTGTAAGAGTACGAGGGGTTGAAATCTCTTCTGAACAGCTCGTTCCAAGGCACCCTAGATACGCTCAATAATGTTCATGTCTGGGGAGTATGGTGGCCAGCGGAGGAGTTTAAACACAGGAGAGTGTTCCTGGAGCCACTAGTTTCGGTCCATTTTTAGACGATCTTCAGGACTGTAACTCCACTGATGTCGTGGAGATGGGCAGGTGCCTGGGAGCCTTCCAGTGCGTCACATCAATGGAGTTACAATCATGAAGATGGTCCAAAAAAGGTTGATTAAATAAAGATCTTTACGCTCTAGACTGTTTTTTAAACATAAATGCTCAATGCAAAGCGACATATTGACCATGGATGTTTAATTTTATCTCTATTCAACCGGTTTCGGTTAGTTTACCATGATCAAGCGTTAGCAGAGTTTAGCTAATAGCTTAACATGTCATAACACGAAAATTCAAAACTGTAAAATAAGTATTTGTTGTCATTACTTTACTCCTTATTGATATTGCCACAGTAGCTGACTGCTTCAGTTTGTAGCATGGTCATGTCTCCCTAAGTAGGTGGGTGCTAGCAAAATATTATCACATTCAGAAGTTAAACTCGCTGATTGAAATTTCGCAAACAGATCACGCCGCAATGAATAACGTCTTTCTTTTAATGATTTCCATCCCAATTCGTGCAACATTTTCATGACGCTTCCCCCCCCGTAACGTGATAAAACAAAATGAGCTGCCCTTCTCAATATCTTCCGTCAGTCCCACCTGGTGAGGGTCTCACAATGGTCAACAGTACTCCAGGAGAGGACGCACAAGTGTAATGTAGGCAGTCTCTTTGTGGAGCTGTTGCATCTTCGAAGCGTTCCGCCAATGAAACGTAATCTTTGGTTCGCCTTACCCACAATATTTTCTATGTGTTCTCTCCAGTCTAAGTTGTTCGTAATTGTAAGTCCTAGGTATTTGGTATAATTATTTGACTGATTTATCGCGTAATTGAAGTTCAGCGGATTTATTTTAGTGGTCATGTGTATTACTTCACACTTTTCTTTATTTAGCGTCAATTGCCAATTTTCGCACAATGTAGAAATTTTGTCAAAATCGCTTTGCAGTTGCTTTTGATCCTCTGTCGACTTCAGTAACCGATAAACGACAGCATCATCCGCGGACAGTCTGAGGGAGCAATTCAGATGGTGTCCTAAATCGTTTATAAGCACAAGGAAGAGTAGGGGACCTATAACACTTCCTTGGGGAACGCCGGATATCACTTCTGTTTTACTCGATGACTTACCGTCAATTACAACGAACTGTGTCCTTTCTGGTAGGAAATCATGAATCCAATCGCACGATTTGGGCGATATTCCATAAGCACGCAATTTCACTAGAAGCCGCTTGTGGGGTACAGTGTCAAAAGCCTTCCGGAAATCCAGAAATATGGAATCGATTTGAGATCCCTTGTAGATGGCACTTACCCTTCATGTGAATAAAGGGCAAGAGCGATACTGTCTGAATCCGTGTTGGTTAATAGGTCGTTCTCTTCGAGGTTGTTCATAATGTTCGAACAAAGTATATGTTCTAAAATCCTACTGCAATGACGATGACAAACACACGGTTTCTGACCAATACTTACATTTTTGTGTTAGGCTTTTTTAACATAAGATTATACATATTAATGAATAGATAGTGTTAGCATTTAATGTTTATAATCTTGGTCAGTAATCACACCAGCTTAAAAAATGCCCCTCTCGGAGCACAAAAAGGCGAATAAGTTCAGTATGTTCGTTTTCTTAAGTCTTTGAGAAAATAGTAAACAACTATCTCAATCTTCACTCCGCCTCCCACACGAAAAAAATTTGGCTTGCGTCTTTAGACAATCTTCACCTGGAGGTGGATATTAACTATAATTAACTGTCATTGATACTATTTACAATAAGACGTTTAGAACTTGGGGATCTGCTATACTACCTCTATGATGCCCCACGAAATCGTACCGGCAAGTTGTACGCTATATGAGACGTTGAAACTGTTTTCCGAGACATTCCGTACAGTTGATGATGACTGGATTTATTTTAAAATTCAGTGTATAAGTTGTATAATAAAGTCGTTAGAATCTATGAAATTCAGTGCATAAGTTGTATAGTATTTTAACAAAAAATCGTTTTATGAGTCCGTTGTGTTTGGTGAGTTATTTTCTACTAATAATAACTGGTGTTTCTGGAACAATGTTATACGCCGTCTATTTTCTCATCACAATTGTAAGTGAATGAAAACACCATGAGTGCCACGTCAGTAATATATGTTACTCGGTCTTCTATGCTGGAGAGAATGCTGTGCTCGCGATATTAAGGGCACGTCATCATCTCTGTGAGAACTGGCGTCCCCTTAATATTACGGACGTGGTATTCCTCATAAAGATCTTGAGCCAGTAGTATTACGAACATGGCATTCTTCCTGACCTTGAAGAAAACGAAATATTCTAGGCATGGCACCGAAAGTGTTAAAGAGCATTCAGATGCTCAACTATTTTCCAAATATATTCATTTTTCTACACTAGCACTTCCCTGAAGACATATTAATAGAATTCAATGATAAACAGGAAATCTAATTGAAATAGTATACATTTGAATCATACCACGCAAGGCAGTTCGTAAAACGGGGGCGAATTCCCGATTGTTTAGAGGCTCATACCACGGTTTCCATTGATCACAGAGTAAAGGTGTAAAGTCTTCTAGACAGCACTTGGCCTAGTTATCATTTGTTTACACATTAGAAGAATTGGATTAGTGTAGCTTTGCTACAGTACAGATTCAAAACTTTCAATGTTACACACGTCCTAGAACCCATCCAAATTGATTGAGAAAAATCGGGCGCTTTTTGCACATTAAATTTGGTCTAAAGTAGGCTTTATACGACTTACAAAAGCGCCAGTTATTCCTGGGCGGTTCCTGGCATAATCACGAATATCCATGATTTTTGGGTATTAAAATCACGGATTGTGGGGATCGCCACTTAGATATTTTACCTTTGCACATAAGCAATTTTAACTTTTTTATACAGTGGATCACAGGAAACTAACCATAGCAATTTTTTTCAAATATTTACAATAAATCCTGTAGACATTTATCTACAAACTTCATTTGTCAGTTTTCAAAAATTTTTCTCCGTTATCAAGATACAAACGAAAAACCGCGATGTTTCGCTGGCAAGAGTGCATATTGTGCAGAAAGACGGCGTTCAGACAACTCTGAAACTCACTATCCGTTTAGATAAAGGATCTACTTCGCGAAAAAAAACTTATTTTTGTACATTTTTACATACTGATATCTTTTCTCGATGAAGAAGTGATTTTTTTTTTTTTTAATCACAGTTAGTGTGTAGCATCCAGTGTAGTCAAGTATTGTAACATATTGTAAAGAGTTTCCAGGGTTAGAAAAACATTGCGTAGACTTTTCGAATGGTTGATTTTAGATCATACATAGATGCAAATGAAATATAGATAACGTACCGAAATTTTAGTTAAAGTTGAGAACAGAATGATATCGGTTTTCGTTCACGAGATATCTGTCCGTGCACAAAACCACGCGATATAGATATGTCCGAAAATAAGATTTTTAAAGAGTTCCTTCTTGGGAAGTAGCAAATATCTCAAATATTCTCTTATTTTGATGTTTACGTAGAAAGTCTTTTTCCCATTTTTTAACATCGGTAGAACAATCATAATTTTTAGTATCAAAAGTACCTATTCCGTGGATTGGCTCATCTACAATTTTTATTCATTGCAAATCGTTGCAGTTTGTATGGCATGTTCATAGGATGATGATCCCACGAAGCCTTGAGTTTCTTCTTTTTTTTCTCATTTTACCAAATAGCTTATATTTTACTATCCGCTACCGAGATCTGTAGGTTTCGCACATGCCTGTAATATCCGGTCTGACATGTAATTGTTGTTCTAACTAACGTATGGAACGAACAGCAAGAGTTCTTGGTTCGAAGATAACGAAATTGTGTTTACTGTATTTATAGTCGCCATTTACTCACCAGTAACACTAATGGTTAATAGCTGCGTCGAGGTGCAATAATCACGTCGATTGCCGATTTTAGCGGTGTTAGCTATCATCTACCGTGCTAACAAGCTTCGGCGCGTCTAAGTTTGGCTTCATACAGTAGAGCGGAGCCCTGAAATGGTGTTTAATTTCTGAACTAACGTCAGATTTGATGTCCAGTCAGCGATGTTCTTAAAATCGGCCCTTATCAAAGTCTAACATTTACGTACAGCCACGACGGTCACATTTATGGAAGTTCACGTATGACACGTGGAGTGACAGTAGCGCTCATAGCGGAGTTTTTGCTTTCCAAGCCTCAGTAAATTGCCAAGACATATGAATAATCATGAAAGAAATGTAAAAAGTGGCGAATATCACTGATTCTATGACGTAAGCTACAACATATTCATGAAGTTATACCTATTCGCAAACCTATTAAAAAGGGATCCAAAACCACGAGCGTATTTCAATGTAACATTACGTCAAAATTTCAATTCAATCAGTCAAGAACGTTTGCGATGTGTAGTTTTGGATGCAGAGTGAAATATAGGCAAAAGCAAGAAACATTTCAAAATGAAATGCAGAATCATATAGAAAACACACAGCCAATAGTATACCGAGCTGTGAGTCTGTACCTTAGGCTTACTTAAATCAAGAGTCGTTTCCAAAGTGACTGCTGTGTTCCGAAATAACCCACAACTTCCTTTTTAAAGTAACTTGCCAGTGAATGGGTGGAAAAACAGTAAGCATTTTAAAAAGTTTGTAAGGCTGTAGCTACATAATATGAACTCCGAATACAAAGAAATTGTTTGGTAATGAACGTCCTTTAAGGATGAAGATTTTGGTATAAGACTAATAAGAATAGCTTAGACATACACCTCATTTTATAAACATTTATATCGGTCAGTAATTTAATTATTTTTCTGCCGGTCTATGTTTGAAGTCAATAGACTTATTAACTACTTTTCTTAGATGCTTGAAACTTTGTACACACATTGATGACCTTACTATCTAAAAACTAGACAACAATCAGATGATTTCAATCAATAGTTTTTATTCTAGAAATACATATATTAAACAGTCAAAATTAAGGTAACTTTTTATAATTAATAAGACTGTATTATTCCTCCTGGTGATAGTAAGCTGCTGTCTGTAGTCTACATTTCTCCAAATGGGAGCCTGAAACATCACAAAAAATTTCAGACCTGTAGCTCAAATAGTTATTTTTTGCATAAAATTAAATGTCAGAAAATTTGATTCTCGGGAAATTCAGTTTAAAGTTACATTTCAACTGTTACACACCTCTGTTGTTCTTAGAACCCTCCAGCTGCATAATATTCTTGATTTGTGTCTTCCTCGACTTCTCTCTTCCTTTTATTGCTCCTCTTTGCTATTCTGGCCTCTTTTGTTGCCTGAAGAAGCCATTTTTCGCCTTCGGTTACTTTCAAGGAATTAATTGCAGTTAGTGCTTGTCTCATATTGAAGCCAGGAGTTACTTCCAACAACTCCAAAACTTCACACCGACTAACTGCCCCATCATTAAAGTCAATAACAGCATCTAATACACGTAATCTCGTAGTTTTGAAACCAACAAACACAGTTTTAGGCAGTCGTTCCCATATCACATGGTTGAAACTTTCATTAACATTTTGTGTCTTTCCATGTAAGCACCGTGACAATAGTTTATTTCACTTAGGTCCCTGTATATTGGCTTAATTGCTTCCAGTACATCATATGGCAGGAAGTGATGGTATATGCAAGTCTCACTATTTTCAATAGCTTATTTGTATCCGCACCATGTGTCTACACTACTGTTTCAGAGAGCATGCTGTGGATGGTCATCAGTAGAAGCGTTATGGAAGAAGGTAGCCCATACCGCTTTCTTCATGGCCTTAATATCACCTCGATTTCTTCTTATGGCTAAACCATAATAAAGCTGCAGTTTGTCCACCTCTTCCTTAGTAAGTCGCCCCCGACCACCAATTGGTTTGCCATCACTAAGCTTTTTCCCCTTCATGTTTTTTATTAGCTTATGTAAACGTGTGCCCATCCTCCTTTGGACATGACAAACACACTAACTTTTCAATTTTTACAGTTCTTCCATAAGGCATATTTTCCAACACATTTCCAAACCCTTTGGAGTCTCCAAGGTACTTCACATACCGTACACCATAATTCTTTTCCGACCTTTGATAGATTCTGAGAACACCCACTGATTCCATTCCACCACTGTACCCAGAAAAATTCTGAACACATACATGATCCTGATTATTTACCTTGCAACCATGGCAGTACTTTGTCATACATTCTATATCCATCACCTTTCCATTTTCTAGGGAAATTGCGGTGACAACACCATTCAGTGATAGGTGACCACGCTTCTGCCATGTCCCATCGAAGGCTGCAGCTATATCAGTGTCACCTTCATTGTATAACACAGTTTCTTCTACTGCTTTCTTCATAGACACAGCACTCACTTGACCAAGACTTTCAAGAAGTAACTGTGTGTACTTTTCAAATCTTGTAGGTGGGAGCAAATTCATAATAGCAGAAAATGTTTGAGCTGCCTTTCTACCCTTCCCAATTCACCTCATTCCATATGCAAGTGTGACATTTGTGTTATAAACCCTTCCTTTGCACAATCCAGAAGAATAACCGGTTTTAGTTACCCCAGAGAAATCACAAAACACTTGTAACTTACTTGCTACATCTCTCCTGCCTTCAAAATCTTCTTCGATTTTAATACCACCTTTTCCACAAAGCGCCCACACAACAGCATTCTTTAGAAATGAACACAAAGCACTCAATTCAGCAATTATGGAAACACAATCCGTTAAAGTATTTTGATCGTCGTTTGTAGAAACGTCACCATCAGTACTCAAATATTTGAGCTTCTGTCTTGAGACACTTGGCGGAGTCAACATTACATCCTGTAGGTTTGTGGATGTAATTACACGGTCTCTACTTCCTAACGAAGTAAACCGATTACCATAAAACTTACGTGTTCCCCTTCCAAAGCACTTTTTTGGAGGCATAACTTATACCGAGAATGACACAACACCAACAACTAATCCACATAAAAACCAGATATACAAAGGGAAATAAAGGAGCATCGAACTGTGTGTGTGTGTTAACAGGGCTGCCGACTCAAAAAACGATTACGCAGTGTATCTTTTCGAATTGGCAGATAATGACGCCATTTGACATCAGACAGCAGCGGAAACAGTCGTTGCCGCATACCGACAGATATTTAAATATGTTTTAAACATGTTTCCGATGTCCGAATAGATTCATTTAACTACCATTTTGTTCAAAAAACTCTAAATATTCATTTGAGATTTTTTTTTAAATCGAATTTTTGAAGCTGAATCACTGGCAAGGTACCTTAAAGAAAGGAACAAAATAAAGCCTGAAATGACATATGATAAAACTGTCATAATGTGCCGCAGTTGACGTACTTCGATTTTATATTTGCATATTAGGTACGAATGTTTGGACGGTAAATGAAACCGCGAATTAAAGATATTTACAAAACTCGAATTTTAAAATAATTTTTATTTTAGGAAAATGTCCAGCAGTGCGATAACGATGTATAAAAACGTAACACTTTCCAAAATGTTAGCATAATACATTTAATGTTATAATACGCCTTTTCAATATGACAATATGACGCACACAACGAAATTAGGCACTAGAACAGAGGAAAGCAAAATGTATTAGTTATAGCTACCTTGTTAAAAACCAGTATATTAGACATAAAAACGTCAGTCCTCAGCTAATGGGATAGCAGAAACGTCACTTATTGCGAAAGCAATATATTTGGTACAGGGGTAAAATTTTGCCTACCATCCCGGCAACCTCGTGTGGTTATGATGGCAATATCAACAGAAAGGCAGAAAATATTTGCCAAGATCTTAATATTTATAGAAATCTACATAGCATGATTTGATTGGTGTTTCGTACACACAATGAAGTAAATATATAATGATGTTCCTGTTCTACGGTTGTCAGGTTCTTAGACGTACCCTTATGAACTCAGTAAAACTAATAGTCCTCGTAAAACGACGTTTCCATTACAAAACATTTGCGTTGTCACGCGCTTGACTGATGTCACCGCCGGCCGCGGTAGCCAAGCGGTCTGAGGCTCGTCAGTCACGGTCTGCACGGCCACTACGGTCGGGGGTTCGAATCACCCTCGGGCATGGATATTTGTGCCGTCCTTAGTATTAGCTAGTTCATAAGTAGTTTGTAAGTTTAGGGACTGATGACCCAGTAGTTAAGTCACATAAGCTCTACAAACATTTGAACAGATGTCACCGTCACATGATTGCCAACACTATCACGCGAGGGCGCCGGGACGGTAAGTAAGATTTAACCGGTGCAGGAAATACAGAACTGCCGTGATATCTAAATAAAAGTTTGATTTTTTCTCCTAGAGTTGCTGTCCTCTCACTATGTTTGTAGTTCTGTAGCAATACTTATATAGTACACAATGACGATGGTACAATAAACAGGCCCATAATATTACAAATCACACACTCTTTCATTGTTTCGAAACCTAACACTGTACGGTTTCGATTGTTCCGATACCGTCAGATGATTCCCATCTGTAATTACAATTTAATCCCCTTTACAATTTAAGCAGCTTACAAATACGCGTTGCTGATAACTATCCTAACTGCAGGAATCATTTTAATTACGTATAGCATAATACGGAACACAGGCATTCAAACAATAACAAATCAGATGACAATGGTTGGCTCGCGCAACACGTTTAGTTGGTACTCGATAATGTTGGCTGGAGCCTCAAAACAGACAGCACAGACGTCTACCAACTGGTACCGATTCACGACTAGGGACAGATTTTCCATCTAATAGTTAACACAGTGTAAGTTCAGAAACAAACTTATTCATCGAGGTTGTATACAGATCACTGCTTAACATGTAAACTCCGCAGCGGAAAACGGTTTAAAAATTTTGGTTTTCGTCATCCGGAAGAGTAGCATATAAACAGTGAGTATTAAAGTTGTGGCGATTCGTGAATGAATCGTTCATTTGAACGAATACAAATAAAGAATCGTGAGAATCGCATCGTGTTGCGGGATAATCGTCCTTCAAAAGTGTCTCATGACGATTCCAAGATCCAACGATTCATGATTCGAAGGCAACTGGCTAATCGTGCCGAATGATTACGAAAAAAAAAAAAAAAAAAAAAAAAAATCAAGGAGGATGTTTAATAATGTTTGTATAGCTTATGGACTTCACTACGGGGTCATCATTCCCTAAACTTACAAACTACTTATGAACTAACTAATACAAAGGACGGCACAAATATCTATGTCCGAGGGGGGATTCGAGCCCCCGACCATAGTGGCCGTGCAGACCGTGACTGGAGCGCCTTAGTCCCCTCGGCCACCGCGGCCGGCCAAGGAGGATGATGCGTGTGAACAAAGGAAGCACAGAACTAAGATCGTGAGGCGTTAATTATTTTTCACGAATTACAGATGACAGAAACGAAACGCAGTGAAACACACAGCTGCCAATACACATGATTAACATAAAGAAATCAAAGTATGATGAAAATTACATAGCCTATCTCTTATGCGTTCAGATGCAGTGCAACAATCACACAGCGTTTATACAGTTTACATGTAATATATTTAAATGAGCAATTCTCGTTATTTTACAAAAATATTCTTTTTATATAAAAATGGAATTTTAAATGTTGTTAACGCCGTCTCGTAAATCTTTGTTGGTTTTTTAGATTTTTATGTTTGTCTTTCCTGAAAGAAACCGATTTTACGCAAAGAGATATCTCTATATAGGAAAATGAATTGGTGTTCGTTAGTCTCGCTAAAAGTCGAGAATGGCTGAACCGATTTGACTATTTGAAATATTCGTGTAAGTCCAGGGAAGGTTTAAACGGTGATAAAATATGGAAAAGTTGTCCGGAAAAAGAGTAAAATCGGGTAAAAATGAAACAGCATTTTCCGGGGAGCAATCAATACCGTTTGTCCAATTGCGATAAAATTTTGTACATTTCATGTTGAAAACAAGAGGAAGGTTCGCATCAAATAAAAATTTGAAAATGTCGCCCGGAAAGTAGGATAATTTAGGAAAACCGAAAGCGATTTTTCTGTGATTAAAAAATCAAATGCCACATGGTGGTAAGAGCATCAATTGAGTACGGATTGACAGGACATGGTTTGTATGAAATAATTTTTTCGGAAAATCTACAGGAAAATTGGAAAACTTGAGAAAAACTGAGAGTGTGTTTTTCAACGTGTTTTTTTATAGAATTCAGCATTATAACTGACTATTCGCACGACGCAGAGGAAAAAGTTTTCAGTAAAAAGAAACAAAAAAGATAGGGACAGTTAAAAATCGCAAAATTCGAACCAAGTTCCTTTTTCAGTGTGTTTCTAAATGTACTCAACACTTATAAGTTGAAAACAGTTCATCCGATTACGATAAAATTTTAATCATTTGACGTTCAATGATAGGTGAACGTTCTTATGAATTAAAAGTTTGGGAAACTTAGCCGAAAAATTTGAAAATTCACGAGAAACTGAAAGAACTTTTATTAATGGGATATTATTATTCGTCTGATTGCGATAAAATTTTGCAAATTTGATGTTCAAATCAAGCGTAAAGTTGTTTAGAAATAAAAATTTGGAAAAGTTTCCCGGAAAATTCAGAGAAAATAGAATGAGATTTGATGCAAATTTGAAGGTGTCAGCGTTTATTGTTAAACATTCGTCGCATCTTAACAATTTTTTTGTGCAGCTAGGACAGGTACTTGTGTCGTTCTGCCGTTCTATCCACTTTTTACAGAAGGGACAATGCATTTTTAAAAGTTAATTATAACTACTGAAAAATAGTCACGAAGTCAAAAAGTAAATAGCTTTACCAGAGAGTAATTATTGTTAGATATTTCTCTTTATATACTTCGTATCAAAACGTTTCTTGAATTACACACTTTCTAAAGTATCTTTTCCGGTATTTCAGCGCTCAAGCTATCTCCATCCCAGATTTCATCACAAGAGATACAGTGGTTTATGTAATGATATATAGTCAAATCGGTTCAGCCGTTCTCGAGTTTTAGCGAGACCAACGAACAGCAATTCATTTTTATCTTTCACAGCTCATATACGCGTACAGATCGTGTAAAACAAACTTCACTCTTTCAAAGTATATTTCTGAACGCACCCAACACAACAACCAAGTCATTATTTTACATGTTTTAAATCTAAATTTTCCTCGCAATTTTTCCATATTTTATCACCGTTTAAAACTTCCTTGAATTTCCACGAATGTGACATGAACATTATTCTGGACATGTGTGCGTGATTGCCCACTCTTTTGCCCACTATAAAGCCGATACTTAGACTATCTGACGATGCATTTATAATGAAAGCTACTGGGCCTAAAATACACATGATTTAAATTAATATGGTTTATATTAAGTGGTAAGTGATACGAAGTTCAGCGGGTCATCTAGTTTTTATATAAAAACTTTGATTTCTGTATGTTAATCATGTGTATTGACAGCTGTGTATTTCACTGCGTTTCGTTTGTGTCATCTGTAATTCGTGGAAAATAATTAACGCCTCACGATCTTCGATCCGTGCTTCCTTCGAAACACGTGACACGCTTACTAGTTTGACGATCTACAAGCGCTACCAAATGAGCTATACCAATAGCAGAAATAATTGGTAGCATAGTATGTACTTATGCGATTGCAAAACTTCAAAGACTATTTTCTCGTGAATTTCTGACATTTGAATCGAATGGTTTTGGCTGATTATTATAAGTCTTGAACTTTAGACACCAAAAATAAATAAATAAAAAAAAAAAATAAAAAATAAAAAAAAATCTGATACCCACATTGTCTTCTTTTTGGCATTCTGTAAGAATCGTACCATTGCAGACTACAGTAGACCATCGTTATTTCGAAATCGGATAAACCGAAAACCGGTTAACCCGTATTTTCTGTTCGGTCCCTGCCGAATTACATCGAAAAATCTGCCGCTGAAACCGAATTTCGGATAATTCGTACTACAAACCAAAATCTGGTCCCTCACATTAGATATTCCGTATTTTCTTCTCCGTTTAAATCGAGTAAGTATGTGCTGCGCACTAAGGTATTACCCATTATACATTTGACGTGAATTGTCTGAGAAATTTACTGTACTGCAATGCCGCGTCCACACGCTTGGCAAATTCAATCGTGTGGATAGGGCGTTTGGCTTGACTTGCGTAGGCTTGCTAGCGCTTACGGCCGATCCGGTCGAGTGTCGGTTATTTGGCACAAATCAAAGGAGGTTTGCGGCAAGCGCTTGCGACGCGTCCACACGTCTGTTGTGGACTTAGTATTGTTCGTGCACTGACGGCGGGCATATGTGCGTTTCTCTTTGTACAGAAGTAGGCTACAGCAGGGAAAATGAGTACAGGTAACTGGTCCAACGAGGAAATATTACAATTCCTCGAATATTATCAAGCAGAACCCTGCATTTGGGACCCAGGAATACAGACCATAAAGATAAGAAAAAAGTGGCTTATACCCGGAGTCGTCTTAGTGAGAGCTTAAAGAAACCTGTCAAGAATATTAAAAACAAAAAAGAAATTCTTATGATACATTTGGTAAACATTTAAAGAAGAAACAAGATTCTATTCGTTCTGGCTCACGTATAAATTTATTTACTTATTTGTATTTTCAGGATGTGGACAATAAATTAGATAAATATATGACTGGAATAAAGTGTATATTTTTCAAAGTTCTGTACGTATTATTACTGACACAGTTGTGTTACTAACAAAATAAGTATCAATAAGACGTAAATAAATAATAGGTAATAATATTTTTCTGAAAGGAGTCGAAGATATTTACGAACCAGTTTCGTTTGCATACCAATTTATGGAATCATTTCTTCTGCCAATATATACCAACAAGATTGGTCCTAACTCAGAAACGGTAAGCAACAACACTTCAATATTTTGTAATCCATCAACTTTGATTTTTACAGTTTCTATAATATGAAGTACTTGCTCCAAAATTAAGAAGTCAGAACTCCTGATGAAGCATTCGTACTTTTACAAAAATATGAAGTAAATTCGTCCCTCATCTTGTGGCATTTAGCAGTGATCTTCGAGGTACAAGTGGCAAATTTTGTATCGCATTATATTCATTTTATTCCGCCATGCACCAGGTGTTATCAGATTCCTATTACTATCCCATATATCCAAAGTTCCAGGGGGAATATATCTTTCTTAAGAAGTTCTATTTTTTCTGAGGAAGTTATGTAGTAACACACAGGTCATAGTAATTTCTTTCACAGTATCTAAATTAATAGGTCTTCGAAAAATTCGAAATACCGGAGTTAAAATGGCAAAAGTATTCTCCACTACAACCCGGGATCTAGACAAATCTTCGTTAAATAATCTTTTTGGCCATCCAGTTTCGATTTCCAGGGTAAGGATTCATAACATGTGTGCTGAGTGCAAGAGCACCATCTGTTAAAAACACGTATACGTCATTATTCGATCCAGGAAGTGGGCATGGTGTGGGAAAGTTCATTTTGTTTCTGCAGATACTTTGCCATAAAATGAACTGTTGCATACAGCACCATCGCTAATTCTCCTTTGACATCCTATGTCAATAAGTATAAATTTATAATTGCTGTCGACTAAAGCCAAAAGCATTATTTTGAAAGTTTTCTTGTAATTGAAATATTCAGTTCCACTTTGAGGCGGACACTCGATAACTATGTGTTTGCCGTCTATCGATTCCACACAATGCGGGAATTTACTTCTGTGTCCCCTTTCTATATTAATCCACTCTTCCGCTGTAGGGGGCATCTGAAAGGATAATGTTGAAATAATAATTAAAATTTGAAGTAAATTTTTCGTGCCGTTGAATTTATAACGAAATCTAATTAAATCAAATACATATAATAATTACCTAGTACGAAACTTCCTGGCAGATTAAAACTGTGTGCCGGAACCGGGACTCGAACCTGGGACCTTTGCCTTTCGCGGGCAAGCGCTCTACCACTGAGCTACCCCGACACGACTCACGATGCCGCCTCACAACTTTACTTCCGCCAGTACCTCGCCTCCTACTTTCCAAACTTCACAGAAGTTCTCCTGCGAAACTTGCAAGACTAGCACTCCTGGAAGAAAGGATATGGTGGAGACATGGCTGGAAACATCCCCTAGGCTGTGGCTAAGCCATGTCTCCACCATATCCTTTCTTCCAGGAGTGCTAGTCTTGCAAGTTTCGCAGGAGAACTTCTGTGAAGTTTGGAAAGTAGGAGGCGAGGTACTGGCGGAAGTAAAGTTGTGAGGCGGCATCGTGAGTCGTGTCGGGGTAGCTCAGTGGTAGAGCGCTTTCCCGCGAAAGGCAAAGGTCCCAGGTTCGAGTCCCGGTTCCGGCTCACAATTTTAATCTGCCAGGAAGTTTCATATCAGCGCACACTCCGCTGCAGAGTGAAAGTTTCATTCTACCTAGTACGGTTTCTATGAATTTTTAATATCCACCATCTTCTTTGGCGTATTTTTCGTTTTTTTCCTCTTCTTTTTTCCTTGCCATGCTTGCCTCTCCAGAACAAACTAGCACACTCGCAAGCGTGTGGGTAGTTGCCCAAACATATCCAAGCGTTTGTAGAGTCTTGGAGTTTGCGCCAAGCGCCTAGCGTGTGGACTCGGCTTAATATCGCAACAGTGGCCCGATCGCATACTTGCTGCTCATGTGTCATTTCCAAAGTGTGGGTCCTCCTCACAATGACAGTGAGAAACTCGGCACCCAACATGTTACACGGCACTTCGCAGCACGCCGCCACTGACAACAGGTGCAGCTGTTGCTGTGATTCCGCCTTTCTGTGACTGCTACGGTAACGTCACTTCCCAACTGTTCGTGAATGCGACGAACCGGTCCTTGGCCGGTCAGCAGCGCCCACCGTGTGGAGTCGTATGCAGACGGCTCCGTGGTAATAAAATATGCCGCCGAAACAAAAACGCTCTCATAAAACTTTGACGCTAAAACAAAAGCAGCAAATTCTGCATCTGCTCGACAGAGGAGAGAGGGCCAAAACAGGTTGCACAACACTTTCAGATTCCGAATTCTACTTTCTCGTCGATAATAGGTTCTAGAGATAAAACAGTGGCACTTCTGGGTATGTGTGTTGTTCTGAGAATAAGTTAGTTTAAATAGTGTGTAAGTCTAGACAGCGATGATGTGAACAGGTTCGTCCCTTAAGAACTCACACACATTAGAACGCATAAAAAAAAAAAAAAAAAAAAAAAAAAAAAAAAAAAAAAAACGATGATGTCAAGCGTTTGACAATATGAAGATACACTGACCATTCTCAACTAAACAAATACCAGAAATACAGTTGTACATAGCAGTCTAGTTACTGTATTTTTATTTTCTGTTCAAGGTCATGATGAAAGAGCACCCATGTTCGTTGAGGCCCATGAAGTAAATTCAACAGCCTTATATTTTTACGAATAATATCGTTAATTCAAACTTAGTTAAACCGAATTGGCTATTTTTCGGTCGCTTGAAAATCGACTGAACGAGGGTATACTGCATAAAAAATCGTGAATGAATCATAGGAATCGATTCACAATATGGGACTGAATCGCAGGAATCGATTCCTGAAAAAGTCATGTTGCCCAATATTGTCATGTAATATCGACTTACGCCTCCCAAAGTCTACTGACGTACCAATTCACGACTAGGCCCTGACATGTACCGTAACTTGCGATGAAATGGAACAGAAAATGTAGTTGTTACTGAAAATTAACGTCTAAATATTGCACTACAACTCAGAAAATTTAAATATGGCATCTCTAGTTATTCAAATGTTCAAATGTTTGTTAAGATTATGGGACTTAACTACGTGGTCATCAGTTCCTAAACTTACAAACTACTTATGAACTACTTACGAACTAGGACGGCACAAATATCCATGCCCGATGGGGGATTCGAACCCCCGACCGTAGTGGCCGTGCTGACCGTGACTGGAGCGCCTCAGTCACCTCGGCCGGCTCTCTAGTTATTCTTACATCGACGTGTTGCAAGGATAAAAATCCTCTATCAAAACCCTTCCTTATATTTTAATCTAAATTGTGTTCCAAATCACCACAGGAGTTGGGGTGATTTGGAACACTGACTCTTTTGATAAATAATTGCATTTAAAACATGTGGAGAGTTTAATTGGAACACAGTAAACACATTCAACAGAACTTTGTTGTGGAGGATGCCTTTTTATTACTTCTGTTTAATATTAATTAATGGTGATTACTATTTCTGAAATAGTTTTCCATCTTCTCTGTTAACTTGCACTCCAGCTTTCTTTACATTTTCACTTAAACGCACTGTAAGATCCTTGTTACGTGAGAGCAGATTTTTCACCTAGTCACATCCAGGCATGTTGCCATCAAACCTCTTTTCCACTCTTCCACTTCGGTCCAAATAGCACTTTACAATATCCCTAACCTCACTTGTCGCAGTTGACCCCATTCTGCAATTTAAATAAACCACTGATTAAAGCCCTCTCTTCTTCTACTGCCAAGACAGTTTGTGCGCCTTTTTTCACAGGTTTTTTATTATTTAACTTCCTTGAGAGAGTACTAACAGATATTCCATATTTTTTTAACATTTCTGAGAGATATTTTAAGTCTTGACTTCTTTCAGAGCTTTCTGGAGTCTTATATCGCTATAGTTTTGATATACAGCTGGCCTAATCTTCTTTTTGTACACTCGCGGCATGTTCCAATTCACCCTGAAAAAATACGATTTTGCATATTTGTACCTCTACCTAATAAATAACATTAGCAAACATAAGCTAACTTTTCACACATCATGACTGATACTTCCCGTTAACATACCAATGCCAGAAAACTGTATTACTATTAACAGAGTAGCTGTGCAATAGTTTGTTTTCAGACTTTCATATTACGGGAAATTTTACACTTAAATATAAATATTTTTAGTCATATACCTCTTTCACACACTTAATTTTTGTATCACTGTAACAACTAGTATCTCTGGTGACTATGGAAGGTGGTTTTCATTAGTTACACCAAAGTGTCTCTCTGCAGCAAAGATGATTTCTTGAAATGGACACAGTGTTCCATTTCACCCCAGTAGTTCCAAATCACCCCAAGTTACGGTAACAGTTAACACACTGTACGTTCAGAAACAAACTTGTACATCGAAGTTGCCTAGAGATCACCGTTTAACATGTAAACTCCGCAGCGAAAACAGGTTTGCAAATTTCGGTTTTCGTCACCTGGAAGACGTGTCGCGTATAAATGTAGTGACAGCAGGGTTGCCATCCCAAAAGCTCTTTTCCTCGTACATAAGCAACTAAAAACCTCGTATTTTGGCTATCAAACGTCGTACATTGGGTCCGGGGAGGTTCTGGGGGAGGCGGGGGGAGAGTTGGGGGGGGGGGGGGTAGCAGAACACTGTTTCGGGTTTGTAAATAAAATATCAAGCATTTGAAATGTTAGGCAACCAAAAATAAGACGTATTACATGAGTGGTAATTTAGCAGGCATTTGTTAATTTACAAATTTTTGGTTCAAAAAGTAAATTTTGCTTTATTTACTATTATATTTACTATAAGAACAGTATCTGATATAAGTGATTTTTCAACACGAAAAGTAGTGTACTATGCTTGCTTTTATTCACTTATGACGTATGGTGTTATTTTTTTTTTTTTTTTTTTTTTGGGGGGGGGGGGTAACTCTGATAATTAAAAAAGGATATTATTGGCTCAAAAGCGGGCGGTTCGAGTAATATGTGGTGTTAAGTTCGCGAACGTCGTGTCAACCCCTTTTCAGTAGACTGGGAATTGTGACATTGGCGTCACAATATGTATTTTCTTTAATGTCGATTGTTGTTAACAATATCAGCTTATTCCCACGAGTTAGCAGCTTTCATTCAGTGAATACTAGACAGAAATGGAATCTACATTTGCATCACGCCACCTTGACACTTGTGCAGAAAGGCTAGCAGTATTCTGCAGCATCCATTTTCAATAATCTGCCACAAGAACTCAAGAATCTTAGAACTAACCCACGCGCTTTCAAGTCTAAGTTGAAGAGTTTCCTCGTGGCTCACTCCTTTTATTCTGTCGAGGAGCTCCAGGAAAAATTTAAAAGTTAATTCCTTTGTTTCATTGTTAAGGCTTAAGATTGTCATGTGAATAAGAATACTTTAAGTTTTCCTATTACCATTCTTCTGTTAAACTTCGTGTACTGACTTATTCCACGACTATAGAGTCTTATTCCTAAATTAGGTCCTGCGGAACAGAAAACCATATTATTATTATCAATAAAATTCTTCTGGGTATGAAACCGCGTCGTCATTTTATAAATTCCACCGACGCAGACCCTGATGGAGGCCGCCTGCAACAGTGGCCGAAACGTCGGTGGAATTTATAAAATGACGACGCGGTTTCATACCCAGAAGAATTTTATTGATAGTGACAACAGCCGCGGAAGCCTACGTTTGCACATATTATTATTATTAGAGACCACAAATCTCGTATTTGTACGAGGACCTCGTACGTAATGGCACCCCTGAGTGAGTGTGTGGTGTTGCGGTGCGCAGCGTCGGCGCCGGTGCTGCTGCGGACGTTCGTGGCGGCGACGGTGCGGCCGGGCGCGGCGTGGCGCGCCGCGTGCGAGGCGGCGGGGTCCCCGCGGCCGGCGGTGTCGTGGCGGCTGGACGGCGCGCCGCTGCCGCCGCAGCACCGCGTCGCCGAGTCGTCGGCGGCGGGCGCGCAACTGTCCGAGCTGGTGGTGGCGCGCGCCGGGCCCGACGACGCCGGCGTCTACCGCTGCGAGGCGGCCAACGCGGCGGGCGCCGTGGCGCACGAGGCCGCGCTGCGCGTGCTCGGCCCGCCGCACGTCAAGACCATGGAGGACCGCCGCGTGCGCGCCGGCCGAGACGCCGTCTTCAGCTGCCGCGTCGCCGGCTTCCCCATCAGCCAGATCCAGTGGCAGCGCAACGGTCAGTGCTCATTTTTTTTAATATAAAAAAAATGATGGCACCACGTAGATAGGAGTACCATCACCAGCTGGCGATCTACACTCCAAGAGGAACATGATAAGTAAGGTAAAACAGTCAACAATCCGAAGATTGGTTTGAACACCACTGTGCTTTACTAGCACAGAGTAACATATACAGAGAAGAAACCACCCCTACATCACTGTCCTAGTAGTTACGTAAGATGAAAGCAGGTGTCAGGCGGATTGCTGGCTTAGGGTGCCTCTCGCACGTCAGAGGGTAGCGTGGAGGGGAGAGCTTGTGCCGCCTGGCACGAGGCCACGGCTGTGTCCAGCTTGCTGGCGTTTGAGGGGAGCTGGTGGTGGGGACAGCCGCTACCTGCCGCCTGCTCTGGCCAGTTTAAAGGGCTGCTTCTGACCGCAGCACCATCATGGGACATCTTACGGAACTGCTGGAAAACCTCCCTCCCCGCATCCCCAGCTCCCGTTCCAGTTCCGCGATCCGACGGGTAGCAGCGTCGAAGGCGGCACGATACTGTTCCCTCTCGGCCGCCATCGCGGCCTAGAGGCAAAGGAACGCGTCTTCCGTTTCGGGGTGCAAGAGAACTTGTGCAACCGGAAAATTGGCGGAACGACGAGCCGTCCCTCGAGGTGTCCCACTTGGAGCACGAGGGGGAGGAGGTGGGACAGCCGCGGTAGCGGCCGGTATCGCATTTCCCGTCCTCTTCGTCACAGTGCGCTCTGACTTCCGTTTCGTGCGCCATTCTTGGACGTAACGACAGCGGCGGAAGTTGGCAGCGTGGGGGCCGCCACAATTTACACACCGTTTTTCGGCGTCCCGCGGGCGTGGGCAGTTGCGCGTGTCATGTGCGCCTGCGCAGCGCAGACACACATACTCTGCCGTGCAGCTACTGGCCACGTGGCCAATCTTCTGGCAAGGGAAGCCCTGCACAAACTTCCGCGCCTTCTGTCGTCGCTTCCGACCACCAGCCCCCGCCAAGGCCATCACCTCGGGCGCAAGGTGGACGATAGCCGCGATGAAACCACTTCGCGGTGGTCCTCGGCGCATTCTCTTCGTAACTTGGTAGGCCATTGCCGTAGAGGGTCGTACACAGATGAACGCGGCTAAGTGCAGCAGCGGCGCGACGCTCCTCTCCTCACGCTGGCGAGTCAGCTACGATTGGTGAGTGCCTCACCCAAAGACCTATATAAACAACATAGACTGGCCACAGCGCCGCCATAGTTGAAGCCAATTAGAAAGGCTGCCGCCATCTTTGAGAACTTTATAAAGGTGAATAGATGGGGCATAACAGCTTTCAGATAATTGCAGAGCGACATGTTGACCACAGCTGTTTATTAATTCTAGGCTTCAGTCTTAGCAGTCAGCCACTGTGACAATAACTAGAGAAATGACAACGAATACTTGTGTTATAATTTTGTACTTTTGTATTTCGACATGTTAAGCTATTAGCTAATCTCTGCTAACGAATAACAATGGTAAATAACCGAAACCGGTAGCATTGAGAATTAATAAACAGCTATGGTCAACATGTCGTTCTGCAATTATCTTTGAGAACGTCAGTGTCACGGCAGGTGGTACTGGGCATCTACTAAAACTGAATCATAGGTTTCATATTAATCATTGTCAGTGTCGATTTTTCCTTAATTTCTGGACGGCGCATTTCGGAAAGTAATTCCCACTACGAATAGCATTTCACGCTTACTACTGCATCCTTAGTGTAATGTTTACAATCGTCGAACTGCTGCATTATTTTATGTTCCTATAATGTCAATAATCGTTTGTATTTGCCGACACATCTTTCCTATAAACAAAGGCGAATTTCACTAAAATCTTTAATTACCTTTATTCTGCCTGTGGTTCAAATTATATTTCATGCTTTGAAGTACATTACGTATTTATCAAGCTTTCCGCAATTTGACGTTTCCTTGGTACTCTCCTTACAGCTTTTGGTTTCTGCAGGTGCTCAGGAAACGAAACTATTGTTGAATGGCATTTGCCAATAGCCGCTTTCGATCGGTGGTAGCATCCATAACTTTTCTTCAAAATGACAAGAGCATATGGAACTACACTTTGTAGGCTGCCACTTATCACGCCTCATACTGGTTACCCAATGGGTTAGCAACTCCGTGTTTTTCAAAAGAAATCTGTGTAAAGAATAGTTTAATTACAGTTCATATAGCTAGGCTACTTACCCAATGATTAATACGCTTTTGTACACTATATATAAGGAACTGTCATTGCATTTAAACACACCAAATACATCCGTTATATGCCTAGCTCTTTGATGCTCCTGAAGTAAACATAATTTGGAAACTTGGTAAATGCGAAATTTAAGTATAATGAATGTTTATAGACAAATACAAACTGATACACAACGACCTATATAATTACATCTCTTTCTTTATTAATGATATTCCTACTGTTTTATAACTGCGATTGCTGCAGCTGTACGCCCATCATACACGGTACATGTATTACCACTAATAATAGCGCTTACACGTTAGTTTAGATTACAGACAGAAGCATCTGCTCACTCTGCTGCTTCGAACTGACGTTCTCAAATATGGCGCCCAATCTTGCTTAGAGCTGCCACCCAGAGCGCTGTAGCTCGCCTATAGCCTCTCTATGTTGTTTATATACCTCTTTGGCCGCACCCCTTCTCACACTTTTCCAGTTCGGCACCCCTTTGCTAAAGTGCTCACTGTTTTACTCGGTCGCTAGCTGCGCAATGGAAAAACTCGTGGAATATGACCTCGGGGAAGATCAGTTTGGATTTAGGAGAAATGTAGGAATACGGGAGGCAATACTCACATTACAAGATAGGCTAAGGAAGGGCAAACCTACATTTTTCGCGTTTGTAGATTTGGAGGAAGCTTTTGACAACGTCGACTGGAATACACTCTTCCAAATTCTGAAGGTATCAGGGGTAAAAAAAATAGGGAGCGAAGAGTTATATTCAACTTATACAAAACCAGACAGTGGTTATTAGAGTCGAAGGGCAAGAAAGGGACGCAGAGTTTGGGAAGGGAGTAAGGCAGGGTTGTAGCCTTTCCCCAATGTCGTTGAATCTGTACATTGAGCAAGCAGTGAAGGAATGAAAGGAGAAATTTGGAGAGGGCATTAAAGTGCAGGGAGAAGAAATAAAAACATTGCGGTTTGCCAATGACATAGTAATTTTGTCAGAGACTGCAAAGGATCTGGAAGAGAAATTGAGTGGAATGGGCAGTGCCTTGAAAGGAAGATATAAGATGAACATTAACAAGAGTAAAATGAAGGTAATGGACTACAATGTCAAAAAATCATGAGACGATAAAAGTAGTAGATGAATTTCATTATTTGGGTAACAAGATAACTTCTGATGGCCGAAGTAAAGAAGATATGGCTACAGGGAAAAAAGCGTTTCTAAAGAAGCGAAACTTGTTAACATCCAATATTAATTTAAATGTTAGGAAGTCCTTTCTGAAAGCATTTGTCTGGAGTGTAGCATTGTATGGCAGTGAAACATGGACGATAAGGAGCTCAAACAAAAAGAATATAGAAGCTTTTGAAATGTGGTACTACAAACGAATGATGAAGATTAGATGGGTAGATCACGTGACTAATGAGGAGGTGCTTAACCGAATTGCGGAGAAAAGGAGTTTCTGGCATATCCAGACTAAGAGAAGGAATAGTTTGGTAGGACAAATTCTGAGACATCAAGGAATTGTCAACTTAGCATTAGAAGGAAGCGTGTGGGGTAAAAATCGTGGAGGGAGACCGAGGGACGAATACAGTAAGCAGATTAAAAAGGATGTAGGTTACCGAACGTACTCGCAGATGAAGAGACTTGCACAGGACAGGTTAGCGTGGAGAGCTGCATCAAAGCAGTCTGCGGACTGCAGACCACAACAACAACAACAACAGCTGCGCAAATTGGGGCAGGACGTCAAAGGGGCTGACTTGGAGCAGGACAGGCACCACGGGACATTTTAATTCACACTGTCCATTCTTTGTCAGCATGACAGGGGAGGCTTCGGAAAGTTCAAAAACATAACAAAATGAATTCTCTTTTAAAGTAACATTTCATCATTTTCCACTTACCATTTGCTGCATTTGTTGCTATTGTAGAGTTACGAGCTTGCTGTTAGGTTGGGTGTTTTGCGAGGAGCAGATATTTGGGAAATGGGAAGCACAGGGAAGCGGGTGGATTGGTAGACCCCCTCCTAAAATCACTGAAATGTTCCCTAAAAGAGATCTGGCCCCTCTTGACAAACAAATACCCACCAAAATATATTGAAAATTGGGGAATCTAACTACTGAATCAGATGCAGGTTAAGAATGTACTTAATTTATTTAACAAAAACAGTTAGTATTACGGTAAGATCCATTCATTGACGAAAATAGGAACAGTTCTGAGAACTTTAAAAATATCAAACGATTTCAGATTACAGTACATGAATAAATACAAAAATGACACTAAAAATGATTGGCAAGTTCCTACTAAAACTGTAGTTTCGAACAGAGGCAAATAACTCACGACACAAAGGAGACCAAGGCACCATGCTATTATTACGGCCGCGGCGAGTTGGCCGAGCGCATTGAGGCCTATGCTCCGATGCGCGAGGCCACTCCCCGTCAGTGGTTCGAATCCTCCCTCGGGCATGAATGTTTGTGAAGTAGTTTGTAAATTTAGGGGATAATGACCCCGCAGTCAAGTCCCATAAGCTTTACAAACATTTGAACATTTTTTTGATTCACTGCTTTGGCCTCCCCGTAGAACTCAACTGCTTGAAAATATCAATAACACGACTTTCATATAGGTACACTTTTCTTCATAAGTAAAAGAGAATCTTCGACGAATTTTGCACAGTGTGCCAACCAGTAGCGAATATACCATACATTGAAACTTCCTGGCAGATTAAAATTGTGTGCCGGAACCGGAACTCGAACCTGGGACCTTTGCCTTTCGCGGGCAAGCGCTCTACCACTGAGCTTCCCCGACACGACTCACGATGCCGCCTCACAACTTTACTTCCGCCAGTACCTCGCCTCCTACTTTCCAAACTTCACAGAAGTTCTCCTGCGAAACTTGCAAGACTAGCACTCCTGGAAGAAAGGATATGGTGGAGACATGGCTTAGCCACAGCCTAGGGGATGTTTCCAGAATGAAACTTTCACTCTGCAGCGGAGTGTGCGCTGATATGAAACTTCCTGGCAGATTAAAATTGTGTGCCGGAACCGGGACTCGAACCTGGGACCTTTGCCTTTCGCGGGCAAGCGCTCTACCACTGAGCTTCCCCGACACGACTCACGATGCCGCCTCACAACTTTACTTCCGCCAGTACCTCGCCTCCTACTTTCCAAACTTCACAGAAGTTCTCCTGCGAAACTTGCAAGACTAGCACTCCTGGAAGAAAGGATATGGTGGAGACATGGCTTAGCCACAGCCTAGGGGATGTTTCCAGAATGAAACTTTCACTCTGCAGCGGAGTGTGCGCTGATATGAAACTTCCTGGCAGATTAAAATTGTGTGCCGGAACCGGGACTCGAACCTGGGACCTTTGCCTTTCGCGGGCAAGCGCTCTACCACTGAGCTTCCCCGACACGACTCACGATGCCGCCTCACAACTTTACTTCCGCCAGTACCTCGCCTCCTACTTTCCAAACTTCACAGAAGTTCTCCTGCGAAACTTGCAAGACTAGCACTCCTGGAAGAAAGGATATGGTGGAGACATGGCTTAGCCACAGCCTAGGGGATGTTTCCAGAATGAAACTTTCACTCTGCAGCGGAGTGTGCGCTGATATGAAACTTTCTGGCAGATTAAAATTGTGTGCCGGAACCGGGACTCGAACCTAGGCTGTGGCTAAGCCATGTCTCCACCATATCCTTTCTTCCAGGAGTGCTAGTCTTGCAAGTTTCGCAGGAGAACTTCTGTGAAGTTTGGAAAGTAGGAGGCGAGGTACTGGCGGAAGTAAAGTTGTGAGGCGGCATCGTGAGTCGTGTCGGGGAAGCTCAGTGGTAGAGCGCTTGCCCGCGAAAGGCAAAGGTCCCAGGTTCGAGTCCCGGTTCCGGCACACAATTTTAATCTGCCAGGAAGTTTCATATCAGCGCACACTCCGCTGCAGAGTGAAAGTTTCATTCTGGATACCATACATTCTCTGACAATAAAGGTCTGTGAATAGTCCTGTAACATTAACGTACATAAACTACAGTTACCTTACTGTCCATCGAAATAGTCACCTCTCGTAACTATGCATCGCTGAGCTCTGCGATACATATCACAAAAACTTTGCACGAAGTCCTCGTCACGTTTCGTTGCTGTCAGGTATTTCTTCAAATCTCTTTCCTTTCGAAGAAAGTTTGAGTCGGGGAAAAAAGAAGCAGTCTGGAAGATTGAGATCCGGCGAGCGCTCTAAGAACACTGATGGTGTCGGATCCGCCTTTGTCGTCGGCTTCGACAGCTTTCAATACAAGCTCATCGACCAATGCTCAAATTTCACAGCTGAGCTCTTTGCTCTCTATCAGGCAGTCCAATATGTTCGCCGCCACCGCCACCCTTCTTATGTCATCTGCTCAGATTCACCCGGTGCCATTCAGAGTCGTAGAGACCTGTATCCGGTCCATCCTTTTGTACTCAGACTCCAACACTCCCTTCAATTGGTAACCGAAGACGGCTTTCGAGTTCGCTTCTTGTGGGTACCTGGACACGTAGATGTGCCAGGGAACGAGGCGAGAAAGACAGGCCTCAGTGCGCATATCATGCGACGTAAGCAAGGTAGTTCCGATCGCTAGCCGATTGGTCGGTCGCTGGGGCACTGCCCACTGCTGAGCTGTTGCATGTCTGGACGTAGTCCTGTTTTGACTGAAGGTCCTGTGGACTAAGCCTAATGCCTTCTGAATGAATGTGTTCTGTGAGTGTGGGGTTCGATTTTCATAAATCGGTGTAGTTGTTTGTTTGGTTGTGTTTTTGTTTTTGTGTGTAGTGTATGTTAGTGCTATGTTATACTCGGAATTGACGAGTGGTGGTGTTCCTTGGGTGTTTGTAGTTTATGTGGTTTGGATCAGTTCCTAGTGATGATATGAGTTCTTAGTGGGATGACTCTGTTCTGTTGTAAAATGACTGTGTGTGTTTCTGAATGACTTGTGTGATGTGTGGCATGTTAGTGTCGTTGTGCATGTGTGTGTTAGTGACGAACCAGGGTGCGTCCGTTATTATTCTTAGTGCCTTGTTTTGAAGCACTTGTATCTTATGTAAGTGAGTGTCTGCAGCCATGCCCCAGACCTCACAGCCATAAAGGACTTTGGGGAGGATTGTAGACTTATAAACTAGAAGCTTGGCGTTGGTAGTAAGCCCATTGCCTTTTAGCAGGGGATACAGTTCAATTAGCGCACCCATACCTTGATTACATGTCTCGGTTATATGAGTGTTCCAAAGTAGTTTGCGGTCAATTGGAGGCCTAAATATTTTACCGAGTCACACCAAGGGAGGTCCCTCCCGTCAAGAGAGATTTGGCGGAAGGGAGGCGTCCTCTTGGTTGTGAACATGATTGCATTGCATTTTTCCGGGTTAATTTTGATCTTCCAAAAGTTGCACCGTTGAGTAATTTCCTCAAGGTGCCTCTGAAGTCGTATGACTATGTAATTGAGGTTTGAGTGGCGAGCGTAGATAGCAGTATCATCTGCAAATAATGCCAGATGGGTGATGTCCTTCTGCGGTACTTCATTAGTGTAGAGGCTGTATAGAGTGAGCCCCAGGACAGACCCTTGGGGTACTCCTGCCTCAATGGGTTTAATGGTAGTCTTACCTCTACTGCCCACTGCGTCATAGCGGGCAGCCACTGAACGAGCGATCGCGCCGGTTCGGAACTACCTTGCTTACGTCGCATGATGTGCGCTCTGAGGCCTGTATTTTCCGTTGGCCGCGGGAACTAGGCTTCTGACGCTGCGGCCAGGGCTGCCACTCTCCTACCCGTGACAGCTACTGTTTGTGTCCCGTCACAGGATATTCAAGGGGCTATTTGCAGGTGTATTGTTGCACCATGGCATCGGCTGTGGTCCTCGCTTCAGGACAATAAGCTCAGAACCATAAAACCGATCCTCCCGGCGGGAGGAGGTAATCTTGGCCCGGTTGAGAATCGGTCATTGCCGGTTCAGCCACTGCCGCGGTGGAGTAGCCGAGCGGTCTAAAGCATCTCGCTGCGGAGCGCGCTGTTGCTCGCCGTGGAGGTTCGAGTCCTCCCTGGGGCATGGGTGTGTGTGTTTGCCCGTAGGTTAGTTTACCTAGGCTTAAGTAGTTTGTAAGCTACGGACTGATGACCAGGCAGTTTGGTCCGATAGATTTACAGACATTGGAACATTTGGTTCAGTCACCGACACTTATCAACAGGCGACCCCCCACCAGTATGTTCCTGCGGTCACCCGGTGACAGTGCGCTAGTTTTAATGTTCTGCCCCAATTTCACTCAGATTCGTGTTGCAGTAAATCTGCTGTCCACTTTGGAGGACATTTTAGCTGATGACGCACGGGCAGCTCCTAGAGTTTTGCGTTTTAAACATATGACAAATCTGTCCAAGGATATATAATTCCTTCTAATTCTATTTTTTATTTCTCGTTTTAGTGATGTTCTGAAATTCTCCTTATCGGCACCTTTTTTAACCTTGTTTTAAATCAATCTAGGGTCAGAATAGGGCGCTAATGACCACTGTAGTTGAGCACCCTTTAAAAAATCCGCCGAGTATGGTGGATTGTCACGTTGCACGACAACGCTCTCCCACGAGCAGCTAATATCATCAAACAGTTCATGGCAAATAAATAAATAAATAAATAAATAAATAAAAAGGCGATGGTGCAACTTGAACATCCACCATACATGCCGGATCTCTATCCCCCACACTTCTTACTATTTCCTCAACTCAAACTCGCTTTGAAAGGAGAGTTGACGATAATCCTGACATCCAATGATACATGGCGAGGCTTTTGAACAACATCCCAAGGGAAGACTTCTTGCAAAGATTGTTTTGTGTCCCAGCCTCGTCGCCGCTTTTGTGTCTCGTTTCCGTCGTAGGTGTCGGTGGCCGAGTAGGAAGACCGACACAGGAAATAAGGTAGCACGCTTGTGCAGGTACGGAGGGGAGCAGCCAGCGGGACAGCAGAAACTAGAAACACTAGAGTAAATTAGAACGAGATATATATTGCACAGAATTTATACAATACTTAACTTTTACATAGCTCAGTACTGCAGAATGCTGATACATAGTTGAGCTAGAGGCCTGCCTAGTGCCTGTCCGATAGCCAAGTCTTCACTGGTGCCTGTCTGAATACGAAGTGTTAACTGGTTCCTATCTCAGTCCCAAGTGAACGATGTCGTTCAGTGGTGGCCACGAGCGGAGTTGTAGCAGAGGGCGCTCGTGGCTGACGTCGTAAGAACGCCGCGCCGTGCGTGCATGGCGGCGCGCGGCGAAAGTAGGTGGCGCGCACTTTGGACTTGCGCGACACCACAGATTGTAAGATATGTTCCGCAGAGCTTAGCAGTGTGTAGTTATGGCAGGTAACTATTTCGAAGAACTATAAGAAACTGTAGTTCACGGTTCAGCTACGTAAATATTACAGTACTATTCACCGAACTTTGTCAGAGGTTGTATATTTTGCTGCTCATATTCAGAAGATAACTAACACCAAATCCCCTTTACTGTACCGAGTTCAAACTTTTTTTCTATTTTGCATTAAATCATAGAAATTATTGCTTTTTTCTCTTTATATTATATACAGGGGTGGACTCGCCCCCCCTCTCCCATTACATATGTTCCTAACACAAACCATACTTTCAGGCGTATGACACCCTAGAATTTTTCTAATCTATTAAAAACTGGTAAAAATTGGGATAATTAACCACAAAATTTTAGGTATTTATAACATGAAGCTTAAAATTTAACAGCCGACCGCGGTGGCCGAGGGGACTGCGGCGCGCCAGTCACGCTCTTGGCGGCCACTACGGTCGGGGGTTCGAATCCCCCCTCGGGCATGGATATTTGTGCCGTCCTTAGTCTTAGTTAGTTCATAAGTAGTTTGTAAGTTTAGGGACTGATGACCCCGTAGTTAAGTCCCATAAGCTCTACAAACATTTGAACATTTAAAATTTAACAGCTCGTACATTTTTTCATAAATTAAATAAATTCTAGAGTTCCATACACCTGTAAGTATGGAATTTCACTCTCACTAATGCTTCTAAAGTGTCTGTACCAATTCTGATTTCTTGTTTGGCCTTAATATCGGGTACCATTGAAAAAATTCTTTCAACTGCAGCATTGGAATGTGGCAAACAAAGCACAATCTTAACTAACATACCTATGTTTAATGTCATTAAAGTTCTTGCACTGTGACACTTTGTCCCAAAACTGTACAGTAGATAACTTTAAGAGGTATGTCTGTTCACTTTCTGTAAAGTAATGATTTTCAAAGAGTAAAGCTACGGTATGTTTTGAAAACGAATATCTAGCGGTTTGTTCATTATAACGTAGGCAGTCGCAATTGTTTTAGCGTTTTCTTGTCAACATCTTGTCCCTTACAAATAGTAACTAGTATATCGTCCTGATGTAAATAAAAAACACTGTAGTCAAGCAGGGCCGGCGCAAGGCACGTGCGAAACGTGCGGCCGCACGGGCGGCAAATATCTGCCGTACCGCCTTTTTTCTATCTTTTTTTAGGACAAACTCAACATTCATGCCCTAGAGGGGATTCGAAACCATACCTCAGACAGAGTGGCTTCGGGAATTGTGGCATGGCACCTCAACTACCTGCGGCCGCCCCTGTTGAACAAGGGGAGGCAGGAGGACTAATTTCTTGCTCGCCCCTGTGTTAGCACCGTCGTATTTACGCCCGAGGAACAGAGGAAGGGAGCAGTCTGGCGTGTACGCCAGTATTCTCATGAGTGGAGCGCTGTGCGTTTACTCGCGGCTGATTTTGCAGAAGACGAAATCAAATTTGGAAATTCGAATGCAATGTTCGATACTGCGATTACTTGTTAAGCCGGAAGCAGTTTTGCTAAACCATTCGATTGCAGTTTGCGAGTGTTTTATTCTTCCCGTATTATGGAAAAAATCGTAAAACATTACTACAATCAAACTTGTCCAACACCTACAATGGCTAGAAGTATTCAGAATGGGTAAATACGCTGCGAGTAATTACAAGGGATAAAGATATCGGTAGTAAGGGTAGCATAAGTTGGGTTTCGACGTATTTTTTCAAAATTTTTGATATCCGTTTCTGAGTGATAGTCTGACGTTTGATTTTGAGCCACGAAACACCTCTCCACCTGCATGAACAATTAAACTCTGACCGGCACTTTTGTTTGACAATACTACTCGCACACTATCACTTTGCCAACATTTATTTTCTGTATACTGTTTTCCGTTGAATACATTATCTGTTCACAACCACTGAAAAATGCCGAGAGGGATTAGCAGAGCGATCTAAGGCGCTGCAGTCACGGACTGTGCGGCTGGTTGAGTAGTGTGTAAGCTTAGGGACTGATGACCTTAGCAGTAAAGTCCCGTAAGATTTCACAAACATTTGAACATTTTTTAAGTTTACAAGGCTTATTAAAATTAGGTAGATTTCTTAAGTCAGGTTTGACTCCATTTTTGAGCTGGTGCCCAGCGACTGTTTTGTACAAATATGTAGAGAATGTCACCAATCAGTCGCAATTTTTGTTATTATTTTCCAGATCTACATACATTTCGGGCACAGTGTGGCTATTCTCAATGCTCTGAGTTATGTTTACATCTATACCGTCATGCTGAATGTAACTGTCAGCATGATGGTTTAGGTGTAAGTACATAGTAATGAGATTATTTCTGACAGTTCTTACAGATCTGTTTAAATAAAATTCCCCAAACGTTATGTAAAAAGTAAAACAAGGGGGGGGGGGGGGGGAATTTAGCAGCTCACAAGGGGCGGCATTTGGGCTTGCGCCGGCCCTGAATCAAGGTAATATAAAGTCTTTCGTTCATGGAAATAATGAATTTTTCTTGAGCTGACTTTTCTAACAATATTTCCAAAGCGACTCTCCATTCCACTAACATACTTTGAAATCATCATACTTCGCAGCAATTTTAATGTGCCTGAAACCACGTTTTCAAATTAATATTGTTTACTATGAACAGAAAACATCTACGCCGTGTTGGCTACTTCAAATTCGTCACCATTTGTCGGCTTCATTCCCGCGTGTTAACCCTTGCCAACAATACCCGCTAGGGCCGAAGTACCTACGCGTCGTGGACTTATGGATGAAAGTTCCCTACATGATTTTAATGCTTAAAGTTACCTACATGTAGGGAAAATTCCCTACGTCAGGCAACACTGGCTCTGTGCGTAAACTAAAGAGCGAGCGGCTCTCATGGAGAGAGGGAAGGGGAAGGGTTACCCCCGGAAAAAAAAAAAAAAAAAAAAAAAAAAAAAAATCGCAACCATAGTGTAACACACTGAAACTCTACTACTGTTGCAAGTGCTCACGGGCAAGATGCGCTCAAATGACGGTGGGGAAAGCTGACAGCTCACAAGTTTTCCTGTTCCATTCCTGTAGTCTGTGGACGTATAATTTAGACAGCAACAAAGATACATTGTTGGAAAAGCCCTCTCCTGTTACACTTGATGAGACATAGCCTATTTTTTTTTTTTTTTAATTAGAAAGGCACAAACTTACAATGTCTTGTGCATCACAAAACCATACTTGCACCTAAGACTAATTATTTATAGCGTCATTACGAACAAATAGTAGATCTTTCTTACTTAGAAACTGATAATCTGATGGCAGAAGTAATATACAGGACAACGTAAGTAAGTAAACCGCACCGCGAGATCACGAGGGTTCGTCGCGATGACAAATTTGCTGCCCCCCAAAAATTTAGATGTCAGACTAGGAGAAATCTTGGTGTTGGCAAGCCTGATCGATCACTGCGTAAATGGCATGTGTATGCGCAAATCTCGCGATCGGTCGCTAATCGCATGGAAATCCCAGGCAATCTGATGGATTGGACACGTGATTCGTGAATGCAATACATAGGCCCTACTGATGGCTGGCTGATTAGCAGCGATGTATGCAAATACGCCTTCCACTCGTATCTTTAGATATTACGATAAATGTCTTTGCGTATATTTGTTTATTTCAAAGTTCAGGTTTACTCTGTAAGAACTTGACGTCAGGCCGAAGTTATGATTGCGGTGCATTTTGAAGTTTTCGCGGTAGACTTCTTGCGAAGTTCGTGTTTATACTCTCGATACCACACACTGGGCCCCACATGATCAATTTGGATTTTATAAAACAAATACAATACACACATTATTAAAGTTTTAACCACCAATCAGAATTACTTACTGCAATATTAAGTGGTTACTTAAATTGAAATGTTCAGGTCAAATCCATTATAGTCTACAACTTGCAAGTTCATATACCATAATCTTATTTATACAATTCCTAACAAGAGTTCAGACAATCAGCAGGGCTGCTATTGAGAACATTTCTGTAGATGCTTCCAGATAGCGAAACAAATAGATACCACAAATACTCGTGTTTTCAATATTACAATAATGAACAGAAAATGAGCTGAGAGCCATCTATCTAAAAACAAACTACAGTATATAAACTCACTGGAAAGTAGGCCTATGCCTATAACAACTCAATTGGTGTCATTGACAAATATAATTGCAAAGTATTCAACAGTTCCAGGCTGATAATGCAATAATAGTTGCAGGTATAAATCATTTGGTTCTATTTTAAAAATTTATCAGGGAAGTAGGAGTTGACCACTAGGAAGTCTTTCAGGGTTCTCTTAAACTGATCTTTATTTGTAACTAAATTTTTTTATGGTTGCTGGTAAATTATTGAAAATGTGTGTTACTGAGTAGTGGACTCCTTTTTGAAATAAAGTAAGTGCTTTTAACTCTTTGTGTAGATCATTTTTGTTCTTAGCATTGTATGGATGAATTGAGTTGTTTGTTGGGAAAAGGGATAGGCCTATATTATTTATGACAAAATTTCATTAAGGAGTAAATATACTGGAGAGGCAATAGTTATTTCAAAAGGCTTCTACAGGATGTCCATTAATTTAATCCACAAATAATATGTACCGGTATTAGGCCTTTACACTTTTGGACTCTGAAAACTATTGCTTCACTTGAACAGTTAGCCAAAAATGTTATATCATATGACATTATGGAATGAAAGTAAGATAAGTATGCAAGTTTTTTATTTTTTTTTTATTTTAATGTCTCCTACATCTGACAACACTCATACTGCAAATACAGATTTGTTACGTTGTTTCTTCAGTTCTGTGCTGTGCTCCTTACAACTGAATTTATTATCAAGCTGTAATCCCAGGAATTTAATACTGTCCACCTCTCTTGTCTGCTCTTCTTCATAGTTTATGCATATGCTGGATGGAAACCTCTTACATGTTCTGAACTGTAGCTGCTGCTCAACATAGCAGTTGATTTGCCACAGCAGGAACTTTCCACAAAATGGTATTCAAAATGCTGATTTCAAATTGTTTGGAAAATCATATGTGTGAGGTGGGGTTCATGAGAGCAACTGATTACAGTGATTCCGTATTCTAGAAATCGCCACTATCTCTTGCTCTTAACAAGTAACTGGTTTGTATTTCCATCATGGTAGTAGGCCCCCTTACTTCAATCAGTGAATTTCGTGGATGTCGTCTAAATCCCATCATTGTGTGCCCTAACCAAGTGGATCAATGGTATTGGCATAATAAACAACTTGGATAAAGAGACCAGGAAGACTACCAGTACAGTAGGCCTACATTATATTCTGTATGAGCATTTAGCTGTGAAAAGGTTCTGTTGCCGATTGACTCCACAGAGAACAGACAGATGGACTCGCCTAGTGCTCACAACAAGAATGCTTTTCTGCTCTAGAACCACATTACTTTCCTCTAGCTCTTGAGCTCAACATCTGTACAGGAAAATAACTCTGTGTTCAAGAAATTTGATTACTGGTATGGACATAAGTTTTTGTTAGATTCAATAATGCACATGAAACAGCATTATTTTTTATTTTATTTATAGTAGTTGAGCTGTACTTTAAATCATGTTAAAATTGTAGATACCATACCATTAGCAATCTTATACCTAAGTATGCGTAAATATGAGTGCTGTATATTACCATACTGTATGGTATTATCACAGTATTGATCAGTGCAGATGTTTCAATACAAAAGTTCAGAAATTTTTTATGTTTTAGACAAAGCCTACCGGTATGGGCCTGATTCTGTTCAACTTCCCTGCATATTTTTGAGACATCATAACTTTTAAGAGTATTGTGTAAAACTTATTTTGTAGTCAATTGACTGTTCTCACAGTATTACATTCTACAAATTTCAGCATAATATCTGGTTTGCAAAATATCTACTTTTAATTAATATGAGTCTAGGTATTGCGGCTACACTTCTTCTGCAGTATTTTCATCTTTTTACTGCTTATTGACTAATTCATTTTAAGAATGCCAATGAAACTTTACTTTTTAAACAGAAAAGTAAATTCACATTGCATTGCATTTTTAAATTGGTTTAGTCATACATTTGGTATCTATTTGTTTTTTATGTGTTTGTTTTTTGCAGCAACTAGTTGCACATCTGAAGTGGTTTTATTGAATGATTTTGGGTATTTACTAGCCTTTTTCAGGAGCATATCTTGGTGAACCTATATATTCCATCCTACAAACATAAAGGGTCATCAATGGAATATACTTAAAAAAAAAAAAAAAAAAAAAAAAAAAAAAAAAAAAAAAAAAAAAAAAGAGCACTAAGTGCCTGCAACTAGTCAGCAGAACCATTTACTTGCGCAACTGGATGCTGCTTTTGTAAAAGTAAATTAAAATACAGTTGTTGTGATGAACAAAATAAATTTTTCTGTTGCTACAAAGCCAATTTATATTTTTAATGTCCTCTGTATTCAGGTAAATTTCTGCCACAGAACCATAGACAACTGGTTTTCCCAAATGGTACTCTGATAATACGTGATGCAAAGAAGGAAGATGAAGGTGGATACTTATGTGTAGCATCAAATCCTGATGGGCTTACATCAAGAAGCAAACTAATGGTACAAGTAATGGGTAGGTCCAACCACGCATGTCAATATAATTGTTCACTTATGCTTTCTAGACTATTATCAGTTTGTATAATAATGTGTTTAAGAGACAGCTTCTGATGCATATGAAAATTTTGATTACTATTATACTGCAGAGTCACTTCATTAAATTTACATTTTTAATACTAAAACAAATAATCAACAAGTATAATAATGGAAAGTCCAGGTTGGAATTAATAATATATAATATAGTGAGGACAGTTTACAACTCACCGCAAAGACGTGGCGACGAGCTGCGACAGGTACATACAAAAGACACACACATACAATACATACAGCTATCGGCCATGGCCTTCTTCAGAAAATAGAGCAATCACACAGGCACACAACACAGTCATACAGCCATCACCTCCGACTGCCGCACTTCGAATCACGCTCTGCAGCGAATCGGGGACGGGAGGGGAGGGGAGGGGGAGGGGATAGAAAGGTTACGTCACGGTGGTGGGGATGGGTTAGATGGGAATAATGAGATGCAGCTTAGGAATGGAGTTGGGAGGCGGGTGAGGGGAGAAAATAAAATAAATGTGTGTATATATATATATATATATATATATATATATATATATATATAGAAAATGCATGCACATTGCAGGTACACAAGACCGCATACACACACACACACACACACACACACACACACACACACACACACACACACACACATATATATATATATATATATATATATATATATATATATATATATATATATATATATATATATAGAAAACAGATGACTTACCAAAAGGACCGGCTCGTCGATAGAAACAAATAAAATAAATAAAATCACACACAAACACACCTTTTATTTATTTTATTTGTTTCTATCGACGAGCCGGTCCTTTTGGTAAGTCATCTGTTTTCTATTTTTATTTTTGTTTATCCCACCGGGAAAGTTTCCCTCTATAATTTTCGTTTCATCAATTTGTATATATATATATATAAATAAAAATAGAAAAGAGATGACTTACCAAAAGGACCGGCTTGTCGAGAGAAACAAATAAAAAACAAATAAAATCACACACAAACACACATACAAGCTTTCGCCACCACTGGCAGCTTCTTCAGGAAAAAGAGGGAAAAAGGGGAGGAAAAGGGAAGGATATGGGTTTTAAGGAAGTGGAAAAGGAGTCATTCCAATCCCAGGAGTGGAAGGACTTACCTTAGGGGACAAAGAGGAAGGTAAACAAATACACACACACTCAGACATATCGAAACGCAAACACACCTAGACAGACATTTGTGAAAAGCAAAGAAGTTGGACAGAGATACATATAGAAAATGCATGCACACTGCAAGTACACAAGACCGCATACACACACATAAACATGCACGCATGCACGCGCGCGCCCACACACACACACACACACACACACACACACACACACACACACACACGATCACACATTCACACACCACTCAAAATAGGCGAGGTTTGGGATAGAGAGGTAGGAACTGTAAGGTATGAAAAAATATATATATAGGAAAGTTATCGTAGGTTGAGGCCTGGTTGATTTCGGGATCGGAGAATGTTTATAATAGAGCTTCTAGAACAGAAAACTCAAGACACAGTAACATATTTACGTAATTCTAATATATATACTGCACAGATGGGAGTTATCCCTACAATACATTCTCCGATCCCGAAATCATGTCATCACAATGTCAGTCATCACAATAAACTTCTTTACCATTGTATGCTTTCTTGTCTGAGCAGCAGTCATTTCTTACTGCACACATGGAAAGGACTAGTTATTTGGCCAACACTAGAATGAATATTTAGTTGATGAGAGGATGCTAGTAATTTCTATTGAAATCATGTAAAGTAAGAATCAAGAGCAACTAGGATAAGATGGTCACTGCTTAATGATGGACCATTACAGATTGACATAATTGTGGACTACATGCAATACTTTCCAGTATTACTTCCCAGTAAGGCCTCTTGCAGGTGACAAAACTGAAGTTAATATCAACAAATTATATCAAGATCCTTTGCCTAATCCTTTCCAGTAGACCATATTAAGAAACAGGGTGTGAAGGGTCTGGTAAAAAGGCAAGAAAAAATATTTTTGTTGTAAACAGCTAACCATAATTCTTGACATTGTCTCATTTGACATATATGCACTTGGTCTGATAATCCTCTGGCTTTTTCATCCCACCAGAAACACTTTTTGGCTGCAATTATCACTTTCTCGTTTGACATAAATTTCTTCCCAGAAAGCCAAAGTTTCACATTATGGAACAAGGAGAAGTAACTTGGGGCTAAGTCTGGTGAACAGAGTGGATGAGGAATCTATTAAAAATCCAGTTCATTCCCATAAATAGGTTGGTATAAGAGGGTGCTGTGGCACAGATTTGGTTGTATACATTCCTTCAAAGAAAAAGTAATTATTTGTTAAGCTACGTTCACACTGAGGGATTTATTGCAGACACTTATGCCCGACAGAAGTCATGGAGACAAGTGTCTTGGCACAAGTAGATCGCAACTTCATTCTGAGAGAAGTGCCCGGCACACACAGCCAACGTGAGCATTCTCACTGGCGACATGTAGCCAATCAGTTTCACAGAACATGGGGTCTGATGGAGAACTATTAATTTCTGTGCAAAAGTGAATTTCATACAATCATTAAAAAAAGAAAAAGATCAAGAATAATCAGAGAAAGGAACACAGGTGGTAGGTGCATAACTGCCTCTAAACGGCATAGTCATCAAGCTTACAGTTTAGTGATAAATGAGCTGAAAGTTCAAGACACACAGGGTTTCAAAAATTTTGTTCGTGTGTCAACAATGGACTTTAAAGTATTACTAAAGCTGTAACTGCCTACTAAACAATGTGCCATAACATTATGTTTTTTAGCCACGGGAGAGTTGTAAAGCTTATTAATATAAATTCATAGGCTTTCTGATTCCAAAATCAGTTAAATACTACCAGGAGTGTGGCACACCATAATAAAGGCATCTCAAAGAGAAATTAAACTAAGAAGTTGATACTTTAATTTATGTTCATTTAAATTATTAAATTAATTTATAAAATAATATTATGAATATTTATTTTACATTAAAATATTCCATTTTCCCATGTTAAAATATACACGTTTTTCTGCCTGCCCTTCATTTCCATGAACTGGAATAAAGTTTAATTCTCTGAATTTGTCAAATTCTTCCATCTTTGCTTCGAAAATCAAGTCTGGATTCTCTTTTAAAGGATAGCAACCCTTTTTTTTTTGTTTTGTTTTTAAATTCCCTGAGCACACTCTTTACATATTTCGCGAATAAGGGAGACTTGTCATCCTTCTTCGACAGTATATGCTCTCTTTGCCCTTCAGCACTGCCAAGGCATCATCAGTTGTGTTCATTTGCAAATGAGCATTCTTTTTGGATTTGGTAGTATTTCCAGACGTTCTAAACCAGCACTGGAAGTAGTGGCAAATTCATCTTCTTCCATTACTTTTTCAGTGGCATTGTCTTCCGAAGTACCCTAAAAATAAGGAAAACAAATCTTCAGAATTTTGTAAATTTTTCAAGGTTCTGAATACTGGAGCACAATGGAAGAACCTTACATGAGAATTCAAGATTTGCTGGAACATACCAGAACCTCTTTCTGGAAGAGCAGTGCCCATTCCCTATGTAATTGTTGCTGACGATGCCCTTGCATTCCAAAAAATATCATGAAGCCCTTTCCCAGTAAATCATACCAAAGGCAACAATGAAAAATCCATTTAACTACTGGGTCAGTAGGGCCCACTAGTTCTCAAAAATGCATTTGGGATCTTCTATTTCATCAGGTTAAATTTTACTTATGGCAGCAGTAGTGGCCTAGTGTGCTAAATGTTGGAAACATAATGTTCAGTTACAAGGATAATTAATTTACTGACTGGGCAAGGGTATATGAAGGAAGATAATTAATTTTTCATTTCATGATGAACACAAAATATTATTCATCTCATATTATGTGATTTGGTTTCCAAAGAGCATTCAATGGTCATCGCCAACATCAGGACACTTTGCTGCCGTAAGTAAAATTTTACACTTCTTCATTCACTAATGTAAACACATTTACAATCTTCATTGTTACATAAATAAATATTTGTGACAATAATCATGACAAATAAATATGAATTAAGTTACCTCAAATGTGGATAAAATCGTTCTTGGTCTGTTTATATCTTTCAGGAAAAGTAGAGTATTGTAGTCGGGGCCATTTTGATATGTAAACATTATTTCTTCCTGATGTCTTTGAATTACATTTATTAAATTCTCTGAGGAATCGTGACCTCAGGGTATGAAGTTTGCTGTCAATTTCTTTATCAGAAACACCAAATAATAACGCTAATTTGTGGCTTTTATTGCATTTGGTATTACGGTTTTGATACTCTGGAGATGCTGGAACTCACAGTGGGCATTTTTCACAAAATTCTTCAATTAGTTTCAACATATTGTCCTTCGTTCACTCCATGTTACAAAACACTAAACAATCTTGATTTTAAACTAAATGAATGTACATAGCTAGTCACCACTTGCCTCCTTGCACATACGCAGGAGAAAATGTAAATTTGTGCCTTGTTTTTGCTCGGCAAACGGACACAGGAACATGTCGTAGAACAGAGTTTTTTACAGAATTCTAGAGTTGATGTTGTAGGAGCTTGCAACTTGTGCCACACCTTGTCAGCAACATGTGCTGGGCACAAATCTCTGTGATAAATCCCTCAGTGTGAACATAGCTTTAGGATGTTACTAGGTAGGTTTATGAGAAATGAGGTCTTGGGCTTGAAGTCTGAAGGACACAGAGAAATAGTGTTTGAGAGTGGTAAGACCATGGGCATAGGAATACTGATATATTGAGATATGGCATCGACAGTGATAAGTTAGAATCCAGGACATAAAGTGAAGGAGGTGGTGGAGATTCAGTGAAGGAAATGTTTGGTATCTATGTTGTGGGAGGCTACAGTTGGTTGTAGGTCTTGGTCAATGAAGGCTGAAATTCTTTAAGAGGGAGCCCAGCAACAGTAACCAACCACAATAACATTTCCATGATTATTAGGTGAGAGAGGATGTAGAATATAGGTGTGCAGGGTGTTAGTATAGAGGGTTTGGTGGCAAAATAGTATTTTCTCCTCTATGGTTTAGAATAGTGCTGGATCTTCCCTCTGTTCAGCTGTGACATCACCTAATTCAGTGTGGGCTGAAATGTTATCCATGTAATGGATTTCTCGAAAGGCAGTTGGCATCCTTGTGTTTACGACTGTTCTTGAATACCACTGTGACATCGTACTCTTGGAGTCTTAGTGCCCATCTTGCTAGTCAACCTGATAGATCCTTGTAGCTAGTCAGCAACACAAAGAATGGTTGTCTGTCACGATGGTAAATGGTTTGCTGAATAAATACGGTTGGAATTTGTTGATAGCCCAGATAACTTTGAGACATTCTTTCTCAGTTGTAGAGTAGTTTATCTCAGACTTTGAGAGTACTCTTGATGCTTAGGCTATCACCTTTTCAGCACCTTCCTGAACTTGTACAACCACTGCACCAATCCCATAACACTGGCATCTGTGTGTAGTTCAGTTTCCACATTTTCACCGTACAAGGCTAGAACTGGTGTGGAAGGTAGAGCCTCCTTAAGTGGCCGGAAAGCTCTTTCTTTTGTCTCATCCCAGTAAAACTTGGCATCTTCATGCAGAAGTTCTTGTAATGGACATGCCTTGTTACAAAATCCTTTTATGAAGCATCGGGAGTATGAGCACAGCCCAAGAAAACTTCTCACATCACAAATGTGCTGAGGAGTTGGAAATTCTGTGATTGTCCTTACTTTATCTGGATCAGGATGGACACCATCTCTGTTGACTAGGTGCCCTGGATTTTTATATCTTTGGTGACGAAGAGGCACTTCTTTGGATTGAGGTGGAGTACTGAAGTCTGAACACAACTTCAATACAGTTGACAGGTGACTCAGATGTTCTTCAAATGTTTTTGAAAAAATGGCACTTTCATTTCAATAGCAAAGACATGTCGTCTGCTTAAGGTGTCGAAGCAAGTTGTCCCTCATGCATTCAAATGTGGCTGGAACATCACATAATCCAAATGGCATTACTTGAAATAATAGAGGTCATCAGGTGTAATAAAAGCCGTCTTTTCCCTGTCAGCTTCATCAGCCTCGATTTGCCAGTAACCTGTCTGCATGTCCATAGTTGAGAAGTATGTAGCTCCTTTCAAGCAGTCAAAGGTGTCGTCAATGTGCGGCAATGGGTAGACATCTTTCTTTGTGATTTTGTTCAACCACCAATAGTCGACACAGAATCACCACACTATCCTTCTTCTTTACGAGGACCACCGGAGATGACCAAGGACTCTCCGAAGGTTGAATAATGCAACATCTTCTCCACATCCTCCTCCCAAATTATCCATCTTTCATCTGGTGACACTCTATACGAATGCTGGCTAATTGGTGGATGATCCCCAGTATTGATATGGTGCCTTATCATGGGCTATTTCTTCTGATGTTTCTCCTGCTGGGGTGTGAATGCATCAGAAAATTGGCATAGTATAGCTAACACCTGCTGGCATTGTTCCTTGGTCAGTTTGGGCCCTATTGGCAGTTCCACAGTTGTTTCCTCCAGCTTGTTGGCTATACTAACATCAGAGCATGGGTCTTTGTTGATGACATTGAGCTCACCATCCTGGATTGGTTCAGCTGTCCCGATACACATTCCTTTGAGGTTTGACAATTAGTGATCCAAATCTCTCCTCAACCACTGTTAATGCTTATGATAGCCGCTGGTATTCAAATTTCTTTTGTGGGCCTAATAAACTTTTTACTATTGACAAGCACTTCACAGTTTAACCAGTCATTTGTGTTTGTGACTGGAACTCTTCTCATTGCCAACAGTGGGATTGTCTTATTATCAATGGCAAATAACTTCCCAGAAAATTCTGTCTAATTTGTACCCGTCAGAATGACTTCTTCAATTTGCAGTTCAGATCTTCCACAGTCAATGATAGCTTGGGATGCCAGAAGGAATTCCCATCCGAGGATGACATTATGAATGCATTCTGTTGAAATGACAAATTCAAATGGCTGGGTCCTGTTGTTGATGGTTATTCTTGTGACACAAGTTCCTGTTGGCTGGACATACTTTCCATTTGCAACCTTCAGCACAGTTGCATTGATATCACAGAACATTGTCTTCTTTTTCGTGCAGCGTAATTATCCAAAAATACGGAGAAAGAAGTTCCTGAATCAACCATTGTCCGGACAGGTTGACCATCAATTTTGACATCACAGAGATTTCATGACATCTTTAGTGACTGTCGTCCATGGAGGATTTTCATCTGCGGTGGCCTCATCTCCATAGATGATCGCCTCGCTAAGTTTTCCTGGGCACAGTGGCTAGGGGAGCAGCTTGTACCTCTGTACGGTGACGATGAATGGCAGCAGCACATCGGGGAGTGACCTCGTCCAGGGTACAGCGATGGGCTTCTTTCCATAGGTCGACTGAAGTCATCAGAAGGCTACTATCTGGGATAGAACTGTGCTGATGGCTGATGTCTTGCAGCAAAATAATCATTGAATACTCATCTTCTCTCTCTGCAATAGCATACTACATGTCCAGGGTGCCCACAGTGGAAACACACTGTTGTGTTGTATTCTGTCCTCCAGAAATCTGTTCTTCTGTAGGACATCATAGTTGTTGGGGGAGTTGGTTGAGGCTTTGTCAGCCGGTTCATAGGCTGCCGTTTGGCAGCTGCAGCATAAGTCATAGCAGGGCGACGCTTCTTCATATTGGGTATGATGCAGACAGGATGCAGACAGGAATGTGCCAGAAATTAGAAGAATAGTTGACATAAGAACTCTGTAGAAATTACAAGTGTACATAAGGAACATGTAGAACATTCTGGAAATGATAATTACAAAAATATAAATTTTTGCTGGTGGATGGGATTGAACCTGCGACCTTCTGCACCGCATCAGTGACGCTATCCATTGCGCCACACCGGCAGTCGGATAACTTGGAGTTTTTCAGGCAATATTCTCTAGGCAGGTCCGTGTACCACATACCTAATTAGTTCCTTGATTAGTAAATTTAAATATAATTCTTGTAATAAAAGCTGTAATCTTTTTGTCATGGAATTATTGGACAGAGTATCAATATTGATGTCTCCAGTTACTATAATATTTATGCAGCCATTGTTTCCATAGTATTCATTATTTATCTCAGAAAAATATCTATGTTTCTACATTTTCAGGGCGGGGGGGTGCCTGGAAACACTGGCAGTAATAATATATTGCCGTTCCCTTCTATAGTTTATAGCAGACAGTTTGATGACCCCTTCAACACAAAAGAACTTACATGTATGACACAAAATATGCTACCACTTTTTGCAAATATTGCAACACCTCCACCAAACCACCAAACTTGTTCATTCTACTGTAAGATGAACACACTAATAGTTAATGGGTGCTTAATATAATTTTTTTCTTCAGTGTTCCAGTGCTCAGTAATAACTAAAACTTCTGGTTTATTAACAAATGCTGAGACATCTAAATCATTATGTTTATTTCCTAGGCTTCCAAAGTTTTGGTGGATGATCCTCAAACTGCATTGGGATTCTTGGATTGTATCTAAAAATTTAGCTCCCACCTGTGTATTACACAAGTCTCCAGGCTGATCACTGTCTTGTTCTCTTCTTGTGCTGAACCCATAAAAAAATCCTTACTAATCTAAGCAGATCTTCTTGGTCTTTGGCTCCGCCTGTGTTGAGCTGTTGTTGCTGTAGGTTGTTTTTTAGCTCCTGTTGCTGGTGATAATGTTCCTGTTGGTGTTGGTGGTTGCACTGTTGGTACTGTTGCTGCTGTCGGCGGTGGCTGGGGTATAGCAGCCATCTCTGATGTTGGTAGTTCAGCGGTTTGTTGGAGTGATGGTACTTCAATTATTGCAGTTGCTTCTAGTGATGGTTCTTGTTTCAGTGGATCTGCTTTTTTATGTGCATGATTTTGGCTGTGAGCTGCTGTCAGCATTTCTTGAATTTTATGGCTGAGAATTCTGTGAAGGCCACATGAAAATACACACAAATCCATAGAGATAGACAAATATAAACACCATGAAATGTTTCTTGTCATTGTGGATTTGCAATCATGTACTATTTCACAATTTACAGATTGAAATATTCTTGCCACTGTTTATAATCTCTTCTTCAAACAGCAAGAACAAACATTTCATTTTAAGTTTCTCTCAGTCGGGTTACGCACATAACTTTAACGTAGCTGTGAAAAGTTTAATTAAGAGATCCAGCCTTAGCTGTGCCTCTGTCATTACTGGAACACGTAACCATAATTAATAAACTACTTCTTGATACTCGATGTTTAATATAAGATGTCCACAATAAGTAAAATATAAAGAAGTACTCAGTTTTCTTGAGAAACTTCTTAAATCAATTTATTCGTCTTATGGATGAATACATTGGAGGTAAGTCAAACCATGAATGAATAATAATGCAATAGTTCCAAGAACATACATATAAATCAACAAGAACAATTCTTCAATTGTTTTTTCCAGTGTTATTCCTAAATCATGAAGAAACGTCTTCATATTATGTCATCTGTGATTACTGTGCACTGGCCTTCACCCCCAGAATCTGCAACAAACATTGATTCTGGTGGCAGTTTCTGTTCTGGTCCAGCCTAATAACAACTTAATTAATATGTAGATACCTCAAGTTGATGTAAAAGAAGATAGTAGTGTTCAATTTAACACTACAGTTTCCATAACTGTGCATCAACACAGAAAATTACACACCAATACATAAAAAATACAAACTAATATACAATATATTATGCACCAGTATGCAGGCCTACAAATGCGCAATGATATGAACAATTGTCTACCCATATGTAAAAATGTGAAACAGTACATTTAAAAAACTTACTTTTAGAGATAAACAGAACACTCGCTAAATCTAAAAATAATATATATTTCACCATAAAGATGTTTGCTGAGCCACTGATACATATACCTGATTCATACAACTTAAATTTTCGGCCATGGCCTTTGTCAGAAAAAGAAACACACACATTCGCAGTCACTCAGATAAACACACACACACACACACACACACACAACCATCTCTGGCTACTCCAGCATCATAAGCATCTTGACAGTAAGTGTGGAGTGGAGGGAGGGGAAGGGTGGGGTATGGAAAGTTCTGTGTTGCATGATGGATTGTAAAGATATTGATAGGTGGGGATGTAAGATGCAGTATTGAATGCAGTCGATGAAAGGGAAAGGAGAGGATAAAAGGGACATGTTGAGGTGGGGGGGAGGGGGGATGTGAAATAATAAAAAAACCAAATAAAAGTAAATAAAAAACTAATTAAAGGGATATTGTAAGGGCAATACCCAGTTAGAAGGAAGACATGAATTGAATGGATGCAGGATAATGAATGGGAAATGGGGGACGGGGAGATGTTACTTATAGGGTGTAGGAATAGCAAGTTATCTTAGGTTGAGGCCAGGGTGGTTGTGGGACCGTAGAATGTGTTCAAGGGACAACTCCCATCTGCACAGTTCAGAAGAGCTGGTGGTGGTGGTGGAGGAGAGGATCCAGATGACTTGGTCAGTAAAGCAGCCATTGAAATCAAGAGTGCTGTGTTCAGCAGCATGCTGTGCCATAGGGTGGCCCATCTTGCTTTTTGCCAAAGTTTGATGGTGGCCATTCATGCTACTCTGTTGTAATCATTGCACTGTGTTTTACATTGATATGAGAACAAACCAGCTGTCCATCAGGTGAAAGGCCACCATGGCCTCAACCAAAAATAACTTGCCCCCTCCCCCTTCCATTTCCCATCATGTAACCCTCCAATTCACGTCTTCCTTCCAACTGGTGTTGCCCCTTACAGTACCCCTTTAATTACTTTTCTTTTCTATTTTTATTTATTTCTATTATATTTTTTAAATTTCAAATACTCCCTTCCCCACACACCTCTCCACCTCCCTTTTATCATCTCTCGCCCCCTTCCCTTCACTACATTCGATGCTGCATCTCATATTCCCACCTATCAGAACTTTTATAATACATCATACAACATTTGGAATTTTCCATCTCACACCCTTACCTCGCATCCTTGCATCCTTCTACTGCCACTACCCCCCTCACTCACATTATAGATGTTTGTAGTGCTGGAGTGGCCAGAGATGGTTGTTGTGTGTGTGTAGTTGCCTGAGTGATTGTGTGGATGTATGCATTTCTTTTTCCAATGAAGGCCATGGCTGAAAATTTAAGTTGTATCAATGTGATTGTCTATTATCTGAATCTGCTTGTCAGCAGCTCAGCAAACATCTTTATGGTGTGTTGTTGTCTGCCCTCCAATTAGGTCTTCCATTGTTAAGTAATTTATGTATCATCTTTGTAAAAGTGTGTGTGTGTGAGTGTCTGTGTGTGGGTTGGTGGCAGGGCGGGAAGAGAGAGGTGGAATTTTTTTTTTTTTTTTTTTTTTTTTTTTTTTTTTTTTTTTTTTTTTTTTTTTTTTTTTTTTTTTGGCAGGGCGGGAAGAGAGAGGTGGAATTTTTTTTTTTTTTTTTTTTTTTTTTTTTTTTTTTTTTTGGGGGGGGGGGTGCACTTGAACTAGGCAGTATTTGATGACACTAAGTCAAAAACACTTGGAAACCTCTGTCCATTGTGAATATCATGTTACCTGTATCATTGTGATTCCTAATTTTTCATTTCATCCTAAATTTATTTTAATTATTAACCATAAACAGCATTTGTAATTACCAACAACACATAATATTTATAATGTATAATCCTGTAAGATGGTTAATCATGTGGCAATAACACTATTGGCTAAAAATATCATGTCATAGTTCAGTACTGAATGTAAGTGTTGTTGAAGTGAGGCTCAGTTTGAAGTGATGTGCAACATGAACATATTGGTCATAATATCAGAAAATTTGACTACATTAGTGGCATTGAACATTACAGCACTGAATATGACTACTAATGTAATTGTAATCAATTTGCAAATATAAATAAAAAGCTACAAATTATAACCAATGCCAAGTTTCTTTTTATAACAAGAATGTAAGTAGGCTAGAAACCAGATCTGTAGGTGAAAACTATGAGAGAAATTTTCTAAATATAAAGGAAATCAAATTGCAGCTATGTTTTTTTTTTTTTTTTTTTTTTTTTTTTTTTTTTTTTTTTTTTTTTTTTTTATGCATGTGCTAGTATCGCATATTTTAACTATCTAATCTCCCTAAAACTTAACTCAAACATTTGATAAGCTAAGAAAATGGGAAAGACATATGTTTGTGCTATTCCACCTTATTTTCAAACATGTCTATAACTGTGATCATGAAAATAAAATTTCTCAGTCTAAGTTCCTTCTACAGATTTCTTACTGTATGTAAAATAAATGTCAGAAGTTTAATCAGTTACATTTCTTATCACTTGGTTACTATTTGGTAATAAAACTAGAGCACATCTACAATCATTAAATTTCTTTTTGATAATAGTAAGTAATGGTAATTTATGCTCTTTTTTTGTTTTTGTGTTTTAGAGGCTCCTGTCATTGATAGGCTGTATACCAAAAAAGATGTCCAGAAAGGAATGAGAGTTCACCTTCATTGTGTTGTTGTCAAAGGAGACTTTCCAATATCACTGCAGTGGCTGAAGGATGGCCAAACCATTCCCTACAGATTGTCAGTTGCTGAACGGACCATAGATGAATATTCAAGTACATTGACAATCAACAAAGTTACAGAGGAGCATAGAGGAAATTACACATGCATTGCAGGAAATGCTGTTGCCAATACAAGCCACACAACACAACTTATAGTTAATGGTAATGTAATTTAGCAAGTTTCACATACATTAATTGGTTTTTGTATGTGAGAATAGTGAGTGAATTTAGGATATTAAACAGTTACACTAGTAAATACTGCTAATGAGTGAAATGAGCTGAAGTTATAAATAGTTATGTAGATCAAAGAAAATACAGAAATATAAGTACATTTTGTACAATAAAAAGTACTTAGTATGAACCATAACACACTATTCCAGAACTTGTCCACTTTTATAACGAGCTCTCCCTATTTAATTCCCATCCCTGCAATATTGTTCATTCTTCATTTCTACATTTTTGCACAGATTCTATATTCAAAATATTATTTAATAAAGTGAAAACAGTATAAATCTGGTTGTGTATCTATGTTTTTGAATAGTGATATTCTTCACATGCAGTTCTTTGAATGAACTTCAAGAAGATTTTCTTAGTGTCAAAATTACAAAAACATGCATATATGACAGATATTGGAGTTTGCTATTCACAGTTGTATCTTTAAATGCTTTACCAAAAGTTTTCAATTTTCACCTTGGATCAGATGTAGGAACACAGGAGGTAATCCTCACTTTACGGCTTCTCCTAGAAGATAGATTAAGGAAAGGCAAACCTACATTTCTAACTTTTGTAGATCTGGAGAAAGCTTTGGACAATGTTGATTGGAATACACTCTTTCAAATTCTGAAAACAGCAGGAGTAAAATATAGGGAACAGAAGGTTATTTAAAAGTTGTACAAAAACCAGACAGCAGTTATCAGAAGGGCATGAAAGGGATGCCAAGGTTGGCAAGGGTGTAAGACAGGGTTGTAGCCTTTCCCCAATGTTATTCAATTTGTACATTGAGCAAACTATAAAGAAAAGCAAGGAGAAATTTGGAGAAGGAATTAAAGTCCATGGTGAAGAAATAAAAACCTTGCATTTTGCTGATTACATTGTAATTCTGTCAGATACAGCAAAAGACCTGGAGGAGCAATTTAACGGAATGGACAGTGTGTTGAAAGGAGCATATAAGATGAACATTAAAAAGAGCAAAACGAGGATAACGGAATGCAGTCTTAGAAAATCAGGTGATGCTGAAGGAATGAAATTAGTTAACAAACCAATAAAGGTGGTAAATGAGTTTTGTTACTTTGGCTGTAAAATAACATATTATGGTCGCAGTACAGAGGATATAAAATGCAGAATAGCAATGTGAAGAATAGTGATTTTGAAAAAGAGAAATTTGTTAACATCGAATATTGATTTAAGCCTAAGGAAGACCTTTCTGAAGGCATTTGTGTGGAGTGTTGCCTAGTATGGGAGTGAAACATGGACGATAAACAGTGTGGACAGGAAGAGGATAGAGGCTTTTGAAATGTGGTGCTACAGAAGAATGCTGAAGATTTGCCGGGTGCATCATGTAACTAATGAGGAAGTACTGAACAGAATTGGGGAGAAAGAAATTTCTGGCATACCTTTACTAATAGAAGGGATCGATTGCTAGGACACATTCTTAGACATCAATTAATTGTGAATTTAACATTGGAGGGAAGTGTGTGGGGTAAAAATTGCAGAGGGAGACCAAGAGATGCCCCTCAGGGGCTCAGCATTAATTTGCTGAGTACGGGCTTGGCGAACCCGGGGTCCTGAGCTGAGGACTGGTAAGCGCCGCCAGTCCTCCAGACCGTAAGCCCTGGACATGCTTCAGCGACCACCACATGGCGCAGCGGTGGAATGTTGTGTGTTACAGGGAGCGGGGATCTCGGCTTTATTGCCCGGATCGTGAGGATGGAAAAAACCTCTATAAAAAACCCCTCAATCCTAAGGTGTGCTGCGTGCTGATGGGATGCATGGCTGTTGAGGTATAACAGTCGATAGCGAGCGACCTCTGAGGAACCTGCCGCACCTCAGTTGTAAAAGGCTTACCCAGGCAAGCGGGGCTCTGCCTGGGTGGACCGTCCCTTCCCTAGCTGCTCGTGGGACCGAGATGGAGTCCTCACATGTTTCTAACCCCGGCGGGATGGGTGTACCGTCAGGGGGCACTCGCACCCAGTCATCTAAGCGGTTGAGGGAGGCCAGTCCTCCTGAGACACAATCTAGTCATAGTAACAGGGCTCAAGGAGTCATTAATAATAATGTTTTCGTAGTTATTAAGAGGAAAGAGGGTACCTTTGAAAAGGTCTCCCCTTTCTACATTAATAAGGGACTGGAAGGACTTGCAGGTTCTTTGAAATCAATTAAGAGGCTGCGGAATGGTGCTTTGTTAGTTGAGACGGCCAGAGCAAAGCAGGTGGACCTCCTCCTGAATTCAGCAAAGCTAGGGGAATATGACATTGATGTAGAATTACACAACACGCTAAATTCCAGCAAAGAAGTGGTCACATGCCGTGACATTGTGGACATCGAAACGGCAGAATTAAAACAGGAGTGGGCGTCACAGGGTATCATTGACGTTGAGCAAAGGACCCGCAGGAACAATGGAGTGATAGAGAAAACCCCTACCTTCATTGTTACCTTCAATTCCCCATCGTTGCCAGAACATCTTATGGCAGGGTTTCTCCGTCTGAAAGTTAGGCCCTTTATACCGAACCCTATGAGGTGTTTCACATGCCAGCGTTTCGGTCATACCACACAGAATTGTGGAGGCAAACCAACCTGTGGGAGGTGTGGACAGGCAGCTCACGACTCTGGGGTTGACTGTCCTTCCCCAGCAACGTGTCTAAACTGCTCAGGAGGCCACCCTGTATGGAGTCGTGATTGCCCTGTCTTTGTTGAAGAACAAAAAATACAGGAGATAAAAGTGCGCAAACGTATTCCATATGTGGAGGCCAAAAAAGAATATAAGGCGTCACAGCCTCCAGTGTTTCCGACCTCCTATGCCTCACTACTCCAGAAACCCACGCCCACTGTTGATGCATCGACACAGACCATCCCCATTTCCACCAGCGAAACTTGCACCTGCATTTGTACATGCCAAACTTCGATTAGTCGAGATATCGGAATACAGGCCGACCCAATGAATGTGGAGGACGAGATAGCTGCAGTAATAATTGAGAAGACACCTCAAAAGGAGAGTACCATCCCACAGGAACGTGCCGTTCCAACAGAACGCGTTCCTCAACAGCAGGGAGCTGCCCAGAAGCAGAGTGCTTCCCGAAAGCAGAGTGCTCAGCAACACGCCCTTCCTTCATCTTCTTCAGAGAAGAAGAAACCAAAGAAGGCGCCTCGGCATTCGATAGAAAGCCTCCCCCAGGCACCATCGAATGTCGTTCTGGCAGCCTTAACCGATGACGAGGATATCATAATGGACCTGGATACCTCATCACCGGAATCAGTCAGCCCTAATGCCGCTGCCCGATCAAACAGTGCCTCACCGTCTAGGCACAAGGATATGGGGAAACTACAACCACACCGCTGACATGGGAACCATACTCCAATGGAACATGAAAGGATTCAGGGCTCGTTTGGACGAATTACGTCTTATTCTGCAGAACAGACCATTCTGTGTCTCCCTTCAGGAGACACATTTCAAGCAGTGTGACACACCTGTACTTAGAGGCTATAACCTCTACAGAAAAGACGACCTGACTGGCGATAGGGCGCAAGGCGGTGTGGCAGTGTTCATCAAGGACACATTCCATGCTACGCCTGTGCAACTAACTATGACGCTACAGGCAGTTGCAGTCCGTGTGTTGGCACACACTGAGCTTACAGTGTGTTCTCTGTATTTACCACCTGGAGAGCCTCTCGATGTTGTACTCTTGACACAGCTTCTCGATGACCTTCCTCGCCCTTTTCTCATTTTAGGAGATTTCAATGCTCATAATGCTTTATGGGGTTCTAACACCACTTGCCCCAGGGGTCAAATGGTTGAGCGTGTGTTACAGTCGACATCGGTGATTTTGCTGAACACGGGTAAGGCCACACACTTCAGCGTTGCTACAGATACGTCTTCCGCCATTGACCTCTCCTTCTGTTCGCCAGCTCTTGCAGACATTGCCCAGTGGACCTCCATGGCAGTGATCACTACCCTATCTGGGTAACTCTGCCAGATGGAATGGATCATGCTCGACGGCAGCCGAGATGGCTTATTAAGAAAGCTGATTGGCAGCTTTTTAAACAGTTGGCTGTTTTGGAAAGGCATGAAGGCGTTCAGAACTGGGTGGATCACACTACAGCCGTGATTCGCGCCGCTGCCGATGCGTCGATCCCCAAATCGAAGGGCAACTTTAAGAGGCAGCCTGTTCCTTGGTGGAATGAGGAGTGTCGGTCTGCAATCCAAAACAGGAGGGCAGCTCTCCGACGATTCCACAGGCGCCCTACTGATCACAATCTTGCAACCTTTCGCGTGGTGAGGGCACGGGCAAGACGCATTATTCGAGAGAGCAAGGAGAGGTCTTGGCAAGAGTTCCTGAATTCTATCAATAGGTTCACATCAGCAAGCAGAGTATGGGAAGCCATTAGGAGGATCTCGAGGCGGAATTCCCGACCACCAATAGCAGCTGTACAAGGGCAAGGACTTCTCCTGACTTCGCCACGAGACATTGCTCAGGTAATGGCAGAATCATTTTACACCATTACATCGGATTCTAGCCAGAATGCAGCCTTTCGGCAGCACCGGGCTATACAGGAGAGGGTTGGTTTTGATTTCTGGTCCTCAAATGCTGAGGAATATAACCAACCGTTCTCACTGTGGGAGCTGGAGACTGCATTAACAGTACCTTGTGATACTGCCCCTGGCGTCGATGACATAACGTACAGCATGCTCAAACACATGGAACCGCAATCGAAGCATGTCCTCCTTCAGCTTTTTAACCAAATCTGGTTCACGGGAAACTTTCCACGCTCGTGGAAAGAGTCTGTTTTAATACCTATTCTAAAACCAGGGAAAGATCGGACTGACGCTGGTAGTTATCGTAGCATAAGTCTCACCAGCTGTGTAGGAAAGACATTGGAGCGTATGGTTAACCGACGCCTAGTCTGGGTCCTAGAAAGCAGGTCCCTACTCAGCCGCTCCCAATGTAGCTTCAGAAGGTACCGTTCAACGCTTGACAACTTGATCTTGCTTGACCGGGAAATCCAACAAGCTTTCCTACGTAAGCAACACCTGATAGGTGTGTTCTTTGATCTCGAAAAAGCCTACGATACTACCTGGAGACGTAATGTTTTACAGCAGCTCCATGAGTGGGGTTTTCGTGGTCGTCTACCCATTTTTATTCAGTCTTTCCTTTCGGATCGGTATTTTAGATACAAGGTCGGGAGCGTATTGTCTGACCGTTTTCATCAAGAGAACGGTATCCCCCAAGGAAGTGTTTTAAGTGTGACGCCATTGCTATCAATAGTATTACGTCCACTGTACGAAGTCCAGTACAGTGTTCCCTCTTTGTGGACGATTTCTCCATTTTCTGTGCGTCCTCCTCCGTCGCAACTACTGCTCGTCAATTACATCTGACGATCAGGTGGTTGGAGGAATGGTCCAACAGAACAGGTTATAAATTTTCGTTGGAGAAGACCGTTTGTGTTGATTTTAATCGCTCCCGTTCCCTTTTTAATTACCCAGTTCTCAAACTAGCGGGGACTGCTCTCACTTTTAAGGAGAAGGTGAAATACCTAGGTCTCACTTTTGATGAAAAGCTCACTTGGTTGCCACACCTTAAGGAACTAAAATTACGATGCATCAAGGCTTTAAATCTCCTTAAGTGTGTTAGCCATCGGGCCTGGGGAGCTGACAGGGCACGTCTCCTCCAATTTTACAGGTCATTTGTACGACCCCGCCTCAACTATGAGTGTCAAGTTTATGGGTCCGCGAGACCCTCTTATTTGAAAATGCTGGACTCCATACACCATGAAGGTATCAGGTTGTCCACAGGTGCATACCGCACAAGTCCGGTTGTTAGTCTCTGTGCAGAAGCTGGTGAGCCTCCACTTTCTATTCGTCGCCTTCTACTCACTGCACGTCAAGCGTATTGATCTATGTCAACTCCAAATTCCCTAGCGACTTCCAATGCTAATCAACAATCATTGGTACGCTTGTTCCATAACCATCCACAGGCAACAAGGCCCTTTTGGTTCCGTGCAAGGGACAGCCTCGTTTTGCTACAGGCGCAAGGCATTCAGGTCCAACGCCAGGGGTGGAGTAGGGGATGTCCCTGGCTACTTCAGAGGCCCAGGGTGCTATTAGAGTTGACTCTCTACAGGAAGGCTTTTACTTCAGATACCTTTTATAAAAGTAAATTTCTCGAAATTTTAAGTCACCATTCTGATTTTGTCACGGTCTACACGGATGGGTCCAAGCAAGGTGATCATATTGGTTGCTCTGTCGTGTTCCCCGATGTTGTCCTTCGGATAGGGCTCCCAGAACAGTTTACCGTTTATTACGCGGAACTGTTTGCTATCCTGAGGGCACTAGAACAGATAAGAAGACATCATGGAGTGAAGTTCATGATCTGTTCAGACTCCCAAAGTGCCCTCCTGGCTATTGACCAAATGTACCCATCAGATCGGATGGTGCAGGATATACAGGACGCTCTCCTTGCACTGCAACAACGAAACAAGGAGATCATCTTCTGTTGGGTTCCTGGGCATACTGGGATCCGGGGAAACGAGCTTGCCGATGTGGCGGCTAAGGAGGCTTGCTCCCTCCCCCCTGCTGTACGCTTTTCTGTCCCATTGCAGGCTGTTACCTCGTATGTGACAAGGAAAGCCATAATTTTGTGGGAGGATCAGTGGTTGGATGTGGCGGATAACAAGTTACGCGCCCTAAAATCTTCAGTACGTCCATGGCGTACTTCCTTCCGCTCTCGAAGAGCTGAGGAAGTCGCCCTTACTCGCCTTAGAATTGGACACTGCCCACTAACGCATGGCTTTCTTTTGCGTCGTGAGGAACCGCCAGAGTGTAACAGATGTCGGACACAATTGTCGATATGACATATTTTCACAGAATGCTATTTATACGCTGGTGTGAGGACAAATTTAGGTCTCTCACAGGACCTGAAATCTATTTTAGGAGACGATGAAGCGTCCGTGGATTGTGTCCTAAGATTTTGTGCAGCATCTGGACTTCTTCCCAAAATATTGGGTGTTCGATTTTAATGTGTGACAGTGTGGCTCGGTCACTCTTTAAGTAGTCACCGGGCCCCATACATCTATCAAACTTTTATCCCTTTTCTGCAGTCCTTTCCTTTGAACCGTCTTTTAAATTTTTAATGTACAATTGAAGTTAAATGTCCATACGACTGGACCCATTTTCTTCTCATCTCCTTCCGTTAGCATACGGGCGCTGATAACCTCGCTGTTGAGCGCCCTAAAACACCAATCATCATCATCATCACCAAGAGATGAATGTAGTAAACAAATTCCAATGGATATAGGTTGCCATTCTTATCAGGAGATAAAGAGGCTTGCTCAGTATAGAGGAGGGTGGAGAGCTGCATCAAACCAGTCTCCAGACTGAAGACCATAACAACAACTATGTCAAGTTATGACATCACAACCCTTCCCTTCTAAACTGATTTACTGGCTTGCAGTATGGGCAGTTGGTGAAGCAATATGTTTGGGGAGGGCAGAATGCAGCAAATCTTGGTGGGACAGGTGTGGTATCTGTAACATATGCCACACTCCCATCAGTGCTCACCACGTGCCCCCAGCCATGGCAGTACAGGCAAGCACATTGAGGTGCTATGCTGTGATATGCGAGGCCATTCCCATCGGGAGTTCGAGTCCCCCCCCCCCCCCACCCCATCACCTTGGGCATGGATGTTTTTGTTGTCTGTAGTGTAAGGTAGTTCATGAGTAGTTTGTAAGTATAGGGACTGATGACCCCGCAGTTAAGTCCTATAACCTTTACAAGCATTTGAACATATGATTTGTGCATGGCCAGTAACATCAGCTTCAAATTAATATCCAAAAGTGAGCTGCTAGTGGAACTTAGGTGGGTGGTGTAATATCTTGGGCTGTGATACTGGAAACTGCTGGATACAGTTCATGGTGTAGCTATAGCAGAGACAATGAGGGAAATGATGATGGGGCTGCATCCAGATCCAATGACTCTGGAAAGAGTGATGCCCATTCTGCATGCCATGGGGCTGATGGTGCAGGTAAAGGTCTGCAGCTGTGAAGAAGGGTGGCCACAGCCAATTAGAGACAGGGTCTGGAAGTAAAGAGGCAGGATCAGTTTCTTAACACAAATGCTGCTCATTGCAAAGGCTTCACAGCATTCCTGCAGTATCCTTCAATAATATTTACTGCACCCTAAAGTGTGGATGTTGGGTCCCATCTGCCGGCAAAGGTGTCGAATGAAAAATCTAACAGAAGTGCCACTACCCTCACTTCCTCCCTGCAAACAAAGGTTCAACCATTTCTGTGATGAATCACAGTGACTATGTGGCAGTTCTCTGATTGCTACACCTACAAGTTGTGTCAGGGTGCAATCTGTCATACAATCCCTGATAAACTCCTGTGGCTCTTCCCAAAATCTCTTTTCCATATTAATCTCCCTCCTCACCCTAAAAATACTTCACATACCTACATTTTATATGCTCCCAAAGATCAAATAATCCTGGATGCATATTGTGGCTGGTTAAGACTCCTACTGAATGAATTTTGGCCCTAATTTAACAACACTTCCAACCAGTTGTTCAAAATATAGCCTCCCACATCCCCACCCTTTCACTATTGGATTCTTACTTGTTACTGTTGATACCACTTTCCCATACACCAATGTTTCACATGTCCATGGTCTTTCCACTTTCAGTCACTACCCAAAGAAAAGTATATAATCAAATCTATGGCACAGTCATGGGTGCCCTCCCATGACAACCTATTTATGGTTTGTCTGGTGGAAACTTTCCTAGACTTCTGAAATCCCAAACCCCTGGTCTGCTTCAGGCTCATTGATGATATTTTCACAATTTTGACTGTGTACCAGGACACCCTGTCCTTGTTCCTTGATCCTCTTCAACGCAGCATGTCTACTCATCTCAATGGCAGCTACATCCACACCTCTGTCCACGTTAAATCCACCAACTACCAACAATAACTGCACTTTGACAGCTTGTGCCATACATGGTTGTTGATCGATGATTCTCGAAGTTCTTGATGTAGTTGATGATCATTGCTCTTGGTAGTAGGTAGCTGGAATGTCATGGGATGAGAACTTAATCATTACAAATAATGTAGACAACACAGAGAATTGCAGTTTTTCAATACTTTAATGATTTATTATTAGTGCCCAGTTGTCCCCATTTATGACCATCTTCCAAGTCTCATTAATTACAACCATTAATACCAGGCACGCACATTCCACACATCAGTAATACTAGTTAACACTGTCCATGTGTGGAATACAAAAGTTCGAGGTGTACATTGTATATGGCACAAATATTAATTAATCACTGTAGGTACACTTTCCATACTAACAACACTGACTAACTTTTGCATAATTGTTCAAATTTACAGTTCAAAACTGATGTGGCTTGTAGCTCAGATCACGACCGAAACAATAAACAAAAGTCTCGGCTAGTGTGAATTCTGCATCAGACATTGGATGAATCAATACTCTGACACATGCAGCGAGTGCATCCTATTTATATATTTCAAACAATGTCACTGAAAATTACATATTGTAAATTGAATTCATTACATTAATTATAATGGAAAAGTAAACAGTTACATACAACTGGCTATAGTAAAAGTTAGCATAAATAATACTGAGTAAATTGATATACAAATTTTGGTTAAATTAATAGTATTTCAACAATGGAAGGTCCAGTAATAAATGTTAATAATAATAATAACAATAATAATAATAATAATAATAAAAGCCCTTGCCAACTACTTTTCATTTGAGGGAAAAGTATACAAACAGATCCGCGCCACTGCCATGGGCACCCATATGACACCTTCCTATGCCAACCTATTAATGGGAGGTCTAGAGGAAACCTTCCTAGCTTTCCAAATCCACAAACCCCTGGTCTGGTTCAGGTTCATTGATGACATTTTCATGATCTTGACTCAAGGCCAGGAACCCTATCCTCATTCCTCAACAACCTCAACTCTTTCTCACCCATCTATTTCACTTGGTCTTTCTCAAATTGACTTGTCACCTTCCTGGATGTTATTCTGCATCTATCTGATGGCTCCATCCACACCTCTGTCCACATCAAACCCACCAACTCTCAACAGTACCATCATTTTGACAGCCACCATCCTTTCCACATCAAAAAGTCCCTGCCACATAGCCTTGCCACCCGTGGTAGGTGTATCTGCAGTGATGAGAACTCCCTTAACCAGTATGCCGAAAACCTCACAAAGGCCTTCACAGACATAAATTACCCACCGACCTAGTCCATAAACAGATTTCCCTTGCCACATCTTCACACACCAACAGTCCTCCCTCCAACTCTACTAACAAGCCATAAAGGAGTGCCCCCCTTGTGACACAATACCATCCTGGACTCGAACAACTGAACCATATGCTACGTCAGGGCTTTGATTATCTGTCAACATGCCCTGAAACAAGAGACATCCTACCTAAGATCCTCTCAAACCCCACTAAAGTTGTGTTCTGTGCCCAGCCAACCTCCACAACATCTTAATCCAACCATATGCCACTCCAATCCCAACCCCTTACCACAGGGGTCATATCCCTGTGAAAGACCCCAAAGCAAAACCTGCACAATCCACCCACCCAGCACTTCCTATTCCACTCCTATCACAGGCTTGTCCTACCCCATCAGAGGCCAGGCCACCTGTGAAAGCAGCCACATAATATACCAACTCTGCTGCAATCATTGCTCTGCATTATATTGGAATGACAACTAACCAGCTCTCCATCAGGATGAATTCGCCACTGTCAAACTGTGGCCAAGAGCAATATGGACTATACTGTAGCACAGCATGCTGCAGAGCACAACACCTTAGACTTTAACAGCTGCTTCACCACCCGAGCCATCTGGATCCTCCCCTCCTCCACCAGCTTTTCTGAACTGCGGAGTTGGAAGCTATCCTTACAGCACATCTACAATCCCACAACCACGCTGGCCTCAACCTCAGATAACCTAACATCCTACATTCCATACCCCGCAGTCCCCCCTCTCCCTAACATCCTACATTTCCTTCCGATTCATGCCCCTTTCCATACTTTTTTTAAAATTTTTTCTTATCTTTTGTTATTCTTATATATATTCTGTCCAACTTCTTTGCTTTGTTCTTTGCTTTTTACAAATGTCTGTCTAGGTGTGTTTGTGTTTGGATATGTGGGAGTGTGTGTGTATTTGTTTACCTTCCTTTTTTTCCCCTAAGGTAAGTCCTTCAACTCCTGGGATTGGAATGACTCCTATTCCACTTCCTTAAAACCCATATCCTTCCCTTTCTCCTCCCCCTTTTTTCCTCTTATCCTGAAGAAGCGACCAATGGTTGCGAAAGCCTGTATGTGTGTTTGTGTGTGATTTTATTTGTGTCTATCGATGAGCTGGTCCTTTGGGTAAAAAATAGATGAAATCCACTTACCAGGTGAAGGAGAACAGGCAGTGATAGCAACAAATAAACACACAGACACACACACACACACAAAAATGCTTTTGAATACACAGACACACACACACACACACACAAACACTAGCTTTCACAGCCTAGCTGTTTCGTCAGGCAGAAGGGAAGGAGAGGGAAAAGAAAATGATGAGGGTTTTAAGGGAGTGGGTAAGGTGTCATTCCAATCGCGGGACAGGAAAGACTTACCTTGGGGGGAAAAAAGGAGGGTAAACAAATAAACACACACCCACACATTTACACACACACACACACACACACACACACACACATATATATCTCCAGCTCCCCAAGACATCATTCAAATTGAACCCTGCTTCTTCAGGCAGAGTAGGGAAGGAGAGGTAAAAGGAAAGGATGATGGTTTTAAGGGAGTGGGTGAGGAGACATTCCAATCCCGGGAGAGGAAAGATTTACCTTGGGGGGAAAAAAAGGAAGGTAAACAAATACACACACACACACACACACACACACACACACACACATCTAGGTGGGTGCCTAGGAAGTTTTCCTTTTTTCATACTGCATCTCATTTTTCACCTGACATCGCCTCTGCTTGTTGTATCCCCATCCTTATCTTCCGTCTCCACTTTCCCCCCTTCTCCACTCCTTCACCCTCTCCCCTACCATCCCTTCTGCTTGCCATGAGTCAAACTGTGTTGTGCAGCCAGAGATGGCTGACGTGTGTGGATGAGTGTGCCTGAGTGATTGTATGGATAGGTGTTCTCTGTCTGAGGAAGGTCTTGGCCGAAAATTTAGAATTTTTTGTGTCTTTTATTTGTGTCTGTCAGCGGCTATGTCAGTCTTTATGGTTAGTTGTTCCCTACATATTATTAATAGTATTTCACTTACTAATTTATTTAAATATGTTTTCAAACAATTACTTCATAATAAACAGTAATTAAACAGAAACTAATGAGGACAAAACTTTCCTAACATTACTTGTGTAACATAGTAATAACTTCTTTAATATTATGAGAAAAGAATTTGCTTAGTTTTAATAGAAATACTAATTACTATTATACCTGAACTTTAACAATACACTTCTGGCACAAATTAATTAATATTTACCAATTAAACAAATGCATCTGGTGTCAAATAATAGAAAAAGACTTCAGCTACTTTACAACACATAATAACAAAAGTTTTGGAAAAGAAATGATAATAGACTGATTACATTCATAGCTATTATTATGCAACAGTGATATTGGGAGGTTCAGTAATGCAAGCAGATGAGAATAAATCCCAACATGTTTCATTACAAGCTGCCTTCTATTTCATCAGAAAATCTTTCCCAAACTGCCTTTCCACCTGTGGACAGCATACTTTCTGTGATGAGAACTCATTTACCCAATATGCTGAAGGCCTCACAATGGCCTTCACAGACAGACATTATCCCCCAGACCTAGTCCAAATCATATCCCCACACACCAAAACCCTTTCTCCACCCCAAAAGAGCCACAAAAGAGTGCTCCTATTGTTGCCCAATACCACCCTGAACTGGAACAACTAAACCAAATTCTAAGTCAGAGCTTTGATTATCTGTCATCATGCCTTGAAACGATACACATCCCACCCAATATCGTTCCAAATCCTCCTAAAGTGGTGTTCATTCATCAAACCAGCCTCCACATCATCTTATTCCACACCCAATCCCAACCCTCTTTCCCAGACCACCTGTGTAAGTAGCCGTGTGGTTTACCAACTTTGCAGCATCATTGCACAGATTTTTGCTTCTGTATGATTGCCAACCAGCTGTCCATCAGACTGAAAATTCACCATTAAACTGTGGCCAAAAGCAGGATGAGCCACCATGTAGCATAGGAAGCAGCTGAAAATAATATGCTCCCTTTCAATGGCTGCTTTACAACCTGTGCCATCCAGACCCTTCCATCTACCACCAACTCTCCCTAACAGGACAGATGAAATTTGTTCTTAAAACACATTCTACAGTCTCACAACCATCCTGGCCTCAATATTAGGTAACACATCATCCCTACACCTCATGCCTAATAGTCCCTCCCCGCCCCCTTCCCTTTCCCCACCTCCTTCCAATTCATGTCTCTCTCCCATCTACATTATGCCCCTTTTTTCTCCTCTGTTCTGCACCTACCCTTTTTATTCCCCCTGCTCTTCTTCCTTTATTGCATTCTAATATTCTATCCATACTCTTGCCCTGCATCCTTTTCCATTCCCTCCCCACACCTCACCTCTCATCCACTCCCATTCTTCCTCTTTCACAATTAAGGTGCAAGTTGGGTCACAGTAGCTGGAGAAGATAGTCATGTTTTCATGAGTTGTGAGTAAGTGATTTCTTTCTCCTTGTTGAAGACTGTTGCTGAAAATTTTAGTTGTGATACTGTGATAGTCTTTTCTATGTGGTAGTCTGTGGCTCAGGTATCATCTTTATTGTGAGTTGGTACCTATTCTCATATTGTAGATGTACATTACTTAAAATATGAGACATATTGTTTATTTCTATTACATTACTAAATCCTGACAGTTAAAAATGTTATTTACTTATGATATTCACAAAGTAAACAACTTCTGGGTAGAATTTTCAGAAACTTTAATGTAAACACTGATTTAAATTGACTGTTTAAAAGACTAAATCAAGTGAAGTATTTTATCTGGTAATTAGATAACATTCCAATCAGATTTTCCATTGTTAAAATTTTTTCTACAGTATTACAAAATAGATGAAACTATCTAAATAATATGATTTCTTATAGTGCCTCCTACATGGTTACACGAGCCTGAAGATATTAATGTGCTCATGGGTGATACCTTATTAATACCCTGTGCTGCTGATGGGTCACCAAAGCCAGTGATATTGTGGAGAAAAGAATCTGATAGCCCAGAGTCTCCATCCCAAAACCATGTTTTTAAGACAACAAATTACAAGTGAGTATAGGACACAACACAGTTCAAATATTTACTGCCAAGAGAAAGCAATAGTTAATCAGCATAACTTATTCTTGGAAAATATATTATGCAGTATTTTTTAAACACTTAACAATATTTATCACAATATTTCAATACTTTTTCATATGGTTCCTTGCGCCTGCCCCTATCTTTATGCTATTAATGTACAGTACTCACTGTACCAATACCAGAACAATTAGTCTTCAATATGGGCCTAGGTACAGTTTGTGTAATATCATTTATCAATGGTCTATGAATGGAAGCTTTTATAAATTCTTTTGAAATTTGTTGTAGAACCATCTTACATTTTGTTTCATATTCCTTGTGTATTCACCAATTAAAAGTTATTGCATTGGTAATTAACATTTATGAACTGCCTTACATACATTTATGGAATAAAGATTTTGACCTATAATGTTTAAAATAGTGTGTAAGTAAGATGAAAAATATGACATAAGATACAACAGTAGTCTGTGTAAACGGCGCAGTATAAACTGGTAAATAAACTTATTATACTGTTTAGGTATTTTCTAAAAGAGGTAATGAATAAAAATATGAAACACTGTACATGCTTGAACATAAGTACATGCATCGGTACATCTGGTATGGTTGAATTTGGTGCCTTTTTCACTATACCAATATCATCCACATACATCACAGGTTTTTGAAGAGCCATCCAGTGTCTCAGGAAAATTATTTATGTTTATAAAGTACAGGAGCAAATCAACCAAAAAATCTAGTGAGACAGCTTATGAAATGATTCTCCACTCTGAATTTAGTCATATTCCTGTGATATAGTTTGTTAATGAATCTTTTTTCTGTTACTAACAAGTGAGTCAATACATACTAGGCATTTAGCACTGTACTATTTTAGTTTCCATAGTAGAGTTTTATGATTTTAACAACTGAATGCTGTAGCTTGATAACAGAAAATGTCAACAAGGTAGCATTTATATTTATTTATACTACATAAAATTGAAAGATACACAGATTTCTTTGTCAGATACTTTATGTAAAAGTAAACTGAAAACTTGATAAAATATTTTACTCAGAAAGATGCTCCAGTATTCTATTCTAAGCTTTTTAGTCAAAATGTTTTGACAATATGGATTGGATGGAGGTACATAGTTGTTTAATTACATTTCACATTTTTTAAACAATTTCTGGTAATGTGTGACATGACTGCACATTTTAGTCATTCATGAAATGCACCTTAACTCATCAGCTGACTATGAAGATGGGCAGTGCCATAAAATCATCAGAAAATCTTAATACTTTGGTTCAAATACTTTCTTAATGAGCTGTAGCTGCTGATCTTTGTGATCTCTTTTGCAGTTTATTTGGGAATACAGTACTGTGGTGGGATATATAATACGGTTTAAGTAAATCAGTTACCTATTTTTGTCCTTAAATTTTCAGCTACTGTTATGAAGAATTTACTGAATTTAGCAACCATTGAAGTGAATTTCAGTTGTCTCATTGCTACTAGTTACAGGAAACCAAAATATAATTTATCGTACTGACAATATGAAAGATGGTAGCAACTCACCTTAAACATGATAACTGAGCTGCAGAATTTTCATCACAGCTTTCATCAAAGGGAAAAGGAAAGGCATGTAGCAGCCAGAGATGATGGCTGGCCATGTGTATACGAGTTATACCTGAGTGACTATGGTTTTTTTTTTAATGAAAGCTGTGGTAAAAAACTCAAGTTGTGGGAATGTGATTGACTTTTTAAGTGCCTGTCTGTGGCTCAGTGATCATCTTTGCAGTGAGTTGCTACTTTATTATTGTCTTTCCAACCTGGACTTTACATTGTTAGATTTGTCTTACTGAGGGTTTCGTATTTCTTGTCTAATAATGCTTTACCTTTCTTCTCAGAATTTGTAAATTTTTGTTTTTATATACTGTGTGTGTGTGTGTGTGTGTGTGTGTGTGTGTGTGTGTGTGCACGCTTAGTGAATGGTTTTAGGTTCTCTGAGGAAGTGGTGAAAACTTCTGCAATAGTTTGCAGTGTGCCTTTCAGTCTTGATCCGAGTATTTAATAAAGTTTTCTTTTCCTGAAAGATGATCACATGATGAAGTAAAAACTCTTAGTCCTAAGCACGCTATAGTTCGTTCCGCGTACACTTGTCGACTGTCCCGGCTGTCACGTCGGCCATTTTACGAGGCCCGCCAGCAGACGGCGCGCAGCTCGCATCAGCTGTTAGGCCGACCGTGCCCTCCTGTGGCACGGCCGGGAACTATCACGGCCGGGCCCGCGCCTGCCATGGAACACAATACGGCCGCGCGCGATATGAATGGCCCTTAGGCCATAACATCCCTCCCCCCATGGGGTGAGGAGCCGGACTTCTGAACGGCGGTGCAGAGGTCTGGCTGCTGGGACTCTTCCACCTCCATCCGATCGTCTGGCAGCTCCATCCACTCCATAGCCGGAACCACCTCATACGGGCGGAACCCCTTTGAGCGACGAGGGGTTCGCCCACGCGAGAACTGTCTTGCTGCTCTCAGCACTGGCGACGGCGGTGGGTCCTCCATTCCTCCCTCCTGTGGCTCCTCCATTGGAAACTCAGGGCCTCCATCAGGCTGCAAGGTGCCCCCTCTGCCAGCGACCGGAGCTGTTCACCCCTTGTAGCTGGCCGCTGGGACTGCAGCGGGGGAGCGGGCCCCGGACCCCGGACCCCGACGGTGGCGGGAAATCCCCTTGCCACCCAGCCAATGCCCGCAGAACGGAAGTCGGGAGAGAACTGTCCCCTGATGGCACCCGCAACAGAGGGGGGCTGGACTTGGACGAGGAGGAAGGGACCGTAGGTGTGAGAGGAAGGTGGCGGACCCGCAGCTGATCGTGGTGGCGGGTGAGGACCCCGGTAGGAGAACGGACCTCACAGAGACGTCGGCCACACTCCCGAACGACCACGGCCGGGACCCAATGAGGATGGCGGCCGTAGCCTTGAGCCCAGACAGCCGAGCCTTGTTGTTGTTTTTGGGTTGTTGAAGGGGGACTAAACTACAATGGTCATCAGTCCCCCATTCCATCCCTAGGCGTCAAAAGTAGCTCCATGAACGGTAAAGAGATACGCCCAGCCGAGCCTGGGGGAAAACGTGACTGAGGACAAAGAAGAGGTGTGGGAGGGCCTGGATGCACGAGGGATAACAGTGTCCTATGATGGCGGCCATGAAGGAGCTCCGAGGGGCTCTGCTGACCTGCCGGAGTGGACCGATAAGATGACAGGAATCGAAGGAGGGCATCCTCCACTGAAAGATGTGCCACATACTTGCGCATTTGCATCTTGAAAGTGCGGATGAACCTCTCCACTGCCCTATTGGACTGTGGGTGGAAAGGTGGGGCCAGGACATGGTGGATCCCATGGGTAGAAAAAAATCGTGAAATTGTTGTGAAGTAAACTGTGGCCCGTTATCTGTCATCAGTGCGACCCTCAATAGAAAATATCTTTAACAGGGAACGTGTGGTTACTACTGCGGACGTGGAGGTCAGGCGAACAACAAACGGGAAGTGGGAGTATGCGTCAAGGATGCAAAGCCAGTAGCTATCTCAGAAGGGCCCCGCAAAATCGACATGGAGTCGTTCCCAAGGTGCAGACGGAGTGGGCCATGGAGAGAGAGATGGGATGCACCAGAAGAGCACCCTGCAATGAGGCGAGTGATGTCCCCATCTATACCCGGCCAATATACATGTCGGCGGGCCAGCATCTTCGTGCGAGAGACGCCCCAGTGGTCCCGATGGAGAAGACCGAGAATCCGGCGGCGCAACTACACTGGAACCACCACTCGATGGGAGCCGTCGTCCGTGGACAAAAGTAAAACACCCTCGTAGGTGCTAAGGCGGTGCTGAATAGCATAATAATTGCGGAGAGGGTCTGAAGCCCGACCCGGAGGATGCTCCGACCAGCCTTGCCTCACCCGTTTAAGGACAACTCGGAGGACCGGGTCAGCAGTGGTAGCCTCCGCGATTCGTGAGCTATTGATAGGAAAAACGGAGACTACATCTTTAGCTGACTCATCAACTGCAAAACACAAAAGCTCTTCAGCATCGAAGACTGGATTAGGGCCTACTGGGAGGCGCGACAGGGCATCGGCATTGGCGTGATGAGCCGTCGAACGGTATGTATCTCGTAATGGAAACGAGAGAGGTACAAGGCCCAGTGTTGAAGACGATGGGCTGCCTTGTCCGGAAGAGCCACTGACGGGTGGAACAACGACACTAATGGGCGGTGGTCCGTGTAAAGCGTGAACTTTGACCCATAGAGATAAACGTAAAATTTTTTTAGAGCAAAGACAATGGCTAGGGCCTCCTTGTCCACTTGGGAATACCGGGGCTGCGCATCCGTAAGAGTTTTAGATGCAAACGCCAACGGGCGCTCTGACCCATCGGGAAACCGATGTGCCAGCACCGCCCCCACAGCATGCTGGGAGGCGTCCGCTGCCACCACAAGTGGGACCCCCGGGGTGTATGCAGTGAGGCATGGAGCCTCCAGGAGGGCCCTTTTCAGTGACTGAAAAGCTCGCTCGCACGCAGGAGACCAGTGCAACAGGACGCCTTTACGTAGCAGTTGATGCAGGGGGTGAGCCACTGTGGCTGCCTGTGGGAGGAAGCGATGATAATAGGCAATCTTGCCCAGGAATACTTGAAGTTTGTGAACGGAAGAAGGACGGGGAAGATCTGCGACCGCCCGCATGTGCTCTGCCACGGGACATACCCCCGACCTGGATACCTCGTAGCCCAAGTACTCGATAGTCGGTTGGAAGAAAGAAGATTTCTGGAAATTACAGCGGAGGCCAGCCCCCTCCAGAACGGAAAACAATGAACGGAGGTTGGCAATATGGTCAGCAGCTGTGGATCCTGTCACCACAATATCATCCATGTAGTTCACGCAAAAGGCGTAGAAATCACCAGCGCCTGCTTGGAGGCATCATCTAAAGGCAACTGGAGATAAGCCTCTGCCAGATCTATTTTCAAAAAATACTGGCCCCCTGACAACTGATCTATCAACTCCACTGGGCGAGGCATGGGAAAAGAATCAATGACGGATTGAGAATTTACAGTTTTCTTAAAGTCGCCACATAAACGCAGGGCACCCGAGGGCTTGCGTATGACAACGAGAGGGGAGGCCCACTTGCTTGCTGTGACCGGACGCAAAATACCTTCCACCGTCAGGCGATCTAATTCTGATTTAACAGCGCCACGGAGGGCGATCGGGAGAGGCCGAGCCCGACAGAAGACAGGGTGAGCCATATTTTTAAGGGTAATTGTGCCCCGAAAATTTGTAGCACACCCAAGACCCGGCGCAAACAAGGACTAAAACTGCGCGTGAAGCTGCTTGAGACTCTCGTACAGAATTTGATCGGAAACCAAGCAGACAGAGTTGGTAATAGAAAAGCCAAAAGTGTGGAAAGCGTTGAGGCCGAAAATATTTGTAGCCGTTGCACTGTTTACTACCACAAAGGGTACCGCGCTGCTAATGTTCTGATATGTAGCTTCGGCGACAAACGACCCCAATAGTGGAATAGGGTGGCCGCTGTAGCTAACCAACGCCCGAGGCACCGGACTTAAAGTGGGGGAGCCTAATGCTTGATGAGTTGCAGCACTTAGAAGCGATTTCGTCGCGCCAGTATCCACTTGAAGCGTTACAGTTTTCCGCAGAATGTGGAGGTCTATAAACAACTTCGGCGGCTAAACGCCGACGGGAACAACCTTATTAATATCCGTGGGCGATGTGCCGAAATCGCGAGGGGAAGAGGTCCTTTTGCGGCCCTTAGCCGAGGAGCGGCACACTCGGGCGATGTGTCCGAACTTGCCACAACGATTACATGTGGCCCGTCTGTGTGGGCACGATTCCCGAGAATGGGACGCCCCGCACAAAAGACATGCCATCGGCTCGCTCTCTGAAGCGGGCAACGCGCGCCGCCTTTCCCCCCACCCATACGACAGACGAGCGCCGCGGCGTCCAAAGGGAGGGAGGGGAGGGCGATGCAACAACAGCCACCGAAGAAACCAGCAACTGAGGATACCTCCCCCCAAGTGGAAAGTTGACTCCCCACAGCCTCAGAAACTTCAAATGCGCATACAATACGCAAAACCTCCGCTAATGAGGGCTCGTCCAATTGAAGAGCCTGCTTGCGAACGTCCAGGTCGGGAGCAAAACAAACCAAAACATCGCGGACCATAGAGTCCGCATACGAATCACCGTGCGGTTCGGGCCAAAACAGACAACGACGGGCCAGCCCCTGCAGTTCCATGGCCCACGCGCGCTACGACTGATCTGGCTGTTTCCGCGAATGGTAGAAAGATATGCGGGCCGACACCACGTGAGAGTGGCGGCGAAAATATGCCGCAAAAAGAGAACAGATATCCTGAAAGGACAGGGATGCCTGCGTCTGAAGCGGCGCTAAATCGCCCAGCAAATGAAAAAGACGAGGCGAGTGCCACGAAAGGAAATAAGCTTTTTGCTTACCTTCATCACACACCTGGAAGGCTACGAAGTGTTGGCGTAAATGCTGTTCGTAGTCGGACCAGTCCTCGGCAAAGTCGTCAAATGGAGGAAACGGAGGAACGGGCACAGAAGACCGCAACCCGACCTGTTGTGTCACAGCCCTAGTCAAGGTGTCAATAGCCGCCGTGAGAGAATCATTCTGTTGAGCCAAAATTTCCGGTAACGACTGAAGATTCGTCAGCAACACGCTAAGGTGTTCTGCCATGACTGCGGCAGGAAGACCACGCTACCATAATCCTCGTCGCCACTGAAGTAAACACTCTTAGTCCTAAGCACGCTATAGTTCGTTCCGCGTACACTTGTTGACTATCCCGGCTGTCACGTCAGCCATTTTACGGGGCCTGCCAGCAGACGGTGCACAGCTTGCATCAGCTGTTAGGCCGACCGTGCCCTCCTGTGGCACGGCCGGGAACTATCACGGCCGGGCCCGTGCCTGCCATGGAACACAATATGGGCGCGCGCGATATGAATGGCCCTTAGGCCATAACACATGAAATTTCATAGTATGACTTAAGCAGATTTTTTAGCCTGGACAGATAAAGAGTGTACCATTTTGTTATACAACTCTTACTGTTTTTCTTTGAGCATGACCTTTGGTAATTGTTGGACAGCGTTTATTAAATGTGTCTGCCATAGTGTCTCAGTAGTCTTCACATGTTTCAAGACAAAACTGATACCTGTTGAGGATGGTACTCCAGTCTGTAATCTGAAGGTAATATCTAAGATTCTCTGTCTGTGTATCATGCAGTAGTTTTACTGTCCTGGATCGTACTTCATGTGTATAGCTGTTTGAAACACCAGTCAGACTCAAGAGAAGGCCATCGTGGTCAGTGATCAATGGCTTAATAATAGTTAACCCTGTCTCATCCTTATACATATTAGTAATGACATTATCTTTAACAGGCCAGAAAACAATTGATCAAGATTAACCTTAGCAACTTCTGACTAGTTTGTTTCTTTCAGTATGGGAAGGGTTGAACAGATGATTTCTTCCCTGACCATGGTATGATAACACTCCTAAGACTTAGCTATGTCAAAATGACACTAATTACTTGGCCTCCCAAGCTCAACATAATTTTTGCAGCTTTCTGTGACATTAGTATAATTTAACAGGCGAAGTGACCATGTGCATATGGTTGTGACAGTAGGAAAACAGCAGCTGAAACATATTGTCAAAAGAGAAAGACACTGGTTCTTGCACAGAAGTTAATCAGCACAGTAAGTGATCTACATGGTGCAGTACCTATTTTAAGGGAAAGAGCTCTAATTACATCCATCTTGGTTAACTTGAATGCCACAAAATGTTGGCAGAGCCACATCTTGTAATCTTCCCAGTCCTTGCTGTTTAATCATAGTGAAGGAATTACAAGCCATCTCTCCATGACAGCTGTATGCTCCCAGTATGCTGCTCCATGGGGAACTAATGTAAAGCCTCCATGGCAGAACTGAACAGCAGAAAAACCAGGGAATTGAAAACTTGCAAACATTCAATTTTCAATATAAATATTTGTGCTGTAAATAGGAACACAATGAGACACTCAAGCACAAGATAAATACAGTTTATTAAGGCATGGAACGACATCTAAAACTATGTAATATAGCCAGTGACAAGTACAGAACACATTAGACAATTCATGGCTCAGAGGTACTTGCATGGCATAACATAGGTCAGGTGGTGCTGGCGGAGTATTCACTGTGCATTGTGTGGCTATCGGTTCCCATGGTCACCTCTGATGGCCATCATAGCTAGTTACTGGCCACTTTGGATTATTAGCACACACAATGCCTGATGCAGTGACTGAACCCATTTCTGAAGTGTGTGATAGGTGTAATAACAAGTAATTACTTCAGCTACATTTGAGCCGATTACTTAATTTCTGTTTCCCTCATTGGCCATGTTTCACACCTAACAAATGCCAAGTAAAGTTGTCCAACCTATAAATCTGCTTTGTGCATGTAGTCTCAAGTCACTTACAAATTAATTGTTGTCTCTGTTTATTTTCAGAGTTCTCAATAATGGTAGCCTTTGGATTGAAAATGTTTTACCTGAAGACAAAGGCTATTATTCATGTGAGGCAAAAAATGAAATTGGAATGGCATTGAATAAAATTATTTATGTTACTGTGCATGGTATGTATACAAAACACTGAACATTTTTTATTTGTTTATCTATCTTTATAAGAAACTTTCAATAATCAGTACTTCAAACATCTATTTTATCTTACATCTTATAAAATAGGCTGTATCTGTGTATGTATTTATGTATGTACGTTCCTTAATATCAGACAACAATCGCTGTCATGGTGAGAACCACCTATGACACATGTTGTTGTTGTTATGGTCTTCAGTCCGGAGACTGGTTTGATGCAGCTCTCCACCCTACTCTATCCTCAGCAAGCCTTTTCATCTCCTCATAAGAACGACAACCCACATCTATTTGAATCTGCTTACTAAACGCGTCTCTTGGTCTCCCTCTGCGATTTTTACCCCACACACTTCCCTCCAATGCTAAATTTACGATTCCCCGATGTCTAAGAATGAGTCCTACCAAGCGATCCCTTCTTTTAGTCAGGGTATGCCAAAAATTCCTTTCCTCGCCAATTCTGTTCAGTACCTCTTCATTAGTTATGCGATCTACCCACCTAATCTTCAGCATTCTTCTGTAGCACCACATTTCAAAAGCCACTATTCTCTTCCTGTCCGCACTGCTTATCGTCCATGTTTCACTCCCGTACAAGGCAACACTCCACACAAATGCCTTCAGAAAAGACTTCCTTACACTTACATTAATATTCGAGGTTAGCAAATTTCTCTTTTTCAAAAATGCTTTTCTTCCCATTGCCATTCTGCATTTTGTATCCTCTGTACTACGACCATTGCATGTTATTTTACTACCCAAGTAACAAAACTCATCTACCACCTTCATTGTTTCGTTACCTAATCTAATTCCTTCAGCATCGCCTGATTTTCTGAGACCGCATACCATTATTTTTGTTTTGCTCTTGTTCATTTTATACGCTCTCTTCAACACACTGTCCATTCCATTCAATTGCTCTTCCAGGTCCTTTGCTGTCTCTGATAGAATTACAATGTCATCAGCAAAACGCAATGTTTTTATTTCTTCCCCCTGAACTTTAATCCCTATTCCAAATTTTTCCTTGCTTTCCTTTACCGCCTGCTCGATGTACAAATTGAATAACATCGGAGAAAGGCTACAACCCTGTCTTACTTCCTTCCCAACTGATGCTTCCCTTTCATGCCCTTCGAGTCTAACAACTGCGGTCTGGCTTTTGTACAAGTTGTAAATAACTCTTCTTTCCCTGTATTTTACCCCTGCTGACTTCAGAATTTGAAAGAGTGTATTTCAGTCAACATTGTCAAAAGCTTTCTCCAAATCTACAAAAGCTAAAAATGTAGGTTTGCCTTTCCTTAATCTATCTTCTAAGATAAGATGTAAAGTGAGTATTGCCTCCCGGGTTCCTATGTTCCTCCTGAATCCAAACTGATCTTCCCCAAGGTCAGCTTCTACCAGCTTTTCCATTCTCCTGTAGATAATTCATGTTAAAATTTTGCAACCATGGCTTATCAAACTGATGGTTCTGTAATTTTCACACCTGTCTGCACTTGATTTCTTTGGAATGGGGATTATTACATTTTTCTTAAAGTCTGAGGGTATTTTGCCTGTCTCATACATCCTACACACCAGCTCAAATAGTCTTGTCATGGCTGGCTCTCCCAGAGACTTTAATAGCTCTGCGGGTATGTCATCTACTCCTGGGGCCTTGTTCTGACCTAGGTCTTTCAAGGCTCTGTCAAATTCATCTCTCAGTATAGTATCTCCTATTTCATCTTGATCTACTTCCTCTTCCCTTCCTACAACATCGTCTCTAAGTTCATTTCCTTTGTAGAGCTGCTCTATGTATTCTTTCCACCTTTCAGCTTTCCATTCTTTGCTGAGAACTGGTTTCCCATCCGAGTTCTTGATATTCTTAGAGTTGTTTTTCTTGTCCCCAAATGTCTCTTTTATTTTCCTGTAGGCGGTGTCTACTTTTCCCCTCGTTATACATTCTTCTACAGATTTGCATTTGGCTTCTAGCCACTCCTGCTTAGCCATTTTGCACTTCCTGTGAATCTCATTTTTTAGTCGTCTGTACTCCATTTTGCCTGTTTCATTTACTGCATTTTTATATTTTCTCCTTTCATCAATTAAATTTAGTATTTCCTGTGATATCCAAGGATTTTTTGTCGGTCTTGCCTTCCTACCTATTTTGTCCTCTGCTGCCTTTACTATTTCATCTCTCAATGCTACCCATTCCTCTTCTACTGTTTTATTTCCCCCTCTTTCTGTCAATTGTTGCCTAAATCTCCCTCTGAAATTCTCCAGAACTTCACTTTCCTTCAATTTTTCTAAGTCCCATCTCATTATTTTCCTACCTTTCTGCAGTTTTTTTTCAGTTTCAGCCTACAGTTCATGACTAACAAGATATGGTCAGAGTCTATATCTGCCCCTGGGTGTGTCTTGCAGTTTAGAACCTGGTTCCGGAATCTATGTCTTACCATTATAAAATCTATCTGATACCTTCCGGTGTCTCCTGGTCTCTTCCACGTATACAACCTTCTTTTGTGATTCTTAAACCACGTGTTTGTTACGATTAAATCATGTTCCGTGCAAAATTCTACCAGGCGACTTCCTCTTTCATTCCTCCTGCCCAGTCCATATTCACCTACTATTTTTCCTTCTCTTCCTTTTCCTACAACCGAATTCCAGTCTCCCATCACAATTAAGTTTTTCTCTCCCTTAACTGTCTGAATAATTTCCTTTAGCTCCTCATATATTTCTTCGATCTCCTCATCATCAGCAGAGCTAGTTGGCATATAAACCTGTACTACTGTTGTCGGTGTTGGCTTCGTATCTATCTTGACAATGATAATACGATCACTGTGCTGCTCATAGTAGTTTATCCGCATTCCTATTTTCTTATTCATTATCAGTCCTACTCCTGTGATACCCCCAACTGATTTTGTATTTATAATCCTGTACTCACCTGACCAGAAATCCGGTTCATCCTGCCACCGAACTTCACTAATCCCCACTATATCTAATTTCAACCTATCCATTTCTCTTTTTAAATTTTCTAATTTTCCTACCCGATTAAGGGATCTAACATTCCACGCTCCGATCCGTAGAATGCCAGTATTGTCTTTCCTGATGACAACATCCTCCTGAGTAGTCCCCGCCCGGAGATCCGAATGGGGGACTATTTTACCTCCGGAATATTTTACCCGAGAGGATGCCATCATCATATGTTCATACAGTAGAGCTGCATGTCCTCGGGAAAAGTAATGGCTGTAGTTTCCCCTTGCTTTCAGCCGTTCGCAGTAGCTGTGTGGCAAAGCCACATTAGCTGATGTTACAAGGCCAGCTCAGTCAATCATCCAGACTGTTACCCCTGTAACTACTGAAAAGGCTGCAGCCCCTCTTCAGGAACCACACGTTTGTCTGGCCTCTCCACAGATACCCCTCCGCTGTGGTTGCACCTACGGTACGGCTATCTGCATCTTTGAGGCACGCAAGCCACCCCACTTTGGCAATGTCTGTGGTTCATGGGGGTAGCTATGACACATATGTAAGGATATATGACATCATAAACAATGAGATGCGCGAAAAACTGCTGCGTCAAACAACAATACTGCACATTTTCTCCTAAACCACTGGACCGATTTCAACCAGATATGTTACACATATTCTTTATGTAAGATAACAATTTCTGTAGGAGTACAAAACACATACGACACATTGTTCAGGAGATATAACATGATGAACAATTGGAATCGCAAGAAAACTGCTACATAATGTGACGAGATTTTATAAATACGCTATATGAGAATGAAAGTACTTGGTGACTTGCAACAAACTTTAAACATAATTTCAAACCTTTATTAAAATTTTTCTTGCAGACGACCACATCCAAATAATGGAAGGAAACAAATTTCTCGCTTACTACTTCTCCACTGTTCATGGAGCAAAACTATGGCATTCGGTATAGCATTACAATTTATAATTTCTACACTACCAATTGTACTCACAGGAAATTTCGCAGACAGAATACACACTTAAAGCTGAATGTACGTTTGAAATTGTATCACAGTGCAACACGTAGTTCATGAGATATGAGGATGTAAAGAGTAACATTCATGGAAAACCGCTCCATCAAGCATCACGTTTTAATCTATTACTTCATTAATACTAACCGTATTCACAACAGATTATACCAACATACAGCACTTATACAAATCAATATATTCCTGCAAAATTTTACAATTGTACAACATATCTATACTAATAATAAATCTTTAAATGTAGGCCTGTCACTGTTCGCTTCAATCTTCAAAACTACTGGACAAATTATCATATGGTTTTCACAGGAAACATGACGAAGATTGGTTCAGATTGTTTCATCAAAATAGAATCACGAAGTGTTTTCCTAGACCATCATGTCTGTCTGTTCATCCATTATAAACCACTTATCCAAAACTACTTCACGAATTTGAATGGGGTTTTCACAGGTAACTTCAGCTTACCTTGGGACAACATACAGACTTAGTTTCTTAAAAATAGGATCACAGAAAGAAGAACATCACAATTTAATGTTTTTCATTGACAACCATCATGTCTATCTTTCTCTTTCATCTCCAAAACTAATAGATGAATTCAGGGGTTTTTCACAGGAAACGTGAGGGTATCTTGCGGTTACAGAAATGCTTCATTTCACAAAATCAGATCAGAAAAAGTAAGATATCACAATTTAAACATTTCTCTGAATGCAATTGCATGTTTCTATTAATAAAGGGTAATCTCCAGAAGAACTAAATGAACATTCATGGGAGTATCACAGATAAATAGAGAATATCAAGGGGCAACATAAAGGCTTCATTTAATCAAAATCAGATCAGGAAAGTAAAATATATTGTAATTTGAAGTTTTATGTGTATTTCATGCTTGCAAAGAAAGGCACAATTCAGCAAATAGCTAATAAGTAGTGCTGCGGGTGTTTTTTATGAAGTTCAAGGCAACTATCGGATTATTACCATTTGAAAATACTACTTACTCTTTGGCTTTTCAAATTTACCATATTTCTGAAAATCATTTTCTTGGTTGCTATGTTCTTTGAAATATGATTCAACGCAGTTAATATAAAACTGATACAATCCTTGCCATGTTTAATCCATATAATCACATACTGATATCACAGTCTAACGTATATGAACAACTGCTATGGAAGTTTAAGTCTCACGCTTGGAGTGACAATGGCGCTTCTAACGGAAAGAAGGCAACCGTAAGAATACTAATTGTTTCAGTGATATTCCTACTTCATTGAGGAAATACTTATTACTTATTATATTTTAGCTTTCCATGCCTCAGCCCATTGTCCAGAGACATGAATGATCGTGAAATAAATGTGTTAAATGGCGGATATAACTGATGTATGATGTTAGCTACATCATATTCATGAAGATATGCCTAAATCTAACAGGTTTCGCAAACGTATTAGGAAAAAAAAAAAACTACTGACACATTTTCATGCGGTTTTCACAGGAAATTTGAGCTAAGATTGGGGCAACATATAGGCATGATTTCATCAAAATCAGATCATGGAAAAAAGATACATCACAGTTGTTTTCAATAAGTGTCTGTTAATCTATTAGAAATACCTAATGTCCTAAACTACTTCACGGATTTGCATGGAGCAACTTTGTTTCATAAAAGTGGAATTAGGGAAATTGTTTTAGATGTAGGTTATGCTTGAAATATGGATTTCGTAGTACAGCAAACATGCGATAGAGGTGCTGTAGTGCACCAAAGAATTAATAAACACCATTGCTGCATAATAAGTATGGGGTAGTACAACAAGGAAGTGAATGTCTGTGACATAAGAATTAAGCAATCTTATGTCTACGAATACCAACAAATATTGAACATAGTGTTATTGAGTTCACTTTTTGTATTAAACACTTAATGACATTTCTTTGCACATTTCACCTTATGTATCAAAATCTTTATGAAGATACATCATTTCAGACAATGACTTATTTGACATCTTGGCTAGAACAACTGAGTTTATTGACTGAGCGATCCAACAAGGATTCTATTTTTACTGACTGAGGTGCAGGACCCTAAAAAGCCATAATATACTTGCCCTCCTTCAACAGCCATTGCGAAGCACAGGCATATAAGCTAGTGAAGAAATAAAAAATAAATATTTAATGGTCCAGGTGTTCATTGCTGAAGTTTGTTACATCAGTGACAGCATTAGTTGGCTAATGGAAGCTTATGATGACAGCAATTGTGTATCATTCTGGTGCTTCATTAAAAGCTGTAGGAAAATCCAAAGACTATCCAACATAAAACATATTATTTGTATGTATGTTTTAATTTTACTACTGTGATGATTTATTCATAACATAATATGTAAATGAAGTAGTACACTAGTCACTAGATAGTCCTTCTTAACAAAGACATCCCTCATTTCATTGATGAAAGACTTATACAGGGTTTGAGTATCTACACAAGTAAGAATCTTCACCTTTAATTTATTTCCCAGCATTTCTACAGTTCAAATTAATATTATGCAAAGCTCACCGAAATATATTTATTTATGTTGTCAACTGGTTTCAGTACACCGGGATAGCATCTTTTGGTTTCTGGGGAAAGGAAGTACAATCTTCATAGTTACGTAAAATGTAACATTAGTAACCACACTTCATAAGTGTGGTTGTCAATGTCATGTATGTACAGTTCTCTGATTGCTTTGATAACTGAGACCAACATGTTTAATTCAAATGGAAGAACATTATGTAGGAAACAGTTTTCACTAATTAAAAATTATGCACATTTCTGGCTAGAGTTTGCTAGAGGATCATACCAATATCCATAGTTGAAGTAAAGACTAGTCATAATCTCAGATACCATAAGCTTCTGAATACCTCGTGGATATTCTTGAGTCAAAAAGTTATTGTTTCAGTGATCAAGTTAAGTTTCTTGGCATGTAACACTACATGAACACTTCCATCTTTCTTAGTTACAATGAGATTAGGGATTCAAATCTCTCTGTAATATTGAAGCCTTATGTCCTCTGCAGCATCATAGCAGCCCTTTTGGCTATTTCACTTCTCTTCTTAGTCTTTTATGTTAATAGTCCACACGTACATTATCTTACCATCTTCTTTTCATATAGGTACACAGTCAGTATTTATAGAATATTTCTTCATCAAGTTCATTCTTAATATTTTTACATTTAATTCTGAAACTGCAAAGAATTCATTGCATAACCTTTTTCTTGTACCACAACAGTAGCAAGCACTTACAATTGGCTTCTAGAGTTCAAATAGTCATCATCCTCCTTCAATTTATTCTCAAGTTAATTATAGGCTATATAGACCCTACTTATTCTCCTCCACACCTTCCTCCTCCTCCTTCACCTTCATAAAGCATAAAATCATTTGTGGTTGTTTGCAGCAACCTCAAAACTTATTTTATTTTTTTATCTGTTTGTTCCACTGTCTTTCTTAATTACTCCAGTACTTTTCAAATTCATTCTGAGTAGATTTTATGTTGCTTCCTTTTCATTGGCTCATTTTCTTTCTCACATAAGATATTCTAACTTTGATTTCCCCAGTCAGTGATTCCTGTACTTGGGTATATTGCCCTTTGGGCTTCACATCAGCATCTTCACCACTGCCATTACTTGCTTCCTCCAAATCAATATTATTTTCAATATAAGTATCACTGTCTGATTGTTCTCCATCATCATGAGTAATATTCCACTCACTATCATGTCAATTTTTATTTTTCACCCGAGTTGTTTCCTCAACATTACTTAATTCTTCACTTATATTTACAGATGAAGTAGAGGTTTTATTACCCAATTTCCTGTAAATCACCTAAATGCAGTGAAACCTATTTTAACTTATGTCCATATAGTACTTTTTCTCTGTATTGTGACCATTTATCCAGTTCTGACCAACCATCCATATAGGAGGGCCATCCGGAAAGTGGTACCCGTTAACGCTGCTTTAAGTGCTGATGAGCCGGGTAGCCACTGGGCAGGGTGAATCCACGTCAGTGGTACGTGTGCCTGCACAATGCTGTGTGTTGCCTGTGTTGTGTCTGCAATTGTTTATAATATTTAAACAAATTGAGGACCCCGCCAGTTGCGAAGTGAGGGCTGCGATGAAATTTCTTAATGCAATAAACATACAACGTTGTGAAATTCATCGCTAATGAAAGGTGGTGTATGGAGACAAAGTGATGGATGAGTCATTTGTTTGGCACTGGTGTCACAACTTCAACCTTGGGAGCGTGAATACACATGACAAGGAGCGTTCAGGAATTACAGCAATTCAAGTGGGAAACCTTTGACCATCCACCATATAGCCCAGACTTGAGCCCTTCGGCTTTTCGTCTCTTTCCGAAGCTTAACGACTTTCTGGAGGGAAAGCAATTTGACAGCTCTGAAGAACTTAAACAAGGTGTCACTACGTATCTCAATACGCTGGCGGCGGATGCTGGGATGCAAAAACTTGTCACACATTATGACAAATGCCTAAATTTGCTTGGAGATTATGTGGAGAAGTACTGTAATGTATGCTCTTGTCAATAAAAATGTTTACACGTGTTAATATTTACTCCTATGTCTTTATTGCACAAATGGGTAGCACTTTCTGCATGGCCCTCATACATTGTACTAAATTTTCCTGTGTACTACATTCCCCCTGGAAAACAATTTCCTCTATGTAACACTTGTATTCTTAGGAATCCTTATCAGTTATTTTGATATGAGGCACACATAGCATCCAAGTCATGTGTCCTTCACTACATGTGAGATGTAATGCACATTGTGGTTGTCATCTGTGTAGTTTGTGCCATTGTTCATTTGTTCTTAGTATTGTTTTTAGCAAGTGCAATTTTCGAACACCTATTTTGAAGACAACTGTGGATATCATTCTGCACAATTAATGTGAAGAAAGTGTAGGTTGCCAATATAAATTTTCATAAGAGTTTTCATTGAGCAGAGGTAGTGACTCAGAAGCAGAGGCAGAAGCAGAAGAAGAATTTTCTTGAAGAAATCTTCATAATGAGCCATGTGGAGATAGCTAATCACTTGAAACTGATCTCTTCAACTCTCAATACTATAGTGAAACACCAGTCGTCCATAATGGAAGCTGCTGAGAGGTGTGGAAATTTGAAGAATATGTGTGAATGAAATCTTCGGACTACATTCAAATGGTCTGAGTTTTATTACTATTGTTTGAACATGCATGTGATGCAAATATCCCCCATAAATGGAACTATTTTGAGGGAAATGCATTATAAGTACCTTTGCTTTGTAATTTGACATAATTGTCAGCAGAAGTGTGACTGTCCTGTCCAGAAAAATATTTTTAAAAATGTGAAGAAAGTTGGACTTACCAGGTGAGAAGGCACCGGTTCATTGAAACACAAATAAAAATAAACACACACACACACACACACAAAACTGAGCTTTCGCAACCTAAGGTTGCTTCTTCAGAAAGAGCAGGGATGGAGAGGGAAAAGGAAAGGATGAGGGTTTTAAGGGAGTGTGTAAGGAGTCATTCCAATCCTGGGAGAGGAAAGACTTACCTTGGAGAAAAAAGGATAGGTAAACAAACACAAACACACACACACACACACACACACACACACACACACACACACCAAGGCAGCCATATGCAAAATGCAAAGAGGTTGGACAGAGATTTCAGTCAGGGCAGATACCCTGTCCAGAGATTGGAGGCAAAGATGTTGAAGAATGTTGGGTGGGAATTTCAAACTAACAAAGGTTGAGACCTGGTGGGCAACAGGAAGAGAGAGTATGTTGCAGGGCAAGTTTCCATCTCCAAATTTCTGAAAGGTTGGTGTCTGTGGGAAGTATCCATATAACCTGAATGATGTAACACTGTGACAAGATGTGCTGGCCATGCACCAAGGCATGCTTTGCCACAGGGTAATTCTCATTACCAACAAACACTGTCTGTCTGTCTCTCCATTCATGCAAATGGACAGTTTTTGTTGCTGGTCATTCCCACATAGGAGGCATCACAGTGCCAGCTGGTAAATCATGTGGGTGTGGTCGCAAGTGGCTCTGCCATTAATTGTGTACACCTTCTGGGTTGCAGGACTGGAATAAGTGGTGGTGGGAGAATGCATAGGGCAGGTTTTACACCGGGTGTGGTCACATGGGTAGGAGCCGAAGGGTAGGGAAGTTGGTTTTGGGATTTCATAGGAATGGACTATGAGGTTATGGAGGTTAGGTAGGTGGCGGACAGACACTCTTGATGTAGTAGGAAGGATGTTATGAAGGATAGATCTCATTTCGGGTCAGAATTTAAGGAAGTCGTATCCTTGCTGGAGAGCCTCATTTGGAGTCCGCTCCAGTCCTGGAAAGTATCCATTGACAAGAAGAGCACTTTTAGGGTCCCTCTGCAGGAGGTTCTGGGCTTGGGGAGAAGAGGAAGTGTCTCTACCTATCTGCTTCTGTGTCAGATCAGGAGGGTAGCTGCCAGATGTAAATGCTGTCAGTGATTCAGGACTGGAGCAGACTTGTTTGCCATGAATGGAATGGATCACAGCTGTCATAATGGAGGTACTATTGTTTGATGGTGGGTTTAATGTGGAAGGATGTGTGGAGCTGGCCATCGAGGTCAACATCAAGGAAATTGGCATGGGATTTGGAACAGGACCAGGTGAATCTGATGGAACCTAAGGAGTTGAGGTTCGAGAGGAAATTCTGAAGTTCTTCTTCACTGTGAGTCCAGATCATGAAGATATCATCAATAAATCTATACCAAACTTTGGGTTGACAGGCTTGGGTATCCAAGAAGGCTTCCTCTAAGCATCCCATAAATAAGTTTGCATATGAGGGGGGGGGGGGGGGGAGGAATCCTGGTTCCCGTGCCTGCCCCCTTTAGTTGTTAGTATGTCTGGCCCTAAAATGTGAAGAAGTTGTGGGTTAGGGTGAAGCTGGCTAGGGTAATAAGGAAAGAGGTTTTATTTATTTATTTAGCCTGATCAGATCAGGGCCATCAGGCCCTCTCTTACATCGGACCTGGTTTTTACAAATACAGTATTTTTTTACATGTGAGTTACCTACAACATAACAATGATTATTACAGATAAACAATTAATAACATAATTTATACAGGTTCATTACATGAAAAAGGATGTAAATAAAAGGTACTGACTTAACTCTAATAGGATTAATACTAACCACTGAGACCCCTTCTGCTGCTGCTGGTGTAATAATAGAAGTAACAACATTGCTATTAGCAGATTCATGATGTACTTTTGAAGATATCAACACTGGTTTAGGCATGGTGAATTCTGACGTAAGGAAGTTAAGAAAGCTGTACCTGGTGAGAGCAATGGCAGTTGGAGACTATCTGGGAGGAGGAATGGATGTGACATACCTGGACCGTAGGGTAATAAAGACTGGCGTAATTATTGCTTTAGTAGATAATCCATTAACTGTCATTTGAAACTGGCAGTGTTATTCAGTTCTCTGATATACTGAGGTAGACTGTTTCAGAGCCTGGTTCCTGCTACTGAAAAGGATTTTGAGAAACTAGCTGAGTGATGGATAGGGACAGAAAGGGTTTTGCTCTGACAGGAAAGAGTAGTTCTGTTTGTTGATCAGATAAGAGTGTTAAGGTCGAGGAAAGATATGAGGGACAGTGTACATTGATAAGAGAGTATAGGAAACAGAATGTATGAAAATCTCTGCGCTTGTCGGCACGGAGATAGGATAGTTGCTTATAAGATGGTGAAATGTGATCAAAGAGACGGATGTTACATATATATCGAACACAGGCATTCATGATTAGTTCCAAACATTGCAAGATAACATCACTGTAATCAATAATTGGAATTACAAGTATTTGTATAAGTTTCTTTTTAAGATCGAGAGGAAAAATCTTCTTATATCTCTGTAGGGCATGAAGAGATGCTGATGCCTTCCTTCACAGGGCGGCTGTGCTCAGCCCAATTTAGTTTGTCGTCTATTATCACTCCCAGACTTTTTGACGAGGGCGAAAAATAACGAGCCCTGTGGTATGCCTGATAGTACTTTTCTCCACTGTGACTTTTCGGTGCCGGACATGACGCACTGAAGACGCGATGTTAAGTATGAGCGAAACCATTGCACCAAGCCTTGAGAGAAATTTAGGCTGCTAAGTTTAGCAAATAAAATATCAAAGTCCACAGTGTTGAAAGCTTTGCTAAAGCCTAAGAAGCACATAACAGTCACCTCTTGTCTATCCATTGCCTGCTTAAAATGGTCTGTTACTTTTGTCAAAGCAGATGTTGTGCTGCGAGATTTGCGAAAACCTGATTGATGTTCATGAAGAAGGTTATTAATAGTCAAGTAGCTGGTTAGCTGATCATGTACTATATATTCTAGCGCTTTGGATAGCGCCGTAAGAATGCAGATAGGTTGGTAATCAGAGGGTGCTGTGGAAATGTCCTTTTTTGGAAGTGGCTTAACTAGTCCACGTTTCCATGCATCAGAAAAAACACTTGTGGCTAAGGACTGATTAAATATATCTGTTATGATAGGCAGCAGTGGATCAATAATCAGCTTTATCATTTGGATAGTGATACCATCATCCCCAGTAGATGCTGATGTAATACGCATAATGGCTTTCTTGACTGTAGATATAGTCTCTGACCATAACTTGTTAGTCATGAACTGTAGGCTGAAACTGAAAAAACTGCAGAAAGGTAGGAAAATAAGGAGATGGGACCTAGATAAATTGAAGGAATGTGAAGTTCTGGACAATTTCAGAAGGAGATTTAGGCAACAATTGACAGAAACAGGGGGAAATAAAACAGTAGAAGAGGAATGGGTAGCATTGAGAGATGAAATAGTGAAGGCAGCAGAGGACAAAATAGGTAGAAAGGAAAGACCTACAAATAATCCTTGGATATCACAGGAAATACTAAATTTAATTGAGGAAAGGAGAAAATATAAAAATTCAGTAAATGAAACAGGCAAAATGGAGTACAGACGACTAAGAAATGAGATTGACAGGAAGTGCAAAATGGCTAAGCTGGAGTGGCTAGAAGCCAAATGCAAATCTATAGAAGAATGTATAACGAGGGGAAAAGTAGATACCGCCTACAGGAAAATAAAAGAGACATTTGGGGACAAGAAAAGCAACTCTACGAATATCAAGAACTCAGATGGGAAACCAGTTCTCACCAAAGAAGGGAAAGCTGAAAGGTGGAAAGAGTACATAGAACAGTTCTACAAAGGAAATGAACTTAGCGGCAATATTGTAGAAAGGGGAGAAGAAGTAGATGAGGATGAAATAGGAGATAATATTCTGGGAGATGAATTTGACAGAGCCCTGAAAGACCTAGATCAGAACAAGGCCCCAGGAGTAGATGACATACCCTCAGAGCAACTAAAGTCTTTGGGAGAGCCAGACATGACAAAACTATTTGAACTGGTGTGTAGGATGTATGAGACAGGCGAAATACCCTCAGACTTTAAGAAAAATGTAATAATCCCCATTCCAAAGAAATCAGGTGCAGACAGGTGTGAAAATTACAGAACCATCAGTTTGATAAGTAATGGTTGCAAAATTTTAACATGAATTATCTACAGGAGACTGCAAAAGCTGTTAGAATCTGACCTCGGGGAAGATCAGTTTGGATTCAGGAGGAACGTAGGAACCCGGGAGGCAATACTAACTTTACATCTTATCTTAGAAGATAGATTAAGGAAAGGCAAACCTACATTTTTAGCTTTTGTAGATTTGGAGAAAGCGTTTGACAATGTTTACTGGAATACACTATTTCAAATTCTGAATTCAGCAGGGGTAAAATACAGGGAAAGGAGAGTTATTTACAACTTGTACAAAAGCCATACCGCAGTTGTTAGACTCGAAGGGCATGAAAAGGAAGCATCAGATGGGAAGGGAGTAAGACAGGGTTGTAGCCTTTCTCCAATGTTATTCAATTTGTACATCGAGCAGGCGGTGAAGGAAAGCAAGGAAAAATTTGGAATAGGGATTAAAGTTCAGGGGGAAAAAATAAAAACATTGCGTTTTGCTGATGACATTGTAATTCTGTCAGAGACAGCAAAGGGCCTGGAAGAGCAGTTGAATGGAATGGACAGTGTGTTGATGAGAGCGTATAAAATGAACATTAACAAGAGCAAAACAAAAATAATGGAATGTGGTCTTATAAAATCAGGCGATGCTGAAGGAATTAGATTAGGTAACGAAACAATGAAGGTGGTAGATGAGTTTTGTTACTTGGGTAGTAAAATAACATGTGATGGCCACAGTACAGAGGATATAAAATGTAGAATGGCAATGGGAAGAAAAGCATTTTTGAAAAAGAGAAATTTGCTAACATCGAATATTAATCTAAGTATAAGGAAGTCTTTTCTGAAGGCATTTTTGTGGAGTGTTGCCTTGTACGGGAGTGAAACATGGATGATAAGCAGTGCGGACAGGAAGGGAATAGAGGCTTTTGAAATGTGGTGCTACAGAAGAATGCTGAAGATTTGGTGGGTAGATCGCATAACTAATGAAGAGGTACTGAACAGAATTGGTGAGAAAAGGAATTTTTGGCATACCCTGACCCAAAGAAGGGATCGCTTGGTAGGACACATTCTTAGACATTGAGGAATCATAAATTTAGCATTGGAGGGAAGTGTGTGGGGTAAAAATCGCAGAGGGAGACCAAGAGACACGTATAGTAAGCAGATTCAAGTGGATGTGGGTTGCCGTTATGAGGAGATGAAAAGGCTTGCTCAGGATATAGTAGGGTGGAGAGCTGCATCAAACCAGTCTCCGGACTGAAGACCATAACAACAACAACATTTCCAGTAACATGCTTAAAACAAAACTTATCATGGTTAGTGTTGTTTATTCTCGTGATATGGTCAATAAGTGTTTGTTTCATTTGGTGATCGATTGTAGTGGTAGGCATTGTGAAATACTGATTTAATTCCCCAATGGGGACAGTGGGTTAGCTGCAGTTTTTACTTTCCCAAATACCAAGAACGCGCAGGTTTCTCCAGAGGACAGCCGGTCTATTTATGTCGGTTAATGAATGAGTGAATCTGAGTTTAGCATTTCTCACAGCCTGGCTGACTCTGTTACGTTTCTGCTTGTAAGCGATGTGATTTTCAGGTGTAGGGTGAAGTTTGTATGTCCTATGTGCAGTGTCTCTGAGATTCATGAGCTGTTTATTTCATCAGTTAGCCAGGGTGCAGGTTTCCTTCTCACGTTTTTGGTCTTGATGGGTGCATATTTATCATACAGCTGGTTAAGTTTATTTGTAATTTAGTGAAGTTTCTCATTTACGTCCGAGAAGATGTCGGAGGTTGGCTCGAAAATTATTTCTAGTGCATCAGCTGTCAATTCAGGTAAGTTGACGCGTCTTAAGTCACGGTATGTAGTTAGCAGTGGTTTCTTCCTAGGGCATGCTAGTGAGTACGTCATGAAAATTACATCATGGGCAGACATACAGGTGCAGATGTTTGTGACGTTCGAATTACTCTGTCTGGAAACCTTGTTCAAATATAACTATTAAAGTGTGACTATCAGCTGTGTGATGGGTGGGTGCAAGCTGAAGTAAGGTCAGATTCAAAGACGTAAGCATACGCTTGAACTTCATAGAGGACGAACTGTTGAACAGAAAATTTATGTTAGTGTCACCTGCTATAATTATGTGCTCATAAGTTGATTTGAAGTCTGAGAGGGCAGTTTCTAAGCAGTCCAATCCACCTATCTTCAGAGGTTTATAGAAGACGCATATTAGACACTTTTCTTTGAGAGGTTTTATCTCTATGAACATGTATTCCCCTTGTTCAGTTTCATCATTATTTGACATGTGCAACATGGTAGGAGATAAATCAGAGCGTATGTTAGCTCCAACACCGCCTCCGCGTTTGTTCAATCGGTCATGTCTTAGGAAGACATAGCCGTCTAAATTTACGGAACTGGTGGTAATGCTTGGTTTGAGCCAGGTCTCCGATAGAAGAATTATATGAAGATCCAACAAAATGAGCTTGTAGAGATTCAACATTTATGTGTGCAACATGGAGCTTTGTGCGCTCGGTTGTAGCGCGCGCGATGATACCGCTAGTTGGTATGGCAACAGCAGCGAGCTGTGTGGTGGGGTCGTGGAATGTGGTGGGCGGTCCAGGGGGTTGGGGGAGGAGTGCAGGACAGCAGAGAGAGAGAGAGAGAGAGAGAGAGAGAGAGGGAGAGAGAGAGAGAGAGAGAGAGAGCGGAAGTAGGTGAGGTGGGTTCAGAGACAGGGGAGGGACAGTGAGGCGCTGCAGCCAAGGTCAGCACGGCCTGTTTCCGCCGAGCGGCAGCGAGGCGCCGAGGTGGGGGTGGAGAATCTTGCCAAGCAAAGACAAAATAATCTGCCTGGAACAACACTAAATAAAGATAACAATATCGACAGTAGAGCGAACAATTGCCAATGATGTGTGAGACAAACGCTATATAAAAGCGAATTTAAACCTAAGATGGTACTGTAATTGATAATGTAGGTATTAGATTAATAGGAAAACAGCACTATCCTAAAGTGAACCAGTAAGTGTCACTAATAATATAATGATAATTTGATAAAAGAACAACCAATAAAATAATGATAATTTGCTAAAATAATAAAGGGAAAACTAACTAATGTAACATAATAGATATTAATGTACATAAGATTTTCTTTACAAGTTCGATGTAAAGTGTAGCAAAAGAGGAAAAATAAATATAGTGTGCTACACATAGAAGTAGTGTCAGCAAGTGTTCACGTGTTTTTATCTCCTAAAGCAGAGGTAGGGTTGCAGGTGGTTGATGTGAAAGGAAATACTCCATCACAGTGAGGCCCTGGGCATGCAGGATATTTGTGTATAGGGAAGTGGCATCAATGGTTAATAAGAATGGTTTCCGGAGGAAACTGGCTGGGTAAGGATTTCAGGCGATCGAGGAAGTGGTTGGTGTCTTTGATGAAGGATGGTAGACTGCACATAATGGGTTGAAGGTTGCCTATGTAGGCAGAGATTCGTTCTGTAGGGGCTTGGTAGCCAGCCACAATGAGCTGGCTGGGATGTTTCGGTTTGTGAATCTTGGGAAGTAGGTAGAAGTTGGGGGTGCAAGGTGCTGGTGGGGTCATGAGGTTAATGGAGTCTGGTGAAAGGTTTTGTAGGGGGCCTAAGGCTCAGACGATTCCTTGGAGCTCAGCCTGGACATCAGGAATGTGATTGTCTTGACAAACTTTATATGTGGTACTGTCTGGAAGCTGATGCAGTCCGTCAGCCACATACTCCCGCCGATCAAGTACCACGGTCATGGATCCCTTGTTGGCTGGGAGAATGACGATGGAATGGTCAGACTTCAGATCACGGATAGCTCAGGATTCAGCTGCGGTAATGTTGGGAGTAGGACTAAGGTTTCTCAGGAAAGACTGAGAGGCAAGGTTGGAAGTAAGGAATTCCTGGAAAGTTTGAAGAGGGTGATTTTGAGGAAGAGCAGGTGGGTCTTGCTGTGATGGAGGACAGAACTGTTCCAGGCAGGATTCAATTTGAATGATGACTTGGGGAGCTGGATCATTAGGATCATTTGTCAAAGATTTACTATCCTATACTCATAGCCTTTGCTGGAGATATCACTTTACCACAAAGAAAAATAATCCTACTCCTAATGATCCAACTCCACAAGCCATGACTCAAATAGAACCTTGCCTGGAACAGTTCCGTCCTTCATCACAGCTAGACCCACCTGCTCTTCCTCAAAATCACCCTCTTCAAACCTTCCAGAAATTCCTTACTTCTAACCTTGCCTCTCAGTCTTTCCTAAGAAACCTTAATCCTACTCCCAACATTACCACAGCTGAATCCCAAGCCATCCGTGATCTGAAAGCTGACCATTTCATCGTCATTCTCCCAGCCGATAAGGGATCGGTGGGAGTATGTAGCTGAGGGACTGCGTCAGCTTTCAGACATCACTACCTACAAAGTTTGTCAAGAAAATCCTATCCCTAATGTCCAGGCAGAGCTACAAGGAATCCTCAAAACCTTAGGCCCCCTACAAAACCTTTCACTTGACTCCATTAACCTCTTGACCCCACTGACACCCCGCACCCCCACATTCTACCTACTGCCCAAGATCCACAAACACAATCATCCCGGCCGCCCCATTGTGGCCGGTTACCAAGCTCCTACTGAACGAATCTCTGCCTACATAGACCAACACCTTCAACCGATCATGTGCAGTCTCCCATCCTTCATCAAAGACACCAACCACTTCCTCGATCGCCTGAAATCCTTGCCTAGCCTGTTACCTGCAGAAACCATCCTTGTAACCATTGATGCTACTTCCTTGAACACAAACATTTCACATGCCCAGGCTATGGATTATTTTCTTTCACGCTGACCTACTGCAATCCTATGTAAAACTTCTTTCCTTATTACCCTAGCCAGCTTCATCCTAACCCACAACTTCTTCACCTTTGAGGGCCAGACATACCAACAACTAAAGGGAACAGCCATGGGAACCAGGATGGCCACCTCATACGCAAACTTGTTTATGGGACACTTACAGGAAGCTTTCCTGGATACCCAAGCCTGTCAACCCAAAGTTTGGTATAGATTCATTGGTGCAATCTTTATGATCTGGACTCACAGTGCAGAAGAACTCCAGAATTTCCTCTTCAACCTCAACTCCTTTGGTCCCATCAGATTCACCTGGTCCTATTCCAAATCCCATGCCACTTTCCTTGATGTCGACCTCGATCTGTCCAATGGCTAACTTCACACATCCGTCCACATCAAACCAACCAACAAACAACAGTACCTCCACTAATCAGCTGCCATCCATTCCACATCAAACGTTCCCTTCCCTACAGCTTAGGTCTTCGCGGCAAACGAGTCTGCTCCAGTCCCGAATCCCTGAACCAGTACACCAATAACCTAATAAAAGCTTTCACATCCGGTGGCTATCCTCCTGATCTGGTAGAAAAGCAAATTTCCAGAGCCACTTCCTCATCCCCCCAAATTCAGAACCTTCCACAGAAGAACCCCCGAAGTGCCCCTCTTGTCACCGGATACTTTCCGGGACTGGAGCGGACTCTGAATGTGGCTCTCCAGCAAGAATACGACTTTCTTAAATCCTGCCCCAAAATGAGATCCATCCTTCATGACATCCTTTCCACTCCACCGAGAGTGTCTTTCTGCCAACCACCTATCCTCCGTAACCTCCTAGTCCATCCCTATGAAATCCCCAAACCACCTTCCCTACCCTCTGGCTCCTACCCTTGTAACCGCCCCCATTGTAAAACCTGCCCTATGCACCCTTCCACCACCACTTACTCCAGTCCCGTAACCCGGAAGGTGTACACAATCAAGGGCAGAGCCACTTTCGATAGCACCCACGTGATTTACCAACTGACATGCCTGCACTGTGAAACGTTCTATGTGGGAATGACCAGCAACAAACTGTCCATTCGCATAAACGGTCACAGGCAGACAGTGTTTGTTGGTAATGAGGAGCACCCTGTGGCTAAACATGCCTTGGTGCACCGCCAGCACATCTTGACACAGTGTTACACCGTCCGGGTTATCTGGATACTTCCCATCAACACCATCTTTCAGAACTCCGGAGATGGGAACTTGCCCATCAACACATTCTCTCTTCTCGTTGCCCACCTGGTCTCAACCTCCACTAAATTCAAATTCCCGCCCACCATCTTTAAAATCTTTGCCTCGGTTCTGTGGACAGAGCCTCTGCCTGAAGTGGTATCTCTGTCCAACTTCTTTGGTTTCTACAAATGTCTGCCTAGGTGTGTTTGGATGTGGATATGTGTGAGTGTGTGTGTATTTGTTTACCTTCCTTTTTGTCCCCTAAGGTAAGTCATTCCACTCCTGGGATTGGAATGGCTCCTTTTCCACTTCCTTAAAATCCGTATCCTTCCCTTTCTCCTCTCCTTCCTTCCTCTTTTTCCTGAAGAAGCCACCACTGGTGGCGAAAGCTCGAATGTTTGTGTGTTTTTGTGTGTGTTTTGTGTTTCTGTCGACGAGCCTGTACTTTATGTAAGTCAAAAATCTTTATTTTATACTTACCAGGCAAAGCAGCACAGGCAGTGATAGTAACAAATAAACACACACACACACACACACACACACACACACACACACACACACTCACATACAAACGCTAGCTTTCGCAGCCTAGCTGCTTCGTCAAGCAGAAGGGATGGAGAGGGCAAAGGAAATGATGAGGATTTTAAGGGAGTGGGTAAGGAGTCATTCCAATCCTGGGACACTGAAAGACATACCTTGGGGAGAAAAAAGGAGGGTAAACAAATGCACACACACCCACACATTCAAACAGACCCCAAGGTTAGTCTTTCCTGTCCCGGGATTGGAATGACTCCTTACCACTCTCTTAAAACCCTCATCATTTCCTTTTCCCTCTCCTTTCCTACTGCCTGACGAAGCAGCGTTTGTGTGTGTGTGTGTGTGTGTGTGTGTGTGTTCATTTGTTACTATCACTGTCTGTGCTCCTTCGCCTGGTAAGTAGACTTCATCTATTTTTTTACATATATTTTTCCTGTTAGGAATTTTTTCCTCTATAATATTCGTATATAATAACAGCCAGGAGAATGATTATGGTCCGGTCAGCCCTTGTAACCATTGATGCTACTTCCTTGACCACAAACATTCCACATGCCCAGGCGATGGATTATTTTCTTTCACACTGACCTACTGCAATCCTACGTAAAACTTCTTCCCTTATTACCCTAGCCAGCTTCATCCTAACCCACAACTTCTTCACCTTTGAGGGCCAGACATACCAACAACTAAAGGGAACAGCGATGGGAACCATGATGGCCCCCTCATACGCTGAGTTATTTATGGGACGCTTAGAGGAAGCCTTCTTGGATACCCAAGCCTGTCAAACCAAAGATGGTATAGATTCGTTGATAACATCTTCATGATCTGGACTCAGACTCACAGTGAAGAACAACACCAGAATTTCCTCTCCAAGCTCAACTGCTTTGGTCCCATCAAATTCACCTGGTCCTACTCCAAATCCCATGCCACTTTCCTCGATGTCGACCTCCATCTGTTCAACAGCCAACTTTACACATCCGTCCACATCAAACCCACCAATAAACAACAGTACTTCCATTATGACAGCTGCCATCCATTCCACATCAAACGTTCCCTTCCTTACAGCTTAGGTCTTCGTGGCAAACAAGTCTGCTCCAATCCCGAATCCCTGAACCAGTACACCAATAACAGCTTTCACATCCCGCAGCTATTCTCCTGATTTAGTACAGAAGCAAATTGCCAGGGCCGTTTCTTCATCTGCCCAAACCCAGAACTTTCCACAGAAGAAACCCAAAAGTGTCCCTCTTGTCACCAAATACTTTCCGGGACTGGAGTGGAATCTGAATGTGGCTCTCCAGCAAGGATATGCCTTCCTTAAATCCTGCCCTAAAATGAGATCCATTCTTCATGACATCCTTCCCACTTCCAAGAGTGTCTTTCCGCCGCCCGCCTAGCCTTCGTAACTTTTTAGTCCATCCCTGTGAAATACCCAATCCACAATCCCTACCCTCCGGCTCCTACCTATGTAACCACCCCCATTGTAAAACCTGCCTTATGCATCCTGCCAACACCACTTACTCCAGATCCGTAACCCGGAATGTGTACAGGATCAAGGGCAGAGTCATTTGTGATAACACCCACGTGATTTACCAACTGACATTTCTGCACTGTGAAGCATTATATGTGGGAATGACTAACAACAAACTGTCCATTCACCTGAATGGTCACAGGCAGACAGTGTTTGTTGGTAACAAGGATCACCCTGTCGCTAAACATGCCTTGGTGCACGGCAAGCACATCTTGGCACAGTGTTACACCATCCTGGTTATCTGGATACTTTCCACCGACACCAATCTTTCGGAACTCTGGCGATGGGAACTTGCCCTTCAGCATATTCTCTCTTCCCATTGCCCATTTTGTCTCAACCACCACTAAATTCAAATTCCCATCCACCATTCTATATCATCTTTGCCTCGGTCCCTTGGACAGAGACTCTGCCTCAACTGGTATCTCTGTCCAGCTTCTTTGCTTTGTGTTTGCGTGTGTATATGTGTGGGTGTGCTTATTTACCTTTCCCCTAAGGTAAGTCCTTCTACTTCCGGGATTGGAATGGCTCCTTACCCACTCCCTAAAAACTGCATCCTTCCCTTTTCCCCTCCTTCCTTCTTTTTTTTTTTTTTTTTTTTTTTTTTTTTTTTTTTTTTTTTTTTTTTTTTTTCACTGATGAAATGGCCAACGGTTGCGAAAGCTTAAATCTTTGTGTATGTGTGTGTTCTTATTTGTGTTTTTTTATCTGTCAACGAGCCTGTGCTTTGGGTAAATGATCCTTAATTTTTATACAAATTTTTCCCACCAGGAAAATTTCCTTCTGTAATATACACACATCCAGTGGTCACGCCACAGTCATTAATAATCTTATTTATTCTATAACATAACAAGTTTTAAAATATGGTAATATGGACAGTTTACATGACAACAAGCTGCACCAGGCACATAAAAAGGACACACATATACAACACTTCAGTTATCGGCCATCGCCTTCTTCAGAAAATAGAACATTCACGCAATCAAACAGGCACACAACACAGTCACACAACCGTCATCTCTGGCTGCCACACTCCAAATTTGGAAGGCCATGGCTGATAGCTCCAGTTTTGTATGTGTGTTTTTTGTATAAGCCTGTCACAGCTCATCGTCATGTCTTTGCATTGAGTTGTAAACTGTCCATATTACTATATTATTAATTCCTACCTGGACTTTACATTACATGTTTTGACACACTACATCATCATTTTCAAATGTATGAAAGAAATATTGTATACATACTAGCTAAACAAAATTATGATATATTAAGAATCACAATTAACCAGAAACTAAAGCACAGTTAGCTGAAGAAATATGTATGGCCTCCCCAATTTATTCAACAGTCAGTTCACACCTGTAATGACGCTGTAAGTCAGAACTGAATGATCAAGAGTGATATTTTGTGCTTATGCCAAATATATATAAATGCAGCAAAGAGTGCTGCCTTAGTGTGACATCTAACAATGATCACATGACAGTTCTGAGTGGACAAACAGTCATATCTGAAATAATATTTTTTTTTCTTTGCTTGGTAATTTCATTATCCTAAGTGGGGAAGGCTAGAAGCAGAATGGGCTGCTCTTCAGCAATAAATTTAGACTCAGCATAGATACATGAGAGTATAAGAAACACATGGAAATCAAATTGGAGTGTATGCATATAGTCATGGAGATAGTAGATGGACATTAAAATTATGTAAAATGGGCAATGATGTAGTGTTAGTGTACACATGGTTAAAACTCAGGCAGCTTAGATTTTCCCACTAAGTTGTGGGCTGCAGTATCAGAATATTCACTTCATAGATAACAGCTACATGTAGTATGAGATCACATATAGAAGAAGGTAGGTGAGGAGAGGATCTAACAAGGAGGGAAAATAGCGAGAAGTGAAGTAGTGGAAGTGGTGGGGTGCATAGGTGGACATGCGGGGAGTGGCAGTAGGGAGTGTTAGGTAACTCAGACTCATGGGAAGGAGGGGAAAAGAGTGAAAGGGTAGAGAAGGAGGGGGGGGGAGGAGGGTACAAAGAGGGGGGTGGAAAGGGGAGGGAAGAGAAGGTAGTCCAGTGGAGTTGACATACAGAAGGAAAGGGGGGAGGGGTGCTAAATTTGGAATGAAAGATAGACATCAGGACAGAGCTCACTTTCTGCGAGGGAAAGTTGCAGAAATTGCCCATGGAGAGGACACAGATGGCAAGAAGATGTGGGGTGGTGGGTTGCCTTAATACAGGCGCAGTTTGAATTTTTAAGATCACCCATCCTTACCTTGAGACCTACATTTTGAATAACCTTTCCCTTTTGTCCCTTTTTTCTTCTCTCCTTTCCTATCTGACGAAGGAAAATATTTCCAAAGGCTATTCTCCATTTATTTTCATCTCCTTTTAATTTCATCTCCATTTGTCTCTTTTTGTGTGTGACTCTTTGTAGTACCAAGGTAAGGTAAGTACTGGCCAACCACTCTACCTCTTTTGAGTAATTCAGCCATTTCTAGTTATATTACTCCCCAAATAGCAAAACCAAAACCCACTTTTAGTGCCTCATTTCCTAATCTCCTAATCAATGTCAATCACATCCCCTGATTAATTTGACTACATTGCATTACCCATGTTTGCTTTTGTTTCTAAAAAAACTCCAACTCGTCAATATTTTAATTGACTTGTAGAACATACAGAGAATATTATTATTGTTATTATTATTATAAAGAAATTCGGTAGTTTAATTGACTTTCCCTTTCGGACGTAAAAGTGTAATGCAAACTCTCCACACAATTTCAGCTGCAATTTATTTTGCCCTCTTTTGTTTATATTTTCACCTCAAATGTTCCTCTGACTATGAGCAGAAGAATGATGCTATTTGTAACTTAAGAATTTTGATTTGATCCCTCAGAAATTGTATGTGAAAACCTGTAATTGCAGAAACAATGGTTTTGTTAATAATAAAAAAACTAAAATCATGACTAGTTGAAGAATAATTATTTACAAACAAACCCACTGTGTAACATTTGTTTTACCATCTTAGTTAGGTAAATACAGGGTGTCTCATGAGAGACGCCTGCCAGGCGGCCACAGATGCGCAGAACGTCTCCCGGCTGCCAGCACCGCATCTGCCGGCCATGGCAGCACCCAATTCTTGGACTCTATTGTGCTGCGGGCGCATACACTGAGTTAAAGTCTAAAAAAACATTGCCAAATGAGTAACCTAAGCTTACCTTTATTTACAATAGAGGTTCAAAGTGATGTCCCTCTATGGAAAGAGCAGCCTGACATCTCTTGAACACATTTGCGAACACTTGACGAATTTCGGCTGCCAAAATCTGGGACATCATTTTGAACATCTACTGTAAATAAATGTAAGCTTAGGTTACTCAGATGGCAATGTTTTTTAGACTTTAACTCAATGTATGCGCCCGTGGTACAATAGAGTCCGAGAATCAGGTGCTGCCATGGCCGGCGGATGCGGTGGCAGCGGCCAGGAGCCATACCGCACGATCCATGGACGCCTGGCAGGCACCATTTTGTGAGGCACCCAGTATAATTTTAATAGCCATTAACTTCAAATATTACAAAATAATACATTTAAAAAATGTGAGTTCTTATTTCTGAAAAGGGGCCTTAAAGTTCAGGAATTTTTTTGTGCTTCTGATCTCTCATAAAACTAGTAATGCAATGTATAGATACAATAAATAAATAGAGCTGAAAACATAAAATTCAAAAGTACATGTAATTTAAACAGTTATGTGAGTGTTTGCTTCATTTTCCAGTTCCTGCAAGATTCTCAACATCTCTCCAGAATGTCACTGTCGCTAAGGGTGGCACAGCCGCTATTGATTGTGTGGCAAGAGGTGACAAGCCCATAACAGTGAAATGGTTTCACAGTGGGAATCTGTTTGAAGCACATAACCATCCAAGAGCTGATGTCAGTGAAGAAAGTTTAGAGTTTGGTATTCACTCTAGAATTACACTAAAAAATGTTCTTCGAAATGACACATCAGCATTTACCTGTCATGCAAATAATCAATATGGAAGTGATCAGTCGGAGATCTGGGTCATTGTTCAAGAAGTTCCTGAACCACCTGGAAATCTTCGTGTGCGCAACTTCAGTAGCAGAGCTGTAAATCTTACATGGGAGCAACCTTACAATGGGAACAGTCAAATCACTGTATATACTGTTCAACATAAGCACAAATTAGGTACGTTTTACAACAAATAAAGAACTGAATATGGTGCAAAATGTATGTGCACAATAACTTATGGATGTTGCGGAACTTATCAGAACAACTTCACAATAGATTTTATGCAATTTTGGCTACAGTGGTATTGTAGTCACACAACCAGAGATATCTATCGTAAACAATTGAATCCTCACTTGAAAATTGACCAACTAATAACCAGATGATTCTATGTCTTAAACAACTTCATTTTTTCATAAAATACTTAATTTATTATTGGTTTAATTTATTTACAATTCAATGGACAAAAATAAGTGCAGCAATAATACACAAGATTTTCCTAATAAGCTCCTAGTCAATCTGTCTTTCACAGTTTATATATTGTGTAATAATAACATTTTTAGATTAGAGGTTACTGCAGACTTCGTGACTGTAGGTATCATCTTTAAGGACTCAATAGACTTCATTTTACTTATATGAGATAAGACTTGATATCATCAAATTTAACAGATTGAATTTAAAGATCAAGAAGAAAGTGTTTATTATAAGAATAAAGTTCTGCATTCTAACTATATATGATCCAAACGGTCCTGACTAAGATCCAAGTCATCTTCTTCCAAAGACATAATTGGATATGATAGTGAGGGATATGTGGTCAGCACTCCACTCCCCCAATTGTTGTTGGTTTCTTGACCTTGGAACTACTACTGGTTGAAATGGAGACATGAGGATTACAAGGAAGATTGCTATAATTGGGAGGACCCCACAGTTTAAAGTTTTACTTTAATTAAAGTTTTTGTGTACAATCAGCCTAATAGTCAGTAAATGCAACATAATGCCAAGAATTTAGTATACCATACACCAAGTGTATTAGAAACATCATATAGCCAGTATATTAAAAATGTTAAAATATATTAGACATTTTAAAAATATTTCAACCTACATTTACTCTATAGCAGAAAATATCTTTATCATTGATTGTTTGGTAATAACTTTGCACTGCTGATAATATCTCAGTTTCTTACATTACATACATTAAATGTAACAAATCCAGAAAGTGTCATAATTCAAAATACATCAAGAATGAGTGTAGACATGTGAGAGAGTGATAGTGAAAGAGAGAGAGGGGGAGGGGGGATGGCAGGATCACATCCGAAATGCAGAACTGCTTTGAAGGTTATCACAGTATGTTAGGGTATTAAATGTGTTCTGAAAGGCTAATATGCTCATTTGATTAATAACATCCTTTTCAGACATAATGATTGGTTTTCTTGTGTAGTGGCATGGGAGAAGAATGTTTCTCAGATGACTGTTCCTGGTGATCAGACTTTTGCGAGTATCACTGGACTCCAGCCAGCTAATAGCTACCATTTTAGAGTTACAGCAAGAAATGCTCTTGGGTCTTCAAATGCTAGTGATACAGTCACAGTTACCACGGCTGAAGAAGCTCCTGGAGAAGCACCACAAGAAATAAGAGTCAGAGCTGTCAGCTCAGAAAGTCTTCATGTGAGCTGGAAGGTAAATTTCCTGCTACTTATGTCAAAGACCAAATACCATAATCAGAACAACCAACTTTTATTGTTATTAGGTGGTGTCGCAGAAATACTGCATGTAATAAAGAAACAAATTTTTCAAAACTAGATGTGAAGACAAAATACAATCATTTTATTCTCTAATCAAATGACTAATTTTAGTGTTGGTGCCTGCTAATATGCATTCAAGAATATGTAATATTTTATTTTTTACATGATGAGAGTCCTCCAGTCAATATTTCTCAAAACTTAAATTTGAAAAATCTTTTAAGCAGAATGACTGGATTTTTTTAATTGCATAAAATATATCATAAAGTGAAATGCCACATAGATGCAGTTTTAGGAGACCTCAGTCTTATACTTCAAAAACATTCCAATAGGCCTACAGCTTCTAGTAGTATTAAAATAGTTTTTAAACAAACTAAATTAAAAATGTAAGAATGGGCAGTGTACATTGGAACTCAACAATATAATGAGAATAGCTTGCAACTCACTGTAAGGATATTCATTCAGCCATGGCAGGCACATAAAAAAGACTTCTACACATGTTACTCAAAGCTTCCAGCTCAGTCTTCATCACACTCTCACATTCATACACTCACACTCGTACACTTCACGGGCACACAACCATCATTTCCAGCTGCTGCATTCTGAGTTGGCAGCAGCTGCAGACAATGGTTATGTGTCTGTGAAATGTACCCCCTGCCCCCTATCTCTCTTCCCCCCCCCCTCTCTCTCTCACACACACACACACACACAAAATAGCAAACACATGAAAAATATGAAAGGTAATATGCCCAGTATAGCAGAAAGTATTTTGTCGGCCCCCATCATTTCCTTCTTTTGCCATTCCAGTCCCTTTTCCATAATGCTGCATTTTAAGCTGTAATATTTACATTTTATCTTCAGGATATATTAGTTATACAGATCAGGAGGCAATATATTAGTTGACTCTTCCAAAATAGTACACTCATTAATATTAAAAGTTTACCACTTCATAATGTGTAACATTGCTCTCGTAACATCAGCCACAGAAGTTGTGGATATCACAGGAGCATATCAGTGACACTTTAATTCTTAGAAAATGAATCCAAGATGAACTGCAGTGCTCTTCGTTTTATCTTTCCTGTTTGTTCTATCCATATTTGTGGTATGGGTTGAAGATGAGCAATACTCAAGTATCATTACATAAGCAACATCCTTTGTAGGTAGACTACATTTCCTGAGGATTCCCCATTGAATCTCACCCTGGAGTCTATCTTTGCTGTGCCTAGTTTGATGAGGTCATTCAACTTTAAATTACTCCTCTCACACTGTCCCACATATTTTATTTTATTTTATAGCTGTGTGTGCTTCCAGTACTTGATCTACAATTGTTTTCTCTTACAACTAAGGGTCTTTCTACCTGCGTTCAATGTGTTACATTTGTTTATGTTGAGTGTCAAATATCAGTCCATGTCTCAGCTGAGAGTCCCAGTATATGTTCAAAAGGAAACAGTTTTACAGTTTTATTTCCAATTTTTCATTTCATGATACAGCAGGTCATGGTTGTTAACATTATGGAAGTTGATTATTTAGTTTCAACTGCAATTATCATGTATGGGAGTCACAGTACAAAATGTAACAGTGAATCTTAAAAGTAATTTACCCATATTGTGGTAAATCTTTTAAAAGAATCCCAACACATTGCACAAAATTAATTGAATTGCCCACTTAGTCTACAAAATATGTGTCTAATTGCCTTTCTTACTTTGATATAAAAGCTTTCATGCATTTGTTTTGTCTTAGATTGTGTATAATGTGAATTGCCTTATTACCGATAAACTTTCTGACTGACGTTGATTGAAATTATCTTTGGAATGAACATACTTTAAGAAGACTTTAAAAGATTATTGTTAATACATGAATACTTGTGATAATCCTATCACTTTTATGAAACAACAGTTCCACATTTTGCTAAATTTAGGCGAAAGCCTCATGACAGCTTAAACTTGTCTTCAAAAATAATACTTTCAAAATCTCATCTATTTAAATCATGTTTTCTCCTTTATTTCAACATCATTATTACAACATGTTAACAAAGATGAATTTTGAGAAAAGCTTGAGAAGCATTAGCTTTATGTGGAACTGTAAGCTTCAATGTAAGCAAGTAAACACACTACTTGCACTTATCTTTTGTATCTGAAATATAATTATTTTCCTTTTTTGCTGTAGTGAGTTCAGAATATGTTTAGCCACACCCCCAGAAATAATTTTCATACATCATGACCTCAAATCTATAAATTAACTTTCCAGTTTTTTGTATTTAATGTGTTTTGTTTTGTATTTCTTAATTTTTAGCCACCACGTGATCAGTATCAACATGGAGAAATAATTGGCTACTACATTGGTTATCGGACAAGTAACTCATCTGAGCCATTCCATTATAAAACATATGAAGTCCTCCCAGGAGCTGAGCTGAGAATCCTTCTTACAGGTCTTCAGAAATTTACTGAATATGTTATATTTGTTCAAGCATATAACAGTGCAGGTGCAGGGCCTCAGAGCTTGGGAATCACAGTTTTCACTGAAGAAGATGGTAATTTTATGATTGATATACTAGCTAAATTTTTATTCTGCAACATTTTAAAATTATGTTATAACTGAACCCTTAGATAGTGATTGCTGTAAGTAATAAGATATTTTACTTTAATTAGTAGTTTATTTTATGGAACTTTCTACTTCATACCCTCTCTACCAATCACTTTGCAATTAGGTTTGTATTAAAATTTTGCACATTTGACATTCAGAACAAGAGGATTGCCACTGTCTTGTCTATTCTGATCTACAACAGACTTTGAATCTAGAGTATTATCCTGATCTTCATTAAATTTCTCATACTTGACCTTCAGAACAATAAAAATATTATTGTATAAATAAGGTTTCATATAGTGTTTACTGAAGGGTATCTTACTCCAGACTTCAGTGCTGTTTCTCCAATCACAATAAAATTTGGCAGATACTGTATATTTCCACGGATAAGATGATATTCAGGGTAAGACAAGGCAGAAATTTTCATCAAAATTTTATAGTTTAAGCATATATCTGACCTATAAGATGACCCCCAAATTACTGTATTTACTTGAATGCATGCCTCACTTTTTTTCCAGTTTTCGGGATCTAAAAATACACCTTCGAGTTAAATTCGGACGCAAAGCTTCAGGAAGTTCTGAAAAATGATGTTAGAAGCCGCCATTAGTAGTTTTGTGATTGGTACACCTGGATTTCACCCTTTGTTACAGTTTGCAGTCTGCTTTTGAATTTTCGTGTGTGTAGTGTTATATTGTATTCGATTGTGAAGAAGCCTGTTTTTTTGTACAACGCAAAGTTTAAAAAAATGTCATTTTTCAGGCTTAATTGAGGAATACCAAAAAGCGGATATAAGGCATCTTGATTATTACGACAACAGTGAGCATTAAAGAAAAGTGGTAGCTCATTTGCTCCAGTGCTGCCGCTTGAGGGTTAAAAAGTTATCTGTAGTGTAGCCTTAAGAGGGTTAGGTATAGGTTAAACAAGATTTTTTTTTAGTATATGCGGGCACATAGCATCCGAATCTACGGTTCAGAAACACTAAATTGATTTATAGTTGTACGTTCGATATATATCATTTCAGCCCGAGCTACTTCGAGTATAAGCTTTCTTGTAAATTACCCAGAAAGCTGTACTCTTAGGTTCCTGCCTAACCACATCCTTTAAAATCATGACATATTCATAAAAATCATAACATTTGCCTGTCCGATATGTTTTGTTTTGGTACTTAACCGCTTTGATATATATCTTTTGGAGGTCAAAGCCACGCTATGCAGCACATCTGCGAAATTATATTTCAGACCAAATTTCAATGTAATTTTTTTGTACCATCGTATAAGACGACCTCAGATTTTGGAGCCTTTTATTATGATTCGGCCATCATCTTATCTGCAGAAATATACAGTATATATAATTTTTCACATACAGGGGAGGGAGGAAATAGAGAACATGGGAAGGTAATGACAGAGACAGGCGAATGGCTGGGCGGATGTAAAAGGGGAAGAGGAGGTAGTAGTAGATAGGGAAGAGGGACAGAGTGAGGAGGAAAATAAAAATATGGTATGAAGAAAGAAAGCAAGGATAGAGATACAGAGAGTAGGGAGAGGAGTGGATGGATAGATCATGAGATAAGAGATATACAGGGAGTGGGATGAAGCTGATGGACAGAGAGGAGGGGAGGGAGGATGAGAGGACAAATGGAGGGGGAGGAGGAGAGATACAGATGGACTGGGGAGAAAGAGAGAGACAAAGGGAGGGGGAGGAGAGTAAAGAGGGGGAAGCAGAAGGAGACTAGGATGTATATCCAATTCCCATTCATATTAGCAATTGCGAAGCATAGCTGGGTTTGCAGGTAACAACAATGATTTTTTAATGTTGAACTAATGAATTTATCACATTTATGTTGCAATAGTTTTAAAAAAAATACTTATTAGGAAGGTCGTGAAGTTCCTCAAAATCATTGAGCATTCATTTCCTCATAAGTACTTTCATACTCTACAGAATGCATAATTTTGGATAGTTGGAATATAGATAAAATTCTGTTTTAGCCTACTCTTCATTGTCTGAAAAGGTTTAAAATTTTGTCGTTTCCTTAGTTCCAGAAGTACCTCCTGGAAATCTTCAGTGCACCAGTATATCATCACAAAGCATACTTTTAACATGGTTGCCTATAGCAGCAGATGATGTAAATGGCATTTTACTTGGCTACAAAGTTCTGTACAACACTGTTTCTGAATGGGATGGTAAGCAATTTTTAGAATTTTTTTGTAGCATTTTGGGTATATTCAACTATACTTCAGACTTCCAATGACATGCTAAACATACCGCAGTGTAAGTACCTAGACCACTGCAGAGATCTCAGCAATATTGGAAAACAATTCAAAGACAACTTCCAATTATTCAAAGACAAGTTACTCTGTGTCAAGTGACCCCACCCCCTCCCCAAATATCTGATTAACTGAAGGATACTGTTGCAATTTTATTAAGTACACATGATTGGCATTTGTGAAACAGTTTAGCCACCCTGGCACCTTCTGACACAATTATCACCATCCATAAGACTTACCTCAAATGTTGTTGCTGTTATACTATTTATGACAGTTGAACAGACAACCTTGTAGTCATGGCTGTACTAGGTGATGTCGCAGTACTCCTTGTATACATTAACCCTTAGCACTTGATCGGCATGGCAGTCCTGACCACATATATACTGCAGTAGACTCATATGTCTGGCATTTCCTGACACAAACTGTATGTCAGAGCTAACCTCCCTCAGAGGATCAGCATTAATTTTCTGAGTATGGGCTTGATGAATCCGGGGTCGCAAGCTATGTACTGTGTTGTGCCAACAGTCCATCATACCGTAAGCTCTGTGCATGCTTCAGTGACCATTGTTTGGTGTGACGGTAGAACATCGTACATTTCAGAGTCTGGGAATCTTGGTTTAATCACCCAGGTTGTAAGGATGGTAAAAACCTAAAAAAAAAAAAAAAAAAAAAAAAAAAAAAAAAAAAAAAAAAAAAAAAAAAAACTTAATCCCAAGGTGTTCTAAGTGCCGAGGAGGTACATGGCTTTTGAGGTTCAACAGTCGCTAGCCTGGGGAAGCTGCTACACCTCAGATGTATAAGGCTTACCCAGGCAAGTGGAGCTCTGCCTTGATGGAAATATAGGTCCCTAGCTGCTCATGGGACCACATTGAAATAAGCCAATAATAGCGTTTCCAGTTGCAAAACCAGTGTCTATAACAGAAGAAGAGACAAATACAATGCCACAGAATACAATCTCCAAACATTTCCTTCCCTGGCCATACCATGGGAGGAACGTCAGACCAGAAACTACCAGAATCTAGGTTGAGACTTATGCCCCTAAATATCTCATATGTAGCCGCATTGATGAGGAATCTTTCAAGACTACAAAGCCCTTTTTCTTTGTCAAAAACTTTGAGGACAAGTTTGGTAAGGAGGAAGAGATGTCAAAAATGTGCTCTGGGACAGTCTTAATAACATCATTATCCCCAGCCCAGTCATGGGCATTGCTTGCCTGTGACAAGCTGGGTGAAGTTTCCGTGACCCTAACACCACACAAGACCTTAAATATGGTCCAGGGGATAATTTTCCCCAAAGAACTTTAGCTGCAGTCAGATGAAGGACTGTGTGCCAACCTGGAACGGTGTGAGTGCATTTTATTAGGCAAGTCGATAGGGGTCCGAAGGACAGCAGGGTTGCCACGAGTGCCTTCATCTTGGCTTTTGAGGATGAGTCATTGCCTGAGAAAGTCAAGGTGGTGATCTACCGGTGTGATGTAAAGCCCTACATTCCACCCCCAATGGGCTGCTTCAATTGCTGGAGGTTTGGGCATTTATCCTCCTGATGTGATGCCAATACTACATGTCAGAAGTGTGGACATGTGGTTCAGCCAAACTTCCCTTGCACCCCTCATCCAGTATGTGTCAACTGTGGCCAGAGTCACGCCCTTGCCCACCTATGTGCATAGTTCTGCACCAAGAATGGAAAATTATGGAATATAAGACTTGGGATCGGCTGACCTACTCAGAGGCAAAGCGCAAATTTCTGAAGCTCCACCCTGTGAGCATGGCCATCTCTTACACCACAGCAGCCTCACCAGCATCTGCAGTTCCTACCTCACAGTTTGTGCTACTACCACCAGTGGCTTCCCAGATCCGATTGGCTACTCCTGGCCCCTTGCCAATTGGGGGCACCTCCTCTTCAGTTGCTCCCACTCTTTTCACCTTGGGAGCAACGACTGAAATATATACTGTAGGAAAGTCACTTATTGTAATGCTCCAAAATAAATGTTTATTAACTATGAATAACACAGGTCAGTACTCCTCTGACTGTACAATACAGTTATACAAGAAACCAAAAACAGACACGAAATTAGAAATCCACTGGTTTACAGTCCCATAGGTTGCAAGTCCATTTCAGTCACTGTCGGACGTCAGTGAAGCGACCCAGTCGGCAGGGATGCTGCAGAACCCGAGGGCATCCTGGGTGGAGCAGCTGGGTGGCGGAGCAGCGGTGGTGGCGACATTGTAGGGCGGAGGCGTAACAGGTCTCTAGGCTGGCGTCCGACTGCCGTGGCTAGGCAGTGCTCGTCCTTAAATAGGTACGTGGAAGGTTATCTGCCAGTCGTAACTCCACGATCATGTGTCCGGCGGATGCGAATAGGTCCCATTTTACTGCGCCATCTGGACATGCTACTAGCCCGAGGAATGTCCGCCTAGCTACCTGGCAACCCGCGACGCCTTTGTGTTGTGCTTGTTGCCGTTGTTGCAGGCAGACAGGACAACGACCCCTGAAACACCGGGGACAATAGTCCCCATTCCCGAAGCCAGAGAAGTGACAGCCTTTCCCAGTTCCTCTTCGTCAGAAGGGGTCCCTCGGAACACTCCCTTCCATGGCTTCTCAGTGTGGTAATGAGGATTGCAGCAACAAATTGCTGCAGGAACCCCAAGATGCTGGTAGAAGGGCTTCCTGCTCTTTGTCAGCTCCATTAGTCACCTCTGAGAAGCCCTCCCAGCCCTTGAAACCAAAGGGCCAGTGAGAGGCTAAAAAGAACAAAACCAAAGAAGAAGGAAACTACAGTGGCTGCAGACACCGACATCTTCTGCTTCAGAGGATGAAATCGAGATCCTCTCATCCCCTGAGGATCTCGCACTTACTGAATCATCAGAACCTATGGTTTATGCTTCTCTAGATTCTGAGCAAATGCAGAAGACATCCCAATGGAATAATCTGCTCCTCAGCTTGTATTTATGGATTTTCAGCCCAGAGGACCCCAGCCCATTTATCAGGGCTACTACAGAAACTGGGCAACATATGATAAGGCTTCAGGAGCTGTCGCTGTCTACATCCTCGCAACAGTACCCAGTGCAGCTGTGCCTCTCCATACAACCCAGAGGCAGTCGTTGTTTGAATCCGGAATCCGGGCAGAGCAGGAATTCACCATCTGTTCCATTTACCTTCCCCTGGATGCAACTGTATCACTGATGTCGCTGCATTAATTGCACAACTACCCCCACCATTTCTCCCCTTGGGGAATTTTAATACCTACCACCCATTGTGGGTTGGGATGCAGACGATAGGCCATGGTAGGGATGTAGAGTCACTTTTGTCACAGCAGGACACCTGTCTATTAAACACTGGTGCTCCCACACATTTTTGCATGGTGCAAGGCACCTATTTGACAATCAATTTCTCTCTATGTAGTCCGAGTCTGCTCCCACATTTCTGTTGGAGGACCCATGATGATCTTTGCAGTAGTGGCCATTTTCAGATCCTTTTGTCACACCTACATTTCCAACTTGCAGGCCACGCACCTCGATAGTCTCTCCATAGAGGTCATTGGCAGGATTACACCTCAGCCGCTATGGTTCCTGTAACACTGCCAGCCGATGTGGACCCAGCGGTTCATCAAGTCATTGCTGCCACCATTTCCACCACTGAGGCCACTGTTTCCACCACCTCTGGCTCCCCTTGGCATAAGCCTGTGCCCTGGTGGAGATTGCTGCAGCCAACTGCGATTGTCGGCAGGTGCACCAGTGCCATTGGTGTCGCCCCACCATAGAAAACTTGATAGCATTCAAACTGATGTGGGCCTGAGCTCAAAGCTCATCTGGCAGAGCAGGCAGGACAGTTGGGAGAAGTATGTTGCCAGCATCAGCTTTTGCATCTCCCCATCTCAGGTGTGGTCCCGGGTTAGGCACCTTTTTGGGTACCGTCCACCCAGCAGCAATCCTCAGATTACAGATCCAGGGTACTGTATGCACAAATACAATTGTTATCACTGAGCATATGGTGGATCATTATGCTCGCATTTCTGCAACTGCAGCATCAGTGCAGACTACCATGTACTCAAAGAGTGGGTCAAACGGCACTGGCTGTCCTTCCATACACGCTGGTAAGAAATTACAATTCCCCATTCAGTGACTGTGAATTCCAAACTGCCCTCACTACATGCCCTTATACATCTCCGTGACTGGACAGGATCCACATCCAGTTCGAAACTGTCACCTTTCAGTAGAATTCCAACACCAGATTCTCGCCCTGTTCAACCATTTGTAGGCAGAGGGGGCTTTCCCATCACATTGGAAGGAAAGCATCATTATCCTGTTGATTAAACCTGGTGCTGATCCACAGGTGGCTGATGGTTACCACCTGATCAGCCTCACCAATGTTCTTTGCAAGCTCTTTGAAATTATGGTGAGTCAGTGGCTCATGTGATACTTGAACTTCGGGGTCTGTTGTCCCCGCAGCAGGGGGGTTTCCACCAAGGCCACTCCGCTGTCGATAACGTAGTGGCTCTGGAGTCTGCCATTCGTACAGCATTTAGCAGATGTGAGCACCTTGTTGCCATCTTTTTTGAGCTCAGGAAGGCATATGACACCACCTGGCGCCACCATATTCTAGCTTCACTGCATGGTTGGGGCTTGAGGGGTCCGCTTCCGCTTTTTATTCAAAACTTTCTTTCCTTCCACGTTTTTCAGATATGGTTTGGTACCTCCCTCAGCTCCCCCCGAGTTCAGGAGAACTGTGTCCCGCCGCGGTGGAGTAGCCGAGCTGTCTAAAGCGTCTCGCTGCGGAGCGCGCGGTTGCTTGCCGTGGAGGTTCGAGTCCTCCCTGGGGCATGGGTGTGTGTGTTTGTCCTTAGGTTAGTTTACCTAGGTTTAAGTAGTTTGTAAGCTACGGACTGATGACCACGCAGTTTGGTCCGATAGATTTAAAAAAAAAAAAAAAAAAAAAAAAAAAAAAACTGTGTCCCGCAGGGCTCTGTCCTTAATGTCCCTCTCTTTTTTTATTGCAATCAATGGTCTTGCTGAGGCACTGGGGGTCATTGGTTTCTTCCTCCTTGTTTGCCAGTGACTTTTTCTTATACTTCAGCTCAGCTAGCATTGGTGTAGCTGAAAGGTGTCTGCAGGGAGCCATCTGAAAGGGGCAATCATGGTCCTCAACCCATGGGTTCCAATTCTCTCCATCAAAAACCTGGGTTATGCACTTCTGCCACCGTCGAGCTGTCCATTAGGACCCAGAGCTTTATTTGAATGACAAACTGCTTCTTGTTGAAGAGACTCACTGATTTCTCAGCTTGCTCTTTGGCAACCGGCTCATTTTGGTGACACGTCTTCAGCAGCTCAAGCGTAAGGGCTGGTGGCACTTAAATTTACGCTGCCTCAGCCACACTGGTTGAGGAGTCGCCTGTCCAAGTCTTTTGCAGCTCTATAAGGCACTTATTCTATCATGCCTAGATTATGGGAGCTTTGTGTATGATTCAGCAACCCCATCTGCATTGCAGGTCTGGGACCCAATCCTCCATAGTGGCATCTGTTTAGCAACGGGTGCCTTTCAAACAAGTCCAGTGGCAAGCCTCCTTGCTGCAGTTGGAGTCCTCCCCCTGCGATTTCACTGGCAGCAATTATTATCCTCTTATGCTGCCCATGTTTATGGCTCACCTCTCCACCCGAATCACAGGCTTCTTTTCCCAGCTGCTGCACCCCATTCCCATGATGACAGCCGAGGTTGGGTTCCCTCCTGTCATCGCTTGGGTCCCTTCCCATCCCTCTCACTTTTCACTGTCCTTCCCGTACCGCTCCTTGGTCCCTTCTATGACTGCAGCTTCAGCTGGACTTGTCCCATGCCTCAAAAGCCTCTGCTGCACTGCTGAATCTCCATTGCCTTTTTCAGGCAATTGGGAGTTATTCCGTGGTGCAAAATTGGTTTCCTAGTCGATAGCCATGCTGGGTATGCTTATGGCCATGGTGAGCATGTTGAACAGCATTCACTGCCCTGTGGGAGCAGTGTGTTTACTGGAGAACTGATTGCCGTTTTTCGCACACTTGAACATTTCAGAGCCTGCCCTGGGGAGTCTATAGTTATCTGTACTGACTCCCTGAATGGCTTGCAAGCCCTTGATCAGAGATTTACAAAACACCCATTGGTGTGGTATGAAATGAACATATGACTTTCTTGGCTGGGAGAACCCTTGCGGGTTTGTTCGGCCGCCTTGGTGTAAGTCTTTTTATTTGACACCGCGTGGGCAACTTACGTGCCAATGATGATGAGATGATTATGATTAGCACAACACACAACACCCAGCCCCCTACTGGGAATTGAACCCAGGCCTCCTGCGTGGTCAGTCCAGGAGTCTTGTTCAGACGCTCTGTGGTCTTTGTTTGGACCCTGGGCCACATTGGTATTTCTGGAAATGAACATGTGGATCAGTTGGCTAAGCAGGCAACTACCTCACGTCCCTTGGAAATTGGTCTTCTGGAGAAGGATCTTTGACTGGAGTTACATTGGAAGAAATTTGGCCTTTAGTATTCTGAGTGGGCTAACTCGGCTCAACCAAACAAGCTCCAGGCAGTGAATCTCTCTTCGGCCACATCTCTTAGGGAGTCGGTTGTTCTAGTTGCCTGCAAACTGGTTACACATGGATGACACATGGCCACCTTCTTCAGCAGGAGGACCCGCCACAGTAGTCCACAGACTGTCCACTTTTAATTGCCTTGTGATGGTCTTTTAACCTGCCAGTTGTGCTTTCTTTTATGCTAGGAGACAATGGTACTATGGTTGATTGTCTTTTAGATTTTATTCACCTGCTGGTTTTTATCATATGATGTAATGGTGGGTACCTATGCCTGATCTCCCAGCACCCACTCTTCAAACAGTTTTAGTCTGTTGTTACTTTTGTACTGTCAGTCCTATTTTTGACTGGCAGATTTAGTAGGTGCAGAATGGCAGGCTCATCCATTATTATCCTTGTGATCAGTCAGTCACATTCTTCTGTTGTGATATTTTAGCACTCATTGTATTGCTGACCAGCTCATGTACTGGATGTGGAGTGCTTGGTTTTCAGATGTTTCTCTAATGATGTGATCTCTTAGCTGGGAACTGATAACCCAGTCATTTCGTTTCCTTTAAAAACACAACAACAACAACAACAATCAGAGCTCTTATAGCAATAATTCTTGTTCTTAAGTGTGCTGACGTCTCGTAACAACAATATAACAAGTGTTTATGACAACAACTTGTGTAGAGAGAATATATCTGAGTAGTATTGTTCCTTCTACAGCTTCATCAGGAAATTAAAAAAAAAAGTGATGGTGTAAGGTGTTTTTTTGGTTGTTAGAGAGCAGCAGTCAAAAGTTTCAACTAGAAACCCAGGTTACATCACAAGAAACACAGAGTGGCACTTCTCTAAAGTCTGGTCCAAAATTTACAGATATCGGATGGAAGAAATATCATAAGACCATCTATTTTCAATAGCAAGGAGAGACTATCAAAGTGTTGTTTTACTTCAATGAAAACAGTTGTTGTAAATGTCGTGGTGTTTTCAATAATAACAGAAAGGTAAAAGAGTCTAGAAAGGAAATTGTTTCCTACTACAACATGTTGCAGAAAACTCACACTCAATCTGGGTGAATATCTGAAAAGTACCACAATTTCAAGAAATATTGGGCCTATATGACAAAATAAAGGAAATTATAGAAGAAAAAGAAAAAACCCATGGCATGTCAAGTCTAATAATGGAAATTCCGGGTTGGAATTAATAATATAGTAATAAGGACAGTTTACAACTCGGTCCATTCCTAAGCTGCATCTTGTTACTCCCATCTAGGCCATGCTGTACCCATCCCCACCACTATGACACAAACTTCCTATCCCCTCTCCCCTTCTCTCCCCAATTTACACATGGCAGAACAGGATTCAAAGTAGCTGTAGGTGACAGTTGTATGACTGTATTGTGTGCCTGTGTGAATGTTCTATTTTCTGAAGAAGGCCATGGCCAATAGCTGAAAGTGTTGTATGTGTGTCTTTTGTATGTGCCTGTCGCAGCTCGTTGCCACATCTTTGCAGTGAGTTGTGAACTGTCCTTATTGCTAGATTATGGAATGTCTAGTGTTATATATGTAACATGTTGCATTGTTTAATTTATACTCTGCTCAAAACAAGTAGGGGATCATGTGAGATATCATACACAAAATACATATGGTAAAGTATTTCTTTCAGATATTGGTTACAGGTTTTATTTGTGTGTGAATACATTACAATATTTTGCTGTCTCAACTCTTTACTTCAGGTTTAAATGATGATTACTTATAGCGAAGCACCATGGGGCTACTGTAATAGTGAACAAGTCATTCTTGTTGCCCTCTAATATGGTGTGTGATCACTTCAGATGGCCAGTACAGTTGCACACCTTTGTGGCATGAATGGTATGAGGGTATCAATCAACTCTTGAGGGATATTTTGTCATTCTTCCACGAGTGAAATATCTAACTTTTTAGTTGTTGTGAGAGGTGTTGGTCTGGCTGCAATGTATGTGCGAAGTGCATCTCAGATACGCTCAATCAGGTGAACAAGATGGCTACTACATTTGTTCGATCCCCTCAGCTTCAGGCATATTGTTCACCTGTACAGGTCTGTGAGGACAAGTGTTAGTGTACAACAAAAGGAACACATCTCCTGTGGCACTAAAAAAGGTTGAAGCATCTCATCTCTTTACCTCTGAGCAGCCAAAGCACCATTCTGAATGACCCAGAGGTCTGTATGTCCACCAATACTACTGCTCACACCATTCGTCCACCACCACAAATGGTCATGTTTCCTGCACATCAGTAGGAGTGTTGAGAGTTCCACATTAGACAGGACATTAAACCCCAAGCTTCATTCATTCCAGTTCCACATTCTCTTCAGATAAGGTCAATGACAATTGTTTGGTTGAACATGAAATCTTGACTCATCTCTGAAACGAGCTCGGTGACATTCATTACAACTTCAATCCTGATGTTCCTCCGCCCGGTTTCTGTGGGATAAATGGTGGTGTGGTTGAAATGGGACACACACTGTGGGCCTCCATGCACAGAGGTCACATTCCAAAAGGGAATTTTGGACTGTTTGTGTTGATATTGTGTGTCCAGTTGCTGCCTGGAGGGTGTGTTGCAGGTGAGTCACATTCAGCATCCTGTTGCAATAGACTGTTAACTGGAGATAATAATCATCTCTTGGTGATGTTACTCATGTATGACCTTGGCCTTGCCTTCTTTTAACAGTCCCTTTCATCTGTAATCACATGCAGTTTCTGAAAATTACACTTTGTGACACTCCAATAGGTGCAGCCACCTCCCTCTCATTCTGTCCTCCAACCTTCCCATGGCTCTCCATACCATGCCTTTGGCATTGTTGCTGGATTGTGCTACCTGCTCACTACACTATCTGAACCCAACTGCTTGTGTAATTCATTTAGTAGAGTAAAAGCAACTCAACACAAACCCTGTTTGTAGCAACTTTGTTATTACCACTATCTTGGTTGATGTAATGTTGTTGTCTCCACTCTGTAGAACTGATAGGTAGGTGTCAAACCATGTCAGTTCATTTTGCTACTAACATTAGATATCTCAACTGATCCCCTAATTATTTTAACCAGTGTATTTAGCCTGGGCTTAATTTCATTATAAGTAATAGAGTTTATTTTAGTACAAATATTATGAGTGCAGTGACAGTACAGGGTAAAAAGAAATCAAGAAGAAAGGGATAAATTCATATGTCAAATATGGTTTTGAGATATTAAAATAGACACTGGCTTCAATATTAATGCTGAAAAGCTGCTATGACAGCTAAAAGGGGTGTCATAAGAGCTGTAAAATACAAATTTAAATAAAGAAAAACCATATTTTACAAATAAATGGTGAGTGAAACTCTAATGATCTTAAGCACTAAGTATTCCATGAATTTGAAAATAAAATTTAGCATTCAGGAGAAAGCTTTTGACAATTTTGACTGGAATGTACTCTTTCAAATTCTGAAGGTAGCAATTTAGCATTCAGGAGAAAGCTTTTGACAATTTTGACTGGAATGCACTCTTTCAAATTCTGAAGGTAGCAGGGGTAAAATATAGGGAGCAAAGAGTTATATTCAGCTTGTACAAAAACCCAACAAGCATTTGTCTGAGGTATAGCATCGAATGGGAGTTCAGACATAAAGATGGCAGAAGCTTTTTAAATAGGGCTACAAACAAATGATGAATATTAGATAGGTAGATGACACAACTAATGGGGGACATATGAAGAGTACAATTATTGGGATTTTTGAATAGTGCAACAGTACCATGCTGCAACACTGCTTTTAACAGATGCTTTTATGATATCTTCCTGATGCTAATATTGTGAAAACTTTTGATGCACTTTCTCACTGAAAATGCAATATGTTGGTGCATATAAATAAATTGGAAGTTCCCCCTTCAAATCATAAATAATTATGAACTTACTCTTTTACTGCATTGGTTTATCAACTGGGGAATCATTGTCTGTAGATATGACAAAGTCTCCAGGTTGTTTGCAGAGAAAAAAGTAAAGTGATTTATAATGTATCTCACTTTTATTCTATTCCTGGTAACATTTTGTTTGATATATTACACAGAAGCAGTGTTGAAAATGGCTATGACATACAATCACAATGAGGCACAGTAAAGTGTGAGGTGCCTCAGGGATCTGTGTTTGGGACCACTGCTGTTTCTTATTTATGTAAATAATATGCCTTCGAGTACAACAGGTGATTGTAAAATATTTTTGTTTGCTGATGATATCAGCTTGGTAGTGCAGGATGTTGTTATTAATATTGATGCAGTATCAAATAATGCAGTTCAAGAGATAAGTTCATGGCTCGCAGAAAGAAAATTGATGTTAAATTGCAGAAAAACTCAATTTTTACAATTTCTAAACATAATTTGATGAAAGTTGACATTTTGATTGCACATAATGGGCATATGACAAGTGAGACTGAACAGTTCCAATTTCTAGGTGTTCAGATACATAGTAGGTTGTCATGGAAAGCCCATGTTCAGGATCTTGTTCCAAAACTAAATTCTGCATTATTTACCATTAGAACAATGTCTGAAATAAGTGATTTTTCAACATGAAAAGTAGTCTACTACGCTTACTTTCACTCACTTATGACATATGGCTTTAATTTTTGGGGTAACTAGATTGATCCAAAGAGGATGTTTTTGACTCAGAAATGGGTGGTTCAAGCAATGTGTGGTGTAAGTTCACAAACATCATGTCAACCCCTCTCCAGCGGTCTGGGAATTCTGACACTGGCGTCACAATATTTATTTTCTTCAATGTTGTTTGTTGTTAATAATATCAGCTTATTCCCATGAGTTAGTAGCTTGAACTCAGTGAATACTAGACAGAAGTCGAATCTGCATTTGCATCACACCACTTTGACACTTGTGCAGAAAGGTGTACAGTATTCTGCAGCATCCATTTTCAATAAGCTGCCACAAGAACTCAAGAATCTTAGTACTAACCCACGCGCTTTTAAATCTAAATTGAACAGTTGCCTCATGGATTGCTCCTTTTTATTTATTTATTTATTGTTATTGATTATTTTACTTAGTCTTAAGATGTGTGCATATAACTATTTAATTATTATTATTATTATTATTATTATTATACTGCCATCTTCTGTGAAAATTATGCGTATCTATCAAAACACATGGATAAAAGCATTCCACTTTGTAAACAAGTGAGCAATGTTTATCCATTTCTGCAAGCTAATAAGGCTTATTGCAGGTTGAATTTTAATTGTGCCATATAATTCTATACATAATTCTTTAAAAGATATTCTAAAACTGTATAGAGAAATTGGATCAAATTATTAATTACTCTTTAGTTTCAGTAATGATAGTGTGAAAATATAAATTATTTACACCATTGTTGTTTAAAACTTAGAACTTAGAACTTAATTTTGGAAATGTAAAGTACACATATGGTAATTCATAAATAGTTTTTGAAATGTTCTAACAAAATATGTAAAGTATGCAGCATTATTTAAAGTGTAGTTGCAAGTGATGCTTTAATTAGAATATTAAAAATGACCTAGTGAATAACAACAGATGAAAGGATGCATTGCAGAAAGGATTTTGACATTTTGTAGGTGCATGTGTTTTTATAAATATCTCCATTATTAAATTATAGACTAGATACATGATTCGAAAGTTAACTACCTGTCAGAAATAATGCTGTCAATCATCTATCAACAGACTTATGTTCATATTCTTAGACATTATGTTCATTTGGCAAGTTTATCTTGCAGTGAATAAAACAAAAATTAAATCAGAATTAATGTATAGTATCAGTTCTTTTCCTATGAAAGAGTTTGGAACTGGTGTTGAACCAATCATGCTCTTGGTTTCCCCATGATATGGTTGGTTAGAGTCTCTTATCATTTTTGCCATTTTTATGTTCATCGGAAAATTTATCTGTTATTAAGCAATTAATAGTAGCTCTCGTCAAAAGGAATTATTAAAATATTTGCTGAAAATCTTCTATACTGTACACATTATTTCAAAGTTTTAATGAATTTAAGGACTTTCTCCTTCAAAACAACATAACCTACTACATAACAGATATCTTTATCATGTTAACATATTCAGCTGTCTTGTGCATTTCTTAATTTAACTTTTGTATTTTACATTACTGTTGTTGAATAGTATGGTATATTTTTCCATATTCAGAGGTATCAGCACCTACTGAATCATCCACTGAAGAATGCAGATTGGAATTAATGGCCCTGCAGAAATACTGTAACTACAGTATAGAGGTTAAAGGCTACACAAGAATGGGAGATGGCATTCCGAGCAGACCAGTCTTTTGTAGGACACAAGAGGATGGTACGAAATGTGTTAGTACTTTTGCATAATATGGTATGATAGACTATAATGCCCCAATTAGAAATTAATGATAGGCTTTAGCTGACAGTCAGACTGGAGCAACTGAACAGGGTTGATGGCAGTATAAGTAATGAAGTGCAAGCCTTAAAATGAGATACATAGTAACAAAACTAAAGTGGATACACAAATTAGTTTAAGCAAATGATGTCTTAATGTGAAGGAAGGAGTTAACAGAATTGCCATACATGTATGCAAACTGTATGTAACAGGCTGAGTAACAGAAAATTTTATGGTCATAAAATGGTTGCATAAGGCTAATCATACTGTACATATTAGCGTTTCTATGCCTGATAAATTTATTTGGAAATTAGTTGAATCTTAGAAAGTGTTTCATGGGATATAGTAAAAATGAATCCTAATGATGACTGAATGTCCTTGTTATTTTTTACTATAATCTGATCAGTCTCAGTTGTTCCGGTTTAAGTGACCTGTACACAAATGCTTTAGTGTCCAAAATACAGTCTGAAAATAGTGTCTGGGTTTTTACAAATAGTAATATCTCTCAAAGTATCCTTTATTTCTTGTTACCAAAATTATCATCAGCATATATACTTACTTTAATAACTTAAAAAATTAAGAGAAATATATTTCTGTTTCTGCACTTAGATTAAGCTGATTTTATGTTTGTTTTTCTAATTTCCAGTTCCTGATAAGCCTGATGATATTAAGGCACTTGTGGTGAATGCTGAAACACTGTTAATATCTTGGCTAAAACCAAAATTTCCAAATGGCATCATCAGGAAATATGTTGTATATGTGCGGTCACTGGATGGTGGAACATTGGTAAATATTGCTCAACTGAAAGGAGCTGAAAGACAGTTATGGTTCATAGATTTAGATACATTATCTCAAGAATATGTTATCAAAAATAGTAGTTAATTTGGCTTTTAATTTCTTATAAGCTACCAAAGCGTTTAAGAAAAATGAAATAGGTGTAGATGTTTTCTACGTCAGTCGAGGCCTACAACTAACTGAAAAGTTAGTATGGTTTCATACTAAAATTTGGTGGCCTTGTTTTGATTTCATTTTTATTGATCCCAGAAATCCTTGTTAATCATTGATATGTGATGAGTCACACTTACAGCTTGTATAAATAATGTAAATTACTCTTAGTAAATAAATCAGTTAAACACTAATGACATTTAAAACAACATGTAAATTGAATATATTTAAGTCCCACTAAGATAAGTAACAATAGCAATATGTAGAATGAACTAATCAGTTGTAAACTTATGTTTCATAGATTAAATATATTCAGCTTGGACATTTGAGATCGGGATACACAAATTGTTTTACTGTAGAGAAATAGTTCTTCTGAAGTAATATTTACACATTTCCTCTGTATCTCAAATTATTCACTATGTAACCTACTAAAAAGATAAAATTGTTTATATGGTAACTACATAGTTATACACAAAATCAACAAAATACTGTAGATAATAAAAAACTGTATATGGAAGTGAACTATCAGCAGGACACATTAGTAACTATCTTCAAATATGACGTAGCTCCAAACATTTACCTTATTTACCAAAATGTTACATTTTATTAATATAATCTTGATAGGAACAGTGGGCAATTTGATCATAAAAATATATGTTTTAGTCTATAGTTGTAGTTGCATTTTTGTTTAGCCTGCTGACCATTGGTTCCAGCACACAGTACCATCCTCAATTGGCACCTGACTCACAGTCATACTCACTTCTCAAGTTCAAAGTGTTTGTAAGCCTTTTGGACCAAACTGCTTTGATCATCAGTCCATAAACTTAATGTTTGACAAACCTACTGCAGAAGTGAGCATGCTGACTGCATGCTAGGTGATGATATGAGAGTAGTATTGTGCACTGGTAGGCAGTAGGCTACAAAAAAAAAAAAAAAAAAAAAAAAAAAAAAACAGAATGTGACTATAGACTTAGGCATATATTTTTCCAATAAATGAATCACCACAGCATGACCTCATGCACCTACAAAGTTCATGGAAAACTAGTGAAGCTAGTGGACCTCCTGTCTAACTAGAATTTCTTGTGTGCGGGCACCCAGACATACACATTCTCTCAAACACACACACACACACACACACACACACACACACACAGTAGTTGCATTTCATAGCTGTCTTCTCTTACCAAAATTTTATTCCGCTCATTCCTCACATTCTTAATTAAAATCAGCAATAGAGGAAGAGGTTAATAGATTGTAAAATACTCTATTATTGGGGATATTTCACTGAGAAACTTGACTCAGCTGGTTTCCTAAAATATTTATTTCCTAAGTAATTTGTTTCTGATGAATTTGCTGTTACTTGCTTGGGATTTAGAGCTTGGATAAAGTTCTGATAACTGATACTTCTTCCTTCTTTTGCCATTCCATAGGCTATTTTCTGGAGGAATATATCTTATACAAGGAACTGTGAAAGTTTACAGTGGAAACATCACATTGTAGAAAGTTTGAAGTATAGAATGTTTTGTACCTGGGTTTTAAAACTCTTAGAGAAACTGACAATGACCAATAAATAGCTGAACTGCAGCTATTGAATGTAGAATGAGGGACATCAGTTTAACAACCACTCACTTTAAAATTTGGGATTTGGGCACAGGGCAACTGGCACAAAACCTTGTGTTGATGTGTGGACAGGTGGGCAAGGAGGGGGGAGGGTGGCAGGGGCACCTGTGTTTCCTGGGATGTATATGGAGGGGCATGCATGGGTCAGGTCCTTCATGTAGGTCACAGACCAGTCTGCCTGTCATGCCCCTAACTTGTCCTGGACAAGGAAAAGTGTGCCTACAAGATGCAGAGCTGTGAAGGTGGAAGTAGTACAGGTCACTTTCTGCTGGTCCTCTGTGTGGGTGGCATGGGAAAACAGGTTCATCACTATGTCAGGGTGTATTGTAGGGTGGGATGAGAGGGCAGTCATGGAAAGACCTCTTACAGGTACTGTCAGCACAGATCAACATTATGTGCTGCTGAAATGGAACTGTGGAAACTGTGCCCAATTGACTCCAGTCTGTCTCTCATTCTACAACAAAATCATGTTGTACTCAAACTGTTTGATATAAAGCTATAAAAAAAAATACTTGGGTTAAAACTACATCACAGAATTTGTAGTTGGGTCAGGTCCCTTAGGCACAAGCTGCTCCAGATCCTTTTTCTTGTGTTACTAGCTATCTATTCAAAGTTTATATAAACTCCAATTAATCATTTTTATGTGTCACCAGACATCGTTTTTTTTTTTTTTTTTTTTTTTTTTTTTGTCCCAGCCTTGTCGTCGCTTTTTTGTCTCATTTCCGTCGTAGGTGTCGGTGGCCGAGTAGAAAAGTACCGACACAGAAATAAGGATGCACGCTTGTGCAGATAGGAGGTGACCAGCCAGGGGGACAGCAGAAACTAGAAACACTAGAGTAAATTAGAATGAGATATATAAAAAAATGTTCTGTGTAGATTTGGCCTGAAGAACAACAAAAGCAACTGTTTTTGTAACACCTTGAAAAGAGGCAGGCAGGCTACACGTTCCTAGCACGGGAATATTTTGACCTGTGTATGCTGTTAACACTTGCTGTGATGGCGACAATTTTGGTGAACCCAAAAGTTCATAAGTATCTTTATTAATTAATGTGACAGTGGAACCAGTATCGAGCTGAAATTGCACAGTCTTATTTTCTACGCAAAGAGTCACAAAAAGTTTTTGCTTGTGGCACTCGACAGGTGCACAAATGTGAGCAACGTCTAATACAGCTCGTTTGCTGTGCATGCGCAGGCCGCGTAGTGAAGTTAGCGGCGCAGACTCGGCACGCAGCGGATTAACAACACTGTTACTAGATGGCCGGAGCAGCGTCTGCGCAATGTGAGGCTACTGCACTAAAATTACTTTGAGTAGCTACACCAAGTCAACTGTCACTAACTACACAGTACTGGGCACTTTTACAAGAAGGCACTAGGTTCACTACAAGATTGCACTGTACATAGTCATTTTGCTTGTCCCGAACCCGTTTCCGTTTTACAGATTTACACGCTTGACGGCGCTTGCTACGTGGCTCACTACATAGTTTTGCAGTAGGTGCAGAGGAACTTTCTTGCAATTGAGAACCAAGCAAAGCACTGTTCAATTCCACAGTGTCCATGACATTGACAGCATGAACTGTTCTTGCACTCTGTGAAGTACTGTTTCTAACGGCACCGTTCTTTGAATGTTTGTTTTGCATACACACTGTTTGTATGTGTCCTGATTTGCCACATTGATAACAGGTCCCGTTGTGATTAGGGCATTGTGCATGCTTATGGCGAGATACACACCGAGGTCAAGACTTACGAACATTTTTTTGAAATGAGCGTTGGCGCCCGTTATTCAAATTGCTGTTTCTAACACGACGGGACGACCTTTGTGTCACACTTTTACACTGGCTACTGTTAACTGACTGTTCAGCACGGCCTGTAGAAAAATAAGAATCACTACGGCTACACTGAGAACTACGGCTAGGAAAGCGTCCATTACAGCGCACTGAATTTACACTGTGGCTTTGCATTTCTACATCTGCTAAGTCAAAAGTATCATGCGCTTCTATAAGCTGCAGTACACTATCTAATGAAGGGTCAGACTGTTCTAGAATTGCTGCCCTAATTCTGGGGTCCTGAATGTTCTGCGTAATTCCATCTCTTAACATCACGTCACTATAAGAAAGTCCACAAGAGCAAGTAAATTTACATTTGCGGGTTAAGCCCTTCAATTCAGTGATCCACTCCTGGAGTGACTGCTCAGGTAATTTTTTTAGTCTGAAAAATCGGTACCGTGCAGCAGCTACAAGAACCTTTCTCCCATAATGAGCATTCAGTACTTCTACTATTTGTTCAAAGTCTACATCACGAGGAGATGCGTGGGGAAAAAGTTTCTGCAGTAACACGAAAGTCTTGGTGCCAACTACGCCGAGAAAGAAATGTTTGACTGTCAGACCTGTTAGTTGATGAGCCGTGATGAGTTCTTGAAACTGCGCGAAATAGTCGCTCCATTCTTCTTCACGTTCACTGTACTGGCGAAATGTAGGAAGCGTTGCGGCACAGGTGTGGGCTGCTGAAGTGGCGGCTGTTGTTGTTGGTTAGCTGCTTGCGCTGTTAGCTGGGACACTGCTTGGAGTAGTTGCGTGATTTGCGCCATCTGTAACTGAATAATTTCCATTAAGTTTGGATTCGGGTTAACGGCCATGCTGACCATTTAGGCGCCGTGCATACAAGTAACTTATAACAAAACACAAATGCAATATGAAAGAGGACGCTCTGCAACAAAAAAGTCCACAAAACACACAACAAAATATCTTCCCCCAAAATTCTTATAATAAGGGTGGGTGGGTGGGAGGAATTTCTGTATGCTCCGACAGCTGCTGTCTGGCTGCTGGTCCAAGGTTCATCTATCACTCCTCGTCGCCACTTTTGTGTCCGAGCCTCGTCGTCGCTTTTGTGTCTCATTTCCGTCGTAGGTGTCGGTGGCCGATTAGAAAAGTACCGACACAGGAATAAGGATGCACGCTTGTGCAGGTAGGAGGTGACCAGCCAGGGGGACAGCAGAAACTAGAAACACTAGAGTAAATTAGAATGAGATATATATTGCACAGAATTTATACAATACTTAACTTTTACATAGCTCAGTACTGTAGAGTGTGGATACATAGTTGAGCTAGAGGTCTGCCTAGTGCCTGTCCGATAGCCAAGTCTTCACTGGTGCCTACCTGATTCCGAAATGTTAACTGGTTCCTATCTCAGTCCCAAGTGAACGATGTCATTCAGTGGTGGCCATGCGCGGAGTTGTAGCAGAGGTCTCTCGTGGCTGTCGTCGTAAGAACGCCGCGCCGTGCGTGCATGGCAGCGTGCGGCGAAAGTAGGTGGCGCGCACTTTGGACTTGTGTGACACCACAGTTTTCCCATTTGTAGTTAGTGTAATAGTAAAGTATAAACATAATTGGAGTGATGATTGTGATCATGGCAGCTGTCTTATTTTTTGCAAAGGTATGTAATTATCAACAATAAAACACATTTCATGTATATAAATACAAGCAACTGCTAGATTTTGGGACCCAGAAATGGATGTTTAGTCGTGAAGAGTCATTTGCTTTATTATCTTAAATATTCTGTTCTGTATAACAACAAGCTTGAGAAAAGAGAAGAGTGTTTCTCATCATATAAATGACACATTGGTCTCAGGCAAACACAATGAAAATATTGCTCGACAAACCTAAGAGGTGGAGGGAATTAATAGCAGGGTATGGGTGGGATAAGATACTAAAGCTGCTTGCTAGAGCATGCAGAAAGATTAGTATGGAGAATCGAAGAAAAGTGAGAAGAAAAGGAGATAATTAGAGGAGGGGAAATACTGATAAGTACATTGATGAAATTGAAGGCATAGGTATGGCTGGAGTTCATGCAGGGAAGGGGATAAGTGAATGGAGGACAGGATTTAGGAAAAGCTGGATTATGGAATGAAGGATATACTGCAAGTGAGTTCCCATTAGTGGCAGCTGGTGCTTCCAATGATTGGGGGTTCACTTCTTCCAGTGCCAGATCTTGATAGTGACGCCCCCCCTCCCTTGGCTTGTTGGTGTTTCGCCCCCCCCCCCCCTTTTCCCTCTTGATGTCCAAAGAGACAATTTGGTGTATCTCTGCAAATGGTGCGGGGGAAAAGTGCCCAGGTCCAACCCCCCCCCCCCCCCTTAGATACCTTTTTGTCTTACCTCGGCTTGTTTGCGCATACTTCAACTCGAGCTGAGACATTGACCTACCAAGCTTTTTTGTTTCACTCTTTTCTTCCAAAGCTGAGAAATTTGTTTCTAAAAGATACTGAAAATTGTTAATTTTTCTTTGCCAATAAACACCAAGAACATATGAATATGCAAATGAATACTAAAATGCAGTAAGTAACTGATTGCACTGTTAAGTGACTGTAACAAATTTCATGAAGAGAGAAGCTATAATTTCAGGTCACATGAAACTGGAAGCAGCACCCACTCCTAATCTTATGTACGCGCAAAGGCTGCTCTGCCTCATATGTTTCAAATAGTTAAATATTTATTACAATGAAGAGTATAAATGTTTAACCTCAAAATCATGAGACATTTAGAAAAAAGTCCAAAGATATGTGGTAAGTAACAATACAAAAGTCATTGTTGTTCCCGTAACCATTAAAAAGATTAGGTTCAAAAAAATTGCATTTTAGTTATCTTTAATTTATAGTTATAAGTTATTTTACCAAATAAGACATTTTTTTGATGTTTCTTCAATGCACCAAAAGAAAATATGAGTGACAGATTTGCCGTCATTGAGGATTTGTGCTTGCACAAAGTGAGGTGCACAGCAGCTCCATTGTCTTGCTTTGGGACCATTCATGCATAACTGCCATAGCTTGAGTGACCAGGAGCTGATGTCTCTACCAGCTCCAATGCCAATGTTAAAAGCGATGTTTCTGCTTGCTCCACCCCTCCCCCCCCTCCTCCTGCCGCAAGAGCACCCATATGCTGCCTCCAGAAGGTGTAGAAGAGAAATTGAACCTCAGCCGCACATGTGCATTGTAACGCTGCAGCCACTGCCACCTATGTTAGGCAGCCACACTAAGACGTGGATACATGCTGTCTCCGCAACGTAAAACACTTTTCATGTGATAAAAATACTTTGAGTGTGCATATAAAATGATCTGACAGAAGAATCAATTGAAGAATGATAGTTTAGAAATACTTTTATTTATTTCTTTACTTGTTTTTCATGATGAGTTTTCTTCCAAGGGGTTCACTAAACCAGTGAACACACAGGACATGCCGCCACTGTTTCCCATCTGTGCAGTTTCGAATAGTTGGTGTAGGTAGGAAAGATCTGAGTGGTGCAGGCTGTGCAGTAGCATTTAAGTGAACCGTATTATGTTTCGTGGCATATTCAGCAAATGGGTGGCCCATCTGTCTCTTGGCCATAGTTTTTTATTGGCCGCAATGTGGACAGACAGCTTCATAGTTGTCATGATGAAAAAAAAAAAAAATAAAAAGAGAAAGCAGCACACTGGTTGCAACTCAGTTTGTAAATCACACAGCAAGTTTCACAAGTAGTCCTGCCTTTGAGTGGAAAGGAGATGTCTGTGACAACTGGAGGTAAGGTGGCAGGAGAATGTACAGGACAACATGTGTCTACTGTAGTGATATGAGCCATCAGACAAGGGGTTTGGACCATTGGTGTATTATACAAGATGCCTCAAAATGGAATACATTATATGAGTCTTAACTTTTCTCTATGTATGACTCACCATAGTGTGTCACTTTTACACACTTTTGGGAATTTAATGGTAACTTGTTCATTAATAGTTAAATTTTCAAATATAACATTGTCTATCTTTGATGAAACAGAATATTTCTAGGCCTAGATAGTTACCATAATGACTGACACAAATAGCACCACCTACTTTTATGGTGACACTTTTTGGATATGTAAGTCAAATTTCACTGGTCCAACTTCATTAATTTCACTGCTAGGATGCATGGGTAACAACGTGTAAACAAAATGGCAAATATTGAGAGGACCAAGAACCATACTGTGATTGAATATCTTCAGTTGAAGGGAACAATGCCCAAGAAAATTGCAGAGGACATGCAGAATACGCATAAGGATAGTGCTCCATTTTATGCAGCAGTGAAAAATTGAGTGTCCAGTTTCAAACATGGAAGAATGGGTGTGGAAGATGTGCTAAGGAGCAGAAGGCCTGTCACCATCACCACTGATAAAACAGTGCAGGATTGTCAAATAATGTTGTAACATAATCACACCATATTTGGAATCTCCCATGGGTGAGCTCATGACATTGTTGTGGATATTTTGGGAATACAGAAGGTTTCATCCCTGTGGGCCCCAAAAGACTTGAATGCAGACATGAGCGGGAGTGTTTGCGCTGTTGTAAAGAAATTGTGAATTACAAGCAGATGAAGACAGCTTTCTTGCAAAGTATGTTATAACCCTACCCGTCCTACATCACCAGTTAGTATATGATAATTAGAAAAATGACCTGTGTGCCTAATTATATAAATTTGATGGAAAAGCTATCAGTAATGAAGCTGATGATGTAGTGGAGGCTATAATCAGAATGTTGCTGCACCTCTTTGGTAGACAACAATGATCGATAGGAATAAAGAAAGTGGTAGGTAAAATTTGGAATAAAATTATTAATGTTAAAATGAAAAAAAATGCTCAACAAATGGGACACTGTGATTAATTTGGAAAAGTGAATAACTTACTGATTTATGGTCGCCAGCTCGTTGTATGAGCAAATAATTTGGTGGGATCTCAATAATAGCAAAGTTAATTAACAACGTTAAAAATTACGTAAAATTTGGGTGGTCAGTGAATCACAGTATGTGCATCAAATCCAGTACAAAAGACACTGACAATATACTATTACTGAGAAATAGTTCATTAACACAGGGGTTGAATATAAGAGAATGAAATGTAAGCAGTAGCCAAGCAAATGCAACATGCAGCAGATCATGCAATACTCTCACCTTAATACTTACTATTCGCAGCTTCAAATAAATAATTGTTTATATAAGTACCAGAAATTATTCGACAGTGAGAGTATGCCATGTGCTTTAGCAATGTAACTGAACTATTAACTGCACTAATGGCAAGCTCAAAAATTAATTAATGACCCGTCGTGATAACAATGAATATTTAGAAAAGAACTATTTAACCTTCTGATTAACTTTTATTCTCTCTTTAACCAGGAATTATTAGCATTTCAAACACTTGCAAATAATCACTATTTTCACTAATCCGTACTTGCAATTAAAAACTTTACCTCAAAATAATATGCAATGGAAAACAATTAATCTTTTCCACATTTATTGAAATATCTCTTGAAATTGAAAGTTAGTCTAGCAGTTTCGTTCAACTTAGCAAACCTATTGATCAGCAACACTGGCATAAGTTACATTTAGTAATACTTTTCTGAACAAACTATTGTTAATGACTGTCATTGTCTTTAATGACCTTGATTTTTAGTTTTCTATAACATTGTGAATATTCTCAGAAAAACAATGGATGAGGAAGGAGCCTGTCTGGGCAATGACTATGGGTAATGATTTTTTAAACACAGGTTCACAAGTAACAGTGTTCACTATTGAACAATTATCACTAATACGCTGGTTATCTGTACATGTGAAGACAAACTGGACAGATCTTACTGATTTTGGAGAGTGACATGGTGCTGCTGATTGGAGATTTTCAACACACAACTTCCAGCAGTGCTCGCCCTCTCCCCGCCTCCCCTTTCTGCCTCCCTGTGACGCTGGACACTGTGCCTCAGCTGCAGCGACAAGTAGCCTGGTGCTGTTCAGGTGCAGGTCACGTCAGCGTCATGTCCTCTCCCTGTCTGTGCGGCCCCATTAGACTGCGCTGTGCCACCTGTCTCATTTTGTGTCCAGCCTGGTCAGCCGCTGTGCTGCTAGGTTGCACACTACGCACATAGGATGAAACATCTCCATCAGACCTCTTCACAATGGATACTAAGTGTGTACTGTCAAAGTATTACCCGCTTACCTTATAACTGCCATTTCAAATGTACATTCTATTAACTCATTCTTGAACAGAAAATCAATCGAAATGAATAATAAGAACATAAAGCTATTATTTCACAGTCAAACAATGCAGCAGCATGCTTGAAAAAAAGGTACAATCATTTTTAATATATTCTTGTAAAGGAAAATGTGAATGAAAAGGCCATGGTGGAGTAGCCGAGCGGTCTAAAGCATCTTGTTGCGGAGCATGCGGTTGCTCCCCATGGAGGTTAGAGTCCTCCCTGGGGCATGGGTGTGTGTGTTTGTCCTTAGGTTAGTTTAGCTTAGTTTAAGTAGTTTGTAAGCTACGGACTGATGACCACGCAGTTTGGTCCGATAGATTTACAAACATTTGACATTTGAACATTTTTTGAATAAAAGGAAAAGAAGAAGGAGCAGAAGGAAAGAAAAAAATACCTGTAATGTTACTATAGAATAATTGGAGTGAATGCATAATACATTATCTATTAATATATTTTTTAAATAAAATCTGTCAGAATAATTTTTTTTATTTATTTTTTTTTTTTTTATGTAATAACTTGAGTTTTGTGGATAGCTGATAAAACTTTAGATTTTAGAGAATTCGTAAGGAAAGTACCCTCTGCCATGTACCAGATGAATCTTATGTAGACAGTGTCTTCTCCTAGTTTTGATCAGGAAGTATGTGAAATTTCATCAAGATCTCAATAAAACTATAGATTTCGTAGAATTCTATAAGTGAAGAACCCTTTGCCATCTACTACACGAATCTTTTGCATACACTGACTTTCCCTTTGTTTTGAAACCAAGTTTGTCTGTCTGCCTGTTGAGTCATTACACCGGATATTGCCTGTGACACCTGGAAATGAGGTGCAGATGAGATGGAGAGAGGAAGCAATATGGGAAACGAGTTGCATTAGGCAATCATCGGCGGCTTGGAAGGTAGTGAGGATCTAGAGGTCGATTAGAGAGGACACGGCGTCAACCCAAGACAGAAAGTCAGCAACGATGTTGTCTACACACTTGATAACTAATGTCTGTAGTGAATTGAGAGATAAAATCAAGGTAGTGGAAGTGGCAAGGAGGGGGTTTGGCCTGAGCATTCTAAATTGCAGCCACATGAGGTTTGTGGTCTGTGAGTATGTGAAAAGGGCAGCCTTTGCTTCAGAATGAAAGTGTTTGATTGCTTTGTAAATGGCCAGGAGTTTATGGTCAAAGCCAAAAAAGTTCTTTTGAGCATTGTTAACCTGTTTGCAAGAAAAAACTGTAGGAGCAAAGTTACACCAGCGAGGGACTGGCTGAGCACAGTGCTGATCATTGTCACTGGCGTCAGTTGTGATGAAAATGTCCGCATCTGTGAGGGGGTGAGCAGTGGTTACAACATGGTCCAAGAGATCTTTAAGAGCTGAATGCATTAGTCATTTCTGGAGTCCAGGGCACAGGGTGAGTGCCAAAAGTTTGTTTGCCTGTTAACACATTCGTAAGTGGAGTTTGAATGTCCGCTACACATGGCAAATGGCACCAGTAATAATTTATTGTGCCCAGGAAATGTCTGAGTTCTTTGAAGTTTGAAGGAGAAGGAGGGGCCTTAACAGAGTTTACTTTCTCAACCAGAGGGGAGATGCCATACATGGAGACAGTGTAGCCTAGGAAATGGACAGAGGTTTGGTGCAGTTGGTCCTTGTTGTGATTTAGCTCGATGCCTGCCCTAGCTAGAGTGTCACATATGATCTGCAAGTGCTGTTTGTTTTCTCTGACAGAAGCAATAAAAATCAGTATGTCCTCTAGGTAAACAAAACAGAATTGAAGCAGTAAGAGAACCTCAGTTTTGAAGTGATGCCACATATGTGTGGCATGAAGCTGTAATGATATAAACCAATTGCAGTCATGATGTCAGTTCTTTCAACATCCTCCAAAGCCATTTTAATTTGATGGTTTGCTTGTTTACAGTCCATGGCAGAAAAAACTTTTGCACCCGCAAGTGTGTGGGTGAAATCTGCAACATTCAGAGTTGGATATCTGCCCATGATGGTCTTGGTGTAGAGCTTCCAATAGTTTCCACACACCAAGAGCCATTGCCTTTTTTTAGCTAAGTGTATGGGAGAAAACTAGTTGCTTGATGAAGGTGCAATAATGCCAGAAATGAGTAACTCAGATATCTGTGATTCTACTGCCGTGAACTTTTCAGAACACAGACTCCATGGTTTGATAATGACGGGAATGTCATCTGTTAGTCGTAGTTTGTGTACTGTCCCAGTGGTAACAATTGAAACACACAGCTGGGAAATTGTATCAACGGAGAGAGCATCAGAGTTCAAAGTGGGCTTGCACAAGTTTGCAGGGTATGTGGCAGGAGAAATGTTTATACACACTGTTGTGACAGGCGGCGCTGCCTGTGGCAGTGACAGATGAGCCACCATGCTGTCGAGGAACCCAGCTGTTGTTGTGGCAGGCAGCAAAGTGGTGGCAATGTTGTGAAGGCTGCTGCAGGTTCTGCTGGAGGTGCCACTGGTCTGAGTGAGTGCGATGGTGTGTTTTGCTGAGCTGATGGAACCAGTGAATAAGTGGCAGATGTATTTCATCAATATAATAATATGAAGATTATTTAAATACTGTGATAATGGACTCAGCGAGTAAGAGTATTGCTATGTGGAGGGATGTCTACATTCAAACACTATCCTATGTGATAATGGAAAGTCCAGGTTGGAATAAATAATATAGTGAGGACAGTTTACAACTCACCGCAAAGACGTGGCGACGAGCTGCGACAGGCACATACAAAAGACACACACATACAACACATTCAGCTATCGGCCATGGCCTTCTTCAGAAAATAGAGCACTCACGCAATCACACAGGCACACAACACAGTCATACAACCATCACCTCTGACTGCCACACTTCGAATCACCAAAGTGTGGCAGTCGGAGGTGATGGTTGTATGACTGTGTTGTGTGCCTATGGGATTGCGTGAGTGCTCTATTTTCTGAAGAAGGCCATGGCCGATAGCTGAATGTGTTGTATGTGTGTGTCTTTTGTATGTGCCTGTCGCAGCTCGTCACCACGTCTTTGCGGTGAGTTGTAAACTATCCTATGTGAGCTAAACTAACAAGGAAGGTTTTACGTTGTTAGTCAAATTGGTGACACACCATTGCTGGGAGTAGTTATCTGATGTCAATATTCAATATGATGACTATATTGGAATTTTTAATTGGGGTAGTATTTCAGTGCAATTACTTGAAAGGAAGTCAATTTAAAATTGTAATTTGGACCAAACAAAGAAGATAATTTTGATTTGTGTTTAAATAAAAGTTGTTTGTCTTCTGAAGAACATTTATGAATGCACTGTAGGTAGAAGAACCTAGTAGTTTTATCCCAATTTTTTAACAGTTGACTTTTTGTGAGTGTTACATTTCTATTTGCACAAAGTGTTCAGCTTACATGCTGAGACATTTCAGGATGACAGTTGGGACTTGGTGATGGTGAGGTGGCAAACAATGTCTTCTCTCTTGCACCAGAGGCAAAGCACTTATTCATGTTCAGTGGCCCACCTTGAAATAAGTAAATTTGATTGTTTAATAGTGTTAGACAATGTTATCCCTTTCACGGCACAGTTTGAGCATTTCGTTACATTCACTAGAGCACTTTTGTAAAAGTTTTTTGAACTTATTAATGTTTGTTATACACTCACATACCGTTTTTTCACATGCAAAGGGAGGAGTTGCACTTGACAAATCACATGGAAAGTGTCTGTTAGAGGTGTGATGAAAGATGGCTCAATGAACACCATCCGGAGAAACTTTGTGGTGAGCCAGAAAATCCGTACCTAGAATAAGTTCTGGGATGTCAGCCATGAAAATGTTCCATTTTTATTCACACTCAGGAGACAGGTGAAACGATTATGAGGCAGAACCAGCACACAGAAGTTGAGAGATGTTGACAGCTGAAAGAACTGCTCGGAGAGGTTGTAGAGTGCAGTCACTATGGACAAAGGAAGCAGCGATACGTCAGCACCCATGTCACTCGTGAAGGTAGAGGCGCCTCCCAGGAGGGGAGATCCTTGTACTGAATGTAATAATGAGCTGTGTCATTGAACAAGTATTGGTCAAACATCAGTTGGTAGGGAACGACTCGAGCGAAGGGCTTGGGTGTTGATTGCTGTCGTGGCTGTGAACAACTGATGCTGCTGTAGTGGTAATGCTACAGCATCACACGGCATGGCAGAGGTCGCAGGTGGGAATGGGAAAGCGATCAGGTCCATGATGGCACGGTGTTGTGGTAGGCTGGCATGGCAGCAGCATAGAAATATGCCAGACACAGGTGGTTGGCTGCGTGTGAACATGAAAGAGTTCTAAGACGTGTCACTCACAGGAAAGAAAGCAAATGGCACTTGTAGTCGCGGTGCAGCAGGTGCATCCCAGGATGCAGAGTTTGACTGCACATTCTGAAAATTGTCACTGGTCACAAGGTTCAAGCGTGATAAGCACTTGCAAAGTTTTGAATCTTCAGAGTCCTGCATGAGTGAGAAATTGTCCTTGCGGTTGCACAAAGGTAGATGGCCACTCATAAAAGACACTGCACATGAAGAAGATGGTGCAGCAAAAACATGTGAGTGAGAGCTTGAACCAAAAACTGAACTCGACAATGAGTCTAAAAAATGTTCACTGGCAGTTACACATGGTGGGGCAGATCGAGCTAGATCTTGTTTGAACAAAGTGTTGTGCAACCATTGGTCAGGCACATGGGCCATGGAGGGATACACTGAGGCACATGGAGGCACAGTGGTGAGACGAGAATTTAAATTTGAAGAACTGAAATAAACACTGGAAACGTTTGACAGGGGCAAATGTTGAGCACACGCAAAATAGTTCTGCTGAGGTTGGAAACTATTGAAATCCTGGGTACTGTGAGCAATGTTGGGAATAACAAAGCCTGAGTCCGTAGTGATGCAATGTCTATTGTTGCACAGATCTGAGTCAAATAGGTCTTGTGCAAAATGCTGGGCCAGTTGGAGAGGTGTTGAAGAGTGAGAATTCGATGTCTTCTGTAGATGAGGTGAGGCTGTGGACACTTGTGGCACCAGAAAGTAGCTTGGTGGGGGACGCACTGGCAAAGTCACTCTGGCGGGAAGCCATTAGCTCACAACTTGTGGAAAAACAGCAAAAATTGGCGCGGCCAGCATGAAACACACAAAATACATATGTGTGGGGCAGAATAAAGTCATCAGGGCCACCACTATGGGGTAGTCCCAGAGAAACCACTAGATATGATAATGACAAACTTTATTCTAATACCATTAACTAGCAAATACAGACTGAATACAGCTACGGTGGCTGAGAAGAGGCTTGTCCAAAGAAGATGGTTACACATGAAACACATTTTTCCCCCAAAAAGAAACTTACTGGTATTTTTAAACTGAAATAAACTAGATGAATAATTTAGTTAGAATACTGTTTCAAAAATGTATATCTCACAGAAAATAAAATTTGAATTATTTTGGGTTGGAGCTCTGGTTAGCTGAAATTAATGCTTAATTGCATAAATGTTTAAATTAATGGGGACATATTCAATTATATACAGCGTGTGTCTTGTTATTGTGATAAGATTATAACATTTAAAATGTGATGCAATGCATTGTAACTGACAAAATATTTTATTTCAATGACATTTCAGAAGCAGCTGCTGCCATACTTAATCTTGTTCTGTTCACATCCACTTTTTATTACCTTCTTGCCAGTTTCTAAAAAAATCTGATTATTATGTTAGATAATTTTAATTCTTTACAGCTGAGAGAAGAATATGAAATTCCTCCAACACAGACACATTACATTTTGTCTCATCTAATTCCACATCACCGCTATGAGCTCTGGGTGACTGCTGCTACAGTGGTAGGAGAGAGTGATGCCAGTCTGCATGTAGTACAGGCACCAACAGAACAAGTTCCAGCCAGGATTGCATCCTTTGGAACGCATGTAATGGCAGCCAGAGGAGAGCAACTTTCTCTGCCCTGCATCATTGTTGGGCAGCCCCATCCTACTACTATATGGAGTAAAGGGTTCGTAAATTTCATAACTTACTTATGTGACTTACATCAATAATCATAAAATGTTTCATAAAAAAGTTATTTTTCTTTTAGGAAAATAATTATTAAAATTTTAAACAATTGAAAAAAGGGGAAAAAAGCCTTGTTACTTTGCCATGAATATATCATGAGCTGTTTCCTTACACAAGTATTACAAGCAAAAAACCTTAGTGCAACAAGTTAGTAATGTGAAATATCAAAGTTTAATCCTGTAATGAGAAATTATACTATTGCATATAGGCTGTATGAAAAGATTAGTATTCACATAACATTATGAGATGCGCTAGATTACAAGTAGCATAAAATGAAAATAACAATGAAATTGTGGTGCTGGTCAGTACTTACATACAGGTAGTGAAACATTCAGTACTTTTGATAGACACATGAATCAGTACACTACACTATACTAGCTTTTGCAAGTATCACTTCTTTTCTCATGAAGGAGTGAAGAGTGAGTTGGGAAATGGTGAAAAGCAAAAGGGACTCGGACCCCAGGATGAGAGGGACCCATTCATATAATCATGATAATAGTACTAATAACAGAAGTTGTTATGTATTCCAAGCTACTTAATACAAAGATAAAAACAAAAAATTAACAATATAATAATAAAAAAGAGGGAAAATATTCATCTACAAAATTAAATTTCACTCATATGAAAATATAACAATATTTAAATATTGTTGAAATGAGATAGAATGGCTGGCCAGTACTTACCATTGTGCTGTACCGCCGATAGTAACACAAAATGAAAAAACAGAAAAAAAGGGACAAAGGGACAAGCTTTCGGAACAGAGTTCCTTCGTCAGGTGGGAGAGAAGGGAAGAATAAAGGATGGGAATAGAAGGGAAAGGTGGTTCACGACCTAGGTCATGAAGGTGGTGTTTCGGAAGTGTGGGCGTCAGAGATACTGCATGTATGTACTGAGCCAAGCCAGAGAGGATAAATATAAATATATAAATATATAAAATATAAAATATAAATATAAATATAAATATAAAATATATAAATATAAAATATATAAAATATAAAATATAAAATATAAAATATAAAATATAAAATATAAAATATATATATAAATATATACTACTTGATCTTTCCTTTTTAGTTATATTTATCCTCTCTGGCTTGGCTCAGTACATACATGCAGTATCTCTGACGCCCACACTTCCGAAACACCACCTTCATGACCTAGGTCGTGAACCACCTTTCCCTTCTATTCCCATCCTTTATTCTTCCCTTCTCTCCCACCTGACGAAGGAACTCTGTTCCGAAAGCTTGTCCCTTTGTCCCTTTTTTTCTGTTTTTTCATTTTGTGTTACTATCGGCGGTACAGCACAATGGTAAGTACTGGCCAGCCATTCTATCTCATTTCAACAATATTTATTATCTCTGAGGAGAATTTTCATCATTAATCTAACAATATTTAAAACAAGCCATCAATATTCTCCACCCCCATGAACCACAGACATTGCCGAGGTGGGGTGGCTTGCGTGCCCCAATGATACAGATAGCCGTACCGTAGGTGCAACCACAGCGGAGGGGTATCTGTGGAGAGGCCAGACAAACGTGTGGTTCCTGAAGAGGGGCAGCAGCCTCTTCAGTACTTACAGGGGCAACAGTCTGGATGATTGACTGAGCTGGCCTTGTAACATCAGCTAATGTGGCTTTGCCACACAGCTACTGCGAACGGCTGAAAGCAAGGGGAAACTACAGCCGTTACTTTTCCCGAGGACATGCAGCTCTACTGTATGAACATATGATGATGGCATCCTCTCGGGTAAAATATTCCGGAGGTAAAATAGTCCCCCATTCGGATCTCCGGGCGGGGACTACTCAGGAGGATGTTGTCATCAGGAAAGACAATACTGGCATTCTACGGATCGGAGCGTGGAATGTTAGATCCCTTAATCGGGTAGGAAAATTAGAAAATTTAAAAAGGGAAATGGATAGGTTGAGGTTAGATATAGTGGGGATTAGTGAAGTTCGGTGGCAGGATGAACAGGATTTCTGGTCAGGTGAGTACAGGATTATAAATACAAAATCAGTTGGGGGTATCACAGGAGTAGGACTGATAATGAATAAGAAAATAGGAATGCGGGTAAACTACTATGAGCAGCACAGTGATCGCATTATCATTGTCAAGATAGATACGAAGCCAACACCGACAACAGTAGTACAGGTTTATATGCCAACTAGCTCTGCTGATGATGAGGAGATCGAAGAAATATATGAGGAGCTAAAGGAAATTATTCAGACAGTTAAGGGAGAGAAAAACTTAATTGTGATGGGAGACTGGAATTCGGTTGTAGGAAAAGGAAGAGAAGGAAAAATAGTAGGTGAATATGGACTGGGCAGGAGGAATGAAAGAGGAAGTCGCCTGGTAGAATTTTGCACGGAACATGATTTAATCGTAACAAACACCTGGTTTAAGAATCACAAAAGAAGGTTGTATACATGGAAGAGACCAGGAGACACCGGAAGGTATCAGATAGATTTTATAATGGTAAGACATAGATTCCGGAACCAGGTTATAAACTGCAAGACGTACCCAGGGGCAGATATAGACTCTGACCATAACTTGTTAGTCATGAACTGTAGGCTGAAACTGAAAAAATTGCAGAAACGTAGGAAAATACAGAGATGGGACTTAGATAAATTGAAGGAAAGTGAAGTTCTGGAGAATTTCAGAGGGAGATTTAGGCAACAATTGACAGAAACAGGGGGAAATAAAACAGTAGAAGAGGAATGGGTAGCACTGAGAGATGAAATAGTGAAGGCAGCAGAGGACAAAATAGGTAGAAAGGCAAGACCTACAAAAAATCCTTGGATATCACAGGAAATACTAGATTTAATCGATGAAAGGAGAAAATATAAAAATGCAGTAAATGAAACAGGCAAAATGGAGTACAGACGATTAAAAAATGAAATTGACAGGAAGTGCAAAATGGCTAAGCAGGAGTGGCTAGAAGCCAAATGCAAATCTGTAGAAGAATGTATAAGAAGGGGAAAAGTAGATACCGCCTACAGGAAAATAAAAGAGACATTTGGGGACAATAAAAGCAACTCAACGAATATCAAGAACTCAGATGGGAAGCCGGTTCTCAGCAAAGAAGGGAAAGCTGAAAGGTGGAAAGAGTACATAGAGCAGCTCTACAAAGGAAATGAACTTACAGACAATGTGGTAGGAAGGGAAGAGGACATAGATCAAGATGAAATAGGAGATGCTATACTGAGAGATGAATTTGACAGAGCCTTGAAAGACCTAGGTCGGAACAAGGCCCCAGGAGTAGATGACATACCCTCAGAGCTACTAAACTCTCTGGGAGAGCCAGCCACGACAAGACTATTTGAACTGGTGTGTAGGATTTATGAAACAGGCGAAATACCCTCAGACTTTAAGAAAAATGTAATAATCCCCATTCCAAAGAAATCAGGCGCAGACAGGTGTGAAAATTACAGAACCATTAGTTTGATAAGTCATAGTTGCAAAATTTTAACACGAATTATCTACAGGAGAATGGAAAAGCTGGTAGAAGCTGACCTTGGGGAAGATCAGTTTGGATTCAGGAGGAATGTAGGAACCAGGGAAGCAATACTCACTTTACGTCTTATCTTAGAAGATAGATTAAGGAAAGGCAAATCTACATTTTTAGCTTTTGTAGATTTGGAGAAAGCATTTGACAATGTTGACTGGAATACACTCTTTCAAATTCTGAAGTCAGCAGGGGTAAAATACAGGGAAAGGAGAGTTATTCACAACTTGTACAAAAGCCAGACCGCAGTTATTAGACTCGAAGGGCATGAAAGGGAAGCATCAGTTGGGAAGGGAGTAAGACAGGGTTGTAGCCTTTCTCCGATGTTATTCAATTTGTACATCGAGCAGGCAGTGAAGGAAAGCAAGGAAAAATTTGGAATAGGGATTAAAGTTCAGGGGGAAGAAATAAAAACATTGCGTTTTGCTGATGACATTGTAATTCTATCAGAGACAGCAAAGGACCTGGAAGAGCAGTTGAATGGAATGGACAGTGTGTTGAAGAGAGCGTATAAAATGAACATTAACAAGAGCAAAACAAAAATAATGGAATGCGGTCTTAGAAAATCGGGCGATGCTGAAGGAATTAGATTAGGTGACGAAACAATGAAGGTGGTAGATGAGTTTTGTTACTTGGGTAGTAAAATAACATGTGATGGTCGCAGTACAGAGGATATAAAATGCAGAATGGCAATGGGAAGAAAAGCATTTTTGAAAAAGAGAAATTTGCTAACATCGAACATTAATTTAAGTGTAAGGAAGTCTTTTCTGAAGGCATTTGTGTGGAGTGTTGCCTTGTACGGGAGTGAAACATGGACGATAAGCAGTGCGGACAGGAAGAGAATAGAGGCTTTTGAAATGTGGTGCTACAGAAGAATGCTGAAGATTAGGTGGGTAGATCACATAACCAATGAAGAAGTACTGAACAGAATTGGTGAGAAAAGGAATTTTTGGCATACCCTGGCTAAAAGGAGGGATCGCTTGGTAGGACACATTCTTAGACATCGAGGAATCGTAAATTTAGCATTGGAGGGAAGTGTGTGGGGTAAAAATCGCAGAGGGAGACCAAGAGACGCGTATAGTAAGCAGATTCAAGTGGATGTGGGTTGCCGTTCTTATGAGGAGATGAAAAGGCTTGCTCAGGATAGAGTAGGGTGGAGAGCTGCATCAAACCAGTCTCCGGACTGAAGACCATAACAACAACATCAATATTCTAAACATGTACGCTAAACACAGGGCATTTGGAATCACTGGTTGTGTAAATCCTTCAAAACTTGAGGATAGACTGAAGCAAAATGACACCATTTGAGTATTAGGCTCCCAGGGCAAACACGAGAAAAAGATCAACAATGAAAAGAATTTATTGTTCTTTACTTACATCTCCCATAAGACTAATTAGTAGTAGTTAGTAGTAGTTTCTGTGCATTTATTGACAAAAAAATCACAATATGTTGCCCACGCATGCCTGTATAGCCATCTGCCCCATACTCACCACGTATATTTTGAATAGTTACTACTGCTACAGCCACCTATATTAGATTCCCCATAAACATAGGTTAGTATAGATTCCTTTAATTAACACAAGCCTCAGCATGGAACATCATGAGAAAATGAATGAACATCATCATAGCCTTGCATTAGTGACCTACTTGTCTGAGCGACTTGTATACTTTGATGTTCAAGTAATTTCCTTCTTATAAATAGTTAACTGGTTACCCATTATTCACGTAACACAAGTCTGGAATGATTAAAGCCTAATCATTGTATTAAATTAAATGTTTCTGATGCTGACATCAGCCTACTCAGCTAGTTACAAGAATTGGTGACTCCTACTTGATTTTATTGAAATATTACAGAATTAAAGGGTGCTCATAGAGTAGAATAATGGCATGACTGACACATCAGCTATTTCAGATCCCACCATGTCACATCTGGCCATACAACTCCCATTTTTCTGGCCACACAATCCCAACTATGTGGTTTGCACAGATGGTGGCCAGCTTTCTCTGTTCAGTACTTTGGGGAACACTACAAAGTTTGCGCTTGTCATAATTAGATCAGTACACTGCTCAGGTAAAAGATATAATCACTTCAGTGCCCACAGCTAACTGTTATGATTGGCTTAAAGCAGAATTAATTCAATGAGTTTCAGCACCACAGAAAGAACAAATCCAACAGGTTCTTACCCAAGAACAGATTGGCAGCAGAAAACCTTCACAGTATTTGTGACATCTATGAAGCAAAGTTGATACACACAATTTGGACTAATCATTTGCCACCACCTGTCACAGGCTAATACATCCTTGGACACAGTATCAGAGTTAACAGACAAAATTCAAGTTGCAATGGCATCTGCTCCTGTCAATGCAATCATCACATATGTGATAGACCATAGCAGCTATTTTGCACATAGATTATGATGTTTTATCAGCCAATGTGGACTTGTTAACACAACTAATCAGTGAGTTGTTACCGCTGCATGAATCAAGCAGAGACAGACATCACAGTTGATTCTGCCACCATTTATGCAGCACATAATCAACATCTTGTGCAACTACACATGAAGTCCAAAGTACATGATGGTATGACCGAAAATTCAGAGAATAAGGCATGCAAATGTACGAGCCCTTGTGCCTATCGAATCCCAGAGGCAGTCAGAAGTAGGCTGATCTAATGGTCACATTACAACAACTAGATGCGGATGCTGTGAACCACACACTTATGGGGATAAACAGTAACTGCTCAAGCAGAGAGCTGCCTCGTCTGTTCGGGTGCCAGCTGTTGCTAGCTGGCATGCTGGCTGATGCCAGTGCCACTGTCTTGCGCGGCGTACGCACAGGTCACAGCACGTGATATTGGGAGTGTAGTACGCTACGACATTATAACACTCCGCCCACTCAGGGGATTATGTCGATAGATGCCAAATGGAGCCAGGTCACATCCATTTACATTTCCTCAGTAGCAACAGCATTGTAGTTGTCGGTGAGCGGGCAAGCTGGCACATGACCATACAGCTGAAACTGATTGGGAAATGATGGACGAAGGTGGCCCATCTGCAGTAAGATACAGCCATCAATAATGGGTGAGCTTGGTGTGTGGGAATGTCCTAATATCAGAGAGAGTGGAGCCCCCATTTCTGATGATGGGGCCAGGCTGTGGGTCACTGTGGAGCTGGACTGTACTGTGCTGGGCCTCACCCCTGCTGTCGGTCCCGAGCTGTAGACAGCATCCCCGGGTGGGGAGGTGCCATCGCTGGCCGTGGGCATCGCTGAAGGGTAGAGGCTGGCACCAGGGAAGGCAGTGCTGCCCCATCTGGCAAGGCAGGGGGCCCCATGCAGCGTATCAGACATGAACCCCATCCGGCACTGAAGGAGGCATCGAGAAGGTCACCAACAAAGGAGGAGCAGCGATGACTGATGGCAGAGATGAAGGGTGCAGGGGCATGGCAGAGGCTGTAATGATGAAGCCTGTGGAGGTGGAGGTGGCTCAGCCAGGGCCTGGGGGCATAAATGATCCCAATATTAGTGTACCACACCCCCCACACCCCCCCCCCTCCGGCCTGCAGATGGAACAGATGCGACAGCCCTGGCAGTTTGTGATGGTACCCGGTAGCCAATGGGGGCTTGCAGCTGAACCGGAGTGAACCGATGCAAAGAGAGGAACCAGAGAAAAGCCTTGTCCACCGAAGAAGATTCAACATATTTGCACATCTGGACTTTGAATGTGCAGACCAACCATTCCACCTCGCAATTGGACTAGGGGTGGAATGGTGGGGTTTGGACCTGGTGGACCCCAACCAAGCACAAAAATCCCAAAAAGCTGAAGAGATAAAATGAGGTCCATTGTCCAAAACCAAGATACGTGGTAGGCTGTCAATAGCAAATACTTTGGAAAGGGATTGATTGGTCAAGGCCGTAGACATCGTACGGCAGAATACGACATAAAGAAAGTTCGAGTACACATCAATTAAAAAAACCAATAAGAGTGGAGAAAGGAAACAACATAATCCACATGGATGCTCTCCCAAGGTGTGTTTGGCCAAGGCCAAAGGGAAAGAGACACCCACAGAGCTGCCTGCTGCCTGCTGAGAGGCACAAGACAAACAAACCGCCACCACACATGTGTTATCCCCATCCGTACCATACCAAAACATGTGCTGCCGAGCCAAAGTTTTGCTGCTCGAGACCCCCCGCCCCCCCTCCCAGTGTCCATAATGCAGCAACGACAGGACTCTTGAGCACAGAGCAGAAAACACCACCATGCGAGGCTGGCGATCCTCCGTAGCCAATAAGAGATACCCCTCGCAGTCAGACAAGCACCACCGAAAAGAATAATAATTACGCACAGGATCTGAAGCTCAGCGTGGGGGAAGATAGGGCCAGGCATAATGTACGCATCCCAAGACCGTGCGCAGCACCGTATCTGAAGAGACAGCTGCTAATAATTCAGAAGATGTGATAGAGAACCCCTTGACTGTAGCCTTTGCTTTGTCATCCAAATGAAAACAGAGAAGCTCTTCCCAATCAAAATCTGGGTGCAGACCACAGGGGAGGCACGACAGCATGTCTGCAATGGAATTCTGGGTGGTGGGCCAGAAATGAATTTCCTAGTTGCATCAAGACAAGAAGATTGTTCAGCACTGAAGACGATGTGCAGCCTTATCCAGCAATGCCGCGGTAGGTCGAAAAAGCGAGACCAATGGCTTGTGGTCCATAATGAGGTGTAATTTTACACTGCAAAGGTACAAATGAAACTTTTTAAGAGCATAAACAATTGCTAACGTCTCTTTTTCGACTTGAGAAGAGTGTTGCTGGGTCTGAGTCAACATTGTTGAAGCATATGCAATGGGGCATTCAGAACCATCCGAGTACTTGTGTGCTAGCACCGCTCTGATGCCGAATTGGGATGCATCGGTCAAGGGGTCCATATGCTGTCCCGAAGTGTAGGGAGCCAAGCAAGAAGCTGACATTAGAAGCCGCTTGAGTGGACAAAATGCATGTTTGCAGTTGTCTGACCACTGAAAATGTACACCCTTATGGAGCAGGTGGTGAAGGAGCTGCGCAATAGTAGCCACACCCGGCAGAAAATGGTGGTAGTAGGCAATCTTGCCTAAAAACACCTGCAAATCCTTAGCAGAAGTGGGGCATTGCAAAGAAGTAACGGCTGCCACACGTCAATGGGTGAAGCCTCAACGATGAGATCTTGAACCCGAGGTAGGGGATCAGTGGCTGGAAGAAATGAGATTTTGCTGTGGAGACCAGTGGACTGTAAGACTTGAAAAAGGGCCCGCAGGTTGCAAAGATGCTTAGCAGTAGTGGCCCCGTGACTATTATGTCATCAAGGTAATTTACACAGCCTAAAACAGGGTGAAGAAGTTGCTTCTGAAAACGATGGAAGATTGCTGGTGCCCTCGCAACTCCTAATGGTATCTGCTGGTACTGGTAAAGTCCAAAAGGCGTTTGGAGTCCTCATTAAGGGGAAGTTGAAGGTACATCTCTGCCAAATCCACTTGAGAAAAAGCCTGGGAGCCTGACATTATGCCAACAACTTGTCTGTGTGGGGCAAAGGATAGGAGTTGATCACCGACTGCACATTTTTGACACATTGAAGTCGTCCAAGATTTGTAAGGAGCCCGAGAGTTTCTTAACAATGACTAGTTCCATGGCCTATTCGCTAGAAGAAATGGGGCACAATACCTGCAGGAATTCAAGGTGGTTCAGTTAGCTTTTAATTGGTTGCATAAAGCCACAGGAACCTGGCAGGTGTGAAAAAATCTTGGTTGCACCATAGGGTCATTATAATATGGGCCATAAACCCAGTAGCACAATCTGCCACCAAACAGCGACGAAAATTCCTGACAAAGGGATTCCAGCTCTTGAAAAGGCACTGTCTCAGACACAAGATTGACAGAATCAGAAATAGTGAAGCCAAAAGAAGTAAAGGCATCTGAGCTAAAAATATATACTGCTGTAGTATCATCCACCACCAAGAAGGTGATTGAACGCACCACAGATTTGTAGGCCACGGGGACGGTACATTGACTTACCACCAGAATATGTTGGTGACTATAACTGCACAAGGCCCGTACCACCAGAGGTAATGGGGGTGACCCCCAGCAACATATAAGTGTGGAAGTCTAGCAAGGAAATTGAGGCACTAATGTCCACTAGTAAATTCTGAGATTTGTCAAAAATTAGCATCTCAACCAATAATTTGGAGGGAGAAGACCTTGTACGAGGTTAATTTCCATGTCCATATCTGTAGAAGACTGCTGTGAATGGCATACTGAAACCATACACCTTTTTTTTTTTTTTTTTCAGCATTTGTTGCACATTACCCAGTGCCGAGGGCAAGATGCCCTGTTATGATTGATGAAACAGTACTGGCAGGAGGGGAGTGAATTAGATTGACCACACGGTGTGGGCCGCTGCCATTGTTTACTCTGTGGTAGCTGGCGGCCCACACATGGCGAGTGGGGTGATCCTGCACTGCTGCAACATCACCACCATCCCACAAACAATCTCCATTCCTCCGTGTTGGAAATTGTGGCTACATCCCCCAGGCTTTGATTTGGTTCCCTGCAGCCCAGGAAACTTCAAAGGACTGAGCAATAACTAGAACAACCACTAAGGTCAGGTTGTCAAACTGCAGAGCCCGCTGATGCACATCCCTATCTGAAGTGAGATGCAGAATTGCATCCGAAACCATGTCATCTGTATAGGATTCCTTGTGTGTAGCCATGACGAACAAGCAGTGGCGGCTAAGCCTGTGTAACTATGTTGCCCAAGTGCAATGTTGGTTTTTTCGTGACTGACAGAACTCAACCCTGGCTGCTATGACATGTGTCCAAGGCTGATAGTATGAAGACAAAAGATGGCACATGTCATCAATGGATAATGCTGCAGGTTCCTGCACGGGGGCAAGTTGACCCAACAAGTGATAGATATATGGTGATATACAAGAGAGAGACAAAGCGTTACACAATGCCAGATCCGACACACCAAAGGCAATGAAATGTTGGTGTAAATGCTTTTCATATGAATCCCAATCTTCCAGGCTGTCATCAAATGCCAAGAATGGTGGCAGAAAAGAAACAACGCTCTGAGTAGGAGCTGACGATGACACACTAACTGGCAAAGCCAATGCATTAGAACTGACAGAGCGGAGTAGCAATGTTCTGTGACAGACGTCGTGATCTTGACCAGATTTTGAAGGGAATCAGCCAGAAATTGCTCCCAAGGAGGGAGTTGTAAGTCCCCATCGGCAGGAATGGCCAGGAAACTCTAGCCCGCAGAGCAGGCAAGAAATATGCGTAAATCCAATACACCTTGTCACCAATGTTCTAACGGTCACACTACAACAACTAAACGGGGATGCAGTGAACCTCATATTTATGGGAATAAACAGTAACTGCCCAAGCAGAGAGCTGCCTCATCTGTCCAGGTGCCGGCTGTCGCTAGGTGGCATACTGGCTGCCGCCAGTGCCGCTGTTCATTGCCGGCAGCGCACAAACAGGTCGCAGCACAGGTTATTCAGAGTGTAGTATGCCGTGACATTACAACATTGGCAACTTCTTCAATTGCCAATCAGTATTCCCACACCTATTTGTTAGTGACCAATGGACCTGATGGATATATTTAGGAGACACTGGCTGAGATTTGATCATTTATCCATGGGCCAAGCTACAAAGGAAATGACTGACAACAAAGTTATGCTTGACCACTGCCAGTAATACAGTCATAACAATGTATGGCACCCTACAGGTTGAAATGGGATTCCCATGAGATTTCACCATCATGAAATGCCCGATTATCAGAGCAGACTTTTTTGCCAACTACTACTTGTTGCCAGATGTGAAGAATGTACACCTAGTCAATAACACCACTGACTTGTTTGCTACTGGATTTCAACGAGATGCCACCATAAAAATGGCTAAGCTGATGTAAGTTACAGCCAGAGAATACACTGAACTGTTATGCAACCTTCAAGTGTGCCTAAGGATGTAAGGCACAACACTATCCTTTATATCAAAACAACTGACGGACCCCCTACATCTTGTAGAGCTCAATGTTTGGCTCCAGGCTGACTAGCCATTGCAAAGGTAGATTGCATGATACAGGAAGGTGTTATGTATCCTTCTAACATGCCCTGGTCCTCACCACTGCATTTTATTGCAGATCTGGTGCATGGTGTTCGTGTGGCAGTTACACGTCCCTTAATGCTAGAACAATGCCTGACAGATATCCAATGCTTGCCATTGTTCATGATTACAATTATGCATTGAATGGTGCTAATATCTCCAGTAGTCTTGATTGTGCAAAGGCATACACACATATATCTGTGGCAGACCAAGACATTTCCAAACACACCTTTTGAACTGTTCGGAAGGATGTGCATGATATTTGGTCTCAGGAATGCTGCACAAACCTGGTAATAGTTCATCTACTTAGTACTAACCAATTTTGTTTTCCCTATCTGCATGACATATTGATTTTTTCAAACTTACCAGAGCAGTATTGTCAACATTTAGTCTTTGGCAGAAGTTTCAATTGGAACAATATGGTGATACTCATTATGACTAAATGCATATTTGTTTAAACACAAGTTGACTTCTTGGTTATCCACTAAAGGATAGTCTCACCAGTAAATCTTTTTAAAGTCTGTTATTTCTTTAAATATTGGGAACATTTCATCGCAGATAGGCAGAATACTAGAAAGCATAAAGTAGGAGTCATCTTTTGCCCTCCTCCTAAAATTTCATCGCTGTTGGGTTCTGTCAAAGACGATCTGGAGCTGCGTAAAGCAGGTGTTTACAGGATTCCGTGTGAGTGCAGCAAGTCATATATATATATGGCAGACGACGCGCACTGTGCAGGACCGCATCGTGGAACATCAGCATCATACTTGGCTACTCCAACCCACCAAATCTGCAATCGCCGAACATTGTATTGCCACAGGTCATTCAATGAAATACAATGAAATGAAAATTGTGGCCCACACATCAAACTTTTGGAGCTCAATTATTAATGAAGCTGTGGAAATAAGATTGTCTGACAGTGAAACTCTTATCAATCGAGACAGCGGTTTCCAAATAAATGCTGCATGGAATCCTGTCATTGAACAACTTCGTAGTCGGCGTAGTTTCCTGCAACTGAATGATGATGAGAATCGATCTGATATCAAAGCGGCAAGCCTCCACCACGGAGGGCGCTCGGAGCAGCGTACGTAGATGTAGTGAACACGCACACTAGGTAGGCGCATGCGCAATGTCGGCTGAATTGGGCATAAATAGCACAGCTCAGTGCGTCTTCGCCAGTACTTCGGCGGTACTCACCTGAAGATGGCCAGAAGACTCTGCGCTGAAATATCGTGGCAAGAAATACGGACATCTGGCAGTTCGCCCAAGATTTTATGGAAATTTATTTACTAATTATGTGTGCCTAGGTGTTATATGTGAAACAACTTCTGGCAGATGTGTTTTCCTGCTAATATGACTTAAATCATAAAGTTATTATATATCTTTGTTGAATAAATCACATTCTGGTTTCAAAAGGTTATGTTTGTGTCGCCCTATATCAGAAATGCAACCTCTCCCCTTCCCCACCTCTCATTTTTAAATGTAAGAAAAATAATCAACTTCAGAAACAATGCCAATCAAATTCTTGTAAGTGGGAATTGTTGTTCACTTCAGTGGCATTTAGATTTTTATTGAATGTCTAATTTAGTTTACCAATGTGAGAACATGGTACTAAGTATGATTGTGCTGACAATTTGCTTTCATTGTATTGTATTTTTTCTGCCTTGAACATGTTAAGTGCAAACAGTACACAGTTTGGAGTGTTTTAAATTATTATGCATTACTACTTTTTCTCTCCACTTGTTAAATCCTCAATTACCCCTAAAATCCATGTGTTTTACAAGTGTGCAATTTTATTAAATATCATAAGAAATTAGACAAACTGTGGCAACTAATAAAGTGATTTTTTTTTTCAGAGGAGTCCCTGTTCAAGGAAGTAATGATATACACATCAATTCTGAGTGGACTCTCCATTTTTCATCAATAGAGGCATCTGATACTGGAAATTATTCATGTCGAGTGCAAAACATATTAGGGGCTGATGAAATTACATACACAGTGACAGTGAAAAGTAAGAAGTTATATGAACTTATTAAAAACTGTATTTTCCCGTTAATTACTGCTGTAAAAATTAGTTTGTTCAACAGTTGTGATGACTTGTATTCTCTCTCATTTCTCCAACTTTACAACTTCTAACAGATTTTCCCTCCAGTTTCTTTCATCTTATATCTCGTAATTTAATATCTGAAGGTTTCACTTCATTCTTGAATCACACATGTCTTTATAACTATTATTGTTTTAACTGTAATATTTATCCTGTGAGCTTAATGTATTATATCCACTCTTGGGACCTTGCAAGTAATATATTATGTTCTTACATGCTTTCAAAGACAGAAGGAATGATGGTTGTAAGTATACAATTTAACATTCTGGTTGAATTTGTATTACATATAATTTCATTTTTCATTATAAACTTTTACTGACTAGATAGTTGCTCAGTGACTCTATCTCTTTCTTTTATCATAATCTTCACACTTCTCCCTCAAATTTAATAAATATCTTGTACAAAACATGAATATAATAAGAAAATTTCTCACAACTTACATAAAATGTGTGTGTGTGTGTGTGTGTGTGTGTGTGTGTGTGTGTGTGTAACATTCATTGTTAGTGTAAAACAGATTTCCAGGCTTAAAATGTCTTATGTATACAATAGCTACACCCAGCCACAGTTTGCTGTGGCTCACTCTCATAGGAAATAAATAGAAAAGGAAATACTGCAATTCATGTGAACCTAGAATCACTGAGAGAATGCTTCAATCAAATCAATATCACTCATTGGGCTACTATGGCTACGTGAAATGAAAGTTATAAAAAATGTAGTTTCGCAGGTACTCATTATTTTAAACCCATTTCATTTTTTGTTGTTCATTTTCTCCACAAACATACGGATCACTTCACTGATTCTGGACCAAGTGACGTATACTTCACCTTAGGAAAAAGCTATTGTTTTCTACATTCTTTCGATCTATTTCCCATCTGGTATGTCTACCTTCTGCTTCCCCACTATCTACCTCTTGATCCTCCCTCTACCTTATCCCCAGTCTCTGTTCATCACTCCCTTTCCTTCCATCCATCTTCCATCTCCTCCTCCATCTCTCTCTATGCCCGTATCATCATTCACTCGCCGTACCTATGTAAAATGAAGAAATTAGGGAATTGCTTCAAATTATGTGTCATCTTCTATAAAATGAAATAACGACACCCATAAACAACATTTTATTCAGAATTTGTTTCTATGATGTTTTGATTTCACTGCTAATATTATAAAATGAACATACCTAAAATGTGATTCCACAAAAAGTTGTTGCTTTAGTGTCGAATTTTTACCATAGCACCTGACCAGTACGCAAGGCAGAAATTGGTACAACTTCAATTTTCGACACTCACTCATTTGGTAGTTGAATTATTTAATGTGTGATCAGAGCTATAGATTAATAAAAAAGAAAAACTGCTTCCTTTTGCCTCTCTTAATGGCTACGTATACACATGATTTTTGTTTTGCATGCATCTACGGCAAAGTGCCTTTTGATTTATGTATGTTTCATTGGCCTCCTTGTTTAATTATAATCGAAAATCAAGAGATCATTTTTCACGTTGATGTATTTGTATAATGATTTCGGTAAAATTTCACTTGCGGCAGCGGCTGATGTTGCAAAAATCTATTACATACTATTTTGAAGATTCTACTTGATGGTGTAATGAAATTTTGATATGGTCTAAGATGCCAAGACATAAACTAAACAGGTGAATATAAATCTATAATCTATTTTACACATTATTTCTTTGTCCAGTAAATGGTGATATTTTACTTATCACAGCAGCAGACTAGTGTGTTGGAGTTGGCAGTGATCACCAAATGAACCGAATCACGTACAATGAGTGGCATTTCTTCTATGTTGACTGAGGTTAGCAAAACTGTCGAAGCTCTTTGGAAACCCTATCACATACAATGCATCGTTTTGTTGATTATAAAATAACCTTTTAATGCAGTTCCTGCTCTGTCGTTAATAGGATCTTGTACAAACCACTGTTCGGTCGATAAAACAATTATCCTTGTAAACTGAACATTTTGTTGCTAACTTTACTACTCTATGCTGCAGATACTGTAAGTGGAATTTAACTGAGCAACCCATAAAACAGGCTGTGGGGAACATTCTTTTGTGTTTACAATTTAACAGAAAATTTGTGCTTGATCTCTGATCGGCAGATTCTTGTATGTACTTTCTTCCTGAGAGTAAATTAAATATCCTCATGAAACAATCATTCCATTGCAACATTAGCAAACTATGCCGTCAGCTTAAGAAAAATTTAACTATTACCACAAAGTTCAGAAAGGTGACAAAATTATATATGAATATCCACATCCCTTACATGTGTGTTATCCAGTATCACCTGTGATCCTTTGTGCGATAGGGGGCTATTATTTGGCAATCAAGAAATTAGTGTTCACCGTGCATCGATTTGTTGAGTGGCAGGGTCATCTTTCCAATCGTCAGACTTAGTAAGCTACTTTGTAAGTGATTCTGCTGCACTCCACTTGGTAATTCTCAGTATATAACAGGAGACATAGCATAGACCACCTCCGAGAGAGATCACAACAGCTTGTAATGCTTAATACCTATATATAAAAGGCAATGTTCTGAGTGACTGAATGAATGACTGATTAAATGAATGACTCATTGTTGCCCAGCCAAAACCACTGCTGATAAAAACTTTAAATTTGCAAAGGTTGTTCATCTTACACCGTAGGCATCATTTAAGAGTGATTTTACGATATTCTGTCCCTAAGGGGAAAAAATAGGGGACGAAATGTGTTTTGAAAATACACTGTTATCAAGTTAATTATGAAGCTAGACTTACATCAATAGGTAAAATATAATAATGGAGAGTCCAGGTTTGAATTAATAATATAGTAAGGACAGTTTACAACTCACCGCAGAGACGTGGTGATGAGCTGCGACAGGCACATACAGAAGACACACACATACAACACTTTCAGCTATCGGCCATGGCCTTCTTCAGAAAATAGAACACTCACACAATCACAGAGGCACACAACATTGTGTGCCTGTGTGATTGCGTGTGTTCTATTTTCTGAAGAAGGCCATGGCCGATAGCTGAAAGTGTTGTATGTGTGTGTCTTTTGTATGTGCCTGTCACAGCTCATCACCACATCTTTGTAGTGAGTTGTAAACTGTCCTTACATCAATTGGTATTTAGATTGCATATAGATATATAGATTGTTCGTTACAATTTAAAATAGGGTCTTTTGGCTTTTTTTGAAAATCAACCATTAAGGGGTTAAATATGGAATGAACAGATTTTTGAAAAAAAAAATGCTGCTATGGAGCCAGTTTTAAAGCCGAAACTTCAAAATTTGCTATTTGGTGTCTTGGTTACAATTAAAACAGTTTGTGTGTGTATCCCCTCCCCCTCCTCGTCATTGCCTACCCTTCGTGTACCTCATCTTAGAACTCTAACTTAGAACCGTGTTTAGTGTTATGTTAATTATATATAAAAAATAGATGATGATTACTCACCAGGCGAAGGAGCACAGGTGTGACAGCATCACAAATAAATAAATGAATACACACACACACAAATGCAAGCTTTCGCAACCCAGTTGCTTCTTCAGACAGAAGGGAAGGAGAGGGAAAAGGAAATGATGAGGGTTTTAAGGAAGGGGGTAAGGAGCCATTCCAATCCTGGGAGAGGAAAGACTCACCTTGGGGGAAGAAAAGGAAGGTGAACAAATACGCACACCCATAGATTCACATAGACGCAAACACACCTAGGCAGACATACTATAGCAATATGCTATAATATGTCTGCCTAGGTGTGTTTGCATCTGTGTGAATGTATGGGTGTGTGTGTATTTGTTCACCTTCCTTTTCTTCCCCCAATTTCCAAAAATACTGAAACACATGTCTTTTAAATTCAAACCTTGAATTAAAATCCAAAATTTTGTAGTTTTAGCTTCAAAATTGCCTACATAGCAATATATTTTCAAAAAAAGTTTCATCCCCTATTTCACCCCCTTACAGATGGAATATCGAAAACTTGCTTCTTAAATTATGCCTACAGGGTACGATCAACACCCTCAACAAATTTCAAGTTTCTGTCTTTAGTGGTTTGGGCTGGGCGATGATGAGTCAGTCAGTTAATCAGGACATTGCCTTTTATACATAGTGATTAAATAAATCATTCATTTTCACCCAGCCAAAAACCACTGATGATAAAAACTTGAAATTTGCAAAGGGTGTTCAACTCACACTGTAGACATTGTTTAAAAAGTGATTTTTTGATATTCCGTCCCTAAGGGGGTGAAATAGGGGTTGAAAAGTTTATTGAAAAATGCTGCTGTTAAACCAATTTTGAGGCCTGAACTACAAAATTTGGTATTTGGAGTCTTGGTTACAATTAAAATAGTATGTGTGTGTCTCCCTTCCCCCTCCTCATCATCGCCTACCCTTTGTGTACCTCGTCTTAGAACTCTAACCTAGAACTGTGTTTAGTGTTATGTTCAAAGTCTTATAACTCCAAAAGTTCTTGACTGAAGGCTTTGAAATGTTGATAGAATGTAATACCGGGATACGCACATGTTTTTACATACCTTTTGTTTTGTTCTTTTTTTTTTCAAATACATGTCATATATGAATTTATGTAAATTTTACAATGTGGAAACGATCTTACCAAAATTGCAAAATGTAATATATACATAGGTTATATGTGATATATTAAATAAATTGGTATCTAAAAATCTCTCTGATTTACAGTGCAACATTGTGACGAATTTTGAGCCCAATCAGTGAAGAACTTTTTGAGATTTTCAAACACACACAAACCACCACAACAGTTTTATATATAGAAAAACAAATATAAAAGATAGAAAATGGATGACTTACCCAAAAGGACCGGCTCGTCGATAGACACTAATAAAAATCACACTCAAACACACGTACAAGCTTTCGCCACGAAAGCAGCTTCTTCAGGAAAAAGAGGGAAAAAGGGGAGGAGAAAGGGAAGGATATGGGTTTTAAGGAAGTGGAAAAGGAGTCATTCCAATCCCAGGAGTGGAAGGACTTACCTTAGGGGACAAAAAAGAAGGTAAACAAATACACACACACTCACACATATCCAAACGCAAACACACCTAGACAGACATTTGTAAAAAGCAAAGAAGTTGGACAGAGATACCACTTGAGGCAGAGGCTCTGTCCACAAAGCCAAGACAAGGATGCTAAAGATGGTGGGCGGGAATTTGAATTTAGCGGAGGTTGAGACCAGGTGGGCAACGGGAGGAGAGAATAAGCTGAAGGGCAAGTTCCCATCTCTGAAGTTCTGAAAGGTTGGTGTCGGTGGGAAGTATCCAGATAACCCGGAAGGTGTAACACTGCGCCAAGATGTGCTGGCCATGCACCAAGGCATGTTTAGCCACAGAGTCATCTTCATTACCAACAAACACTGTCTGCCTGTGACCGTTCATGCGAATGGACAGTTTGTTGTTGGTCATTCCCACATAGAATGCTTCACAGTGCAGGCATGTCAGTTGGTAAATAACATGGGTGATATCGCAAGTGGCTCTGCCCTTGCAAGTGGCTGCTATCGCAGAGGGCAGAGCCACTTGCGATGGCACCCACGTGATTTACCAACTGACATGCCTGCACTGTGAAGCATTCTATGTGAGAATGACCAGCAACAAACTGTCCATTCGCATGAACGGTCACAGGCAGACAGTGTTTGTTGGTAATGAAGATCACCCTGTGGCTAAACATGCCTTGGTGCACGGCCAGCACATCTTGGCGCAGTGTTACACCATCCGGGTTATCTGGATATTTCCCACCGACACCAACCTTTCAGAACTTTGGAGATGGAAACTTGCCCTTCAGCTTATTCTCTCCTCCCGTTGCCCACCTGGTCTCAACCTCCGCTAAATTCAAATTCCCGCCCACTATCTTTAGCATCCTTGCCTCGGTTCTGTGGACAGAGCCTCTGCCTGAAGTGGAATCTCTGTCCAACTTCTTTGGTTTCTACAAATGTCTGCCTAGGTGTGTTTGGATGTGGATATGTGTGAGTGTGTGTGTATTTGTTTACCTTCCTTTTTGTCCCCTAATGTAAGTCCTTCCACTCCTGGGATTGGAATGACGCCTTTTCCACTTCCTTAAAACCCATATCCTTCCCTTTCTCCTCCCCTTTTTCACTCTTTTTCCTGAAACAGCTGCCAGTGGTGGCAAAAGCTTGTGTGTGTGTTTGAGTGTGATTTTTATTTGTGTCTATCGACGAGCCGATCCTTTTCGGTAAATCATCCGTTTTCTATCTTTTATATTTGTTTATCCCACCAGGAAAGTTTCCTTCTATAATTTTCGTTTTATATATAGAGATAGATATGGATCAATACATTGCCTATGTTAAATGATTAATAAATATGATATAAATATCATTGTAAATAGAAATTTATAAACCCTGGGGCTGTTTTTCAACTCGAACATATCAAAGACGTTAAAGATAAAGGTGAAGCATTGAATTAAACACATGGAACACAGAAGCTGAATTAAAGTTTGTGACGTGAAGGGAAGTCATACATAGACTATTCCGAGGTGCCTTAATTGCTAGTGGTGTAGTGGACTAGTGGTAAGACATCTGCCTAATAAGCATGGAGGCCCTGGTTCGATTCCTGGCCGCATCACAAGTTTTAATTTGTTTCACCTTTATCTTTAAAGAATAATAAATAGCTTGACCTTTTTTGCAGATGAATATCTAAGGCTATCATGTTTTAACTTACTCAGGAACTGTCACTTATTCATGGCAGATACATATATTCCATTAATCTGACAGAAATTCTCCTAAGATGCAAAAATATTATTCAAAGGAGATAAGAGTGGCTTTCCAATACTTACCTCAGCTCAGTACCACTTATAGTCACCAAAAAGACAAAAATAAATGTAGACCCTACCTTTTGGAAATTACATCCTTCATCAGGTAGGAGAAAAGGAGAGTGGAGGAAGGTGATAGAAGTGAAGGGATATTCACAACATATACACCTCATGGCAACTGTGTAGTTTGTGAGGAAACCTTCCTGTCTATCTCCTTTCTCCTCTCTCATTTCTTCTACCTAATAAAGGAAGGAATTTCAGGAAGCTTGTGTCTGTCTATTTTCAGCTTTTTGTGGGACTATCAACAATACTGATCTGAGGTAAATACTGATGAGCCACTTTGAATAACACCAACCTCTGACAAAAAATTCGGTGTATAAACCTATAACATTAAAATAGATGAGCTATAAACTACAATTGCATTACTTTCATTCAAAACAGTCACCTCCCATAACTATCCATAACTATGCATCACTGAGCTCTGCAATACATGTCTTAGAAACTTTGCATGAAGAATTTCTTTGAGATGTTGTTCAAAAGCCTCATCACATTTCATTGGATGTCAGCAATATCATCAAATCTCTTTACTTACAAAGTGCATTTGAGTGAAGGGAATAGGAAAACGTCTGGAGGACATCTGATGAGTATGGTGGATGTTCAAGTTGCACCCCCCCCCCCTTTTTTGCCAGGAACTGTTTGACAATATTGGCTGTGTTTGGGCAAGCATTGTCATGCAACTTGAACATCCACCATACTCACTGGATCTCAATCCTCCAGACCTCTTCCTATTCCCTTTACTCCTACTCGCTTTGAAAGGAAAGATATTTGACAATATTCCTGACAACCAATGAAACATGCCAAGGGTTTCGAACACCATCCCAAAGGAAGAATTCATATAAAGTTTCCAGGACATATATTGCAGAGTTCAGCAGTGCATTGTTATGAGAGGTGACTATTTTGAAGGACAGTAAGAACTGTAGTACATAGTTCATCTTTGTTAATGTTACAGGAATATTCACCAAACTTTATTGGCAGATGATGTATAAATGCATACTTACTCAACTGGTGTGCTGCAATACACACATGTAATTAATGGAAAAAACATTGTCCTATTTTCATTTTTGTAAGACATTTTGTGTTCTATGAACCATTGGATCACATTAAAAATAATTACCCAGATACTGCACTAAAGGTCTGCATTCACATTAATGCGTCCTTGCTTAGCAACTCCAATACAGTTGCTTTAAATGCTACAATCAGCTGCATTAAACTGTACACTCATTCAGGTATCCTATGGTTGAAAGGCCTATCCAGTTATTAAATCAATCGCCTGCAAGAAATAATAAAAGAAAAGCAAGATACCATAGAATATGTCTTGAATGTGAATGGCAGTGATTGTAGCAGGATTTGGGAAAAATTTTCATCTCTGTTTACACAAGCTATAAATCATGATTGTTACTTACATCAGTGATGATTTTGTGTGGCATTTTTGGCCATTAGACTCCAGCTGGGGTCACTTCGGCTTGCGTGGTGCGAGTCCTTAGGTGATGCCACATGGGCGACTTGAGCATTGATGATGATGAAATGATGATGAGGACAACACAACACCCAGTTCCTGAGTGGAGAAAATCGACCAGGAATTGAACTCGGACCCCCTGCAAGGCAATCTGCCACACTGTCCACTAGACTATGGAGGAGAATATTACTTATACCTCAACAGCTTTTTGGCTCTGCTCTTATCTTCCTGAGTTCCATAATGATGTACCTGAAGGCAAATTTCTGCAGAACAAGCCAAAATGTGCATTCTGAAGCATTATTATCTTCAGTGAAAAATTATTTTTCTAGAAATTTTGTAGAAATAGGCTAAAAAAACCTAAGCCCGTTCATATAAGTATCACAAAGAGGGTTTCACATTTTGTCAGTGGCTTGGAGATTTTTGTTTATAATTAGGACAATATGCCTCATCCTATAGCTGTCGCCCAACATTCATAAGACAAGCCACTGAAATAAAAGTGGGCATGATGCTGAGATTATAGACACAAATTCATGTGCAGAATTATGTTGTAAGAATAATTAAAGAAGAAGAAGAAGAAGATTTTACCTGTGTATAACTGAATGCGTTATTGACCATGATTGAGCACTGAACAGAAAAACTCTGAGAATTTTTTAAGAATAACAGGCTTGAAACATTTAATTAATCTGACATAAATACTCCACTGAGATACAAAAATATTACTCGAGAGATAGTGTTTCATATTTACAGAATATATGACATCAACCGTGAATGGGCAAAGGTGAAAATGTGTACCCAGCTAGGATTCAAGCCCGGGTTTCCTGTTTTCTAGGTACTTGTGCTGACACCTACACCACTGGGGACACAGTGATCACTGCAGCTGCAAGGACTACCTAAGCATTCCTCCCATCAGATACAAATTCCCAGCTTCACCCTGACCACAGTACTCAAACTCACAGCTAATTCCCGTAGGAGTAAGGGTCACAAACTTGCCCACCCCTCCCCACTAACGAAAGGATCATTGCCCATCAACAGCATATTATATTAGTGTGGAGGAGTGGGCAAGGTTGTGACCCTTACTCTTACGGGAATTAGTTTCATAACTACGAGTTTGAGTACTGTGGGCAGGTTGAAGCTGGGAAGCTTAGGTAGTCCTTGCAGCTGTGGTGATCACTGTGTCCCCAGTGGTGTAGGGGTCAGTGCAACTGCCTAGAAAGCAGGAGACCCGGGTTCGAATCCTAACTGGGTACACATTTTCAGCTTTGTCCTTTCGCAGATGATGTCATATATTCTGTAAATATGAAAGAAAAACAACTGCAGGATCAGAAGTGACGTCTGTCCTTTGGAACAGACACCATATGTATGTAGAGATAGAGTGGCTGGCCAGTATGTACCCTAGTTCTGTACTGCCAATAGCAACACAAAACAGGTGCAAAAGGAGATTAAAATAAATGGGGACAATAGCATTCAGAATTATTAAAAGGTTAAGCAGTCAACAATCTGACAACTGATTTGAACACCACAATGCTTTACTAGGCCCGGTCTTGTTTGGTGGTTGTATGCCATTGCCTTCCAACCGATTTACCCTACCAGTTATAGGGGGACCTAAAGTTTAATGTGGATTTCAAACCACGGTGTTACTCAACATTTTCCACATCAGCAGCATTGCCGGAGGTGAAAGAAGTAAAAAGTGACAGATCAAAATCCTAGGGCTGAGCAGGGATCCAACCCACAAATGTAGGATTAATAGTCTGATACACTACCACTGAGCTACTGAACACACTTCAGAACTATTATCCTTCATCAAATAGGAGAGGAGAGAAGAAAAAGGCAACAGAAGGGAAAAGTTACTCACAACTCAGGCCATGAGGTAATGATGGGTAACGGGTGGAAGTCAGAGATAGTGTATGATAAGTACTGGGCCATAATAATAGCAAACCAAAGAGGATACACGTTGGTGGTCTGTGAACACATCATTTATTTTAATATATTTTAAATTTCAATGTAATCATTTATTAACAGTGGACAACATACAAATTTTATCAGTCATTTGTTTCATGCAGTGCACTGTTATGGTTGGAATAAGGCCTATGGTTTGAAAATGGATGCACAAGTCTGAAACTAGTTACCAACTTCTAAATAGTGAACTGTACGGGGGAAAAAAGAAAAAGAAAGAAAAAAAAAGTTTTCATTACATATCCAGTTGCTGATCCTGCCCCATCTTTGTGATGAATTTTCATAATAATGTTTCGTTGTTTTAGTGCAACAATATTTTTGTGGTTATTTTAATGTGTACATTTAACATGACGAAAAGAATTGGCAACACTGGCAGCATTCTCATTTTCAAATTTGAAAAAACAAAAAAGGTAAATGAAGATATTACACACATGTTACACTCCATAAAAAATCATTGCATCAAAAATTTAACATGTTGGTAACAAAAACAATTTTTAATCTTGGCATCTGCAACTGTTGTATGTCATTTTGAATAAAAGAACTCCACTGCCAGCAGATAAATTTTGTTTATTAACAACACACAACAGGTTTCACATTTGAAAGCTGCATCCTCAGGCAGTCCCTCATTTTACAACTAACATTAGATATCAAAGAATCATCTTCGGTTGTGTGTGTCTGTGTGTGTGTGTGTGTGTGTGTGTGTGTGGGGGGGGGTTTTTTTTTTTTTTTTTTTTTTTTTTTTTTTTTTTTTTTTTTTTTACAATAAAACAATTTTTGTCTGTTAATATGTCTATGACATTACGATGATGCACATAATGGGTCAAGGTGTGCTATTAGAACAATGTTCTCGTTCTATTAAAACTAACTGAATGGAAGAAATCCATTTTTGAACTTTTGCAAATAGTGGGCCACTCTGAAGGATATCTTTTAGTCATTGTATGTCTGAAACAAAATGAATGGAAGAAAGCTTTTAAAATCAGTTTTAATAAAGTGACCAAACCCTAATGACGCATAGAGCAGCTGCTGTTTACTTAACAAAAAATTTTAATTGCATTATCTTATTGGTCAGAGGACAAGTGACATGCAGCCACTAAACACTGTTCTTGCTGCCTTTGGCCACCCAGAAAATGTGGCCGCTTGAATTGAACAAACATTCGTACTTTGTGGCATACTGTTCATGTGACTAAGAGCTCTGAGTTCACCTGTACAGTAAATTACAAATTAAAATTTATTAAAAATTTTCATTTTAAGAAATTTTTGTAATTATTTGTTCAGACAGTCAAAATTTTAAAAATACTCTAATGTTTGAAATTCATTTGATTGTTGAGTGAATTATGGGCACAATTTGTTCTTCTTCTAAAAATTTCAAACTCCTCTAACAAATTTAAAACATTATCTTTTTCTTTACAATGAAGAATTATGAGATTTTCTGTGTCAATGATAATATTATGCACCTCTTCTAGTAAATGTGATGAGTTTGGCAATTTAGAATTCCTTAGATTGGTCCTGAAACCTTTTATTAAAATGTCTATTGGTCTGTCCTACATAAATTTTGGCAACAGTTACATTTAATACAATACACCTCTGGCACACAATATTTATTACAAGGTGTACTTTCATTATGGCTCATCACACACGTAAAAAATGACATCATCACGCATAATTTGCTTGTCTTCCTAGACGGGTGTTGAGGGGATACACAATGATAACTCTACAGGTGGGGGAAAGGGGGGGGGTGTCTGCTTCAGACAGAATGTTGTTATTGAGGCACCGGGATGGCTTGAGTCTATTAACAGAAACTTTTTACTGATGGTCATTATGTGAATTGACAAAAGTGTGAGAACCTTGTTTTGATGACCTTGTGGGGACTGGAATAAGGAACTTGGAGGGGAGTGCCGTCTGTGTCATCATGCAGCATCATATACTTGCATGTGTCCAAATTCTTATAAATAAAGATGATTGGAGCAGTATATGTATGAGGAGGGGGTCAATGTTCATGACTAATGTGGAAATGGACAAGACCGACAAGTGTCAGAAGGTCTGATGGTGGAGGTACGTCTAAGGAGGTAGAATGAGGGGTTCACAATAAACCACCTCATCCGATGATGCTTTGAGATTGCCATTATCTGCAGTACGTAACCTGAGGAAGATCCACAGTAATGCTTTGGTCCAGTTGCCCCTGCAGAACATCAAAGCTGTCTTGAGGGTGTGGTACCAGCATTCCACAAGAATATTAGTTTGTGGTTGATAAACTGTCATGGGGAAATTGGCTATGCCACAAAGTGAGCAGAGGTTGACAAAAAGGGTTGATTCGAACTGTTTACCTTGTTCGGTAATAATCAATGTGGTGCAGCTGAACCTCACAATCCAATATCCACAGAAATGTCAAAATGCGTATGTCTCCTATCCAGTGTGTTTTGTGGTCCGTGATCAAAAGTATATATGGGAAAGTGGCCCTAGAAGATTGATATGGATGTAGTGAAAGCAACCCCTCAGCATGTAAAATGTCCGCCCATTCTGCTATGTTGACAGGGAATGCAAGCACGTACCCAATAGCAGCAATAGCAACAGTGAAGTTTCATGTTGTGGGTGGCAAATTAATTGAATGATTAATTTCATTGTCAGCTTGATGCTGAGGTATGCCAAATCATGAACTGATTTAAAGATGTTATGGCATAGTGCAGTTGGCACAATGGGGTGGGGAATACCCATGGAGATTTTGCAAAGAAATGGAATGCTTGTGGCTGGTACTGAGCACAGTTTAGTGAGGAACAAGGAAGTATATGCGTCAAAAGGGACTGCGTCTCCTCATCCATTTGTTGCAGATGAGCCAGCACCTCCAGGTCCATGGAGGATGTGATAGATTCGATTTGAGACATATAATTCACGACAATGTTGTCCATGCCTTTGATTTAGTAGATGTCAATAGTGTATTGACAGACGAGGTCCATATGGTGCCAGTGGTGCGGAGGAAGTTTAGTGGCAAGGATAGAACCCCCCTCAGAACCAGAAAGAAAAGAGAGAGAGAGAGAGAGAGAGAGAGAGAGAGAGAGAGAGAGAGAGAGAGAGAGAGAGAGAGAATAGAAAAAAAGTAAAGAAAAAGAAATTATGTAACAGCAATCTGGTAAAGGTAAAGATTGGAAACTTGGGGTGTTTTACCATAAGCTTTCATTGAAAGGGAGTGAATTAGTTTCTTCAATGGGAGTGGTAGATGGTAGTCTGTCTGGAAACTGACTAAAATTTTGCTCGACAAGCAGATCTATCCCCCCCCTCCCCCCCAAAGCCAAGTCCCAGTTATGCCACTGCTGTGGATAGTGTCTGTGAGCAGATGGTTGTCATTATGTATTAGGATAATTTTGCTTGCTTCACTGTTCCTACCATCAGTCTTAAATATATGAGTCTCCCAGTCTGTATCCATTAAGTTAAAATTCACACATAATAGGCCTACTATGATATAAGTAGGAAATTTATTCAAAATATTTTTCAAGTTTTCACTCAGAAGTTTGGCCACTAATGCTGCTTAGCCATGGGGTTTATAAAAACATTCAACAATGACTGAATCACTTTTGACCCTGACTTCACCCAAATTATTTCACATTATGGATCTGTATTAGTTTCACTTGATATTATCTCATTTTTATTGCTATAAACATGCTCCCACCTCCAGTGTTCAGTCTGTCTCTACTTTGGTCTGAGGAAGGAGGAAGGAATCTTAGGGTTTAACGTCCTTTGGTCTGAGTCTGGAGTTTCATTACTGTTGACATCTGCTGTCAGCCAGCTTTTCATCCATAGTACAATGTGAGCACTGAGTCCATTTATAAGTGAGAACAATTCTGGGATCTTTCCATAGATGCTCCTGCAGTTAACTATTGCCATATCAACATTTTTCTTTCTCCATTTAGTTGTGCTGAATGCTGCCTTGTATGGAATCAGGTCTCTCTTCAGTTCTGTCCAGTGTAACTCATATTGCAATATAAATATGAAAGCATAAAAACATTTATTGTATGAGTGATTTTTCACACATTAATAGGGCTTCTTTACTTGTATTACACACCCACATTGAATATAATTTGACTAACATAGTATCTGATAGACACTTTTTGCATAGATAAGAGAACAAATACAAAGTATGTTTCAACATTGCTAACAAACATTTGTGCTAAATGGAAAATATAACTCTTTTTTTTTTTTTTTTTTTTTTTTTTTTGCACACGCACACAACACAATATGTGGGAAATAATGACTTGATTTGAGTATCTGTGTGAAAGGGATTTTTATATAATGGAAACTTGACTCTAAATTTCAGTACTGTAGTGATATAAAATGAATATGTTTTTAAAAAATAGTCATTTTAATTTATGCTGATTCAATTGCAACTTATTTTATTTTCAGAAAAACATAAATACAGGCACAAATTAATTTCAAACCTATATATAAAAATAATATTTTTTCTTACAGCTCCATTGCCACCAGTTGACTTCAGAGTTTCTTCTACAACTGAAACAAGTTTATCTTTGAAATGGGCAGCACCAGAAGATAGTATTTATGCAGCAGAAGGTAATGTTTAACTGCATTATTTATGGTCACAGAATAAAGTAAGGCTATAAAATAATTTATTTTTCAAAAGCAATAGATTGACTGGCCAGTACTTATCTTTGTGCTGTTCTGCCAATACTGACACAAATGAATAAAAAAGAAAATGGACGATAAAAGACAAGCTTTCGGAACACAGTTCCTTCTTCAGGTGGAAGAGAAGGGAAGGGGAAAATAAAGAAAAAGATAAAAAGATGGGAATGGAAGGGGAAGGTAAATGACGGCCTAGGTCATGAGATCTCCGACGTCCAACTCCTTGAACACCTTCCTCATGACCTACGTCATGATTTACCTTCCCCTTCTGTTCCCATCTATTTTTCCCTTTCCCTTTGCTCCCACCTGAAGAAGGAACTGTGTTCCAAAAGCTTGTCCTTTTTCGTCCGTTTTCTTTTTTCTTCATTTGTGTCACTATCAGCAGTACAGCAGAAAGGTAAGTACCGGCCAGCTGATCTATCGCTTTTGAAAAATAATTTATCATCTCTGAGGAGAATTTCCATCATTACTCAACTATAAGATAATTTGTAATTCATATGTATGTCTTTATGAAAGGTTTAAAATGGTGCAGACCTCATTTCAGTTTGTCTATCTAACAGATTTCCAGAACAGTAAAAATTTTATTTCCATATAATTATAGACCAAATTTGAAAATTTAAAATTCTGTCATAATTTTATGTTAAACCTTTGTAACATCACTTATTGCGTTCAAGTCAGAAATGGAATAAATAAAAACACATCTCTGTAATTCAAAGTGTGCAAATTACCCAGACTACATTCATCCAGTATTTAACCATGAAAGCACTTAGGAACTTAAAATTAATTTTAAATGTAGTTTCATGCCTTTTGAAACATTGTGCTGACACATCCTTACAAAATAACGAAAGAAAGGAAAAAAGTTTATTAATTAGTACATTTTCGTTATTCACACAGAAAAACTACAACTTTAAGAATGGTGTTTTTGTTTATTATTTCTTTACTACTACTATGTTTGCAACACCTATGCAGACAGTACCCATATATACTTCTGAATACACCCACAGAATTATGCATAGTATGAAAAATAGTTTAGGAGATATGACATTTCATGCAAGCGAGTTTGATTCCTTAAGGTATCAGGTGTAGGGCATTACTGTATTTCACATGAAGTGAAAGACATTACTGCTGAGAGGCTCATTTTTTGTATTCTTTTTGTGATTTGTCAGTTTTCTGATTGGTTTGACAGAGACCACCACAATTTTCTCCATTGCGACCCTCCTCTCCATCACTGAAAGACACTTATATACCACCATAGATTATTTATACAAAACACAAGGAAGAAACAAGCAGTCACTTAAAATGGATTGATGAGTGGTGCACAGAAACACTAATGTCAAGCATTTAGCTCTTCTTTTAGCAGTAGGAAACATACTGACGCATCCAAATACCCAAATGAACATTCCTGTAGTCACGATACTGTGTGGGTAAATATGTGTGCTAATACCAAAAGAAGAGGTGCATGCTCAAAAGCTAGCTGGATTGATGTCTTCTGTCACATGTGCTCCACACACATTTCTGCTTATGTGAGTGGTTGCCTTATTTTGTGTATTGCTCCTTCAACAATTTTCATTATTGATGTATCCCCAATTATTTGTTGGATATATCCCAGTCTGTGGCTCCCTCTAGTACCATGGAAATTATTTCCTAATGTCTTGTCATTGGTAGATAATGTATTCTACGAAAGTGCTACAACAGTACAAAAACATTCATACTGTTTTTCAACTGTGTGTGACTTAATATTGTTGTAATATTAGCTTTATCTAAAGCACAAAGATCATGTACACTGAAGAGCCAAATATTGTGTATGGTCCCCGTGAACACACAAAAGTGCCACAATGTGATGTGCTATGGGCTCAACTAATGTCTGAAGTATTGTTGGAGGGAAATTACACCATGAATCCTGCAGGACTGTTCATAAATCTCTAAAAATATGAGGGGGTGGAGATCTCTTCTGAACAGCACGTTATAAGGCATCTTACGTATGCTCAATAATGTTCATGTCTGGGGAGTTTGATGGCCAGTGAAGGTGTTTAAACTCAGAAGACTGATCCTAGAGCCACTCTGTAGTAATTCTGGATGTGTGGAGCATCATATTGTCCTGCTGGAATTGCCCAAGTCATCAGAATGCACAATGGACATGAATGGATGCAGTTGATCATCTAGGATGCACATGTACATATGACATGTCATAGTCATATCTAGACATATCAGGGGTTCTATATCACTCTCACTGTACATATCCCACACCATTAAAGAGACTCCACCAGATTTAACAGTTTCCTGCTGACATGCAGGGTCCATGGGTTCATGAGGTCGTCTCCACACCTATTCACATCCATCCACTCTATACAATTGAGAATGAAACTAATCAGACCAGGCAGCATATTTCCAGTCATCAACAGTCAAATACCATTGTTGATGGGCCCAGGTATATTGTAAACCTTTGTGCCATGCAGTCAGCAAGGACACACAAGTGTGCCTTGATTTGAAAAACCCATTTTGATGATGTTTTGTTGAATGGTTCACATGTTGGGTCTTTTTGATGCTGTAGTATTGAAATACATAGAAATTAGTAGAAGGCTGTGGTCCTGCTCTTGTAGGATCTTTTTTTCAGCTGCAGTAATGTAAGAGATTTGATGTTTTACCAGATTATTAATATTCAGTGTGCACTTGTGAATGGCCATAAGGGAAAATCTCTACGTCATCACTACCTCAGGAATGCTGTGTCCCATCTCTTGAGTGCCGACTGTTTGGAGTTCCCCCCCCCCCCCCCTTGACGACTTTCATTTCTCCTCTTTCCTTGGTTTTAATCCAAGTTCTTCCCCTTTTTTACATTTTTAGGCTTCTGCTTCAGGAGCATACACTGTTCTCCTGTACCCACTCATTGTTAATAAACAGGGTTCTAGATTTGTCGCAACGTGCCTTGCAGAATTCTGCTTTTTCTGTTGGTTTTAGTCCTGTTCTAATTGATTTTAACTTTCCTGTATTTTAGTATCACTAAGGCCTTAGCCGATCACACTCTTGCTTGCATTTCATTCAGAGGTCATGGGACGGATGACCTAGTTGTTTGGTCCCATCAACCAACCAACCAACTCAAGTGCTGTGTCTAACAACATGTTCAAACTCAATTACATATTGGTAACTTGCCATTCCAGCAGTAGTAACCAATCTAATGCCTGTGCCAGAAACCTGTTGTCTTATATAGGCATTGCCGTACTGCCTTCTGAGTGTTTACATGTCTGTGTTTGCATATGCATGTGTGTACCAGTTTCTTTGACTCTTTGGTGTATGTTTTCGTACTATGTAATGCAATGACATGTCCTAGATCTTTCAGTCACCCTGTGTCACTATTCATCAATAATAAACATGAAAAGGAACTGGATGGTGGTGATTTATATTATCAAAACTGTTCAGTATCAGTAAATAAACAATGTGTGATCATGGCTTGAATTCCTCAAAGACATGGTGTGAACATCATAATTATGGTATCACTGTAGCAACAAACATCAGACCCATTGCAACAAACAGCAATTTGGTGTGCTTAAACACTGCACCACACCATTGATTTGGCCCATGTTTCTATACAATCCTTCTTAATCTACTTGTAAATCTTTAGAGAACATTTTTGCCTTTTCCTACTGCCCACTCATTCAAAATATCCTAGGAAACTGAATGGAGCATCTATCTGGTTCTACTACCGTAGCCAAATCAGTACTGTCCCCTTCTCAGATTATAGTTTGAAGTACAGTTATCCAAATTTTCAACTCTCACTTTCTCTTATAAAGATCCACTGGTAAAGGGTATCATTATCAGATCATCTTCAGAATTCATAAAAGATGCTTGCACTATTTCCTGTAACCAACAGGGTCCTACAGCAGTGCAATACTGCCAAGATGCTGCAATATCTGTAGCACAGCTAGTGCCAGCAGTGATTACTTAAAATAAAGCTCAAGTGCATTTGACAATAGATAGCTGCATCTGTTCATTTTGATGCGTTGTAGCACAACTTGAATTAAATTCGTTAGTTACTGGTTACTATGGAGAGATCACTGAAAAACAAGAAATTGACAGATAATAAGCACAATTGAGTGTGTGCTCAGTTATTAGGTGGTATCACCACTTTAACCACAGAGAGGTGTAATAAGCTTTCCTTCTCCAATGTTGTTGTTTGTTGTTGTGGCCTTCAGTCCAGATACTGGTTTGATGCTGCTCTCCAGTGTATTCTAAACTAAGCAAGCCTCTTCATCTCCTCATAAGACTGACAACCCACATCCATTTGAATCTGAGTACTGTGTTCATCTCTTTGTCTCCCTCTGCGATTTTTAACCCACATACTTCCCTCCAATGTGAAATTCATGAATCCATGACGTCTACAGATGTGTACTACCAGTGAATCCCTTCTTTTAGTCAATTTATTCCAGAAAATCTTTTACTTCTCACAGTCTTTCATCATTAATTAAACAATCTACCCACCTAATCTTCAGCATTATTCTATAGCACCACATTTCAAAAGACTCCATCCTCTTCCAGTCTCAAATATTTCTCATCCATGTTTCAATCTTCCTTACCCTTAAATTAATATTCAATGTTAGCAAATTTCTCTTCCCATTGCTATTCTGCATTTTATATCCTCTGTACTGTGACCAAGTTATTTTACTGCTAAACTAACAAAACTCATCTATTACCTTTATTGTTTCATTACCCAATCTAATTCCTTCAGCATCGCCTCATTTTCTCAAGCTGCATTCCATTACTCCCCCCCCCCCCCCCCCCCATTTTTTTTAAATGTTCATCTTATACACTCCTTTCAAAACAGTGTCCACTCTGTTCAAGTGCTCCTCCAGGTTCTTTGCTGTCTCTGACAGGATTACAATATCATTGGCAAACAGCAAAGTTTTCATTTCTTCACCCTGAACTTTAATTCCTCCTGCAAATATCTGCATGCTTTCTTTAACAGCTTGCTCAGTTTACAGATTGAATAACATTGTAGAAAAACTACAACCCTGTTTTACTCCCTTTCCAACAACTGCGTCCCTTTCATGCCCTTCGACTCTTTATAACTGCTTTATGATTTCTGTATAAGTTGTAAATAAACTTCTATCCCCTAAATTTTAGTGCTGCTGACTTCAGAATTTTAAAGAGTGTAGTCTAATCAAAATTTTGCAACCACAACTTACCAAACTGATGGTTCTGTAATTTTCACACCTGTCTGCACCTGATTTCTTTGAAATGGGGATTATTAATTTTTTCTTAAAATCTGAGGGCATTTTGCCTGTCTCATACATCTTACACAACAGGTGAAATAGTTTTGTCATGACTGGCTCTCCCAAAGATGTCAGTAGCTCTGAGGGAAAGTCATCTACTCCCGGGCCTTGTTCCAACCTAGGTCTTTCAGGGCTCAGTCAAATTCATCTCTCATATAGTATCTTCTATTTCATCTTCATCTACTTCCTTTTCCGTACATAAAACATTGTCTCTAAGTTCATTTCCTTTGTAGAGCTCCTCTAATTCTTTCCATCTTTCAGCTTTCCCTTCTTTCCTGAGAACTGGTTTTCCATCTGAGTTCTTGATATTGGTAGAGCTGTTTTTCTTGTCCCCAAATGTCTATTTTATTTTCCTGTAGGCAGTATGTACTTTTCCTCTAGTTATACATTCTTGTACAGACTTGCATTTGGCTTCTAGCCATTCCTGCTTAGCCATTTTGCGCCTCCTGTCAACCTCATTTCTTAGTTGTCTGTACTCACTTTTGCCTGCTACATTTACTGCATTTTTATTCTTTCTCCTTTCATCAATTAAATTTAGTATTTCCTGTGATATCCATGAGTTTTTGTAGGTCTTGCCTTTCTATCTATTTTGTCCTCTGCTGTCTTCACTATTTCATCTCTCAAAGCTACCCATTTTTCTTCTACTGTTTTATTTTCCCCCATTTCTGTCAATTGTTGCCTAAATTTCCCTCTGAAATTCTCAAGAACTTTAGGTTCCTTCAATTTATCTAGGTCCCATTTCCTTATTTTCCAACCTTTCTGCAGTTTCTTCAATTTGCCTACAGTTCATAACCAATAAGATATGGTCAGAGTCTATATCTGCCCTTGGATCTGTCTTACAATTTAAAAACTGGTTCCGAAATCTATGTCTTACCATTATAAAATCTATCTGGTACCTTCTGGTGTCTCCTACTCTCTTCCATGTACACAACAAACTTGTATGGCTGTGGTTGGTGTTGGCTTCATATCTGTTTTAACTACAATAATGTGTTCACTAGGCTGTTCATAGTAAATTATTTGCATTCCTATTTTCTTATTCATTTTTAGACCTACTCCTGCAATCCCCCCAACTGATTTTTTATTTATAATGCTGTAATCACTTGATGAAAAATGAAAAATCCTGTTCATCTTTCCACTATACTTCACTAATCACCAATCAATTTCAACCTGTCGATTTCAATTTTTAAATTTTCAAATCTCGCTCTGATCCGCAGAATGCCAGTGTTGTCTTTTCTGATGACGACATCCTCCTGAGTAGTCCCTGCCCAGAGATCAGAATGGGCACTATTTTACCTCTGGAATATTTTACTCAAGATGATGCCATCATCATATATTTATATAGTAGAGCTGCATGTCTTCTCGAAAAGTAACAGCTGTAGTTTCCCCTTGCTTTCAGTCGTTTGCATTAACTGTATGGCAGAGTCACATTAGCTGTTGTTACAAGGGTAGCTCAGTCAATCATCCAGACTGTTGCCCCTGCAATTACTGAAAAGGCTGCTGCTCCTCTTCAAGATCTACGCATTATCAGGCCTCTCCACAGATACCCCTCCACTGAGTTTGTACCTACTGTCCTGCTATCTGGATCATTGAAGCATGCAAGCCACCCAATCTTGGCAATATCTGTGGTACATGGGGGGTAAATTAAAATAATATTTTTAATAATCTATGATTCTATCAGTCCCTGCAACACAAAACTATTAGTTCTAATAAGGGGGAGAGGGGGATGAATGGCACATCTTTTGTTGGAAAGTTAATGCAGTCTAATTTAGTACTGAGAAACATTCCCACCAGAAGATGTAGTTTGCAGGTTATTGGAGAAAAATCTAAAATTCCTCCCCACTGAAATGGAAAGGATTTTTAGTGTTTTTCTTCATTAACTGGAGTATAAGGTCAGGACTGATTACACCTAAAGTGTCTAAAATATTTCCATGCAATGTGTGGTGTCGAACCAGCTGCTCAAGACTGTTTTTCTGAGAGCATCTTGAAACTTACTTCACAAGACTACATGTCCATACTAGCTGCAATAAATTAATAGACACCTCAGTTTATACTCTGTAGGTCTGCAAGACAAATGTTCCATTGGTGCCACACTCAACTGGTTTTGTGGACAGTCACTTGAGCTGCTTCTTACTTTATAAGAATGGATTATGGCCAGTAAATACTGTACATGCCCTGCCTTGTTTGTCAGTGGCCTTTGTCATGAATGTGAGAAGGGGGCACCATAAGGGATAGTTATTCAAAATAAAAAAGAGAGAAATACAGGAATCTAACAATGAAAAAATCCAGGATGGAATGTCAATAATATGATGATGGGTAGCAACTCTCTGTAAACACAATCACTTAGCTGCAGCCAGGCATGTAGAAGAGACATTCTCATTCACACAACTTAAATTTTCAGCCACAGCCTTAATCAGAAAAAAATTACACATATATTCACACAATTCTTCAGACATAACCGATACACATGACTGCCATCTCTGGCCACTCTGGCACAATTAGAATCTTGACAGTAAGTGAGGAGGGGAGGGGAGAGAACTGAAAGGGGAGAGAATGTTCAGCACTGGATGGAAGAGTGTAAAGGCTCTAAAAACATTACTTAATATTTTGGCCCAACAGTTATTTTTATCAATTTTTTCATGAACAACAGACATTTTTATTAAAGTATCTTATTAATTTCAACATTATTTTGATGATTTTTAGGACTGTCAAATCAATAATCTTCACCACTGCACCAAAGACAAAGCAATTCACTGCTGAAATAAAATAACACGAGCACACTCACACTCACAGCCACATACAGACAGCAAAGTAACACAACCTCCAACTCAGAGTGGTTATTGCCTCTGAATTTGGCATCTGCCCCACTAAGCAGGAAAATGTCTTTCTAGAAGCATCTTGTTCCTCAACAACAGTGCTACTTCATTGACTGATACTCATAATAGTGTGAAAAATAGCTTTTAAAACAGTTTTGTCTAAGAACAACATTGGGAATGAAAGAGTTAATAAAGTGAAGCATTGTGAAAGAGAGGAAGATGGTTGATGTTTGAACCGGTTGCTGACTGGTCTGATAGAGCAGGCTGTATTCTCTATCTGAAAGCTGGACTATAAGACACTGAAGTGGCTGTGTTCTGATACTCAGTATGCAATCAAAGGCAACAATCTCTCTTCCTCATACTTCCCTTTGCTGCTGGGTGACGTGGACATTTTTCATGATTTCAGCTGGGCTGAAAGCATACCCTGTCAGTAATATGAACTAGAAAGAACTGTTTCTATTCTGAAGAGAAAGGCGAGAAGGCCAGTTGATTATGTAAGCACTGACAAACTCCTGCTATCTTTCAAGGCTACAGATCACTTGAAGCCACATGAATGAAAAATTTTTAAGATCTCAGCAAATCTATATTAATAAATTATCAGTTGTCACATGTATGTAAAAGCATTACTTGAGAACAGATTGATCAATTTGAGTGATATTATTTTGTTACATTCATAATTAAAAGGACAAGGTTTGTATGATAAATTTTTTTGAAAAATCTGACAGAAAATTGAAAAATTTGAGGAAAACTGAAAGTGCATATTTTGGTGTGTTTTTGAATGATTTCAGTGCCACAATGCATTATTCGGGCATTGAAGAGGGGTAATTAATTTTAGATTTGTTTTATTCATTATGGCTGTGGAAAAGTTTTAAGAAAATAAAAATTCAGGGCCGCTACAAGGCAATGTAGGGAATATTTGAGCAAAGTGCAAAAATTATAATTTTTGCATGCACTCTGCTATGAAGTACGTTCAAATAAGACACAGACAATTTCAAATTCCACCAACAGTACTCCAAATGTCCACCAGAGGTCTCGCTCATTGCTCAACAAAGCTACTGGTGCGACACCTAGCAGAAAGTGGTGAGCAGAGCTGAGGCAGAGGCAGCCATGTCGGAAGTCTAGACACATACTTGAGAAGGTGAGCCTCGCATGTAGAAGTGTGCGTTACAGCAGTAATTGGCGACAAGTTTTTCGTTCTGAGTGTCTCTCGCTTGCTCGTGTTCTCCATTCTGGCTTATGGATACCGAGGCTGTCATTCAGGCTCTTCTAGAGCAGCAGAGAGCTTTTACGTATGCCATCACGATGCTTTCCACCATGTTGTCTGCTAGGGTATCTGTGCCGTTGATGTTTCCGCCTATGTTTTCTCAGTATGACAACTCGACTGAAGATTGGGACGCATATGAGAAGCGGCTGCAGCAACATTTTCTTGCATTTGTAATCATGGAAGCTAACATATGTAAGGCCTTGTTTTTGTCCTGGCTTTCTCCCTGTGTTTATCAATTGCTCGGCCAGTTGGCGCCTCTGCGGGACCCGGCCTCTTCCCTTTGATGAGATGTATCAGTTGCTGTGTACTTATTATCACAAACACATGCATGTTGTCGCCTTGCATGTTGAATTCTACCACTTTCAGAGAAAACCCTATCAAACTTACCACATTTGGGTTGTGGAACTTCAGGGTTTGAGTCAGAGATGTTTATTCATTACTGATGCTCACAATGCTGATTCTATGGTTTGTGATGCTGTCATTAGGTGGGATCCTGACAGGCAGGTTCATCAATGTGCTCTTCAATGTGAAAACCCATTGCTGGCTGAGGTATTGAACATTGCTCAGTCTTTCGAGATTTCAAATTGAGGCTTTGTGTGATGTCAGCAGTTGATCCTATTTCTGCAGATCCTTCGTTTGTTGGTTCACATGGCATGGAGGATGTAGCAGCAGTAAACACTTCTTCCCAGCGGTGCATAGTACAGCAACTGGCCACGCAACAAGAGTCACGGCAGGCAACACTACGGCCGTGCACAATATTGCCGCGAGAGACCACGAACACCGACTGCCGGCATGGCGCAGGGGATAGCGTCACGGACTGCAGTGCAGAAGGGCGCAGGTTCAACCCGCCCACCGGCAAAAATTTATTTCTTTGTAGTTATCAATTCCAGAAGGTTCTACGTCTTTCTTATGTTCACTTGTAAATTCTACTTGTTTCTTATTTTAACTGTTCCTTTAATTTCTGGTAAATTCTGTCTGTGTATAAATAGCAGAGCACTCTGCCTGAGAGGCAATAAGTGCTGCGTGTATGTTGAGTTCGTAATAAACGTGCTTTCAGTATAAGTGCTGTGTTTAGTTGCCTTCAAAGTCAAGCCTGCTTCCATTGCAATGCGGCATTGTTTGGTGGAGGCACCGGGTACACTGTGCAACAGCTGCATCACCGTGGCTCCAGTTAGGCAACGGAAAAGCTGTCGCTTACACGGACTGGAACCAGAATACAAGGGAAACACCAAGTACGTCCTTCCAAGAGTCCGTATCATCAGACGAACTATGGAAACAAAACCAGCAGTAAGCCAGCTACACATCAGGCACCCGTCGGTGTTCTCTGGAGACACTGGACAGGATCCAAACAAATGGCTAAAAGGGTTCGACCGAGTTGCCAAGTACAACAGGTGGGATCATACAATGTGCTTGGCCAACGTTTACTTCTATCTGGATGGAACAGCCCAGCAATGGTTCAAGAATAACGAAGACAAGTTGAATGACTAGGAGACGTTCCAGGAGGAACTGAAGAAGACGTTTGGAAACCACCAGCGACAAATCCGCTCAGCGGAAGAACAACTGAAGAACTGGGCCCAATGACATGGTGAGCCGACACAATCGTACATACAGAGTGTTTTGGCCCTGTGTAACGTAGTCAATCCGAACATGACTGAAGCGGACAAAATCACGCACCTGATGAAGGGAATTGCAGAAGATATGTACCAAGCTCTTCTGATAAAAGACGCCGCTACAACAGAAGAGTTTATCAAGTGGTGCCAGCATATTGAAGAAATGCAACAAAGGAGAGTTGGTCGCAAGAAGTATGACAGACTCCCAAATGTAGTCCCTATGGCCGTTGTGGAAGACCAGCATGACTTCGCTTCTCTCATACGACAAATTGTGAGAGAAGAATTACAACAGTGCATGGCAGCCGGAACTATTAGACCGAGCGAGCATCAGATTATGGATATGGATGTGAGCCCTGTAAGTCACGAGGGAACCGACGTCACTGAGGACGAGGTATTTCAAACATTAGCTCCTGTCTGCCCCATCAATCGCACCCGATGTGAAGAATGGCGTCGCCCTGCTATGACTTACGCTGCAGCCGCCAAACGGCAGCCCATGAACTGGCCGACGCGGCCACAGCCAGCTCCCCCAGTAACTATGATGCCCCGCAGAAGAACAGACGTCTGGAGGACAGAAGACAACACACCGCTGTGTTTCCACTGTGGACACCCTGGACATGTCGTACGCTACTGCAGAGAGAGGAGGCGAGTATTCAATGATTATTTTGCCTCAAGACGTCAGCCGTCGGAGCAGTTCTATCCCAGGCAATTACCTGCTGATGAATTCAGTCAACCTATGGGAAGAAGCCCATCGCCGTACCCTAGACGTGGTCAATCCCCGACGCACCGCAGCCATTCACCGTCGCCGTACAGAGGTACCAGCCGCTCCCCTAGCCGCCGCGCCCAAGAAAACTAAGTGAGGCGACCATCTACAGAGGTGAGGCCACCACAGATGAAAATCCTTCATGGACGACAGTCGCTAAGATGTTGGGAAATCTCATCGACGTCACAATCGATGGCCAACCTGTCCGGGCACTTGTTGATTCAGGAGCGTCTTTTTCTGTATTGTCAGATAATTACCGCCGCACACTAAAGAAGACAATGTTCTGTGATACGGGGACAACTGTGCTGAAGGTCGTGAATGGAAAGTATGTCCATCCAGCAGGAACTTGTGTCGCAAGAATAACCATCAACAACCGGACGCAGCCGTTTAATTTGTCGTGTTAACAGAATGTAGTCACAGTGTCATCCTCGGATGGGACTTCCTTCAGGCATCCCAAGCTATCATTGACTGTGGAAGATCTGAATGCAAATTGAAGAAGTTGTTCCGCCGGATACACGTAATACAGAATTTTCTGGGAAGCTATTCGTCGTTGACAATGTGACGATACCGCCGTTGACAATGAGAAGAGTTGCAGTCACAAACACAGATGACTGGTTAAACTGTGAAGTTCTTGTTGATAGTAAAAAGTTTATGAGGCTCACAAAAGAAATTTACATACCAGCGGCTATAATAAGCATTACCGGTGGTAAAGGAGAGATTTGGATCACAAATTGTCATGAGCAGTCACAACTTATCCCCAAGGGAATGTGTATCGGGACAGATGAACCAATGCAGGATGGTGAGCTCAACGTCATCAATGAAGATCCATGCCCTGCAGTTAGTACAGACAACAAGCTGGAGGAAACAAACATGGAACTGCCAATAGGGCCTGGACTGACCAAGGAACAACGCCAGCGGGTGTTAGGTATACTACGCCAATTTTCGGGTGCATTCACACCTCAGCAGGGTAAAAGTCAGACGCAACGGCCCACAATAAAGCACCGTATCAATACTGGGGATCATCCGCCAATTAGCCAGCGTTCGTATAGAGTGTCGCCAGCTGAAAGACGGATAATTCAGGAGGAAGTGGAGAAGATGTTGCGAGATGACATTATTCAACCTTCGGAGAGTCCTTGGTCGTCTCCGGTGGTCCTTGTAAAGAAGAAGGATGGCACGTGGCGATTCTGTGTCGACTATCGGCGGCTGAACAGAATCACAAAGAACGATGTCTACCCACTGCCGCGTATTGACGACACCTTAGACTGCTTGAAAGGAGCTACATACTTCTCAACTATGGACTTGCAGACAGGTTAGAGGCAAATCGAGGTTGACGAAACAGAAAGGGAGAAGACGGCTTTTATTACACCGGACGGCCTCTATGAATTTAAGGTAATGCCATTTGGATTATGTAATGCTCCAGCCACATTCCAACACATGATGGACAACTTGCTTCGACACCTTAAGTGAACAACATGTCTCTGCTATCTAGATGACATTGTCGTTTACTCGAAAACATTTGAAGAACATCTGAGTCGCCTGTCAACTGTGTTGAAGTGTGTTAAGACTGCAGGTCTCCACCTCAATCCAAAGAAGTGCCTCTTCGTCGCCAAAGAGATAAAAATCCTGGGGCACCTAGTCAACGGAGATGGTGTCCGTCCTGACCCAGAGAAAGTAAGGGCAGTCACAGAATTTCCAACTCCTCAACACATTTGTGATGTGAGAAGTTTTCTCGGGCTGTGCTCATACTACCGACGTTTCATAAAAGGATTTTGTAACAAGGCACGTCCATTACAAGAACTTCTACAGGGAGACGCCAAGATTTACTGGGATGAGACAAAAGAAAGAGCTTTCCGGGCACTTAAGGAGGCTCTAACTTCTGCGCCAGTGCTAGCCTTGTACGACGAGAATGCAGAAACGGAACTTCACACAGACACCAGTGGTTATGGGATTGGTGCAGTGCTTGTACAAGTTCAGGAAGGTGCTGAAAAAGTGATAGCCTATGCGTCAAGAGTACTCTCAAAGTCCGAGATAAACTACTCCATAACTGAAAAAGAATGTCTTGCGGTTATCTGGGCTATCAACAAGTTCTGGCCATATTTATTCGGCAAACCATTCACCATCGTAACAGACCACCATTCTTTGTGTTGGCTGACTAGCTTGAAGGATCCATCAGGTTGACTAGCAAAATGGGCACTAAGACTCCAAGAGTACGACTTCACCGTAGTATTCAAGAATGGCCGCAAACACAAGGATGCCGACTGCCTTTCGAGGAATCCATTAGTGGAACACAACAGCATTGATGAAATTTCAGCTCTCACTGAATTAGATGCAATTACAGCTGAACAGAGGGAAGATCCAACGATAGAGGCCTTGGAGGAACGAGAACCGACCAATGGAGAGTTCCAACTTATAAACGGAACATTGTATAAGAGCAACTACGATCCACTGGGCCCCAAATAGCTACTTGTTGTTCCAGCTCATCTCCAGCCAGCTATTCTCAAATATTTCCATGATGCTCCAATATCCGGTCATCTGGGATTCGTGAAGACCCTAGACAGAATCAGACGCAGGTATTACTGGAAAGGTCTCTACCAATCTGTCAAGCACTATGTGAGTCATTGTAAAGAGTGCCAGCGACGGAAGCATGTGCCACAGTTACCTCCAGGACATCTCGTACTGATTCCGCTGGCAGCAGCTCCATTCCACTGAGTTGGGATCGATCTTTTAGGGAGGTTTCCGAAGTCGACAACCAGTAACCGTTGGATAATAGTCTGCACTGACTACCTCACACGCTACGCTGTCACCAAACCTGTGCCGACCGCAGAAGCTCCAGAGATCGCAAAATCTCTTGTAGAGGACATTATTTTGAAGCATGGAGCACCACGTGTCATTATATCTGATCGTGGAAAAGTATTCCAGTCAAAACTAGTATCAGAAGTAATGTCACAGTGCAACATTGTCGACAGAATGACAACTGCATACCATCCTCAGACAAATGGTCTTACGGAACGTTTAAACAAGACCTTAGCCGACATGCTGTCGATGTACGTCGATGTTGAGCAGAAGGATTGGGATACAATTCTGCCAGTCGTGACATTTGCTTACAATACCGCAAGACAAGACACCACAGGCTTCACTCCGTTTTTCCTGTTCCATGGCCGTGAAGCTGAGACGACAATGGATACACTGTTCCCGTTCCAACCGGACGACACTCAGGATGACTATGTTAAACAGCTCATCACCAAGGTCGAAGAAGCAAGACAGCTGGCTCGCATACGGACACTGGACGCCCAGGAGAAGGACCGTCAGCGGTATAATGACAAGCACCGACCTGTTGTATACAGCCCAGGAGATCTGGTATGGATTTTTACCCCTGTACGGAAGGTTGGACTGTCAGAAAAGTTATTGAAGCAATACTTTGGTCCGTATCGTGTCATACGCCGCCTGTCAGACGTCATATACGAAGTTGCGGATTATGAGCCGTCGTCGAAATGTCAAAAACGAAGAGACATTGTTCACGTCCTGCACATGAAGCCTTTCTACGATCCTGAAGAGCAGGTAGATGACAATGGCTTCTTGTTCAAGGACTTTAAGGACAGTAATGTTCCTCATGAAGCCACGACAGGAACGTCTGACCTGTCATACAGAGGATCCATGACACAGTCAAGATCCAGGACATTGCAGCTGGCTCCACAGGGATCATAACAGCGGGTCGCTGTTTCTCCAGGAGAGGGAGCAATGCCGCGAGAGACCACGAACACCGACTGTCAGCGTGGCGCAGGGGATAGCGTCACGGACTGCGGTGCAGAAGGGCGCAGGTTCAATCCTGCCCACCGGCAAAAATTTATTTCTTTGTAGTTATCAATTCCAGAAGGTTCTACTTCTTTCTTATGTTCACTTGTAAATTTTACTTGTTTCTTATGTTAACTGTTCTTCTAATTTCTGGTAAATTCTGTCTGTGTATAAATAGCAGAGCACTCTGCCTGAGAGGCAGTCAGTGCTGCGTGTATGTTGAGTTCGTAATAAACGTGCTTTCAGTATAAGTGCTGTGTTTAGTTGCCTTCGAAGTCAAGCCTGCTTCCATTGCAACGCGACAATATTTCCATCGTGCCCTTTCTGTTTCGTTCAACATGATCATGCGGCATGTCCTAAATGCCATGCCATGTCCAATAAATGCAGGAAGAAAGGCCACAGCTGCTCTCAGTTTTCTGTCGACTCAGACTCTAACATGGAATTTAATTGTGTTTTCCCTACGACTTCCAGCAAGACTAAATTGTTTATACAACTTAAAGTATTGGGACAAATTCTCCACTTATAGGTGGATACCGGAACTTCCGTGACACTCTTAAATTCCCCAAACCTATGTAGACCTCGGGTCCTCTGCACTCTCTTCAGTTGATCGACACTTGGTCAATTGTAACAAGCAGAGCATTCTCATTCTAGGAAAGTTCACGGCTTCAGCAACGTATAAACATGTTGTTCGATCCTTGACTTTTTTTGGTGTAGACTACCCTCATACTGGAAATTTATTTGGCATGCATGCCTTTCAGGCTTTCTGATTTTCTATAATGGACTGCAACCACCTCGTTTCTGAACGTGTTCCTTACCAGCAAATTGAGACTCTATCCTCTGAATTTTCATTTCTCTTTTCAAAAGATTTAGGTTATGCCACCAATTTTACAGCACACATTAGCTGCAAGTCTACAGTTTGCCCTCAATTTTTCTGCACTTGTGCGGTGCTCTTTGCATTGCGCATCCAAGTTAAACAGGAATTGGATAGGTTGACTTCTCTGGGTGCTCTGTAGCCTATTCCCTCCATCGAATGGCCGTCGCCCTTAGTGATTGTTAATCACCAGTTACGTCTTTGTGGATTTAAGAACATTCTTAATGCCCAGGTAGTCATCGACATATACCCGTTGCCAAGCCAACACGAGCTCTTTGCAAAACTTGCCGGAGGTCAGTTTTTCTCCAAACTCGACCTATCAGAGGCATCTTCAGGGGCTCAGCATGAAATTGCTGGGTACGGGCTTGGTGAACCTGGAATCCTGAGCTGGTAAGTGCCGCCAGTCTTCTAGACACCGTAAACTCTGCGGACGCTTCAGTGACCACTGTGTGGTGCGACGGTGGAACGTTGTGTGCACAAGGGAATGGGGATCTTGGCTTGACCACCCTGGTCACAAGGATGATACAAACTTCTAAAAAAAAAAGACCTTCAGTCCCAAGGTGTGCTTCGTGCTGATGGGATGCAAGGCTGTTGAAGAGGAACAGTCGCTAGTGAGCAACCTCTGGGGATACTGTCACACCTCAGTTGTATAAGGCTTACCTAGGCATGCGGGGCTCTCTCTAGGTGGACACGTACTTCCCTAGCTGCTCATGGGACCAACACCCAATCCAAAAAGAGGGCTAGGATATCCAGTCCTCCTGATTCGCGGAGTAAGAAAAAGAGTTTTGTGAATAGTAACAGAACACAGGCTGTTGTGCAGAATGTGTTTATTGTTGTGAAATGAAAGGATGGCTCGTTTGAGGGAGTATCTCCTTTCTATATTCAAAAAGGCCCTGAGGGAATTGCTGACAGTTTAAAATCAGTGAAACGTTTGCGAAATGGGACATTACTGATCAAAACATCATGTTCCCAGCAGGCAACCAACCTGCAACAGGCGAAATTCCTGGTTGAATATGCCATACAGGCAGAGTTAATAACACCTTGAACTATAGTAAAGGCGTAATGACCTGTAGAGATCTAGTAAACATCCCTTTGGAGAAACTGAAATCTGAGTGGGCACAGGAGGGTATTTTGGATGTACAAAATATTATGAAAAGGGTGGATGGTGAGTTGGTGAAATCGGACTCATTCATCCTCACCTTCAATAATCCCCAACTTCCAGATCATGTCAAAGTAGGTTTCATTCATCTGAAAGTTTGACCTTACATCCCCAACCCAATGTGCTGCTTTAAATGCCAGCGCTTTGGGCATACCACCCTGGGGTGCAAAGGTGATGCCACCTGTGGCAAATGTGGCAAGTTTGCGCATGACGGAGCCGAGTGTACACCACCTGCCAAGTGTGTAAACTGCTCTGGGAATACCCCGTCTGGAGTCATGATTGCAAAGTCTTCCTTGAGGAAAAAAAGGTGCAGGAAATAAAGACCATGAAGCACATTTTGTATGCTGAGGCCAAGAAAATCTTTCTGGCCATGCAACCACCAGCCTTTTCTGCATCTTTCGCTTCTGTTGTCCAGAAGCTGATTGCCAAAAGTGATGCTGTCACACAAACTGAACCTGTTTGTGTTGGTACTAACACTTGTACTTGCCAGTACACCTGCCAGGTGGCTGCTGCAGCCGTAGAAGCTTCCAATCCGGTCAGTCCCCAAACATCAGAAAAAAGGCACTGATCCGCCTACTGTAGAGATGATGCCGCCCCCCCCCCCCCCCCCCAGTAGCAGAGGTTGGCCAAAAATCCACCACAGCCACTACCTCTGCAACAGGCGCCCATCCGAAGCCACCTAAGACCAAAAAAGCAGTTGAGAAGGCTCTGTCACAGGATAAACCAGAAGTTACACTATCTGAGCCTGTCCATTTATGTGTAATAGATGCTCCATCCAACTCTGCGTCAGAGCCAATGGATCTTGATGTGCGTTTTGGGCAACCTAACTGCCCCAAGTCAGACCCTCTACACCATAGTGTCTCGCCACCTCGGCGGAGAGAGAAGGTGAGGTGAAACCTCCATAAGCGATGGCTCCCATGGAATACGCAGGGCTTTAGGACCCATGTGGAGGAACTTTGTCTCTTATCTCAGGGTCAACCTCTGTGTATGTGTCTCCAGGAGACAAATTTTAAGCCTTATGACTCCCCTGAGATACATGGTTATACTCTACACAGGAAGGATGACGTAAGTGGGGAGAGAGCTAGGAGTGGAGTGGCTATTTTTGTTTGTACAGCCTACCACTCTGAGACCCTCTCCCTCACCACAAGCCTCCAAGCAGTCACAGTATCTGTATATGTGCATCATTGACTGACTGTTTGCTGCCTCTATCTGCCCCCTCATGATACACTTAATGAAGAGGACGTCAAGGACCTTCTTACTCAGCTTCCCCAGCCATTTCTCCTCTGTGGAGGCTTTAATTCACATAATGTGCTTTGGGGCTCTGTCACTACTTGCCTCAGGGATAGAGCCATAGAGCGGCTCCTCTTGTCATCGAATGCACATTTACTTAACACCGGTCAGCCCACACACTTTTGTACTGCAACAGGGTCATTATCTGCCATAGACCTCACTCTTTGCTCTCCATCCCTTGCCCACACTCTACAATGGGACGTGGTCGATGATCTCCATGGAAACTATCACTTTCCAATCTCCATTTCCCTACCATATGGAATCAAACCTGAAAGACACCCACCGCGATGGATACTCAGTAGAGCAGATTGGGCACTTTACAGCCAACTTGCTCACCTTGAACATCACGGAATGGGTGCACCATATTGTTGCTGTGATGCACTTCGCCACTGATGCATCCATTCCACAGTCTTCGGGACATCCAAAGCGGCAGCCAGTCCCGTGGTGGAATGACGTATGCCGATCTGCCATCAGGACCAGGTGGGCGGCGCTGTGTCAGTTCAAGTGTTGTCCGACTTCAGAGAACCTCGCTGCTTTTTGGGTTGCGATGGCCAAGTGTCATCAGGTTATTAGAGAGAGCAAACAGAGGTCACGGCAGCAGTTCCTGAGTTCCATTAACCATTCTACAAACAGCACAAAAGTATGGGAGACCGTCAGGAGGATTTCTGGAAGAGAAGGAAGGTGCCCCATAGCTGCTGTAATGGGTAACAGCACTTTACAAACACAAGCAGCAGACATTGGCCAGACCATGGCTACTTACTTTGCTACCGTTACTGCCACTGCTAGTCAGGATCCAGAATTCCGGTGCCACAGAGTGTCTGCTGAGAGGAGCCCCCTGGACTTCAGGTCTGGCATTACTGAGGAGTACTACCGTCCTGCATTGTGTGTAGTCCGAGACACTTCACCTGGTCATGATGGGATCCACTATGCTATGTTACAGCACCTTACAGATTGAAACAATGTTATTCTCCTTAACCTTTCTAATGCCATTTGGCTGTCAGGACACTTTCCTGACTTGTGGAGAGAGGATATTGTAAGTAAAGATTCCACATGCGCCAGCAGTTACCATAGTGTTTCCCTCACTAGTTGCATTGGAAAGACCCTGGAGCCGATGGTCAACCGCCGCCTTGTCTGGATGTTGGAATCCAGGCAGCTCCTTAGTCGCTTCCAGTGTGGGTTCAGGAGATATTGTTGCTCCTTCGATAACCTGGCCTCTCTGGAGGCGGCAATACAACAGGCTTTCGTCATCACCTTCTGGGTATATTTTTATATCGAGAAGGCCTAAAATACTACTTAGGCAGCTTCATGAATGGGGATTTCGTGGTTGCATTCCAATTTTTATTCAGTCATTCCTTTCTCCACGTTTTTTTTAGATACCGAGTTGGTGGCGTGCTCTCTGACCACTTCGAGCAGGAAAATGGTGTCCCTCAGGGTAGTGTTTTAAGTATGACGTTGTTTGCCATAGCCATTAACAGTATCACATATGTTGTGAAAAGTCCTGTCCAGTGTTCACTATTTGTTGATGACTTCTCTGTCTTCTGTTCTTCTTCCAGCCTTGCAATGACAACTCGTCAGTTGCAGCAGACTGGTTTTAAATTTTCAACAGAGAAGTCTGTGTGTGTTTGTTTTAACCATTCACATTCTATTTTTAACTTACCTGAACTGCGGATGAGGGACACTGTTCTGAATTTTAGAGACACTGTGCATTTTATGGGTCTGACATTTGACTCTAAACTTACCTGGTTGCCACATCTTAAAGATTTGAAGAGACGGTGCCTCAAGGCACTTAGTATTTTACAGTGTCTTAGCCACACTTTGTGGGGAGCCGACAGGACCTGTCTGCTACAGTTTTATAGAGAATTTGTGCGTACTTGACTTGACTATGGGTGCACTGTGTATGGGTCAGCAAGACCCTCTTATTTAAAGATGCTGGACGTGGTGCATCATGAGGCGATTCGGCTTGCGGATGGGGCATTTCACATGAGTCCCATACCACATCTCTGCGCCGAGGCTGGTGAACCACCTCTTCACATGCAGCGACAGATCCTTGTGGCACGCCAGGCATATACGACTTTGTCTTCACCAAATACACCAGCCTATCCCGTCGTTGCTCACCCTCCTGTGGAATGGCTTTTTTGTACCAGGCTACAGGCAACAAGGCCTTTTGGGATAGTTCTCAGGACTGTCTTTTGGATATGGATGTGTCTGGTTTTAATGTTTTGCAGCGAGGTTGGAGTAAATGTCAACCCTGGCTTCTCCAGCAGCTGATATTACTTTTAGAGTTGACACATTTTAAAAAGAATTCTACTTCCGATTTTAGATTTCATTCTATGTTCTCTAACATTTTAGATCAGCATCGTGATTTTACTGTGGTGTACACAAATGAGTCCAAACAGAGGAACTCACTAGGCTGCTCCATAGTGTTCCGCAACACCACCATCAGGATTTGCCTTCCCCCTGCATACTCCATTTTCTCAGCAAAACTCCATGCGATCCTGCTGGCGCAGGAGCAAATGCAGCGGGTTTGTGGCACGCAGTTTCTCCTGTGCTCTGATTCTCAAAATGCGCTACAATCAATACGCAAATTTGTACCCAGCTGAGAAAATAGTACAGCTCATTCATGACAGAATGTACACTCTCCAGCAGCGGGGGAAGCAAGTGACATTCTGTTGGGTACCAGGACATGACGGGATTCGTGACAATGAAATGGCTGATCGGGCTGCCAAGGAGGCTTGTGAAAGCTATGATATTACACATTGTACCGTTTCCCTGCAAAAAATCCTCTCTGTAGTGTGGCGGAAGTCCCTTTGTTTTTGGGAGGCGGCATGACAGGCAGTGACAAACAATAAGCTGCGGTTGGTTAAGCCAACTGTCTGACCGTGGCAAACATCCTGTCAGTCATTGAGGCAGCATGAAGTGGCCTTGACACGTCTCCAGATCGGGCATTGTCCTCTGACACATGGCTATTTACTCCGTCGAGAGGACCCTCCAATATGCGATGCTTGTGGTGTGCAAAACACAGTACGTCACATTTTACTGGAATGTATTTCCTACCATGCTGCTAGGACAGCGGTGGCTCTTTGTGGTCCCCTGCCCTCTGTTTTAGCTGATGATGAGGCGAGTGTGATGAATGTTTTCAATTTCTGTGAACTTTCTGGACTCTGGCCTAAGCTATTAGGCTGGGGGTTTTAGGGCGTTAACAAATGACTCACCCACCACTCCTCTGGCACGGCATTTTGAGTATGTCTACAACTGTAAACCTTGGTTGGGTCTTTGCTTCATTCTCCTTATCGTTTGACTAGGTTGGTTACTTTCCTTTCTGACCCCTATTTGTGTTCATTTCATTTTATTCAGGTCACACATATCGCCTAATTATCTTGTACGAGCACTAAAGAACTCGTTGTCGTGCGCCCACAACATCATATCCATCCATCCTATCTGAGTCGTTCTTACAGGTTCCCTTGGATGAGGTCATCAAACAATTTCTGGTACTCAACACACCCTTCAGGTTGTACCAATATCATCATCTTCTATTTGGAGTGGCTAGTGCTCCCGCGATTTTTCAACATTTTTATAACAATTTACAGTATTCGTTCCAGGGTGTGTTAATTATCAAGATGACATTGTTGTCATGGGAGCCACCAGAGAGGAGCATTTGTCAAATCTTCGTACACTGTTCACAGTCCTTCAGACAGCTGGACTCAAATGCAACCTCTCTAAATCAAGCTTCTTCCAGCCTTCAATTGTTTATCTTGGCTTTGAGCTTTCTACATCTACATACATACTCCGCAATTCACCGTAAGGTGTGTGGCAGAGGGTACACTGTACCACTAATAGGCATTTCCTTTCTTATTCCACTCCCAAATTAAACGAGGAAAAAAAGAATGCCTATATGCCTCCGTCCAAGCCCTAATTTCTCTTATCTTGTTTTTGTGATCTTTACGCGAAATGTAAGTAGGCGGCAGCAAGATCGTACTACACTCAGCTTCAAATTCCGCCCCTCTAAATTTACTCAACAGAAATTCACGAAAAGAATGTCGTCTTTCTTCCAGCGATCCCCAATTGAGTTGCCAGAGCATTTCCGTGACACTCACAAATTGGTTGAACCTACCGGTAACAAATCTAGCTGCTCGTCTCTGAATCGCCTCTATGTCTTCCTTTAAACTGATCTGCTGCGGGTCCCAAACACTTGAACAATACTCAAGGCGTGGTCGTACAAGTGTTTTATATGCAGTCTCCTTTACAGATGAAGTACATCTTCCCAAAATTCTCCCAATAAACCGAAGTTGGCCGTCCGCCTTACTGACAACTGTCCTTACATGCTCGTTCCATTTCATATCGCTCTGCAATGTTACGCGTAGATATTTGAATGACGTGACCACATCAAGAAGCTCACTACTAATGCTGTATTAGAACATTATGAGATTGTTTTTTCTACTCATGCGCATCACCTTACATTTTTCTACATTGAGAGCTAGCTGCCATTCTTCGCACCAACTAGAAATTTTGTCTAAGTCATCCTGTATGCTATTACTCACGGCTATGCCTAGGCCTACTGACGTTCAAAGAGCTACAAGTTTTTTCATGCACAATCGCCTACTACCATCAATTTCTTCCTAATGCACCACAGTGGCTCATCCTTTGCATGCCTTACTTCGAAAAACACTCCGTTTCAGTGGACTCCAGTCAGTGCAAAGGCCTTTCAAAGGTTGAAAACCCAACTCACATCTGCTCCTTGTTTGGTCACACATCATCTGGACCAGTGCTTGGTGTTGGCTACTGATGCTTCCCAGACAGGATTGTGTGCCGTCTTCTCACAAATTTGATGATGGCTCTGAGCGTCCGATTGCATTTACTTCAAAGACTCTCACTGCTACTCAGCAACGATACTCGCAAATTGAGGAGGCACTTGCCATTGTCTATGTCGTTCAGAAATTTCATGTGTTTCTACATGGGTCTAAGTTTCACCTCATTACTGACCACAAGCCATTGGTTGCCTTATTCGATCAACCCTTCAGCTTCATTGCCTGATAAAGCTGCCCACAGGCTTCAGTGCTGGGCACTGTTTCTTTCATGGTATCACTATAAATCCACTTTCGACCCACTGATCAACACGCCAATGCTGATACTCTCTCTCTCAGCTTCTGATGGGGCTGGAACCCTCCTTTGATAGAAGTGAGTTGCTGTGTTACCATTTGGATATAGAGGCTCAGAACATTGTGGAAGGGTTTCCCCACTGATGTTTCCAGCATCTGTCACTAGGGATCCAGTGCTCAGTGGGTGGTCTTCTTAGTTCAAAATGGGTGGCCAGAAATGCCTCCGGGCAAAGCTTTGGATCCTTTGTGCAATTACTTTGCTCTGCGCGACCGCCTCACTATCTTCCAGGGTGTTTTGCTGTTGACTACCAACGGCTCATCTTCCAGGATCATCATTACTGGTGCTCTTCGACAAGAAAGTCCTTCAGCTGCTTCATCAAGGCCATTGGGGTGCCTCTCGCAAAAAGAATTTGTCATGTCATCATGTTTTCTGGCCTGTCAATGATAGCAACATTGTTGACATGGTTGGGCATGCCCATTGTCTGCTCAACATCAGGTGGCTCCATGCTCTACTCTCTCACCATGGCCGCCCTCCCAGCATCCCTGGGAGCACATTCATGTTGATTTTGCAGGCCCCTTTTTCTCTTTGTACAGGCCGATTGTTGTTCATGCCTTCTCAAAATTTTCTTACATAGCTCATTGTACTTGCACAACCTCGGAGGACACTATTTAGGCTCTGTCCCATGTATTTGCTATTGAAGGACTTCCCTCTACAATCATGTCCAACAATCCTTTCGGAACTTCTGTGCTCGACAAGCAACAGTGAGGCATAGAGGATAGTTCACATGTTCAAGATTCAAATGAGGAAACATTTTGAAGGTTCGTCCACTATAGAGGCCTTGACATGTTTTTTGAGTTCCTACCGCTTCACTACCATCGGGAATAAAAGCCCCACAAACTGTTACATGGGTATCAGCCTCGCACCCTCCTTCATCTTCTTTGGCCTTCCTTGTCTCCATGTTCTTCTGTTCCTGCTCGGCAACCTTCTTGATATGGCTCAGGGGCTAAGGTCTGGGCCCGAGGGTTTGGGTGCCACCCTAAATGGGTCCCGTTGTGGTGCACAGCTTGTGAGGGCAGTGCCTTTGTCAGGTTCGTACCTGCGATCATGTGGTAATGCGCCACCGTGATCAGTTGCATCCGCGGGTGGTTGCATGGACTCCTGGTGGACCTTGCCAGTTCTCTGGGTCACAGCCTCTTCCTGACCCAGGTGGCACACCTGTTGCAGTGAGGCTACTGCATTCTTATTGTGCACCACTTCCTCCTGTGGTCACCTCTGTAACTCCTCCAATGCAGCTTCTGCCACTCCAGGTGCCAAGGGAAGCACATCCTCGGGTCTGTGCACCAACCTGAACACCTCTGTGCATCAAGCCTACTGTACCCTTGTCCTCAGGTGATGTGACACCAGTCAGGGATGTTCCAGAGGATAATGACCACCACCATTCATTCTCACCAGTTGTTGCTAAAGGTCATCAGTGCCCTAAGTCTCACCATTTCCAACCATTTCACGATGTTCCGGAATGGAACTGCCTCGAGGACGAAACACGAGTTGAACTCCCAGATTCGGAGATGCCGCCTGTGCCACTTTCTCCAGTCTTTGGACATACATTCAAATGCCCTAAGACTCGTTATTTGTTCCATACTCATTGGTACTGGCCAGGAATCTCTCTCCCCCCAGCAGGGACTGTCCTGTGTCTTCCCCCATGGAAGACATGGAGATCGACAACTAAGGTGCCTTCTCAGGTGCGGAGCATATACTTTCCAAATGGGGAGGGATGCTACGAAGCATGTTCGAATAAGATCTGGACTATTTTAAATACTGCCAACAGTACTCCACATAGGGTCAGACTTGACAAGCTGAGCCTCACATGTAGAAGTGTGTGTTACAGCACATACTCCATCATAGCTGATGGTAGGGATGGCACATTTGGTTTAACATATCACCATCACATTTTACATATTTCTGTACTTTTTCATCTAGAAGGTTTTTATGCTCTTCATCCCACTATATGGTGCATGGTGGGAGGGTATCTTCTAATATACTTCGACCCCAGATCATCACATCAGAATGGGCTGACTGATTTGGCTAATTTTGTTGTTTTTGTGTTCATTGTTGCCAGGAAAAGGTGTGTAAGAAAGAACAGTTTTGGAAAATGACTGGAAAAGTCAGAAATTTTAGAAGGTATTTTTGTGTGAATAACTCTTTAAAAGAAATTTGTCATGAGTTTGACAGTTCCACTGGCAACTATTTTCATTTAAAAAAAAAGGGTAAAGTTTAGTTTTTCAGTTTTGCTGTTGCATGTTTCCATAACATGTGTTGAATACTGATATTTTGAGAAAAAGACTAGAGCTGGAAGATATAGTTCATTGTGTTATTGGTTGTGATCATATCCTTGATGTTGTAATGATTGATGTTATTTCATGGTAATTTGGTGTGTCGTAAAAATTTAGTTGATGTCTGTTCGTGGTTTATTTCCTTAGAAACAATTAAACAGGTAATGCATCAAAACATCGGTAAACACAGCAATAACTCCCGCATAGAACATTGATATTTATTGAAGAATAATACAATTGAAAGTCATATTGCAGTGTGTGAACTATGTTATCGCTGGTGATCTTTGGAACATTTCAAAGTCAGAATTGATGTTAGTTTGTGTTATTTTTGTGTGTTGCAAACAAATTGAGTATAGATCGTGGTTTATGGAGTTGGAATAATAATGATTGTTGTAGGTACAATGCAATATAAGTACATGACTGCAGAGTTAGTGAGACTTATGAAGATTATACACAGTGTTTGGAGGTAAATCAAGAGAGAAATTCTCAAACGCAATCGGTTATGACTGTTGCATGGCGGATGGTAACATGCAATAGGCTTCAACACTGTTCGATAACTCACCATGAATGTTGGCAGTTATATGTAATTTTTCACAGATAACAGAGAGGAGGACATGTACAGAGGGAGGGACAGGATCATAGGGGCAGAGAAAGGGGGAAGGAACAGGTGAATGTAGAGAGAAGAAGATGGACTAAGGGAAGATTGAAGGAATACATAATGCAGGAAATGTTACTGTAGATTACACTTACAACTGTTTTATTAAAAGGAGGAGTAAAGATACAAAAGGGTAGGGCCAAATAGAAAGGGGGGGGCAGAGGAGAGGGATAGAGAGGGAGGGGAGAAGCAGGAGATCAGGTTGTGTACTGAATTGACGAACATATTAGCAACTGTGAATCATTGCTGGGTTTGCTGCCTATAAATATATACAGTTAATAATCCATAATGACTAGGCACCTAGTTCATTACCCTGTGATACATGTATTTATTTCCTATAATCAGATCTACATTAACTTCAGATTGCCCATATTCGTAGTGCTATTTATTCTAATAATGTCTTGTAACATCTTTCTTGTCTTATCCATCCAATCAATGAAAGCACACATATTTAGAGCAGAAAGTCTCACATCATTGACTGAACCGCATGAAGAATTTCCATAGTCTCTTCTCAACCTAATCATGAGACATAAGCTTAAATTTTTTGAAAAATTCTTCCTATTGGTCAGTTCCTTAATTAATCTGCCAATCACTGGTAACTTACAGTACTGTGAGAATGGCTGCTACTTTAAACATCTTTAGAGCATGGGTGGTCAGATTTTATAATATTTGGATCATGCAGATACACCAAAAACTTAATATCTTCAAATTAATCCTCTAAATTCTTTTAAAAATAAAATGTTGTATTTGTTAAAACTGCTATATAGTGCATGGTTTGTAATACTTTCATGATGGTTTTGAGCTGATCAAAACTGTCTTAGAAAAATGAAGAATATAATTTTAATATCAGAAGGATACACTATCATATAACTATTGCTTTTCCCAACTGTTGGTAATATGTTGTGTATATTTGATGAAAGTAATGTATAGAGAATCTGTCAATTTCTAGTTTTTCCATTCCCTTTAACATTGGTATAACAAAAACTATTATTACCATCAGATAAGTTAATACAAAATTCTTTACAGGCTACACATTATACTTTAAACGAGAGTTTGGCGAGTGGGAAAAGGTCATTATACAGGCTGAAGAAAAAAATTTTACTCTAGGAAATCTTCAATGTGGTTCTAAATATCAGCTTTATCTTCAAGCTTTCAACCACATGGGCAACAGTAGTCCCACAAAAAATATAACTGCTTACACCCAAGGAAAAGGTATGCCAACATATTTTATTTTTTGATTAAGACCAATTACACAGTGTGTCACAAATTTATAATGGCTCTACAAGATAAAATAAAAATTTATGCACAATTATAAACTGGAAACTGTGGTAGTTTCTGTTGTTCACAGGTTAAAAATAAATAAATACTGTATTGCTACAACTGTAAGTTTGCATATTTTTGTGAATATGTCTATTACGGATTGTGCTATGAGGAAGCAAGTGTGGGCACATATTCAAATCGTGCATGCCGTCCGCAAACTTAGGACTCTCACCACCAGAGGCACAAGCAGGACACGTGCAGGCAGTATGCCACATACTAACATCAGGCGGAGAGAGCAGAGGCAGCCAGTTTGGTTGTGTATCTGCTACAGACAATAAGTTGACAGCTGATGAAGGCTTTTGAGTTAACAGTGATATTGAATGTGTTTGAGTATACAACAGATAGCTACACAATCTAGATGACAATAAATTATACTACTAAGAATAATAATATAGAATACAAATGTATTAACATGAATAATAAAAATACAATAATAATATTGAATACAGATGTATTAACATGAATAGTAAAAATATTATATCTATCTTTCTACAGTGTGGCATTCCTTAAAATTTTAATGAGAAGTCTGTGTTTGTGAAGCTACACTGACACATTTCAGTAGCAGCTTTAACTATGAAACTACTAAGCAGTCTTGGATTTGCTCATTTAAATATTAGTGAGGTTCTCAAGTATCAATTTTTGTGTGTGTAATGACTAGGATGCACACTGGTGAACACAGGATGATGACGTGATCATTTATGGTGCGATATAACTCTGAAGTACATAACTTTCTGATTTGTTATATCACAGGAGATGAAACCTGCATACATCACTATAAATCAGAAAACAAAAGACAGTCTTCAGAATGGTAACACAGAATTGCTCTAGCCAAAAAGAAATTAAAGTCTCCACAGGAAAGATCCTGTTCACCTTCTTCTGTGTTATGAATGGACTGATTTTGGACCACTATCAATAAAGGGGTGAAACAATGAACAGTACTCAATACATTGCCATATTGAAAAATGACCTACAAGTAGTATCTGGAGGCATTGCAGAGGAGTTCAGTCTAGACGCACTCTTAACCTTTGCAGTAACCCTTGGCCCCATACTGCCACAGCCATTCTTGCCATCATTAAGAGATTAGGATTTATGGTCCTACTGCATTCCCCCATATAGCTCTGATCTTGCACCATTGGAAGACCCTGAAGAATGGTCCCAGAGGATGTCAATTTGAAAGTGATGATGACATTAAAGAAGCAGTGCAGTCTTGGTTGCGGGCAGAGCTGAAAACCTTTTATTCAAATAGAAGATAAAAGTTGATGTAACTGTATGAGAAGTTTTATGACATCTTGTTATGGTTGGATCCATAAATGATGGCGAGTCACGCATATCTAGACTACGAAATCTTTACCAGTTTCATGCAACAGTTGAAGTACCCATATATACATGCTTTGTGCTTGAGGAAACCTTATGGCCTGCAAATAATGGTTCCTGCTTGCTTAGATAGAATTTGTTACATGCCGCCACCACCAGCAATGACAAATTGCAAGAAATAGAATAAAATCTGCTGTCAAATTGGCTATGCCAGTTGCAGCAGAGCATTAAGAACATTACTGAACGCTCATTGTCTGTTGATGAAAGCATGATGTAGATGTGCAGCCTAAACTCAATCATCATTGTTCGTGGTTCCAGCTGCAGTAACTCTAAGTGAAATACGCTCAAAACCAGTTATAACAACATTGAAGGAACCTACACTTTTTTGATAAAAAATATGTATTTGTGAATTTTAGGCTGCCATAGGGTTAACTCTATATAAATTAGCTGAATTACGGTACAGATTCAGTATTTACAATATGGTATTTGTGGAGTGGAACTGGAGAGGAATTTATTCTTAAGCTGTGCCCACACCAGAAGCATAGCTACCCCACACGGTGCAAATCCAGCAGAAGAGCTTTGATGCAGTGCAGTGCATCTGATGTGCATGTTATACCAATCTGCTGTGTGCAGCAACCACTAAGTTGTGAAACACTTTCGGTACAACAAAGGAAATGCTTCATTCATGTGTGGCTCTGTTTCGATGACATTCCCGGTTTTCAAATTTTTACTGATGTATGCATGTGCACACTGAAACGTTGCAGTGCACCTATGAACACATTGCCGCATTCTGCTTTGCTTCACTATTGCCACACTCTAAGGTGGACCTGCTGAATTTGAATGCAATTTTGTGCAGCATTCACAGGAATAAATGCCAGCGTAACTTCTTTAATAAGTGAAGAGAAGCACAAATTCGTTGTGCTTTTGTTTGAATAATTAATCCCTTGTTGAGCACATTGTTGATCACTACTGCATAAACCATGTAAGTGAAGCGTCTCTGATATCTTTGTGCTCAGATGATGTTGCCTACTAAATTTTTAATGAATTTTGTTCAAAAAGAGACTGTACTTTCTCTGTACTTGATATTGTAGATATTCCTGAGTGTGAGGCACCCAATTACTTCGTAAGGCTGATGTTTGATTCCCCATTTTTAATGCAATATTATGTGTGACATTTCTACAGTATTAAACACTTTCCTTTTTTGTGACATCTTTAAAGCCATGCTTGCATTGAATGTTTAACAACATTTAACTGCCAAACTAACCTAACATCTGTTGACTGAGGTTTTAGGAGATACTATAGAGCATGTATGGTTAGCTGCATAGGGTGGTGAGGTGCAGAGGAATTTCGCAGTGCAAGCAACGCAAACCTGTGTTTTGTGCTTCCATGCATGCAGCCATATGCACAATATAGGTGACTGTCAATTTAATGACTTATCTAAATGGGTTTACTGTTTGTATTGACATGTTAAATAATGAAAAAACAAAATAGTACAACAAGATGTGGATGGCATCTTAGTGACACCACAGCTTAGTTACGAAACAGACAACAATCTTCAGAACTCAACAGTTTGAAAATAAGCATTCCACCACTGTTAGTAATCCCCAATTACACAACAAAAATGAACAGTCGACAATATATTTCTCTAAAAATGTAATAAAAATATGATTCTTCAGTTTCTCCCAGCGTATTTGATGATCAAAATATCCACGGGTATACTGCCGGTCTATAGTGTCCAACGGGCACAATATTTCGGCGATCATACATGTCGCCATCATCAGGTGAACTGACGGACTGAGCTCCTGGAAACGTGCCGGCACGGAGATATGCACGCTACGGCTGCTCGAAGGGAACTGGGTTCTAGACCGGTAGCGGGCCATTTAAATACCCGCGGCCTGCGGAGCGACCCCTCCGCGGTCCGCGCCCCGCGCCGCGGCCGCGCAGTGGAACCGATTGCGCCGGCGTCTGAGAAGACGTCGGTGTGAGGGCTCTGTCCACCGTGGTCGTCACTTCGTTACGTTTGCTAGATTTACTCTTAATTAACCCAATTGCTGGTTCCCAAGCTTTACTAAGATTATAGCCAGAGTCACGGTTTATGAGGTCGTTGTGCGAATTTCAATGGCCTCTCTAATGACGCAGTCCCAGTATCTCGACATCTGTACCAGAATCCTAGTGTGTTCATACTCCATGGCGTGATTCTCCGACAAACAATGTTCAGCGACCGCCGACTTGCTCGGATACATCAATCGTGTGTGCCTCTGGTGTTCAACGCATCGATCCTCGACGGTACGCATCGTCTGTCCAATATATGACTTTCCACACTGACACGGAATCTGGTACACGCCCGCCTTCCTCAAACCGAGATCATCTTTAGCGCTCCCCACCAGTGCACGAATTTTATTCGGCGGACAAAAAACAGTTCCAACCAGGTGTTTTCTCAAAATGCGGGCGATCTTCCCTGAGAGTGCGCCGGTATATGGAACGAACGCAGTGCCTACATCCTCCCTTGCGTTTTCATCTGTTTCCACAGGTTGTGTTGTAGTGGTTGGGCAGAGAGCCTGCTGAATCTGCCACTCTGAGTACCCATTTTTTCGAAATACAGTTCTCAGGTGTTCCAATTCCTGGGGTAGACTCTCTGCGTCGGAGATAGTGCGCACCCTATGTACTAGAGTTTTAAGTACCCCATTCCTCTGTGAAGGGTGGTGACAGCTGTCTGCGTGTAAATAAAGATCAGTGTGCGTTGTCTTCCGATATACACTATGACCCAGGGTGCCGTCAGCTCTTCTCTTGACCAAGACGTCAAGGAACAGCAATTTACCCTCCGTTTCAGTCTCCATAGTGAATTTGATGTTGGGGTGTATGGAGTTCAGATGTGTAAGGAAGTCAAGGAGTTTATCCATACCATGTGGCCAGATGACGAAAGTGTCATCCACATAACGGAAAAAGCAAGTAGGTTTCCAGAAAGATGATGCAAGGGCTTCCTCCTCGAAATTCTCCATGTATAAATTTGCGACCACAGGGGAGAGTGGGCTACCCATGGCGACTCCCTCCGTTTGTTCGTAGTATTCGCCATTGAAAAGAAAATACGTGGAGGTCAAGACATGCCTAAAAAGTTCGGTGGTCTTCCGTTGGATACTATAGACCAGCAGTACACCCGTGGATATTTTGATCAGTAATAAAAATACATTGTTTTATTCGTTAAGTCACAATAGACACTGTCATGCTATGCAATTTTTTAAAATATAGTGATTACACAAAATTTAGATGGGGCCATTAGATTTTGTCACTAGAGCCAATTCATTTTTAAAAGCAAAGTTGCTATAAATGGTTTCAACTGTGTATGCTTTGTGAAGAATAGTTCCTATTAATTCTTGAACAACCATTGAATTATTAGTCATGCAACTCTTCAGGATTTCTTTATGTTTAGTATATCACTCTCAGGCTTGTCACAGGATCATATTTTAAAAACCGTACAATATATGCTCGAGGTAACTGCTTAATATCTTTATGTAACAGCTGCAAGTTATTGCTGGGATGTAACTACTGTCTGTCTCTGATTTATGTTGGCCCATTGTAGAGGTCTTGCATTGACATGCTTACAGATATATTTGCACTATGTTACGAGTACTACTGCCAAATGTCACTGAGCCTGGTAGTCAGATCAAAATTAGTAGCTTGCTGGAACCTCCATAGTATTGCAGTTTAAGTGTCACAAGAAATCCCAGTTTTCATCTGTGCCTAGTGATGGCAAGAAAAAAGTTGCAGACACTGCTGAGCCTGTATCTACCAGGTTATATGTCCATGCAAATATGTGTTTCCCCCTAAATCCTGGCAAGACAAAACTGAAGATGTAACCTTTGTGTTCTCGAACTGTGTCTTGCAATGACACAATACTCTCCTGCTGCAGATTTATCTGATTGATTTAGACTTGTATAATGATGTTGATGTTCAGCACATTGGTCTTGTACCATATGACATGTCTGCCCAGTATAGGCCTATAGAGGGTTAGTCACATAAGAAGCAACACCTCTTGTATTTCATAAATGGTTCCATAAATCAAAATAATGTTTGCAGCAATTGATTTTGCCCCTATGGGGAAATAAATAAATAAAAGTGAAAAAATGTACTATAATTGAGTTGGAAAGCCAAATTGATGAGCTGATAATTGAAAATAGCTCTCCTAAGCCCCACCTTATTCATCAGAAGCTAGTATATGCTTTAGGTCCATGCACGAAAATCGTAGTCGATCCTGTGTCTGTTTCATATAGGAAATGAGGTTTTGTTTTCATAATTTACTCCAGAAACTGCAGTTAGTAAGTTTTTCCACTCAGTAAAGCAGGATAGATGGGCATCTGTAGCACATCTGAGTTCAGTGGTGGTGCAGGTACAAATGTGCCAGACCACACCATTAAGAGCACATGCTCTGCAAAGGACAACAACATGACAATCATGTTGATCCAACAACATCGTCAGTTATAATTGTAGGCAGCACAGAATCTCAAAACTGGACTGTGTATCAAAGGAAATGTGTCACGTGGTAAGGTACATCACATCTGTTGGTACAACTAGTTAATAGTCTTGTCTGAATATGCCAACATCTAGGTGAATGCTACTCAAAATTAGCACTATTTCATGGTTAAAGCTAGTTCTTAAACTATTTGGGCTTTCTGGGTTCTGTGGTAACAATAAAAAGCTCCATTACAGCTGTTAACTACATGGACTTCACTGAAGCACTCAGGAACAGAAGGTGTTAAGTCAAGGCATTAAAATAGTGTCTTAACAATTTCTGTTTCTGTGTGCTTCAATTGAGAACCACCTTCAATTCTCCATGCTTTACGCCTTTCCTGATGGAGGTGGCATCTTTCAATAGGATGACAGCTGATGTAAAAAGGCCAGAAAGATACTACAGTGGATTTTGGAGCATTATAGTGAACTCATGTTAATATGTTGAGCACCAAGTGTGATTAATGTCAACTCAATGGAAAACATCTGAGATGTTATTGGGTGTCAACTTGATGGTCACAGACCACCAGTCAGTAATTTATAAAAATGAATTACCTCTGTGTTGACATCTGGTGCCATGTACTTTTGGAAACCTACCAGGACTTGCCAATCCATGCCGTGCAGAACTGCTACTTTGTCGCATTACAAAGGAGCATGGACAAGCTATTAAGCAGGTGGCAATAAAGGCTTTGGGCCATCAGAATATGTGGATAGAGGTTATTGATAAAAATAAGATACCCTTCATTCAGCCACTGAGGACAGATCATCTTCAAATGGGGCACAACTTTATATCTAGGTTTCACCAACATGTAAACCATTGTAATGTTTTTATGGATTCTTAAGTAATTACATTTCATTCTACCACTTTCAAACAGAATACTCAGCATTTCAACATTGCGATGTATGGGGGTTCTGCTCACTGCAACATTATTCTCCTGGGGCGTCTTGGTAGAAATAAATACTCGTAGGTACAATTTTTCACTTCTTTAATTTGCACTCAAAGTCCTTCTCCACCAAACATTACAACTTTAAACTTGCATACACAAATTACCACAACAACACTGACTGACATAGATTCCAAAGTACTTCAGAAGCAGCAAAACTCGAACTCCCCCACGCAAGGTGGTGAGGCATATATATAACATTGACAATAATGGCCTTACATTATGCATTGTTTATAACAATTGAATAACAGATTTACAATTAACGAACACAATAGTAAAATATTTCATGTACACAAAAATAATCACAATATAGAATGAAAACTATACATACAATAATTTTACATGGCACGTGTCTTTTAAAGACAAAATAGAAGTACTTTTTGTTTTACAACAAATGGCAATGTTAAATGTCAATTAATTAGTTAATGAGTACATCATACATGTTCCTAACATATATTGAACTATCAAATATATTGTCAATTCTGAAACTAGGTTTAAAATCTCATGTCAGTCAATATATACAAAGAATTACAATATTGAATTTCGACTATTACATTAATTAACACAATTAGCTGGTCAATACAACTTGTTTATGAGCCTAACCTATATACAATGCTATTTATTTTCATGTCTTTATGTTTTACATAAGTTTGTACCCTTTGTCTATTTATTAAAATAATGTACAATGCCAAAGTATTGTTTATAGAACTGTCTGGAAAGGTCTTATACACATCTCTTAATTAATGACATCTATTCACTTGTTTTGATCACAGTATCACCGAGACACTGTCCTACACTGATTCCTAGGCTGGCTATTTCATTTTTAACTAACTTCACACGCAACATATATCACTATTGAACCACACGATTTTGGGTCCGGTGCAGACGGTATCATACGATAACATTGAGATGAGCTGACCAGGCAGATGGTATCGTATGGTAACATTGAGATGAGAGGGCCAGCAGTATCATCACACCATACATCTTAACACAGTAATATCATAAGTTATGTCTGAGCAGAACCTAAAATCTAGTCATCAGTTGTCCCAACTTCAGCCTTTAACAACTAATCTGAGAAAGCGCTACAAAATTATGTCATACTTTGCCGATACTGTGCCTTTGACATTAACTGGCTTACAAAAAAAAAAAAAAGAAAAAAGGGGGGGGGCGGCATTTGTCTGCAATAGTGATGCTGATAAAAACAGGCAAACTTACAGTTGTAGCAATATTAACCTCTTCACTTCCCATGTGTCATATATGACACACAATACTAGTAAGTTTTGTCTACATAAAGAGACCATGTAAGGCATATCAGTTTTGAAAAATGTATTCAGTAATTACATTGACTTGGTGTTGGTCAGGTGATGACCTGTTACAGAAAAAAAATGAGAGCTCAATTTTATGTTTTTACAGGCTACAATTTCTTTTGAAATATTTTTCAGTGAGACCATTGGATTTTATAAGTTACATCACAAAACATCCTTGGTATCTGGATTTTACTCCTGTATCCATTGTATGCAATGTTTTTTTCCCAAAATTGAGTGTTCATACAATTTCTGTCCTTCTTTGTATTGTTTGCAAACAAGGGGCTGAAAACATTTCACTGCTGAAACATTCTTTGTCCATTACTAATTACCAGTAAATATGAAAAAAATTCAAAAATTAGGTGACCTGTGAATTTTCAGTGAAAATTGGATTGAAAAATAGCTCTCACTAAAAAAATAATGTTACCATTGATTTGCTTCTGTAAAAGTGTCTTTCAAATTGTTAATAAGACTTTGTTTGATTATGAAGATTTCAAAGGTGTGAGTAATGATAAAGAATGTAACAAATAACTTATGCTTATTTTAAGGATTGTTTTAATGATGATTTACTCATTCGGTAGCAACATGTATATCTGTGAGATGTTAAATCGTATGCCCTTACTACTACTCATGGATGGCACAACACCAAGTGCCCCACTGTTTAGCATTTCTTTTCCACAGGCAACCCTAGTTCTGCTCATAAGCAGAGGAAACTAAGTGGGTGTAGGAAAAGAAAATGAAGTAGGCTGAAGTATTTTGTAAATCTGTCAGTCATTATGAAGTAGATATTGTTAAAATATTGAAATTGAAGTGGAGATGGATATAAGTTGAGGATCTACTTTTAAACACAGTTTTAATATCCTGCTAATTTCAGTATGTATTCTCCATTAAGTAAAATAATATCTTGGTGCACAATATTAAAGATATGCTTCAAAGTAGTAATCACTTAATTTATGTACTTTTCAGCTCCCATTGCTCCAAAAAAAGATGATCTACTAGCTGCCAATTCTACCTTCATACAGTTGAATGTTGGTACATGGAATACTGGTGGTTGTCCAATAACCACACTAGTTGTAGAATATAAATTGAAAACTGGAACAAAATGGATACTTGTCTCAAACAACCTAAAGTACTCAGAAGAGAAATTTTCCATTCTTGATCTGAATCCAGTGACACATTATGAACTTCGAATGACTGCTCATAACAGTGCAGGTTCCACAGTAGTCACATATGACTTCACAACATTATCCAGCACAGGAGGTAATTGTGTTTTTTTGTTAGATCAAGTGTATTTTAGTTAAATTGTATTTTTCTTTCATCTCCTTCCACCACATCTTTACGTTTTTAAATTTATATCATTACTTTGTATGAACTATTATTTGTCCTTTTTGTAATCTGTAGTATTTCTGAGAGTGATAAACATTCTCTTTGTATTTTTATTTCAGCTTTACACTATTATATTTGCTGTTACAGACCATTTCCTTTTAATATTTCTAATAATCATTTCTTTGATTTTAGTAACATTCATCTTTATTTTTCTCAATTAGTACCTTATCCATTCTACCCTGTCAGGTTTTCAAAAGGATGAATTTCCCACTTTCACATTGTTAAGCATTGTAATTGATCACAGGAGATGCTGTATAATAATTTAATATTACATTTGATTCTCTTGTCATCATGGGACATGATGCTTCAACAAGCCTTTCAATATAACAATTGGAAGCAGGGAGCAGTGGGAGAAAATAGTTCGACACTGTACAGGGGATATTGTCTGGTTCACTGACGGGTCAAAATCAGACCAAGGCATTGGGGCTGGGGTATACAGAGTGCAGCCATGACTGGAGAGTGTCATCTCTCTAGGGAAAGTAGCCTCAGTATTCCAGGCCGAAATCACTGCCATCAGGGCGTGTGTGGAGGAGAATTTACATAGGTGCTACAAAGACCGTAGCATATATATATCTACTCAGACAGCCAGGCAGCCCTGAGATCACTGGCAGTAACTCCAACAAGATCTAAAATTGTTGCAGAATGTCACAGGGTTCTGGTGGAGCTAGGGGAAAGCAATAGGGTAAACCTATTGTGGGTCCCTGGCCACTTGTGGATCAGTGGCAACGAACATGCAGACAGATTAGCCAGGATGGGGACAGAGACTCCATTTATTAGACTGGAACCTGTCCTGACAATCACCAAGGCAATGATCAAATTGGAGCTATGTAACTGGCTCAGAAGACAGCACTTAGAATATTGGACCAAAGTCTATCAACAAAAACATGGCAAGGTAATGATGCCAAATCCATGTTTTAAAAGAAGCTCTGCAATCCTAGGTCTGAACAGGAGAGAGATTAGACTGATGGTTGGATTGCTGTCAGGCCATGGGAATTTCAAAAAACACCTACATACAATGGAATAACAGAAGAGGACCCTAAATGTAGGATCTGTGATGATGGTGATGAAACTGCATCACATCTAATCTTCGAATGCATTGCATTGGAGAGTAAAAGGCACAGAACATTTGAGACAACCAGACCTGAAGAAATTGTGTCTAATAAAGAACTGGTAAAGGGACTCCTTGCACTGTTCAATGGCATTGGTTGGCTTTACTAGATATACAGGGAGCGATACCGCAGAATAAACTTAGTTTCGGTGCGGGCAGTGGTGGGTTGGACCAAGACTGTTTTGGCTTCCCTGAGAAAATCAAATTCAAATCAAGCGTCTTGCTGCTGATGAAAGCTTCCTTGCTTTCCATGCAACAAAACATAGGCTCTAGTCTTCCCTCAAGTCAATGGAGTGTACGAAATGAACGAAAAATATATATGAAGTGAAAAAACACAAATTTAGAAATACTGTCTTGGTGAAAAATATCTCTTTCAACTTATTTCATGTTGTGATATCTGCTGCAAAAATTTCCAGCTCTTAATTACGTCTGCATAGTGTTTATCTGATTACATTGCTTTACGGACAGATAAAAAAAAAGTATTCTAAGTATGAGTCTTAGTTATAATTATATCCTTAACACTTTCAATATTAAGCCTCTTAATTTTCACTAACTGTTTTTCAAATTATCATACTCCTGAATCACATGCATTCTTCTGAAAAATATGTTTGAGAGAGTGAGAAATAAGTGGCCTACATTCATAATAACTGCTTTTAGCCTTAATGAAATATGTCATTATATCAAACTGACAAATTGTGTTTGAGTGAGACAACAATAAAAACATTTAGGCCATTAGTAATGCAACGTCTTGCTACACTTTTGTAAGTGCAAGTCTTAACAAATAGGTATGACAATGTATGTAGCTGTAGTATAGACCAAATATCTGAACTCAAATCTATTTTACTGATTTAGTATTTATGAAACATTTAACAAAAATTGGCTTCATTTTGACTTCTGATTTGTGTCCCGTATTTTCGTTTTAGAAATCTGGTCAACCTGATTGATTTGATTGATTGATTGATTTTCTCAGGGAAGCCAAAACAGTCTTGGTCCAATCCGCCACTGCCCACACCGAAACTACGTTTATTGTGTGGTATCGCCCCCTGTATATCTAGTAAAGCCAACCAATGCCCTTGAACAGTGCGAGGAGTCCCTTTACCAGTTCTTTATTAGACACAATTTCTTCTGGTCTGCTTGTCCCAAATGTTGTGCATTTTACAGTCCAATGCAATGCATTCGAAGATTAGATGTGATGCAGTTTCATCACCGTCATCACAGATCCTACATTTAGGATCCTCTTCTGTTATTCCCATTGTATGTAGGTGTTTTTTGAAATTCCCATGGCCTGTCAATAATCCAACCATGAGTCTAATCTCTCTCCTGTTCAGGCCCAGGATTGCAGAGCTTCTTTTAAAACATGACTTTGGCATCATTACCTTGCCATGTTTTCGTTGATAGACTTTGGTACAATATTCTATGTGCTGTCTCCTGAGCCAATTACGTAGCTCCAATTTGATCATTGCCTTGGTGATTGTCGGGACAGATTCTGATCCAATAAATGGAGTCTCTGCCCCCATCCTGGCTAATCTGTTGGCATGTTCGTTGCCACTGATCCACAAGTGGCCAGGGACCCACAATAGGTTTACCCTATTGCTTTCCCCTAGCTCAACCAGAACCCTGTGACATTCTGCGACAATTTTAGATCTTGTTGGAGGAGCTGCCTGGCTGTCTGAATAGATATAGATGCTACGGTCTTTGTAGCACCTACATAAATTCTCCTCCACACACACCCTGATGGCAGTGATTTCGGCCTGGAATACTGAGGCTACTTTCCCTAGAGAGATGACACCCTCCAGTCTTGGCTGCACCCCGTATACCCCAGCCCCAATGCCTTGGTCTGATTTAGACCCGTCAGTGAACCAGACAATATCCCCCGTACAGTGTCGAACTATTTTCTCCCACTGCTCCCTACTTCCAATTGTTATATTGAAAGGCTTGTTGAAGCAGTATGGGGTTATAATATAGTTGGCTGGCATTTCCCCAACATTTCCTATATTTACCTCACTCACTATTTTAGTGTGTGATTCTGAATATCCCAAAGAGTTCCAGTTTTTGCCAGTTTTGAGTCAGTATGCACCAGCCTCTGCCTCCATCTTGACCCAAAGGTATAATGGGAGCGTATCCAACATCTGGTCACCCTGACCTAAGTAGATTTCTGAACACTCATAATGTCCATATCTAGGGGTCAGCAAATCCTCATGAGATAGTAAAGTTGCAACAAGACCCCCTAAATACATTGTTGTGTGTGACTCTTTCTTCAATTACACAAAGCTGAGCCAGGGAACTTTACTTGGCAGCAAGTTAGTGAAATGCCTCATTGGCGTGCCTCCATATGTGATTTTTTTTATGGCCTTCACATTCAGCAAGTCTGACACCTTATGATTTTTACCTTTGTGTGCTTATAAATGATCAGGTGTATATGTCTTCACTACCATCTGACCTAAATGACCTATGACATATGATTGAAGCCACAGTTACATCAATTACTCCTAGGCACACTGAGCAAGATTTGGGATGAACTCAGCTATTGACTCGAGGTTCAATCAACACACGAGTATTACAGAGGTGATTCATGAACTCAAATATAAATCCCTTTTTAAACGCTATTGAGAAAATGTAGAGAACTGTCATTTTTGGTTGAATGCAGAAAAAATGCTACAACAGTCAACTTACATTTTGTATAAGGATTATGAAGACACAATTAGACAAATTAGGGCTTATCTGGAGATTTATAGCCAGTCTTCTTCCCTTGCTTCATATATGAGTGGAGATATCAGATGAATTACTTCCGGTGTCCATTGCCAAGCACAAGACTAATTTCAATGTATATATCGTAAGTGAAATCATATGTACACCCATTATTACAATAGATTTTTGAAGTAAGTGACTTAATTTATGAAGTTTCTTTTCCATAGACTTTGTCAATTACATTTTTCATAAGAAGGAAGAGTTTCTTGACTATTCTTGTCATACCTGTAGCAGTTCTATATTCGCCTTTGAGACAGAACCTATAACTCATATATATTGTAACTGATTAAACAGGCTATGATTGTTCTCCTACCCATTTCTAGAATACTTCATTCACTGATGGAAACTGGTGTTCTTTAGCTATTTCATGCTTATAATTTCTTTTGTGTCCCAGCCTCGTCGCCGCTTTTGTGTTTCGTTCCGTCGTAGGTGTCGGTGGCCGAGTGGAATGAGGCCGACACAGGAATAAAGATAGCACGCTGGTGCAGGTACAGAGGGGAGCAGCCAGAAACACTAGAGTAAATTAGAACGAGATATATATTGCACAGAATTTATACAATACTTAACTTTTACATAGTACTGCATAAGGCTGATACATGGTTGAGCTAAGAGGCCTGCCTAGTGCCTAACTGATAGCCAAGTCTTCACTGGTGCCTATCTGATTCCGATGTCTTTACTGGTTCCTATCTCAGTTCCAAGTGAATGATGTCGTTCAGTGGTGGCCACGAGCGGAGTTCCAGCAGAGGGCGCTCGTGGCTCTCATCGTAAGAACGCCGCACCGTGCGTGCATGGCGGCGCGCGTCGAAAGTAGGTGGCGCGCACTTTGGACTTGTGTGACACCACACCACTCCCCCCCAAACCGCCGCGCCGTCGTGGCGTAGGGCTGAGGGCCATGGCGACGGCACTGGGAGGAGGGCCTGGGCAGGGGCGTTACTGGTGGGACGGGCATCGTAGCTGAGGCTGGGATCGAGAAGCCGTCCGCGCCCCGACATCCGCCTTCCGATCCTCCAGGAAACCCGCCGAAACCTGGGGAAGGGCGCACACCCCTGCCCAGAGGGAGCAGGTCATCTTCTTCTGAGGTGCGTGGCTCAAGCTGGGGGTGCCCCGCACGGTCCCGGAGTCCCTCTCGGTGACGCTGTCATCTGCGGCGGCGACGGAGGCGGAGGGGCCGACTGCGTAGGAGGCGCGTCGACATCCGTCGGGATCTCGTAGCCCGGGGAAGCTGGGCCCGGCAGAGAGCGATGTGGCTGTGCTCCCTGGTGGTGAACTGGGTCTGGAATCAAGAAACCGGAGACAGGACCTCGCGGCCTGTGCAAGCGCAATTGGTTTGCATGGAGCCGCAGCTCCGACCCTGTGGAAGAACGTACAACATACATATTGCGACCGAGCACGCGCTGAATGGTGCCATAGTTTCTTCTTGTTTCCAGCAAACACCCTGTACAGCACCGGCGTAGAAACCTGAAAACGCGTAGCGCCATACGAACCGACTCGGTGTGTGGGAGGCTGCCGCAGGTGAAGGAGAGTGCGGTGACGGCGGCCGTGTAGCAGCTCGGCAGGAGACGGGCTGTCACGTGGCATGCACCGATACGTAGACAGGAAAATTTGAAGAGCTTGCTGCCTGGAGTGCTGACCTTTCATCTTTTCCATGTGAGACTTGAATGTTTGAACGAAACATTCTGCTTCACCATTGGACTGAGGGTGAAAAGGTGCAGTGGTAATATGCTGAATGCCATTCACACGACAAAACTGTTGAAATTCCGCACTAACAAACTGTGGTCCATTGTCACTGACAATTGTTTCAGGCAAACCTTCGATGCAAAACACTGATGTTAAGGCACTGATTGTACTGGACGCCGTCGTTGAGTTCATGGCAACCATGAAAGGAAACTTGCTGAAAGCGTCTACAACAATTAACCAGCGCGTATTCCAGAAAGGTCCGGCAAAGTCAATATGTAAACGTTGCCATGGTCCCTTGGGGCGTAGCCAGTCTGAGAAACATTGCGGAGGAGCGGCCTGATGCTCCGCACAAACAGTACACTGTGACGTCATGCTCTCTATCTGAGCGTCCATACCAACCCAGGTACAATGACGTCTGGCCAGTTGCTTTGTCCTAACAATACCCCAATGTTCGTGATGCAGGAGGCGTAACACTTCTTGTTGCAGGGAACGAGGAACAATCACTCTTGTTTGGTCGTTGTCTGTATGTAACAACAGAACACCCTGACTTAAGGATAATGCATGACGTTGTGCAAAATAACGTCGAACCAGAGGCCAATCAATGTCTTTGGCTCTGTCAGGCCACCCTGAGCGAACAAAACGTGCTACCACACTTAATTCTGCATCCACAGCTGTTTCCTGTGCAACCCGACGAGAGTTCAAAGGAAAGTCTGCGACAGCGGAAGCATCTCTGGAGTCTATCTGACAACATGCCATTTCCGAAGAATCAAATGACACATCCTGGCCAACCGGAAGTCAGGAAAGTGTGTCCGCGTTGGCGTGTTTAGTGGTAGGTCGGTACAAAATCTCATACTGATAATTAGACAATATCAAGGACCATCTCTGAAGCTTTTGTGCCGGCTGTGGCGGAATTGGCTTTGTGGGTGAGAACAACGACGTGAGAGGCTTGTGATCAGTCAACATATAGAATTTTCTGCCATAGAGATAATGATGAAACTTTGTGACGCCGTAAATGATTGCTAAGGCCTCCTTTTCTATCTGACTGTAATTCTGTTGCGTTAGCGTCAGTAGCTTGGATGCAAAGGCAATAGGACGATTGTGAGAACCAATACGATGTGAAAATACTGCACCCAGACCGTACGACGAGGCATCAACTGCTAACACTACAGGCTTCTGTGGGTCAAAGGGAATCAAACATGCATCACTGAGTAGTGCAGACTTTAATTTGTCAAAGGCAACCTGGCAATCATTGGACCATACAAAAGGAACATTCTTCCTACGTAAACGATGCAATGGAGCTGCAATCTGAGAGGCATTGGGAATAAACCTGAAATAATAGTTAAGCTTTCCCATTACTGCTTGCAATTCCTGCACATTCTTAGGAGGAGGCAAGTCTGTGATTGCTTGAAGATGTGACTGTAAGGGATGGATGCCTTGGGCATTAATCACATGGCCTAGGTACCCTATTTCAGTTTGCTTTATTACAACGTAGACCTGCTGCAGTCAAAACTTTGAAAAGGCACTCCAGGTTTGCTAAATGTTCTTCAACTGTACGTCCAGATACCACAATATCATCTAAATAGTTCGAGCAACACGGTACAGAAACTGTCAGCTGTTCCAAAAAGCACTGAAAAATAGCGGGAGCAGAGGGACTGCCAAAGGGTAGGCATTGAAATTGAAAAAGGCCCATGTGAGTATTAATGACGAAAAACTTTTTTGACTCGTCATCAAGCGGAATCTGTAAGTATGCCTCTGCTAAATCAATCTTAGAAAAGAAGCAAGACTGTCATAATTTGTTCATCAGTTCCTCAGGTCTGGGCAGGGGATAAGTGTCTACAATTGTTTGACTGTTCACTGTTGATTTAAGGACTGCACAGAGACGAAGTTTTCCTGACGGCTTGGGTATAATGACTATAGGCGAGGCCCACTGACTCGCAGAAACAAGAGAAATCACACCACTATCTTGCCAACGTTTAAGTTCGTCTGCAACTTTATCACAAATTGCGATAGGCACTGGTCTAGCTTTACGATATTTTGGTACAGCAGATTCTTTCAAAGTTACATGTGCCACGAAGTCTTTAGCAGAACCTAGTTCCGGCGAAAACAAGTCACTGTATTTTTCACACAATGCATTTATTTTCTCCTGAGGCACTACTGACGAAATTTGAAGCACATCTCTTTGAATTGATAAGCCAAACAAGTCAAAAGCATCTAGTCCAAAAATGTTCTGTGTAGATTTGGCCTGAAGAACTACAAAAGCAACTGTTTTTGTTACACCTTGAAAAGAGGTGGGCAGGCTACACGTTCCTAGCACAGGAATATTTTTACCTGTGTACGCTGTTAGCACTTGTTGACACGGCGACAATTTTGGCGAACTCAGAAGTTGATAAGTATCTTTATTTATTAATGTGACAGCGGAACCAGTATCGAGCTGAAATTGCACAGCCTTATTTTCTATGAAGAGCGTCACAAACAGTTTGTGCTTCTGGCGCACGACAGGTGCGCGAAGGTGGGCAACGTCTGATAGAACTTGTTTACGACACTTGTGCATGCGCGGGCCGGGAAGTGAAGGAAGCGGCGCAGAATCGGCACACATGAGATTAATATCACAGTCACTAGATGGCACTATCGCCGGATCGGCGTCCGCGCAATGCGAGGCTACTACAGATTCACTAACTACTGCACTAAACCTTTGAGTAGCTACATCAAATTTACTGTCACTAGCTACACAGTACTGGGCACTATCACAATGAGCAGTTGCAGAAGGCACTAGTCTCACTACAGGATTGCACTGTACATAGTCATGTTGCTTGTCCCGAACCCTTTTCCGTTGCACAGTTTCACTCGCTCTTCGGCGCTTGCTACGTGGCACACTACATAGTTTTGCAGTAGGCACAGAAGAATTACCTTGCAATTTAGAATCAAGAGAAGTCCGCAGCGTGTATGACATTGACCGCATGAACTGTTCTTGCACTCTGCGAAGCACTGTTCCTAACGGTACAGTTCTTGGAATTTTTGGTTTGCATACACACTGTCTGCACATGTCCCGATTTGCCACACTGATAACAGGTGGCATTACACCTAGGGCATTGCTCACGTTTGTGGCGAGATACACACGAGGGCAAGACTTACGAACATTTTTCGGAAATGAACGTTGGCGCCCGTTATTCAAATTACTTTGCCTAACACTATGGGGCGACCTTTGTGTCGCACTTTTACACTGGCTACTGTTAACTGACTGTTCAGCACGGCCTGTACTATTGTAAGAATCACTAGTGCTACACTGAGAACTACGGCTAGGAAAGCGTCCGTTGCGGCGCACTGAATTTACACTGTGGCTATGCATTTCTTCATCTGTTACGTCAAAAGTATCATACGCTTCTATAAGCTGCAGTATACTGTCTAATGAAGGGTCTGACTGTTTTAGAATTGCTGCCCTAATTCTGGAGTTCTGAATGTTCTGCGTAATCGCATCCCTCAACATCACGTCACTATACGAAAGTCCACAAGAGCAAGTAAATTTACATTTGCGGGTTAAGCCCTTCAATTCCATAATCCACTCTTGGTGGGACTGCTGCGATAATTTTTTAAGTCTGAAAAATCGGTACCGTGCCGCAGCTATGAGAACTTTTCTTTCATAATGAGCATTTAGTGCCTCTACTATTTGTTCAAAGTCTACATCACGAGGAGATGCGTTGGGGAATAGTTTTTTCAGTACCACGAAGGTGTTGGTGCCCACCACAGATAATAACAGATGCTTCACTTTCTGACCTGTAATTTGATGAGCCACGACAAGTTCTTGAAACTGTGCGAAGTAGTCGCTCCATTCTTCCTCACGTTCGTTGTACTGGCGAAACATAGGAAGCGTTGCGGCGGCAGGTGTGGGTTGCTGAAGCGGCGGCTGTTGTTGGTTAGCTGCTTGCACTGTCAGCTGGGCCACTGCTTGCAGGAGTTGTGTGATTTGCACCGTCTGTAACTGAATAATTTCCATTAAGATTGGGTTCGGGGTAGTGGCCATGCTGACCGATTAAGTGCCGCGCATACAAGTAACTTATAACAAAACACAAATGCAATATGAAAGAGGATGCTCTGCAACAAAAAAGTCCACAAAACACGTAACTGAAAATGTTCCCCCAAAAATCTTATAATAAGGGTGGGTGGGCGGGAGCAATTTCTGCGTGCTCCGACTGCTGCTGTCTGGCTGCTGCAAGCGGGCTGGTCCAAGGTTCTATCACTCCTCGTCGCCACTTTTGTATCCCATCCTCGTCGCCACTTTTGTGTCCCAGCCTCGTCGCTGCTTTTGTGTCTCGTTCCGTTGTAGGTGTCGGTGGCCGAGTGGAATGAGACCGACACAGGAATAAAGATAGCACGCTGGTGCAGGTACGGAGGGGAGCAGCCAGAAACTAGAAACACTAGAGTAAATTAGATCGAGATATATATTGCACAGAATTTATACAAAACTTAACTTTTACATAGTACTGCAGAAGGCTGATACATGGTTAAGCTAAGAGGCCTGCCTAGTGCCTAACTGATAGCCAAGTCTTCACTGGTGCCTATCTGATTCCGATGTCTTTACTAGTTCCTATCTCAGTCCCAAGTGAACGATGTCGTTCAGTGGTGGCCACGAGCGGAGTTCCAGCAGAGGGCGCTCTTGGCTGTCATCGTAAGAACGCCGCACCGTGCGTGCATGGCGGCGCGCGGCGAAAGTAGGTGGTGCGCACTTTGGACTTGTGCTACACCACAATTTCCTTTGTTCAAACAAAACAAATATCTCATCACTATTTTTCAAGTTCTATAATTTTGTTTGCTTCTTACCTCTCCTCTTCTTAGTTTTATTTTATAAGCTGCTCAATCAGTTCCCCATAGAGCTGTGCCACTTAAAGTGGATAGATAGCTGGTGATGTGAATCACAAGGATAAAGTTTGTAGATTGTAGGTAAGGAAGGAGGGTTAAGAGTACAATTATGCGTAAGATATTTCTTACCTCAGGATATGAAAATAGATTGTTGAAGTCCTGGTAAAAAAAATGTGATTGATATAAAGTGGTACAGAGAACACTAGTCACTAACTTGGCTTGTAGAGTTGGGTCACAGCAGAAAAAAAATGATGTGGGAAATCTGGCTATGAACTAACTAGGTAGAAAAATGGTCTTCATGAAAGGGCCTTACTGAGAATAACACTACATTCAGATAAATTTTTCCACTTACCAAACTCTCAAACTTCATTGATATGAGAGACAATTATTTTGCATTTGAAGGGTGTGAAATAGAAAATTGTTACTGGTTGGTACATTTGATAAGGTAAGGATTATTAAAGAGGTGTTAGAGGGGTGAATATACACTTCCAGAAGGATGAGTCATTTCCTGTAATTGAGTCTAATTTTAGTGATGAAAGGTATGATTTTAGAAATAAGAATTTATATAAGGGACTGAAAACTTCTGACTATGAATGAAGTAAAAACAATAAGTTTTTTGTCATCTTGTAGAGTACCGATACATCCACAATGTATCATTAACAACAATTACAGAGCATGAATTTGAAAATGTTACTCAATCTGTTTCAGCTGTTGTACATCCTGAACTCATAATGTGGGGCAATTATAGAAGAAAGTATTTTTACAAAGATCCTGGTGTAATAATACCTGTAGCTGTCATAACACTTATTGGAATAACTTTTGGCATTGGGATGTTTCTGTATGTGAAAAGAAAGAAAAGGAACCATGCTGATAGTAAGACTGAAGGTAATGTATTTAATTGCAACTGTATACTATTCTATTACCAGTTTATTTACATCTGATAATGTGATCATTTTGAAACTTTAAGTTTACCCCAGTGGCCTTAAAAAAATCCATTCTACATCTACATAATTACTCTACAAATCACATTTAAATGCATGGCTGAGGGTTCATCAAACCAATGTTATGATATAGCTGACTTTGGATTCATAGAGGCCGTAAGGTATAATAGAAGCAGTCTTTGCCCTGTCAGCTTAGTCAACCTTTATTTGCCAGTAACCTGTCTGTATGTCTATACATTTTTCTCTGTGATTTTGTTCAGCCATTAATAGTCAACACAGAAATGCCATTTGCCAGCCTTCTTCTTCAAGAAAACTACTGAAGATGTCCAAGGACTCTCTGAAGGTTGAATAATGTCATAGTGCAACATCTTCTCCACTTCTTCCTGAATTATCCGTCTTTCAGCAGGTGACACTCTATATGACTGCTGGCTAAGTTATGGATGATCCCCAGTACTGAAACAGTGTTTTATCATGGGTTGTTTCATCTTTCTCTTCTCCTGACCTGCATTGAATACACCTGAAAATTAGTGTAGTATGGTTAACACCTACTGACATCGTTCCTGGGTCAGACCAGCCCCTGTATGCAATTCTATAGTAGTTTCCTCCTATTGTGAGTTGTCAGCAGTAACAGCAGAGAATGAGACATCATTGTTGCCATTGAGCTTACCTTCCTGAACTGTTTCATCTGTTCCAAAACACATTCCTTTAGGCATTAGTTGCGATTGCTCTTGAAAATTAGTGATCCACAGCTCTCCTCAATCACCTGTAATGCTTATGATAGCCGCTGCTATGAAGATTTCCTTCATTATACTGATTAGCTTTTTGCGATTGACAAGCAGTTCACATTTCAGCTGATCATCTCTGCTGCTGACTGGGACACTTTCTATTGTTAACGGTGGGATCTCAACATTCTCGACAGCAAACAACCCCTCCGGGGAGTACGTGTTATGTGTACTCATCAGAACAGCTTCCTCAATTTGTACCTCAGATCTTCCAAAGACAATGATAACCTGGGATGCCTGAAGGAAGTCCCATCCGAGAATGGCATTATGGCTACAGCCTGTTAAAATAACAGATTCATCTTATTGTTGATAGTTATTCTTGCAGCACATGTTCCTGCCAGCTGGACGTATTTTCCATTTGTGACCTTCAGTACAGTTGGTCTTGTATCACAGGACATTCTCTTCTTTAGTTTTTGGTGGTAGTCATTTGACAATATGGAGAAGGAAACTCCTGAATCGACCAGTGCCCAGACATGTAGGCTGTCGATGATGATGTCAGTGAGATTTCCTGACATCTTAGTGACTAAACATAAGGAGAGGCATTGAATTAAAATTTATGCTATGGCCCGGATTCGAACCCGGGACCTCCTACTTACTAGGTAGGCACTTTAGACCACTCAGCTACTACAACATTGCAGCCAGAGCGACTGCATGGACTTTCTTAAAGCACGTCTCCCTCCACACCAATAACAAGACGATGTTGTCTCAAGGAATTGTATTATTTGTTGATATCTTAGTAACTGTTGTCCATGGAGGATTTTCATCTGTGGCAGCCTTGCCTCCATAGATGGTCACCTCACCTAAGTTTTCCTGAACACGGCAGCTAGGTGAGCAGCTGTTATCTCAGTAAGGCAATGTGAATGGCGGCAGCATGTTGGAGAGAGACCACCTCCGGAATACGGCTACAGGCTGCGCCCTGTAGGTAAGACAGTAGTCATCTGCAGTTGACTGCCATTGAAAGGACTGCCCCGATGGTTGGCATCTTGCGGCATAATAATTGTCAAATACTCATCTTGTCTCCCTACAGTATTGTGTGACATGTCCAGGAAGGCCACAGTGAAAACACAATGTCATGTTGTTTTCTGTCCCCCAGATATTTGTCATCATGTGAGGTGTCATAGTTGCTGTGCTAATTGGTTGTGGCTGTGTTGGTTGGTTCCTAGGTTGCCATTTGGTGGCTGCAGCATACTTAATAGAAGGGCGAGGTCATTCTTCATGTCATGCGTGACTGGCAAGGCAAACAATTATTCATGTTTGAAATAGCTCTTCCTCAGCAGCGTCAGCTTCCTCTTGACTTACACGACTGACATCTATGTCCGTAATCTGGTGCTCACTTGCTCCAACAGTTCTGGTTGAGATAAAATGTTGTCATTCTTGTCTCACAATTAGTCATATGAGAGAAGCAGGGTCATGCAGGTCTTCCACAACGGGCATACTGATTACATTTAGGAGTCTGTCATACTTCTTTTGTCCAACCCTCCCCTGTTGCATCTCTTCAATTTTCTGGCACCAGTAGATAAACTCTTGTGTCACTGAAATTTCTTTTTATGGAAGCGCTCGATACATGTTTTCTGCAGTGCCCTTCATCGGGCATGAAAATTTATCAGCCTCAGTCATATCTGGATTCATTACATGACATAGGGTCAAAACATTTTGTATATACACTGCATTGATTCACCATGTAGTTGGACCATGTTTTTCAATTGCTCTTCTGATCAACGGACTTGTTGCTGGTGGTCTCCAAATGTCATCTTAATTCCATCTGAAATTTGTTCCAGCTATCGAGTTTGTCCTTGTTGTTTACAAACCACTGGTGGGCTGTCCCATACAGATAGAAACATACATTCACCAAGCACATCATGTGGTACCGCTTATTATACCTTGCAACTTTGTCAAATCCTTTCAGCCATTTGTTTGGGTCCTGTCCAACGACTTCCGAAAACATCGATGGGTGTCTGATGTGGGCTGGCTTCCTGCTGTTTTCATATCCATGGGTCTTTTGATGATAGGGACCTTTGGGAGGAGGTAATGAGTATACACTTTGTATTTCGGTTCTTGTCCATGTAGGCAAAGGCTCTTATGCTGCCTAATCAAAATCACAGTGCTGCAGTATATCTGGCACCTCCACCAAAGAGTGTCAAGTTGAAAACTGCAGGTGGTCTGGAATTAGAAGGCTTGTCATTAATAGAGAACAACACTTTACACTTAGAACAGGTTTACTGTTAAAACAAGCATACACTCAGAACAGACTACCTCTTGATTGGAGTACCCCTCTTCTTATATATAGAAAGAATTTTCTGAAACTTACAACTACATCAATCATAAGAAACACAAAGGACATTCTAGAAATAGTAAATACAAAGAAAGAATTTTTTTGTCAATGGCCAGATTTGAACTGGGACAGCCAGCACAGCAATCCGCAGTGCTAAACACTGCACCATACGTTCTGTCAGAAGACTCACAGCATTGCTCCTCTTACTGAATAAACATGACCCACTCTTTGGTTTCCTCTGGAGCCAACTGCATTGTCCTGGAACTTGATTTTGTCATGGGTTCTCTGTATGGCAGTTCCAGAGAATCCTTCCACTCTGCTTGCACGCCTTCCTTGCAGCGACGATGACTGGTGACAGACCCTCCTGTAGTAGCTTCATCATTATCATAACAGTCTTTAGAGTTCTTAAAAAGAAAACAGCTCCATCTATCTGCTCTTTGGGATAATGGTAAGGATTCATATGGAGGACATGAACACTGTCTCTTTGTTTTTGTTATTTTGAGGACAGTTTATAATCCTTGACTTCGTATGTGATGACATGATGCAGACAAAAGTATTGCTTCAGTAATTTTCCTGATAGCCTAACTTTCCATACAGGGGTAAAAATCTGTTATAACTAACCACACTCGGTAGTTAAGTGGGCCAGATTTAATTTGCACAAAATTAGTTTCACAGTAATGGGCTCTTAGACTCACACAGTTCTGAGTCCGAAAATACAAATTTTCTATATGTCCAATTAGGCAAAGCCATTCACAGTCACTGATACCGAAAAGTTTTTCTACAAGTCCAAAGGTGAGTCCATTGTGGCAGGAGTTTACCAGGTGAATCCCAGGGGCAGGCAAGGTCAGTAGTCCAGCGGCTAGCAGCATGAATCCTAGTATGGTTCAAGAAGTTCCATGGGCAGCAGAGGTCGTCGTGAAGTCCGGTCCTGACGTCTTCGATATTGTACGCATCGATGGCAAGAGCAAACTGTCCATTTGGGCCGCTGTGCTGGCTTATAAGGTGCGTCCGGCCCAGGGGCCGGGACACAACGGCCAGTCTCCATCAGGCATATGGATACTACAGGTACAGAGCCATCTGCAAGAAAAGGTTTCCGGTTACTATTGATAGGCGCTGACCTCTCTGGTTACATGTAACATCTTTGGACTCTGTTTTCCTCTGGTAGTTTGCCGAAGCTCAAGTTGTGCACCTTAGGGGGTAGCAACCTTGTTAGTCCCAATGTTGTCGTGGTTGCGGATACGGCAGGTGCTGGTCTCGCATCGGAACTGTTGGGCTCCTGCCACAACAAAATCCATACCCGGTCTCCTGCACTGTACACAATAAGCCCGTGCTTGTTGTTCTACCACTGATGGTCTCCGATGGTTCTTCTCCTGGGCGTACAGAGTCAGTATGTGAGCCATCTGACTTGCTTCTTCAATCCTGATGATGAGCTGTTGCACATAGTCATCCTTATTGTCACCTGGTTGGAATGGGAACAGTTATCCATTATCATCTTAGCTTCATGACCATCGAGCAAGAAAATCAAGAGTGAATCACGTGGAGTTTTGCCTTGCTGTATAATAAGGAAACGACATGACTGGCAGTATTGTATCCCAATCCTTTTGCTCAACATTGACAGCATATCTGCTAATGTCTTGTTAAAACAGTCTGTAAGACAATTTGTTTGAGCATGGTAGGCAGCTGTTATTCTGAGGAAAATGTCACAACCTGACATTACCTCTGATACTACTTTTGATGAAATGCTTTTCCACAATCAGATATGATCACATGCTTCAAGATAATGTCTTCTACATGGAATTTTGTGATTTCTGGAAGTTCTGCAGTTGGCACAGGTTTGGTAACAGTGTCATGGGTGATGTAGTCAGTGCATCAGTTAGCAGTTGTTGACTTCAGGAACATCCCTAAAAGGTTGATTTCAATCTAGTGGAATGGAGCTGCTTCAGGTGTAATTCGTACCAGATGCTCTAGAGGTAACTGCAACACATGCATCAATTGCTGGCACTCCTTACACTGTCTCACATAGTGCTTGACATATTGATAGAGAACTTTCCACTAATAGCTGCATCTGATTCTGGCTAGGTTCTTCATGAATACCAGATGACTAGTTATTGCAGCATCGTAGAACTATTTGACAATAGCTGGCTGGAGATGAACCGGAACAACATGTATCCATTTGGGGCCCAGTGGATCGTAGTTGGTCTTATATAATTTCCCGTTTATAAGTTGAAACTTTCCTTTGGTCAGTTCTCTTTCTCCAACACCTCTATGGTTTGTAATAATGCTGGATCTTCTCTCTCTTCAGCTGTAATGTCACCTAACTCAGTGAGGATTGAAATTATATCCATGCTGTTGTTTTCCACTAATGGAATGCTTGAAAGGAAATCAGTGTCCTTGTTTTGTGCCAATTTTTAATACCACTATGACATCCTACTCTTAGAGTGATAGTTAGACCTGATGGATCTTTCAAGCAAGTCACCCAACATAAAGAACGGTGGTCTGTCATGACAATGAATGGTTTGCCAAATAACGACAGCCAGAACTTGTTGATTACCCAGATAACTGAGAGACATTCTTTCTTGGGTGTAGAGTAGTTTATCTCAGACTTTGAGGGTATTCTTGATGAATAGGCTATCACCTTATAAGCACCTTCCTGACTTTGTATCTAATAACCACTAGAGTCATTGTGAAGTTCAATTTCTGCATTCTTGTCATATAAGGATAGAACTGGTGTGGGAGTTTGAGCACCCTCAAGTGCCCAGAAAGCTCTTCCTTTTGTCTCATCCCAGTAAAACTTGGTGTCTATCTGCATAAGTTCTTACAATGCATGTGCCTTGTTATAAAAATCTTTTATGAAATGCTGGTAGTATAAGCACAGCCCGAGAAAACTTGTCACATCACAAATATGCTGAGTAGGAAACTGTCACTACGCTTACTTTATTTGGATCTGGACAGAAGCCATCTCTGTTGACTGGGTACCCCAGGATTTTTATCTCTTTAGTAATGAAGAGGCACTTCTTTGGGTTGGGTCAGAGTCCTTCAGTCTGCACACACTTCAAAACAATTGATAGGTGGCTTAGATGTTCCACGAATGTCCTTGAGAAAACAACATCATCATTTAGGTAACAAAGACATGTTGTCCATTTAAGATGTCAAAGCAAGATGTCCATCAAGCATTCGAATGTGGTTTATTGCTAAAACAAATGTACACTCAGAACAAGCTGTCTCCTGATTGGAGTACTCCACTTTTTATACACAGAAAGAATTTTCTGGAACTTATGACTACATCAGTCATAAGAAACATATAGAACTTCCTGGAAATAGTAAATACAAAGAAATAAATGTTTTGCCAGTGTCTGGATTTGAACTCGTAACTGCCAGCACAGCAATCTGCAATACTAACCACTGCATCACGCATTCTGTCGGAAGACTCACGGCAATGTTATTCTCCCATTACATTCTCTAATACTGCATTGGGAAAAAAACAACATCTAAATCTTTCCACTTTTGATCTGATTTCTCTTATTTTATTATGATGATCATGTGTCTCTATGTATGTTGGTGATAACAAAATATGTTCACCTTCATTGGATTTCTTTAATTTTTTTCCATTCATTTTGTCTCTTCATTATTTTTGCATTAAGTAGTTGTACTATGGAAACTACAAAAATTGTCATGTTTGCTAATATCAAGGAAATAAATGAGGGGCAAAATATTTTCAAAAAATAGAGTGGCTGGCCACTACTTACCTCAGCTTAGTATTGCTGATAGTCACACAGAAAGGATGAAAATAAATGTACAATACACTAATGAGTTTGGAAAACCCTTTTTCCTATTTGGAAAGACAGTGAACTGAAATAATGTTTTAATATTAAACAAAACTTTATTTATGTATTTATTTATGTTTTTATATAAATGTGACCAGTTTTGATCTTACATTAGACCATCATAGACTGATTTGTCTGAAAAATAAGACTATTTGCCTTGGAGGGAAACAGGTACAACAGAATACCAGCAACAGATTACACCTCTTTTACACTTTTCAGGGGATTGGAGGATTGGCAGTGCAAACAGGGGAAGTGTAAATGGGAGGAAATCATTTTCGAAGAAAGAAATGTTCCATAAAAGCCAGGCAAAGGTTTTACAATGGTTATTGATACATAACACTGTAGATAACTCTTATTTCTAGTACTTGAAGTATCCAGAGAAAAGGAAATACTGATGTTGCTCTGTTTTCTAATTCTGCTTATCTGCTGGCAAGCAGAACATCACTAGTTTGAAATATTCTGAGACAGCCTTCCTGTGACCTTATTCTTGTGTTTTGCTTATACGTAATGTGGAAATGGAGCTATCGATAATTAAATGTTGTGACTTATTAAGTATCATTCAGATTTTGATAACACTTCAATATTTACAATTTAAAAACAAAAAACAAAAATCACAGTTGTAACAACAAAGTTATTGCTCCTCAGAAAAGAACTCCATAATTGATTTCTGCTTGGCTCTTTTGTTCTTCAATTCATATAGGGTCTCGGGTGTCTTTTCACTTCCTTCAACAGGGGAAGAGAACCTTTGTGGTAGGTCCACTGCTGCAGTTGCCTCAGCACTGGTGGGAACTGGTACACTCTCTCCTTCTCCTTCTTCATCTTCCTCTTCTCCATCGCTGAGTGCGGAATTAGCACACAACTTTTCTGCAGCAAGTTCTTCCACAGTTGTTTCACCTGCAGTTATGATATTGACATCTACTTGCAGAAATTCATTGAAGGTGCAGTTTCGTTGCAGCGTTTTCCATGCAGCAAGAAGCAATCCTTCTCCTTCTTCTTCTGGTATCTGACACTGTGTATCCTTAAAGTATCCAGCTTTTTTGAAACAGTTCTTTATTGTGTCCTCCTTCACTGCCTTCCATGACTTGGGAATAAAATGCTGTGCTTTCAGCACTGAAATCCGCATAGATGTAGCATCCAACCCAAAATAAGCCATGGACAAAAGTCTTTGGACAACGTTCTATCTGTAAAATTACTTGAAGAAATTTATAACTCCCAAATCCATGGGCTGCAGTTCTTTTGTGCAGTTAGCAGGAAAAAATTCTAGCTGCACATTTCTGAAGTTCATATCAACAGGGTGTGCAGGGCAGCGGTCAACAAGAAGAAGTATTTTCCTGTTCTGAGCTCCCATTTTTGCACCGAGGAAAGCCAATTGTTTCCTAAAAAGATGCGAGGTCATCCAAGCTTTTTGATTGGCACCATATGGAGTAGAAGTAGGAAGAAAATGAACATTGGAGCAACAACGAGGCTTCTTTGATTTCCCTATTACAAAGGGCTGAATCTTCTCAGAGCCATCACTATTAGCTTCCAACATCACAGTTAACCTCATTTTACAGTGTTTGCCACCATGGCATTTATTGCCTTTAAATGCCAAAGTTTTGTTTGACAATACATTAAAAAACAATGTGATTCCTTAATTTCTATTGCTTCCTTGATAACTTAGTCCCAGTAGTTGGAAGTACATGGCAGAATTTCCATTTTGTTGTATTCCATAGGATGACCTGTGTCAAGACAGTGTTCGGCCACAGCAGATTTGTTTGGCTGTTGTAAAGGTGTGATGTTTATGATCAATGCAACGGTCCTCAACAGTCCTAATAGTCTGACCAACACAGCCATAGCTATATGGGATACAGTAGACACCCGCCTTGCACAAACTGAGATATCCTTAACGTATGGATGGATGCTTAGGGTTTAACGTCCCGTCAACAGCCTGGTCATTACAGACGGAGCTTATGCTCTGATTTTTGGTTAAAGATAGGGAAGGAAATCAGCCGTGCCCTTTCAAAGGAACCATCCCAACATTTGCCTGGAGTGATTTAGGGAAATCACGGGAAACCAAAATCTGGATGGCCAGAGGTGAATTTGAACCACCCTCCTCCCGAATGCGAGTCCAGTGTGATACCACTGCGCCACCTCGCTCAGTATATCCTTCACGGATCCCACAGTGCCTTAATTTTAGAAGGTGGACAAAACACACATTTTACATCCTTCTTACGCAAAACGCGACCAATCTTATTGGAAGTTCTGCCAACATACGGCAGAAAGGACACTGATTTGGGTGCCAACTCAGTGTTTTCATCACTAGTACGTTGCACATGTGGTCTCCAGTGCAACGCTCTTTTAATCTGCCCTCCACCACAGCCATTCTGTTGAAAAGTTACCTCCAGATGAGACAGCTAAGTGGACAAACTTTCCAGATAAGAAATGACTTGAGCCCTATGCACCAAGGTTCAAAGAACCCCTTCACGTTGAGCTAGGTGGTGACAACTATCAGCTTGCAATTACAAATCAGTATGCGTTGACTTCCTATAAACAATATGTCCCAATGTACCATTTGCCTTTCTCCTGACCAACACATCAAGGAAGGAAAGGCAACCATTCTTTTCCACTTCCATTGTGAAACAAATGTTGGAGTGGATTGAATTTAGATGTTCCAAAAAATAATTCAAGTTCTCACTACCATGAGGCCAAACAACAAACGTGTCGTCTACATATCTGAAAAAACAAGCAGATTTCAACACTGCTGACTCCAGTGCATGATCTTCAAAGTCCTCCATGAATAAATTAGCAATGATCAGTGACAAAGGGCTTCCCACCACAATTCCATCTGTCTGCTTGCAGTACTTGTCATTGAATTAAAAGTAGGTGGAAGTCAAAACATGTCGAAATAAATTTGTTAAATCAGTACTAAACTTTGTCTCAATTAGTTGCAACGAATCAGATGGAGGAATGCAAGTGAAAAGTGAAACCACATCAAAACTAACTAAAATATCCGAGTCAACCAAGTGCAAACCCTCCAATCGACGTAGGAAATCCATCGAGATCTTAATGTGGTGTTCACAACAGCCTACCACTGGCCTCAACAAATTAGCAAGATGTTTTGCCACACAATATGTGGGAGCACCAATGTTTGACACAATAGGCTTAAGAGGTCACCCATCTTTGTGGACCTTAGGAAGGCCATATAATCTAGGACGTACATCACAATAGAATTGAGACTCTTAATAGTTTCCTATGACAAAGAACTTTTCTTAAAGACGTTATTGGTCTTCCTCCCAACACTTTTTGTAGGGTTAGGAGAAATCCTGCGACATGCTGAATCAGAAAGTAAACACTGCATTTTTTATGATAATCCTGCTTGTTTAAAACAACAGTAGCATTTCCCTTGTCTGCAGGTAAAATAACAATATCAGGATCCATCCTAAGTGAATGTAAGGCAGTTGCCTTAGCTGCTGTTATATTACTCACAGGCGCACGTGCCCTAGTCAACACCCAACAAGCTTCCCTCGTAACCTCCTCTTTAATGTCAGAAGGTAGTTTAAAAACAGCCTGTTCTATAGAACTAATAAAATAAAAAACAGATAAACATTTAGGCGTTGTTGCAAAATTTAAACCTTTCCTCAGAACGGACAGAGCTGTGTCATCCAAGGTTTTCTCTGTGAGAGTAATCACAGAACATCAATTTGTAAAAGTAGACCCTGAGCTATGAAACTGTTCAAACGTCGGTGAATGTCAGGCCGTTATAGTTTGAAACTCCAAATCAGATTGTGACCAAGAGGCAATGTTCAACCAGTCCCAAGAAAATTTCGAAATTTGAGAGGCAATGTACAAATGAAGCAGAAATAATTCTTTGGACACAAAATCCAATTCTCGGCGGGTGCAATGAATCCTATCGTGGACAAGAACTAAGCCTGCACGTTGTTTAATGCGACCAGAGGCAGGAGAATTAATATGATGCAAAACTTTGGCAAAAGTTAAAACAACACTATCATCACAAAATTTCAACAAAAATGACAATGCCCATTACAATCTGACCCTGATCCTACGAAGCTTATCTAACTTCTGCAAACAATGATACATTTCCTACCCGTAGAGGTAAACAATGTGATTCCTTAATTTCTCCTGGTGAATAACAACTTCGAAAAACTTACGGGTATGCTGCCAGGTACCAAAATCGACGGCAGCCGATATTTCGGCAGGAGACCACCCTAACATTTTCAAAACGAAACTGCAGTGAGGGAGCAGTGTGCAAATATTGGCCGTCGTCAATTGCCCTTCAGCTTAATCTCTCCTCCCATTGCCCACCTGGTCTCAACCTCTGCTAAATTAAAATTCCCGCCCACCATCTTTAGCATCTTTGCCTTGGTTCTGTGGGCAGAGCCTCTGCCTCAAGTGGTATCTCTGTCCAACTTCTTTGCTTTTTACAAATGTCTGTCTAGGTGTGTTTGTATTTGGATATGTATGAGTGTGTGTGTGTGTATTTGTTTACCTTCCTTTTTTCCCCTAAGGTAAGTCCTTCCACACCTGGGACTGGAATTACTCCTTTTCCACTTCCTTAAAACCCATATCCTTCTCTTTCTCCTCTCCTTTCTTCCTCTTTTCCTGAAGAAGCAACCAACGGTTGCGAAAGCTTGTGTGTGTGTGTGTGTGTGTGTGTGTGTGATTTTATTTGTGTCTGTCGACGAGCCTGTCCTTTGGGTTAGTTATCCATTTTTTATTTTTTATATTATTATTATTATTACTTTAATACTTCCACACATCTCGCGCATTTGTTTCTTTCTTCTACGAATATACTCTATAGGTTTGCTAGTTTCCAATAAGCCAATTATAACTGCAACTTTCTTGTCATGCCCTGTAGTTTTGCAATCTACTATTTATATGGCTGGTTTGAGTAATGTTGAATAAGGAAAAATTTGAACCTTGCAGTTGCAACAGGAATTTGATTTTCTAAATGCTTTTTTAGTTTAGTTAAAACAACTTTGGGCCTTGATAATTGGAACAGTTTGACAAAATAATGATAAATATTAATACCTACACAAGCCAAGAAGAATGAATGATGAGAGTCACCTGGTATGTTTTATGCTGTGAAGTACTGCTGCAGTTGTCAGGAATGTTGTTTCAGGTTTCTTTCATATTGTTCAACAATCATAATGGAGGCAGTGGTGCCATTCTGACATTGTTTTCCAACTGTTATGGCTGCTGGAGTGCTTCGAAGTTTGCAGTAAATGTTCAAATGAGTGATATGATTTGTTGGCTCTGCAAGTGAACAAAATTTGTTAGATATTGTTCAGAAGTTGCTCTTCCTGTGGAAGATACATTTTACTAACAGTGAAATTTTCCAAATCCTTAAACATTCTAAATTCTACCACACATACTAATTTTATTATGCCTGTTAATTCTTGTTGCCCATGTGGTATCACACTTTTTAGGATACACACTTGCATGATTATGTTACAGTGGAGTAGGAGACTGGTTTCTATGACATAAACACTATTAGATCGATAACAAATGCTTCAATCTACTGACAAAATATCAGGGCCAGTGCAAGGCATGAGCAAAACGTGCAACCGAACGAGGCAGCACATCAGCAGGGTGGCACATCAGCAGGCCGGCACCAGACTATTGCAGTGGCAGGTCTGGTAATGCCTAAGCTGAGGCAGAGGAGCTGAGGGGAATTCTGTGACAATTTGTTTATATGTTTTGAAAGTAACCTTTGTGGTGTTTCCATCGTCACTGACTATGAAAGATATTTTTTCAAATTATTGCCTTTATTTTTGGAAGGACCATTCTAGCCATTGTTTATTTCTTTATGAATGAAAAAAAAAAAAGAAATCAGAGTTGGTAATGGCAATTGGCCAATGCTGGCGACACTCTATATGAACGCTGGTTAATTGGCGGATGATCTCCAGTATTGATACGGTGCTTTATCGTGGGCCATTTCGTCTGACTTTTCCCCTGCTGAGGTGGGAACTGTACCAGAAGAATTTTGTCACTAATTCTGTATTTTGTCTAGACTCTGAACATTATAAGAAGTGTTAGGAGAAGCCACACGAACCCCAACCAACTGGTAAGTCTAAGAATAATTAGAACAGTTCATACACCATGTTGCCCACAAGTCAGACTTTTTCTTTTTCAAGGTTTTAAACAGGAAAATTTTTCATCTGTTATTTGAAAAACTGTGAGGGTGGCCAAAAAAGCACATGTCTTCCCAATAGTTAGAATGGATACTAAGTTAAGAGATAGGGAGATGGAGACTAGTCTGTTAGCACTTACAGGATAATCAGGCACTAAGGAGTTGCATAGTTGCATGATAAGGATGATATTCTTTGAAGTGTCTGTTCCTTCTAATGATCAGATGCAGTACTGTTCATTAATATTTTTCTGTTTACTTTCCATACATTCTTAATTTCAGAATTATAAAGGAAAAAAGTTTTATGAAAATGGAAAAGAATATCATCCCATTTGCTTTCAGTCACTGCTAGTCGTGTAGTGTTGTGGCAGTCACTTACTGTGTAGATTGCCTGCACAACAGGCAGTCAAGGTGGACTGCTTAGTTTCCTCCAAGGCACTCACACAAACAAGCCTTTCGGGCCGAGTGCTCTGCTATTTATACACAGACAGAATTTACCAGATATTAGAAGAACAGTTAACATAAGAAACAAGTAGAAATTACAAGTGACCATAAGAAAGATGTAGAACATTCTGGAATTGTTAGTTACAATGAAATAAATTTTTGCCGGTGGGTGGGATTGAACCGGCGACCTTCAGCACCGGAGTCCGTGACGCTATCCCCTGCGCCACGCCGGCAGTCGGTGTACATGCTGTCTCGCGGCATTGCTCCCTCTACCTGTGAAGCCAGCTGCAATGTTTGGATCTTGACCTTGTCATGGGTCCTTCCCTTTTCCGCGATTATCGACGGCAGACATTCCTGTCGTGGCTTCATCAGTAACATTACTGTCCTTAGAGTCCTTGAACAAGAAGCCATTGTCACCTATCTGCTCTTCAGGATCGTAGTAAGGCTTCATGCGCAGAACATGAACAATGTCTCTTCGTTTTTGTCATTTTGATGACGGCTCATAATCCTCAACTTCGTATGTGACGTCTGACACAATACGGACCAAAGTATCGCTTCAATAACTTTTCTGACAGTCCAACATTCCGTACAGGAGTAAAAATCCATACAAGATCTCCTGGGCTGTACACAACAGGTTGGTGCCTGTCGTTATACTGCTGACGGTCCTCCTCCTGTGTGTCCAATGTCTGTATGTGAGCCAGCTGTCTTGCTTCTTCAACCCTGGTGATGAGCTGTTTAACATAGTCATCCTGAATGTCGTCCAGTTGGAATGGGAACAGCGTATCCATTGTCGTCTCAGCTTCACAGCCATGGAGCAGGAAAAACGGCGTGAAGCCTTTGTTGTCTTGTCTTGCGATATTGTAAGCAAATGTCATGACGCAGAATTGTATCCCAATCCTTCTGCTCAACATCGACGTACATCGACAGCATATTGACTAATGTCTTGTTGAAACGTTCCGTAAGACCATTTGTCTGAGGATGGTATGCAGTTGTCATTCTGTGGACAATGTCGCAGCATGACATTACCTCTGATACTAGGTTTGACTGGAATACTTTTCCACGGTCAGATATGACACGTGGTGTTCCATGCTTCAAAATGATGTCTTCTACAAGGAATTTTGCGATCTCTGGAGCTTCTACAGTCGGCACAGGTTTGGTGACAGCATAGCATGTGAGGTATTCAGTGCAGACTATTATCTATCAGTTACCAGTTGTCGACTTCGGGAACTTCCCTAAAAGATCGATCCCAACTCGGTGGAATGGAACTGCTGCCGGCGGAATCGGTATGAGATGCCCTGGAGGTAATTGCGGCACATGCTTCTGTTGCTGGCACCCTTTAGAGTGACTCACATACTGCTTAGTGCCCATCTTGCTAGTCGACCTGATGGATTCTTCAAGCTAGTCAGCCAACACAAAGAATGGTGGTCTGTCACGACGGTGAATGGTTTGCCAAATAAATATGGCTGGAACTAGTTGATAACCCAGATAACTGCGAGACATTCTTTTTCAGTTGTAGAGTAGTTTATCTCGGACTTTGAGAGTACCCTTGATGCATAGGCTAGCACTTTTTCAGCATCTTCCTGAACTTGTACAAGCACTGCACCAATCCCATAACCACTGGCGTCTGTGTGAAGTTCCGTTTCTGTATTCTTGTCATCCAAGGCTAGCACTGTGTGGAAGTTAGAGCGTCCTGAAGTGCCCGGAAAGCTCTTTCTTTTGTCTCATCCCAGTAAATCTTGGCGTCTCCCTGTAGAAGTTCTTGTAATGGATGTGCCTTGTTACAAAATCCTTTTATGAAACGTCGGTAGTATGAGCACAGCCCGAGAAAACTTCTCACATCACGGATGTGTGGAGGAGTTGGAAATTCTGTGACTGTTCTTACTTTATCTGGATCAGGACAGACTCCATCTCCGTTGTCTAGGCACTTCTTTGGGTTGAGGTGGAGTCCTGCATCCTGCATACACTTCAACACATTTGACAGGTGACTCAGATGTTCTTCAAATGTTTTCGAGAAAACAACAATGTCATCTAAATAGTAAAGACACATCATCCGCTTAAGGTGTCGAAGCAAGTTGTCCATCATGCATTCGAATGTGGCCAGAGCATTACATAATCCAAATGGCATTACTTTAAATTCATAGAGGCCGTCAGGTGTAATAAAAGCCGTCTTCTCCCTTTCTGTTTTGTCAACCTTGATTTGCCTCTAACCTGTCTGCATGTCCATAGTTGAGAAGTATGTAGCTCCTTTCAAGCAGTCTAAGGTGTCGTTAATGCACGGCAGTGAGTAGACATCTTTCGTTGTGATTCTGTTCAGCTACTGATAGTTGACACAGAATGACCACGTGCCATCCTTCTTCTTTATGAGGACCACTGGAGATGACCAAGGACTTTCCGAAGGTTGAATAATGTCATCTCGCAACATATTCTTCATTTCCACTCGAATTATCCATCTTTCAGCTGGCGACACTCTATACAAACGCTGGCTAATTGTTGGATGATCCCCAGTATTGATACGGTGCTTTATCATAGGCCGTTTCGTCTGACTTTTCCCCTGCTGAGGTGTGAATGCACCCTAAAATTGGCGTAGTATACCTAACACCCGCTGGCATTGTTGCTTGGTCAGTCCAGGCCCTATTGGCAGTTCCATGTTTGTTTCCTCCAGCTTGTTGTCTGTACTAACTGCAGGGCATGGATCTTCATTGATGACGTTGAGCTCACCATCCTGCATTGGTTCATCTGTCCCGATACACATTCCCTTGGTGATAAGTTGCAACTGTTCGTGACAATTCGTGATCCAAATCTCTCCTTGACCACCGGCAATGCTTATGATGGCCACTGGTATGTAAATTTCTTTTGTGAGCCTGACAAACTTTTTACTATCCAACAAGAACTTCACAGTTTAATCGCTCATCTGCATTTGTGACTGCAACTCTTCTCATCGTCAACGGCGGTATCGTCACATTCTCAACGGAAAATAACTTCCCAGAAAATTCTGTATTATGTGTACCCATCAGAACATCATCTTCAATTTGCAGCTCAGATCTTCCACAGTCAATGATAGCTTGGGATGCCTGAAGAAAGTCCCATCTGAGGATGACATTGTGACAAATTCAAAAGGGTGCGATTGACAGAGCAGGCAGGAGCTAACGTCTGAAATACCTCTTCCGCAAAGGCGTCAGCTTCCTCATGACTTACATGGGATTCATCCATGGCCAGAATCTGAGGCTTGCTCAATCTCATAGTCCCTAATGTCATAAAATGTTGTAATTCTTATCTCACAATTTGGTGTATGAGAGAAGCAAAGTGATGCTGGTCTTCCACAAAGGCCCTAGGGACTACATTGGGGAGTCGGTCATACTTCGTTCGTCCCACCCTCCTTTGTTGCATCTCTTCAATACGCTGGCACCACTTGATGAACTCTTCCGTTGTAGCGACGTCTTTTATCAGAAGGGCTTGGTACATGTCTTCTGCTATACCCTTCATCAGGTGTGTGATTTTGTCGGTGTCAGACATATTCGGATTGACTATGTTACACAGGGCCAAAACATTCTGTACGTATGACTGTGTCGGCTAACCATGTCGTTGGGCCTGGTTCTTCAGTTGTTCTTCCGCTGAGTGGATTTGTCGCTGGCAGTCTCCGAACCTCTTTTTAAGTTCCTCCTGGAACGTCTCCCAGTCATTCAACTTGTCTTTGTTGTTTTCAAACCATTGCTGGGCTGTTCCGTCCAGGTAGAAGTAAACGTTGGCCAAGTACATTGTATGATCCCATCTGTTGTACTTGGCGACTCAGTCGAACCCTTTTAGCCCTTTGTTGGGGTCCTGTCCAGCATCTCCAGAGAACACCGATGGGTGTCTGATGAGCAGCTGGCTTACCGCTGGTTTCGTGTCCATCGTTCTTCTGATGATAGGGACTTTTGGAAGGACGTACTTGATATACCCCTTGTATTCCAGTTCCAGTCCGTGTAAACGACGCCTCTTACATTATCTAATCGGAGCCACGGTGATGGAGCTATTGCACAGGATACCCGGCGCCTCCACCAAACAATGTCGCGTTGCAATGGAAGCAGGCTTGACTTCAAATGCAACTGAACTCAGCACTTATACTGAAAGCACGTTTATTATGAACTTAACATATACGCAGCACTGACTGTCTCTCAGGCAGAGTGGTCTGCTATTTATACACAGACAGAATTTACCAGAAATTAGAAGAACAGTTAACATAAGAAACAAGTAGAATTTACAAGTGAACATAAGAAAGATGTAGAACATTCTGGAATTGTTAATTACAAAGAAATAAATTTTTGCCGGTGGGCGGGATTGAACCGACAACCTTCAGCACTGCAGTCCGTGACACTATCCCCTGCGCCATGCCGGCAGTCGATGTACATGTTGTCTCGCGGCAATATGGCACTACTTCGCGAGAAGCAACATGTGACAGTGCCCAACCAATCTGAACTGTGTGACCAAGTGTTACCATCCACTGGCATCAGCTTTATGACACCAATGGAGTGTGGAGGATAGTGCAATTCCATCTAGGACTGTGACTGGCTGCTCATACGCCAGAACTAGCTCTGTCAACACTCTCCATAGTGTTAGGTATCTTTTAGTTGTCTTGAATTATTTGGGCCTGGCACCATTAGTAAATTGTGTTGTTGTATTAGTGTGAGGCTTTATGTCCTCTGTGCTTGTTAGTTTTGTCAACAGTTAGTTTGTGTTCTTTTTTCTCTATGATTTCATTTTACAACAAGATGGCATTTCTTTGTGTGTGTGTGTGTGTGTGTGTGTGTTAAATAAGTTGTATTTCATTTTATTATTAGTTTTCTTCCTGCAGATTGCAGGACGAAAAGTATAGTTTGTGTTACATGCTATATGGGAACAGCAAGTTCAGAAGAAAGTGATGAAAATTTACAGAGTAGAGCAGAATGGAAATATCTGTAATGTTTTCTTCATCATTGTATGGGAAGATTAAAGTCATATCAGTGTGTACGGTACAAAAAAAGTGCAACTAGAAAGAGGGATTTAACAAGATTGTAACATAACAATAGTAGAAATTTTGGATTCAAAATTTCATTTAATGTACTAGCAATGTGGAATACAGTTTGCTGAAGTGATGAGGTCAAGAGACAGCAATGTTTCAGCCCATATTATTATTACTATTATTTACTATTTTATAAAATCATGCAAAGGAATTTCATCTTCTGTAACCTTAAGTAATTTTTTCCTAATGTCTACTCATTACTTTGCTTTAAAATGTGTAAAATATTTATGAGCCATGGGAACATCCTAATACTTTGATTTAGTTTAATAATTTTCAAAGAATTTTTTTAATGTCTTCCCCATTCAACTGCAGTAACACCACTTTTATTTTTTTTTAAATTAATGGAAAAATACTTTTTTCATTCATTAACATTATGACGATTTGGAAATCATGTCTCACAGATCACACTTTCAACAATTTACTAGTTTGAATTTTTTTATCATTGCATTGTATACTAACTTGACAAAACTTAATTAACAGCATTTGTTAATAACAACTTAATGTGATCAAAGTTTTCATCATATTTCAATGACAAAATCCAAGTTTGAAGAATCTGCAAAAAACTTTACATTGAAAGAGATACAAGTTAACAATACACTCATAGTTAATTCTGAACTGACTTCAATAAGCTCTCACATTACAGGTTTTCATTAAAGTAAAATGTTTTTTTAACTTTCAGAATGACTAGAATAAAAACAATTTGTTCATAGCATAGAACACAATGTAACTTTTAACACTGATAATGTCTCTGACACTTGTTTTCATTTCAATATCTTGGGAACTACACACTTGTTCTAGGAATAGTCATTCATGGGCAGCATTGACAGTATGAAGTCCTCAAGTCTGGGATTGAATATTATGAGAAATTTCAATTGGCACCTGATTCTTCCATCATGTAATTTTCAGTTAAATAGTTGTCTATAACTATTCAGTGATTTTCAGTTAATATATTACCAAATATTGTATGGATTATGTATCCTGTAATAATGTTCAAAAGAAATAGAGGGACTGGCCAGTACTTACCTTAGCTGATACTACCAACAGCTACACACAAAAAAGACAAATGGATATGAAAATAAATTTTGACCTTAGCTTTCAGAAATGCAGTATTTTCCTTTGTCAGGTATAAGAGGGAGGATGAGAATGGGAGCAGAAGGGAAAGGTTACTCACAACCTAATCTATGAGTTAGGAACGGGTGATATGTAGAAGTCGGAGATATTGCAAGGTAAATACTGAGCCATGCTGATACTAAACCAAAGAGGATAGATCAAGAAATGTACCAAATAATCCTGGGTGGGGGCAGATGTAGAAAAAATATAATTAATTAAAGGTAGATTGGGGGAGGTTAAATGTTGGTTCAGCCCAGGAGGATAGCGGGATGAGAGATTGTGTTCAAGGGGAAGTTCCCATCTATGTAGCTCTGAGGGATTGGTGCTAGGTGGGGCTATCCAGATGGCACATGTAGTATAACATGTGCCGAGGTCCGTGGAGCCATGTTTGAGGGCATTCTCTGCCACACGATATTGAGGGTCCCCTAGGTGAACAGGCCACCTGTGACCATTCATACATTCAGCCAATTTGTTGTGTGGTCATATCAATGTAAATGGCTTTTCAATGCACATACCAGTAGTTATATGACATGTTGTTTCGCATTTAAGGCAGGACTACATGAGAATCATCAAGAGAGGTGTAAATGTAAAAATTTGTGAATCCTCAGCACCGACACTTAGGGCACAATTAAAAGTTGCATGAAGAAGGTACACCGATAGGCCCTGTCATGGATGAGAGAAGCAGTTCTTTCTACAAAGTAGCTAGGAAATGCCCACAGTTTCTCAAAACCCATTATAAATTCATTAATTAATATTCCATTAAGAACAGTTTTGATCTCACTAACAAAACACAAAAGTACCAATAATGGATGAGATTAAATTTGTTTTGTTAGACATGTTGTTGTTATGGTCTTCAGTCCGGAGACTGGTTTGATGCAGCTCTCCACAATACCCTAGCCTGAGCAAGCCTTTTCATCTCCTCATAAGAACGACAACACACATCCACTTGAATCTGTTTACTATATGCGTCTCTTGGTCTCCCTCTGTGATTTTTACCCCACACACTTCCCTCCAATGCTAAATTTACGATTCCTCGATGTCTAAGAATCTGTCCTACCAAGCCATCCCTTCTTTTAGTCAGGGTATGCCAACAATTCCTTTTCTCACCAATTCTGTTCAGTACCTCTTCACTAGTTATGTGATCTACCCACCTAATCTTCAGCATTCTTCTGTAGCACCATATTTCAAAGGCCTCTATCCTTTTCCTGTCCGCACAGCTTATCATTCATGTTTCACTCCCATACAAGGCAACACCCCACACAAATGCCTTCAGAAAAGACTTCCTTACACTTAAATTAATATTCAATGTTAGCAAATTTCTCTTTTTCAAAAATGCTTTTCTTCCCATTGCCATTCTGCATTTTATATCCTCTGTACTGTGACCATCATTTGTTATCTACTGCCCAAGTAACAAAACTCTACTACCTCCTTTATTGCTACGTTACCTAATCTAATTCCTTCAGCATCACCCGATTTTCTTAGACTGCACTCCATTAGCCTAGTTTTGCTCATGTTAATGTTCATCTTAAAAGCACCTTTCAGCACATTGTCCACTCCGTTCAGTTGCTCTTCCAGGTCCTTTGCTGTATCTGACAGAATTACTATGTCGTCGGCAAAACGCATTGTTTTTAATTCTTCCCCCTGAACTTCTACATCTACATCTACATACATACTCCGCAAGGTGCGTGGCGGAGGGTACACTGTACCACTACTAGGCATTTCCTTTCCTATTCCACTCCCAAATTGAATGAGGGAAAAAAGAATGCCCATATGCCTCCGTACGAGCCCTAATTTCTCTTATCTTGTCTTTGTGATCTTTACGCGAAATGTAAGTAGGCGGCAGCAAGATCGTACTACACTCAGCTTCAAATTCCGGCCCTCTAAATTTCCTTAACAGAAATTCACGAAAAGAACGTCGTCTTTCTTCCACCGATCCCCAATTGAGTTGCCGGAGCATTTCCGTGACACTCGCGCATTGATCAAACCTACCGGTAACAAATCTAGCTGCTCGCCTCTGAACCGCCTCTATGTCTTCCTTCAAACCGATCTGCTGCGGGTCCCAAATACTTGAGCAATACTCAAGACGTGGTCGTACAAGCCTTTTATACGCGGTCACCTTTACAGGTGAAGTACATCTTCCCAAAATTCTCCCAATAAACTGAAGTCGGCTGTCTGCCTTACTCACAACTGTCCTTACATGCTCGTTCCATTTCATATCGCTCTGCAATGTTACGCCTAGATATTTGAACGACGCGACAGCATCAAGAAGCTCACTACTGATGCTGTATTCGAACATTATAGGATTGTTTTTTCTACTCATGCGCATCACCTTACATTTTTCTACATTGAGAGCTAGCTGCCATTCTTCGCACCAACTAGAAATTTTGTCTAAGTCAACCTGTATGCTATTACTGTCAGTTACAGATGACACCCTCCCATACACCACTGCATCATCAGCAAACAGCCACAAATTACAACTTACTCTGCCCATCAGATCATTTATATAGATATGCCCCTTGGGCACGCCTGACGATACACTCGTCTCTGATGAACACTCGCCGTCGAGAACAACGTACTGCATTCTATTACTTAGGAAGTCTTCCAGCCAGTCACATATCTGTGAACCTATTCCATAAGCTCGTATCTTCGTTAGCAGTCTGCAGTGTGGCACCGCGTCGAACGCCTTTTTGAAGTCAAGAAAAACACAATCCGCCTGTTGCCCTTCGTCCATGGCTCGCAAGATGTCATGTGAGAGAAGGGCAAGCTGAGTTTCACATGAACGATGTTTCCTAAACCCGTGCTGATTCATGGAAAGAAGCTTTTCCGTTTCAAGGAAATTTACTATATTCGAACTGAGAACATGCTCCAAAATTCTACATGAAACCGATGTCAACGATATTGGCCTGTAATTGTATTGGTCAGTTCTCTTTCCTTTCTTACACGCGGGAGTCACCTGCGCTTTTTTCCAATCACTAGGAACTTTGCGCTGAATTAAAGATTCGCTATAAATGCAAGCTAAGTAGGGGGCCAATGCCGCAGAATAGTCTTTGTAAAACCGAACTGGTATTCCATCCGGACCAGCAGACTTTTTCGTATTTAGCTCTCTCAGCTGCTTCTCTACACCGGAAATACGTATTGCTATGTCCCCCATTTCGGAATTAGTACGTTGATCAAATGATGGTATATTTGTGCGGTCCTCCTGCATGAAAGATTTCTTAAAGGTTAAATTTAGAACTTCAGCTTTCCGTTTGCTTTCTTCTATTACTGCCCCGGAATGATCAACTAGTGACTGGACAGTGGGCTTTGACCCGCTTATCGATTTTACATAGGACCAGAATTTTTTCGGGTTCTCGGAAAGATCTTTTGCTAAGGTATGGCTGTGATAATTATTGCATGCTTCACGCATTGATCTTTTTATAGATGCACGAATCTCTACTAACTTTTGCCTGTCATCATTTGCGTGTTCTTTTTTGAATCGAGAGTGCAACAGCCTTTGCTTTCTCAGCAGCTTTCTAACATTATTATTATTATTATTATACCATGGTGGATATTTTCCATCCTTAATCGTCTTTACTGGCACATATTCCTCTAACCCTTTATTAACAATGCACTTAAATTTAGTCCACAATTCCTCTACATCCATAGTCCTAGAATTAAACGATGCCCATTCATTTTCTAAGTGTGATCGTAACATTTGCTTGTCGGCTCTTCCCAACAAAAACACGCTCCTAGCCTTCTTGACTGGTTTATGAACTTTGGTCACCATCGACACTGTGACGATATCATGATCACTAATTCCTGTCTCTACACAGACATCGTTAATAAGGTCAGGCCTGTTTGTGGCTATAAGCTCTAGAATATTTTCATTGTGCGTGGGTTGCCGGTTTAACTGCTCAAGACAGAATTCCTTCACCAAATTTCTCCTTGCTTTCTTTTATAACTTGCTCAATGTACAAATTGAACAACATTGGATAAAGGCTACAACCCTGTCTCACTCCCTTACCAACTGATGCTTCCCTTTCATGCCCTTCGAGTCTAATAACTGCGGTCTGGCTTTTGTACAAGTTGTAAATAACTCACCTTTCCCTGTATTTTACCCCAGCTGACTTCAGGATGTGAAAGAGTTTATTCCAGTCAAAATTGTCAAAAGCTTTCTCCAAATCTACAAAAGCTAAAAATGTATGTTTGCCTTTCCTTAATCTATTTTCTAAGATAAGACGTAAAGTGAGTATTGCCTCCCGGGTTCCTACGTTCCTCCTGAATCCAAACTGATCTTTCCCGAGGTCAGATTCTACCAGCTTTTCCATTCTCCTGTAGATAATTCATGTTAAAATTTTGCAACCATGACTTATCAAACTGATGGTTCTGTAATTTTCACACCTGTCTGCGCCTGCTTTCTATGGAGTGGGGTTTATTACATTTTTCTTAAAGTCTGAGGGTATTTCGCCTGTCTCGTACATCTTACACACCAGTTCAAATAGTTTTGCCATGGTTGTCTCTCCAAGAGACTTTAGTAGCTCTGAGGGTATGTCATCTACTCCTGGGGCCTTGTTCCGACCTAGGTCTTTCAGGGCTCTGTCAAATTCATGTCTAGTATAGTATCCCCTATTTCATCTTGATCTACTTCCTCTTCCCCTCCTACAACATCGTCTCTAAGGCGGTATCTACTTTTCCCCTTCTTATACATTCTTCTACAGATTTGCATTTGGCTTCTAGCCACTCCTGCTTAGCCATTTTGCACTTCCTGTCAATCTCATTTCTTAGTCGTCTGTACTCCATTTTGCCTGTTTCATTTACTGCATTTTTATATTTTCTCCTTTCATCAATTAAATTTAGTATTTACTGTGATATCCAAGGACTTTTTGCAGGTCTTGCCTTTCTACCTATTTTGTCCTCTGCTGCCTTCACTATTCCATCTCTCAATGCTACCCATTCCTCTTCTACTGTTTTATTTTCCCCAGTTTCTGTCAATTGTTGCCTAAAGCTCCCTCTGAAATTCTTAAGAACTTCAGGTTCCTTCAATTTATCCAGGTCCCATCTCCTTATTTTCCTACCTTTTTGTAGTTTCTTCAATTTCAGCCTACAGTTCATAACCAACAGGTTATGGTTAGAGTCTGTATCTGCCCTGGGGTATGTCTTACACTTTATAACCTGGTTCCGAAATCTATGTCTTACCATTATAAAATCTATCTGGTATCTCCCTTTGTCTCCTGGTCTCTTCCACGTATATAACCTTCTTTTGTGATTCTTAAACCACGTGTTTGTTATGATTAAATCATGTTCCATGCAAAATTCTACCAGGCGACTTATTTCATTGCTTCTGCCCAGTCCATATTCACCTACTATTTTTCCTGCTCTTCCTTTTCCTACTACCAAATTCCAGTCTCCCATCACAATTAAGTTTTCCTCTCCCTTAACTGTCTGAATAATTTCCTTTAGCTCCTCATATATTTCTTCGATCTCCTCATCATCTGCAGAGCTAGTTGGCATATAAACCTGTACTACTGTTGTCAGAGTGGGCTTATATCTATCTTGACAATGATAATGCGATCACTGTGCTGCTCATAGTAGTTTACCCGCATTCCTATCTTCTTATTCATTATCAGTCCTACTTCTGTGATACCCCCAACTGATTTTGTATTTATAATCCTGTAGTCACCTGACCAGAAATCCTGTTCATCCTGCCACCAAACTTCACTAATCCCCACTATATATAGCCTCAACCTATCCACTTCCCTTTTTAAATTTCCTAATGTTCCTACCCGATTAAGGGATCTGACATTCCATGCTCCAATCCGTAGAAATTCCAGTATTGTCTTTCCTGATGATCACATCCTCCTGAGTAGTCCCTGCCCGGAGATCCGAATGGGGGACTATTTTACCTCCGGAATATTTTACCCGAGAGGATGCCATCATCATATTTTCATACAGTAGAGCTGCATGTCCTCGGGAAAAGTAACGGCTGTAGTTTCCCCTTGCTTTTAGCCGTTCACAGTAACTCATGGCAAAGCCACATTAGCTGATGTTACAAGGTCAGCCAGCTCAGTCAATCATCCAGACTGTTGCCCCTGTAACTACTGAAACAGCTGCTGCCCCTCTTCAGGAACCACACGTTTGTCTGGCCTCTCCACAGGTACCCCTTGTTAGACATAGTAAACTTAAATATAAACATACCTATGCATAACACTGTGCAGATTATTCAGTATAGCCAAAACAAACTCTCAAAAAGGGCAATACATGAAATCATCAGATTGCTCACAATAACTTTGAAACACAACTACTTCAAATTTAATGGACACCTTTATGTGCAAAAAGATGGAGAGCCCAATATGGGGACTACTTGCTGACACATTTAAAGTCATTTGAAAAACATGTTCTTCTCAAAAAAATTCATCATGGGCTGAGAAAACTGTTTACTATTTCAGATGCAAAGATGATGTGTTGTTGGTAAAAGGTACTGATGATGTTATCCACATTATAGTGTCAATTTTGTAATGACAACAAAAACCTGCATTGATGGTATTTTGAATTTTACATCAAACCACCCAGTTTAAGATAAGAAAGCTTTTTTCAACTTTGCTAACAATCTGATATTCAAATTTCCTTTGTCAAAAGATGAATATAAGGAAATGACAATAATAAGGCATATTACAAAAGTGAACAATTATCCACCAAATTTTAGGAATAAGTTATACAGGAATATAGCCATAAGTATGAATGTGTGATGGTACCCAGTAACAACATTAAGATCTCAAAAGAGATCAGTAAGTTTGCTACCTTGCCACATTATGGAAACATGAGCTTTATGACAGCATTCATGTTAAAAAGGCCTAGTGTAAGAGTATCATTTAGAACCAAAAATAATCTATACTATAGATAAAATCAGTGCTGTTGTTGGGTCGGTAAGGCATACTTCCTAAAAGTCACACTTGTTACATTAATACCAGTTAAACTTCCTTCTTAATCTCCAAATAAATAAATAGCCCAAACTGCAAAGTATCGAATGTATTTCAGAAAGAAAATTCAGAAATTATTATTTACTTCTTCACACTTATCTGTTGCACAAATCAGAAATGAAATAGAAGCTATTATTCTCTTTGGCTGACTTGTCTTCAACTGCCCAGCTGTATAGTACATGTTGAGCTGTTGGCAACATGGTTAATTTGATTTTTTTGTGGTAAAATATTGGTTCTATGTTTTCAGATCTACACCATGCCACTGTATATTTTCATATATCTTTTGGGACAATTTTAATGGCCCTAGGACACTCTAGAAACCTGTCATAATTGAAGTTTTTCATTTCTTTTTATTTTATTTTACTGTTTCCTGGTGTACAAAGACATATTAATAGTAATGTTCATGTACACAATAGAGGGCACCACATAAACCAATATGTCCTATAATCTGGGTAAATTCTTTTTTTAAAAAAATAGTATCTGAACGAACTGTGACAAATGTGTATAGCCACAACCACGACTTACAGTGAAATAATTACCATATTTTTATTAAGGATTGTAATACTGTTTGTAGCCTTTCTTATTTATAGTATCAAAACTTATATACTTTACTTACTGACATTTTATTTCTTATATATTTTCACACTGATAATGGCTAGTTACTGGCGAAAATCTAATCTACAGAAGCCTTCACACACACACACACACACACACACACACATACACACAAAGACAATCTCAATAAAATAAATGAGAAGAGAAAACTAATTTGATCTAAGGTTAAGATAAATTAACAACAATTATTACAATCATTAAAATCTTTACATTTTCATAACATTACAACAATTCTATTGGAAATATCAGTAACATAAAAACTTGCATTATATGTACCTGCAACATTCTTCAGGGGCAGACCCACTTTATTTTCGTTTGTGAATTAATTATTACAATGAATGAACTTATCTGGAGATTACTATCAAGTCACCATCATTAGGAGAATGCAGAAAGTTCTGTCAAATTATTAGAAATTGGGCAAAACAACTTTGGGTTCTGAAGTTACCTTGTATAAACATCTATCCAGAAGTTTCAACAAGGGGATATTTACATTTTCTGTTGTTCATCAAAAGTTTAAATTTGTGATAACTAAATTATTCTAGAAAGAACTCATGTAATAACAAAACTATCAACACAATGTTTATATAAAAGATGATCACAAAAAGGAAAGTCAGATCTTTTGGAATGGTTTTAATAAAGACACACAAATTTGTAACAGTTACACCATAGATAACAGAAATATTTTAAAAATTTTGATCACTTGAAACATTCATGGGCAGAATGTAATTATTACATTCTTACTTTTATGTATTCTCTGGTACAATATGTAAGCACACTCAACATATAAAATTTTGTTTTTAAGATAGCCTAGTTAATTCCTGTCACAGTACACAAAAAATAATTGACTGTAACAATTTTTGTTATAAAATAATGAAATTAATGGAGAAGACAAATTTTACAGTTCTCATATAGATATTTTCTCAAATTCGTGTAAAGTTTTGTATGAGGGCTAAATTAGTGTATATTAAGTTACAGTACACTTTTTTTTTTACGCAAATAAATCTTCACTTCCAATATTCCACTAAATTTTAATATTTTATTAATCTATGTTTTACACCCAGCAAAATAAAGTATTGTTTTAGAAAATTAATTACCTATTTATTTATCTTGTCTGGCAACAGTATTTATAATGTGATATTTTATTTCTATTCTCCGGTATGTTTCATAGAACATGGTAACTTGGAAATTGACAGTTTCCCTTTATTACTAATATAATATTTGGCGAATTCTGAAGCTGGCATCCAGAATAGAAACTATTTTAGGCTAGCAGTAATCTCTTTTACAATGAACGAATGCCATTTCATTAAACCATATTGCTGTAACCACAAATAAGTTGCAACTGATTATATATGTTTGTCAGTCTGCTGTTACAAGTTGTCAACTACTTCAGGTCAGTTATACCCTTAGCGTCTAACACAGCATCCAGCATCTCATCAATTTGATTCTCCCAGTCTTGTTGCCTGTCTCTATTTGCAACCACGTCACACGCTTTTAATTCTGCTTCTAGCTCTTTCTCCCACTCTTCGTCATTCTTTTTGTTGGGTTTAATACCAAGTTTCTTCATACCCTCTGCAACATCCTTCAAATCTCTGGAACTTACCTGGAATGTGTCCGATACAAATTCCTGAGAGGGTGGGTCTGCAAGTGTGTGTTCTCTAACAAATACCTCATGGGACTGGGGTTTTGCAGTTTGTTTAGCAGCATCAACACTACCAGGCTTTGAAATATTCTCACTCTGTTCCTGGATCATTGATGACAATTCATTAGCCTGACAAATAAGGCTCACACGATAGAAGTAGTTCCGCCAGAAGTTTTCTTCACTTATCACTTTAGGAACCAGATCAAATCTCATCTTCTCAAGATTTGGGTCCTCTGACAGTATTGCCATGGCTACGGGATATGACACATCATAGTCAAAATGGAAGTCAACACCAGCTGGTGGGCTACGAACAAAGTTTCGCCTATCCATAGAAAGTGTGAGACATTCTTGTTTGAGAGATTCTTCATTAGCACAGCCAATCCAGGGAGGAAGTGCAGGCTCTGCGCCCTTTGCTATTTTATCCCTTATGAAAGATTCCTGTTCTTTGTTGAAGTCTCCAATAAGGCTCTTTTCTTCTACTGTCTTCTTGATTTTGCAACTTGCTTCACTCACTGTTTTGCCAGCCTTGTTCACAGCAGAGAAAAGGAAACTTCCTATGTATCTGGCACCTTCCAGAGCTTTATATGAGACACCTCCAAATGATTGCTCCTCTCCATTTTCCTCCACAGGTCTCTCTGGTTCAGAAGCAGCTACATCACTGTCTCCCCCTGTAGCATGGGAATCATCATCTTTAGGTTCTTGAATGGTGTCCTTTGCTAGCATGTCAGAAGTAGAAGTTTGTTGAACTGGCTCACTTGACTGATCTGGAGGTTGCTGGCCATTTGTGGCACCAGTGTCTGATGAGTGATCATTTCTCGAACCTCCAAAAACAGCATACCCTAGCCAGCTTGTCATCTTGCTCTTCACATTTCCAAGCATCTCCAGCTTGATTCCTTTAGTCTGACTAAACGACAATCGAAAATGATTGCTGCCAGTGACGTAGCATTTTCCAAACAATAATATAATTAATGATGGTAGTATAAACTTACAGAAAAAAAATACGGTCTTAACGTTCACATACTATACTTGTCAGATACTAAGATATAAGCTGCATAGGTCGAACGAACTCATCACTAATTTACTTCGAAACAGCGACTCTCAACCCCAACACTGCTCGTACTTGTAGTAACTAATAGGGCATAGGACCGTAGGCATTACTAATCGCAAAAATTAAATTTCCAAAGACATAATTCTATAGGTGATATTTCCAGTTGCAAAGAATTTTATTTCTTGAGGTACCGTATTATATCAAATAATGTGGCCGCCTCTTGGCCACGGAGGCTATTCCATCACTTTATTGAATTAATTATAGCCGTCTGTTATCTTTTGGTAGCCTTTCAGAAACGTTGCAATTCCAGTACCGTATCTTCCGTCAGTTCGAGGCGTGTCTACATCACGTAACATCCATTACTGGTAGGCCCTTACTGACGTACCATTACTGTACTTAATATAAATTTAGGGACGGTATTACAGATTCAAAATTCGGAACTTTCGTCATAGAAAGCAATAGTCTTCTGTGACTAGATCACAGTTAAAAGAAAATTATGACACAGACCTAAGTGAAATTAATAAGATGCCATTGTAGGATTACAGTATTTCCCGAAACGAAGCAGCACTTTTTCCCATTTTCGGGATCCATAAAACTGTCTGCATACGACAGTTAAGGCCAATTCACACTGTCCGTCACGTCAACGTCACGTCACGGAACCGTCACGTCAAGTTGTATTCACACTGTCCGTCCGTGTCCGTCACGTCAATTCGTCCATTTCAATACGCGATGTTGAAAGTAAGGTTATGAGTGGCGATCTGTTATGTAGAAAGTCATAGTTTAATACTAGAAAGGGGGAACAACAACGCTAAATGTTATTAACGCCCAAAGAAAACTTTACAGTTTATGTTTTCGGCCAACTTACTGGGAACCGAAACAACATTTCAAAACATCGACATCTATTTTCAAGCGAAAAAATAAACATCTGAAGACATCAAACCATACTTGTAAGACCATAAATAGCGCCTGTATACTTTAACCATTACGATTTGCTCGCCGACATTGTTAATACCGTCGTAAACAACTGAATTTTTGTCTTTCATTAGAACTAACTTTTTTCATTTAAAATGTTATTTAATGACAAATGCGTAATAAAATTACAATCTTATTCAAATAAACAGTTTGCTTCAGTCGTTTCTATTACATAGTTACATAACATAAACCATTTTTTGGTTTCAGATATCCGACCTCGATTTTAGGGGGACACTCAGTTGACAAAAATATTTAAGTCGTCATGAAACATTTGAGATTTACCGCTAAAACGAGGTATAACAACTACACAATGATGAATAAGACACATTTGCATATAAACAGTGCAATCGTCGACTGCAACATGTAATTCGCGTGACGAAAATAGGTTAACTTCCGATGTTAGCAGACGGCCGTTCCGTCAAAACATTCTTCTCGAGAGAGCTTGACGGACGTTGACGTGACGTGACGGTCCGGTGACGGACAGTGTGAATGCCGCCATTAGAAATACATTGCGGAATGTTCTGACGGACGGTGACGTGACGTGACGTGACGGACAGTGTGAATTGGCCTTTATGGAAATTGGCGGCAGGAGACATCACTACTAACTTTTGCTGTCGAATTGGCATATACGCATGTTTTGCAGGCGCATAGATACAAACTGACGTAAAACTTCTGAGGTACGGTTGTAAAAATATAAAAAAAGAAGCCGAAAGTGTTTTTTTTTTTTTTTTTTTTTTTTCTTGGAGTTACTACCACTGAATTATTCTTTATCGTCCAATGATGCGCCGGCGTTGGCCACGAAATTTTCGCTTTACAAGCATAATTAATTTCCTGCCGGTCAAAGATACATACAGGAGCCTGTGAAGCATACAGCAGGAACAGCATTAATTATTTATTTAGAAGTCAACACACAAGATTATTCCCCTCTCTAAATGATTGGTTTTCAAAGACAATTCGACTACGACCGGCTTGTTTCAACGGTCGATTACAACAGCAACACCACTGCTCCCATAAGTAAAATTATATCCAACAAAGAAAAGATTAATTCAGAGATGCTCATCTTCGAATGTAGCAGCTTTTCAAATATTCCTAGCAACGAAAATAAATTTTTATACAAATCTACCAACATTGCATAGGGCTTGGATTCTTGTGACTTAGTAATTTTGCATTCTGTCACGATTTTCGAACATGTGATTAAGCAGAAAGCAAGTAATATGCCTACAGCTTTAAAATATGATTTTGTACTTCAGAAATATTGTCATTTGTTTCTTCGTATTTACGTAACCAGTGAGGGGTTGTAATAACGTATGGAAAGAATTTATAGCACAAATATTGAAGTGTTTTCTGCTAGGCGTATTTGTGACTGCGTCGTACTGTTCGTGTGATTTTGACAATACAAACTGATCCACTTACCTTCATTCTTACATTTACCTGTTCCCAATGATGAAATTACAAAACATTCAGCATTTGAAATGAAAATTGCTGGGTGGAGTGCTGTATCAAAGTGTTTTTAGTATATATTGCAATCGAAATCGCATGTTCTACAGTACCGCATTTTTTTTTTTTTTTTTTTTTTTTTTTTTTTTTTTTTTTTTTTTTTTTTTAAAAACCGCAGCATCTTTCTCTTGCTGTATCCCTCCGCGTCCGAGCACTAGTAAGTAGCTGACAATCTATTACGCTCTTACTTGCCTGAAATATTGTGATGTCTTTCAACTAATATTTATAGATTTTCAAATTTGGTTTTAGGCCGGTACCACACGATCATATTTCTTTGTCAAAAATTTACGTCATATATTTACATAATAAAAATTTGATAATGGAATAGGAAACTTTGACATATATCTACTTTCGTCAAACAAAATTTGATCATAACTAGTGCCTCACAGTAGATTTGACTATAAAAAGCGTTTGCTTTCCGTTCAGTATTCACTGCAATGTGAAACGTAACCGCTTGAAGCGCTTATTTGAACACAAACCTCCTTGTTTGGAAACATAACGAAGTTTATCGCGAAGGTAGTGACAGAAAATTACGATAATCCCTCTCGTATAGCGAACATTTCGCTGCCAACATGAGCACGTTACGCCGTAAGTAAAATTTAACCCCAGTAGCAGGAAATTGCTGTGTCGCGGTAAACCTATTTTCTGACGATATAGTCTTTCCATGTGCGTATACAAATTTTTAATGTGTGGAACCACTTTACTGAGTAACTTCCGATACGTTGTATCAGCCATTCTCCAGTAATTTTTATATGACTTGGCGTCCTTCGCTTGCAGCTCCCGCAACACTAAATGATTTCCACAGTTTCACCCAAGTAAGCCCCTCTTTTTTTTTTTTTTCAAAATACAGTTTTCGTAGTAGCAATGACAGTGCTTAACATGCTATCTTTCGGCCATCTATACTAATAATAAATGTGTAAATGTAGGCCTGTCGCTGTTCCCTTCAATCTTCAAAACTACTGCACGAATCTTCATGTAGTTTTTACAGAAAACATGAGAAATTTTGAGTCAACATATAGGCATAATTGTATCAAAATCGGATCACGGAAAAAAAGATATCGTAATTTTAAGTGTTTTTTGTACCCGTCATGTCTGTTGTTTCAACTATTAAAAACTTCTTCTCTCCAAAACTACTTCACGAATTTGCATGGGGTTTTCACAGGTAATTTGAGCATAACTGGACAATATATAGGCTTCGTTTCATAAAAGTTGGATCACGGAAAAAAAGAATATCGTAATTTCATTTTTTTCATCTACGACCGTTATGTCTGTCTGTCTCTGTAAGCACATATATCTCCAAAACTAATTGACGAATTTTCATGGGGTTTTCACACGTAACTTTAGAACTGTAGGTCCCCCTGTAACTGGCTGGGTAAGTCAGTTCGAAGGTCGGAGGAAGGCAACGACATACCACCTCCAAACAGGACCATGCCTAGTAAAGCACTGTGGTGTTCAAACCAATCTTCGGATTGTTGACTGCTTTACTTTTTACTGTCCAAGCCTCCACAATCGCGGCGGCCGACTGCGAACAGCAAACAAATTGAAGAGCGGCATTGTAGTGGCAAACTTCCGCGTGATCTTTAAGTGTGCATAAGATTCTTTTGATTAGAGAGAGTACTATTTGAGTTAAGTCCCGAAAACTATGTCTAACTGAAATACATAACTACAAGACAGCTTCAGACTCCTTGAATATACAGCAACTGTCGGTTGTGTGTAAATTTATTACACATACGGTGTAGAAATTGGCCAACAGCATGTCCTCTTCCTAACGAAACCGTAGGTTTTTTTTTTTTTTTTCTAAGTGCAGCATAGGAACGGAATTTATCGTCAGACACGATTTTTTGGCACTTTCTCAGTATATTCTACGATTCTGAAACTTTTGTACAAACATTAATTTTGGAAGAGTTTCACACTTTACGTCTTTGCTTTAATGCTGTATTCACCAATATTTCGATATTTCATAGCATCAAAACATCAAATAGGGCTGACTGAAACAGCTAATGTTAAAAATTGAATGTGAAATACGCCATCAGATACATAACTGAAAAATAGCTTCTTACGTTGTGAATACAGCAATCAGCCACTAACAAATTCTTTTAAGAACACGAAGTACGCCGTAACTTTTTCTTAACTAAGGCATCTAACATTAGCAATAGCGTATCTAGCAAGAAAATTGGCATTTTTAATGCTGCAAGCCAAATACCTTATAGCAGAGTGAACTGCTCAAAAGTCAGCAACTATCGTCACAGAGTTGAACTGCCGGCCGCGGTGGCCAAGGGGACTGAGGCGCTTCAGTCATGGTCTGCACGGCCACTACGGTTGGGGGTTCGAATCCACCTTCGGGCATGGATATTTGTGCCGTCCTTAGGATAAGCTAGTTGATAAATAGTTTGTATGTTTAGGGACTGATAACCCCATAGTTAAGTCCCATAAGCTTAACAAACATTTGAACATTTTGAGAGTTGAACTTCACAATGTGCATCCAGTGTGGGTATGTGTCGTTCATATATGGAACTATATACAGGTCTGCAAAAACCTTTCAGTTGTTAAACCTATATGTAAAGCAGATTACCTTTAAATTCTGCGTTACAAGTTGCTAATATTAATTTCATAAACAAAAATTCGAACTCCAGTGAGGCAACTAATATTTCGTTGCCAACATTAACATACTAAACCACTGCCACTGCAAATAAAATTTAACCCAGGCATGACACAAAAAAATATTTTTTTTACCAACTGTATCCCACATGCCTTGCAATGCCATTGAAAGGGAAAAAAAAATCACTTTTTCCGTGGGTATAACTTGAACTTAAAACAACTACGTTCCTTCGCGTCTATCAATGCCTCTAATTTATATAAGAATTCTGTGCAAGGAAAATGAAATTTATTTAGTTCCCTTAGTGATTTCAGTGTATCCTCGTTACATTTTGAGTGCATTCTGGTTATGAATGCTTCGAAAACGCCATAGTACAGGAAAAGACAAAGGGAGGCGACATTAGTTCAAAAATGTTTGTATAGCTTATGGGACTTAACTACGGGATCATTAGTCCCTAAACTTACAAACTAACTAAACCGCTACCACTGCAAGTAAAGTTTAGCCCAGGTAGGACACATCTCTTCCACTAAATTATACATAGAGTAGAAGTATCTATGGAGCGAGCATTGACTTCTGTGCATCTTCTCAACATTAAGCTGGAATTACCAAGTGATACTGAGACAAATCCACTCTTTCCACACATTGGTTTGTACCACATTGGCTGCAAAGAAGCCCCAACTCCTTTTTGCAGTGCAACCATGTAACATGAAATATTATCTAAATAAATGTGTCACAGAAGCAACAAGAAAGTTGAGGAAGCAACGTAAAAGGCCATTTACACATAGTCATCTGTCTTAACCAAAGAAAAAAGGACCAAGAAGAAGTCAGCGATTAGTACATTTTTCCCAGTATCAAGTGATATTTCCATCTTAATGCTGAGGACAGAAAATCTGTTCTGCGCATCTGAATGCTCACTCCAGAGATATTTCTGCTCTGTGTCTGCCACTAGAGCTAATATACACACGCAAGCTATATTGATACATTTTTTGAGAAATTTGAATTAGCGGTTAGGAAAATACTAAATTATAAAACTAGGATTGCCATATGTGGGGATTATAATACAAAAATGCTGAACACTGATAATGAACCATCAAGAACTTTTCTTGATTTATTGAGGTCCCTTAAGTTATACTGTTCCAACCAGTGTCCAACACAGAATAATTCTTGTATAGATAATATAATACTTAATTTTCCTAAAGACCTCTATATAGTAAATGTTGTGGATGGATGCCTTGCAGACCATGACCCATTGATCTTAAAACTTTGGGTTAAGCAACCGAGCAGTTCTAATAAGCACAATTTGATGTGGGTGAAAAAATAAAAATATGAACATATTTTGTGCTTCATTAATAACTTAAAAGATACAAACTGGGACTTTGTCTATAAATGTACATTAGATAAGGCTGATGTTGAATCTGTGTTTGAAAACTTTAAAAAAAATATATGTATAATTATGGTATTCCTGCTCACCTTTGATAAAAACTTACTCCTTCAGTACACATAAAAAGAGTAAGTTTAACTGTTACACTGAGGAACTTAGCCAGATAAGACAAATAATGCTACTGCTATACTCAACATATAAAAATGCCTGTAAGCAAGGGTCAGCGCAGAGCAATACTCTCTATGAAATATAGCAAAAATGTAAAAAAAAAAATTACAAATTAAAGCTTGTACAGGCAAAAAAGATTGCTTGTGAGAAATACGTAGAAGGTGCACTCAACAGCTGCAAGGCGGCATGGCAAATCATAGCTCAAGAAACTGCCACTAATTGTCCAAATGAGGTACAGCTGTGCCCCAATGAACTGAATGACTACTTCATTAGCTCAGTTAAAGAAATTGAAAATAAAATAGAAGCAATTGACACTTCTGCAAGGAAATTTCTTGATGCCCACCCACCAACAGAACATGTCTTTAATTGGCATACAATCACACCCATCGAAATTAAAAGAACAGTCAGAAAATTATCAAACTCTAAGACTATGGACTGTTATTAGCTCTACAATTACCTTCTGAAAAATACTATAGATCTTATCTCCAGTCCCCTGGCATTAATTCTCAACAAATGTTTACAATCTGGAGTATTTCCAGATTGCCTCAAGATTTCCAAAGTTATTCCTGTGTATAAAAAAGGGGCAAACAACTGCCTCAAAGTTACCATCCAATATCAATAGTACCAATATTTTCAAAGGTGTTTGAATCACTTATGTATACACAACTAAACAACTATTTTGAGTCATACAACCCTCTGAGCAACAGTCAGTTTGGATTCAGGCAGGGTAGAAACACCACCACAGCAGTTTTAGAAATTGTGGACGAAACATTAACTGCCTTTGAAAACTGGAATGTTATGTCACTTGTCTTATGTGATTTAAGAAAGGCATTCAATTGCATACCATATGACATACTGTTAGCTAAACTAAAATACTATGGTATATGTAGTCCAGCATTCTCAGTAGTACAATCATACCTTCACAACCGAAGTCAGTTTGTCTCAGTTAGAAATAAACTCTCCCCTGTAGTAACAATCAATACTGGGGTACCACAGGGATCTGTGCTTGGGCCATATAAATCAGGACATATAAATCAGGCATACAAAAAGATTTCGAGAGTCTATCTCATATGGAAACTTAGGGACATGATTAGTATTGACTATCTGAGAGTAATGTATTTTGGACTTCTCCAGTCACATATAGCTTATGGCTTTCTAATCTGGGGACACACTCATTTCATTGACAGAATTCAGAAAAGAACTGTACGTATAATATGAAAAAGAGGCCCCAGGGAGCACTGTCATCCTCTCTTTTCCAGGCTCAAGCTATTGACTGCTGTAAACCTATACATATATAGTTGTGTAATTTACGGTATGAAATTGGCTCTCAGGGAACATATTCATGATCACAACTCAAGAAAGAAGTCAGATTTTGATATACCAAGACAGACTATCAAAAACTGGTAACTCGCACAAAGTACACACTCTAAAAATTTTCAACAGGTTGTCACCAGCAGCTCGAGCCATGCCATGTAAAATTCTTAAAGATAGACTGTACAGCTGGCTATGTGACAACCCATTCTACTCTTTGAATGAGTTTTATGACATGAGTAGTGCTGGAATAAATTTATTAGTAAATTACTGTGGATACGTGTATATGTAAACTTATCATTTAGATATATGTATGTAAAACAATAGCTGTACCCTCTACGATTTTATTATACACCATTCATACCAATTTATTAATTTATCTAATACCTGTATCACTTTTTTTAAATTCATACTGTATGTACTTAGTAGCTTTTGGTGGAATCTGTATACAATACTTATGTCTATTTGCACTTAATTCACTTCTAGTTACTGCTAATTAGAAATTGCTTGTTTTTGAACAATTCAATGTACAGAATGTAAGAAACATTATACCTAAATGTATCAATGACAAAACCTGTTTCACCTTGTTTGATCAATGGCCAATGACAAACTCATCAGAAACCTCCCTGCTTTCATAACAGTTCGGTACAATATTGTGATTAAAATTTGTAATTACTTACTTTTGGTGCGGCCTACATTAAGATTTTTTTTTCTAAAAAATAAAGCCTACTGAAATTAGTAATCTATGACTTATTTTACACTTTCTATAAATTAACCAATTATACGACAAAAACAATTGTATAAGAAATAAAATGAGTAGGCTCGCATTAATTTGAAAGTATATGAGGAGCAACGTGTACATAATCAGCTTGTAAAATAATGACGCAGCTTTTATGTTACTAGTCAAAGAGAAAGGTCTAAGCAGTGTAATTAATATGAGACTCGTGTAAAAATTGAACTAAAATGACTCTACTGGTGTTCATAAGATTCCACTCGGTGGCGCCGCTGACCTGGTAAGCAGCGGGTTGCCGCATATGAACAATCAGCTCATAACTTCAGCATAGCAGTAACAATAGTGGCAGCATCAAAGCTGGTGGCGGAGGCATAAAAACTGCTCACAGTAACAGCAGCACACGTTCTCAGTGACCACGTTCGCGACCCTGTGTCACGTTCACTTGTGCTTGGAAAATTATAGTTACGTTGTGATTTACTACATGTGTACTATTACAAATTTTTAGTGCCGACCTGTTTAAAAAAAATAAGAAATGAAAACATATCCACGATTAGATGTGTAAGATCGTCCTGTTTATCTAAAACTTGTAATAAAGCCATGAAGCTGCATCTCTGTTACTTTCTTCCAACACTGGTTAAAAGTGGGCCGAGAGGGTCTTGTTGTCTGCAGGTTCTATCATCTCATTGCTATAATGTGCTCTTGAAAGAATGTATTGAAGTAATTTCATTTACTAGTGGAGTTTCAGTTTCTACTTTCGTGTTTTATGGGTTTCAGTAGCCAGACAAGATTGTTGGGATGGATCTGAAAAGTCTCCTATTTCTGTTAAAATACTATATTGGGTATCATCAAAGTACTGGCTGCATACCACGTTTTTGAAGTCTGCCAAATAATGGTACCACGCTGTTCTTTTCTGCTTACTGTCGTGACGTACCGTAGCATTTTGTCATTGACGAAGAAAGGAAGATTGGGGATTCTCTCTGTCATCCATCAACAGCGTTGTCATTAGTGACATAATACATGATTAGATATTGTTGTTGTGGTCTTCAGTCTGGAGACTGGTTTGATGCAGCTCTATAATGAGCAGTTCTCTTCATCTCCTCATAAGAATGACAACCCAAAAGCATTTGAATCTGCTTACTTTATTTGTCTCTTGGTCCCGCTGTGCGATTTTTATCCCACATACTTCCCTCCAATGCTAAATTCATCATTCCTTTATGTGCCCTACCAAAAGATACCTTCTTTTAGTCAAGATATACCAAAATGCATTTGTTACCAGTTCTGTTCAGTATCTCCTCTTTAGTTACTGCCTGTGATCCACCCACCTAGTCTTCAGCATTCTTCTATAGAACAACATTTCAAAAGCTTTTATTCACTTCCTATGAGAGCTATTTGATGTCCATGTTTCGCTCCAGTACAAGGCAACACTCCACACTAATGCTTTCAGAAAAGACTTCATTACACTTAAATTAACATTTGATTCTAGCAAAATTTCTCATTTTAAAAACCACTTTTCTTCCCATTGCCATTCTGCATTATATACCCTCTGTACTGCGAACAGCATATGTTATTTTACTGCCCAAGTAACAAATCTCATCTACCATTTTTATAGGTTTGTTGCCTAATCTAATGCCTTAAGCTTTGCCTGATTTTCTCAGACTGCATTCCATTACTCTTGTTTTTCTCTTGTTCACCTTATACACCCCTTTCAACATACTGTCCATTCTGTTCAACTGCTCAATTCCCGTTCTCTGTATTTTACCCTTGCTGATTTCAGTATTTGAAAGAGTCTATTCCAATCAACAGTGTCAAAATCTTTCTCAAAATCTATAAAAGCTAGGTTTGCCTTTCCTTAATTTATCTTCTAAGATAAGTAGTAAGGTGTGTATTGTCTCACATGTTCCTATTCTTCTTCTGAATCCAAACTGATCCTCCTTGAGGTCAACTTCTATCAGTTCTTCAATCCATCTGTACATAATTTGTGTTAAAATTTTGCAAGCAGGACTTTTTAAACTTAAACTGATGGTTCTGTAATTTTCACACCTGTCTGTGCTTGTTTTCATTCAATTGGGGATTATTACAATATTCTTAAAGTCTGAGGGTATTTCACCTGTCTCATACATGTTATGCAGCAGGGGAAATAGTTTTGTTGGCTCTTCCAGAGACTTCGGTAGGAAATGTCATCTATTCCAATTGCCTTGTTTCAATTTAGGTATTTCAGTGCTCTATCACTTTGTCAGTATAGCATCTTCCATTACATCTTCGTCTACCTTCTCTTTCCTTCCTGCAGCATTGTCTCTGAGTTTATTTCCTTTTCTGACGTATCTCTGACGTCCACACTCCTGAAACACCACCTTCATGACCTAGGTCGTGAACTACCTTTCCCTTCTGTTCCCATCCTTTCTTCTTCCCTTCTCTCCCACCTGACGAAGGAACTGTGTTCCGAAAGCTTGTCCTTTTTGTCCCCTTTTTTCTGATTCTACTTTTGTGTTACTATCGGCGGTACAGCACAATGGAAGGTACTGGACAGCCATTCTATCTCGTTTTTAACAATATTTATCATCTCTGAGGAGAATTTTCATCATTAATCGAACATCTTACCATTAGTCAGTTTAATGTCACATGGTACTCAGTAACCATTTCTGAGCCAACCTAAACCACTACATATACTGCAAAAATGTAATATTATTATTATTATTATTATTATTATTATTATTATTATTATGTGAGCCATAAAATATAGTTTTGTATTAATTAATTTACTGAACTGGTTGTATGCTGTAGAAATTATGGTTACACAGCAACTTTGAATTGAAATTACTGTCATACACTGAAAAATACTGTACTGTGGTTGTTTATTTAACAAAAGGTATCATTTTTTTAAATTAATTCAAAAATCATCAGCCTATTACATTGATGATACAAGGTATGGCCCCATGAGAAAAATATGATCATAATTGTTTAAAAATAGTCAAGGGTTCTGCATCTAAACAATGTACCAGCTCATACTGTATTGTCTGTTAAGTGGCTTCAAGTGAAGTATAGTTTGCCTGCCCTAAATCACCCAACTTATTTGTCTAACTTGTATCAATTCCCCAATGTTCAATCTGTTATTTATTAATTCTTAATAAGATGTCGCACTGTTGAAGAAGTGACAGAAAAATTGGCTTGCATCATCAAGGAGCTCTTCAAGAAGACTTTAAGTATTGTTCTGTTAATGGGAAGTTACATGGAGCATTGTAGGAACAGAGAAAAAGAGTCACATTGGGGTTCACAGTAACTGAATATGTATAAGTTTGAAATGAAGTGTTTTACAGCAGTAGTTTCATTGTTTTATAGTCCCTCTTGTATGTTTTTACATAATTGAATTCTTGTTTTAGGTGATAACATAACAGATCCCCATGTTCAGTCCGAAGATAAGGTGGGATACAGCACAGCAGATGTTTCACAGGACCAGAAACCAAATCAAACTTCATCTGCATCAGACACAACAGCAAGAGTCAACCCTTATGCTACATTTAGGTTAACTGATGAAGAAAAACTGAAAGCCATAATTCATGACGTAAGGATTCAGTGAATTTTAAATTTTTACACAGCTTTTGAATGATACAATTTGCTAGGCACTGTTAAAGGAACCATAAATTGCATTTTTAATTTGTTAATAATAATGATTTTCTTTCCTCAATAGAAATAAAGGTAAGTAAAGAGGAATAAAAAAAGGGATTATTTCAGTACTGTGACATTTTTGTTCTGTCCCACCAACTTATCCCTTTTCTTAGTCAGAAAACTACTTTTCTCTACAATTCTGGTGTGCACCTCCTCTACCAATCTAATCTTCATAATTTCTCTGTAGCACCACATTTCAAAAGCTTCAGTCATCTTTTCGTCTGAACTCATCATCATCCACATTTCACTCCAATACAGTGCTACACTCCAGACAAATACTTTCAGAAAGACTTCCTAAGTCTTGGAAGTAAACAAATTCTGCTTCTTCAGAAACACTTTTATCACTATAGCTATTCTGCATTTTATATCTTCTTTACTTCAGCCATCAGAAGTTATTTTGCTATCGAAGTAACAAGTTTTACTAAACGATAATGAGCACTCAGTAATACTCATCAAAACATTACTTAAACATGCAAGGACTTCAACAATGTTAAATGTATGGTTGAATGGTTTAACATTTAAAAAAAAAAAAAAAAAAAAAATAACCACTTACTGTACCAATTGTGTAAAGCGAAAAACAATAACTGCCGGAGGATCATAGATGTGGACTGCTGACCCATACCATTATCTGAATCAAAGTCAGAAATCTCTGAATATTGAGTAATATTATTCCTTTCAAGGCTCACACTGTTTGTTATGTTTGGAAACTATTGAATGATGCATGTTGCTATAATTTTGTACCTGCGACTAATAGTTGACATTTTTTTTAGAATAAAGTAGACAGTCTAATGTGTGGGATGGAGTAAACAGTTTAATGATTGTGAAGATAGTTTCTGGACTAAAATATTCAGTACCTCTTTTCTTTGCCTGTAGTAGCACCAACAAAGTTATGTAATTAACATTGTAGTTGTTGTGGTCTTCAGCCTGCAGACTGGTCAGATGCTGCTCTCCACACTACTCTGTCCTATGCAAGCCTCTTCATCTGAGAATAAGAATGGCAACCTATATCCTTTTAAGCCTGCTTGCTGCATTCAACCCTTCATCTCCGTCTTCAGTTTTTACTCTACAACTTCCTTCTAATGCTAAGTTGATGATTTCTTGATGTCTCAGAATGTGGCCCACAGCTCTTTTGTGGGTGGCCTCAAGCCGAAGAGCCGAAGCAGCCTTCCTTCCCACCCCAGGCTGCTTCAGTTTCACCCCCTCCCTCCCCCCTCCCCCCCTCCGGCCGCCTTTGCCCGGATACGGGTGTCTTGTGAGTTCAGGTGGTGCCTTTTCCTCTTACTGTACTCTTCTATCCTTCCTCTTCTCCTTAAGGCCAGGTCCAGAGAGGGGTGATTACCTGAGCTGATACCTTCCGACCGTGCCGATTGGTCCCTCCATCCATTTCTTGGGAGGTGTGACCTGAAGTGTGGACAATCACCTAAGGCGAGTGAGCCCTCAGTGAGGGTTCCCCATTAGGAAGAAGCGCGCCATCGGAGATGCCGGTAATCATGGGCGACAACTTTGCAATAACTTATTATTCTTCTTCTACTTTGCCCTTTACCCAGAAAAGGAAACTCAATGAATCAAAGTCCAAGAAAATTTTGCCTAACTTGCCAAATTTCCTTGTTGTTTCACACACTGATGGCCATGATTTCTTGTCAGTGAATCCCTTTGTAATACAATGGAGTGTCAATGCGATTGCAGATCCTGTCAAAACGTGTTCCTGCCAACACAATGGGACACTGTTGCTGGAAACCAAAGGTGCCTTCCAAGTTCAGAAGTTGCTTTGCACTACTCTGTTGCACACCATTCCTGTTAAGGTCGAACATCATCATACTTTAAAATCATAGCGAGGGGGGGGGGGGTAGTGTTTTCACAATCCTTTGATGGCCTGTCTGATGAGAAACTATAGAAGTACCTTTCTGACCAGGGTGTAACAGCTGTACATTGTGTGATGAAAAGTGTTAACAACCACCTAATACTGACCCAAACAGTGTTCTTGACCTTTGACAAAGTTGACCTTCCTTCAGAGATAAAAGCCGGCTATGAAATCATCTCCATTTGGCCACATGTCCCAAATCCCACCCAATGTTACCAGTGTCAGCAGTTCAATCATACCCATCAGACATGCCCCAATGCAGCGAAATGTGTCACCTGTGGTAGGGACGCCCATGAGGGTAACTGCCCACCTCCATCCCCTCGCTGCATCAACTGCATGGGTGACCATGCTGCTAATTCTTGCGAATGCCCTGTATATAAATATGAGCAGACCATCCAGGAAATCTAAGTCGAGGAAAAAGTTTCCACCTCTGCTGCCCGGAAATTACTAGCAAGTAGAAAGCCTGCTGTGCTCCCAGTGGGTACCTACAGCAATGTCCTTTCCTCTCCTCGACCAACAAAGGCGACAGGTATGCAGACGTGTGACTTTACCTTCAGTGACACAGTTGTAAGATCAGCCAGCCCAAAGATTGCCCACTCGGCATCCCCAATACCTTCTGCTCACTCTAAATCCCAGTCCACATCAGTTTCACAGAAATCACGGGCCACTAAGTTGGAAGCCCGTACTTTGAAGAAAGATCCTGTTCGCAAAGATTTTCTAAGAATATAATCTTCACAACCATTAGCCACTCATTCTTCAAACAGAACTGACTCTAAAAAGGCACACAAAAAGAGAAGTTCCTCTCCTTCCCCGCCACGGCGTGACTCTTCGGTCACAACATCCAGCAGTAGATGGCCCCGGCCATCCTCTGTCTCGCCAGGATGCTCTACTGTTTGCCGATCTGCCGGCATTTCACCAGTGGAGGAAGCTGCCCCTTCCAATCAATCCAGGAAGGAGGCAGAATAGATATCTGAAGCCATGGTGCATGATTGTCCATCTGTCGATGGCAGAAGCAGTGCCCCCTCGCAGCCAGGCACTCAGCGGTCATTGAGGTGATCCCCTCTTGTCTTCTTCCTGTTTCTTCTTCTCTTGCTTTCTTCATGGCAGTCCTTCAGTGGAACATCAGAGGCATTCATTCCAACCTCAATACAGTTTTCTCCTTCGACTGTACTGCCCACTTATAGTAAGTCTGCAAGAAACGAAGCTTCGTCCAACCGATAATATCAATTTCCCACAATATACTGCAGTGCATTTTGATTTACCTCCTATGGATGCTATTCCTGCCCATGGAGGTGCTATGCTGCTCATTCGGGAAGACCTCTATTGTCATCCCATCCCACTCCAAACTCCCCTCCAGGCAGTTGCCATCCGTGTTACCACCCCCACATTCACCTTCTCTCTTTGTATTATCTACACCCCTTCATCGTCTGCCGTTCTTAGGGCAAGCATACTGCACCTTGCTGCTCTGCTTCCTGCACCATATTTGTTGATTGCTGACTTCAATGCACAGCTTCTTGCCAGAGGGAATCTCTTTTGGCTGACATCTTCAACCACCTAAATACCGGCGAACCAACTTTCCTGTCTGACATGACGCATATGTATTCCCATTTGGACCTCGCAATATGCACTGCTCCACTTGCGCATCGTTTCGAATGGTATGTTCTGTCTGATAGGTAATTGAGCGACCATTTCCCCTGTATAATTTTCCTACTACATTATACCACATCTCCATGTTCCACCAGTTGGAACATCTCCAAAGCCTACTGGGAGCTCTATTCTTCCATGGCAGTTTTCCATTATCAGAATTTCCCCAGCTGTGACAGTCAGGTCAACTACCTCACACACGTCATCCTCATTTCCGCTGAATATTCCATACCCCGAACTTCCACCTTGCAATCGAAGTTCTCGTGGAACCCGTTGATACTTCCAATGCTTTGGGCTGATCTTTCACTGAGGTCTCAAGCTCTGCTAATTACGACCCTGCCTTCCTTTCCCGAAAACAGGCTGAGGAGACACGAACACTTCTTTTACATCTCTCAATAATGAAAGTTTTAATGCCACCTTCACCATGCAGGAGCTCGAACGTGCTCTCTCCATGTCCTGATCTTCTGCTCCAGGGCCTGATGCAATTCATATTCAAATGATGAAGAACCTTTCTCTTGCGGGTAAATGTTTTTTCCTCCACACTTACAGTCATGTATGGACAGAAGGTCAGGTCCCCACACGCTGGCGTGAAGCAATTGTTGTTCCCATACCAAAACTAGGGAAGGACAAACATCTTCCTTCCACTTACCGCCCCATTTCTTTCACTAGCTGCACTTGCAAGGTGATGGAATGCGTGATTAATGCTCGGTTGATTTGGCTACTGGAATGTCACCGTCTCCTCGCCAACAGCCAATGTGGATTTCGTAGACATCCTTCTGCTATCAACCTATATTATGAATAACTTTTTGCGTAAGCACCAGACGGTGGCTGTGTTCTTTGATTTGGAGGGTGGGTATTCTCCACACACTCCGTACATGGGGCTTCCGTGGCCACCTCCCCCATTTTATTCAAGCATTTTTAATGGACCGAAGGTTCAGGTTATGAGTGGGTTCTGTTTTGTCGGACACCTTTTGCCAGGAGAGTAGGGTGGCACAAGGATCTGTGTTGAATGTGGCACTTTTCGCCATAGCCATCAACTCAATTATGGATTGACTTCCAGCTGACGTCTCTGGCTCCCTTTTTGTGGACGACCTTGTGATCTACTGCAGCACCCAGAGAATGTGTCTCCTGGAATGTTGTCTTCAGCATTGTCTTGACCGTCTTTATTCTTGGTGTGTCACCAATGGCTTTCGGTTCTTCAGTGAGAAAACAGTCTGCATAAATTTCTGCAGATACAAAGAGTTTCTCCCACCATATCTACATCTTAGCCCCATTACCCTGCCATTCATGGAGCCGACGAAATTTTTAGGGCTAATATTGGATAGGAAACTCTCTTGATCTCTGCATGTGACCTATCTGGCTGTCCGGTGACCTCATTCCCATAACGTCCTCTGTGTTCTTAGCGGTACATCATGGAGAGCGGATCGAACTGTCCTATTTCGCCTCTACCGGTCCACTGTTCGCTCGAAACTGGATTACAGAAACTTTTTTTACTCTTCTGCACGGCTGTCACTTGTACGTCATCTAAACTCAGTCCACCATTGGGTGTTACGCCTGGCATTGGAGCGTTTTACACCAGCCCTGTTGAAAGTCTTTACGCCGAAGCTCCGAATTACCACTGAACTATCAGTGTGATATACTACTACGTCGGTATGCATGCTACCTGATGTCAATGCCCACCCATCCGTCCTACCCATCATTTTTCAATGACACCCTTGATCGCCAATATGGGCTGTCTGCAACTGCCTTGCTCCCTCCCGGAGTTCATTTTCATCGTCTTCTACAGCAACTCGATCTTACTCTCCCTACCACCTTTCGAATGCAGGAAAGCACAATGCCACCGTGGCTCCAGGCTCTGGATAGAGTTCATTTTTAACTATGCTGACTCGCAAAGCAGAGTACTCCGAATTCGATATATCGCTTGAGGTTTGTTGAATTTCATTCGCGGCTTGATACTGCCATTTTTATCTTTACAGATGGCTCAAAGATCACTGATGGTGTCAGATCTGCCTTTGTCATTGGAGATGAGAGGTTTTTCTACAGGCTTCCTGTCCAGTGTTTGATTTTCACAGTTGAGATTTTTGCTCTCTACAAGCTGTTCCGTATATCCTTTGCCTCCGCCATCCTTCCTATGTCATCTGCTCTGACTCCATCAGTTCCATTCAAAGTGTAAGAGACCCATATCCAATTCACCCTGTCGTACACCGAATTCAACAGTCCCTTCAATTGTTAGCGGACGAGGGTTCTCATGTTTGCTTTTTGTGGGTACCTGGCCACGTAGGTGTGCCTGGGAACTGAGCTGCTGATGATGCATCCAGGGCTGAAACCCTCCTACCTTGGACAGCTACTCTCTGTGTCCCATCCAGTGATATTAAAGCATCTGTTTGCTGACGCATTTTATTGTTATGGCATAGTTTGTGGTCCTTGCTTCATGCCAATAAGCTTTGCACCATTAAACCAATCCCAACAACTTGGAAGACCTCCTCACACCCCTCTCAATGGGAGGAAGTAATCCTAGCCCGGTTGCGGATCGGTCACTGCTGGTTCAGCCTCCGCCACTTGTTGACAGTTGACCCCACACCTTTGTGTTCTTGCAGTCACCCGCTGACAGTGCACCATGTTTTAATGTCCTGTGCTAATTTTAATCATGTCCATGTTTCTCTGAATCTGTTGAACACCTTAGAGGAAATTTTAGCCGACGACACATGAGCAGCTGCTCGGGTCTTGCGTTTTATAGAGATGACTCATTTATCAAAGGACATTTAATTCTTCCTCTTGATGTATTTTGCCATATGTTTTTAGTGATATCCTGGTATTGTCCTCATTGGCAGTTGTTTTAACTATGGTTTTTAGTACTTTCACGTCTAAGGTTGGCCACTAATGACCTAAGCTGTTGTGCTCCCTTACACCATAAAAAAAGAAGAAAAAACTGTGGTCCTTTCATGCCCTTTGCCTCTAATAATTTCTGTCTGGTTTTTGTGCAAGTTGAATATAACTCTTTGCTTCCTATATTTTACCCCTGCTACCTTCAGAATTTGAAAGAGTATATTCCAGTCTACATTGTCAAAAAATTTTCCATATCGACACATGCTAAAAACGTAGTTTTTCTTTCCTTAAGCTATCTTCTAAGATAAGTAATACTGTGAGTATTGCTATGTGTTTTCCAACATTTCTCCTAAATCCAAATTGATTTTCTCCAAGGTCAGATTCCTCCAGTTTTTCCATTTGTCTGTAAATAGTTCATGTTAGTATTTTGCAACTAAGACTTATTAAACTGATAGTTCTGTAATTTCCCAATTGTCTGCACTTGCTTTCTCAGGAATTACTATATTCTTCTTGAAGTCTAAGGTATTTGCCTTGCTCATGCATCTTGCGTACCACATGGCACAATTTCATCATGACCAACTCTCCTATCAATATCAGCAGTTTATACAGAATATCATCTACTTCAGGAGCTTTCTTTCTACTCAAATCTTTTAGTGCTTGTCAAATTCTTCTTGCAGTATTATATCTCCTATCTCATCTTCCTCTACTTCGTCCTCCATTTCTAGAATACTGCTTTTAAGTTTATTTCCTTTTTATAAGCCCATATTCGCCTACTGTATTTCCTTCTCTTCCCGTACCTTTCCTACTAACAAATTCCAGTCCCCTATTACAATTAACACTCTGGATAATTTCTTTCATCTCCTCATGCATTTCTTTGATCTCCTCATCATCGGCAGAGATAGTTGGCATATAAACTTGTGCTAATGTGGTTGGTGTTGGCTTTGGGTCTATCTTTGCTACAATAATTTGTTCACTTTGCTATTCATAGTAACTTACCCACATTCCTATTTCCTTATTTATTATCAGGCCTACTCCTGCGTTACTACCAACTGATTTTGTATTTATAATCCTGTACTCACCTGGGCAGAAATCCTGTTCATCCTGCCAACAAACTTCACTAATTCCCACCATATCTAACATTAACCTATGAATTTCTCTTTTCAAATTTTCTAACTTACCTACCCAATTAAGGCATAGAACATTGCATGCTCCAATCCACAGAATGCCTGTTTTGTTTTTCTTGACGATGACATCCTCCTGAGTGGTCTCTGCCCAGAGATCTGAATGGGGGCCTATTTTATCTCTGGAATATTTTATCTGAGAGGATGCCATCATCATATATTCATACAGTAGAGCTGCATGTCCTCAGGAAAATTAATGACTGTAGTTTCCCTTGCTTTCAGCTACTTACAGTAACTGCATGGCAAAGCCATGTCAACGGATGTTACAAGACCAGCTCAGTCAATCATCCAAACTGTTGCCCCTGTAACTACTGAAAGGCTGCTACCCCTTTTCAGGAACTACATGTTTGTCTGGTCTCTGCACAGATATCCCTCCACTGTGGTTGCACCTACAGTATGGCAGCCTGTATCGTTGAGGCACGCAAGCCACCCCACCTTGGCAATGTCTGTGGTTCATGAGGCACAATGTGGCAAAGCAATTTAAAATGGATTGAGTAATGAGATCACTGACAGAGAAGAGAAATGGTAGACTATGGTTTATTGGGAGAATTTTAGGTAACTGCTGGTTACTGATAAAGATGGGGTATATAAAATTAATACAAGCCATTCTTGATTAGTGCTTGAGTGTTTGGAATCCGCACTAGCTTAGATTAAAGACAAACATGTAGGTAATTCAAAGCCATCACACTAGATTGTTCAATCTAAACACGAGTATTACAGACATATTTTGTGAATGGATATAGGACCCCTGCTGGGCAGATGGTGTTTTCTTTTTCATGACAAACTGTTAAGAAAATTTTGAGAACTCTAATTTGCAGCTAACTGCAGAACTTTAAACAACTGGCAAATGCAGTTGTCCCAAAGAGAATAAGCAGTGTACCTGTTGTGCAAGGACCATGAAGCTATAAGAAATTTGGGTGTGGAGCAAGTACAATGCACTCCTACATTCACCATATGGTGTCTTGCAGAATAAGTATGTGAATGTTGATGAGATGGGATACATTCCAACAATAGGTCATTTAATGCTGCAGAACATGATTATAATTCTTCAGTGCACAGTGTAAATGTTTATAAACTACTGCTACAGTTCATGTTTTACAGTTATGTATAATTATGTATGATGATTTTACATAGCTGAACCTGAATAAGAAAGCAATTTGATTACCATGCCCATATTCACTTAATCAACATTAATGCATTTATTTATCTTCTTTTATGTAACTTTTGGTGTTTGACCTTCACTTGACAAGAGCTAAATAAGAAGTAGGCATTTGCTTTAATATTCATAAACTAGGTCATAAATGTAATCTGATTTCAGCACTTTGAAGAATTCAAAACTTATTCTTTATAACAAAAAATACCACTACCTATTTTTAAAACTCTCTTTCATGAAACATTAATAAAAAAAATTACAATTTTCAAATGGAAGGATACATAGGCATAAGGAAGAGATGGCAAAAATGTTAAATTTTGGAATCAGGTATTTTACCATGTGGCATAGAAGAGAACTAATTTGGAAATACGGTACATTTCAAATAAAACGTAAATAATTCCAGGCCTATAGCCATCTGGATTTCATGTGTGGGGTATAGAAATTATAAGTTGGCAATGCAGAACATTCAAATGTTGGACAAATTAGAAATTACAAAAAGAACAGGCAGTAAATGAGAAATAAGCAGAGATGACAATATAAATTTAGATGAGTCATAGACTTGCAGTGTCGAAGAAAATAGGAAAGAAATAAATGGAGTAAAATACCGTAAAAGGAAGAAAGTAAGTTTTTCTAGTATTGTTTACATAGAATATGAATACTCCCTCATGAACCACAGACATTGCAGAGGCAGGGTGGCTTGTGCACCTCAGTGATACAAATAGCGGGACTGTAGGTGCAACCACAGCAGAGGGGTATCTGTGGAGAGCACAGAAAAATGTATGTTTCCTGAAGAGGGGTGGCAGCCTTTTCAGCAGTTACAGGGGCAACAGTCTGGATGATTGACAGTGCTGGTCTTGTAACCTCAGATAACATGCCTTTCCCATGCAGTTACTGCAAACAGCTGAAAGCAAGAGAAAACTACTGTCGGTTTTCATAAGGACATGCAGCTCTACTGTATGAATATATGATGATGATGTTGATATCTTATTGGGTAAAATATTCCAGAGGTAAAACAGTCCTGCATTCAGCTATTCTGGCAGAAACTACTCAGAAAGATGTAATCAAGAAAAACAAAGTAGGCATTCTACAGATCAGAGCACGGAATGTTCTGTCCCTTAACCGGGTATGTAAGTTGGAAAATTTGAAAAAAGAAATGGATAGGTCAACTTTAGATATGGTGGAGAGTAGTGAAGTTTGATGGCAGAAAAACAGGATTTCAGTTTATGTGAGTACAAGCTTATAAATACAAAATCAGTTGGTGGTAACACAGTCTGAGTAGATCCATTAAGGAATAATGAAATAGGACTGTGGCTAAATTAGGTACCTATTATGAACAGCAAAGTGAACTCATTATTGTAGCAAAGATAGACACGAAGCCAACATTGACCACAATAGTTCAAGTTTATATGCTGTGCTGATTATAAGGAGATTGAAGAAATGTATGAGGAGATAAAACAAAGTATTCAAATAGTTAAAGGAGAGGAAAACTTGATTTAGATGGGGCACTGGAATTTGGTGGTAGGAAAGGGAAGATAAGGCAGCTTAGTAAGTGAATATGCACTAGAGAAAAGCAATGAAAGAGGAGATCGCCCGGTAGAATGTTATATACATGGAAGAGACCAGGAGACACTGGGAGGTACCAGATTGATTTTATAATGGAAAGGCAATGATTTAGAAACAAGGTTTTAAACTGTAAGATGTTCCCAGGGGCAGATATAGACTCTGACCATAACTTATCGTTTATAAACTGGACATTAAAATTTAAGTGACTGCAAAAAGGTAGAAAATTAAGGAGATGGAATCTGGACAAATTGAAGGAATTAGAGGTCGCAGAAAGTGAAGCAAGCAAAAGGGAGTACAGATGTCTGAAAAATGAAGTTTACAGAAGAGCAGACTGTCTAAGCAGAAGTGGCTAGAGGAGAAATGCAAGATCGTAGAAGAATGTTTAAATAGGGGAAAGATAGATATCACTTACAGGATAATAAGAGACATTTGGAAACAAAAAACAACAGTATGAATATCAAGAACTCAGATGGAAAATCAGCAAGGAAAGAAAGGAAAGCTGAAAGGTGGAAGGAATACATAAAGGGCCTATACAAAGGAAATATTCTTGAAGGCAGTATTTTAGAAATGGAAGATGAATTAGTGGAAGTTGAGATGGGAGGTACAATACAACATGAAGAATTTGACAAATAATTAAAGATTTTAGTAGAAACAAGGTCCCTGGATTAGATGATATTCTTTCTGAACTACTGATATTGTTAGAAGAGCCAGTAATTAAGAAATTGTTCCACCTGGTATGCAAGACGCATGACATGGGGGAAATACCTTGTGACTTCAAGAATGTAGTAATTCATAATTCCTGAGAAACTAAGTGCTGACAAATGCAAAAATTACAGAACAATCAGTTTAATAAGTCATGGTTGCAAAATACTAACACGAATTTTTTACAGATGAATGGAATAACTTGTGGAATCTGAACTTCAGGAAGATCTGTTTGGATCTAGGACAAATGAAGGAACATGGGAGGCAATACTCACATTATGACTTATCTTAGGAGATAGGCTACAGAAAGGGAAAACTATGTTTTTTGCATTTGTAGTTGTGGAGAAAGCTTTTGTCAATGTTGACTGGTTTACACTCTTTAAACTCTGAAGGTATCAGGGGTAAAATGTAGGAACCAGAGAGTTATATTCAACTTGTACAAAAACTAGACAGCAGCTATTAGAGTTTAAGAGCATGAAAGGCTCGTAGTGATTGGGAAGGGAGTAAGTCAGGGTTGTTGCCTTTCCACAATGTTGATGAGTCTGTACATTGAACAAGCTGTGAAGGAAATTTGGAGAAGGTATTAAAGTTCAGGGAGAAGACATAAAAACTTTGCGGTTTGACAATAACATTGTATTTCTGACAGAGACAGGAAAGGACCTGGAAGAGGAAGTAAATGAAATAAAGGTATACTATGAACATCAACAACAGTAAAGCAAAGGTAATAGAATGTAGGATTAGAAAATCTGGCTATACTGAAGGAATGTTTTGGTAATGAGACAATAAAAGTAGTGGATTAGTTTTGTAATTTGGGTAGTAAAATAACTTCTGATAGCTGAAGTAAAGAAAATATAAAATACAGAATCACTATGGGAAGAAAAGAGTTTATGAAGAAACGAAATTTGTTGGCGTCCAGTACTAGTCTAAATGTTGGAAGTCCTTTCTGAAAGCATTTGTCTGGAGTGTAGCATTGTATGGGAGTGAAATGTGGATGATGAGTTCAGACAAAAAATGATTGAAGTATTTGAAATGTGGTGCTACAGATGAATGATGAAGATTAGATGGGTAGATCTTGTAACTTATGATGAGATGATCAACAGAATTGGGTAGGAAAAGAGTTTCTGGCATACCTTGACTAAGAGAAGGCATAGATTGGTGGGACACATCCTGAGACATCAGAAATCAATTCAACTCATTCATTTGTATGTAGACAACAGTCAGTTGCATAAGACATCATCATGCATTATATAAATATGTTTGTTATTTAGCATTAGAATGAAGTGTGTTGAGTAAAACTTGTAGAGGGAGACCGAGGGATGAATACAGTAAGCAGATTCAAAAAGATGTAGGTTGCCATTCTTATTCTCAGATGAAAAGGCTTGCACAGGACAGGGTAGCATGGAGAGTTGCATCAAACCAGTCTGCAAACTGAAGAGCACAAACATCAAACAACACAAAAACAGAATATGAATAACTCATAGAGAAATGCACTAGAGCAATGACAAGTCAATTAATCTACGAGTTGTAAAAGGAGGGCTACAGCATTGCATTAATGCTCTTCTCCATCTATCTGTCTTTTAAAAATAGTGTGAGCTAGTTTCTTTATTTTCATCAGTTTTAATTATATTGTCTCCCTCTGAAAAAGGTAAACATAAATACATGAATTTGTCAATCAGTAAGACCTCAGGTATTGGGTGGCTTATGTAGCTTTGATGGTGGAAAGAGAAGTAACACACATGGTTAGACAGTTTTATGACCATAATCATTAATATCTTGAATACTAGAAAGGTTGTAAAATTGTAATAGAAAAATAGCTTTTGGTTTACAGAATATAAAAATGTGGTAATACTCATGTTGGAACCAATGCTATTTATCAGATAAATTTGATCTTATTTAAATTTTTTTGTCAGTTGAAAAAAAGTATTTCAGAGTTATGATATACTGTATGTGTGGACAGTCTGAACCATATACTTTTATCTGTTACATGATGCTTAATTCTTTGGTATTGGTAACTTTGGCTGTTGTCAAAGTCTTTGCTATCAACAGAATGAAACTTGTTATCAATATCCATTAGTTAGTTCCCAATATAATTAGTGCATAAATGATGCTGAAGACAGAATACTCCCTGACCAGTTCCATTTGCTCTTGACTCTGCATATAGCCTTGATACATGATATCTTCACATTATAATCTATCAAACTGGCATCACTTCTCTATCTTGTGGAAACAGCCACCTGGATTCCATTACTGAACACGGTAGATACACTGCCCTTAGAACATACCAACTACCTGATAGTACCATTTCTTGTTTGCATGGAAATGCGTTTTTCCACTAAATTAAGAAATGTTCACTAGAATAAAACACAGTGAAGACTTGTCGATGGAAAATTCTTCTTACAGTAATGAAGCAGTATTCAAACTCAGTTTGCAGCAGGATTTTAGAACACATGCTTTCCTCTAATATTATGAACTACCTCATAGAGAACGACCTGTTGACCATAGTCAACACAGATTCATCAAGTATCATTCTTGTGGAACACAGCTGGCTCTTTACTCACATATGATGAGATGAGTGCTATCTACAAGGGATGTCAAATAGAGCCCCAGGGAAGTGTTACAGGGCCCCTACTGTTCCTTACTTTGATAAATGATTTATGAGACAAGCTGAGTAGCCCTCTCAGGCTGTTTGCAGATAATGCTATCATTTATTGGTTAGTGAAGTCACCAGAAGTTCAAAAACAACTGCAAAATGAATTAGATATGGTACACGCATGTTGTAAAAAATTGAAATTGACCCTTAATAATGACAAGTGTGAAGTCATGCATATAATCACTAAAAGAAATCTGTTAAACTTAATTTACACAATAAATCAGTCAAGTTTACAGGTCATCAATTCAACTAAATACCTAGAAATAACAATTACAAACAACTTAAATTGGAAAAAACACACAGAAAATATTGTAGGGAAGGCAAACCAAAGGCTACATTTAATTGGAAGATTACGTAGAATATGAAACAGTTCTACTAAGGAAACAGCCTATACTATACTTGTGCATCCTGTTTTCAAGTATTGCTGAGCATTGCGGGATCTACACCAGGTGGGACTGATGGATGATTTTGTGAAAGTTCAGAGAAGGGGAACTTGTTTTGTATTATAGTGATATAGGGAAAAGAGTGTCACAGAAATGAGTTAGTGTGGAAATTGTTAAAACAAAGACATTATTCATTGCGACAAGATCTATTTGCAAAATTTCTTTCACCAACTTTCTCTTCCAAATGCAAATATATTTTTAGCATCCACTTACATAGTGATACATGAACATCATAATAAAATAAGAGAAATGAGATTTAAACTTGAAAGATGTTAGAAAATGGAACTGTATAGAAAGATCATAATAGCAGTTCGATGAACCCTCCACCATGCACTTCATTGAGACTTGCTGAGTATTTATGTAGATATAGAAACTCTTAGAAGTTATACTTTTTCTCATATTTTTTCATGGCAAATTGTCAAAAACTGTGATAAGAATAGATCACCACTCACTAAAAAGATGAGATGCTGAGTCTCCTATAGAAATGACAAAACATGGTCACACAACTTAGCTGACATTTTTAACTCACACCAAACTAGATTGATACATCTGTTTAATGTTACACACTGGCATTCTGGCTGCAGCATTCTGAGATGGTGGACAAATTTGCACGGTGTAACACTGCGTCAAGATGTGCTGGCCGTGCACCAATGATCCTCATTACCAACAAACACTGTCTGCCTGTGACCGTTCATGCGAATGGACAGTTTGTTGCTGGTCATTCCCACATAGAACGCTTCACATGACCAGCAACAAACTGTCCATTCGCATGAACGGTCACAGGCAGACAGTGTTTGTTGGTAATGAGGATCACCCTGTGGCTAAACATGCCTTGGTGCACGGCCAGCACATCTTGGTGCAGTGTTACACCGTCCGGGTTATCTGGATACTTCCCACCGACACCAACCTTTCAGAACTCCGAAGATGGGAACTTGCCCTTCAGCTTATTCTCTCCTCCCGTTGCCCACCTGGTCTCAATCTCCGCTAATTCAAATTCCCGCCCCTCCATCTTTAGCATCTTTGCCGTGGTTCTGTGGACAGAGCCTCTGCCTCAATTGGTATCTCTGTCCAACTTCTTTGCTTTTTACAAATGTCTGTCTAGGTGTGTGTGCGTTTCGATATGTCTGAGTGTGTGTGTGTATTTGTTTACCTACCTTTTTTTCCCCTAGGGTAAGTCCTTCCACTCCTGGGATTGGAATGACTCCTTTTCCACTTCCTTAAAACCCATATCCTTCCCTTTTTCCTCCCCTTTTTTCCTCTTTTTTCCTGAAGAAGCTGCCAGTGGTGGCGAAAGCTTGTATGTGTGTTTGTGTGTGATTTTTGATTCTATCGACGAGCCGGTCCTTTTGGTAAGTCATCTCTTTTCTATTTTTAATTTTTGTTTATCCCACGGGGAAAGTTTCCCTCTATAATTTTCGTTTCATCAACTTAAATTTATATATAATGTGTGCCAAGTTTCATGGTGACTGGTCAAATGGTGTCAGTCACAAGGTACTGTCCACCATGTTAAATTCACTGGCTTGCAGATTATAAAAATTGCTTTCATGAAAACACATGTTTATGTGATGATTTTAATGGTGACCAGTCCAACAATGTGAATGTATGTTGTAACGTACCCTCCACCATGCACTTACAGTGGCTTCTAAATGGTAACCCATGTATTAATCAGGGTATAATCTACCTCTGTTCAAAATTTCATTCATATACATCCAGCCATTTCAGCATGAAGTCTTAAGAAATGAATTAACTGATTGTAAAGCAACGTCCACCATGCACCATATGAAGCTAATTTCAGTAAGCCTGTAATCTTCATGTGAGTGCAAGAAAAGAGTTAACAAAGTTTTATTGCTATCAGATGTTGGTATGGCTGTGCATAAAATATGAACAATAGCCAAATATTCATCTGTCTCTTTTCATTTCTTTCACCTCTGGTAGTGTTGTTGATGTGAAAAATGATGAGTTGCAATGTGGTTGGGAATCCACATTGAACTGTAGGTCCTTGTACTGTATAACTGCCTGGGTAAGTCAGTTCAAAGGTCGGAGGAAGGCAATGGCATACCACCTCCAAACAGGAACATGCATAGTAAAGCACTGTGGTGCTTCAACCACTCTTCGGGTTGTTGACTTCTTTAACTTACCTTATTTTTACTATGGTAACCACCATACCCATTGCATGCCTCAAGGTCTCAATTAGGTTGAAAGGTGATAATTTATTAATAAAGGAAGTAAGTTTCATGTATACATCTCAAAGCATAATGACTATTTTATAAATAAAAGTGTGTAGATTACTTTATGTACAACCTCTAACAATAAAGTTTGGTGAATAGTCCTGTAACATTAAAATAGATCAACTATCAAGTAAAGTTACTTTACTGTCCTTTGAAATAGTCACCTCCCATAACTATGCACTGCTGAGCTCTGTGATGCATGTCCTGGGGACTTTGCATGAAGTCTTCCTTTGAGATGACTTCAAAAGCCTTGTCATGTTTTGTTGGATGTGAGGAATATAGTCGAATCAGTTGCTTTTCAAAGAAAGTATAAATCAAACAACTGGGGGATTCAGATCTGACATGTGTGGTGGATGTTCGAGTTGCACCACCCCCTGTTTTGTCAGGAACTGTTAGACAACACTGGCTGTGTGTGGGTAAGCATTATCATGCAACTTAAACATCCACCATGCTCACTGGATCTCAATCCTCCAGAAGATCTTCCTATTCCTTCAACTGTAACTCACTTTGAAAGGAAAGAGATCCTGTTATTCAACAAAATATGATGAAACTTTTGAACACCATTCCAAAGGAAGATGTTGTGCAAGATTTCCAGGACATTTATTACAGCGTTCAGCAGTGCATAGTTATGGGAGGTGACTATTTTGAAAGACAGTAAGGTAAGTGTAGTTCATTGACGTTAATGTTACAGAACTATTAAGCAAACTTTATTGTTTGAGGTTGTATAATAGTAAGTAACAAAATATATTAACCAGTCTAGATTCACTCAAGATAATAGGTTGTGATATGACAGAGACAAGGAATGTTATTTCATAACAAGCGTATGCAGCACAATTTGAATTCTTTCATCATGATACAGTGACAGTGTGTTTTCATGACACTCACTACAGATGGTACAGTTTATTTTAATACCAAGTTGTGTTTTTGCAGAGTTGAAGTGCTATATTTGGTGGTTCTGTAGTTATACTTATGGACTATGGAAATATGAAGTTTATCGATGCACTACATTAAAGATTTATCATAAATGCATGATTTTTAAAGCAAAGTGTACAAAATTACTAGGGAATGTGATATCATTGACTACAACTTGGATGGAGTTCATGGGATGTAAGGTATTTTTGATTGGTCTCACATCTAGAGCTTTACATCTTTACCAATGAAGTGACCTTTAAGTTCCTTCAGAGACCTCATTCTTCAGAAATAAGTGAAAATCCAATTTCAACATTTAGTAATGATCACATACCAAATTAATAAACTGCTGTCCTCATGTTTATGAGTTTTTACTCAGGCTCTAAAAATCTATTAATTCACATTATAAACTGAAACAAAAAATTCCTGTTGCTAACTATGCAATACTGTAGTTTTCTTACAATTAGCATAACCTTACAAAAACTTTGGAAAGTGCATGTCAGTAATTAGAGTGTCCCTATCATACAAGTATTTTGCACTATTACTTTTCTCCATGTCACTTTTTATGAAGAAAATTACTATCAGCCCGTGGGGAAGTTGCCTGCCCTGTTGTCAAATTCTAATTTGTTGATTTTTATCTCTTTATTTACTTATTTGGCACTCATTTCCATCTCAAACATGTATATTATTTAATACTTGTTATTTTATATTATAATGAGCTAAAGAAATATTTTCATTTTTCAGTATGAAAGTTGTAGCGAATACTGGAAGATAAACAAAAATCCTGACTCTGAAAGTGAAGGTGTTGATTGGATACCACTACACAGTCTCTACCAAGCTCATAGATACTGACTTGCATGACATCTACTGATGCAGTGTATGGATACATATGACCTATAATGATTCATATTGGTGGAAAAATGTTTATAAAGTGCCTTACTTCATTATCATTATAATAATACTGAAAATGTTAATACTGACTGTTAATTCCATGTTCCAGACTATAATTAATTGTGTATTTATGCATCACATAATTACAGCAGTTTTCTACTGTGATACTACAAAGAAAAATATATTTAATGTGATGTTTGTGTACTGCGTTGTTAAATAAAGCAATTAAAACTTCTCTAATGAAATGTATTCACTATAACTGTAATGAAAAGAGAACAAGGTATGTGGTATATAGTTTTTGCTAAACATAACATTTCAGTGGTAGACTAAAGCTGTTGGAGGCCCAGGACAGCAAAACCAGATGACACCTCTTGGACACTTAGAAGTAGAAGTATTACATAAAAAAAGGGCCTAACTTTCCAAATTCCTGGATATCTCAGAGTTTGTTGCACCAATCAGTCCCTTCTCTTGGTCCAGTTATGCCAGAAATTTCTTTTCTCACCAATTCTGTTAAGTACCTATAATTAGTTACATAATCTATACACCTGATCTTCAGCATTTATATGTAGCACCACATTTCAAATGCTTTCTTTTATTTTTCTGTCTGAACTCCTTATTGTCCATGTTTCACTTCTGTACAGTGCTACACTCCAGACAAATGGTTTCAGAGAGGGCTTCCTAACATTTAAATTAATTTTGAATGACAAAAAATTCTGATTATTTATAAATGCTTTTCTTCCAACAGTGATTCCATATTTTATATCTTCTTCACTACAGCCATCAGAAATTATTTTGCTACCCAAACTCATCTACATTTATTGTCTCATTATAGTACCTAATTTAATTCCTTCAGCATCACCTGATTTTCTTAAATTACATTCCATTACCCTTGTTTTGCTGTTGTTAATGTCCATCTTATTACCTTTAAGGACATTTTACATTCAGTTCAATTGCTCTAAGATCCTCTGCTATCTCTGATAGAATTGCAATGTCATTGACAAACTGCAAAGTTTTTAAACTAGTGTGCCAGAACAAGAACTCGAACCTGGGACCTTTGCCTTTTGTGGGCAAAAAGGTAGGAGGCGAGGTACTGGTGGAAGTAAAGTTGTGAGGTGGCAACGTGAGTCATGTCGGGATAGCTCTGTCACTAGAGCGCTTTCCCGTGAAAGGCAAAGGCTCCAGGTTCGAGTCAGTCCCAGCACACAGTTTTAATCTACCAGGAAGTTTCATATCAGCACACACTCCACTGCAGAGTGAAAGTTTCATTCTGCAAAGTTTTCATTTCTTCTCCCTGAACTTTAATTCCTTTCTCTTTGCATTCCTTCACTGCTTGATCAATGTACAGATTGAATAACACCATTGTGTTAACATAAACTATTATCAAATGTTTGAGTGCAATGCATTCTATCAATTTTTGTGACATCTACCATTCTAATACGGCAAGAGTTCTCACTTTAGAGACCAGAAGTCATAATGCAGTAAATGTACCTCCTTTGATTCTGAAGTAAATATAATGTTATTTATTACTATTTCTTGCCTATGTATAATGCTACATACCTTGTTTATCGAACAGCTGTTTATTTAGTATTTCAATACTTTAAAAAGCAGCATTTCTCACATCTTTATTAGAACTTTTACTTTTCACTATTTCCAGAAATACCAGTAATTGTACTACTATGATCGCAATTCAAATTTGCAGAATAATTGATACAGCTTCGAAGTTGCAGCAATTCACTTTATACCCTTTTGGTACTTGATGGTATAATAGCACATCAAAACTTTCTATACTACTAAAACTGAAGTTGAAAGAATACGAATATCAACCGTGAATGACTGAATGCCATTTGTGCACACATGCGCAGCATTTCCATCTCATTTGCTGTTACACTTTGGTTGTGGTAACTTAATTGTAATAAACTTAAGTCCAGTCATTTTTTATAGTGATTCAGTAATCACGTGTTCTTTTTGGGCTGACAGGACTTATATGAATGCCTTAGATACAAAAGAAAGAAATACAAATGGGCAGGGCGAAGCTGGGAATTTGTATCTGACAGGAGGCGTGCATGGGTAGTCCTTGCAGGTGCGGTGATCACTGTGTCCCCAGTGGTGTAGGGGTCAGCGCAGCTGCCTAGAAAGCAGGAGACCCGGGTTCGAATCCCGGCTGGGTACACATTTTCAGCTTTGCCCAATAGCAGTTGAAGTCATATATTCTATGAATATTAAATAATAACAGCTGCAGGATCAGAATGTGACGTCGGTTCTTTCCGAACAGACGCCACATGTATATATATAATATGCCGGTGACGGGCAATGATCCTATCGTTAGTTGGGAGGGGTGGGCAAGTTTGAAGCCCTTACTCTTACGGGAATTAGTTAAACTACGAGTTTGAGTACTATGGGCAGGGTGAAGCTGGGAATTTGTATCTGACAGGAGGCGTGCATGGGTAGTCCTTGCAGGTGCGGTGATCACTGTGTCCCCAGTGGTGTAGGGGTCAGCGCAACTGCCTAGAAAGCAGGAGACCCGGGTTCGAATCCCGGCTGGGTACACATTTTCAGCTTTGCCCAATAGCAGTTGAAGTCATATATTCTATGAATATTAAATAATAACAGCTGCAGGATCAGAATGTGACGTCGGTTCTTTCCGAACAGACGCCACATGTATATATAAATACAAATAAGTTTGAAGAAATATATTTGAAGCAGGATAAAAGGCAAGAGGTGAATCTAAGACAGACCAGGTTGTAGCTCGTTGTCTCTTGAAGTTCTTGTAGATCAGCGCTCTAGGTCATGATTGGCTGAAATTTGATGGGGAAAAACTAGTCTACTACAAATAATGCAGGTGAGACATAGTATTGCAATTCATTGACACTTTAATGAATTATTAGTGCCCAGGTGTCCCCATTAATGCCCAGTGTACGTTCCCTTCCCTACAGCTTAGGTCTTCGTGGCAAAAGAGTCTGCTCCAGTCCCGAATCCCTGGATCAGTACACCAATAACCTAATCACAGCTTTCACATCCCGCAGCTATCCTCCTGATCTGGTTCAGAAGCAAATTACCAGAGCCACCTCCTCATCCCCCCAAATCCAGAACCATCCACCAAAGAACCCCAGAAGTGCTCCTTTTGTCACCAGATACTATCCAGGACTGCAGCGGACTCTGAATGTGGCTCTCCAGGAGGGATACGGCTTCCTTAAATCCTGTCTCGAAATGAGATCCATCCTTAATGACATCCTTCCCACTCCACCAAGAGTGTCTTTCCGCCACCCACCTAACCTTTGTAACCTAGTCCATCCCTATGAAATCCCCAAACCACCTACCCTACTCTCTGGCTCCTACCATGCAACCACCCCCGTTGTAAAACATGCCCTATGCACCCTTCCACCACCACTTACTCCAGTCCAGTAACCCAGAAGGTGTACACGATCAAGGGCAGAGCCACTTGCGTTAGCACCCACGTGATTTACCAACTGACATGCCGGCACTGTGAAGCGTTCTATGTGGGAATGACCAGCAAGAAACTCTCCATTCGCATGAACAGTCACAGGCAGACAGTGTTTGTTGGTAATGAGGATCACCCTGTGGCTAAACATGCCTTGGTGCACGGCCAGCACATCTTGGCGCAGTGTTACACCGTCCGGATTATCTGGATACTTCCCACTGACACCAAACTTTCAGAAGTCTGGAGATGGGAAATTGCCCTTCAGCTTATTCTCTCCTCCTGTTGCCCACCTGGTTTCAACCTCCACTAAATTCCAATTCCCACCCACCATCTTTAGCATCTTTGCTTCGGTTCTGTGTACAGAAGTGGTATCTCTGTCCAACTTCTTTGCTTTTTACAAATGTCTGTCTAGGTGTGTTAGCGTTTGGATATGTGTGAATGTATGTGTATTTGTTTACCTTCCTTTTTTCCCCCTAAGATAAGTCCTTGCAGTCCTGGGATTGGAACGACTCCTTTTCCACTTCCTTAAAATCCATATCCTTCCCTTTCTCCTCTCCTTTCTTTCTCTTTTCCTGACGAAGCAACAAATGGTTTTGAAAGCTTGTATGTGCGTTTGTGTGTGATTTTTTGTGTCTGTCGACCAGCCTGTGCTTTGGGTAAGTCACCTGTTTTCTATTTTTTATATTTGTTTATCCTACCAGGAAAGTTTCCATAATTTTAGTCTCATTAGTTACATTCACCACAATCCAGTATCCACATTCGACATGTCAATAATACAAATTTTCACAGTTTGTGTATGGAACACGAAAGCTTGAGGTGTACATTTTAGTGTGGCACAAATATTAATAGTCCATTCATAATAGCAGTAGAAAAACTATCCACATGACTAACACAGAAGAACTTTTGCTATAATGGTTAAAATTAGAGTTCAGCATGACATTTATTGTGCCTCAGATACATCACGTTACACGACTTGAAACAATACTCCCTACTAGCATGGATTGTGCTCTCGATCAGATATGAAACTATACTCATTTACATGGCGTGAAAATATCCTATTTATACCATCCAAACATTGTCGCTGAAAATTATGTATTGTTAATTAGGTAAATTAAATTCATGACAATGGAAAAGTAAACAATTACCTGAAACTGGCTATAGTAAAATGTTGTGTAAATAACACTGAGTACATTGATATTCAAGTCTTCAGTATATTAATAGTATTTCATATCCAAACATAATTTAATAGGTTTTTAAACAATTACTTCATAATAAACAGTAATTATACAGGAACTAATGAGGGCAAAACTTTCCTAACATTAATTTTGAAACTCAATAATACCTACTTAATATTATGAGAAAAGAATTTAATTAATTTTACCAGAGATACTAATTAGCCTAATAGATGACCTACAATAATATGCATCTTGCATGAACTAATTAATATTTGTTAATTAAACAAACTTCTGCAACATCAAATGATAGAAAATAACTTCAGCTAGTCTCATTAGAAAAAAGAATAATGAAAGTTTTGGCAAAGAAAGTGATAATAGACTAATTACATTCATACTTATTATTATGCAACACTGGTATCGGTAGGTTCAGTAATGCAAGCAGATGGGAATAAATTCCAACATTCTTCATTACAAATCTCTCATATTCTTGTCAAAATAATAGAAAACATTTTACAAAGAATTGTTAACATCTTTAAAAATTTAATATTGAAATGGGTAATTTCCAAGAATGCTTGCAATCGAAGTAACTCAGTCTGAAACGATATACAAGGTGTATAAAAAAGGATGGCACAAACATACACAACAATACAAGCAAAAATGTCACAGGGCGCACAAACGATCAGTTTGCGAGATAATTATGAATGTATGGTTCCAAGCCGCCACTAATGTCATTGTAAATACCACCCTAGTTAGTATACATTAATTTGAAATTTAGACTTTACTATCTTTCAGGATTGTTTGAAGATCTTCTCCTTCAGCAATGTCAGAATATGTGGTGCATGCATGATGGAGCTCCAGCACATTTTGTTGCTGCTGCCAAATGGCATCTAACGTGCTGAGATGGTCAAAGATGAGTATGTCGAGGCGGACCTGTACCTTGTCCTGCAAGATCACCTGATCTAAATGCTTAGGAGTTTTGTGTCTAAATACAACTCAAAAGAAAAGTATACAGCACACCTGTTAAAATGGGTGAAGAACTGGAGCAGATATTTGTACACACTTGTCAAGAATTCCAAAATGACCCAGCAGTTTTCGAATGAATTCGAAATCCATTGCAGACATGAGCACAGTATTGCAGCTGGATGCAAGGAAGAAACTTCAAACCTGTCCTCTAACAGGTAACCCATATGTGAAATGTGAAGGTAAACCTTGATAGTAAAGTCTAAATTTTCAAATAAAAGTGTACTAACCAGGACGATGTTTACAATGACATCAGTGACAGATTGAAACCATACATTCATAATTATCCCATAAATGGCTCATTTACAGACTCATGTTTACTGGAACAGTTTTACTTCTATCATATCTACTTCCAACTGTGTAAATTTGCCCCATATTTTGTGATACACCCTGTGTGTGTGTGTGTGTGTGTGTTTTCAACAATAATTTTGAGGAGGATAGGTTGCATACTCACCACAGAGACATCCGATGATTCACAGAAAGGCACAAATTATGTAATACAACATTAGAGCATTTGGCTGTTAAGGTCTTCATTGGTTGGAGACACACACACACACACACACACACACACACACACACACACAAATAGACAGACACAACTGCCGATCTGCGATACCAAACATGGCCAAGGTGAGAGCAACCAGTGGTGGCAATCAGGCAGCACCCAATGAATGCTGCTGATATATCAGCAGTCACAGTTTGGAAGCAACCAAACCCCATTAGGAGCTGGTGTGTGTAGTGTGCTCCTAGAGAGAAGCCTGCAGTGTGAGGAGCCAGGTGTCAGATGAACCAGCAGCCAGCATCTTCATTGTAAGATAGCTGAGTGCTGGAAGTGTCTCCCCCTGTTTGAAGCAACAGTGAGTGCCACAGCAGTGTGGCCCGGCCAAGCCAAGCCCGGCACTGGTCTCTATGACTCAAAACCACAGGGTGTGTCCTGCATCCTGTCTGGCTGTGTCCTGTCTGGACAGTGAGGCGACACTGTACTGCCATCGGAAGTACATATGTGTTTATGCAGTATTTCAAGGATACAGGCAAAGTTCTTCAGAATACAGGTATAACATCTGACCTAAACAAATTCATTAAACTAGGGCAGCTGGTTAAGATTTGTATATTATCCTGAGCCCAAAAAGGAAAAAAAAAAGTTTTCATCTGTTGTCAGAGGCAGCAGATAAATGAGCTCTGTTTACTACTAGTTTCCTGATAGATAGTAGAAGGGTCTACAGTAGAGGCAGTATGTTAGTTCACATGCTAGCTTTGAGAGTCTTTTGCTACGTGAAATATTATTGTATAGTTTGCACATCTTCAAATCCGCTTTGATAGTGAAGATGATGCCAAAGATATCTATTTTTGTAATATTTTATTATTGCATAACTAGTTTAGTTTCGGTTCCTGTTATATCACCAAAGTTAAGCACTGTGATGGGTTACAGTCTGCATGTGCCGAGTGCTGTTGGCAAGCGGGGTGCACTCAGCTCTTGGGAGGCTAGCTGAAGAGCTACTTGATTGAAAAGTAGTGGCTCCGGTAACAAAAACTGACATCGCGGTCGGGATTGTGGAGTGCTGACCACATCCCCCTCCATACCACAACTGTTGATGCCCTCGGGCAGAGGATGACATGATGGCCAGTCAGTACCCAGTGGGACTATCAAGGCCTGTCAGACAGAGTTTTTAGTTTTTTATATTTTACTGACACTGTCAAATGAATGTTCATAATTAATGCAAGTGCTCAAAATGATTCCCTTTGGCTTCCATTCAGCGGCATAAACATTATAACAAATGTCTGGTTGAATTTTGGATAGTTTGAAGTGAATTGTTGTTCCAGATGTCTGTCAGTACAGCTTTCAGGCCATGAATGTTTGTGATGTCTCTCCTGTGTGCTTGAACCTTCTGTAGCAGTTTAACCCAAATGTAATAATCCATCATGTTGAGATCTGAAATTATAGACAGTTTGTAGTCATTACGTTTGATAGAGTCAGGATAGAGGACTTCGGGGAAAAAGAAAATGGGCAGTCTCAAAGGGTGCAGGGGGATCACAGGAGAAATGTATATGTGGGAACTGTGTCGGGAAGGTACCAGAACTCCAAGCATTAATAGAAAGCACCAAAACACATAGGTATTGAAAGTTGGCTCAAGTCGGAAATAATTCAGCCAAAGTTTTTGCAAAAGCTCTAACTGTTTTCAGAAATGATAGAGTAAATAAAATAGGTGGAGGCTTGTTTGTCATCATAAAAAGTAGTCTTTCATGTAGTGAAGTTGAAGTTGATAGTTCCTGTGAGTTGTTATGGGTAAAGGTTGTACCTGAAAATCATAAGAAGTTAATAATTGGTTCCTTTTACCGGCCTCCTGACTCTGAGGATACAATAGTAGAAAGGTTCAAAGAAAACCTGTGTCAAATTGCAAACATGTACCCGATAATAGTAGATGGTCATTTAAATTTACCCTCAATCTGTTGGCGAAATTATATGTTCAAATCAGGAGGCACACATAAAACATCATGCGAAATTGTACTCAATACATTCTCTGAGCATTACTTTGAACAATTAGTTCATGAACCAACTAGAATTGTAAATGGATGTCAAAACACACTTGATCTCTTTGCAACAAATAATCCTCATAACGAGCATCAAAACGGATAAAAGTATTAGTGAACACAGGGCTGTCATAGCGAGGTTGAATATTGAAAGTCCCAAAGTTATACCATAAATAGACGAAAAGTACATTTGTTCAGAAAATCAGATATAAATACACTAAATTGCTTCTTGAAAGACAGTTTTGACTCATTCCAAACCCTAAACATAAGTGTATGTCAGATGTGGCTCCAATTCAAAGAAGTAGTACCAATAGCAATCGACAGTTTTATACCAAATAAATTAATAAAAGAAGTTCGTGATCCCCCTTGGTACACAAAAAAGGTCAGGAAACTGTTGCAAAAATAATGAAAAAGACATGCAAAATTTAAACGAACACATAATCCCCAGAATTGGTGATCCTACACAGAAGCTCAAAATTTAGCGAGAACTTCAATGCAAGATGCTTACAATACTTTCCCCAATGAAACTCTTTCTCGAAATCTGACTGTGAACCCAAAGAGATTTTGGTAATATGTCAAATATACTAGGGGCAAAACACAAACAATACCCTCACTACATGTTAGAAATGGCGTTACTAAAGCAGAGTTCTAAACACAGCTTTTAGAAACTTATTCACCAAAGAAGACAAAACCAATATTTCCGATTTAGAATTACGAACAGAGGCCAAAATGAATAATGTAAAAGTAGATATCATCAGAGTAGTGAAGCTTCTGAAATCACTTAACCCCTCAGGGGCTCAGCATTAATTTGCTGAGTACGGGCTTGGCGAACCCAGGGTCCTGAGCTGTGGGCTGTGTCGCGCTAACAGTCCGCTACACCGTAACCTCGGTGCATGCTTCAATGACCATCGTTCGGCTCGACGGTGGAACGTTGTACGTTTCAGAGCCCGGGGATCTTGGCTTAATTGCCCAGGTCGTGAGGACAGTACAAACCTCTATAAAAAAAACCTCAGTATCAAAGTGTGCTACATGCTGAGAAGATGCATGGCTGTTGAGGTTGAACAGTCGTTAGCAAGCAACCTCTGAGGAACCTGTCGCACCTCAGTTGTACAAGGCTTACCCAGGCAAGCGGGGCTGTGCCTGGGTGGACCTTTATTTCCCCAGCTGCTCGTGGGATCACGATGAAAAGAACCCAGAGTAACGCTGGTGGGTGTTTAACCACTGTCTCTAAGAAAGGAAAAGTAGACTTCAATGCTGAGACTTATGACCCCCAGTCATTCCCTTCCTTGGCCACGCCATGGGAGGAACGCAAGTCTCTTAGCCGAGGACAACAATATGCTCCAAGGTATTTAGTGTGTGCTAGGACTGATGGTGAATCTTTCATGAACACAAAGTCTCTCTTTTTTGACAAGCACTTGGAAGATAAGTTTGGAGAAGTAGACGGCATGTCGAAGATGCGATCGGGATCAGATTTAATAACGATGTCATCCCAAGCACAGTCACGGTCATTGCTCGTCTGTGACAAGCTGGGTGGTGTTCCCAATACTATCACCCCACACAAAAGTCTGAACATGGTACAGGGTTTGATTTTTCATAGGGATCTCCTTTTGCAGTCAGATGACGAACTCCACAAGAACTTGGAACGGCGAGGTGTCCACTTTATACGGCGAGTCCATAGGGGTCCGAGGGTCAACAGGGTTGCCACTGGTGCATTCATCTTGGCCTTCAAGGATGACTCATTGCCTGAGAATGTCAAGGTGTGATTTACCAATGTGACGTAAAGCCCTATGTTCCTCCCCCTATGCGCTGTTTTAAATGCTGGAGGTTTGGGCACATGTCCTCCAGGTGTACCGCTAACTCCACCTGTCGCGACTGTGGTTGTGCATCGCACCCAGACCTCCCTTGTACACCACCTCCCATTGGTGTTAACTGTGGACAGCAGCACCCACCTTGCTCGCCTAAATGCTCAGTACTGCACAAAGAAAGGAAGATCATGCAATACAAAACCATGGATCGGCTGTCTTATTCCGAGGCCAAGACGAAATACGAGAAACTGCACCCGATCAGCATCAAAACAAACTACGCAGCAGCCACAACACCATTTCCGCAGACTAGTTTGCCGCCAGTTCCATCTACCATAGTGGGCCCTCGAGCCCAACCGTCACCATCTGCCCCCTTGGTGGTAGGGGGCACATCTCACACTGTTGCTTCCAAAGTCCCTGCCTTGGAAGCAAAACCCCCCAACCAACGGGGACATCAGTCCCCACATGTGAGCCAGAGCCACAACAGCCTGCTCTGGCTCTTCTTGCGAGGAAGGGATCACTTGAATCCCTTTCTCCCTTGGTTTCTCCCACTGGCTCAGTGGATGCCAGTGAGTGGCACCAAGTGCCATCCAAAGCTGGTCGTAGGGCCTCAAGGGCAACCTCCATCCCTGAGACTGAGTCTGCCAAGCCATCCCAGCACGAGAGGCCGAAGGATCAGCGAGAGAAACAGAAAAAGTGTAAAACAAAAGATTCTCAGGTGGCTACCGTGCCACCACAAAAATTGTCTGCTTCGTGGAAATCCTCGCGTCCCCTGAAGACTTGGCAAGTGCCAAGACTTTGGAGGCAATGGACGTCGAGCCTCTGCCTCCTGAGTCAGTGACTGCAGAGAAACCTGTGGACCCTACTCTACCATCTGCATAAATATGCCCAGTAAGTCGGGAGATAGTGTGGTGCTGCAGTGGAACTATGGCGGTTTCTTCCGCCTCTTGGCCGAGTTACAGCAGTTGCTCTGTCACTACCCTTCCCTCTGTGTTGCACTGGTTTCCTACCGAACGGACCTCTGCCCTTCGTGGGTATAGGGGTTACTATTAAAACTGGGCAACACACAACAGGGTATCCGGAGGAGTCTATCTTTATGTTCTTGTCACTGTCCCCAGTTCACCAGTGCCACTTACCACAGTGCTCGAGGCAGTGGCTGTGAGAATTCAGGCACGACAGGACATTACCATCTGCTCACTCTCCTGCAGACCTTGCAAACTTGATCACACAACTTCCCCCACCATTCCTCCTATTGGGGGATTTCAATGTCCACAACCCCTTGTGGGGTGGCTCTCAGGTCGTGGTAGGAACATTGAAGCTCTAATAGCACAGCTGGACTGCTGCCTTCTTAATACCAGTGCCCCCACACATTTCAGTGTGGCGTATGGCACATACTCGGCTATAGACCTTTCTCTCTGCAGCCCAAGCCTTCTACCACAGCGTCATTGGGGGGTCCACGATGACCTATGTAGTAGCAACCACTTCCCCATCCATATCTCTCTTCTCCAGTATCAACCTCCAAATCGCTTGCCCCATTGGTCTCTGCGTAGGGCTGACTGGCCTGCTTACACCTCGGCTACTAGGGTGATACCTCCAATCCTGGACGATGTTGATGTTGATCAGGCTGCTCATCATATCACTAGAGCCATCATTTCCGCAGCTGAAGCCAGTGTTCCGATCACCACTGGCTCAGTTCAGTGCAAGTCGGTTCCATGGTGGTCTGCAGAGATTGCTGAGGCCATCAGGGAACGTCGTCGGGCACTCCAGTGCCACCGGCAACACCCTTGTATAGAGCACCTGATCGCTTTCAAGTGACTCTGGGCACAGGCTCGGAGGCTGATACACCAGAGTAAGCAGGACTATTGGGAGAGATATGTCGCTACCATTGGCTCTTGCGTCACCCCATCGGGTGTGATCACAGATTCGGCACCTTTTTGGGTACCGACCACAGGTGGGAATCCCCAGCTTGAACATTCAGGGTACTTTATGCAAGGATCCAGCTGCTATCTCTGAACTCATGGCGGACCATTATGCCAGTACCTCTTCGACTTCTGCTTATATTGCAGGCTTCCGCACTCGCAAAGAACCGGTCGAGCGGAGGCAGCTGTCTTTCCACACATGTCGGCAAGAACCATATAATGCCCCATTCACTGAGTGGGAGTTTCAGAGTGCCCTCACTGCTTGCCCTGATACCACCCCAGGGCCAGATTGAATCCATAAACAGTTCCTGCGCCATCTGTCACAGGAGTTTCAAGACCAACTTCTCGCCCTGTTCAACTGCCTCTGGGTTGAAGGTGTTTTCCCATCTCAGTGGCAGGACAGCAACCTGGCACTGCTACACAGCTGGCAGACAGTTACCGCCCTATTAGCCTCACCAATGTTCCTTGCAAGCTCCTGGTATGTATGGTGAGTCGGTGGCTCATGTGGGTTCTTGAAGACCGGAGACTCCTTGTCCCATAACAAGGGGGTTTCCGCCAGGGCCGTTCTGCATTGGACAATCTAGTTCCGCTGGAGTCGGCCATCCACACTGCTTTTGTCAGGCACGAGCACCTGGTTGCAGTCTTTTTCGATCTCCAAAAGGCTTATGACACCACCTGGTGCTACCATATTCTAGCTACACTGCATGGCTGGGGCTTGAGAGGACCGCTTCCACTGTTCATCCAGAACTTCCTCTCACTTCGCACTTTTCGGGTTAGGGTTGGTACCCATCTCAGCTCCCCACGCACCCAGGAGAATGGAGTCCCACATGGCTCCATTCTTAGTGTTCCACTGTTCCTATTTGCAATCAACGGACTTGCTGCAGCAGTAGGGTCATTGGTGTCCTCCTCACTGTATGCTGATGTCTTTTGTATGTACTACAGTTCGGCTAGTATTGGTGTCACTGAAAGGCGACTGCAGGGCGCCATTCAAAAGGTGCATTCCTGGGCTTTAGCCCATGGGTTCCGGTTCTCTGCCTCCAAAACTCGGGTTCTGCACTTTTGCCGCCGTCGGGCAGTGCACCCAGACCCAGAACTGTCCTTGGGTAACAACCTTCTGCGTATTGAAGATACGCATCGCTTCTTGGGCATGCTGTTCGATGCCCAGCTCACGTGGGTCCCACACCTTCAACAGCTGTGGAAGAAGTGTTGGCGCCACCTGAACGTCCTTCGCTGCCTAAGCCGTACCACTTGGGGAGCAGCTCATCTATCTCTCCTGCAACTGTATAGGGCTCTTATCCAATCCCGTCTGGATTATGGCAGCCTGGTAAACAATTCTGCAGCCCCTTCTGCACAGCGTGTCTTGGACCCAATACACCATAGTGGCGTCCGTTTAGCGATGGGTGCCTTCCACACAAGTCCCATGACAAGTCTCCTTGCTGAAGCTGGGGTTCCCCCCTCCGAATCCACTGGCAGCAGCTACTGGCTTCATATGTCGCCCGTGTTCACGCCTCACCCGACCACCCAAATCACAGGCTTCTGTTCCCAGCTGCCGTTCTCCCTTCCCCACGACGACGTCCATGATCGCGTTTCGGATTGTGGTTCTTGTTCGTTCCCTTCTTTCGTCCATCGCATCCCTTCCTATCCCCACCACATTCCACTACCTTTCTCATACACCTCCATAGTTTGTACCTCACTTACAGCTTCGATTAGACTTCTCCGGTGACTCGAAAGCCTCATTTTCGCCAATAGTCCTATGTCACTCGTTGATACTTTCTGTGGTGCAGAAGTTGTATACACTGATGGCTCCTTTGTGGACGGCTGTGCTGGGTATGCTTATGTTCATAGTGACCACATTGAGCAGTATTCCCTACCCTGTGGGACTAGCATTTTCACAGCTGAGCTGGTGGCCATCTCCCGCACTCTTACACATTTCTGCAACTGCCCCGGGGAGTCCATAGTTATCAGTAGTGACTCCCTGAGTGGCCTGATCGCCGTTGGCCAGTTTATGCCAAAGCACCACTTGGTTTGGTCCATTCAGGACACTGTTTTCACCTTGGCAAATCGGGCTGTTCGGTGGTGTTTATTTGGACCCCGAGCCACATAGGCATTCCAGGAAACAAACGAGTTGATCACCTGTCCAAGCAGGCCATCACATCATTGCGCTTAAAGATAGGATTTCAGACTGCAACTGACCCATAAGGTTCTGGGCATTTGCACCTCGGAATGGGCTGCCTTGAACATTCCAAATAAGCTGCGCACAGTCAAGTCCACCACAGCCGTATGGAGATCCTCCCTGCAAGCTTCTGTAGTCCTCTGCAGACTATGTATTGGTCATACATGGTTGACACACGGCCACCTTCTATGACGAGAGGACCCACCAACTTGCCGTTGTGGTGCACTATTGACCGTGGTCCACATTCTAGTAGACTGCCCTCTTTTAGCCGGCTTGAGACAGTCTTTTACCCTGCCTTCTGAGCTTCCATTGATTTTATCTAATGATGCCTCTTTGGTTGTCCGCACTTTAGATTTTATTCACGCAACTTGGTTTTATTGGTCTATTTAGTGGTGGGGCCTATTTGCCCACCTTCCCAGGCTCCCACCCCTCCAGACCAATAGGCCATTGTCCTTTTATGGGTTACTACTTGTTTTTCAAGTAATGATTTTAGTGTGTGCAGAGTGGCTGGCTCATCCTGTATTATTTTTGTGATCAGCCAGCCACACTCTTCGGCTGTCCTATTTTAGTTTTCTGTCTATTTAGAAAACTCCTGTCATGGTCTTTGTTATATTTTATCATTTTACCCGGAGTATACTCGACGTGGAGAATTACGCGACAAAAGGGAAAGTTTTAAGATGTGTACTCTTAGTTGGGAACAGAGGACTGATAACCCAGCAGTTGAGTCCCCTTTCAACACTCAACAACAACAACAACAACAACAAATCACTTAAAAAGGACAATTCTTCTGATCCGGACTGTATACCCACTAGTTTTCTATGTGATTATGCTAATATGATAGCTCCCTACTGAACAGCCATATACAACTGCTCTCTCAAAGAACGATCTGTACAAAAAGACTGGAAAGTTGCATAGGTCACACCAGTATTCAAGTAAGGCAGTAGGAGTAACCCACTAAACTACAGGCCTATTTCATTAATGTCAATTTGCAGCAGGGTTTTGGAACATATCCTGTATTCAAGTATTATGAATTATCTCAAAGAGAATGATCAATTGACCCAAGGTCAACACAGACGTAGAAAATATTGTTCATGTAAATCACAACTAGCTCTTTACTCACAGGAGATAATGAGTGTTATCGAGGATGGTTCTCAAACTGATTTTGTATTTCTAGATTTCCAGAAAGCTTTTGACACTGTACCTCACAAAAGGCTTTTAAGTAAGTTTGTAGTAGTCAATGGTAAGGCTTTGACTAAAACCAAGTTGATATCCAGTGTTCCACAGGGTAGTGTTATTGGTCCTCTTCTGTTCCTTATCTACATAAACGATTTGGGAGAAAATCTGAGTAGCTCTCTTAGGTTGTTTGCAGATGATACCGTCTTTTCTCATTTAGTAAAGTTATCTGAAGATCAAAACCAAGTGCAGAATGATCTAAATAAGATATCAGTATGGTGTAAAAATTGCCAATTTGACTCTAAATAATGAAAAGTGTCAAGTCTTTCACATGAGTAAGAAAAGAAATCCGTTAAACTTTGTTTACAAGATAAATCAATTGTAAACACCACTAAATACCTAGTAATTACTATTACATCAGACTTAAACTGAAAGAACATGTAGATAATTTTATAGGAAAGGAGAACCAGAGACTGCATTTTATTGGCAGAACGCTTAAAAGATGCAACAGAACTAGTAAAGAGACTGCAAACATTATGCTTGTCTGTCCTCATTTTGGGTATTGCTGCCCAGTCTGGGATCCTTATCAGGTGGGTTTGATGGAGGACATCGAAAGAGTCCAAAGAAGGGCAGCTCATTTTGTATTGTCATGATACAGGGGAGACAGCATCACGGAAATGATACACGATCTGGGATGGGAATCATTACAACTACAGCGGTTATTGCTGTGGCAATAGTATACTTACAAAACTCCAATCACCAACATTCTCCTCCGAATGCAAAAATATATTGTTGACACCCACCTACATAGGTAGAAATGATCATCAGAATAAAATATGAGAAATCGGAGCTTGAACGGAGAGATTCAGATGTTGTTCTTCCCGCGCACTACTCGAGAATGGAATGGGAGATAAATAGTATAAAGGTGGTTCGATGAACCCTCTGCCAAGCACTTAAATGTGATTTGCAGAGTATCCCACATAGATGTAGTTGTAGGAGTATTAATTCTTATCCATGTCACAGTATTAATTACTGTATGGGCCTTTGCACTGTCTTGTTGCCATGTCCATTTGTAATCACCCATAACTGTGTTACTGTCTTGGAACATGTGGGTGCACATCTCGTCACTATACACCACCTGGTTCATTACTTTCTTCTTTCTTCTGTATCTAGGTAGATGTCCTTCACCTGGTGTCTCGCCTTCAATAAACTGTAATTCTGTTTTGCCGTGCCAAGAGACCGCATATCACATGAGAGATAGCTGTTGCTTATCATATTCCATATTTTTCAGAAATGTTTGTTTTAACTTGAGCAGCATGGTAAATTCATTCATTTTGCTGGTTAGCATAGCATGGAGAAACATGTTTCATCAGAAATCCACATCCCCCCCCCTCCACTTATAGTGTTTGGCAAATCACTGTACCATCTCTGAATACAGATATGCAGCACTCGAAGGCAGCACAGAAAAACCACAAAGAGGCACAACACAAAGTACACAGACCCAACAAAAACACATCAGACTACCTTGTGTCCCCCCCCCCCCCCGCCACAATAGTTGCTATGTTTCCTGAAACAAACAAACAAATGTATGATATGATAAGGAATGCCCTATGTGAGGACCACTTCCAGGAAAAAATCAGCCAGCAGATACAAGAAAAAATCACTGTGTGTAATTTAGAAGGCTAAAAAACTATAAAAATTACACTCAAAGAAAACATTATACTACACTACACATACCAAACAGGTTCCCAAAAATCATCAAATGTAGTTTCCAGGCTTCCCAGCTCGAACAGATGCTGTTGACATCAAAGAGGCTATAACAGTTAAAGGTTACAATGTACAATCTGTACAGAAGCATGGATCAAGCAAGAACAAACTTCTGTATGTTGCAACCCTAATAGATACACTGCGCCGCGGTGGAGTAGCCGAGCGGTCTAAAGCATCTCGCTGCGGAGCACGCGGTTGCTCGCCGTGGAGGTTCGAGTCCTCCCTGGGGCTTGGGTGTGTGTGTTCGTCCTTAGGTTAGTTTACCTAGGTTTAAGTAGTTTGTAAGCTACGGATTGATGACCACGCAGTTTGGTCCGATAGATCTACAAACATTTGAACATTTAGATATACTGCAAAGAGGGAACTATTTGAGGAGGAATGACTCATATTCCTCAAAGTTACCATAGAACCCCTGTGGCAAAAAGCAAGGACAGCCCAGTCTGTAACTGCCAAGGCATAGGACATATGAGCTTGAATTGTCAGATGCCACCAAGGTGAATTCATTGTGCAGGAGACCAGCCTACAGAGATTGTAAATGGAAGGAAGGTGATACTCTGAAGTGTGCGAACTGCAATGGAGGCCACACAGCCAGCTACCTCAACTGCCCTGCACAAAGAAGGACAAAAGTCAGACAACTAGGAGAATCCCCTAACAGAGAAAACACTAACTGAAACATGACATGCCTCAATGCAAAAGCGCAAAACACCAGACCATGCCACAACACAGCTATAGAAAACACAACAAACAGAAACAGATCTATATTTTTTATACCACTCACAGAGATACCCATATCAATATGTATCTGCCAAAATTACTGATACAGGTATGAAGTTGGAAACAGGTGATATCAGTAACTATAAATTGCGTACGTAGGTTACTTCTGATTAACAATATTGACCAACTATTCCAGCAGAAAATATGAATAGCTCGTATCAGTACTTATAATTCAGATATGTGTATCAATTTTCGTAGTGATCAGAAATTTATGTAGGACATAAGAAAGGTATTACCATTACCAGCTAAATACAATAATTCTATATATTTAACACTGCCAGTAATACAAAAAATACAAAAGCAGTGTAACTAAATGTGTACTAATATAATACTGTTCACAAAGTTTTATTTAAACTTATCATCTGTTTGCTTCACTGATGTTGAAGTAGTCTTGTATTGAAAGGAAGTGTAATGAAATGGATAATTATCACTCACCAACAATTATAAAAACTATTAAGAGATATTAATGTAAAAATTCCTTAACATCACAACTTATAAATCATACCATGTGTCCTAACAAATCCCACCCATATCTCACCCCATCTTCCACCTGCCCCCACCTCCTTTCCCCACCTATGATAACCATGCTAACCTCTGAAACTATGTTTGTACATTTTACTAAAAATTTTCATGAACTATTTAAATGCACAGAACCCCTTATGAAAACTCTTCCTCCAACAGTACTCGTCCAAATGTTCCTGAAATACACTAAACCTTTTCTTGCCCTTCCCAATTACAGCTCCCCAGTACCCCTCTATTGTATTAGTACATGCCCCTTTTTGGTTTTGTGCTGGAATTCGATATTGTGGTTCACTGTCAAATGATTATACTCCTTATGATCCAATCCCTTACATGAAGAAAAACTGTCAGACATTGTAATTGGACCTTCTTCAAAATATTTCTCTATTAACGAAATCAAAACTTGCTTTGATTGGTTAGGTACAGCTCTAAAAATCACATAAATACAATCACCCTCAGAAATTACCACCCCAATAAACCCAAATTCCTATAACATCAAATAGTGTATGAGTTACAAGACCATAACATGAATGTAATATATATATATATATATATAACGATTATTAAGACGAAAAATTCCTGGCAGGAAAAATAAAATATAAAAAAAGACGAAGATTACTCACCAGGCCAAGGAGCACAGGTGTGACAGCATCACAAATAAATAAATGAATACACACACACACACAATCGCAAGCTTTCACAACCCAGTTGCGTCTTCAGGCAGTAGGGAAGGAGAGGGAAAAGGAAATGATGAGGGTTTTAAGGAAGGGGGTAAGGAGCCATTCCAATCCCGGGAGAGGAAAGACTTACCTTGGGGGAAAAAAAGGAGGGTAAACAAATGCACACATGCCCACACATTCACACAGACACAAGTACACTTAGGCAGACATACTGTAGAAAGCAAATGGTTTCTTTGCTTTCTACAGTATGTCTGCCTAAGTGTACTTGTGTCTGTGTGAATGTGTGGGCATGTGTGCATTTGTTTACCCTCCTTTTTTTCCCCCAAGGTAAGTCTTTCCTCTCCCGGGATTGGAATGGCTCCTTACCCCCTTCCTTAAAACCCTCATCATTTCTTTTTCCCTCTCCTTCCCTACTGCCTGAAGACGCAACTGGGTTGCGAAAGCTTGCGATTGTGTGTGTGTGTGTATTCATTTATTTATTTGTGATGCTGTCACACCTGTGCTCCTTGGCCTGGTGAGTAATCTTCATCTATATATATATATATATATATATATATATATAAAAATTATAGAGGGAAACTTTCCCGGTGGGATAAACAAAAATAAAAATAGAAGTAGAAGACTTACCAAAAGGACCGGCTCGTCGATAGAAACAAATAAAATAAATCACACACAAACACACATACAAGCTTTCGCAGCCTAGCTGCTTCGTCAGGCAGGAGAGGGAAAAGGAAATGATGAGGGTTTCAAGGGAGTGGATAAGGAGTCATTCCAATCCCGGGACAGGAAAGACTTACCTTGGGGGGAAAAAAAGAGGGTAAACAAAAACACACACACCCACACATTTACACAGACGCAAGTACACTTAGGCAGACACACTGTTGAACTGTATAAAGCAAAAAAGCTTTATACAGTTCAACAGTGTGTCTGCCTAAGTGTACTTGCGTCTGTGTAAATGTGTGGGTGTGTGTGCTTTTGTTTACCCTCTTTTTTTCCCCCCAAGGTAAGTCTTTCCTGTCCCGGGATTGGAATGACTCCTTATCCACTCCCTTGAAACCCTCATCATTTCCTTTTCCCTCTCCTGCCTGACGAAGCAGCTAGGCTGCGAAAGCTTGTATGTGTGTTTGTGTGTGATTTATTTTATTTGTTTCTATCGACGAGCCGGTCCTTTTGGTAAGTCTTCTACTTCTATTTTTATTTATATATATATATATATATATATATATATATATATATATATATATATATATATATATATATATATATATATATTTAAACAATCAATTTTTCCTTAATACTATGGATTCACAGGGTTTTCAAAGTTGCATACTTATTTCATGCTGTCTTAACTGGTCCTAACAACATTATAAGAATTACATCATGATTTGCAATTTTAGCAAATTTTTGTGTACATTTTGACTGGCTTAATACTGCACTCATTGGGGGAAAAATGGATACATTGAGCCATCTGTCGTAAACCATGAGATCAGTCAGCTCCAGCTCCTGAAATATATCAAGGGACAGTTCATGACCTTAAGGCATTTGTTCCTCAAGGTGACCTTTCATCTACTAAGCTGTTTGTCACACTATCAACTGTGAACTAGGATTATGATTCCAAGTGGAGAAAGAAGCTACTGTGCTTTTTTTTTTTTATCTCCTAACATATGCTTGTCTGGGTTCCTTCATGTAAATTCATCAAACATGGTAGCTGTTGTGATTTCCCTCAGAGGTCAATTAAATATGAACACTGCCTACAGAAAGGTCATGCGACTGCTAACAGTTTTGTTGTTAATAATGTCCAAACTGTTAACAGTTATGTTCAACCCCCCCCCCCCCCCCCCAGGGGGATCACTATTCTTTGGTGAGTATGTTGTGTTGTTGCACCCAGGTGTGAAGAGCCCTACTGGTGTCTGCAAATTCACTTTATTTCCCTTGTATGCTAATTTGCTCAGTATTAAACAGGAAAAACGCATCCAAGATCTCTGCATGCAGCTAGTAAAATCTTGTTGCTGCTTATTTATCTCTTCAGCAAAAATTAATAATAAAAAGCGGTCTAGCTATGCTGTGCCTTCAAACGTATTTGAACTCTTACATCATCAAGGCAATCAGATATCTTCTCCATTTATATTCAACATGAGAGTGAAAACAGTAATTAAATAATTTCTCACAAAACATAAGTCTTGTATGTTTTTCACTTTGCTTTTTATTGGCCATTATTACAAAGCTAAGTTGAATACATGTATACACAAAAACAGAGTTTACATATCACCTATTCTGTGAACTCTCTTCACTTTCTCCTAGCATCCGCTATGCAGTGACCGACTGCTCGTCATATTTGCAACAAAGACAGATCCTTGCAGTAGCTACTGCATTGAAAGCCTGCTGGATGCAAATTAATGCCTTGATAAACTCAAGTCAATCCAGAAGGAAAATTTGAGTACCAAGCCATCCATTTACCTGCATACTCATAGATGCCAGCAACTATCTTTTAGTGCTGCACACCTACTTAACAGGGACCAGCAATAGTTAGGTCCTCAGTATAGCTACCTGACAAGAGATAACAGCTATTCTTCTGAGCCACCTACTCCCAATAAAAACTACCAAGTCTCCCCATTTCTTGTCTATTGAGGACAGATTCATTCTATGAGCCTCTCTCTCTCCTCCTCTAATACTTCCCTGTTCCTTAGTCACACAGGATATTCACTTCCTACAGTACCTTCCTGGAATATGCACTCACCTCTAATATGTGTTCGAACGTGCACTCGTCTGTAACATGTGTCTCCCTTTATCCCCACTCGAAACGAGTGTACTTGGGAAGTATTCCTAACTAATGTAACTACATACTTAAAAATAATAGATCTTAAGTTCTCCCTTTATGAATAGTCACTATTCTTCTATACGCAGCTGTCTCCTTTCCTTTGCTTCTCAACAACTGATGTGTTACAAATAAACCAAACTAACCAAATGCTTTGTGTGAGTGCGTGTATGTATTGTGCACTGTTGTTTGTAAGTGTTGACTTGTCTAAAGTGTAAATATAATATGTTTGTGTGTGTGTAAGTATATACTTGTGTTAAAATAAAGAAATAATAATAATAATAATAAACTAACACAGTAAGAAAATAAGGGTCTTAGCGATAAAGACATATGCATCACAGGCATGGGACAGAAAGACAGGTGTTCTGTAACAGAGTAGTAAGAAAAGAAAGTGTTGGACATTGGAGCCAAAGAAGAATAAAAGATAGCCCAAAAAGACAGAAAAGAAACCCGCCACCCAGGAACCTTTTTATACTTCACTATGACACTGGAGAGCAAAAGATGGCAGGCTAGGTGTGAGCCATCCCACTACAGAATGGATTCCATAGCCTCACCTCGAGGGCCCCCCAAAGAAAAGCTCCAGTTCCCACCATGGAATGGAATGCTAATGGTGAGTGATTAACAGTGCTTGTCGGTGCAGTGTGTGTGTGTAATTGTGTACATTGTTTGTAGCCAATCCCACTACAAACTAAAGAAAACTTCCCCTAGAAAATCAAATAATAACCCTTCCCATGTTATTACTTATAAAATTATAACAAAAGTATCAAATTACGCTGTATAAAAGTTATAAATAACATTCAACTTCTTTTCTAGAAGTTGATCTCTTCTTTGTATAGAAATCCATCAGAAAACACAGAACGAATATAATATAACCCATCCTATAATAAAACACATAAATATGTAATTAAGAAATGTCTCATATCAGGATTTGTTTTTGTCAAATCTGGAATTGCTGTCTCATATCTGCAATCTTTTTAAATACATCCTGTTTAGATTTTAAATAGAGACATTGTTCATATTTAAATTTGTCAGTAACGGGTTAGTAATTCTGATAGTCGTTACTAAGAATGTGTAGTTAAAGATACATGTGTAAAAGATAGAAAAAGAGTGAATAAACTAGAATGAAACTTCACTCTGCAGGGGAGTGTGTGCTGATATGAAACTTCCTGGCAGATTAAAATTGCGTGCCGGAACCGGGACTCGAACCTGAGACCTTAGCCTTTCGCGGGCAAGCGCACTACTGACTGTGCTATCCCGACACGACTCATGATGCCGCCTCACAACTTTACTTCCGCCAGTACCTCGTCTTCGACTTACTGCCAGGAAGTTTCATATCAGCGCACACTCCGCTGCAGAGTGAAGTTTCATTCTGGAAACATCCCTTAGGCTGTGGCTAAGCCATGTCTCCACCATATCCTTTCTTCCAGGAGTGCTAGTCTTGCGTGTTTGCAGGAGAGCTTCTGTGAAGTTTGGAAAGTAGGAGACGAGGTACTGGCGGAAGTAAAGTTGTGTGGCGGCATTGTGAGTCATCTCAGGATAGCACAGTCGGTAGTGCGCTTGCCCGCGAAAGGCTAAGGTCCCAGGTTCGAGTCCCAGTTCCGGCACGCAATTTTAATCTGCCAGGAAGTTTCATATCAGTAAATAAACTGTTCATAAGAAAAGGAAAAATCGGAACAGATGAGTCGAGAACTGGCGGACGTCACTTCGCCTAATCAGCAAAGAGTGCTGATTCCTCTAATGGTTTAACATATGGTTTAATTATATTGACACATCCTTTATCCATACCAGTTACTGGATCTTGGACATATATTGCTTTCTCATGTGGCACTTTTACAATTTTGAAGGACCACACCATATATATATATAAAAAAAAAAAAAAAAAAAAAAAAAAAAAAAAAAAAAAAAAAAAAAAAAAATATTTACTTGTTTCTTTCTTTAAGTTAGAACTTAGTTGAAAATTCCCGACCCATATAAAGTCTTCATTAATTTTTTCAACCGATGGTTAGCTGCAATATTCAGGTTGGTCTCTACTTGATTCTGTATAATCATTTCATTTCTTTTAGGATGAGGTGGCCAAGCAAAATATTTCAACAGTGGCTCTTCTATAAATTATTTGTTAAGGTTTTGTGTGGGTGATAACCTGGTAGGTAAATATGGTAATTCATTTAATATTACCTGAAACTCGTTAATTAGTGTACTCCATGAAGAGTGTTTTTTCAGAGTGAAGTATTCTGCACACCCTCCCTAACTCTCGCCTCACTCTTTCTGCAGGGTTTGACTTTGGATTGTATTTTGAAATAGCAATGTGTTTGATCTTTTGCCATGCAAAGAACACCTTAAATTTCTGGTGAATTGTGGACCATTATCTGAAAGAACCCTCTTAGGTTTACCTACATCCGTAAAATAATCCTTGAAACACCCTATTACAGTTTCTGTATTCGCTTCTATAATAACAAAAATATATTGCACTCCCCCTTTACTGACAGGAAGAGAACCTTAGAAATCACAAACTATTAAATCCTATAAGCCCTTTGGTGTTATAGGGTACAGAACAAAAGGACTAGGCTTGTTGTAAGCTTTAACACATTCAGAAATTTGCCAGGCTCTTAAATTTCTTATAATTTTTCTGCTCAGGTTTTTAAAATAGTAGAATTCTGATATACCAGTATGCTTGATGCACTTAGTTATTCCAAAGTGCCCATAACCTTTGTGGATAAACCATATTAAATCTACTTGTACTTGTTCAGGTATACAAAGTTTCCAATCATTATTTTTAACATTACTACAATGTGCTTGGCTACCACGGGGCCCCAGCCTTTGCAGCACTACTTCCTTTCCATGCTGCGTGACTACTCTCCTACTATCCTTTTCCCCCTCTCTTGGGGATGGAATATTGCATCTCCTGTGGGAAATTGGAGATATGTAGTAGTTTTGAATTTACCTGGATTTTTCTTTCACACTCTGTCCTCACTTCTTCCGTATCTTGCCTATTTTTCCTCTGTTTTGGCACTTGAGGTTCCTCTTCTCTTCTTCTTTCTTCCTCTCTCCCTGTGCATTTATGCAGACCGCCCAGGTGTTTGACGCGTAAAATGTGACTGTTGTAATGTGTAAGTCCCAGCTCCGGGTTGGCATGTAGGGTTCGTGCATACCCCCTGGTGAAGGCCGGGCCCAGGGTGTGGTGATTGCCTGAGCTGCAACCTTCCTGATGTGCCAGTTGGTCCCTCCGTCTGGAGTTCGGGAGGTGTGATCTGAGGTGTGGACAATCACCTAAGGCAGGCGTGCTCCCTTTGAAGGGGGCCCCTAGTATGAAGGAGTGCTCCATCGGAGACACTGACAATCATGGGGGATTTCTTCACAATAGGATCCCAGAAAAGAAAGTATAAGGACATGAAAGAGTCTCAGGATTCCAAAAATTTGACTATTATCCCAGCTGAAACTCATTACTTCATGGTAACACATACCAAAGATGGTCAAAGTTTTTCTATGGTTAATTCATTTGTCATCCAAAAAGGCATTGATAAGATCGCAGGACCAGTGAAGTCCTGCAAACGTCTGCACAATGATACCTTATTGATTGAAATAGAGAGTTTAGTACTGCTGTGGTCAACACCCAGTCACATGATGGCATCATCATCATCTCCTGCCAAGAGCACATACTGTCCTAGCAAACCTCCAGTTGCACCTGTGAAACCTCTTGCCTCACAGACAGGGACACAGAAATTCAAGAAGGATTACACCTGTGAAGACTTCTTGTGCCCATCTAGCTCACAACCATCTGGGTCTTCAACTGATACCCACCACGGTTCAGAGAAGTTGGCAGTGAGAAGAAATCTTCCCCTTATCCCTCCCAGCATTCCTCTTTCACAATGTCATCTAGTGACACCCTCCCCCGGACAACCTCTGTGTCACCAGGGCGCACTGCCAATGGTCAATCAGGTGACCAGAGTGAGGCTGGCTCTGAAGCCACTGTTGAATTAATGGACCAAGACCCTCCACTCTTAGATCCAACTAATTGTGAGCATTCACATTGTGGTCCTCCACAGGCACAGGGGTGATTGTTCATTTAATTTCTTACCAATTCTCATCTCACTATGGTTATCCTTCAATGGAACATTCGCAGCATCTGGTCCAATAGAACAGAACTTCAGCTTCTCTTGCAAACCTACTTCCTACTAATTGTCTGCCTTCAGGAAACAAAACTACATCCTCACACTCACTTCAATGTGTCACACTTCTCCTCAGTCTGCTTTGTCCTTCCCCCTGTGGCAGGGATTCCAGCTCATGGGGGCATCATGCTGCTTTTGAGGGTTGATATTCATTCCCAAATTATCCCTTTGCAAACCCAGCTTCAAGCAATAGCAGTTAGACTGTCCTTTCCTGGTTTCAGCTTCTTCCTGTGTAATGTCTATACACCGTCATCCTCTGGTGTCGATAGGACTGACCTTCTACACCTTATAGACCAGCTTTCTTCTCCTTTCTTGTTGGTCAGCGATTCCAATGCCCACCATCCTCTTTGGGGCTCTCCACACCCTTGTCAGAGGGTTTCTCTCCTGTCAGGTCTCCTCAACCACCTCACCTGTCTCAATACTGGCGAACCCACTTGTCTTTTGGACTCCACACACACACACACACACACACACACACACACACACACACGCGCGCGCACACACACCTTTTTCCATTTGGACCTTTCCTTCTGCACTGTTCAACTGGCCTGTCACCTCAAGTGGTCTGTTCTTCACTAAAGTGACCATTTTCCATGTGTTATTCGTCTACTGACACCATTCACTCCAGCTCGTCCATCCAACTGCCAGCTTTCCAAAGCTGCTGGCTGTTTTATTCTTCAATAGCTACTTTCCAAGAACGTCTTTTTCCTAGTCGACTATCTTACTACTGTAATCCTCACTGCCGCAGAACATTCTATCCCTCACACCTCTTCCTTGCGACGATGTCCCCCAGTTCTCTGATGGACTGAGGAATCTCGCGAAGCACTCAGATCTTGGAGACATACTCTCATACAGGAAAACTGTATTCACTACAAACTGTTGCGAGCACAATGCTGCTGTCTCTTTTGGGAAAGCAAATGAGCTAGTTGGCTTTCCTATACTAGTTCATTTAACAGTTTAGCCCCTCCTCTGTTGTTTGGGTTAAACTTCACAGATTTTCAGGGACATTGCCTCATTCCCCCATCCTGGGTTTAACCATAGTGAACAATATTATAGTGGATCCCACTGACATCTCCAACACTCTGGAGTGGTTTTTTACTGAGATTTCAAGCTCCTCACACTACCATCCCTCTTTCCTGGAAACAGGCAGCAGAAGTGAGGTTGCTCTCTTTCTCATCTCAGAATCGTGAATGTTACAATGCCGCTTGCACTATGAGTGAGCTTCAACATGCACTCTTCTCATAATGATCCTCTGCTCCAGGACCCAACAGCATTCATTTGCAGAAGTTAAAACAACTTTATTCTCAAGGCCTGCAATTTCTTCTTCGAACATAGAACCGCATTCGGACAGAAGGCATGTTTCCTCGCTGCTGGCGTGAAGCCATATGATTCCTCTACCTTGCAGCTATTGTCCGATCTCCCTCAACAGTAGCATTTGCAAGGTGATGGAACATATGATTCGTGGTCGGTAGTGGTGGCTCAAATCTTGTAATCTCCTCACCAATGCACAATGTGGTTTTCATAAGACCGTTCAGTGGTCGATCATCTAGTCACCCTCAGTGGCGTAGCTGTATCACCAAGGGCCCTGGGGCAAAAATGACATTGGGGGCTGGTGCCCTCTTTAAACTGAAACTATACAGATACAAAACTACTTCATCATCAGCTTCTTACCGTCCACTGGAAGACATAATAAGACAAACCTAAATACTACTAATTAAAGTATTACGTGTGATGCACCAGATAATTTATAATCGTTTGTTATGCTTTCAAGCAAAAATTAATGGGTGGATTTGGATGAAATTTTGCAGAGGAATAGAGTTCGATCTGGGTAGGACACACAGACAAAACGACTTAATGAGATAGTTTTGGAAGTTGCTCTAAACCAGGTGAATGAAGTTGCAGGCAGAACCTTCACTGATGACGCGTCGATCAGTAATACAATCCTCCTATCCACTATCCATATTTTCTCTTCTTCTAGCACAAATTTCGGAGTGCAATTGGTTACAGCACTTAATTGGGATTTATGATTAAGGAGCACTCCCTCAGGGGTATTCACTACATGAAGAGGAGTTAGTATAACAATACTGTTCTGTAATAATACACTATAGAGCCAACATATTCAAATGTGATCACACCGTATACTGTCAAATACACTGCTCGTAATTCAGCGCCATTGACTGTTAATTCGCAACTCCAACTTCAACCGACAACACGCTAATAGTGACACGGTACACGTCTTAGCGGACAAGCAATAATCCTTGTCATGGTTATATACTGAGGTGGGAACAATTTTGGATTTCACTTCGTACCTTTGAGATTTGTTGGTCTAGGGTAAAGTCGAAAATCCTTCATTCAACTAAAATCTAGAGTATCCAAAGTAATTGGGAGACATGGATGTTCGAAAAACCGCTTTATACAGATAATCATACTGTGCACTTCTATTTACCAGTAAGAAGTTTATACAGTATTTGGAGGCGCGCGATCCTTCACACTGCGCCGAGCGTCACGCCGCAACACTTGGAAGTCTCAGCTGTTGCTGTGAGCAGCTTTGATGCTGCCGCTACTTCTGCAGCTACACGGACCGAAGTGTCTCGATTGTTGTACACAGTGAGTGGCGGCTTGGCCGGTCAGCTGCGATTCCGAATGGCGTCGTGTGAAGTGAGGAAGCTTCGCTCTTCCACGCGGTGGTCCAATGCGGTTACTATTGGAAATTTGGTGGGAGGGGAGGATGAGGCGATGGACGTTACGGCGGGAGAGTAAATAATAATAATAAAAAAAACATTTGACGCTTTATTGTAACTTTTTCCGGAGGCAGCTCACGAAGGCCGAAGGGCCCCTTAAGCACGGGGGCCCCGGGGCACTGCCCCGCCCAGCCCTATGATAGCTACGCCACTGGTCACCCTATCAACTCATATTACGCATAATTTTCTGCAGAAGCACCAAACAGTGGCCATATTTTTTGATTTGGAAAAGGCATATGACACCTACTGGAGGATGGATATCATTTTTACTCTGTATACATGGGGTCTCCGGAGTCGACTGCCAACATTTATTCAGGAATTCTTAAAAGACTGTGTCTTTGGCTGCATGTGGGTTGTGATGATACAGCTGGCCCTCTCATCTTAATGTTATCATATGATACCGTCTGCCTGGTCCTCTCATCTCAATGTCATCCTACGATACCGTATGCTTCGGATCCGGAATTGTGTGGTTCAATAGTGATATAAGTTGCGTGTGAAATTAATTAAAAACGATATAGCCAGCCTAGGAATCAGTGTCGGACAGTGTCTCGGTGATACTGTGATTAAAACAAGTGATCAATTTCATTAATTAAGAGATTCATGTATTTTCTTTCCAGACAGTTCTATAAACAATAGTTGCGTCATTGTATGTTATTTCAAGACTTAAACAGACAAATTGTAAAACCTTTTGTAAAAAACAAAAAGAAATGAAAATTAACAGCATTGTATGAATGTTAGGCTCATAAACAAGTTGTGTAGACCAGCTAATTGTATTAATTAATTTAATAGTCGAGATTTAAATATTATAATTCTTTGTATATATTGACTGACGTGAGATTTAGAATCTAGTTTGAGATTTGCGAAGATATTGTATAGTTCAATAAATGTTAGGAACATGTATGATGTACCCTTTAACAAATTAATTGACATTTAACATATTTGTTTGTTGCCAAAAAAGAGTAGCGTGATTAAAACTTAAAAAAAAAAAGGTGGCATCTTAAATTATTATATGTATAGTATTCATTTTTTATTGTGATTATTTTTTGTATGTGAAATGTTTTCTTCATGTGTTTGTTAATTGTAAATTAGTATATTCAATTGTTATGAACAATGCATAATGTAAGGCCATTATTGTCGATGTTATATATTTGCCTCACCACCTTGCGTGGGGGAGTTGGAGTTCTGGCTTTCGCAAAGTGCTTTGGAATCTATGTCAGTCAGTGTTGTTGTTGTACGCAAGTTTGAATTTGTAATGTTTCAGTGGAGAAGCAGTTTGGTTTCAAATTAAAGAAGAATTGAAAAATTGTACATAACGAGTATTTATTTCTACTACGACGCCCCAGGAGAATAATGTTGCAGCAAGCAGAACCCCCATACATCGTAAAGTTGAAAAGCTGAGTATCGGTAGAATAAACTGTATTTACTCAAAAATATAGTAAAACATTTCAGGGTTCAGCCCTTTCAGACACTTTCCTGCAGGAGAACGGTGTACCTCAAGACTCAGTGTTGAGCGTCAATCTATTTGCTATAGCAATGCTATTATGGACAGTCTCAGACCGGGCATTCAGCTTCTTTCTTTGTTGACCACTTTGCAATTTATTACAGCTCTCATCAAATCTGTCTCCTTGAACAGCATCTTCAGCAGTGTCTTGACTGTCCTTTCTCCTGGAGCATCAACAATGGCTTTTATTTCCCACAGAAAAGATGGTCTATATGAATTTCTGGCAGCATACAGAATTTCTCCCTCCTTTCCTCCATCTTCGACCAGTTGTTCTTCTATTCAGAGACACTACAAAATTCTTGGTGCTAACATTCAATAGAAAACTTTATTGGACCTCCCATGTCTCTCACTTGGCAGCTCACTGTATTCGTTCACTTAATGTTCTCAGAGTGTTGTGCAGTACCTCATGGGGAGTGGATCCTATCACCCTCCTCCACTTGTACCGATCCCTTGTCCCCTTGAAATTATATTAATGATGTATCATCTATTCATCAGCTCGACTATCTATCTTATGCCGCCTAACACAATCCACAACCAAGGGATTCGTTTAGTGACAGGGGCTTCCTACACAAGCCCTGTTGAAAGTCTCAATGCCGAAACTGATGAATTGCCACTATTGTACCAGAGGGAGGGCCTCCTTAGTTGTTATGTGAGTCGGTTGACAATTATGTATAGCCACCCATCCTACGAAGCTTTTTTTAATGATTCCTTGATCATCAGTATGCAGTGAGTCCTTCTTCTCTAATGCCTCCTAGAGTCTGTTTCCATAAACTTCTTCGGCAACTTGACTTTACACTCCCTGCCATACTCCCGTTGGGAGCAAGCTCTTTGCCATCCTGGCTCTGTCCCGAGTTCCTTGTCAACGTTGACCTCCATTAGCTTCCCAAAGAGTCTACCGTTGACCTTGTCTATCACAGTATGTTTGTAGCTCTTCGCTTACAGCTTGTAGACAGTATCTTCATTTATACTGATGGTTCCAAGACTGACTGCTGAGCCGGGTGTACCTTTGTGCTTGATGACTTTTGTTTCCAGTATTGTCTCCCAGACTACTGTCGAGCCTTAAACCAGAGCTCTTCACCATTTATCAGGCCACTCAGTACATCAGGTGACACTCAGCCTCCCTGAGTGCAGTCCAGAGCCTATGCATGCTATTTTCCATCCACCCCATAGTGCAATGAATCCAACAGTGCCTTCACTTGATTATTGCCAATGGTGCCACTGTACTGTTCCTTTGGGTTCTGGGTCATGTTGGTGCGTCAGGGAATGAAGCTGCCGATGCTGCCACCAAAGAGTGCAGCTCTCCACCCTCGTTTTGCTACGTATTCTGTCCCTTCAGCTGACCTTTGTGTCATCCTTTCTGGACATGTGATCTCACTCTGGCATGTGCATTGGTCTTCCCTTCAAGGAAATAAACTTAGGGAGGTTAAGCCTCTTCCTAATGCCTGGCTGACCTCCTGTCAGCCCTCTCTGCGAGGAGGTCATTCTCACCCGGCTGTTTAAAATCCTTCGCTTGAGGAATTCTGTTGTGTCCTTGTTTCTTTACCTTTTCTTGTAGCATAACTGTATCATCCTTTTATCTCTGCCTCCTTTTAGTTCTTGTTCTTAATAAGAGTAGACTTTGGCACATGCTTATGCTGCTCACTATAGCGTCCATGCAGATTTGGCAGATAGGAAAGATTATGGTACCAAGCAGCTAATGGCATATTTAAAAACACTGATACCTGCCAAAAGAATTACTTGCAAATCTAAAATGAAGTTAAAGCAATTATTTTTGCCAATAATAAGTTTCATGTCTACCTATTTAGAACCAAATAAACCCTTATTACTAACCACAAAACACTGATACCACTCTTTGGGTCACACTCTCGGGCTTTCAGAGCAGTTTGAGCAAAGACACGTCTTGGACCTGTTTCTCTAGCTCCTGCAATTATACCATAAAATATAAGCCCACAGATTTATTTAGGATATTTTTGTCTTAGCTGTTGGTAGGTGTTGTAATCATACAACATAGAAATATGAAAATTTATGAATGGTCCAGGATTCGAACCCAGCTCTCCTACTTACCAGGCAGTTGTCTCAATCTTTGCACACAGTCTGTACCATATGCGGTTTGTACAGTCTTTACAAATTTCCATTAATTATGATTCAATATATTATAATAATCATACATTTTCAGAATTTAAAAGAGACATATCTCAATTGCATGAATAATACCAAAATTTGTGAAAAACAGTGGCTATTGATTGTGTAAATATTTAAATGTCTCATTTTTTTTTTCAAAAACGGAATTGAGTTGTTGCTTTGATTCAGTGCTTAAGTCAAAGAAACTACTATGTATACTTACAGATTGGTAAAAAGTTACAAGCGACACATTACACTTTTAAAAACCTAAAAACTAGGGTTATATACAGAAAAAGTCATAGATATGAAAACAGGACACTATACAATATTAAATAAGTTACATGGAACACATTAAAGTATAAAATACCTGAAAAACAGAGCACTATACAAACACCCATAAAGGTACACATTACAAACTCAAAAACAACCACTGTAAGTCTGTCAGTTATATGGGAGGAGGCATCTGTTGCAGATGGTAGACCATATCTTCTGGTCTTTAGCTTCATCCTCAATGGCTACTCATTCCATGTCTCTAAGGGTGGTTGTCAATCAAGCCTTACATTGCGTCCATGGGCAATATTTCGTCGGTTGACCGGCAGTGCTGTGATTATCACTTCACAGAAAGAACGTCCTTTGTCCCATCACTTTCCCATTGTGTTATGCACATGTTGAATAGCTCTTGCTGTCAGTCTCCACCTTCAGATCTGGCAATAGGACAATCTCATGGTAAATTGGAGCGCCAAGTTTCTGTAGTTTAAAAATGGTGTGTTTTCGATCTATACAACATTAGTAATTTTGGTTCCTACTGGCATCAGATATCTGGGGTTACAATTTCATGACACAATTTTTCTCCACCCTATATATTTTCAATAAAGTGTGTCACCACAGCATAACCTCATGCAGAAAAAGAGCAAACTAGTGGACCTTCTGACCAACTGCAGTTTTCGATAGACTTACATAAAACACACACACACTTATACACAAGTCACATTTCACAGCTTATTCAGACTACTTAGAAGCTTTTCTCATACTATAATTTTGCTATGATATTCCCAAACATTTTAAATTAAAATCAGCAGTGAAGGAAGAGCTTCATAGACTGCAAACATACTATGTTATGGAGAGCATTTTACTGAGATTCTAGGATCAATTAGTTCATCAAAATATTTGTTTCCTAAAATACCTGTTCCAGTTGGAGTTTCTCTTACCTAACTGGGCTTCTCTTACCTGTTTGGGCTTTAGCTCCTGGATAAATTTCTTGCCAATGATGGTATTTCCTTGTCTAGCCATCTCATAGGCAACTTTTTCTGGATGAGTATATATATAGACGAAGATAACTCACCAGGCGAATAGGTGTGACAGCAGCACAAATAAATAGAACTCACACACACACACACACACACAAACACTAGCTTTCGCAGCCTACCTGCTTCGTCAAGCAGAAGGTAAGGAGAGGGAAAAGGAAATGATGAGGGTTTAAAGGAGTTGGTAAGGAGTCATTCCAATCCCAAGACAGGAAAGACAGGATGTCCCGGGATTGGAATGACTCCTTACCCACTTCTTTAAACCCTCATCATTTCCTTTTCCCTCTCCTTACCTTCTGCGTGACGAAGCAGCTAGGCTGCGAAAGCTAGCGTTTGTGTGTGTGTGTGTGTGTGTGTGTGTGTGTGTGTGTGTTCTATTTATCTGTGCTGCTGTCACACCTGTGCTCCTTCATATGGTGAGTAATCTTCGTCTATTTTTATATATAATTTTTCCTGCTACGAATTTTTCGTCTATATATATATATATATATATATATATATATATATATATATATATATATATATATATATAATGAGACTTTCCTGGTGGGAAAAATATGTATAAGATAAAGATTGTTTGACTTACCGAAAGTACAGGCTCGCAAATAGAAACATAAAACACAAATAAAAACACACAAACATTCAAGCTTTCACATCCGTTTGTTGCTTCGTCAGGAAAAGAGGAAGAAAGGAGAGGAGAAAGGGAAAGATATGGGTTTTAAGGAAGTGGAAAAGGAGTCGTTCGAATCCCAGGAGTGGAAGGACTTACCTTAGGGGGAAAAAAGGAAGATAAACAAATACACACACAGTCATACATATTCAAACGCAAACACACCTAGGCAGATAGACACATTGTGTATATATATATATATATATATATATATATATATATATATACTCAGTGTGTCCAAGCTATCTTGCTGGAACAACAACAGCTATTGTAAAACTACTTCCACTGGTATCAATTAAGGCTGGGGCTAATGAATGTACATATTTTGAAACATTCTAAAACGAAATCATATGTGTTACTTAACACAAACTTATGTTTTTTTTTTAAATGGACAACCTATATTATTTCTTCAGCAAGCTATAACATGACAAATCACGTAAACAATGACATTGATTGCATCACAATACGCCAATTGCATCTCTAGATATTCGTAAGCGAAGTTGACGCTTGAAATATGCAAAACGCATAGCTAACACACATCCTGAGACTTCAGCAAGAACCCCTTGCTGCTCGGGACGTGTACTAGCTGCGTGTTTCGTGTATTTCAAGAGTCAATATAGATAAATGCATAGGTTTATAAGAGAAACATTACATCACAGACAAGTTAAATACTGTGCTAAAGAACGTGCAAAATGTTTTGTACTTCATGTTTAACAGATATCTCGTAGAGAAACTGACATAAGTGAACTGCAATTATGAAAATGCAAAATAAGGACATTAATGAACCACTCATGAAACTGCCTTCAAATACATTCAAATTTGGATTTCAGGCCGAAGGTGGATGACTCCAAACCTTGTGTTGAAATGTGGACAGGTGAGCAAGGAGGTTGTGAGAGAACTGTGTTCGCAGGAATGAGCAAAAAGGGAAGAGGTATGCATTTGCTGGGCTTCTGATGGTGTCCCAAGCCAATATTAGTCTACGAAAATGTTCAAATGTTTGTATAGTCTATGGGACTTAACTCAGGGTCATCAGTCCCTAAACTTACAAACTACTTATGAACTAACTAAGACTAAGGACGGCACAAATATCCATGCTTGAGGGGGGATTCGAACCCCCGACCGCAGTGGCCGTGCAGACCGTGACTGGAGCGCCTCAGTCCCCTCGGCCACCGCGGCCGGCTTAGTCTAGGAGGAAGTATGGCAGGGGAAAGGGCTTGCTGACATCACTTCAACTCCAGGTTGTGAAACCAGTGCATGTGGAAGAAGTATGGGCCAGATAATGATGGCCCATGGAGGGCGGGAAAATGAGTTCGCCACTGGCAAGCCTGCTCTTTGGAAAGGGGTGTGAGAAAGTGACAAGACGTCACCTCGGTACTGGCACATTAGAGTAACATTGACACATTATGTATCTCTAGGAAAGAGTTGTGTGAGCTGAATCTGATTGGCTACAGCATGTCACTCGTTCTACTCTAAAATCATGTTACATTCAAAAATTGTTTGATGTGACACTGAAAAAATTACACAAATTAAACTGTCATACAGTTTCTGGTGGATTAGCAGCTCCTGACTAGAAGAGGGACTGAGTGGAGGGACTTTCATAGGGGCAGTATAAAAATCACAGAGGGAGACCAAGAGACAGATACAGTAAGAACATTCAAATGGATGTGGGTTACCGTTTTTATTTGGAGATGATGACGCTTTTACAGGATAGTGTAACATGAAGAGCCGCTTCACGACTGTCTTCTGACTAAAGATCTTAACAACAACTGACAAAATGAATCCTCTTTTTAGTTTGGATGTTGGTACTCTCTGGGTGGTACACCCACTCGAATAGTCCTCGTTAAGGGTAACTTCGTTTCAGTTTTGGTGCTGCCAAAAATTATGGAAATAAGGGCTGACCCAGAAAGATTCCCACCCCTTCCTCCCTTGTGAACTGAGGATAGCCTATGTGCCCAAAAGATTGCTAAATAATGGCCGTACCATCTCAACATGAATGAGACTCACCATTATCGCACCGCACGTTGAGACAGATTTCCCTAAAGAAGTTTTCACCATCTTTACAAGCTGAGCAGTTCAGCAGAGGCACCCATTCTCTGCAATACACAATGTTGCATTGCTGTACTGCAAAATGGTTGCAGAAGCATCCTGAGAACTTACAGTAACAGAGGACTGGTGGGGCATACCAGCCCCAGCTTGGGAAACCCGGGGCTGCCAAGATCGTAAACATCAAACAAATGCAGAACTCCCTGACTAAATTCCCATTTAAAGTTGATATTACAGGTGTTATACATCCTTAAATAAATAGATACTAGTGCATTGCTTTCAAGATGATAACTTGAGGTTATAAGTTATCACCTGAGACATAGTTTGTTGAAATTCAAAAGTTAGAAAATTTAAGTTTAATTTTGCTATATTCAGATACTGTGTACATAACTTTGTAGCTTCCAGTGTATTAAAATTAATGTTTTTCATGAGATGTGACTAATTTTCCTGACATTGCCATTAGATTATACACTGAAATCTCAGACGTACTGGTACGCCTGCCTAATATTGTGTAGGCCCCCCAAAAGCACGCAGAAGTGCCGCAGCACGATGTGGCATGGACTCAACTAATGTCTGATGTAGTGCTGGAGGGAACTGACACCACATATCCTGCAGGACTGTCCATAAATCTGTAAGAGTATGGGGGTATGGAGGTCACTTCTGAGCTGAATGTTGCAAGGCATCCCAGATATATTCCATAATGTTCATGTCTGGTGGTTTGGTGGCCAGCGGAAGTGTTTAAACACAGAAGAGTGTTCCTGGAGCCACTCTGTAGCAATTCTGGACGTTTGAGGTATCGCATTGTCTTGCTGGAACTGCCCATGTTCATCAAAATTCATAATTGACATGAATGGGTGGACGTGATCAGCCCAGATGCATATGTAGGTGCAGGGGCATAGATACGGAGGAGGGGGGGGGGGACTTTTTTTTTTTGGTCACTTGTGCTAAAATTAAAAATTAACAATAATTTTTGTAATGAATATCATAGTTAGACTGAAAACTTTGCCAAGAAAGAGAAGTACCAGGAAGTCTGTAAGTTGTAATCAATGCTTATTTGAGCTTTGGCTTCTTACTTGTTGTAGGAACACTTTGTCTCAAGTGTCTTATTGGTCGCCTCTGGGAGGCCTAGGCAAGTGTCGTGCACAACTTTCACGATTGAAAATCTTGCCAAAAAAAAAAAAAAAAAAAAAAAAAAAAAAAAGTTCAGGTAACCACCACCTAACCTTCAGTAACATTGAACAAGTATAATAGCTTTGGCTTGTGTCAACCATGTGAGGGCACCTCAGTATAGATCTATCTCTGAACCCCTCCCTCCCCCCCCCCCCCCACAAAGGAAAGTTTTATCTATGCCCTTGCACAGGTGTAATCTGTCAAGGTCTTATATGGACTATCAAGAGTCCCATATAACTCCAACTGCATATGCCCAACATCTTTACAGAGACTCCACCATCTTGATCATTCCCCTGTTGGCAGGTTCATTAATTCATGAGGTTGTCCCCATAACCCACCCACCCAAAAAAAAAATAAAAATAAAAATAAAAAATAAAAAAAATAATAAAAAAAGTCCATCTACTCAATACAATTGGAAAAGAGATTCGTTAGACCAGGCAGTATGTTTCCAATCATCAATAGTTTAAATGTCAGTGTTGACAGGCCAAGGCAAGACGCAAAGCTTGGTGTTGTACAGTTAGAAGTGTACACGAGTGGGCCTTTGATTCCGAATGCCCATATCGATGACATTTCATTGAATGGTTCACACGCTGACACTTGTTGGTGACCCAGCCTTGAAATCCGCAGCAACTTGCTGAAGGGTTGCACTTCTGTCACATTGAACGATTGTCTTCGGTCATGATTGGCCTTGTTCTTGCAGGATCTATTTTCCGGTTGCAGTGATGTCGGAGATTTGATGTTTTATTGCATTCTCTATATTCACAGTACTCTCGTGAAATGGTCGTATGGGAAAATCCGCACCTCATCACTACCTCAGACATGACGTGTCCCAACTCTCGTGCTCCGACTATAACACCACGTTCAAACTGACTGAAATCATGATAATGTCCCACTGTAATAGCAGTAACCATTCTAACGCATGCGCCAGACATCTCTTTACTTACATAAGGGTTGCCGACCACAGCATCGCTCTCTGAGTGTTTACAAACCTTCGTTTGCATGCGCACGCGTACATGAAATTCTTTCGCTGTAAGTGTAAAACAGGAGGATTTTATATATCTATTTTTGTAACATAAGATATATATCATCACTGTGAAATAAAACTGGCATATCTGCAAAAATGCATATTTTTTTAGCATAGTGCTTAAATGTTTTCTTATAATTATACTTTCAAATGTACCATTCTGAAATTGTGAGTTAAGTCAGTTTTACTTACGTGATGGACGTCTTCTCTCCTCGAAGATTTTGAAGCCACTGGCATATTGCGCAATATATGTCTTGTAATAAATGAAATGGACATTCCTGCGTAAATTCATACTGGTGCCATGGTGGAGTAGCCGAGCAGTCTAAAGTGCCTCACTGCGGGCCACGTGGTTGCTCGCCGTCAGAGGTTCGAGTCCTCCCTGGGGCATATGTGTGTGTGTGTGTGTGTGTGTGTGTGTGTGTGTATTGTCCTTAGGTTAGTTTACGTTAGTTTAAGTTGTTTGTAAGCTATGGACTGATGACCACGCAGTTTGGTCCGATAGATTCACAAACATTTGAACCTTTTTTTGTTTTTTCATACTGGTGCAACGCCATCTGACGGATTTTTGTTCAACTTTATGATATGCTGGTTCCAGATAAAAATAGACAGAAAAAGAAAAGTTTTGACACCAATAATTCAATTTTTCCCCAAATGCCGGTTTGATTTAACACTGACGATATATATCCTATGTATCTGTGGTTTGTAAATGTTTTTCTATAAACGTTTCGTTAGTATAAAATTTATTTAATTGCCTTTGACACATATAATAATAAATTAAGTTTATAAAACGTACATTTTCCCATAGAACATTGTGTCAAAATTTTAGAGCACTTCATCAAGACGTTTTGGAGATTTGTGATTAAGGACATCTGTATCTGGATTGATGGCTTTGAAATATTGATACAACGTTGCATTATGATACAGGAGGGTTTTTCTCTACATGAACGAAGGAGATGACGTATGTTTGCATTCATGTATCCTAAGTGCCAGGTGATTTATTTTGAGTTGTAGTCGCCGGCAAGGAAGAGTTTGCCATGCTAGGTGAGTAGAGCATCGGTGTCTTTCTCTATCAGGAGGCATACCGTACCACCAGACTAGCTCTCATTGCCAGTGTGCCAGTGTGGAGGAACTCAGCGCACGCTAAACAAGTTGACATCGCTGTGAATGAAACAGTATGTTTCACCACAGGATGCCTCAAGTCAACTACCACAGCCGAAATTTATCCTATCGTAGGCGTAGCACCACCCACTGTTGGAAGGAAGGTCTCCACCGAGATAGAAATATCAAAACTAAAGAACGATCCTTGACACCCAATGCATTTGCACCAGAAACAAGGGGTCTGGTCGAAGTTCCGCAAGAGTTTCATTGACACAACTGGAGAGCTCGTTACCAAGCAAAGCATAAGGCGTATATCTTTGTGGAAAGAAACGGTGTCACATTCCGTGACAGACCTCCGCGAGGAGGCATCTACAGGATTTGAACTTCCATTTCCGACTTGGAAGACATTAAACCGGCTACACACAGAAGTAAATCAGACCTATTCAAATGGGGATATAGTGACGATAACAATTGTGAATGCTGGGCAATACAGGATTGTAACCATTTATTGAGTTGTCCAAGCTTGTCAATAACATGTAGTATGGATGATATTCTTAAACGACAAATCAACCTGCGTTGCTAATTACTGGAAAGGGAGGATATATTTCATGTAACTGGACCCGGAAAAAGAAGAAGAATGGGGCAAGACATACCGTCTAGATGGAAATAAATGTGATGGCGTCCATTGAAGTGTGAATGACAAGACCCATGGCTTCCAGCGAAACCAGCTATGGGAGATGAATAACATGAATGCCATTACGGACATATATGGCCATGCCACCATCTGCTCTCGGTCTGACTACATCGTAGATGGAGAAATTCAGTGCTATAACCTGATCGATTTGTTTGAAGCACTTTTCATTCGACAGGCAGACATTAACAGCTTCGTCATGGAGGTGTAGACACAGGGCATTATATGTGACAACAGCGAGTCCTCTAACACTGGCCTTTGTGTGGCTGAAGAGAGTCGTAGCTGGTAACTGTCAGGGTGGCAATCTTCTGGGCAGCGGTGAGTTGCTGTCAGCTTCTTGCCGCTGGTAAGGAAAGTGGTATGAGACCAATGAGGTCAGTGTGTGAAGCAGCTGTTGTGACATCAGCGCTAAAGTCTGCATCACCTAGGAAGGCGGTCCAGGTTTCAGCCACTTACGTATCCTCTGCCATTTCCGCACTGACAGCCAATAATATTCATTCTGTAGGTGCAGACTGGCTGTGAGTTTCGAGAATGTTACTCCTGCAGCCTCCATCCCTATTGCTTCGCATCTGTGCGCACAACTGGCTTCCTATGTGACGCGAACTATAGTACTGGGTACAGGGGCAGTCAGAGTGGGAGTGGCTGTTCTGGTGCATTTCGATCTTGGGTCGGCCACCGTTCCTTCGGCAGGTGATCGCGAATTTGACTGTACAGAGTCGTAGGTGGTGCATGGAACATCGTGTGAGTGCTGTTGCATGGTGGGAGCAGGAGCGGCAGACATCGGCTGTAGTGTTACCGATGTAGTGGGAGAGGTGGCTTCAGCATGATTCGGACTTGTTGGTGACTTCCCAAAGCCTGCGGCAGTGAAGGAGACACCAGTGTGAGCCTTACACGATGGTTTCTTCTGTTATGGTGCTGTATGTAGATTTCCCACGTTGGTGGACGATGGTACATTTACACACATCAGAATCGCGGTAGCTGGCGACGTGGCTGCCACAGCAAAGGTTGGTTTGTTCTTTTTCGTGAGAGGGCAGTCCAGTCCAGTATCTACACCTACATACATACTCCGCAATTCACCGTAAGGTGCGTGGCGGAGGGTACACTGTACCTATTCCACTCCCAAATGAAATGAGGAAAAAAAGAATGCCTATATGCCTCCGTACGAGCCCTAATTTCTCTTATCTTGTCTTTGTGATCTTTACGCGAAATGTAAGTAGGCGGCAGCAAGATCGTACTACACTCATCTTCAAATTCCTGCCCTCTAAATTTACTTAGCAGAAATTCACGAAAAGAACGTCGTCTTTCTTCCAGCGATCCCCAATTGAGTTGCTGGAGCATTTCCGTGACACTCGCGCATTGGTCGAACCTATCGGTAACAAATCTAGCTGCTCCCCTCTGAACCGCCTCTATGTCTTCCTTTAAACTGATCTGCTGCGGGTCCCAAACACTTGAGCAATACTCAAGACGTGGTCATACAAGCCTGAACGACGCGACAGAATCAAGAAGCTCACTACTAATGCTATATTCGAACATTATAGAATTGTTTTTTCTACTCATGAGCATCACCGTACATTTTTCTACATTGAGAGCTAGCTGCCATTCTTCGCACCAACTAGAAATTTTGTCTAAGTCTTCCTGTACGCTTTTACAGTCAGTTACAGACGACACCCTCCCATACACCACAGCATCATCAGCAAACAGCCAGAAATTACAACATACTCTGTCCATCAGATCATATATATAGATAGAAAATAATAGCGGCCTATCACACTCCCCTGGGGCACGCCTGACGATACACTAGTATCTGATGAACACTCGCCGTCGAGAACAACGTACTGCGTTCTATTACTTAGGGAGTCTTCCAGCCAGTCACAAATTTGCGAACCTATTCCATAAGCTCGTATCTTCGTTAGCAGTCTGCAGTGTGGCACCGCGTCGAACGCCTTTTTGAAGTCGAGAAAAACATAATCCGTCTGTTGCCCTTCATCCATGGCTCGCAAGATGTCATGTGAGAATAGAGCAAACTGAGTTTCATATGAACGATGTTTCCTAAACCCATGCTGATTCATGGAAAGAAGCTTTTTCCTTTCAAGGAAATTTACTATATTCGAACTGAGAATATGCTCTAAAATTCTACATGATATTGGCCTGTAATTGTGTGGGTCAGTTCTCTTTCCCTTCTTATAAACGGGAGTCACCTGCACTTTTTTCCAATCACTAGGAATTAAAGATTCGCGAAAAATGCAAGCTAAGTATGGGGCCAATGCCGCAGAATACTCTTTGTAAAACCGAACTGGTATTCCATCCGGACCAGCAGACATTTTCGTATTTAGCTCTCTCAGCTGCTTCTCTACACCGGAAATATCTATTACTATGTCCTCCATTTCGGAGTTAGTACGTTGATCAAATGATGGTACATTTGTGCGGTCCTCCTGCGTGAAAGATTTCTTAAAGGTTAAATTTAGAACTTCAGCGTTCCGTTTGTTTTCTTCTATTACTGCCCCAGAATGATCCACGAGTGACTGGACAGTGGGCTTTGACCCGCTTATCGATTTTACGTAGGACCAGAACATTTGACTAGCGCTGAGCAGTGCCGAGCAACGTGTTTTATGCCCTGACAATGGAAGCTGTTCACTTTTCGATCGCAAATCTTCCGTCCGCACCGAGACGTCATTGAGGCGATTGATAAAGCTTCTTCTTCTCCACTGTGTTCAATGCATTGACCCGCAAGAGTTGCATGTCACATGCAGCCTGGGTTATTTCATATTTACGACTGTTCATAGATAGAAAATTGGCTCCTAGAATTCCACTTTGACGTGGTATTCATTCTGAGACATCAAAGAATCGTCAATTTAGCATTTGTGGGAAAAGCGTTGTGTAAATCAAGCAGATGGACACCAAGAGATGAATACTTTAGGCATGTTCAAAAGGATATAACTTGCCACTCTGATGATTGTACAGGACAGTGTAGATTGGAGTGCTACATTAATCCAGTCTCAGATTGAAGACAAGAACAACAAAATTTTGATATGGAAGGGGCGTCTCGTTCTGAAGGGCCTGTGAGGCCTCAAGGTTGTTATCTAAACCGCCCCAAGCCACTAACAGGGATAGTGCATAATTGGTTCAACCAGCAAGTAATTTCAATCAGACCGTAGCACTTAAGTAAAATTTACGACAGTAAAACAAATTATGCTATGAAGTACAGGGTGATCAATCCTCAGCACAATCGCCTTTGCGGTGTGCGACTTGTCGGCGATGGCTGCTGCGGTGCCCGCTTAGTGGGCCGTCCTACGTCTGCACTAAATTTAATACGGGTTGGCGCGCAAGTTATTTCCGACATACATCACACAAACACTTACAAAGAAAAGTTTATTTATTCACCTGTATTACGCAAGGAGGTGCTGGGACTGCCTCCCTTCGTTGTTCAAGCATTTCTGACACCTCCTGAGGAAGTTGCTCATTACAGTCTGAAGTTCGCCCGCAGAAATCGCAGTGATTTCATGACGAATTTTTGTTTTTAGTTCGTCTAAAGTGTGGGGATTTCATTTGACACTTTCATTTGACACTTTCTCTTTTAATGAAGCCCACAGGTAAAAATCGCACGGGGCTAAATCGGGGGAACGAGGGGGCCAAAAGTTCTTAATGATAATTCTTTCACCGAACACATTACCATTTTTCCATAATGATAAGTGCCATCGCAAAGTCTTGACGAATTGAAACGAAGGCATCTTCTTTTAGTTATTTGGGCAAATAAAGGTCGCAATATGTTTTCAGCACACCTGTCACTATTAATTGTTTCCTGAAAAATAATAGGGTCTATTATTCTCTCCCACTAACAGCGCAACACACTCCTATTTTTTGATCGTACAGGGGCCTGTTCGTGAATTAAGTTAGGCTTTTCATAACTCCATTAAAGATTATTTCGCGAATTAACATAACCACTTAAGTGGAACCATGATTCCTCTGAAAATGAAGTAAAGTTCGGGACATTTTCTCCGTCATGCACCTTTTTTCAGAATTAATGACTGTAATGAGCAACTTCCTCGGCAGGTGTAAGAAATGCTTGTACAACGAAGGGAGGCAGTTCTAGCACCTCTTGCGTAATACAGGTGAGTAAATAAACTTTTCCTTCTAAGTGTTTGTGTTACGTATGTCAATAATAACTTACGCGGCAACCCGTAGCCTATTAAATTATGTGTGGGGGTCGGACGCCCCGCTAACCGGGCACTGCAGCTGCCACCGCCGGCAAGTCGCACGCCGCAAAGGCGGTGGGGCTGAGGATTGATCACACTGTGTATTTGAAAGCTGACTTACAAATGTGAAATCAATCCCAACAGTGTGATAAATGTATCGAATAACTTATGTGCAATAAACAAACAACTAATTTTTCACTCAGTAACGACAAAAAACGTAGTCCAGTCAATGAGTGCTCAAAAGAGGGGTGTAGAGTGGATGGAATATGCGAGAATTTTTGACTTCAGGACTTTGTTAGGGATAGTTAGGAGGTGAACATACTAAAAGTCCCCGCCCCTGGGGGATGAGCTAAAGCGGGGAGGGGGGTGGAAAGGTATCATTTTTTGGTTTTCCGCTTATATCTCGAAAACGGGCAGCTTTAGGAAAAAAATTGTTCCAAATAAAAGTGAAAGATAATTTAATTTGCTATAAAATTGTTTCTATACATATACGTATAATTCCCAACGGTTTTCGATATAAACGTTATTGAAAACCGACAATTTCGGAAGAAATCATCTTTACCTCACTAATTTTGTCAAACATTTACTTATAGTGACTCACTCGATCGTTTCACAGAAAATTTGTGATAAAGAAAGTTGGAGAGCATTAAATTTCCTTCAATTTGATAATCACATTTGCTACCTTATCTTCAGCCAATCAGAAGTTACATCATTTATGCCGGCCGCGGTGGCCGAGCGCTCTGCGGCGCGGCAGTTACGGTCCGCGCGGCCACTACGGTCGGGTGTTCGAATCCCCCTTCGGGTATGGATATTTGTACCGTCCTTAGTATTAGCTAGTTCATAAGTAGTTTGTAAGTTTAGGGACTGATGACCCTGTAGTTAAGTCCCATAAGGTCTACAAAAAAAAAAAAAAAAAAAAAAAAAAAAAAAAAAAAAAAAAAAAAATCATATATAAGATGTGCGCGAAGTTTCAATGTCTCTCCAGAAATGAGTGTTTTGAGGGGCTGTGACGTTTTTACCTTATGAAACGTGCTAACATGGTAAATAACAATAGTTTAACAATGACAAGAAGGAACTTTCAATTGAAATCTTTTCATAATTGTAGCTTTTATTACAATATTATGAATCATACAATTAAAGTTTTCAGAAACACTGATAGTGATTCAGAATGAAAAGTAAGTGGATTCAGAGCAACATCTTCGTTTTTCTGAGGACGAATGGTCAAGATTAATTCATCTTTGTCAGTAGTGGAGACGTCCAACGAGATTGGTAGAGTATCGATGTCACTGTCATCTTCATCCTGAATTAATATTCCATTGTTGCAGTTGCACATGCAGTTCAGGCATGTGACACAGCACTGTAACAACGCTTTTCTGCAACCACATCTGCCACTGTCACATCCTTTCGTGCATCGACGACAAATCTTCAAGATTTCGTCATGGGCAGCATCTGAAAGTTTAGGAATTAGTTGGCCACTCCAACTCCAATTCGGCGTTCCATCTTTAGGTTCCTCTCCAAAGGCGTACGTAATGGTACGTTCGGAATGTATGCTTCAGCTGGAAGGAGAGTTGAGAGATTAGGCTTCATGTTCACAACTGCTTTTATAAAGGATTTGTAGCGGAACTCGTTGGGGGATTTTGTGGTGGCTGGAGCTCCATACCATTATAGAGTACTCGTGATTCCCACTGTCTCAATGGAGTTGGGGAAAGAAGAACTGTTGGCAAATATCTCAGGAGCATTTTGTATGATTTTGGACTTCCGATGCATTATGAAACGCCAAACGCTATGGATGTTGTCACAGCCTGTATATGCATGTAAGAATAAGAAATTGGCGTTGTCCTCAATTTTCAGTTCATGCTGCAGCTATTGTGAAGAATATAAACACGTCTTAACCTTTCCACTACTTGGTTCTACAACTAGAATGTTACGATCAGTTGGAGATTTTGCTATTAAGAGAACAGCTAAGTCGACATCATCTCCAATAATGGCAATCGAGGAATTACGTTATCTGTTAATAGCTGTCAGCATCACCCGAAGCTTGAAGGCCATTTATGCCATTTTACTGTAGTTGCATCATCAGCGGGTTTATCAGCTGATTCTTATTGTTAAGTTTGGAGAGGAAATCCTCTTGCTTCACTGTAATTTTAGTTTCTACACTGACATTCATTTCCCCATGCCTCCTGAGCCGATATCGTCGACTTTGATCAGCTGCTATTATACTCTCTGAAATATCAGAGCAGGGCCGGATCTAGAGGGGGGCAAAGGGGGCAGTTGCCCCGGGCGGCAGAATATTGAAAGTAAAATGACTGCAAGAAATACCGAAATCATTTAATAAAACTAAAATTCCTGGTTGCTGACTTCAGTGTTGCCCTGTCACAGGTACTTCAGCTAATCAAACTTTAAAAATCTACTAGATATTAGCCAGAATGAGGGAGATGTTTGCATTATTGCATAAGTAAATGCACGATGTCTTTTAATTTGCGTAGATTTCCTTCTTCAGATTAATGAATATTCATATTTCCTATCAAGGCAATATTTGTACAACAGGTGATTTTGAATAATGTTCAAGCATTTCAGGTGCGCACACTTCTTATTGAATGTCAAAAGCATTAAGGATCTAGAGTCCTCTCTCGGTAGCGGTGGAATTGATAGACATCTACACAGGATACTCTGTAAATCACATTTAACTGCCTGACAGAGGGTTCATCGGACCACCTTTACACTATTCATTTCCCATTCCATTCTCGAATAGCGCTCGGAAAGAAAGAACATCTGAATCTCTCTGTTCGAGCTCTGATTTCACGTATTTATTCAGATGACCCTTTCTACTTACGTAGGTGGGAGGCAACAATATATTTTCCCATTCGGAGGAGAATGTTGACGATTGTAGCCCACGTCGCAGCGATAAACGCCTTTGTTCTAATGATTCCCATCCCAGATCCTGTATCATTTCCGTGAAGCTGTCTCCCCTGTATCACGACAATACAAAACAAGTTGCCCTTCTTTCGACTCTTTCGATGTCCTCCGACAAACCCTCCTGATAAGTATCGCACACTGGGCAGCAAGACCAGATAAAACAGGAGGAATCTCACTATATTATTGATGCTGTCCTTTTTCTAGCTAAGCAAGGAAGTCCTTTTAGAGGAACAAAAGAAGATGGTGATTTTGGTGATCCACATAGCGGCAAATTTCTAAATACAATTGATCTCATATCACACTATAGTGTCCCCCTTCGTCTGCGTATTGAACGCCACAAGAAAGGCCAGATTAGCTATTTTTACAAAAATATACAAGATGAGTTCTGTGACTTGATTGCCGACAAAATAAAACAAGATATAATTAAAGATATTTTAGATGCTTAATACTTTTCACTGATGTTTGACTGCACTCCAGGTATCATCCACAATGCGCAGATGACACAAGTAATTCGATATGTCAAGTCGAATGACTCAGAGGTTGTGGAAAGTTTTACTGACATTTTTACAGTTACAGACAAAACAGGAGAAGGCCTTAGTCAAGAGATACTGCAAAAATTGGAACAAGATTGGCAGAACATTAAATACTGCAGGGGCCAGTCTTATGACAAGGGGGAAAACGTGCCTGGAAAGTATAAAGGGATACAGTCGAGAATACTTCAGAAGAATGAACGGCCTATTTCGTACAATGTGCTGCTCACTCCTTAAATTTAGTAGGAGAAAATTCAGCAGACATTCAGCAAGACTAGGTGATCTGCAAGAGTAGATGCGGTTGAAGCTGTTTACAAGCATTTTCATAAAGTTTTGAAGGCCCTGGAAGAAACTGAAACTTATAAATTGTCAACACCAGACAAAAAATCACAGACAACATCTATATTAAAAAATATGAGAAAACTCAAATTCATTACTTTGTTTCTCGTATGCAATATTAAAATAAATTACTCATGTTAATCAGTTTCTGCGAAGTTAATACTTTACAATTGATAAAGCTGTTCGAAACATTCAAGGACTTTTGGGCTTTCTCAAAACGTCCCGGGATTCTTGTACCTTTGAAGCCTCTGAAGCTATTTCTGAGGCCAAAGTGCTAGCAGAAGATAATGAGGTATCAACGGTATTCTCAGAAAAAATAATTCGAAGAAAGAAGAAAATGGCCGATGAGCTTTGTGAGGATGAAGTATCCAACATTCACAGAAAAAATAAGGCATAGTCGACAGAGCTTAGTGCCGGCCGCGGTGGCCGAGGTGACAGGCGCGCCAGTCACGGTCAGCACGGCCACTACGGTCGGGGGTTCGAATCCCCCCTCGGGCATGGATATTTGTGCCGTCCTAGTTCGTAAGTAGTTGATAAGTAGTTTGTAAGTTTAGGGACTGATGACCCCGTAGTTAAGTCCCATAAGCTTAACAAACATTTTTGAACAGAGCTTAGTACCAGGTTTACCGCACTTGAGAAAATTGGTGCAAAAATTAGTTTTCTGTGTGGTGTGCAAATTTGAGAAATGGAAGTGGAGGACTTCAAGGCCAAAGCAGCGGAACTGACAGAAGATCTTAGCGAGGAAGAACATGAAGTTGAAAGTTTGTTGTTTATAAATCTTCTGGGACTTAACTACGGGGTCATCAGTCCCTAAACTTACAAACTACTTATGAACTACTTACAAATTAGGACAGCACAAATATCCATGCCCGAGGGGGGATTCGAACCCCCGACCGTAGTGGTCGTGCAGACCGTGACTGAAGCGCCTCAGTCCCCTCGACCACCGCGGCCGGCAAGTTGAAAGTTTCAGACAACATGCGCTGGCAGTAGACAGAGCTTTTCAAGATTCCACTGCATCATCAACATTAAGTTTAATTTATAAAAATAAATTGGTAGAGTGGTATCCCAACCTTACTACAGCGTTAAAATATATCTTATCATTCTAGTTTCTGTTTCGTCTGGAGAAAGAAGTTTCACCAAGCTGAAACTAATTAAATACACTTGCGGAGCACGACTGCTTAACAAATCTGAGTATAATATCCATAGAGCACAAACGAGCTGCTTCTCTAAACTATGATGATATCAAAAACAGTTTTGCAGCAAAAAAAGCTCGAAAAGCGAAATTTTGAATTGATTTTTGTACGATGAGTAATCTTGTAATATTTTTGTATGTAATAAAATTGTTCTGTTTTCCTTTGATCTTAATTCAGTCAGTAAAATCAATTCATGTTGTGAGATTGTGACATTTATTTAGAAATATGTAACCCAATTAACGTCAAAAAGTCGATTCTTACAGAGGGGGGGGGGGGTGAAAGAAGGGGCGGCAAATTTAAGCTTGCCCCCCTTGACAAATGTCCTAGATCCGGCCCTGTGTCAGAGGACCCATTAAAAACCACGGTACAACCTCTCCTAAGACAACTGGTCTTCAAAAATCAAACATAACCATTGCAACCTGATGTAACTTTTTCGACATTCATTATGAATCAGAAGGATGTCTAAACTTTCTAAAGATAAGCCATTGCTATCTTCCCTTTCTATTCTAGCTCTGAGTGATAGTATTCCTTTTTTCATCACTGTGGAAACACCTGGTCCATCTAATGTTTCATCACATAAAAAGCACCAAGTAGCCATTGCGTCCAAAGGACAGTAAAAATTTTCATAAATAATAAAAAATATCTCGAAAAGCTGACACACAATACCGACACACAAACTTTCTCTACGGTTGGCGAACGTTTGAAGTGAACTGAAATAAGAAGTAAGTGAGAACACTCCATTCCAACCCCAGCCAGTGACAGGCCTTCGATGCTCGTCGTGGGGATTCCCCATCGTTAACCCTCTCCTGGGAGTTAGGTACCGACGAAGTTGACGACATATCCAGTGTAAGCGAAAATAAATGAGCCTCAACTCCTCCGCCTCAGAAAAACAAAGATGTTGCGTTGAATGCACTTCTTTTTCATTCTGAATCACTTTCAGCGCTTGTAAATACTTTAATTGTATGATTCATGATATTATCAGAAAAGCTACATTTCAATTGCAAGTACCTTCTTGTCATTGTTAAGAAGGCTAGGAGCGTGTTTCTGTTGGGAAGAGCCGATAAGCAAATGTTACGATCGCACTTAGAAAATGAATGGGCATCTTTTAATTCCGGGACTATGGATGTGGAGGAATTGTGGACTACATTTAAGTCCATTGTTAATAAAGGGTTAGAGAAATATGTGCCAGTAAAGACGATTAAGATCCACCTTGGTATAATAATAATGTTAGAAAGCTGCTGAGAAAGCAAAGGCTGTTGCACTCTCGATTCAAAAAAGAACACGCAAATGATGACAGGCAAAAGCTAGTAGAGATTCGTGCGTCTATAAAAAGATAGATGCGCGAAGCATACAATAATTATCACAGCCATACCTTAGCAAAAGATCTTTCCGAGAACCCGAAAAAATTCTGGTCCTATGTAAAATCGATAAGCGGGTCAAAACCCACTGTCCAGTCACTCGTTGATCATTCCGGGGCAGTAATAGAAGAAAGCAAACGGAAAGCTGAAGTTCTAAATTTAACCTTTAAGAAATCTTTCACGCAGGATGACCGCACAAATGTACCATCATTTGATCAACGTGCAAATTCCGAAATGGGGGACATAGCAATAGGTATTTCCGGTGTAGAGAAGCAGCCGAGAGAGCTAAATACGAAAAAGTCTGCTGGTCCGGATGGAATACCAGTTCGGTTTTACAAAGACTATTCTGCGGCGTTGGCCCCCTACTTAGCTTGCATTTATCGCGAATCTGTAATTCAGCGCAAAGTTCCTAGTGATTGGAAAAAAGCGCAGGTGTTTCCCGTGTATAAGAAAGGAAAGAGAACTGACCCATACAATTACAGGCCAATATCGTTGACACCAGTTTCATGTAGAATTTAGGAGCATATTCTCAGTTCGAATATAGTAAATTTCTTTGAAACGGAAAAGCTTCTTTCTATGAATCAGCACGGGTTTAGGAAACATCGTTCATGTGAAACTCAGCTTGCCCTTTTCTCACATGACATCTTGCGAGCTATGGACGAAGGGCAACAGGCTTATTGTGTATTTCTCGACTTCAAAAAGGCGTTCGACGCGGTGCCACACTGCAGACTGCTAACGAAGATACGAGCTTATGGAATAGGTTCACAGGTTTGTGACTGGCTGGAAGACTTCCTAAGTAACAGAACGCAGTACGTTGTTCTCGACGGCGAGTGTTCATCAGAGACGAGTGTATCGTCAGGCGTGCCCCAGGGGAGTGTGATAGGACCGCTATTATTTTCTGTTTACATAAATGATCTGATGGACAGAGTAAGTTGTAATATGCGGCTGTTTGCTGATGATGCTGTGGTGTATGGGAGGGTGTCGTCTGTAACTGACTGTAATAGCATACAGGATAACTTAGACAAAATTTCTAGTTGGTGCGAAGATTGGCAGCTAGCTCTTAAAGTTGAAAAAATGTAAGGTGATGCGCATGAGTAGAAAAAACAATCCCGTAATGTTCGAATACAGCATTAGTAGTGAGCTTCTTGATGCTGTCGCGCCGTTAAAATATCTAGGCGTAACATTGCAGAGCGATATGAAATGGAACGAGCATGTAAGGACAGTAGTGAGTAAGGCGGACAGCCGACTTCGGTTTATTGGGAGAATTTTGGGAAGATGTACTTCACCTGTAAAGGAGACCGCGTATAAAACGCTTGTACGACCACGTCTTGAGTATTGCTCAAGTGTTTGGGACCCGCAGCAGATCAGTTTAAAGGAAGACATAGAGGCGGTTCAGAGACGAGCAGCTAGATTTGTTACCGGTAGGTTCGACCAATGAGCGAGTGTCACGGAAATGCTCCGGCAACTTAATTGGGGATCGCTGGAAGAAAGACGACGTTCTTTTCGTGAATTTCTGTTGAATAAATTTTGAGGGCCGGAATTTGAAGCTGAGTGTAGTACGATCTTCCTGCCGCCTACTTATATTTCGCGTAAAGATCACAAAGACAAGATACGAGAAATTAGGGCTCGTACGGAGGCATATAGGAATTCTTTTTTTCCTCGTTCAATTTGGGAGTAGAATAGGAAAGGAAATGCCTAGTAGTGGTACAGTGTACCCTCTGCCACGCACCTTACCGTGAATTGCGGAGTATGTATGTAGATGTAGAAACGTTACAGCCCCTCAAAACACTTATTTCTGGAGGAACATCGAAACTGAGCGCACATCTTATAAATGATGTAATTTCTGATTGGCTGACGATGAGGTAGCAAATATGCGTATCAAATTGAAGGAAATTTAATGCTCTACAACTTTCTTTATCACAAATTTTCTGTGAAACGATCGAGTGAGTCACTATAAGTAAATGTTTGACAAAATTAGTGAGGTAAAGATGATTTCTTCCGAAATTGTCGGTTTTCAATAACGTATATATCGAAAACCGTTGGGAGTTCGACGTATATGTATAGAAACAATTTTATAGCACATTAAATTATCCTTCATTTTTATTTGGAACAATTTTTTCCTAAAGCTGACCGTTTTCGAGATATGAGCGGAAAACAAAAAAATGGCACCTTTCCACCCCCCTCCCCGCTTTAGCTCACCCCCTAGGGGCGGGGACTTTTAGTATGTTCACCTCCTAACTATCCCTAACAAAGTTCTGAAGTCAAAAATTCTCGCATATTCCATGCATTCTACAATGCATTCATTGACTGGACTAACGTAGAAACGTGCGAGTCTCTTGACACACTGAGTTTTGTGCGTCATTTCGTCACTGCCGTTTAGTGCGCATGCGCAAATTCACGACAGGTGGTGTATGGATTTCCTTAACTGATCGGTAACAGTCGGCAGCACTCGTGAGACTTCGAGCCGTCTGTGGTGACCAGTGTTGCCAGGGAATTTTCCCTACATATAGGTACTTTTAAGCATTAAAATCATGTAGGGAATTTTCCTCCAAAAGTCCCCAACCCGTAGGTATTTTGGTAAAATTTTAAAATCACCGACACAGGGCTAGCGGGTAATGCTGGCAACAGAACAGTTGTTAGCACGTGGGAATGAAGCCGACCAATTGTGGCAAAGTTTGAAGTAGCCAATGATATTTTAGACAGCATAGTTGTTTTCTGTTCATAGTAAACATTGTTAATTTGAATATCTAGTATCAGACACATTAAAATTGATGCGAATTACGATGATTTGAATGTATATCAGTGGAATGGAGAGTCAGTTTGGAAATAGTGTTAGAAAATGTCAGCACAAGAAAAATTCATTGTTTACATTAACGAAACACGTTTTATTACCTTGACTAGATTGTTATTTATTTACGACAGGGCGATATACAAGTAAGTACTTGTAAATGAGAAGATGCTGACAAGAAAACACCAAAGTATTTGCGACAGCCAACGTTATAATGAACAAAGCGCTAGATATTCGTTGTCAACATAGCACTACTCTTTGAAAATCGAGTTATGTAGTGTGAAGGACTTCCTTTTTTGTGCTGACTGTGAACTAAATAATTACTACTGTTCCTACTCTATGGTTGATTGTGTCTCGATGTATCCTTGTGCGGCCAATAAATCGTGTAACAGTGCACTCGGAATTAGCGGCATATTTGGGGAAACTAATTAATGCAGTTCCCCTCTATGGTTGCCAGGTTCTTGATGTCTGATCGATAAACCAGTAATCTTATGGATACACAGCACTTGGAATTCGCGGCATAATCTACACTTGACTCCATCAGTCACTGGAAAAACATATCTAGCAAGTGAAGCATGATGCCAAATATTTATTTTAAAGTTTTTCAAAATTGTAACATGTCACATTAATCGACTGGTTAACGTCTGCTAGCCGGATTCCTGGATTCAGCCTCTCCCAGACCCAAATCCTGGCCACGACCCTGATGTAGGGACATTAACGAGGTGGTAGGGAGAAAGTAGGGAAAACGTAGGTATATTTTTGTGTGAGTGTAGGTATTTTCTCTCTCTGCCATCTGGTAACATTGGTGGTGACGATGCTCGTTGTCAACTGCACAGCGTGTGCTAACAGCCTGGAGTCACTGCATTGTTGTCTACATTGATGTCTTATTTGTTACTGAGCTGGGCTGTTGTGTTTTGTTGCATTATTTTCATACTTTGATGTGTGAAACAGTAAATTCAGTGTCGAGAACACAAATTATTATACTGTAAATTTCATCACTGCTGCACTCATATGGAAATAAATACGGACAACTAAATAGCTGCCGGTCCGGAATGGCCGAGCGCACTAAGGCGTCATACCTCTGTGCGCGAGGTCGCTTCCGACGGGGTTCGAATCCCACCCTTTCCGGATTTTGTGTTCGTCCTTAGCTTAAGCTACTGTAAGTTAGACGTAGCTCGTCATTATATAACCTAGCAGTTGAAAAGCGCCGTTAAACATAAAATTAAATATATTCAACTATATTTTGCGAGGCCCCCACAAGGCGTGAGGCCGTCGGCGGTCGCCAACGCCTAGCGCCACCACTGTTCCCTATGGACTCCTACATGGCTCGAGCAATTTTGTGGGAATTTTCAGATTAGCTCAGCAAGTGATCCTGAGAAGTTCGGTAGCGGTCGGATAAAGATATTTATTGATTTTTGGAATAAAGGGGTCCTCACACTAACAATACAGCTGTCAATATATTGACAATGCGTCAATACATTGACTGCGCGTGAGTATTGACGTATTGTCAATACCGTAAATATTGTCAGAGCAGTATTGATGGGCCCAAAATATTCTTCCGGTTTGATAATATTCGCTTTTCAGATGTTCACGATATAAAGCGAAACAACCACAGGGCGCTAGCGTCTAAAGCATAACTACTGTTCTTCATTGTTTACCTTTACTGCCTTCACGAAATAGTATCACCAACTGAAAATAATGACAATATTATTGATGGTGTGATGACCACTGAAATATATTGAAGGTTTGACAATATATAATGGACGATATTATTGTCAGTAAGTTCAAATATGTTCAAATGTTTGTAGAACTTATGGGACTTAGCTACGGGGTCATCAGTCCCTAAGCTTACAAACTACTTATGAACTTCCTAAGACTAAGGATGGCACAAATATCCATGCCCGAGGGGGGATTCGAACCCCCGACCGTAGTTGCCGTGCAGACCGTGACTGGAGCGCCTCAGTCCCCTCGGCCACTGCGGCCGGCTATCAGTAAGTACTGAAAAGTGTGAGGGTCCATTTAGGAATGAGAGAGCATCGTACCAGATTCACTTGCCTCTACCGTTGCGATTTTTATTTTTGAGTCTCCATATTTTTTGAAATATCTTTGCCTCTGTGAATCGTCAGTGAAGGGTAACTGTGGAAAACGGACTGAAAGATTAAAAGCTGATGATTTCATGTCATGTCTCGATCATGATCATTATTGAAATAAAAATGCCGAAACTGCGGAATCATCGAATTATGAAACAATAAACGCATTTTAACATGTACAGTAAAGTTCGTAAGTCACAGAATACATAACTTTTCCTAAGAGTAATTATTGTTCTGTTTAAGGAATTTATGCTCGCCACAGTCACTCACTGCCACGTAACATAATGAATGACATACCAAAACCTTCTACATGACTCACATCGTCCATTTGTGAAAACAGTATGAAAATCCATTGGAAGATTTTGTTCCAAATTGTGTATAGATAGCTCAAAGAGATGTGTTAGTGATAAAACAATGTGATGTTGCCATCAAGAGCTAAATAAATAACAGCAGAAATGGCACCCTTGAGCTAAAAGGATCGTGGTAATGTGACTGAAGAGACATCTATGGTTCGTACAGTAAGAGGTTTACATGGTTCAGGTTACCTTTAGACGCATGTCTGTCTAGATCATGAGTAGGCTAAAGGATTAATTGAGGAAAACGAACTGACCTTAAAAAGTAAAACATTTGATGTCAGTTTTACACTATGTCATGTCTTAATCGTGCAAGCATCGTTTTCCTGAGCCAATCTCGGTTGCTACAGCTGGAGTCCTTCTGTCTGTCTGTCGTCGCCTGCCCCTGTTGGGCATTGCTGGTCGTTATCCGGTCCTGCTGGTCATTATCTGCTCCTGCCGTCGCCGGCCCTGATCGCACCCCGCGGGTTGTGCCCAGTACTCTCTGCTGGCGTGCCTCCTAGCTGCCGCCGCCGCCGTCACTAGCACCCGCTGCAGTCATCGCATGGTGCGGAACTTCTGGGCAGAGGAGTGCAGCCGACTAACTCTCCACCTCCACACCTCCCTTTCCTCTGCCGCCTCTCCCTCATCCAACCCCTCCTGTAACATACTCACACGAATTTCCCCCCTTACTCGCCGCTAAAATTCAACAATGAAAAGCCATAGTGGCCGAATCCCTCATATCCCCATCCCCCAGCTCTGAGCAGCAACTCGCATCACAGCTTGGCCCCGCTCCCCACCACATCCCCGTCAGACCTGTCCCCCTACTCCTTCTTCCCTCTACTCCTTCTTCCCTCTACCACAAATAAAACAACCATCAATCGTTCCAGTGCAGATCACACCAAAGGCACCGACAAGAAAGCCTCCTCCACTACCGCCTCTGCTACGTCTCCTACATTCATGCTCCCCATGGACACCACACTTCTCCCCACCCTCGCTTCTGCACCTCAAATCTACATCTACATTCTCTCCTGGCAGAAACCCAAATTCCTTGCCAGTCAAACTCTCTCCATAGAAGTATAAAAGTACTTCTTATCCGCCACTATCTCCCAACTGATTCCCCATAAGGACTCCATCCTTATTAAGTCTCCCTCCCCCACCTTCCATACTCATCTTCACCAACATATCCCCCAGGTCCTGTTTGGGCACCATGCCACCATTACCCCCTATATCACCTCATCCTCCTCTCCCCAAACTCAGCCTTCCAGTAGGCTGCCCACCCTCACTGCCGTGAGCACCAAGCTAAGCTCCATTATGACGAAGGAAGTGATGTTGGTGCAACTCAACTGCCACCCTGACATATCCATTCATTCCGCCAAGCAAATCCAAATAGCCTCTCTTTCAACATTCCTGATGTGGATCATTACAGAGTCTGCATCCACCATCGACTGCCTCCTTACTGAGGAGGCGTTCATTTATGATGGCCGCTACAAAGGCGATCCTAAATGCCCCAACCTCCCACCTGTCCTCACTGTAACTTGGTGCATTTCCTGAAACAATGTCCCAACCTTGCTTCTACTCCCACTTGTAACACCTGTGGTGACCCCCACCCTACGTGCTCCTATAAAAGTCAAGCTCTTCCTTCACCTGCAAATTCTGAGTTGACAATATCCATCCACCCCATCTACCCTCCCATCCACTCCAACAACTCCATCTGCCCCCTCCTACCATGTAGGACGTCATACGATTTGTTACCAAGAGGTGGAAGACATCCACCCATTCCAATGTCGTCATACCCTCTAGCAGATCACCTTTGCCAACCACTCCCTGTTCGAACTTGAGACCATAGTCCTCTTCTCTGTAACCACTCCCACTTCAGCTTCTCTCGAAACATTACCCTCACTTAAAGCACACCCATAACTATTTTCCCGTTGCCCCTTCCCTCACAATGCCCCCACCACCAGCTACACATGGCACGCCAATTTTATATCCTCCTCAACCACATCATCCAATCCCTTTTCGCCAACAAACTCCTATTCATGCATGTTTTGTCCTTCCCATCCTATTGTTTAAGGAAAGATTCTGCTAGGACTCGTGGGATGCGTTGACAGCTAAAACAGCTATACAGATTAGTAATGCCCGTTTTATTTGCTAATGTGTACATGAAATACTCAACTTCTAGAAAGGATGTCTGTTTTTGTGGCGGCGTCTTCTTCCTCGATGCTACCTGTGCTGACATATTGTTACTGCCTACTTCGGAGCCAAGTTCAGATGTGCCCTACCAGACGCATGTCGGCTTAGATATAGGTGTTTGTAGAGGCGTGCTTTTCCGTTCCTCCCTCCAGGAGGCGCGACACGGCGCCGGCGTGTGATTGGCTGCCGGTCATCCGCTGTCTTCTTCACGATCGTTCTCGTGCGTCTGGCATGTAGCACTGGCTTTATGCCACAACGACACATACCCTCTCCCATCACCACATTGGCACCTTTCTCCTCAATGAAACCTTCCTACAGCCCTATCATTCCTTATGATTTTCTGTTCCATGTCGATCACTCCTAAACCGCCCTTATCCTTTCTTCCTGTTCTGCTGCTGAACTCAATTGATGACATCAATTTGCCTTCTTGCTCAGGGGCGGCACCATGCCCCCTCCTGAAGCCTTCATGCCCCAAGAATAATAACAGCCTCGATGTCGTTCTTGCCTCTCCCAACATCCTGGGCCGCCTAAGGCGGAAGTTCTTGACCTTATTGGCATTGACTGTGCCCCTGTTCTCCTTACCGTAGACCACTGCAGCCTCCCAAACAGTCCTCCCTGCCCTGAAACTCCTCCCAAAATAGTCCATGACTACTCCCGTGCTGACTGGGATGCCTACCATAGCTCCATTGCAACCTTGGTCACCAGCCACCATCTACCCCACTGCACCCTCGTCGACATGATGTCGCATCCTTCCTTCACCAGACTACTGCTGACGCCATCCAAGCCCATATTTCCACCAAAACCAAACACCCGCACCATCCTATCCACTGTCAAATCCAACGCCACCTCGGAAACATTTTAAACGTGAAAAGATTCTGGGTTTGGTGTCAGATATGCATCTACCTTAAAACTTCACTCTCCGTGAACTCCTCCAAGTACTGGCAACCCTTCCACTGCCTTACTGGCAGTCAGTCCACCACCTACTACCTGCTCCTTCACAACGACTTTCCTTTTCCTGACAATGCCCGTAAGGCAGATAACTATGCAACCTAGCTTTATGTTGTGTTCTCTAACCAAGACAATCTGCGGTTTGACTATTCCCTCTTCCCTGACATCCACAGTGCACCAACACCTCCGTTCCACCGCTCGCCCACATTATAGTACTTGGACAACACCACCCCCCTCCCACAGAACTCAACACACCCATCACCACCCTTGACATCGAATCAACTCAATGCACCAATTCCAACACCTCTCCCAATCATGACTGCCTAAAGTACAGGCACCTCTATGTCCACCATCTTTCCGCACCGCATTTGCATCCCTTTATACCGTTATCCTTTAGACTGGCTTCTTCCGATCTATGGAAAACCTTCCATGTCCTCATGTTTCCCAAACCCGACAAGCCACCCTCTGAAGCTTCATCCTCTCAGCCTTACTTCAGTGTTCAGCAAAGTACTGGAAACAATCTTTTCTCGCCATGCCCACTAATATCTCTGTCAGTACCATCCTTCTCAGTTGACGACTAACTCGTCTGCGTCACCCACCTCCTTTCCATCCAGATGAACTCCCATCATGCTGCTATTTTTGTCTTTCTGGACACTGAGAAGCCCTTATACCGTGTACGGCATCTCCTTTTCAAACTCTAGTTTTATGCCCTTCCTTTTAATTATGTCGGCTACATCGCTTCCTTCTTCGCCCAAAGTCAGCCCTATGTCACTGTCTATAATTCCGAATCCCGTTTGTTCTACCCCTCCACCAGGGTACTCCAGGGCTCCATGCTTTCCCCCATCCTCTACCTCATATACTCGGCAGGAAAACACTCAGAGATATAAATAAGAAGTTATAGAACCATGAAGCCATAATCACCAAAGCAGATAAAGGCAGCACCTTATGTATAATGTAAGAGGAAGAATACATTAATAAAACATTAGAGTTCTTCACTGAAAATGGCATTAGTGAAATTCAAAAGGACCCCACAAAAGCATTCCACGCAAAGCTTAAACTACAATTAAAAAACACACAATTCCTCCTAACTGAATGGGAAAAGATGTATTGTACAGCCATGAATCCACAATCACCAAAACTAAGATCACAACCAAAGATACACAAAATAAATTGCCCGATACGCCCTATAGTCGATTCACAAAACATCCTAGGGTACAAAATTACTAGTAAACTAAATCACTTTTTAACTGAGATGTACACATACCCTACAAATTACTCGATAAAAAAACAGTAAACAGTTAATAGAAGAAATTAAGAACATTAAAATTCCTCATTCTGCTCAACTAGTATCATTTGACATCACAAACCGATACACAAATATACCTATCCCAGAAACACTAAAAATCATCAGGTCAAACCTTATAAAATATAAAAAACTATCAATAGCTGAAATCATTGAATTCATAGATCTTCTGCAACTAGTGCTTAACCACAACTACTTCAGGGTACAAAATTACTAGTAAACTAAATCACATTTTAATTGAGATGTACACATACCCTACAAATTACTCGATAAAAAACAGTAAACAGCTAATAGAAGAAATTAAGAACATTAAAATTCGTCATTCTGCTCAAGTAATATCATTTGACATCACAAACCGATACACAAATATACCTATCCCAGAAACACTAAAATTCATCAGGTCAAACCTCATAAGATATAAAAAACTATCAATACCTGAAATCATTGAATTCATAGATCATCTGCAACTAGTGCTTAACCACAACTACTTCAGTTTCAATAATAAAATGTACAAGCAACATAGAGGTCTTGCAATGGGCTCAAGTATAGCAGGTACCATTGCCAACATATATATCAACCACCTAGAGCAAAAAACTCTTGCCATGAAATCCAATGCCACGGATAAAATCATTTATTACAAACGATATGTGGACGATACCTTGCTCTTGATAGATGGTGACCATAATAATATCAATAATATCCTCAATACACTAAACAACCAGGACCAAAATATAAAATTCACAGTGGAACATGAAAACAATAGCAGTATCAACTTTCTAGACCTAACTATTAGTAAAGAAAACAATGCACACACCTTCAAAGTCTACAGAAAATCAACAACAGCAGATTCCACCAGACATAACTCATCCTGCCATCCTACAACACACGAACATGCTGCATATAGAGCATTTGTTAACAGAGCCAACAACACACAACAACACACAACAATACAAAACTTGAAGAATTCAATATCATCAAACAAATAGCCGCAGCAAATGGTTATGACGACACACTGGTTGCCAACCTTGCACAAAAAATCAAAACCGAAAAGAAACCAATCCCCACACAGAAAACAAAAAATAAACTCACATCATGTATCCCATTCATTGGTAAACTATCCTACAAAACAGCAAACATTTTCAGACCACACAGCATCAACATAGCCTTCAAAACACACAATAAATTACAACAGTCACTGAGACACAATGTAAACATACCAACAGATAAACATACGCACTCAGGCATCTACAAAATAGTATGCAACACCTGTAATGCCCTGTATGTAGGCCAAACAGGAAGAGAATTCAAAACAATTGAAGAAAAGACATTTTTAAATATGCACCAAAGCTGCTTTGGTGCATATTTAAAAATGTCTTTTCTTCAATATTTAAGAGCTGCAAAACGCGACATATCAAAAACATTTAATTCAAAACAAGATACAATGAACACATAAATGCCTACCACACCAATAACTTTAATAAATCAGCAGTAGCTACCCATATAAAGAACACAGGACATCCCTTCCAGAATATCAAGAGTGATCTTCATATACTGCATAAAATGGACAAGGGGCATATAATGGACCTCTATGAAGAACTAGAAATCTTCATCCATGAGAAAATACATGGTGACCTGCTAAATGATAAACTGGAAAGCAACAATACTAATTTCTTCAAAAATTTCTCCAGTGTTGAATGTATTTTTCATTAAAATATAAAATTAATAAAAGTAAAATTAATAACGTAACACTGATTGATTAATTCTTTAAAATGTAACAACTTCTGTTTCAACACATGCAGCTACATATGCACTTTTTATGGCATATTCACTGTAAATACTGATATAGATAGTTTATCTTAGCTATTAAGGATCTTTGTACAGTAACCGTCAAATAGAAAATGTCTAGTTGTGCTGTATATGTAACTGTGTTCTTGTGTTGTGTGTGCCAGACAACAAGATTATCAAAACTGTAAGTAAATACAACACTACAATAATCCAAAAATTATAATGATGAAACATAATACTAAAAATAGCTATATCTTCCTGAACAGGTTAAAATGTCCAAACATAACTTCACTGGCAAACAACACAAAACATAATAAGTCAATAATGAACCAGTAACTGTAAAAATGCACCCGATGATACAGCGTGCTGCCGAAACGCGACGTGCCAGTAAAAATATTAGTAATAGTGACTGCTGCAGCATTAATTATTCAAAAAATAAATAAATAAATAAATAAAATAAAAAAATAAAATAAAAAAATCGTATTTATTACTGCGGGCCTTAGCTACAGAACACACAGCGACAATGTTGTAGTAGACCTTGTGCAGTCTGCTTCAGATATAACTTGGCGGATCATTGCATCCAACAGCGGCCTTCATACGACGCCATGAGGGTAGGCGAAACGTCAGCGATTTTACAAAAGTTAATTCCCTACAGTCGATTTAGCACCGGTATAAATCGCTGTTCCTTCCGTAACAGTGAGCACGATGCTTCACATTGGTCAAAGAAATATATATCGATACTGAGTTGGAACTGCAACATTCGACCTAAAAGGGAACGGCCGCGCGGCCTCTCTGGAACGAGAACGGTCACGTGACCGGGACCGCCGAAATGAAAGTTCTTTGTAACCAGATCATCGGTCCGTTCGTTCACTCTGTGAACCGTTCCTTTGGACCCGTTAGTTTGCGAACGAACCGTCTCTACAGTGTACAGAGCAATGTCATTTCATTGTAGATCCAGTTATTGGAACTAGGAGTCTTTTTGTAACAGGTAAACTCAGTATTTTAGAGTACAGTAGTTTTCAATATTCAAACACACAAAAATAAACAGTTCATAAAAAATAAAAGATCCAATTCTTTGAAAACCGGGCCAAACGGTGGGAAAGGAAGGATTTCAGATGTGGAATAATGCCTACAGACTTGCTTTCGACAAAAGCATGCAGATAACAAACCTATTTGGAGCGCAGTACTGAAAGTTTCATTTTAGCATTAATCTTACTTGTACGTTTGTTTCAGCATCCCCCTATAAAAACGTATAAACGAGATTTCACTGCATATCATTCTGATATCCTGGTCACATTGAAAACTATGAGCATTTAGTTAATATGACATTTCACCTTTCCCCCTATGTATTATTGCTGGTTTTTCACACCGAACGTCAACAACAACAACGGAATCTCTCGGCAAGTTTTGTGTCAGTTTATGTTCTGGGCACGTCGATGTGTAACAGTTATATGAGTGTACTTAAATCAGGTAGTAAAAAATGAAAAAAATTGACTTAAAACATTTGCAGCATTGATATCTTCCCTTTTAGCTCCGAATTTGAAAATTAAAAATTTATTTAGCACAAGAACTACCACATTTAATGATATGATATAATTTGATACAGAAACATTTCCATCAATTTTTATTGGCGCATTTATAAAATGTTTGCGGCCATTGGAAGTAAATTAGGTTTTGTTTCCTACGCGTCCTCTAATTAGACACTGTGTAGACAGGGTGTACTATGTGAGCTGCCCAAATACGTGACATTGACATATACGATATACCTTACCTGTTCACAATATATTTTCATTTTACTTAATCAATGCATTTACTACATACACGTAAACGTTTCACAAGCACAGTACCATTTTTTGTAGCTTTGGGCGCATCTGGTAAATAACTGAAGTGTTTCTTGTACTAAGATTTCAACGTGTAAACAACAGACGGGCATTAAAAAAAATAATCTGACATTCCTGAAGTCTAATGTGTGGAGAAGGTACTTCACGTAAAAGCCTTATTTTCTCTTATTCCGGAAGAAATGACTTAATTGTGGGGCACTGCTTGTCATGTGGCAGTTGCGTGTCAGTCTCTCCGCAAATGTAAGAACTCGTCTTTTTAATCCGCTTTTTCCTGGAGTAAGGAAAAAATCAGCTACCGGCACCTACTTTTTCTCCCACTTTCTTTACTCTTCTTATGGTCCCAAGTGAAACCCCAGTAGTAGCGTGAACTTTATCACATGAACTTCGATAACTAGAAGGGTCCGAATCAGACTGATGCGGCCTCCCCTTAGAACAAAGTAATGGACTCGCCCGGTGCTTAGGATGGCACTGCGCACCGGCCAATGCGTTCAGTTCTGGTGAATTTAGCATTGTTGGAGTTTCTACCTTACGAAGTGATAGTTATCGTGGTGCTTCGAAGCGCCATTCGATTGTACGAGATTTACGCAATTCACTCTGTTTTCTTGGCAGTGGCTACTTGATATTTTTGTAGTGTCTTTCAACAATGTCCAAAAGAAAATACTGAAGTGGTATGTAAAAAATTAAGAACTTGCAGTTCAAAAAGAAACCATCAGCAGACTACCTAAACTTACTTCATTTCGCTGTTGAAGGAACTAACAGGCAGAGTGATTCAACTACATCATCATTTCAAGATATCTCTAAATCTCAAAGCTTAGAAACGGTGCCCACGTTTAACATAGAGGATAACATTTGTATTTCATCAGTTCCAGTTGTGAAGACAGCTGCACACACATCACGTTGGCAATAATTTGAGTTCTTCCAGGGGATACAAAGATTGGAGTAAAGGAGCATGAGAACAGTTTACAGCAAGAAGCAAAATTGTTGGTCTAGTTGATATTGGATTGCTTTCCCAGTTTAATACTGAGGTCAACTATTGGAAACGCATACTGAAAATAATTTTAGCAGTTGTGAAATTTTTGGTGTCAAGGGGACTAGGGTTTCGTGGAGAAAATGATATTTTGGGGTCTGAAAACAATGGAAATTATTTAGGATGCTTATAATTAATAAGCGAATTTGATCCTTTTCCTGCTGATCATATACGAAAGTATGGAAATCGTGGCAAAGGAAATTCATCATATTTGTCTGCAAATACTTGCAAGGAATTTATTAATGAATGGGACAGAAAGTTTTAACGACTGTCAACGAATTAAAAACAGCCAAATACTATACAATAAGCGTGGATTCCTCGCCAGATCTCTCCCATGTTAATGAGATAACTTTCATCGCTCGGCATGTAAAGGATGGCAAGCCTGTTGAGAGATTTTTGCTTATGGAGGAACATAGGGCTCAAAGTATAGAACATACTGATATGAAGTTTATGGATAGCTATGACATATATTCTATGAATATTAAATAATAACAGCTGCAGGATCAGAAGTGACGTCTGTGCTTTCGGAACAGACGCCACATGTATATATATGATAGCTATGACGTTTCAACAAAACATTGCCGCGGACAGAGCTATGATAATGCAGGAAATATGGCTGGAAAATATTCAGGTCTTCAGACAAGATTAAAAGTAAAATGTGAATTTCCTATTTTTGTACCATGTACCATTTAGTAGGTGTTCAGACGGCTGCATGTGTTGCTGAAGCAGTAGCATACTTCCAGTTTATCCAAAAATTGTACACCTTTTTTCTGCTTCGAACAATCGATGGAAAGTTTTGAAAGAATGTTTAGGTGCAAATAAAGTTCTGAAGTTCCTCTCTGAAACTAGATGACCTGCTTTGTACAAGGGCTACAGTGATATTTTTGAAGCTTTAAAGTCAATTAGTAGCAACACTGATCAGCCAGTGGAAATAAGAAATTAAGCTCAAATCTTTTGCAAAAAAAATGAGAAAACTGGATACGATTCTCCTAACGGAGCATGGGATGACCTTCGAGAATTATCAACAGCACAAATGTAACTTTGCAAAGTAATAACGTCACAGTAGACGGTGAAACAAAACTTTTCGCATATATTTACGATTTCATCAGTTCTGCACACAGTAGATTCGATCAGTATGAATCTTCAGCCAAAGATAAAAATCCAGGTGCTGGGTAAGGGTAAGGACGAGGATTTGCAGCAAGCATATCAGTCTTTCCGAAGATACGTCAGAGACTGCCCAGCTGAGTGACAAAGAAAAATTTCGTGTACCTATAATCGACACATTGGATTCTAGTTTGAAGCGACGTTCAGAAGCATACGAGAAAGTTAGCAAACATTTTAGTTTCCGTTCTCAGTTAAAACAAATCGATTCTGAACAGCTGAGAAACAGGTGGAAAGAATTTGCAGAATTTTATCATGCAGACGTTAATGCCGATGAGCCAGAATGTTTTCATTTAAAGCAATATTTGAAAAACATTCAAAATGAATCTCCTTACATTATTTAATAAAAACAGGTGAAATAGAAGAAGAAACCTTTTTGAATGTAGAAGTTGCTACTCGGATATTTCTTTGTCAAATGGTAACCATTTGCAGTGGAGAGCGTTCATTTTCACAGTAATGAAAATCAAAATTGAATTACGAACGACTATGCTACAGGAACGACTTATTAATTTGTCAGTCACGTACCATAGAAAGTGACGTGCTTCAACAGTTGGACTTTAAAAACATAATAGAAGATTTTGCATTTCAGAAATCCCGAAAGAAACGTTTAACAGCAACCTAAGTTCAATTTGCAAAATAGTTATCACTAGTATTCTGTTTGTGTATTTCTAACCATAAGAACCAATAATTTCACTAAACAAAAGTACATTATTCTGATGACTTCATTCAAAGGAAATTTCTGTTTCGTTGTAGGGTCCCCTAACCTGTGTGCCAGTCATTTTTTTAGGAAGACTAATTCGTGGAACTAATCATTAGTATTTGCTTTGTAATATTTTAACCAATTTAAGTCACTAAATAAATGTACACCATTCTAATGCTTTGATTTAGTTTTTTTAAGGGCCCCAAAACAGTGAGTGCCCAGGCGCCCCTGCATGGCTTAAGACGGCCCTGCTCCCATCTCTTACTGCATCCAGGGCCTCTGCTACGCCTTTACTAAGTTATCCCTTCTTCCCTCCACGCCCTCTCCAAGTGTAACTTCCGTCACCTTCCTCTCCTGGATGACACCCTCTGTACCAACATTTACCCATCCTACCAACCTAAGTTCTTCCCTGTATATGAACGTCCCCTCTTCCTCTTACCCCTCCCACGCTTGGCTCTCCCTTCCTGTCACTTCTCCAGGTGCCCTTACACTCTCCCGCCCCACAAGAGACGTGGGCAGCGTTCACACATGATGAATATTTACCAGACACAGCTGTGGGTCATTAAAAGGATATTATGTCCGCGTAGTTGGCACACTTTCCTGGTGTTGCAAAAAAAAGACCCAATTAAACTATCAATTAGCTTTCACTGTAATTGTAGTAGTTAAGGAGGAACGCAATGTTTAAGCTAATTTAAATTTCATTCTTAAAAGTATAACATTCTAGGAAACAATAAAAAATCCAAGGATAAAAATGCAGCTCTTGGCCGCTAAAATAAAGTTCTTTAACCTGGTTTCGACAATAACTATGATTGCCTTCATCAGAAATTATAAATTAAGGCAACTCACATAATAAAAGTTACAACTCAGCTGCAAAGCTTGTCACAAAATTAAAAGTTTTATTTTATTTATTTATTTATTTAATAGACAGAGCTAGCCACTGTGGGCTGCACGTGTGCGAGCAGCTTACAGTGGCTAGCTCTTTCTATACAGGGTGTCCCAGCTGTCTTGACCACCCAAAATATCTCTGGAACAGCTACTGGAAAACGGCTTTCACCGATATCAATGTACGGCTGGGGCCCATCAACGTACATATTTGGAAACATTCTAAAACGAAAGCAAATGTTTCCAGAATGAAACTTCACTCTGCAGCGGAGTGTGCGCTGATATGAAACTTCCTGGCAGATTAAAATTGTGTGCCGGAGTGCTAGTCTTGCGTGTTTGCAGGAGAGCTTCTGTGAAGTTTGGAAAGTAGGAGGCGAGGTACTGCCGGAAGTAAAGTTGTGAGGCGGCATCGTGAGTCGTGTCGGGGTAGCACAGTCGGTAGTGCGCTTGCCCGCGAAGGACAAAGGTCCCAGGTTCGAGTCCCGGTCCCGGCACACAATTTTAATCTACCAGGAAGTTTCGAAAGCAAATTTGTTTTTTTATTACAAACTTATGTTTTTTTAAATGGACATCCTATATTTTTTCTTCAGCAATCCATAACATGACAAATCACATAAACAATGGCGTTGATTGCATCGCAATATTCCAATTACATCCCGAGATATTGCGACGAGAAGTTGACTCTTGAAAAACCCGAAATGCGCTGCTAGCGCACGTCCTGAGGCTCTGGCGTGAATCCCATGCTGCCCGTAATCGCGATTTGACTGACATGCGTAATCGCACTTCCATACTTACCAAGAGGTCCTAAACGATTACGCATGTCAATCACATCCGATTACGGGCAGCATGGGGTTCACGCCTGAGCCTCAGGACGTGCGCTAGCTGCGCATTTCGGGTTTTTCAAGCGACAACTTTTCGTCGCAATATCTCGGGATGTAATTGGAATATTGGTATGTAATCAACGCTATTGTTGATGTGATTTGTCATGCTAAAGAAAAAAATATAGGGTGTCCATTTAAAAAAAAAAAACATAAGTTTGTGTTAAAACACATTTGCTTTCGTTTTAGAATGTTTCCAAATATGTACCTTCATGGGCCCCAGCCGTACATTGATGCCGGTGAAAGTCGTTTTCCAATAGCTGTTATTGTTCCAGAGATATTTTGGCTGGACAAGATAGCTGGGACACTGTATATATATGTGACTTGTTTTAATTTATAATTTCTGATGAAGGCAGTCATAGTTATTGCCGAAAGCAGGTTAAAGAATTTTATTTTTGCGACCGAGGGCTGCATTTTTATCCTTTTGCCGTTGTAACGGTCGCTGACAGTAGCAGCTATGTTCAAAATTTGGATAAAAAAGCAAATACATCTGAGAAATTAGGACGTATTTGGAATGGAAAGTGGGTTGCACAATTGGCAATGTCTATCATTAATCACTGTAGTCGGAAATGTTTCATAAGCGTTTTAAGTTTCATATGGCCCACTGAGACATTACAGGAATTTATGAAGTTCATCCACCTCCTTCTTCACACATAATTTGAGCCAAATCGATGAGACCCATCCTATGGTGGTGCAAAAGATCATGTTGAAACACGTCCATATTGTGTGTTCCATTTATTTTATCCCCAGTAAATAATTGTTGATGGCCTTCAGACACTTTTTGAGTGTAGCGAGACACTCCATTCGCACTATGCGATATACCAAATTTCTTTTTCTCCAAACTACTGAATAATTTTGTTGTGTTTCATAATTTTAAATGTCTATTTTTTGTGTATGAGACCCCATATGTAATGACATATGCTATGATATATTCACACTGACCCCGCTTGCGCAGAATGAGTGGGACTTGTGAACAAATCAGTTTAAACAAGCGTTAGGCGCGCCTCATTTCTCTTGTCGTCTGCTGGTTCAAACAGCATGGTAGCAGTTGCCTATGGTTATCCCAAGTTCTGCCAACTGCCGGCAAGAGGCAAATCTTTAGCAAAGATACTTAGCGAAGGTTCCAATTCACTCCCCTTGTCCGGTGTGCACGTTAAGTTTGCCTACCTGAAACGGCTGAACCCTTTGGGGAGGTTCTCCCATCACTTTAAGGGCCCTACACAAGATGCGAGTTATTGGATCAATTGATTGGTCACCCGATAAATTGGGCGGTTTTAGGCGCTACCCGAACAACTTTCCTTGTCGGTCGGTTGGTTGTACCTGACCACCCGATCTCAGATTCCCCCACCACTTTACCCGACAAATTGTACCGTGTTAGCGCTTTCCGACCAACTTCCATGCCTGAGGTCGTCTGCACAGCGAACACGCGAAAACAAAAACAGTTGGACAAACAGACACCAGAACAGGGTGGCGCTGCGTGCAGTTGGTCGGAACGTGTGTAGGCTGCTACAATTGGTTGGTTCGTTGGCCATCTTGTTGGTCGTACGATATATCGCAGTGTGTGTAGGGGCCTTTAGGTAGCTGAAGAGCAAACACGAGGGCGGCCAGGAGTTGTGATCCGGTCCTTGGCGAGGTAAGATGCTTTGGTTTTGGTCTGTTCTGAGCACGTGGCTAAACTTTGTCCGGTTTCGATACTATTTTGAAAATACTCATTCACGTCTCTAGTTCTCGCTATAACATGTGTAACGGTGAGATTTTATTTAATTTTGTTCTGATTGCTAATTTCATGATGATTTTTGCCGAAGTTTTGATTTCACGGCCTCACTGGTGTTCGTTAACAGCATCCTTGCACTCCCTGCCTGTAGAGTACTTCCTTCCTACGTTTAAACATGTTTAAATGTTACCCTTGTTCATTTGTTCGTTAAATTAGATGTTTTTCGGGAACTTCTCGATACTTCCGGTGTCTGCCCTTCGTCCATAGAACACGTGGACAGTATGAAATAAAGCCCTCAGCTTACTCCAGTACCCTCTGCGCACGTGTTGTTAACTATAATCTTGTTTAAATGTCGTGATTTCTAGTACGTGTAACGTGGTAATTTCCCCCAAATTTTGGTACTTCTAAATTTGTAACTTCCGTACTCGCTGCCCCACGTGTATGGAAAATAGCGTGTTCTGTACCGTAGTCATTCCTATTAGGTAGCTTTTCTTCTCCTGAGTAGAATGAATCGTTACACTACACAACTTGCGTTTTATTCTATTTAATTTTGAATTTGTAATTTTTGCCTTTTCAACTTTTTTGTGATCCAACCCCGCTCAGTACTGTAGGATTCTGTTACCTTGCTTATTAACTAGATACCATTCCCCTGTGTAGAACGAATGGTTACACGTTCTATCTCGCGATCTTATTTCTTACGAAATTGAATTTCTCCAATTTGTTCAAATTTCTCGATCTGAGCCCGTAGCATATCGTATCACTCTGTAACCTTACCTATTAGCTAGATATCATTCCCCTGAGTAGAACGAATGGTTACACCATCAATCTCGTGTTTTTATTTTGCCCGAAACAGTATTTTCTTCACTCTCTTCATATCGTGTTATTCGACCCGGTAGCATGTCCTACTTTTCTGTAGCCTTGCTTATCAGATAGATATCATTTCCCTGGGTGGAATGAATGATTGCACTACCTATCTCGCGGTTTTACTTGTGCTAAAAGATTTTTAATTTTGGGATTCTAATATCCGACGCTGTGGAGTACTGTTTTGACATGAAACCTTTACCATTCAGTAGCTATCTTCCCGCTGTGCAAAACGAACACCAGAACGCCCGTTTATGAGTATTATTTAGCGAATTTTCCTATTTACCGTAATCGATATTTTGAATTTATCTGTAAACTTATACTTCGCGACTACATCGCTCACCACGTGGTCTTCTATCACGTTCGTTGTTCCTGCTGATTGCTACCCTGAGCCTAAGCCACAATACCATACACAACGGAACAAAGAGGAGCAAAGTTATCTTTTATTGGTGCGCTAGTAAACCTCTGTTGCATACCGTTTCCTGCTGCTGGCGTTGCAGTTTTTTGTGTTTGGTGCTGGTGATTACCTGCATGGCTTGGCGAATGCATCTGTGTGAGAATTTGTGTCAACTCCTCCCTTCTCCACTCTGAAAATTATTAATTATTATTAATTACGCTCGTTCTACTTTTGCAGGTGGGCAGTATTAGGGCCATATAATCTTTGCAAATGTGGATTCTTTTATAAAGTGTGTGTTTATTATATTTAAATCGGTCTCTCCCTCTTTGTTGCTTATTTCTTGAACAATAAATAATTCTGTTAAACGTTAACCCTTTGTCCTAATTTAAATTCTCCCACAATATATGTTTTATAAATTTTGTGTAGTCAGATGAAATTGCCGGCTGCGGTGGCCGAGGGGACTAAGGCGCTCCAGTCACGGTCTGCACGGTCACGACGGTCGGGGGTTCGAATCCCCCCTCGGGCATGGATATTTGTGCCGTCCTAGTTCGTAAGTAGTTCATAAGTAGTTTGTAAGTTTAGGGACTGCTGACGCCGTAGTTAAGTCCTATAGATTATACAAACATTTGAACATTTTGAACATCAGATATAATTTCTCGTCTCTTCCTCCCTTCTGGAGGAGAGAAAACTAACCCGCTTTTCCGTTGCTACCGTTTAATGTTATTCAAGATCCACAGATGGGGATCGTTAATTAATTGAGTGCAGTTCCATTAATAAAAACAGTAAAGACACGCTTCTTTCGCTTGGCTATCTGAACCAGAATTTTGCTTAGAGAACTGCACACTTCTTTCAATCTGTATGCCATCCCTAAGAATTACTTTGGATGTGAGGAACTTTTCGATTAAATCATAGAAATAGACACGCGAGTTACTTTTGTAAGAGTACATCTGTCGCTGTATCTTACAGTTTGATTTAACGTAATGTATATATTGTCTTAATTTATTCATTTCACGTATTTTCATTTCTTGTATGCTAGATATATTTCTTATGTAACGTCATTTCCTATATTGAATCATTTAGTGCATACATGTACTGTACGTGTAAACCCGCATGAATGCACGGACATTCCTATGCTGTAAGTTGGTAATGGGCCAGAAAAAATGTTGAACCTGTTGTAAAGACAGTCTTTGGTACAGACGTAGTAGCTGTGAGTGTCGCGTTGCTGAAGCAGTCGCGGAGCGGACTCGCCAAAGTAAACACAGAAATGTTTTGTTGATGGTGCAGAGGCACGGTAGGCGCAGTGTGGCGCGACTGTAATGAAGTAGCAAAGTTGCAATAAGCCTGAGAGGCGTACTGTTTTATGTAATGAAGTAAGTGCGAAATAAGTTTATTTATATTCGAAAGTGATCAGTGTAATGTTTTTTCATGTGTGCAAGAAAAGTAATTGTTTAGTTATCAAGTCTATTGTCACCGAGAGTGATCGTTGCTGTAATCACGGAGATTATAAGGTGTATCGAGGTGATATCAATGGATGGAGATTTCAACCAGATGAGCTGAACACAGAGTTGTCGATAAAAATATTTTGAACCAGCAGTAAGAGTACCTATTGTAATCATATCTGTCTTGTATGGATTTCACGACAAAGGCGACGAAAACAGATGAATACTTTTGTAACCATTTATTTTATTTTTATTTTTTTGTTTGTTTGGATGTAATTGTAGTGTCAACCCAATCAGACTTTGGGTTCAATTATATATGACTTATTTTGAAACCAGTCTTAATTTTGTAAGTAGTTGTAGTCACCCCATTATCACCATTATTAGATTATGTTGACTATGCAAGCCTGTACATTGACTAACAAGTTCAATCATTTTTCAAAGTAATTACGATCAGTTTTAAAGAAATTGCTAGACGAGTTAAAGAAATGTGTTACAACCACAGAGACTAGTAATTAAAGTGCAGTGCTGTTCTAAGTTTTGCAATCAATTATTATGCCAAAGCTTTTAACTTGCAAGAGAGTTTGCACCTACAGTAAAGTTGGTTTCATTTATATAGAAAGTAACCAGGCTAACAGTAGTCAAAGTATTATAGTTGATTAACCAGACTTGACGAAGGTAATTTTTATGAAATACGTTAAATGCCAGTCTCTGCTCAGCTAGTTACACGCCTACGCTACCCAGGCCCTGGAACCAATTAATCAAAAAGTAGTTCACGTAAAGTTTTATAAGGAAGTTGAATGCTTTAAACAATATTATCAAAATTATTGGGAACTTTGACTGTAGTATTTGTGAAGCTCATTGCACCACGCAGTTTCACAGTACTGAGCTATTATCATTGCAATCGGAGTCTATCAGCTATTACAACTTTGATTATAACATGAACAAGCCATAACCACTACATGAATTCTGACACATTTATTAGTGAAGTTGTGCTGTTCGTGAATCGTAAGAGGTGCTGGTTGGAGGCTGTAGTCAATGCTAAGTCAGATAGGGCCAAAATTAATTAATTACCACAGTGACTGTTTCAAGTTAATTAATATCGATTTTTTTATTTATTCAAAATTTTAACTTTCACGGTGAAAGTGTTGTTGCGACTCATTAGTTGTGATTTGCTGCAACATTCAATAACGAAATTACTATAACTACAGCATATAATTACATTTTTTGATCTCCTGCATTCAAGCACATTTTACGCCTTCATTGGTAATACTAAGAGAGAACTTTTTCAAACACTAGTGAAGGAAGGAAAGAACATTAGGGCTTGATGTTGCAGCAACATCGTGGCCAAAAGAGATGGAGCACACGCTTGGATACTTTTTGACAGGTTTTGAATAGAAAACGGCCGTGCCCTTTGAAAGGAGCCATCCTGGCATTTGCCTGGAGTGATTTAAAGAAATCACAGAAAGCATAGATTTGAATTGCTGGAGTGAGACGAAACTAGGCCAACTCATCCATTTACTAAATGAGCTACCAAATTTTTTTTTTTTTTTTTTTTTTTTTTTTTTTTTTTTTTTTTTTGCACATTTCATTCCCCTTCATGAGGGGGAGAGGAGGTGGGCCGTATGCCCCTTTCAGCCTTTTGGGGTTACAAGGTTATGTTTAAATTTATATTTATTTTATTTGTTACATAGTGCAAAAGTTATATTTTACATAAAATTATTAATTTATAATGTAATTGGGTGCTAAATTTATAAATAAACTAAATTGTAATATTAAGAGATACTACTTTAGGGATAACAATTTTTAATTTTACTTGTTTTTTCTTGTAAAGGACTTTTGTAGTAGTTTCAGCACCTTTTTTTTCCTGTAACCCTTCACGGGCTTCTTCTCTTCTTTGTATGTGATGTCGTCTGGAGGGTTGCCATACTCGAAGGTTTCCGGGTGTCATATTGGCCAGTTGTACGATCTCCAGTATGAAGGGTGTGCCCGCCAGAATGGCTGCATGCAGATGCTGCCCGACCCCCCTTTTCCTGCCTCACTTTCCCTTTCGAAACGTGCTCTCTTCTCTTTGTATCATGCTTTCGACTTGAACGTGCATTCATGGTCCAATACTTCAGTGGTAGTGACCACTTCGTCTATCATCTTCACAGTCTTCTTTTCTTGGCTGCTCATTGATTCCTCGACTGTCTTCCCCCACTGGGTAGTTGGTGATGTTGCCTACTCTGTCTGGGTTCCGAGCGTCTTCACTTCTTGCTGCTGCTCCGTTTCAGTCTTCTGATTGGTTCACACTTCTTTCGGGACTTTCGTCTGAGTCGGCATGGAGGTCGTTGGTCTCTACGAGCGCAGCGAGGAAACACCAATTTCCATCTGCAGGTCGCTTTTATATTCTATTATCAACAATGTCCTGCGTTGTTAGAATTATTATAAATCAATATATTTAATTTAAAGCCTGTTACCTTAAAATTAACAACATTTCATAATCTATAAATCAAGCTTAAATATGACTACATCTTTTAATAACATTCAAACCTTCAGATATATTTATAATAAATGAAAATATGCATAACTCTGAAAAGTAACAATGATTAACATATTTATCATAGTAACTTGAGAAAATATTAAAAGGAAACTGTTTCTACCCTTACGTAGCTATGATTCACAAGTATGATTAATTCTGTAACAATATTGATTGGAAAGAATATCTATATGCTGAGTTTATCCACACAACGGATTTCAGCATTTATGACATATTTCATTATTCTTTCAAAATGTAATCTAAATTTATTAGGGAAAGCTTGCACACTCATATGATATTATGTACATTCCATTACTTCAAATTGGTATTAGAGAAGAAATACATGACGTATATTTAGTCAGCCATGAGCTCATCTATATTTGCTGATTTACCTTTATTTTCCTACCAATTGATAGGCTGATTCATATTGTGTATTTGCTTTTGATCCTACTTAGATAATCTACTGTGTACTCAGATGTGCCTCATGCACTTTTGTTTATGTTTTCACAGGTATATCAAACAATTACAGTTGAATTAAGTCTTTTGGCTCAGAAAATGAGGTGGTAACTGTGTTTAAAACATTGCTAGAGGTTTTGCCTGTTAGATGTCAGGAGACGGGCTTGAACCGCCCTCATCTTGAAGGCGCGTCCGGTGTATTACCACTGAGCAAATACAGGGTGTCCGGAAAAGGGCTCCCTGATTTCAAAATTAAATATCTCGAAAACAAAGATCGATAGAGGAATGCAGTAAACGGTATGTTTATTGTGAAAGCTGTAAGACGTTTATACAGCAGTTTGAAATAATAGTTACAAAAGCTGCTAACAGATGGCGCTGTACGCTGTACAGCTCATATCAGCATACATAAGTGAAATAATCGTACGAAAACACTCTTTGCAAACTATCACATCACAATGTTTTCAAAATGTTCACCATTGGCACTACAGAGGTGGCGCAAACGAAGAATGAAATTCGCCATCGCATTTCGTAGTATCTCAACCGAAATGTATTCACATGCCACAGAGATCGCCGATTCAAGCTCGTCCAGCGTGGCGGAATGCTTCGGGTAGACCATGTCTTTCACTGTGCCCCACAAAAAAAGGTCGCAGGTAGTCAAATCCGGCGAATATGGAGGCCAATCCATGCCTGCACCAGTAAATTTGGGATATTCCAAAGCAATGACTCGATTCCCGAAGTATTCCTCAAGAAAGCGAAACATTTGTTCGGTCCGATGTGGTCGGGCTCCATCTTGCATAAAACATTCAGTACCTGGTCGATCCTCTAAAGCTTGCTGTGTGGCGAGAAATTGTTCCAAAATTGCAACGTAACGTGCACAAGTGACCGTTTCTCGAATGAAGAAAAGGCCCACACAGTAACTTTAGGAGAATACAGGGGGTTCGCTTCACACCAATATGGCTTTTCGGAACCCCAAAATCGCCAGTTCTGCTTATTCACGTATCCGTTCAGGTGAAAGTGTGCTTCATCTGTAAACCAGATGCAGCCAACATCAAATCCTTCACTATCAATCATTGTAAGCATCTGATTAGCAAAGACAACCCTTTGTTGTACAGCTCGTAGGGGTGTGGACTGGTGCGTTTGAATTTTGAATGGAAACATGTGTAGGCTCTTTCTCAGTATTTTCTGCGTGCTGGAACGCTTCAAACCAGTCTCAGATGCAATTGTACGGACGGATGACATTGGATTTCGCTGAATAATTCCAGAAACTGTGGCGATATTTTCAGGCTAACTGTGGTTTGCTTGCGGCCAACATGCGCCACTAGATCATCAGTTACGCTGCCTGTTCGTTGAAATTTTGCGAAGACCGTACGAATGGTTTTCGAATCGGGTCCTTTTGGAACATTAAATCGTGCTTGGAAACTTCGCCTTGATGCCGTAGGACTCTCTTCTAACCTGTGGTACTCTAGCAGCAGAAAAACGCGTTGTTCAATGGAGTACATGGTTTTAATCTCTTCCTTCGGTACGGTAACCTCCTTTCACGTTTGAGTAGTGGAACTAATCGCTCTGTTTTTTTATTTATTATTATTATTTTTTATTGCATTTCACACCTGTTACACTGGTAGGCTGGCAGAAGCACCATAGGCTGCTCTTCAGCCGAGAGAAATTAAAATATATATATGAGGTGGAAATTAAAATACATAACAGGAGATACAATAACATAGACAAGGCGACGGTTTGAAGTACATTACAAAAGACAGCTGATTAAAACCACATTTAGTTAGTTAAAAATAATAAGCCACAAGGTCCAAAAAAAAAAAAAAAAATACCATGAGGACCACAGTAACACAGGACGGCGACTACACGGAGACACTAATTAAAACACACGTTGCGACGCTTGTCTGATTGCGGTGGACGCAGTTAAAAAAGAGACACTTCACTGGAGCACAACACATAACACTTGACGTACCACTGATAAAACTGTTGGTCCAGGACCCCGAGAAGGGGGGGGGGGAAGCGCGGGGGAGAGGAAAAAACGGCGGGGAAGGAAGCGGTAGGGAGGAGCCGTAGGGACACCATGGTGGGGAGGGGGTAGCCAAGCGGGGAAGGGGAGGGGGAGAGGGGGCCCTACATCTACGGGGGGGGGGTGGATTATGTCTGATAGGACGGGTATATGTCAGCGAGGGGGAGGCGGCGGAAGTTACCTTGGGAGAGGACATGGAGGGTGTGGAGATGAAAGGAAGGGGGTATAACGGGGCAGAGGCCCAGGGTTGGTGAGGAAATCGCTCTGGGCTTCGGATCACTATTTATACTAGGCATTAGGTATGGCGATTACAGCGCCATCTGTTAGCTGCTTTTGTAACTATTATTTTAAACTGCTGTATAAACTTCTTACAGCTTTCACAATAAACATTCCGCCGTTTACTGCATTCCTCTATCGATCTTTGTTTTCGAGATATTTAATTTTGAAATCACGGAGTTCTTTCCTGGACACCCTGTAGCTACCAAAGGAAAGCGATTAATGCGATGTTACAGTGAAAAAGATTCATCTTTAATGACATAAACTCCATAAACAAGTAGAAATGAGAAACGTTACAAAAACATGCACAGTAAATCTAAAACACAAAATAAAAATGAAACAAAGGTATGGATCGCACAATAAAACAACATTCCCGTCACATGAGAATAGTAAAAGGCGAAACACGATTGAAATGGTCTCTGAAGTTAAGTGATGAGAGGCAGGGTGTGACGATAGCGAAATTCAGCGGTAAGGAGGTCGTGAGATTGGAATGCCACGTGAAGAAGAGATAGAAATTTGAGAGAGTTTGTAGTTCGGGAGTGAAGATGTTGGAGGGGACGAGTGAGAGACTGGGGGGACTCTCGAGTCAGGGACTGGCGGGCTTCGGGGGCGCCCGCATGGCGAACACGACGTGCGTGCGGCCGGTGGCCCTGGGCGGCTTCTCGAAGGTGGGCGTGAGCACCTCGTAGGTGCGCGACAGGTCGCGGTAGACGCAGATCTTGGTGACGGCCCAGAGGATCTGCTCGGGGCAGGTGCCGGGCGCGCGCGGCCGCCGGCGCGGCGCGGGGCAGCAGGGGCAGGGCGTGGAGCGGCGCCACAGCACGCCAGACGCCAGTGCCGCCGGCGTCGACTGCGCGCTGTGCCAGTCCGTCTCCGCGGGCGCGCACTTGTCCGCCAGCGACCGCGCCGACGACGCCTTCCTCTCCGCGCAGCAAGCTGACGACGCTACCTGAGAGGTGGCCATTATCAAAAAATGAGTCATAACATCATTATACAAATACGCTAACACGAAACTCAGGGCACAGATTTTTAATCAAAATTACTAAAAATGCAGGATGGCAGGATGCAGGATGGCACACGCAGCACGGGTTTAGGAAACATCGTTCATGTGAAACTCAGCTTGCCCTTTTCTCACATGACATCTTGCGAGCCATGGACGAAGGGCAACAGGCGGATTGTGTTTTTCTCGACTTCAAAAAGGCGTTCGACGCGGTGCCACACTGCAGACTGCTAACGAAGATATGATCTTATGGAATAGGTTCACAGATTTGTGACTGGCTGGAAGACTTCCTAAGTAATAGAACGCAGTACGTTGTTCTCGACGGCGAGTGTTCATCAGAGACGAGTGTATTGTCAGGCGTGCACCAGGGGAGTGTGATAGGACCGCTATTATTTTCTATCTATATAAATGATCTGATGGACAGAGTAAGTTGTAATTTGCGGCTGTTTTCTGATGATGCTGTGGTGTATGGGAGGGTGTCGTCTGTAACTGACTGTAATAGCATACAGGATGACTTAGACAAAATTTCTAGTTGGTGCGAAGAATGGCAGCTAGCTCTCAATGTAGAAAAAGTAATTGATGTGCATGAGTAGAAAAAGCAATCCCATAATGTTCGAATACAGCGTTAGTAGTGAGCGTCTTGATGCTGTCGCGTCTTTCAAATATCTAGGCGTAAGATGCAGTGAAGGCGTTCACGACCGGCTGAAGTAATAGCTGTTGTATCTTCCGACAGTCGGCAAGACTCACCGCTACCAGTACCTCTGAAGATGTCCAGCGCAGCTCTGGACGAAACGTCAGGAACAGATATGTTTCTTGGACCACGACCACATAACCCGGAAGATACAACAGCTATTATCTAGGCGTAACATTTCAGAGCACTAGGAAATGGAACGAGCATGTAAGGACAGTTGTGAGTAAGGCGGACAGCCGACTTCGGTTTATTGGGAGAATTTTGGGAAGATGTACTTCATCTGTAAAGGAGACTGCGTATAAAACGCTTGTACGACCACGTCTTGAGTATTGCTCAAGTATTTGGGACCCGCAGCAGATCGGTTTGAAGGAAGACATAGAGGCGGTTCAGAGACGAGCAGCTAGATTTGTTACCGGTAGGTTCGACCAATGCGCGAGTGTCACGGAAATGCTCCGGCAACTCAATTGGGGATCACTGGAAGAAAGACGACGTTCTTTTCGTGAATTTCTGTTAAGTAAATTTAGAGGGTCGGAATTTGAAGCTGAGTGTAGTACGATCTTGCTGCCGCCTACTTATATTTCGCGTAAATATCACAAAGACAAGATAAGAGAAATTAGGGCTCGTATGGCGGCATATAGGCATTCTTTTTTTCCTCGTTCAATTTGGGAGTGGAATAGGAAAGGAAATGCCTAGTAGTGGTACAGTGTACCCCCCGCCACGCACCTACGGTGAATTGCGGAGTATGTATGTAGATGTAGATATCTAAAGTATGTAGGAAACCTACAACTACCGATATTCTAATACATAACAGCTCTTGTCACCCTAATGGCCAAAAACGTTCTGCCCTACGCTGTTTAGTCGATAGAGCCTTCAAAGTGCCACTGAATGAAAAAGACAGAACCACTGAATTTAACATTATAAGACAGCTTGCTAAGGCGAATGGTTACCAAGAAAACGTAGTTAATAACCTAATACGAAAGAAACAACGTGCGAAATCATATACAAATGGCACGGAAATATCAAGACGGTAATGGTTCCATATTTTGGTAATCTGTCTCAGAAAGTGGCCAACATACTAAAACCTTTTAAAGTAGAAGCTGCTTTTAAAGCTAATAATACGTCACATCATAAATTACGAAATAACTGAAACAAAAAGACTGAAAAATATGACAAAGCAGGGTTTTATAAGATACAGTGTAGTAGTCAGACCGGTAGATCGTTTAAAGTTAGGTACAAGGAACACGTGGACGCCTTCTGACTTAACAATTTTGACAAGTCCGCTGTAGCTACACATATCCGCGAAACTGGCCACCCATTAAAGCAGATTGAAGATGACCTGCAGATTTTACACAAACAGGATAAGGGAAGAAAGTTAGATCTGCTATAACAGCTAGAGATTACAATACATAACGCAAAAAGCGACGTTTCATTAAATGAACAAGTTCAAGGCAATTCATACAGCTTTTTTAAAATCTTTGTGGACCTATTATAACAAAAGTCGTTTATTTTAAATTTCAACCTCTGTCTTACTGTACAAACGATTTCGCGATACCCGAATGTACCCACTGCCTTGTGGATGATCTTTGGCATTTAGAGGTCTTTGTTTTCACGTTCATACGTGCGCCCCATTCGTGTTGTTGACTCCGTGCGCTTCACTAGTGCTATGCGCCGCCAGTACTGGGGACTGTTTTCAATATTGACGAAGCACAATATGCTGAGGAGCTTTCTGCGGAGACACGGTTACAAGGGAAGTAACCACGTTTTCTTTTATTACGTTTTAGATTTTATTTGTGTCGGGTTTTAAAGATTCTTGTATATTTTATCTGATGATGAGGGCTTGACCCTTGAAACGCGTCATATTATAGTGTTTTATACACGATATATGTGGTTGAGCCTACTTGACAAAATAAAAATAATTACTAAAAATTTCCGGGCTGTTATGCCGTGGTCTAGTGGATTTATTATTAAAACCCAACGTTTCGTCCCCGACTGCGGAGGACAGTTTCAAGGGGGATCGTGGCACTTTTGGATGTCCGATTCACACCCTGGCTCGCTACTGACTGAAGCCAAATTCCGTTTACAAAGGGAAATGGCAGATTGGGTCATACAGTTTATCGGATGCCCACACACACAGACCGTTATCTGCACCGGGATTCAAACCACCACCCACAGCAAAAGAGGGGTATTATAAAGACGTTGGCGGACAGAACAAGGAACATCTGCGAACCGGAATTACTCGACGCGGAATTGAAACACCTGAGTAATGCTTTACTTAAGAATGGCTATTCGTCTACAGAGATAAGGAGAGCTTTGATACCGACACGTAGAGTTGAAAACGATGAAAGGGTTCCTGTGAAATCTAAAGTCTTCCTACCTTTTATTAAGGACGTCAACGACCGCATCGGTAAAATTTTGACGAAACGGAATGTTGCCGTCAGTTACAAACATATTCGGAAGATACAGGATCACCTGAAATCGGCAATGGATGCTCGCAAACCGCTGGAAAAAGCAGGAATTTATAGTATTCCGTGAAGCTGTGGGGACGTATACGTGGGTACCACAAAAAGAACAGTCAAAAAACGACTAGATGAGCACAAGGGGAACTGTAGAAGGGGAGAGATTGACAGATCAGCTGTTGCTGAACATGTTTTTCAACCACGGGACCACCTTATTCAATTTGATAAGACTCAGGTTTTAGCAGCCACAAATGGATACCACGAAAGACTATAGCAATTGTAAAACACCCCAATAATTTCAATAGGATGGAGGAAGGCGTGAAACTAAATGATATCTGGATTCCGGTTTTGAAGAAGAAATGTAACAGTCTTCCACCATGGAACGACATTAACGGATGGAGGCAATCGGCAACGACGAATTGCGCGCGCATGTCAAAAACATCTGACGTCACACCACTGCGCATGAGCCCTTGCAAACGGAATTTGGCTTCAGTCAGTAGCGAGCCAGGGTGTGAATTGGACATCCAAAAGTGCCACGATCCCCCTTGAGAATATCCTCCACAGTCGGGGACGAAACGTTGGGTTTTAATAATAAATCCACTAGACCACGGCACAACAGCCCGGAAATTTTTAGTAATTTTGACCATTCCGGCCGTGAAAGTTTACATTTTACAACACATTTTTAATATTAATCGTACGAGGGTAAGTCAATTATTACCCTCAAAGTAGTTATAAAATTTTATTGTAATAAAATACGAAACTTACAAGAACATCATTTTTCGACATAGTCCCCTTGCTTTTCAATGCACTTCGTCAATCGCTCTACAAGCTTCCTTATGCTCTCATAGAAGAAGGTTTTCGGTTGAGCTGCGAGCCAGGAATGCACCGTTTCCTGCACTGCTCCATTCTTCTTCTTTATTATGGCGTTTGGTTACAGTGAGCATACAGCCAGCGGTTATTACAGTGGCAACATTACAATAGAATTGAAATTCTTACAATTTATATCACAATCATAATAGGTATCTCACATTGTACAGCCTTAAAATAAAAGTAGGAAAATCATATGTGCAAGATATAAAACAATACATATTTAACAGTACGAGTGACGGATGTAATACAACGAAAGTGCAAATAGCATAGGACCAAATGAGAGGTACAAAGACATATAATTTTCAAAATATAATATAAAAATACTTATGCAGTTTCAAGCTGTGCATGTTCAAGTTAAACACACCAGCTCTAAAATTAGAGCTGTATGCCGGTAACTTTGAGGTAGTCCTTCAGTAAACTGTATTTTAACTTGTCGAATCCATAAAGGAGGACAGTGACACTTGTGGGAAGGGGGTAACCCCTCGCAACCAGCGTTCTGTAGAATACACTTTGTGCGGCCGTGTACTTGGTGCACGCCAGTATAATATGGTTGAGATCCGCCACTGCCGTTGCATCTTTGTCGCAATGCCGAGAAGCGACGATTTTCAAACGGTGTGGGTGGGCAGGGTAACATCCATGTTCCAGTCTCATCCGAATGATAGACGTTACATGACGTTTACTAAGCATCATCGACGAAAACCATGGTCGAGAGGAAACATTTGGTTGTATAGCTGCCAGGTGTCCTCCCTTAAACGCTTGAGAGAGGTGCCATTCGTGGTCCCAAGTGCGGTAGGCAGCTTTCCGAATCGTCGATCGGAAGTCTTTATATGGAATCGGCGTGGGCCTGTATTGCTTCGTCCGAGTCAAATCGACGGCCCCTTAATGCCTGTTTGAGCGGACCAAACAAGTGATAGAAGGGGCAAGATCGGGACTGTATGGAGGATGATCCACTACTTTGAATTCGAGTTTCTGGAGCGTTTCAGCAGTGTGGACAGCAGTATGCGGACGGGCATTGTCGTGCAACAACACAACACCTTCTGACAGCAATCCTCGGCGTTTGCTTCGAATTGCAGGCTTTAGCCTGTCAGTAAGCATCTCACTGTAACGTACACTGTTTATTGCTGTGCCCTTTTCACCATAACGTTCCAGTACAGGACCTTGTACATCCAAAAAAACCATAAGTATCAGTTTTCCTGCGGACGGTTGGGTCTTGAACTTTTTCTTGCACGGCGAATTTGGATGTTTCCATTTCATACTCTGCCGTTTACTCTGCGGCTCGTAATGATGGATCCACGTTTCGTCACCAGTAATGATTCTGTCTAAGAAGTTGTCCCCTTCGTTACCACAGAGATCCAAATGTTTTTTTGCAGATGTCGAGGCGTGTTTGCTTATGCAACTGTGTGAGTTGTTTTGGAACCCATCTTGCACAAACTTTACGAAACCCAAGTCTGTTGTGAATAATTTCGTAGGCAGAACCATGACTGATTTGAAGACGATGAGCCACTTCATCAATAGTTAATTGTCTGTCTAAGAGAATCATTTCACGCGATCGCTCAATGGTTTCTTCATTTGTGGCGGTAAACGGTCGTCCGGCTCCTTCATCGTGCTTAACACTCGTGCGACCATTTCGGAATTTTTCAATCCACTCGTACACACTTCGTCGTGGCAAAACACTGCTCCCGTACTGTACTGAAAGTCTTCTATGAATTTCGGCCATTGATACACATTCCGCCCACAAAAAACGTATCACTGGACGTTGCTCTTCTTTAGTGCAAATAGACAGCGGAGTAGCCATGATTAACAGCACGGCAGCGACAACGAAACTAACGTAGCAGCTTGAAAATTCCAAAATATAACAACAATTAAACAAAGCATGCGTCACCAACGTAAAACGACAGTATCTCCAACATCAACAAAAATATAACTAAATTGCGGATAATAATTGACTTACCCTCGTACAAGAAGGCCAATGAAACATACATAATTCGAAAGGTGGTTTGTCATAAATGTTGCGAATATAAAAATTATATTTGCACGTAGTCGTTAAGAATGGTAGAAATAAAAATAAATTTTAGGATCTACATCTACACAAATATTCTGCAACTCACATTAAAGTAAATGGCAGAGGATTCATCAAATCACTTTTCTGATGTTTCTTTACGGTTTCATCTTCCAATAGCTCACGGGAAAAAGGAACACCTAAATCTTTCCGTTTTCGCTCTGATTTCTCTTATTTTATTTTTATGATCATATCTGCCTATGCGCCTCGGTTGCACAGTGGTTGAGTGCCAGACTACAAATCGCGGGTTCGATCCCAACCGGGTTCTAGGATTTTTATCTGTCAGTTTCCACTTCTTTCACTTCTGGCAGTATTGCTCATGTGAAAAATACCGAGTATCACCGTGGTTCGGAACCCACGTTAAACTGTAGGTCCCCCTATAACTGGCTGGGTAAGTCAGTTCGAAGGTCGGAGGAAAGCAACTGCATACCACCTCCAAACAGGACCATGCCTAGTAAAGCACTGTGGTGTTCAAATAAATCTTCGGATTGTTGACTGCTTTACCTTATCTTCCTATGTAGGTTGGTGCGAAGAGAAAATGTTGGTAAAAGAAATTTCGCAAACAGATCTTGTCACAACAAATAATGCCTTTCTTTTAATGATTTCCACCCCAACTCGTGCATCATTTCTGTGACTCTCTCCTCCATATATCGCGATAGTACGAAACGAGCTGCCCTTCTCTGAACTTTCTCTAAATCGTCTGTCAGTCACAGTTGGTGGGGATCCCACAGTGTGCAGCAATAGGACGCACAATAAAACACTTGTATTTTCAAGTAAATCATAAATCAAGGCCGGTTTGTTTGCATAATTTTTTCCCAAAATGCCAGTTCCATTGACTAATGTTTCCAAATTTCGCACCAGTTTATTTCCTTATAGCCTAAATCATCACTAACAGCAGCAGAAAACTTTACAATTTTAATAAACAAACGTACCTGTGTATTTTAGTATTTAGTAGCTATTCATTATATGGCATATCAATATTACAAATTCGGTTTTTCTAAAGGTTGATTATTTCGAGTTTGGCAGTTCTAGGAAACTTAAGAATCGTAAATTTCAATGCTTGGTAGTTCTAGGGCTAATTAATTGAATTGTAAAATATTGAAAACCAAAAACTGTGTTTATTTCAAATAAGGAGGTTAAGTCCAGATCCATATAAACCTAAACCTATCCAAAGGATGATGCTCCAAATTCTCCATAAGTTTCGCCACTATATTATAAAATGTTCAAATGTTTGTAGAGCTTATGGGACTTAACTACGGGGTCATCAGTCCCTAAACTTACAAATTACTTATGAACTAGCTACTACTAAGGACGGCACAAATATCCATGTCTTAGGGGGGATTCGAACCCCAGATCGTAGTGACCGTGCAAACTGTGACTGACGCGCCGCAGAATGCTCGACCACCGTGGCAGGCACTATATTATAACCCTTGGTGGCATATGGGTATAACCTGTATAGGTAAAATTAGCTCAGTCAGTTAGCACTTGGAGTTTCGAACCTAGGATCCTATGTTCAGTTTCCAATGCCCCCCGTTTTCTTTAATTCATCATAATGTTCAATTACTAACTTTTAAATACAGTTTTTAAATATAATTGAACAATTCAGTTTATGAATGCAGTATTAATATATTCAAATTCATTACAATAATTTCAATTAATGTATTTAAAGAGCAATTGTTTTCAATAATACATGTCAAGCGTCTCCGTAGATTTTCCATAAGAACATAGTTTTATTGAAAAATGGTAATCCAATACGGATTTTCTAATAGTGAAGTGAATCTTGGAAACATTGAAAGTTCAAATTTGAATACCCACAGGCCATAGGGGAATTTCGTAGTGCTGTAGCATAGCTATGATACCGCAAAATATAAATATTTAATTAATTGATTTTTCCGTCGGTACTTGACAAAACATGATAATGTTGTTCCTTTTTGATATTATATAAATATTTACCTAAGTCGTAAGGGAATTCTAATTTATGATGGAATGTGGTGGATTGAGTACCCACGCGCCTACTCGTAAGAATCATCATCATCATCATTATTAGAGACTGATTATGCCTTTCAGCGTTCAGTCTGGAGCATAGTACTTCTAATAAAATTCCTCCATGATCCCCTACTCGATGCTAACATTGATGCCTCGTCTGATGTTATGTCTTTCACTTCAAAATCATTCTGCACCGAATCTAAGTACTTTCTTCTTGGTATACCTCGACTCCTCTTACCCTCCACTGACGCGCTCATGAGTCTCTTAGGTAAACTTGCTTCTGCCATGCGTGTAAGATGACCCCACCATCTCAGTCTGTTCACTGTAACTGATTCATCTATGGTGTTCATTCCCAGCTTTTCTTTGATTTCCTCATTATGGACACCCTCCTGCCATTGTTCTCATCTATTAGTACCTGCAATCATTCTTGCTACTTTCATATCTGTAAACTCCTACCTTATGAGTAAGGTAACCTGTATCCACCCATCTTTCACTCCCATACAACAAAGTTGGTCGAAATATAGTGTGGTGCACTGCTAACTTAGTCTTGGTACTTACTTCCTTCTTGCAGAAGAGAGTAGATCTTAGCTGAGCACTCACTGCATTAGCTTTGCTTCACCTCGATTCCAGTTCTTTCGCTATGTTGCCATCCTGTGAGAAAATACATCCCAGGTACTTGAAACTGTCTACCTGTTCTAACTTTGTTCCTCCTATTTGGCACTCAATCTGTTTAAATCTCTTTCCTACAGACATTACTTTCGTTTTGGAGATGCTGATCTTCATATCATAATCCTTGCACCTCTGATCGAGCTCTGAAATATTAGTTTCCAACCTTTGAATTGAATCGGCCATTACAACTAAGTCATCCGCGTATGCGAGACTGCTTATTTTGTTTTCACCTATTTTAATCCCGCCCAGCCAGTCTACTGTTTCCAACATATGATCCATGAATAGTATGAACAACAGTGGTGACAGGTTACAGCCTTGTCTTACCCCTGGAACTACACTGAACCAGAGCTTAATTTGCCATCTACTCTAACTGCTGCCTGACAGTCTACGTAAAGCCCTTTGATTGCCCGCAGAAGTTTGCCTCTTACACCATAATCTTGAAGAACTGACAGTAGTTTCATAAGTCATAAGCCTTTTCCAGATCTATAAAACATAGATACAATTCCCTGTTCCACTCATAGCACTTTTCCATTACCTGCCGTAAGCTAAAGATCTGGTCCTGACAGCCTCTAAGAAGCCTAAACCCACACTGATTTTCATCTAATTTGTCCTCAATTAATACTCGCACTCTCCTTTCAACAATACCCGAGAATATTTTGCCTACAACGCTAATTAAAGAGTTGCTGCAATCTTTTCTGTCTCCATGTTTGAAAATTGGCGTGATTACCGCCTTCGTCCAGTCAGACGGAACCTGTCCCGAATCCCACGCCTTTTCAATTATCCTGTGTAACCATATGAGACCTGATATTCCACTGTATTTGACGAGTTCCGGCTTAATTTCATCCACTTTATTGCTTTATTGCACTGTAATTTACTGGCCATTTTCTCCACTTCCTCAAATGAGATCCTGTTTCCATCGTTGTTTCTATCCCATTCTACCTGAAAATCTGATACATCATTGAACGTTTCACCTACATTGAGCAATTCTTCAAAATATTCCCTCCATCTGCTCAAGGCATCCATAGCATTGACTAGCAGCTTTCTTGGCCTGTCCAAAACACTTGTTAATTCCTTCTTCCCTCCCTTTCAAACATTGCTAATTACGCTCCAAAATGGTTTTCCCGCGGCTTGGCCCAGAGATTCTAGCTTGTTTCCAAAGTCTTCCCATGATTTCTGCTTGGATTCTGCAATTATACGTTTGGCTTTGTTTCTTTCTTTAACCTAACTTTCTCTGTCTGCCTGATTTCTAGTATGGAGCCATTTTTGATATGCCTTCTTTTTCTTTTACATGTTTACAGGCTGCCTTGACTGTGTTATTCCACCAGGCTGTCTGCTTCTTCCTACCTTTACACACTACTGTTCCAAGACATTCTCTAGCTGTTTCCAGTAGTGTGTCCCTGTACCTTGACCATTCCTCTTCCAGTGACTGGTACGTTTCTGAGATCATTGTTACGTATTTGTGCCTAATTTCCTTGTCTTGAAGCTTCTCCACTCTTATCCTTCTACACATGGACTTGACTTTCTGCTCTTTTGGCGTCACAAAACCAGTTTCACTGCAGATTAAATAATGATCAGTATCATCAAAGAACCCCATGAAAACAAGTGTGTCCTTGACTGTCTTCCTGAATTCTTGGTCTGTTACTATATAGTCAATGATAGATCTGGTTCCCCTTCCTTCCCACGTATAGCGATGAATGTTCTTATGCTTACAGAAGGAGTTTGTGATAACTAAGCCCATACTGGAACAGAAATCCAAGAGCTGTTTTCCGTTCCTGTTGGCCGCCATATCCTCTCCAAACTTACCCATAACCTTTTCATAACCTCCTGTTCGATTTCCTGTTGAAATCTCCCATGAGTAAAACACTATCCTTATTCCTCACTCCAACTACTACATCACTAAGTGCGTTGTAAAATCTGTCCATCTCATCTTGATCTGTCCCTTCACTGGGTGAATACACTGCCACAATCCTAATTTTCTTACTGGAGAGGGCCAAATCTATCCACATCAGTCGTTCATTTACATACCTTATTGCAATTATACTGGGTTCGATTGCTTTCCTGATGTAAAACCCTACACCCCACTGTGTTCTTCCTACTTTATTTCCTGACAGGTAGATCTTGTATTCTCCGACTTTGTCCTCTTTCTCTCCCCTTACTCTAACATCACTAACAGCTAAAACATCTAACCCCATCTTACTTGAAGCCTCCGCCAGCTCTACCTTCTTCCCATTGTAATCCCCATTGATATTAATAGTTCCCCATCTCATTCCAGATCGCTTGCCATGTCGCATCTGAGGAGTCCCTAGTCTGTCAATTATAGGTGGACTCCATCACCTCCAAAGATCCAAGGCATTTTGCACTGATTGTTGCCAGCATGATATTGAAGTACCTGGGAAGCAGGTTGCTAGCCTTACTTGCCCAGGCCCCCACTGGGTTTTACCCCTAACGGTTGAGGGACTAACCGGTGGATTTGGTAGTCTTTGCCGTCTGAGCACAAAGGTGGCCGCGACTCAGAATATGTCCAAGATGCCCAACCTCTTTCCAAAGTAACTGGTATCCCAACTGGCAGGACCACTTACTTGGCCACTCATAAGTTGCCTGTGGTTCATGAACTAGGACATGACTACAGGAACCCACACCATGAGCCACTACTCGTAAAAAAAAAGAAAGAAAAAGACAATACCAGTGCTCTGCATTATGCTTTTCCAATTTATAAAGACAAAGGAATGATCAGCGATAATCCTGAACCTATGTGCCCTGCACCAATAGCAGGTTATTAAAATTATGAATGAAAATTTCATAGTCAATGATGATGATTTAATACAGTACAGTACACCAAACCTGACGAAAAAAGTCTTTATAGGGTGGTATGTGTATTTGTGTATTTCCTCGTTCTCTCTCTCTCTCTCTCTCTCTCTCTCTCTCTAACTGTCTGTGTGTGTGTGTGTGTGTGTGTGTGTGTGTGTGTGTGCACAAAACAAAAATCGCAACCGTTGAGAGTAACCTCCTTGGTGATGTAGAATGTGGTATTAGCCTCATAGAATACCTAGCTATGTGGTCATCTATTCCTGCTATATGTTGCATTAAGTAGAGTTCGATTATTTGATGCTTTGAAATTTTATATTTGTGAACATAGAGAACGAGGACATTTAGCGAATGATGAAAGGATTTTTACGAAAAGTGTTGTTTTTACTGTAGTTTTGTAAAGCTAAACTGTGAAATAAAGCAATTAAGTCCCTCATCTGTGTCTTTCATTCTCTCACGTTTCCGCTTTGTCCTTTCTTTCACCTGGTCTCCTAGCATTCACATAAAACCTATAAATTTGCAGTGCTTAATAAATTCAAATAACATGAATTTTCACGACTTTGCAGACACAACTGGTCGAATTAGGACCACACGCAATACTAGTTTTAAAAAATAGTTGAAATTATGTTGTTTGAGATGTGTAAGTGAACAACGAATTGTTGAAAAGAGCAAACTTTCGAGTTTTTTATGTTTCCAGTACGGTAGCAGCAGCGTGTGCCTACTTCAATTATGGCAGAAATGGCGTCGGTACAACGGAAGTCATCCTGTGTTCAACATTTTGCACGGTACTAGATTTTGTGTGGCTCCTCCGACAGCATAGCGCATTTGACGATGGCGCGACCAGCCACGAGAAACAGGTTGTTCGTGTAAAGGCCAATCTCCGGGTCGTCTCCATACATATTCTGCTACTTTAACCGTCGTTTCGCTACCACACAGAACCTTTGACAAAATTTGGCGAATGAAGTCACAATATTGGGCAACATAGTCGAATCACAATGCTCAACCTGCGCTCAGCGTGCTTCCACCGTAGTTTAGTTGAGCATCGTGTATGTTCTATGCTAGGTCTGTTGGACAAAGTGTGCCGCGGTGGAGTAGCCGAGTGGTCGAAAGCACCTCACTGCGGAGCGCGCGGTTGCTCGCCTTGGAGGTTCAAGTCCTCCCTGGGGCATGGGTGTGTGTTTGTCTGTAGGTTAGTTTACCTAGGTTTATGTAGTTTGTAAGCTACGGACTGATGACCACGCAGTTTGGTCCGATAGATTTACAGACATTTGAACATTTTGACAAAGTGCTCCTTTAGTGCGTTGGTTCTGAACTGAGAAGAGGAAAAGTTTAATTTACAGTTTCTTTTTAAGCTTGGAAAGGCACCTAAAATGCATGCGATGCTGGTGCGTGTTCATGGGGATCAAGTACTGTCCGTGAAGTGTTTGTACGAGTGGTTCGTCCGTTTTAGAGAAGGCTGAGAAATTGTTTCGGAGAATCCCTGTAGCAGACGACCACCGGCCGCCGTCAGTGAAGAAATGATCGACAAAGTGTGGTACATGGAAGGAGCCTCCCCGAAGATCGTTCCACGGAAAAATAACGTCAGAAACGATCGGGCGTACTCTGGGCAACGATAGGAGTGGTCCTAACGTTGGAAGATCCTTCTACCACCACACAATAACAAATCCAACAGGCTTTTTTCAAAGCCAGCTCTGACTGTAGTCATCAACATTGAGAGGATGTCATATGGACAAGAAGATATACTATCAGACCTCTGCAAAAGTACTGTTTGTGACTTTCTTTTGATTCATGGGACCCACAGAGGATAAACGGAATGGGACTAATCATTGAAAGTCCACATGCACAGCATGGAAGTGCAATTTTTGCCAAACCGGACATCCTGATCCTATCTACGGACATGATGACCCATGAAGATATAGAAATGTTGACAGTGGAAACTAAATCAAGCACAGTAACTTCAGTGTATAAACCACCTAAGATACACTTCAGCTTCAAACAACCCAACAACTTTAGCTGTAAAGCAACAAAACTCGTTATAGGTGATTTCAACTGCCACAGTACACCATGGGGCTACAAAGAAACAGACAAGAATGGAGAAGATCTTGTAACTTGGCCTGAAAGCACGGGTATGAAGCTCATACATGATCCAGAGAAACCTCACTTTTTATTAGTGAGAGATCCCAACGTGGATTTAACCCTGACAACAGTTTTGTAAGTGAAAACAGGACATCAGGCACAGGAAGATATTATGGGACCAATTCCACTTCCTCTACACCGACCTATCATGTGTTCTGTGAAAGCGGCTGTAGTGCCAAAGACAGTACCCTTTAGAAGATGCTTCAATTTCAAGAGAGGACAGTGGTCTAAGTTCACGCAGGATCTGGATAGAGAAGTGAGCCATGTGGAACCCAACCAGAAAGATATGACCAGTTTGTTGACCACGTGAAAACGATCTCACGAAGACACATACCTAGAGGATGCAGAACTTCATACATCCCAGGACTTTGTAAAGGTACAAAGATAGTGGAGAAATATGAGCAACTATTCCATAAAGATCCTTTCTCTGAAGAAGCAATTCGAGCGGGTGAACAACTGATGTCTACCATATCGCCGGTCCCGGTGGCCGAGGGGACTGAGGCGCTCCAGTCACGGTCTGCACGGCCACTACGGTCGGGGGTTCGAATCCCCCTTCGGGCATGGATATTTGTGCCGTCCTTAGTTGTAAGTAGTTCATAAGTAGTTTGTAAGTTTAGGGACTGATGACCCCGTAGTTAAGTCCCATAGACTCTACAAACATTTATATTTTATCTACCATATTTACGACTAGAAGGGAAAAGTGGTGCACTCTAGTGACACAATTAGACATGAAACATAGTAGTCATAAGGCATGCAAACTTCTGAGAAGCCCCAGTGAAGTACCATACCAGAACCTCTGCCGAAGTTTCCGGTATAACTCCCAACCAGATAGCCCATAATCACTTGCTAAATGGAAAAATGAAAGAAGGTCTGAAAGAACAAAACTAAAGAGATGTGCTGAAGAAAATGACTACCTTGTTTGTCCTTTCACTTCAGAAGAACTAGAGGCTGTCATGTGCAGTATGAAGGATAACAAAGCTGCTGGCTTAGGCGACATAAGAATAGAACATATAAAGAGATTCGGGCCAGATACTAAAAAGTGGATTTTGAATCTGATAAACAACTGCCTCTCCAGTGGACAAATACCCAAACTCTGGCGCAAAGCTAACACTGTGGATCTGCTGAAACCTGGAAAGGCACCAACAGACCCCAAGAACTTCCGACCAGTCTCGCTTCTCTGTCACCTCTACAACCAAGTTGAAAAGAATGATTTTGAACCGTATAGGAGAACATGTAGACAACGCCCTCATTAAAGAGGAAGCAGGATTCCTACCAGGAAAATCATGTTGTGCACAGGTTTTGAATTTGACCCAGCATATAGAGGACGGTTATGAGAGAAAGCAGATTACAGGAGTGGCATTCATTGACCTAACGGTTGCTTATGACAAAGTCAACCTCAACAAACTGATAAAGATTTATAACATCACCAAGGACTACAGATTAATGCAGTTCATCCAATATCTCTTGCAAAATAGGAGATTCTTCATCACCGTGAACAATAAGAAAAGTCGGTGGAGAACTCAAGGCAGTGTGCTGGTCCCACTCCTCTATAATATCTACACAAACGACCAGCCTTTAGGAACACACACAAGATCATTCATATATGCTGACGTTACAGCAGTAGCAGCTCAAGAAAATACATCGGAGGAGGTAGAAATGAAACTCACAGCAACCCTTAAAGATCTGGCAGACTACTATGACAACAATCACATCAAGCATAACCCAGACAAAATACAAGTCTGCGCTTTCCACCTGAGAAACAAATAAGCCAGGAGAAAGCTCAAAGTAATCTGGAAAGGGAAAACAATTCAAACACCGTGACAGCTCCAAGTACCTGGGTAAAAAATCTGGACCACACACTCACTTTTAAATACCACTGAGAGAACACGAGGCTCAAAGTCTCCGGGTGCAATAATATTATACGGAAACTCACAAATACAACATGGAGAGCACAACCCTATGTCCTACGAACTTCTGCTCTAGCTCTTTGCTTCTCCACAGCGGAATACGCAGCACCAATCTGGCGGAACTCCGCACACACCAGCCAGGTTGACATCACCCTTAACGAGACAAGGCGTATTATAACAGGTTTCTTCGGCCAACTCCTGTGGATAAACCTTACCATCTTGCAGGTATAGTACTCCTAGAGGTTATAAGAAGAACAGCGGCAGAAGTCGAAAAGAAGAAACAAGAAAACGATCCCAGACATCCCATGTTTGGAAGTGAAACGCCTTCTCCCAGGCTTAAATCAAGAAAGAGTTTCCTTAGAACAGAAGCAATCACCTAAACGCCTTCTGCCGGCCGAATAGAATTATGGAGAAACACATCTGGAAGACAATTACAATGCCTTAAAGAAGAACCTGCGCCTGGGTACCACCTACCATACCAGAGACCGAATACCTCGAACAGACTACGAACTGGAGTGACACGCAACAAGCAAAACCTGCTACGGTGGGGGTACTTCACTGGAGATGCAAACTGTGAATGTGGTGAAATACAAGATTGTAATCACCTACTGGTTTGCCCAAAACTGCCCGAAGCCAGTACAATGGACGACCTGGTTCGTGCAAGTATTCGAGGAGTCAAGACTGCAGAATGTTGGGCTTCAAAGTCAATTTAAAAATGTATATATGTTGGTAATAACTGTGTCTATATTTTATATAACTGTATTTGTCCTGGACACGAAAATAATAATAACAGTGACAAACTAAGGACATTAATCTCGAACGATGGTCAGTTAACTATATGCATGACAGTGGAAGAACTAAAGATTAAGTGTCAATCCGTGCGACAAATCCTTACCCAGAAGTGGGGGAACAAGAAATCGTGTTGTCGTTTTGCGCCATATAACTTGACCGACGATCAGAAGCAGAACGTTTAGAGATTTCACCGGATTTTCGTAATAATACATTGTTAAGACTTCATATTCAAATATGACCATTCGATGTATTCTCAAAAACGGTTAACCTTTCTGCAGATCTCAAACGAGACCGATCACTGACAATTTTATCATCAGAATGCCCCCTCCCCCAGCTGAAAGTCACATAACTTTATTGTCAGAGGTTGTATCTCTTATTGATTGAGAATTATCCTTTCCCACAGTTGGAGCACCATTCGAACGACTTTATATGCCAACAGGACGGGGCACAGCCACACTGACATGTGGAAGTGCGGGAATTTTTAAATCAAAGGATTACTGAACGATGGATTGGAAGCACTGTACCCAATGATTTAGCCTGACACTTTTGCCCTCTAGAGTAACCGGATCTTAATGTATGTGATTATTTCTTATGGAGGTTCGTAAAAGACTCCGTTTATATGCCCCCATTATCAACAACAACGAACGAAATGAAACATCACATAACAGCAGCTGTGGAAGCTACAGTTCAAGACATGGTCGCTGCATCGCGGGGACAATATAAATATCTCATTGACCTGTGCCGTGCATCTCAAGTGGGGAGGGGCATATTCAACACATATGCAGAGATAAGGGAAAACGTTTTAAGTTTACCATTAATCAAAAAGCTAAATTCATTGTATATGTTTATTAGCTGCAGAAATACAGACGTGCCAAATCGGATGATTCTTTTTGACACACCCTGCACTTTAAGACTTGGCAGGCCTCGGCGTTCCAAATGGCACGCGGGCCAGCTGGGCGTGTGAAGTGAGACTCCTACTGTCTCGGCTTTGCTCGGCATTTCTCGGAAGAGCTCGCTACGGCACACAGTTGTCTGAAATACTGATTCAGTCAAAAGTCGAAAACGTTATACATTTGAGTGATACTATGGGCTATGGGTTTTCGGGGTCGCTGATCACGACATCCGTCTTTACAATGTCAGTGACCACGTTGACTTTCTCGTTCAAAACCGATTTCACAAATATGAAAATTTCCTTCCTCATGATAGTAACGTCCTCTGTTTTATCCAGAGGTGCTGTAGAAAAAAGAAGATTAACGTTGATAGAGTTATCTTGACCAATTTCATATATACAATATCTAAGACGCAAAAAGTACGTAAAACCGCAATGAGAGCACATATCAACGATTAAAAATTACAACTAATACTAAAGTCGCAGCCAGTTGTAGATAATTTTTGAACATATGTGAAGAAATATCTAAACAACAATTTGCATTTGGTTTAAGAACTGTAGTCAGTAAGGGTACCGACATATTGCATTTTTAACAAGATATTTTTGAACGGGGCGAAGAAAAATAGGTAGCAGTATTCTGATGAATGATTTACTATTTCATACACAATCTGTAATAATTTCTAGCGACAAGTTTAAATTGTATTTATATTCTGGAGGAAAATATATTTTGCAGAATTCAAAACCGTCGACATTTCGCTATTTTATACATATTTGAACTTTGTCTTACTTTCGACGCTTGACGAGTAAACAATGAGACAGGTGCGATGCTCACGAACAGAATGAGTTCCTGATCCAGGTAGGGACGGTTCTCCATTGCTTACGATCATAGTACACACTAGGAGTACCACTACGACTACTCTAAGCACTGAAGTCACTAGAATTTTTTCGACATCTATTTCAGACCACTATTCGGCGCAATATTTCATTTTGCAGTGCGATGCGGCTCTATTTCTTCCAGCTGATGGTGCGTTATTTTCCAACATTACAATATCTACATTGGACTGCAGACCTTGCACTTTTAGTTAACTTGACCAGACAGTTTAATGTCTTCAACAACACGTTGCTAGGTGAGAAGCAATTAATATCTGATTTAAAATGAGTATGACAATGTGGGAGGCACAAATTCTAAAAAAAACAACACTGCCCATTTCCCTAAGGTTTTGGGGTTAAAGAAAATGCGATTTCTGAAAAAAATTATTTCAGTTTTAGAAGGAATACAGGAAGAAAAAGTTTTCTTATCTTTTTCAAGATACCACCAACCTCGCATCTCTTTCTGAGACGTTTTCGAAACAATTTACTGTATGAATAGCAAGTGTCCCTGTCCATTTGCAGGTTGAGCTGATAGATTTGCAGTGTATTTCTCGGTTGAACTGATAGATTTGCAGTGTATTTCCCGATTGAAAGATGTTCAAATGTTTATAATCCTATGGGACCAATTTATGTTAGTCATCAGTCCCTTGTCTTACAAACCACTTGAACTAAGTTAAACTAACCTAAGGACTAAGGACAAAACACACATCCATGCCCGAAGGAGGACTCGAACCTCCGACGCGGAAGGCCGCGCGATCACTAACGTGGCGCTCCAGAACGCTCGGCTTCTCCCGCGCGGGCCGAATGAAAGAAATTACGTTACACCTATTCAGGATTTCCTCAATTGTTTCCAGGATTCATAATTAGACTGCAAAAGTTACACCTGTGTTTGACAACCTCAGTCATGACAGTCTGATAAACATTCTCTACCCGTCAGTGAGCCGACAGTTTCTACCAGTAATAAATCCTTCTAATGTATTGCGACTGGTTGAGATGAAGATACGAAGAACGCTTCTTCGTGAAGATGGTATTGGTGTAGAGGGTAAATGATTCGCATGTTTTCTGGTATCTGTTATAGTACAGAAAGATGAGCATAAGTTAGAAACAGATGCTGTTGTAACACTAAAACATAATGAAGGTGATAGGGACGATAATGACAAACAACTCATAGCAAGCGGTAGCACTACGGCAAGTGCGGGATGAGGCTATGGAAGCAGTGACAGCGAATACCAACCGTCTCCCAAGAAGAAAATTAAAGTCGCAAGAATCAAATGTTCAAATGTTTGTACAGCTTATGGGACTTAACTACGGGGTCATCAGTCCCTAAGCTTACAAACTACTTATGAACTAGCTAACACTAAGGACGGCACAAATATCCATACCCGAGGGGAGATTCGAACACCCGACCGTAGTGGCCGTGCAGACTGTGACTGGCGCGCCTCAGCCCCCCCCCCGGCCACCGCTGCCGGCTCGCAAGAATCATCATTAATATTGCACGGAGCATTTTATTGACTTTCTCATTTATGTTTATAGTTAAGATTTCAGCATTGCGTATGGTGACTACAGTGCTGTTTAGAGCATGATTGCAGTGTTTTGAAGAAAAACGATACCGATAAACATCGAGGCGTACGTAAAGGTTCTGTAACCAAACGTTCAAACAGAGATGTTTGTTCGAGCCCAAGAACTTTCCTTGTCAGACGAGATGGGACGGCTCCCGTGCCAACGAGCCGCCATGGGTCGATTCTAAGTTCAAATGTTCAAATGTTTGTTAAGCTTATGGGACTTAACTACGGGGTCATCAGTCCCTAAACTTACAAACTACTTATGAACTACTTACGAACTAGGACGCCACAAATATCCATGCCCGAGGGGGGATTCGAACCCCCGACCGTAGTGGGTCGATTCTGTGACCAGCCTTGCGGTACACGAATTGCAATAAAATTCCGCATAACGTGTCCAATTCTGAGTTCAGAAGTATATCTGAGGTTCAAGGTATCTTCGTTCCGTGTGTTAGTTCACCGGTTGCGGAGAGTTGCTATGGGCGGATTTTTCTAATGTCAGCAGTAGAGTGTAAATGAGCAGACTGTCAGACTGTGGATGAAGTAGAAGCCATTATTCATTCGGTAGAGCGAAGTCTTCAAGAAGCATACGTAGAATTTCTGCACGTCTCAGGCTTGTAATACCGTACGAACTTACATCTATTTCTGCCAGTATATTTACGCCAAGGTCCTCCACTCGACAGCCGTGGTGGAATAGCCAAGCGGTCTAAGGCACCTCGCTGCGGAGCGCGCGGTTGCTCCCCGTCGGAGATTCGAGTCCTCCCGAGGGCATGTGTGTGTGTGTGTGTGTGTGTGTGTGTGTGTGTGTGTGTGTGTGTGTGTTGTCCTTGGGTAGTTTACCATAGTTTAAGTAGTTTACGGACTGATGACCACGCAGTTTGGTCCGATAGATTTACAAACATTTGAACATTTTGAACTCTAGTCGACAACCCAGGACTAAGATTAAAAACACCCATCTTATTGCTACAAGCTATTCGGACTTTATTTAGGCATGCAGAGATTCCACCCGTATCATTTACAGGTCATTCAGCACCTTCGAGTAGCAGATGAAGATCTACACTTGGAATTTTATCGTTGAATACTTGAAAATCGCCAAGTAATCACATTTTTACTCTTCACTGCTGAAGCCTCTTTCACTCGCGACGTCATCAATAACACTCGTAATTCAGAATGGTCCGAAGAAAACGCACATCCCACTGTGGAGACATTTTCCAGAATGCTTTTCTGTATGGTTTGCTAGAAAATCAGTTGACTGGATCACCTTACAGCACCAAGTTATCTACACTTTCTTGCAATTGAGCTGCCGGAATTTTTGAAGAGAAGCATGTATTCTTTCAACAAGACGGGGGTCCTGCACATTCTAGTCTTCAGGTGACACGTCAGCTAAACCTAATATTCCTCGGAACATGGATCGGTAGATATGGGCACGTACCGTGGTCCCCGGAGCGTAATTCTTTGAATTTTTGCCTGAGGGGAAGGTTGAAAGGCGAAGTCTACAAAGAGAAAGTAACCACAAGACTTGATTGGTTCGTTCGGATTATGAGCAGTGCACCCCTCATAAAATAACGTAAAGACGTCTTCAAAAGAGCTACACGAGATTTATCAAGAGAAGTGTAAAGTGCATTGATGTTGGCGGTGGATTGTTTAAAATTCAACTTTGAAAGTACTCATTTGCCGTAAGTCTGTTTTGCCTACCTACTAAAAGTTGTATCTGTATATTCAATAAAAATTGGACACACTTTATATGGAATTTTTATAGCAGTTCGTCTATATTGCCACATAATAGAACAGTTGCTATTCCTCCAGAAACGCCCTATATAAGAGCGGCGAGATTGACTAGAGAGGCGCGGGACTCCTGGCGAAGCAATTCAGCGTAGCCTGAGGTTGGAGAACCTGTCAGCGATATATCGAAATAATGATATATCGGAGGCAGATATGCGAAATATGAATCAGTATTTATCCAGTCGATCCAGTCGATATTTAATTTTGAAATCAGGGAGTCCTTTTCTGGGCACCCTGTAGCTACTGAAGGAAAGCGATTAATGCGATGTTACAGTGTGCTGCAATTTGGAACACTAATTCAGAATGTCTACGTCACTGTCAATTTCTGTTTTCATGAGCACTAAAGAGAACTGAAATGCTACTTTTTTATATCACGATTCCATTTTTATGTAAAGGGTCACGCACCTGGTTGAAGCAACACTTTTTTGGTGTGTATATTAAGGGCTTTCACTCGGCTCAAAGGCGCAGTTCATAACCTGGCTATATCTGAATGATGGTATGCGGCAGATGCGCCACTGATTGTAGTACCTTGGCAGCTGCTGGGTCTCCGGTGCCAGCTAGTTCCTGGGGCGTCTCCACCAGCCCACTGGCCTTTCTGTAAAATAACCAGCACAGGGGAATCCATAAGGTTGTTGTTCTTACATTATTCATACACACCAAAGTAAACGTAAGCTATTCTATACAAAAAAGTGACGGAGTATGTAGTTGAGCCACGATATTACTTATTCCTTTTAATGATCACTAAGGCCACTTGAGCTTAACACACTACTCGCCATCCAAAATGCAGCACCAACAAAAATCAGAGATGTCACAGCCAAATTTATTTGGGAGATATCACGTTGTACAAAGACCGCATAATTCAAAGTACAGCCCCGTGTGAAGTGAGGAAGATGATGAAATCAGTTGTGAATGTTACCGTCTTTGCTGCCTATAACTGGTGCTACGCCACCTGCCACTGAATCAAAAAGGCTCTGGATATGTTGTTGTTGGGGTTTACAGTCAATGTTCCTTGCAATTATTGTGAAAGTTGGTCTCGTGTAGCAATGAATTGTGTATCGCAGGCCAGTTGTTCCGCAGCCAACAACCAAACGTTTTCGTGTAGTAACCAGCCAGTGTTAAAACTCGTTGCAGCCTCTCGTCCTCCCACCTTCGGAGCGTGCGGACGGCCACTTTTCAACAGGACAATACGTGACCAGCGATCCCACGAAATGTTCAAGGGTTCTTCGTCGCCCAATGGATTACATTGCTGCTTTGCCGCCTCCTTCTCCCAATATGTCGCCTATCAAAATAGTATGTTCGGTGATTGAGGAACGATGGGCCCAGTATTTGCGATCTGCTGCTACACCAGATCAACTTTGGTAACATGTGGCAATAGCATCGACAGCATCTTTGATTAAATTCCAAGGTGTGTAGCAACGGGTATATTTAGCAATGACGGCTAGACAATGCTGGGTGCATCATCCTGTATTCAAATATTATGAGTTATCTCGAACAGAATGATCTATTGACCCAAAGTCAACACGAATTTAGAAAATAACGTTCATGTGAAACTCGACTAGCTCTTTACTCACATGAAGTGATGAGTGCTATCGACAAGGGCTCTCAAATTGATTCCGTATTTCTTGATTTCCAGAAAGCTTTTGACACCATAACTCACAAACGGCTTTTAATCAAATTGCGTGGTTATGGAATAACCCCCCCCCCCTACATAGGGGATTTCCTGTAGACAGGACACAGTTTGTAGTAAACGATGGTAACGCATCGACTAAACCAGAGGTGATATCCGGCGTTCCGCAGAGTAGTGTTATTGGTCCTCTGCTGTTCCTTATCTACATAAACGATATAGGAGAAAATCTGAGCAGCTCTCTTTGGTTGTTTCCAGATGACGCCGTCATTTACCACCTATTAAAGTCATCTGAAGATCAAAACCAACTGCAAAACGATTTAAATAAGATATCAAAATGGTGTAAAAATTGGCAATTGACTCTAAATTATGAGATGTGTGAAGTCGTCCACATGAGTACCAAAAGAAATCCGTTAAACTTTATCAACGTAACGGAAGTAATATATTATTTTATTTGTTAAATGAGAGTAAGTACTAAAAAAATTTGTTTCTAATTGGTTTAAAAATATATCTGCCAGGATTTCCGCTACTGAACTTCCCATCGCTACACCATCTGCTTGGTTGTATATTTTTCCATTAAATTGAAAATAATTTTGGGGTAAGATTAGTGTTAGCATGTGTATCAGTTCTTGTGTTTCTTTTACTGATGCTTTTTTGTATATGATAAGGTTTGCTTCTATAACTTGTATGGTCTCTTTTATTGGGATAGTTGTATACAGGTTTGTTATGTCAAAAGATACAAATTTACTGTTTAGTGGGATAGTGATATTTTTTTAATGTGTTTGCAAGAACACATGAAATTTTGATTGTGTATCTTTTCTTGTATGTGTATAGTTTGGTAAGTAGTGTGTTAATTTTTTTGCTTATAAGATATGCTGGGCTCTCTATACAGTTGACAGTAGGTCTTAAAGGGATCGATTGTTTATGTACTTTGGGTTGTGCTCGAAGTGTTGGTGTTTTAGGGTTCATAATAATTAGAGGTTTCTTTTCATATTCGGTTATTATATCAGAAGTTTTGATACATTTTTTAATCGGAGCAGCGTATTTGTTAGTAGGATTTCGCAGTATTTCAATTATATTATTATCACGAAAGAAATCCCTAACTTTTTGTACGTATTCAGTTTTTTCATTATTACAATTCTATTACCTTTGTCTGATTTTAGTACTGTTGCGTCATTTGATAATAATTTTTGGTTTATATTGGGTAATGTTTTTATTTCATTCTTATTTTTTTGATAGTGTGTTTTGGGTATTTCTTTTTCAATAATTTTGGCCATATTTATGGTGAGTTCGTTTTGCTGTCTAATTGGTAGATTAGCATTATCTATTGAAATTTTACCAGTTGTGATTGAATATATTAATGAATTTTTATTCAGACCTGGTTCAGTGTTATATTTGATTTCTTTATTAGGTAAATTTATTTCGTTATCTGAAAATTCTATTTCTGTTAGGTTTTTAGCTCAGAGATAAAACTGTAATGTGTTGTGTGCTTTATCGAATAATGGTAATAATGATAAAACTGTAATGTTTTGTGTGGTTTACCGAATAATGGTAGTTGTTTTTGTCTTTGTATTAATTTTGCGATTTTTTAATTGTGTATATCTCGAATCTGTTTGCTGGTATGTATATTATATATAATTATAAATTTATATATAATATCAAAAACCAAAGGGGAGACACTATTGCATAATTCTAAATGGGTTACATATATTTCTTGATTTAGTACTTCCTTGCAGTGATACTTGAAGTTTAGTTCTTCTTTGATCCATAGTCTTGCACCATAATTCTTCATTTGTTGATTTAGACTGGTCTTAGCTATGATTTTGATGTGTATATATGAAGGAATTACTCCACATTTTAAGCACTTTTTGATATACTTGATGGCTTCAATGACCTTTGTGATTTTTAATTTTAAACATATAAAGTGCAGAAATATGCCCGTTATTTCTCTTGATTGTGTCATCAAAACTTTTTTCATTAATGGGCCTGCAGCAGTGAATATATCGTAATATGAGATTTTTAATAAGTATATCCTGTACAGCTGCTTATTAGCTTTATTTATTTATACACAACAGGTGTTTCGCCGTATTTGGCATTGTCAAGTGGTCTGCAATAGTTGAAATAAAGTTTTTTGAAAATATTTTTTTCAAAACAAATAGGGAGTACATTATACAGTTTTAAATTTATTACTTACATTCCATTTGTTGATAACACACACACAGCATCTGTACCTCTATATGATTTTTTACAGGTACCTTTCTTAGAAAGTCGTTTTTTAATAATTTTTAATGTAATGGATTCATAATTTGACAACTGTCACGATGCTATGTGTTTACAAAGATCTTATATTTCATTATATCTTTGGTAATGATATATCCTTTTTTGAGATGATTAATTTCGAATTTTGTGATATCTTTGAATGCCAATGTATTTACAAAAGTTTTATACTCTGGATTTTCTAGTGTCTCAGATTATGAAATTATTTGTCCAGTGATCTCTATACTAAGTATAGAGGTCACTGAGTTTGTCTCTTTCGTCTCTGAGGCACTGCTTGTCATTTGGAATTTTGTAATATCTTTGAGTATGAAACTGCGTTCTCTGGTGTCTGAGATATTGTATATTAATTGAAATTTTGCGTTATCTTTGACTGTGGAACATTACATCTCTGAATTTAGCCGTTGTCAAGCCTAATTAGATCGATAAAATTTTGTGTTTAAAATCAGTGTGTTCATTGAGAATTTCGTTAGGTGAAGCTTCCATGTGTATGTATATTTCTAATTCTTCGAGAATGTGCATTTCAGTGCCCTCTGAAATTTTGTGTAATATTTTTAAGGGTCTCTCTATGTTCGTGGTGGTGTGGTTTAAAATTTTCAAATGCTGGTAGAAATTAGATGAATTTACTTCTGTGATTCTTGTATGTTCGCTGTACCACGTTCTAAAACTTCGTCCCGTGTGACCTATATAAGATTTGTTACAATTTTCGCAAGTGATTTTATAAATTCCTGAACAGTTAAAGTTTGTTGTGATTGCTGTGGCTTTATGGAGTTTTGTTTGTAGGTTGTTGTTTGTACAGAATGAAAATTTTATTCGTGTTTGTTTGAGTAGTGCGTTGATTTTGTTTGATGTATTACTGATGAAGGTTGTAGGAATATATTTGATTTTTTTATGTTCTGGTTCTTCTTTTACATGTTTTATGTCTGTGTGTATAGAAATTTTATTTTTAGGTTCTTTGCATTTCTCATAAATTTTGTGGACTATATCAGGATTATAATCGTTTGTATAAGCTATATATTTTAAAATTTGGATTTCTTCATCAATACTTTCTTTTTCTAGGGGCAGGTTGTTAATTCTATTTATCAGTGAATGGATGTAGGTATATTTTTGTGATGTAGGGTGGAATGAATTGGCATTTATTATGATGTCTGTTGTTGTTGGTTATCGGTAAATTTCAAAGGAATGAAAATTGTGGTTATTGCTAATTTTTAAATCGAAAAAATTGATTAACCATTCGTTTCTAATTCTTTTGTAAATTTAATTTTTGAATATAATTTGTTAAGTAAACAGTGTACTTCATTAATTTCATTATCTATTCCTTGTATCAGCATCAATGTATCATCAACATAACGGAAATAATATATTATTTTATTACTTTTACATCAGACTTAAATTGGAAAGAACACGTAGATAATTTCCTAGGAAAGGCAAATCAGAGACTGCATTTTATTGGCAGACCGCTTAAAAGAAACAACATAACTACTAGAGTTGTCCATAAAGTAAGGTTCCCAATGTACTACATTCGCGAGGAATGCGGTTAAGTGCGATCTGGCAACACTGTCATGCAGATCGGTTCCCCCTCTCTCCACTGCCAGAAGTTGGAGCTGTCTGCGACGTTCAGTGTAGGCTTGGCAGCCATTAGCGATGGAGCTTCCGCTTGTTTCTCCCGCCAGGTGCGAGCTACCATCAGTAATTCGTTTTTTGTGCGCAAAAAACACTGCGCCGATGGATATTCATGCACAACTGTGTGAAGTGTATGGTGACAAGTGCATGAGTGTACAACACGTTCGTAAGTGGTGCAAAGAATTTAAAGAAGGACGTACAGATCTCCATGACGAACAGCGTTCTGGTAGGCCATCAGTTTCGGACGAAACGATCGCAAAAGTGGAAGAGACAAGCTGAAGGATCGACGAATAACAGTTCGGGAACTTTTTGAGCGTATCCCTGATGTAAGCAAGTCCAGAATAAACTACATTTTGACAGAAAATTTAGGTTATTCGAAGGTTTGTGTAAGGTGGGTCCCGATTAATGCTTACGTAAGACCACAAACGGCAACGCGTTCAAGCGGCCCGCGAATTTCTCCAGGCCTACAAAAGCCATGGAGAGGAATTCTTGGACTCCATTGTTACTGGAGATGAGACCTGGGTCCACTATTCGACACCGGAAACTAAGGAATAATCCCGTCAGTGGAAACATCCATCGTCACTGAAGCCACGTAAGTTTAAGCAACAACTGTCTGCCGGCAAAGTGATGGCGAGCGTGTTTTGGGGGCAGGAAGGGGTTATTGGTGTGCTAATTTATGCCTATTGGGACAACAATAAATGCTGATCGTTATTGTGAAACATTAAGGAACCTTCGCCGAGCGATTCAGAACAAGAGGAGGGGCATGCTGACGAAGGGAGTGAGTTTTCATCAAGACGACGCTCGTCCGCATGTCGCCCGTGTGACAACTGAACTGATCGACAACTTTCAATGGGACATTGTCACACATCCGCCCTACAGTCCAGATTTAGACCCAAGTGACTATCATCTCTTCCCCGAATTGAAGAAACACCTGGGCGTCCGACTCATTACGCAACCGGAGAGGAAGTCAAAGAAGAAGTTCTACGCTACCTTCACAGCGCCACGGGAGAATTCTACGACGCAGGCATCAAGAAGATGGTACACCGAATTTCATAAGAAGAAAGGGAAGCTGCATTAATCTTAACGGCGATTATGTCAGAAAATAGGAAATATTCTAAGTTTTTTTCATTATAAAAAGTTATTTAAATAAATTTATTTTTCATTTTGAAAAAGAATTGGTAACCTTACTTTATGGACAACCCTCATACTAAAGAGACTGCGTACACTACGCTTGTCCGTCCTCATTTATTGTATTGCTGCCTAATGTGGGATCCTTATCAGGTGGGTTTGACGGAGGACATCGAAAGAGTCCAAAGAAAGGCAGCTCGTTTTGTATTGTCACGATACAGGGGAGACAGCGTTAAAGAAATGATACAGGACCTGGGATGGGAATCATTGCAACAACGGCGGTTATCACTGCGCCGTTGTCTACTTACGAAACGCCAATCGCCAACATTCTCCTCTGAATGCGAAAATATATTGTTGACTCCCACCTACATAGGTAGAAATGATCATCAGAATAAAATACGAGAAATCGGGGCTCGAACTGAAAGATTCAGATGTTCTTTCTTCCCACGCACTATTCGAGAATGAAATAGGATATGAATAGTATAAAGGTGGTTCGATGAACCCTCTGCCAGGCACTTAAATGTGATTTGCAGAGTATCCCATGTAGATGTAGATGTAGATCTTCGCCCCTTCACATGTGCCTGTATTTTCCGTCACGTGATACTTGTATAAATAAATTTTGGTCTTCTGTCTCTGGTCTTGAATTTTGGATGGTTCCAGTGTATCTGTGCATATTAGTGACTCATGACTTCCGTCAACTCAGTGTACCTTTGTGATTTAAAGGTAGCACTGATGGAGAACAGTATTTACACTCACAAACACACACACACACACACAGAGAGAGAGAGAGAGAGAGAGAGAGAGAGAGAGATTGAAAGAAAGGGGAGAGGGATCTAAAACTGCTAAGATTGTTTCGTAACTGGCGTCTATATCTCAACAATTCACTAATAGATGTAAACAAATCCAAAGGTCCCGCTTTGAATCTCACTCAATACAGTGATTTTATATAAAACGGTCACCTCTGACAAATGTTCAAGTAGCAATATGGGTCAGTGTCCACATTAGACTAACCCCCCCCCCCCTCCACTGTCTGGTTTGGTAAGTCATTTAAAAGTTGGAAGAAGAAAGAAAAGCCATGTACCGCTAATTGGATCACGCCTGGTAAATACATAGTTTTCTTTATTTATCATGTTATATTACATTTATTGTCTCATACATTGTTCTCATCATTATAAAGGCTTATTAATATTTGTAATCTTTTCGTAAAATATTTATTTTATGAAAGTAAGACAAATTTTAAGAAAACTTTATAATAAGGAGAACAATGAGAGACTGATGTACATTTTGTGTAGTTGTTTCGAAGGTTAGGTGTGTGAGAGGTGATATAATCTGCGCTGCTAAAAAGTTTGCCATAACCGTTGACATAAGACACCTTTACCTAGGTAAGGTGAGAGTTGGTACGCCTATTTTCGGTCACTGAAGGTGACACAGTAAATGAGGAAATAAAATTCATATTCACCTAGACTAAAGCATTAATCTTGCACTACTTCCAGAAAAGCAATAGCACGAGAAACTATTAGGTAGCTTGGAAGTAAGTCAAGATTTTAATTTTGGTAAAATGAAATACGGGAACGAGAATAGTGTTGCGGACACTTGGGTATGTCATATTATTTCTGAGATGGTACTACTCGGTTTTTAGTGGTTTGAAAGAAAAACAACATGATTTTCACTCATTTGCCTGAAGAACTTTAAGCATTATTTATGATTCTTTTTCTTTGTATACGGGATTGAGGGGAACGGAACATCAGTATTTTAATGTTACCCACCAACTTACATTTAAGAATTATGAGAGCGGATAATGTATGGACGTAGAAAGCTCTTGGAAAACCATAAAAACCTTTTGCGGAAAGTCGTATTGTGGCCAGCACGTCCGGATTTTGGGACAATGTTTATAAAGAGTCCATTGAAATCAGGCTGTCAAAAAATTTAATTATTAGAGACAAGGGTTTTCCGCTTAGCAGGGCGTGGAACCCGGTTTTATCAATATGAAAAAACATCGATCTTTTATTCAACCCACCAGATTGCTGCAAGACAACCGATGACTGCGATACATTGCGAGTACCGCCTTTCCTCCACCGGCGGCGCCGCAAGACCTGTCTGTGTGCAGTACCTGTGGCAGGCCGCGCATGCGCCTTACACCACTCGCATGCCTATATAGGACGGCGTTCCATGCCCTCGGCATCAGTTGTCGGCGAGTCCAGCGGCAACAGTTCTCCTGAGGATGGCGGACAGGTGTACCGCCGAAATATTGGGTCAGTTTGACTTCAAAATCCGGCTGCAAACCCGAAGAAACTATGAAGAACTATTACGCCGGGAAAGCCTACGAAACTATATCAAGTGCTTCTGCGGGGAGGAGGTGGTGAAACCTGTACAGAAGTTTGATAAATTTCATAAGAAGAAAGGGAAGCTGCTGAGTACACTCGCCTTTCTGCTGCGTTGCAGCGACGAAGGTATAATATCTAATTTTGCTAGAATTATTCATTTTATTAATAGTAGGAGGGCGAATAATATCAAGGAACGTGCTAGTCTAGCACTGATTAAGAAACGCATCCGTTTTACACGTAGAGAGCTGAATTTTGTCTCCAAAGACTTGTTTTATCTGCATATGGACCTTTCCGCCCTTTTGTCAGCAGATGTTTGGGACTGGATTGATGGTTCCACTTGGGCGCTATCAGGGGCACATAGGGGCACATAGGAGCGCCGTTAACAGACAGTCGTCCAAATTTAAACGCCCGCTTTCTCATCCTGAGACGTCAGATGATCATATACGTTGTTTCAAATAAGGAGTTGGATGGACCCACCTTGGCAGTACTAGAGAAAGGTCTTAACTTTGCGCCTGCTCCAAGGAGACTTCCTGTTACCGAATTCATCTGCTCTGTGGAACAAGCAGTATACAGCCACCCAGAAGAACATGGAGAAGAAATTAGGCAAGAAGTCTGCCACACAGACTGAATGACCCGGCATACAGAAGGTTGAGCTGCAATCCCACAGAAAGAATTAAACGAAAGACTCTTTCTCTTTTGAAATCGAGCAAGTTGTCAAAAGACCTGTGCAACAAACTTCATCCTGGAGCTGCTGTTCCTCCAAGGCTATATTGCTTGCCGAAAGTACATAAGGATGACATTCCTTTACGCCCAATTATTAGCAACATAGGGGCACCTACGTATAATTTGGCAAAATACCTGACTTCCATCAAAAATGTTCAAATGTTTGTATAGCTTATGGGACTTAACTACGGGGTCATCAGTCCCTAAACTTACAAACTACTTATGAACTAGCTAACACTAAGGACGTCACAAATATCCATGCCCGAGGGGGGATTCGAACCCCCGACCGTAGTGGACGTGCAGACCGTGAATGGAGCGCCTCAGTCCACTCGGCCACCGCGGCCGGCTGACTTCCATCCTTAGCGCCTTGGTTGGCAAGTGTGAACTTCATATCTCCAAGTCTGTGGATTTTATTCGACGACTGCAATCTTTGAGGCTCGAGTCTCCGGACTTATTGGTCAGTTTCGATGTGGTTTCACTGTTCACTCGTGTCCCACTGGAAGATTCTCTGTGTCTGATTAGCGAAAAACTGGATGATGACTTGGTCAAGCTTTGTCGTCATGTGCTGAAATCCACGTGTTTTTTATTTAATGACCACATTTTTGAACAGATTGACGGAGTAGTTATGAGGAGATCTTTATCACCCGTAGTTGCCAATTTGTTTATGGAGGATTTTGAGTATATGGCACTGAGGACTTCGGATTTGCAACCAAAGTGTTTCTGGAGATATGTTGATGACACTTTCTTTGTGTGGCCCCATGGATGGGATACTCTGAATCGATTTCTTGACCACTTCAACTGTCTCTATCCCAATATCAAATTCACCATGAAGGTTGAAAGCGATGGGAAGCTTCCGTTCCTGGATGTCATGGTGTACAAGAAACATGATGGTACCCTGGGACACAGTGTTCACCGGAAACCCACGCATACAGATCTGTACCTCAATGCAAGAAGCTGACACCCACCACACCAACGTAGTGGCGTCCTTAAGACTCTGGCACGCAAAGGTTATGCAGTTTCCAATGCAGACAGCCTACCACAAGAACTTTCACACTTGGCTTCTGTGTTTAAGGAAAATGGGTACTCCGAGAAGCAGATTCTTCGAGCTATGCAGGTTGGACCATCCCGGGAAGTACATGAAGAGAAAGACAGGCCTGTTGCTTTTATTTCGTATGCATGGGGCATATCTCACAAAATTAGCAGAATCCTAAGGAAATTTAACATCCAGAGTGTTTTCTGTCCACCAACCAAGATCAGGACACTTTTAGGATCCGTTAAAGACGACTTAGGCCTTAAAAATAGGGTGTATACAGGATTCCATGCGAGTGTGGGAAGGCGTACATTGGCAGGTCGATCCGCACAGTTCATGACAGATGTGTAGAACATAGCCGTCACATCAGGCTTCTACAGCCCGAAAAATCAGCAGTTGCGGAACATTATCTAAACGAGGAGCATAGGATGTTGTTCGATGAAACTCGTATTGTGGCCAGCACGTCCGGTTTTTGGGACAATGTATATAAAGAGTCCATTGAAATCAGGCTGTCAGAAAATTTAATTAATAGAGACAAGGGTTTTCCGCTTAGCAGGGCGTGGAACCCGGTTTTATCAAATATGAAAAAACATCGATCTTTTATGCAACCCACCAGATTGCTACAAGACAATGCGACTGCGATATATCGCGAGCACCGCCTTTCCGCCGCCGGCGGCGCCGCAAGACCTGTCCGTGTGCAGTTCCTGTGGCAGGCTGCGCATGCGCCTTACACCACTCGCATGCCTATATAGGACGGCGTTCCATGCCCTCGGCATCAGTCCGCCACCCTGCGGGATCGCCTTCCGCGCGCCGTGGACACCCTCGCTCTATGGGCTGTCCGATGGCGGCTCAAGTTCAATGGCGCGAAGACGCAGTTCCTCATCGTCACTCAAGCTGCCTTACCACCCCTGCGCGTCGGTGGAAGTCCGGTTCCCTGGCGCCCTACTGCTAGATATCTCGGCGTAACACTGGATCGTCGACTGACATGGAAACACCACATCCTTTCCATGCGCCGCAAGGCTCTCTCCCGTCTCCTCAAACTCTATCCCCTCCTAAATCCCTCTTCCTGCCTCCCTCCCCATGTCGATGTCACCTTCTACAAACCTGTCATTCGCCCTGTCCTAGTGTACGCCGCCGTCGTCTGGGGTTCCGCTGCAGAAATGCACATGAAGTCCTTACAAACTGTCCAGAACCGTGCCCTTAGGCTTGCCCTTCATCTCCCACGAGATTTCCCATCAGCACCGCTCCATGACCTTGCAGGTGCCCCTCGACTTCGGGACTACATTACCGGCACCGCCCACTCCTATTACGACAGGGCGGGTCGCTCTCGAAACCGCCTTATTCGAGCGCTGGGGCACAAAATCCAGCGCAAGGCCACCACACGCTGGCCGCACCTCCTACTGCGGTAGGACGATCCTTCCTCCTTCTCCCAATCGAACAACGTGAAGACAATCTCCCGTGAAGTCAATTCCCCTCACCCACTGCTCTGGGAGGACAAGCAATAAATTGCTGGGACCTCCATCATTACTCGAGCGTTGCATTTCTCCCTCGTTCCGTTCGATCCGACCGACCGACCGACCTCGGCATCGAGTCCAGCAGCAGCAGTTCTTCTGAGGATGGCGGACAGGTCTACTGCCGAAATATTGGGTCAGTTTGACTTCAAAATCCGGCTGCAAAACCGAAGAAACTATGAAGAACTATTACGCCTGGAAAGCCTACGAAAATTAATTAATCCTGATATCGAGATTTTCAAAGGCTACCAGCAAAACAAGAAAAGCTTGTCATTATTGAAGCAGCTGCTGCCATAACTGTGGGAGACATAATATCGCAACTATACAATTTGAATGGATACCATGCTTCAGAAAGGTTTCTAGATGAAACTAAAGATCTCATTCCTGAGACTCTTCGAGTTTTTATGGACGCTGTGGTGCTTAGCAAAAAGCGAGGGGATCTGGAGAAATGGAAGAAAAAATCAGCAGCCATTGCACATTTTTCCAAATATAATTCGATAAGGTATTCATCAAACATAATTTCATCAATCCATTCAAAACATCACTTTTCAGTGCAACATATTGAAAATATAGCGGTGACGAAAGTTCGGTAGGTGGGAGTGGGTGTCTTACTGTAGGGAGCAAAAGGAATTGTTTGTTATTTTCGTTTTGGTGATTTCTTCCTTACGAGACAATGAAATATTAGGGACACCCTTTGTAGAAAGCTTAATTTACATAGATGTGTTGTAAGGGTTTTGTTACTAACATGTATATTTCTGGAGTTGTAGGGCGTGCGAGTGGGCGTTTTTGACGATTTCTCAGAAGGGCCAAAACATCGTACTTATTCAGCAAGCTCTAGCGCCGATACCACTCGTCAGAAAATCAAACCTGAGTAGTGCATTTTATAGGAAATTTTGACTATAATTTTTATCCGGAATGGAGAACTTTGAGAAACGCATACGTTTAGAGATATAAGCAAGAACTGAAAAAAGTGCGAAAAATTTAACGTTTTTCGTTGTGAAGCAGACTTGAAATTCGAATTCAGACCATACAGAACCATTGAGAAGAAAACTTTCGGAATTTTGTTACAGAAACACTACCATTTGACTGGGCTATGCAGGTGTCTTAAGTTAATCATGAAATTTTAATGTACGTGTCTTAATGTAATCTTGAAATTTTGGTATAGGCGCCTTGTAGTAATCTTGAATTTTAGTAATAAATAAATATTCACAGAATATATGACATCAACTGCGAATGGGCAAAGCTGAAAATGTGTACCCAGCCGGGATCCAAACCCCGGTATCCCGCTTTCTTGTCGGTTGCGTTGACCACTACACCACTGAGGACACAGTAATCACCGCACCTGCAAGGACTACGTAAGCTCGCCTCCCATCAGACACAAATTCACAGCTTTACCCTGCCCACAGTACTCAAAGTAGTAGTTTCAGAAACTAATTTCCGTAAGAGCAAGAGTCCCAAACTTCTCCACACCTCTCCACTAACGAAAGAATCATCGTCCGTATCCGCATCTGTCTAGAAAGCAGGAGACCGGGTTCGAATCCCGGCTGGGTACACATTTTCAGCTTTGCCCATTCGCAGTTGGTAACATATTCTGTGAATATGAAAGAATAGGCGTCTTAATGTAATTTTTATATTTTAGAATAGGTGTCTTCAGGTAATCTTACAGTTTTACTATAGGCATCTTCTGGTAATCTTGAATTTCAGTATAGACGTCTACCGGAAATTTTGAATGCTGGTCGACTGCAAAGGTAGCACGGTCTGTATTTGTGGTCCTCGTCTAGTTTTCACAAAATGCCACGTGAACATACAAAGGAGATGTACTTTAGTTGACTGTAGGAGCACGGACTCTAAACTACTGTATCGTTGAATATTTTTCAGAGAAAATCTCAAGTGGATGAGAGGAATATATTTAAGCCATCTAATTGTCTGTTTTACGCGGTACCAATACCTGGAGAATTTAACAGTAGACGTAATTTTTAATAACTCGAGAATTTAACAGTTGACATAATTTTTTTAAAGCCCACTTTCAGTATTTCACTAACGTATGCCAGTCTGATTTGTACCCACCAGTCTGATATCTAATTTGTAAGACCACCGTTAACTCTAAAATTAATTCTAGCTGAAAGGAGCCAGGTAAAAACTTACTTTTACTGGCCGTTAGAAAAAAAATAGCTAAAGGATTCGCGTGAACTACTAACTACTTCGTGCAACAGAATCTTGTTCCCTGGCCCAGAATTTAGAACTGACTCATAATTTACTTTAGCAGCAGGAAGACAAAGAGACGGTGGCCAACACACGTCGTAGATCACGAGAATTACACACAATCATTAATATACATGCCACCCCGAACTAAACCATTTCTTGAAGATGGCTGTGAGAACATTTATAGCGCAACGGAATTAAAATATGATAATACGCATCTGAATTTGTTCTCAGCACTGGTGAAAAACAACATTAAATAAAAGGGGAAGGTATTCATTAACAGAGTCATAAGTAGGATATTTCACTGAAAATAGATGTAGAGGAGATCACGATGTACTAATGGAAATCAGAAAGATATATGCATAATTTCTTGCCTGAAGGGCATAGAAACAGACACAGGGGTATACTGAAGGCTTTGTTATAAGAACACATAACATGGAGTACTTATCACTCACGGAAGGACAAAACAGAAATAAATATTTCACATGCACTATACAGAATAAAAATATTCGCGTACATTATTCACATCCCACAAAGCTAGAAAGAAATTAAACCGAGTTCATACACCGCCAGCTAGTCGCACAAGGTTACCGACTCTCAGCCGTTATCAAACCCAATTAGTTACATATTCACCACGTTTACCAACGCAAAACCACCGAAATGAAATTGAATACACTTCCGTACATGATCGGAGAAACTTATTCCGAAAAATGAACCTAAGTTCGAAAGTATAACGTGAACAAAGCAGACAACGAATCGCTACCATCTCAAGGGAGGAAAAGAAAATCAGAACATCTTACCAGGTCGAAGCGCACCACAGAGTGTAGCATCGGCCTTCGAGACCCCCGCCACCCACCGAAAATCCGCAAAAACCCAAGAAAAACGAAGTGGTGGGGTGAGCTTAGACTCGTGCGTCCTACCAAGGCTCGCTACTGGGCATTGCCAAACCAACTTGTAACCAAAGGGTGGAGGAACCTCTTTGGTAGTATCAAAAACAGAGGCTGGTAAAGACTACTTATCGACATGAAGCCAGAGAAACTCAAGTAGAGAGCAGCCAGCAGCCGACGACGAAAATTCTCATAGATACACTCAGACTCTCATGCTAGAAGAAGTTCATACATGTACATAAAGAATAAAGCAAGTACAGATTCTCACAGGGACAGTGGCGTCACGGAGAAACCGTTCATATTGCCACATTGATATACATAATGATAAATTATTAGCATAATAAAATCCCAGCAATATTAATACAGTATTACAGAAGCTAACATTTGAAAACATGAAATGAAATGCTATTCCTCATGCCTCCGAACGAAAGCGGTTCTCGCTTAGCAAAAAGGCCCATCTAGTGAACTTAGAAACAAAAAAGAGTTAAAAATCTAAGGAAGACAGCCGTCTTTCAAATTATAATTTCATATGTTGCACTACGTTTGTCGATAAAATATTGTGAAAAAATTATTGTTCAAAGTTACGTCATTCATGTGTTTCATACTTTCACACAGATTAAATATATTAGGATCTCCGACAAATTAAATGGAAAACATCTTTAACTTTTCAATATTTTATGAAAAAAGCTACGACAAAACTAGCTGAACAATGAAATTATCAGGTTCCTGCATAGAGTGATCTACGTGGCTACTCATTAGGAACGGAAAAATTCCTTTTGCTCTCAAATGTTTATTCCTTAAAGAAGTACTTTCACACTGTGTATTCAAAAATTTTTCTGGCCTTTACAACGGAACGTCTATAAATACTTTTGGACGGTTAAATTGTCTCTCGCTCTACCTTTTGTCATGTACAGTGTCGCAACGGCCTGCTGCCTGTCCAGAAATATTGCTATTGCTGCAACCCTGCGGTCCATGCACCAGTTTTAGCACCAAAATATTCTCCACTTCCTGTCTTGAGCGTTTTTCCCATCCTGTTCGTAGGTGTGCATGGGGGTCACTTCGCAATGTGGCTTTTAAAGGCATGGCGGCCTTCCTCTTTCTTAGAGCCGGTGGAGTGCCTACCGTCACATTCACACGTTAACCCTCTCTGTAAAAATGTTTACCCCTGCCACTCTTAATTCTCGTTATACAACAAATGAACTGTTGACACTATTTAAGATACCAACAATCCCTGTTCACGATACAATTAATCATGTGAATCTGTCGATAATATCGAATAACTATTCGAATCAATTAAACTGACTAGCCTATCAAATACAGAAAGCGTAAAACCATTAAGCGTAATTTGAAAGTGATCGGAAGTAGCAATCGGTGTTTATACCTTATGATCGCTCCTATTTAATATCTTTTTGTGGCTTAATCAAGAGAGGGGGAAGGTGCTTGTGGAACACTTGGCATGTGCGTGAATGTGTGTATAAGATATCAAAGGCAACTTCGAAGACTCCTCGCTTCCAGATGTTATATATGTAGTAACAAGGAGACGGTCTAAATGTCGGTCACCATTTTTGATCAAATATAATGAAAATGAAGAAAGGTGTTTCGACCACCTGCTAGACACTATCTTAGTTTTCGAAAAAGTCAAGGTCAAAGTAAATGACGGACAATCGCATTTTCAAAGCTACACGTCAGTGGTTCCCAGTCTTTTTCACTGTAGAGCCCAAAATTTTTCTGGAATAAAATTATGTATACTGGGTCGCAGAACGTATTACTCGTCTAAAAGACCACTATTTTATCCAACAGGAATTTGCTTTATACCAATTAAACATCAAGATCTGGAGATTAGTGAAATGTTTACTCTTGATTAATAATACTAACCATGTGTGTATTGAAACTTTTTGGTTTCAGCCATAAACCGTTTTCTTCGCAGTTTATTCTCATATTGAGAGAGAGAGAGAGAGAGAGAGAGAGAGAGAATACACACTTGCGTACGTAAGTACGGTAGTCGTGAATCCTATTAATTTTTTTCAAAGTTATATTTGCAAGCATTTGATAGTATTCTTTTTCTGATATGAAATGAGATTAGGTTTGGGTCTTCAAAGAAGGTGTTGAAAGAAGAATCACATCATAGTTTCATTAGAGTGTTTCTCAGATGATGATAGTTTTCTATTTTCTTTTAGGTTGCCGTATCTTAACGATAACAATTGATCAGCAACACTTGAAAAGTGACTACTGAATAAAAGACCAGGCCCCGGCGGAGCGGTCGAGCCCATTGAGGCGCTATGCTACGATGAGCGACGCCGTTCCCCATCGGGGCTTCGAATCCCCCCTCGGGCATGGATGTTTGTGCCGTCTTTAGTATAAGCCAGTTCATAAGTAGTTTGTAAGTCTAGGGACTGATGACTCTGCAGTTAAGTCCCATAAGCTTTACAGACATTTGAACATTTTTGAACAAATACCAGCTTTAAGTAAGAATCCAACAGAAACAAAGAAGTTATAAGTGTACCTAACTTGAAAATATTAGTTCATAGAAACGTGAAACAGTAATCCAAATCCATCACCATTTAAATAAAAAAAAGCGCTAAAATTGTTAATTTTCTTTATGGGGTAAATAATATAGTGCAATTTACAAATGTTACGCTTTTTCCCAATCCGTGAGATATTTAATTTTGATATTTTAAATTCGTCTGGCGGCCCCTTGAGGCTAGAGCCTCACAGTTTGGGAACCACTGCTATACATCTGAAGACCGTCTAAAACTAATGGGTTTTATTACAATAATCTGGGTTTCGAAGTTAACGATCGAGCTATTATAGTTGTGTGTTTTTGTGTTGCAGCTTCGTTATTCGTAATCGTAAGTAGTCAGTCGGCCGAACACCGTCGCTGCTCGACAAGGAACAACTACGGTACAACGACCGCAAGGAAACCATCTACCAGAGGAACACGAAAAGGGGCTCAAACTATGGTTATGGTTATGTTTCGTCCACATCTTTTTACAAATATCTGATAGTAGTCTGATATCTGGAGTAAAGCACCGGGAGGCGTGATTGACTACCAAATAAGTATACACTATACAGTCTACTTTCAATTACTTTCATGGTGATAAGAAGTGCAAAAATGCACCTAATGTGTACTGTTGCGTAATTCAAATTATTCGTTATCTTGATGGGATTCAGTAAGGTGAAACCCATCATCGAAGCAAGAGAAACAAATGTTTCTCGCACCTTGCTCAACAAACAAACGATCTCCCGCCGCACGGGGGTGTGGAGTCCGATATATTGCTTGCGGAAAACATATCTGAGGGCGTAGATAAACGAAGATCAATCAGTTATTAGTTTGGATGCTTACCTTACGTATAAAAACATATCTTGAAAGACTGGTGCAACAACTGGTTATGGACAAGGGAATGAATTTTAATACCATCCGCATGATTTTCAAGTCGTGCGATGTAATACAGGATGGTTATAATTAAAGTTTTCCTATTTAACACGTTATAACATCGAAACTAATTACCGTACGAGTACCAAACTTGTTAACGTTAATGTCCCCAGTATAGGCTAGTCTACACGACGACACCAGGTTGCGACACTCGTTGCGTGAAATGAATTGCACGCAACTGGTTTCGTGTATGTCTGTAGACACGTCACCGAAACTATACCCTTCAGTTTCGTTGTTTTGGAGTGTTGCAGTCGTAGTAAAATGAAAGGTTTGGCAGCTGTAAGAGTTGCAGCGGAGCTATTACTGCGCTGTTTGAAGTCACTTCATAAGACTAAACATAAAAAGACTAAGAAACGTACTTCGGTTGTTAAATGGAAGACGTCAGTTCGGTTGATCTCCGGCCTTGCTGAAAGAGATTGTGGTTGAAGACCCTACAAATTATATTATCTTAAAATGTCACCAGATCATTTTACGTTTTCTTTCTTTCTTTTTTTTTTTTTTTCAAATATAGTAATGCAATAAGGAAACAAGATACTGTTATGCGTATAGCATTGTCACCAGAACTGAAATTAAAAATTACATTACGTTTCTCGTAAGGTGGGGATTCATATTCGTCTCTACAAACCCTGCATCGTGTTCCCAAATCCACAATTGCTTAACTAGGAAAAAGTGAACAATATGTTTAAAAGTACTTACATAAAAAAGGTGAATGTAAATCCCTGTCACGTTTTAAATAAATATTTACAAAGAATTGTAGATGCAAAAGCTGTCACGTTTTAAATAAATAATGTTAAATAAAAGAATTCAGCTTAACAGATTTGCGTAGCCTTTTCTTCTGTGTACAATTTTCCTTAGAAAAGTCTGCAAGTTCAAACCACGTAATCTTGGTCTTGTTATCTTGCGCTGGTCAGCACCCAGATGTTTTACTAGATTGCATTTTGCACAGTTCCTTTGTACAGGTATTTTTAATTGAATGTATTTAAGCCCGCCAATTAGCTACCGTTCACCCATCAATATTTATTTCACGAATGATTGCTTCAAGAGCACCAACACGCCACTACTTATTCCACAAAGCTTTTAAAAGCTCATAAACACCTATGCATCACATATATGTCCAAATACCGAACAGTTTCTTCCGTTCGCCATTTCATTTTGTGATTTGGTTATCACCTAACTTAAAAACTCGCGCAAACAGTTTCGCCAAAGTTGGTAGGAGCCGAAACTGTTTTAGTTTCGCCAACGAGTTGCGCGTACGCTTACCGCTGGCCAAAAGTGCAGTTTCATGAAACGTAGTGTCGTCGTGTAAACTAGCCTTATGCGTCACAGCGCCGCCGTCCAGTTCAAACTATGACCACCAGATGCCGCGATCTGTCATCGTGATTCATAGTCTGACATGTCGCGGTAAACTTGTTGGCTTGTCAAGATGAGCAGCTGCACATCGAGAATGTCGTTGGCTGAAAGGATTACGGAAGGATCCTCTTTCTCCAGCTGCTGTGCAGAGCATGATGAAGTCGGAATAAACTGAGGGACTGGATCTCGCTCCAAGAAGATGGCGATGACCTGCTGCCCAACTGGTGATTGATGAAATCGCTGTTGCTATGGCAGAAAACGCTGGACTCGGTTTCCAATCGTCCAGGAATACGCGTGCTGTCACGGCAGTTGAATATCCCGTGGTCCATTGTAAGGAAGGTGCTTCTAACCATTCTCAAATGGTGTCTCCTAGACAGTGATGGCTGCCGTATTGAGTTTCTAACTGATATTAATGATATAATTCTGTGATTTCGTGTGTCTGGCTTTGGACTTTCGTATATAGAGAAGTTACCTGCACCTTTGTCCAGTCGCTTGGAACTTTGCGCTGGATCAAATATTTGCGATAAATGTATAAATAAGTAAGGTGTAAATGTTGTTGAGTACTCTTTGTAAAACGGGATTAAACCGCCATCTGTATCTGGTTATTTGTTTCTTTTCATCTCTCTCAGCTGCTTCTCTACACCAGCTATGCATATTACCATGTACTTCATTTAGAAGTTAGTGCGGCCATCAGATAAAGGTATGTTTTTATGGTCCTCCTGCGTGAATGATTTTTTAAATGTTAATGACTGGATAGAGGCCTTTGATCCGGTTACCGATAATCAAAATTTTCAAATCTTTTCAATTTTGAAGCTTATGGGACCTAACTGCGGGGTCAGCAGGCCCTAAACTTACGAACTACCGTATACTAAAGACAGCACAAACATACATGCCCGAGGGGGGATTTGAACCCCCGACGGGGAATGGCCTCGAGCATCGCAGCATAGCGCTTCAATGCGCTCTGCCGCTCCGCCGCGGCGTTACCGTTTTACATAGGACCGAATTTTTTCGGGTTCTCGGCGAAATCTTTTGCTAAGTTACGACGTTGGTAGTTATTTTATGCTTCGCCCATCGCTCTCTTTATAGACGCTCGAATCTCCACTAACTTTTGATTTGATTTGATTTGCTTGACCTTTTTTGAACCGAGAGTGCAACTGCCTTTGTTTTCTCAGTATTTTACAAATATAATTATTAAACCACGGTGGGTCTTTCCCATCCATAATCCACTTTGTTAACACATATTTCCCCAGCGCTTTATTTACAATGAATTTAAATGTTGCATATAAATTCTCTATGTCCACCGTACTGGAAATAACCTATGTCCATTCATTCCATAAGTGAGACGCTAACAATGGCGTATCTGCTCTTTGTAGCACAAACACTCTCCTGGGCTTCTTGACTGATTTATAAACTTCGGTGGATCACTAACCCTTGTCTCTACAGCGAAATTATTTACAAGGTCTGGCGTGTTTGTAGCTAAATGCCTAAAATATTTCCATTGCGTGTAGGCTAAGGATTTAGGTGCTCTAAGGAGTGGTCGGAAAACGTGCTTAACAATAGTTGTCTGTACCACCTGTAGTGAAAACATAGGCGACCTAGTCTATACTCGACAGATTGAAGTCAGCTCCTATCAATAATGCATGGTGAGGGTACCTTCGCGTTAGTGATACCTTCGCACTATTGATCGTAAATTTACTTTGAATGGCGGTGGAACTGGGTGGCCGGCGAAAACACCCAAACATTAACTCAATTTCGCCTATACCTGTTACAAGCCCAAGGTAACCTCACAGTCAATCTCGACTTCGACCTCAGTAGAAGGAAATTTTTTGTGTACAGCAATGAACACACCCCATTCCGATTGTACCTGATCTGTTTTTGCGATATACATCCTATTTTTCGCTAAATAATCTGACGGGACGAAGCACGAATCTGACGCGGCCTTCGCCTGCACGGCACTGCTTGACGTTGTGGCTAAGGCTCAGTTTTTAGCGCTAGCGAGTTGCTGGGGAACGGGAGATGGGGAGCGGGAAAACATAGCAGTCTGCTTTCAGCGCCGCGCATATGGCCATTTCTAATATTGGTTGTGCTAAGTATATCACCTTAATTCTGACGTTCATTTAGTCATAAAGTGGTGTTTCATATTTCCGCATTTAAGTCCATATTTTTTTATTACTGAATTATATTTTTCAGTCACTTATATCTGTATACTTTTATTTGGGACAACAGTAAAAAACATTGTAACATCATTTGACCAAGAACAAAAGCCAAACAATTAAATTTATATTGAAACAGCGCTGATAATATAATAGCAACAATTAAAACCCTTTAAATAAAGGAAGTAACTGGTTTTGTTACTAAGGAATTGCTAAATCTATAGATAATTTCGTCATAATTATCATAGTTTTTGTAATAACTGCCGAAGAATTTTGAACCATCACCTAATTTGTTGAGAACTTCAATGTAAGTTGTACAGCCTAAATTAGCACTTTATAGCTTAGGAAGTTGGCTAGTTTATTTAGTTCTCAAATTTTGAATCACTTATTTACAGCAAAATGAAGTTTATAAGTAGAAACCTATGTCGTACTTTATAAATGCTGGGAAACATTGTTTTCGGAAAGTGAATACAAAGAAAATTATGAGCTTTCATCACGTGCCTAAAAAATCTGCTAGTATTTGTTCAATTGCAATCATCTCTTGCACATTAAATCCATTAAGTCAATGGCATGCAGTATAGTTCCATATTATTACACTTCAGAAACTACCTTCTAATAATAATCAAATAATATGTAAAATCAGCGTTATTTATCTTAGTACCGGTTAGAAATCGTCCACTTATTTTCGTTACAGGCTAGTATGTTTTATTTCGTAATTAGAATCTTTTATTCACTAACGAATAAAGCAACACTTCGTCCTCAGAATGACTATGAAATATGACGTACTGTTCAGACCACACGATTTCTGCGAGTGTCGAGTACTGCTATCCGGCAGATATATCAACCAGTGAGTCGAGAAAGAATTAACGCATCGTTCTGCTCTCAGTTCGTTGGATTCCTCGTCTCGTGCCTGCAGTAACTCTCCTCATAACTGAGTCTAGGACAAGCAGAAAAAGTGTTGGTGATAAAATGCAATCCTGCCGGTCTCCAGTTGTTACTTCTATGGGCTTCGTCATACTTTCCTTGTACTGCATTCAACATTTGTAGCCATCATATAAGAGGGGCACTCCAAAAGAAATGCACACTATGTTTTTTAAATACAGTTTTTATTCTACATGTTTGAAAGTTTTACAGTGTGTAGATACATCCTTTAGGAACAATATTTTCATTTCTCCACATAATCCCCATCAACTGCGTTACACCATCTTGGAGCCAGCGCCTGTATACCCGCACGGTGAAATTCTGAAGCAACACGTTGGAGCCATTGTTTGGCAGCGTGCACAAGGGAGTCATCATCATCAAACCTTGTTCAACTAAGAGAGTCTTTCAGTTTCCTAAAGAGATGATAGTCACATGGAGCCAGGTCAGGGCTGTAAGGCGGGTGTTTAATTGTTGTCCATACGAGTTTTGTGATCGCTTCCATGGTGTTTTGAAAGTCTTGTGCCCGTGCATTGTCGTGCAACAGCAAAAATCCTGCTTTTGCCGATGGGTTCGAACACCACTCAGTCGAGCTCGAAGTTTCTTCAGTGTCGTCACATATGCATCAGAATTTATGGTGGTTCCGCATGACATGATGTCCACAAGCAAGAGTCCTTCGGAATCGAAAAACACCGCAGCCATAACTCTTCCAGTAGAAAGGTGGTTTTGAATTTTTTTTCCTGGGTGAATTTGATGATGCCACGCCATTGATTGCCTCTTCGTTTCTGGTGAAAAATTATAGAACCATGTTTCATCGCATGTCACAATTCTTCCAAGAAATTCATCTCCACCATTCCCGTACTGTTTGAAAAGTTCGCTGCATACCGTTTGTCCTGTTTCTTTGTGAGCCACTGTCAACATCCTGGGAACCCACCTGGCACAAACCTTTTTTAACGCCAACTCTTCTAATATTCTGCAAACAATTCCTTCTCCTATCCCAACGTAGTATGACAATTCGTTCACTGTGATGCGTCTGTCAGCAGTCACCAATTAGTTAATATCAATGTCTGGAGTGTGTGCAATACGAGGCCTGCCGCTGCAAGGACAATCCTCAATATTGCCGTGTCCGCTTTCATCACTTAACCTGCTTTCCCACCGACTAACTGTACTACGATCGACAACAGCATCTCCATACACTTTTTTCAACTTCTTGTGGATGTTTCCCGCTGTTTTCACAGCACAGGAATTCAATGACAGCACGTTGCTTCTGACGAACGTCAAGTGTAGCAGCCATCTGGAAGACATGCTGTTTCGGCGCCACTTACTGGAATTAATTGAACGAAATTTGACAACAAGTGGGAAGGAGTATCCACACACTGTAAAACTTTCAAACATGCAGAATAAAAACTGTATTTTTTTTTTTAAATCGTGTGCATTTCTTTTGGAGTGACCCTCGTAGATCCATGAACATCTAGAGGATTTTGATTTAGCAGACAATATAGATTTACTAGCTCAAAGGCTGACAGATATGCAGGCTAAAGTAAACCTGTGGAAACAAGAAGCTGAGACTGCTGACCTCAAGATAAATATAGAAAAACAAAGAAAATGAGAGTGAACTCGGTGAACATGGAGGTGTCACTGTTAATAAGGGAGCAGCAGGCGGAGACTGTCAACTCATGCTGGTATCTTGGTACTGTAGTGACAGAAGATGGTGGAGCCGGGGATGATGTAAAGAACCGCATTAAAAAGGCAAACGCTGCCTTCATACAATTGTATCCAGAATGGAAAAATAGAAATATCACGTACAGAACAAAAATACGTATTTTTAATACGAGTGTGAAAGCAGTTCTTCTGTACGCCAGTCAAAGCTGGAGAGTGGATAAAAAGATAACATCTCAGTTACAAACCTTCAAAAATAGATGTCTCTGACGCATACTGAATATCTGGTGGCCAGAAAAATAAGTAATGAGGAGTTCTGGCGAATAACAAACCAGAAACCTGTAGAAGACCAGATATGGGATAGAAAGTGGGGGTGGTTGGGATATACATTGAGGAAATCAGTCGGGGCTATTGAGAAAAAAAAAAAAAACAAAAAAAAAACACTGGAATGGAATCTAGATAAGCTTAAGTATTGTGGTATGAGTGGGACAGTGCACAAATGGTTTAAATGATACTTAACCAGAAGAGTGCAGAAAGTTGAAATAAGCAGTTCTCATTGATATAGATGAAACAATTAATTTCTCTAAATGGGGAGTTATCAAAATTGGTGTCCCACAAGGTTCGGTCTTGGGTCCCTTGCTGTTCTTAATATATATTAATGACTTGCCATTCTACATTCACGAAAATGCTAAGCTAGAACTTTTTGCTCATGATACAAGTATAGCTATCACACCTGACAAACAGGAATTAACTGATGAAATTGTAAATGATATCTTTCAGAAAGTTATTAAATGGTTCTCTACAAATGGACTCTCATTAAATTTTGATAACGCCCAGTATGTACAGTTTCATACAGTAAATGGCATGACACCATTAATAAATTTAGACTTTGAACATAAATCTGTAGCTAAGGTAGAATATTCAAAATTTTTAGATGTTTGCATTGGCGAGGGATTGAATTGGAAGAAACACATTGAAGATCTCCTGAAACGTTTGAGTTCAGCTACTTATGCTATCAGAGTCATTGCAAAATTTGGTGATATACATCTCAAAAAATTAGCTTACTGTGCCTATTTTCATTCATTGCTTTCATATGGAATCATATTCTGGGGCAATTCAACATTGAGTAAAAAAGTGTTCATTGCACAAAAGCGTGTAATCAGAATAATTGCTGGAGCCCACCCAAGAGCATCATGCAGACATTTATTTAGGGATCTAGGGATCTTCACTGTAGCTTCACAATACATATATTCACTCATGAAATTTTTTATTAACAATCCGAGCCAATTCAAAAGTAATAGCAGTGTGCATAGCTACAACACTAGGAGAAAGGATGGTATTCACTATTCAAGGTTAAATCTAACTTTGGCTCAGAAAGGGGTGAATTATGCTGCCACAAAAGTCTTTGGTCACTTACCAAGTAGCATCGAAAGTCTGACAGATAGCCAACTAGTATTTAAAAAAATTAAAGGAATTTCTGAATGGCAACTCCTACTACAATGTAGATGAATTTCTAAATAAAACTTAAAATTAAAAAATTAAAAAAAATTGTTGTAATGTGGTCTTCAGTCCGGAGACTGGTTTGATGCAGCTCTCCACAATACCCTATCCTGAGCAAGCCTCTTCATCTCCACATAAGAGCGACGACCGACATCTGTCTGAATCTGCTTACTGTATCCATCTCTTGGTCTTCACCTGCGATTTTTTCCCCATACACTTCCCTCCAACGCTAAATTCACAATTCCTTGATGTCTAAGAATGTGTCCTACCAATCTATCCTTTCTTTTAGTCAAGGTATGCTAGAAATTCCTTTTCTCCCCAATTCTATTCAGTGCCTTCTCATTAGTTACGCGATCTACCCACCTAATCTTCAGCATTCTTCTGTAGCACCATATTTCAAAAGCCTCAATCATCTTCCTGTCCGCACTGTTTATCGTCCATGTCTCACTCCCATACAAGGCAACACTCCATACAAATGCCTTCAGATAGGACTTCCTTAGGTTTAAATCAATATTCGATATTAACAAATTTCTCTTTTTCAAGAACGTTTTTCTACCCATTGCCATTCTGCATTTTATATCCTCTGTACTGCGACCATCATTTGTTATTTTACTGCCCAAGTAACAAAACTCATATACATCCTTTATTGCTTCGTTTCCCAATCTAGTTCCTTCAGCATCACCTGATTTTCTTACACCTAGTTTTGCTCTTGTTAATGTTCATCTTATATGCACCTTTCAGCACACTGTCCATTCCGTTCAATTGCTCTTCCAGGTCCTTTGCTGTATCTGACAGAATTACTATGTCGTCGGCAAAACGCAATGTTTTTAATTCTTCCCCCTGAACTTTAATTCCATCGCCAAATTTCTCCTTGCTTTCCTTTATAGCTTGCTCAATGTACAAATTGAATAACAATGGAGAAAGACTACAACCCTGTCTTACTCCCTTTCCAACCACTGCATCCCTTTCATGCCCTTCAACTCTGACAACCGCTGTCTGGTTTTTGTACAAGTTGTAAATAATCTTACGTTCCCTATATTTTACTCCTGCTTGCTTCAGAACTTGAAAGAGTTTATTCCAATCAACATTGTCAAAACTTTCTCCAAATCTACAAAAGCTAGAAATGTAGGTTTGCCTTTTCTTAATCTATCTTCTAGGATAGGTCGTAAAGTGAGTATTGCCTCCCGTGTTCCTATATTTTTCCTGAACCCAAACTGATCTTCCCCGAGGTCGGCTTCTACCAGCTTTTCCATCCTTCTGTATATAATTCGCGTTAATATTTTGCAACCATGACTTATTAAACTGATGGTTCTGTATTTTTCACGCCTGTCTGCACTTGCTTTCTTAGGGATGGGGATTATAACATTTTTCTTAAAGTCTGAGGGTATTTCACCTGTCTCATACATCTTACACACCAGGTGAAACAATTTTGTCATGGCTGGTTCTCCCAGAGACTTCAGTAGCTCTGAGGGAATATCATCTACTCCAGGGGCCTTGTTTCGACTTAGGTCTTTCAGGGCTCTGTCAAATTCTTCTCTCAGTACAGTATCTCTTATTTCACCTTCATCTACATCCTCTTCCCTTCCTACAATATTGTCTCGAAGTTCATTTCCTTTGTAGAGCCCCTCTATATACTCTTTCCACCTTTCAGCTTTCCCTTCTTTGCTGAGAACTGGTTTTCCATCAGTGTCCTTGATATTCATAGAGCTGTTTTTCTTATCTCCAAATGTTTCTTTTATTTTCCTGTAGGCTGTATCTATTTTCCCCCTATTTATACATTCTTCTACATCCTTGCATTTGCCTTCTAGCCACTCCTGCTTAGCCATTTTGCACTTCCTGTCAATCTCATTTCTTAGTTGTCTGTACTCCATTTTGCCTGTTTCATTTACTGCATTTTTATATTTTCTCCTTTCATCGATTAAATTTAGTATCTCCTGTGATAACCAAGGATTTTTTTGTAGGTCTTGCCTTCCTACCTATTTTGTCATCTGCTACCTTCACTATTTCATCTCTCAATTTTACCCATTCCTCCTCTACTGTTTTATTTTCCCCTGTTTCTGTCAATTGTTGCCTAAAGCTCTCTCTGAAATTCTTAAGAACCTCAGGTTCCTTCAATTTATCCAGGTCCCATCTCCTTATTTTCCTACCTTTTTGTGGTTTCTTCAGTTTCAGCCTACAGTTCATAACCAACAAGTTATGGTCAGAGTCTATATCCGCCCCTGGGTATGTCTTACACTGTAGAACCTGGTTCCGAAATCTATGTCTTACCATTATAAAATCTATCTGGTATCTTCCGGTGTCTCCTGGTCTCTTCCACGTGTACAACCTTCTTTTGTGATCCTTGAACCAGGTGTTTGTTATAACTAAATTATGTTCTGTGCAAAATTCTAGCAGGCGGCTTCCTCTTTCATTCCTTTTGCCCAGACCATATTCACCTACTATCCTCCCTTCCCTTCCTTGTCCTACTACCGAATTCCAGTCTCCCATAACAACTAAGTTTTCCTCTCCCTTAATTGTCTGAATAATTTCCTTTAGCTCTTCATATATTTCTTCGATTTCCTCATCATCGGCAGAGCTAGTTGGCATATAAACCTGTACTACTGTTGTCGGTGTTGGCTTCGTATCTATCTTGACTACGATAATGCGATCACTGTGCTGGTCATAGTAGTTTACCCGCATTCCTATTTTCTTATTCATTATCAGACCTACTCCTGTGATACCCCCAATTGATTTTGTATTTATAATCCTGTACTCACCTGACCAGAAATCCTGTTCATCCTGTCACCGTACTTCACTAATCCCCACTATATCTAACTTCAACCTATCCATTTCCCTTTTTAAATTTTCTAATTTTCCTACTCGATTAAGGGATCTAACATTCCACGCTCCGACCCGTAGAATGCCAGTATTGTCTTTCCTGATGATCACATCCTCCTGAGTAGTCCCCGCCCGGAGATCCGAATGGGGGACTATTTTACCTCCGGAATATTTTACCCGAGAGGATGCCATCATCATATGTTTATACAGTAGAGCTGCATGTCCTCGGGAAAAGTAACGGCTGTAGTTTCCCCTTGCTTTCAGCCGTTTGCAGTAACTGTGTAGCAAAGCCACATTAGCTGATGTTACAAGGCCAGCTCAGTCAATCATCCAGACTGTTGCCCCTGTAACTACTGAAAAGGCTGCTGCCCCTCTTCGGGAACCACATGTTTGTCTGGCCTCTCCACAGATACCCCTCCGCTGTGGTTGCACCTACGGTACGGCTATCTGTATTGTTGAGGCACGCAAGCCACCCCACCTCGGCAATGTCTGTGGTTCATGGGAGTGGAAAAAAAATTAAAATAAAAAAAACAACAACAATGAAATAAAACTTCCTTAAATATTGATTGTCAAGTGTAGACATTTACTAGACTGACACGTTCCACATCGTTATGAGATGTCGTATATATGATCTATGGAACAAGTATTAATCTAATCTAATCTAAGGAAGAGAGGAAGACCTGGGAGCACATGGATGAGGACTGTGGAAGTGGAAGCAGAGAGAGTTGGCAAGACCTGGGCAGAGATGGATGGCGAGCTCTCCTGGGTGCCCTATGCCCCTATAGGGGCCAAAGGAATTAAGTCAAGCTACAAGTTTGCTGTCTAGTTTTAAATGAGAATTGGGGCTCTTGTCTACATTTCATACACAGCAAGCTATGTGGAAAAATCAACTAAACGCAAAGTCCATTTCGTGTGATAACGTACTGCTTCACAGTAACTAAATAAATGCAGGACACATGAATATAAGGCTCGTAGCTTCACATCTCAGCTTGCACTTAGCCACAGAAAAATATATACTGACGGGAAACGTCCGTAAGGGCCCGGCTACACACTCAGGGGTGCGGGGAGGGAGGATCAGAGTAGTTCCATAAGATGTTCCATGATGACGTTGAGGTGAGAAGCATCCCTTTAAACTGGCCAGAGCAGGCGGCAGATAGCGGCTGTACCCACCACCACCTCCCCTCAAACGCCAGCACTCCGGACACAGCAGTGGCCTCGTGGAAGGTGGCACGAGCTCTCCCCTCAGCATCCCCTCCAGGCTATCCTCTGACGTGCGAGAGGCACCCTCAAAAGCGCCTCCAGTGTCGTCTACCGGTACTAAGCCAGGGAACCGTCCGACATCTGCTGGCATCTTACGGAACTACGAGGGGAGCGTAGGACAGAGATTTAGGTGGGGGGCTTCTTGTAGGCTCTGTCTCGCGGCAGTACGCACTTGGCTGTTCCGACGTTTAGCTGCTGGAAATTTATGTCACGTGACTGTCCTATATGTAAAGTGTAAACACAGGACTGCAGTCAAAACTCAAAAGGTTGTTAGAATATTTGGCTGCTGCACTGCTCCGAACGGAATTTGTTGTTGAAACTATTGAAGAATTTAGTTTAACGCAAGCTGTGAGCTTTTCTTTGTTTATATTACATGTGCTGAGGATGCGAAAAATACTCAACGAAAACGTGTTTGTTTTCTTTTTCCCTGTGATTATCTGGAACTTTTAATTCTTATAATGAAATGTGATTAACATTTCAAAATAAATGTGGCGGAAACGTTGACACTGTCCTACACTGCAGATCAGCTTACCACCATGACTTATTTCGCAAGCACATTTGTTGGCTTTGGCAACTCAAAATAGCTGTCACTGTTCAACATAACCTACACTATGGCTGACTGGCAATACATTGACGATTTCAGGTGTAAGCTGTGCACTGTTACATTTGACCAAAATAGGCAATATCCTTAAATGATTAAGAAATACTCGATTAACTTTTTACAGTTATGCCTAAAATGGGTAAACTCGTACATGTAGTTATTGAACTTCATGAAGTACAGCAACTTATCTACTGAATAAACAATCGGGCATAACTGAAGACTGGGATACCATCCGTCAGCTTAGAGCCATAACGTCGTCAACATTTCGAAAAAACGGTATACAATACTTATGTATTGTAGCCTAGATAATAAATAACATATAGTTATCCTTGTCAATTACAGAAGTTCGTAAATAATTTTGCTGTGCACGTTAAGTATTCTGATATAACAAACGTGACAGTTAAACACTGAAAACATCAGACTGCTTCGTTTTTACACAGAAATTCCGTTGCATGACATAATCATCCAATTTTTCGTATTTGGTTCTCAATGCACTGCAATAAAAACATTACAAATTCCATTACTTTATCATCTGTTATTTCGTTGTCCAGTACAGTTTCACGTCAAATAAATAGATGTCACAGAGTTACAGGGTAGAACGTTAATTGAATACAGTAGAGCTTTAGTGGGTTAAAATTTTATTTGATGGTGTTTTAACGAATTGCATCTTGATAATGCAATTCCACATTATGGACACTTCGTTTTTGCACACGAATGTTCTCAGATAAATTAACTTTGTAGCGAGTGTAGAGGTTCTGACGCATATTGAACTCGGATCTGCATTCCTCGCAATTTAGGAACGATTTGTGCGAATAACTCATGTTCCCCAAAAGACAGCAATAACGAAATAATCGAAGACACCAACAACGAAATAAATTCAAAAATGTTCAAATGTTTGTAAATCTATCGGACCAAACTACGTGGTCATCAGTCCGTAGCTTACAAACTACTTAAACCTAGGTAAACTAACCTACGGACAAAAACACACACCCATGCCCCTGGGAGGACACGAACCTCCGCGGCGAGCAACAGCGCGCTCCGCAGCGAGACGCTTTAGCCCGCTCGGCTACTCCACCGCGGCACGAAATAAATAAGCGGTAACGAAGTTAAAACAGAATGCTCAGTGTGGCAGAAAAGAGCAGAATGAAATAGGAAGACATCTTGAAACTAATTGACAGGTCACGTGACAAACTGACAGCTAAACGTCCAAACAGCCAAGTGCGTACTTCATCTACATCTACATAGATACTCTGCAAATCACATTTAAGTGCCTGGCAGAGGGTTCATTAACCACTTTCATAACTTTTCTCTACCGTTCCACTCTCTAATAGCGCGTGGGAAGAAAGAACACCTAAATCGTTCCGTTTTCGATCTGATTTCTCTTATTTTATTGGGATGGTCATGTCTCCCTACGTAGGTGGGTGCTAGCAAAATATTTTCACATTCAGAAGTAAAAGTCGGTGATTGAAACTTCGCAAACAGATCACGCCGCAATGAAGAACGTCTTTCTTTTAATGATTTCCACCCCAATTCGTGCAACATTTCCCTGACGCTTTCCCCCCCGTAACGTGTCTTCCGCGAGACAGACCTGCTTCTTGTCTGTATATGTTACTCTGTGACGTAGCCTATCCATAGGAGAGGAGAGGAGGGTGGCTGACCCCTTGGCGTCGACGCGCGACGGCATGGCGGAGGTGCCGCGGCCCGTCAGGTAGTCGCTGGACGGCTCGTCGCAGACGCACGCGGGGTGCCGCACCTCGCTGACGCGCGCCGGCTGGCCGCACGCGCAGACGCCGGGCGGCGCGGAGGGGGAGGGGGAGGGGCGCGGCGCCTGGCCGGCGTAGCTCTCGCGCGGCGCCCCAACAGAACTCAGCGCGCTCTCCCGCGGCGCGCTCGGCGAGAAGTCCTGCGAGAAGTGCACCTTCTTGCCGTTCGCAGCCCCACTTTCCTCATCGGCGGCTGCACCTGCACGGAAAAGACCGTACAGCTAGTGAGAAGTGTGGGGGAGACCGGGGCACGTTTTCCACCATTTTACATTTTTATTTTTGTACTTCTTATTTTTATCGATTTTGCGGTAAACAGCGGATCATTATATTTCCTACACCTTTATTTACAGTCTTGTACAGATATTTTTGAAAATAGTAAATATCATTCTTGGTAGCAAAAGGTTTTGTCTGACTATGTTGCGTTGGAAAATTTGCCCCGTATGCGGGGCAAGTTTTCCAGCTTACTTAAAATGTACAGGGGCAAATATTTCAATCATACTTTCAATCTTAAAACAGAGATAATTATCTTGATTTCACTGAATACGTATTTTTATCATGAATTTACAATACATTACAAAATAGGATAGTAAAAATAGCCACATTAAATAAAAACAAATGCTATTTAATGGTTTTACAAAATATGTGAGTTAAATATTTTACAAATACAGACATTTTTAACAATACTTACACTGATTGTCTGAATCACGATGTAAGCAAACAAAAAATGGAACATTCCCTTTGGTACAGTCTCTATGCGCCCATTTCGTGCACTGTACACACTTTTCACTTGCTTGAGACTTGGCGTAAAACTCAAAGCAATGAGGAATATGTGCCCCATATGCACTCGGAAAACGTGCCCCGTCGCCATATTCGGAACTACAACACTACGTCCACGAGTAACAGTGTAAGTTATTTACAAAACAAATGCAGAGTTACGTGAAGAAAGAAACCCACTTTTAGTTTGTGCAATGTCAAAATAATAAGTCTAACGCTAGAATGTTTATTTTAAGTTTCAATAAAAACGCGAAAGTTTACTCACATTTGCAAAATTGACGAAAACAGCCCTGCCGACGTTGTGACTTCTGGTACAACACTGAAACTTTCGTAAATGAAGCTTGCTTTGTTGGTACTTCCTACAGTATCGCCGGTGGTAACATTTAGCGGTTTGTTACGAAAATAAACGGATTTGGAAAACTTGCCCCTATGGAAAATGTGTCCCGGTCTCCCCTACCTTGTTGTTGTTGTTGTGGTCTTCAGTCCGGAGACTGGTTTGCTGCAGCTCTCCACAATACCCTATCCTGAGCAAGCCTCTTCATCTCCACATAAGAACGGCAACCTACATCTGTCTGAATCTGCTTACTGTATCCATCTCTTGGTCTTCCTCTGCGGTTTTTACCCCACACACGTCCCTCCAACGCTAAATTCACAATTCCTTGATGTCTAAGAATGTGTCCTACCAATCTATCCCTTCTTTTATTCAAGGTATGCCAGAAATATCTTTTCTCTCGAATTCTGTTTAGTACCTCCTCATTAGTACCCACCTAATCTTCAGCATTCTTCTGTAGCACCATATTTGAAAAGCCTCAATCCTCTTTCTGTCCGCACTGTTTATCGTCCACGTCTCACTCCCATACAAGGCAACACTCCATACAAATGCCTTCAGAAAGGACTTCCTTAGGCTTAAATCAATATTCGATGTTAACCAATCTCTCTGTTTCAAGAACGCTTTTCTACCCATTGCCATTCTGTATTTTATATCCTCTGCACTGCGACCATCATTTGTTATTTTACTGCCCAAGTAACAAAACTCATCTACCTCCTTTATTGCTTCGTTTCCCAATCTAATTCCTTCAGCATCGCCTCATTTTCTTACACTGCACTCCATTACCCTAGTTTTGCTCTTGTTAAGATTCATCTTATATGCACCTTTCAGCACACTGTCCATTCCGTTCAATTGCTCTTCCAGGTCCTTTGCTGTATCTGACAGAATTACTATGTCGTCGGCAAAACACAATGTTTTTAATTCTTCACCCTGAACTTTAATTCCTTCTCCAAATTTCTCCTTGCTTTCCTTTATAGCTTGCTCAATGTACAAATTGAATAACAATGGAGAAAGACTACAACCCTGTCTTACTCCCTTTCCAACCACTGCATCCCTTTCATGCCCTTCAACTCTGACAACCGCTGTCTGGTTTTTGTACAAGTTGTAAATAACCCTACGCTCCTTATATTTTACTCCTGCTTGCTTCAGAACTTCAAAGAGTTTATTCCGATCAACATTGTCAAAAGCCTTCTTCGAATCTACAAAAGCTAGAAATGTAGGTTTGCCTTTTCGTAATCTATCTTCTAGGATAAGCTGTAAAGTGAGTATTGCCTCCCGTGTTCCTACATTTCTCCGGAACCCAAACTGATCTTCCCCGAGGTTGGCTCCTACCAGCTTTTCCATCCTTCTGTATACAATTCGTGTTAATATTTTGCAAACGTGTACTTTACGCTTCGTAATCGTTATATATAGGGCATATCAAAAAGGATTCTGGAAGCAAAACGTCCCACTAAACATGGGTCCGCAAACTAGCAGTTTGAGACATAATTACGAATAATTGAAAGGCTTTTTACGCCACTGGAGAGCGATCAACAGTTTATATAAAACATTTCATTCAGCCAAGATCGCTAAAAAATTATTTTCGTCCCTTAACCGTTTTCGGTGAGCTCAGTCACCATCTTCAGAAAGTTCAGTACAATCACTGCAGAAAGTTATACAATGTCTACAAACTGCAAAGTTATTGTTGTATACAAATAAAATGATAGTTAACAAAAAATGTACATTACCTTAGCGTCATTTGTAAAAATAGAAACATAACCTTCTAACACACGTAAACATCTAGTTTTTCATCACAGGGTGGTTCGTCATAATGAATAAAATGTGGTCTTGCCCCAAGCAAACAGGAGACTGAACAGGAAAACACTGCACAACAGAGTTGCTACAGTGTACAAGTTAGTTATGTCTAATGAAGCTAAAATAGATTCCTTGGGAATGACTATATTGTCCAGAAAATGAGCTAGCTCATAACTGTTTTTTAAATTGGTCGGCTTTCAATTTGTTATTTAAAAATTTATTTAGTTCATAATTAGGCGAGGTTCGATTGTCTACGATAGACCACACGGATTTATTAGTCTTGTGCGTCTTGATTTGAGACCTCAGCCGGGGTAAAGCAACATTCATCATTTTAACTCTTTTTTCTCATTTTTAAAAAATAAAAATATAGAGTTATCAATTTTTTGTTTTAGACTACTGTTAAAACTATTTGTTGGATCTTTCTTAACTTCAAGAATGTTATTATCTTTAAAGAAGTTTTCAGTTTTTTCTATGTATTCATGATCATAGATAAGCACCATTGCATCGCTTTCGTCCGCTTTGGTAACAATAGCTTTATTAGAGAGCAGTTTCATTTCATTATCAAGAATGCTATTAACCGTTACTGCTGTACTGATTGTGTGTGCTCCACCCATACGGTATGTAATTCCTCCCCTTTTTTCATTCATTATTTACATTTTGCTACCCTGCTGAAAAAAATCATTATTGCTTCTTTTACATGTAACCTGAGTGGTACTTAACACTTTACACGTCATAATCTTAATGTCATGCTGTAGTCATCAATGTTAAAGTTGTTACTCTCTTATTTTATATATTATTATCATCTATGTTAACCCTACACTGCATGGTGTTGCCATTTGGCAACGAAAATTTTCTTTACATTTTCAGGTGTACTTCTTGTCGCCAGATGGCAACATCATGCATATTGCATACATTGGAGCCTGTTCTAAGCACGTATTTGATCACTTCATCCATAGATTGCAGCGCAGTCATGAACAGAGGAAAAATGCAACAAAGAGCGTTCCAGTGGATTTTATTCACTGTTGAGCATTATATTTATAACTACAAACTGATACGACTTCTGTTAAATAAAATTTTATTATTTTACAGATATCTCATAGAAGTAGAAAACATGTTAGATACCAATATTGTCATTGAAAGAAAGTTTCTGTGCATGATGTTGCCAAATGGCAACAGGTAAGAAATAATGACTTTTCCATTGTTAAATGAGTTATAGATTTTTTCAATATTTTTTCCCCTTCATTGGTGAACATTTTCTACCTGTTATATATATATATATATGCGGTAAAATAAAAATCATGCAATGTAGGGTTAAGGTTTTTACTCATTTGTTTTATATAAATATTTTTACTCTTCTCAGGAACATATAATCTGTATATGGCTCACCCTTTACTCTTGTGTCACTTATTTAACTGAAGGGAAAAGTTTTAAAATCTTCAAATGACTTGGGACATAGAACCCTATACTTAACTTTAACTGCAGTTGTATGTCATTTTTATTATTAATGATCTTGGTTTTTAATCTGTTGACATAACTTTTGTCCTTCTGCTCTATGTAGACATTAACCTATTTATGCAACGACTGACTTCTTTTCTCATAATACGAGAATTATTATCTTGACTTTTATATCTTACATATTATAAAAAATAATGTATTTCACAACTCCACTGTAGGACGCTTTTCTGTATTTGGAACTGTGTACATATTACTTTATACTTACGTATTTCTACTCTATGTAGACATTAGGCTACTTGCACAGTGACTTACTTGTCTTCTCATAGTAGGACAAATTTTATCTCTTTATATATATATATATATATATATATATATATATATATATATATATATATATAGGATTTCGAAACTTCACAGTACTATGTTTCTTTGAAGTTGAATTTGCATCCATATTGTTTTGATTTGACACCACTGCCACCTAGAGGCAACCTATAGCAACTCTGTTCTGCAATGTTTTCCTGTTCAGTCTCCCGTTTGTTTGGGCCGAGACCACATTTTATTCCTTATGACGAACCACCCTGTGATGAAAAATACGATGTTTACGAGTGTTAGAAAGTTATGTTTCTATTTTTACATATTACGCTAAGGTAATGTACATGTTTTGCTAACTATCATTTTATTTGCATACAGCAATAACTTTGCAGTTTGTAGACATTGTATAACTTTTTGCAGTGATTGTACTGGATTTTCTGAAGATGGTGACTGAGCTCACCGAAACCGGTTAAGGGACGAAAATAAATTTTTAGCAATCTTGGCTGACTGAAGTGTTATATATAATTACGAATCTACCGTTCCAAGCCGCCACTGACGTCATTGTGAACATCGTACTAGTTAGCACTAATTAAACTGAAATTTAGACTTCACTATTAACATTTACATCGCATTTAGTTCACATTTTACTTGACTTTATTGTAAAAATCGTCCTACTTAGTTAGATAGAGCTCTGGTACATTTTGCTGCAGCATCTAACGCACAGATACGGTCAAACATGGATAGGTCGAGACGGACCTGTACCCTGGTCTCCATCATCACCTGTTCTAAATGCTTTGGATTTTTGTGTCTGGGGTCACCTCAAAAGCGAAGAGTACAGCACACCCTTTAAGGTGGCTGGAGAACTGTAGCGAAGAGTTGTTCACGCTTATCAAGAATTTGGAAATGATCCTCGGGTTTCTGAAAAAAATCTAAATTCATTGCAGAGACGACCACAATGTTGCATCCAGATGCAAGGAAGACAATTCCAGCAAAATTCTAAATTTCAAATTAATGTGTACTAACTAGCACATTGTTTAGGCCTACATTGACGTCAGTGGCTGCTATTCGTAATTATTTCGCAGACGGCTAGTTCGCGTGCCCAATGTTTACTAGGCCATGTTTGCTTCTATTGTCGTGTACTTTCAACCGTGTATGTTTTGCGCCATCCTTTTCGATACACCCCAATATATATATATATATATATATATATATATATATATATATATATATATATATGTGTGTGTGTGTGTGTGTGTGTGTGTGTGTGTCTGTGTGTGTGTGTGTGTGTTATTTAAACTTTTCACCACAAATATCCTGGAACAACAAAAGATACTGAAAAACGACTTCCACGGGCATGAACGTACGTCAGGGGCTCATGAAAATATTGTGAGACATTGTGTAACGTAAACAAATACTAATTTCAATGCAAATTTGTGCTGTTTTAAATAGTCACCCCATATTATTTCTTGTACATCAATAGCAAGAAAAATCAGAAAAAAAGAATGGCACTGATAGCATCGCAATACGTTAGTTCCAAAAAATTGCGGAAACGAATTTGACATTTAAAATAAATGAACCGCGCACTAGTGTCACGTTGCGCTTACTTCACCAAAGCCCACTTTCCTTAGCAATTTTTTGGGGTGTAATTGACGTATTGCGATGCTACTATCGCCATTCTTTATGTGATTTTTCAAGCTATTCATTCCATAACATATAATATGGGGTGTCCAATTGAAAAGCATAACTTCATGCTGAAGATAGTGCTTGTATAAGTTTGAGAATGTCCTATAGTGTTTACTTCCCTGCCTTACGTTTCTGCCCACAAAAGTCGATTTCAATAACTCATGTAGTGATAGAGATATCTGGATGAAAAGATGATATGGGACACCCTGCGTATACCCATTTACAAAATGACATGCCACGACAGGCTGTTACGGTCGTGAGAGGGTGGAGACTAATTGGGCCATACCTTTGAAAGATCTCTTAAAATCTTATAAATTATGATTGGTGAGTTAATGCCTCAGAGGGCTATTTTGCGTGTGTGTTAAAAGTGGACCACTGTACGTAATAACAGCTACATTCTGGGAGGAGGGATCCAGCTAAGAGTTTATAAAAATGCATAATTTTAGCAGTAAAATTAGCTAAAGGTCTGTGTGAATTAGCGGCAAAAACCTTGCTCCCTGGCCCAAATTGAGAACTGACTTGGTTCAAATTACTCCAATAACAGGAAGTTAGCGATACAGTGGCCAATATACGTAGGAGCTCACAACAAAATTGCACACAGACATTAATAAACAAAACCACAATTTAAAGGCCATTCAAAATAATAATGAACTTAACTTGTTTATTCAGGTCGAACGCAAGCAAAATGGGAAACCAGTTTTGTTAATACAATAAAAGTGCATCTCATTTACATTCTCTGATACTGACGATGCCCAGCATTGAATTTAACCTAAATTACACAGAACTTAACGTTACTGGGGGGCGAGACAGAAGCAGGCGCCGCTATCGTAGGCGAAATTCAGCAAAGGTACCACACAACACAATATACAATAAAACTGCGAAGATGGCTCTGGTCAGTCACGCCTGATTTGAGATGATGCGTGAGTATAGCAAAGTTAGGTTACCTTTAGATTAGCCCGCGAGCAAACACGCTAATGGCGACACACGGATGCGTTCCATGATCGTACTCCACTGAAGGTGAAGTGGTTAAAAATCGGAATCATTGCACAAAATTACGGCGGACTCTTAAGTTGCAATCTGAGATTAAACTATCTGGATAATGGTTTTATAAGAAGTGGCGTGAATTCAGGTGACTATCTGCAAACCCCTGAAGTCGGAGTTCGGACCTAAGTGGTTCCGAAAACCGATAAAAATGTATAAATTTAATTTCCGGAAAATAAAGGTAAGTAACTACGGCATGCAACCCCTAGAACGGCGTGGAATTTCATAAGGAAGCTACTGAAATGAAGCAACATGCGATTCGGAGCGTTCACAGAGACGGAAGAAGTCCAGTCTCAAAACCCGGAAAAGTGAAATAATTACAAAGTCGGAAAAGTCAAAATAAAAACTACGGCACGCAACCCTTAGAAATACATAGAATTTCATAAGCAAGCTATTGAAGGTGGTTGAATGCTCGCAGAAAATTACTGACAAAGACTGAGGTGCACACTACAAGTTCAGTGAAGAAACAGTAAATTTAAAATAGGCGGGCAGAGAAGATCGCGAAATGTTACGGGAAAACCGAAGGATACACGCATAGTTCCTTGCCTGATGGGCATGGAACAAACAATAGTGGAAGATGAAGGCTTTGTTCTAAGAACCAACCATGTGGAACACATATCACTCACAGAAGGAACCGATAAGAAAAATTTTTACATGCACTGTACAAAAATGAACATATCATCTGTTAGAAAGTGTGCCCCACAAAGCTAGAAAGAATTTACACAGAGTTCATACACCTCCACATAATCACAAAAGGTTTGAATATACCAGGTCGTTATCAAACTGCAACTAGTAACACATCACTGCGTTTATCTGTTAGAAACCACTGTATTGAAAAACTAGAACACATTTCCATGCACGATCGGAAAAAAATATCCCGAAAAATGAATCTAAGTTGAAGAGGCTAAGTTAAACATGCTAGACAACGAATCGCTACCATCTCCACAGATGTAAGAGCAGAACCAACCTTACCTCATCACGATCCCTGCACAAAGTGAACACCACTCGGCTAGGAGGTGTGAAAGCTACCGGAAACCAGGCAAAACGCACGATAACAGCGGTGGTGGGGAAAGAAGATCGTGAGACTCGGCCTAGAGAGGGCTCGTTAACTGGCTTGTAACCAAAGGATGTAGAAACCTCTTTGGTCGCATCAGTAGCAGGGGTTAGTAACGACTAAGTATCGACTCTGAGCCAGAGAGAACCATTCAAAGCGAACTATTACCACCCACATTCAGACAGCCATTAGATCCTCGCACATCCACTTAAAAGTAAAACAACATTCTCACAGGGACATTGGCGTAGTGGAGAAGCCGTACTTACTGCCGATAAACAAATGTTAGGATCGCACTTAGAAAATGAATTGGCCTTCTATGGATGTAGACGAATTGTGGACTAAATTTAAGTGTATCGTAAATAAAGGGTTAGAGAAATATGTGCCAGTAAAGAGGATTAAGGATGGAAAAGATCCACCATGGTATAATAATAATGTTAGAAAGCTGCTGAGAAAGCAAAGACTGTTGCACTCTCGGTTCAAAAAAGGACACGCAAATGATGTCAGGCCAAAGTGAGTAGAGATTCGTGCGTCTATAAAAAGATCGATGCGCGATGCATACAATAATTACCACAGCCATACCTTACCAAAATATCTTTCCGAGAACCCTAAAAAAACTGGTCCTATGTAAAATCGATAAGCGGGTCAAAGCCCACTGTCCAGTCACTCGTTGATCATTCCGGGGCAGTAATAGAAGAAAGCAAACGGAAAGCCAAAGTTCTAAATTTAACCTTAAAGAAATCTTTTACGCAGGAAGACCGCACAAATGTACCATCATTTGATCAGCATACTAATTCTGAAATGGAGGGCATAGTAATAGGTATTTTTGGTATAGAGAAGCAGCTGAGAGAGGTAAATACGAAAAAGTCTGCTGCTCCAGATAGAATACAAATTCGGTTTTACAAAGACTATTTTGCGGCATTGGACCCCTACTTAGCTTGCATTTATCGCGAATCTTTAATTCAGCGCAAAGATCTTAGTGATTGGAAAAAAGCGCAGGTGATTGCCGTTTATAAGAAAGGAAAGAGAACTGACCCACACAATTACAGGCCAATATCGTTGACATCAGTTTCATGTAGAATTTTGGAGCATATTCTCAGTTCGAATATAGTAAATTTCCTTGAAACGGAAAAGCTTCTGTCTATGAATCAGCACGGGTTTAGGAAACATCGTTCATGTGAAACTCAGCTTGCCCTTTTCTCACATGACATCTTGCGAGCCATGGACGAAGGGCAACAGGCGGACTGTGTTTTTCTCGACTTCAAAAAGGCGTTCCACGCTGTGCCACACTGCAGACTGATAACGAAGATACGAGCTTAAGGAATAGGTTCACAGATTTGTGACTGGCTGGAAGACTTCCTAAGTAATAGAACGCAGTACGTTGTTCTCGACGGCGAGTGTTCATCATAGACGAGTGTATCGTCAGGCGTGCCCCAGAGGAGAGTGATAGGACCGCTATTATCTATATAAATGATCTGATGGACAGAGTAAGTTGTAATTTGCGGCTGTTTGCTGATGATGCTATGGTGTATGGGAGGGTGTAGTATTTAACTGATTGTAAAAGCATACAGGATGACTTAGACAAAATTTCTAGTTGGTGCGAAGATTGGCAGCTAGCTGTCAATGTAGAAAAAGGTAAGGTGATGCGCGTGAGTAGGAAAAACAATCCCATAAGGTTCGAATACAGCATTAGTAGTGAGTTTCTTGATGCTGTCGCGTCTTTCAAATATCTAGGCGTAACACTGCAGAGTGATATGAAATGGAACGAACATGTAAGGCCAGTTGTAAGGCGGACAGTCGACTTCGGTTTATTGGGAGAATTTTGGGAAGATATACTTTATCTGTAAAGGAGACCGCGTGTAAAATGCTTGTACGACGACGTCTTGAGTATTGCTCAAGTGTTTGGGACCCGCAGCAGATCAGTTTAAAGGATGACGTAGAAGCAGTTCAGAGGCGAGCAGCTAGGTTTTTTTACTGATAGGTTCGACCAGTGCGCAAGTGTTACGGAAATGCTCCTGCAATTCAATTGGTGATCGCTGGAGGAAAGACGACGTTCTTTTCGTGAATATCTGTTGAGGAAATTTAGAGGGCCGGAATTTGAAGCTGGGTGTAGTACGGTCTTGCTGCTGCCTACTTACATTTCGCGTAGTAGATCACAAAGACAAGCTAAGAGAAATTACGGCTCGTACGGAGGCATATAGGCATTCTTTTTTTCCTCGTTCTATTTGGGAGTGGAATAGGAAAGGAAATGCCTAGTAGTGTACCCACCGCCACGCATCATACGGTAGATTCCGGAGTATGTATGTAGTTGTAGATTCATAACCACAATAATAAATTATTAAAATAACAAAATCCTAGCAATATTAACTAACATTTCAGAAACTAATATTTTAAAACATGAAATAAAAATGCCATTCCTCATGCCTTGAAAAGAGTAGGATTCTAGTTTTAATAAAATGCTAATCTAGCGACATCAAATAAATTACAATTTTATAAAAAATATATGGAAGACGACAGACGGTCGTCTTTCAGTGTGTGTGTGTTTGTGTGTGTGTGTGTGTGTGTGTGTGTGTGAGAGAGAGAGAGAGAGAGAGAGAGAGAGAGAGAGAGAGAGAGAGAGAGAACGACTTATTAACCTTACTGACATACAACTTCGACAACAATAAATTAATTTTCTGGAAAAAGGGGCAAAGTATAATATTAACACATACATTACACAATATACAACAGAGAATTTAATCTCAAAAAGTGAATACATAATTAAACAACATGAGAGAAAGAATAACTTCAATGCATGTCTTACAAGATAATTGGTTTCAGAAAAAATTAGAAATTTAATAAAAGAAAACAGTAACAACATACTAACAGGAACAAAAACAAACGAAGAATAAACACCCATAAAAATAAAAAAGAAACTTACAGGCAATGGGGATATATTAATTAAATCAGACAAGGGTAATACAATCATAACATTAAAGCAGAAAGAATATAAAAAGAAAACAATGAAATTTTTGGAAGACAACAATATAACACGTAACCAGTGACCCAACACAACGATAGCAGAAAAGTACACAAACACTGCTAATAACAATCCAACCCATTTTCACTAAACAAAAAGTGTAATAGTACATCATCATCATCATCATCATCATCATCATCATCATTAGAGACTGATTATGCCTTTCAGCGTTCATTCTGGAGCATAGTACCCCTAATAAAATTCCTCCATGATCGCCAATTCAATGCTAACATTAATGCCTCATCTGATGTTATGTCTTTTACTTCAAAATCATTCTGCACCGAATCCAAGTACTTTCTTTGTCGACCTCGGCTCCTCTTACCCTCCGCTGCCGAGCTCATGAATCTCTTAAGTAACCTTGCTTCTCCCATGCGTCAACATGACCCCACCATCTCAATCTGTTCGCTCTACCTGCTTAATCTATGGTGTTCATTCCCAGTTTTTATTTGATTTCCTCATTATGGATACCCTCCTGCCATTGTTCCCATCTATTAGTACCTGCAATCATTCTTGCTACTTTCATATTTGTAACCTCTACATTATGAATAAGGTAACCTCTTTCCACCCAACTTTCACTCCAATACAACAAAGTTGGTAGAAAGATAGAGCGGTGCACTGCTAACTTAATCTTGGTACTTACTTCCTTCTTGCAGAAGAGAGTAGATCTTAGCTTTGTTGGACATCGATTCCAGTTCTTTCAGTATGTTGTCATCCTGTGAGAAAATACATCCCAGGTACTTGAAACTGTCTACCTGTTCTAACTTTGTTCCTGCTATTTGGCACTCAATCTGTTTAAATCTCTTTCCCACAAACATTACTTTCGTTTTGTAGATGCTGATCTTCATATCATAATCCTTGCACCTCTGATCGAGCTCTGAAATATTAGTTTGCAACCTTTCAATCGAATCGGCGATTACAACTAAGTCATCCGCATAAGCGAGACTGCTTGTTTGTTTTCAACTGTTCTAATCCCGCCCTGCCAGTCTACTGTTTTCAACATAAGATCCATGAATAGTATGAACAACTGCCTTGTCTTACCCCTGAAACTACCCTGAACCATGAGCTTAAATTGCCATCTTCACTAACTGCTGCCTGACAGCCTACTTAGAGCCCTTTAATTACCTGCAGAAGTTTGCCTCCTATACCATAATCTTGTAGAACTGACGGTAGCTTCCCCCTAGGAACACGGTCATAAGCCTTTTCTAGATCTATGAAACAATAGATACAATTTCCTGTTCCACTCATAGCACTTTTCCATTACCTGCCGTAAACTAAAGATCTGGCCCTGACAGCCTCTAAGAGGCCTAAACCCACACTGATTTTCGTCTAACTTGTCCCCAATTAATACTCGCACTCTCCTTTCAACAATACCTGCGAATATATTACTTACACAGCTAATTAAAGAGATACCTCGATAAATGTTACAATCTTTCCTGTTCCCATGTTTGAAAATTGGCGTGATTACCGCTTTCTTCCAGTCAGACGGAACGTGTCCCGATTCCCATGTCTTCTCAATTATCCTGTGTAACCATTTGAGACCTGATATTCCACTGTATTTGACGAGTTCCGGCTTAATTTCATCCACCTCATCCGCTTTATTGCACTGTAATGTACTGACCATTTTCTCCACTTCCTCATATGAGATCCTGTTTCCATCGTCGTTCCTATCCCATTCTACCTAACAATCTGACCTACATTGAGCAATTCTTCAAAATATTCCCTCCATCTGCTTAAGGCATCAATAGGATTGACTTGCAGCTTTTCTGACCTGTCCAAAACACTTGTTAATTCCTACTTCCCTCCCTTTCGAAGATTGCTAATTACGCTCCAAAATGGTTTTTCCGCGGCTTGACCCAGAGTTTCTAGCTTATTTCCAAAGTCTTCCCATGATTTCTGCTTGGAGTCTGCAATTATCCGTTTGGCTTTGTTTCTTTCTTCAATATAACTTTCTCTGTCTACCTGATTTCTAGTATGGAGACATTTTTGAAATGCCTTCTTTGTCTTTTTACTGGCTACCTTGACTGTGTCATTCCACCAAGCTGTCTGCTTCTTCCTGCCTTTACACACTACTGTTCCAAGACATTCTCTAGCCACCTCTAGTAGTGTGTTCCTGTACCTTGACCATTCCTCTTCCAGTGACTGCAAATCATTACATCCAACTAACTGGTACCTTTCCGAGATCATTGTTATGTATTTGTGTCTAATTTCCTTGTCTTGAAGCTTCTCCACTCTTATCCTTCTACACATGGACCTGACTTTCTGCTCTCTTGTCCTCACAAAACCAGTTTCACTGCAGATTAAATAATGATCAGTATCATGCTGAAAACACGTGTGTCCTTGACTGTCTTCCTGAACTCCAGGTCTGTTAATATATAGTCAATGACAGATCTGGTTCCCCTTCCTTCCCGAGTATAGCGGTGAATGTCCTTATGCTTAAAGAAGGAGTTTGTGATAACTAAGCCCATACTGGAACAGAAATCCAAGAGCTGTTTTCCGGTCCTGTTGGCCTCCAAACTTACCCATAACCTGCTGTTCGATTTCCGATCCTGGCGTTGAAATCACCCATGAGTAAAACACTATCCTTATCCTTCACTCTAATAACTACATCACTAACTGCGTTGTAAAATCTGTCTATCTCATCTTGGGGTGAAAACACTGCCACAATCCTAATTTTCTTGCTGTAGATAGCCAAATCTATCCACATCAGTCGTTCATTTACATACCTTATTGCAATTATGCTGAGTTCGATTGTTTTCCATATGTAAAACCCTACACCCCATTGTGCTCTTCCTACTTTGACTCCTGACAGGTAGACCTCATATTCTCCGACTTCGTCCTCTTTCTCTCCCCTTACTCTAACGTCACTAACAGCTAAAACATCTAACCCCATCTTACCTGAAGCTTCCGCCAGCTCTACCCTCTTCCCAGTGTAATCCCCATTGATATTAATAGCTCCCCATCTCATTCCTGATCGTTTGCCAAGTCGTATCGGAGGAATCCCTGGTTTATCAATTAGAAGTGGGATTCCATCACCTCGAAAGGTCCGAGGCACTTTGCTCTGACTGTTGCCAGCATGATACTGAAGTACCTGGGAAGCAGGTTGCTAGCCTTACTTGCCCAGGGCCCCACTGGGTTGTACCCCAAACAGTTGAGGGAGTAACCGGTGGATTTGGTAGTCTTTGCCGTCTGAGCACAAAGGTGGCCACGATTCAGAATATGTCCGAGATGTCCAACCTAATTCCAAAGTAACTGGTATCCCAACTGTCAGGACCACTTACTTGGCCACTCATACGTTGCCCGTGGTTCATGTACTAGGACATGACTACAGGAACCGACACCATGAACCACCATGAAATAGTTAAAACAAATAATCCCTAAAGCACCTACATTAAACAGCTTACTAAAAGCCCACATAGGCAATTTCCTGATTCACCCGTTTATTAATTTCAGAAGTGCACCCACAAACTACCTTCCCAGACAAATACACACCTATAGAAACATGATATATACACAAACAGAAGCATCCACACCATAGGAACTATTACCAGCATTAAAAAACAACTAGAAAATCCCACATGAAAGAAATAACAAGCATTCTAAAACTAATCACAGAACAAAATTATTTTATATTTGACAATCAGTTCTACCCACAAAAAGAAGATCTTCCCATGGGATCACACATTAGTGGACTCATAGAGAAATTTACTCCTCAGTCCCATAGAAAATATAATATTTGAAACCATACTAAGCAAAAACATTACATGATAATATACTGGTACCGCTATGTAGATGACATCCTGTGTCTCCTAGACAAGACACCAAGCCGTGTCCACGAATTCCACAATGACAAAAATACCATACATACAAATATAAAACTCACAATAGAAACTGAAAATAATAAAATGCTTAATTTACTGGATATTACCACATGCAGACACAACAATGAATATAAGTTCTCCATATTCAGTTAGGTCACCACTACGACTGATGTCCCCGCAGTTAAGTCCCATAAGCTTTACAAATATTTGAACATATTTTTAGTACTCTCATATACAAAAAGAAAAAAAAAACAAACAAACAACACAGATAATAGGCAACATACTCAGAAAACAAGGATTCAAAATAGCCTGCAGAACTGGTAACTAAAGACAGAGTAAATTGAAAACAACCAACACAAACACAAACAAAACAGATCTGGTGTCTACTAACTGACTTGTCAGGACTGCAAATCCATTTACATTGGACAAATAAGCAGACATTTTAACTCAAGATATACAGAACACAGAAGAGCACCAAAAGGTAACAGCTCTCACTCTGCATTTGCCGAATATCTCATGGGCATGAAAAATAGTCCAACAGGTATCAAACAGATCTACAAATCGTCAAATGCCACCCCCCCAAAAAAAATTAACAATTGAAGAAAACAACAAAATACAGAAAGTCATAATAAATGAATGCAGAGGTCTGTGCAATGTAACTACATTCTCTGCACTCAAAGAATTGACAGAAAACAACAATCTACAAAACACACACACACACACATTCACGCTAACACAGAATCAAAATTTGAATCTTCCACCCCCAAGAGTGAACTGTCGACTCCACCCACAATCTTGCCAAGATTCATACTTCCCATACAAAACACACTCAGCTGTCTACTCCATCTTGTTTCAAACAGTTCACGAACAGTAAGAGCAGAGACTACATTTCTCCTATTCTCTTTCTCTACTCCACAAATCAAAGCACTCACAGAGAGAGATGCCATTCACATAAAATTAAGTAGTAGACCTAACCATAAAAATAACACAAGAATGCAGATCAAATATTTCTACAATAAACCGTTTTGTATATACAGGGCATCCAGAAAAGGGCTCCCTGATTTCAAAATTAAATATCTCGAAAACAAATATAGAAATAGGAATGCAGTAAACGGTATGTTTATTGTGAAAGCTGTAAGACGTTTAAACAGCAGTTTGAAATAATAGTTACAAAAGCTGCTAACAGATGGCGCTGTACGCTGTACAGCTCATATCAGCATACACAAGTGAAATAATCGTATGAAAACACTCTTTACAAACAATCACATCACAATGTTATGAAAATGTCCACTATTGGCACTACAGAGGTGGCGCAAACGAAGAATGAAATTCGCCATTACATTTCGTAGTGTCTCAACCGAAATGGATTCACATGCCACAGAGATCGCCGATTCAAGCTCGTCCAGTATGGCGGGATGCTTCGGGTAGAACATGTCTTTCACTGTGGCCCACAAAAAAAAGTCACAGGTGTGAAATCCGGCGAATATGGAGGCCAATTCATGCCTGCACCAGTAAATTTGGGATATTCCATAGCAATGACTCCATTCCCGAAGTATTCCTCAAGAAAGCGAAACACTTGTTCGGTCCGATGTGGTCGGGCTTCACCTTGCATAAAACATTCAGTACCTGGTCGATCCTCTAACGCTTGCTGTGTGGCAACAAATTGTTCCAAAATTGCAACGTAACGTGCACCAGTGACCGTTTCTCGAATGAAGAAGGGCCCACACAGTAACTTTAGGAGAATACAGGGATTTCGCTTCACATTAATATGGCTTTTAGGAATCCCAAATCGTCAGTTCTGCTTATTCACGTATCCGTTCAGGTGGAAGTGTGCTTCATATGTAAACCAGATGCAGCCAACACCAAATCCTTCACTATCAATCATTGTAAGCATATGATTAGCAAAGGCAACCCTTTGTTGCACAGCTCGTACGGATGTGGCCTGGTGCGTTTGAATTTTGAATGGAAACATGTCTTTCTGAGTACTTTCTGCGTGCTGGAACGCTTCAAACCAGTCTCAGATGCAATTCTACGGACGGATGACATTGGATTTCGCTGAATAATTCCAGAAACTGTGGCAATATTTTAGGGCGTAACTGCGGTTTGCTTGCGGCCACTAGATCATCAGTTACGCTGCCTGTTCGTTGAAATTTTGGGAAGAGCGTACGAATGATTTTCGCATCGGGTCCTTTTGGAACATTAAATCGTGCTTGACAACTTCGCCTTGTTGCCGTAGGACTCTCTTCTAATCTGTGGTACTCTATCACCAGAAAAACGCGTTGTTCAATGGAGTGCATGGTTTTAAGCTCTTCCTTCGGTACGCTAACCTCCTATAACGTTTCAGTTGTGGAACTGATCGCTCTGGGGATTACAGCGCCATCTGTTAGCAGCTTTTGTAACTATTATTTCAAACTGCTGTGTAAACTTCTTACAGCTTTCAGAATAAACATACCGTTTACTGCATTCCTCTATCGATCTTTGTTTTCGAGATATTTAATTTTGAAATCAGGGAGTGCTTTTCTGAATACCCTGTAAGTGGCATATTGTTGCGGATGACAAACTGTAAACGTTGTAGGAAAACTATCCAATGCAACATTTAAAACAAGGTATATATACATATATGAAATTCATATAATTCTAATTAACAGGATGAACTTGTAATAACTGTAAAAAAACTAAAAATATTTCTGTTCAATTTTTAAGCAATAAAAAGGACCCACTGAAGATGCTACAACTGTTGCGAAACATTTATGGCATACAAAAAAGAAAAAAAAGAAAAAAAAAGTGTTTTGCTGAAGCCGGCCACGGTGACCGAGGGGACTGAGGCGCTTCAGTCACGGTCTGCACGGCCACTACGGTCGGGGTTTCGAATCCCCCCTCGGGCATGGATATTTGTGCCGTCCTTAGTATAAGGTAGTTGATAAGTAGTTTTTAAGTTTAGGGACTGATGACCCTGTAGTTAAGTCCCATAAGCTTAACAAACATTTGAACATTTTGTTTTATTCAAGGCAGATTCTTATCCAGAAACAATCAACTTAGATACAGCGCCATTTAGTAGCCCCATATGTGGTACCCAGTTCCGATCTGATTACTGATCCTAGCGATATACCCGATGTGCCATGTGATTTGACAAATGGGTTTTTGTATCCCCATACATCAGAGAACCGGAGAACCCGCCCGGTTAGCCGATCGGTTTAAGGCGCTGCTTTTCGAGATGTGGAAAGGGAGGGGATGCCGCCGATGTCAAGTTTTACTAGCAGTGATAAGCCCCTCCTCACCCCCCCCCCCCCCCCCTGGCAAATGTCAGGCTATGTATGTCGTGTTTCTGGTAGAGGTAGGCATTGGCTCGTGAGCTATCGTGCAGTGCACTTCGGGTTCGTTGGACGTTGGCTTGTATAGCTTGGTAATCGCCATTACTGACTGCTGCAATACCTAGGCTGCATTAGGATATGTGTTCCCGTTTACAAGAGCTTGAAAGCTGTGGAAATTAGTTTGACTGGAGCTTATAATTTTCAGCAATTGATTGGTTGTCCCAATGTTTTTAGGAGTCAGACAGTTCAATTAATGTTAAGGTTTCTCAAGTTTACAGTGGAAGTACTTGGTTGACTGTTACTATTGTTTGGGGGAGAAGTGATTATGGAGGACTAGAAGCTTTTCCTGATACTAATATAATAGCTTGGAAAATGTGGAATATATCAGGTAATACAGGGCTTCTACAGAAATTTCAGTATGGTAATGTTATTCCTTTAGTTTCCCCACATTGTTCTGCCTTAGATACACGTTCACAAACATTCAGAAAAACTTTTTCACACTCAGTTATGTCTTATATAAAACTATACGGAAAGGGTTGAGGTACATAAAAGGAGAAGTCAGCCATCCCTAAGTCAGCCATGCCGAATCCGTAGCTACGCACACCGAGAAATCGCAAGCGGGACAAACCAACACCACCTAGAAGACAAGGCCTCACAACTGGCCGTGCTACATCATACCACAGAGTAACATATACAGAGGAGCAGCCCCCTCTAAACCACTGTCCTACGCTCCCCTCGTATTTCCGTAAGATGCTAGCAGGTGTCAGGCGGATCACTGGCTTAGGGTGCCTCTCGCACGTCAGAGGGTAGCGTGGAGGGGAGACTGACGGGAGATCTTGTGCCGCCTGCCACGAGGCCATGGCTGTGTCCAGCTTGCTGGGGTTTGAGGGGAAGTGGTGGTGGGGGCAGCCGCTACCTGCCGTCTGCTCTGGCCAGTTTAAAGAGCTGCTTCTGACCGCAGCGCCATCATGGGACATCTTACGGAACTGCTGGAAACATTCCCTCCCGCACCCCTGAGCGTAGGACCGGGCCCTTACGGAGGTTTCCCATCTGTATATATTTGTCTGACCAGGCCGCGGCCGCCAGCTTACTGGCTGCCCGCTACAAGGCAGGTGGCTTGCCCCAGCGGTCAGCCATTCAGCTGGCGGCCGCGGCCTGGTCAGTATGACGTAGCACGGCCAATTGTGAGGCTTTGTCTTCTAGGTGGTGTTGGACAAACGCTTACGAAAAAGGAGACGATAATACAGGTACCCTAATGTTAGTAATCAAAAACGGCAAGCAGTCAAAACTATGATTTAAATTGTTTATTTACTGAAACCATGACCTTCTTCTTTTATTTATTTATTTATTTTTACAAATTCTTCTTCAGGTGGATCACATGGTTTCAAGCTGGGACCTCTTTTTATGTTTGTTGTAGATTCGCTGCCATAGAATAGACAATTATTTTCGTCTCTATCAACACACTTATGAAAGCTGTTAACATATAACACGTCAGTGCATTACGTGATGTATTCGTCTACAATCTTGTGATGCCGGCCGCGGTGGCCAGTCGAGGGGATGGAGGCGCGCCAGTCACGGTCTTCACGGCCACTACGGTCGAGGGTTCGAATCCCCCTCGGGCATGGATATTTGTGCCGTCCTTAGTCTTAGCTAGTTCATAAGTAGTTTGTAGGTTTAGGGACTGATGACCCCGTAGTTAAGTCCCATAAGCTCTACAAACATTTTTGAATCTTGTGATGCATCTCTCCTCATTACTCTAGAACTCCTTATTTTGACCCAAAGGTAACATGCACGTCACCCCATTCTATCCTGAGACGAATCAAAGACATGTCCTAAACTTCCTAGTTAAGATGATCGCCGTCATAATTAGCTTTTATCCTTCGAAAACAAAAGTCCTTGTTCCATTATTCATCGGTCTTCCTTTGATAGCTCTAATAAATATTTTCTTGGACATTTGTTCACATATGACCTGTACACTGCTTGATACACGATATGAAAACCAACTATCGAATTACTATACTCAAAATTCGTTGTGTGAGTACACCGGTAGTCCAAGTATTAAATGAATAGACTCTCTTCTCTCTCCTCTCTGTGGTAGATACTAACCCATTTCGAACACTATTTCTAAGGAAGACTCCAACTTTTCTCTTCTTGGAAAATCACACATCCTTATATTTCAGGTAACATGTCCAGCCCAATTGCGCTTGAACTTTGTGACGATTCTGCTGGCCCTCTCATCTCAACGTAATCGTACGATACCGTCTGCCTGGTCCTCTCATCTCAATGTCATCCTACGATACCGTCTGCGTCGGATCCGGAATCGTGTGGTTGAATAGTGATACAAGTAGCGTGTGAAGTTACAAACGAAATAGCCAGCCTAGAAATTAGTGTAGGACAGTGTCTCAGTGATACTGTGATTAAAACAAGCGATAGATGTCATTAATTAAAAGATTTGTGTAGATGCTTTCCAGACAGTTCTATAAACAATAGTTTTGTCATTGTATGTCATTTCAATAAACAAACAGACGAATGGTAAAAACTTTTGTATCCATATAAAGACACTAAAATAAATAGCATTGTATATATGTTAGGCTCATAACAAGTTGTGTTGACCAGCTAATTGTTTTATTTCGACTATTACATTAATGATCAATATTGATTCTTTGTAGATATTGACTGACGTGAGATTTTGAATATATTTTGTGAATGGCCATGAGATTTGATAGTTCAATATATGTTAGGAACATGTATGATGTACTCATTAACAAATGAATTGACATTTATCATTATTCTTTGTTGTCAAACAAAAAGTAGCGTGATTAAGTCTTAAAACGATATGTGGCTTGTAAAATTATTGTATGTATAGTTTTCATTTTTTATTGTGATTAATTTTGTGTACATGAAATGTTTTTCTGTTATGTTTGTTAATTGTAAATCAGTATATTCAATTGTTATGAACAATGCGTAATGTAATTGCCGATGTTATATATTTGCCTCACTGCTTTGCGTGAGGGAGTTCGAGTTTTGTCTTTTGTCGAGTACTTTGGAAACTATGTCAGTCTGTGTTGTTGTTGTTGTACGCAAGTTTGAATTTGTAATGTTTTGGTGGAGAAGTTTGATTTAAATTAAAGAAGAAGTAAAAAATTGTACATATAGAGTATTTATTTCTACCACGACGCCCCAGGAGAATAATGTTGCAGCGAGCAGAACCCCCATACGTCGGAATGTTGAAAAGATGAGTATTATGTTGGAAAGTGGTAGAAAGGAACTGTAATTACTTTAAATTTATTAAAAGGTTTTAACTTGCAGCCGAAACACAGCCAACCCTAAAGACAAAATGTACAAGATTTTTGTTCTGGACACACCATTTATGGCATTTACACTCTCCGTGTCATGCTTATTGTAATTATCGACAACTAGACGCGGTATTCTCAACGTTTATAATAGGTTTACAGTAACGCTATTCTCCAGTATTCCGTATTTTTAACCGCTTCCGTTGCTTGTGAGTTTATGTGGAGATTTCCTTCTCCGCCACACTATGCATCATTCGACACAGCGAGTATTTTACTATCCTGTGATTCGTCAACATCACTCCACATCAAATCAAATGTTCAAATGTTTGTTAAGCTTATGGGACTTAACTACGGGGTCATCAGTCCCTAACTTACAAACTACTTACGAACTACTTACGAACTAGGACGACACAAATATCCATGCCCGAGGGGGGATTCGAACCCCCGACCGTAGTGGCCCTGCAGACCGTGACTGGAGCGCCTCAGTCCCCTCGGCCACCGCGGCCGGCCCACTCCACATCGATACATTACACCAACACACCACGTTCTCATCATTTTTAACCAACAGATGTATTCATGTCTAGGATGAATCTATGCCTATCACAACCTCCTGTTGCAGATACATCTTCGTCCTACGCAAAGAGCTTAAATTGCATAGAGTGACGATACGCCCGCCTTGTTCGAGGCGAATTTAATTGGCGTCCGCCATGTTATTTGGTGCATCAGCTGACAGCTGATACACCACACCCAGTAGAGAATTTTACCTGTTTACAGTTCCACGATTTAAATAAATGCTGAATATTGCATACGGCATCAGCAACCGTCAGACTTTATCGAAGCTGCGAATTGACCAGTCTGGTAGTGTATTTCCTACAAAGGTGGTAATTAAAAGTAATGAAACTGTCAGTAATACAGTTCCATTCCGAAATATAACAGTTATTTGAGGTTTGCAACAACAACGAAAGTGCATCTGTGAAAATATTTGTGTTGATTATAATGCAAGTACATGGTTTTAACGTGCTGGGAAACATACAGTAAATAATAATAGTTATGACGAACAATAATTATCATGGATTTGAATCTGTTGTTAATCTGCTGTAACAACGTCTTTCATAAAGTCTAGTATGCATTTATCTGGTATTAAATAAAAGTGATAAGCCTACAAACTTGTAAAATTGCTGTCAAAGAGTTTGGTTGTGAAGTGTGGTGGAAAAAATTTGAGCACGAAGTCGGAAGTGGCAACGAAATCCTGCAGTTAAAAATTAGCGTGGGTCAGCTGTCAAAAAAGCATTCCCCTTCGAAATAAGGTGTCGTTTATAACTTTCCTTGGTGACATGATGAAACAAGTAAAGTTTAATTCTTGACATCTGAGTACACAGACGAAAGTGACAATAGAATACTGCAATAAAAATGCGCCTGGATCATCTGCCACAAAAGCATTTCACGCCGAAATAACGTATCATTAATAACTTTCGTTGTTGCCTCGCTGAATACGTATATATTTGTTTCAAAGAACACAGACATATACAAGTTAAAAAATTCTGGGTATCACTACTGTATCCACACTTTGCACTGGTTAAATGTCAACTATTCTAGATCCAGTATTGTCAACAACAAATGAAAATATTTTTAAAGAAGGTGTAGACGTTAAAAATCGTTCATTTTATTATTCAAAGTATGCTCTTTCAACCACAACAGCAACAGAAGAAGAAACACCTCAAAAACACACCAACACTAGTTAGAAAACCGAGCATTTTTTAAGGTGTTTACCTCAAGGGAATTACAGGAAAGGTGATTGGAAGCTTCACTCTTGGGGTAGCTACGTGCTTTTAGTCAGGAATTTTGTTTAAGTATAGACATACTGAGTTCAAATACGGCAAAACAAATGGTGTTCTTGCACGAAATACTTGTCTTTTATCACTTCTATTTGCGCATTTAAATGCTGAACACACTTCAGGCATATTTCAGTAGCAAAAATTGTACAGACAATGAACACTAAATACAGCAGCTCGTGCTCAGCAACAACATACGGTAGACAGACTTCTCTCAAGTGAACTGACCACCATACATATGACGGCTAGTTTACACAGGTTGCCGCAACGAGCGCTGTAATTCGTGTCTTAGCCACTCTATGAAATTTAAGCTAGTTGGTCGCAGATGAGCCAGGAGATATTTGCTTCGCACATTTATCCTTCCGAATTCGGTACGTCGCCCACTGCGAGTGTATTATACTGCTCCCTTTGAAAGAAAAATTACTTATTCTGTCAATTAGACTTCCTAAATGTAGCTCACAGATACTCATTTACACTACCCTTTACTAATATCGTATATTGTAACTCCTATGACGATGTTGTTTACGCTATTATCAATTGCCTGCTAGAAAGTAAGCGAGGTCTTTAGAAACAAGTTACACCAAGCACTCCACAGTTGATATCCTTTCCCTGCTTCCAGTCAATCAGGATAACTTTTTACCAGTCAGGGTCTCTTTGTATCACTTAATATTTGGCTTTCATATGGCTGATGTTCCACCTACTGGGGAATTATTTTTAACACAGGTATTAAAATAACCTTTAGAAAAAAATGTTGCCAATAGGTGGAACATGACCATTTGAAACCCAAATATTAAATGGTACAAAGATACTCTGACTGGCACAAAGTTACCCTGATTGACTGTAACAGATCTGTATATCCACCTGAATTATAAATCTCCCCGTACATACAGTAACGATTTCCGAAAGGTAAATTATAGATTCTGTCAGTTATAAATCGTAAATGTGGACATTTCTCCCAATCACTCGAGAAAGCAACACATGTAAGATACTACCATTGAAAATCTCTTGAATTGTAACAATCGTATCGAGGCGGGGGAGGGGAGGCGACGGAATATTATCGCATCTCTGAGTGGATATCTTTTCCCGTTAACTTTTAGAATGAAAGACACATCTGTATATCCGCATGAACTCGGTATCCCATCCTACATTACCCCATCCGAGTAATGATTTTAGAAAGGTTAATTACGGATTCTCTCTCGGTTAGATACCATAAATGCGGTCATTTCCCCTCCTCATCAAAGAAAAAAAAAGTATATGGCACACCCATAAAAAACTGTTGTTAAACACACCCAAATAACTGTAAAATGATATGGTTGCACGAACTGCAATAACAGAAAATGGGTCGTAACAGAAAATTGATAAGTTTCAGATAGCTTGCTCAGTCTAAGTGCTTGTGCAAAATTGCTCTACAGGTATTCAAATGTTTTTTTTTAAGCGGGGTCATCAGTCCCTACTTATAAACTACCTTATACTAAAGGTGACACAAACATCCATGTCCGAGGAGGGATTCGAACGTATCACAAGTACAAAGATAAGAGACATACTGGTATAAACAAAAGAGTAATTATTTGAACCGAGTAATTATTTGACCAGAGAGAATAAACATGCATCATCACTGACGGCCGGCCGCGGTGGCCGAGGGGACTGAGGCGCTTCAGTCACGGTCTGCACGGCCACTACGGTCGGGGGTTCGAATCCCCCCTCGGGCATGGATATTTGTGTCGTCCTAGTTCGTAAGTAGTTCATAAGTAGTTTCTAAGTTTAGGGCTGATGACCCGGTAGTTTAGTCCCATAGACTATACAAACATTTGAACTTTTTTTTTATGCCAACCGGAATTGGGGTTACTATCTTCAGCAGAGCATTAGCTTCACCTCTTCGCACAATATGGTATTGAAGAAGGCGCAAATTGCGATAGTTTTCGCTGATATGGTTTCTGCAACGATCTTTTCTGTCATAAACATTTGCTGCTTCTGTGATACCCTAAAACTGAAAGACAAGGAGATTTTACAGCATTAGAGAAACACAAAGGAGTAAAGAAGTTATGGAGCAAGAGAAGCAACAGAACAGGAATACGATACCAGTGCGTACGTCTTCATGAGACTCGGCGACGCCTGGAAGGATCCATTCAGGCATCTGAGACGCACCGTGCTGCGAGGGTCCTGTCGACCTGCGTTCCTGAAATAAAAGTCATCAGGCCTGAGACTGTCAAATCAATGCTACAACTGGAGTGTTATTTGTGCAGTGTGTGGTGAAAGAAAGTGGACTCAAGAGCCTGGTGTCTTACTGCCAGTTTCAGTGGCGAATCCAAGAGGGGGGGGGGGAGAGCTATGGGGCTGCAACACCCCCCCCCCCCTTCCACAGAGCATGAGGGAAACCTCCTAATTGCTTTTATTGAAAACGCCATAATGAAACATGCATCAGGAAATCTTTCTTAGACGTCAGTATGAGGGTTGCAATATCTAAGAGCACATCTTCCCCCAGACCAAGATCCTGGAATCGCCACTGGCCAGGTTAGGCCGTAAACACATACAGAGCATGTAAGGTATGTCTGATGTGTGGCGCCACACATGCAGCCGATTACTGCTCGGCTGCAGCCTTCGCACACACACGGCAGGTTACTTCACAAATCCTGTTGAAATTTTATAATTTGGACAGTGCTAAAAGAGGCCGTCAAGAGTTAGTGGGTAGCAACTCCGACGACGGCTAATTCTAAGTGATCAGTAAGTCGCTCCTGCAAAAGACGCGATTTTATTCCTTACTTCAATCCCGTGGTATAACTTAACATGCGTGATGTATTTATCCGACAAAACGACGATCAACCATCTCGAGCAGAACTAAAATCATGATTTCGTCGTTCACACTCAATAAAACTTACCGAAGAGAGAAAAATTCCAGATACAGCGCTAAAAGGAAACTTTAATTTCTCGCTAGTTTTACTTGGCCTACCTGAAAATATCCTCCCACTAGTTAGTGGTTATACGAGCTGCCGTGTTTATTACTGACGTGACAGATATATTTATTAAAATTATGAAATATCCACTGGAGAATATTTATTACAATTTTACTTGGCTTTTTTTACGAACACTCTTTTTGTTACTTAATAAACAACTGAACACACACAGAACTCACAGATATCCTGTTAATATTTGCAACGAAGTTATTTACACAGTTATATCACTGGCCTGAACACTACTCCCCCACCAGTAACAAAGTTATGAAATAATACCAGGTGGCGAAGTCTGATATTCCATTAATTCAAAACAAACAATATCATATTGGAATACCACAAGATATGTTACAAAAACACAAGTGCAAATGGTATAAAAGTGATAAAGATATAACACAATTAAAAATCTCTATTTACAATGTCTAATGTGACTTCATTTATTTTTCACAGAAATAACTCAGTCTAAGAATCGAGTTGGGACTCTTATAGGTCTTCCTGACTTTGATACTCTGGCAGCTGGAGGTGGTTCCTCTGTGGACTTCTGTGACTGAGTGACCTTCCCAAAGTTTGGAAGAACCTTTTCTAATTCCCTTTCTTCGTGCAAGAGATAGGCTGGTTTAAGTCTGACCACTGACACATTTATGTTTTTGCACTTCTTCAAAATAGTGAAATATTTTTCATGCCTTGTTATGACAGGAAAAGGACCATCATCAGTGGCGTAGCTATGTCACCAAGGGCCCCGGGGCAAAAATAACATTGGGGCCCTCTTTACACTAATACTGTACAGATGCAAAACTACTTCATTATCAGCTCCTTACCGCCCACTGGAAGACATAATGAGGCAAACCTAAATACTACTAAGTAAATTAGTATGTGTCACGCAGCAGGTAATATTTAATCGTACTCTGTAATATAATTGTGAAAGTTTGTTTCTTTGTTATGTTTTCACGCAAAAGTTACAGTATTAAGGTATTTGTGGAAAATAAACATGCCTGTTTCATGGCGCAACGCATTTTGTGGAAACTGCGCACTCTCGGGGTGTGTCTGCGCAGCACGTCATATGTGATTTATGAGGTGCATTGTGGAAGGGTAGGTATAACTTTGCAAAACACCTTGTAATTTCTTTTTGCGACGTAATTTGGTAGACGGGGCTCGCTTTCTCGCTATTCGTTTTGCAGGCTCTCAAATAACGGCAGTGCCTGACCATTCCAGCTGTCTGCCCTCCAGCCCCCCAACCCTTCCTGCTGTCACCTGTCACATCCCCACAACAAATCATATGCCCAATACTGTTCTACTGTACTTAAATATGCTGTATACATTTAATATTTTGTCTTAGTCCATTCTCTTTAACAATAACTATATTAACATATTGGCTGCCAAAGGTATACTTGTGTTATCGACCCCCGGGCACCATTTACTTTTTTTTTTTTTTTTTTCATATTCTGCTTTAGTTTGCTTGAAGTAAACTATTTAAGAACAAATAAGTTGAAAACATTGCAATTTAGTACCTTAGTTTTTGTTTTTTGGTGTGAGTTACATATGACTCACATGGTGTCGGAGTAAAGTGCCAGGTGTGTCATTTGCTATGTCGGTAATAATTTTGGGTTGGTACTCTTGTAAGTCTTTCATTCCACAACGTCATTTGGGTACAGTTCCATTATTGTTTTTCTGCATTGTTACTACAGTCTTTATTCAGTATTGTTTGCTCCGCAACACAGTGATATTGTAACAGAAGAAAGTGTCTCGTGTTTGGTCCCCCATGTCCATCACCACCACCACCAAAGTGTCTCGTAGAAGTTATATAAATGAACAAAGGCATGTACAGATGCTTTTAATAATGGACATAAGTGAAGAAGATGAAGATACTACTTAAATGGAAAAATAGGAGGAATGTGCTGACGCTGAGTACTGTTCATGGAGAGAAAGAAACTGAAGTTCAAACCAAGAGGGGCACAAAGGAAAAACCAGCAATGGTAACTGACTATTATCAGTCATTTATACCTCTCTATCACCAAATGAAGTCCTATATTGTCTGAGGCGGGGTTTAAAATGGTACAGGAAGCTTGAACTGTTGACAGGGTCAGCACAGCTAAATGCTCTTGTGATTTACCGATACATCAACAACAAGCTCATCTCAATCACAGAATTCAAAGAGGAAGTGACTTTGAGACTACTCCATACAGAAGATGCCGATGCCCCTGAGAAATCTCTCACCGTACCCACCGAGCTGCCTGCAGATTGTGCTATAGTGAACATGGGAGCAGCACGTCATAGGTGTACGGATGCTACGAAAAATTGAAGAATGAATTTGGAGCCTGCAGATTGTGCTATAGTGAACATGGGAGCAGCAAGTCATAGGTGTACGGATGCCACGAAAAATTGAAGAATGAATTTGGAAGAGAGCAAGCTGTCAAGAAATGCAAACAAACTACAAGGAAATGTAAGAAATTGTGACTCATATTCTTGCGAAGAGTGTTTCTTCATAAAGCACAGTGCATGCAGGTGTTAGAGATACAAAGTGGAATTACCCAATTTTTTCAGTCTGTTTCATTGTTGTTGCAATTAGAGTTGGAGAATGTAATTAAAACTGTATGTGATATACAATCTACTGTATAAGTAATATCTAATACCAAACAAAAAATTATAAAACAAGGAAACTCAAATAAGACTGGGCATTGTGAGTTACATATAATTCACGATTTCAAGTGTCAATAACTACTCTTGAGCTCTTGAAAACTGGAGGCAACGAACATGATTTGTTATTGGGTCCATAAAGTACTGTAACACCAAGTCACAGCATGCTACTGTGAGTTACAACTGGACCACGGAGCTTTAAATGAAAAACTGTCCATGAGTTGTATTTACTTCACGTGGCCTGAAGAGAAGACTTCCTGTGACTTATATTTAACTCACATGGCAGTCAATGTGTTAAAACGTTGTTTTCTAAAAGTTGGGAATTTTTCTATTTCTTGTAAAACGAATACTATTAGTCCTTGAAAAAACATTCATAATTTTTTTCGCGCCTCAGTGTGTATAACGAACTTAATGAGTGGCGTTTTTCAAGTCGTGGGGATTTCGTTCGTGTTTCCTCACGCACCAAAGTCAGAATGAAAGAATACCTACTGGAGTAATACAATGCTTCAAACTGTTAGATTACAGATGTTGGCAAAGAAATGATTTCTGATCGGTAATTATCGGTAAGCGTTTTCGTGACTGCAGTAGATTATAGTAATAATATGGGTACACAATTAAAAAGTAATCAATTTTATTTTAAGAATTATTTTACAATCTTTTCCTGGCTTCGGTGTTTGCAAAATCATCAATAAGGTGCATTGGCGTAACTAGGACTTGGCTTTGGGGGGGGGGGGGTGGGGGGGGGGTGGGGGTGGGAGGGGGGATAGAGCTGCTTGATGAGCAAAATTTTACAGTCAGTTTCCAGACAGACTACCATCTACCACCCCTTGAAGATTAATGCACTCCCATCCAATGAAAGCTTATGGTAAAACACCCCGAGTTTCCAATCTTTACCTTTACCAGATTGCTGTTATACAATTTCTTTTTTTTTATGGTTCTGGGGGGGGGTTCTATCACCCTCATCCCCCCCCCCCCAAAGTTACGCCACTGATAAGGTGTGTTAAATCTAGACTTTATGCAGCCTTGTTTTCGATTCCTATGAGTGCCAAATGTCCGAGTCAATCTTGACCCATACTGTACCTCAGATGCGTTTTTAGAATTTTTAATTTGCTGAACCACCGTCCGGCTGCTGCAGAAGAATAAAACTGCGGTAATTACTTCCGTAACCTCACATTCTAATAATGTATATTTTGTTATAATTTCCTTACATAATTGGCGAACTGTCCATGTTGGGGTCAATTTCGACAGGAGAAATTCAACTAAAATATTACATACAGTATAACGTCTATTATCCGAAGTAATGTGGGGACATGGATATTTGGAAAACCGGTTTATTCGGACATTCGAACTATTTGCCAATCAGAAGTACTGTACAGTAAATTTATTTATACTGTGTTTGGAGGAGCGCGTTCCTTCAATTTGCACGCCGCGCCACAACACTTGGAAGACTTCGCTGTTTCTGTGGACAGCTTTGACGCTACGGCTACTTCTGCCGATTGTTGGACACACTGACAGGCAGCTTCGCCTGTCAGCAGCGCGTCTTGTGAAGGCCCAATTAGAAGCATTGTTCCGCCAGCCAGTGGCCCAGTGCGGCTACTGTGGGAAGGGGATATGATGTACGATAGGGTGGGAGACTAAAAAAAGTAAATAAAAAATTCGCCGCTCTACTGTAACTTTTTTTCGATCGTCGCTCACGAAGACCGAGGGGCCCCTGGAAGTCGGGGGCCCCGGGGCACTGCCCCGCCTAGCCCTATGATAGCTACGCCACTGACCATCATATGTAGGTTCTAATGGTTTTTCAAGAACCAATCAGCAGTCCTTCTTCGTCCTTAATTACAGGTTATTAACGACACAAACAGATTCCAATCGAGAAAAAGAGTTATAAGATGATAAAAAATGTTCAAAAGTTTGTTAAGCTTAAGGGACTTAACTGCGGGGTCATCAGTCCCCAAACTTACAAACTACTTATGAACTACCTTATACTAAAGATGACACAAACATCCATGCCCGAAGGGGGAATCGAACCCCGACCGAAGCGGCCGTGCAGACTGTGACTGGCGCGCCGCAGACCGCTCAGCCACTGCTGCCGGCAGTGCAGATTTTAGATACGATAAAAAGGTCAATACTATTCTGGAAAATACGTAACAAGTTATTAGAACTTAAACAATTCAATTAAGATAATAAAAATAGCAATCTAGATTATTCTGATTTAGAAATTAAAGTAATTTCCTACGACGAGATTAGAAACCACGAACTTCAGCACACGAAACTATGACTTAACCGCTACACTACGCAATCATGTTCTAAATCTCTTCTGACTCTAAGTACACAACCAGTAACAAGCCACAATTATAGCCTTTGGGGAGTTCGTTTTCGAGTAATTCATACGAAGCTTCTCTAAATGTAAGCTGAGATCTGTGATATAATATTTGCATATGTGACATTAAATAGCGCCTCGTACGAAACTCTTCAGTGGCGCGTGCTTAGTGTTGTTCGTGAGTAAGTATTTAGTTAACACTGTTGTCCGTGTCTTATTTTCTATATGGTTATCATTAAGTGGTCAAATGTAAAATAAAATGGGCAGATCTATGAATCGGCAACAGAGCAAATCAAGAAAGACAGCCAGATAAGGAAATGGAATTGAATTGACCAGTTCAAATGTTCAAATGTTTGTATAGTCTATGGGACTTAACTACGGGGCCATCAGTCCCTAAACTTACAAACTACTTATGAACTACTTACGAACTAGGACGGCACAAATATCCATGCCCGAGGGGGGATTCGAACCCCCGACCGTATGACGGTGCAGACTGTGACTGGAGCGCCTCAGTCTCCTCGGCTACCGCGGCCGGCAATTGACCAGTTATTGTGGCAGTTTGGCAAAGGTGGAATTGAATTTACCAGTTATTGTGGCAGTTTGGCAAAGGTGAACGATTCGGGCGTGACGATGAGTGCTCTGATTGGAGGAAACAAGCTCCTGTGCGTGAACTGTCAACTAGCGAGTCATTTTAATCATCTAAATGTCATAATGGAGGGGAAAAAACTGAGTTTTTGTCATTAAACACTTGGCGCAGTGGCGCTAACAGTTACAGTTTTTCTAATTTGTAGCTGAAATAAAGCATTCTTTTTAGCAATTGTACACCTTCTCTACTACAGTGTTAACCAATTTTCCTAATATTATGGTACTGATTGATTCGACAATAGGTAAGATGAATCGCTGACAAACAGTTTGGAGCTGACATTTTTTTTTTCTGTAAACGACATTGCATTCATTGCACGAAAGCTTGTAATCAGAATAACCAGAGGATCCGTGCGAATACTTCGCACCGTTAGTGGAATGGCAAAAATGTTCGGAAAAAATGGAAGTTGAATGTTCACGCATAGCGTTCTTCGGGATCAACCAGTGCGAGTGTTTTAAAAGCGCAAATGAAAGAGCTTGATCCGCTGAGTGTTGTTTGGTCAAAGAGAACTGCGTACCTTAATTAGAACCGAAGATATCGTAAATCAAACCAATTAAAATATTCAATGCAAGGACAAACGAATACCGCGTTTGAATAAAAATAAAGGATGGAGAGGCTTAAGTCAATTCTGATACTTGATGAATGTCTTCAATCTGCGAATGAATACCTTTCGTTTGAAGCAAAAATGAAGGGAATCGGTCGGATAGAAGGGCCTGACCGACTGGCTTCAGTTTACAGCAAGACATCCCCATAAGAAATATAGGGAAGGAAATCCGTTTGAGTATAAAAAAAGGAAGGCGAGAATTATGTAAATTCTGATACTTGAAGACAAATCTGGTGGATGATTACGATATGTTTAAAACAAAAACGAAGGAAATCGGCCGGGTAGTTTGGTCTGGTCGACTGACTAAGTTTCGTAGATTCTTTTAATATATGAGGTGTGTCAATAAAGTAAGTTCCGTTTGGTTATATAAAACAAACGTTGACAGATACAGAAAAAGTATTTATTATACACAAATATACAACTATTAAACTACTTTTCTACATAGATTCCGAAATTTTGTAGGCAATGGTCATAGCATGGCAGAAGTCTTTGTATGCCTTCTTCGTAGAAAGTTGCCGCCTGTGTATTCAACCATGTGGTAACATGTTCTTTCACCTCGTCATCATCGCTGAAGTGTTGACCACCATGGACAGGTTTTAGGTGTAAGAATAAAGTCGCTAGGAGCGAGACTGTACGGAGGATGATCAAACACGTACCAGTGAAATTCCCGTAAGAGTTGTTTGGTCACATTCGCCTTGTGAGGTCGGGCGGCAATGTGAAGGGAAGAATAAGACTCCTTTCATCTCTTCTTACCCCTAAAATCTGTCCTTGGTAGTCAACACTTCAACGATGATGAGCTGAAACAACATGTTTGACACATGGTTGAATACGCAGGCGGCAACCTTCTATGAAGAAGGCACACAAAAACTTGTCCCACGCTATGACATGTGAATACAAAATTTCGGAAGTTATGTAGAAAAGTGGTTGAACAGTTGCAGATTTTTATAGAATAAATATTTTTTCTGTATCTGTTCACGTTTGGTTTATATAACCAAACGGAACTTACTTTGTGGACATACCTCGTATATAAGATTGCCGGAGCCCGTCCAAGATTATCATGCAGACATTTATTTACGGAACTAGATTAGTCTCACGATATATGTAGTCACTTATGAAATTTTTTATGAATCCAACCCATTTGAAGATTATAGTAACGTGTAGAACCACAACACTAGGAGAAAGTATGATCTTCACTACTTAAGGTCAAAGAGGTGAATTACGCTGCCACTTGCCAAATAGGATCAAAAGTCTGACAGATAGCCTATTACCATTTAAAAATAAATTAAAAGACTTTTTGTGTGGCAACTCATTCCACTCAGTAGATGAATTTTTAGACACAAATTAGTAAAAAAATAAATAAATAAAAAACCATAAGAGTAGAAGAAGGAACAAAATATTTGGGAGAATGCAAATAGCTAGGAAGGAAGGAAGTCTGGGGTTTAACGTCCCGTCAGCAGTGCGGTCATTAGAGACGGATGCAAGTAGGGTAGCAGTGTAGAGATGAGCAAAGACAACAGTTTGAAGGTCACACACACAGTTCCGGAAACTAAGTCAGGGAACCGCCTGACATCTGCTGGCATCTTACGGAAGTACGAGGGGAGCTTAGGACAGCGGTTTAGGGGGGGGGGGGGGGCTTCTTCTCTGTATATGTCACTCTGTGATACAGCTGAGCACTTTATAAACGCTTTCTTGCAGGAACAAGTTGCTCTACATGCGTTCTTTCACGCACAGTATATTGTGTTCAGCAGTTCCTGGCGCACTGTTGATTGGGTGGTTGCAATGGGGATCAGATCGTTTCTTGTGGTATTCCATCCCTATCTCAGTGGGCCCAGCTGATTGTTCCTCCAGACATGAATCTACAAGAACACCCTGAGGGATTGCTGGCTACTGACGGTTTTGGCTGGATGCAAACATGCTAAGTTATAGGTAATATTAATCGTTATAATACTCTGGAAACGTTGGAGACGAATTTATTCACAGCTTAGGAGTTACCAACAGTTTATAAATATACTAACTGAAAACCCAGCGGTGCCCGGGTATTTATTTATTTATTCAAGCCTTCAGTTAGTACACCTGTTCCTTCTCTCTCTCCATCTACTTCCTTCTAATAACATGTTATAATTATCGGAAAATATATAAGGAATAAGGCTGTCTTGTGTATTATACAAAATTTTATGTAGAGTTTCCAAACAAAAAAAGATAGTAATCAAAATACAAATGATATGTAACATTCATTTAATTCACGACCTTACTATAAACAATATTTGTTGTTACTTGTCCATGATCTACTATGAATCATTTCTTTGGTGAGGCCACATCTGAGCAAGTGACACAATGAGACATGGGCATATCAAATCTAATCCACAGTATTGATTAGATTGCCCTGTGGTTATTAATCGTAATAGAGAATGCAAGTCCCATTGGAAACTCTAGTCTTTTGAAGGTAGATTTGTGGGATATAATCGGTATTCGTTGGGTTTACTCTGTTTCATTCTGTTCCTTTACTTGTAGCTGTATGGAAGTAAACTGCTTTCGCTTCCAGCCGGATGGAGCAATTTTCCATGAACATTACTGTTTACGTGCTCATATCTCATGAACTACGCGTCGGAATGTAATACAATTTAGAAGCTACCTTCATCTACATATGTTTATACTGTCGCTACAGTTTGTGGTGTACAAATTATAAATTGTAATGTCATACTGAATGCCATAGTTTTACTCCATAAACAGCGGAAAAGTAGTAAGCGAGAAACTTTTTTTCCTTTCATCATTTTACTATGGTTGCCAGCGAGAAAAAGTTTAATAAAGGTTTGAAATTATGCTTAAAGTTTGTTGCAAGTCGCTAAGTACTGTCATTCTCATACAGTATATATCGCAAGTCTCGCCATATTATATGGCATTTTTTTGCGATTTCTATTGGTTATGACGTAATATCTTTTGAACCATGTGCCGTATGTGATTCTTAACCATGCATCAATTGGTACCTCACGGTAAGGTATGTGTGTACTAAATTTGGTTGAAATCGGTCCAATGGTTTAGGAGAAAATGAGCAGCATTGTCGCGAAACGCAGCAGTTTTTCGCGCATCTCATTGTTTATGACGTCATATCTTGTGAACTATATATCGTACGTGATTCTTACACTTACGGCGACCGTCCTCATGGATTGAAGCTTACGTGTACAAAATTTCACAAAGTTTGGAACAAAACTGTAGATTTGTATGCAACACGTACAAACATACGGACACTCTGCCTTATATATTAGACGAGGGGGAGTTGGAAAATAAGTATCCCCTGTCGACTGTGGTCAGAGTTGCGTATGAAAGGGGAAAAATAGAATGAGACATTAAAGATAAGACATATCTCTATTTTTCTACATAATTTCCAAGTATATTGAGATATTTTTCATACCGCTGTATGAGCTCAAAAAGTCTTCCAGGAAAAAATCAAGGCGTTGCATACTTTTGCATTGCGTTCCAGAAAGCGGTGAATAGTACTTTACCTGCAGACGGAGTGCTTTTGAACTTCTGTATTTACATTGATGACGGATGTTTCCACTCCATGGATGCGGTCTTTGATTCGGGCATGTACTTGTGGATCCACATTTTATCCCCCGACACAATCCGAAACAGAAAATCATTGCCGTATTCATGGTCGACCTCTACCCAATGGTTTATCGGTGTATTGAACGTGCGCTTTCACCTACTGTGTCGTCTCTCGCTCATAGCCGTTCAACGCTTCTTCCGTATGAAACGCCCTAATTTTTTCCTCGACGCCTGTTTGAAGCTTATAAAGTGGTTTGACAAAGGTCTCAATGTACTTGGAAATTACCGAGCGAGGTGGCGCAGTGGTAACTGGACTCGCATTCGGGAGTATGGTGGTTCAAATCCACCTCCGGCCATTTAGATTTAGGTTCCATAAGCTATACAAACATTTGAACAGCTACGTGTTTGCATCGTTGCAATCGCGATGGACGAAGAGGCATGCGGCTACATTGAAATTCAGTCAGGAAAATCATAAAAACCTCTACATCCTGTCTTCTCATTAGTTTCAGTACCACGAAGTATAGGTTAAATAACCGTTGTGCAGTACGACACTGCGTGACATTCACAAATGAAATAATCGTATGGCATTTTGGCCGGGAGATCCCGTGTGGGATTGTTCGGCCGCCTAGAGCAACTCATTTAAATGACGCCACTTCGGCGAGTTGCAAGTCGACGATAATGAAAATGTGATGAAGGCAACACACAACATCCAGCCCCTGCCGGGAGTCGAACTGAGGCCCCCTGCGTGGTAGTCATCGACACTGCCGTCTGAGCTACGGGAGCGAACTGCGTGACATTCCTGTTGGATTTCGTAGGTGTAATTACGAACACCGATTAATCACCACACTTAAATTGTTCCTCTACTACACATTGTCAAATAATTAAACTATGAATGTTAGTTCCGTCTTGAAAAATCACCTCGGTGCTCTCTTGTAAACCATTTATAAATGCAGTACGTTTTACAGTGATAACTACTCGTCTACAAAATTGATTAGGATATGAAACATAATGGAAGCAATTTCCCGGCAGATTGAAACTCTTTGCCGGACTGGTATTCGAACCTGCGACCTTTGCCTTTCGCGGGCAAGCACTCCACTGACTGAGCTATTCTGGTTTGCCTCATGCACCGTCCTCACAGCTCTATATCTGCCAGTTCGTCGCTTCTACCTTCCAGACTTCACGGACATTCACCTGCGAACTCTCAGGACAAGCACTTCTGGAAGAAGCAATATTGTCGAGACAGTTTTAATGTGCCAGAAAGTTTTCACATCAGCGCATACTCCACTTCAGAGTGAAAATATCATTCTGTAAACATCCCCAATGCCGTTGCTAAGCCGTGTCTCCACCATATCCTTTTAGTTAGAAGTGCTTGCGCTGCAAGTTTCGCAGGAAACATCTGTGTAGTCTGGAAAGTAGGAGGCGAGGTAATGGCAGATGTACACTTGTGAGGAGGCGCCATGAAGCTTGCCAGGACACAGCAGTCAGCAGAGCGCTCGCCCGCTAAACGCAAAGGTTCTAGGTTTGACTCCCGGTCCGATAAACAGTTTTAGTCTGCTAGAAAGGTTTTTAACGGAAGAAGTTTCTATACGATCTTTCTCAGTCATCGATGCTCCACTGTGCCAAAACTAAGATTTCCAATCTGGTGTTCCCCGTGTACAAGTATAATAACCAGTTTGCCACCCACAAAACGCAGTTTATGCTGACGGTATTTCTTTGTACAACCTGTATTGTCACTGAGAAGATGTGTGCTACCGGATGTGCTTGAAAGGGGTTTACACTGTTTGAATTCAATAACTGGAATATAATGAAGACAAACTTTTAATTTAAAATCACATAGACGCTCAAAACACAAGTGAGTATGTTTTAGTGTTGATATGATCGCCACATGTTAAAGATTGCCATTCAAATGGATTCAAGCGGCTCTTTTCTATTATCCCTTAAATATGGAGTGGTGACGTAGACGGTGTACTTCCGAATTATCAAGAGAAATAAATCTAACAGCGTTAGGTCGAGAATTTTGAGCGGATATTCAACACTTTTTCGTCTGCTCAAGGGCATACATATGTCAGTACAGAGGAGAGTCCAGGATGGTGGGCAGTTGGGGGATGGGGGAAATAGTGGAGAAATGAAGTAATTTGTAATGTTTTGGAAAAATTGCGACTTTTACGTATTCATAACAAGTTCCATTGTCTGTTAAAAACTTTGTCCTGTCCTCCCCTTACTTGAGAGATAAGTGGACCTCTCCCTCCACCCCTACCCCAATTTGACCCAGATCACGGGCGCCCTACTGACGGCCGTTCCACGTCTCAACAAAAGGTTTATCTAGGAATTGTAAATGTCAGCATGATAATGTGACGATGTACCGTTTTGTTGAAGAAAATTAAATCTTCATCTCGGTACAGCTGGTACAATTTGTTCCTGACCATGATACACTCTACACCTTTCACTGTTCCGTAACAAAATGGCCGTATAAGTCCTCCAATAGATATATCAGATGGCGTGTGGGATTGGCCGTGTTGTCTGGAGAGTCACGTTACGTATTGTGCAGCCTCTCGCGTCGGAGATTCGATTATGTGTGTGTGTGTGTGTGTGTGTGTGTGTGTGTGTGTGTTCAAATGTTCAAATGTTTGTATAGTCTATGGGACTTAACTACGGGGTCATCAGTCCCTAAACTTACAAACTACTTATGAACTACTTACGAACTAGGACGGCACAAATATCCATGCCCGAGGGGGGATTCGAACCCCCGACCGTAGTGGCCGTGCAGACCGTGACTGGAGCGCCTTAGTCCTCTCAGCCACCGCGGCCAGCTGTGTGTGTGTGTGTGTGTGTGTGTGTGTGTGTGTGTGTGTGTGTGTGTTGTCCTTCGGTTAGTTTAACTTAGTTTAAGTAGTCTATAAGTCTATGGACTGATGAACACGTTAGTTTGGTCCCATAGAATTACAAGAATTTGAACATTTGAGATACATCACACATCATTGACACCCACGTAGATTAACAGACGTTTCTGCTGTTAACACTGGTATTATCTCTTTCCACTATTACGACGACTGACGGTTCGAACGGTTCGATTCAGCTTACACGTGGCCTCCCCAGACCAAGCAAAGACGCCAGTCTCAAAAATACACTCACAAATTACGAAGCATCTATCCGGATCGTCTTCATTCATCGCGTGAAGCACACTGGGAATGTGGAGTTACAACTTGACTCGCTTTAAAATGCAGTGACTTCTTTGGGGTATCTTGATAGAGCTTGTGCCAATTTTGTCCACCTTTCTATCGTCAGCTACGCATTTCTCCTGCCACACCGTCCCACCTTCAATCATGTACACATCTGTTCCCTTTCCATTTCGTTATTGTTACACGTGACACTGACGCAGTATCAAATACTTCTGCCATCCTTCTGGACTTGTTTAATTTTCTTCAAATTTACTATAACACTCTAAAATCCACTTCATGTGTTCCAAGGGCAAGTTTTCAGTCATCTTGTTAGCAACGTGTAGTTGATAAAAACTGAAAATAAAGATAAGAAAAACAAATGAAAGGCTAGACACATTAGTCTTCAGAAAAGGATGTAATGATAACGGGATGAGATTACCATTAATACCTCCTCAGTTATTAGAATACAAACGCTGTAAATCTCATTGTGGGACAAACAGTATTTGTATGCGAATTGATGCCATGTCTAGTGAAGGGTGCTATGAAATCTTATATAGAACTATTGATCCTGATGAGCCACTTAAAAACGAACACTACATTGTCGCGTACTGTGATGACACCGTAAGTATGCCACTATCAGTTTGACCATGGGAAACCGGCAGTTGGAAGTGTAAGATCATACAGTGCTGCAAGAAGCCGTGCAATACGAATGGTACCACGTGTGTGAAATCTGATAGGGCGAAGCAGAGTTAAAAAGTCAGCGCATACTGCTTGTAAGACATTCATCCAACGTGCTCCAATCCAGCGGAGTGTTCATCGATTCAGGACAAAGTGCTACGCTTCACAGAAGAGACCTTACCTCGATACAGTACCTCAAGACTTGCTTACATTAGGAATTAGAATTTATAGCGGGCAGCCAAGAGACCATGAAGTTTTCAGACGTTATGTCTGGGCTTTATCAGTCTGATTGTACTTCCACAACGTCCAAAGTTGAATATTCATTTCTTTGTAACAAATTGCCATATGTTTATAAAATAGTTGGATCTTTCTGATAAAGTGTCCTCATTTTGAATTACCAGTAACAACCCCACAACGAAAACTTCATTGTTCTCTTAATTAATTACTTTTACCTCTTATTACACTTCCTCTTCTAACAAATTTAAACAAATACCTCGTTTTCTAAGAAAAAAGGTGTACTTACTATTTTAAATTATGAATTATTTTGTAATATAATAGGTTAATTTAAAATTAAAAATTTAACAGTCATATTGCCACCAATGACTAAACCTTTATAACATTCAGTTGCTGCTCGCCGTCGGAAGTTCAAGTCCTCGCTCGGGCATGGGTGTATTTGTTGTCCATACTATAAGGTAGTTTAAGTATTTTGTAAGCCTAGGGACTAGGCCAAGAACCTAAAAATTAAGCAACCGTTTGGCAGGTATACAAAATTGTTAAAAAAGTCTATTAACATTGATATGTTCTGACGTAGGATCTTTGACCTACGACTAGGTTACGGTCATTCTAGTATACGTCAGGTGGTGTAACTCTCACCTTGTTTTCGAACAACTATGCATCAGCTAAGGTAGAAAATGTTATGGTTAGCAATATTGAAGTTTGCAACTAATACCCATTTTGTAAATATTTTTTCGTAAATATGTATGGAGAATGTATTCAGTATATAATAAAAATGTTCAAATGTTTGTAAATCTATGGGACTTAACTACACTGGTCATCAGTCCCTAGGCTTACAAAATACTTAACTACCTTATACTATGGACGACAAATACACCCATGCCCGAGGGAGGACTCGAACTTCCGACGGCGAGCAGCGGTGCGCACCGCAGCTAGGCGCCTTGGTACGCTCGCCCACTTCGCCCCGGAAGTATATAATTAATTTTCAAGACCAAGGTCCCACAATCCGGTAAGCGGCCGACTGCGAACAGCAGGTAAATTGAGGAGCGCCTCGGCGGCCATTATAGTGGATAACTTAACGCGGGAACTTTAAATGTGCGTAAGACTTTTCATTATCGTGTGTATTCATTCGAGTTAAGTCGCGAAAACTATGTATCATTTAAATATACAACTCTACAAAACTGCTTCAGACTCTTTGAATGTACGGCAACTATCGGTTGCGTCTAAATTTATTTCACATACGGTGTAGAAATTGGCCAACAACGTTTCTTCGTCCTAACGAAACAGAACTATATCATTTAGTTTTTAGCGTTCTAATTGCAGTATATGAACAGAATTTGTCAGACACGGTTTTTCGGCACTTTCTCAGTATGTCCTACGATGGTGAAACGTTCGTACAAATATTAATTTAGGACGAGTTTCATAAGGCTTTACGTCTTTGCTTGAGTGCCTGCTGTATTGTTCAGTATTTAGTTATTTTATAGCATCAAAAATGAAACAGCTAATGTTCATCACGTGCGTCTATGTGTCATTCATATATGGAACTATACACAGTCCTGCACAACTCTTTCAGTTTTATACCTATTTCTAAAGCAGATGACCTTTTAAATTCTGTGTTACAAGTTGATGATATTAATTTCATAAATAGAAATTCTAAGTGCAGTAAGGTAACAGATTTCGTGCCCCCAACAGTCATTTTACACATCATAAAATGAAACCCTATGAACTTCCTGTCCACCAGTACTGCCTTAAGTAACTCGTTTTTAAGAGCTACCAGAATAGTAAAAGCCTGTTATTTATTACATTCAATACCATATTGCCTTGACTATTAGCCTCTTAAGCAAGAGTAACTATCTCTGAGCGCAAGTAGTAGAGCTAGTTGCATTCCTGAGAAATATAAATGGGAGGACATTATTCGTTCTTTACCTTAAAACGATTTGTGCATTGAAATGTTGAGCAGCTCTTCACCATCGTGCTTCATGTACAGTGTAGTAGTCAAACAGTACACACGTGACTATGAATTGGGTATATATATATCAGTAGCTATATTATGCACGATTTATCTCCTAACAACACTCGTATTTGTGTAACGCTTACCCCTATCATGGCGCCCGGGCGAAGGTTCAAATTAACCCGCGACAGCAGCACCGTTAGTGAGTCTAGTTATTTTTTACAAGGTTTTTGTTCAAGAAACACGGTGCATTGTTCACACCTTAAGTATTTATTCTTATTCTGTAGAGGAGATCCGAAGATTGCCTAATGTGGGCTAAAATCGACAGACGTGAATAAATATTTCCATTACAGCTGTGTATTCTCAATATGCAATCTTCAATCTTCATAACATTCTTTTGATTTTTCCCTCCTAATCTCGTAGCACAACCAACTACGTGAGTTCTACGCACTCTCCCACACCCCATACCGATTATTGCAACCGAAGGGGGAATTTACCGAAAGGAACTAAGCTCTGTTTAATTATTTTAACGCCCGCTAATATCCACAGAAATCTCGTGGGAGAATAATAAGACTTAAGCTGTCGGCACACGAAGCGTGTATATGAACGAGTGTGGCCAACGTGGCGAGTTTCTGACGTCACAACGTGCGAACCGCGCGTTGGCGAGGCTTTCCCAACGTGTGGGGCAGTATCAAGCAGAGTTGCCAGGTTTTTCTGTTGGTCTGTCGCCAAATTTTAAACAAAAAGTAGCCAAAATATCGCCAGCTTTTCATCAATAAAATGCCAAAATATAACCATCTTTTCATCAGTAAAAATAGCCAAATATCGCAACCTTTATTCTATTAACATTATTATGCTGCACGTTCACAGACATCAGACTGAACTTTCCAAGGAAACTCATACTTCACAGAAACATTTATCACTGTCCATCCAAAAACTGAACCCAGACACACCACCAACTGACAATGAGGGCAGTCAAAATATTGTCACATTGTATATATAATAGAGAGACTTCGGAAATTGTTACGTTTAACTATCACATTTATTAATTTCATAACTTATAAAAATTACAACACAAAACTGTTCAAGAATCATTCTATCAAACTTACACGACATGTTCACATTCATAGGGTCGATTACCAATCACTTTCATCTTCTTAAAAAAAAAAAAAAAAAAAAAAAAAAAAAAAAAAAATTACAGATTTTAAATAGAGTTATTTAATCTTTCAAGCATTTCTTTAATACACACAAAATCATTCAACATTTTGAGGTGAGGTACTTGATAATAATGCACTAAGCATTTCATACTTTGAGGTGATTCGTAAAAATGCTTCATTACACACTGAAAAATCAGCCATGAGAATGACTGGGAAATCACCGCGTGTTCTCCATTGACATTTATACTCTGTAAACCTTTATTAACGACAGTGAAGTGCGTAGCAAAGGGCTCGCTTCACAGCAGAAGTTGTTACGAATTTCTGTTGTATGGAACGCGGAAAACATGCTGTTTAAATGCCTCCTTGCATGCTGTAATTTATATAATCTTATGCTCTCTGCGGGAGGCATAGCCTACATACGGTGTTGTAGTATACTTCGAGATATCATTTAACGCCTGTTCTTGAACCATCGTAAGTAGGGTACATGAGGTAGTTTACGTCTATCTTGAAGAGTCTGTAAGTTGAGTTTGTTTACATCTCTGTGACACTCTCCCATACATCCATTATACTTTAAAACATTTGTGCGAACTTGTGTAGGTTGACCACATTTCCCCAACATTCTACCGAAGTATAACCGGTATCATTGACGCAATGTCTAAAGAGTGATTGCTTTACATTCGTTGTATTTGAAGTAAAATAAAATAGCCATTAAGTCGCTACCCAATTCCTTTAGTAGCCAAATGTAATCGCCAGTCGCCAGACCGTTAGAATGGCTACTATTATAAGAAAAAGATAGCCAAGAATGCGAAAAATCGCCACACCTGGCAACCCTGGTATCAAGCATGCCACATATTATCAACGAGCGTCTGAACGATCGCCAATAAGGTGGGAGAACGCCCCCGACGTCACACCACGTGGCTATCCGGGGAGGGGGGCAGCTCTTTTCGGTAGAGAGACGAAGACGCCATGTTGGCCGACGTATTTCGTGGTTTTTATGTATATAACTTAGACCTTATGAATGTATGACATTTCAAAGCAAGTAAAAGTAACTGAGTAAATTGAGAATCTCTCGGAGACCGGCCATTAAGGTAGCCTACTATTTGTTGGAATAAATGAGTGGAAACGTCTTAAACGTGGTTAAAAAATTTCCGTATTACAGTAATCTGCTGTTTCAAGGCAAGGCGGACTGAAGATCTATCAACACGAATAGTCCTTTGTGTCATTTGTTGTAGTTACATATTAACAACCGACATATCATCCAGTAGCATACGAGGTGCATTCAAGTTCTAAGGCCTCCGATTTTTTTCTCCGGACTGGAAATAGATAGAAACATGCGCATTGTTTTAAAATGAGGCCGCGTTCATTATCAATACATCCCAGAGATGGCAGCACCGTACGGCAGATGGAATTTTACCGTCAGCGGCGAAAATGAGAACTGTTTTAGATACTTAAAATGGTGACGTTTTCCTTACTCGAATAGCGTGCAATCATTCGTTTTCTGAATTTGCGTGGTGTGACACCAATTGAAATTCATCGACTGTTGAAGGAGACATATGGTGATGGAGTTATGGATGTGTCGAAAGTGCGTTCGTGGGTGCGACAGTTTAATAAAGGCAGAGTATCGTGTGACAGCCGGCCGCGGTGGCCGAGGGGATTGAGGCGCTCCAGTCACGGTCTGCTCGGCCACTACGGTCGGGGGTTCGAATCCCCCCTCGGGCATGGATATTTGTGCCGTCCTTAGTATAAGGTAGTAGATAAGTAGTTTGTAAGTTTAGGGACTGATGACCCCGTAGTTAAGTCCCATAAACTTAACAAACAAACTATCGTGTGACAACAAACCGAAACAACCTCGGGTTCGCGCAAGCCGGTCTGACGACATGATCGAGAAAGTGGAGAGAATTGTTTTGGGGAATCGCCGAATGACTGTTGAACACATTGCCTCCAGAGTTGGCATTTATGTGGGTTCTGTGCATGTGCATGACGACCTGAATATGCGAAAAGTGTCATCCAGGTGGGTGCCACGAATGCTGACGGACGACAACAAGGCTGCCCGTGTGGCAATGTTGACGCGCAACAACAGCACGAATGGAACTTTCTTTTCGTCGGTTGTGACAATGAATGAGACGTGGATGCCATTTTTCAATCCAGAAACAAAGCGCTAGTCAGCTCAATGGAAGCACACAGATTCATCGCCATCAAAAATTTTTTGGGTAACCGCCAGTGCTGAAAAACTGATGGTGTCTATGTTCTGGGACAGCGAGGGCGTAATCCTTACCCATTGCATTCCAAAGGGCACCACGGTAATAGGTGCATCCTACGAAAATGTTTTGAAGAACAAATTCCTTCCTGCAGTGCAACAAAAACGTGCGGGAAGGGCTGCGCGTGTGCTGTTTCACCGAGACAACGCACCCGCACGTTTCGCAACAGTTTCTTCGTGATAACAACTTTGAAGTGATTCCTCATGCTCCCTACTCACCTCACATGGCTCCTGGTGACTTTTGGCTTTTTCCATCAATGAAAGACACTCTCCGTAGCCGCACATTCACCAGCCGTGCTGCTATTGCCTCAGCGATTTTCCAGTGGTCAAAACAGACTCCTAAAGAAGCCCTCGTCGCTGCCATGGAATCGTGGCGTCAGCGTTGAGAAAAATGTGTACGTCTGCAGGGTGATTACGTCGAGACGTAACGCCAATTTCATCGATTTCGGGTGAGTATTTAATTAGAAAAAAAATCAGAGGCCTTAGAACTTGAATGCACCTCGTATATGGCACGTCTAATACCATAAGTGAGCATTTGTTAGTAATGTAACTTGCCGTAGCGTCGGTGGTAAGTCGTGGACTGCGAAGGCTCCACTTAACCAAATATTTTTCTTGTTTTATTCGGTTTTCTGATAGACTCAAAAGTCTTTCCTATAAATTTCTTAGACTTATACTGCATAATATTCGATGTTATGTAAAATTAAGGAGGAGGAGTGAGTTTGTTGGATTCGTGTTATGAACAAGACAGTTTGCACCTCACTTAGAGTGAGATAAGCACTTATTGTTCCACGTATTGCATTTGACACGTTCTTAACATTCTTCTACTGAATAGTAACAATGACCGTCGAAGCTTGATCTTTTAAGATTTACTAAAAAGCGAGACTCTTGCAGTAATCTTTGTGTTGTGAAGGCCTATTCTAATTTTATATCGCACAGTTTGTCATGAAACTTTTATTATTCGCTGCACTTATTGACATAAATTGCAACTTTTATAAGATTCTTTATGTACATAGGTATTTTGTTTTTATTTATTTAGGACTATCACAGAACATAACGAACATAAGCACAAGCGCGGAAATAAGCGATTCAGCGCAGGTAAAGCAGGGGGCGCAGGATCCATTCCTTCCGCGGTCAGAAAAATGACTCATTCGTCCCGAGTCGGAAAGGGTCCGGAAAAGGACGGGACTCATTCCTCCCGTGATCCTTTTAAGCAGGTAGCTTGTGACGGCCCGAGACCAGAGTGTGTGGCCAGCAGTTTATGAATACTCCAGCCAAGCATATGTCCCTAGATTGTGCAGTAAAGTAAGAGTGACAATTAACCCCCAATAAACTTTACGGTCAGAGTAAACGTACGGTAATATCACATTGGTTCTTAGCATCTAAAGGTTACGTTTTACTGACAATTAATAAATCTGTGCAACATTTTCAGCAGTTGGTACACGAGTATGTTTTATACAGCGACTAGTAAATAAAGAACACGGTAGGCTAATTTTTCTCCTGACGAAGAAGAAATTCTACTTTCAACTAGAAGGCGGGATACGACTCTCATTGCATTGGACTGTATTGCGTGAATAGAAGCAGTTTTCTAAGAAAACTGGCCTGAATGAGCAATAGGAAAATGGGAAATGCATGTGAAAGATTTTCATGGTGTTTCCCTAAGTGTGTTTGCCTCTGTAACTTATAAAATAATAGGTGACGGGAAATTTTAACGCGGTAGGTCAACACAAGAAATGTTACACTTTCTGTGGAGCTATGTACATGATTTATTGTATCATTTTCCAAAGAGTTACACCACAAAGATATAATTTTTTAAATGGAACAATGGTTTTTTCTATCGTGTATTGGATTCGTTTAAACCAGCTGCGTCCAAATCAATTTAAACTACTGTTAGTTTGGGAACTACAACCCTTCAAAGTTCCGGGGGCGGAGGCTGCGATAGCGTAGCTGACTGGCCGAGTGGCTATTCCCTGGGGCACGGCCCACTGTCTCATGACCACCAGCCAGTTAGCTACGCTGTCGTAGCCTCCGCCCCCTAAACTTTGAAGGGTTGTAGCTCCCAAACTAACAGTGATAGGAATGTAGTTTAATTTGATTTGGACGCAGCTGGTTTCAACAAATCCAACGCATCGCGCTGCACCACTTCTCAACAATTTCTGAAATCCGAGTGCTACCTTTCAGAAGTAAAATTTTCCGTCCCATTCTACTCTTTGTGCTGTAACTCTTTGGAAAATGATACAATAAACTATGTTCATAGCTCCGCAGAAAGTGTAACATTTCTTGTGTTGACCTACCGCATTAAAATTTCCCGTCACCTAAGTTACAGAAGCAAACACACTTAGTGAAACACCCTGTATATTCTCTCACAATTGTCTTCCATGGCTTTTCATATTACAAATTAATTTTTGTATCTGAATTTTCTCAGAGGGCACTTCTGCGTGATTATGGTTCTTGAATGTCCAACATCAAAAGAAATTGTTTTAATAGAGCTCTTGCAACCCTCAATGCTGCACGTTCATCGCGCTGCACCACTTCTCAACAATTTCTGAAATCCGAGTGCTACCTTTCAGAAGTAAAATTTTCCGTCCCATTCTACTCTCTGAAACTTCAAGCCCGTCGGAGGACATCTTCACTGTTACTCCGCGTCCACACATTGGTTCCAACGCTGGCGCCAACATTGGCCAATATTTTTGCTACAGCGCCCACACATTGGAGCCAACATTCAGTTGAATTCGTCGAGAGCCAACGTAAACGTATCTGACGCACAAATCAAGTCTGATGTATCAACGGTTTTGAATGTGAATAATTTCATTTCGTCATTGCAAACCGAAAAAAGGAAACATATGTAAAGTATGATTGGGTGTGTTGTATCAGTTCCTGCCGAACATTAATTACGAAATCAGAAAGTTTTAATACATGTTACAAGTAATAAATACCCAGTATTAAAACTTAGGCCTGCTACTTTAAATGAGTGAACTTAAAAAAGAAAGATACGTTTTGGAGGGATGGTATATCTGCTAAAGTTCTTTTGGTATAGAGGCTTCGATTTCTTGCCACAGGAGACACTTTTAGAAGCCTACACTTTCTTTTCAAAATATCCATGTAATTGATATCACTGGTAGTGCTTGAAGTTTGCAAAACAATATGTGAAACTTGACAGGAAATGTTAGGTTATATTAATTTTAAAAACTGCAATTAGTAATTGAGCGTCTCAAAGTTTTGAATTTCAGTAATCGCACGTATGTTTTGTTGTGGCATTTTGATTTTTGTGGTTGCGTTCTTAAATGAATCATTTTGTGATAAGTTCTAATATTTGCAGAGAGAGTAACACTTTAAAATAAACGGCGACGACCAACGAACGTAGAAAAACAGTTTAGTGACGAGCAGACGACAAGACAATGAAACGTTGGCGCCAATGTGTGGACGACCTACCCCTATTGGTCCAACGTCCTTTGATGTTTGGTCAAAATACCGACAACCAACGGAGCCGTACCAACGTTGGAGCCAACATAGATTCCAACGCAATTTCACCGATTCATACATTGAACCAACACTGTTGACGCCAACGCTGGTTCCAATGTGTGGACCCGGCTTTAAGCGATCTGCCGTAGACTGACACGTGAGTCCGGAAACGGCTGGGAAGGCTCTGGGCTGGTACCTGCAGGCCATTGTACAAGTGCGGGAGGAATGAGTCCTGTCCTCTGCTGACCTACCTGTCATCGGGAGGAATGAGACCTGCGCCAAAAGTAGGAATTCCATTCTCTTGATTTGATAAACAGTGTGATTCCAGCAACTGATACTGCCGACAACTGTCGCTGGAGCGCGCTATGGTCGCTTGTAGCCCGGTGAGGCACATGCCTCGTATGCTCAAGTTGCGCCGATTCCGAGCGTTCAGCCACACGTTGGACTCGACACGTTGATAGGGTTACCAGACGTCCTCTTCTACCCGGAAAAGTCCTCTTTTTTGGACCCTAAAATAGCCCGGCCGGGTTTTTATCAAAATGGGGAAATAATGTCCTCTTTTTTTTGCGTTGTGCAATAATGCTTCAACTTGAAAGTGCGTAAATATAACTCTGAACTGTCACAATCACTAACTGCAAAGAATTCAACCGTTTTTGAAACAATGTAATTTTTTTTTCTCGTTTCTGTGCCCTGCTGCTCTGAGGTCAAGCTACTTCGTAACAATTGAAATAATTGACGTGGCAACTGTCGCAGAATACGAGCTTCGATGCGGCCAATTACAAACATACGTCTGCAACAATGCTAGACAGTGCAATACACACAGTATAATATGAAACGCTGCCCCCCTTTCTCTGGTCGGATTATTGTGTGACACTGTCTGTCTGTCTGTCTGTCGTGCTGGGACTCTGGGACTCTGTGTGTGTCTGTCAACCACACTTATGACTTTAAGATCAAAAGCTAGTGCAGTGTTCGTTATACATAAGTTAAAACCTTGTTCAAAACTTAATACAAATAAGGTCAGATACCACAGTCACCATTGTCGTTTTACCTTTCGCCTGTTTAGGACCAAAGAGACGTAACTACATAAACAGTGTATTGAAAAAATCTATTTAAACCTTTCGTCCTAAAAACTGAGTAGTTTTTAATAATCAATTGCGAGTCTTTGTATGATAGGTAAACTTTATTTCATTCATTGCTTTTTTCAACTAGGCCTTACATATTCCATTCACTCACTAGAACCTACACGCTAATCATGTATATAGTCACGTCGGTCTGATCCGAAATGGGAACATAACTATATCAAGGAACGCTTAGATAATTTTTACAGTTATTTTATTCGTGCCTATTTTACAGTCAACACTACTATGGTGTCCGTAAATGACGCATCATAAATACTTTTAGGTGAAAACAGGGGTGATTGTCAAAGTATGGAAAAAATGTTCAGCACTAAAGACGAGAACTGTGATGATATATCAGGGTTTCACTGCTATGTAGTCCTGTAATTCTTTCTACGGGACTCAACATTTCATGCTTCTTAATTTGTAAGAACATGAACAAATTTCCTAAAATGCGTAAGATGTATTACAAACAAGACTGGCCGGCCGCGGTGGCCGAGCTGTCAACGGCGCGTCAGTCTACCGCCAGCTCTACCCTCTTCCCAGTGTAATCCCCATTGATATTAATAGCTCCACATCTCATTCCTGATCGTTTGCCAAGTCGTATCGGAGGAGTCAGCCGGCCGCGGTGGCCGAGGGGACTGAGGCGCTCCAGTCACGGTCTGCACGATCACTACAGTCGGGTGTTCGAATCCCCCCCTCGGGCATGGATATTTGTGCCGTTCTTAGTATTAGCTAGTTCGTAAGTAGTTTGTAATTTTAGGGACTGATGACCCCGTAGTTAAGTCCCATAAGCTCTACAATCATTTGAACATTTGAAACAAGACCGATAACACAGTACAGACATCACTAGTACTTGAGTTACCAATACGAGAGAGAGAGAGAGAGAGAGAGAGAGAGAGAGAGAGAGGTCAATTTATGAATCTAGAAATGTCCTCGTTCCTGCAGACGGACATCTGGTAACCCTACACGTTGACCACACACGTTCAGACACACGCTCCTTGTGCCGACGGCTTTAGGTAAGTATGCTAACCTATGGCAGAGTTTGTCACACTTGCGGGGAGTGACACTTGCGGGGAAAGGGAATGAGTAGACACTTGCGGGGAGACCCGGACGCTGCAGGTAGTGAACAGGGTGTTCCAGAAGTAGGGATACACCACCCCTACTCCACGCCCTCCAGCCGCTACCTGTGCCGTATTCAGGGAAAGGCCCACCGGACCGGCCGCGCAATTTGTGACACAAATTACATGTTTGATAATATTAATGCGTAGAAGTATGAAATCACGTCAAGACTACTTCCTGCAAAAATTTCGACAAAAAAGTTGGCACTGAGTTTAGAAAAACAAAATTCTGGTATATTGGATTTTAACATTTTATCAAAAAATGAATGTTACTAGAAGAGATACAGCCATTCAAATATACGGGCACCATAACGTTTTCCCTTCCTGAGTAAATGAGCTGCTTCTTATAGTTTCAACACCACAATAGCCTTTTTCTTGAATGTTCTGAATATAAATCTTCACACAGACTTCTTGAGGAGGAGAATGATACGGATATCTGATTGTAAACCACTGCCTATTACCTTACACCTTTTTGACTGTACTGAACAGGAGTTCCGCGTAATCCGTAATTTATATTTATACAGTTAACAGGCAATGTAATTTATAACCAACTATTGACTTCCAATTTCGCTTCATTTTTCCTTGGAAGTCTTGCAACTTGTTTCTCCCTGTTGGTTTACGCCAAGTTCGGAGTAAAAATGGTTCTATATGACGGTGATAGAAATTAGTATTTATCTTTAGCTTTTTTCGGTGTGTGACATTCCCTTACACATTCCGTATTTCATACATTTCTTAGATGTATTTGTAATTCGTTTTGGAGTCTACGAATAAACGCTTCAAGTATGTAAAACACTCATTGACTTATTATTAATGCTTGAAGGTTTAAGGTTGCGTTTCCTATTAAAAATCATAGAAGCTATTTTTAAAGAGATTATTAAATTTGTACATTGAGCAAGCTATAAGGGAAAGCAAGGAGAAATTTGGAGAAGGAATTAAGGTTCAGGGTGAAGAATTAAAAACATTGCGTTTTGCCGACGACATAGTAATTCTGTCAGATACAGCAAAGGACCTGGAAGAGCAATTGAACGGGATGGACAGTGTGCTGAAAGGTGCATATAAGATGAAAATTAACAAGAGCAAAACTAGGGTAATGGAGTGCAGTGTAAGAAAATCAGGCGATGCTGAAGGAATTAGATTGGGAAACGAAGCAATAAAGGAGGTAGATGAGTTTTGTTACTTGGGCAGTAAAATAACAAATGATGGTCGCAGTACAGAGGATATAAAATGCAGAATGGCAATGGGTAGAAAAGCGTTCTTGAAAAAGAGAAATTTGTTAACATCGAATATTGATTTAAGCCTAAGGAAGTCCTTTCTGAAGGCATTTGCATGGAGTGTTGCCTTGTATGGGAGTGAGACGTGGACGATAAACAGTGCGGACAGGAAGAGGATAGTGGCTTTTGAAATATGGTGCTACAGAAGAATGCTGAAAATTAGGTGGGTGGATCGCGTAACTAATGAGGAGGTACTGAACAGAATTGGGGAGAAAAGAAATTTCTGGCATACCTTGACTAAAAGAAGGGATAGATTGGTAGGACACATTCTTAGACATCAGGGAATTGTGAATTTAGCATTAGAGGGAAGTGTGTGGGGTAAAAATCGCAGAGGAAGACCAAGATATGGGTACAGTAAGCAAATTCAGACAGATGTAGGTTGCCGTTCTTATGTGGAGATGAAGAGGCTTGCTCAGGATAGGATATTGTGGAGAGCTGCATCAAACCAGTCTCCGGACTGAAGACCCCAACAACAACAACAACAACAACAGAACAAGTTACTATATTGCTCTTCAGCTTGCAAAGGGTTGTGCAATTTCACTGAGTTTCGTGTTATGTTGACAGTATGGAAACTTGACAACAGCAGTGCTAGACCTCTTGGTGTGCCTGTACCCAGGAAACCGCCCCAAGGGCCCAAGGTTCCCCGCAAGTGTCACTCCCCGCAAGTGATCCAAGCCCCCTATGGCACGCCACAGCGAGTCCTCACCGGTGGGGCGGTGGCAGCCCTGGGGCTGAGCGGCTCCTGTACGGTGACGGCGTCGACGTCGACGGCCGGTTCGCCCGCGTCGCTCGTGTCTCCCATGCTGGAGGCGCGAGACGGCTCCCAGCTGCTCGTGTCCGCCGTCGAGTTGGCTGTGGGAACACAGCACCAGACTGCCGGTTACCGTTTACATTTCTCTAACCACACTCCGCGTTTATGCTAGAAGTTGAACAGTTAATTGTAAATAAATGCTAGTGCCTAAATTCACAAACCACCAGTATTTTTATGTACTTTAGGGTCAGAGAAACTCGTGTGCTTTCTAGGAATATTACTTCAAACTGATTCTCGTTTTAGTAGTTACTGACTAAGCATCATAATGAATTGTTGTAAGGAATCCAATTGTAGAGTACAACATTAAGTAGCTAATACCACAGTCTGACATATACAGTCGCGAGAGTCATTGCTGTAAAAGTTATTACTAACTGTTAGTTGCTACGACACTAGCGCTCCTAGCGGTGGGCAAGCCGCCGAAATAAGGTGTTTGTTTATAATCGACAAAATACTTACTGTAATTTTTGCGTTACAAGCATTATTAAAATATCGAGAAACAAACAGCCTAATTTAAATCTACGCCGGCCGCGGTGGCCGAGAAGACTAAGGCGCTCCAGTCACGGTCTGCACGGCCACTACGGTCGGGGGTTCGAATCCCCCCTCTGGCATGGATATTTGTGCCGTCTTAGTTCGTAAGTAGTTCATAAGTAGTTTGTAAGATTAGGGACTGATGACCCCGTAGTTAAGTCCCATAGACTATACAAACATTTGAACATTTTTTAAATCTACATCTACATGGAATACTCTGCAAATCACATTTAAGTGCCTGGCAGAGGGTTCATTGAACCACCGTTATGTTATTTTATGTCCCATTCCATTCTCGAATAGCGCGCGGGAAGAATGAACACCTGAATCTCTCCGTTCGGGCTCTGATTTCTCGTATTTTACTCTGATGATCATTTATACCTATGTAAGTGGGAGTCAACAATATATTCTCGCATTAGAAGGAGAATATTGGCGGTTGTAGTTTCGTAAGTAGCCCACGCCGCAGCGATAAGCGCCGTTGTTGTAATGATTCGCATCCCAGATACTGTATCATTTCCGTAAGGCTGTCTCCCCTGTATCGTAACAATACGAAACGAGCTGCCCTTCTTTGGACTCTTGCAATGTCCTCCGTCAAACCCACCTGATAAGGATCCCACACTGGGCAGCAGTACTCCAAAAATGGACGGACAAGTGTAGTTTATGCAGTTTCTTTTGTGGCTGTTTTGCAACTTTTAAGGGTTCTAACAATAAAACGCAGTCTCTGGTTTGCCTTTCCCACGACATTATCTACTTGTTGTTTCCAGTTTAAGTCTGAAGTAATAGTAATTCATAGGTATTTTGTGGAGTTTACGGCCCTCACATTTGATAGATTTATCATGTTAACAAAGTTTAACGGATTTCTTTTCGTGCTCATGTGGACGACTTCACACTTCTCATTATTTAGAGTCAATTGCAAATTTTTACACCATACTGATATTCAAATCGTTCTGCAGTTGGTTTTGATCTTCAGATGATTTTACTAGACGGTAAATGACGCCGTCATCTGAAAACAACCTAAGAGAGCAACTTAGATTTTTCCCTAAATCGTTTATGATAATAAGGAACTGCAGAGGACCAATAACACTACCCTGTGGAACTCCCGATATCACCTTTGTTTTAGTCGATGCCTTACCATCGGTTACTACGAACTGTGTCCTCTCTGAGAGGTATAAAGAACAACTCTGTTGTGAACAAATACTTACAAATATGTGTATACTTGCAGCTTATTCCGCTAAAAGTAAGTTGCAAATAAACATAATGGTATAATAAATTTGTATTATGGTCTGTTCTTACTATGGCAGCCAGTTTTTGACGTGTATGAATTCGGTATGGAGTCTAATGATTCTCACATTTTTACACGTCACTCTACTTTCTTATACGTGCATATTCTTCTAAGTGTAATTACTTTAGCTTCAATAAACGAATGTTTTGATGATTCTTGCCGTTTCTGGTTCAGATGTAGCAACAATTGTGGAATTTGGTTCTTCTTTGTTGGAAACGAGTTTGGTTGCTTTTATCGTTATATTGCTACGTCTGTGACTTTTTCCTTCAGCTACATCTGTGATGGTTGATTTGGTACGTTAAATACCGTATTTATTGCATTCTATATACGTTTCCTATGTTCCACCCTCACAGATTGTACTGGAATTGAAATGAAGAATTCTTAACGTTCCTGCGTAGGAATTGACGTCTATCTGCTAAAGGGCATGTCTCCTGGTGTTTCTTAGTCATTCTTATTTTTAATAGAAAATGAAATTATTCATTTAAAGCTTGTATGTTACAGGATAATAATTTAAAAATTAACTTTCTTGTAATGCACCGTTTCATACCTTGTCAGGGATCTTACGAAACCTAAGAAAGACAAATGGGGAGCTATTTTTAAATTATTACCTATTTGTAAGGCACTAGATATGTTCCTTAATGTAAAAAGTATACTGAAGTTAATCTACTCTCATCAACTATCGTATTCAGAAACGTAGCTTGCCGGCCGCTTGGAGCACTGCTTTCGCAGCGTATGATATACATGTGTGGGAGTGTCATGACTGTATATGTTAGACTGTGCTAAAACTATGAGCACCGATGAAAATTCTTTGATGAAACTATCACGTGATTCTTCTTTGAAATCTTTCTTCAAGGACGCAAGCGCAATCTTATTTTATATCAGAAAGGAAGAGTATCGGATGCATGAAAACGTGTGTTCCTAGGAATTAATTGAATTAATAACGTATGTAAGAAATTGTGCATTTTTATTAAAAAATAAATATAAGAACAAACTACAGTTTAAGTTGTATAAAATAAATTTCTTATTGAACAACACAAATTTCCATAAACCAAGCAGCCTGGTGTTATCCTATAGTGCTCGCACAGAGAGTGGCTTTCAGACATTCACGAATGGATCAAAATCCGGAGAAAAATTTCATTAAATACTATAAAAATACATAATTAAACTCTTAAAATATCTTTAAAACTATTTATGATACAAAGCAGTGTCTTTAGTATCAGTAATTTTATGTATGTTAATTTACAGTATAATACTGATATGAGATAAACTACAGATTACCTTTAATCACAGAATATGTTTTTAGAAGTCAGAAGAAGAAACTTTCAAACTACATACAAAAACAGTCTACCCTCGGAACTACAGACGTTGCCGGGGTGGGGTGGCTTGCGTGCCTCAATGATAGAGATAGCCGTACCATAGTTGCAACCACAGCGGAGGGGTATTTGTGGAGAGGCCAGACAAACGTGTGGTTCCTGAAGAGGAGCAGTAGTCTTTTCAGTAGTTACAAGGGCAACAGTCTGGATGATTGACTGAGCTGGCCTTGTAACATCAGCTAACATGGCTTTGCCATGGAGTTACTACGAACGGCCGAAAGCAAGGAGAAACTACAGCCGTTAATTTTCTCGAGGACATTGAAACACGTCTACTGAATGTGTGGTCGTGTTCCATTTTTGAGTTATTCATTAACCTAAAGTGTTTATGCACCATTAATATTGTCTATTAGTATGTTAATTATTTTTATTCTGTTTATTAATGGTCAATGGGCCAGGTTTATATATGTTTCCACCCGTGTAATTGAACTTGTATGTTCATGTGAATGTGGAAGGTTGTTTTTAATATTGACTGACTGCCGCGCAATCGCTTACAGTCGCCGCCTCACGCTTTAGGGCCTCGTTTACTTTAGTTAAGAACACATGGCTTCGTTTGTCGGCTGAGCTGGCGTCTGATAGGTGGCCAGAGACAAGCTTACTTGGCAAGATGGCGAGGTGGCCGTGTGTTCTTACTCACTACGACATCGTCCGGAAGACGAAAACCGATTTTCGTAAACCGTTTTTCGCTGTCGAGTTTACATGGCACAGTCTGAATCGCATTTCCTAATCCACTTAAGATGGCGGATGAAAAACAGCTGATTCGGTCCCCTATTTAGTCAGCATAATCGCCATTTTTCTTCACTTAAATACACAGATTCATGCTCACTCTAACATTAATACTTTTATTTCACTTTAGAAAATATCACTCTGTCATTATGTGCCGAAAATTCTTAAAAAAAAAAAAAAAAAAAAAAAAAAAAAAAAAAAAAAACCCACACAATCTGACAAGCCAAAAAACGGTTCAAAAACGGTTGGGTTTACATGGGCACGAAAATCGATTGTGGAACTGGAAAACCCCTTTAGAGAAGTGGATTTACAGAGTCGATTTTGGAGTGTTTACATGACCAACCAAAAGCGGAATTGGGAAATCGGTTTACGAAATCCTGTTTTGGGAGCCCATGTAAACGGGGTGACTGTGGTGCCAACCTAATCTTGGACGAAAGAGGTGACAAGAGACCTCTCTGGGAGCCGCTGAAGAGGGTATTATCTTCCTCAGGTAGAGAGGGTTGGTAGCGGGTTGGTAGACACTCCGCTCTGTATGGGTTTTTAGTGCGCTCTACATCCGGTGTGTAGTGGGGAAGGTTTTTTACATGTATTTAGGGCTTCACTCTTGCTGCGACCGTGGAAGTGAGTACTTCGTTCGAATCATTCTGAGGGGAAGGCATGCTGTTAGAACTTTGCTTTCTTTGTGATCAGGCAGTCTTTGTTTATCAGTGATAGTTTTATTGAGTAATTCTTTCGCCATGCGAGGCGAAATGCTTCTTAATTTACAGAACTCGAGTAATTCGGTGTAAATTTAGTATTTGCATTTTCATTTCGGTGATGATTGTGTGTCCAATTTTTCTCAAGTTAGAATATTCGTGTGTGGTCTTCAGCCTTTGTTTAAACTTAGTATAATTAAATCTTCTTCTTGTTTTTTAACTAACGCTTTCACGACGCGTCTATATCCGTGAGTATGCTAAATATTTCACAGATTTTCTAGTTTGTTTCCATCTTTCCTGACTTGTATGACCGATTGCACCACGTGCTTTCATAATGGTCATTACTTCGGCTTTCAACCAAGCTCTTATGAATAGTAGCTTTCTTCTATATGAATTATCACGTGTGCTTTACTTACTTATTCTACATTAATTTCTTTTGTAAATTCTATGTAATTCCTCGTGGTTGCACACCACTTGGTACTTAAGAATAGTATGCCGCTGCCTCCCTGAACATGAGTTGGATTAGTGCATAGAGATTCTAAATTTGTGCTGCAAGACACCCACCATCTTGTCAAAAACGCGGCCGCCGCTTCGTTTGTCGCTGCAATGAACTGTACCCGCATAGGTAATGTACCGCAAGCATTATGTGCGTGTCTGGCTTTGAATGAATGAATGTGCTTTCATCTATCCATTGGTGTTTGCATTTTTTCTCCCACGTTACCTCCATATTTATAAAGGGCAGAAACAATTTTATTAAGGGCAGTAACTTTATGATTTAATTCACTATTGTACATGGTGTGTACTTAATTTGGTCTTCTCACATTTGCTTATTCATTTTTTGGAATAGATGATGATTTAAAGTATCAAACCTTTGTTTTATAATTTCATACTCCCCGTCCCATGTTTAATTATCTATTAATTTTATTTTTAACATTAATTTTGTGTTTGTTAAAACGTTGGTTGCTCTCTTAAGGAGTGAGCAGTTAGATAAATTTGCGTTGCGCAAGTACTGTGGCTACTCGTAAACTAATTTAGAGCAGCAGTAAGTGTTTTAACTTGCATTTGCAGCTCTCAACTGCCCGAGATCTTGCTTAAATAATTTAACAGGCTACTTTCAACATGTAGCTCTACTGTAAGAATATATGTTGATGGCATCCTCTTGGGTAACATATTCCGAAGGTAAAATAGTCGCCCATTTGTATCTCCGGGCCGGGAGTATTCAGGAGGATGTCGTCTTGAAGAAAACTCAAAACAGGCATTCTATGGATCGGAGCGTGGCTTGTTTTATCCCTTAATCTAGTAGGTAAGTTAGAAAATTTGTAAAGAGAAATGGAGAGGTGTAAATTAGATATGATATGGATTAGTGAAGTTCGGTGGCAGGATGAACAGGATTATTGGTCAGGTGAGTACAGGGTTATAAGTAGAAAACCAGTTGGTGGTAATACAGAAGTAGGTCTGATAATGAATAAGAAAATAGGAATGAGGGTAAGTTACTAAGAACAGTATAGTGAATGCATTATCGTAGCAAAGGTAGACACGAAGCCAATACCGATCACAGTAGTAAATGTTTATATGCTAACTACCTCTGCTGATGAGGAGGAGAACGATGAAATGTATGAGGACATAAAAGAAATTATTCAGACCGTTAAAGGAGAAGAAAACATAATTGTGACGGGGGACTGGAACTAGGTAGTAGGAAATGGTAAGAGAAGGAAAAGTAATAGGTGAATATGGACTGGGAAAAAGGAATGAAAGAGAAGATTGTCTGGTAGAATTTTGTGAAGAGCACTATTAAATAATTACAAACACTTGATTTAATCATCATGAAAGAAGGTTACATACGTAGAAGAAACCAGGAGATACTGGGAGATACCAGATTGACTATAATGATAAGGCATAGATACAGAAACCAAGTTTTAAACAGTAAGACATGTCCAGGAGCAGATATAAACTGACCATAACTTATTGGTTATGAACTGTAGATTAAAACTGCACAGAGGTAGAAAATTAAGGAGATAAAATCTGGACAAACTGAAGGAACCTGAGGTGGTTGAGTTTTACAGGAAACATTGGCCAAAGATTGTCTCCAACGGGGGAAATTAACAGTCTAAGAAGAATGGGTTGATCTGAGAGATAGAGTAGTGAAGGCCGCAGAGGATCATGTAATCAGAACGAAAAGTCCTAACAGAAATCCTTGGATAACACAGGAGATACTGAACTGCATTGACGAAAGGAGTAAATATAAAAAGGCATCAAGTGAAGCAGGCAAAAGGCAGTACAGATGTCTGAAAAATGAGGTTGACAGAAAATGACTACGCAAGAGTGGGTTGAGGAGAAATGCAAGGTAGTAAAAGAATGTATAACTAAGGGAAAGCTAGATACCGCTTACAAGAAAATTGAAGAGATATTTGGAGACAAGAAAAGCAGCGGTACTAATATCACGAACTAAGAGGGGAAACCAAGCAAAGAAGGGAAAGCTGAAAGTTGGAAGGAATACAAAGAATCTTAAAGGCAGTATTCTAGAAATGGAAGACGAAATAGAGGAAGATGAGATAGGAGATACACAACTGCGAGAAGAATTTGACAGAACACTAAAAGATTAGTGTACAAGCAACGCCCCTGGAGTAGATGATGTCCCGTCTGAACTGCTATTGTCATTAGTAGAGACAGTCATGAAGAAATTGTTTCACCTGGTATACGACATGTATGAGACAGGGGAAAAACCCTCAGACTTCAAGAAGTATATAATGATTCCAATTCCGAAGAAAGCAAAAATTACAGAACTATTAGCTTAACAAATCATGGATACTAAATACTAACACGAATTATTTACAGACGAATGGAAAATCTAGGTGTATCCGAACTCGGGGAAGATCAGTTTGAATTTAGGAGAAATGTAGGAGCACGCGAGGCAATACTCACAATCCGACTTATCTTAGAATATAGGTTACGAAAAGGGAAACCTATATTTTTTGAAATTCTGAAGGTAGCAGAAGTAAAAATAGGTAACGAAGACTTACTTTCAACTTTTACAGAAACCAGACAGCAGTTATTAGAGTCGAAAGGCATGAAAGGGTCGCAGTGTTTGGGGAGGGAGTAAGAGAGGGTTGTAGGCTTTCTTAAATGTTGTTCAATCTGTACACTGATCAAGATGAGAAGGAATGCAAGGAGAAGTTTGGAGAGGGAATTAAAGTCCAGAGAGATGGAATAAAAACCTTGTGGTTGGCTGATAACGTAGTAATTCTGTCAGAGACAGCAAAGGATCTGGAAGAGCAGGTAAATGGAATGGACAGTGTCTTTAAAGGAAGATAGAAGATGGACATTAACGAGAGTAAAACGAGAGTAATGGAATGTGTCAGAAAATCAGACGACGCCGAAGGAATTAGATACATGAGAGGATAAAAGCAGTAGATGAATTTTGTTATTTGTGTAGCAAGATAACTTCTGATGGCCGAAGTAAAGAAGATATAAAATGCAGAATGGCTATGGGAAGAAATGCGTTTCTGAAGAAGCGAAATTTATTAACATCCAATATTAGTTTAAATGTTAGGAAGTCCTTCCTGAAAACATTTGTCTGGAGTGTAGCGTTGTATGGGAGTGAAACGTCGGCGATAAGGAATTCAGATGACAGAAGCTATAAAAATGTGGTGCTACAGACGAATGATGAATATTAGATGGGTAGACCACGTAACTAATGAGGTGCTTGACGGAATTGGGGAGAATAGGACTTTCTGGCATATCTTGACTAAGAGAAGGGATACGTTAGTGGGGCACATTCTGATACATCAAGGAATCGTCAACTTACCCTTGGAAGAAGTGTGTGTGGTAAAAATCGAAGAGGGAGACCGAGGGACAAATACAGTAACCAAATTCAAAAGGATGTAGGTTGCCGTTCGTATTCCCAGATTGTGACGTCCCCTCGGGTGGCCCAAAAGAAAAACTTTAATATATAACGATGTATCTGTCGTAGATAAAAAGTATTCGCGTCTAAGTCAGTGTCAAAGTAGACATATACTCTGGTGAATTAATAATTATCAATGGCTATTTGTTCATAAAGAAATACTCTGATCAATTATAAAAGAGAACGCCTCTTGTAATGATTCTCTTTTTTACTGTCTGATCGTATCGTTTGTGGTTGTCGGCATATGTTTTTTACAGATTGCATTTTTCCTCTTGTCCTGTGGCCGTTATTGTGTGTATGGTGGGTAATGTAAATGTTAAATTGTAATAATACATGATCTTTCAGCATAAAAGTAAATGTTTTGTTTTAATATGTAGTTATCTGATGTTACATTAGACCCGCAGTTACCTTAGATGAACGTAATATTTAATTGTTGGCAGCCATCTTGCCCCAAAAATTATTTTCGTAAATTACAGTGACAATTTTACCTTCTAAATTTACTGATGGCTTCATTTATTATGCATAAAACTTTGTAGCATTGACGAAATAGTTTTAGCACTATTTAGCCGAAATAATAGCTTTTTTGCCCATACCAGATTTGTGTAGGCTCTGACGCCATAACGTAACGATGTATTTTTTATTATCAATATTAATAACAGTTACCAGCCTATTGTAGTAACAACAGCCATAAAGAACCCGCATGAGATTGCCGTGCTCTATAAAAGTTAAGTTGTAGCATTTTAAAAATTTTATCTGTGAGACGTTAATATAACTTACTTAAATCAAAGAAGCTACATAACACTATTTCGTCGTATTTATGAAAGTAATTCTCACATTAATTATGAAGTAAGTAATTAAAAGAAACAACGATTTAAAAAAAATTAACGTCATAAGTTGAGGAGGCTTGCACAGGACTGGGTAGCATGGAGAGCTGCATCAAACTAGTCTGCGGACTGAAGACCACAAAAACAAAAACAATAGTATCCAATGCGAAAGACGAAGGCAACTTCCGCATACGTCTCTTCCAAGTAATATATCTCGATGGAACAAGGCCTTCGTGTAGAAACAACTGCTGTGGCATAGTACAGAAGCTAACTAAGTAGCATAATTTAATTTCTGCGAATTTTTATTACCGGCCAGTTTTCTTAAATTAAGTTAGTGCTTCTGCTTTTAGGGGCTTTATTCTCGCGTATTTGGTCAATTTCGTTAGAGCTTCCGTTTTAAGATTTTTGAACAGTGGAGGACCGTTTATAACAGCTGTTAGGTGGCTACTGAAAGGAAATTTCCTACCTTAAGTTTTGGGATTATATATGTTGGCAACAACATATATATATATGTTGGCAACAACATATATATAAACATCTTTGTTGGGTCCGCAAGGATTATCTTTGGCGGCCGGTAGGCGGGGTTTGCTCGGTGTTGCCGCGCGGGGAGTCGGAGAGTAGTAGCCAAGTAGTAGCGGAGCGTGACGGTTGCACTGGAGCTCGCGGTGGTCACAGCCCGGAGTTCTTCATGATGCTGCTAATTTTTGGTAATTTACGTTAGTTGTTTTTCGCATTGCGCAAGGTCGATCATTTCATTTTATTTTTTATCGCTTTACATTCAGTAGGAACCTATACACAACCTTGATTAATTCGTGGCTCGTCACTGTAATTGTTGTAATAACATGGATAGGGCATTAACCAAACGTAATAATAAAAAAGCAGTTCCTTTCACATTTTGATTTTTTATAATTAATCCTTTCCTGAGGGTAGGTCTGCATTCCTGTTTTAGAAACTGCCTCATTGGACGACTTCGCAATAATATGCACATTCTTCATTTTTATAGTTTATGTTACTCGTGTCGAATTAGCTGAGTGCTAATTTTCTTTAATACAGATTTATTCAGTTTGATTGGTTTAATGTTGTTTGTGATTATTCTTGACGCTGTAAGTGATTGTAAGTTAATGGTAATTAAGTACATTGTAGCAAGTGGGTGACATGAACGGTATGAAGTGAAGAAAGTGAGTTGCTGTGAAGCGAGGTATCACTTCCCTTTTTACAACAAAAGAATATTTTTAGCACGCATTCATTATTTGTATATGCAGACTGATTGTATAGTAATACTAAAACAAATGCAACACAGTACGACATTCTTTTATTGTTCTCGTAAAGTGACTATCAGCCAACCAAGATTTTGCATCTTCTTAATCCTTCTAATATTGCAGTCAGATAGCGTAAGTTCCGACGTGAGCAAACTTGCCTTACGTAGGTCAGCATTACGTTGTGCACTAATTCTCAAGTTATTTTCCTAGTAGTATTGCAGTCAGATCCATAACTTTAGTAGCCCGATACGATCTTTTATTTTTGTAGACCGCTGTTAGTATTGAAGGCAACACACACACACACACACACACACACACAAAATAAGTAGCCCCGTTTCACACACACATCAACCAGTCCCGTTGCACAGCTCAACCAGCTACCAGCCGCCATTAGTGAAGCACTAATGTAATAGCGAATGAAGTTTTTAGCAGCTTTACACGTTTTCACTTTTCACGTATTTGACTAGTAGTGGTAGGATGGATGATGAGTGTGCGTGCTGTGTTGGGACGCAGGAGGAGTTGGCCACTGTTCGCGAACAGCTGAACGTGCTTTGGGCCACGGCCAGCCGTCTCCAGGCTGCTGCCTCGGGGTGTGGCGGCGGTGGAGAGTCAGGCGTGTCGCTTGGGGCGCCTCAGGTGCAACGGGGTTCGCCCACGGTCTCTGCTGTCGTGGCACCTTCACGTGTGGCGGACGCGATTCCGCCCTCGTTGAGTGGCAAGTGGCTCGTTCGCGTCGCTCAGGATGGAGGTCCAATGTGGAGGCTGGCTGTGTGACATCGCCCGTTCTACATCTACATCTACATGGGATACTCTGCAAATCACATTTAAGTGCCTTGCAGAGGGTTCATCGAACCACCATTATACTATTTATCTCCCATTCCATTCTCAAATAGCGCGCGGGATGAAATAACACCTGAATCTCTCCGTTCGAGCTCTGATTTCTCGTATTTTATTTTGATGATCATTTCTACCTATGTAAGTGGGAGTCAACAATATATTTTCGCATTCGGTGGAGAATGTTGGCGATTTGAGTTTCGTAAGTAGCCCACGCCGCAGCGATAAGCGCCGTTGTTATAAAGATTCCCATCCCAGATCCTGTATCATTTCCGTAACGCTGTCTCCCCTGGGCAGCAATACTGCAAAAATGAACGGAAAGCATAGTGAATGCAGCTTCTTTTGTAGTTCTGGTGCATCTTTTAAGGGTCTGCGAATAAAACGCAATCTTTGGTTCACATTTCCCACGACATTATCTACGTGTTCTTTCCAATTTAAGCCTGAAGTAATAGTAATTCATAGGTATTTTGTGGAGTTTACAGCCTTCACTTTTGAATGATTTATGTTGTAAAGAAAGTTTAACACATTTCTTTTCCTACTGATGTGGACGACTTCACACTTCTCATTATTTAGAGCCAATTATCCATTTTTACAACATAATGATATCTTATTCCGATCGTTCTGCAGTTGGTTTTGATCTTATGATGATTTTTACTAGCCGTTAAATGACGGCGTCATCTGCAAACAACCTAAGAGAGCTACTTAGATGTTCCCCTAAATCGTTTATGTAAATAAGGAACAGCAGAGGACCAATAACGTTACCCTGTAGAACGCCCTATATCACCTCTGGTTTAGTCGCTGCCTTACCATCGATTACTACGAACTGTGTCCTTTCTGACAGGAAATCTCCTATCCAATCGCAAATTTGGGGCTATATACCATAACCACGCAATTTGATTAAAAGCCGTTTGTGAGGTACGGTGTCAAAAGCCTTCTCGAAATCAAGAAATTCGGAATAGATCTGCGAACCCTAGTCGATAGCACCCATCACTTCGTGTGAAAAAATAGGTAGTTGTGTTTCGCATGAACGATAGATCGTTCTGTTCGAGATAATTCCTAATATTTGAATACAGGATATGTTCCAAAACCCTGCTGCAAATTGACGTCAATGAAATAGGCCTGTAGTGTAGTGGTTTACTCCAACTACCTGTCTTGAATATAGGTGTGATCTGTGCAACTTTCCAATCTTTTGGTACAGATCCTTCTATGACAGAGTGGATAGGAGTCCTTTGGTTTGGAGCCGAGTGGAGTATCTCAACAGAAGACTTCGTCGGCTCTATGACAGTCATGGCTGCAGATTTCTGGACCAGCATTATAGTCTCGGGAATTGTAGAGATCCCTTGATATATCAGGGGTTCATTCCATAAAGGAAGCAGCTACTCGTGTAGCAGAGTACTTGTGGAGTGCCACAGGTTTCTTTAGACTAGACAATAGTTCTGATGAGCATTCGTCTCTCGATATACAGACGGCATTCAGAAGGATCTTCAACTTTCGAAATATTAGCAATTGTCAAATTATTAGAAACAAAGTTACGGAATTCCTACATTTCAGGAATGCTCGGATAATCATCAGTACAGAGAGTTAGCTGAATCCCGATGTTGAAAGCTCCGAAATCTTTGTGAAGAATGGGATGTTTATCGCAAAGATACATTAGGTACAATAAGGAGGAGGGGGTGTTCATTGCAGTCCACAAAATTATTCCTTCTACTGATATTGAAGTAAGGTGTGACTGTGAGGTTTTCTGCACGCGTGTAACAGCATAGGAGAAATCAAGTTAACAGTTGGGTGTTTTTACAGGCCATCCGGTACACTGCCATAGTGCTAGAGTCATTCATAGAAAGCGTTTCTGGCATACCTTGACGGAAGTGTGTGGAGTAAAAATAATAGAGGGAGACCAAGGGACGAATACAGTAAGCAGATACAGAAGGATGTATTGCCGTTCTTATTCACAGATGAAGAAGCTTACACAGGACAGGATAGCATAGAAAGCTGCATCAAACCAGACTGCGGAGTGAAGACAACAACAACAACAACAGTTGGCTGTCAAATATTTGATGCTTTTCGTTAAGTGACTTTTTTGGTAGCATAATTCACCCCTTTCTGGACCAAAATGGGATTTAACCTTGAGTAGTGAATATCATTCTTTTTCCCAGTGATGTAGTTATGCACGCTGCTGTTACTCTTGAATTGGGGAGTGTTATTAATAACAAATTTCTTAAATGATATATACTGTATATTGTGAGGCTGTTGTGAGGATCCCTAGCTCCTTAAATAAGTGTCTGTTGTTACTGAAAGCTTCCGGGCTGAGATGCCGTGGTCCATACATGTAACTCTCCGCTGACGTGTCGTCTTCGTCTGCTGAAGGCATCCTCCGAGGTAAAGCGGCGTACTGCAACGAGAGCGCGAGTGAGCGTCATATATATAAGCCAAACAGAGGGCGCCGCTGTCAATCACGTGACGTCGGCTGTGATACGATATCTGCTATTGCCAACCTTCTCGATTTCAATTAATCGATTGTCATGCTGTTGCTGCAATGTTGACATCCAGATCTTATCAAGTTTAGTGCCTTCCTCTTTTTTGTTAAAATTATTAATGTGTTTAAAAATCTCAATGGCCTCTGTACATACGCGTACAATAATGCGACGTCTTTGATATGATGGGCGTCTCCCTAAATTTTATTTCGTGGACACCTTCTTGATACACGTGTTTCGCTACAGCCGATTTATCAGTGTGTCCGAGGCGGCAGTTTCTTTTGTGTTCGCCCATACGAGTGTTGACACTTCTTTTTGTTGTACCTGTATAAACTTGTCCACAGGGGATTTTATAGACACCTGGTGCAGCCAGGGGATGTCGCTTATCTATTGTGGATCTTAAAAATTCTTTTATTTTCGTGGTTTCCACATCGTACTTGCTTAAAATTTTACCAATATGTTCAGCGATCTTACTCATAAATGGTAGAAAAACGTTCCCCTTAGGTTGTTGTCGTTCCTTGTCCGTCCTGGTTGTCAGTCTAGGGCGTAGTTTACGATCTATCTCTCTGTCAGAATAGCCATTATTCATAAAGGTCACTCTAAGATGTTCAATTCCATCATCTAAGTCGGTTGGTTCACATATTTTGTGGGCCCTGTCTACTAATGTAATCACGCCTCTTTTCTGTCTTGGGTGGTGGTTAGAATCTTTTTGAAGATAACGATCGGTGTGTGTGTCTTTCCTGTAGACCTTATGACCCAATAATCCGTCCTCTAGTTTGATAACCATCACATCAAAAAGTTCAGTTAACCATTGCTTTCCTTTTCCATAGTGAATTCTAGGATTGATACTGTTCAGATGTAACAGGAAGGCATTCACCTCTTCTTCGCCGTATGTCCATATAACAAATGTTTTGTCAACATGACGATACCATCTGGATGGTCTTTTTCTGGCTGTCTGCAGCGCCTGTTGTTCCAAGTTCTCCATGAACAAGTTAGCAACAGCCGGACTAAGAGGACTACCCGTAGCTACCCATAGCCTCCATTCTCTGATCAAATGTTTGTTGGCTGATCTTGGGTGGGCTACAGAAATTATTCTTTGTACACGATTCTGTGCAATGAATACTTTGGACTCCACGATGAATTACCCCAATAGATGATGCCATACGAAATCTTTTTTATGGAAACAAGCATAGTAAGTAATGTACTGAGATGTCTGCCACCAAAAACTATCAGTTAATTCTTGTTTGTCAGGTTCTTCTACAATACTTGTCAGCAAACAGCACTAGCTTTGCATCTTCCTGAATAAACAGGGTGAGTCACCTAACATTACCGCTGGATATATTTCGTAAACCACATCAAATAATGACGAACCAATTCCACAGACCGAACATGAGAAGAGGGGCTAGTGCAATTGGTTAATACAAACCATAAAAAAATGCACGGAAGTATGTTTTTTTAACACAAACCTACGTTTTTTTTTAATGGAACCCCGTTAGTTTTGTTAGCACATCTGAACATATAAACAAATAAGTAATCAGTGCCGCCTGTTGCATTGTAAAATGTTAATTACATCCGGAGATATTTTAACCTAAAGTTGACGCTTGAGTACCACTCCTCCGCTGTTCGATCGTGTGTATCGGAGAGCACCGAATTAAGTAGGGATCCAAAGGGAACGGTGATGTACCTTAGGTACAGAAGAGAGTAAAACAGCACATTACTTCCACATGCTAACACCTTTATTGGTCTTTTTCACTGTTGCACATGTACATTACCATGAGGGGTGAGGTACACGTACACACGTGGCTTCCGTTTTCAATTACGGAGTGGAATAGAGTGTGTCCCGACATGTCATGCCAATAGATGTTCAAAGTGGTGGCCATCATTTGCTGTACACAATTGCAATCTATGGCATAATGAATGCCGTACAGCCGCGGTGGAGTAGCCGAGCGGTCCTAAAGCGTCTCGCTGCGGAGCGCGCGGTTGCTCACCGTGTAGGTTCGAGTCCTCCCAGGGGCATGGGTGTGTGTGTTGTCCTTATGTTAGTTTACCTAAGTTTAAGTAGTTTGTAAGCTACGGACTGATGACCACGCAGTTTGGTCCGATAGATTAAAAAAAAAAAAAAAATGCAGTACACGCCGCAGTACATCTGGTGCAATGTCGCCGCAGGCTGCCGCAATACGTTGTTTCATATCCTCTGGGGTTGTAGGCAAATCACGGTACACATTTTCCTTTAACGTTCCCCACAGAAGGAAGTCCAGAGGTGTAAGATCAGGAGAACGGGCTGGCCAATTTATGAGTCCTCCGCGTCCTATGAAACGCCCGTCGAACATCCTGTCAAGGGTCAGCCTAGTGTTAATTGCGAAATGTGCAGGTGCACCATCATGCTGATACCACATACGTCCACGAGTTTCCAGTGGGACATTTTCGAGTAACGTTGGCAAATCATTCTGTAGAAACGCGATGTATGTTCGGTGCTCTCCGATAAACACGATCGAACAACGGAAGAGTGGTACTCAAGCGTCAACTTTAGGTTACAATATCTCCGGATGTAATTAACATTTTACAATGCAACAAACGGCATTGATTACGTATTTGTTTATTTGTTCAGATGTGCTAACAAAACTAACGGGGTTCCATTAAAAAAACGTAGGTTTGTGTTAAAAAAAACATACTTCCGTGCATTTCTGTATGGTTTGTATAAAGCAATTACACTAGCCCCTCTCCTCACGTTCGGTCTGTGGAATCGGTTCGTCAGTATTTGATGTGGTTTACGAAATATATCCAGCGATAATGTTAGGTGACTCACCCTGTATATTCGCAAGACATTAATCCATTTTAAGGAGCTAAGAGCGATTCCTGTGGCACCCCGTTCTTGATAGCTCCAAAGTTTGAGGAAATAGCTAATTTTTGTAGTCTCTCAGGGCATCTTCTTAGAACCAACATTTGTTGATGACATACGTGGGATGCCTAGAAAGTAACAGTCGCAATTTTTACGACAAAAACAATGTTTCGACTGCGAAATGTGACTGAACTGTGCGACGAGTCGATAAGTCGCGTCCGGCTCTGACGTAGGTCATGTTATATGAGGGAGTGTCGGTAGGGGAGAGCGGGAGTATGGGGAGTTTGCTCTCGAGTGGCGTGTGGACGAGCAGTTTGATAACAGCCGTTTGCCCAGCCTACCCTTTTTCGCTGTAGAGGGAGTGTGGCTGTGGTTGCTGGAGGAGCCTCCCTCTGTTTATCACCGCATTGTTATCTAGCTAGCGGGGTGTGGCCAGGCACAGGAGGAGGAAGCGGGCGAATATTGGGAACAGTCCGGCTGCGCAGCGTGCTACCGGAGGGACGGCTGGTGACGGCGGACGGTGGAGGGACCACGGCGGTCAACATCAAGAGCGGACTCTGCTGAAATATGTCGGTGAGAAACTTTGAAATGGTTCGTTGCTGTCCGTCTAGTGTGTGTAGCTTCCAGTCTACGGCAAACACAGTGGCGGCGCTAGGCGTCGGCGACATCGGCCACCGCCGACGGCCTCGCGCCTGTGGGGGGCCTCGCAAAACGTTGTTAAAATTTTAGTTTTTTTTTTCTTTTTTTTATATTTGATGTTTAACGGCGCTTTCGAACTGCTAGGTTCTGTGGCGACGACCTATATCTAATTTACACTAGCTTAACCCATGGACGGTCGGCCGCGGTGGCCGACGAGACTGAGGCGCTTCCGTCACGGTCTGCACGGCCACTACGGTCGGGGGTTCGAATCCCCCCTCGGGCATGGATATTTGTGCCGTCCTAGTTCGTAAGTAGTTCATAAGTAGTTTGTAAGTTTAGGGACTGATGACCCCGTAGTTAAGTCCCATAAGCTTTACAAACATTTGAACATTTTTAACCCATGGACGAACATAACATTCGTACCCAAGGGTGGGATTCGACCCTCGGCGAGAGGCATCTCGCTCACCGTGTTACAGTATGATGCCTTAGTGCGCTCGGCCATTCCCGGCCGTCAGCTATTTAGTTGTTCGTATTTATTTCCGTATGAGTGCAGCAGTGATGCAATTTTTAGTTAAATAGTTACAAAACTATTGATTCAGTACATTTTAGAAAACGATTTGAAAGAAGTATATCCAAATGTTTATATAACAATCAGAATCATGCTCAGTTCCAATCAGTACAGCTTCGGCCGAAAGAAGTTTCACAAAATGTTCAAATGTTTGTAGAGCTTAAGGGACTTAACTACGGGGTCATCAGTCCCTAAACTTATGAACTAGCTACAACTAAGGACGGCACAAATATCCATGCTGAGGGGGGATTCGAACCCCCGACCGTAGTGGCCGTGCAGACCGTGACTGAAGCGCCTCAGTCCCCTCGGCCACCGCGGCCGGCGAAGTTTCACAAAATTGATTAAGACTAACTTGAAAGCCACAATGATCCAAGAAAGACTATCTGCGTTGTCAGTACTATCAACTGAAGCCGAAATGGCGGCTAGTATTAAGATGTGGTCTTAAAAAAATTCAGTGAGACGAAAAAGTGAAAAGTTCTTCTAATTTGTGTTTGTTTATTGAAATTTTTGTCATTGCAATAATACTTGTATGTTATACTAATAGAATTTTAGTATAATGATTAATGATGTATAATTAAGCTCATTTCACATTTTGTTCAGATGTTTGTAATGCTTATGGGACTTAACTGTGGGGTCATCAGTCCCCAAACTTAAAAACTAGCTATGAACTAACTTATACTAAAGACAGCACAAACATCCATGCCCGAGGGGGGATTCGAACCCCCGACGGGGAACGACCTCGCGCATCGTTGCATAGCGCCTCAATGCGCTCGGCCGCTCCGACGCGGCACATTTTCTTCAATAATGAAAAAATGAAAGGGGCCTCGCAAAGACGAATTCGCCGACGCCCAGTTTTCGTCTAGCGCCGCTACTAGGCAAACACCCCGTAAAAGCAGCTTTCGATGACTTTGAAGTGACCAGTATCTTAGAACGTGCTTGCTGTTTCCCGAATTTGGAAGTGAAAACTTCCGAAACTGAGACTTTTACCTTGAAATCTTTCCTGTTGAATCACACGACGCATAGTCCCCCCTTCCCCTTAGATAAGAATTTTGGTACCTTTAACACTGCCGGCCACACCATAAGCCTCCGATGCCCAGATGCTCACTCAGACCTGTCTAATCCCGCTCCAACACAGCTGCAGGGGACGTGACGCGCATGTAAGCCTCCTCTAGTTAGTTCTCTCTGAGCTAGTGTACAATGTATAACACTTCCACCCCTGCCGGCCCGTTCAGGTAAACAACTAAACTAGGTCTCCGAGACCTCCATAACTTTACAAAAACCAAGGGAAAAGGGAGACACAATTATACATCAATAATCATTATACTAAAATTCTATTAGTATAATATGCAAGTATTATTGCAATGACAAAAATTACAATAAACAAACTCAAATTAGAAGAACTTTTCACTTTTTCGTCTCACTGAATTTTTTTAAGACCACATCTTAATACTAGTCGCCATTTCGGCTTCAGTTGATAGTACTGACAACGCAGTGATTTTCAAGTTAGTCTTAATCAATTTTGTGAAACTTCGCCGGCCGCGGTGGCCGAGGGGACTGAGGCGCTTCAGTCACGGTCTGCGCGGCCACTACGGTCGGGGGTTCGAATCCCCCCTCGGGCATGGGTATTTGTGCCGTCCTTAGTTGTGGCTAGTTCATAAGTAGTTTGTAAGTTTAGGGACTGATGAGCCCGTAGTTAAGTCCCTTAAGCTCTACAAACGAAACCATTGTCCCGACTTGAGTTTATGTTGACGCTTTCTGAACACCTTAAAGAACCTTGGATGAAGGCTAGGCTTGACACACCAATTCTCCGTGACCTACGGGACAGTATTTATAGATGACTAAACATGATCACTTGCAGAGGCAGCTCGTGAGCAAGGAGCTATTTCCAAAAGAACTTATTGTAAGTTTTGTGACTACAAAAAACAAAGGAAATTAAAAATGCAGCGTGATTTCTGTAAGTTGCCAGTGTGTGGTCAGCACCACAAAAAAAAAAAAAAAAAAAAAAAAAAAAAAAAAAAAAAAAAAAAAAAAGGTGTCCAAATTGTACCGGTTAAAATATGAGGAACTTCCGCTGAATTTTGTGATACCGCTTTTAGTTTTAAACATTATTAATTGTACGTGGTTTTCGAATATGATGGCTTTTTTGCGTTATATGAAGTTTAGACTACTATTGTTTAATTTATGAGAGTTTGGTTATTTTGTTTCGTGGTTTCTTGAGGAAATATATATTTCTTTTATGTTATTCAAGGTTATTTAATGTATTAAACCTCATCCTTATCATGACATTGAATTTCTTAAAGAGTTTTTCATTATTATATATCATGTGGGCCTCTGAGGCTATGGTGTGGCCCAGACGTTGGAGCCTGGTGGTGTGGCCCACAGGGTTAATGGGTTGTAACATTCGTGTTTCCTTATTATGCATTTATTATTTTAAATTTGATATGTTTTATGGTGGTTGTGCTGGATAGAGTGATACCATTGCTGCATTCAGTGGCGAGCACGCTGCTATTGTATTCTAAAACAAAATTTTTACCTATCAGAGACTTCATTTGAATGGGTGGGGCTCAGGTTTAAGTGGAAGCACAACGCTGTGGTATGTCAACACCTTGCTGGGAGTTTATTATTATTATTGTTCACGTCAGTAATACTGAGCACTTGAGTGATACTGGTGCTTGTTACTGTTGATTACGTGACTTGTGCTGAACATTTGAAATAATTCCTGTTCTGGTTAATTTTGTTATTTACGTGACTAATGTTGAATATTCCGATCAATTCTTGCTCCGTTTATCATTAATTACGTATATCAGGCTACAAGTTTTGGATAATTCTTAATATGGTTGTTATTCTTATCATAAGTTACTTAACTGACTTAACTCCGTTCGACACTGGCGTCGGGGGGCCCAAAGGGTAACTTCCGAGGCACGGCGGATTAGCCGTGCGTGCTAGGGCCGTTCACCTTCGGGGGTTCGAGTCCCCCCTTGGACATGAGTGTTTGTGTTGTCCTTAGCTTAGTTTAACTTAGTTTAAGTAGTTTGTAAGCTACGGACTAATAATCCAGCACTTGAGTCCGATAGCTTTACATACATTAGAACATTATTGGTACCTTCCGGCAGCCGTGTCATTCCCCGCCTCAGGCGTCATCGGATGCGGTATGGAGGGGGACGTGGTTAGCCTCCTGCACTCCCAACCGTTGTGTCGGTTTTCCTGACCGGAGCCGCTACTTCTCAGTCAAGTAGCTCCTCCATTGGCCTCATAAGGGCCGAGTGTACCCCACTTGCTAACAGCGCTCGGCAGACCCGCATGGTTACCCATCCAAGTGCTAGCCAAGCCCAACAGTGCTTAACTTCAGTGACCGAAGGGGAACCAGTGTATCCACTGCGACACGGCCGTTACTTATCAGAGGTTGAATATTTTCAATAACCTTTTTCTTCTCAATACTAAGTTACAAAGCTTTTGTGTTGGACAATCTGAATATTTATTGCTTTTATCATTACGAGTTATCCGATTTATGTTTATCATTCAAGCAGTACAGTTTGTGTTTGTTTTCCGTCCGTTATCTCATTTAACCATCAACTTAACTCCTTAATAATTTTCAAGTGTCGTACTGTGTTTATCCTCAAGGTTTTATGTTCGTCATGCAAGTGTGGTATGGTAGTGTATTTCTTAATTTGATTAAAGTGATTTTAATATGTTTTAGAATGACTTAATCTTTGTTTTATTGGTGTACCTAGGCTTGCAGTGACATCAGAGCCTGTGGTGCTAGACTCACCGTACCCAGAGTGTCTAAGTGTATGTGTTGCTCCAAAACTTTGTTATTTATTTAAGTTATATATACGTTGTATCTTTTCTTTCCAACATGTCTGAAAGAACAGACATCACTTTGATCCTGGAGTTATTATTAATTCATATTCACGGAATTTACGACATTAACTGTGAATGGGTAAAGTTGAAAATGTGTACCCATCCGGGACTCGAACCTACGTCTCCTGCTTGATAAGCAGTTACGCTGATCCCTACACCACAGGGAACACAGCGATCATCACAAATGTTTAAAGTAATCAACCACACTTCCATCAGATACAAATTCTCAACTTTCTCAACTTTTCCCTGACCCTTAATTAGCAATGATCCTTTCTTCAGTATGGAGGCACTCCTAAGCCCTTAGTCTTACCGGAATAGATTCCAAAACAACGAGTCTGAGTATTAATGGGCAGGTAAAAGTTGAAAATTTGTGCTTGAGTAGTCCGTGCAGCTGTGATGATCGCTGTTTTCCCAGTAGCGTAGGGATCAGCACAACTGCTTACCAAGCAGGAAACCCGGGTACAGGTCTCGGCTGGGTGCACATTTTCATCTTTACCCATTCGTAGTTAATGTAAATTCCGTGAATATGATTTTGTTATTTCATTACATCTGCGTATTTATTTTAATGAGTTACTGTTCTTTGTGACTGTGATATGTTTATAACATGTTGCCCTTACAAATGTTGGCCCTTTCTACTAGTAAGATTGCATAAAATATAATAATTTCGCCTGGCGATTTATGTAACTTAACATGGCTAAATGAGAGAATCACTTCCGTAAATTGTTCATTTTTGAAAGCAAACTTAATTATCTTACTAAAATTTGGTGGCATTGTTATCTGATAAACAGTAAAGTGAAGGGGTAATTAAATTGTTATTTAATACCAACTTTAAATTATCAAAATTTCTAAGAGGCCAAAATGTTTAATAAACGTCATTAAATGAAATTCTTGTAAGGGCTAATGTTCAGTTCCAACTTTCATAAGTCCTTCCACGTCCTAACTTAAGTTATGCCGGAAGGGAGCGTAACAGTTATGTATGAATTATTTGTTGTTTCTTTAGTTCCTGCCTATTCGACAGATAGCGTAGCTTCAGGGACTTTTCAAAATGGTGTGTGTAAATGATGTGCGTTACAGAAATGAGCCATCTTTGAATTTCTCACTGCAGAGAAAGAAATTTAGGAATATTAACAAACGTTTGTGAAAAGTCTAGGGAGCATCCGCTGTCGACTGGAGTACAGTTAGTCGTTGGTCACACAGAGTGAGGTCATCAGAAGTGCGTTTCGGCGGGGTTCCAAGATTTGCAGCGGTCAGGGCGACCATCCACAGCTGTCACACCTGACATGTTGCAGCGAGCTGAAGTTCTCATTCACTAGGGAAGATGCATTATGACTCGGCGGTTGTCGCTAAATCCGTCAATCAGAAAGGCATGGACAAAATTACCCGCACTCCATGATCAGAAGGAAGACTGGAACCGACAGAGCATACACGCTTTCGTTTCGCGCGGATGCACAGAGCTGAACGGAGATTACTTGGAAAATAGACTGCGCAGATGATACATCCTTCTTAGATGTGGGTTATTCTGATTATGTGTCATGAACAAATTTTGGAGAAAAAATGAGTATGCAGTAGTTTTTGGACTGCCCGCGTTAATTAATGACTATCCAGACGGCCGATCATACGATGTAGGCTTTAGCGGCAGGCGTTAACTTCACTTACAATTTCTGGGCTGATACGCCGTGGCCTTTAGTTAAAGCTTTCCCCTAACGTTTCATCTTCGGCTACGGAAGACATCATCGTAGGCAAAGTGGCATCTGCAAAGAGGGCTCGAGGGAGCGCCGCTTATACATATGCTGAATGAGAGAATGTCTCTGGTAATGCCACCTTACTGATAGAAGATAATCGACTGTCAACGTGTTGGTGCAACGTTGAAGTCCAAATTTTGTCTAATTCTTTAATTTAGCGCAAAGTTCCTAGTGATTGGAAAAAAACGCAGGTGAGTCCCGTTTATAAGAAAGGTAAAATAACTGATCCACATAATATTACAGAGCAATAACGTTGACATCAGTTTCCTGTAGAATTTTGCAGCATATTCTCAGTTCGAATATAGTAAATTTCCTTTTTTCTATTGAAATTATTGCGGTGTATGTAAATTATAGCCGTGTTTGTAAATTTCAGTGGCTTCTATTTGTGCGAGCATAGTAGTGAGAAGTTTTTGATAAATTTAATTTCTTGGTCGCCCTCTTGGTAAACATATTCAGCAACGGCCGATTTTTGTGTAGGTCCCAAGCGGCAGTTTCTCTTATGTTCACTCAGACAAGTGTTGGCACGTTTTTTCGTAGTGCCAATGTGCACCTAGCCACAGCTGCAAGAATTTTACACACGCCCGGTGGCACTACGAAAAAAGTGTTAACACCCGTCTGAGTAAACATAAGGGAAACTGCCGCCTGGGACCTACACAGAAATCGGCTCGGCCGTAGCAGAACATGTTTATCAGAAACGTCTCTCTACTATGGTCCCACTTATAGAGAAGCCGTTGAAATCTTAGCCGCAGTGAAGTAGAAGAAAAAAAGCGGTCTAATGTGCCACGCTGCGGAGCGCGCAGTTGCTCGCTGTCGGAGCTTCGCGTCCTCCCTGAGGCATGAGACTGTGTGTGTTGTCCTTATGTTAGTTTAACTTAGTTTAAGTAATCTGTAATCCTAGGGACTAATAACCAATGCAATTAAGTCCCGTAGATTTACAAACATTTGAACATTTTTTGCCATTGACACATACACGCAATAATTTTAATATATACATCTACATACATACCCTGCAATCCACTGTAAAGTGCGTGGCGGAGGATACACTGTACCACTACTAGGCATTTCCTTTCCTATTCCACTCCCAAATAGAACAAGGAAAAACATAATGCCTATATGCCTCCGTACGAGCCCTACTTTCTCTTATTTAGTCTTTGTGGTCATTAAACGAAATTGTAAGTAGGTGGCAGGAAAATCGTTCTACACTCAGCTTCAAATTCCGGCCCTCTAAATTTCCTCAACAGAAATTCACGAAAAGAACGTCGTCTTTCCTCTAGCGATCCCCTATTGAGTTGCCGGAGCATTTCCGTGACACTCGCCCATTGGTCGAACCTACCAGTAACAAACCTAGCTGCTCGCCTCTGAACTGCTTCTATGTCTTTCTTTTAAACTGATCTGCTGCGGGTCCTAAACACTTGAGCAACACTCAAGACGTGGTCGTACAACCGTTTTATACGGGGTCTCCTTTACAGATGCAGTACATTTTTCCAAAATTCTCCCAATAAACCGAAGTCGGCTGTCTGCCTTACTCACAACTGTCCTTAAATATTCGTTCCATTCCATATCGCTCTGCAATGTTACTTCTAGATATTTGAACGACGCGACTACATCAAGATGCTCATTGCTGATTCTGTATTCGAACATTATGAGATTGTTTTTCCTACTCGTGGCATAATTTTTCTACATTGAGAGCTAGCTGCCATTCTTCGCACCAACTATAAATTTTATCTAAGTCATCCTGTAGGCTATTACAGTCGACTAAAGACGACACCCTCCCATACACCACAGAATCATCAACAGCAAATTACAAGTCACTCTGTACATCCGGTATAAAGCAAGAAAGAAAGAAGAAGAAAACCGGTCCTATCACTATCCCCTGACGATACACTCGTCTCTGATGAACATTCGCCGTCTAGAACAATGAACTGCGTTCTATTACTTAGAAAGTCTTCCAGCCAGTCACAAATCAGTGAACCTATTCCATAAGCTCGTGTCTTCGTTGGCAATTTGCAGTGTGGCACCGCGTCAAATGCCTTTTTGAAATCGAGAGAAACATACTCTACCTTCAACCATAGCTCGCAAGATGTCTTATGAGAAAAGGACAAGCTGATTTTCACATGAACGATGTTTTCTAAGCCCGTGCTGATTCACAGAGAGAAGCTGTTCCGTCTTAAGGAAATTTACTGCATTCAAGCTGAGAATATGCTACAAAATTCTACAAGAAACTGATGTCAACTATATTGGCCAGTGGCGGAGCTAGGCGTCGGCGACAGAAATTCCAGAAGAATGGAAAAAGTATAATCCGCTCGTTACATAAGAAAGGAGACAATATGCCAAAAATTACAGTGCCACTTCTTACAATGGAATACAAAATATCATCAAAAAATCTGCTGGACAGAGATGAAAAAACTTACAACAGGGAGAATATCAGGGCGGTTTTTGAAAGGGGAGATCCTGCACAGAACGGATTATTAACTCAAAATGAATCATTCAAGACAAAATGATAATCAGTAAACCCATAATAGTATAAATTATCGAATTTAATAAAGCTTTTGATTCACTAGACAGAAAAACAATAAATAAAATCATAAGAGAATATAGTGTTAAAGCTAAATTAGCGAATATAATTCGTGAAATACTGAAAACAATTTCAGCTGTAATAACAAAATTCATGATAAACATAAAAGATGCACCAAAATACGTACAAACACAACTAGGTAAAATACAGCAGATTAGTCGATTTAAATATCTTGGAGAAGTTATATAGCAGATTGGACTAGAAAAGTTTGCAATAGATGTACGAGTTAGGAAAATGGAAAGAGCATATGGCTTGACAAAAAAAATCTACAATAAGAAATGCATGTCAAGATAAACAAAACTAAAACACTGTATCACTATAGTAGGATCTGAATGTTTATGTGCAAGTCAACTATGAACTGTAAACTGGACAGAACAGAGGTTCCTGAAAGACAGATTATTAGAAAAATAATTGGTGCCTTACAAATTGCAGATGATTGGAAAATGAGAAGCAACAAGGAATTTTATGAAAATGTGGAGAAGTGATGGTAAAGCGAAGATCCTTTGAGCATCTCTTCCGAATGAATGCGGTGACTAAACAAATTCTCCTTTATTTATGGAAAAAGAAATCGACAGTAGCACTGATCACAGAAGTGAGAAAATAACCTGAAAGAAACAACATCCAAGAATCATAAATAACGGACAGAAACACTTAAGAATAAAATACTAAATTTAAAAGGCTTTCAAGGCAGACAAAGAAATAAGAAAACAGAAGCAACATGGAAAGCAGGAAGGAAACGGCAATTTGTGGAGAAGATGAATGAACACTGGAAGAATATAAGATAACTCGAAATAATAAAGAAAGAAGTGTAACTGAAGCAGTTCCGTGGTCCTAGTTGGTCAAGTCGAAGCTAAAGAAAAAAAAAAAAAAAGAAAAAAAAAAAAAAAAAAAAAGGCGTTTTAAATCACTATGAATACATTTTTATAGACCCATACAGATTCTTTATCCAATACACATAGTTGTAAACTTTTTTGGTTGTTAATTTATAATAGGCATGTAATATTTGTAGCATTTACAAGGATAAATGTCTGGCGTATCCAATTGTGAACTATGCTGTAAGTATCAAGTCTGTAGCTCTTTAGAAACTTAGTTTGAAATTGACAGTAAAATTTTTAGCAAATAGACAAACAGAGACAAGCGACAGATTTAAGAAAAACGTAGTAAAATGAGTCACGTATACACAGAGTTGACATTGTTCCAGAAATCCTGAAACTGTGCTTTTGTATCAAACGTTTTCACTACCATCTTCAGCCGTAGTCGGTCATCCTGTCATACAGTTTTTCAGATCGCAAGTGATACATACGCACCTATAAAACGACTTACTCCAGAAGGTATTTCACGAACAGTGGACACGACCCCTTACGTGAATTTACTATACTTACAATGCCGCAGCTACTATTGAAGCCTGACGTATCCATCTTACTGGTCAAAACGTCAAGAAGTTTGTCTGTTGTACGAAAAAATGCAGCTAAACATTATGTATGTACTGACCATTAAGTCGAAATCTAAAGGTGTTATTATTTTATTTCTATTTATTATGACTGTTCTATCCGTATACAAGTGATGGTTACACGACCTTTAGAATGGTAATATGGCGGCGAAGCAAGGTCACTATATCCGGTATTGCCAGTGTAGTTAGAGTGTGTGTGTGGGGGGGGGGGGGTGTAGGGGAGTGGGGGGAGGCAGTCCTCAACCTGCTAATCACAGCCCATGGTACAGGAACTCTGCATTATGACTCTTAGTCACAAAATTTTCACCCCTGCTTGCTCCCTTATTGCACGTTATTGCACATAGTGATTCTTACCTGCGCACTAATGCACGCGATTAAAACTACAAGTCTCTAGTGTGTCGAGATGTTAGTTTAAAACCAATTTGTGAAATTTGTACCGAATATACAAACAAACAAAAAAGTAACGTTACAGAAAGTGTTAAAATGAGAAAAAGGGAGTTCTTCCAGAGACTTGCATACAACAGTATTCCTGCAACCATTTGAATTTAGAACAAGATGGGATTAAAGGCAGTAGTACCAGAAGTGAAACAGTACGAAGCACTCTACGCGTTAAGCCGCTGAAAGAAATTATAGAGTGCTAGAGACTTCAGTGATTTGGCGACATTAAGAGAATAGGAACTGAAAGACTTCCAAAATTAGCCCTAGATTGAATGGAATCCGGACGAAGACCAGTTGGAAGACCGCAAACAGGATGGAGAGACCAAGTGAAATATGATGTGAACCGAAGAGGATTGCAGTGGGAGGAGGTGTTAAATGACAGATTGTGGGAGAACAGAGAAGCGTGGAAGAGGCGCTGTCAACGACCTCCATAAATGCGGAAACGTTGCCGGAAGTAGTACCAGAAGTAGCAACCGTCTAAAATCCGAAACATCTCTTCCAATTTTACACAGTGTCTCAAATCTTTTGTAGCAAAATTGTAACAGGTATTTGGGGGTGCATAACTGATTCTATGGTGTTGATACATGAAAGTGTCCCAAGTGGGAACTGCGGATGACCAAGCGTTTAGGAAGTAAGACGAATTTTGATACGGATCTATTACTGTATACGTAGCATGCGAGAGCGTTTTTAGGAGACCGTGTTGGCTCAGCAGTAATAGATGGGATTCGTAATGAAAGAGTCGCGTGTTCGAATCCGCCCGATGACATATGTTTGTGCTCCTAGGCATTGCGTACACTACTGACGTCACAATTAACTGCAACATCATATAGGTTACTTTATTAATTTATATAAGTACAAAAAGTATAGCCTTAGGACGAAATTAGGTACTGCAAATATTTAAAAAGCGATTCTAGTTAAGCGTCCACGGGAACATCGGGTATGTAAATCTTTTGAAATTGATCAACTATATGTACTGGGATGATATTCGTAGAAGAAACACGTAAAGCAATAATTTTGAACGCATCTTGCGCACGTTACAATACGACCTCTTTTTGCAGTGACCTTTTTTAATTTATTTATTTAATGTCTATGTAGAAAAAGAGACTTTGGTGTGCATTCTGAAAACAGCTTATTTCATCGTACAGCCCAGAAACGAACGACGCATAACACTGCATGTTTCTGAGTACCAAGGTCAAATTAAACTCACTGTATGCGATTATTTATGCTTGTACATTGTGGACCGTTCAAAACCCCAAGTTTGTAACGTAATGCGCTTGTTTTAAGTAATGACGTCCCAAGGGACGTTGTGCACATATAAACACAAAATAAGGCGTATGATGTTGGTGATAATTATGTCATCAGTAGTGTACTCATTACCAAGGAGCACAAAAATATTTGCCTCTAGGCGAATTCGAACTCGCGACTCTTTCAATACTATTAGAATCTCTTACCGCTTTGACATTTTTATTCCTCTTTCTTAGGGATCAGGCAATTCGGTCCGCGGCGGACATGTGTTCAGTTTTGTTCGTTGCTCATCGTTGATTGGTGGCTCTGTTATGGAAAGCATTCAGCCCTCTCAGCGAACGCGCTGGGCCATCACGCCGACAATACAGCTGAGCAAAACACCGGGTCCTAAACACGGTCACAGGGACAATAGACAAGATGCATACGGTTACTAATGCTAATCAAAATGCTCGACCATATGGAGTTCTAGTTATGGCACTTGCCTGTTTCACCACGCCCTACGTTGTTGTTGTTGTTGTTGTTGCGTTCTTCAGTCCGCAGACTGGTTTGATGCAGCTCTCTAGGCTACGCAGTCCTGTGCAAGCCTTTTCATCTGAAAATACGTACCGCAACCTACATCCTTTTCAATCTGCTTACTGTATTAGTCCCTCGGTCTCCCCCTACGATTTTTACTCCACACACAGTTAACTTCTAATGCTGAGTTGACTATTTCTTGATGTCTCAGAATATGTCCCACGAATGTATCCCTTCTCTTAGTCAGGTTATGCCATAAGCTCCTCTTCTCACCAATTCGATAAAGCACTTCCTCATTAGTTACGTGATCTACCCATCGAATTTTCATCACTCGTCTGTAGCACCACATTTCGAAAGCTTCTATCATATTTTTGTCTGAACTCCTTGCCGGCCGCGGTGGCCGAGGAGACTGAGGCGCTCCAGTCACGGTCTGCACGGCCACTACGGTCTGGGGTTCGAATCCCCCCTCGGGCATGGATATTTGTGCCGTCCTAGTTCGTAAGTAGTTTGTAAGCTTAAGTCCCATAGACTATACAAACATTTTTTTTTCTGAACTCCTTATTGTCCACGTTTCACTCCCATACAGTGCTAAACTCCAGTCAAATGCTTTCAGAAAGGACTTCCTTAAACTAATACTGGATTTCAACAAATTTCGCTTCTTCAGAAACGATTTTCTTCCCATTGCCATTCTGCATTTTATATCTACTTTACTTCGGCCATCTATTACCTTAGTTTTACTCTTGTTAAAGTTCATCTTATGCCTTTTTTTCAAGACACCGTCTATTCCGTTTAATTGATGTTCCAAGTCTTTTGCTGTCTGTAACATAATTACTATGTCGTCAGCAAACCGTAAAGTGTTTATTCCCTCTCCCTGGACATTAATTCCCTGTCCATATTTCTCCTTGCATTCTTTCACAGCTTGCTCAATGTATAGATTGAACAACATTGGGAAAAGGTTACAATCCTGTCTTACTCCCTTCCCAACCACTGCGACCCTTTCATGCCCTTCGACTCTAATAATTGCTGCCTGGTGTTTATGTTGAATATAACTCTTCGCTCCTTATATTTTACCGCTGATACCTTCTGAATTTGAAAGTGTGTATGCCAGTCAACATTGCCAAAAGATTTTTCCAGATCCACAAATGCTAAAAACCTAGGTTTCCCTTTCCTTAACATATCTTCTAAGATAAGTCGTAATGTAAGTATGCCGGCAGCGGTGGCCGAGCGGTCTGCGGCGCGCCAGTCACGGTCTGCAAGGCCACTACAGTCGGGGGTTCGAATCCCCCATTGGGCATGGATATTTGTGCCGTCCTTAGTATTAGCTAGTTCATAAGTAGTTTGTAAGTTTAGGGACTGATGACCCCGTAGTTAAGTTCAAATGTTTGTTAAGCTTATGGGACTTAACTATGGGGTTATCAGTCCCTAAACTTACAAACTACTTATGAACTACTTACAAACTAGGACGGCACAAATATCCATGCCCGAGGGGGGATTCGAACCCCCGACCGTAGTGGCCGTGCTGACCGTGACTGGAGCGCCTCAGTCACCTCGGCCACCGCGGCCGGCCCGTAGTTAAGTCCCATAAGTTCTACAAACATTTGAACATTTTGAATGTATTACCTCGCTTGTTCCTACATTTCTCCTAAATCGAAATTGATCTTCCCCAAGGCATGATTCCACTAGTTTTTACATTCTTCTGTAAATAATTCGTGTTACTATTTTGCAACCATGACTTGATAGTTCTGTAATTTTCACATTTGTCTGCACTTGCGTACATAGGTATTTGAAATCACTATATTCATCTTGAAGTCTGAGGGTTTTTCCCCTCTCTCATACATCTTGCATACCAGGTGGTATAATTTCTTTATGACTGGCTCCCCTAACGGTAATAGCACTTTAGACAGAACATCATCTACTCCAGGGGCCTTGTTTCTACTCAAATCTTTTAGTGCTCTGTCAAATTCTCCTCGCAGTTTACTATCTCCTATCTCATCTTCCTGTACTTCGTCTTCCATTTCTAGAATACTGCCCTCAAGTTTATCTCCTTTGTATAGGACTTCAATATGCTCCTTCCAACTTTCAGCTTTCTCTTCATTGCTTAGTACTGGTTTTCCATCTGAATTATTGGTATTCATACCGCTACTTTCCTTGTCGCCAAATGTCTTTTATTTTCCTGTATGCGGTATCTATCTTTTCCCTAGTTATACAGTTTTCTATGATCTTGCATTTCTCCTCAAGCCACCTCTGAGTACCAAGGATAAATATTAAACTCACTGAATTTGTTTGCACCGTTCAAAAGTCCAAGTTTGTAACATAATGCGCTTTTCTTAAGTAATGACGTCGCATGTGACGTTGTGCAAATATAAATACAAAATAAGCTATGTGACGTTGCGGTTAATTATGACGTCAGTAGTGTATGTATTGCCAAGGATCACAAAAATATTTGCCGCCGGGCGGAACCGAAGTCGCGACCCTTTCAATACGAATCGGATCTCTTAAGGGATATTACAAGGACGCGATGACATACAGCGACTTCAGACGCTAGCGTTTTTGTTCAAATGTTCAAATGTTTGTTAAGCTTATGGGACTTGACTACGGGGTCATCAGTCCCTAAACTTACAAACTACTTATCAAGTACCTTATACTAAGGACGGCACAAATATCCATGCCCAAGGGGGCATTCGAACCCCCGACCGTAGTGGCCGTGCAGACCGAGACTGGCGCGCCGCAGACCGCTCGGCCACCGCTGCCGGCATACTTACATTACGACTTATTTTAGAACGCCAGCGACCATCGTCTAAAGAAGCCCACCTTTCAACTTTAGAGAATCGCGTTTCGGAGCAGCGACTTTGTTTGCTGTCCTTGTTCACACGGAGCGAATTCAGCATTTGCGTCCAAGTACGCCAGCGGCTAGCGACCAAATACGCTCCGTGTAATATATCCTTTACCGCTCCTCGCTTCTCTCTCTCTGTCTCTCTCTATTCCACCCCCCCCCACCCCTCCCCCGTTTCTTCTACGGGTTCGGGTTGTTCGGTCCGCCGCGGACATGCGTTCAGTTTTGTTCGTTGCTCATCGTTGAGTTGGTGGCTCTGTTTTGGCCCACTTTAGGTTACGGTAGTAACACTAAAAGTGGGCCTTTGTAATCGTCTTTTGACAGCTCGAAATTTAAATGAAAATAACGGCTTAACTAGTCATCTGACACGAAAATTGAATAACCGAATTTGTAGAGGAGAAAATTCTCTACAACTTTGCTCTGTTATGTTTTGTCATATATCGTAGCGTTTCAAAGATATTTGCAAAAATAACGGCTATTTTGGGATGTATGTCTGTTTGTCTGTCTAACGTGTTCCCTGTTTTTAAGACGAAGCGTTCATCCGATCAACACCAAATTTTACAGAGATGATTGTAAGCCGCCAGAGAACAGAACCTCGCTTTTTGAAATATTTCGGACAAGAAATGCGTTAGTAATACCAAAAAAATCCGTTTGTAATGTAATTTTCATTGCAAATAAATCGTTCATCTTACGCGAAAATTGAATAAACGAATTTGTAAAGGAAAAGATTCTCTACAACTTTGTTCCCTTATGTTTTTTTTTTCTCATAACTCGTATCGTTTGAGAGATATTTGCAAAAATAACGGAGATTTGACACCCTCCATTGAATTAAAGAAAACCAGCCGTTCTGAGATGTTACGTGACATACCACGCCCAGAACTCTCTCTGGCATACGCCCTCTTGCGTTGCGTATTTGATGATTTTCTTATTGTAACTTACACGTTGTCATTTCAAAGCAATGGCGCACTGAAGAATTAACAAAAACACATTGTTCTTCGTACGATAAATGATAATCTAGTGTGTACAAATGCCATATTAGCATCAGTTAACAACGGCCATCAATAGTAAGGGATTGAAGGATTCTTCTTTCGTTTGATATCCGTAGCGAAGTGGGCAGGGCGTTGGGCTATGACGCTAAAGGTAGCTGGTTCGAAACCCACCACTACCTAATTTTTTTTTTTTTTCCTAAAAATGTTCCAGACACTCTTATTGATTAACGTTTTATTATTTAGATTATTATTTTGGTCCAAAATTTTGGCAAAAACTTATAAATCGGCAAATCTAAAGTGGGCCGTAAAACACGTCAGTGAGATTTTGTTTTTAATTAGGAAAAGCATCCAGCCCGCTAACCGCGCCGGTAGTACCGCTGAGTGTAACTCCAGTTCCTAAGCGCAGTCATGGGGACAATAGGCAACACGCATACGGCGTTCCTTTTCACTTCCGCTAGCTGTGGCACCTGCCACGTACCTGCGTTGGGGCCGCGCTGGCTCTGGCGCAGCAGCCTGGACAGCTCGTCGAGCGTGGCCTGTCGCTCGCGCACGCTGGGGTGGTCGGGCCCCAGGCGCCGCTCGTCCTCGGCCAGCTCCCGGTACTGAGAGTCCAGCCACGTCGCGGACACCGCCGCGCCGTCGCTGTCGCCGTCTGCACAACAGCCAGTTCAGTGTCAGGGATTAATGTTAACAAAATTGTAACATACATACGTGGCACAGTCAACAAGTTCTGAGAATGACAGCATGACGGCCGAGAGGGGCACTATAGCGCAAAGGTGGTGATGGAATCGTGTCAGTTACCACAGTCTAACTTACCAGTCACGACACTCAATCGAATTTGTATTACCCTCACTTTGGCGCGCCATTTTTTTATTCGTGATTTAGTACGCAACTTAACGCTTTGTTCTCAACATTTCTTCAATATCGAAAATGTAAATTTGGTGGAGTATGATACATCCCATAAATGGTTCCTTTCTGCATCTAGCGCCTGATCCACATAGTGAGTCATTAGCAGCTAATATTTCTCCTGTTGTAATTGTTAACTCAACACTCTCAAATGAACTTCACTAGAGACTGAAATTGCGATGTCGCACTTGAGTAGTCCCATGTAAGTACATAGACTTTTTTCATTACATTACTTAAACACGACTACAGAGAATCATATGTAACTCTATTCATTGTTAATTCAGTCAGGTTTATTTATTTGTAATAAAACAATAATAAACAAACTATACTTTCATTAATTCCCTCGTAAACTATTTTTCGTCCGTTACATATGTCTTCCAATTTCAGTTTTCAAAACTATTGCTTCGAAACGTGCAGATTACGTGTTACGTACCAGTAACAAAAATAGGAGTGAATACTTTACAAATTCATTTAGTAAGAGATTAATAGTTTATTCAGATCGTTAACGGTACGTATAAGTGCATAGCTACGGGCACCAGTAACATTTTTGTCTCTTTCTTTGACTTTCTGAAGAGACAATTTGTTGCTTTACAATTTTTCTTCTGTAAAATTTTGCATCAAACTGACAAATTTTCAGATGGTGCACGTTTCATATCGCGAAACTAATAATTTAATATTTACTTTTTCTGACACAGTATTCCCGTAGGAACCTTTCATCAAATAGCAAAGTGTTGGTATTCAATCTATGCAGAATTTCAAGTTCTATATCTTTGGTACCCTTAGTTTTTTCGGAGAAATGTTTGTAAAAAAGGCAGGAAATTTCCAAAAATTTGGCGGTTTTCTTTTCATATCAGCTGGAACCCCACTCTGTAATCGCGTCAAACTCAGATTATTCGTGTCAGAGGTCTACTTAGGGGGGCGATTAATACAGTTTTCAGATTTCCACAAATTTGTCGAAGGCAGGACTCTTTAATTTTCTTGGCCTACTTTGAGAATAGCTAATTTACAGAGACAGTTAATGATATAATTGTAGAATAAGATTATGTCAGTACCTTGTTGCCGCTGCTGTTCTTCACATCCTAGCAAACTGTATAATGCTGTGAGTCCTCGAAGTAGCACCTGCAAACAAAGTTTTCTCTGTGAGTAATAGCAACTTTTGAAACAATTAACGACTCAAAAGTTGTTTATAAAGCAAAATTAAGTTTCGACCTTCAAGGTAGGACACCCTACAATTTCTTGAACAATTACGGGTATCAAATTCCGGTTTTGCTAAGTGATAAAATGAAATAGGGAGAATATTTTCCTGTATGTTTTAAATCTACTGGACACAACAGACCGTGGTGGAGTAGCCGAGCGGTCTAATGTACCTCGTTGCGGAACGCGCGGTTGCTCGCCGTCGGAGGTTCGAGTCCTCCCTGTGGCATGGGTGTGTGTGTTTGTCCTTAGGTTAGTTTACCTTAGTTTAAGTAGTTTGTAAGCTACGGACTGATGACCACGCAGTTTGGTCCGATAGATTTACAAACATTTGAACTTTTTTTTTTTTTTTTACTCAACAACTTGGTCATTAGTCCGTAGCTTACAAACTACTTAAACTAAAGTAAACTAACCTAAGGACAACACAAACACCCTTGAGCGAGGGGGGACTCGAACCCCCGACGGCAAACGGCCGCGAGCACTGCAGCACGGCGTCCCAGTGCCCACGGCTAATCCGCCGCGGCGGTCAACACTTCAAATGCTTTTATTTGCCGAGTTATAAAAACAACTTATAAATTGTTTTTAATGCAGCTTTATGCAATTTTTAAAACAGTCGCTACATCTTGAATTGAGCAACACAACTGAATGATATCAGTAAGTTTCCTTAGTGAACCATTTTGCCAAAATTGTTGGATTATATACTAAGTCGAAGTTAGGTGACAATGCGTGATCTCAGAGGTGTGGGCCAGCATTTACAAAGCCGTGGAGCTGACATCGATCTGTTTTACATGTAATTAGCCCGATTATCAACACAATTCCCAGATTTTATAGTGAATTGTTTCCACTTTAAAGTTAACAAGCACTGTACCAAGATAATTGTCTTTTTCTGTCAACAATGCCGATTTCCGAACCCAGTAAATTGAAGGGAAGGCCTACATTGTGATTTTACGAAATCCCTGATTCCTGAGAATGCTACTTATCGGTACTTTCGATTTTTAGTTGCGTTTTGTCACGTTTTATTATCGAAGTTGAAGTTAACGAATTCACTACTTGAACCTCACCGCACTTCACCAACTGTGACTTATGCGATATCAATGTTCAAATGTTTGTTAAGCTTATGGGACTTAACTACGGGGTCATCAGTCCCTAAACTTACAAACTACTTATGAACTACCTTATACTAAAGACGGCACAAATATCCATGCCCGAGGGGGGATTCGAACCCCCGACCGTAGTGGCCGTGCAGACCGTGACTGAAGCGCCTCAGTCTCCTCGGCCACCGCGGCCGGCCTATGCGATATCTGCAACTAATTTGACCAGTCAAATGTAGCAACTAACAGGCACTTGGAAGTGGCTATGATGACTGGTGTATATGGTCAGGTGAACTGTGTCAGAAAGTTACCGGTACTGAAAAATTTTACCAGTGTTCAACAAACTTAACAAAAATAAACATTGTGGTGCACCATGTCGTTATAATAGGCATGGTGATAGAACCTTTACTTCATGTAGCACGATCAAGTATATTGTTTGTATGTCTAAGTTTCCCAGTATATACATGTGTGTGTGTATGTGTTTCATCGATAACTGTCCTAGAATTGTCATTCCCCATGTATTCCATGCATTACTATTCCGAAAAACAAATATGGAATGCAGAAAAGTCAATCACGAATATCACACATGAATATCAAAGTATCTTCATTCACTTTCATACTTTAATTTCCTCGAATACTCAGTTTTTTATATAATCATCTATAGCCTTTTCGATTTGAAGGTTATAATCACAACTAAATCGCTGACTACAAATGGAATTTTTAAATATATTTAAATTCTATATGTAGCTTAAGACTGCGGGGAATTAGAAAAAAATAGAAGGAAAAAAAGTTTGCATTGGGAGCGAAACCGGGACCAAGAAGAAAAAAGAATTGCACGTGATTACTGCGCTTCACTATGATAGTTTACGCTGTTCTAAAATCGATCACATTCTATTTGTCACTCTTTAGAGATCATCTTAGCTTCTACTTCCCATTATACGATCGTGAATAGGGCATCTACCTGAATCTACTCACGCTATTTCAGCCATTCCATTGTCTGATTGAACTTTGGAATAGTTTTACTTGACACTCTAATTTCCACTTTCTTTTCCGAAGATCTTCTGGTTAAGGTCCTCTTTGGGAGATCATCTACTGAATTCGCAATGTTGCTGGTAAAATACTTTGTGCACACTTGCAAACAAGCCGAGCGAGGAGGCTCTTTGATTTGCAGACTGACTTCGCATTCTGGAGGGCGTTGGTTCAGTACCGTCTGTGGTCATTTAAAAGCTATGTTTTTCCATGATTTCCCTATATTGTTCAAGTGAAATGGAGGGATGGTTCCTTTCAAAGGCTCGTCAGATTTCTTCCCCAATATCAACCAAAATAACCTGAGCTAGTGCTTCGTCTTTAATGGCCAAGTTGTCCATGGGACGTTAAAAGCAATCTTCCTTCATTTCTTCTACTTTCAGAGCAAAAATACACCACAAAAAGGATCAACGGCGTTTAACATGTGGAACTTCCAGGAATGTAGTAGCCCAATTACTACGGCCGGAATGGCGTCGCATCAGAGGACGGTGTGGCGTACGGGAAACTCTGTGGTCATGAGGGTATGCGCAAACAGTTTAGTCGCCATTCTGAGTTGATCTAGGGATCCTAAAATCAAGTCATCACTTCTTACTGCGGTTGCTACTTATCACGAAGACAGCATTGCAATACATTTTTTTGTTTTGTTTGCATACCAGCTTGCATTCGAACAGATATGGCGTAGTTTCAGATTTTAGTCTGGAATTAGAGGGGACATCGTGTATTTTTAGTGCGTATTTTAAGGATGTTTTCCTGACACCGGCCGCCATTGGTACCAATTCATCAAAGGTAATATTGTTCTAGGCTGAACAGTGTACAACAATATTTTATCCATGTGTCATAGACAGTAAGTAATTTGAAAGCGGTGATAAATAAATGTGAAATACGCTATTAGTGAAAAATGAATAGCTAAACCCGGCCACGATACGATGTGGCTTAGTGTGGAATGAAATGAATGAGTAACCTCGTCAAAGAATTATAGCAAACATAGACCCAATGAGAAAATACATAAATCAGCACCATGTTTTTGGTTCCTGTGTCTATGTGGCATGAAAGAAAAGTCAGAAGTAAGATATTTTCTCAGAAAATCGTTTACTTTAAAATCAGTGGGTTTACTAAATTTTTGTTGAAAATTTTTTGCATCATCATAACATTGTTTAGCGACTGTGGAGTATGCGACGTATAATTTCTCCTCTCTCTGTCCATCCCCTCCTCCACGTTTATCTGCTACCTGCTCATCCTCCCCTCGTCCTCCTCCTCCTATCCTTCTCCAGTCTCTCTCCATGTCCTTCATCCCTTCCGTCTATATTTTGTCTCCTCCTTCGTTTTTTGGCTGGCTATCTACTCCTCATCAGTCTCTCTGAACATTTCCTATTTCCCTCGTCGTGCTATTTAAATTTAATAAATCAAAAAGTTAAGATGATAGCAGATTTTTTGGTGACGGTAGGAAGTAATCAGAAAGTTGCAAAGAAGTTAGCGACATTATCATGCCAATAATGTTATTTACAGACTTCATTACTACGATGTTTTGATTTCCACTGCTGGTTTAATTATACAATGTTACATTAAAATTAATAAAGGTATATAAGAGTAAAAATTTTGTTTTTCTGTTTTTACAGTCTCTGCACTAAAATGCTGAAGCTGTCCTAAATAAATATTTACTTTTGTCTCGGCTCTTCTCTGGGCGTGGTTATTTGTAAGGTCCGAATTAACTTTTGGTTTGTGGTATGCATTACAAAACGGCGAGTACCATTAATTTGAGGTTTGATTACTCCTCGCCAAACACAGTTTCATACTCAAAAAATAAAATATGTACCTTCTGAACAATCAATGAAACACGTTCCATTTGAAACCCAACTAACTACTACCGTCCTCAGATGCAATTCCCATGTTTAAAACAGATGAAGGAGTATATTCCTTCACGTATTGATTTTAAACGCTGTACCTTTCCTCTATACATAGGAACAATGGTCAAAGTTTGGTTAAATAGAAATGGAAAAAAGGAGGAAGTTTCCATTGTCAAAAAGAAAAATTCCATAGTTTTCCGTTCCCCAAATGCATCCTTTCCCATACTTCTGACAGATGTATGACACATGCGGCAGAACTATACGAAAAGTGGATGGAACCATTTTAGTCTACAGTTTTATGTTAGATACATAAGGTATGCTTCAGTACGCGTCTGTTCACCTCCAACAACGTAAGGTAAACACTCGCATATTTCATAATATTCAATATAGAGATTGTAAAACTAACATACATTTACATAACGGTAATAATATTTTTATTCATTATTATTATTTTCTGAGCCATCAATAGGCTATGTAAGTCTGCGCTTGTAGGTAATGTTCTGGCATCACCTGTTGGTCAGAGTTCGTTTGTCTCGAGCGGGACCAGCCGTGGTTTGGACGCTGGTCTTAGCCTCCTTGCAGGCCGCTTAAGAAGGCAATGGCTGGTAGTAGGATAGATCCCATATGATGAGTCATTGTTGAGCACCGGTGTTACTGGTTTGGCGCGTTCAGATGTTGGTTCGTTGCGACCCCATGTGCTTCTTGAATCTGGCTTAGCATTGTGATATCGCCTCCTCGTAAAATATGGACAAGGGTGACCAACAGGACTCCATGTACTTCTCTCCACCACTTTGCTGTTGTGCTATGGCGAAGTGGCCAAGCTTGGTCAGGTGGATATATATATGTATATATATTTAAAAAAAAAAAAAAAAAAAAAAAAAAAAAAAAAAAAAAAAAAAAGCGCACTGAGGCGCTACGCGGTAATGCGCGAGGCCGTTCCCCGTCCGGGGTTCGAATCCCCCCTCGGGTCGGATATGGATGTTTGTGCTGTCTTTAGTATAAGGTAGTTGATCCCTGGCTTTGTGTTTTGCTCCAGCTGAATATGCTTGCCCCGTATGGAGAAGATCGACGCACGCCCACAAGCTAGATACAGCACTGAACGATTCATGTCGATTAATTACGGGATGCCTGAAGCCTACAAACCGTGATCTCCTTTATATGTGTTCTGGAATAACTCCCCCACAGATCAGACGACAAACTTTGGCGATGGCTGAAAGAAGCAGACAATGCGAGGATAGAAGACATCCCCTGTTCGGACATCAGCCAGTGGTGTCAAGATTAAAATCGAGGAAAGATTTCATTCAATTTGAACATCCACTAAATGAAAGCCAAACTACAACCAGGAAATTAATGTGGACACAGAAATCGGAAAAAAACAGCTTGCAATGTTGGAACATTAATGAAGAACTTCCGGCTATATCTCAACTGGAATGGAAAGTCTGGAAGAGCCTAAATAGACTTAGGTGTCGAATGGGAAGATCAAAGGATAACCTGTTCAAGTGGGGATACGCAGAAGACGAGCTCTGCCAATGTGGAGAAAAACAAACAATGATGCACCTGCTGAGCTGTCCATCCTTGCCAGCGCCATGCACTTTCCAAGACCTGTGGCTGGCCAACGACGTTGCAGTGAAGTGTGCCGAACACTGGAGAGAGATATGAGCCTGCTATGGACAATAATAACATATTAAGTGTGAAAATCATGATTGTATATATATATATATATATATATATATATATATATATATATATATATATATATATGAATGTATAATTAGCACTTACTTTTTATTTGTAATCTTGTATATGTAGCTTATTAATTAACTACAGATGTAGCTCAGACACGATTAAATAAATAAATAAGATAAGTAGTTTGTAAATTTAGGGACTGATGACCCCCGCAGTTGAGTCCTGTAAGCTTCAAACATTTTTTTAACCACTTTGTTAAGATAAGCAATTTTCCTTGAGTGCATGCTCACTTTGTTTCAGTGACTAGATTAGGCGATACACATACAGACACATTATCCACTCCGCTATCGCTGCATTGTGGATAATTATTGTTTGAACTTTATATTACCTATGTCTGCGGTACAAGGCAGATAATTATTGTTTGAACTTTATATTACCTATGTCTGCGGTACAAGGCAGATAATTATTGTTTGAACTTTATACCACCTATGTCTGCGGTACAAGACAGGAACGATCCCATTAACAATAATTGCTGGGCTGCTATTCCGATATTGGAGAGTATCGTCAACATTGATATGTATTACGTAGGGGAACATCGAGGTATAATGAAAGTTTGTGTAGCAGAGGGAGACATACTCCTAAGACAGTGCGTGTAGCCGCAATTTTCATAGGGCCACAATAGCAGAGTAAAGGTCGGCGCGATGACTCAGCATATTTGGTGAGGAGCCATCAACAATGGAAAAAAAAATGCGAACACACGTCAGAACTACCCAAAGAACAGAAAAAGACGATAAAATGTGTGGATTGTCAGCAGGAGATCCCAGGTTCGAATCCTGGTTGCGGCACAAATTTTAATTCAGTCCCTCTCTTTCTGTTCATTAGGTTTGAAATAATGAGACAACATCGGTTTCAAAAAATCGCATTATTGTTTCATACGTATTTGATATTTCACGCGTTACACAGTTTAAAAAATTTACGAAATCATTTTTCCATCATGACAGTCCTTTTCATTCAATTATGTATTGTAGCACACTTTCTTAAGCAAGTTTACTAAGGTTGTTTTAGTTTATTTTTTCTGCTTTTGTCCGTAGTTATGAAGTTTACATTGCACTCACATAACATAATTGAAATGCTCTCCATAAAATAGTACATTTGCAATAGCATGGGAACATACAAGCATAAGTAAAAACACACACACATCTCATAATAAACGTCATAGTACACGAAGATTTGATAGTATGTGTCACAACCCAACAGGATGTTTCACTAACTGTGTTTGCCTCTGAAACTTATAAAATAATAGGTGACTGGAAATTTTAATGCGGTAGGTCAACACAAGAAATGTTACACTTCCTGCGGAGCTATGAACATAGTTTATTGTATCATTTTCCAAAGAGTTACAGCACAAATATATATTTTTTTAAATGGAACAATAGTTTTTCTTATCGTGCATTGGATTCTTTGAAACCAGCTGCGACCAAATCAATTTAAACTAAATTCCCATCACTGTTAGTTTGGAAGCTACAACCCTTCAAAGTTTCAGGGGCAGATACCACACGCTTTAGATAATACATGGCTGTGTGGTGGGGTTCGGGCGCCATGGTCCTCATTCATGGCCCGCAAGGTCACCCGATTTAACACCAGTAGATTTCTTTTTGTGAGGATGTCTAAAGGATCGTGTTTACGTCGCTGAGCCCACATCCCCAGATGATCTAAAACGGCGCATCGAGGACGCTTGTCGATCCGTCACACCGGCGATGTTACATCTCGTCCGCAGATCCTTTCGACAGCGCATTGCATTATGCATTGATGAACATGGACACACATTTGAACATCTCATGTAAATCAACTTCCCACCGCCATAACATCCATCACCCACCACACAACCATGTATTATGTACAGCGTGTGGTATCTGCACCTGAAACTTTGAAGGGTTGTAGCTCCCAAATTAACAGTGATGGGAATGTAGTTTAAATTGATTTGGACGCAGCTGGTTTCAACGAATCCAATGCACGATAAGAAAAACTATTGTTCCATTTAAAAAAATTATATATTTGTGCTGTAACTCTTTGGAAAATGATACAATAAACTATGTTCATAGCTCCGCAGAAAGTGTAACATTACCGCATTAAAATTTCCCGTCACCTATTATTTTATGTTACAGAGTCAAACGCACTTAGTGAAACACCCTATATATATATATATATATATATATATATATATATATATATATATATATATATATATATATATGCAGGGTGTTACAGAAAGGTACGGCCAAACTTTCAGGAAACATTCCTCACACACAAATAAAGAAAATATGTTATTTGGGCATGTGTCCGGAAACGTTTAATTTCCATGTTAGTGCTCATTTTATTACTTCTCTTAAAATTACATTAATCATGGAATGGAAACACACAGCAACAGAACGTAACAGCGTGACTTCAAACACTTTGTTACAGGAAATGTTCAAAATGTCCTCCGTTAGCGAGGATACATGCATCCACCCTGCGTCGCATGGAATCCCTGACGCAGCCGTGGAGAATGGCGTATTGTATCACAGCCGTCCACAATACGAGCACGAAGAGTCTACACATTTGGTATCGGGGTTGCGTCGTCAAGAGCTTTCAAATGCCGCCATAAATGAAAGTCAAGAGGGTTGAGATCAGGAGAGCGTGGTGGCAATGGAATTGGTCCGCCTCTACCAATCCATCGGTCAACGAATCTGTTGTTAATCTGATCTAATTCATACATCAAATGGACATCTGCCAACTCCGCATTTGTAAACATTGCACTGACTGCAAAACCACGTTCGTGATGAACACTAACCAGTTGATGCTACGTACTGATGTGCTTGATCCTAGTACTGTAGAGCACTGAGTCGCATGTCAACACAAGCACTGAAGTCAACATTAGCTTCCTTCAAATGGGCCAACTGGTGGTGAATCGAGGAAGTACAGTACATACTAACGAAACAATTGGGTATTTTGACAATTGTCTGCACGAATTATTTCAATTTACACTTAAAGAGAAATACTAAAATGTGCTCTAACATGGAAATTAAGCGTTTCCAAGGACTTGTCCACGTAACATATTTTCTTTCTTTGTGTGTGAGGAATGTTTCCTGAAATTTGTCCGTATCTATTTGTAACACCCTGTATATATATTCATACAAACACTCAGGCAACTATACAAACACAACCACCATGTCCAGCCACTTCAGCGCCACAAGCATCTAGACTGTGAGTGAGATGGGGAGTGATGGGGAAAATATGCCGGGTAAGAGTGGGGATGGACAGTTTCGCGTTGCATGATGGATTGTAAACGCTCTGATAGGCGGGGAAGGATAAAAGGGAGGTGTAGAGGAGTGTGTGGACTGGGGCGATTTGAAACAATAAAAATAATAAGGAAAAAATTGGAAAATAGGAAAAAATAAAAATAAAAAGTTAATTAATTAAGGGGTATTGTAAGGGGAGACATACAATTGCATAAGACTTGAACTGGAGAGATACAGGCTAATGAGTGGGGAAGGATGGGGTGGGGGTAAGATGTTAGGCATAGGGTGTAGGGATGGGAAGTTAGGTTGAGGCCAAGATGCTTGAGGCACCATAGAAGGCGTTGAGCCGATCACTACCATCTGCGCTGCTCAGAAGAGCCGGTGGTGAAGAGGAGGATCCAGACGTCTCAGGCAGTGCACCAGCCATTGAAATCCTGAGTGCTGAGTTCAGCTACATGCTGTGCTGCAGGATGGTCCATCTTGCTTTTTGCCACATTATGATTGTGGCCATTCATCCTTATGGACAGGTGGTTCAGCGTCGTACCAATATAAAACTCTGTGCAGTGATTGCAGCAGAGTTGGTAAATCACATGGCTGTTTTCATAACTGTCTCGACCACTGATAGGGTAGGATAAGCCTGTGACAGGACTGAAATAGGCTGGGTGGGTGGATGAGAAGGTTTTGCATCGGAGTTTTCCACAGGGATATGATCCCTGTTGTAGGGAGTTAGAGTTGGGAGTGATGTAGGTGTGGAGTAGGAGGTTGGGTGGATGACGAAACACAACTTTAGATGCAGGTAGTTTGAAGATTCGGTTTATGATATGTTTACCCTGCAGATATTATTTGTATATAGATGAAGCTCGGTGTTAGGTTAGTTGTACATATCGTCATATAGTTAGGTTCCGGTGTGAATTCTCCTTTTGCCTCTTGAAGGGTTCTTCACATATTTACATACTCCTAGTGTTCGTTTAAAATTTTGGCTGTACAAAGGTGATACGTACAAACTCGGCGTCTGCTTGAGTGAAGTCACTGGTCTGAGCCACGCCCCACTCGCTAATTACGCTGAATGGCGCTCAGCTGCAATTCAATCGTCAACGGCCGCGCCCATCGTATCTAATCAGCTTTTCGCGCACGCGCCACAGTTTCTGGACTCTAGGTCTGTGCGCAGCGAAATAATCAATTCTGACAGATCAATGATGGATTAAATGGTATCATTTTGTCAATATTAGAGCAGTAGTCTATTTTGTACGTATTTTAACATGGAAATGTGAGTTTATTACTGAATGTAAATCTTTAAGTACTGGAGTATGTGCAAAAACCCTGTTTTTTCTACCACATTACGCCATTTCGTTTGTTTACTCAAATCGGTATAGAATTTCGTCAGTTTTGTCCTCTAAGCTCACATTTGAGCTTTAAAACGTACCGACAGCGGTATTCATAAGTACCTTGCATGGCCGTCTGATCTGGAGCGTAACGTATCGCACTGCCGCTCGCGTCGGAGGTTCGAGTCCTCCACCGACCAAGGTGTGTGTGTGTGTGTGTGTGTGTGTGTGTGTGTGTGTGTGTGTGTGTGTGTGTGTAGGTCTGTGTGTGTGCTGTCCTTAGGTTAGTTTAAAGTTGTTTAACTGGTTTGTAAGTCTATCAAACAATTACCAGAGTAATTTCGTCCCATAGAATTACAAACATTTGAACATTTTTTAATACCGGACGGCAAGAACCGCTGCCATCAAATACTTGCGAATGTTCGTGCTTCAGGCTGGAATTTTCTTTCCGCAACTTAGACAACTGCAGGATGGGTTCAGTTACAGGATTGTAAAGCAAATAGATTATGTTTTGCGTCATTACCTAAGAATTAACAGAAATATCAACCACAGGAAGTGTCTAGTATCTTCATATGTTTATACAAACATTATGGAATTCGGTAGTGTTTTTGTGAAATTTTTGTATGTACATTTTGTAAAGTCATCGTGTATATTATTACTGAAGGTGAATCACATGCGTTCACGCCATAAAGTAATGTAATTTTATTCGTTTTTAAAAGCATTTGACACGTCGCATCTTCATTATCTACTGTTGAACTTGATATAGCCTATGGGTTCGTGAAAGTTTGTTGTTTAAGTTGGGTGAACATGAGACGTCGACAACAGAAGTGTGTGTTTTCAACAACTGTGCTGGTGTGGTTACATCTATGGTACCTTTCACCGGCAAGTGAAACAGTGTTCGTGTCAGTGCATTCTCTGTGCTATTGTACTCCGATGCTTATGATATAAAAATGTTTAAATGTCTGTAAAGCTAATGGTCCAAACTGCAGAGGGCATTGGTCCCTAAACGTAAAAACTTATGCTAAGGGCAACACACAGATCCATGGCCGACGGAAGACTCGAACTTCTGACGGGAGCGCCCACGCAATCTGTGGCACGACGCCTCAGACTGCTCGGCTCCGAAATAAAACTGTCAGTGAGGCTGAGAATTAATATCTCCTCTTATTTGACCGTTTGTAGTGCGCTGAGATGTGCATCAAATATGGTTTTTCGCTTACTGCAAGCTGACGGTTGTCAGAAGCATCAGCATTTATTTCGATGTTTGTTTTAAAATCGTTCGTAGGAACGTATGAATCATCAGCTCCTGTTTTAAATCCTGAGCACTTGTATCTATTGCACTGTTTGCTTTACAAGAAAATACTGATTCATTTAAGAATTTTTGTGTGTTCTGAGGCACCGAACATTCGGTTTGTACATTGTAGTGGCTTGTAAGTTGGCTTCACTCATCCAGAAGTGGGAACGAAAGACGAGAAAGGTGATAGAGAGCCGCTAGCCAATCAAACAGCAGCAACACTCCCTCCACGGCGATAGCAAGTCGAGGGCGGCACTTATGATGAGGGTAGAAAAAGCGCCGCTCACTACTGGAGAGACCACTTATCCACTCCAGCACTTCACTTCTGGACGTCTTCCACACCGGGACGAGAGGACGCGTACATCAACGACGGGACAGGAAAGAAGACAACGCAGCTGTCGACACGCTATAGGACGCGAGACAGCATACTCAGTCTTAGATAGCACCGACAGTTAGTCAGGAGATCACACCGATTTAGGCAGTTAGTATTGTACAAAATAGGCATGGATGTCAGATCACAGAAGATAATTCAAAGTTACATAACTGTATGTTTTTTTCATATTAATAAATTTTGTGTTAAATTAACTTTGTCAAGAGTGATTTCAGCCTTCCGTGGAGACTGCCCTACGATGAATAAAGTTAATATTCATCTCGGGTATGCAGCCGGATACCGTCGTCAAATAGACACGATATTTCGGCAGACCAACTGGCTGCCATCTTCAGGTGAGAGCGCTAATACACTAACTCGCCGGAAACTGAGGCAGAACAAGAAACAGCGGCCCCTTTATACACCGCTGACGACCCACCGCGCGTGCGCGAAACCAAAGTAGAAGCCACCTAGGCGCAATAGAACTAGTAGCGCGCCGGTGGAGAAAATCGGCAAAAAGGATGGGTCGAAAACAAGGCTAGTTAAAAGAAACAGCAGGTCGAAATGAAGACCGTTGTTGCTTAATGTCAGATAAGATCGGGTTCCAAGTTTTACTTAGAGGAAAGCCCTTGTCCCTATTAATAATATTATCGGCCATACGAATTTCCATGGATTCTTTAAGAGCACATTCCGAGTAGCGGGAAGCAGGAGCAATCAGTTTAGTTTCATCATATAACATCTTGTGTCCCTCATTCAGACAATGTTCAGCAACAGCTGACTTTTCAGGTTGAAGCAACCGAGTATGACGGTGACGAAAGGCAAAAAAGGCAATAGACTTGTAATTGTCCTCTAATGGTTCACCTTTTGGACCAAATTTAAACGCACGACAAATTTGTTCAACAGAGTGGGTACACTGCTCAACAAATTTGTCGTGCGTTTAAATTTGTAATCTAAGTAAAACTTGGAACCCGATCTTATCTGACATCGCCGGCCGCGGTGGCCGAGGTGACTGAGGCGCTCCAGTCACGGTCAGCACGGCCACTACGGTCGGGGGTTCGAATCCCCCCTCGGGCATGGATATTTGTGCCGTCCTAGTTCGTAAGTAGTTCATAAGTAGTTTGTAAGTTTAGGGACTGATGACCCCGTAGTTAAGTCCCATAAGCTTTACAAACATTTGAACATTTTTTTATCTGACATTAAGCAACAACGGTCTTCATTTCGACCTGCTGTTTCTTTTAACTAGCCTTGTTTTCGACCCATCCTTTTTGCCGATTTTCTCCACCGGCGCGCTACTAGTTCTATTGCGCCTAGGTGGCTTCTACTTTGGTTTCGCGCACGCGCGGTGGGTCGTCAGCGGTGTATAAAGGGGCCGCTGTTTCTTGTTCTGCCTCAGTTTCCGGCGAGTTAGTGTATTAGCGCTCTCACCTGAAGATGGCAGCCAGTTGGTCTGCCGAAATATCGTGTCTAGTTGACGACGGTATCCGGCTGCATACCCGAGATGAATATTATCAGTTATTACGCCGGGAAAGTCTACGCAACCACACGAATAAAGTTGTTGCCACAGCAAGCTACAACATACATCAAGTATATTTTTTACTGATTGTACGGGTTGTACACTCATTTGTGTTCCTTTGTCCTGTCTAGTATCCACCTAATCGAATTCAATCTTTTCGTCGTGCATCATATTTTACTTTTTTCTTTTTCTTTTTTATTTCTCATTTCTCCTACCTTTCATGTGGTTCTGCAGTTCACCCAGTAATGTCGGCATTTGTGTTTTTATAAAGTCCCGTAATGTTTTTATCATCTGTTTCTGTGTTGATTTTAAACCGTCTTGCAATGACATCATTTGTGTGAAGAATTTCAGTGCTCAATCAGGCGTATCGTCATTACCATCTTCAGGTTTCGTGGTGATTGTCTCCCCACTATTGTTATCTATGTGAAGAACATTGTGCGCTTCCTCTGAGCGACATTACAAATGTTACCAAAGATAAATCAGAGAATTACGAGCTGCGCGGAAATGGCTTTGTAGTCTAAGGCGTTTTGCCACGGATTGCACAGCTGCTTCCCGTCGGAGGCTCCTGTCCTCCCTCGGGCAAGAGTGTGTCAGCTGTTCTTAGAATAAGTTAGTGTAAGATAGTTTAAGCAATTTGTAAGTAATAGAACCGATGATCTCAGTAGACGGTACCTTAGGTTTACAAACATTTGAACATCTAAGTCAATTATGCCAAAACCTTACACTTAACATTCTCTTCACAATAATCAGAAAGGAAAAGGTACAGTTGAATTATTATTACACACAATAACTCATACTTATGATACATGTACTGTTATTTTATAAGCAAAAAGTGTGGCAGATATTTTGAGTGTACTCTTGCAACCTTGACTTATAGTGTGGTTACTTTATTGTAAAGGCCTGTGGGATGAACTGCAAAACGGAAAGAGCGTGCGTGAATGAAAAGGTGGGAAAGCGTGCCAAAATTGTGCTGTTGAACGCCACGAAGGTTCTAGTTGAATACAGTAATATCTGAATTTTTGACGGGTTAGCAGTGTGCAGTGGAGGCAGTGTTATATAAAGGCCATTGTTGCAGGAGTTTATCGATATGTCCTTGTATGACGAGCGCTGTATATTGTGAAGAAAATATTCGTGGCTTAATTATTATGAATTTCTGACGCCAAGAAGATTATAAAAACCACAGCACTGTATGAGCCCGAGGTTGACGATTGCTTAATGGCGAACCGCGCATCTGATCTTCTCTGCGAGCAGAGATAATGCAAACTTTATTACTTCTGTTAACTACAGCCAGAGACGCACATTTTTGTGTCTTATCAGTAACAACCTAATTTCATTTTAATCTGTGTTCCTTCCATCATTTTCCTTGTCACTGACCAATATAGGATCCCAACATTATAAGGCTGTGGTCACAGTGGCTCCGATATCGGTGGGTTTCACCGACGATCGGCATGGGCGAAAGACGGCCGATCGTTTCAGATCAGTTCTCCAATATGGGCGTGGTCACAGTGTAGACTTCGGACGACAGTCGGTGAAATTCAAATAAGTTTGTTTTCATTGGCTATTCTACTGACGTACTCACACGATAGATATGGACAGTCAGACACTGGTACGTTTAGTAAAAGAAAGACAGATGTGGCACCCAGTAGACGATAAATATCACAACCGGGATATAGTTCGGGAGTTTATTGGAAACCGCAAGTTGATTAAATCATTTATCAGAAATTTAGAAGTAAATTATAAGCTCAAAAATGTGTTCAATTCGGAATTGTGGCGTATCTCAATGTTATTGCAGGGGCTCTCCTAAGTTGTTTTGCTTTGTGATAATCGGGTATTGGCTGTTCACAACTTATTCTTAATGGTTCTGGCTTTCTTTAACAAGGTGGTGATTCTGTTCTATGGAGTGACATGCAAATGTGGTGTACGTGTGCTTCTGCGTTTCAGTGGTTTCCGTGTTCAGAATTACCTTATTCTTAACTTCACACCTGTCTGGCACAAATATATTGAATGACAGTCACTGAAGATCAATGTAACTTCATTTCGTCAATAATGTTATGTTTCTGGATAACATATATCTGTGTTATTCATGGATCTAAATTGTGAAACATTGCACTCATTATATATTTTTATGCTTAGCGCAACGCTTTTCAACAATTTTTCTCGCTTTTAGTGTATTTTTGTATATAAAAACATCCTGACGTTTCCATGTGTGACTTTATGCTAGTCTTTCTGGGATTACTCCAATGAGGAAAATCGTACATAATAAAATTATTGACTAGTTTTTTTTACAGACTAAATAGTACTTCTGTCTGTATTTGCAAGTATTGTGTCTGCTCCATTACAATGGACATCACAACATAAAATTTGTCACACTAGTTTTTGTGTAAAGTTAGACGTAAGTCATTATTATTATATTTGATATTATGAGTAATGGAAGAGGCACAATACCTTTAAGCCAGAGTAAATTTATGGTTTCTAACATTAGTATGAAATACACACCTCAAGAATTGTTCTGTCCTATCTTTCGAACTTCAGTAATCTAAAAAAAGACAACTGCAGTGCAAGAGTGGTAGAAAATCACACATTGAAACGTGGTAAAAGTACTGTACTTATGTAAATAAAAGCACTAGAAGATGCAAATATATTCTCGAAACTCGTTGTCATACGCAATGAACTTACGTAACTGGTGTAATTTTTCATTACTTAAAACGTGGAGGTTAACTGGTGTATGTCTGCAGAACGTCAAATAAATTCAGCAAAAGTGTTATATTGCTAGTCAGTGACACCACGACATATCACAAGTACGTAATAGAAATTTCTCCTTTTACCAGTACCTCTCATATTCGTGAATATTACCTGGGAGTAGCAATAACTGAGGACAGTACACAGTCCTCATCACCTTCTTCTTTCGACACAGATGTAGCTCATTCTTATGGATTCGATGACTTTATTAATAACAAAAGCCATATTTTAGCACTCATTTCCAAGCATAAAAATGTCGGTGGAATCCATTGCACCCCAGTAAATTGAAATCTAATATTCTTTACACACAGAATAGATTCTAACCTATCTATCTATCTCTCTCTTTGGCCCTTTGCCACACATGCAGTGTCGGCACTGTGTTAAACGCGGATTTGGCATGTGTCAATATTTACAGGGTGGCCGGATGCCCTTCCTGCCGCCAACCCATAACCCCCCTCCCCCCGCCCCAGGAGGAAATGTGCATCCCAAATGTTGGCGTATAATGTTATAGGTGTGCGAAAGTGTAAAGTGTTACAAAATGTTCGCGAACCGTGTAACTCAGGTGGAACTTGGGGAACAGCCCGGTATTCACCTAGGGGAATGTGGAAAACCGTCTAAAAACCACAGACAGGCTGGCCGACACTCCGACCCTTTTTCGTTAATCCGCCTCTCCGTCCCGGAAAGCGGAGACCACACGGCTAAGCGAGCGGGTTCAAAATATATTCTAACCTAATATTCTCCTTAACCCGACGAAGTGACAAACTACATCAGATGCAGTGTGACTATGCCGTCGGGTTGATGTTGTCAGTCGAACTCGGTCGACTACGTCTGACGACTTTTTGTCGGTGCCGCTGTGAACATAGCTTAAGTGGAAAAGACTACCTACTAGAGTGTCCTAAATTTTTGCTAATTCAGTGGAGTTTAAAGTAACTGATGTTTATTCATCATAATTGTGATCTAAACAAAAATACCTGTAAAGTTTCTTGGACAGTTCAGTTAGAAGTTTACAGTAACAGTTTTTGATAGTGAGTATTAATAATAATTTAAATTACAAAAGCAGATAATAGCTAGAATCGGTGATATTTCATAATAAACTTACTATTAATGTATTCAAAGACAGTGTTAGATTGGTAACCATTCTGTACCTTAATTTTTACAATTTAATGATCCAGAAGATAGTTCATTCAGTTTAGGCCATTTAAAATAGAAAAGGAACAACAAAATAGTATTTGTGCTTCCTGCTCTGTTCAGATTCTGTATATCAGAGTAACCTTTCTTGCAATTCCCTTAATTATTCTACAGTTATTATATTTTAGTTTACTGAAGGGTAAGAATAGTTAGAGATAACTACTTTCTCATACTGTACTAGAAACAACTATTCAGAGAGGAAGTCAAATAATTCTAATGAAATGAAAGGTGTTTTTGTTTTTCATGTGAGTACATTGTTAATGTAGGAAAAGTGTTAAAGTGCATAGCCTATATCAAAATACACAGTTATCAAACTACTAATACCAACACGTTTGCTAGTGTTTATGCAAGCAGCCATTTTAGTCTTAGAATGTACAAGATTTAATATTTCTTACAAACTGGCTCGACTTACAGTGGTACAACATCTTACGAAGAGGGGTATATCACAATGGGATCCATTTTTCGTTTTCTGATTACAAAATTTGCAATATAAATTAATTACTTTCAAACTTACTTTCATAATACTGTGCATGCTTGGGTACAGACAGGCTATGCTCTTTTGTATGCCTATTCCGAAGTTACAAAATTATTAACATAGTTGATGCTACTGCTTAATAAATTATGTGAAACATTAATTTAACTATGTAGTCTGGCGTCCGTAATTATTACTAAATTTGGTACTTTAATACAAGTAAAGATTAATTTTCACACCTGTATTACATTTGTTTGAGTGTATCCTTACGTACCTCCTTCAGATATTTTCATGTAGAGTAAACAATTAAGTGAGAGCAGAGCACATGCTTATTCAACCACCAAAAGTAAATAAAAAGGCGATAAATAGTGAAATACAATACAGCGATACAGATGACCAGCACAGGATAATCAAATTGGGTGGTATGTCGCGTTTTGAACTGTTAATAGTAGAATTTAAACTAAAAATAAAATACAAATAACAAAACACGCAACCACTGTTCTTTTGCCGATATTTTGTTAATCAGTGGGATTCTTCAACGAAATAGCAGTGTATTTGCATGTCCTGATTTTAGTTTAATGTTATTTGTAATGATTTATTATCACTCCACTGCGTTGTAAAATAGTGGAATATTGCAATCCTAACGCCATCTGTAATTCACGACTAACAGTCAAACTACAGATACCAAACATTATTGGCGGCATATGAATTTGTTTCAAAGTGCGTAACAGCACGTGGGAAAAAATCGGGGCACTGCAGTTAATCAAAAAATGCGGCTAACATGACAATGACTGTACTACATTCTTTTTTCATTGTTTCCTTTCAAGCAGTTAAAGCAAACTGGTCTCGCCTCGGAGCTTTATGTAAATCATAAAGCAGTGCTACACAGAATGTTACAGTGAGATCATTTGTACGCAGTGATATAGTGAATTGTTTACTCGTAAGTCATAACTGGTTTGTGTCCGTGTGTTAGAAAGAGTCACAATGAGAAAGTGATAAATTCTAAATAGCTCAAATAACACAGCCTTTCTCTGTCAGGTATTTAAATAAACGCAGTAATCAATTAAGTTGTAAGGTGGCATTATTATCCACCTTCCAAAACTTGTTCCGACCGACAAGGATGTATGCCAAAATAATCAAAGTTCGTTAACAAGCAGAATTATATTCAGGAATGGAGTAGTGATTAACATCGTGTGTAGGCCTAGCTGTGTTTTCTTGTAAATACCCCTTCTCTATTTATTGCATTCAGTAATGTCTATAAGGGTTACTGGTTTGGAATCGTAGAATTTCCGAACTCAGTGAAATGTAGTTACTTGTGGTAGAATTCATGGGAAACGGAGCACAAAAGGTTACTGCTGGCTCAGCAAAGAATAGGAAAAGAACAAAGTGCAGTAAATTCATAGAGCAGAATATTCAGAATAATAGTAGGTATGTATCATCATACTTTTGTTACATAATATCTCTGACCGTTGGTTTTATAGTCCGTAACGATAAAGTACTGTCATTTGTCGCATTACATTTTGATGTCATATGTTCAATTTCATACGTCATATTATGACAAAAGCAAGTATTAAATCTTCTGTTAGTTTCTTTGATATGTTTTCCAGTAACACTAAGCCTTTACATTAAATATTTAACTTTCAGTTTTGCGGACATTTGAGATACTAACACGTTTATGGACCATTTAAGGCGAATAAAACAGCCAATCAGTTGTCCACCTGTCTGACCTGTAAAAAGTTTAAATAGAATATGTATTTATCTTATAATATAAAAACTCATAGAAGGTAAAATTAGCATTCCGACTTGCTCCGCCCCCTCCGAAAAATAATCCTGTGTGCGCACTTGGTTGTGACCGAATTTGTGTGAGCTTGTTACCTTTTGTATGTGTATGTCAGAGCCTCAATGATCAATATGATTGATATAAATATACAAAATGTAATTGATACAGATAATATAATTATGTAAATAAAATATTTTAGGTAAATAATATAACTGACACTAATAATGTAGTTGATATAAATATAACTAATTATATGAAGTCACACTAGGTAAAAGATTTTCGAATGGGCCTCCCCAAAAAAATAATTCTGCATGCGCTCCTGCCAGTCACGGAATAATCGGTGTCATATTCCTCTATGGTATTGTGACTGCCGAACGGTACGCGAAGGTGTTTGAAGGTAACTTCTTTCCAACTGTTGAAATTGGCCATGATTTCGACAAAATGTAGTTCGTGAAAGACGGAGCTCGACCTCTTTGGTGGAGGAGATTGCTTGATGTTCTGGAGGAGCAGTTTAGGGGCTGCATTCTTACTCCGGGATACCCAGAGGCCACTGGCATGGCCGTCAATTGGCCGCCATATTCTCCGGATCTAAGCATATGCGTCTCCTTTTTGTGGAGCCATATTAAAGACAAGTGTACAGCAATAGCCTAAGAACCATCGCTGAAGTGAAAACAGCTACTGAGAATGTTATCAACAGCATCGATGTTCCGACACTTCAGCGGGTCATGTAGAGTTTCGTTATTCTTCTGCGACATGTCATCGACACGGAAGGCAGGCACATCGAACTTGTCATAATCTAAATACGAATATATGTAGTGACGTGTAGTTGTTGCAAAAAGCGTGTGTACGTCTTAGTTTGTAATTAATTCACTTTTTTTCATGCAGTTTAATACAGGGTGACTTGTTTTAATCTATACCGGCCGATATCACTGGAGCGGCATAATTCAGGAGGAAAAGACGCCATTAAAAATTGAAAGGGGTCATGAAAAGGTTACCTCGAAATGACCTTGAACTCTGTTTTCCAAGGTGAAACCAAGGTCATTTTTTAAAATGGTAACCTCTATATTTTATTCGATATTCTTCGAAAAAAATGCGAATTTATCTGTAGGGAACATTGTTTTTTAATTTTTCCGATAACCAGTGGTTTATCACCAGGTGAAAATTTCCATGTCACTAGAATCTCGAGAACGAAGCGATATCGAGAAAAAAATGTCAATGAAAATCTTGTATGGCTGAACGGCTTACGCTGGAGAATCTGGTGCCTCGTTTACTAGAAAATATCCCCCTGCACATACGAGCAAGTATGTTGTTTCAACACGACGGCGCCCCTGCAGATTAGAAGATACCTTAATGCAACTTACTCGAATCGATGGATACTGCAATTCGAGAATTCCCGCCAAGTTCTCCAGCCTTTACACTACTGGACTTTATCTTAACGGTGATCCGTGAAGCAGGTGTAATTTACCTCCCTCAAAGACGACAAAGATATGAGACAAACCATTATGGCGGCTTTCCAGGCAATCACCATCAGACACTGAATGATGTCGAGACCATTTTCCTGTAGAGAGCGCAAATACGCAGTAGGCAAAATGGGCAGCTGATCCGGCGTCTGAGATCATAAATTTCCATTGAGAATCAGTGAGACGGGATTTCCATTCTGGATAATCCCTACTGAAAAATTTCAAGGCTATGTCAAGCTCAAGAGGATATCACCAGCTGACAGAGTTCAGAAACCATACAAGTTTTTCATTGAACATTTTTCCTGATCTCGCTTCGTTTTCGAGATACTAGTAACGCGAAAAACTTACAGTGAAATACAGCCTTGCGGCAAATCGTTGGTTTTTCGGAAAAAAGAAAGTTCCTAATAATTTTGTCTTTTTCACGTAGAATACGAATGTGGAGAAAAAAGAGGTGTCACAATTTGAAATAAAAAATCATCTTGACCTTGGTTTTATCTTGAGAAAAGGGTTCAAGGTCATTTCGAGATAACTATTTCATGACCCACTTCAAAACTTACAACTCTTACAAGAGATTTTTTAATTCTTTTAATTTTCTATTTTTTATTTATGGCTTAAGCACGCGGCTCCGCTCGCTTGTTGGTAGAGTATGACAGATAAGCTGCTTTCAGAATTGTGCTATGAGATTTGTTTTGAAGAATGAAATGAAATACATTTTAATCATGAATAAATCTTTCACTCTGCAGCGGAGTGTGCGCTGATATGAAACTTCCTGGCAGATTAAAATTGTGTGCCGGGACCGGGACTCGAACCTGGGACCTTGGCCTTTCGCGCGCAAGCGCACTACCGACTGTGCTATCCCGACACGACTCACGATGCCGCCTCACAACTTTACTTCCGCCAGTACCTCGCCTCCTACTTTCCAAACTTCACAGAACCTCTCCTGCGAACCATGCAAGACTAGCACTCCTGGAAGAAAGGATATGGTGGAGACATGGCTTAGCCACAGCCTAAGGGATGTTTCCAGAATGAATCTTTCACTCTGCAGCGGAGTGTGCGCTGATATCAAACTTCCTGGCAGATTAAAATTGTGTACCGGAACCGGGACTCGAACCTGGGATCTTTGCCTTTCGCGGGCAAGCGCACTACCAACTGTGCTATCCCGACACGACTCACGATGCCGCCTCTAAACTTTACTTCCGCCAGTACCTCGCCTCCTACTTTCCAAACTTCACAGAAGCTCTCCTGCGGACCATGCAAGACTAGCACTCCTGGAAGAAAGGATATGGTGGAGACATGGCTTCGAGTCCCGGTCCCGGCACACAATTTTAATCTGCCAGGAAGTTTCATATCAGCGAACACTCCGCTGCAGAGTGAAAGATTCATCCTGGAAACATCCCTTAGGCTGTGGCTAAGCCATGTATCCACCATATCCTTTCTTCCAGGAGTGCTAGTCTTGCATGGTTCGCAGGAGAGCTTCTGTGAAGTTTGGAAAGTAGGAGGCGAGGTACTGGCGGAAGTAAAGTTGTGAGGCGGCATCGTGAGTCGTCTCGGGATAGCACAGTCGGTAGTGCGCTTGCCCGCGAACGGCAAAGGTCCCAGGTTCGAGTCCCGGTCCCGGCACATAATTTTAATCTGCCAGGAAGTTTCATTTTTAATCATCTTTAAAATGAAGGAAATAAAAGTATGTCAAGTACTTATTGATTGACAATAAAAAAATACATACAATATACCTTAGAAAAACAACTTCATGAATCTGTTGTAGCTTACGTCATTCAATCAGTAATATTCGCTACTTTTTACATTTCTTTCATAACCATTCATGTTGTTGTTATGGTCTTCAGTCCGGAGACTGGTTTGATGCAGCTCTCCACAATACCCAAACCTGAGCAAGCCTCTTCATCTCCTCATAAGAACGACAACCTACATCTGTCTGAATCTGCTTACTGTATACATCTATTGGTCTTCCCCTGCGATTTTTTCCCCATACACTTCCCTCCAACGCTAAATTCACCATTCCCTGATGTCTAAGAATATGTCCTACCAATCTATCCCTTCTTTTAGTCAAGATATGCCAGAAATTCGTTTTCTCCCCAATTCTGTTCAGTACCTCCTCATTAGTTACGCGATCCACCTACCTAATCTTCAGCATTCTTCTGTAGCACCATATTTCAAAAGCCTCAATCCTCTTCCTGTCCGCACTCTTTATCGTCCATGTCTCACACCCATACAAGGCAACACTCCATACAAATGCCTTCAGAAAGGACTTCCTTAGGTTTAAATCAATATTCGATGTTAACAAATTTCTCTTTTTCAAGAACGCTTTTCTACCCATTGCCATTCTGCATTTTATATCCTCTGCACTGAGACCATCATTTGTTATTTTACTGCCCAAGTAACAAAACTCATCTACCTCCTTTATTGCTTCGTTTCCCAATCTAATTCCTTCAGCATCACCTGATTTTCTTACACTGCACTCCATTACCCTAGTTTTGTTCTTGTTAATGTTCATCTTATATGCACCTTTCATCACACTGTCTATTCCTTTCAGTTGCTCTTCAAGGTCCTTTGCTGTATCTGACAGAACTACTATGTCGTTGGCAAAACGCAATGTTTTTAATTCTTCACCCTGAACTTTAATTCCTTCTCCAAATTTCTCCTTGCTTTCCTTTATAGCTTGCTCAATGCACAAATTGAACAACAATGGAGAAAGACTACAACCCTGTCTTACTCCCTTTCCAACCACTGCATCCCCTTCATGCCCTTCAACTCTGACAACCGCTGTCTGGTTTTTGTACAAGTTGTAAATAACCTTTCGCTCCCTATATTTTACTCCTGCTTGCTTCAGAACTTGAAAGAGTTTATTCCAATCAACACTGTCAAAAGCCTTCTCCAAATCTACAAAAGCTAGAAATGTAGGTTTGCCTTTTCTTAATCCTTCTCTAGGGTAAGCCGTAAAGTGAGTATTGCCTCCCGTGTTCCTACATTTCTCCTGAACCCAAACTGATCTTCCCCGAGGTTGGCTTCTACCAGCTTTTCCATCCTTCTGTAAATAATTCGTGTTAATATTCTGCAAACTTATTAAACTGATGGTTCTGTAGTTTTCACACCTGTCTGCACTTGCTTTCTTAGAGATGGGGATTATAACATTTTTCTTAAAGTCTGAGGGCACTTCAATTGTCTCATACATCTTACACACCAGGTGAAACAATTTTGTCATGGCTGGTTCTCCCAGAGACTTCAGTAGCTCTGAGGGAATATCATCTACTCCAGGGGCCTTGTTTCGACTTAGGTCTTTCAGGGCTCTGTCAAATTCTTCTCTCAGTACAGTATCTGCTATTTCATCTTCATCTACATCCTCTTCCCTTCCTACAATATTGTCTCGAAGTTTAATTCCTTTGTAGAGCCCCTCTATATACTCTTTCCACCTTTCAGCTTTCCCTTCTTTACTGAGAACTGGTTTTCCATCAGAGTCCTGATATTCATAGAGCTGTTTTTCTGTTCTCCAAATGTTTCTTTTATTTTCCTGTAGGCTGTATCTATTTTTCCTCTATTTATACATTCTTCTACATCCTTGCATTTGCCTTCTAGCCACTCCTGCTTAGCCATTTTGCACTTCCTGTCAACCTTATTTCTTAGTTGTCTGTACTCCATTTTGCCTGTTTTTATTTACTGCATTTTTACATTTTCTCCTTTCATCGATTAAATTTAGTATCTCCTGTGATATCCAAGGATTTTTTGTAGGTCTTTCCTTCCTATTTTTTTGTAGGTCTTTCCTTCCTATTTTGTCCTCTGCTACCTTCACTATTTCATCTCTCAATTTTACCCATTCATCCTCTACTGTTTTATTTTTCCCTGATTCTGTCAATTGCTGCCTAAAGCTCCTTCTGAAATTCTTAAGAACTTCAGGTTCCTTCAATTTATCCAGGTCCCATCTCCTTATTTTCCTACCTTTTTGTAGTTTCTTTAGTTTCAGCCGACAGTTCATAACTAACAAGTTATGGCAGAGTCTATATCTGCCCCTGGGTATGTCTTACACTGTAGAACCTGGTTCCGAAATCTATGTCTTACCATTAGAAAATCTGTCTGGTATCTTCCTCTGTCTCCTGGTCTCTTCCACGTATACAATCTTCTTTTGTGATTCTTGAACCAGGTGTTTGTTATAACGAAATTATGTTCTGTGCATAATTCTACCAGGCGGCTTCCTCTTTCATTCCTTTTGCCCAGACCACATTCACCTACTGTCCTCCCTTCACTTGCTTGTCCTACTACCGAATTCCAGTCTCCCATAACAATTAAGTTTTCCTCTCCCTTAATTGTCTGAATAATTTCCTTTAGCTGCTCATATATTTCTTCGATTTCCTCATCATCGGCAGAGCTAGTTGGCATATAAACCTGTACTACTGTTGTCGGTGTTGGCTTCGTATCTATCTTGACAATGATAATGCGATCACTGTGCTGGTCATAGTAGTTTACCTGCATTCCTATTTTCTTATTCATTATCCTTCCTACTCCTGTGATACCCCCATTTGATTTTGTATTTATAATCCTGTACTCACCTGACCAGAAATCCTGTTCATCCTGCCACCGAACTTTACTAATCCCCACTATATCTAACTTCAACCTATCCATTTCCCTTTTTAAATTTTCTAATTTTCGTACTCGATTAAGGGATCTAACATTCCACGCTCCGACCCGTAGAATGCCAGTATTATCTTTCCTGATGATCACATCCTCCTGAGTAGTCCCCGCCCGGAGATCCGAATGGGGAACTATTTTACCTCCGGAATATTTTACCCGAGAGGATGCCATCATCATATGTTAATACAGTAGAGCCGCATGTCCTCGGGAAAGGTAACGGCTGTAGTTTCCCCTTGCTTTCAGCCGTTCGCAGTAGCTGTGTGGCAAAGCCACATTGGCTGATGTTACAAGGCCAGCTCAGTCAATCATCCAGACTGTTCTCCCTGTAACTACTGAAGAGGCTGCTGCCCCTCTTCAGGAACCACACGTTTGTCTGGCCTCTCCACAGATACCCCTCCGCTGTGGTTGCACCTACGGTACGGCTATCTGTATCGTATTGAGGCACGCAAGCCACCTCACCTTGGCAATGTCTGTGGTTCATTCATATCTCTTGACAATTTACTGAGTCTTCGAAAGCAAACAATCCACTACAGGCGCTACTGATACCCCAAGTATTCGTAACAGAGACTGTCACGGCTGTAAGTATGTTAGACTTTGATATCTATATACATAAAAATTAATTGCTGTTCGTTAGTCTCGCTAAAACTCGAGAACGGCTGAACCGTTTTGGCTAATTTTAGTCTTTAAATATTCGTGTAAGTCCAGGGAAGATTTAAAAGATAACAGCATATGGAAAAGTTGTCCGGAAAAGAGGAAAATCGAGAAAAACTGAAATAGCTTTTTCCAGTGAGCTATCAGTATCGTTCGTACAATTGCGATAAAATTTTGTAAATTTCATGTTGAAAGCAAGAGGAAGGTTTGCATGAAATAAAAATTTGGCAAAGTCTCCCGGAAAGTAGGAAAATTTAGGAAAAACCGAAAGCGATTTTTTTATGAATAAAAATCAATTGCCACATGGTTCTAAGAGCATCACTTGAGTACCGCTTGGCAGGACAAGGTTTCTATGAAATAAATAAGATGAACGTTCTTATGAACTAAAAATTTGGGAAAGTTACTCGGAAAATTTGCGAGAAACTGAAAGAGCTATTTTCAATGGGATATCAATATCATTCGTCTGATTCCGATAAAATTTTGCATATTTGACGTTCAAAGCAAGAGTAACGTTCTTAGGAAATAAAAATTTGAAAAAGTTTCCCGGAAGATTGGAAAATACAGAAAAAATAGAAAGAGATTTTTCTATGAAATATCAATAACGTTCATCTGGTTGCGATAAAATTTTGCACATTAGACGTTCAAACCGAGAGGAAGGTTTGAGTGAAGTAAAAGTTTGGAATAGTTGGCCAGAAAATAGGAAAATATGCGGAACACTGAAAGATCTCTTTTCTCTGGGATATCAATACCATTCGTACATGCATATTAGCAATTGTGAAACATTGCCTGGTCGACTAGAGGACTAGATCTAAAGAGTAAATAGCTTTTCCAGAGAGTTATTATTGTTCGATATTTCGCTCTATATACTTCAAAGCATAAAAAATCTTGAATTACACGCTTCCTAAAGTATCTTAACCGGTACTTCAGTGCTCAAGCTATCTCCACACCAGATTTCATCACAATAGATTCGGTGGTTTATGTAATGATATATAGCCACATCGGTTCAGCCGTTCTCGAGTTTTAACGAGACTAACAGACAGCAATTCGTTTTTATCTTTGAAAGTTCATACACGGGTTCATATCGTGTAAAGAGAACTTTACTCTTTCAAAGTATGTTCCTGAATACGCCCAACACAACAACCAAGTAATTATTTTACATGTTTTAAATCCGAATTTTCCTCGCAATTTTTTCCATATTTTATCACCGTTTGAACCTTCCCTGAACTTTCACGAATGTGACATGAACATTATCCTGAACATGTGTGCGTGATTTGCCCACTATCGAGCCGATACTTAGACTATTTGATGATGCCTTTACAAAATTACCGGGTCTAAACTACATATCATTTAAATTAATATGGTTTATAGTAAGAGGTAAGTGATACGAAGTTCACCGGGTCATCTAGTTAGTATATAAATATGGTTTAAATAGGTTTAGGATTGTAGAAGCATTGCACTCATTGCGTTGCATCATATTTCGTAGAATACGGCAACCAATAGAATCATTTTTATTAATATGATACAGATGGAAAGTCAAAGAGAAAGTATAATTTTGAAACAGTTATTATGTTCCGCATTGTGCATTAAATTCTTCAAATCAGTAAATATCTACCCGACGCAATAAAGCCGTGCCTTTAACCTCCCTCGGGTATAAATTAGTAACTGTACATATTTAGAAATCTCTGCGTCTCGTGATTCTGTCTTGATACGCGTACACGAACAAACATCAACATTCAATAAAAAAGTTTTCGGGTTTACGTCCGCGTCAGGTGGTTAAAACTCCACGAGCTTTCGGCCAAGTACTCCTTGGACATTGTCTAGCGGTACTGACTGGCTAGTGGCTGCAAGTACGGGCTTATATACACTAGCTGCTGGCTAAGTCACTGGTGCTCCGCGACATCGCCATATATAGGCATGCTTTGAGTCGGTGTTCGATGCGCCCGTTTTAACTGAGCTGCAGGCCGCCGTCTCTGTTACATTTGTTATCAGATGTTTTAATTTCGATGGATTCTTTAATAACACTGTCCCAGAAGCCGTTCGTGCGAGCCACGACGGCAGTTTCATCGAATTTGATGCGATGTCCGTTTACTATAGCATGCTCAGCTGAAGCAGATTTGTCTGGGTACCGTAAATGATAAAACCTTTCATGTTCCTTCCTTCGTTGTTCAACAGTTCGTACTGTTTGTCCGACATAAGACTGGCCACACTCGCAAGGTATCTTGTAGACCCCAGGTGTTCTGAGACCTACTGCGTCTTTAACTGGTCTCAGTAACTGCCGGATTTTCATCGGGGGCCTGAAGACTGATTTGATCTTGTGTCTCTTCAACAGGCGATTGCTAAGACCAGTTAAAGACGCAGTAGGTGTCAGAACACCTGGGGTCTACAAGATACCTTGCGAGTGTGGCCAGTCTTGTGTCGGACAAAAAGTACGAATTGTTGAACAACGAAGGAACGAATGTAAAAGGTTTTATCGTTTACGGTACTCAGACAAATCTGCTGTAGCTGAGCATGCTTTAGTAAACGGCCATCGCATCAAATTCGATGAAACTGCGATCGTGGCTCGCACGAATGGCTTTTGGGATAGTAGTATTAAAGAAGCCATCGAAATTATAACAACCTTAACAGAGACGGCGGCCTGCAGCTCAGCTTGGTTGGGATCCAGCGATCGCGCAGTTAAAACGGGCGCATCCAACACCGACTCAAAGCATGCCCATATATGGCGATGTCGCGGAGCACCAGTGACGTCACAGCCAGCAGCTAGTGTATATAAGCCCGTACTTGCAGCCACTAGGCAGTCAATACCACTTGACAATGGCCAAGGAGTGCTTGACCGAAGCTCGTGGAGTTTTAACCACCTGACGCGGACGGAAACACGAGAAAATGTTCAAATGTTTGTATAGTCTATGGGACTTAACTATGGGGTTATCAGTCCCTAAACTTACAAACTACTTACGAACTAACTAAAATTAAGGACGGCACAAATATCCATGCCCGAGGGGGGATTCGAACCCCCGACCGTAGTAGCCGTGCAGACCGCGACTGGAGCGCCTCAGTCTCCTCGGCCACCGCGGTCGGCGGAAACACGAGAACTTTTTATTCAATGTTATCGCCGCGAGACAATGCATTGCTACACAAACATATATGCAGATTTATTTATTCGTTTTGCGGAATTGTGCCGCTCCAGAGATACCGGCCGGTATAGATTAAAATGGCCTAGACGAATGCTAACAGGAGGTGGTTGATGGGACCGGACGGCTAGTAGGCTAGCAGGAAGAGCCGCGTGCTGACCTCGTCGAGCGTGTGTCCGAGCAGCGCGCGCAGCACGGGCGGCGGGTCGGGCAGCGGCGCGTCGGCCAGCCGTCGCACCAGGTCTAGCACGGCGTCGTCGAGCGTGCGGCCCAGCCGCCACGACTCGAGCCACTCGCAGCCGCCCAGCGCCGCCGCCCACATGGGGCCCGCCACGCCGCAAGACCCGCCGCTGGCCGGGCAGCGCCGGCACTTCGGCCGCCACGCGCACGCCGGCTGCCGCACCGTGCACGCCATGCCCGCCTGTCCACAACGACCACACCGTCACCCGGCCGCTGTGGTCACAGTGGCTCCGATATCGGTGCGTTTTTTTTGTTTGTAGATCTATCGGACCAAACTGCGTGGTTATCAGTCCGTAGCTTACAAACTACTTAAACCTAGGTAAACTAACCTAAGGACAACACACACACACCCATGCCCCAGGGAGGACTCAAACCTCCACGACGAGCAACCGCGCGCTCCGCAGCGTGACTCTTTGCTACTCCACCGCGGCTCGGTGGGTTTTACCGACGACAGACAGCGGCGAAAAACGGCCGATCTTTTCAAACCAGTACTCCACTATGAGCACGGTCACAGTGTAGCCCATCTCATCGCCCGAGCGTAAAGACTTCGGGCAACAGTTGGTCAAATTCAAATCAGTTTGTTTTCTTCGGTCAAATCGACCGACGTTCTCAAATGTCAGATATGAACAGTGAGAAACTGATATGCTTTGTGAAAGAAAGAGAGAGATTGTGGCGGACAGAAGACGATAAATATCACAATCGGGATATAATTCGGAATCTCTGGTCTGGTATTACAGTTTATTGGAAACCCCAAGTTGGTTAAATCCTTTATCAGAAATTTTAGGTGTAAATTATAACCTCAAAAAATGTATTCAATCCGGGATTGTGGCGTATCTTAATGTTATTGTAGTGGCTCTCTTACGTTGTTTTGCACTGTCATAATCGCGTATTAGCTGTCCACAAATTATTCTTACTGGTTCTGGCGTTCTGTAACAAGGTGATAAGTGACCTGCAGACATGGTGCAGGCCAATATGTGATTCCGCTTTTCAGTGGTTTCTGTATTCAAAACTATTCTTAATTTCACACTTGTCTTTCACAAATATAATGAATGACAGTCATTGAAGTTCAATGTACCGGAACTTCATTTCGTTCATCATAATCGGATGTTTCTGGGTGGCCTATAATTGTCTTCTTCGTTGATTTAAATACTGAAAAACTGCACCAATTATGTATTTTTCTGCTTAGCACACCGCATTTAGATAATTTTTTTCGCTTTTAGTTATTTGGTTACATAAATACCGGTACATCGTGACGTTTCCATGTCTGATTTTATGCAGCTCTTCCACAGACATCTTTTCAGATTACTGTAATGAGGTTATACGTAGCATACATAAAATCTTGGCAACTTTTTTTACTTACTAAATAGTACGTCTGTCTACTGTATTGTGTCTGCTCCATTAACCTGGATATCACAAAACAATAATCGTCACTTACACTGGTTTTTGTACACAGGTAGTCGTAAGTCACGATTATTAACTTATGTTGCATATTCTGAGTAATGGAAGAGGCACAATAACTTTAAGCAGACAGAAAAGTTATTGTTTCCAACATTAGGATAAAACACACTCCTCAATATTTATTCTGTCCGATTTTCCGAACTTCAGTAGCTAACCTAAAAGAGACAACTGCAGTGCAAGTGTGTCACGAAATCACACATTGAAACGTCGAAAAAGTACCGTATTTATGTAAACAAATGCACTAGAAAATGCGAATAAATCCTCGAAATTCGTTGTGATAAGCGATAAACTTTCCTAACTGTTGTAGGTTTTCATTATTTAAAGCATGGAGGTTAGCTGGTACGTTTGCACAACTTCAAATAAATTCATCAAAACTGTAATATTGATCGTCAATGACACCACGAAATATCACAAGCATATAATAGAAATTTCTCCTTTTACCGGTACCTCACATATTCGTAAAGATTTCTGGGAGTAGCAATAACTGAGGACAGTACACAATCCTCGCCACTTTCTTCTTTCCAGACAGGTGTAGCTCATTCGTATGCATTCGAAGTCTTTATTAACAACAAAAGCTGCATTGTAGCACAAAAATGTCGGTTGAATCCGTTGCACTCCCAGGAATTGAAATCTAATATACTTCAGACACAGAATACATTCAAACCTAACCTAACTTTCTCCTTTAACCGGACCAAGTGCCAAACTATATCGGATGCAGTGTGACCACAGACTGTGGTGTGACTACGCCGCCGGTCGATGTTTTCAGTCGGTCGATAGCGTCTGACGACGGTCTGTCGGTACCAGTATGAACACTAAGACTCCTATAAACCCGAGCTGAACTGTCCGCCATTTTTTCCCCAAGCTGTAGGAGTTACCACGTTCCGGACGAAGCTCACGCGTTATCTCGCGTTTCATCCAACTCGCTCATACTCGCAAACTACTCGCTGTATGAACCTACAATTTTCATGAATGTGTTCGTGAAGGACTACTCTACATTTTCAATTTAGTTTCATTTGCGGTAATGGTTTATTAAGAGGATATACTGACCGTTTACGAACATGCACTTTCTGGCGACGTTACTGAATTTTCGATATGCGAGGTACTTTTTTTCTGTTGAAGTTAGGTGTACCCATTTAGCGAATGAAATGTTCAAAATACCTCAAATTTTAATCCTCTCCGAACAGGAACTACGTGAGAAATGAATAATTTGAGATAATGTCAGTTAAACTTGCAGCATTGGAATCCGCTCGCCCGTCTATAATACCTCATCTTCAGTATTAGAGGACCTAGTAAATTGGGCACAGGTTTTTACTGCATAACATTCATACTGGGAGATCCTGGTACTGAGTGTCTTTTTAAGCCATTAAATTTAGTACTTACCAGCTACAAAAGTGCTGTGTGTCTATGTAATATTCTATGTAATATTCAATTTCAATTTTTCAGTTATATGAAAAGGACATTGTAAATATCTCAATACGGAGTGCTTTATTATGGGAGGAAATGAGAACAAGTCAGTTCATTACGCAGTTAAGAGTTCCTTGATATCTGTCATTTTCTAGTATTCTCGCATAAAATCCACATTAGATTTAGTAACATTAGTTCGATTACTGCAAGGAAATGTAACTCCAATTAGGTTTTGCAAACTGAGTAGTAGGTCTGAAACACATTGGAGAACAAGCAAAGAAATAAACATTTGTGAATGATTAAGGAATACCTATACACTGATTTATAAGTCCCTACCTTTACTCTTTTTCGTTTAAAAAAATTACATTTCCTTGAATAACAAGACAGTTAATGAAGTTTTGCGTAGTAACCATATGGCAAAATACGTCCCTCTTTGCATGTTATCATTTGCCAAAATATCATTTTGATACCTCTAACGGTGTACGAGACACACTAAATTTCATGCTGGCTTTATCACCATGGGAAATGAGTTCGCTACATAAAATAAATTTTAGCAATTTGAGTGAAAGGTAAAGATCTCCTGCTAAGTTAAAAATAAATTTCAATACGTCAGGAAAATTTCATCCACAGCAACAAATGGTGTAACATGCACCAAAAGGAATAACACAGCGGCCCTTATTTTTTACTGCAAACTTTTCCTAACCTAACGCTGTCTCTTATTTCAAAGCCAATATCTTACTAGCTATGGCTATTCACGAAATTATGCCAATTTCTTTACAATGCTGACACACAAAGATTTAAGTAGCGAAAAAAATTAATTTTTTCTACAAATAATTTTTCGCGAAATCGTTTGTGATAGATGGCAGGACATGCGCCTCTATGCTGTTGGTGCAGCGCAATTCCAACAGTGTTAGGGAAAACATGGCGGACGATGCAGCCTGGGTATTTAGGAGCTCTAGTTCAAAGCCGACGGGTGGTATCGGACACCCGATTTTATTCGGTAAAGCCTAGTGTCCGATACCACCCGTCGACTTTGAACAATGACGTTATATGTTATCCAGAAACGATACGGTGGTGATACTTTTGATACGAGGAACGCACAAGGAGGTTAGAATACAGGGAGACACCCTTACGCTGTAAAAGTGAAGCCTGGCTCCGCCATATTGCTAAGTTCTGTAGACGTTTTCGTATTGTAGAGTTAATGCTTTATGTCACTTAAAACAGGAATAAAACGTACGACGGTATTGCCGTGATGAATAATGTGTTAAAAGACTGCAAAATAGCCGTTAAAATTAAGTTTTCAATATTTGTTACTATTTATTCAAGAAAGTATATTGTTTGAAAGAAGATATTTTCCAGTGACTGTCAGTTCAATGCATAAACAGTAAGAGGGCCGACTTAGCGCATTAGCGACTTAGCATTTCAAAACTGACCAAGAAGGTGGACAGGCTTCAAATGACATATGTGCTCGTCATACATAATGCTATCTCCCTTTATTCTAACCTCCTTGGAAACGCATTATAATAAACAATTGAATGTATTAGTAACTTTGTTTCGTTGAAATATTCGAATGTGTATACATCACGTACATAAAAGAACAGACAATTTTTGATGAGTAAAATGTACCGAGAAATAATGAAAATGTGGTACGGGAATAATTATCTCGGAGGTATTAAAACATTTATAGAATTCAATGGGACTACCTCCGGATATTGTGGGTTTTGAGGAGGGGACACGAAACTGTAACATATAAACTCTTGAAAGAGAAACGATAATTATCATGCCTTATATAATACTCATAAATTTATTGGGACTACCGCGGGAAAGTGGAGGGGGGTACTGGTACTTACTAAGTCGAAACATAAGAAATAGCTGAAACATATTTCAGATACAGTTAGTTGGTATCAATGTCTAGGCTTGGCTTATATAAATCAAGTCTAGTTACCGATAGCAGCCCTTCTTATTTTTAGTTCACATATATTTATGGGGTATCGGTATCTAGACTTGACCTATACAGGTCAAGTCTAGTTGCTGATATCAGCCCTTCGTATTTTTAATTGACATATTTATTGGACAACGGTATCTAGAGTTGACCTATATAGGTGAAGTCTAGTTTCCGATACCATCTGTTAGAATTTTTGTTTCAAATACAGTTAGTGGGTATCGGTAGCTAGACCTGATATACATAGGTCAGGTGTAGTTAACAATATCAAATCTTCACATTTTTATATCACTTAATTAATGAGTAGTTAAAAAACTATTTGCGGTATGCAAACAATGATGCCCAGATCGACAATATTTTACAACGCGATTCCACTCGTCTGCTTTGACCCATGACGTCATCAACATGTCGGAAAACCTGTATACGAGATATCTTAATACTTATATATTGTAGATAATAAATAATCTGTAGTTATCCTCGTAAATTACAGATAACAGAATGAACCATCGAACACAGACCTCAGTCTAAAAATTCGCGCCTTTGGCGCTCACATGCTAAAAAAAAAAAAAAAAAAAAAAAAAAAAAAAAAAAAAAAAAAAAAAAAAAACCTCTAAACTAACCTATACCTTACCATCAGACGGAAGCTACAGATCTCTTTTAAACACAAAATATTAATCTATAATCTGTTCTGTTTGTAAAAAAAAAACTATCGTCTTTAACTCAGCCACCACATAATTACTCACGCCTTATACAAACAGGCACGCATCTCAAACTACCGCGCTGCGATAATGTCACGGGTCAAAGCTGATGGGTGGAATCACGTCCTATAAATGATCCCCCAGATTGGTTAAACAAACAGATACACATCTGTGACAAAATAACGTAACACATGACGCAATTAATACGAAATCCGTCAAACACGGCACATTACGTTAAACTTCAGATTACTCAGCGTGATGTTTCTTTGTTACACTAACTGAGCATAGGGCACGTGATGTAGTAGCCAACCACAGCACACTGTAATAGCATTAGTCATCCAATAGAACACTTCCTCGCCGCAATATGCAAATAGGAATGGTTATCATTCAAGTTTCGATCTGTCCGCATCACGTGGGTTTATTTTACACAAGACATTAATCTGGGAATTCCTGTGGCGGCAGTAATAGGGACTGATGACCCCGTAGTTAAGTCCCATAAGCTGTACAAACATTTGAACATTTTTGACGGCAGTAAAAGATAGGGTAATTGTGAAGAACGCTTGCACGAGTTCCCGTTTCGATAAATCTCGTACGCGCGATCATACTTCGATATATGATGTATTTCGATATGTTCCAAGATGGCGGGAGAATCTGTTGATTTACGAAACAGTGATCATTTTAAGTGAAAGTTTGGCTAGGTATAGGTTAAACAGGATTTTTTTTAGTATGTGAGGGAGCGTAGCGCCCGAATCTCCGGTTCAGAAACACTCAAAGTTGCCAGCAGACGCGCTGTGCTAATAACACGGGCAACAGACTGCAATTCTACCGTCCTGAACCGGAGATTCTAGCGCTACGCGCCCTCACTTACTGAAAGAAAACTTCTTATTTAACCTATACCTAACCTAACTTTCACTTAAATTGATCACTGTTTCGTACATCAACAAATCAGATTCTCCCACCAGCTTTGAACATATCGAAATGCGCCATATATCGAAGTGTAGTCGTGCTTTCGTGATTCATCAAAACGGGCGTCCGTGCAAGCGTTCTTCAAAATTACCCCATCGTCTACATCTCAGCCACAACAATTACTCACGCCACCTTCAAATACACACATACACGACATGCCAATGCTACGGGTCAAATCTAACGGGTGATATCCCAGTCTTCAGATAAGCCAAAAATTCATAAAATCATCACGTCAAAAAACGTCGTAATTAGATATATAAATCAGCTGTTCCGCCATGTCAGTTTTCCGTCATTAGTAGCGAAGCGAGAGTCGAACGCTCGATATACATCGATTGCAATGCCGTGTCCTTCGATGTACACGGATTCTTCCAAATTGCCGACGATGGTATGTCATGGATGGTCCATTCTGTTGTTATATGTAATTTAAGAGGATAACCACAAATTATTTATTATCTAAAATACATAAGTATTAAGATTTTATCCCGTATAAATGTTTTCTCAGATTGTAATTACATCATGGGTTAAAGCTGACGGGTGGTATCCCTGTCTTCGGTTATACTGATATTTCGGTAATTTCCAAGAATGCTTGCAATCGAAGAACCTCGGCCTGAAATATATATCTAACGTACAACTGTAAATCGATTGGGTGTTTCTTAACCGGAGATTCGGGCGCTACGCGCCCTCACGTACTAGAAAAAAAAAAACTTCTTGTTTAACATATACCTAACCTAACTTACACTTTTAAAAAAGTGATCTGTAGCGTAGCCTTAAGAAGGTTAGGTATAGGTCAAACAAGAAGCTTTTTTTTAGTATGTGAGGACGCGTAGCGCCCGAATCTCCGGTTCAGAAACACTAAATCGTTTACAGTTGCACTTTCGATATATATACTATTCTTGGAAATTACCGATATTTCTTTCGGTATTTCAAATGGCAACCACATACTAAGTTGGAAAAGTACAAGAAAATATCACAAATTCAACGCAATCAAAAATAAAATTTAAATCTACCGCTTCGCGTTTGGGTAATTTGGAAGGACCGTTGTATATCATCTCTTCGGACGGCTTACTATCGATATGTATCGAAGACGCGAGTATTGCAGTGTCGTATATCGAACACACAAACGCCGCTGTGTCGTAAGAAACAAATGTTGGACGAACAAATGAAAACAGATATTCATTTTGACGTATATAAACAAATTAAATAATTAATGCTGTTGGTACTGTACATACAAGAACCTGTCAACCATAGAGCAGGTATAGCATGTTTTATTTATTTTATTATCTGTATGAAATCTTCGATTCATAAAGGTATTATCGTGGTCTACGCTATTTCACTTAAAAAAACTGATCTGTAGCGTAGCCTTAAGAAGGTTAGGTTTACGTTAAAGAATATGTATATATTAGTTCGTGAATCTTCGGTTCAGGAAGGTATTATCGTGGTCTAGGCTACACAATTTTGTCCTATATCATAACGGCAACTGATTTCGCCTACGCTTGCGACTAAACAAACTACGATAGCATGAGAATGCTCGTATGTTCGATACAAATGACACTACGCAACTATCGATAGTCCGTGATTATCGATAGCAGGCCGTCCGAAGCGATATACAACGGTCCTTCCAAATTACCCGCGTTTGTCATATCTAATATGGAGCAAGAATCGAACGTTGGATATACATCGATCACAATGCCGTTTCCTCCGATGTACGCGGATTGTCCCAAATTACCAAAGATAGAGTTTTCTGCCTCCCGTGAGATTTTTTTTTCTTCAATATAATGAAACATTCATGCGTGCGTAACATTTTCGGAAGCGGCTGAATTTCTTTAAAATTTATGGTTTTATTGGTCGCAATGTACGGACGCCGAGCGATTACTTCACGCCGGCATTCTAGTACCATCACACATTTGTAACTCTGATATGTCTATACACTTAATGAACACAGGTTGTAATGAAAACTTGCACATGTTTGTAACCGATAACAACGAAATAAGACATCCCCGTATGTCACTACACAAAACAATATAAAAAATTCGGTGCCAGTCACTCCTTCGATATTTATCGCTCGCAGTGGAAACGATATATATCGCTTCCGCTTCGTTTCACTAGAGTGCTTCGAAATTACCACGCATTTTAACTCTCCGAACGCCATTTCTGATTGGCTGCTTCCACTTCTCGTCATTCACCGCGACGGTACCAATATCAACCCCTCAAGAGGAATGTGCCCACACATAAATTGCATCTTAACGGTTTTTGCTGCATAAAACCAACTCAACAACTAAAACAGTGTTCCGTATTCATCGTACCTGTGAGTGCCTGTAGGCCTATAGTTAGAGCCTCGGGGCAGACGCTGTAATGTTACTTCACGAAAAAAGTAAGTAGGTTACACCACCAGGCCTGTCCAAACTTTCATCCCACTGTCTGCTGACAACCGGCAACTTAGGAACACTTGTTTTCCTTCTCATGCCCTAATCAAACACTGATACAGAAACAAGTGACAACTACGTTATTTTAGGTACGACACAATACGTATTTTCTAACACCCGTAACAAACAATCTATTGTGCGTTGAACCCCGTCGCATAGGCACACAAACGAGAAAGAACCTCTTCAAAAACTGTCCTGTCAAAGCAGGTAAACATCTGCAAAATGCAGGTCACAATGAGTCGACAACAGCTGAGACAAATTTTGCGAGACTCACCTGTCATTTGTACGATCCAAGGAATTTAGGAATTCCACAGTAGCCTATAACAGTCAATTTTGATTAATACGAAACACTGATCATCAGAGATAACAGCTCGTTATAAATTATCAGAGATGTTTTCAAAGTACACGTCTGTATCCAAAGAACTCGTTGTCTGTATCCAAGGATGGCACTAGACTACTCAGAGACCACAGACATGTCTGTGATGTATAGCCGCTCAAATGTTTTCCCAGTCTGTTAATATCTATGGTCAAATGTTTAGTGTTCCCACCTCTAATCTCACTCGTTCCCACAGTATCATTGAATATGTACGACAGTATCATGAACAATATACTTAGGAACGGACATTATATAGAACGACATACTCCAATATTACGAATAGTGGTAATAAATCTATCACAGAGATTGGTTGTAAATTCTAAACGTGCTACGTTGTAAAGCGCCTCTTTGTTGACCGAAATAGTCAATCTAGCAGTAAATAGCCATAGGGATAATTGAAAGCATCATTCAAAATCGGGGACAAAGAACGGATTTTGGAGCCTTGGACATGAGAACCAACTAGCAGAAAGTGAAATGAAGGATACATATCTAAAGATATTGTTATTGGCATTTCTATATATGATGTCAGCTGATGGGGCATCATACGTAAACACCTCTTCTGTTACAGGTAATGAGCGATGCATAATTTACTAGTGTAAAATTAGTTATCTCTTTACTGTGTACTTTCTACAAACATATTTCCTGAAACAATTCTGGTCTTGTCAACAAATCTCGTGACCGTTGCAGTTAATTCATTTTGCGAAGAAAACTATTGTTTGATCCTTTCAAATTATTTTTCTGCCAGTAAATATCTAAAAACGTCCGTTGGTGGCAGGCAGTTTTAATCTGCATTCAATTAAAACATTATTGTAATTGCGTAATGAAATCGTAGTTCGTGGATACGATAATCTATCACAATTCATTGTCTGCGACATCTGTTACTTTTAAGAATGAACCACCACTTTCACAATGAAGGGTCACAATGTATTTAGATTTGTAGATCTTAACAAAGATATTTTTCAGTAATTTTTGCCGAGTTGTGGATTAGTTGTTGTTTTCATAGAAAACAATTCATTACATTTTTGTGAGTTTCAAAAGGAACTAGATTGTACTATTTTTGCAACGAAGACTGAATATAATTTACGTTTGTATCTAAATATTCCATGAATTTAGATTTGTAGATCTTAACAAAGATATTTTTCAGTAATTTTTGCCGAGTTGTGGATTAGTTGTTGTTTTCATAGAAAACAATTCATTACATTTTTGTGACTTTCAAAAGGAACTAGATTGTACTATTTTTGCAACGAAGACTGAATATAATTTACGTTTGTATCTAAATATTCCATGAATACTGTTTTGCGAAGAATTTTGATTTTTAAAACTGATTCTTGGGATGTCAACTGCCTCAAATTTAAATCTGAACTTGTGATTTCAAAGGGAAGTGGCATTTTTGTGCAAAACTTAAATGTTTCATGCTGTAACACTATGTGTTATACTGAAGATACAAAATATTCCAACTTTGATTAATATATCCGCAATGCCAATATGATTTTGGAAATGGGTTGTAGAATGATCCGAATAGGGCGATGTTAAAGACAAATCATGAAGCTTAATAAATTTTCATGTTATCCTTCACTAGTATGTCGTAATTAGCGTTGAATCCTACTTTAGGTGACACTAGCTTTCCACTGACGTGCAGAAGTTGGTAGCGGAGCGGTGAATGATGGGAACCGAATGTACCCAATCAGAAGTGGCGTTGGAGAGCCAATGAAAATGCGCCTTTCATACCATGAATTAATATGGCGTGTAATTTAAATGTTGTAATAACATTTAGGGCTAGCGCGCAGTGCATATTTTTGTCACCGTGAGAAAAAAAGTTTTTTGTCGCTGTCTCGTCACGTAATCGAAGCGGAATACGCTCAAGGCAGAAGATAGTCACTAAGCTTGCTTTCAAATACAAGCGTTATTTGTTGATATGGGTTTGGAAGAAATTGTCATTATATGTGAACTGATGCGACGTAAAATAAAATATGTAAAACAGAATACTCTGTAAATCCTGCTATAGCAAAACTTTCCACTTATTAGCCTGTCACTGCAATGTTTCAGAGTCTTCGACAAAATATAACCCTTTCTTTTCATTTTGAGTGTTGTAAGTAATCGATACCAGCTGAATATTTTCAGTGAATTAATGATACTGAGGTGCTCATTTGTGCCTGCTATACTAGATATACGGATAGATTCTTTATTTCAGTAATGTTTATTTCACTGTTCCATTTCGTGGGTTAAGGTATCTTGAATGACAGCAACCAGTCGCCTTTTATGCAAAATGTTTTTATTGCGTTTTTCCCATAACCGGTTTCGATATGCCTAGCATATCATCAGATGGTGAATGGTTTTTTTTTTACATTTCAAATGGTGCACACATTAATTGTGCTGCTATGCACTTCACACATCTTACACAACACAACTGGTAGCATGCACATATTTATTGTGCTGCTAAATACTTTAGACATGTTAGACTGCTCAGTTTCCAAACGATATACAGATGTAAACAAAGATCTTCGCCAAAGATGTGGAAAGATTTTGTATGGGTACATCACCCTTTGGTTGACACTTGTATTATTTGGTAATTACAGATTTGATTGAGGATATGTCATAAGCTTAAGTTATATAATTTCTGATATGTTAATGTTAATTATTTGTGTACAATAGTTCTAAATTATAGCAATTCTTATTTTTATTTTTGCTAACATAATGAAACAGAACGAAATTTTTTCAATAATGTAGTAGTAGTTTAAAGATGAATTAATATAAGCATTGAACTTTTAGGAATGTACTACGTGGCAGGGCGCAAGAAGAGGCGTGTTATTGGTTATTGGAAAAACGCAATTAAAACATTTTGCATAAAAGGCGACTGGCTGCTGGCATTCAAATGTTCAAATGTTTGTATAGTTTATGGGACTTAACTTCGGGGTCATCAGTCCCTAAACTTACAAACTACTTATGAACTACTTACGAACTAGGACGGCACAAATATCCATGCCCGTGGGGGGATTCAAACCCCCGACCGTAGTGGCCGTGCAGACCGTGACTGGAGCGCCTCAGTCTCCTCGGCCACCGCGGCCGGCTGGCATTCAAGATACCTTACTTCACCAGTGTTCCTCTTCCAAAATGGATAAAAGTTTAATTTAATAGATTTCAGATTTTTTTTCTTTATTAATTTATCACCAACAGGTTCAGAATTCATGTGGACTTAGTTTTATTGGATGACTCAATAATATTTCGTCATTTGCCGTTATTTTCCTCTTTTCACGAAATGTCTCGAAACTAGCTTCTACTTTTTAAAGATGTTAATTGAATTTTCCGTCGGTGCTTGACAAAACACGATAATAATAACAAAAAGGAACAATTTCCTGATGTTCTGCAGAACATCAGGAAGTTGTTCCTTTTTGATATTATTTTTAAAGATATGTTTGAAATTCTGGAATATGTTTGTTTTTAGCAAACACAAAAGTTTCCGCTTCCGTTTGCATTAGACGCTAAGGCTGTATATCCCATTCAAATTATTGATTTAGTCTGTTCTGCTAATTCCATTCTGTTTTGTAAAAACTGTATTAATGTTACATTAGAAAACATTCAAATAATTTCTATCGTTTGATACACTTTTTCCAAAGATTGTTAACTGGTTCCTACTGGATGTTTTTAATATTGTTCTAACTCCTTTCATAGGTCAAGTCTTTCACATTGCAGAAATGATTTACAAGCGTGATTATTGTGAAAATTTGTTACCGTGGCCAGTTTTCAAGTATTTTTCATCTTCATCAATAAGAATACCACTATCAATATCGCCTTCGTGTACAGTCATGTTATGCTAAGACGTTGATGGCATGTTTACTTGTTACTGAGGACAATGGGCAAGGAAATGTAGAGCGGAGAATGCACGGAGAGTGACAATTCTGTCACCCGTGCGCGCGCAGCTATCAAAACGTAGCGACGCAGTGACGGTTGTGTCGGCGAACAAAAATGTCACCGCGTTGTCTCGTCGCAACGTGCGTGAATCTCCGTAAGTATACATATACGTGACAAGAGTAACAATACAGTCACGGTGACAAAAGTCACCCGTGCGCGCTAGCCCTCATTAGGTGCCGTGGTGGAGTAGCCGAGCGTTTACCGGGCGCCGTGGCTCAGCGCGCCCTGTCAGAGGGCTGGACGCCCTCTGTAATAATGACCACGCAGTTTGGTCCGATAGAATTACAAACATTTGAACATTTTTGAGGCGTATATTTTAATGTAATATATAATTTTTCATTATAGGGAACGAAATATACGTTTTTCACGCGCACTTGTGAGATTTTTACTTTTTCGAAGTTGTACTTCTTTAAAACTGCATCGTGAACCAGTCACTACGTGGGTGTGACAGTTATTTTCATTTACGCAACTTTGAAGGCAAAGTATTTTTAATGTTAAGAAAACGATATTGTTGTATTGTATTTTCATTATTTCCCATGTAGAGACTGATTCCCCATATACATCTCCGCAGATATTCTTCATGAATTTCGTATGCATGATTTTTTATTTCTTTACACAAATAAAACTATTTGAGGGTGGTTGTGGGAACGGTGGGTTGTTAGTAAGTGAAGTTAAGTTGGCATACTCAGTTCACGTCAATTTGTTTTAATTAAGATATATATATTTCTATATTTTATATTACAATCAGAGGCTGAAGGTCCAACAAGACAGTTCAGATAAATGATGCTAGGCAGAAGGTCAAGTTGAGAAAAGCAATTTCGATAAGTTAATAAGGCCACGTATGTACTTCTCAAATCGTGAAATTTTCCGACGTCTGCAGCTCCCGTAAGATGGACAAACAATCTGCAACACATGAAAATTTGTGCCGGACCGGGACTCGAACCCGGGTCTCCCGCTTTTCGCGAGTGGTCGCCTTAACCACTCGCTGGCCGGGTGGCCGAGTGGTTAAGGCGACCGCTCGCGAAAAGCGGGAGACCCGGGTTCGAGTCCCGGTCCGGCACAAATTTTCATGTGTTGCAGATTGTTTGTACATCTTACAGGAGCAGCAGACGTCGGCAAATTTTGCGATTTGCGAAGTATATATATTGCGCATCACCGCCAACGTCTGTTCCCTTGGAACAGACATAATAATAAAGTTAATAAGGCTCCAAATGTAGTAAACCAACTCTTTAAAGTGCAAAGACACAATAAGCCCAACAATTTAAACAAGAGTGGAAAATTTTAAATGAAAGGCAAGCATTGTAAATACAATATTAATTACAAATGACCCCTGCCATTTAAATGAAACAGTTCAGCTTAATTATCAAAATCACACTAAAGTGGGACTCCAAAATTTAAGCGAACACAGCTCTTTAAAAATACAATTACTAAAATGCACTTAAGACGAGCTCAAAAATTTAAATAAAGTCAGCTGGCAGCAGGAGACTGTGCACAATGATACCTATAGGCAGAAGGCCAATAAAACAACACACAATAAAATTTACAAATGAACCCTGCACTTTAAATGAAAAAAGTTCAGCTTACTTATCAAAATCACACTAAAGTGGAGCTCCACAATTTAAAGACGAGCTCGAACGTTTAAGTAACGTTTGAGTTTGATTATAGAGGCTGGTAACAGGAAACCGTGCTCAATAATATCAAAGGCGAAGTCCAATAAAATAACACACAATAAAATTTACAAATGAGCCCTGCACTTTAAATGGAAAGAGCTCAGGTTACTTATCAAAATCACTCTAAGGTGAGGAGGAGGGGAGGGGGGCTGGCTACTCGTTAATTTAATACACCCGCACGGGCAAACAGATGAGCTGACTCAAACAGGAAGGAGAGGAATAAGGTGCCCAACGGTCAACAAGATCTACAGCTCTGACACGAAGGGGCTCACACAAACAGATAGAACGCCAAACTGCAACCGTGCGGTGGCGATGACCCACGGAGAGAAAAATATCTGCAAGGAGAAAAAAAAATCGTATACAACTACAGCCCATGCTAATGCGAGGGGCACAAACCAGATAAATTTCCCAGTTACGATAACCAAGTTAATGTATTGTTAATCTAAGTAATGCCAAAATGCTGCTTTACTTTATAGATGTTAAAAACTGTTTATTAATATAGCAATAGGCCTATTTCGGCTCTGTGGCAAACATCAGGCTACTTCCATATGTCATCGTGGAGTCATAATTTATAATAATAACTGCATATAATTGCAGTATAAATGCTCTTTATGTGGTATATATATTATTTTATGCTTATTAGGTATTAATTGATAATTACTATTCTGTCAGTTAGACATATCCTCCAGCGATGCTCTATGGTTTTACCATAGAGCATCGCCGGAGGATATGTCAAACTGACAGAATAGCAGTTATCAATTAATATCTGATAAGCATGAAATAATATATATACCATGTAAAGAGCATTTATACTGCAACGACGGCCCCTGGGGAACGACCACCGATCCTGACAAATTCAGACACACAAATTAGCGGAGCAGGTTTTATTGGTTACTTATTTATTTCTTACTCCACAACAACTGCAGGCACCCTCGCGATGGTGCAGGAGGAGAGTGTCAACCAACGCCCGGAAATATTTCTTAAATCCCAGATACAAAGCGACTGAAACGACGCGAGGCGCAGCCGGGACTGGGTCAACGCCAGCTAGATCTAGGTGGCGTTGAATGGGCCAGTTGTTGACAGCACCAGTTGTTGACAGCTCCGACGATTGGGCAGAGACGGACGCGCTATCGCACGGCCGCTAGGAACGCGGCCCCTACAGCCGGGAGACGAAGTAAACAGCCCGCGACGAGGTGCTGTAATCATCTGACAGAAAAGGTATCTCCGGGTCAATCCAGCTCATGGCATGCATGGCTCCCCTCGTATAGAGTCCCATCTAGAACAAGTTGGATGCACACGTCCGGACCGGCCATAAACGGCCACTTAATCAAAATCACTCGACCCTGGCGATGCCATGCATCGTGTCAAACTCCCTACACTATATTCTTCCCCCTCCGCGCAGCGACTCACTCCAACTCTATCCCCCTGCCTGGGGCCGCCACCGTCGCGCAACTCGCGGAAAGGAAAACACACGTCACAAGACAATCGACGCACGATAAATCAAACAGCGCCACGAGCGGCGCAGGCACAGAGAGATCGATAGTGCTTGCGCCAGTCATTAAATCAAGGGCAGGGTCAATCGAAGAAACAGGAGCCGGGACGGCTCACTATTGTTTTGTCCTCGCTCTTCTTATCGCTTATTCCAAACTAGCTGAAAACCTGGCGTTGCCCGGGTATTTATTTATTCCTGCAATTTTTCAGGCATGTATTCATTTGTATAAGGGCTGTATGTCTGTAAAATCTCTTGGGGATACAATTAGTGGTAAAGAAGTAATGAATTAAAACTTGGTGCATTATGCGTTGCTGTTTATGTGCTCTTATCTCATGAACTACGAGTCGTCCTGTGATACAACTTAGAAGGCACACTCAACTATATGTGTGTATACTGTCTGTAAAATTTCCTGCGGTTACAATTTGGAGTGTAGAAATCATAAATTGTTGCGTCATACCGAAAGCCGTAGTTTTAGTTCATAAACAGCGGAACGTTGCTGCTTATGTGCTCATATCTCATGAATTGCATGTCGTACTGTGGTACAATTTAGAAGGTACATTAAACTATATGCGTGTATACTGTCTGTAAAATTTTACGAGGCTACAATTTGTAGAGTAGAAATTATAAATTGTAACGTCATACCGAATGCCGTAGTTTTAGTCCATGAACAGCGGAAAAGTAGTAAGCGAGAAACGTTTTCCCTTTCATAATTTTCCTATGGTTGTCAGCGAGGAAAATTTAAATAAATGTTTGAAATTATGTTTAAAGTTGGTTGCAAGTCGCTAAGTAGGCCTACTGTTATTCTTATATAGTATATTTATGAAGTCCCGTCGCATTATGTGGCAGTTTCTTGGTGTTATATTGTTTATGACATATCGCCTGAACCATGTTTTGTATGTGGTTCTTACTCCTACAGCAATTGTTATCTCACGTAAAGAATATGTGTACCAAATTTCGGTCCAATGGTTTAGGAGAAAATGAGCAGCATTGTCGCTTAATGAGCAGTTTTTAACGCATCTCTTTGTTTATGACGTCATATTTCTTGAACAATGTGTTTTACATGATTCTCACACTTACGGCGACCGTCCTCATGGATTGATGCTTACGTGTAAAAAATTTCATAAAGATTGGAACAAAACTGTAGATTTGTATGCAACATGTACACACAAACATACGGACACAATGCTTTATATCTTATATTACATTAATATGTATGTAATCTTCTTTATATATAGTGTCCGTATGTTTGTGTGTACGTGTTGCATACAGATCTACAGTTTTGATCCAATGTTTTTCAAATTTTGTACACGTAAGCTTCAATCCATGAGGACGGTCGCCGTAAGTCTAAGAATCACGTACGATGCATAATTCACGAGATATAACATCATAAACAATGAGATGCGCGAAAAACTGCTGCATCTAGCGACAATGCTGCTCATTTTCTGCTAAACCACTGGGCCGATTTCAACCAAATTTGGTACAATCATTCCTTACCGTGAGGTACCAATTGCTGCAGTGTTAATAATCATGTACGATAGATAGTTCAGAAGATATGACGTCATAAACAATAGGAATCGAGAAAAACGGCCACATAATGAGGCGAGATTTATAAATATGCTATATGAGAATAAGAGTACTTAGCGACTTGCAACAAACTTTAAAAATAATTTCAAACCATTATTAAACTTTTTCTCGCTAACAACCATAGCAAAATGATGAAAGGAAAAAAAAAAAAAAAAAAAAGTTTCTCGTCTACTACTTTTCCGCTGTTCATGGACTAAAACTTCGGTTTTCGGTATGAGGTAACAATTTATAATTTCTACACTACAAATTGTATTCACAGGAAATTTTACAGACAGAGTATACACACATATATACTCCGTTCACCGAAACGAGAGACGAACTGTAAACACAGCGAGGAGCGTGACCAGGGGTGGGCAGAACAGGGCCCTCGCTCAACATCGCCGCATCCGTTTCAGGTGCAAAGCTTTTGTGGGTGTTACGAGCGGTGATATTACAGGCTGGCTAGAAATTTCATCTTAAAGGACCAGTTGCTGAATAGCAGCATAAGTCTTAAGCTTTCATATTCCATCTCCTTTTCTCTTTCTCGTCTGTATCGCGTAAGTGTAAACCCATTATGTCATCTTACATTTTGAATCCATGCAAAAAGCGATCAAAGAAGAAATCGTCAAATTCTTAATGTGTATAAAACGGAGCTGTTATGTCCAGAACACAGAACAATAAATGACAGATATTGTTATAAAAACAGCATCTACAGGTGTTGGTCGTTCCTCAATTTATCATATGTTAATTGATTACTACGTCACACACTCTTTGAAGCCTCCAAAAAAAGACAGAAGCTTACAGAAAGTTTATAACTTTCACAGAAATGTGATACGAACGAAAGTACATGATTTGTTATTCTGTTGACATAGTTCTTATTGTCGTAAACGAAAATGCATATTTGGGCAATTTTCAAAGATTCTATAAATTAATAAAATAAATAAATTTTGAATATCTGTAGCGTCTAACATCACTGCTATATAGCAAAACACACAACCGCTTTACACCTTATACAGAGGTTTTAAATGCAAATTATTAATTTATCCACCAACAGCCGTGAAGTTTATGTTGTTTAATTTAACGACCGGTTTCGGTATTTCATTCGTACCATCTTCAGCCCCTATACAAATTAAGTTGCAAATCATTATTGTATCCTTAACATCATGCTGTACGTATGTCAGACTAAATATAGAGAAAAATTAATGTAATACCGAAACCAGTCGTTAAACAATAGAACATAAACTTTGCGGCTGTTGATGGATAAATTAATAATTTGGAATTAAAACTCGACCAACAACCGCAGTCGCTATTCCATTACAACATGGAACCACATCGATTGATACATAGCTATTAACATTGAGCTAGCGCCCCGTTTTTGTCCACCCCTGGTCACGCGCCCTGGTCTGTTTACAATCTGTCTCTCGTTTCGGTGAACGGAGTATAGTTGAGTGTACCTTCTAAATTGTATCACAGTACGACACGTAGTTCATGAGATACGAGCGCATAAACAGTGACGTTCATGGAAAACCGCCCCATCATGCACCACGTTTTGATCTATTACTTCTTTACTACTCATTCCCAAGAGATTTTACAGACATACAGCCGTTATACAAATGAATATATACATGAAAAATGGCAGGAATAAGTAAATAAATATCAGGGGGCAACGTCGGATTTTCAGCTAGTCAGAAATAATCAAAAATTTCCTACAAAAATGACACGATTTCGAAACATGTTGATACGTAGATGTGTAATATCACAACTCCAGTTTGAAGCTATGAAATTACACTGAGATTCGACAAAAATCTTTTAACTTTTCTCCAAGTATGTTTCAAGCATCTGCTACAAGAGGCATTCATGTCAACGCAGATTTACGGTAAGAATCGTCAAAACAGAATTTCGACTATAACAACATTTGGTAATTTTGAAGAATGCTTGCAAGCTATATATATTGAAGGTGAATGTACAGAGTTGTTTACAAACAATAACAGACGCATTCTCATTGGATCTCTCAGCAACAGTTTTGATTAGCTGCATTCGGTTCCCATCATTTACCGCGCTGCTACCGGCATTTGCATATAAACGACAAGCTAGTGCCACATAAATTAGAATTTGACATATATTAGTGTCTCATTGTTGAAGCTTGTCAGATAGTAAAAAAGGCCATTCACAAGCACCAACCGACGGAACGACCGACCAACACGTGTGCAGCCTACACACACCCTGACCAACTAGTCAGCTAGTACAGCGGCGCCCTATTGCTATTACTACACTTAGTTCATCACAGGAATAAACCTGTGTAAGCAAACACAGAGTGATGAACTGACGATTGATCAGCAGCCGTATCTTATGTACTCTGGAAGTAGGACCTACTGTTGGAAGTAGGTTCCACTTACGTGTTACCTGTCATACTACAATGTCGCTGTAAACGGAAATTTAAGATTTTCTATTTCAGAATTTGCCTGAAATGAGATTTTGGCTACATAATTTATATTTCATGAAACGTGTGCATTCGAAGCATCTCGAAAGATCAGTTGTACTCTTGACTGTCGCGCTTTTAATACGTATTGTTAAAATGGTTGAAGCTGCTTCCTGCTGTGTAGTGAAACATGCACGTGGAATACCTTTAACAAGTGGTTGCATGGATTTTTGTTGATCATCGTCTCCTTACCAATCGATGAACCTGTCCTGCCATGTATTCGGATACTTGAATAACAGAACGTCTTGAATGCAAATAATTTTTATTACGAAGTATTTTATCCATTTCGACAACTGTTCAGCTTATAAATTAATAAAATTCGCACTCAAGCGTCCGAAACCGGTCGTCTAAAATAAATAATTACAAGCAACTGGTTTCTGAATTTTATTAATTTATAAATTTTTATTACAATGACGCGTTTCGCCCGGTTAGGGCATCTTCAGATATCTGACAAAGAAGAAAATATTGATACAGAACTTACAATATTTACATGAGATTATTTTGAAAATTTTTAGCTATAAGACAATCTCAAACTGTTTTAAGAAATTGTGATAATGTACGGTACTAATGTTTTATATACTCGGTGGTGGAGGGTGTGTAGATTAAAATGCGGTCATAGGATATCTTACAGAGACAATAATATGTAAACCATTAATATCCGCTAACATTGACCGTTGAAAACAGATTGATACATTGTTTAACTGAATGGATATTGCAAGATTTACCTCGTATGATGTCGCTGCACCTTAGATCGTCAGCATATTAATACGACTTACGTCGGTAGAGGTACAAGTACTGCCTGAGACAGCATTCACACTTGTGCTGCGAGTAACCGCCAATAAAGCTAAGTGTCCACAACACTGTAGGTGTTGGGTCGGTCGGATAACTGTTGTTAATTTAAAATATGGACACCATTTACATAAAGTACCACTATCACATGAATGCAATTTTTAAGGATGCCCAGTCATATAACAGAATATTACTTAAAAATTTCCATAAAAGTGTCGAAAAAGGTTTGGTCTTTTGAGTTCAACTGATTGTCAAGACGTCTCGGGTGTTTAAAATAAACCCGCTTAGATTTCTCAAATTCTTCCAGGATGTTTAACTTCCGTCGTGTATGGGCATAATGCAAAATTTCTAACTTATCTAGGGTGGGAGCTTGATGGCCTGAAGCGTTTAAATGCTCGTAAAAACTAGTGTATTTCTTTATTTGCCCCTTTTCTGTTAACAAATGTTCACTGAAACGTGTTTTGAATGCCCTCCCTGTCTGTCCCACATACTCAGCTGGACAGTCTACACATTTAAGCTTATAAACGCCTGAAGCTGCGTGTAGCTGTCTGATAGGTTGCTCGTTGTGTGGTAGAATTTGTTGTATATTTGTATTCGGATATAGAAGGCGTTTACCAGACGGGAGTGAGAAAAATTTTCATTGGACTTCATATTTAACTGTACAGTGAAATCCTTACAATATGCTTTTCCGTCACTCAGAAAACTCATCGTGTGTTTAAGATACGAATTTTGTTCAGTCTTGCTTATAATTACAATAATATGTTAGCTAAGTAAGAGGGCATATTAGGGCGTATGTTTTCAGCCTCGTTCCCAAATAATTGAATTGTTTGAGATATATTATTTCATTCTGTCAAAAGCTAAGTGATTTAGTGCTAAGTTGTTCTCTGCTCATCTCTTTCTATGTTTTAACTGTTTATATGGACCAGCTGTCTTTCCAGAGCTATCAGAGTTCGATGCCCGTTTTATTGCTGTATCTATGTGCAAGTAACGTAAAACAATAACCGTATTAGTGGCGGATTAAGGGGTGGGGGGAGAGGGGGCGGACCGCCCCGGAGCTCTCGCCTTGCAGGACCTCCAAATACCCCAAAAGTACCCTGCCTGTCCTACTGGGAAGTCTCCACATCTCAAAAATTACGTTTTTATAGTAATGCATGTGTTTCCAAGTGGAAGGGAGGCATAATTTTGTTTTGCCGCCGTCTCGGGCCTCCGACAGCCTTAGTCCGCCACAACCGTATCGTTATTATTATGCTTGATTGTATTAGTGACAGTTCGGTTTCCGTTCAGAGACCAAGGATTAACAATAAAAGGTTTTCGTCTTATGCTGAAAGCAATTAAGTTAATTGTTTCACACCAGACGCGTTTAGCATTTTATTGAGCATCTTCTCTGATTCTGTAAATATTGATAAACATGTTTGAACAATTCATTTTGCATATATAGATTAAAAACACTTACTAAATTTATGTCTACGTTGTGTTTATGAACTGATATATAATTTACTTCTGGTATTATTGCCTTTTCCTTACCTCTAACTGCTCTTTTTCCGTCTTGCTGGCTGCGGCTAGTCAGTATGTAATGTGTGTACTCGGCAAATTTCGTCTATTTTTGTCCCTTTTTCTCGTTTCCTCATTTACTAACACTTCACTTTTTCTAAAATGCGTAAACTTTGCATATGACCCATGTATTGTGGAACGCCTTTCGTTTTAAATATCAACAATAATTCGGTTCCTTAAGCTAAACATTGTCTCATTATACCAAAGGTGTTAAATATAAGGAGAGGAATTGAATTAAAATTTGTGCTGTGGCCGAGATTCGAACCTGCAAGTCGATTTAGACCACTCAACTAACACAGCTTTACTGACAACGTGACTGCATGGACTGTCTGTGCTGGAAGACAGTCCATATAGTCACTTTGTAGTCTAGAGCGGTCTAGAGTGCCTGCCTAGTAAGCAGGAGCTCCCAGGTTCGAATCCTAGCCACAGCACAAATTTTAATCAATGCCTCTCCTCATATTTAATACCTTTCGTATAACGAGACAAGGTTTGTCTCAGGGAACTGAATTAATGTTGATATGTATATCATCTCTGCCTGAGGAACAAGGCGAGATTGTCCCCAATCAAATTTTTTGCTGGGGTGCTATTCCAATATAGGAGAGCTTTGGTAATTTGATATGTTTTTCTCAGGGAACATTGAGGCAGAATAAAAGTATGTGGTATGGAAGGAGACATGTTTGAAGACAGTCTGTATAGTCAACTTTGTCCATAATGCTGTGTTACCTGCGCAGTCTAAGGTGCCTGCCTATAAGCAGGAGATCCTGGGTTTGGGTCCTGGCCACCATAGCACAAATTTCAATTCAATACCTCTCCTTATATTTGATGCCTTTCGTTTTTTCACTCCATCGCAGTATCACTATGTTCTTTTTTTCTATTTAAATTTGGTTTGTGTGTGTTGTCAACATATCATTTTTAATTATTAATAAATTTATTTATTTATTTGGAATCTGTGTGTGAGTGTGTGTATGTGTGTGTGTGTGTGTGTGCATATGTAATTTTTAAATTTAGAGAATAGGATGTGTGAGAAGTTTGGCAGATATGTAAATGCAATTTTGATGGTGTTGTGGTAGGGGTAGGGATAGTGGTGAGGTGTGAGTAGTGCTCTGAGAATTTGTAATTTTATTTTATTTTATTGTGGGGGGAGGGGTGGGGCTGTAAGAGTGGAAAGTAGTTATAAATTTCTGTTTATTGTTATGTTATGTGGCCAATACGCTTGAAAAGTGTGTGGTTTCCTGTATTGCTTTGCTCATTTATGAGATGTTTCTTTTATGTTGTTTTTTGGATATGATAGTTCTCTTGTAAGATGAGAAGGTGTTTGTTGTTGTTTATTCTTATGATTTCCATGTCTGTCTTGGGTTGGTGATATTGTGTTGTTTTTATTGTAAGTGTTCTACAAAGGTTAAGTGACTTGTTTTATACGTACAGTCTCATGCATGTTCTTTGTATCTGGTGTCAAATGTTCTTTTAATCTGACCAATGTAGCTTCCATCACATGTATTGCAATTAAGTTGGTATAATCCTGATTCTCTCTGTGAATTCTTTTTTTCTATTGTTTTTCTATTGTTTTTTTTACGTTGGATATTCTGTGTGTATTTGTAGTTGTATGTAATTGTATACCAACTATTGTTTTCTGCATTTTTACCACTTTGGGTTGTTCTTGTATTTGTGCCTTGTGTAGTATTCTGTCTTTTTGATGATGGTGTTGGGTTTGTTTGTGTATTTTTCAATTTTATTGTTCATCTTTATTACTAGGCTTCCTTTGTGTCCAGTGTTTGTGGCTATTTGTACTATGATATTCATTTCTTTCTGTAGTTATGCGTGTCTAATGGGATGGTGTTTAATATCTGGAGCATGTATCTGAGTGCTGCATATTTTTGCGAATCTGAGTGATTTGATGTCTGGTGCATAATTATGTCTGAAGTTGTTTTATAGATGTATCAAATGTATGTTTGTTGTTACGAATCTTTATGGTGATATTTAAGAAATTTAACTGCTATTTCATCCTTTTCCATTGTGAATTAGATCTTGTCATGAACAGAATATTTGTCAGTATATAAAGGGTCTATTTTCCAGCTCGGTTTGAGGCTATTTTGTTAACTATGATCTTCTCCATGTGGCTCATAAAGATTTTAGCTATAGCTGCTGATATTGGGGGGCAGGGGGGGAGGAAATGGTAATCATTCACTCTCCCCAATATCAGGCTCTAGCGAAAGATCATGGGTTCCAAATTTACTGGGATCATGGTTCTCTTTTCACTTTGAGTTTTAACCGGCTCTTCACCACACAACGATATGAGGAGCAGCCATTACGACATGTGGTTCGAATTTCACGCCAAATTCAAGGCCCTATTTTCCCAGTTGGGTATCTGGGGCATTTTAGCGACTTGTTAGGCACTGAAGTGGCGTCGAATCGAAAGACTTGCACCAGTTCACTGAGCCACACGGAATTATTATTATAATCCATTTAATATGTTTCATTGATGCTAAAGATTCTTTCAAATGGTTTTGAATCTCTTATGAGATCTTTATTTGCCATAGATCGCTTATTGATTTTACAGTGATGACTAGTTTTGGCTCATTAAAGAGTCATTATCAAATCTGTAACAATTAAAATACAAGACTGCAATGAATACACAGTGTCATACTGTACAATAAATGTGTAACATTATTTAATATAGATGTTATCTATGTCAGCTACTCAATTTATAGAAAGCAGTCAGGTTGAAGATAGCTTAGTTAAACAGAAAATGTTTTGTCAAGTTCATACCTTAATTGTCCAGACATAGTTAGACAAATGTTTCAGATGAACTAACATCATAGTGGCAAGGTATAAATGGTATGCACATCACCAGTCAAATATGCCTTTAGATCATGTTGTTCAAGACCCTGTGCTTTCCTGTCCCACATGTCCAGGTAGTGTCATCACAGCAAGAGCTGGAGATTGACTGATGCAATAAGCCATAAACACTTAAAAGTGATCTATCTGCCACCTGGTGGCAGCAGCATGGGGGCATGAATCGATATGTATTCCAATGACGTGTAACATTAATACTTGTCACAATAAAACATCATCCTAAACTAACGGTCATTTCACATATCTATACAGAATTTGTGTTTAAGAAGATCCAGACTGTCATTGTAATACTGTTTAGTATTCATTTCCCTTTCTATTGAATCATACCCTTAATATCGAAATTAAATGGGTACAATATATTACATAATACAACAGAATGAAACATCTCTTATCATAAATACAATATCCGGAAATATCACAATTCAAGTTATACAACCAAGAAATGTCTAAGTTACTATTTCAAGTGAGAAGTAACTGAATGTCTAAGTTACCCTGCCCCCCTCCCTCCCATACACATTTCTTTCGCTTAATTTAATACATGAATATAAACACAATATAGTTTGCTGCCAAACATAAATTGTTTTAATATTACAAGAAACATTGCCCAATGTCTAGGCTCCTTACAAATGAGCTAAATTACAAAATATAACTTAAGTTGTTCGTCAAATAGCATGCTACAAAAGATTCTAAATTTTCATATTTCTACTTATTTATTTTTAGTGACTTTTTTATTATTTTATAACTTTTTTGTTAATGATTGTTAAGAAGGTTACATTATAATGTTCACAATGAATGACAACTACATGTCTTGGATGCCTGTTAACATGGCAGATTGTCCCATCCCTAAATGAGATTAATAATATCTAATGGTTGCTTAACAGGAAATGTACATGTTTCGAATTCCTTATGTCTAGGACACACATAAGTTTACTGTATCCAACATTTAAACCACAAGTAATTGATATACAAAACTGTACAATTCAAATCATATAGATATTATGTTATGGGAGTATAACTCTATTTAGGTCTATTGGATTACCAAACCTAAATTCAAGTATTTCATCACTATACTATTATAAAATCATCCAATGTAATCATCAAACAGAATGCAATACAACAATATAAATTTTGATATTGATAAAACTTTTAAAAAATTTAAATGCTATCTATCAAAGTACAAAATTCTCACTTTACTTAGTAATCATCCTCATTATCAACTGATGCCATAAGTATTTATAATTGGTCATACCAACATCAATGTAATCAATGGTACTTCACTTAATCAATATACAGGATATTAAGGGTTTGTGTTATGTTGACATTCTAATGATTCAATGGAAAGGGAAATGAATACTATACAGTATTACATTGACAGTCTGGATCTTCTTAACACAAATTCTTTATAAATATGTATAATGACAGATAGTTTAGGATGATGTTTTATCGTGACAAGAATAAATGTTGCACATCATTGGAATACATAACTATTCGTGCCCCCATACTGCTGCCACCTGGTAGCAGATAGATTACTTATAAGTGTTTATGACTTATTGCATCAGACAATCTCCAGTTCTTGCTATGATGACACATTGTCTGGACATGTGGGACAGGAAAGCACAGGGTCTTGAACAACATGACCTAAAGGCATATTTGACTGGTGATGTGCATACCATTTATTGCTTGCCACTATGATGTTAGTTCGTCTAAAACACGTGTCTTCCCATGCATGGACAATTATGGTATAAACTTGACAAACATTTTCTGTTTAAATAAGCTATCTTCAACCTGACTGCTTTTATAGACTGTGTAGCTAACATACATAACATCTAGATTAAATAATGCACCACATTTATTGTATAGTATGATAATGTGTATTCACTATAGTTTTGTATTTTAATTGTTGGAGATTTGATCATGACTCTTTAAGGAGTCGAAACTAGTCATCAATGTAAAATCAACAAGCGATCTATGGCAAATAAAGATCACATAAGAGATTCATAACCATTACATTCAAGACAGCAGTCTATAAAACAACCTGAATAAGTCAGATAATTAAAACAATTTCTTCATATTACACATCATCATCATCATCAGCAGCATTATAGACTGATTATACCTTTCAGCGTTAAGTCTGGAGCATAGTACCTCTAATAAAATTCCTCCATGATCCCCTATTCAATGCTAACATTGATGCCTCGTCTGATGTTATGCCTTTTACTTCAAAATCATTCTGCACCGAATCTAAGTACTTTCTTCTTGGTCTACCTCGACTCCTCTTACCCTCCACTGACGAGCTCATGAGTCTCTTAGGTAACCTTGCTTCTCTCATGCGTGTAACATGACCCCACCATCTCAGTCTCTAGCTCTAGTTGCTTCATATATGGTGTTCATTCCCAGCTTTTCTTTAATTTCCTCATTATGGACACCCTCCTGCCATTGTTCCCATCTATTGGTACCTGCAATCATTCTTGCTACTTTCATATCTGTAATCTCTATCTTATGAATAAGGCAACCTGTATCCACCCAACTTTCACTCCCATGCAACAAAGTTGGTCGAAAGATAGAGCGGTGCACTGCTAACTTAGTCTTGGTACTTACTTCCATCTTGCAGAAGAGAGTAGATCTTAGCTGAGCACTCACTGCATTAGCTTTGCTGCACCTCGATTCCAGTTCTTTCGCTATGTAGCCATCCTATGAGAAAATACATCCTAGGTACTTGAAACTGTCTATCTGTTCTAACTTTGTTCCTCCTATTTGGCACTCAATCTGTTTGAATCTCTTTCCCACAGACATTACTTTCGTTTTGGAGATGCTGATCTTCATGTCATAATCCTTGCGCCTCTGCTCGAGCCCTGAAATATTAGTTTGCAAACTTTCAATCGAATCAGCCATTACAACTAAGTCATCCGCATATGCGAGAATGCTTATTTTGTTTTAACCTACTTTAATCCCGACCTGCCAGTCTACTGTTTTCAACATGTGATCCGTGAATGGTATGAACAACAGTGGTGACAGATTATAGCCTTGTCTTACCCCTGAAACTATCCTGAACCATGAACTTAATTTACCATCTACTCTAACTGCTGCCTGACTGTCTACGTGAAGCCCTTTAATTGCCTGCAGAAGTTTGCCTCCTACACCATAATCGTGAAGAACTGACAGTAGCTTCCTCCTAGGAACACGATCATAAGCCTTTTCCAGATCTATGAAACATAGATACAATTCCCTGTTCCACTCATAGCACTTTTCCATTACCTTCCGTAAGCTAAAGATTTGGTCCTGACAACCTCTAAGAGGCCTAAACCCACACTGATTTTCATCTAACTTGTCCTCAATTAATACTCGCACTCTCTTTTCAACAATACCTGAGAAAATTTTACCTACAACGCTAATTAAAGAGATACCTCGATAGTTGTTGCAATCTTTTCTGTTTCCATGTTTGAAAATTGGAGTGATTGCCGCTTTCGTCCAGTCTTACGGAACCTGTCCCGATTCCCACGCCTTTTCAATATACACATGTTTTCAAAATTATATATATATAATTTTCGATTATTCCCTTTAAAGAGAGCGATTGAACATGAGTAATTATGACCTATTCTTCTTCCCAAATTCTCTTCATGCGTTAACTATGTTCTCTCTTGCGTTCTTCTGACCACTTTTTTCCTGTTCTGTTCTCCGTTTGTTCTTGTTTAGGTTTATGTTTTTTATAATGTTCCTGAACTGTTCTCTATTGTTTATGTTGTCTTGTGTAATTCCCAGTTCTTTAATATCCTCAGTGATCCACTTCGTCTTGATTTTGCTCTTGTTTGCTATCTCAAATATTTGCCTCGTAAGCCTGGTTTCATTCATCATGCTGATATGTCCGTAAAATTTCATCCTTCTCTTTCTGATGGTGTTCGTTATTGTTTCCATGTCTTTATATATCTCTCTAGTTGGCCGCTTTATCCAAATTCCTTGCCTTTTTAAAATCTACGAAAGTCACCACCGTGTTTCTGCATCTTATCATTTGTAAAATAGTCTTTAGGTTCCATATTTGTTCGACGCAAGATCGACCTTTACGAAACTCTGCCTGATACTCTCCTATTAACTGGTCCGCCTGTTCTTCTAGCCTGCTTAGCAGGGCCTTTGAAAAAATTTTGTATATTACTGGGAGCAGTGAAATTCCCCTGTAGTTATTTGGATCAGTTTTTATACCTTTTTTGTGGAGAGGATGGATTAGTGCACATTTCCACTCTGCGCGAATTTGTTCAGTTTTCCAAACCGTTGATATAATTCTGTGAGTTGCTTGTGTAAGAGTAATGTCATTTAATTTCCACATTTCTGCTATGATTCCATCTTCACCTGGATACTTGTTGTTCTTCAGAGAATTGATTGTTTCCTTTACTTCTTTAAGTGACGATGGTTTTGAATCGGGATTTGATTGGGGTTTTCGAAATCTAGTTGCTCTGTCGGCGGCTCGTAGTTGAGAAGTGCGTGAAAATATTTAGCTAAAATCTGACAGTTGTTTCTCGTGTTGGTTTCCAGTGATCCATCGGGCCGGCGAAAACACAGATTAGGTGGTTGATACCCTGTTAGGTTCTCTTTGAAAGTTGTGTAAAAGTTTCTGGTGTTGTTTTTGAGAAATTCTTGTTCAATTTCCTTAATCCGATTTATATCATATCTGCGTTTTTCTCTTCGTATTGCCTTGGATGTATTCTGCATTCTCAGAAATTTCTGCCATTTTTCTGTAGTTCTGTTGTTACTGAAACTTTTCCATGCTTGTGTTCTTTCTTCTATTGCTTGATCACATGAGCGGTTCCACCATCTGTGTTTTCTCTTTCTTGGGGGTTTGCCTAAATGCATAGTGCTCTTCAATACTTCTGCAAGTTCCTTCCAGATCGTTGCGTTTGATTGGCTAATTTCCTGGCTAATATATGTGAGTATATGTAGTGAGTTACCGATCTGAATATTTTTTGCTTTGTTTTGTTCGCCTTAGTACCGAGGGGTTTATAAAAAACTTAGGAGGAACCTAATGGTATGGCTGCAAAATCAGAAATTCGTAGGTATGTAAAAGGGGCATCGCCCTTTATGTGCTGGAATACCCTTCATCCGACTGCAGTAAAATTTATCACACTCACAGAACGAGAGGAAAGGCGCTGTGTGCATAACAATTTGTGCGGTACATGGCGGAGAATACTTTACGACAAACTTCAACACCAGTGTACAGTTGTACTCCAATATTCAGAATATTGTGCACGCTTGGTCCACAGTCTAACATACACAATCGTGATACTGCTGTAAACGTTGTTACCAACTGACAGGTGCAACGACACTAACGCCCTACTGGTGAGCAAGGCGCCGTAAGAGTAATGTTTGCTTATAATTACTTTTCTACGTAATTAACCAAGTAGTTTCAGTAATTTTTCTTTACAAACATTAGAAAAATATCGAGATACACAACGAATTGTGAAGTAACATAAAAGCAGCTGAATTTCGCTAATTCAGTAATATAAACAACATGTTCATCAGCAATATTGACGAATATGTGTATATTTGCAGTTTATTCTGCTGAAATTAATAGAATAACAACATACGAGAAACATAAATTCCTGTTACGGTCTTTTCTTAAGTGATAAGCTGTTTCTTTGGCGTGTCACAATTCGGTATGGAGTCTAACGTTTCTAACAGTTATACACTTCATTCTTCTTTCGTTTAAACGTATTTACTTTTGAGAGAAATAACTTTCCTTATAAAACAAAGGTCTTGAAGATTCTTGCCGTTTGTGGTACAGAAGTAGCGAAATTGTGGATTGGTTTTTGTTCTGCTGGAAAACTGTTTGTTTGCATTCGACGTTTTATTGTCACGTTTTTGAGGTTTTTTCTTCAGCTGTAATTGTAGTGGCTGATCTGACTCATTGATTAATGTAGGTATTACATTCCATAGGTGTCTTACGTTCAACTAAAATTGTAGCGAAGAAACCTTGACGTTTCTACATCTACATCTACATGGAATATTCTGCAAATCACATTCAAGAGTGTTCATCGAACCACATTTATACAATTCATCTCCCATTCCATTCTCGAATTGCGCGTGGGAAGAAAGAACATCTGAATCTCTACGTACGAGCTCTGATTTCTCGTATTTTATTCTGATGATCATTTCTATCTATGTAGGTGACAGTCAACAATATAGTCTTGCATTCGGAGGAGAAAGTTGGCGATTGGAGTTTCGTAAGTACACCACGCCGCCGCGATAAACGCCGTTGTTGTAATGATTCCCATCCCAGATCCTGTATCATTTCCATGACGCTATATCCCCTGTATCGTGACAACAAAAACGGGCGGTACTTCTTTGAACTTTTTCGATGGCTTCCGTCAAACCCACTTGATAATGATCCCACACTGGGCAGCAGTACTCCAAATGACCACCGACAAGCGTGGTGTATGCAGTCTCTTTAGTGATTCTGTTACATCTTTTAACGGTTTGCCAGTAAAACGCAATCTCTGGTTCGCCTTTCCTACATTATCTACGTGTTCTTTCCAGTTTAAGTCTGATGCAATAGTAATTCCTAGGTATTTAGCAGAGTTTACGGTCTTCACATTTGATTGATTTATCTTGTAAATAAAGTTTAACAGTTTTCTTTTCGCACTCATGTTGATGACTTCACGCTTCACTTAGAGTCAGTTGCCAATTTTTCACCATACTGATATCTTGTTTAGATCGTTCTGCAGTTGGGTTTGATCTTCACATGACTTTACTAGATGATAAATGACGGCGTCATCTGCAGACAACCTAAGAGAGCTGCTTAGATTTCCCCCCAAGTCGTTTATGTAGATAATAATAATAATTTAGTGTGGCTCATTATGTAGATAAGGAACAGCAGAGGACCAATAACACTACCTTGTGGAACGCCGGATATCACCTTTGTTTTAGTCGATGCCTTACCATCGATTACTACAAACTGTGTCCTCTCTTACAGAAAATCCACTATCCATTCACAAATCTGGAGCGATATATTCCATAACCACGCAATTTGATTAAAAGCCGTTTGTGAGGTGAGAGTGAGGGTGAGGGGGGGGGGGGGGGGGATCAGCTCTGAGAGCCGAAGACAGGTTGCAGTGAGCCGGACTTGGGCTCCGTACGCCGAAGACCAGCGGCCTCCCGTGTGAAAGGGGCCTTTATGTTATCTGTATTGCGTTACTCAATGATCTTTTGATCGAAAGTGGTTGTCCATCAGAAACTGCTGATGTTCTACGATGCCGTTCTTAAAGTATAAGTCAGTAAACAGTTTACGTATAATTAGAGACAAAAAATTGCTCGGTGTGAATAATTTGAAGTTCATGCCCAAGTTCAGAAGTATTAATGTTCTTAATTCTAGCGGTCTGAGTAGCTTAAGCTTGTTGCACACATTGTCAAATAGAAGCAGTATAGAAGTTAGGATACAGTGTGTGTCAATATTCGTTGCGTTCAACCCATCATGCCATTTAGTTTGAAAAACATTATTTGAGCACATAGAAACGGTTAAAATATAAAACTCCAAGACGGTAGAATACCTACAACGAGAAGAGGTTTAAATCTCCTTTCGTATCTGAATGAATAGGCTAACTAATTACAAACTTGAAAGACGAACGTAAGAATCTACATCGAGTAAATTATACATATTTTTTATTTTTATCTGTGCAGGTAATATTATAAAACATATTTCGCTACAAATTTTGCGGTTGTAGCCTTTTCTATCTTCCACATTCTTTAAGAAGATTCAGTTGTGCAATAGTCTAACATTTAAACAAGCAGACAAGTGTTTCCAGTAAAAATATAAAAAAATGAATGTATTTATTTGTAATTACTACGACCCCAGTTTGTGTCTTCATAGTTTTCAACTGAGAGAAACTTATCAGCGGATTATTCTAAGTCGTCATGGTCGGTTTACATGAGCGAGTGGATGAGCCTTACAATATCTGTCGTTTCAAGTATAATATTCGCTCTTCGGTTAATGTAGGATCGGTAAATTCTTGGTAGCGTGTCAGTTTGCTGTACTGGTAGTTTTACGGTGTGTCGGAACTAATCTTACTTTCAGTCTGTTTCTTATATTGTGTTTGTTATTTACCTTTTGTTATTACATTAATTTTTCCTTTTAAATCTTTAATATTTTTCTCTAATATAATAACTAATAGTGGTTTGTGAATTTACTGTTAAGAATCATCTTCTTTGGAAGGTAATATTTATCTGATCTCCCACAACAACAACAAAATTATAATCGTTCGAGGATTATATTCATCTCGCCTACAATATAAATAATGTGCTTTGGACGGTGATATTTATCTGACCTTCTACAAAAATACAAATAAGATAATAGCAATTAGATTAGCCCCACCGTAGTTGAAGAACGAATATTAAAATGGGAACAACGCATACTGGAAGACATCCTCTGGCTCGTGTAAACCGAGCATTACAAATTAGAAATTCCTTTGAGCTGAAAACTATAGACAAGCCAGGTGACGGTCGAAGTAATTACAGATAAACAAATCCATTTATATATTTATAATATGACCATTTGTCTTTTTGAAGATTAGACTACTGAAAAATGGAATCTCTTGAAAGAATGTGAAACCTAGAAAAGCCTACAATTATCGAATTTGTGGTGGATTAATGTCTAAAAACTATAGACAAGCCAGGTGGCGGTCGAAGTAATTAGAGATAAATAGATCCATTTATATATTTTTAACCCATTTCTTCCCAGTGTTGCGTACACGCAACACAAAATTTAGCCTTACAAAATGCAGTCGAAATGGACTTACTTTGCAAAACTCACCACACATTTGTTAAAAGGCATTAACGAGCTCTCTGTACATGTGTTAATGTTTCACAATTACCTTAACACTTCGTAAAAAGATGCAAGATTTACAAACGTCAGACGATCTACACACATAAGAAATGTCAAGTTCAACTTCACACAGAGTGTTTTTCAATATTTCATGAGTGATACCATCAATGTAAGTCAGAGTTATCATATAATAGAGAATATTGCACAGTTTGAACAAATAGAAGAATGTGATCACAAAAACTAAATTTTTCCATTTTTTTACTAGGAAACAGCGCAACATTATGGGTGGTGCAAATTACAACACATAATGCTAGTTTGTAATATTTGTAATGTTATGTCAATTATTTTAAAGAGACTAAATGCTGACTAAATATAACACTTTTTCACAATTTCTATTTTTGGGAAGAATATGAGCATTTGTCTGTTTGAAGACTAGACTACTGAAAAATGGAATCTCTTGAAAGAATGTGCAACCTAGAAAAGCCTACAACTATCTCATTTGTGGTGACTTAAGGTCTAAAAAAACCCGCTCACACCAGGTAGAGTAGAACGCTCGTCATTGACGTTTGTAAATCTTCAGACAATTCACTCAGCCATGAAAGAAGATGTTAAACGTTTCTCGTTTTACGGATTAATACATCGTGGATTACTTATATTTTAACCGTTTATACGTGCTCAAATAATGTTTATGAAAAGAAATGATATGACGAGTTGAATTGCAATGAATCTCGACGTATACTGCAACCTAACTACTGTATTGCTTCTACTGGACATGTATCCTCCAAGCGGAAGCTCCACAGACCGCAAGACTTGGAAACACTGGAAGGTATGAACTTGGGTATACACAGTGCTCTGTTCTTCGACTCTAAATTATTCGGACCGAGCAATACTTTTGCCTCTCATTGTATAACTGATTTCGTATTTAACGATGAATCTTGTTTCATGGCATGTGCTACGAGCGAAGAAGAGTGCCAGCTGGTCGCAGGGGTGGCGGAATACTCGTGTGCAGCCATGATGTTGCTGGTGCTGGCGACGTGTGCAGCGCGTGGTCTCCGCAGCGCAAAGCGTCATCGGCACGTGCACGCTGACAAAACAGGAGGAACGATGAAAGCAAATCGTAAGCCAGCGGACTCTCGTATAAACCTCACCACGCACACTTCATCTAAGAAAAAGATCCCACAGCCTGATTATAGTGAGAACCTCACCAAGCATCCATCACCGGAGGAAGAGACGGCAGAGCTGGAGAATACGCCAACGAGTTCGGGCAGGTCGGCGGTGGACCAGCAGCGTCAGCGACATTTGGTAGTTATGAAGAATCTCGACCGCCTCATCTCCTTGATGTCAGATGACGACAGCGACACGTCATCCGAGTTTTTATTGACTAAACCACTATGTGAAGAGCACCCGCATGATGAAGCCTTTTACTCGTGGTCCAGTTCCTCAACAGAATCCAGTGCCTCAATAAAGCGGGAATCAAGAAAACTGGCAGAGCACTCGCCGCGGAAAGAGGGAAGTGACGAACCGAAAACTCCAGAGAAGCAAGATGTCATTACAAATCAAGACGATTATAGCGGAGCAATTATAAAACGGATGAGCGAAGATCAAAAGCGTGCAGTAGTGGATATGTCGCCACAGGCACAATGTGAAGAAGTTGAGTTCGCTGCTCTACACAACATGGTCTGTGGCAGCCATCGAAGGACAACTTGTGACACGGCTGCTCAAGCAGACACTTCGTCACAGAAAGTGACGGTGGAAGTACAAACTCAAGATCCAGAAAGCTCCCATGGCAGCCATCGAAGGACGACCTCTGGATCGGCTGCTCAGACAGGCATTCCGCCACCAAAAATGGCAGTGGACGTACAAGCCCAACTTCCAGAAAGCTCCAGAGATCCGGATAGAAAGACAGGGCGAGATTTTGGAGAGGTCGGGCTCGAGAGGGCAAAGAAATCTTCCCAGAATTCAGGATCTAAGACTGTGGAAGCTGACAGTGAAGCCGACGTGTTCTGTTTCTTACACAGCGTCCCACAGCTGCCTAAAAGAATACAAGTTAAAGCAAGCAGTACTTCAAAACCAAAAAGGACCCGAAATAAGAGTGCTGGACTCAGAGAAGAGGCCAACGATGTAGTCACTCCAGTTACGGTATATAGCAAGAAAAAAATCGCATCCCCTTCTAAGAAAGATCACAGAAACGTACCTGAGACAGAACACATTAAACTAAACAAGGATGTTATTTCAAAGAACGTACATTACATGTTGTTAAGTCCGTACGAGGGGGCTATGATGCCACATCCTCAGTACTATGAAGAGTTAAAGAACGAAATGTCTCCAACTTCTACGGACAGCACGAACGAAACTTCATTCATAAAAAATAAAGATCTTTCAACAGAAATGACACAACGTACGCAGAAATTTGCTGGCGAATTGGTACAGGAACCTACTCAGTGGGATTTGCTTTATAGTTTCCCCCATCCTCTAAAAAACTGCGAGTCGTCAGCTAGTAAAGAGACTGAGAGGTGTCAGAGTAAAGCTGGTTCGTACGACGACATTGGATCGCCTATAACGGGAAGCAACTCGTCGTTTGAAAGAGTAGCAGATTACATTCTCAGTCTCAAGCCTTACGAGAGGAATAGCACAGTCGTGAAGAAGTCACGGAGAAGCACTGGTTGTCAGTTGGATAGTTCGACAAGAAGAGAGCTGGAAAAAGTACAGTTGTCGAATGACGTAAACAAAGATTCGAGATCACATATCCCAGAAAATCAATATAATACATTATCTACTCATCTCCATGAAACAAACGACGATTGTGTAACAGGCAACCGGAGAGAGCGCTGCCCCAGTATAGAAATGGGGCTACCTGGTGAGCAGCAAACAGAGGGTCAGAATTCATCAGGACGACAGAGAAGGGATGAGCGTGGAACCACTGAAGCATGCCAGATGTCGTCCTCAAAAGCTGTGCAGGCTTCTGCCAATCGAGTAAACTACTCTCACAAACGATAGTCATTATCCCTGACAAACGAGGCATTTATTAGTGACGTTGTGCTGACAGTGTGGTGTGCACGAATCCTCTTCAGAGAAAACGCAAGACGTAAAGAGAGGAGCTGCATTTATTTCCAGAATTCCTCCCGACTCTAACTCGTCAGGAACGAACAAACGAGATAATACCATAGAAAAGACAACATTATCTCGTATATGTTATTACACAGATTTTTTTACATTTGATGCTCACTGTGCTTATGAACCATAATTGTACTCTAACTTAAATGTAATAAAATATTTAAGTTAATTGCTGTGTCTTGACAAGAAATATATTTATTTACTGTATATAAAGACCCAACGACAGTCATGAAATAATAGAGCGTTCAGTACACATTTACCGAGCCACTTCAACATTATCTTCTCATGACTGTCTCTTGTTATCGGTTGGTACGTCAAGTAAGGAAGAAGATCACTGCAGTTGAGAAACTTTGCTTGTGTGCACTATTCAGTAGAGGAGATCGAATGTATCCTCTTCAGTCCTGGTGTAGCCTATATGCTACATTCATTCCTGAGTTTTTTCTTCGTGAAATAACAGCTGCAGATAGCGAACGCCGACTGTATACTGTTCTCTGAGGTCGGCGCAACACGATGCTTGTTTGTCAAGCTTTCCTGTCACGCCAACTTGTGGCAGGAGCAGTCAAAATTTGTGAGTTTTCAAATATGGCTCTATGAGTCACAAAAGACGCGGTATAAATTGTATTAATTTTTTGTTTCAGATGTAGTTTGTGCATTTACAAAACACTGCAGAGTTATAGATTACGCAAACCCAAAAACTGTACCTTTATTATTAGTTTTTACTATGATTTTTTTCAGTTGTTTTACATGTAGAGTATGTGCTACATTCAGCAATTAGCATTACAAAGTGCATTAGAGTAAAATTACTGAAAATGTAAATGTGGAAATGTTTTTTTCGTCCAATGTACTGCAGTTAAACATAGATTACACATAAAATACGTTGCTAATTACAATTAAACTGTTGATTGTTTAATACTGAAAGGTAAATATGCAGAAAATTGTGAATATTTCACATTTATTGATTTTCATGTTTGTCAGCAGAAGAAAGTTTGGAACATCTGGAGGCATTCGGCCCATGTTACTCTGTTTCGGAAATTGAAGAGGATGAAGAAGATGATGAAACTCTTCCGGCACATTTAGGGGATGAAGTTTGGCAGAGGAAGGGGATGAAGAGATAGAAGAAATTGAATGTGCCCACACAGGGTCAGGGATGAACCACAAAAGTGGAGCCACAAATCAGAAACATTACTGACTGATAGTACCAGTAGCCACTATTTTTCTATCATGGGGAACCGAATACCTAAACAATTCCAGTTCAAGGAGGATATGATATGATATGAAAGGAGAGGGTAGGAGAATCAATGACCAAATAGTCAGAGGAGATGAAAAAGTTGCATTAATAAAATGGTTTGATAACAGAGCAATATACTTATCATTCGCAAACCAAGGAATTTTACCAGTTGAGAATTGTCGGAGATGGTTGAAGAAGGACAATACCTACATTCACATTCCACGACCAAGTGTTGTGAAGTTATATACTATCAGGAACATGGGAGGAGTAGACCTACTGGATAGAGTATAAGGTAAATATCCAATGATAAAACAAACAAAAAAATTGACATTTAGGACCATCACCACTTTTTTTTTATTTTTGCATAGCCAGTGCATGGATTCAGCACAGAGAAACTGTCAAAATTCAGTTTGATATTTAAGAAACAATTCAATACAGCTTTATTTGCTGTTTATTTTCTCTAGTAACAACTATCCACCAACTTTTCAATCTTTGCAATATGTACGAGTAGTGACCAAATGTAGCACATATGCTACATACTATAAAAAGTTACTATAATTCGCAATAAAAAAGGCCTTTTTCCGTTATTTGGTTCCTATTGGAACTATTAGAACTGAAGCAAGCAAGTGATATTGTTTCATTAAATGTGATCTCGGGTCTGAAGAGGTTATGATAGTTTACGTAAAGTTTAATTTTTAATTTACACTCTGAGGCAGTACAATGTAGGCCTAAAGGATTCTCTTTGTTAAAACTAGAACTAACTCAATTATTGCATCTAGAGAATAGTTCACAAACAGGTCCTACAACTATAACTGAACAATTGAAATTCAAAAAGGACGAAGTACCAAAATAAATGTTTCGAGATATTGAAAGAAATTCAATTTGTTCCGTGTTGAATGCCTTTACACAAATAATACGTTAGTAAGTCACACTACTGGTTGCTTTGACCAAAAAGGTAACTTAGAAACTTAAATGTACAATTAGTTCGCCCTTAGTCCCGCAAAGAAAATGACAATCAGGAAAATGGCTATGTCCATTGTTTCTGTAGTGATTGCAGTAGTAAGACATGCGAAATAAGAGTACCATTTAACCACAACTATCTTCGTAAAACTTCCTGTGCATCTTTTCCCGCGATAAGCAGTAGCGGTTGTCAACTTGATTTTGTTTCACATTTTGTATCAGAGACTGATTTGCTCTTCTTCAGCACATTGAATGTTGTCCACTCTTCCGACTCCTTAAGGTTCTTCGTATTTCAGCACGTCTAGGAGCAATTATTTGAGTCCACGATACCGTTGATATCATGCGGTTTTTGCCTCGTGATAAATTTTTCTGCTGTTGCATTAAAGTTAGAAAAGTAAGAGTAATGGATTTCTAGAAATTTGAATGGCTTTGCATAGCGTTATTAAGTTACTAACTTCATTAGATCACTCGGAAAAGAATTTCACCAGTGGTAGAACGTGGATATCTACATCTCAACATTCCGTATAGCTTGGACGCAATCTACGATCGGCTTTAGAAAACTAACGGGAGCACCTACGGATATTGCACCTCTTGTCAGATAATGGTCTTGACACGTCCCTCCCGTCGAAAGCAAAATCTCTTTTTTCACTAAAATGGCGCGTAGCCCCATTTTGAATTTATTCTTCAGTAATTGCACATCATACTGGACAGATTAGAACAGGAGCTACCCACAATTATTATTTGTACGAAACAGGTATAATTTCCGTCCGTCCGTCGCGTTGCTTATTTAAAAATGGTTTACGTAATTATTGCCTCCTGCTATGGTATGTTGTCTCCACGAATGAGAAAGACTGCTTCAAACTTATGGAATGAATTATTTTTGTCCCGCATCAAATAAAATTGAACATCTATAGCCTATGTAATGACAACGTATTAAGATTTAAAATGTAATTCGAGAGACTGTTAATAGTACTTTACAGAAATATATTTAGAGTTATCATGAAGGAGAAATTTGATAATTTGATGTTGTATCAGTAGTAATGTTTCTGTGTAACTGGAGCTGTTTTTGCCGAGATTTTGGATGACACTTATAGTAATACATGGTTCAGCTGTCATCAATACTTTTGTGAACTCAGCTGGTAGGCGGTTGCTTTAAGAAAGCGATAACTGCAACACCGTGCAAAGCCTCTCGGGCTGAGTGTGCATAAGCGGGTCTCGCGCTTAAAGAAGCTGTCGATTGGTGTAGCCATACTCGTCGAATATCGATGGCAGCAAGCTGAGGAATGGGAGGACTAATATGTAACAAAACTATTAATTTTACTTAACTTTCGATACTTTACTTCCTAGTATGCGCAAGTGACGATGATTCTTCTAGTGAGGAACTGCGGTTGCTCTGAAACTTTCTAAACCAATAGAATAACTTGTTGCGGTCAATATTCATGTAATAGTTCTCAATACCTGACCTAAACTATCAAATTTCTGTAAAAAAGTTCTTAATGTATCTGAACTGTATTACAAGTTCAAGGTAACTTCTGTCCGCTGTCAGAGATCGGGAAGTCACCATGAAAACTAAATATCACGACCACTACCAATTGTCAGTACAACTAAATGAGTATACACTGTTCACCAGCAGTTGTCGGTACAACTAAATGATCATACACTGTTCTGTTGACAAGTCGTTCCTGTCTATCACTGAAAGTCCCTGGAGAATATCAGCGAAATCAGTGTCTGCGGTACATGTGCATTGGCATTGCCTTCTCAAAAAGTTACGTTGGCAAGCTAGGTCTAATCAGCCGGGTGGTTATAATTAAAACTTCGATATTTAACACGTTACAACAAGGAAACTACTTGCCGTACGAGTACCAAACTTGGTAGCATTAATGAATATGGGGTGCATGATTTACCAGTCTCACCGTCCAGTTCCAACTATGGCTACCAGGTGTCGTGATCAGTCACCGTGATTCATAGTCTTACACAGCTCACCAGTCGCAGTGCATTTGTTGACGTGTCAACCTGGGCTTGGACAAATGGAGCAGGGCATTATTGGTGAAACTCTATTACCATAACAACAGTAGTTGCTGGAGCTGCACTTCCAGAATATCGCCGGCTGAGAGGATTACGGAAGGGTCTTCCTTCTTCAACTGCTGTACAGAGCACAATGAGGAAGTTCGAATCAACTGGAAAATTGGGCGTTGCTCCGGGAAGAGGCCTACTACCGATTGTACCATAGGGGGTTGATGAAATCGATGTTGCTATGACAGACAACGCTACGCACAATTCCAGATAGTCAAGCAGTGCGCGTGCTGTTTCACGACAGTCGAACATCTCATGGTGCACTGTATGGTGGGTGCTTCGAACCATTCTTAAATTGTACCAATACAAGATCCATATCATACAGCATCTTGCGCCACAGGATGGACAACAACGTGTTGCCTTCCCTCTTCACTTTCTCGCGAGGTTTGAAGTTGACGAGCGATGGATCTGTACAATTCTATGGACAGGCAGACAACTCATTTTTCTCTGACGGACGAGGTGAACTCAGAATTTCCGAGTGTGGGAGTCTCCAGCCTCAGTCACTGTACACGATGTTCCTCCTGAAACATTTCTCCCTTAATTTTATTATTTAAATTTAAATTTTTAAGTCAGTATACATTTTTGCAAGTAAATGTGAGCACAACATAGAATAACTGTAAAGAGTGGTTGGGAGAAATATTTCAATACTGGTTACGTAGCAAAACCATCTATCTATTGAAATGAATAATGAGCTACGCACCAAGAAAGAAGTTAAAAATCCTTTTCTAACCTGGCTGATACTGATAACGTGAACCTAACTGTTGGAGACATTATCACTATTGCTGATTTTGTAACTAAGTTTCCGGCTAGTTACTAATCGAAAATCGTAAGTCGTTCGTAATCTCAGGGTCGCAGTTAGAATAATTATTTAATAAAAGAACGTGATAAAAATGGGTCCTATTGTACATATCTCCAACAATTAGATTCGTAAATCAGTGTAATTCATTATTCTTTTATCCTGAAAAATAAATTGAATCATGGTTAAATGAAAAATGTGAAAGGAAAAAATAAGGTTCCAGTTTCACTACAAGTAAGTACTCGGACAAATTTCGGTAAACTCACGAAACCATTATTATTCAAATAAATGAAGAAAGCCTACATATACATCACATTCAAAGTTCAGTTATCTTTGTGAAATCTCATTAACTTCATACAATCGAGATCATGTCATAAATTCAGTACATCATTTCAATTACAACTTTCTCATCGAGATATATCGTACAGACATTTTCACAATTCATCAGGACGTATACAAGCGTAATATGGAAGAGAAGTTTACTAGACGAGAGCATAATGCAGAAGAAGAATATGGCGTCACTACTCCTTTCTATATATATATATATATATATATATATATATATATATAATTCTAATTGATCTTTGTTCAGAGTTAGTCTTTGACTTAAGTTTTTCAAAGAATATTGCATCTTTAAGAATTTAGTGACACATTGAAAATGACACGAAATTTCAAGAGAAAAATATACAAATATAAGCATAATTAATTTAAATATGGGCAAATAAATATTGTTTTACATGTGGAGGCACATGTAGCACTACTCTCCGTTTGGTCAACGTGTGACCGTATGGTGTGGCTTCACGGCGACGCTCATCATTGGTCCATTCTTTTTTGAACAGGTTGGCACTAAGGACCAAAGTCGTGCAGTGTGACTGGCCAGTATTACTGCAATATGCTTCGCCAGCATGACACACCCATCCTATAGGAGAGAGACGGATTGAACTCAGCAATTTTCATACAAATTGAGGCCCACTGCATATCGCTCATTAAGTTCAACTGCTTCTCTGAAACACATTTGGAAACGATCGCATAATCAGACGATCGTTTACAAATTCTTGACCGACGCGATCACCTGATCTCACTCCTTCCGATTTCTGGATTTGGGCAACATATTTTACCATGGGAACATTCACAAATGCTGAACTGAAGCGCACCATATCGAGAGAGGTTGTCAACACACTTACAGATATGGATCGTTCTGCTGTGCAGAATGCAATCCTGCATCTTCAGACTATTCTGGACACTGACGGGCGTCATACTCAGCCATTTTGTAGCAGTAATAGTACTAGTATGTAATTGTATGTTGTGCCGTATCAGCACATTAAAAGTGTTTCAAATGAATTGATTATGCATTGTTATTCTTCCCCATGTTTTTGACATTAAATGCTATCAATTTTGGTACTAATACGGTAATTAGTTTCCAACTTATAACGTCTCAAATGTGGAGTTCGGTGTCCACGACCTGAATGAATGACCTGTTTCATTCGGCAGGAAACGCATTTCACAGGCACTCGAAGAGGGCACCGTTAGCAAAAGAGAGCCAAGCTCCACTTGCGATTGAACTTTTAACTAACGAACACAGGCACGCGTGATTCAACAGTGCCCGTCGTCTAGGACACAGCAGATGTCTTCTTTTCATACGTGACAATATTTCATGTTCGGGTCTACTTACAATGCCATGTTCACACTTTATTGTAAAGTCTGCAGATGCTCTTGTAAGCCGAAAACGGCTTAACGAAGAAAAATAAACTTGTGTAACATGCACAAAATTGTAATTTTTAATTCATTCCAGTTAGGCAGATGTACAAAAATATGTCCAAAATAACAAATATTTTTATGATAGACACATTTGTCAATGTGCTCACAGGCCAACAGTCGCTTTTTTTTTATCTTTATGGTTTGTATTTATTTATACTATACAACTTGCTTCGGCGAAACTATGTCGCCATTCTCAAGTACCTGTATCTCAACTAATTTTTTTTTATAATAAATCATTCACATTGAATTTCTAAATCCCCATTACGCTTGCAAACATAGTCATTATTTCAGTTTACTGTTTCTGAAGTGAAGTAAATTTAGAAATTCAATATGGATGATTTATTGTAAAAAATTTTAATTGAGGTGCAGGTACTTCAGAATGGTGGCATAGTTAATAGGAACAATAAAAATAAAAAAGCGACTGTTGGCCTGTAAGTACATTGCATAAATGTCTCTATCATAAATAATCAGTTGCACTACTTACCGACAGTATATCGGATATTGCAAAAAAATACTTTTTCAAACAGGATATCTAAAGAAGATAATAAAGTAAGAGCTTGGATAAGATCTATACCTAATCGAGGATGAAGTTAGAAAATTTGCGTACTTCCTGAATGTACTGTTGAAAAGAAGTGAGTTCAATACGACCATTGAACTCAAAACAGCAGTGATACTTTGCGCCACATCGGACATCGGTCTGCACCAGTCCACAAGCCCATCGCTGTCCGTAGCAGTCTCCCAACCCACTGCTGCCAGCATCGAATGTGATGGCTTGTGTACGGTTCGTTCCCTGGTGGACCCTCGGCACAGTCCGCAGACTTATACTCCAAATGTCTGCATGCAGTGGAAGTCGTGGATTGTGCGAACATGGCGAAATTGTTTGCGCTGCAATTCCGACATAGTGCATCCAAAACGGAACAGAGAAACCATGTTGTGTGAGCGTCGAAATAGAAAACCGCCTTAAAAATGCTCCGGTTGGCCGTCTCACAGACCCAGGTCGTCAGCGCACCTGAAGAGCTACGAACTCTTGACCGGAAGAAGAAATGTGTTCCTCTCTCCAAACTAAAGAACTGCTCACAGCTCTTAAGGTATTAAGGTCTGGTCTTTTTCGTTTTTATGCTCCATGGTACATTTCCCACAATATGGAAAGCAAAGACCTTCCAGTAGAAGAGATTTGTTTCGCAGGGTAGAATTATTGTTATGTGCTTCTAATTTCCGATCAGTTTACTGCAAAAAACTTTATCTAGTAATTCCCCTCTGTATCCTCTCGACATACATCAGTTTTATTAATGTTCACCCTGTATATATTCTGTGTATGCATTGTCGTAATTGTTGTTGTTGTGGTCTTCAGTTCATAGACTTGTGTGATGCAGCTCTCCACTATCAGCTAAGCAACACTCTTTATCTCCTCAAAAGAAGAGCAACCTACAACCATTTGAATGTGCATACTGTATTCGTCTCTTGGTCTTCCTCTGCAACACCACACACCACACACTTCCCTGTAATGAGACATTCACGATTCCTTGATGTCTAAGAATGTGACCTACCAAATGATCCTTACTTTTAGTCAAGCTATGCCAAAAATTTCTTTTCTCGCCAGTTTTGTTCATTAGCTCCTCACAGGTACACGATATACATACATAATCTTCAGTGTTCATCTGTAGCAACATATTTTAACAGTTTCAACCCTCGTCTCATATGACATATTTATCGCTCGTGTTCAGCTGCCGTACAAGGCAACACTCCACATAAGTGGCTTCAGAAAATACTTACCAAAACTTAAATTAATATTCGATGTTAACGAATTTTTATTATGAATGTAAATATGAAAATTATTCGACCTACCGACCTACACAAGGAACGCCATCAAAGTTGGAAATGCAAGACGAAAGTGACCAGTGGTTTGGCTCTCAATACAAGAATCAGCGTTGTTGTTATTGTGGTCTTCAGTCCGCAGACTGGTTTGATGCAGCTCTCCACGCTACCCTGTCCTGTGCAAGTCTCTTCATCTGAGAATACGTTCGGCGACCTACATCCTTTTCAATCTGCTTACTATATTCGTCTCTCGGTCTCCCTCTACGATTTTTACCCCACACTCTTCCTTCTAATTCTAAGTTGACAATTCCTTGATATCTCAGAATGTGTCCAACCAATCTAACCCTTCTCTTAGTCAGTATATGCCAGAAACTCCTTTTCTCCCCGATTCGGTTAAGCAACTCCTCATTAGTTACGTGATCTACCCATCTAATTTTCATCATTCGTCTGTAGCACTACATTTCAAAAGCTTCTATCCTCTTTTTATCTGAACTCCTTATCGTCCACGTTTCACTCCCATACAATGCTACACTCCAGACAAATGCTTTCAGAAAGGACTTCCTAGCATTTAAATTAATATTGGATGTTAACAAGTTTCGTTTCTTTAGAAACGCTTTTCTTCCCAAAGCCATTCTGCATTTTATATTTTCTTTACTTCGGCCATCAGAAGTTATCTTGCTACCAAAATAACAAAATTCATCTACTACTTTTATTGTCTCATTACGTAATCTAATTCCTGTAGCATCGCCTTATTTTCTGACATTACGTTCCATTACCTTCATTTTACTCTTGTTAATGTTCATCTTATATCTTCCTTTCAAGACACTGTCCATCCCATTCAATTGCTCTTCCAGATCTTTTGCGGTCTCTGACAGAATTACTATGTCATCGGCAAACCGCAATGTTTTTATTTCTTGTCCCTGCACTTTAATGCCCTCTCCAAATTTCTCCTTCCATTCCTTAACTGCCTGCTCAATGTACAGATTGAACAACATTGGGGAAAGGCTACAACCTCTGCGACCCTTTCTTGCCTTTCGACTCTAATAACCGCTGTCTGGTTTTTGTATAGGTTGAATATAACTCTTCGGTCTCTGTATTTTACCCCTGATACCTTCAGAATTTGGAAGAGTGTATTCCAGTCGACATTGTCGAAAGCTTAAAAATAAGTGCACTGCCCGGGAATCGAACCCGGGTCGCAAGAATGGGAATCTTGCATGATACCACTACACCAGCAGTGCGGCGCGTGAAGCGATCAGAATACGCTGACAGTAGACATGTGGCGTGATTACGTGCATCTTCAAATTTATATCCGCTATTACAGTTAAAATGATTTTCCGACATGTATGTCTCCACAGACTCTTTAGGCAAAAAATTTGGAACGCTTCCTCAAAACAAGTAAGGTCGCTCAATCAGTTTTGATACGGTCTTAGTTTTTAAAACTGTTTATTCAATAAACTCCATTCATATACTACTATTTTTTATCAGATTTCCAGGTCGCTATAAGAATATAGGCCCATATCGGCCCGTATCACACATTTTTCAGGAAAATTTAAGTATATCCACTGGTCAAAACAATTATTTGATCAATTCGAATATCCACATTTTGAAGTATTGTCATCGGCACAATAAACTAAAATGGTTCAACGTCTTTCTGTCGGATGTACGGAGTGAACATTACGGCTGCCGAGATAGTGGTAATAACAGAAAGTTGCTGCAGAGGGGATTGATATTGACTTGTTTTGAAGTATTGTCATCGGCACAATAAACTAAAATGGTTCAACGTCTTTTTGTTGGATTTACGGAGTGAATATTACGGCTGCCGAGATAGTGGTAATAACAATGTTGCAGAGGGGATTGATATTGACTTGTGTTTACTCTGCCAAACTAATTTCACAAGCTGTTGGGTTCGGGTAGTGTAGTGGCAGGTACTGTAATGCAACAGCCGGCCGCGGTGGCCGAGGGGACTGAGGCGCTTCAGTCACGGTCTGCACGGCCACTACGGTCGGGGGTTCGAATCCCCCCTCGGGCATGGATATTTGTGCCGTCCTTAGTTGTAGCTAGTTCATAAGTAGTTTGTAAGTTTAGGGACTGATGACCCCGTAGTTGAGCCCCTTAAGCTCTACAAACATTTGAACATATTTTGTAATGCAACAACAACAACAACAACAAAGTGACTTACCCGAAGCTAAGACATGGAGAGCCATAGGCAATTATGGGAGCGGGACGGACACAGAGGGAGGTGGCCGCAGCTATTGGAGTGTTCCAAAGTGTAATTTCCAGGACGTAGACGCGATTTCAAGCTACAGACACGTGAAAACAGGAGCCTGAATGCAACTAAGCTGCAACGTGCTTTCCAGGCAGTAACAGGGCGCGCAATATCAACAAAAATAGTATGAAATCGCTTTCTGGAAAGTGGGCTTTGCGAACCGAGGTATATGGTGTGTGACCCATTAAAATCACGACACCGTTTAGCCCGGAGAAACTAGGGGGAGGAACATCAGGATTGGAGTCGTAACGAATGGCGCAGAGTTCTGTTCATCGTACCGCCATGTGGAAAGAACATAAAATCGGATCAATCGTGATCATGTCCACGAAACATCACCATATCATGAAACTTCCCGGCAGATTAAAATCGTGTGCCGGAACCGGGACTCGAACCTGCGACCTTTTCCTTTCGCGGGCAGACGCTCTACCGACTGAGCTATCCCAACACGACTCACAACTTTACTTCCGCCAGTACCTCGCCTCCTACTTTCCAAACTTCACAGAAGCTCTCTTGCGAACCGTGCAAGACCTGTACTCCTGGAAGAAAGGATATGGTGGATACATGGCTTAGCCACAGCCTAAGGGATGTTTCCAGGATGAAACTTTAACTCTGCAGCGGAGTGTACGCTGCATAGAAACTTCCTGGCAGATTAAAATTGTGTGCCGGAACCGGGACTCGAACCTGGGACCTTTTCCTTTCGCGGGTGAAGCGCTCTACCGACTGAGCTATCCCGACACGACTCACGATGCCGCCTCACAACTTTACTTAGGCTGTGGCTAAGCCATGTCTCCACCATATCCTTTCTTCCAGGAGTGCTAGTCTTGCATGGTTCGCAGGAGAGCTTCTGTGAAGTTTGGAAAGTAGGAGGGAGGTACTTGCGGAATTAAAGTTGTGAAGCAGTATCGTGAGTCGTGTCGGGATAGCTCAGTCGGTAGAGCTCTTGCCCACGAAAGGCAAAGGTCTCAGGTTCGAGTCCCGGTTCCGGCACACAAATAACTAATTATCAAATAAATGAAGTAGGTTAATCTTCTAACTACGTAAATGAAACAGGAAAGAAAGGTCGACTTTGTTACTTATTATTAATAATCACCATTACATTACCTAAATAATTACATGAAATGCTATTACCTCAATTCCAGGTGTGGTACAACGTTTTTCACAATTATAAGAAATACAAAATATTCCAAATACAATCAAATCAACTTGCTGGCACAGCAGCCTCTGCTCTACAGCGGAGCCACATACACCACACAACTGCTCTCTAAGCGAGCTGAACCACAAGTCGCAATCTCTATCTCCCTACAATGCTATGCGATACATCATCTTTGCCAAAGATGAAACTTCACAGATTTATGTACACATATCGATACAAGTAGTAGAAGCAACATTATATATTTTCTTGCAAGCAAGTAACTCGACACAAAACAGCAGGCACAATATTATACATTTTTCTTACAAATTCAGCAATATACATTTTCTATAGACACGTTTCAAATTACCTTCGAGAATGTAGCCTCTGCGAACTGAGGCCTATGTTGTGTGTCCCATTCAAACAACGATACCTTTTAACCCGCAGAAACTGGCCGGAGGAACATCAGGATTGGAGTCGTAACGAATGGCGCCGAGTTCTTTTCATCGAACCCTCATCCGGAGAGAACATGGAACTGGTTATGTGCAGGAAACTTCACCATATCATGCTGATGCATGAATGGTGTGGGCAGGAGTCAGTATTGGCAAACGTACGGACGTTTATGTCGTTCTCAATGGCGCATTGACTGCTCAGAGGTATAGAGTCGAGATCCTTTGACATTCTGTTGTGCCCTACGCTGGTGCCATTGGAGATGGGTTCCTTCTGGTGGACGATAACGCTCTTCCCCACAGATCTACACTGGTGGACTACATGCTTGATGATGAGGGAACTGAATGAATGGAGTGGCCGTTTGTTCACCGAACTTAACAGGTATGTTATGCTACAGCGCAAGAATTTTGCAAAGGGTGGCACTAGACGGTGGTGCTAGATTCCACATAGAGTAAATTATTTTGGTGCGCCACCTTAGATTGGAACTAGACGGCGATACTCATACATATTAAGAATATTATCGTTGTCCCGCGGAGCCCAGTGTTAGGCACGACACTTCTGCTTTGTTCTTCGAAGTTGTACGTTGGTATACTTTATAGTCTGTCCGTAGTTGCGTAGTTGCGGCCACTACAGTCGGGGGTTCGAATCCCCCCTCGGGCATGGATATTTGTGCCGTCCTTAGTATTAGCTAGTTTGTAAGTTAAGTAGAGAGGCCATTGAAATTCGTACAAATGACGACCTCATAAAACGTGACTGTGGCTATAATATTAGCGAAGCTTGGGAACCAGCGATTGGGTTAATTAAGAGTAAATCTAGCAAACGTAACGTAGTGACGACCACGGCGGACAGAGCCCTCACATCGACGTCATCTCAGACGCCGTCGCAATCGGTTCCATTGCGCGGCCGCGGCGCGGGGCGCGGACCACGGAGGGGTCGCTCTGCGGGCCGGGGGTATTTAAATCGCCCGCTACCGGGCTAGAACCCAGTTCCCTTCGAGCAGCCATAGCGTGCGGATCTGCGTGCCGGCGCGTTTCCAGGAGCTCAGTCCGTCAGTTCACCTGATGATGGCGACATGTATGGTCGCTGAAATATTGTGCCCGTTGGACACTATAGACCGGCAGTACACTCGTGCCGGCCGCGGTGGCCGAGGGGACTGAGGCGCTACAGTCACGGTCTGCACGGTCACTACGGACGGGTTTTTGAATCCCCCCTCGGGCATGGATATTTGTGCCGTCCTTAGTGTTAGCTAGTTCATAAGCAGTTTGTAAGCTTAGGGACTGATGACCCCGTAGTTAAGTCCCATAAGCTATACAAACATTTGATTTTGTCCGCAGTTGTAAACAGACAGATAGACTGAGAGAGGCGGAATATTGTTGAAATCTGTATAATACCTCTCCGAAGAGAATTAACCTGAAAGGTAAAGAAACAAAATTACTTTGTATGTAGTGAAAATGGATAACTTAATTTTGCATAACAAATCTAAGAATTTGATAAAAGATTTATGATTTCTTTTGAGAAAGTGAATGACGTGATTTCTTCTAGATATACGAATATATGTATTGTGAGAAGATTAATAGAGAAACGCGTTGTTGAAGTTGCTGATAGAGTAGCATATTTCCACAGTGTTCACTTTTGAGAAATAAAATTAAAGAGAGCGTTCCGATGAGCAGAAAAGAAAGATAATGAGTTCTGAACAGGGTAAAATTGAATACTTTAGTTTGTTAGCACCATAGTGCTTTGTATAGATTTTCATTTCACGCAATTTCGGTGAGATCATTTTATACACATTTTGTAAGTTCATGTTCCATGGTAAACCAAAAAGATTACCAGTTCAGAAAAGTAAGAAATTTGTTTTTTGTGGTGTTAAAGAAACAATGACAAAGTTATCAATTAAATCTGTAAAAGTAAATTAAACACACAAATTAATTATGTTGAAAAGGAAAACGCCAAGATCTGCAATGTGATGAATTAATTTACTGACGACCGGTTTCGATGGGCTACGCCAACGAGATCTGGACATATAAATTCTACAATTCGGTCAAGTTGTTTAATAATGGAGGTTAAACAGAAAGTGTGGCATTGCACTTGGTTCAAAATATAAAATACACAAGTTATGTTATCAATTGTTTGTAAGAGAACTCAAGCAAGTGACGATATAACTTGTGAATTTTATATTTGACTAAGTGAAATGTTGTACTTTCTGTTTAACCTTCATTTGTAAACAACATGACCACATTGTAGTATTTGTACGACCAGATGATGATTTTTGTGGCTCGTTTCCACCGGTTGTCCTGGATGTCAGTGGCCGAGTAGAGAGAGACTGACATAGGAAAGTAGGATGCACGCATGTGCAGGTACGGAGGTGACCAGCCAGTGGGACAGCAGAAACTAGAAACACTAAGCTAGATTAGAACAAGTTGTATATTTCCTATAAATAATACAATACGTAACTTGGAGAGCAGCGACTAGTAGAATGTTGATACATAGTTTAGATAGAGGCCTGCCTACTGATGAGTCCTAGTGCCGGTCCTACATCCAAGTCTTAACTGGTGCCTATCTGATTCCCAAGTGGCCGATGCAGCAGTCGTGGCCACGAGCGGAGTTGCAGCAGAGAGCGCTCGTGCCTGACGTCGTAAGAACGCCGCGCCGTGCGTGCATACCGGCGCGCGGCGAAAGTATGTGGCGTGCACTTCATACTTGTACGACACCACACCCCTCCACCTCCCCCCCCCCCCCAACCGCCGCGCCGTTGTGGCGTAAGGCTGAGGGCCACGGCGACGGCACTAGGAGGAGGGCCTGGGCGGGTTCGTTACTGGTGGGACGGGCGTCGTAGCAGCGGCTGGGATCGAGACGCCGTCCGCGCTGCGGTATCCACCTTGCGATCCCCCAGGAAACCCACCAAAACGAGGGGAAGGGCGAACATCTCCGCCCAGAGGGAGCAGGTTATCTTCTGAGGTGCGTGACCCAGGCGGCGAGGGCACGCACCGTCCCGGAGTCCCACTCGGTGACGCTGGCAGCTGCGGCGGCGACGGAGGCGGAGGGGCCGACGGCATAGGAGGCGCGTCTACATCCATGGGGCGAACTCGTAGGCCGGGGACGCTGGACCCGTCGGAGAACGATGTGGCTGCGCCCCCTGGCGGTGAACTGGGTCTGGAATCTACTAGAGACAGGAATCGCGCGACCTGTGCAGGCGCTATGGTTTGCGTGGCGCCGCAGCTCCGACCCTGTGGAAGAACGTACAAAATACATATTGCGACCGAGCACGCGTTGAATGATGCCCGGCATCCATCCCGTACGTCCAGCAAACACCTTGTACAGCACCGTCGTCGAAACCTGAAAACGCGAAGCGCCATACGAACCGACTCGGTGCGTGGGAGGCTGCTGCAGAGGGCGACACCACAATGATGGCATAGGTCATCGGAGTAAATTAATTGATCATATTGCGATCTTGGCGTTTTCCTTTTGAAGACAATCTATGCAGATCGCCTCCATCTTGCAATGTCAGATAATGTAAACACAAAAGTTTCCGGATGGCATAGGTTTCTGCATTTGCCCTACAAAAGGTGAGTTGGCCCAGTTACAAAGAGTACAACAACAATAAGACAGAAGGATTCTTTTCCTATAACTTCATACAATGTTTATAAAATAGGCGTGTGCAATTATAGGTGCACAATTACTGCTCACAGCTTACAAGCAGTGTCAATATCTTCAGTTAGGGTAAGGTGGTACAATTTCGATAGAGGTACAATTCCGATCAACGTAAGTTTTCGCGCTGTTTTCTGTCTCGTAGTGTCTCGTTGTGTCGCGTTGTAGAGTAGCAGGTTTCTACAGCTCCTCCTGTGTTTTCCAAGAATACACCGCTTTGCGGTAAGGAGATATAAATTTTTTCCCTTTAAAGTGGCAAGTGAAGGTACTTAGTATAACGCGCTCTTATAAATCATCTAGTTAAGGGTGAATGGATTCGCTGCCAAAAATGCAATGTTTGGTACCATGAAGTATGCGTTGGTGCGTGACAGAAAAGTGCTTTTTATGTGGAAGTTGCCTGTAATCAAAATTGTACGAGGAAGTGATCACAACTGTACCTAGTGTGGTACATTTTCGATCGATTTTTCTCAATTCCGTAACCTTTTTTGTGTTTATACCAACATTTGTAACTGTATAATATTTGTGTTTCACATTCATTAAACATCCAAGAACAAGTGCCACAGTTAAAATCATTCATTTTCTCAATTTCTTTCCAGTTATAATAACATTTGTCCGAAATGATCGAAATTGTACCAACTTACCCCCCTTATAGTAGCATCATTCATATCATTTATTAGTTTGAAACTCGTGTTTCAACTGAAACCCGTTTCAGCACGTCTGGGGTGCACTTGACAGACTCATTGCAGCCACACCAACACATCCTGCAACGGTTGCAGAGCTGGATATTGCACTCATGGAACAACGGGCAAATATCCATCAAGAGCTGACTGATAACCTCATACTGCCCATGCCACGCAGGTGTGCAACTGTACTGGCCGTCCGAAGCGATCTCACGCCATATCAGAGGACAACGAAAATGAACTTTTTCACTGTTATGGTAGCCCCATAGAATCTCGCTCTGCCGGCCGCGGTGGCCGAGGGGACCGAGGCGCTCCAGTCACGGTCTGCACGGCCAGTACGGTCGGGGGTTCGAATCCCCCATCGGGCATGGATATTTGTGCCGTCCTTAGTTGTAAGTAGTTCATAAGTAGTTTGTAAGTTTAGGGACTGATGACCCCGAAGTTAAGTCCCATAAGCTTAACAAACATTTATTTATTTATAATCTCGCTCTACGTGGACGCCATGTTAACCTCAAGTGAAGAGTTGGACAGCAATATATTGTACTGTATCACACACGAATTACAATTGTACCCAAAATCTGATTAAAATACGTTAGCATATGTATATTGCGTATCTCTCACCTGATCTAATTGTTTTGAGCAGTGTACTTTTCTATCGTGAATGTAAATGACATGTCATGCACACAATACATCGGCGTAGGGCTATCTATGCGGATGTGTCCTACACGCCAGGAAATTGAATGGATAGGAAGGCGTTGGAGAGGAAATGCAGCTTGAATGTCAAAACGAGAACAAGTAATGCCTGATGTCTTCCACTGGTGCTTATGGTACTGATGTACTTTTTTATACCAGCTTGTCCTGACCGACGATGAAAATGAACTGCTGTTGATTTTTTGCGACAGTTTACACTGTGATATTTCTTATGTGTTCCTCCCTTCAAGATTTTTCCTGCAATAGAAAATGTCCTTTGCTGTAATAGACTGATGTTTGACGATTCCATGGCTCAAATAACTTCTTTCAAAGAAATATTCTCCGATCTGTTTGAGTTGGTAGATGATCTTTTGGACATTTATTGGCGATTGTGAACTTTCCTGCCTAATTGCTTCAAATAGCTTTGCAATAATGTTGGGATAACTTGTAATCAGATAATTCGTCCTTTTGATGTACGCTGGAATTCCTTTGGTACGTACATCGGTTACCCCCATTCCTCCATTCATAGGGTCACGCGCTTTTGTCCTCACGTCAGCTCTAAACAATTCGCCTTTCCGTAGAAAATTGGTTACATTACTCATTATCTCCTTTGGAATATCTTTGGGAAATGGCAATATTTGTGCAATATACTCAGCCTCCGACAGAATATACGCATATACAGGGTGTTACAAAAAGGTACGGCCAAACTTTCAGGAAACATTCCTCACACACAATGAAAGAAAATATGTTATGTGGACATGTGTCTGGAAACGCTTAATTTCTATGTTAGAGCTCATTTTAGTATTTCTCTTTAAATGTAAATTGTAATAATTCGTGCAGACAATTGTCGAAATACCCAATTGTTTCGTTAGTATGTACTGTACTTCCTCGATTCACCGCCAGTTGGCCCAATTGAAGGAAGGTAATCTTGACTTCAGTGCTTGTGTTGACATGCATCAAGCACATCAGTACGTATCATCAACTCGTCATTGTTCATCACGAACATGGTTTTGCAGTGAGTGCAATGTTTACAAATGTGGAGTTGGCAGATGCCAATTTGATGTATGGATTAGCACAGGGCAATAGCCGTGACGCGGTACGTTTGTATCTAAACAAATTTCCAGAACGAAGGTGTCCCGACAGGAAGACGTTCGAAGCAATTGATCGGCGTTTTAGGGAGCACGGAACGTTCCAGCCTATGACTCGCGACTGGGGAAGACCTATAACGACGAGGACACCTGCAATGGCCGAGGCAATTCTTCGTACAGGTGACGATAACCCTAATGTCAGCGTCAGAGAAGTTGCTGCTGTACAAGGTAACGTTGTCCACGTTACTGTATGTAGAGTGCTACAGGAGAACCAGTTGTTTTCGTACCATGTACAGCGTGTGCAGGCACTATCAGCAGCTGATCGGCCTCCACGGGTACGCTTCTGCGAATGGTTCATCCAACAATGTGTCACTCCTCATTTCAGTGCAAATGTTCAATTTACGGATGAGGCTTCATTCCAACGTGATCAAATTGTAAATTTTCACATCAACATGTGTGGGCTGACGAGAATCCGCACGCAATTGTGCAATCACGTCATCAACACAGATTTTCTGTGAACGTTTGGGCAGAAATTGTTGGTGATGTCTTGATTGGGCCTCATGTTCTTCCACCTACGCTAACTGGTGCACGTTATCATGATTTCATATGGGATACTCTACCTGTGTTCATAGAACATGTGCCATTACAAGTACGACACAACATGTGGTTCATCCATGATGGAGCTCCTGCCCATTTCAGTCGAAGTGTTCGTACGCTTCTCGACAACAAATTCGGTGACCTATGGTTTGGTAGAGGCGAACCAATTCCATGGCCTCCACGCTTTCCTGACCTCAACCCTCTCGACTTTCATTTATGGGGGCATTTGAAAGCTCTTGTCTACGCAACCCCAGTACCAAATGTAGAGACTCTTCGTGTTCGTATTGTGGACGGCTGTGATACAATACGCCATTTTCCAGGGCTGCATCAGCGCATCATGGATTCCATGCGACAGAGGGTGGATGCATCTATCCTCGCTAACGGAGGACATTTTGAACATTTCCTGTCACAATGTGTTTGAAGTCACGCTGGTACGTTCTGTTGCTGTGTGTTTCCATTCCATGATTAATGTGATTTGAAGAGAAGTAATAAAATGAGCTCTAACATGGAAATTAAGCGTTTCCGGTCACATGTCCACATAACATATTTTCTTTCTTTGTGCGTGAGGATTTGACCCTCTGCAATTGGTTCATATTTCGGTGATTATTGTCTATTAACGCTCTCTTAACTTTAGTTACCGCGTTGCGCCAATCTTTTTTTATCATTCGTTCCACGGGTTTTGCGTTCTGGTACTTTCTGTATCCATTACGTGTCGAAATAATTAAGTCCCATTATCCTTAGGAATTTACTTTTGTTTTGATTCGCTTTGGCACCTGATGCAGGACAGTATCTTTCGATCTGTACCTAATATGGTCACGTCTTCCCTGTTTCCCACGACTATCGTCACATTTTATGCATATGCACCAATTGCAGTTTTCGTCCCGGATATATTGATACCCACCACATGATCCTGCTCTAGTCGCAACAATGGTTCCAGAGAAAGTACAAAGAGCAGCATTGAAAGGGGACTTCCTGCAGGGACTCCTCGTTTGATTTCTATTGATCGTGTTAGCTGGCAGTTGACAGCAATCTTGGCTGAAATACCGATGATCACATTTCGAATGTTCAAATGTTTGTATAGTCTATGGGACTTAACTACGGGGTCATCAGTCCCTAAACTTACAAACTACTTATGAACTAACTAAGACTAAGGACGGCACAAATATCCATGCCCGAGGGGGGATTCGAACTCCCGACCGTAGTGGCCGTGCAAACCGTGACTGAAGCGCCTCAGTCCCCGCGGCCACCGCGGCCGGCGATCACATTTCAATTGACAGAAATGTTTCCTTGCAGAAATCCCATCTTTTTCGCAGGTTCCATGAGATATTGATCGATCGAATGCTTTAGAAAAGTCTATAAATACAGTTCACATGTTAATGTCCTAGTAGATGTTAGGGGTACTACATCTCTATACTATTTGTTATGTAGTTCTCATATATATACAATTACCCTCTCCACAGTTAGGTTTGCAGTCAGCGGTATGATTCTCTTATTCAATGCTCGTGCTATAATCTTGTAATCTGAATGTAAGAGCGAAATCAGTCGAACGCTGTTGGCCTTTTTGCAGCCTTTGTTTCTTGCTATCAACACGATTTTATACTCTCCGTCGGTTTGTATTTTGCTTCTAATACTTCTTTAACTATTTGGGTTTTTTACCTTCTATTATATTACAAGATCGTTTGTAGAATTCTGTATGGATTTTGTCAGGACCCGGTGAAAAGTTACAAACTATGTCAAACAAGTCATTGTCAGTATATGCGGAAAATGTTTTGTTATTGTCTTCATTCGTTATTTTGAAAGTAAGAGATCCAAAAAGTTATCAAAGATTGCCGCATTTGCTTCACCTGGCCCGTACATTTCACTATAATACATATGAATTCCCCTCATTGCGTTTTTTGTGAGGTGAGGATGGTGCCGTCTTTCAGTCTGAGTTCCTCCACGAAAGCATTTCGTCTGTTATTGTTACGTTTGAGCAAATGATACAAGGCTGTAGTTTCGTCCTCGCACTCCGATTTTGAGTTCCTCTAGTTGTTATCTTTTAGTGCTTAAAAACTTCGCCTTTTCTCTTTTACTGTATTCAAACCTAACCCTTGTCTCATATGCCTGCTACTACAAATACTGTAAAATTCCATCTGATGGTTAGTAGCTTCGGTCTTCTCTACACTATAATAAAGGACCACTTTAAGTAGTTTAGGCTTTGCCCTACGAACCGCCATTCCAAATTAGCGATAGAGTGCACAGTTCCCATGCTTTCAGAAGTTCATTATCTAAACAGTTTTCCGATAGTAGCCATACATTCTTATTCATTTGCTTCCGAAACCAACGGGTGGTTCGTTTCTCAAGTTTTATACTAAGTATGGGGCTGGAGTAAACTGAAAAGCTCACTGGTGTTTTTTCCGCATTTATCAAGTTAACCGCTAGGTATTGCAGCACTTTCAATTCTGCTACCAGAGGAACTAGTTACATAGGTGTATTTCACAAATGTTCGATACTTCACTTCAAATGTTCAAATGTTTGTTAAGCTTATGGGACTTAACTACGGGGTTATCAGTCCCTATACTTCACTTCCCACAGGTTTCTCAATTTCATCCGGCTTAAAAGACGACTCAGTTCAGGGCAATAATTAAAATTAGGTTATTGATCTATTTGGTTCAGGACACAGTTAAAAACTCCTGCCATCATTAGCATTAAGTCTGAGTAAACAGATAAGATCTTCCCTAACAGAACTTAGCTTGTTCTGTTCTTCCTAAGCTTCCAGCTGGCGTGTACAACTTGCTTATTGTGATACCTAAAATGTTCACTCCCATTCCCCGTCCTAATTCCGTTAATTCTACTTGGGGTACAGGAATACCTTCGCCTATTAATATTGCAGCGCCTGTACTGTGTTCAACTGGAACATTTACTAGCACAACAAATCCAAGTATTGTAAGTTGTGTTGTTGCGACTTCTTATAAAGCTATGTCTGTACCGGATTCGTACAATAATTGTTGTAAAACAGCAAGTTCTGAAGGTATCGTATCAATATTGAGAAACGTAACTGTATACGCTTGAAGCATTTTCGAAGCGTTAAATACGCATTAAATTTCATTGGATAGATCTTTGCGGTATCGCGGCTCTGCGCAAGCTTGAATAACAAAATATTAATTGTTCACGGCATCTTTGCTAGTAGCTTTCTTAAAAATGCGTGATTTTGATTCTTTTTACTCTGACTTCTGTTTTATCGAACTTCTGGTTGCATTTAAATGTGATTGTGGGCCCAGTTTACTATGCTGAAAATAGGGAGCTGACGTTGTAGTCATTGTAACCCGGCCCCCCCCCCCATCCTGGGAGCAGCGATTCAACTGATCTCGTGAAGGAAGTGGCTAATGAGACACTTTGATCGATTGTTTCGGCTTCACTTTCAGGAAATTGTGGGGGCACGATGACATCGGATGTTACTTGAATGTCAAAAATGTTCAAATGTTTGCCAAGCTTAAGGAACTTAACTGCGGGGTCATCAGTCCATAAACTTACAAACTACTTATGAACTACCTTATAGTAAAGACAACACAAACATCCATGCCCGAGGGGGGATTTGAACCTCCGACGAGGAACGGCCTCGCGCATCGTAACATGGCAGTCTCAGCCTCCTCCGATACTGTGTCAAACAACGAAACGTCACTCAAGAGGAGCCTACGATGCTGTTGAAGGTTGTTGTTGCAGACAACACACACACACACACAATGCGCGAGGGAGGACTTCAACTTCCGGCGTGGACGGCCGCCCAGTCCGTAATCTTAGACCGCGAGGCCATTCCGCGCGGCCACACATTTCGTGTTTAATGTTCCAGACGTCACCATAGTTCGTGACAGCTTCCTTCAAAAACCATTCTTCTACCTCTGTCGGTAGGAAATATACACGAATATTCACGATCGGCATTACTTACAGTTCCATCCCGATGTCGGAAGTCAGTTTTTCCTTGCTATCAGAATCCTCTCCGTCATAACGCGGTTAAGTAGTTTCACGAAAAAACAAAATTGTTGGTCTGAGCCGCGGCGGAGTGGCCGAGCGTATTGAGGCGCTATGCGTCGATGCGCGAGGCCGTTCTCCGTCGGGGGTTAGAATCCTCCCTGGAACATGGATACTGTCTTTCGTATAAGTTAGTTTATAAGTAGTTTGCAAGTTTTGTTGGTGAGAAGTTATTTCTAAAATTTTCACAATACAGTCGCGCATTTCAACTGAACTTTGCAGTGCGGGTCTTTTAGACATGTCGAATTATTTTATCGTGTTTTTCCTGGGAACAGTAGGCCGCGACAAAAAAAATGTTCAAATGTTTGTAAAGTCTATGCGACGTAACTACGGGGTCATCAGTTCCTAAACTTACAAACTACTTATGAACTAACTAAGACTAAGGACGGCACAAATATCCATGCCCGAGGGGGGATTCGAACCCCCGACCGTAGTGACCGTGACTGGAGCGCCTCAGTCTCCTCGGCCACCGCGGCCGGCAGGCCGCGACATTTTGCAGATAACCCGACTGCGTCACTGCTCACAGAAATACAAGTACATGAACACACGCAAACTTAATTAACACGCGAGACACAACACGTAAACACTCAGATGTAAATACCGCTGTAGGCACGAGCGCGCGACGGACAACTTCACAGCACCACGTTCCAAGCGGAACTGAAACTGAGCTATTTGTATATGAAACAACTGGATATTTAAAGTGGCTTATAACATAGAGGCAAAAACTTTCGATTACATTTTCTCTTTTCCCATGTCCTACTCAGACGAGACCCATCCCTCGATGTTGCCATGTTAGAAAACGTTTCAGTGACATGGAATCATATTAAAAGATTGACTTTTTTGTTTTTTCAAAGTAGCTGTCTTTTACAACATTTATTGACACATATTTTTTTAAAAATAACCATTAAACAGTAACTAAAGGGGAAAATGTTGTATGGCAACTACTTGAGCAAACGATAAAGGAACATAAAAAACTATGGTTTCAACGAACCCCAAACCCATTAGGTGCAAAGCAATGGGACCAAACTGCTGTGGTCATCAGTCCCTAGACTTACAAAGTGCTTAAACTAACTTACGCTAAAGACAACACACATAACCATGCTTGAGGGAGGACGCGAACCTCCGAAGGGGAGCAGACGTTCACGCCGCAACAAGGCGCCTTAGAGCGCACAGCCACTTCCACGTGGACTGGTGCATTTCCAGGCCCACATGCAGAGATTGCAGGCGTCCGTCTCATCCGGTCTCTCCTTGTTCCCAACCTCCAATCTATGTCAACTGTGCACAACACCATTTCCCTTACTGGAAGAACCTCATGATACTCCATAAAGAGAGGAAAATCATGAAAACCATGGGAAAGTTTTCTTACACAGAGGCTCGTCACCGCGTTCTCTGGGGACTACAGTAACAAAACTTTTGCCTACTGCTGTGGGAACTCAGGGTCATCAGACTCAGTCTCCGCATGATGCTTGAGGGCCTTCTGTAACTACCACAACACTTAATTTCGGAGCAATCCACGCCAAGCCTTATGGGTCACTGGTCCCCATTCCTAAGCCAGAAGAACAGCCTCCTCCAGTTACTCTCGCAAGGAAGGGGTCCTTTGGGACCTTCCACGTTTTCTTCCAGTGTATGTGTAGATTCGAACCAGTGGCACCAGTGGAACCAGAAGCGGCTGGTCTAAGGGCTTTCCGATTTTCATCGGTCCATGAATTTAGGAAACCCAAGTTCACCTTCCAGTTCTGAGGATGTGGTTAGACATTAGTGTCCACTGAGAGCCTAGAACTCACCTAAACTTCAGAAACGAAGGCTATTGATGCTTGTGTTCCTCAAATGGTGGCAAAAGTTGCCCGTGACATATAAACCATGCCTTCAGTTCATTCATGGCTTTATAGAACGCCGATAATGCCATCCGAAAGTAGCATTGCCACGGTTTTTATCCACCACCTGGGTGAGTTCAATCCATTAAGTATATCGCCCACTTTCTGCACTGGCCTCCAGGAAACTTGGTTTCCGGCAAAGTGGACCCTGCCCATTCTGGCTATTGTGGCTACTATAAAAAGCGTCCAACCTCTGAGAGTGTATCTGGTGGTTTCTTTCTCTATCTCCTCGCCAATATCCCCAGTGCCCCCATCCCTCGCCACATTGCTCTCGAGGCCGTGGCTGGCAGAATCCAGGAAATCACCAAGTGTTCTGTTTACCTTTCCTCCAATGCGCTGGCTCTTCCACTGTCCTCATTGCCTTGGTCGCCCACCACTCCTGCCTTTTCTCTTTTATTGGGGACTTCAATGCCAACCATACTTGGTGTGGTGGAACCCAGACCTTGAGTCACAGTAGGGAAGTTGAGACTCTCTTGGCTCAGCAGAACTTTTGGCTTCTCAACAATAGTGCTCCCACTCTTTTTAGCATGGCACATGGCACATTAACATCTCTCTATATAGCCTGATCCTTCAGCTGGAGGGTCACAACGACATTTGTGCTAGCAACCACTTTCCTATCCTTATGTCACTCCATCTGTTTCAACTTGGAGCCCAGTTGCCCCAATGGTCTCTCTGAAAGGCTAATTCGCTGGCTGATATTTCAGCTCCTATAGTTGCTTCTATGCTTCGTGCTAACATTGGTATGACGGTTCACCAGGTCATTATTGCCACTGTTACTGTAGACAAGGAAAATGTGTCATGTTCACATCACTCGCTACATTAATCAGTGCTTTGATGAACATCGGAGATCATTGAGACCTTCCAGGAATGTCGTCGGGCGCTTCAGCGCCACCGGCATCTCTATTCCACTGAGCATCTGACTGCTCTCAAATGGCGTTGGGCCCGAGCTCGGCGACTTATCCAGCGTAGTAAGCAGGATTGTTACGACAGATACGTTACTATCATTGGTTCTTGGGCCGCCTCCTCCTTTGCTATGGTCACAAGTTCGGCACCTTTTCGAATCGCGGGAATTCTGTGTTTCCTCATTCAGGGTACGCTCTGTATTGACACAACAGCTATCGCCGAACATACAGTAGAGCATTACGCTAGTAGTTCGGTGACTGCAGTCTACAGCCCGGATTTCCGCGACCTTAAATCGCGAATCGAGAGTAAACGGTTGCCTTTTCGTACGCGTCGGGAAATGCACAACGCCCAATTGGCAGGTGGGAGCTCCAAAGTGCCGTTGCTTTGTGCCCCGACAGCTCTTCAGGACTGGATCGGGTTGCCATCCATTCCACCAATACTTCTTAGCCGATTTCAATGCTCGCCCTATTCTTTTCCTGTCCCAAAGGTGACATCTTCATTCTGGTGATGGAACCAGTTCAAACTCCAGCGCGGGTTGACAGTTACCATCCTAATCAAAGGTCTTGATGCGGCAGGGGTTCATTGATTTCTTCTTCCTTGTTCGACAGTGTCTTTTGGCATTACATCTCAGGTTCGCTAGCATCATTGTTGCTGAACAGAGGCTGCAGGGGGTATCTGAAAGGTGCAGTCTTGGGCCTTTGCTCATGTTTTCAAATTCCTTGTCTCTAAAACGCTAGTTATGCACTTCTGTCCCATCGAGCAGTTCACCTGGACCCAGAGCTATTCCTGTCCGATGAACTTCTTCGCATTGAGGAGACACATCCTCTTTGATTCCCAGCTAAATTGGATGCCCCAAATTAGCCAGCTCAAACAAAGGTCCTGGCGATATTTGAATATCCTTCGCTACTTCAGTCGCAACGTTTGGGGAGCCGCACGTTTAATTCTCTTGCAGCTCTATAAGCTCTTAATTCCTCTTCGTCTTCGGGAGGTTGGTGTACAATTCGTTAGCGTCTTCAGCATTATAGATCCTTAGCCCAATTCTCCAGAGTTGTGATGGGTGTTTTCCACTTGCGTCTAGTGGAAAGTCGGGTTCCTTCCATGCAGTTTCGCCAGCAACAGTTGCTTGCTTCATATTCATGCTTCGCTCCACCATCCAAAATAACAGACCAATTTTTCCAGCTACTGCACTCCCCTCTCCACCAAGGCGGTATGGGTTCGCTTCTTTTTGTTGTCGCTCGAGACCCTACCCATCCCTCCAACTTTCCACTGCTCTTCCCACACCCCTTCCTGGTCAATTATTTGCTTCCAGATTTGTAAGGATTTGTCTCGTGACTTGAAAGTCTCAGTTTCACCAATAAACATCTGTCGCCAATTTCTGGGACTTCTCGAAGCGTTCTGTGTCGCAGAAGTTGTTTATACCTACGGCTGCATTGGATATGCCTATGTCTAAAGTGACCAGTACGAACTATGTTCCTTGCCTTGTGAGAGTAGTGCTTTTACTGTGGAGCTGCTCGTTCCTTCTCGTGCTCTTGAATATATTCGAGCCTTCTCTCGGAAGTCATTATCTCAGAGCATGCCCTGGGGAGTCTCTGGTCATCTGTTCTGACTCCCTGAGTGGCTTGCAAGCCCTCGCCAAATGTTTCCCGAAACACCCTTTGGTGCAATCCATACAGGAGTCTGTTTCCAGGCTTGTTCGGTCTGGTCGCTCTGTGGTCTTTGTCTGGACCCCAGGCCACATCGGGATTCCTGGAAACGAACGTGTGGATCAGCTGGCTAAGCAGGCTACTTCCTCCAGTCCATTGGCTATTGGTCTTCCGGAGAGCGATCTCCGACTGGCGTTCCATCGGAAGATCCGTGGCCTGTGGGATTCCATGTGGGCTAACTCTGCTCAACCCAACAAGCTTCGTGCAGTGAAGCTTCCTACTGTCGCATGGAAGTCCTCACTGCGGTTGTCTCGTAGGGAATCGGTTGTTCTGTCGCCTACGAATCGGCCACACATTGCTGACGAATGGCCACCTTCTTCGCCGGGAGGACGCACCACAGTGTGACTGTGGCGCCCCCTTGACAGTGGTCCACATTCTGGTGGACTGTCCACTTTTAGTTGCCTTGCGATAATCTTTTAATCTACCAGATGCGCTTTCTTTTATGCCACTAAGGTTGAACGTGTTTTAGATTTTATTCGCGCAGCTGGTTTTTATCATGTGATTTAATGGTGGTGTGTTTTCTTCTTCGTTTTTACTTGTATCCTTTCCTCATATTTACCAGTGATTTTTACTCTCTTTGACTTGTTAACGCATTTCCTTAGGAACGCTTAACACAATGTTTTATCTCTCAGACCGGAACAAGGGTCTGATAACCGTTGCTGTTTAGTCCCTTCAAAAATCCAACAACAATAACATTCCCTGAGTGACCTGGAAGCTCTCGACCATTGTTTTCCTCGCCATTCTTTGGTGCATTCTATTCATGATTCTGTCTTCACCCTCGGCAAGGCTGGTCATTCAGTGGTGTTTGTTTGGACCGTGGCTCACATGGGCATCCTGGGAAACGAACGCTTCGATCAGCTGGCCAAGAAAGCCACCATTTAACGGTCCCTGGAGATTGGCCTCTCGGAAAGGAATATCCAATTGGCGTTGAACCGCAAGGCCCCTAGCAGTTGGAGTTCTGTATTGTCTGACTCGAACGTGTAGAACAAGCTCTGCTCAGCAAAGCTCTACGGACGCATGGAAGTCCTCACTGAGAGTCTCTCGTAGAGACTCATTTGTTCTCTGCCGCCTCGTTAACGCACAGACATCTTCTTTGTTGTGAGGACGCACCCAATAGTCGCTGTGACGCTCTTGGCAGTGGTGCACATGCTATTGGACTGTTCCCTCTATCCCTCTTGTGACAGTCTACTAATCTACCTGTTTCACTTCCTTCAATTCTTGGTGATGATGCCTCTAAGGCTGATTGTGTTTTACGCTACTATTCACGTGGGTGGTTTTCATCATTCCATTTAGTGGTTGGGTACCTTAGCCCCTGTCTCTCAAGTTCTCGCCCCTACAGCAAATTTAATCTGTTCCCCACTTTTCTGCTGTCAGTTCTGCTTCTGGCTAAAGGTTTTTATGATACTTGTGATCAGCCAGCTTCGGTATCCTTTTGTACCGATTTAGTTAAGTCAACCACTTGTTCTTCTCCTTTTATGTTTTCCTTCTTCATTGTTGTCACTACACCGTTCGTTGCCGCTCTCTACAACTTGAGGGTTTCCCTGGGAGTGCTAAGCGTTAGGTTTTTACTGTGTTCAGTCTTTTGTTGTTGTGTCTCGGCTAGGAACAGATACCTGACTACAGTGCTTTTTAATACCTTCAACAATTCCAAAACAATAATAACAACAGCAATTCCCGACTCGGGCTGACACATTTGACGAGGCAGCAATGCAACGACTGTGCTAATATCCACAACCATGCGTCACACAGCCCTTCCTTCAAACACGTGTTTGTCTCGGATAGTATTTATATGTTTATTGGACTTATTTTTCTTGTTTCTCTCAGTACTACCATCTCTCAAAGTATTATAAATTTGATTTTGAATACTTTATCATGATGACAAGAGATTTTACCTCCATCCATTCGATTATCTAGTACATGACGGAAACAAAGAAACGTGGTTGCTTGCGATTCATAGATGTACTGGTTAGACGAAATAATGATAGCCTGCTAAAGATGTATTTACAGTCTTCAAGTCAACAAACTGTGGACGTATACTGAAAACCAATATACAGCCCTGGCTGACTCCGGTCACGTGATCTTCTTAATAGGTAATAATCCCAGGCACACAGCAGAAAACATGAGTAGTTTTCGATCAATATAACCAAAAGCATTTCCTTGACTCTTTTTATTATTCTTTACGTCATACTTCCTTAACTGATTGCTGCAAATTTATGTAATTTCCAAGGTATTCACTGATATACGTAGCTATATCGTATGTAAATCCGTATGGAAAACGTATGAGCTATTTGTCTTATAGTGTAAAACATTCCTCAATAATTGAAGTTTTTGTAGAAAGGCGGGAATATTCTTCCAGACATCTATTGTTACTGTATGTTGCCTATGTGCTGCAATATTATGAGCTGTGTATGTTTTCGAAACCAGTGTCCCGAAGTATTTCAACCCAAAGATATCAAAAATGTTCAAATGTTTGTATAGCTTATGGGACTTAACTACGGGTTCATCAGTCCCTAAACTTACAAACTACTTATGAACTAGCTAACTCTAAGGATGTCACAAATATCCATGCCCGAGGGAGGGGGGGATTCGAACCCCTGACCGTAGTGGGCGTGTAGACCGTGACTGACGCGCCCCCAAAGATCTGGGTAGCTGCATAGATACATGTGTTTTCGAAAATCTACTCCATCTCATAACGGAAAGCTTGATCAACACTAACTAACAGCTTTCGAATTAGTACGGTCAGTACTAGGTTGAAATTTTGTCCCTTCTGCTGCCTTACATCAGCTCAGTTTTGCAGGTAAAACATGTTTATATTGTCGTCAATAATTTTAATGTTAATTACTTTTATTTTGTGATTATCAAAAAGTTTGTGTTTTTCTTATGCTTCTTGTGCGGTGACTACGACGTAAACCAAGAGAGTAGCATCTTCTCTGCTGGGACCAGAGATGATATAGCTGGCCATCAAACGCACAGCTATGGGACGAGAGAACATGTTCTTAAGCGACGCCGTTGCCAACTGTCATAATCGAATCAATAAAAATAATAGAGGAAAGACTTTTGTAAACAAAGTTTACTAATTTAGTAGGTCAAAACCAGATTCAGTTCTTATGATGAGACATGTTACGCATCTCGTTAATTAATGTATGTTACCTAAAATAAAACTTGATATTTTACTTCAGGTATCCGAGTATTGAAGAAAACTATTTCAGTCATTACGAAATACAAATATTTATATATTGTGCTCAAGTTATATTCTGAAGATTTCAGGAAAGGTTGTTCAAGATTTTATGCACTGATTGGAGACTTGTATTTTTATTTATATATTTATTGTGTGTGTGTGTGTGAAGGAAGTTTGTTCGAGTTTTATGAATCGATGTTCAAACAAATAGTTCAAGAACATATCTGTGGTTTAGAAAATAATTGCAGGACTTTTTGAGAAAATTTTACGGAATTAGATATCACGTTTCGAACTTTAAAGAGCCAACTATTGGATTTCGTCCATTTTACGTTGCACAGGGACCTTCTAAGCAAGCCTGTTCAAAGTTTTTTTTATTTTTATTTTTATTTTTATTTTTTTATGGAATTGATATTTGCATTACTTTTTGATTTTACAGAAAAGGCTTGTAACGAAGTTTCATATGGTCTATGTAAAAATGTTTGATTTACATGCTTTGAGACTTAAAGCAGTATTCATGAAAGTTTTTCAATCTATAATGGAGATAAATTTAAATCGGCTGTTGCAGTATAGGTCTTCCAGAAATATTCAATAAGCATTTGAGGATTCTTTTGAAATTTTTGTGATTTAAAGTCAGTAATAGCTTCTGAGTTCTTTTGTAGGGCATCTGTTCAAAGTTTGTGTAATTAAGGGACGAAATTGCTGAGGACTTAGTCTCCTAGACTTACACATTAATGTAACTTATGCTAAGGACAACTCACACGTCCATGCCCGAAGGAGGACTGGAACCTCCGGCAGGAGCGGCCGCACAATCTATGACATAGCGCCTCAGACCGCGCGGCCATCCGCGCGCGGCTTTCATCTGTTTTATAGCCCTAGAATCGCGAAATAAATGCTCAATTATATCAACGAAACCCGTGTATATATTCATATGATGGAGGTAGGTGTTGCAGATTAATAGTTTCTGTTCGCTGCCTTCGAGGCTTTGGCTACTGTAACTGCTGCGGGCATTCGCCTACGAATCGTTTTTGTATCGCATTTACGACACTGTAAACCGAGTGAAGCTGTGCTCATCGTGAACCGTCCTTTGAACAATGCAGTGCTTTACTACGCATTGTTCTATAGAAGGTGGAATGATCTTATGACTTCTCCGGTCTTTGGATCGAATTATATAGCAAGATATAGAGGGACCTATAATTCAACTCATGCAATCCGGAACACGATGCAATGTTTCCAGGCAGTGAGGAATTTAACTCACTAAGGGCCGGTTCGTCCATCTCTCGTTAATCTTCTCGTTAGTAAACGAGAAGATGTCTTTAACGTCCGGTTAAATGTGCTCGTTAAGTGCATTGCGTTTGTCATTGCCAGATACACCTCTCGTTTGCTAACCTGGAGAAAACGAGAAGGTACGATATATTTCGACAAGGTTGGCAATAGAAACAAATGAAAGTGCCGGCTGAATAAACAGCTGTTTCCCTATTTAACTGTCAGGGAAGAGGTTAGCAGATAGTTGTTAATTGGCGTTATGGTAAACAAACGTGAAAGAAGCTCGAAGTTAGTGCTAAGAAGCTAAGCTAAGCTAAGAAGTTAGTGCGAGTGTGTTGTGTCCTCAATAGAGAAATATTAGGGTGCATTGTAATGTAAAAAAAACGGACGCTACGACATGGAAGGAGAAGAAAAAAGCGACATGATCGCGTGTGGCAAATGAAATCAGTGCTTTCCACGGAAAATGTAGGACAGTAAAAATGCTTAGGGTTTAGTACGACAAAATGCCAAGTGCGTAGTATCTTAGTGCAAGCTTGCACAAAGGCAAAAGTATACTGTTCCTGTAGATCTGAGGAAGGAATCACATTTTAGGCCTCATACTAGGCGCAACAAGCATAAGTAAATACTGGGTAAAATTTTACGACGCTTCTCGCCGGGCTCCAGTGCTTATGTTGGCAACAGATAAACAATGAAGTGTAGAATTGTGTTAATATGTTTCACGAGCTGTACCTGCTCTATGGTTGGCAGGTGCTTGTATGTACATTTATTGATCGTCTAAGTTGCCGTCATTACTATTGGTGCCAACATAACCCCTGCAGCCCGGCGAGAAGCGTGGTACAATTTAACCAAATACTGAATTAATAAGCTTGCTGGCATAAATAATGCATTCCGTTTTCTATTATGACATATAACTTACAAAATTTATAATTATCCGTTGATCTCTTGAGATACGGCGTGGAGTTTATCATGTAGCGTTTCCAAGACGAAATAGCGTAACAAATTCTGCATCATCTCAGCATTCAAATGATTTGGGCGAAAATAAATACGTCTAGGTCGCATTATAGGAGCAATGACCTCTAGATCGTCTAAAATATTGACATCGTCTTCATTGTCAACCAAATCTCTTATTCCAACCATTTTCTCTTTAGGTGGTATATATATTACGTTTGTTGTTGTTGTTGTGGTCTTCAGTCCGGAGACTGGTTTGATGCAGCTCTCCACAATACCCTATCCTGAGCAAGCCCCTTCATCTCCACATAAGAATGGCAACCTACATCTGTCTGAATCTGCTTACTGTATCCATCTCTTGGTCTTCCTCTGCGGTTTTTACCCCACACACTCCCTTCCAACGCTAAAGTCACAATTCCTTTATGTCTAAGAATGTGTCCTACCAATCTATCCCTTCTTTTAGTCAAGGTATGCAAGAAATTTCTTTTCTCCCCAATTCTGTTCAGTACCTCCTCATTAGTTACGCGATCCACCCACTAATCTTCAGCATTCTTCTGTAGCACCATATTTCAAAAGCCTCAGTCCTCTTCCTGTCAGCACTGTTGATCGTCCATGTTTCACTCCCATACAAGGCAACACTCCATACAAATGCCTTCAGAAAGGACTTCCTTACGCTTAAATCAATATTTGCTGTTAACAAATTTCTCTTTTTCATCAAGAACGCCTTTCTACCCATTGCCATTCTGCATTTTATATCCTCTGTACTGCGACCATCATTTGTTATTTTACTGCCCAAGTAACAAAACTCATCTACTTCCTTTATTGTTTCGTTACCTAATCTAATTCCTTCAACATCACCTGATTTTCTTACACTGCACTCCATTACCGTAGTTTTACTCTTGTTAATGTTCATCTTATATGCACCTTTCAGCACACTGTCCATTCCGTTCAATTGCTCTTCCAGGTCCTTTGCTGTATCTGACAGAATTACTATGTCGTCGGCAAAACGCAATGTTTTTAATTCTTCACCCTGAACTTTAATCCCTTCTCCAAATTTCTCCTTGCTTTCCTTTATAGCTTGCTCAATGTAGAAATTGAACAACATTGGGGAAAGGCTACAACCCTTACTTACTCCATTTCCAACCACTGCATCTCTTTCATGCCCTTCAACTCTGACAACCGCTGTCTGGTTTTTATACAAGTTGTAAATAACCTTACGCTCCCTATATTTTACTCCTGCTTGCTTCAGAACTTGAAAGAGTTTATTCCAATCAACATAGTCAAAAGCCTTCTTCAAATCTACAAAAGCTAGAAATGTAGGTTTGCTTTTCTTAATCTATCTTCTAGGATAAGCCGTAAAGTGAGTATTGCCTCCCGTGTTCCTACATTTCTCCTGAACCCAAACTGATCTTCCCCGAGATCGGCTTCTACCAGCTTTTCCATCCTTCTGTATATAATTCGTGTTAATATTTTGCAACCTTGACTTATTAAACTGATGGTTCTGTAATTTTCACGCCTGTCTGCACCTGCTTTCTTTGGAATGGGGATTATAACATTTTTCTTAAAGTCTGAGGGTACTTCACCTGTCTCATACATCTTACACACCTGTTGAAACAATTTTGTCATGGCTGGTTCTCCCAGAGACTTCAGTAGCTCTGAGGAAATATCATCTACTCCAGGGGCCTTGTTTCGACTTAGGTCTTTCAGGTCTCTGTCAAATTCTTCTCTCAGTACAGTATCTCCTATTTCATCTTCATCTACATCCTCTTCCCTTCCTACAATAGTGTCTCGAAGTTCATTTCCTTTGTAGAGCCCCTCTATATACTCTTTCCACCTTTCAGCTTTCCCTTCTTTGCTGAGAACTGGTTTTCCATCAGTGTCCTTGATATTCATAGAGCTGTTTTTCTTATCGCCAAATGTTTCTTTTATTTTCCGGTAGGCTGTATCTATTTTCCCCTATTTATACATTATTCTACATCCTTGCATTTGCCTTCTAGCCACTCCTGCTTAGCCATTTTGCACTTCCTGTCAATCTCATTTCTTAGTCGTCTGTACTCCTTTTTGCCTGTTTCATTTACTGCATTTTTATATTTTCTCCTTTCATCGATTAAATTTAGTATCTTCTGTGATATACAAGGATTCTTTGTAGGTCTTGCCTTCCTACCTATTTTTTTCCTTTGCTGCCTTCACTATTTCATCTCTCAATTTTACCCATTCCTCCTCAACTGTTTTATTTTCCCCTGTTTCTGTCAATTGTTGCCTGAAGCTCCCTCTGAAATTCTTAAGAACTTCAGGTTCCTTCAATTTATCCAGGTCCCATCTCCTTATTTTCCTACCTTTTTGTAGTTTCTTCTGTTTCAGCCTACAGTTCATAACCAACAAGATATGGTCAGAATCTATATCTGCCCCTGTTTATCAGGTATCAATTCATTCTGTCAGTTTGACATATCCTCCAGCGATGCTCTATGGTTACAGTTTGTTTATGACTGAATATAGTGGTATCTTTGGTAGTGTGGTGTGATCTTTATTATGTTATGGTATTACGATGTATATCTTTGTTTTAACTCGATTCGAAAATTTTAATAAAGCTGTCTAGATAATGTTTGTGTTTTAGTTCGGTTTGTTCATTTAAAATTTCGTCAGGGGTTTCCTTCAAATGTGTATAAATTTCTATCTCTTCCAGGATTTTCATATGATAACCTTTTGGCTGATATGTAATATTTTCATTGCGTCTCTAATTCGATCGGTTTCGCGATTTTCCGTTTTCAAATGATTAAAGAATGCTGAAAGATTTTTGTCGGAATTTCTTGTATGTTCTTTGTATCGAATTTCGAAAGTTCTTCCAGTTTGTCCTATATAAAATTTCTGATAATCCTTACAGTTAATTTTATATATGCCTGGTAATTGGTATACTGGTTTTTTGTCTTAGTGGAATCGATTAAGGTTTTTATGTTATGTGTAGTTCTGTAGGCAAACCTGATTGTAGTCTTTTTTAGTAATGCGTTCAGCTCATCAGACGTTCGTCCTATATAAGTTTATGGTATGTATTTGATTTTGTTTTTGTTTTAAGGACGTATCTTTCGATAGCTTAATGTCATTTAGAATTTTATTGGGTTTGTGATTCGTTTGTTTGTCGTATAGTTTCTTTACTATATTTGGATTAAAATCATTTTTGTGGGCTATATAGGTTAGTATTGAAAGCTCTTTATTTATAACTGTTTCTTCTAATGGTAGGTTTATTAGTCTATTGATCATAGTGTTAAAATGTGCATGTTTTTGTGCTTTAGGATGACAAGAATTTGAGTTGATAATATTATCTGAAGTTGTTGGTTTTCTATATATGTCAAATTCATGTACATTGTTCTTATTTCTAATTGTTAGGTCTAAGAAATTTATGGTTTTATCGTTTTCTGGCTCCATGGTAAATTTGATTTTAGTATGTAGGTTGTTCATTATTGTATACAGTTGTTGTATATCAGTTTGTGATCCATCTATTAGTAGGAGGGTATCGTCTACATAGCGGTAATAGTATATTATTTTATTGGGTGATTAGAGTTGAAGAATTTTTCTTCTAATGTATTTAAAAAGATATCAGCTATGGTTCCTGCTATGCTACATCCCATTGCAACTCCATCTTTTTGGGTATATATATCATTGTTGAATTCAAAGTAATTTTGTTTAAATTTAGAACAAAAAATTTAACTAATATTAGCTTCACAAATAGTTGTTACTAGACAAAGGAATAAAGTACAATATTCAGCCAAAACCAAATAAGAGGGTAATGAAAAATGTTATAGCAACAATAAAATTAGATGCTTTCCAAAGTAGTTTTTCATACTTGTAGTGCTTCTGTTATCACGTGAATATATTGCGGTATTTTAGCGCTTTGGAATCTTTCTATTTTCATACAGATTCTCACTTAGCTGATAGTTAGCCGTGTAACGAGCAGAATTCTACTCGTTAACGGCCAGTTTGAGGTCTTTTAACGTCTGGTTAACTCATAACGAAACATTGACAAACGCGGTTCTCCGCTAAAGACAAGTTAAAATCTTAACCGGAACTTAACGAGACATTGACAAACCGACCGTTAGTCATCTAAGCACACAGTTGTAAAGACCATTGATGACTTAAAAATAGTAATTGCACTGAAACAGGGGAAAAACATTAGTTATAGATCTGAGCAAGAAAATATAGAAACTGCTGTGGTATTCTACGTTATTCGTTATTTACATTACTAATAATAAATAATTATTTATATTCACATAATCCATCTCTCTGCGAATAAATTATTAACAATCAGTTTGAATTGTAATATTTATCAAGTTAGGAATTATTCAGATCGGACTACAAGCGCTTCGGAAGAGCGTTGCAGGTATCACTACCACTGCAGTTGCCTCATGAGACTCTTACTGCAAAGCTCCGACAGTAATTATTTTGAAAATGAGAAAATTATCATTTTAGACTTCATTATTGAAGTGCCTTTGGCGACAGACTTTGTGCTAACTTTATTAATCGTGTAGTAGCTTAAAATGTGGGTAATTTAATTTGAACAATGGTACGTCTCTGTATTTCCTGACCACATCTATGCAGAAACGCTACGAAAAAGGGGGAATTATACTAATTTTGTGTTTGTCTACCATTGCCACAAAGTACCCATCATTGCACCTATTTACTCTTTAACTGGTCAGTGGTGAGCGACGTCACGAAAAAGAGGGGTAGAGAATTTAATTTAAACTAGCACACAGGGCACGATTTCACTTGCCTTGTCTCGCTTCGTTATTAGAGTCGAAGGCCATGAAAGGGAGGCATTGGTTGAGAACCTAATTTGTGCTGCATAAAAAAAATAAAAAAAAATTCTAGAATCATCATTTGCGTTGCTGTCTATATTAAAAAGAGAAACACTGTTTCAAATTGGTAAGCTCTTGCGTGTGTTGTAATGTTAATACTACAGCTTACCTGATGGTGACGCCAAACAGTTCTTCTTATGTGTGTTCTAGAACATACTACACACACACACACACACACACACACACACACACACACACACACACAAATGGAGTCTTTCCAAAATACTTCACTTTGCAATACTTATGTAACAATTTCCACTCCTTCACTCATCTTGTATTTGGTACGCCTATTTCAATATCACGTTTTGCGTTTTTTGTGCATCCATTTTTCAGTTTCGTCGTTAAAACAAATTTATCAATCAATTCTTTAAAATTCTCAAACATATACTGTCTGCATTTAACAATAACAACTACGCATACAAGGTAAATACCGAGATCTAGCAGTTCTGACGGGAGCGGAATATCGTTTGTTTGAGTGACATATTGTGACAGGCTGTTCCAAACTGAAAGAGTGTGGTTTTTAGATTTCCTTTTCTGCTTCTGTGGCGGATTGTACTGGCACATTCTGGGACGGAAGGCAGCATTTCTCTTGTTTCAGTGGCATATTGTTTATAGCGTAATTGGCATGTGTCTGTCCCAGTGCCAGCTTTCACAATGCTCGGAAGAACAGAGACCGAAGCTATGCACGCACTCATTTTGAGAGGAAATGAAAAGTAAGATTAGAAAAATCGTTAGTTTCTGTGCTAGAATGTTATTGTTTATACTTTTATACTCCTTATTGAATTTGATTATGATGTCTTTTAACGAATACTACGAGGTATGTACACAAAGTAAGATCCGTTTGGTTATATAAAGGAAACGTGTACAGATACAGAAAACATATTTATTGTACAAAAATATACAACTATTAAACTACTTTTCTACATAGCTTACGAAATTTTCTAGACATTCTTCATAGCGTGACACAAGTTTTTGTATGCCTTTCTTCGTATTCTGTGTATTCAACCATGTGGTAACATGTGCTTTCAACTCGTAATCATCGTTGAAGTGTTGACCACCATGAAGAGGTTTTAGCTGTAAGAAAAAAGTATCTAGGAGGGAGGCTGTACGGAGGATGATCAAACACGTCCCAGTGAAATTCCCGTAAGAGTTGTTTGGTCACGTTAGCTTTGTGAGGTTGGGCGGTAACGTGAAGGGAAAAAGAAAACTCCTTTCATCTCTTTTTACACCTAAAATCTGTCCGTGGTGGTCAACACTTCAACGATGATGAGCTGAAAGAACAGTTTACCACATGGTTGAACACACAGGCGGCAACCTTCTATGAAGAAGGCACACAAAAAGTTGTGCCACGCTATGACAAGTGCCTACAAAATTTCGAAAGTTATGTAGAAAAGTAGTTGAACAATTGTAGATTTTTATACAATAAATATTTTTTCCGTATCTGTAGACGTTTGGTTGATATAACCAAACGGAACTTACTTTGTGGACATACCTCGTATTTTAAAGATCGTCGCATTCTTAGACCTCGAGTAGCATAATGCAACGAAAGAAACTCTAATTTAAACCCTGGTGTGAAGACTCTTCTCTGAGCGCATGATAATCTCGTTGTGTGGGTACGCCGCGGTGGAATGACGGACCGCTCTAAGGCGCCTTGCTGTGGACCGCGCTGTTGCTCCCCGTCGGAAGTTCGAGTCCTACCACTGGCGCGCGCCTGTGTGTGTCTGTCGTCTATAAGTTAGCTTAAGCAGTTTGTAAGCCTAGGGACTGATAACCTCAGTAGTATGGACATTATAAGAACAGACAACTTTATATATAGGGCAACCACAGTCGAAAGATTGCACATTTTAAAGAACAGAACCGCTGCGGCTGTTAAAATCCTTTATTGAAGGACACACGACCAAATTTTCAGCGGCTATTTCAAATCATTAAAAAGATCTGATATGAAATCGGATGGAGCTGATTCCCTCTCATTTAAGGCCAGGCTAATTTCATTAAAAACGCACTATGTTCTTCACGGTCTCAAAAATGTTCAAATGTTTGTTAAGCTTATCGGACATAACTACGGGGTCATCAGTCCCTAAACTTACAAACTACTTATCAACTACCTTATACTAAAGACGGCACAAATATCCATGCCCGAGGGGGGATTCGAACCCCCGACCGTAGTAGCCGTGCAGACCGTGACTGGAGCGCCTCAGTCTCCTCGGTCACCGCGGCCGGCACGGTCTCTCTAGTGCCTCCCCAGCCCATCTTCGTAAGAGATACAGCGATGACTTTAAATCTCGCGAAAAAGTTTTTAATTATAGGCACCTTCCCTTTGACTACATAGTTTTTACGGATTTTATATAAATTTATAAAAGAAGTCTGGACATAAATGAGAGGGAATGAGCTCCATCCGATTTCATGTTGTTGTTGTTGTTGTGGTCTTCAGTCCGCTGACTGCTGTGATGCAGCTCTACATGCTACCCTATTCTGTGCAAGTCTCTTCATCTGAGAATACGTCCGGCAACCTATGTCCTTTTGAATCTGCTTAGTATATTGGTCCCTTGGAATCCCTGTAATTACCCCACACGCTTCCTTCTAATGGTAAGTTGACAATTCCTTGATGTCTCAGAATGTGTCCTACCAATCTATCCCTTCTCCTAGTCAGTATATGCCAGAAACTCCTTTTCTTCCCCATTCGGTTAAGCACCTCCTCATTAGTTACGTGATTTACACATCTAATTTTTATCATTCGTCTGTAGCACCACATTTTAAAAGCTGCTATCATCTTTTTATCTGAACTCCTTATCGTCCACGTTTCACTCCCATACAATTCTACATTCCAGACAAATCCTTTCAGAAAGGACTTCCTAACATTTAAATTAATATTGGATGTTAACAAGTTTCGCTTCTTTAGAAACGCTTTTCTTCCGAAAGCCATTCTGCATTTTATATCTTCTTTACTTCGGCCATCAGAAATTATCTTGCTTATCAGATCTTTTTAATGATTAGATAAAAAAGAACAGACACTACGGATGCACTTTTACATTCCAAAACCGGCCGTGTGTCCTTCAACAGAAGATTTTAACAGTCGCAGTAGACCTGTTCTTTAAAACATGGATATGACTTTTTGGAAGTTGAACTCAATATGATTTAATTTTTATGTTTAAATCGTTTTAAATATTCTTTGTAATTCATGGGTGTATTTGTGTGGGGGAGGAATGACTAGGATGTAACTAATAATTTGTAATACGCCACGTGTTGCAGATATCGCCCAAGGCCATAAAAAAGCACCTGACGAAACTGGTAAGCAGGTGCAATGGGTTTTCAAAGACATATATTACTAGACTGGCAATGCCGTATACTGTATCATTGGTGTCAGTGAAGTCTCGCTGCCATATTTCTATACTGTAAACGTGCGAGCAGTCGTGTGTGTTATTAGAGAAAAAAAGTCGTAAAATACGGACGAACGGACTTAACTACGCTGTCTTTGGAGTATTGACATACGGGAAATTGGTGTGTTGTATATGGCTGTAATTTTTTCAGCTGGAGTAAGATTGACACATATAGTAATGAGTTGCATCGATTTGCTGTTAATATTAATCTCTTACTAATTTCAGTCCATTTCAGATTTTCCTTCAGTAGTATGGTAATTATAAAAGTGTTGTTTATCGTGTATAACACGTATCATTCTTTTGAGAGTTCTCAGGTAATCTATAGTCTGCTTTGACATATACACTAATGCGTCGCGTTTCCTGTTTATATAAATCGATTGTCAGTTTCGGTCAACTTCGGCTTTTCTTTCAATAGTATGACCGTGATAAATGTGCTGTTTATCGTGGATAACATATATCTTTATTCTCCTTGGTGTTATTGCTTTCGCTGTATGCAACGGTAAAATTTTAGCTACCATCCCAGCGGTCTCGCATGATTATGTTGGCAACATCAACGAAACGGAAGAAAGTTTTTGCCAAGATGTTAATATACTTAGAAGTCCGCATTGAGTGACTTGATTAGTGTTTCGTACAGACGATGAAGTATATAATGCTGTTCCTGCTCTATGGTTGACAGGTTGTTGTATGTACCCTCGTTCACTCAGTAAAAGAAACTGCGCTGGTAAAACGAAGATTTCATAACAAACATTTGCGTTGTCAGGCGACCGGATAATGCCAACCTAACATGACTGACAACGTAATCACGCGAGGGCGCCAGGGCGTTAAGTAAAATTTAACCGTACGTAACACGTTTTTCTCATAACACGATTCGACAATGTATGTTTTAATTCATTGCGGAAGTATTGGCTCAAATTCAAATCCTGTTCAAACCAACTAATGTGGCTTACAACGTCATATCGTGTCCAATGTCCCCCACATTCCATTTCGGCCCTTGGACCCAGAATCAGGCCGCGGTGGAGTAGCCGAGCGGTCTAAAGCGCCTCGCTGCGGAGCGCGCGGTTGCTCGCCGTGGAGGTTCGAGTCCTCCCTGGGGCATGGGTGTGTGTGTTTGTCCTTAGGTTAGTTTACCTAGGTTTAAGTAGTTTGTAAGCTACCGACTGATGACCACGCGATAGATTTACAAACATTTAATTTTAAATCCAGAATCAGAGACTGGTCCTCCCCCGTCTTTTTTTTTTTTTTTTACTGTTGTGTGCATTAGTTGGTAATCGCAAGTTAATAGCTGACTCATAATCAGTTTAGAATAAGGTAAAATTTGACACGTAAGGTTCTTCACTTATAAAATTATTTTACTTAAAATTGAGACTTCACTTACAATGGCCACAGCAGGCCCGTATTCAGAATTTGGTTTCGGGGCCGAGGGGAAGGGGGCGGGGTCGATCAGGCATTTATGTACTAACTTGCGAAGCTTTACAACATCAATTTAACTAGAGGCGCAGATGTATTTCAATAGAGCCAATATTAAATTTTATTCTATACAAATCTCAAAGAAGCAACTTCAGCATACTTTTGAATTACTGTATCAGGAATTAGGTGAATAGTGGGGCATTTTGTGGGGCACTGCTCCCCTTCGTCCCCCCACCATGGCTACGGCTCTGGGGCACAGTAAGCCCTAGTTTAGCTTAACAGAACACTTGTTGGTACTTCTGGCAGACGCTGCGCCATAAGTCGGAATTGCTGTACACACGTGAAACTCTCATCTTCGCAGGAAACTGGCGAAGGGAAAAAGAAATCTATCACTACATTACGGCGAAAGCTGATCCATGAATTGCTTTTCAAGCCACGCCAGAAGTAACGTCAAACTGCTGCGCCAACGGCATGACTTGAGAACGAATCCAACCAGAGTAAAATGGGCAAAGGAACTAATTATATCATGTTTTTATAGCTGCTATCTAGTCTACTTGGCATTTAATACTAGAAGGATCGCATGGAAGCTACTACATGTAACAACCTCTGGGACGAAATTCGCCCCATGCAGTTTTATTGCTTGTACGGCCAGATTGTGAAAGATAATTCATTGTAACCATCATATGTACTTTTATTGATTTTTAACAATGTAAGGTCCTGATTGGGATGTTAATAATATGAGGATGGCTAGCAACTCACCATAAAGATGATCGCTGAGCTGTCAAGAAACTCATGTTAACATTCATACAATATGTAAATTTCGGCCATGACCTTCGTCAGAAAAGATCACACACACAATCACTCAGGCATAACTCAACCCTACATGACCGCCATCCCCAGCTGCCCTACCGCAATCGGTGTTGGAATGTATGACATTGTTGTCGAATATTGAAACAACAGGGAGACAACAGTTGCTTTTATTTCATACACAGTATTACAATGAAAAATGCAGAGAAACACTATGAGGAGCCTAATTGGCCCTGCGGTCCTTCTAGGTAGTAATCTTAATATGTAGGAATCGATTCGAAATAGAACCTTCTAAAAGAGGATGCACAATAGATTGGTCATCTTAGTTAATACACACATACAATACCAACCAATGGCAACAACTAAGAGTATCAATCGAAGTTATCATTTAAGATAAGTGGTTTATCGTAAATATCTACTACAATACCTGTTCAAATGTTCAATGTAGCTTATGGGACTTAACTACGGGGTCATCAGTCCCTAAACTTACAAACTACTTATGAACTAGCTAATCCTAAGGACGGCACAAATATCCATGCCCGAGGGGGGATTCGAACCCCCGACCGTAGTGGCCGTGCTGACCGTGACTGGAGCGCCTCAATCCCCTCGGCCACCGCGGCCGGAACAATATCTGTAGAATCATCTAAATTTCGTTGGATGAAAAATATTCAACAAGTTTCTTCTAGTTTGTTTTTAATTTCAGTAATCACTTAGGGCTGGGGTCGGGCCCCCCTGCAGCTCCGGGCCCTGGACCAATGGGTCCACCCAGCCCCACCCTTGTGGGGGCCATGATCGTGTCAGAAGTTCATACTAATACCGTACAGAAACTTTTTGACTTGAGGTAAGGCAAGATGGCGGCGTCAGTCTTCAGTCACAGAGGCTAGTTTGCCAGTCTAGTAATATATGTCTGTGTTGGATATGGGTAGCAATTGTTATTCAGCGATGATGAGCTTGCACGATATAGAGCAGCACGGAGTACTGCACTAAACCAGTCTTCGGACGAAAAAACACGACGGCAAAGACACACAATGTGCCACATCGTAAACAGCTGCATTAGTCACAGAATGAGCTATCTGTTCCGGTGTGCCAACAGCCAGTGACGGCTCGTACAATATTTGACCAGTGTGCTACAAGATTAAAAAAATAAATAAACAGGAAACAAAATATACTAAAATAAAAAGCGTGACTGACAATGGAAATAACGGAGCTTACAGCTCAGCAAACCGCGGTGGAGTAGCCGAGCGGTCTAAAGCGCCTCGCTGCGGAGCGCGCGGTTGCTCGCCGTCGGAGGTTCGAGTTCTCCCTGAGGCATTGGTGTGTGTGTGTTGTCCTTAGCTTAGTTTGCCTTAGTTGATGTAGTTTGTAAGCTACGGACTGATGACCACGCAGTTTGGTCTGATAGATTTACAAACATTTGAACATTTTTGGAGCTTAACAATATCCCCCATACGTCTTCTGCGTTCTACACAAGTGACCAATGAAACTGCTTGGCTGAAAAGCGCAGTTTCACATTACTAATGTTGTTTGTGATTGAAGTTTTATTTACAGAAATTAAAAATTTCGACTCAGAGGTATTTGAATACAAGCCTCACACAAGTAGGTTTGAGAGACAACGCACAAGACGCCTGAGCCAGCGCGCTATTTGTCTCTGTATGCTGCAATATTCGTCATATACTATTCTTCCGCAACCGTTACACGCAAGCGAAGAGAAATATTGGTCTGGTGCTGCCGTCGGTTTCAGCACACATGAGCCGCCACGAGGCCAACGAAAGAGACAGCCCCCGGCGCGCCTGTGAAATTACGTAAGCAAGGTAGGCCTGAGCCGGCGCGATCGCTAGCGGATTGGCCGGCCGCTGGGACACAGCCCACTGCCTCGTAGCGGCCGGCCAATCAGCTTGCGATCGCGCCGGCTCAGACCTACCTTGCTTACGTAATTTCACAGGCGCGCCGGGGCCTGTCTCTCTCGTTGGCCTCGAGCCGCCAGGCCTGACGTCACGTCAGCGCATGCGCACTAGCGAACAGACGACCGCGCCGCCTCTCTGCGCACGTGACAGCGTGGCTGAATCTCACTTTAGCATACGGAGCTGGTTTCCAGCTATTGCGGCGAGTGCGCTCCAAAATGCGTTTTCATCCGTATCACTAGCATTCTAATATGCATTGGAAGGGAATCGGCATAATTTTATGGTGATATCTGGCTCGCATTCCAAGAGAAAGGTTGTAATTTTACAGCGATTTTTCGCTTGCATTCGAAGAGAAATAGCTTAATTTTAATAATATATTTACAGTGTGCTGCAGCACATTAGCACATTGTCACCAGCCGCCACTGTTAATACGGCTTACAACGTCATATCGTGTCAGAAGTTCATAGTAATACCGTACAGAAAAAAAATGTTCAAATGTTTGTAAAGTCTACGGGACTTAACTACGGGGTCATCTGTCCCTAAACTTTCAAACTACTTATGAAGTAACTAAGACTAAGGACGGTACAAATATCCATGCCCGAGGGGGGATTCGAACCCCCCACCGTAGTGGCCGTGCAGACCGTGACTGGAGCGCCTCAGTCTCCTCGGTCACTGCGGTCGGCCCGTACAGAAACTTTATGACGTGAGGTAAGATGGCGGCGTTAGGCTTCAGTCACAGAGGCTAGTTTGCCAGTCTAGTAATGTATGTCTGTGTTGGATATGGGTAGCAAGTGTTATTCAGCGATGAAGAGCTAGCACGATATACAGCAGCACGGAGTACTGCACTAAATCAGTCTTCGGACGAAAAATCACGACGGCAAAGACACACAATGTGGCACATGGTAAACAGCTGCATTAGTCACAGAATGAGCTACTCTGTTACGGTGTGCCAACAGCAGAGCAAAAGCGCGCCGGCGTGGCGGCTGGCGGCGAGTCAGGGAGCCGGTGGCGACGGCGTGGCGGCCCGGCCTGCAAGTTGGCAGCCTTGCGCAAAGGGGCGTGCCCGCCGGCGACGGGCTGGCGGCCCGCCGCTCAGCCGCTCAGCCGCTCAGTCGCTCGGGGTCTGTTGTGGCCGTGGCCCACCGTCCACTGCCCGCCAACACCGCGGCGTGCAGCGCGCGCAGCCGTCACCGCTCGCCCACAGCTGGCGCAGTTGACAGGTCAGGAACGCACTCTCACCACAGTCTAACATATACGGTCACAACACTCCCACAGATTTTTCTTATACGCTGCGATAGCAGCGCTCCAAGCGGCCGGCAAGCTACGTTTCTGAACACGATAGTTGATGAGTGCGAATAGTATCGTTTAGGTTGACTTCAGCATACTTTTTACATTAGGGAACGTATGTAGTGCCGTATACTGTTTGGCCACGATAACTTGACGATTTGCGCGGTGGCTTCTGGGAGCTCCATTACGGCTGCTGCGGGAAGTGAAGGGTGAGAGGAAGGCAGCTTGTTCCAGTGCTGGAACCGTTAGTCTAACAATGTGTATAGTAATCTATCGCGTCGAGGACCATTGTAATGTTGGCAGCACTTGTAAATAAAAGAATAACTTTCAACTAGTGCCGGTATTCGCCGCTTGTGGCAGCAGTAGCAAAATCGTCAAGTTATCGCGGCCAAATAGTAAATAGGTAATAATTTAAAAATAGCTCCTCATTTGTCTTTCTTATGTTTAATAAGATCCCTGATAAGGTACGAAACGGTACATTACAGGACAGTTAACTTACAATCATCCTGTAACATACAGGCTTTAAATGAGTAATTTTATTTCCTATTAGAAATAAAAATGCCTAGGAAACACCAGGAGACATACCCTTTACCAGAGAGACGTCAATTTCTACGCAGGAACGTAAAGTATTCTTCATTACAGTTCCAGTAAAATCGGTGAGAATAGAACATAGGAAACGTATATAGAATGTAATAAATACGGTATTTAACATACCAAATCAAACGTCACAGCTCTAGCTGAGGGAAAAAGTCACAAACATGGCAATATAACGATAAAAGCAACCAAACTGTTTTCCAACAAAGAAGAACCCAATTCCACAATTGTTGCTACATCTGAACCTCAAACGGCAAAAATCATCAAAACATTGGTTTTTTTAAAAGCTAAAGTAATTACATTTAAAAGAATATGCACGTATAAGAAAGACGAGTGACGTGTAAAAATGTGAGAATCATTAGACTCCGTACCGAATTGATACACATCAAAAACTGGCTGTCATAGTAAGAACAGACCATAATAGAAATTCATTATACCATTATGTTTATATGCAACTCAATTTTAGCGGAATAAGCTGCAAATATACGCATATTCGTAAGTATTTGTTCATGACAGAGTTGTTCCTTATACCATTTAATCATTTAAATGAGGCTGTTTTCATATTAATTTCTGTATTATGTTTTTTCTCTCGATGTTTTAATAATGCTTGTAACGCAAAAATTATAGTAAGTGTTTCGTTATTTACGTACAAAAGCGATTATAAACAAACATCACTATTCGGCAGCTTGCCCACCGCTAGGAGCGCTAGTGTCGCAGCAACTGTCAGTTGGTAACAACTTTTACAGCAGTGAGTGTCGTGACTGTATATGTGAGACTGTGCTCTCACTCTGACAGCTGATTGTCGCTATGACGCCAAATGCGCGGCCAACTTAAAAATAGAGACCCCGTTTACATGTGCTTCCAAAACCGGAATTCGTGTACCGATATACTTTTAGTTGGCCATGTAAACACTCCAAAATCTAATATATAAAGCAGAGTGTCCGTATATTTGTACGTGTTGCATACAAATCTACAGTTTCGTTCCAATCTTTATGAGATTTTGTACACGTAAGCTTCAATCCATGAGGACGGTCGCCGTAAGTGAAAGAATCACATACAACAAAGAGTTCACAAGATATTACATCATAAACAATGAGATGCGCGAAAAACTGCTGCGTTTAAAGACAGTGCTGCTCCTTTACTCCTAAACCACTGGACCGATTTCAACCAAATTTAGTACACACATTATTTGCCGCGAGGTAACAATTGCTGTAGGGCTAAGAATCACGTACGACACATGGTTAAGAAGATATGCTGTCATAAACAATAGGACTCGCAAAAAAATGCCAGATAATGCGGCGAGACTTTATAAACACGCTATATGAGAATGTATCTGTATGCAACACGTACACACAAACATACGGACACTCTATATATAAAGAAAATTACATATATATTAATGTAATCTAATATGTAAAGCAGAGTGTCTGTATGTTTGTACGTGTTGCATTCAAATCTACAGTTTTGTTCCAATCTTTATGAAATTTTGTACACGTAAGCTTCTATCCATGAGGACGGTCGCCGTAAGTGTAAGAATCACATACGATATGTAGTTCACTAGATATGACGTCATGAACATTGAGATACGCAAAAAACTGCTGCATTTTGCCACAATGCTGTTCATTTCCTCCTAAACCATTTGGCCGATTTCAACCAAATTTGGTACACACATTCATTAGGATGAGGTAACAATTGCTGCGGCACATGGTTCAAAATATATTACGTTATAAGCAATAGAAATCGCAAAAAATGCCATATAATGTGGCGAGACTTTCGAAATACACTGTATGACAATGACAGTACTTACCGACTTGCAACAAACCTTAAACATAATTTCAAACCTTTATTAAACTTTTTCTCGCTGGCAACCATAGTAAAATGATGAACGGGAAAAAAGTTCCTCGCTTACTACTTCTCCGCTGTTTATGGAGTAAAACTACGGCTCTCTGTATGACGTTGCAATTTATAATTTGAACACTACAAATTGTAGCGACAGGAAATTTTACAGACAGTATACAAATATATAGTTGAATGTAGCTTCTAAATTGTATCACTGTAAGACACTTAGTTCATGAGGTATGAGCACATAAACAGTAACGTTTCGCTGTTCAAGGACTAAAACTTGGGCATTCGGTATGACGTACAATTTATAGTTTCTATACTACAAATTGTAGCCGCAGAAAATTTTACAGACAGTATACATGTATATAGTTGAGTGTACCTTCTAAATTGTATCTCTGTACGACACGGAGTTCATGAGATAAGGGCAGATAAACAGTAACGTTCATGGAAAACCGCTCCATCACGCACCAAATTTTAATCTATTACTTCTTTGCTACTAATTGTATTCCCAAGAGATTTTACAGATATACAGCCCTTATACGCCAGAAAAATGGCAGGAATAAATAAATAAATACCCGGGCAAAGCCGGGTTTTCAGCTAGTCTAATATATAAAGCAGAGTGTCCATATATTTGTACGTGTTGCATACAAATCTACAGTTTTGTTCCAATCTTTATGAAATATTGCACACGTAAGCTTCAGTTCATGAGGACGTTCGCCGTAAATGTAAGAATAACATACAACAAAGAGTTCACGAGATATTACATCATTAACAATGAGATCCGCGAAAAACTTCTGCTTTTAAAGACAATGCTGCTCATTTTCTCCTAAACCACAGGACCGATTTCAACCAAATTTGGTACACACATTACTTGCCGCGAGGTAACAATTGCTGCAGGGTTAAGAATCACGAACGATACACGTTTCAGAAGATATGACGTCATAAACAATAGGAATCGCAAAAAACTGCCAGATAATGCCGCGATACTTTATAAACACGCTATATGAGAATGAGACTACTTAGCGACTTGCAACAAACTTCAACATAATTTCAGACCTTTATCAAACTTTTTCTCACTGACAACCATAGCAAAATGACGATAGGAAAAATGGTTCTCTCTTACTATTTTTCCGCTGTTTATGGAGTAAAACTACGTCATTCGGAATGACGTTACAATTTATAATTTGTACACTACATATTGTAGCCGCAGGAAATTTTACAGGCAGTATACACACATATAGTTGAATATACCTTCTAAATTGTATAATAAATAAATAAATTGTATCACAGTACGACACGTAGTTCATGAGATATGAGCACATAAACAATAACTTTCATGGAAAACCGCCCCATCAAGCACCAAGTTTTAATCTATTACTTCTCTACTACTAATTGTATTCCCAAGAGATTTTACAGACATACAGCCCTTATACAAATGAATATATACCTGAAAAAGGCAGGAATAAATAAATAAATACCCGGGCAACGCCGGGTTTTCAGTTAGTCGATTTATAAAAAGCAGTTGTCTAGTTCCACAATCGATTTTCCTGCCTATGTAAACGCAACCGTTTTTAAGACGTGCTTGTCAGATTGCATCTTCTCAGGGGCGTAGATACAGGGGAACGGGGTTGGGTTCAAACACCCCATCCTAGAACATTTTTTTTCGCTTGTGGTTTTAAAATTAAAAAATTGCCAATAATTTGTGTAATGAATATGAGAGTTAGACAGAAAACTTTGCCGACAAAAAGCGGTACCAAATTGTCTGTAAGTTGTAATCGATGCTTAGTTGAGCTTTGGCTTCTTACTTGTTGTCGGAACACTCTGTCTCGAGTGTCTTATTGGTGGCCTTCGTGAGACCTAGGCAAGCGCCGCCCACGACTTTCACGACTGTATATCTTGCCAATTAAAAAAAATTAATTGCTCAGGTAACCACCACCTAACCTTCAGCAACAGTAAACGAGTATTTAGGGTTGCCAGGTGTGGCGATTTTTCGCATTCTTGGCTATCTTTTTCTTATAATAGTAGCCATTCAAGCAGTATGTCGACTGGCGATTAAATTTGGCTATTAAAGGAATTGGTTGGCGACTTAATGGCTATTTTATTTTACTTCAAATACAACGAATGCAAAGCAATCACTCTTTAGACATTACGTCAATGATACCGACTAAATTTTGGTAGGATGCTGGGCAAATGTAATCAACCTACACAAGTTAGCACAAATGTTTTCATGTATCATGGATGTGTGGAAGAGTGTCACAGAGATGTAAACAAACTCAGCTTGAAGATAGACGTAAACTATCTCATGTACCCTACTTACAATGTTTCAAGAACAGGATTTAAATGACATCTCGAAGTATACTACAACACCGTCTGTATGGCTCCAGCTGATAACATAAGATTATATAAATTACAGCATGCAAGAAGGCATTAAACAGGATTTTTTTCCGCGTTCCATACAACACAACAGAAATTCGTAACAACTGCTACTGTGAAGCGAGCCCTTTGCTACGCACTTCACAGTGGTTAACAATGGTTTACAGAGTATAAATGTGGATGGAGAAAACGCGGTGATTTCCCAGTCGTTCTCATGGCTGATTGTTCAGTGTGTAATGACGCATTATTACGAATTAAATTCCATCTCACCTCAAAGTATGAAATGCTTAGTGCATTATTATAAATTACCTCACCTCAAAATATAGTAATGATTTTGTGTGTATTAAAGAAATGTTTAAAAGATTCAATAACTCTATTTAACATCTGTAAATATTTGTTTTTAAGAAGATGAAAGTGATTGGTAATCGAACCTATGCATGAGAACATCTCTCGTGTACGTTTGATAGAATGATTCTTGAACAGTTTTGTTTGTAATTTTTATAAGTTATGAAATTAATAAATGTGATAGTTAAATGTAACTGAATTTCCGGAGTCTCTCTATTATATTTACAATGTGACAATATTTTTACTGCCCTCATTGTCAGTTGCTGGTGTATCTGGGTTCAGTTCTTGGATGGACTGGGATAAATGTTTGTGTGAAGTATGAGTTTCCTTGGAAAGTTCAGTCTGATGTCTGTGAATGTGAGAGTGCCACAATTTGCGTTACTTTTTACTCAGTAACCAGCTTACTCCCCGAATTTCAGGATTATTATTGTCGAGTAACATGCCATAATTACCATAGCATAATAATGTTAACAGATTAAAGGTTGCGATATATGACTATTTTTACTGATTTTGGCATTTTATTGATGAAAAGATGGCGATATTTTGGCTACTTTTTGTTTAAATTTTGGCGACAGAGCAATAGAAAATACTGGCAACTCTGCAAATATTGTTGAATTCCAGACAAACACGCTCCACAGATTGTTTAAAGTACCGTGCGAGGCTTGCCTAGCGTGTAACGAAGGCCACCGTGTCTTATGTTTACTATTGCTACCAACTTCAGTGATCTACTAACTTTATTACTACAGTAGGGCAGCAAATATGTACGTGACACAGATAAATATATTTTTAACGAGTGTGATCAAACGACAACAAAAGTATGACATCACAACCTTATTACTTCCGTGTATAATTTATACCACAGATGCTGATCATCTGCACGCACGTATGCCTTAATTGGCAGCATTGTATAGCAGACAGATTAAATTCTCCCTCTTATGACAGACATTAATCGTGTAAAATAATTGTTAGTTTCGACATTTTGGATCTAATTTTCGAGTTTGTATTTTATTGAAATAAGTACCTCAATAGGTGGACATTCCTTTTTAACACTCGTATTAACGTATATATAGCTTCTATTTCGTGTCTCTAACCTAATTGTTTCCACAAAATCTTATGCTTTAAATTGACGTTATTAGCCATATTTTGCAGCTGGGGCAATGAACCATGATGGGGAATTTAGGCAAAATGAAGTATAATACAGATGCATAGATTTTGTGAAATGGGCACTTGCAGAATGTAGAGAATGTTGTAGTTTTGAAGTACCAAAAACTGTATTTCTGATTTTTGATATGTGTTCATCAAGTCTAAATTATAAAATCTCCTTTCATTCCAATTTTACACCGACAACGACTTGAAGCCTTATAAATGTCTTAATAAAGTACAGTGATAAGTATAAATTAGAATAGTTGTAATACTTATCATACATTAATATGTTCGTAAACGGAGCGTGCGAGTTTGCGATTCCTTAGGGGCCCCTATCTCAGGTTTTATTCATCTCAGAGTGAAGGGTTAAAGTGTTCTGGATTGATCTTAGCCTAGTGATCATTTGTGAACATATTAGAAGAATGGGTATACTATAGCTACCATATAGTACATCGTCAAAATTTTCAAAGTTACACTTCCTGGAGCCCATCAAAATTGAGGAAGTCAGTTGGCTTTTCTACATGACGTGTAGTCTATGGTCGGCTTTAAACGGCTTACAAAAGAACCATTCATTCATGAGCGGTTCCTGAGAAAATCTAAAAAAAACATGATTTTTGGGTATAAAAGAACGAATTGTGGGGATGGTCACTTCGATACTTTCTATTCATTGCAAATCTTCAAAATTTTTACCATAAGTTCTTATGATAATATTCTCGAGGCCGTTTTTAAATTTTTCCGTTATCGTTATCCGTTACCGAGATCCAGAGGTTGAAACTTATTACAGTTTCGCACAAAATCACAAAACCCAATTGTAGCCGTTTTAGCACTGTGAATCGCAAATAACTAAATAACTAACTATAGAAAATTGTTCAAATATTTACAATACATCCTGTAAACATTTATCTATAAACTGCATCTTTCAGTTTTCGTAAATCTTTCGTTAATGAGATACGGCCGAAAAACCGCGATTTTTGCTACAAAAAGTGCGTATTGTGCTGAAAGGCGGCGTTCGGACAGCTCTGAAACTTACCATGCGATTTGAAAAAAGGTACTCGGCGAAAAAATTTGATTTTTGTACATCTTAAAGATTGAAATCTTTGGTTAATGAAGGGGTGATTTTTGTTTTCGTTTACTTTGCAGTTAATATGCAGCATCCGGTTTAGTGAACTATTGCAACATATTTTAAAGAGTTTGCAGTTTGGCCAGAGGATCTCTAACTGTTATCGCACTCTCCAGCAGTCCTGATAACCGAAGCTAGTTTTATTCTAGTCCATATCCAGGTCTGAAATTTATCTCTGTACGTAAATGTGTATGTCAATGTGTCTACGACATGGCAATGTTCACAGTGCGGACTCCGTTGGAGATGAACCTCGTGGTGTTTTTCGACTGTAGGGACATTACCATTTACAATGCCGTACTAGACGGCTGCTGTTCTTAATGGGACCGTAGAGTTATTAATACTGTTCCAGACGTTCGTCCAATCAACCTGCGGGTACTTCAAGTGCACGGGATGCAGTCTGTGCCATCTCGTAATATGATCATAACTTTTGACAGTAGTGTGTGGCTGTCGAAGATCGGAAATGTAGCTTCTTTCGAGGTAATAAGGCTGGATATATTAAAATTGTGCATTTATGTATCCAATGTCAACTGGGGCCGAATGGCTGACGAGGCCTAGGCTGTGTGAATAGTATCTGCGTGACTTCTTATGAGAAGACTGCAGGTTTTTCCCAATGCCGTTCCGAAAACACGGCTGTGCATTTGAGCCGGACATTTTTCACGCCTAAGCCACCTTCTTTCTGAGAGAGCGCCATTGTTGTCATGTTTACTAGGTGAACCAATACGCTGCGGAAAAAATCTTGTGGGCACTTTCGTTTGGGGGAGGTAACACCACGGCAATATGGTATATTTTGCTGAGTGCGTAACTATTAAAGAATAGAACTCTCTGTAACCTGTTAAATTTTCTATTTTTGTGCTCATGGAGGGAAACTCGAAATATGTTGAGTTTATGAGACCATTTGGCAATGGTCATTTCACGTGGGTTGACTGTCAAAATCATACCAAAGTGGTTTACATAAGGTTGAGAATTAAATCCGCTACCAGATGGCAGAACCATTAAAACATGCAACAGAACTACAAAAGAAACTGCATACACTACGCTTGTCCGTCCTTTTCTGGAGTATTAATACCAGTGTGGGATCCTTATCAGGTGGGTTTGACGGAGGACACCGAAAGAGTCCAAAAAAGGACAGCTCGTTTCGTATTGTCACGATACAGGGGAGACAGCATTACAGAAATGATACGGGATCTGGGATGGGAATCATTACAACGACGGCGCTTATCGCTGCGGCGTGGGCTACTTACGAAACTCCAGTCGCTAACATTCTCCTCCGAATGCGAAAATATATTGTTGACTCCCACTTACATAGGTAAAAATGACCATCAGAATAAAATACGAGAAATCAGGGCTCGAACGGTGAGATTCAGGTGTTCTTTCTTCCCGCGCGCTATTCGAGAATGGAATGAGAGATGAATAGTATAATGGTGGTTCGATGTGATTTGCAGAGTATCCCATGTAGATGTAGATGTAGAGTCAGGTTAAAGATGGTATTATTTGTTGATAAAACTTCTGGGTACTGGACCGCATTGTCAATATATGAAACGTTGCACCGACCTTTCGGTTACTAGTGCAAGCGGCCTTCTTCTGGGTGTGATATCACAAATGTTACACCGACGTTTCGGCCAGTATTGCAGCCGGCTTCTTCTGGGTGTGACGCTTGCAATAGCGGCCGAAACGTTGGTGAAACATGTAATATATTGAAGCTGCTGTCCAATACCCAGAAGAGTTTCAACAACAATGACAACGGCTGCGGAATACTTCGTTTACATCGTATTATTTATTTATGACACGGCCGATATCTGGCTTGTGCTTATTATCAGGTGCTTTTTAAATGCATTATTTTACATCTACATCTACATACATTCTCCGCAATCCACCGTAAGATGCGTGGCGGAGGGTACACTGTACCACTATTAGGCATTTCTTTTCCTATTCAACTCCCAAGTAGAACGAGGAAAAAAAGAATGCCTATATGCCTCCGTACAAGCCCTAATTTCTCTTGTCTTTGTGATCACTACGCGAAATGTAAGTAGGCGGCAGCAAGATCGTACTGCACTCAGCTTCAAATTCCGGCCCTCTAAATTTCCTCAAAAGAAATTCACGAAAAGAACTTCGTGTTTCCTCCAGCGATCCACAATTGAATTGCCGGAGCATTTCCGTGACACTCGCGCATTGGTCGAACCTACCAGTAACAAACCTAGCTGCTCGTCTCTGAACTGCTTCTATGTCTTCCTTTAAACTCATCTGCTGCGGGTCCCAAACACTTGAGCAATACTCAAGACGTGGTCGTACAAGCGTTTTATACGCGGTCTCCTTTACAGATGAAGTACATCTTCCCAAAATTCTCCCAATAAACCGAAGTCGGCTGTCCGCCTCACTCACAACTGTCCTTACATGTTCGTTCCATTTCATATCGCTCTGCAATGTTACGCCTAGATATTTGAACGACACGACAGAATCAAGAAGCTCACTACTAATGCTGTATTCGAACATTATGGGATTGTTTTTCCCGCACATGCGCATCACATTACATTTTTATACGTTGAGAGCTAGCTGCCATTCTTCGCACCAACTAGAAATATTGTCTAAGTCATCCTGTGTGTTATTACAGTCAGTTACAGACGGCATCCTCCCATACACCACAGCATCATCAACAAACATCCACAAATTACAACTTACTCTGTCCATCAGATCATTTATATAGATAGAAAATAAAAGCAGTCCTATCACACTCCCCTGGGGCACGCCTGACGATACACTCGTCTCTGATGAACACTCGGCGTGTAGTATGTTGGTGGAGTTCAATTTAATATTGTATCCAAATCGCGATTGTCCATGTGACGCACATTTTACAAATTTTTGCGAACACACTTTCCTTTGATAACCTCCTTATTCTTATTTCTATTCTGCTTCCCATTTTTTGGTTTATATGAATTGGGTTATATGATCTATGAGTTGTAGCCATGTCAAACGCCTGTTATCGATTGGCGGAGCTGAATGTAAAATTTTGATTTCAATTCATTGAGTTTAGCACGAGATGCAGTGGCATATGCTTGGATTACTCCTCAGGCAGTCTCGCTTTCAGCTTTTGTGCTAACTATAAGACATATCATCAGCATACGTATGACATTCAGTCTTGATACCAAACATCTGTAAGCCGTCTAGTCGCTGCTGCAGCTGTGACAGGAAAGGCTCCACGGCGGTGGCGTACAGCGTCGTTGAAAGAGGGCAACCCTGCCTCCACAGACTGGTAGGGACTGGAATACTTATTTGACGGCTGATTTTGATTCTGGAGTACGTTCCTGAAAGGCACTTACTGATAAGCTGTGTAAAATGAACACTAAACCCCAATTGTCACATAACGTTCAGTAGAAATAAGTGGCTAATGCGATCAAAAGCCTTGTCAAAATTTAAAAACAATAGCGCTACATTGCAGTTGCACAACCATGATAAGGTTAAAATATCCCTGCATTCACATAAGGCATTAATCATAGATCTCCCAGGTACCACACTCATTTGATAAGGGCCGAGCACCTTCGGGAGCACAGATTTCAGTCTATCATTTATGATTCTGGTTAGAATCTTGAAATGTCAGTTGAGAAGAGTTATTGGTCGGAAGTCTTTGAAAAATGTGCTGTGTGACATTTTCGGAATTAGGAAGACCAGTCGTTCCGTAAACTGCGATGGCGGGTGCTCTTCCCCCAACAGTTCGTTGTACGTTTTGGTTAACTCTGTTCCTATGACGTTCCAAAAGCAAGCATTAGGTAGACTGTCCAAACCAGCCGATTTAATTTTACGATATTCTCTAACTGCCAAATGTAATTATTCGTCCTAACATTGACTTAAATGTCGTCATTGTCATTTCCAGTCACAGTGGGTTGGATGAAGGAACTATCCTTTACCCAACCCACGGTGACTGGGGATGACAATGGGGTTCTTCAGCCGCGGGTTTCGCTTCTGGACCGTCGTAAAAAGTCCGTGAAATGTTGCACCACATGAGTTTTTATTGCTATTTGTTTTGTGTCCCAACTTCGTCGCCGCTTTTGTGTCCCAGCCTCGTCGTAGGTGTCGGTGGCCGAGTGGAATGAGACCGACACGCTGGTGCAGGTACGGAGGGGAGCAGCCAGAAACTATAAACACTCGAGTAAATTAGAAAGATATATATTGCACAGAATGTATCAATACTTAACTTTTACATAGTACTGCAGAATGTTGATACATAGTTGTTAGAGGCCTGCCAAGTGCCTGTACAATAGCAAAGTCTTCACTCGTGCCTATCGGATTACGAAGTTCCTAACTCGTTGCTATCTCAGTCCGAAGTGCCGATGTCCTTCAGTGGTGGCCACGAGCGGCGTTGTCGCAGAGGGCGCTCGTGGCTGTCGTCGTGAGAACGCCGCGCCGTGCGTGCATGACGGCGCGCGGCGAAAGTAAGTGGCGCGCACTTTGTACTTGTGCGACACCACACCCCTCCCCCCCAAACCGCCGCGCCGTCGTGGCGTAGGGCTGAGGGCCACGGCGACGGCACTGGGAGGAGGGCCTGGGCGGGGGCGTTACTGGTGGGACGGGCGTCGTAGCTGAGGCCGGGATCGAGACGCCGTCCGCGCCCCGGTATCCGCCTTGCGATCCTCCAGGGAACCCGCCGAAACCTGGGGAAGGGCGCCCGCCCCCGCCCAGAGGGAGCAGGTCATCTTCTTCTGACGTGCGTGGCCCAAGCTGGGGGGGCCCGCACGGTCCCGGAGTCCCTCTCGGTGACGCTGTCATCTGCGGCGGCGACAGCGGCGGCGACGACTGCGTCGGATGTACGTCGACGTCCATAGGGATCTCGTAGTCCGGGGACGAACGATGTGGCTGTGCTCCCTGGCGGTGAACTGGGTCTGGAATCAAGAAACCGGAGACAGGATCGCGCGGCCTATGCAGACGCAATTGGTTTGCGTGGCGCCGCAGCTCCGACCCTGTGGAAGAACGTACAACAAACATATTGCGCCCGAGCACGCGCTGAATGGTGCCCGGTAACCATTTCTTCTTGTTGCCAGCAAACACCCTGTACAGCACCGGCGTAGAAACCTGAAAACGCGTAGCGCCATACGAACCGACTCGGTGTGTGGGAGGCTGCAGCAGGTGAAGGAGAGTGCGGTGACGGCGGCCGTGTAGCAGCTCGGCAGGAGACGGGCCGTCACGTGGCATGCACCGATACGTAGACAGGAAAATTTGAAGAGCTTGCTGCCTGGAGTGCTGACCTTTCATCTTCTCCATGTGAGACTTGAATGTTCGAACGAAACGTTCTGCTTCACCATTGGACTGAGGGTGAAAAGGTGCAGTGGTAATATGCTGAATGCCATTCACACGACAAAACTGTTGAAATTCCGCACTAACAAACTGAGGTCCATTGTCACTGACGATAGTTTCAGGCAAGCCTTCGATGCAAAACACTGATGTTAAGGCACTGATTGTACTAGAAGCTGTCGTTGAGTTCATGGCAATCACAAAAGGAAACTTGCTGAAAGCGTCTACAACGATTAACCAGCGCGTGTTCCAGAAAGGTCCGGCAAAGTCAATATGTAAACGTTGCCATGGTCCCTTGGGGCGTGGCCAGTCCGAGAAACGTTGTGGAGGAGCCGCCTGATGCTCCGCACAAACTGTACACTGTGATGTCATGCTCTCTATCTGAGCGTCCATACCAACCCAGGTACAATGACGTCTGGCCAGTTGCTTTGTCCTAACAATGCCCCAATGTCCTTGATGCAGGAGGCGTAACACTTCTCGTTGCAGGGAACGAGGAACAATCACTCTTGCTTGGTCGTTGTCGGTATGCAACAACAGTACACCCTGACTTAAAGATAATGCATGACGTTGTGCAAAATAACGTCGAACCAGAGGCCGATCAATGTCTTTGGCTCTGGCAGGCCACCCTGAGCGAACAAAACGTGCTACCACACTTAGGTCTGCATCCGCAGCTGTTTCCTGTGCAACCCGACGAGAGTTTAAAGGAAAGTCTGCGACAGCGGAAGCATCTCTGGAGTCTATCTGACAACATGCCATTTCTGAAGAATCAAATGATACATCCTGGCCAACCGGAAGTCGGGAAAGTGTGTCCGCGTTGGCATGTTTAGTGGTAGGTCGGTACAAAATCTCATACTGATAATTTGACAATATAAAGGACCATCTCTGAAGCTTTTGTGCCGTTCGTGGCGGAATTGGCTTTGTGGGTGAGAACTACGACGTGAGAGGCTTGTGGTCAGTCAACAAATAGAATTTTCTGCCATAGAGATAATGATGAAACTTTGTGACGCCGTAAATGATTGCTAAGGCCTCCTTTTCTATCTGACTGTAAGTCTGTTGCGTCGGCGTCAGTAGCTTGGATGCAAAGGCAATAGGACGATCATGACATCCAATACGATGTGACAGAACGACACCCAGACCGTACGACGAGGCGTCAACTGCTAACACTACAGGCTTCTGTGGGTCAAAGGGAATCAAACATGCATCACTGAGTAGTGCAGACTTTAGTTTGTCAAAGGCAACTTGGCAATCTTTGGACCATACAAATGGAACATTCTTCCTACGTAAGTGATGCAGTGGAGCTGCAATCTGAGAGGCATTGGGAATAAATCTGAAATAATAGTTAAGCTTTCCCATCACTGCTTGCAATTCATGCACATTCTTAGGAGGAGGCAAGTCTTTGATTGCTCGAAGATGTGACTGTAAGGGATGGATTCCTTGGGCATTAATCACATGGCCTAGGTACTCTATTTCAGTCTGGAAAAACGAACACTTTGCTTTATTGCAACGTAGACCTGCTGCAGTCAAAACTTTGAAAAGGCACTCCAGGTTTGCTAAATGTTCTTCAACTGTACGTCCGGACACCACAATGTCATCTAAATAGTTCGAGCAACACGGTACAGAAACTGTCAGCTGTTCCAAAAAACGCTGAAAAATAGCGGGAGCGGAAGAACTGCCAAAGGGTAGGCGTTGAAATTGAAAAAGGCCCATGTGAGTATTAATGACGAAAAACTTTTTTGACTCGTCATCAAGTGGAATCTGTAAGTATGCCTCTGCTAAATCAATCTTGGAAAAGAAGCGAGACTGTCCTAATTTGTCCATCAGTTCCTCAGGTCTGGGCAGGGGATAAGTGTCGACAATTGTTTGACTGTTCACTGTTGATTTGAAGTCCGCACAGAGACGAAGTTTTCCTGACGGCTTGGGTATAATTACTATAGGCGAGGCCCACTGACTCGCAGAAACAGGAGAAATGACACCACTATCTTGCCAACGTTTAAGTTCTTCGGCAACTGTATCACGCAAGGCGATAGGCACTGGTCTAGCTTTACGAAATTTTGGAACTGCAGATTCTTTTAAAGTTACATGTGCCACGAAGTCTTTTGCACAACCTAGTTCCGGCGAAAACAGGTCACTATATTTGTCACACAATGCATTGATTTTATCCTGAGGCACTATTGACGAAATTTGAAGCACATCTCTTTGAATTGATAAACCAAACAAGTCAAAAGCATCTAGTCCAAAAATGTTCTGTGTCGATTTGGCCTGAAGAACAACAAAAGCAACTGTTTTCGTTACACCTTGAAAAGAGGCTGGCAGGCTACATGTTCCTAGCACGGGAATATTTTGACCTGTGTACGCTGTTAGCACTTGCTGTGACGGCGACAATTTTGGCGAACCCAGAAGTTCATAAGTATCTTTATTAACTAAGGTAACAGCGGAACCAGTGTCGAGCTGAAATTGCACAGTCTTATTGTCAATGGAAAGATTCACAAAAAGTTTTTGCTTGCGGCGCTCGACAGGTGCGCGAATGTGGGCAACGTCTGCTACGGTTTGTTTACCGCGCTTGCGCGGGCCGCATAGTGAAGTAAGCGGCGCAGACTCGGCACGCAGCGGATTAACAACACTGTCACTAGATGGCACTACCGCCGGATCGGCGTCCGCGCAATGCGAGGCTACTACAGAGTCACTAACTACTGCACTAAACTTTTGAGTAGCTACACCAAGTCTACTGTCACTATCTACACAGTACTGGGCACTATTACAAGGAGCAGTTGCAGAAGGCACTATTTTCACTACAGGAATGCACTGTTCATAGTCATTTTGCTTGTCCCGAACCCTTTTCCGTTGCACTGTTTCACGCGCTCGTCGGCGCTTGCTACGTGGTGCACTATATAGTTGTGCCATAGGCGCAGAACTACTTTCTTGAAATTGAGAACCAACTAAAGCACTGTTCAATTCCACAGCCCGTATTACATTGACAGAATGAACTGTTCTCGCACTCTGAGAAAGACTGTTTCTAACGGTACCGTTCTTTGAGTTTTTAATTTGCATACACACAGACTGTACATGTCCTGATTTGCCACATTGATAACAGGTTGCGTTGCGACTTGGGCACTGTGCACGTTTGTGGCGAGATACACACCGGGGGCAAGATTTACGTACATTTTTCTGAAATGAGCGTTGGCGCCCGTTATTCAAATTACTGTTTCTAACACGACGGGGCGACCTTTGCGTCGCACTTTTACACTGGCTACTGTTCACTGTCTGTTCAGCACGGCCGGTAGAAAAGTAAGAATCACTAGTGCTATATTGAGAACTACGGCTAGGAAAGCGTCCGTTGCGGCGCACTGAATTTACACTGTGGCTTTGCATTTCGACATCAGCTAAGTCAAAAGTATCATGCGCTTCTATAAGCTGCAGTACACTGTCTAATGAGGGGTCAGACTGTTTCAGAATTGCTGCTCTAATTCTGGGGTCCTGAATATTCTGCGTAATCGCATCCCTCAACATCACGTCACTATACGAAAGTCCACAAGAGCAAGTAAATTTACATTGGCGGGTTAAGCCCTTCAATTCCGTAATCCACTCTTGGTGTGACTGCTGCGGTAATTTTTTAAGTCTGAAAAATCGGTATCGTGCAGCGGCTACAAGAACTTTTCTCTCATAATGAGCATTTAGTGCCTCTACTATTCGTTCAAAGTCTACATCACGAGGAGATGCTTGCGGGAATAGTTTCTGCAATAACACGAAAGTTTTGGGGCCCACCACAGACAATAAAAGATGCTTAACAGTCTGACCTGTAAGTTGATGAGCCGCGACGAGTTCTTGAAACTGCGCCAGATAATCACTCCATTCTTCCTCACGTTCGTTGTATTGGCGAAACGTAGGAAGTGTTGCGGCGGCAGGTGTGGGCTGCTGAAGCGGCGGCTGTTGTTGTTGTTGGTTGGCTGCTTGCGCTGTGAGTTGGGTCACAGCCTGGAGAAGTTGAGTGATTTGCGCCGTCTGTAACTGAATAATTTCCATTAAGTTTGGGTTCGGGGTAGTGGCCATGCTGACCGATTAGGCGCCGCGCATACAAGTAACTTATAACAAAACACAAATGCAATATGAAAGAGGACGCTCTGCAACAAAAAAGTCCACAAAATACGTAACAGAATATGTTCCCCCAAAAATCTTATAATAAGGGTGGGTGGGCGGGAGCAATTTTTGCGTGCTCCGACTGCTGCTGTCTGGCTGCTGCAAGCGGGCTGGTCCAAGGTTCGTCTATCACTCCTCGTCGCCACTTTTGTGTCCCAACTTCGTCGCCGCTTTTGTGTCCCAGCCTCGTCGTAGGTGTCGGTGGCCGAGTGGAATGAGACCGACACGCTGGTGCAGGTACGGAGGGGAGCAGCCAGAAACTATAAACACTCGAGTAAATTAGAAAGATATATATTGCACAGAATGTATCAATACTTAACTTTTACATAGTACTGCAGAATGTTGATACATAGTTGTTAGAGGCCTGCCAAGTGCCTGTACAATAGCAAAGTCTTCACTCGTGCCTATCGGATTACGAAGTTCCTAACTCGTTGCTATCTCAGTCCGAAGTGCCGATGTCCTTCAGTGGTGGCCACGAGCGGCGTTGTCGCAGAGGGCGCTCGTGGCTGTCGTCGTGAGAACGCCGCGCCGTGCGTGCATGACGGCGCGCGGCGAAAGTAAGTGGCGCGCACTTTGTACTTGTGCGACACCACAATTTGATCTTCATATTCATGTCCCCATTCGTCTTTATGCTTGTAAATTAGCTTTTGTCCCCCCCCCCTCTTCGCTTCCCGGAGGAGATAAGTATTTTTCTGAATGAGGAGGTGCGGTGAATGCCCTCGAACTTTTTGTCCTTCGAAACATTGTCGCACGAGATCCGTGACTTCGGCTTTAGTGCGTTTTATTCGGGAGTTATTGCTAATGACACTGTTGGGTTCACTGTACAGTTCACAGAGGCATAATGAGTGGTATTCTATGGTACGTTTTTCCCACAATATGCTTCTTTACGGACATATTGCACAATAGATTTCTTTATCTGCAGTTTCGCGACCTGTAGCCACCACATTATGCGAGTAGGACATGTGACTAGTGATGTGAGGCATCTCGTCCACGTAGTTTTGACCTGCTCTCGAAGTTCTTCGTCCTGCAAAAGTAAGACGTTCATTTGCCACACGCCCCTTCCCATGAATGTCTGTTGTTCTTTATAATACACAGTTATATGAAAGGCATCATGATGTGAGAAATTAAAGGGCCATATTTCACAGTCCAAGCCTGTGACATAACATTCAGTCTAGTCTACTGGCTGTGCTACTAGTAACATAAGTGTATCCTCTGGCGTGCAGATGAAGTATCTTCTAACCCAACTGCATTAGTTAATGGTAAGAGCTCCTCGCAATAGTCGAAATTCGGATACTAGTCTTCGGGACGAAGAACACAAAAGTCATTACCAAAGATTACGGGTAGTCGGGCATCTGCTATTAACGTGACTATTTCATCACGGGACAAGGAGCTTCTCGCGAGTTTGCCGCTGGGTCCAGTTGGTGCATATGTATTACAAAAGGCAAATCCCATACTTTAATGGTTGTTCCTCTTTCGAACTCTAGTACATTTTGCGTTGTATATGGTATTCCGTTTTTGAATAAAACTGCCGTTCCACCCTCACTACCGATGTTCAAAATTGCATCCTATCCATACACATCTGAAACTTTCCTTGTGACTATATCTGGTATTAGCGCTATGTAAATGTTAGCGGAACCATGAGTTTAATAAGTCATGGTTGCAAAATATTAACACGAATTATATACAGAAGGATGGAAAAACTGGTAGAAGCCGACCTCGGGAAAGATCAGTTTGGGTTCAGGAGAAATGTAGGAACTCGGGAGGCAATACTCACTTTACGGCTTATCCTAGAAGATAGATTAAGAAAAGGCAAACCTACATTTCTAGCTTTTGTAGATTTGGAGAAGGCTTTTGACAATGTTGATTGGAATAAACTCTTTCAAGTTCTGAAGCAAACAGGAGTAAAATATAGGGAGCGTAAGGTTATTTACAACTTGTACAAAAACCAGACAGCGGTTGTCAGAGTTGCAGGGCATGAAAGGGATGCAGTGGTTGGGGAGGGAGTAAGGTAGGGTTGTAGCCTTTCTCCGATGTTATTCAATTTGTACATTGAGCAAGCTATAAAGGAAAGCAAGGAGAAATTTGGAGAAGGAATTAAAGTTCAGGGTGAAGAATTAAAAACATTGCGTTTTGCCGACGACATAGTAATTATATCAGATACAGCAAAGGACCTGGAAGAGCAATTGAACGGAATGGACAGTGTGCTGAAAGGTGCATATAAGATGAACATTAACAAGAGAAAAACTAGGGTAATGGAGTGCAGTGTAAGAAAATCCGGTGATGCTGAAGGAATTCGATTGGGAAACGAAGCAATAAAGGAGGTAGATGAGTTTTGTTACTTGGGCAGTAAAATAACAAATGATGGTCGCAGTGCAGAGGATATAAAATGCAGAATGCCAATGGGTAGAAAAGCGTTTTTGAAAAAGAGAAATTTGTTAACATCAAATATTGATTTAAGCCTAAGGAAGTCCTTTCTGAAGGCATTTGTATGGAGTGTTGCCTTGTATGGGAGTGAGACATGGACGATAAACAGTGTGGACAGGAAGAGGATTGAGGCTTTTGAAATATGGTGCTACAGAAGAATGCTGAAGATTAGGTGGGTGGATCGCATAACTAATGAGGAGGTACTGAACAGGGTTGGGGAGAAAAGAAATTTCTGGCATACCTTGACTAAAAGAAGGGATAGATTGGTAGGACACATTCTTAGACATCCAGGAATTGTGAATTTAGCATTAGAGGGAAGTGTGTGGGGTAAAAATCGCAGAGGAAGACCAAGAGATGGATACAGTAAGCAGATTCAGATAGATGTAGGTTGCCGTTCTTATGTGGAGATGAAGAGGCTTGCTCAGGATAGGGCATTGTGGAGAGCTGCATCAAACCAGTGTCCGGACTGAAGACCACAACAACAACAAATGTTGGCGACATATAAGTAGGCTTTAAAACATTCGAACTTCACTTCGGAAATAATCATTTTGAAGTTGGGGGTTTATAATTTTATTGTCTGCATCACTTGTTGGTGTAATAATTGCAGCAGACCTCGTACCTCACACATTGAAACAGGCACGCTCTTTGTCGTCGACCCACAGGGCCCCAAAGCCCCCAGGAGGCAGGTCTTCCATCTGGTCTTCGACCATCTAGACTGTCTATATCCATCCGAACAGCATGCTTTGTTTTCAAATGGTCACTACTTCCAACGCAAGTGGTGCCAGGTATCTCATTGGGATCTTTTCTTAAAATGTTTTTTGTGCGTAATAGATTCCTATTTAGTTCCCGTATCTTTTTGGCACTCTGTTTACAGGTATGCCTTTTGGGTTTCCACGGCTGCTGCTTTGCTGTTCGGTACTTAGCAGTTACCCTGCCAGTGGAACTCCGAGACAAGAAGTATCGCTCTTGCCTTGACTGCAGGGCATCATAAGCAGAGGAGTCAAGGCCACCGTTCAGGGCAACTGTCACAGAAATTCTTGGTGGAAAGGACTCTTCTACGGAGGTTCTAACATGGTTCACATCACCTGTTGGGCATGTTGTGCGGGAGCACAGACAAATATATACAGATGGGAAACCTCCGTAAGGGCCCGGTCCCACACTCAGGGGTGCGGGGCGGGGGGTGCTGAAGAATTTCCGTAAGATGTCCCATGATGGAGCTGTGGTCAGAAGCAGCCATTTAAAACAGGCCAGAGCAGGCGACAGGTAGCGGCTGTTCTCACCACCACTTCTCCTCAAACGCCGGCACACCGGACCACAGAGTAACATATACGGAGAAGCAGCCCCCCCTAAACCACTGTCCTACGCTCCCCTCGTAGTTCCGTAAGATGCTAGCAGGTGTCAGGCGGTTCCCTGACTTAGTTCCGGTAGTACACACTAGAGGCACTTCTGAGGGTGCCTCTCGCATGACAGAGGCGAGGCGAGGCGAGGCTGGGGGGAGAGCTCATGCCGCCTGCGAGGCCACGGCTGTGCCCGGCTTGCTGGCGTTTGAGGGGAGGTGGTGGTGGGAACAGCCGCTACCTGCCGCCTGCTGTGGCCAGTTTAAAGGACTGCTTCTGACCATAGCGCCATCATGGGACATCTTACGGAACTGCTTCAGCAACCCTGACCTTGGGACCGGGCCCTTAGGAGGTTTCCCGTCTGTATATATTTGTCTGTGACCGGACACAGCCGTGGCCTCGTCGCAGGCAGCACAAGCTCTCCCCTCAGCCTCTCTTTCACCCTACCCTCTGACATGCAAGAGGCACCCTCAGAAGTGCCTCTTGTGTGGTCTACTGGTACTGCTAGCATCTTATGGAACTACGAGGGGAGCATAGGACAGTGGTTTAGGGGGGGGGCTTCTCCTCTGTATATGTTACTCTTACTCTGTGGCAGGAGGCAAGGTTGGGGACATATTTTCTGGTTCGTCTGTGATGGATGAGGCTAGTTGCACACACACCGATTTTGGACGGCCGGTAAAATATCGGCTGGTATTTTATCCGTGGAGCACTGCTTGTACACACGCTGAAATTTCACCAATCAAACGAGCACTCGCTCTGCTATCGTGGTCGAGTGAAGTTGATTCCAAACATAAATTAATGAATTCCAAATATTTTTCTTCATATTATGACAAATATTACTGACATGATACAAACAACTAATGAACCAAATCATACATTAGTATATCATTTACGAAATGAATTTATTTGCTCATTTCCTCAAAACCATCATTCAGTTCGAAGGATACTTGTCTCCATGTACTTCTAGTCGCATTTCTATCTTCAAACGTGTCCAAAGTTGTGTTCCACAAAACTGTTAGTGCTTCCACAAAAGAAATACGTATATCACTTATCCTTTAATCCAGTGCATACGTGTACATGCTTGTATGTATGCCCAAACAGGCTAATGACCATTTCTGTGCGGATATAGAAAGAACTCCGATCCCTTGCGGGAATGCAGAAAAAGCTGCGAGAAAATGGAATAATGGACACCATAGGCGTCACCAGCACTAAATTATTGAGGGGGACGACTCAACCAGGACATTTCCGTACATTCTCATGCCTTAGACGCCTATGGGTAGGGGTGGGGGGGGGAGTTCGTTGGCAATATCAAGTACTTGCAAACTGAATAGGTTTTAAAACAACATACTGCTTGAATTTGACAGGAAATTGAACAAAAAAACCAACACGTTTTACTTTTTATTCATTAAAAGTACATTATAAAATGAACAAATATATACACAGGACTAAAAATGTAAGTATCAAAACAGTCAGAAACGGTATTTAGCTACAGTGTCAAAAGCATTAGGTGATAAGTTGCTCCTACACAATAATTCTTCTGTTGCCACAATCCTGCAACATTTCTGAAGTCTATTTCATCCAGCAGCAACTTGAGCACATTGCAGACTGCTACGTGATTGAGCCTGCGCTGCGTCACTGTCGAGTACAGATAGTTCTTCAGTCATCGTACAGCTGAAAACTGCGTCCTGCTTCACAGGTTGATGCTGGACACACAAGCAAAAGTCTGACCAACACTTCAACATTAGAAAATGATTGAGAAACTTCTTTTTTCATAGAAACCAATACATCTTTAGCATCTTTCAGGCATTTTACATTGTATAGTAGATGAAAGTTCAAGTTCTGTTTTCAAAGTCTGATCATCTATTTCCGGGTAGGGAGATACCGTATCGTATCCTTTTTTCTCGAACAACAGTTTTTCCAAGGAAACCTGTTTCTTCGTACCAGGTGGGTCACGTATCCTGTGTCTAAGCCCTTGGACAGCAGAAGCAATGATTTTAAAAATATTCCTGCTCGTAAAGTTCTCCAAGCGACAGAAATTGATGTGGATCTATACCCTCAGACAATCGCTTGGGAATTACTTTTTCTTTGGATGTTGTACCTTTTCTAAGCAGAGCTCGGATGTCTTAATATTACATTATTTGTACATAGAAGAAAACTTATCATTTTTCATGAATTTTTAAGGCCCTCAGTCATAATTTCAAATCCCAAGACCATTCCATTTTCTCCTTCGAAGCTCCTTTTCAAGATTTCTAAAAGTTCAACTAGGAAACCAAGGTACGTTTTGCCAGACTCAAAAACATTAAGTCGTGTCTCTGTTCTGTTAGTTAATTCAGTGTCTTGATAACCAAAGAATTTTGTTTGTTTGTTATTTTCCCAAATCGCGCGGCCTCCCACGTCGGAGGTTCGAATCCTCCCCCTCGGGCATGGATGTTTGTGTTGTCTCAAAAAAAAATAAAAAAATAAAAATAAAAATAAAAATAAAAAAAATAAAAAAAATAAAAATAAAAAAAAAAGTTTGTAAATTTATCGGACTCAACCACATGGTTCTTAGTCTGTAGCTTACAAACTACTTATACTAAGGTAAACTATCCTAAGGACAACACAAACATCCACACCCGAGGGGGGATTCCAATCCCCGACGGCGAACAGCCACGCGCACCGTAACACGGCGCTCCAGTACGCGCGGCTAATCTGCCGCGGCTGTGTTGTCTTTAGTATAAGTTAGTTCAGACGTAGTTTGTAAGTTTAGGTATTTAAGCTTAACAAACATTTGAACATTTTTTCTTTCTAAATTCCATTGATTTGTGATTGTCGATACAGCCATCTAGTAGGACATAAAGGCTTGATCTTAGCAATATTACTGACGGGGCCTACAGCTGCATCTTCATTAATATGCAAAGCTTTTGTTTTTAAAAACCGTATTCCCAATCGATGAGCTGATTCCATGGAGTTTTTAACAGTTCTTGAAATTTTGCAGCTTGCTTTCCTAATTAAATTACAACAGTGAGCTACACAGTGAATAAAATGACCCAAAGGCTGTTTGTCAGTTGTTATTGATTGAGTCCCTTTATGCATTCCACTCATGTTTCCTGTTCCAGCATATGACTGCCCATGAAGGTTCGTTAACGGTAGCTGCAGTCTGAGCAGAACATTGAAAACGAGCGGAGCTATATCTGCTCCACAGACATAATTAGTTTTATAGAACCGCAAAAAGCTTTCATGAGGTTCTAAATTGTCGTCACATCATCTTACACAAAAACTAGTTTGTTCATCGCCGGAAATGTCCGTTGTGCCATCACTGAGCACTGCATAAATTAAAGGATTTACAGATATAATTTCTGAACTATGCTGTTAACGATTTCCTTACCAAGGATTTCATTTTGTATCTTTGGATGGGTGTAACTTTGTTCTCTTTGGAGCCACAATTTTAGAGTTGGTTTGTCTTCTCTACGGGGTTTCAACAGTTCCATTAAATTTCCATCATAGTTTGTGTGTCCTCTAATAGCCAATTCATGTCTGATGAGATATTTCACACTGCTAATAATGATTGTCAATGCTTCCAAAGCCACTTTTGTTGCTCAAATTTCATTTGAAAAAGTTTCGCTTCAATAGTGGTTTTTAAATGTGTATGGATCAGTACAGCCTAACAATGAGCAATACACTTCTCGTGTGCTTTAAATTTGTCAATAGCCCTTTTGCAGTTCTTAAGCCCTTTTCCTCTAAATGCTTCCTCAGCTTTAGTTGAAAGAGTTTTGTTTGGGCACAACTTGGCATACTTTGTGCAATAAAAACAGTTTACTCCTTCGGATCCAAGTATGTGAAGCCAAGGGAACGTCTTATACCAACTTTTCTGGAAGCTAAATACTCGGCCTGGAAGATGCTGCACAGGGAAACCATCTGGTAACAATTTCAGGATGAAGTAGGGAGCGGGGGCAATCAAAACTAGCGTAAAGCGATATCATTTTGCAGTTACAGCGACGCATTTCGGTCTTTCAGTTGACAAAACGTCCTCTTCAGATTTTACTTCGGGTAAAAGATCACCAGCGTTCTCTTCTAAATTATCTAAATAATGACAGAATTCTAAACTAAATCAGAATTATGTTCTGGTCACCAAAAATGGTTTTTCAAAGTAAAGGGAAATAATCTATATTATTGTGATCGATTGTAGTCGGTGACAGCGTTTACAGCCTATGATCTGACCGTAATGAGATAGGCTGAACTTCCGCGAATGCAGCTGCCTATAGCGTAGCGACTGTCAGTGCGTCTGGCAACACGGTGGTCCTTGGCGACCTGTGTGGTGAGAGGCCACGAACGCTGCCGCCGACAGTCCTCCATATGGGTGACTGAGTACACGACCTAAAAGTGTTTGTGTATTTCAGAAAGCTCCTAAGTTAGAGCTATGTAAACTGCATGGGATAGGAAGACCGAAATGGTACCGTTAGTTCAGTTATTTCAATTGATGCACTAGTTCCGAACTGCGCGAACGACGTCGGATAAAAAAATAAATAAATAAATAAATAAATAAAAAAAAAAAATAAAAAAAAAAAAATAAATAAACTGCACTGTAAGTTCACTGACTGAAGAGTGTATGAAAATCGGATTTTTATAAACTCCACATATAACTTCATTGTTTTTACATCTTATTTACCCTGTATCTAAATATTTCATTCACATAGTAAAAGTTAATTTTCGTGAACTGTTAGATGAGAAAGAGTTTTCCTTTCTCCAGACCATACACATGACAGATAAGCAAAAGAACTAGGAAGGAGAGAAACACAAAAATTACTTAATAATGTTTCGGTGGTTAATTTATTAGCGTTTGGTGGTACTTTTCACATTACAAATGAAGTATGTAGTTCGTGTGGCTAGCTCATTGAACTACTTAAAGTTAACTATGTAGCTCAGTTGAACTACTGTAGTTCACTGAAGTAATTCAGAAAGAGGAACTAATTACTAGTAAACAAACTTATTTCTTCCGTGTATATGTACGCATTTTTCTCAATCGGAACTATTGATTAGCCCCTTACATATTGTAAATGACAATGAAAATCATTGATTCACCTGTTATCATGAAATGCTAAAATATTTCGAAATGGGAAGAGTCTAAAGATATTTAAATATATCAAAGCTTCGCTCATGCATAACTACAACTCAGTCGGTTGTGTGAAACAGTACCAAACAAAGAAAGCTACATTATTAAATACTGCGTGCGTTTGATTAATAAGAGCAGTTTACAATAGAGATAATAAGCGGTTAGTAAGAAGCACATTTCAAAACATGACAACTCTGGAAACCTATTAGTTTACAAGAATACGCCACGAAACTGTCATACTTTTCCAGAAAGGTGTATACAACCGACTTGGCGGCACCAAAACTGTATCGTAACCAAAACGTCCTAGGAAAACGGATTCAAAACAAATTTAATAAATTACAATTCCCCTTTCTAAAACTTAACATTTACAAGTATTAATCGTCAGGATACTGTTAATAAAAGATCCTTTTCCATCCCGGAATTTTCATACACGTATGCGTTATTAATACTCGTAGAAACTGCTCGACAAATCGCTCATGTGTGGCGAGGTGGAGGTGAGCGACGGGTTGCAGCGATATCGCATGCCGTCGCATTGCTGCGATTCGTCGCTCGTGTGTGGGGCCCTCAGACAGTCTGTTACACTGTCTTATCATAATGTTCTTATTTGTGACTCATAATATTCACTGTTGCTTTACTAGCACGTTAGTAAATAATGTAAATAATTAAGTCACAGTGCATAAGAACTTCCAGCAAGCATTATTAGTTAAGCTTGGAGATATTGTGTCATTATTTGTCAATTAAGAAAAAAAATTAAAACTGTTTTTTAAAAATATTGGGGGGGACACGTCCCCCCTGTCCCCCCCCCCCCCCGGTCGGTGACGCCCATGATGGACACCCATAGTACGCAATAACTTGATTATTTGGGTAACACTAGAAACGTGTCTGCATAGCCGATCGCTCACATGACTAGCCGCCCTCCTTAATAAACAGAGTGAAGATCTCAAGAACATCATAGAACAAAGACACGATCTACCCGGATTTCCCGCAAGCGATTGAACTTGTTTCTATATCCGCTTAGAAATGGGCAGTTGCTTGTTTGATGCATACATACCATTACATAATATGTATACGTTTGCAGTGGATGATTAAGAGATAAACGATGATATACCTATTTAGATAATGAAAGCACAACCAGTTTTGTGGAACGAACGTTTGCACACGTTTAAAGATAAAAATGCGTGCCGGCCGCGGTGGCCGAGGAGACTGAGGCGCTCCAGTCACGGTCTGCACGGTCACTACGGTGGGGGTTCGAATCCCCCCTCGGGCATGAATATTTGTGCCGTCCTTAGTGTTAGCTAGTTCATAAGTAGTTTGTAAGTTTAGGGGCTGATGACCCCGTAGTTAAGTCCCTTAAGCTTAACTAACATTTGAACATGTTTTTGAAAAATGCGTCTAGAGATGTAAGGAGACAAGTTTCCTCCGAACTGAATGTGGGTTTTGCGGAAATGTAGAGCAAAGCAAGAAATGAATTTCGTAAGTGGTACACGCAGGGCCGCGCAAGGCACGTGCGAAACGTACGGCCGCACAGGGCGGCACTATCCGAGGGGCGGAAGATCTGCCGTCTCCCCCCTTTTTTTTAGGACAAACTCAACATTCGTGCCCAAGAGGAGATTCGAAACCAGACCTCAGAGGGAGCGGCTTCGGGAACTGTTGGCGTCTCGACTACCTGCCCGACGCACCTGTTGAACAAGTGGAGGGAGGAGGACTAATTTCTTAGTCGCCACTGTGGTAGCACCGTCGTGTTTACGCGAGGAGGAACAGAGAGGGGGAAGCAGTCTGGCGTACACGCCAGTATTCTTATGAATGGAGCGCTGCCAGCCTTTTACGCGCCGTGCGTTTACTCACAGCTAATTTTGCAGAAGACTAAATCTAATTTGGAAATTCGAGTGCAGTGTTGGATACTGCAGTTACATGTTAAACCTGAAGCAGTTTTGCTAAGCCCTTCAATTGCCGTTTCGGAATGTTTTATTCCTCCCGCAAATTAATGGTTGAACATTATTACAGTCAAACAAGTCCAGCACCTACAATGGCTAGAAGTATTCCGAATGGGTAAATACGCTGCGAATAATTACGAGGCATTTGTATTGGTAGTAAGCCTGGCTATAAGTTGGGGTTCGACTTATTTTTGAAAATTTTTTCTATCCGTTTCTGAGTGACAGCGGACGTTTTGTTTATTTAGCCACGAAACACTTGTCTCCGCCTGCATGAACAACAATGCACTTGCGTTTGACAATTTTTTGTCCCAGCCTCGTCGCTGCTTTTGTGTCTCGTTTCCGTCGTAGGTGTCAGTGGTCGAGTAGAAGGACCGACACAGGAATAAAGGATGCACGCTTGTGCAGGTACAGAGGTGACCAGCCAGTGGGACAGCAGAAACTAGAAACACTAGAGTAAATTACAACGAGATCTATATTTCTTAGAGACTTAGTAATACTTAACTTTTACATGGCTCAGTACTGCAGAATGCTGATACATAGTTGATCTAGAGTCCTGCCTAGTGCCTGTCCGATAGCCAAGTCTTTACTGGTGCCTATCTGATCCCGAAGTGTTAGCTGGTTCCTATCTCAGTCCCAAGTGAGCGATGTCGTTCAGTGGTGGCCACGAGCGGGATAGCAGCAGAGGGCGCTCGTGGCTGACGTGGTAAGAACGCCGCGCCGTGCGTGCATGGCGGCGCGCGGCGAAAGTAGGTGGCGCGCACTTTATACTTGTGCGACACCACAGACAATACTACTCGCACACTATGACTTTGCCAACATTTATTTACTGTATAATGCGCGTGAATCCAGGTTTCATCTAAGTAAACTACTTGTCGCTTTGATTCTGATGAAAACCTGAGAAAGTATGGTCTTTTAGCCACAATGCCCTCTCGTCCGCACAAAACAAAACGCTAATTTTGTACGTTCATGCTGCGCGGGATTAGCCGATCGGTCTAAGGCGCTGCAGATATGATTTTTCGGCTAGTCCCGGTGGAGGTTTGGGTCCTCCCTCGGGCATTGGTATGTGTGTTTGTCCTTAGGATAATTTAAGTTAAGTAGTGTGTAAGCTTTATGGGCTGATGACCTTAGTAGTTAAGTCCCATCAGATGTCACACACATTTGAACATTTTTGTAAATTCCCAAGGCTTATTGAAAATAGCTAGATTTCTTCAATCAGGTTTGACTCCATTTTTGAGCTGGTGCAAAGTGACTGTTTTGTACAAATCTATACAGAATGTTACCAGTCGCAATTTTTGTTTTTATTTCCCAGATCTACATAGATTTCGGGCACATTGTGGCTATTCTCAATGCTTTGAGTTATGTTCACATCTGTGGCGTCATGTTGAACGTGACTGTCAACATGGCGGTTTACATGTAAGCACATACTAAAAGCTTTGAGACTAGCCACTCAGTGACCGAAACCTAGATAGATCTCAAAAGTAAAAACAAAAATTGCGATTGACTGCTGACACTGACATTTCCTACAGATTTGTTTAAATAGAATAAGACGGAGGGGGGGGGGCAGTTTAGCAGGCCGGCACTAAGGCTTTGGCCGGCTGTGGGTACACTAGTGTCTGATACGACACTTTTATTAGTTTTTGGATCATATTAGCAACATTTGTCACATAATACTATGCATAATCGTTTCAGATTCATTAATTTATTAACAGGTTTGCAGTCAAGATCGCTTTCTTCATTTATTTAGAGTATCGGTTTCGGCGTGCTAAGCCTCATCTTCAGACCTGTAGTAATCAAGGATTTCATGTAAGATTACTACAGGTCTGAAGATGGCGTCTAGTACGCCGAAACCGGTAATCTAAATAAATGAAGAAAGCGATCGTGGCTGCAAACTTGTTAATAAACATTACCAGATCGCCCCAACGAATAATGAGTTCCTTACATATCATTATTTTTTATTTTTTGAATTTCTCAATAGTTTTAAAAATTGATTGTAAGACTTTATATAGTAGAAGAAACACTTTTTCGAAGATTGTCCTCTCATAAAACAATCAATAAATTCTGGAGCCGCGTCAGCTGTTTTTATTAAGATCCTTTTTTATACAGGTCCACTACTGGTTTCGCGTCATTAGAGCCGCATCTTCAGGTGTTACTGTGTTAAACAACAAAACAATAATTAAAATTACTGGACCAATAACTTGATAAACGCGATACATGAATTGAACAAGGTATTACTTACAATTTTTTCCTCTCGTCATAATTCGTTACTGAGTCCCAACATTCTAGTTGCTTTCGTCTGTCAATTGGTTAAAAATTAAATAGGGCCGAATACATGGGTCCAAGTCCCATACCAAATCGGTGTCTTTCAGGATTGAAAACCATGTACGATAAAATGTGGGACATGTAGTCGCGTGATTTTGACTACCGTATTGTCGATAAAACCGAAAGGTAAAAAAAGTCACGTGACAAATTTTGTGTCCATAGTCATAAAATAATTCATAGGGGAAGGGTAGGTGACGGGGGGGGGGTCACCGATATCAGTTGACAAAATAAAAGTAATCGTTAGGATGTGGGGGCATTAAAACTTGTTAGAATGACTTACCCGTAGATCGCCAATGGAGTGAAGGTGGCCATTGTAAAAAATAAAACTGAAGGTCTTGAATTAGAGTCATCGAGTTGTAGCAGACCTATGGAGGCGTAGAAGAGTGCACTGCGAAGTGGCGAAGTAAACTGATCGGGGGCTGTGGTGCGGCGTGATGGAGGAAAACAAATTTGCGCATGCGCGCTGTGGTACGGTACCTGGAAAGTCAGTCAGAGAAAACAACTGAAGGTTGGGGCTCGTATTACAAAATTGAAACACATTATCTGGCGTATATTTGCATTGTTAGGAACAAGTAGATGGGAATAATATTTCCGGCGGTAGTAATCTTTGTAGAAAAATACTCAAAAGACCCTGAATGTGTCATTCGGTACAATTTGTATATATAAAATTGAAGATGTGCATTATGTTTGGAATCAACTTCGCTCGACCACGACAGCCGAGCGACTGCTCATTTGACCGGTAACATTCTGGCATGTGTGCAAGCAGCGCTCCACCGATAAAATACCGGCCGATATTTTACCGGCCGTCCAATGTCTGTCTGTCTGTGTGGAACCAGCGTAACTCGGCCGTGTCATGCTTCTCCCGGTCGTCCGTATTGGCGCGCGCACTAGTCGGCAGAGCTTGCTCGCCGCATAGCTGGCACAGTCATCGCCGCAGGCCTACTGCAGGTGCCTCGCCGGCAGGCAGCTGCGCCAGCCGCCGCTGTGAATATTTGGCACGGATGTTGCCGGCAAAGTTGCACGCCGCGTAGGTCCATGGCTGCCCGCCATAAATCACAGTGCCACAATAGCCGCACACATTTATATACTGCGGGACGTCCTTGGTCAAGGCGACCTTCAATTGTCTCACGCCGTTCAACACTTACAATTATCCGTGCGTTAGACCGCCGTTCAGTAGTAACCTTGCTGAACGGCGATATCACGGCGTTGATTTCGTTTGCCGGCACTGCGAATGGAAATTCGACTATCCTAATTGTCCGTATTCCGAAGTCTGTATGTAGGGATTTGCTATCTGACTGTGTGAGTGACTTTGTTTGTCTGACTAGCAGTGATTTCTGTTGATAACAAACGAAGGTTACGTAAAATTCAGATTTTCCACACATAAAAAAAGCACATCAAATTCTTTGTGAGTGTTCCACACACTGGATCAAAAACTAAGCCATGATGGTAAATTATATGAGTAAATAATTTGTTTTAAACGTCAAGCCCGCGCAGCGGATAACTCAGTCGTGCATTACCACGAAAAGAAGCTCTAACTGATCCGTTAATTACTTCCATTAATTACTTCAAAGTAAATGCATCACATTAATGCCGCGTTGTAAATTCTTAACATCGGTATCAAAAATTAAAAACCTCAACTGTTGTGTATGGTGAAGTTAAGCTCTCGTTTCAGAAAAGCAACTGAGAGTGCACATAAATATTTTACTGTGAAATGAAGTGAATCCTTCTGACACTTCAAAGATGCCAATACCTTTACTGAGAAGTAAATTGAAATTTTATAACAGTTGAAACGTACTGTGTTTGGCTCATCACACTTAGTCAAACACTTCATTATCGAGCGTTGTTAATTACCTAATTACTTTATCAAAAATGATCCCTTGAAATTCTCTACTCACAGTTAATACAAGCACAGAAAATTTGAATTAACCACAGATAAGCAAATCAAAGCAGATCAAAGGTAGAGATCTTTGATTTTTCATTCATTGTAACAGCCTCATCATTGTCATATTCTCAACATAGTTTTCAACAATCCTAACCTGGACCCTAATTATTTTAGTGAAAGTTATCTGTTAAAATATACACTCACAGAGCCACCACGTGCAAGTACGTTTGAAATTAACACTTTTACTTCACTTCAAAACAACTCACATCAATTAACTGGTCGTAAAACTTATTGGAGGAAAAATGGAAGTTTCTACATACTACAAAATAATGGAAGAGAAATTTCATTATCACACTTATATTGAAAATTAAAAAGCAACGTCATTACAAAAACATATACATATTACCTTCATGCAGAAGATCTTCATCCTATTCAGCAGTCGAGCTAACAGACACCCTCTGCCCACAGCTCACAGTTCAACCTCCTACTCCGCCCGCTACAACAAGACACGACTGCCCATTCCCACCGTTACACTACGACACCCAGCGCGCCACCATTACCAGACAGAGCAATAATCGTACCTCTCTGACCAAGGAAGCTAACTACACAGTATATACTCTTTGACTTACAAAAATCTTATTCACAAATAATAATTCCAACAGAATATTACAAAATATTAAATCCAACTGAATATAGACCTCTCGCAATGGTAACGCCTCGTATATAGCCGTCAGTGTATTTGAATTTCTTGTTCTTGTTCCCACCGCAAGAGTCCATAATTTTGTCACATAAATCAACATTTATCATTTTAACATTACCTACACTCTCAACTATCGAAATATGTATTCCCGAAAAGTCGTCAAAATCAAATTGAAATTCCAGCTCTAATCAGTCTTCTATTTCCATTAATTTAGGTCTTGCGCAATTCTGATCAAACTTTATTTTCAAAGTATTATATCGTCGTATTTTGTTGTTGTGGTCTTCAGTCCGGAGACTGGATTGATACAGCTCTCCACAATACCCTATCCTGAGCAAGCCTCTTCATCTCTACATACGAACTGCTACCCACATCTGTCTGAATCTGCTTACTGTGTACATCTCTTGATCTTCCTCTTGGGTTTTTACCCCAAACACTTCCCTCCAATGCTAAATTCACGATTCCTTGATGTCGAAGAATGTGTTCTACCAACCGATTCCTTTAGTCAAGGTAGGCCAGAAATTCCTTTTCTCCCCAATTCTGTTCCGTACCTCCTCATTAGTTAAACGATCCACCCACCTAATCTTCAGCATTCTTCTGTAGCACCACATTTCAAAAGCCTCTATCCTCTTCCAGTCTGCACTGTTTATCGTCCATGTTTCACTCCCGTACAAGGCAACACTCCACACAAATGCCTTCAGAAAAGACTTCCTTAGGGTAAATCAATAATCGATGTTAACAAATTTCTCCTTTTCAAGAACGCTTTTATACCCAATGCCATTATGCATTTTATATCCTCTGTACTGCGACCATCATTTGTTATTTTACTACCCCTAGTAACAAAATTCATCTACCTCCTTTATTGCTTTATTACCTAATCAAATTCCTTCAGTACCACCTGATTTTCTTAGGCTGCACTCCATTACACTTGTTTTGCTCTTGTTAATGTTCATCTTATATGCACCATTCAGCACACTGTCCATTCCGTTCACCTGCTCTTCCAGGTCCTTTGTTGTCTCTGACAGAATTACTATGTCGTCGGCAAAACGCAATGTTTTTAATTCTTCATCCTGAACTTTAATTTCTTCTCCAAATTTCTCCTTGCTCTCCTTTATAGCTTCTCCAAATCTACTAAAGATAGAAATGTAGGTTTTTTTCCTATCCTTAATCTATCTTCTAGGTTCAGCCGTAAAGTGAGTATTGCCTCCTGTGTTCCTAAATTTCTCCCGAACCCAAACTGATCTTCCCTGAGGTCGGTTTCTACCAGCTTTTCCATCCTTCTGTAAATAATTCGTGTTAATATTTTTCAACGACTTATTAAACTGATAGTTCTGTAGTTTTCACACCTGCCTGCGCCTGGTTTCTTTGGATTGTGGATTATTACATTTTTCTTAAAGTCTGAGGGTACTTCGCCTGTCTCATACATCTTACACACCAGGTGAAACAGGTTTGTCATGGTTTGTTCTCCCAGAGACTTCAGTAGCTCTGGGGGATTAACATCTACTCCAGGGGCCTTCTCTCAGTACCGTATCTCCTATTGCATCTTCATCTACATCCTCTTCCCTTCCTACAATGTTGTCTCGAAGTTCATTTCCTTTGTAGAGCCCCTCTATATACTCTTTCCATCTTTCAGCTTTCCCTTCTTTGATGAGAACTGGTTTTCCATCAGTGTCCTTGATATTCATAGAGCTGTTTTTCTTGTCTCCAATTTTTTCTTTTATTTTCCTGTAGGCTGTATCTATTTTTCCCTTATTTATGCAGTCTTCTACATCCTTGCATTTGCCTTCTAGCCACTCCTGCTTAGCCATTTTGCACTTCCTGCCAATCTTATTTCTTAGTCGTCTGTACTCCATTTTGCCTGTTTCATTTACTGCATTTACTCCTTTCATCAATTAAATTTAGTATGTCCTGTGATATCCAAGGATTTTTTTGTATGTCTTGCCTTCCTACCTATTATGTCCTCTGCTGCCTTCACTATTTCATCTATCAATGCTACCCATTCCTCCTCTACTGTTTTATTTTCCCCCGTTTCTGTCAATTGTTGCCTATAGCTCCCTCTGAAATTCTTAAGAACTTCAGGTTCCTTCAATTTATCCAGGTCCCATCTCCATATTTTCCTACCTTTTTGTAGTTTCTTCAGTTTCAGCCTACAGTTCATAACCAACAAGTTATGGTCAGAGTCTATATCTGCCACTGGGTATGTCTTACAGTTTAAAACCTGGTTCCGAAATCTATGTCATACCATTATAAAATCTATCTGGTATCTTCCGGTGTCTCCTGGTCTCTTCCACGTATACAACCTTCTTTTGTGATTCTTAAACCAGATGTTTGTTATAACTAAATCACGTTCCGTGCAAAATTCTACCAGGCGGCTTCCTCTTTCATTCCTTTTGCCCAGACCATATTCCCGACTATCTTCCCTTCCTTGTCCTACTACCGAATTCCAGTCTCCCATAACAATTAAGTTTTCCTCTCCCTTAATTGTCTGAATAACTTCCTTTAGCTCCTCATATATTTCTTCGATCTCCTCATCATTGGCAGAGCTAGTCGTATAATTGTGTAAAATTCAATACAAACAGTAACTGCTGTTACGCCGCAAATAGCTCCGCGACTTACCAAGCCGAGGCACAGCCGACCACAGCCCACGACCACCATCACACGTTCACTCAGCAACGCTGACACGGGCCTGCCTAGTGCCTGTACAATAGCAAAGTCTTCACTGGTGCCTATCTGATTACGAAGGTCCTAACTCGTTGCTATCTCAGTCCGAAGTGACCGGTGTCTTTCAGTGGTGGCCACGAGCGGCGTTGTCGCAGAGGGCGCTCGTGGCTGTCGTCGTGAGAACGCCGCGCCGTGCGTGCATGGCGGCACGCGGCGAAAGTAAGTGGCGCGCACTTTGTACTTGTGCGACACCACAGATGTCATAGTTGCCGGTAGAACTTCCGGGTTATAAGGCCGTGGTCCATAAAACATTTCAGTTTTTCCTAACGTTTCGTCCAGAGCTGTGCCGGACATCTTCGGAGGTCTTCTTACTTACTTCCGTTGAGTCTTGCCGACTGATGAGTCGGGTGTCTCAGAGCGCCATATATACTGTGGAAAGTGGGCGTGGCCAAGCTGTCACTTTATCAGCAGAGATAGTCCTTGTCAGAGATAAAACATCACTATCGATTACAATTGGTCAGAGATAAAACCTGTCCATCTTTTAAAGCTATTGTCCATATGCCGCTAAGTTTCATAGCTTCTTCTTTCCTGTTAAAATTTTCCTTGTGGAATGTAGATTAGACTTTCACTTGCCACCGACAACGGGGTCATTATAGAACAAGCATAAACTCGGATTTTTTTTTGTCTAGGTTAGGAAAGGAAACCCTTTGTTTAAAACCGACCGTTAATGGCAGAAAATTATTTTAGACATTTGACAGTAGGGTAAGGTGGTACAATTACAGTCATTTCGAACAAATGTTATTTCAACTGGAAATAACTATGGCACTTGTTCCTGGATGTTCAATGAATATGCAAACAAATACTAGACAATTTAATACAAATAAACAACCCTTAAGAGGGATTTTCTTCTCAAATATGTCAAAGACATTATTGATAAATATGAAGCATTGAATTAAAATTTGTAGTGCAGCCGGGAATCGAACCCGGACCTCCATGCTTACTAGGTAGACGTTTTAACCTTTAGACTACGATTAAGGCGACACGGAATAGTCTAAGTACGATTCCCGACCGCATCACACATTTTAATTCAATGCTTCATATTTATCAATAATGTCTTTGACATATTTGAGACGAAAATCCGTATCAAGGATTGTTTATTTGTATTAAATTGATATCACCTAAACAGGATTGTTCCATTATGTCCATTGCCGAGGTGCTATTCCGCTGCATGGAGAGCCTTGGCAGTAGTGGCAATTATTTTTGGAACACAGAAGCTGTATTAAAGTTTGTGATGTGGAGGGAAATCGTACTTAGACTAGGCGCCTTAATCGTTAGTGGTGTGTGGTAGTCTAACGGTTAAGAGGTCTGCCTAGTCCGGGCGTCGTGGATCAGCGCTGCCGGTCAGAGAGCTAAACGCCCTCTGTAATAAAAAAGCTGAGCCAACCCTTTAACGAACAACCACGAGCAAACTGAATGAACGATCGCGAACCAAAGATCTACCGGAGGAACCAAAAAAAAAAAAAAAAAAAAAAAAAAAAAAAAAAAAAAAAGTAAGCCTGATGGAGGTCCGGGTTCGATTCCCGGCCGAACTACAAATTTTAATTCAGTGCTTCATATTTATCAATAAATACTAGACAGTTACAAATGTTGGTATAAACATAATGAAGGTAACTGAATTGAGAAACATCGATTGAAAATGTACCACGCTAGGTACAGTTGTGATCACTTCCTGGTACAATTTTGACCACTGGCATCTTCAACATAAAAAACACATTTTTCCCTCGGACACCATTGCATATTTAGTGGCACCAAACATTGCATTTTTGGCAGCGAATCCAATTACCCTTAGCTACTGATTTATAACAGCGCGTTAGACTAAGTAGCTTCACTTACCACAAAACGGACGCCGTGCAGGATCCCAACGACCTCGTATCACTAGCAGTCGAAATGAGAGGCTTCTTATCTGCATGGCTGTAACGGATTGTGCAGCGACGTCTCGATCCCTGAGTCAACAGATGGGAACGTTTGCAAGACAACAACCATCTGCACGAACAGTTCGACGACGTTTGCAGCAGCATGGACTATCAGCTCGACGACCATTGCTGCGGTTACCCTTGACGCTGCATCACAGTCAGGAGCACCTGCGATGGGGTACGCAACGACGAACCTTGGTGCACGAATGGCAAAACGTCACTTTTTCGGATGAATCCAGGTTCTGTTTACAGCATCATGATGGTCGCATCCGTATTTGACGACATCGCGGGGACGCACAATGGAAGCGTGTATTCGTCATCGCCAAACTGGCGTATCACTCGGCGTGATGGTATGGGGTGCCATCGGTTACACGTCTCGGTCACCTCTTGTTCGCACCGACGGCACTTTGAACAGTGGTTATTACATTTCACATGTGTTACGACCCGTGGCTCTATCCTTCATTCGATCCTTGTGAAACTCTAGATTTCAGCAGGATAACTTACGACCGCATGTTGCAGGTCCTGTACGGGCCTTTCTGGATACGGAATATGTTCGACTTATGTCCTGGCCAGCACATTTTCCAGATCTCTCACCAACTGAAAATGTCTCTTCAATGGTGGCCGAGCAACTGGTTTGTCACAATACGTCAGTCACTACTCCTGATGAATCGTGTTGAAACTGCATAGGCATCTGTACCTGTACACGCCATACAAGCTCCGTTTGACTCAATGCCCAGGCGTATCAAGGCCGTTATTACGGCCGGAGGTGCTTGTTCTGCGTAGTGATTTCTCAGGATCTAAGCACCCAAATTGCGTGAAAATGTCAGTTCTAGTATAATATATTTGTCCAATGAATACCCGTTTATCATCTGCATTTCTTCATTGTGCAGCAATTGTAATGGTCAGTTGTGTATTTAAAAATCGAATGTATTGATGTTTTGAATACGCTGCGCAGTTAAGGAAAATATCTTGATGGAGAGGAATATTGACCTTGCAGAACCAGAGTTAGCAGGATGCAGTCGATTTGGAAGATTTTTAAGATTACCACAACAGTTCTCCACGGAGTCTAATTCAAAGATATAACACTATTTGAAGTTAGGTGAATTGACGCTTAGCAACGCGTAAATGTGATTTATTTTACTTGAGTATTATATCGATTTTTTTCCGGAGAATATTAAACTAAATCCGCTGTGATTAATCATATAAACTAAAGATTTGACAAGAGTATAACTAATGATAATCAAGAATTAATGCAGACACAATAAATGTTTCCGACCATTGCGAATATTTTTTGCTGTGCACCGTTTCATTCTCGTCCTTTTGCCGGACATAAATCAAACATCAGCCGGCGGTGAAGTACCATTAGGCTGTCTGAGTATAGAACGGGGATGGCGCAACAGAAAGGAAATCGGCCGTACCCTTTCAAGGATACCATCTCAGCTTTTCCATGCGGTGATTTAAGGATATCAAGGAAATGCTAAATCGAGATTACCAAAGGCGAATTGAAACTGTGATGTTGGTAAACACCTAACTCGGTAAATGATAATTTAATGTTTTCAATCAAGGAAAATAATCATTCGGAACTCCTCTGGTGAATAAATAAATAAGACATGCACAGTGGTGACTTATGGGATTTACACTTCGTACTGTAGAACCGTAATGTCCTCTAACACCATTCTGTTTCGATCTGGAAATCAACAGGCGTCTCTTTTCAAGTCCAATAAGACTTATATAATGGTAATTATCTAAGCGGTGTGTCGAAAAAGTTCGGTGAATGGTGTTATATCTGAGTGGCAACTTGGCACATGTGTGCGTACATGCGCATAGGTCTCCAGAGACTGGAGGAGAATCGATACAAAGCACGCACTGCATGTGACTGGCATTGTAAACAGACTGTGAACATTTGAACGTAGTCAGTGTGAGAGAAAGTGTCACAGCGCAATGGAACAACTTGTAAACATCAGGTTTCACTATAAATTAGGGAAGACTGCAACGGAGACGCAGGGAATGTTGGACAGGTGTACCAGAGGGAAGCCGTGCGCAGAAAATGTTTATGAATGGTTTAACCCTTTTGAACCTAACGGGACACATATGTCCCATACGAATTCCCAAGTAGACTTTTGGGATAAATATGTCCAAATTTAGCAATGAATTTGCACTTTATAGTGTTTTAAACTTCCCTCCTTGAGGCTGGACTGGTATGGTGTATGTACGGTGAATAGAAAGGCAAACAATGGATCTAAATTGGTTGTAGAATGTCCAGGGTCATTGAAAACGAATGACGACTGTTTGGGTGACGTGGATTAGGTTGATGAGTTGAGTACTCTGTATGATTTAGACAGAAAATCTGTTAAACGGTGGAAGAAAGGGTTCTACAAACCGTTGCTAATTAGTGTTGTAAATGTCTGGACATTACAAAAGGAAATTCAAGACAGTACCACTAAAACATTTTCCAGTCAACCTAGCAGAGCAGTTGATTGTCAAGGGACAAAGACTGCCAAGGTACAGCGGAAATCCAAAACTAGGCTCCCTTCTAAGGGAGTAAGAAGTATTCAAAACTTAGCCCTATACCTCCCTGAAGAAGGACCTAAAAGAATGTATGTTTTGTGCTCCAGCAACAAAAAGGAAACAAGAACAAAAACTATCTGCAAAATGTTCCAGTGTCCATTATGCAAAATGTGCTTTGCACCATTTCATATGTAATTTTATAAAAACTAAGACATGTAAAAATCTTTGATAGTAAATGTGTTCTACAATTTGTTACTAACTAGTGTGATAAAATACTGGTTCCATACGTCTATATATTCACTTCAAGGATTAGGTAATATCCCTTTTCCGTCTTCACGCGGCTAGCTCCATCTCTTTTTTTGGTCGTCCAACATCACTTTTTACCAAGGGTTTGTAGAAGTTCACCACGAATGGAATTCTCACTTCATTGATTCTTCCAAGGTTTTATCCCCATTCTTCCCCGTATTCTTCAATGTTTTCTTTTAAGCTGTAAATTCCTAATTCTGCCCTAATGTAAATTTTTGTGTGGTCTCTCGTTGTACAACCCTTGACTGTTCTTGAAAAGCCCGTTTCTGCTATTTTATTTTTATCTCTCTGTCCTTCAATCCAGGATTCACTTCCATAAAGGAGCACAGGCACTGCAATTGTTCATAATTTAAATTTTGTCTCTTTTCTAACTTCTAATTTTGTTTATAGTTCCACATATATATTGAAATTCGTTGGTTTTCTTTTCTATGTCATTGTCTATATCCACACGTACGTCACTGCCTGAATAACTGGGACTGGAGACCTGCTCAAGTGTATTATTTTCGATGACAATTTTAGATCGAACTAGGAATTTGCTGTAGTGAGCCATGATCTTTGTTTTAGTGGCTGATATTTTAAATTGCAGTGTTTTCTTCCCATCTCGTACAACTTATACACAGAACGTTGTACGTGTGCTTCTGTGTTTTTTAATACAATTACATCGTCTGAATACAGCATAACATTTAGATGGAAGTTCCTTTTCAGCTGTATACCTTTATGGACTTTCTTCTTCCATTTTTTATGAGGTCATCAATATGGATATTAAAAGAGTTGGTGACATGTTGTACCTCTGTCTGACACCTTAGTATTGCTGTTGGATACAGGTGGGACATCGTATGTCCCACTCAGTAAACCTAGTTGCAATGTCGCAAGCAATAAGACTGTTGGGTTTAATTGTACCGAGTGAGGTTAGAATTGCAAAAAATGTATTCGTAATATTATCACGACTAATAAAACACTATGTGGTCAAAAGAAGAACTCTCAGTATAAATTCGTCTTGAAAGGGTTAAACACTTCCTTGAATGGAAGGAAACAACAGAATGAGCCACGTTCAAGTCGGACATCGACAAGCAGAGCCCCAGACATGATCGAGCAATTGCGACAAATGCAGACGCTCCGTTGCAGTCTTTAATAATTTGTAGCAGAACTTGATATTCACACGTTTTTCCATTGCGCTAAGTTATTTTCTCTCACACTGACTACGTTCAACTGGTCGCAGTGCTTGATGTGTATCGATTCTCATAAAATCATTGAAGACCGATGTGCATTCACTCATACATGCACCAAATTGCCGGTCAGATATGACACCATTCACCAAGCTAATAGACACACCACCTAAGTGAACTTTTTTCAAGTACTGTAAGTAATCGCAAATAAAAAATGTTCAAATGTTTGTTAACCTTATGGGACTTAACTGCAGGCTCATCAGTCTCTGAACTTACAGGCTACTTGTTGTTGTTGTGGTCTTCAGTCCACAGACTGGTTTGATGCAGCTCTCCGCGCTAACCTGTCCTGTGCAAGTCTCTTCATCTGAGAATACTTTCGGCAACCTACATCCCTTTGAATCTGCTTACTGTATTCGTCCCTCGCTCTCCCTCTACGATTTTTACCCCACACACTTCCTTCTAATGCTAAGTGGACGATTCCTTGATGTCTCAGGATGTGTCCCACCAACCTATCCCTTCTCTTAGTCAGAATACGCCAGAAATTCCTTTTCTCCCCAGTTCTGTTGAGTACCTCCTCATTAGTTACGTGATCTACCCATCTAATTTTCATCATTCGTCTGTAGCACCAAATTTCAAAAGCTTCTGTCATATTTTTGTCTGAACTCCTTATTGTTCACGCTTCACTTCAGAAAGGACTTCCTAACATTTATTGGATGTCAACCAATTTCGCTTCTTCAGAAACGCTTTTCTTCCCAGGCTACTTATAAACTACCTTATACTAAAGACTACACAAACATCCATGCCCGCGGGAAGAATCGAATCCCCGACGGGGAACGCAATAGAGGGGAGCAGGAGGAAGCACAAAGCATTGCCCTTTTACCTTACGTGCAGGGCGTCACTGAGCATGTGGGCAAGGTTCTTCGCAGGGCAGGCATCAAGCCAGTCTTCCGCAGCACCAATAAGACTAAGGATTTTCTAGGTTCAACCAAGGACGCAGTTGACAAACTGCGTAATGCCGGCGTCTATGAAATAAGCTCCGATTGTGGGCTGGTTTATATAGGAGAGACCGGACGAGCCATCTGCACTAGGCTTCCTGAACATGAAAGATACATAAGGCTTGGACAGCACACAAAGTCAGCGGTTTCCGACCACCACAATCAGTGCGCTAAACAGCTATCTTTCAGTGAGGCCCGCGTGCTGTCGAAACAACCATTCTCAACGAGGAGGAAGATTAGAGAGGCTATAGAAATAGCCAAGCGTCTTGCCAATATTAACAGGGAGGATGGCTACAGGCTGCCGGCGTCTTGGCTACCAGCAGTTGCAACGCTACGTGACGGCACCGCGTGCGGAATGACTCGCGCAAGCGCCTCGGAGACCACAGCGGCCGCGAACACGCAGAGCACCGGCCCGCCGCCGTCTGCGCCGGGCGACAAGTCAACAGCGGCACGCCACAATCGCTGTCCGTTCTCTCAGGTCCATTCCGCTAATAGCAACTTCTAATGCAAAAGCCAATCGAAAACGTCAATTTTGACCAATAAGGGGAAAGAATGCAACCTCGAATCATATGAAAAACAAGCCATAAAAACACCAATCATCAACGCCCCTTTCCACCAATGACGTGCAATAATGTAACCACCAATAAAGGAAAACCAACGTCCCCCCTTCCTGTCCCTCATCCGATGATGTATAAACCCCAAGCTATCGTACATTCAGCAGTCAGACTCAAATCCTGATGAAGGCCGCCTGCAACAGCGGCCGAAACGTCGGTAGAGTTATAAAATGACGCGCGGTCTCATACCCGGAAGAATTTAATTGATAGTGACAACAGCCCCGGAAGGGTACATTTGCATTAAATGAAGTCAGTTTTGGTTCTGGCGTCCACTCCGAATACTATGCAAAATTCATTAAATGGGACAACATTGTACCTGGATGTAAGGTGATCTGTTCTAGAGATATTAATGTAAAACAGAACAGTCTAGATCGCAGAATATAAGTTCATTTGGCCAGTTTCAATCTATTTCAGGTCATCTTCAAAAATGTTCAAATGTTTGTAAAGCTTATGGGACTTAACTACGCGGTCATCAGTCCCTAAACTTACAAACTACTTATGAACTACTTACGAACTAGGACGGCACAAATATCCATGCCCGAGGGGGGATTCGAACCCCCGACCGTAATGGCCGTGCAGACCGTGACTGAAGCGCCTCAGTCTCCTCGGCCACCGCGGCCGGTAGGTCATCTTCAATATATCCATATAGCCCATGTGGCTAGAGCTGGCTACTTTAGGACTGCCTTGCCCAAGTTAGAAGTTACCAACGTGCAGTCACAGAGTGTAGCCAAGGCAACCCTGAAGTAGTCAGCACCAGCCGTATGAGCTATATGGATCTCCTGAAGATATTCTAAACTAGGTTGAAACCGCGATCTTGACTGTTCTTTTTTACATTAATATTACTATGCAGAAGATCGATTTAATATAGTCGGGTCGGCCGCGGTGGCCGAGGAGACTGAGGCGCTCCAGTCACGGTCTGCACGGCCACTACGGTCGGGGGTTCGAATACCCCCTCGGGCATGGATATTTGTGCCGTCCTTAGTGTTAGCTAGTTCGTAAGTAGTTTGTAAGTTTAGGGACTGATGACCCCGTAGTTAAGTCCCATAAGCTTAACAAACATTTGAACATTTAATATAATCGGTCTTTACATAACTGAATGTGTGGCCCTTTTCTCCACTTTGGTGAGTGTGAGAGTGCATTGCCAGAAATTTAATTTAGCCTGATTGTGTCTCTAGCTGTCTACCTGATGGCGGGAGTATTCGCCTGATGCACGCACCGGGTGTTGTGGCACACGTAACACGTCACGCATCGCGTGTTCAAACTGACGCCACTGTTCGCACGAAGTTGCGGGCATTTCCTGGCCCGCGGAACAAAGGAACAAAAGGACAGCGCTGAATTGTTCAGTACATGTTAATTTACATCAGTGGCAATATTGCACCAGTAGAATGTAACATAGGTACAATACCGTTAGGACAAGTAGTCTGACAATGTATAACTGTGTGTAATGCAATGTTTTGGGTATTTCCTTTCTTTTATAAATACCGTTGTGTGTGTATGTCACTGTTAACACACTCTAAAAAGTACAATGAAATATGGGTAGGGCTAATTGGTTTTACTTGAGATATCTTCAGTATGAAGTACCTCCCACGTAAACCTTTAATTTATCTGTAGAGTAACTTTCCATGGCTTCTCGTTATAGAGAAAAGCGAGAAAGTAAGTCTTCCGTTGGTTGCGGAAGATGCCAAAGATTGGACGATATGGCGCACATCAAAATTCTGCCAAATATTGTACCGAATCCGAAACAAAGAATGGAAGACAAAACTGTAAGCAAAGCTCGAGCTATCTTTTGATGCCCTACATTTCTTTTACTAGCTAATAATTTATTACTTGGGATTTCCACCCTTTGTTCAGCATTGAATTCTACCGTAAGCCTCCTGTAAGTAAAGCTGTTGGATTGTGTACAACCTGAGATCGAGATGAGATAGGAATTGCTATACTGCGATAAGAACTTGAATTATCACAGAAAGGACTTGAAATAAGGCCCCTGTAGTAGATGACATTTCCTCTGAACTGCTGATATATTTGGGAGAGTTAGCTATGACGAACCGTTTACACCTGCTGTGCAAGAAGTATGGGACAGGTGAAAAATCCTGGCATAAAGAAAAATTTAATCATCCAAATTCCAAAGAAAATAGGTGCAGATAGGTGTCAATATTTGTAAAATACCAACATGAATTATTTACAGAATAATGGAAATAGTAGTATATAAAATTTCGTTCCCTTTATATTACTGCTACTGTCTTCAGGATTATAAGTAATGTATTGCAGTCAATATTATCCAAAGTTTTCTCAAAATCTACAAAATTCATAAGCGTAGGTTTGCCTTTCCTTAACTCATCTTCTAAGATATTTCGTGTGTATTGCCTTTAATAACTCTCCTTTCAGAACACTGTCCAAGTAGTACACTAAATTAAGCGCTTCCGGACACATGTCCATATAACATATTTTCTTTCTTTGTGTGTGAGGAATGTTTCCTGAAAGTTTAGCCGTACCTTTTTGTAACATCCTGTAGATACAAGCAGTGGGTTATTCGTAAGCGAAGAGCTGACTTGGATAACAATTTGAGAAAGTAGGGCCCAGAACTAATGTATTATGCCCAGACTACTTTGTGAGAATGGTTTCAGAAATAAGATTCTGTACAGCCAAGGGTAAATGTAATTTGTTCATTGGGTGTAGTCTAAAATGATGGTTACTTTATTCTGTTCAAATGTTCAAATGTTTGTTAAGCTTAAGGGACTTAACTACGGGGTCATGAGTCCCTAAACTTACAAACTACTTATGAACTACCTACAACTAAGGACGGCACAAATATCCATGCCCGAGGGGGGATTCGAACCCCCGACCGTAGTGGCCGTGCAGACCGTGACTGAAGCGCCTCAGTTCCCTCGGCCACCGCGGCCGGCTAGTGTATTATAACAACGAATGTGTAACAGTAAGTTTTATTTGAATCCCTTCATTTAAAGGGTAGACGAGGCTTTATAAGCGGCACAATACCTTCACATGAGCTGTTTGTATTTAAACAGATCAAAAATGTTCAAATGTTTGTAAAGCTTGAGGGACTTAACTGGCCGGCCGCGGTGGCCGAGGTGACTGAGGCGCTCCAGTCACGGTCAGCACGGCCACTGCGGTCGGGGGTTCGAATCCCCCCTCGGGCATGGATATTTGTGCCGTCTTAGTAAGTAGTTTGTAAGTTTAGGGACTGATGACCCCGTAGTTAAGTCCCATAAGCTTTACAAACATTTGAACATTTGGACTTAACTGTGGGGTCGTCAGTCCCTAAACTTACAAACTACTTATGAACTACCGTATACTAAAGACAACACAAACATTCATTCCCGAGGGAGGATTCGGACCTCCGACGCGGGAGGCTGCGCAATCCGCACGTGGCACTCCAGACCGCTCGGCTACTCCTGCACGGCTATTTAAGCAGAAATTATATTTTATTAGGCCTAAACAGAAACTTAAAATGTTTCACATTTTCGTTGTCATTTCCAGTATTTGCCATGATGTACTGCCTTACGTTCTGTTGCCTAACTGCTCATGGAAACTGCGTTTACGTATATGGTTATAAATTACATCATGTATTGTCTTATTTTCAGTTCAAACTCTGACCAAATAAACTGTACAAGGATGTCAAATATCCGTACTTCTTTCAGTGTGCGGATCTACGATATTTCCGAACCGGGGTCGAAACTTGATAGTGCTCCCCCCCCCCCCCCCCCCCCGCTCGGCGTCCAAAGAGACAATCTGGCGCAAGGCGCAACATTTACCCTCAATATCGCGACACATTCGCAAAAACCGTTCTAAGTTATGTGGAAACTAACAATACAGAAGTCATTGTAGATCTCGTATCTGTTAAAAAGAAGGTTGGGTTTAAAAAAAGTTCCTGCACTCAGACTCGAACCTATTACCTTTAACACCGCACGTGATGCCGCTAACTAGATGGCTATTCTTGCTAAGCGAAAAATAGTGATTTTATTACTATTGTTTATGATGAGATCTTCTGAAGGCTTTTACAAGTGATGCGTCTTTAACTGATAGGTATAAGATAGTTTACCAAATATGACGTATTTTTGACAAATCTTCCATGCGCCAAAAACAATTATGAAGGGCGGAGTTGCCTTCACGGAGGATTTGCCCATGCGCAAGGCGAGGTGCTCAGTAACATCATTGTCTTCATTTGGGACCATTGGTGAGTAACCAACAGAGTTCGAGTAGCCAGGAGCTGGTGTCACTACCAGCTCCATCGCCAATGTTAAACGTGGCGTTTCCCCTTACCCCTCCCTTCCGCGGGAGCGCCCATATGCTGCCTCCAAGGGGTTCAGAAGAGAATGTGAACCCCAGCTGCACATGTGCATTGCAGTGCTTCGGCCACTGCCGCGCTACGACTCGTGTCCGTGCTGTCTCCTCCACGAAAACGTTTCTCATGCGATAAACATAGATTTAAAGTGATCTAACAGAAAAACGAAACGAAGAATGATATTAAAATTATTTTTTATTTTATGTACTCTTTTTCACGTAAATATTTTTTCCGGGGGTTTACTGAACCAGTGAACATATACGACGCGCTGCCACTGCCGTCTACGCGATCGTTCTTCACCTTATGCGTTTTTTTTATTTATTGGTATTTAAAAGCCACCAGAGGTGCTCTTCAGCCGATTATATTTACAATTTTAACAAGTCGTTTGTTAAAAATATAGTAAGATGATAAAATTTGTTGAATTTAAACACTTGAATGGAGAGTAAAATGGAGAGAACAGACGTTTGAAGTAGAACATATTCGGAATTAAAACAGCCACGGTGGTTAAAATCACACACACACAGAGAATTTAAAAATCCGGAGTGGTTAAAATCACATTGGTGGAGCACACTAGACGGTAATGGAAACACTGCTTAAAATACATGGCAACACTAATATTCTGCATAATCGGCGGCTGCTGAAGTATTAAAACACCACGTGAGCACGAAGCACAAACACTGGCACAACAGTAAACGTTGCACTGTTAAAATATGTCGGCACAGTTGCCCCACATTTGCAAAAGGAGAGGAAGAGGAAGCGCAGTAGGAAAAGGATGGGAGAGAGAGGGAGAGGGAGGGGGAAAGGCGCAAGGATTCACCATAGGAAGGAGCTGGCAGAAGAGAGCCAAGCATGGGAGGGGACAGGGATGGAAGGGGGGGAAGGAAGGGATACATAAAAATACGGGGATGGACTAAGGTTGAAAGGAGAGGTAGATGTCGGGATGGAGTGCGTCATTCGGGAGAGGGAGTTGACGGAAGTTACCCTCGTAGAGGATGTGGAGAGCGTGAAGGTGAACGGAAGGAGGAATAATAAGGTATCTGCGTGGCCCAGGATGCAGCAAAAGGTGAAAGATGAATAGGTTGCAGGATATTATTTTACGGGACACATAAGCAGAGGCGGAGGTGTTCTAGGAACTTCAGGAGGTGGGGAAAGGAAATCAAGTCATAAAGGATCCACGTGGCGGACGGAGGCAGATACAGTAAGTGAGGCGGAAGGCGTGGTGTTCTAGGATCTGGAGGGATTCGTAGTGGGCAGGGGGAGCAGAGACCCAGGTAGGATGGAAGTAGCGTAGGATAGGACACATGATGGATCGGTAAGTGGAGAGGATGGTGGAAAGGTTAAGGCCCCAAGTCCGGCCGGACAGGAGCTTGAGGAGTTTGAGGTGGGAGTGGGCATTTTCACGGATAGATTGGAGGTGCAGTTTCCAGGAGAGGGTGCGGTCAAGGGTGAGACCAAGGTACTCGAGGGTTTTGGTTTGCGAGATGGGATGGCCATGGAGCGTAAGGTAGAGATCGTGGTGATGGAAGGAAGGAGTGGTGCGACCTATGATGATTGCCTGGGATTTTGTGGGGTTGACAGTAAGGAGCCACTGGTTGCACCAGGAGGAGAATTTGGAGAGATTGGACTGAAGTAAGTGTTGGGAGCGGGCGAGGTAGGGGGCGATGGCAAGGTAGGTGGTGTCATCAGCATATTGGAGGAGATGGACAGGAGGCTGTGGTTGTGGCATATCAGCTGAATAGATAAGGTAGAGGAGGAGGGTGAGGATGGAGCCCTGGAGCGCCCTGGTGGAGGGGGAAAACAAACGGGAGTTATTGACAGAGACACAGGATGGGCGATGGACGAGAAAGGAAGTGATGAAGTGGACATAATTAATGGGAAGGGCACAGAGCTGGAGTTCGAAAAGGAGACCGGAATGCCATACACAGCCATAGGCCTTCTCTGTGTCGAGGGAAACGAGGATAGCGGCACAATGGGAAAGGAGATAGGTAAGGTGCAGGAGTTGGTCATCGGCAGAGAAGGAAGGTCGAAAGCCACATTGGGAGAGGAGAAGGAGCTGGTGTTGATGGAGATGCTGGTGGATGCGGCGGAACTAGGTGGTTTCCAGGACCTTGCTGAACACTGAGGTGCCGGCCGCGGTGGCCGCGGGGACTAAGGCGCTTCAGTCACGGTCCGCACGGCCACTACGGTAGGGGGTTCGAATCTCCCCTCGGGCATGGATATTTGTGCCGTCCTTAGTTGTAGTTAGTTTGTAAGTTTGGGGACTGATGACCCCGTAGTTAAGTCCCTTAAGCTTAACAAACATTTGAACATTTGAACACTGAGGTGATAGGACAATAGGATGAGGCCTCAGAGGGCGGCTTGCCAGGTTTAAGAAACATGAGGATACAGGAGGTTTTCCATGTATCGGGGTAGAGACTGACGGTATAGAGGGAAGCAAGGGCTGTGTGGAAAGAACGAGGGCGGGCTGGAAGGTGCCTGTAGGTCAGGCGGTCGTGGCCGGGAGCTGTGTTGTGTTTTGTGCATATTTCAGGCATAACGATTGTGAATTTTTAATTTATGATGTCACATTGTTTATTGGTATACATTTTATTTCTGAAGAAGACGGGTTTATATCTGTTGAAACAGTGGTCAAAAGTTTATTAAAGCCGGCCGCGGTTGCCGAGGGGACTGAGGCGCTCCAGTTACGGTCTGCACGGCCACTACGGTCGGGGGTTCGAATCCCCCCTCGGGCATGGATATTTTTGCCGTACTAGTTCGTAAGTAGTTCATAAGTAGTTTTTAAGTTTAGGGACTGATGACCCCGTAGTTAAGTCCCAAAAGCTTAACAAACATTTTTATTAAACAACAAGTTTATTGCAACTGGTTGGCTGTTATTAATTTGATATCCTATAATCGTTACTGATAAACAGTCATCTTTAAAAATATTGTTGCTTTTATGTCGAGGGCAGTGATCGGATTGTTAAGTTCTGTGAGGGAGATGCTGTCCAAGGACTTAAACCCAGGGGCGAGCGGTGGGCAGGAGGTGTTGGTACGCCCATGGACGTCTGGGAAGAGGGAATAATCGAACCTGGGATGGTCGGGAGCAGAGAAGGTAACTTTAATATGGGCGGCAAAGTGATTTGCTTATTGGCGTTGTCACGAAGGGGAAGGTCTACATCTACATGGGATACTCTGCAAATCACATTTAAGTCCCTGGCAGAGGGTTCATCGAACCACCATTATACTATTTATCTCCCATTCTATTCTCGAATAGCTCGCGGGGAGAAATCTCACTGTTCTAGCTCTGATTTCTCGTATTTTATTCTGATGATCATTTCTACCTGTCTAAGTGGGAGCAACAATATATTTTCGCATCCAGAGGAGAATGTTGGCGATTGAAGTTTCGCAAGTAGCGATAACCGCCGTTGTTGTAATGATTCCCATCCCAGATCATTTCCGTAACGCTGTCTCCCCTGCATCGTGACAATACGAAACGATCTGCCCTTCTTTGGACTCTTCGTTAAACCCTCCTGGTAAGGATCCCACACTGGGCTGCAGTACTCCAAAAATTGACGGACAAGCGTAGTGTATGCAGTTTCTTTTGTAGCTCTGTTGCATGTTTTAAGGGTTCTGCCAATAAAACGCAGTCTCCGGTTCGCCTTTCCCACGATATTCTCTACGTGTTCTTTCCAGTTTAAGTCTAAATGTTCAGATGTTTGTGTAGCTTAAGGGACTTACCTACGGGGTCATCAGACCCAAAACTTACAAACTACTTATGAACTAGCTAATCCTAAGGACGGCACAAATATCCATGCCCGAGGGGGGATTCGAACCCCCGACCATAGTGGCAGTGCAGACCGTGACTGGAGCGTCACAGCCCCCTCGGCCACCGCGGCCGGCAATTTAAGTCTGAAGTAATAGTAATTCCTAGGTATTTTGTGGAGTTTACGGCCTTTACGTTTGATTGATTTATCTTGTAAACAAAGTTAAACGGAATTCTTTTCGTACTCATGTGGACGACTTCACACTTCTCATTATTTAGAGTCAAATACCAACTTTTACACCATACTGATATCTTATTCAGATAGTTCTGTAGTTTTGATCTTCAGATGATTTTACTAGACGGTAAATGACGGTGTCATCTGCAAACAACCCAAGAGAGCTACTTCGATTTTCCCCTAAATCTTTTATGTAAATAAAGAACAGCAGAGGACCAATAACACTACCCTGTGTTACGCCCGATATCACCTCTATTTTAGCCGATCCCTTACTGTGTCCTCTCTGACAAGAAATCCCCTATCCAATCGCAAATTTGGGGCGATATACCATTACCAATGTTCCAATGTTTGTTAAGCTTATGGGACTTAACTACGGGGTCATCAGTCCATGCTCGAGGGGGGATTCGAACCCCCGACCGTAGTGGCCGTGCAGACCGTGACTGAAGCGCCTCAGTCCCCTCGGCCACCGCGGCCGGCTATACCATAACCACGCAATTTGATTAAAGCCGTTTGTGAGGTACGGTGTCAAAAGCTTTCTGGAAATCAAGAAATACGGAATCGATTTGCGAACCCTTGTCGAGAGCACCCATCACTTCGTGTGAATAAAGAGCTAGTTGTGTTTCGCATGAACGATATTTTCTAAATCCGTGTTGAGCTTGGGCCAATAGATCGTTCTTTTCGAGATAATTCATAGTATTTGAATACAAGATATGTTCCAAAACCCTGCAGCAAATTGACGTCAGTGAAATAGGCCTGTAGTTTAGTGGGTTACTCCTACTGCCTTTCTTGAATATAGGTGTGACCTGTGCAACTTTACAATCTTTTGGTACAGATCCTTCTGTGAGAGAGCGGTTGTATATGCCTGTTAAGAAAGGAGCTATCGCTTCAGCATAATTAGACAGAAATGTAATGGATATACAATCCGGACCAGAAGATTTATTAAGTGGTTTTAGCTGCTGCACTACTCCGATGATATCTACTTCTACGTTACTCATTACGGCCTCTGTTCGTAATTCGAAATCTGTAATATTGGTTTCGTCTTCTTTGGTGAATGAGTTTCTAAAAGGTATGTTTAGTAACTCTGCTTTAGTAGCGCTGTCATCGGCAGGATCGGCATTACTATCACGTAGTGAGGATATTGTTTGTGTTTTGCCCCCCGTATATTTAACATACGACCAAAATCTCTGTGGGTTTTCAGTCAAATTTCGTGAAAGAGTTTCGTTGCCGTAAGTATTGTAGGCTTCTCGCATTGAAATCCTCGCTAAATTTCGAACTTCTGAGTACGATCGCCAGTCCTGGGGATTTTGTGTTCGTTTAAATTTAGTATGCCTTTTCCTTTGCTTTTTCAACAGTGTCCTGACCTGTTTTGTGTACCAAGGGGGATCGACTCTGTCTATTATTAACTTATTTGGTACAAAACTGTCTATTGCTGTCGATACCACATCTTTGAATTTGAGGCACATCTGGTCTACAGCTACGTTTAGTGTTAGAAACGAGTAGAAGCTGTCTTTCAAGAAGCAATGTATTTTATTTCTATCTGCTTGCATGACCAAATATACTTTTCGTTAATTCATTGAGGAGAAGTGGGTAGTGAGGAGCAGAATGACTGCCAGTCAGTGGTAGACTTGCAGGAACTGACTGGGAGTGAAACATTAAGACTGGTGCATGTTTGTCGCCAGTCCCGGCGTCTTTTCGCGGTCGAGAGGTTTAGTATGTTGGATTTACTCGTGGAGTAAAAGTGTATCCCGGTCATGGGTCCGCAGGAAGAAACAATAAAGTCGACGGGATTCACGGAGAAGGAGTACGGATTGTGGAGGAAGGGTGGGGTGGTGGGGCTGGATGGTCTTGGTGGGGATGTCAGCAGCGGCCTGATGGAGGAAGGAAGCGACGCTGTCAATGTCGGCAGGGCTGTGGAGGAGCAGGAGGTGGCTAGCGACCTGTGTGTCTATGGAGCTACGATAGGCATCCCAGTAGGCGTAATCGAAGACAACCTTCGGTAGGGGCTTGGGATGGGAAGCGCGAGCCTGACGGCTGTGGGAGTCTAGGGTGAGGAGTATGGGGCATGGTCACTACCAATTAGGTCGACGACTTCCGCCTGGAGGGAAGGTTAGGAGAGGCGAGGACGACATCGGGGGTGGTGTTGCTCTCCGGCCGAGTGGGTTGCAGGAGGGGAACGGAGTCACCATCGAGCTGGGCGAGGAACTGACGCCACCTTCGGAGTTCGGGAAGAAAGGTTGAGGTCGGCGGCAACCAAATAGGTCCTAAAGGAACGGTCAACATAGGAGAGGAAGTCATATGGAAGGGGTTCATTGCCACGAATGTAGATCGTGGCAAGGGTGACGGTGAGGGAGGGGAGGAAGAGGCTGAAAATCAGGTGATCAGTCGGGCCAGACGCTGTTTCACTGAATATAAAACATATTGAGTGGTCTGAAATGAGAGCGATCAAAAATTTGTAAAGTGTTGATTTTTTTTTCTTACGGAAATTTTCTTAGATTTTCACCTGACATCAAGAAGCGCCATGATATTGCACTGTTTATAAAACTACGCATCGAAATAAAATACGGAATCATGACTAATTTTTGTTCTATCGTTAGCTACAGCCAACCGTCATAAGTAACGCTAATCATATTTTTGAAAACACCCCTGACACTGTTCTGGATTGTCGAACTGTCTATCTCATTTTAAATGAAATATTATTCTCTGTCACCTATATTATTTTCCTTATGTTGTTTTAACTTTGACTACATGGTGCTTGTATAGCATGTCATGATTAACAAAAAAAAAAAAAAAAAAGTTTAACAGCTGACAAACCAATGATAATTTTTGTTTTTTAAAAGCCTTTGTACAGTTGTTCTTTTAAAACCTTTGTATATTTTATACTTTGTACAATAAGTGTACAGCCGCTCTATGTAATTAATATGCATAACCTTATGCGATATGGCGCCACTATAGCCTTGTAATGTGGCAAGAAATGTCTACCTGGACAGTATCGAATGTGTTAAAAGTTTGTAGTCTGCTTTTGTATGTGTACCAAACAACTTCTTATATCTGTTCATGTGTGCACATGGTACGGAAGAGGTATAACACGATATAAATGATCATTTTTAATATGAAATGTAACTTACTACTTTTTCTGTCATGTGAGAAATTGTGTTATTTTTTATGTTTGTAGATGCTAATCTGATGATGGTAAAGCAGAAACGCGTCATTTTTGAGGACACGATATACATGAAGTTGATCTATAATAAAGAATTTGCGACCTAACCAGCTTCATAGCAGTACTACCTAATGAAGTATAGCTTACAGCTCGAACCAAAAGATGGCACTACTAGCGGTGTCGCCTGATAAACGCATGTAAATGCCACAGAGGTTCCGCTATTTTTATGAGCTATCTGCTGCTGTCATCCGCGTCACTTATCTGGGTCTCTTTAGGCAAAGCGGAAACAGATTCCAGTCGGGATCAACGCCGGGAGATCTATGTAATTACAGGTTCCAGTGCCACCGCGCAAATCGGGACGCTACGCGACGCTGACGAGGCAGGCGCCCGCGCTGGGTGGCGAGGTGTGGCGACTAGAGGTCTGCAAATCGCCGGTTTCGCTTACTCGTACTCGGTGGAGTGCGCAACGGTCGGCGGTGGCGCGGCGAGTGTGTACGCTCGGAGCGAGCGTGTTGACACTCGAACGAGGCTGCGTGGGGCGGGGCGGGCAGAGGCCGCACAGCGTGGCGCTGCCGCTGTACTCACAAGGAAACCTACCCAAGTCTCTCTCCGATTTTTATGAAATTTGCATATTTTATAATACATGAAAAACTATGGGACACGTAATGTCTTTAGCGGCGGAAAAACATATTTAAGGGGAGAAACGGTCCCTCCAAAATTGGGGCTGAAATAGAAAAATGGCGATAAGTTAGAGATAAGTGAAGCGATTTTAATGATTTCTGGTATGAAAGTATCTTTTGATAAAAGACAAATTTCATAGATTCAACTTCGATTAAATGAAAACAATTTTTGGAGCATAAAAATTGGTCACTTTAGGGGTAGCTGCCCCCCTAATTGTCACTTCTCCTGCAATGTACCTAGGCCGATCTCTGATCCGGCCATTCCGAAAACATGCAGTTCATTCTTTTGGCTGGTGCACCCGGGTTACATTCTTCAGACGGTTCCAAATAAATATAAAACAGGTATCACTGAAACACAAGGAGCACCATAAATTCGTACAGCTGTGTAAACTAAGCAATTGGAATAAGAGGATTTAAAACAGGTACAGGATATATGAGCATTATACCAGCATATGACCCTGACGACGGAAGAAAAGGCGGATCCTATATATTGTACAAAAGTTTACATGCCTTCTTTATTATGTAGATAAGAAAGACGACAGTGGCAGTGAGGTTATATGAATGTTTCAATTGGAAAAATTCCCGTTAAGGGCTAACTTGGAAATGCGCAGCAAACACGCACAGTGCCAAAATGCTACAGGAATATGTGTTAACGGAATGCAACACACAGAGAGAGAGAGAGAGAGAGAGAGAGAGAGAGAGAGAGAGAGAGAGAGATGCACAAACCTAACCTAACGGGTGTACATCAATATAGGAGTATTTAATGTCAGTATAAAAGACGCACAAAGTATTCCAGGACTTGAGAGTGGTGAGAGGAATGGACATTAAATACAACCATTTCCTCGTTAAGACGGCAAGCTACACCTACCACTAAACAGGCACTAACAGCCCACAGAATGGGAACAAGAAAGAAAGAAATATCATGGATAACTCATTTAGTAAATGATCTTAGCACAAAAACTTTATATTAATCGCACATAATAACTTGTATGGTAAAGTACAAAATGCGAAACTGAATGGCTAATTCAAGTGGATCGAGAGAACAGCTTTCGAAGCACCCGGCAAAGGAAACAATTCCAAATTTCACAGTCGGGATTTATTCTCAGGCGTTTACTTTGCCCCCGACACTCGCCTTGGACTCGAGTGACGCTGCGGTGGGCGACCGAGGGGCGAGCGGGCAGTGTGGACGGTCGGGCCGGTCGAGCGTGCCCCGCTCGAACGAGCGTGCAGGAAGTCGAGCGCAGCCACACGCCTTGCCGCAAGCTGCAGTACCGACACCTACCGGACTATCATGGAACGACATGTATCACGCGATTCGAGCGAGCAACCGAGCGACGTGCAGACCTCTAGTGGCGACGTGCCTGCGACCGGCACAGATTTCAGCGCCGCGCTGCAACGAGTGAAAGCGAAGGCGGGAAGCGGGAAGGCGGTCTGCTACCTGCTGCCAGGCACTGCGCCTCTGGACAGCAGCAGGCCAAGTACTGGCCGTCCTACAAGTATTGCCTTATTACTGGTAACCGATGTAGGGAACGTATTTGTCTTGGTTAATGAAGTATTCGATACCATTATGTGTCTGTATGTAAAAGTAGAAGGGCCACCAGTGCATAGTTATTTTCTAAATCCATACATTACAGGCATAATTACACATAATTTTGCATATTCCATAATCACTAACAAGGGGAGGCCGCCAATTGTGAAAGTCAGATTCGATTCATACTGCGCATAATGAAAGCTCATGGCCAGAGGTGTAATTTGGCAAAGCACCAAGATGCACTTTTCAGCCGTTGTCGAGAAAATAGTTAAAAAAGCCGTTTTGGTGAAATGCTCTATACGAGCAGTTATCTTGTATAGAGGCGTAGCGCAGCAGTAAGCGCTCGGGTTCGTAATCTGCAGGTCGCCGGATCGAAGGTCGCGGCATGCAACTTTTTTTTATTATTTGTTTTTTGTAATTCAAATGTACACGCACACAAACACACACACACACACACACAAAAGACAATTGCCGGCCGCGGTGGCCGAGGGGACTGAGGCGCTCCAGTCACGGTCTGCACGGCCACTACGGTCGGGCGTTCGAATCCCCCCCTCGAGCATGGATATTTGTGCCGTCCTAGTTCGTAAGTAGTTCATAAGTAGTTTGTAAGTTTAGGGACTGATGACCCCGTAGTTAAGTCCCATAGACTATACAAACATTTGAACATTTGATTTAAAGACAATTAATAACATTTGATGTTCGAAGTCGCCAGTTTTTCCACGACAAACGACTTTCAAACAACTTATTATATGCAACTGGCGACTTCGAACATCATTATGTTTCCCGCAAACAAAGTTGTATTTCACAAATGTTATTAATTGTCTTAATAATGATTACCACGTATAGTTAACGGAATAAGTATAAACGATATTCCGAAACTAATACGTATAGTGTAAGTCAAAGCTGACAATTTATCAGGATGTCAATCAGGTGTGTTTCCCAACAGATAATTTAAAAAACAATTCTTCTTGTAAAAACGCATCGTTTATCAGATGTGCTCAATGTCGTTCTGTTTCCGGCTTTCCATATTTCTATGATAACTATCACTCTGGTTCGTGCGATATATATATATATATATATATATATATATATATATATATATATATATATATATATTAATTACAAAAAAATAATAATAATAAAAATAAAAAGTAGCATGCCGCGAGCACTTACAGCTGCGCCAGCCGCTGTAGAAAATCATTAATCGTAGAGAGTATTTCACCGCAACCGTCTTTTTTTTTTTTTTTTAATTGTGTATTTTCTCGACAACGGTTGAGAAGTGCATCTTGGTGCTTTGCCAAATTACACCTCTGGCCATGAGCTTTTATTATGCGCAGTATGAATCGTATCTGAATTTCACAATTGGCGGCCACCCCCTGTAAGACAATCTTTTAGATGTCAATACTTTACAGTAGCGTCTAGATTATCCGATCTTCGGTTATCCGACCTTCCGTGTTATCCGACCCTTTCACCGCATCGGTACTGTACGCAAAGCACATGCTTGGATGAGCTCTGACGTTTTTAAAGAGTGGTTTTTTAAAGAGTTCGTGCGAAAAACTGAACAGATTTCGGAAGCCAAGAACTTGCCCCGCAGAGCACTCTTGGTTCTAGACAATGCCACATATCCTAATGAGGATGAACTTCAAGATCAAGATATAAAGGCCATGTTTTTGCCTCCAAATGTCAGCCTATGGACCAAGGTACCTTAGAGACACTGAAGAGAATCTACCGCAGAAACTTTCTTTCCTCATTAATGAATTCTATGGAATTAGGGAGAAGACATAGTAGAGAAATTGCGCCCTATTTATTTGAAATACGTAGCTTATGAGATGACCCAATCGTGGGAGAGTGTTGGAGCAAACGAAATTGCAAAATTCTGGAATTTTTTCCACAGGAAAATCAAGAAAAATCTCCAGATTATGAAGATCTACAACAACAGACTGAACCTGAAAATATTCCCCTGCTTTAATTGTGGTGTCGCACAAGTACAAAGTGCGCGCCACCTACTTTCGCCGCGCGCCGCCATGCACGCACGGCGCGGCAATCTCACGACGACAGCCACGAGCGCCCTCTGCTGGAACGCCGCTCGTGGCCACCACTGAAGAACACCGGGCACTTCGGACTGAGATAGCAACGAGTTAGGACCTTCGTAACAGATAGGCACCAGTGAAGACTTTGCTATTGTACAGGCACTAGGCAGGCCTCTAACAACTATGTATCAACATTCTGCAATACTATGTAAAAGTTAAGTATTGTTACATTCTGTGCAATATATCTCTCTTTCTAATTTACTCGAGTGTTTATAGTTTCTGGCTGCTCCCCTCCGTACCTGCACCAGCGTGTCGGTCTCATTCCACTCGGCCACCGACACCTACGACGAGGCTGGGACACAAAAGCGGCGACGAAGTCGGGACACAAAAGTGGCGACGAGGATGGGATACAAAATTAATTGTTATGAAAAGTTCCGGAACGTGTTGACGCCACAGAAGATTACGTAAATCCAAGATGAAGATTTTTATTTTTTTTATTTTTTTTTTTAATGTTCAAATGTTTGTTAAGCATATGGGACTTAACTACGGGGTCATCAGTCCCTAAACTTACAAACTACTTATCAACTACCTTATACTAAGGACGGCACAAATATCCATGCCCGAGGGGGGATTCAAACCCCCGACCGTAGTGGCCGTGCAGACCGTGACTGGAGCGCCTCAGTCCCCTCGGCCACAGCGGCCGGCATGAAGAATTTGTAGTCACAGATAAATAATAGTCAACATGGGAAAACGAAAAATAATAAGAAGACGATGAATCGGATATAGTAAAGTGCGCGAGAGATTTTTCACAACGAAGGACACAAAGCCTCAGAAAATGCTGTAAAATATGTAACTGGAAGAAACATCGTCTACCGAGGTTTTACTTCTCAAGTGACTACGTGATTTAACGGCAAAAAACAGCAAACAGCAGGCAAACAAAAGACTATTACTAACTTCTTTACAGAGATTTAAATACATTTTTGTAGTTCAGTGAAGTTTTTCACAAACACAGTAGTGTACTGCTGGACATAAGTAAATATCTGATCAGTCTAATTTGATTTGTATTAAATTTTTAAGTCGTACGATCTGATTTAGATTTATTTTTGTGTAGCGTAATGTCTTATTACTTTTCTTTGAGTGCCTTCTAATGTATTTGAACGTTATACAGTTCTTATTCACGTATTTAATAATTTTTCTATGTTCAAATAAATGTATCAAACTTTCTTTGTTTCTTTGAATTATTTTCCGTGTTATCCGACCTTCCCGATTATCCGACCTTGCCGCGGCCGGTTTAGGTCGGATAAGCGAGACTCTACTGTATTTTCTTTCTAAATTTGCCGTAAATATAGATAGCAATACAGTAGTAACTGAACAGATTAATTTTCGAAAATATTAATGGATTGAGCATTTCAAAAAGCATTGTTTAGAACTAAGTTTTTTGTCATCACATAATTATATTGTAACGCAAATAATGTAAATAAAAATACTTTGTCATGCCGTAAACTTTACCGTCTGGACCATTCTGTCAAATTGCTTTCGCTTAATTATAGTTTATAAAAATTTTGTAATAATGATATTGTTGTCTTCTCCAATTACTCGTATTACTACAAGAATATAATTACTAACAGTTCTTGAAGTTATGTAATGTATCCTAAACAGTTTAACATAATCAGTTTATAATGAAACTATACGGCTGTTTTATTTCTTAAAAAATACAATTATGTAAATAAATCAACACTGCACTAATTATTTTTGCACATATCTTTAGTATAAAATTTTATCCGATTTATAAATATTTATCTATGGAACTCATTGTTCTTTGGGGCGATCTGAATCAATTTATACAAATTTCCAGCCAAGATCGCGTTATTTATTGATGGATGGCCGGTTTCGACGTTTACAGTCGTCATCTTCTGATCTCCTATATTTTATAATGTCATATCTTATGTGGTTTTACCTATATCCTTTCATAACATTTGTTATGGAGTAGTTGTATACAAACATTGATGGTGAAGTTGGATCTACAGTATACATGTCCACACTGGTTGCAGAAGAGTTACTTAGTGACTCCATAACAAATTTAATGAAAGGATATAAGTAAAACCATATAAGATATGACATTGTAAAATATAGGAGATTAGAAGATGACGTCTGTAAACGTCATAACGCGAGCTTGGCTGGAAACTTGTATTATAAATATTTGTAAAAGTAGAATGAAACCTTCACTCTGCATCGGAGTGTGCGCTGATATGAAACTTCCTGGCAGATTAAAATTGTGTGCCGCAACCGGGACTCGAACCTGGGACCTTTGCCATTCGCGGGCAAGCGCACTACCGACTGTGCTATCCCGACACGACTCACGATGCCGCCTCACTACTTTACTTCCGCCAGTACCTCGCCTCCTACTTTCCAAACTTCACAGAAGCTCTCCTGCGAACCATGCAAGACTAGCACTCCTGGAAGAAAGGATATGGTGGAGACATGGCTTAGCCACAGCCTAAGGGATGTTTCCAGAATGAAACCTTCAGTCTGCAGCGGAGTGTGCGCTGATATTAAATTTCTTGGCAGATTAAAATTGAAAGGCAAAGGTCGCAGGTTCAGTCTCGGTTCCGGCACACAATTTTAATCTAGCCAGGAAGTTTCATATCAGCGCACACTCCGCTGCAGAGTGTAGGTTTCATTCTGGAAACATCCCTTAGGCTGTCGCTAGAAGATAATAGCGTTTGTGGGATCAAAGGTAAATAGGTTGGCCGGCCGCGGTGGCCTAGGGGACTGAGGCGCTCCAGTCACGGTCTGCACGGCCACTACGGTCGGGGGTTCGAATCACCCCTCGGGGGTAAATAGGTTGACTCGAAATGGTCAAAAGCGTCACAGGACCAATGTGGAGAGAAGCATTCAGATGAACTGTAAAAAAAAAAAAAAAAAAAAAAAAAAAAAAAAAAAAAAAAAATCAGATCTCTTATGGTTTATCAAATATATCAAATGTTTGTAAATATATCGGACCAAACTGCGTGGTCATCAGTCCGTAGCTTACAAACTACTTAAACTAAGGTAAACTAACCTAAGGACAACCCCCTCCCCCCCCGCCACACCCACCCACCCACCCATGCCCCAGGGAGGACTCGAACCTCCGACGGCGAGCAACCGCGCGCTCCGTAGCGAGGCACCTTAGACCGATCGGCTATTCCAACGCGGCTCTTATGGTTTAGTTTCAACGACTGGGGAGTGTGGAATAGTTGTACATATGTTTAATCTAAAAAAGGGTTGTTCGTAGTGGCCATTACAATTTTCGGGCGTTGCATTAGAGAGATTTTGAATATAATACATTGCTCCGGGGCTCTGGAGGACTTGATATTAAACAGAAAAAGTACTTGATGAATAGCTAGATCTTTTCTGGGAAACTGTTCTGTGTGTCGTCCAATTTACGATGTATGATGCTATTACGTGCGTCTATCGAGAGTAACTCCACGCCCACACCAACTCGGTGACCAACTGAAAAGTTCTACTGTCACCTGAGTATTTGTTAGTTTTGTTATGGTGGATCACGGCATGTAAGAGCCGCGACGTTATCCGTATTTGTGGGCACAATTACCCATTAATGCGGTGCATCTGGAGTGATCGAAAAGTGAACGAAGGGTAGGAACGTAAGGGCAGAGGAAACGAAGTGCCAAATCAAGAGCCAAAGGAAAAAACCTCAGCGACAGTGGGATAGGTTGCAAAGGCAGCAGCGGTGTCTTACTATCTGCGATAGATCACGCAAGTGTTTGGAAGTGTTCATAGTGAGTATATCTCAGTACCGTTGACTTTGCTAGATTTGTCGTAGATAATCAGACCAGTTTGATGTGAGGTTCTGCTGCAACTGAGCACCTATGAAATCTCCTGGGTCGGCTTCGGCAGCATACCTGTATCATAGCCAAGCTTGTCATAAGAGTTACACAGTCCGGTCATAGAAATGGCCAATTGTGTGGGACTTTATAGGCTTGTTTGTGTTCAGTGCGCTGAATATGGCTTCCCTGCCTTGGCTGTTGGTCGGCTGTGGGAGTTCAGCTGGCGATGCCAGTCAATTTGCTGTATTACAGAGATTCACCAGATTCATCATGTTTGTGAGTTTGAGGTCATTGACCGTTGGTGGCTGGTCTCTGAAGAGCAGTGTTTCTGGGCGCTTATGTTTCCATCTATGGTTTGAATGACGTCGTTGTATTTTTTCTCTTTTAAAGTTGCTGTGACTTTACCTTTTACAAATAAGCCGCTCTTTAATATGCAAATGAATAGCAAATGAGAGAATCCTGATTACAATTACAATTGAAAAAAAGAACATTTATATATGTCATCACCTGGACTGCAATAATTTTTAAGGGTCGCCACAACGTTGTTTTTATTATTAAAAAAAAAGGAGAAAAAATTATTGAAAATATTAAACTTATTTATTTTGTGAAAGTGCGTTTTCATACAGTGTTGTTGTAAAAACACAAATACCCTGACCTACATAACATAGACAAGAAATAACTCCTCCAAAATATGTGAAAGGTGGTTAAAATCAGGTACTCCATGTTCATAAATAGTCACTGTATTTAACAAAAAATTGTATGACAAGTTATTAAAAAAAAAAAAAAGAAAAAAACCGACATGCGCGACCAAGTGTCAATTCCTTTTTACAAAAATCATACACAAAAAAAAAGCAATGACATGAAAAGCACAAACAAAAATTATCTAATGATCTGAATGCTTTTTACAGAATAAAGGACAAAAATATGAACACCAAAAGAAGAAGTACAAGTTCGAATGGCTATAAATTTGGTGTCTAAATCTAAAAAAAAAAAAAAAAAAGTATTTAAAAGTCAGTAGAAGGTTAAGTACTGAAACAGACACGCTCGATTAAAATCGACTATGACGACCATGCAAACTCACACTACGTTCCACCTATCAATAATATTCTCGCCTTGTTGATGCGTTGGCGCTACCTTACCGTATACAGTAGAACAGCGTCGGCGAAGTCGAAGGGCCGTTGGTGGCAGCGCAGACTGACGGATGCGATCTCGGATGGAAAAACATCAACACGATCGGCGCGGAAATTACAAAAGTATCCTAAATGCGTGAGAACTACAGAAATTTTCCAAACCAGTGGTGAATGCTGATTTTCGAGAAACAGTAAATTATCCTGATTACGAGTGAGATTGTTTAGAACAACAACCACTTTAGAATATTTACTAGTTTCTAAGTATGTTACTGTGAATGCAAACAGCAATCACACAGATGATTTCTGACACTGTGCAACGGGCACACAAAATATTCTAAGTCCACCGAAGGTTGCCACTTGGCGAACCAACTGGACACAAACCAAGAGGTCCGAACACTTCGGAGTCCTCCAGGCAACTCCCCACATCTCTCCAAAAAACACCCTTCCAAATTCTGGCTCACAGACTCTTTCCACATGTGACGTCAAGCCAGTAGGAGAGCAGACCTAATGGTCTAGCCAGTCATATCAAACTACTATTGTTTAAGCTGCTAGGCTCCTCCCACTCGAAACTTTCCGCAGCATGAGCCGCACGTAGGCCACAGTTCCAAGAAACAGCACGAATTTTTTTGTCTCTCGATAAGCATCTGCAGACAGCCAAATTATTTTATAACCTCATAGGCGCCAACCCCCGTCGCGAAAGCACCGTCCCATCTCAACTAAAAAACACCCTCCGCAATCACACCTGGCAGACGTGGCGCCAACAAAATCGTACAGTTAGGCTTCAGACTGTGAGAACAGTGTTATAAATGCCCGCAGTTTGCAGGTACGCTCCGGAAAGGTCCCTACTTTACGATCCAGGATGCCGGCAGACCGTGAGGGTCTGCGCAGAGTTTACAATGCTGCAGGTCTGGCTTCCTCCCTCCAAAGGTTATCAAGGCGTGCACTGCACACCAGGGGGATACTCTGCATGGGATACTCTGCAAATCACGTTTAAGTGCCTGGCAGAGGGTTCATCAAACCACCATTATACTATTTATCTCCCACTCCATTCTCGAATAGCGCGCGGGAAGAAAGAACACCTGAATCTCTCCGTTCGATCTCTGATTTCTCGTATTTTATTCTGATGATCATTTCGACCTATGTAAGTAGGAGTGAACAATATATTTTCGCATTCGGAGGAGAATGTTGGCGATTGGAGTTTCGTAAGTAGTCCACGCCGCAGCGATAAGCGCCGTTGTTGTAATGATTTTCATCACAGATCCTGTATCATTTCCGTAACGCTGTCTCCCCTGTATCGTGACAATACGTAACGAGCCGCTCTTCTTCGGACTCTTTAGATGTCCTCCGTCAAACCCACCTAATAAGGATCCCACACTGAGCAGCAATACTGCAAAAATGGACAGACAAGCGTAGTGTATGCAGTATCTTTTGTAGTTCTGTTGCATCTTTTAAGGGTTCTGCCAATAAAACGTAGTCCCTGGTTCGCCTTTCCCACGACGTTATCTCCGTGTTCTTTCCAGTTTTTTGTTCTGAAGTATTAGTAATTTCTAGGAATTTTGTGGAGTTTACGGCCTTCACTTTTGATTGATTTATCTTGTAAACAAAGTTTCGCTTCAGATGTCGACTTCCAGGAACGTCCGTGCAAGACAAGGGCAGCTTCTGCCCTCCCCCCCCCCCCCCCCCCCCGCAACAGGGCGCCATCCTGTCCCGCTTTTTCGCTGGTGGCGGCGAGCGCCTAGCAGCAAGTTCCCAGATGGGTTACTCTCAATGAACCGAAATCATCCTACGACCATTCCTATCATCTGGCATTAAAAAAATATTGGAAGAATTAGAATATAAACAACCTATCACCCAAGGAAATAAACAGAATAAATAGTGGAATAAAATGAATAAAATAGCATTGCTATCTCTCAGGTTGTAATATTAATTCCCGAAGTGTAGCATGAAAGGATTGTTCTTGTGTCTCGAGTTTTTGTACAGACTTGTGGTGAGTTTTTTGAAAACCACCGAGAGGCGCTCTAGGCGGTATTTTCTATGAAGATCCACGGTGCGTGTGTATCGTGGAGCATTACTTATGATGCGTAGTACCTTTTTCTGTATGAGCTGTAGGCGGCGCAGCCTTGTTGGAGTCGCTTATGACCAGGCAGGGAGCACCGTACGTCATTAGAATTTGCGAGGACACGCAATATATAGATCGACAGAAAGCACATGGCGTTAGCTGTTTGTACACAGGCAACCTATGAGGTTAAATGTTCCGTACGCAAAGTACATGTATGCTTTTACCACTGCTCATTCTTTAACATTCAGTGTAACACTTAAGTTGATGCTTCACGGTATCTGTCACAAATTTAAAAAAAATATAAAAAAAAAACAGGCCTCTATCGAGCGTAAATGTCAAACTGAGTAAAATTCTAATTTTTCTATCGAATGGTTTTCTTAATATGGGGTGACTAGTACTTCAGACTGGACGTTGTGTTTCGTCATTGGGGCTGGAGGACATACGCACCATACGCGTCTCAACTCGAGCTGCTCCGGTGCACTACGCGTATGTGACACGCGCGTCGCGCTACAGTGTAGAGTAGATTCGCGAGTGCTATATGCGTCTCATTTTGCTCGTAGCCGTAGTGTCGTGTTGTGTGAGGCGAGTTGAAGTCGGCAGCGACAGTCTTGGCGGTTTGCGAGCGCATCGGAGCGAACTTCCCCGGCCTCGCCGCTGCTTCCGGCAGGCAGCGACACATCCTGTTTCGCCGACGGATCGGTCCGGGCAGATAAGCAACGCTCATACCCACCTGCTGTAGCGACAGGAGCCTTCCGCACTCTCTGCTCGTGTGCCTCTAACTTTTTGCGATGTTTCCCCATTATTAAATTAACATATATTACCCATATTTTTTTTTTTTTAAACGTATTACAGACTATTTTACACTTTGGGCATCCACAGCTGAAACACATTGTTAAGAAATTCTAGAAGGTAATACAGACAATTAATGGATATAAAGTCTGACAATCAATTTTTAAAACAATTGATAAATTCATAAAAGAAAAGTATTTAATAAATTCAGAAGCGCAATATTTCTGAATACGTATTGCCGTCCTTTAAGATGATATTATTATGGGGGATTCAATACGTATGTAGAAATATTGCACATCATAACGCAGACGACAGATTACGAAACACGTCTGGTTTTGTCAAGCCTTTTAACGGGATATGACGCGAACCAATTGGTACAACCCAGTTTACTTCAGATTCAGGGGAGATACAACACGCCCCCGACGTTCAATTTAATAAAACGTTTTTAGGCAGTAACCATATAGACGATTACTTAATGCTGTCACATATAAACCTATCTAAGAACTTTGAGAAAAGCCCCCATAAAACCCGGCACCCAACAGACTATTGGGATGTCGCAATAAGTCATTCCACGTCATGTAAATTGAGATATCTGAAGAGGCACCTTTAATGGTACGAAACCGGTCGTAACCTAATAAAGGCATAAAAGACAGCTAAGGTGGATTATGATAATTCATGAAAAGGAATTCTGGCTTAATTGCCTGTATTACCTTCTATAGTTTCTTTTAAAAAAGTAACAATAAACTAGCTGAAATCCCGGAAATGCCCGGATCTGTATTTACTCCGAATTCTTGTTAGTCCATCTCCATTCCCTACCTCTCCCCTCGCTCTGTTCATCTCATCTTCCCCCACCCTGGCTCATCCTTTCATCCCGTCCTCTGTCCACCTCCTTGTCGCGTCTCTGTTCATCTCCTCCTCCCTCTACTTCTTCATGTACCTTTTCTCACTTGCACAGGGTCGTCGTGCCTGACTATGGAATTGGCATGGTTAATTTTTAGTGATAGCCGCCGCCATGCAATAGCCTTGCTGCGGAACGCGCGGTTGTTCGCTTTATAAGGTCGATTTCTGTCTAGGGCATGAGTCTGTGTGTTGTCCTTAGGTCGGTTTGTTTTATTTTAAGCCTTATCATTTCTTCCTCCTCGTCTCTATGAAAAATGTCTCCCTCTGCAGCTCAGTGTCTCTGACCACGCCGATGCAAGAGGCCAGGGTTCGATTCCCGGTAGGGGACTGCGTGTTGTGTGTTGTCCTGATCATGATCATGATCATGATCATGATCATCATCATCATCTCATCATCATCGTCAACTAAAAAGACTTGCACTACGGCGGCCGAACAATCCCGTGTAGGATATCCCGGTCAAAAAAGCCATTCGACCATTTCATTTCCATGAAAAATCATATATATCTGTTAATTTACTAAGTGAGCAGTGAAACAGCGTAAAATTTATCGAAATGTTCCCTCTGCCTTGCACTAGTTTTGCACACCGTCATGCTGAAACATTTACTCGACAGAATGTTGTGTATTCATGCAATAATAACGCAGAGTATGAGCAATATATTCACAGTAAATTCCAAAGACTGCAATACACACAGTCAGTCGTAATCTGTATGACAGTGCTATGAAACGAGCTTCTGTATCATGCCATGTGATTTGATGGTTTTACATGTGCTGAGAGATAATTATTTACATTATGGCCGCACAGTCGAAACTGCAATGTTGGCTTTTAGAAATAAATAATGTTGCTGTCAAAATATAACCACCATGCTTTTTCTAAATTTTTACATGAGGCAATCTCCACCTACAAGAAGTTTTTAATTGATATTTGTGGAATATACAAGTTCATAAGGTCTCAAAAACCTTTCAGTTTCCAGATATACGTTACTAGAAGTTGGTGGGATGTTTAACCCTTTCAGACCTCTACCAAGGAATTTATTTTTAATGCTTAAGTAAAATTTTCAATGATTATAGAAGCAAGATTTATGCAATTTTATGCACCCATTTTCATTCTAAAGCAGTGCGTATACTGAAAAACAAGGCTTTTTTTTGGGACTAATTTAATTAATTTTGTAGTACCAACTGTTGTACTAAATAAACTGATCGTTCAATTACTACATCGCAAAATAACACCTTCTATTTTCAGTTATACAGTGGAATACAAGTAACCCACATTTTCCGTGTTCTTTGAAGTTCGTAAACTGCTGCGCAGTGCAACGTTCGCTTATTAATATTTTTATAGTGATCTTCCGCAGGTGGCAGTAATTATGTATGATGAAATAATTGAACAATCAGGTGTCATATACATGTTCTTTCCATTGAGAAAAAAATGCTTCCGAACCATCTTAGACACCGTAGAAATTATGTACACATTTGTAGCCAGAGGGTCCGAAACGGTTAAGGGGGACAAAACTGCAATGTCATCAGCCCCACGTTACTAGTAGTCAATGAAATAATTCGCAATTTGTGATCAGTTATGGCTTCACTGTACTAGGTTTAGATGGCAAACCAAAGTGCGGCGAATGAAAATTTGTGCCCGGCCGGGATTCGAATCCAGAAGTTCCTGCTTACTAGGCAGACGCGTTGACTACTCCACCACCGAGGACACAGTGACCAGCCCGAATGCAGAGGGCCGGCCGCGGTGACCGAGGGGACTGAGGTGCTCATTCACAGTCTGCACGTCCACTACGGTCAGGGGTTCGAATCCCCCCTCGGACATGGATATTTGTGCCGTTCGTAGTATTAGGTAGTTCATATGTAGTTTGTAAGTTTAGGGACTGATAACCCCGTAGTTAAGTCCCATAAGCTATACAAACATTTGAACGACGAACAACTCATTGCAAGCGGTAGTGCTACGGTAAGTGCGGGAAGAGGCGATGGAATCAGTGGCAGTGAATACCAACAGTCTTCCGAAAAGAAGTTTAAAGTTGCAACTATTATCACGGCTTTTGATGACAATTCGCTAGAGAACATGTACGATGATTTTTACATAAGCTGTAGTTAAGATACCTGCATTACGTATGGCGTCTACAATTACATCTACAGTACTATCTAGAGAATGGTTGCAGAGCTTTGTAGAAAAACGACACCCACCAGCACAGTGAGGTGTACGTAGAGATCCTGTAACCAAACGTTCATACAGATTTGTTTGTTCGAGCCCATGTACTTTCCTTGTGAGTAGTGCCCGACCGGAGATCCGAATGGAGGACTACGTTACCTCCGGAATATTTTACTCCATTCATAATACATTCATACAGCAGAGCTGAATGCCCTTAGGAAAAGTAACAGCTGCAGTTTCTCCTTAGTTTCAGCCGTTTGCCGTAACTCCATGGCAAAGCCACGTTTGCTGATGTTACAAGTCACTCATCCAGCTGTTGCCCCTGTAACACCTGAAAAGACTGCTGCCCCTCTTCAGGAACCACATGTTTGTCTGGCCTCTCCACAGATACCACTCCGTTGTGGCTGAACCTACGGTACGGCTGTCAGTATCTTGGTAGGCTTAAGCTACCCAACATCAACAATGTCTGTGGTTCATGGAAGTGGGAACGCTTCATATTGCTGTTAAATAGTAGAGCCCGCTTAGTTACGTAATTCAGTTTCACAAAAATTGTAGGCCTACATACCGACATATTTTGTCGGTGACCTACTAATTTGAAAAAGTGAATGCATAGCTGCAATTAAATAATATATCTGTGAATAATGTGTTAATATTAGGACACTCACATTACTCAATACATTCAGTTTGATATTTGCCAAGAGCTACAGAAATCATGATAGGTACACAAAAGGCACAGAAGTACGACAAAATGAGTGTTTGCTGTTTTTTTATGTTGCTACTTCTTATTTCCGAGTCGTTTGAATTTCAATTAGAAATAGTAAAAGTGACTGAAGTAATATCACTGCTTCTCTTAATGGCAGTCTGTAACTACAGTGTTATTCTTATAGCTCACAATAATGAGTCGCGGCGGATTAGCCGTGCGCACTGGGGCGCCGTGCTGCGGTGATCGCGCCTGTTCGCCGTCGCTAGTCCGACTTGCCCCTCTGGATTGGGTGTTTGTGTTGTCCTTAGTTTAGTTTACCTTAGTTCATGTAGTTTGTAAGCTACGGACTGATAACCCCGCCGTTGTGTCCCATAGATTTACAAACACTCAAAGAAGGATCTCTACCAAAAGATTGGAAAGTTGCACAGGTCACACCTATGTTCAAGAAAGGCAGTAGGAGTAACCCATGAAACTACAGGCCTACTTCATTGACGTCTATTTGTAGCACGGTTTTGGAACATATTATGTATTCAAATATTATGAATTATCTCGAACAGAACGATCTATTGACCCAAGGGCACGGATTTAGAAAATATCGTTCATGCGAAACACAACTAGCTCTTTACTCACACGAAGTGATGGGTGCTATCGACAAGGATTCGTATATCGATTTCGTATTTCTTGATTTCCAGAAAGCTTTGACTCTGTACCTCACAAACGGCTTTTAATCAAATTGCGTGGTTATGGTATACCGCCCCAAATTTGCGATTAGATAAGGGATTTCTTGTCAGAGAGGACACAGTTCGTAGTAATCGATGGTAAGGCATCGACTAAAACAGAGGTGACATCGGGCGTTCCACAGGGTAGCGTTATTAGCCGGCCGCGGTGGCCGAGGGGACTGAGGCGCTCCAGTCACGGTTTACACGGCCACCACGGTCGGGGGTTCGAATCCCCCCTCGGGCATGGATATTTGTGCCGTCCTTAGACTTAGGTAGTTCATACGTAGTTTGTAAGTTTAGCGACTGATAACCCCGTAGTTAAGTCCTATAAGCTATACAAACATTTGAACATTTTTAGTGTTAATAGTCCTCTGCTGTTCCTTATTTACATATACGATTTAGGGGAAAATTCTTAGGTTGTTTGCAGATGACGCCGTAATTTCCGTCTAGTAAAATCATCTGAAGCTCAAAACCAACTGCAGAAAGATCTGAATAAGATATCAGTATGGTGTAAAAATTAGCATTTCACTCTAAGTAATGAGAAGTGTGAAGGAAATCCGATAAACTTTGTTTACAAGATAAATCAATCAAAAGTGAAGGACGTAAACTCCACACAATACCTAGGAATTACTATTACTTCAGACATAAAGTGGAAAGAACATGTAGATAATATCGTGGAAAAGGCGAACCAAAGACAGCGTTTTATTGGCAGAACCCTTAAAACATACAACAAAACTACAAAAGAAACTGCATACACTACGCTTGTCCGTCCATTTTTGGAGTATTGCAGCCCAGTGTCCGATCCTTATCAGGTGGGTTTAACTTAGGACATCGAAAGAGTCCAAAGAAGGGCAACTCGTTTCGTATTGTCACGATTCAGGGGAGACAGCGTTACGAAAATGATACAGGATCTGGGATGGAAATCATTACAACAACGGCGCATATCGCTGCGGCGTGGGCTACTTGCGAAACTCCAATCGCCAACATTCTCCTCCGAATGCGAAAATATATTGTTGACTCCCACTTACATAGGTAGAAATGATCATCAGAATAAAATACGAGAGATCAGAGCTCGAACAGAGAGATTCAGGTTTTCTTTCTCCCCGCGCGCTATTCGAGAATGGAATGGCAGATAAATAGTATAATGGTGGTTCGATGAACGCTCTTCCAGGCCCATGTAGATGTAGACATGTAGCTGTAGATGTAGAAGTAAGACTCAGCTATTGTGTTCAAATGTTTGTAAATCTATCGGACTCAGCTGCTTGGTTATCAGTCAGTAGCTTACGAACTACCTAAACTAAGGTAACCTAACCTAAGGGCAATACAAACACCCAAACCCGAGGGACGACTCGAACTCCCGACAGCGAACGGTCGCACATACCGCACCACGGCGCCCCCGTGCGCATGGCTAATCAAAATGTTCAAATGTCTGCATAGTCTATGGGACTTAACTACGGGGTCATTAGTCCCTAAACTTACAAACTACTTAAGAACTAACGAGTACTAAGGACGGCACAAATATCCATGCCCGACGGGGGATTCGAACCCCGGACCGTAGTGGCCGTGCAGACCGTGACTGGAGCGCCTTAGTCCCCTCGGCCACCGCGGTCGGCACACGACTAATCCGCTGCGGCTCAGTTATTGTGAGCAATAGGAATAACACTGCACTAAAATTTTGTAGTTACAGACTGCCATTAAGAGAAGCAGTGATATTACTGTAATGACTTTTGATATTTGTATTTGAAAAGCAAACGATTCGAAAATAAGAAAGTACCAACTTAAAAAAACAGCAAACACTCATTTTGTATCGTGCCATTTTTCTCCTGCTACCTAATGGCCTCTTGGAGCTGCACTTTTTCCCCTAGATAATTTCACGGCTGTCCGTGTTACATTATGGTTACGAAGAATGCATTGGTATTGCGAGAGTAAAGTTACAGAAATATATTGGTCACTGGAATCTCAAATTGCTGTAGCAGTATTCTCACATAACAGGAATAAATTTAGACAGTCTGTGTAGTCTATAATACGCTACGAATACAAAATTTTCATAACGTATATGAATTTATAGAAACTACGGGACTGTTATGACGTTGGCGTGAGATCCACGTGCTCTGGCTATCACAACCCTGGGAGTGGCCCCGTCAACCGCAGGCTGGCTCGCCAACAGCATACTGTACTTACTGCCTATTCACTTTCTGAAAAGACAAATATTCAAAGGTTTGCAAACCTAAGCGACCAAATTGCTTATGTCCTTAGACTTACAAACTACTTTGCTAAGTTACGGTAAGATCAACACGCACACATGCCCGACGGAGGACCTGAACCTCCGACATGGCTACTAGAACCGTACCGGCCTTCCCGCGCGTGAAGAGTCGCAGTTGTGATAAACGCCGAGTAGTCACAGACGGTACGTACAGGTATTTCGGTGTATCCAAACCGTCTTGGTTAGCAGAAAGCAACTCATCTTCATATACGTAAACGACAGCTGACGAATTTCGATGCTGTATGCAGTGAGCACAAGAGCACAGGAACGTTATACTGTATTCGAATTTGGCTTCCATTTGATGATTTCTCGACTGAAAATACTCTTTTCTGAAAAATACATAGCGCTTACTTCATAAATGAAATTTATCATGTTTCTAAGAAACGTAAAAGCAACTGTGCTACTGCCATAAATGTCTGTATTTATTGCGTCACACGTTTCGATTTTTCCACAACAACGTTGTTAGGGTTTGCAGTTTTTTGTGAAATATAGAAATGTCGTCTGATGGCACGTTTATTGGCAGTTGCAAATATGGACTTCAAAGCTTTTAGTAATTGTAAAGCAACTAACTATCTTTTTGGAAGATATAAATGAAAAATATAATCTTAAATCATTGTAAAGTGGAACACCTCTAAACTCAGCTACAAACCTCAAAACAATATCGACTATATTAAAATAGTGGTTGTTAGTGACCAAAAATCCGCGCGGGAGTAGCCGAGCGGTCTGGAGTGTCAAGTTGCGGATCACGCGGCTCCCGCGTCGGAGGTTCGAATCCTCCTTCGGGCATGGATGTTTGCGTTGTCTTTAGTATAAGTTAGTTCATAAGTGGTTTGTAAGTTTAGGGGCTGATGACCTCGCAGTTACGTTCCATAAGCTTTACAAACATTTGAACATGTTAGTGAGCGAAAACAAGCGAATATCGTTGCGAAATCATATAGTCTCTCGACTTCATCAATTAATGTCTAGCTCCTACAGTGGCCAAGCCATGGCTCTTTACATATTGAATAAACTGAATGTCACGCTAGGAATTCTCGATAAAAATGTTCAAATGTTTGTATAGCTTATGGGACTTAACTACGGGGTCATCAGTCCCTAAACTTAGAAACTACTAATGAACTAGCTAACACTAAGGACGGCAGAAATATCCATGCCCGAGGGGGGATTCGAACCCCCGACCGTAGTGGCCGTGCAGACCGTGACTGGCGCGCCGTTGTCCCCTCGGCCCCCGTGGCCTGCGAATTCTCGATAAATATCAAGGAAACAGTCAGGGCTTAACTCACTCTGACCATTTAAGATTGGTTGTGTAGCTCTGTTTCTCTGGGTAAAGATCAGTATGATCTCCTGGAAGAAAGGATATGGTGGAGACATGGCTTAGCCACAGCCTAAGGGATGTTCCAGGATGAAACTTTCACTCTGCATAGTTCGCAGAAGAGCTTCTGTGAAGTTTGGAAAGTAGGAGGCGAGGTACTGGTGGAAGTAAAGTTGTGAGGCGGCATCATGAGTCGTGTCGGGACAGCACAGTCGGTAGTGCCCGTCCGTCTTCGGAACAGGAGCGGACGAATTAAGAGGCGAGGGATATGCGAAGTAGTTCGCGTAGTTAGTCCTTTTGAGCGCTCTTCCGAACTAATTCGTTCGCGAACTACAGAAGACTACACTGTATGTGGGTGGCGGTTAGTACATTAGGCCTATCTACTTCGCTTTTGCCTAGTTATAAGCATTAATTTCGTTCTGTTACACCCGGTCACGAGACATGGAGTTATTAACATAGTCATTTAAGAGATTCGTCTTTTGCGAACGGACAATACCAATTGTCAGGTCTGTTCTGAATGGTTTGACACATGAGTTTACTCGACATGATCAGTGCAGTTTTTCCACTTATTTGTGTCCCGTCTGAACACCGAATTTAGCACAACACAGATTTATTTACAATGATTAGTATTACAAGTTAAGGTAACCAGTATAAGTCGTCGAGAAGATGCAGGTAAAACAAAAAATAAACCAAGTTCCTACTGGCGACAGCAAAAGTTCTTTTCCATTACAGTAGCATCGTGGAACAGCACAAAGAATTGGTATCACCAGGTCTCCTTCAGGATTCACAGGGAAGTATAGCGCCACATTCCACGAGAAGCCGTGCGAACATCCACAAAGTACAGGATATACATAAAGTCCGGGAACACTTTCATTTCATTTATTGCACAAAAACTAAACATTCTACGGATGTCATACATATAGCATTTTGAAGAGAAACTCTTTAAAGTTTTTTATTTTATTTTATTTTATTATTTATTTATTTATTTATTTTTTTTTTTTTGTGGACATTCCACCTTCCATATGGTGGAGGAGATTTATGGAAGCCATTTATTATGGAGGCCATTTATGCATAAAACTCGTTCCACAACTGAAAGCGCCACGTTTGCGACTAGTACTAACTATGGGAACATTTATTGAATATAAGGAGAGGCATTGAATTAAAATTTTTGCTGTGCCCGGAATTCAAACCCGAGACCTCCTGCTTACTAAGCAGGCGCTTTAAACCGCTCAGCTAACACAGCATAGCGGATAATCTACATCTACATACATACTCCGCAATTCACCGTAAGGTGCAGCTACACGGACTGTTTCAAGCACATACTTTAATTCTGCACAATTGTTCCCTGTGAAATGCGTATCAAACTGCCAAGGCTCTCTCCTATATTGGAATAGCACCCTAGCAAGGAACGTTATTCCGAACAATCCGCCTTGTTCCACAGGCAGAGGTGATACAAACAGCAACAATAATTCAGGTCCTTGACACAGTCATTGTCTCATTAAACCAAAGGTATTAAATAAAAGGAGAGACCTTCAATAAAAATTTGTGCTGTAGCCGAGATTCGAACCCGGGCCCTCCTGCTTAATAGGCAGACGCTTTAAGACGCTGTTTTAGCTGATCGGTTTAAATCGTAAACAGAACGTTCTGGGTTCGAATCTCGGCCACAGCACAAATTTTAATTCAGCGCATCTCCTCGCTTTCAATACCTTTGGTATAATAAGACAATATTTGTCACAAGAAACTGAATTATTGTTGATATTTATCTAAGCAAATCACCAAACTACGCTATGGCGGTATATATGAAGAAAAAAATGAAAAACAGAAAAACTTTCAGTGTGTTTCTTCAAAATGACATATGTATTATATCTGTACTGTTTAGTTTTAGTGTAATAAATAACCGAAAGTGTTCACGGACATTATGATTATGTACACCCTGTATAGGTTTAATGGAGTGCTAAGGCTAGCGAAGGTAGTCTTCGTCCATAGGCGTGTTTCTCCGTATGTAGCACAGTGAGGCGAACTGACGCTGGCTACCTGCCTAGATAGAGGCGACTCAAGGCCAATCCGTTCCGAGAATAGTTATGCATCCTACAGTGCTGTGTTTTCCTGTGTTTCACCGCACTGTTTTCTTGTAGTTCCACCAGCAAGAAGTAGTGCACGTTAGCTATACATCATGTTTGTAATATTACAAGGTGTCTTATGTTCAGTCTAGACATTATCAAACAACTATCTGAAAACCCGGCGTCGCCCAGGTATTTATTTATTTATTCCTGCCATTTTTCAAGTATATATTCATGTGTATAAGGGCTTTATGTCTGTAAAATCTCTTGGGAACACAATTAGAAGTAAAGAAGTAAAAGTTTAAAACTTGGTGCGTTATGGGGCGGATTTCCATCAACGTTACTGTTTATGTGCTCATGTCTCATGAACTACGTGTCGTACTGTGATACAATTTAGAAGGTACACACAACTATATGTGTGTCTACTGTCTGTAAAATTTCATGTCGCTACATGTTGTAGTGTTAAAATTATAAATTGTAACGTCATACCGAGGGCCGTAGTTTTATTCCATAAACAGCGGAAAAGTATTAAGCGAGAAACTTTTTTTCTTTTCATTTTACTATGGTTACCAGCGAGAAAAACTTTAATAAATGTTTGAAATTATGTTTAAAGCTTGTTGGAAGTCGCTAAGTACTGTCATTCTTATACAGTGTATTTCGAAAGTCTCGCCGCATTATATGGCATTTTTTGTGATTTCTATTGAACCATGTGCCGTATGTGATTCTTAACCATACATCAATTGTTACCTCACGGTAAGAAATGTGTGTACCAAATTTGGTTGAAATCGGTCCAATGGTTTAGGTGAAAATGAGCAGCATTGCCGCAAAATGCAGCAGTTTTTCGCGCATCTCATTGTTTATGACGTCATATCTCGTGAAATATATATCGTATGTGACTCTTACACTTACGGCGACCGTCCACATGGATTGAAGCATACGTGTACAAAATTTCATAAAGATTGGAACAAAACTGTAGATTTGTATGCAACACGTACAAACATACGGACATTCTGCTTTATATATTAGATAACCACATTGTCGCTTGTGCGGTAACAATGAAACCTCTTCCATGAATCACACCATCCACTGGTGAAAACCGTATGAAAAACAGTTCCGTAGTTTTTGAGTTCATCAAGGACAGGCAGACTTTGTTTTATAATTTGTATAGATTTTCGACAAAATTACACGACTCTATGTCTTGGTCGTTATTAAAGTCTGAATATCGAAACCGCGTAAGCATCATACTGTGAAACAATAATTTTCTTGTGTAATGGTTAAGTTCAGAAGTCACAGAATATACAGCTGTTCCTCAGAGTATTTAAGCTCTATACAGAGTGTTACAAAAAGGTACGGCCTAACTTTCAGTTAACATTCTTCACACACAAACAAAGAAAATATTTTATGTGGACATGTGTCCGGAAACGCTTAATTTCAATCTTAGAGCTCATTTTATTACATCTCTTCAAATCACATAAATCATGGAGTGGAAACACACAGCAACAGAACGTACCAGCGTGACTTCAAACACTTTGTTACATGAAATGTTCAAAAAGTCCTCCGTTAGCGAGGATACATGCATCCACCCTCGGTCGCATGGAATCCCTGATGCGCTGATACAGCCCGTGAGAATGGCGTATTGTATCACAGCCGTCCACAATACGAGCACGAAGAGTCTCTACATTTGGTACCGGGGTTGCGTAGACAAGAGCTTTCAAATGCCCCCATAAATGAAAGTCAAGAGGGTTGAGGTCAGGAGAGCGTGGAGGCCATGGCATTGGTCCGCCGAATCTGTTGTTGAGAAGCGTACGAACACGTCGACTGAAATTTGCTGGAGCTCCATCGTGCATGAACCACATGTTGTGTCATACTTGTAAAGGCACATGTTCTATGAGCACAGGTAGAGAATACAGTATGGAATCATGATAACGTGCTCCAGTGAGTGTAGGTGGAAGAACATGAGGCCCAATCAAGACATCACCAACAATTCCTGGCCAAACGTTCATAGAAAATCTGTGTTGATGACTTGATTGCACAACTGCGTGCGGATTCTCGTCAGCCCTCACATATGGATTGTGAAAGTTTACAATTTGATCACGTTGTAATGAAGCCTCATCCGTAAATGAAATACTAAAATGAGCTCTAACATGGAAATTAAGCGTTTCCGGACACATGTCCACAACATATTTTCTTTCTTTGTGTGTGAATTTGGCCGTACCTTTTTGTAACACCCTGTATTTCTCAGATTTTTGCTCGCCACTCTCTCCCACTACCACGGATCTCAATTAATTTTACACTTCAACGTTCCTCATGAATTACACCGTCCGTTGGTGAAAACCGCATGAACATCAATTCAGTAGTTTTTGAGTTTATTGCGAACAGACAGAAGCAGCGGGAGGACTTTTATTTATAATGCATGCCAAGAAGGAATAACAGGGTTCATCGTCTCGTCTATATAGCTACGTTGGTATGCCTCATGGCCTCTCCTCATAGTTTTACTCCCGCCAGTCCTTCCCCTCCTACCTTCCAAACTTATTCTACCATAGCTGAGTAACTGCCAATATTCTAAAGAAATGATCAACATTAGGTCACCTTGGTTCAGCACGTAGGCACTAGATTTGGGCAGCTCTGCCACGAACTAGTTCGCTCATTAGTTCGTCCGCTCCCAGTGACGGAAGAGCGGCGTGGTCTGCGCGTGCAGGTGGAGGGGGAAGTTCCCCCACCTAGCTGCTTTATGCGCTTGCTGCTTGAGCCGCTAACGATATCACGCAAACCAAAAGAAATAGTTTGTGAATAATTTCTCGCGTTTAAGTTTAGAGTTTTCTCTATATCTTGGGATTATGGAATTTATTAGTCAGATATTGCAGAGTCAGAAAAATCAAAGCAGAAATTTTGTAGCACTGAACTATCTAGCAGGCAGACGCTCACCTCGAAATGACTCATCAGCAGAAGGCAAACACGTGATTTTTAATTCTGCTACGCGCCCTCTCGCTATTGCCCGTCGGTCTTCGGAAAAGAATCCAACGAACTATGAAGCGAGATACGTTTGGCATAATCGTCCGCTGCTCCTAGTTCGTCCGCTCCTTCTAGTTCGTCCGCCCTTTGGGCTTTTGCTACCGCTATTAAAAGAGCTCTTTTTTATATCAGCTTTTTTTATATAATGAATCAGTGTTGCCAAAGCGTGTACTATTACCCGTATTTTTGGGCAATTTTACATCAAATACTTAGGCAAATAAACCAGTTATTTACACGAATGGGTGATACAATAGTATTCTACTACTTTGCATACAGAGTACTAGTAGTACTTTATTTTTAAAACTACAGCTGAGCTGCATCTCAGCTCGAAATGAAGGTAACTGGCAGAAGGAGATCACGCGATTCTGCGCGCTCTCGCGTCCTTTCGAGGTTCCCCGTCAGTCTTCGGAAAAAAAGCGGACGAACTAAGAGGCGAGGGATCTGCGAACTAGTTCGCGTAGTTCGCCTGTGGGAGCGCTCTTCCGAACTACATAAGACTAGTAGGCACAAGGTCTGTCGTAGGCCTGCTTCCTTGTTCCATGCGTGATGGTATCAATGCCTTTAAGTCGCAAGTGGCGTCCTGTTTTATAGCCATCCATGGCGTATTCAGCTGGTTGCAAGGTGGTTAGTATTGGGTCACACCGATGCACCTGTCGTTTCTCCATATTCCTTACATTTTCATTTGTCTACAACTCTATTGACATGGCGGGGCAGAGCACAAGACTGACATCCTGACGCACCAAAAAGGTACAACTTCGTGCCGAATATTGTGGTCACGTATTGTCTTCTTGAAAAATTGCGTCAGGGGTGTCAGGCAGAGAAGAAATGGCTATGGGTTTCAGGTTGTCATTCACATAGCTGGTTTCAGTGACGTGGACACGCACCGACTACGATTTGTGGTTATACGAAATAGCACACCACAGCACAAGGCCTTGGTTTCACACTGTATGTCTTATGCGAAAGCAGTCACTGTGATTCCCTCTGAACCTTCAGCGTGGATGTGTGAAGTTATTAGTATACATTACTTCGCATAGTTTTTACGTCTAGGGAATAATGACAACAGCAGTTTTTTTTTTTAATGCAGGGTCATCAAAGTACTTAGGAAGTACCTTATACTACAGACAGCACAAACATCCATGCCCGAGAGGGAATTCGAACCTCCGACGGGGAATGGTCTCTCCTCAATGCGATCGGCAGCTCTGCCGCGGCCCTTGTGTTCTTCTTTCCTGTTTATGGATTAGTTAGGATCAAAGCGGCTGACTTAACCCTTTCGGAACCTCTGGCTTCAAATGTGTACATAACTTCTACGGTGTTTAAGATGGTTCAGAAGCGGGTTTTTTTTTCTCAATGGTAAGGACATGTATACGACACCTGAGTGTTCAATCATTTCATCATGCACAATTACTGCCACCTACGGAGGATCACTATAAAAATATTGAGATGCGGTTGTTGCACAGCGCAGAAGTTTGCGAACTCCAAAGAACACGGAAATGGTGGGTTACTTGTATTCCACGGTATAACTGAAAGTAGTAATTGTTATTTTGCGATGTAGTTATTGAATGATCAGTTTATTTAGTACAACAGTTGGTAATACAAAAGTAATTACAAAAGTAATTAATTTAGTCCTTAAAAAGCCTTGTTTTTCAGTATACTCGGCGTTGTAGAATGAAAGTGGGTGCATATAATTGCATAAATCTTGTTTCTAAAATCATTGAAAAATTATCTTAAGAGTATTACAGCATTAAAAAAATTTAATTGAAAGAGAAAAAAATCAGGTCTGAAAGGGTTAATGATGCTTGTGGCAGCTAAAGGCATGACATATCACGCAATTTATTAACTTAATTTGTAATACTGGTCTCTTATTTTTACTGAGGAGGAGGGATAAGCATACAAAACCAGGAAAGGTAGTGTGGTTACTGTTAATAAATTTTATAAAGTCTGTCAATTTCCTCCAAGTCATTGTAACTAGTAACCAAAAATAATAATGTTGGGGTCTATTATAGTTAGGCGTTCTTATTGACTGTTCCTGCTCAAAAGTATCCGTACAGCTGGCTGAAAATTACTTACAAGTTCTCGGCGCCCTCCATCGGTAATCCTAGATTTCAGTATGGTGTTGGCCCATCCATAGCATTGATGACAGCTTCCACTCTCGCAGGCAAACGTTCAATCAGGTGCTGGATAGTTTCTTGGAGAAGGCAGCCCATTCTTCTCGGAGTGCTGCACGGAGGAGAGGTATTGATGTATGTTGTTGAGGCCTGAAACAAAGTCAGCGTTCCAAAACATCTCGAATGTGTTCCAAAGGATTCAAGTCAAGATTTTGTACAGGCTAGACCATTACAGGGATGTTATTGTATTGTAACCACTCCACCACAGCCCGTTTATTATGAAGAGAAGACGAAGTGAACACTCCAGTATTAAATCCAAGAACAGCTGCCAGCATGCGAAACTTAGAAGTAGATTTTCCTGGAGTAGTAAATCTTCCGGGCCAGATTGTATACCAACTAGATTCCTCTCAGAGTATGTTGATGCAATAGCTCCGTACTTAGCTATAATTTACAACCGATCACTCAGCGAAAGATCCGTACCCACAGACTGTAAAGTTGCCCAAGTTACTCCAATATTCAAGAAAGGCAATAGGAGTGATCTTCAAAATTACAGCCCAATCTCATTAAAGTCGATTTGCAGTAGGATTTTGGAACATATACCTTGTTCGAATATTATGAACTACCTCGAAGAGAACGACCTATTAACCAATAGTCAACACGGATTCAGAAAGTATCGCACTTGCGAAACACAGCTTGCTCTTTATTCACATGAAGTGTTAAGTGCCATCGACAAGGGATCTTAAATCGATTCCATATTTCTGGATTTTTGGAGGCTTTTGACACTGTACACCACAAGCGGCTCCTAATGAAATTGCTTGCTTGTGGAATATCTCTCCAAATGTGCGATTGCATTCACGATTTCCTATTAGAAAGAACACAGTTCGTTGTAATTGACCGTATGTCATCGAATAAAACAGAAGTGATATCTGGCGTTCCACAGGGAAGCGTTATAGGTCCCCTACTCTTCCTTGTGTTTATAAACGATTTAGGAGACAATCTGAATAGCTCCCTTAGACTGTTCGCGGATAATGCTGTCGTTTATCGGTTAGTGAAGTCAACAGAGGATGAACTGCAAAGCGATTTAGACAAAATTTCTACATGGTGCGAAAATTGGCAATTGACTCTAAATAAAGAAAAGTGTGAAGTAATACACATGCCCACTAAAAGAAATCCGCTGAACTTCAATTACGCGAAAATCAGTCAAACCTTAAGGTCGTAAATTCTACCAAATACCTAGGAGTTACAATTACGAACAACATTGACTGGAGAGAATACATAGAAAACATTGTGGGGAAGGCGAACCAAATGTTACGTTTCATTAGCAGAACGCTTCGAAGATGCACCAGCTCTACCAAAGAAACTGCCTACATCACACTTGTGTGTCCTCTCCTGGAGTACTGTTGTCCCTTGTGGGACCCTCACTAGGTGGGACTGACGAAAGACATTGAGAAGGTCCAGAGAAGGGCAGCTCGTTTTATTTTATCACGCTACGGGGGGGGGGGGGGGGCGTCACGGAAATGTTGCACGAATTGGCGTGGAAATCATTATTCATTGCGGCGTGATCTGTTTGCGAAGTTTCAATCACCGACCTTTACTTCTGAATGTGAAATATTTTGCTAGCACCCACCTACTTAAGGACATAGAACCATCACAATAAAATAAGAGAAATCAGATCGGAAACGGAACGATTTAGGTGTTCTTTCTTCCCGCGCGTTATTAGAGAATGGAACGGTAAAGATATGAAAGTGATTAATGAACCCTCTGCCAGGCACTTAAATGTGATGTGCAGAGTATGTATGTAGATGTAGAAGAGGTGTTTGATCGCGATGAAAGCTTCAATCGCCATCCCCGAATTGTTTTTTCAATGTGGGAAGCAAGAAGATGCTTAACAGATCAATGGAGGCCTTTGGTGTGATAGTATTACGCAAAACAATAAGTAGTGCTAAATGAAAAACACGACCACACCAAAACTCTATAGCCTGCGAATTTTTCTGTTGGCACTACACACGATGGCAGATGACGTTCACTGGGCATTCGCCATACCCACAGCCTGCCATCGGATCTCTACATGTGTACCATGATTCTTCACACTACGTTTTGCACCGTTCAATCATCCAATGTGTACGCTCGTTACACCAAGCGAGGCGTCGTTTGGCAGTGACCAGCGCGATGTGTGGCTTATGGGCAACCGCTCGACCATGCTATCCTTGATTGCCCACTTTCCGCGTGTTATAGTACCTGGAGTGTAGTCTTGTGTAGTTCGCGAACAAACTAGTTCGGAAGAGCGCTCCCACAGGCGAACTACGCGAGTTCTGACATCCCTCGCCTCTTAGTTCATCCGCTCCTTTTTCGAAGACTGACGGGGAACAGCGAGAGGACGCGAGAGCGCACAGAATCGCGTGATTCCCTTCTGCCAGTTACCGCCATTTCGCGCTGAGATGCAGCTCAGCTGTAGTTTCACAATTCACTGCCACACATTTTCTTTTCTAAGGTATTCAGCAGTGTCTAAATAATATATTAAGCACAAAAAATGAATAAATACATACTCACTCAGGGCTCATGATTATTTTTTGTTTGTATAATTATTAAGCGACAAATTAGAAAAGTTTATTTTGTTAATGTTAAAGGTATATTCATTCTGTCACATATACTGTACCATAGTAGTAACATTTTTGTTGATCACTTCCAAAACTTTATAACAATTAAAAAGTCATTCATAAAAGTGCATTTTTATTCACGGAAATAGATGCATTTAGCATATTTTGTAGGTAATGTTCTTTCAGTGACCAATTAAATAAATAAATAAATCCATTTTAAAAATAAAATGCTTCGAGTACTCTATATGCAAAGTAGTTGAATACCATTGTATCACCCATTCGTGTAAATAACTGATGTTTTTGCTTAAGTATTGGATGTCAAATTGCCCAAAAATACGGGTAATAGCACACGGTTGGGCAACACTGGTCATTATATAAAAATAGCTGTCATAACAAAAGAAACAGCTCTTTTAGTAGCGGTAGCAAAAGCCAAAATGAGCGGACGAACAAAAAAGAGCAGACGAACTAAAAAGAGCGGTCGCGAAGTATTATGCCAAACGTATCTCGCTTCATAGTTCGTTGGATTCTTTTCCGAAGACCCGGCGGGCGATAGCGGGGGCGCGCAGCAGAATTAAAAATCACGTGTTTGCCTTCTGCTGATGAGTCATTTCGAGGTGAGCGTCTGCCTGCTACAAAATTTATGTTTTGAATTATTCTGCATTCAGCAACATCTGACTAATAAATTCCACAATGCCAAGATACAGAGATAACTGTAAACTTAAACGCGAGAAATTATCCACAAACTGTTTCTTTTGGTTTGCGCATGAAGCAGCTAGGTGGGGGGACTTCTCCCTCCACCTGCATGTGCAGACCATGCCGCTCAGCCGTCACTGGGAGCGGACGAACTAGAAGAACGAACTATTTCGCGGCTCAGTCGCGAACTAGAGCGCTCCCGATCGCGAACTATTATGCGCAAGTCTACTGGAGTGGATCCTAATAAAGTTTGGAATTCCTGTGTGATGGTCTGGCTGGATACTTAGCTATTGCACTGTATGACCCTCTTCATCAGTGGGCGGTCTCTCACTGTCAACAGACGAGGTCAGCCCGTTCGCTTTCGTGCTCTACTTGCCCCTCCACGTTTCCACTTCAGTATTACATCAGAAACGGTGCACCTTGGGGCGTTTAGTAATGTGGAAATCCCATGTACAGACACCCAGAACGTGACTATGTTCGACCACGTTGACTTTAGCTCCGCGTAGCGTTCTATTCTGCTCTCTCACGATGTCTAATGACTATTAAGGTTGCTGATATGGAGTACATGGCAGTAGAATGCAGCACAATGCACATAATATGAAAAACTTACGTTTTCGAGAGTGTCCGTATACTTGTGATCACATAGTGTATTTGTTGCAAGTTATCGTAAAAATCTTAAAGGGCCGACAAGCGGTATTATTATTGTAGATACAAAACTGCTTAGTGTCTATTACACTCCTGGCCATTAAAATTACTACACCACGAAGATGACTAGGAAATCCTGAAGTTTTCCAAAACGGAAATATTATCTACAACGACGAACTATTATCCACGACTGTACAGAGAATCAATCGAAATATACAAACATAGGGATAATTTTATAGAAAGAAGAAGCAGTTAAACTTAATGACATGTGGAGTGTGGCTCTTCAGAGTAGGTAGTTACGCTTTTATATTTGACCATCAGCTATCGAAAGTTATGTTTTATCTTTGACAAGTCTTATCTCTGCTGCACACGTGAACACTTGGCCACGCCCCCTTTTATACAGTATTTATACCGCTCTCCGACGCCCGACTCGTTAGTCGGCAAGACTCACCGCTACCAGTAGCACCTCTGAAGATGTCCAGAGCAGATATGGACGAAGCGTCAGGAGCAGATGTATTTCTTCGACCACGACCATATAACCCGGAAGATTCAACAGCAATGAATGACATAAACATTTTCTGGGTGTTGTACCGCGTCATGATGTAAGAAGGTTATTAATAACCGACGTTTCGGCCAACGTTACAGTGGCCTTCATCTGGGTATACTGAGGAACGTTTCCATACGATTTCTCATACACAAACCGCAGGGACCACCGTTGCCTGGTGAAATGTAGTTGTGATACCTTGTATAAGGAGGGGAAATGCGTACCATGACGTTTCCGACTTTGATAGAGGTCGGATTGTTGCCTATCGCGATTGCGGTTTATCGTATTGCGACATTGCTGCTCGCGTTGGTCGCGATCCAATGACTGTTAGCAGAATATGAAATCGGTGGGTTCAGCAGGGCAATATGGAACACCGTGCTGGATCCCAACGGCCTCGTATCACTAGCAGTCGAGATGACAGGCATCTTATACGCATGGCTGTAGCGGATCGTGCAGATGTGAACGTGCAGCTGGAAACGTTTGCAAGACAACAACCATCTTCACGAACAGTTCGACGACGTTTGCGGCAGCATGGACTGTCAGCTCGGAGACCATGGCTGTGGTTACCCTTGAGGCTGCATCACAGACAGGAGCGCCTGCGATGGTGTACGCAACAACGAACCTGGGTGCACGAATGACAAAATGTCATTTTTTCGGACGAATCCACGTTCCGTTTACAGCATCATGATGGTCGCATCCGTGTTGAGCAACATCGCGGTGAACGCACATTGGAAGAGCGTATTCGTCATCGCCACACGCGTATCACGCGGCGTGATTTTTATGGGGTGCCATTGCTTACACGTCTCAGTCACATTTTGTTCGCATAGACGGCAGTTTGAACAGTGGCCGTTACATTTCAGATGTGTTACGACCCGCGGCTCTGCCCTTCATTCGATCTCTGCGAAACCCTACATTTCAGCAGGATAATGCACGACCGCATGTTGCAGGTCCTGTACGGGCCTTTCTGGATACGGAAAATGTTGGACTGCTGCCTTGGCCAGCGTATTGTCCAGATCTCCCACCAACTGGAAACGTCTGCTCAATGGTGGCCGAGTAACTGGCTCGTCACAATACGCCAGTCACTACTCCTGATGAACTGTGGTATCGTGTTGAAGCTGCATGGGCATCTGTACCTGTAAACGCCATCCAAGCTCTGTTTGACTCAATGCCCAGGCGTATCAAGGCCGTTATTACGGCCAGAGGTGGTAGTTCTGGATACTGATTTCTCAGGATCTATGCACCCAAATTGCGTGAAAATGCAATGACATTTCAGTTCTAGTATATTTGTCCAATGAATACCCGTTTATCAACTGCATTTCTTCTTTGTGTAGCAATTTTAATGGCCAGTAGTGTTTCAGCGTTGACCGATTTTCGTGCAGCGATCGTTTCAAATGAAATTTCTCTGCAACCTAAAAACCTAAAAAGTAGGACATAGTGACCTTATGCTCTCACCTCCGCTATCACCGTCTCCTTCACCTCCGGTATCTTTATTGGAAACAAAGAGACTGATTTTTACCATATCCTCATCCACATTTATATCGAGATCTTCTACTCTTTAACCTTTACTAAAGATATCTTGGAAGACCAAGAAGGCTAGGTATCAGAAACACAATTCTTTCAAAACAATTTACACATGTCTGGGTGCGATCTCCTTTTCTGTAAAACCTTTTTACTGTTTTGCCAAGCTCGCTTTTTTATCTACGACAATGACCGGTATCAACTGATCTCGCAGTCATCATCAGATCTGTGGAACTATGGTGTATCGAATCATACCAATAACATGTATGACCGTCTATACGGCGTTCCGTGGGGTTGTCGAATACAGAAAATTGCATAGGTTTTCATTATGTGACACGCAACTTTGTGTATTTGATAACCCCACGGAACCATGAGACTGAGGTACATTTTATTGGTATGAGTTGATACACCATAGTTCACAGATCTGATAATGTCTGTGAGATCAATTGAAACCCGTAATTGTGGTAGATAAAAAAGCGATCTTGGCAAACATTTAAAGGTTCTACATAATTCTTTCAGTCTGATCATGACCACTGAATTTATGACAGACGTTTACTAACCTCAAATGTAAATATCTGAATAGAGTAACAGTACGCAATGTTTAAAATAACATGACTTCATTATAGGAGCTGTAAAACGTAGTTGATATTGGTAATAATAGCAATACAAACAGAAAACCTGTTGATGAAGAGTTCTAGGGCTCCTACAATAAGAGAAAACTGGTTATTTAAAAAGCCGGTTATCTGAGAGGCTTTTACAGGAAGGCTAAACTGAAAAGATCGGTAAAACAGAAAGACGATTGTTAGCGCTATCCGTATTGAGCGGGAGGTATGGTGCGCGACAGCACGAGTGGAACTGTACCATTCACCAGGATGCCGCCTTACCCGTATGTGATTACCATCAGCCGACATCTCTGTACATCTTGTTTTGCCAGTATGTGGCAGTCCACGTCGGGCCGGGCTGGCTGGGCATTACAGTAAAAGTAGTAGTCTTGTGTAGTTCGCGAACGAACTAGTTCGCAAGAACGCTCCCACAGGCGAACTACGCGAACTAGTTGGCAGATCCCTCGCCTCTAAGTTCGTCCGCTCCTTTTCCGAAGACTAACGGGTAACAGCGAGAGGACGCGAGAGCGCGCAGAATCGCGTGATGCCCTTCTGCCAGTTGCCGTCATTTCGAGCTGAGATGCAGCTCAGCTGTAGATTTAGTAGCGGTAGCAAAAGCCAAAACGAGCGGACGAACTAAAAAGAGCGACCTACTTAGCGGCCGAGTTGCGAACGAAAAGTAGAGCTACCGGTCGCCAACTAAAATATGCGCGATAGGTCGCGAACTAAAAGATGCGCGATAGATCGCAAACAGAATTAAAAATCACGTGTTTGCCTTCTGCTGATGAGAGCCATTTCGAGGTTAGCGTCTGCCTGCTAGATTCCATAGTTCAGTCTTACAAAATTTCTGCTTTGAAGTATTCTGCACTCTGCAATATCTGACTAATAAATTCCATAATGCCAAGATATAGAGAGAACTCTAAACTTGTTGTTGTTATGGTCTTCAGTCCGGAGACTGGTTTGATGCAGCTCTCCACCCTACTCTATCCTGAGCAAGCCTTTTCATCTCCTCATAAGAACAACCCACATCCATTTGAATCTGCTTACTATACGCGTCTCTTGGTCTCCCTCTGCGATTTTTACCCCACACACTTCCCTCCAATGCCAAATTTACGATTCCCCGATGTCTAAGAATGTGTCCTACCAAGCGATCCCTACTTTTAGTCAGGGTATGCCAAAAATTCCTTATCTCACCAATTCTGTTCAGTACCTTTTCATTAGTTATGCGATCTACCCACCTAATCTTCAGCATTCTTCTGTAGTACCACATTTCAAAAGCGTCTATTCTCTTCCTGTCCGCACTGCTTATCGTACATGTTTCACTACCGTACAAGGCAACACTCCACACAAATGCCTTCAGAAAAGACTTCCTTACACTTAAATTAATATTCGATGTTAGCAAATTTCTCTTTTTCAAAAATGCTTTTCTTCCCATTGCCATTCTGCATTTTGTATCCTCTGTACTACGACCATCGCATGTTATTTTACTACCCAAGTAACAAAACTCATCTACCACCTTCATTGTTTCGTTACCTAATCTAATTCCTTCAGCATCGCCTGATTTTCTAAGACCGCATTCCATTATTTTTGTTTTGCTCTTGTTAATGTTCATTTTATACGCTCTCTTCAACACACTGTCCATTCCATTCAACTGCTCTTCCAGGTCCTTTGCTGTCTCTGATAGAATTACAATGTCATCAGCAAAACGCAATGTTTTTATTTCTTCCCCCTGAACTTTAATCCCTATTCCAAATTTTTCCTTGCTTTCCTTCACCGCCTGCTCGATGTATAAACTAAATAACATCGGAGAAAGGCTACAACCTTTTCTTACTCCCTTCCCAACTGATGCTTCCCTTTCATGCCCTTCGAGTCTAATAACTGCAGTCTGGCTTTTGTACAAGTTGTAAATAACTATCCTTTTCCTATATTTTACCCCCGCTGACTTCAGAATTTGAAAGAGTGTATTCCAGTCAACATTGTCAAAAGCTTTCTTCAAATCTACAAAAGCTAAAAATGTAGGTTTGCCTTTCCTTAATCTATCTTCTAAGATAAGACGTAAAGTGAGTATTGCCTCCCGGGTTCCTACGTTCCTCCTGAATCCAAACTGATCTTCCCCGAGGTCAGCTTCTACCAGCTTTTCCATTCTCCTGTAGATGATTCGTGTTAAAATTTTGCAACCATGACTTATCAAACTGACTCTAAACTTAAAGGTGTGAAATTATCCACAAACTGTTTCTTCTGGTTTGCGTGATAGCGGCTCAAGAAGCAAGCGCATGAAGCAGCTAGGTGGGGGAACTTCTCCCTCCACCTGCATGCGCAGACCACGCCGCTCATCCGTGACTGGGAGCGGACGAACTAAAAGAACGAACTAAAGTGAGCGCTCCCGATCGCGAACTCTTATGCGCAAGTCTAAAACGTAGTTGCTGACGTCAACAGCGGTAAACAGCACAGGGAGCCTGTACTTGCAAATTCACATTCGTAAAAGCGGGGCAGCCGACAGTCGCGCATCTGCATCTGTCTTGATGCGTTTCACTGTTGGATCCCTAATCGTTTCCTGAAAGATCCTCCGACCATCTCGCCTCATCGTCTTCATGGTTGCTCTTAAATCCACTGCCCCAACAATCGGCCAACCTGTTGTTCTTACGACGGTGATTAGAAGCTGCCAAAGTGCCTTAACTACGGTAAATGTTCCTAACACGTCTACGTGGTATTATGAGTCTACTGACGTTCTCATCGAGTCTAGGCTGTGCCCCTCACGTGTATAATTTATCCATTATGTTCGACGATAAGCCGCGGCGGAGCGGCCGAGCGCATTGAGGCGCTATGTTACGATGCGCGAGGCCGTTCCCCGTCGGGGGTTCGAATCCCCCTCGGGCATGGATATTTGTACCGTCCCTAGTATTAGCTAGTTCATAAGTAGTTTGTAAGTTTAGGGACTGATGACCCCGCAGTTAAGTCCCATAAGCCTTAAAAACATGTTTTTTTGGCCGATTGCAGCACCATTGCGAGGTCTGTGGACATGCACATTGGCACCAAACTTAGATCATTTTCGTATCGCATCTTACTGCTTTCCTTTCCAAGTTTTGGACTTGTAGCTTTCTTCTCCATAAGTGCGGCACTGAAAGTCACCACACACACACACACACACACACACACACACCGCCCAACAAACGCCAGATTTACTGGTTAGACGGTGCAAGGGATAGCCAATCAAAAAATCGCACTGACGTGATTTTCGGTCCAATTTAGATTTGTATTTTTATAAGGTTTTGCAAACATTTTGGTCCAAAATAATAATCTAAATGATAAAAAATTAATTAATAAGAGTTTCTGAAAACCTTTTAGGGAAAAAAATTTAGGTGGTGGCGAGTTCCGAACCACTGACCTTCAGTATCACAGTCCAACGCATTGACCACTACACGACGGCTAACAGTTAGAAACTGCGATCTTTAATCTCATACTTTGATGGCCGTTGTTAACTGTTGTTAACATGGCATTTGTAGATACTAGACAACCATTTATCGTACGAAGAAATACGTGTTTTTGTTAATTATTCAGTGCGTCATTGCTTTGAAATGACAACGTGTAAGTTACAATATGAACATCATCAAATACGCAACGCAAGATGGCGTATGCCAGAGAGAGTTCTGGGCGAGGAATGTCACGTGACATCTTCGTATGGCTGGTTTTTGTTAATTCAATGGAGGTTGTAAAAGCTCCGTTATTTTTGCAAATATGTCTCAAACGATAAGAGATATTAAAAAAGGGAACAAAGTTGTATATAATTTTCTCCTGTACAAAGTCGTTTAATCAATTTTCGCGTCAGATGAACGGTTTATTTACAATTAAAATTACATTACAAACAGCATTTTTTTGGTGTTACTATTTCTTGTCCGAAATATTTCAAAAAGTGAGGTTCTGGTCTCTGGTAGCCAACAATTATGTCTGTAAAATTGTGCGCCGATCGGTTGAACGGTTCTACCTAAAAAGTTGGAACACGTTGCAGCCAGACAGACATCGTCCAATCGCCGTTATTTTTGCAAATATGCAAAGAACTTTGTATAACGGGCAACCACAGCTAAAATATTTATACATAATTAAGAAACTTTCACACAGCTAAAAATTAGGTGTTAAAATTGTATGAGTCTGAATGAAAGTCCTTGGTCCACTTGAGCTGTTATTTTATTGAAGTTGTGAAGACTCGCACAACCGGTTCCGCAACCTACAGTTGCATCTTCAGGCGGAAAGAGCCAAGGTGCTTGCGGTATGACCTAAGCAATAACCCCCTTATCCATCACAAATGACTTGTATGGAAAACTTTTAGAAAGCACCTGAAGATGCAACTGTAGGTTGCGAAACCGGTTGTGCGGGTCTTCACGACTCCAATAAAATAACAGCTCAAGTGGACCAAGGACTTTCATTCAGACTATTACAATTTAACACCTAATTTTTAACTATGTGAAAGTTTCTTAATTATGTATTTTGCAAATATCTCTGCAACGATGCAAGATATGAAAAAAAAAAAAAAAAAAAAAAAAAAAAAAAAAAAAAAAAAAAAAAAAAAAAACATAATAGAGCGAAGTTGTAGCGAATTTTCCCCTCTACCGATTAGGTTATTCAATTTTCGTATCAGATGAACGGTTCGTCTGCAATTACAATTACATTACAAACGGCTTTTTTTGGTATTACTACCGTATTTTTGTCCGAAAAATGGAGGTTCTGATCTCTGGCGGCCTACAATTATGTCTGTAAAAGTTGGTGCTGATCGGTTGAACGGTTCGTCTTAAAAACAGGGAACACATTACGGACAGACAGACAGACATTCAAAAATCGCCGTTATTTTTGCAAATGTCACTGAAACGATACGATATATGAAAAAAAAACCATAAGAGAGCAAAGTTGTAGAGAATTTTCTCCTCTGCAAATTCGGTTATTTAATTTTCGTGTCAGATGAATAGTTAAGCCGTTATTTTCATTTAAATTTCGAGCTGTCAAAAGATGATCGGAAAGGCCCAGTTTTAGTGTAACTACAGTAACCTAAAGTGGGCCGAAACTCATCACAGTTCAGGTATTAAAAAGGAAGCCGGTGTACGGAAGTTACACTGTGATTAAAAGTACCTGGACATTCCTGAAGAACATACATAGATTTTTCATAATCGGTTCGTTGTGTTGCCAGGTTATATCAGCGACCTCAGTAGTCATCAGACATCGTGAGAGAGCGGAACAGGGCGCTTCGAGCAACTCACGAAGGTGCTCAGGTGATTGGGTGTCACTTGTATCGAACATCTGCACGTGAGATTTCCTCATTCCTAAACATCCCTAGGTCCACTGTTTCTGATGTGATGGTGAATTGGAAACATGATAAGGGACACGTACAGTATGAAAGCGTACAGGCCAACCTCGTCTGTTGACTGACTGAGAGCGCCCACAGTTGGTCGTACAGTGTAATAAGCAGACCATCACACAGGAATTTCAAACTGCGGCAGGGTCCACTCCAAGTACCACGACAGTTAGACGCAGGTGAGAAATCTTGGATTTCACAGTCGAGCGGCTGCCCATAGGCGGCATATCACGCAGGTCAACGCCAAACGACGCCTCGCTTGCTGTACGCCGCGTGAGTACTGGACGATTAAACAGCGGAAAAACGTTGTGAGGAATGACTTATCACTGTACACAATGCGGCTATCCGATGGCAGGGTGTGGGTATGGCGAATGCCCGATGAACGTTATCTGCCAGCGAGTGCAGTGTCCTTATCTGTGACGAATGTAGTAATATGCCATAGACGAATTGCCATATTCAACCTGGAGATGGTGGATAACGAACGCTTTGAAATTGACCAAGTCAAGCATTTTAGCCTCTTCTAGTGCCCACATCTGCAGATTCCAATAGTGAACCGTAGATCCATACCTCCTTGTACCATCAATTCGCGATATTACATACTCTTTTGTAGTTCGTAATTGCGACAATCCGTTTCCTTTGAAACCAGCACCTGCTCCCAGTTTCCTTGACACACAATTTAGATTTAATGTACAATTTAATTTACTTTTGATGCACTTATAGCGCTTCATTTGTTTGCTATGGGAAATGAAGGCACGATTGTTACATTCTTCCTAAATGTTCTCTATTACGCTGTCATCATATCTCTTAATACACGGGATCTTATCTTTTTGGGTGGCGAGGATTCCTACTGACAGTGACTTGACTGTTCCTGTTGCTCTGGAAATTAATGTCCTCTGCTACTTGAAGAGCCATCTTCACGTTCAGGTTCCTCCTGTGCTTCAAATTTCGTAATCTACCAAGCCTAACGTCGTGTATTTCCGTGTAGTCGCCATTATATTTCTGTTCGCGAACTCCATATCCTCGCTCTCGTCGCAACGTGGTTCCTAATAATGGACCACATGCGTAGGATTAATTCTCTTCATGATACCATTGCACTGTACAGCTTTAAGAGACGAATACGTACTGCCTCTACATCACTCACGCAATTGGAGCACTGGTTAGAGCAGCTGCACAATGCCATCATCTAGTGGGGCTAAGTGCGGCGTTTTGCATGGAAAAGGTTCACACCTGTTTTTGTTTGTGATTGCTTGATATTCTAGGCATGGTTTCGTGCGGTTCCGAGTGTCCGAGATCGAAGACGTCCCTTGTTAGAAAGGAAGGAAGCAGGAAGCAGGAACCACTCTGACTGTACGTATAAAGCATGTCAGTACTATATATAGGTTGTTACAAAAAGGTACGGCCAAACTTTCAGGAAACATTCCTCACACACAAAGAAAGAAAATATCTTATGTGGACATGTGTCCGGAAACGCTTAAGTTCCATGTTAGAGCTCATTTTAGTATTTCTCTTTAAATGTAAATTGAAATAATTCGTGCAGACAATTGTCAAAATACCCAATTGTTTCGTTAGTATGTACTGTACTTCAATCAGCAGCTGATTGGCCTCCACGGGTACACTTCTGCGAATAATTCATCCAACAATGTGTCACTCCTCATTTCAGTGCAAATGTTCTATTTACGGATGAGCCTTCATTTCAACGTGATCAAATTGTAAATTTTCACAATCAACATGTGTGGGCTGACGAGAATCCGCACGCAATTGTGCAATCACGTTATCAACACAGATTATCTGTGAACGTTTAGGCAGGAATTATTGGTGATGTCTTGATTGGGCCTCATGTTCTTCCACCTACGCTCAGTGCAGCACTTTATCATGATTTCATACGGGATACTCTACCTGTGCTGCTAGAACATGGGCCTTTACAAGTACGACACAACATGTGGTTCATTCACAATGGAGCTCCTGCACATTTCGTTCGTACGCTTCTCAACAACAGATTCGGTGACCGATGGATTGGTAGAGGCGGACCAATTCCATGGCCTCCACGCTCTCCTGACCTCAACCCTCTTGACTTTCATTTATGGGGGCATTTGAAAGCTCTTGCCTACGCAACCCCGGTACCAAATGTAGAGACTCTTCGTGCTCGTATTGTGGACGGCTGTGATACAATATGCCGTTCTCCAGGACTGCATCAGCGCATCATGGATTCCATGCGACGGAGGGTGGATGCATGTATCCCCGCTAACGGAGGACATTTTGAACATTTCCTGTAACAAAGTGTTTGAAGTCATGCTGGTACGTTCTGTTGCTGTTTGTTTCCATTGCATGATTAATGTGATTTGAAGAGAAGTAATAAAATGAGCTCTATCATGGAAATTAAGCGTTTCCGGACACATGTCCATATAACATATTTTCCTTCTTTGTGTGTGAGGAATGTTAACTGAAAGTTTGGCCATACCTTTTTGTAACACCCTGTATAAAGCATATCAGTATGTTACTAAATATTCAGATAAACCTATGTTCTCTGTCTGTCTGCTGGAAATAATAAGAAACAGGTGTGCTGCATTTATCTGTGTCTGTATTCACGTCGCAAATGGCGCCAGTATTTGTGCTGATGTTTATTACTTCCAGGAATCAGACAAATGGCACCGGTAGGCGTAACACTTCACGCTTATCGCGACTTTAAAATACCGAATGAGTACAATCATACAAAGCGCACAGTTACACTGTTGTCCTATGCACAGGTTGTCCTCTTCGGTGTCAGACACTTGACTGCGTACTGTTCAGAAATGTTTAAAGTCATTGCCAACAAAGTTATCATTATAACCCGTGAAAATAAATAGCTGTTACTAATGCTAGCGGTCTTTCGCGTGCCACACAGTTACCATACAACCATGCCTTCAAAGCAATAACGCTGTAACCAGTCTCTATCAACTTTTGTGTCATTTTTGCGATGCATTAATACCTTAGAGTCCTTTATTTTATAAACCAATAGCTGTAGCTTGTTTCAGATTAAATGGAAAAGAAAGAAAAGAGAAGCCACACATTTCCAACAATTGTAATTTCACAGCACTTTGTGATTGGGAATTGGACGTGCTTTCCTAAACTCTGCCCCCTCTCTCTGCACGACTCATCATCCCCGTTCCTTTCTTCCTATTCTCGTCCTTCCTGTCTCTGCCCATCACCCTATCAATTTCCTTCTCCCTTTCCCCTCTTTTTCCACCCGATCCACCTTATCCTCCGTCAGTGGCTCTCCATCTCCTCAACACCCTGTCCATCTCCTCCCCAACCCCTCTCTACATCAATTTCCCCCCTCCGCCACCTATTATTCCTCTAATTTAAAGACTTGTTTATTATGATGGTTAAAATCTAGGAAATTTCTTGACTGAGAGTTTTGATATTTAGACATCCGAATCGTTATTTTGATATAGATACACACTAAGGTGCAGGGTGAAGAAATAAAAGCCGGCCGCGGTAGCTGAGGGGACTTAGGCGCTCCAGTCACGGTCTGCACGGCCACTACGTCCTAAGTGTTAGCTACTTCGTAAGTAGTTTATAACTTTAGGGACTGATGACCCCGTTGTTAAGTCCCATAAGCTATACAAACATTTGAACATATTTGAAGAAATAAAAACATTGCGGTTTGCCGATGACATAGTAATTCTGTCAGAGGCCGCAAAAAAAACTGGAAGAGCAATTGAATGGGATGGACAGTGTCTTGAAAGGAAGATATAAGATGAACATTAACGAGAGTAAAACGAAGGTAATGGAATGTAATGTCAGATAATCAGGCGATGCTGAAGGAATTAGATTAGGTAATGAGACAATAAAAGTCGTAGATTAATTTTGTTATTTGGGTAGCAAGATAACTTCTGATGGCCGAAGTAAAGAAGATATAAAATGCAGAATGGCTAAGGGAAGAAAAGCGTTTGTTAACATCCAATATTAATTTAAATGTTAGGAAGTCCTTTATGAAACCATTCGTCTTGAGTGTAGCATTGAATGGGAGTGAATCGTGGACGATAAGGAGTTCAGATAAAAAGATGATAGAAGCTTTTGAAATGTGGTGCTACAGACGAATGATGAAAATTGGATGGGTAGATCACGTAACTAATGAGGAGGTGCTTAACTGAATCGGGGAGAAAGCAGTTTCTGGCATATACTGACTAAGAGAAGGGATAGATTGGTTGGACACATTCTGAGACATCAAGGAATTGTCAAATTAGCATTAGAAGGAAGCGTGTGGAGTAAAAATCGTAGAGGGAGACCGAGGGACGAATTTAGTAAGCAGATTCAAAAGGATGTAGGTTGCCGAACGCATTCTCAGATGAAGAGACTTGCACAAGACAGGGTAGCGTGGAGAGCTGCATGAAACCAGTCTGCGGACTGAAGACCACAACAACGACAACAACATACACTGTGAAGCCGACCTCATGCAATATTAGTTGTTAATTGAGTATCGACGTGGTTTGGCTTTTTAAACTGTGCTAAATGTTTTTCAAATCACTGTTTTAATACTTCCCTGCTTGTTTAAACATTTAGTTTGCTTTACGTTATCCTCAACCAATGGAGTGTTGATGTTTGGTTGTTGTGCTTCACCTGTTTGTAACAGTAGTTTGTGTTGCAGAGGCACTATTTTGGTTGTGACGAGACGACTTAAATAACCGTGTATTATGCAACCTCAGTTGTATGCGATCTGCCAATGGCGACGGATGCTGTTGTGTTAAAATATCTTGCTAATGGTGCCACTATACGAAAAAAAGGTTTTTATTTAACTGCATTGTAACATTTTAGTGTCTCACAACCGGCTCCTTATGCTATAGGTAGCTACTTGTTACTGTAAGAAAATACTTGGGAATGTTTTAGTCTGCTTTTTTTAAAATATTCAGAAGTATGTGTGTGTGAGAGAGAGAGAGAGAGAGAGAGAGAGAGAGAGAGAGAGAGAGAGAGAGAGAGAGAAGAAGAAGAAGAAGAAGAAGAAAGAAGTACTTTCCTTGTAGCTTTCGTGAAGTTTCGTTACATGATTAATTAATACATTGTAATTTATGGTGGGGCAATTAATTTGATTTACTAAAATTTTTCAAGTTCATTTATATTTTTCTCATTTCAGGAGTTACGGCCGTGGTCGATTTGAACCATTTTAAGATATTTGAAAACCGTTTGTTGATATATCTAAAGGCTGGGGTCTAGTAACTGCATGTCAAAAGGGAAATTAAATAAATCAAAACGCTCAGACAGCAGTTTATCTCTTGAAGACTGAAACTTTCACTCTGCAGCGGAGTTTGCGCTGATATGAAACTTAAAATTCGGTGCCGGAACCGGGACTCGAACCTGGGACATTTGCCTTTCGCCTGCAACCGCTCTACCACCGAGCTATCCCGACACGACTCAAGGCCTGTCTCACAACTTCACTTCTGCAAGTTTATCTCTAGTTTAATAATCAGGTACTATATATGTGATATATTACTATGTCATTACCAGTGTTCCATGTAATATTGTAAAATTTTTGAAGGTTTAAATAAAACATGTGAATGAATATATCCTCGTATGGGCTAGTGGCTCCAGCAGAATTTGTTTCACTTTTTTGACTCTTCGTGTTGAAAAATCACCTGTTTCAGATATTGTTGTAGCGGTAAATGAAGGAGATTCTTAGCTTTTGAGCAAGATCCTGAATATGGGCTTTCGACGACGAAGACGGCTTACCATCTATCTGAACACCTAGAAATTTGATGTTGAGTTTTATTTACCATATGCCCATTATGTGTAATCAATATGTCAGATTTTGTTGAAATATGTCTGACAGTACCACATTTTATAACAGTTGCTGTCGGCCATTCCTTAAAACAATTTTTGAATTTTGTGCATTTGACTATCAGTGAAATAGTTCTTTGTTTATTCCATGTAGCCGTCACAAAAATACGAAGTATCTATTGAATGACAAAAAAAAATATTTTTCTTGCACCAGGAACACCGGACAAAGGAAAAATTGATGCATTCAGGCACTTCGCAGTAACCACTAGTTTTATTTAGACAGAACTGGGACGGAGTCAGAAATGGTCTGTTCTGCATATTGTGCTGCATACCAGGCATACTTGACCAAATTCGTAAAGCATGGCAAAGAAAACTGCTAATGCACAAATGACTGGAGCTTAAGAATACTGTTCTGCTGATAAACCTGAAATGAGAGAGTGGTATCGGAAATTATGTTTTCTGTTAATTTCCTAAAAGATGCTTTCCACTGTCGAAAAAATTCTTTATCGAGAGGTTGAATCGCACTAGTAGTTCCAGGCGGGATGCACATTACATCCACAGATTTTTCGCCGTCCTTCACAAAAATAGAGGCGTCATTATGTCCAGACCATGAATCCAAAAAAAAGTAATGAATTAGTTTCTGCAACTGGTAGGAATACGTTTCGAACAAAACGTTGAAAATTATTCTTTCCCATTTTTCCAGATTTTGATACGTCGATTACAAGATTTTTGCAATTAAACAGTCCATTTTTTTTATTTTTGGTCCAAATTTGCATTGAGGTTCTTGAAGACAGATATACAGCTGCAGAAACAGTAAACCACTCATACTTAACATTGGCATTATCGTATATGAATGTGCCATTGCATTGTATTATGCAACCTCAGTTGTATGCGATCTGTCAATGGCGACGGATGCTGTTGTGTTAAAATATCTTGGTAGTGGTGCCACTATACAAAAAAGGTTTTGATTTAACTGCATTGTAATAGTTTAGTGTCTCACAACCGGCTCCTTGTGCTATAGGTAGCTACTTATTTCTGTAAGAAAAGACTTGGCAATGTTTTAATCGGCTGTTTAAATGTGTGTTAGAAATTGTACAAGCTGAGTTTTACTATGATTTAGCGTCAATTTATTTTCTAAAAGTCAAGAACTTATCCCTTGAACTGAATTATTTGATACTGTGTCAATATTAGGCCTACAAACAACATCCTTTACTGCGAAACTGCTAACATCAGCAATATAATAGAGTGTTGCAAAAAGGTACGGCCAAACTTTCAGGAAACATTTCTCACACACAAAGAAAGAAAGAAAATATGTTATGTGGACATGTGTCCGGAAACGCTTAATTTCCATGATAGAGCTCATTTTATTACTTCTCTTCAAATCACATTAATCATGGAATGGAAACACAGCAACAGAACGTACCAGCGTGACTTCAAACACTTTGTTACAGGAAATGTTCAAAATGTCCTCCGTTAGCGAGGATACATGCATCCACCCTACGTCGCATGGAATCTCTGATGCGCAGATGCAGCTCTAGAGAAGGGCGTGTTGTATCACAGCCGTCCACAATACGAGCACGAAGAGTCTCTACATTTGGTACCGGGGTTGCGTAGACAAGAGCTTTCAAATGCCCCCATAAATGAAAGTCAAGAGTGTTGAGGTCAGGAGAGCGTGGAGGCCATGGAATTGGTCCGCCTCTACCAATCCATCGGTCACCGAATCTGTTGTTGAGAAGCGTACGAACGAAATGTGCAGGAGCTCCATTGTGCATGAACCACATGTTGTGTCTCGTACTTGTAAAGGCACATGTTCTAGCAGCACAGGTAGAGTATCTCGTATGAAATCATGATAATGTGCTCCAGTGAGCGTAGGTGGAAGAACATGAGGCCCAATCAAGACATCACCAATAATTCCTGCCTAAACGTTCACAGAAAATCTGTATTGATTACGTGATTGCACAATTGCGTGCGGATTCTCGTCAGCCCACACATGTTGATTGTGATAATTTATAATTTGATGACGTTGGAATGAAGCCTCATCCGTAAATAGAACATTTGCACTGAAATGAGGAATGACACATTGTTGGATGAACTTTTCGCATAAGTGTACCCGTGGAGGCCAATCAGCTGCTGATAGTGCCTGCACACGCTGTACATGGTACGGAAACAACTGGTTCTCCCCTAGCACTCTCCATACAGTGACGTGGTCAACGTTACCTTGTACAGCAGCAACTTCTCTGACGCTGACATTAGGGTTATCGTTAACTGCACGAAGAACTGTCTCGTCCATTGCAGGTGTCCTCGTCGTTCTAGGTCTTCCCCAGTCAGAGTCATAGGCTGGAATCTACCGTACTCCCTAAGACGCCGATCAATTGCTTCGAACGTCTTCTTGTCTGGACACCTTCGTTGTGGAAATCTGTTTCGATACAAAAGTACCGTGCCACGGCTATTGCCCTGTGCTAATCCATACAAATGGGCATCTGCCAACTCCGCATTTGTAAACATTTCACAGACTGCAAAACCACTAACCAGTTGATGCTACGTACTGATGTGCTTGATGCATGTCAACACAAGCACTGAAGTCAACATTACCTTCCTTCAATTGGGCCAACTGGCGGTGGTGGTGTCGCACAAGTATGACGTCCGCGCCACCTACTTTCGCGACGCGCCGCCATGCACGCACGGCGCGGCGTTCTTACGACGTCAGCCACGAGCGCCCTCTGCTGCAACTGCGCTCGTGGCCACGACTGCTGCATCGGTCACTTGGGAATCAGATAGGCACCAGTTAAGACTTGGCTATCGGCTAGGCACTACGAATCATCGGTAGGCAGGCCTCTAATAAACTATGTATCAACATTCTACTACTCTGCTGCTCTCCAAATTACGTAATGTATTATTTCTTTTAAATATATCTCTTATACTAATCTAGCTTAGTGTTTCTACATTCTGCTGTCCCACTGGCTGGTCACCTCCGTACTGCACAAGCGTGCATCCTATTTTCCTGTGCGGTCTCTCTCTACTCGGCCACCGACACCCACGACAACCGGCGGAAACGAGACAGAAAAGTGCCGACGAGGATGGGATACAAGAAAACACAAGCACTGAAGTCAACATTACTTTCCTTCAATTGGGCCAACTGGCGGTGAATCGAGGAAGTACAGTACATACTAACGAAACAATTGGGTACTTTGACGAATTATTTCAATTTACATTTAAAGAGAAACACTAAAATGAACTCTAACATGGAAATTAAGCGTTTCCGGACACATGTCCACATAACACATTTTCTTTCATTGTGTGTGAGAAATGTTTCCTGAAAGTTTTGCCGTACCTTTATGTAACACCCTGTATATGGAACGTCCATGACAAGTTTGATCGAAGTAGGTGACCCACATGCCAGACCGTCTGCTTGATTTGATTTGATTTTTCCAGGGAAGCCAAAACAGTCTTGGTCCAACCCGCCACTGTCCGCACCGAAACTAAGTTTATTGTGCGGTATCGTTCCCTGTATATCTAGTAAAGCCAACCAATGCCCTTCAACAGTGCAAGGAGTCCCTTTAACAGTTCTTTATTAGACACGATTTCTTCAGGTCTGGTTGTCACAAATGTTCTGTGCCTTTTCCTCTCCAATGGAATGCATTCGAAGATTAGATGTGATGCAGTTTTATCACCATCATCTCAGATCCTACATTTGGGGTCCTCTTCTGTTATTCCCATTGTATGTAGGACCGTCTCCTTGTAACGCGCGTCAGAATTCTCGAGTGACAACCACGCCGACCCCCTGGTGAGGAGCGTCGCCCGCCTTTCGCCGGCTGGCCACGCAGGCTCGCGTGCCCCGGCCACCCTCTAGGCCTCTACCTGCGCCGCCACTCGCCGCTCGCGTGTCGGCGGCGCGCTGTTTATTTCAAAGCGCACGCCACGCCCCACGTGGCGACCTCGTTCGTGAAATCAGATCCGGAACGATTGCGGGCGCGCGCAACAGATATAGCCGCGTGCCCTGCCGCCTCGCCGCGCGCCGTCAGTCAGCGCGGACTCTGTCGCCTCGCCGTGTCACTTACCCGTCGCGCAAACATGACGTCACACACCTCGCGTTCGCACGGCTTCCGCCGATGCCTGTTCGTATCGCTACACAGCGAGACCAGAGTAGCTCGGCTTACTCGGCTCGCATAATTATTTCCTGCACGCGGAAATGAGAGCTAAAGCGGTAAGTTTCACACACCTGTTACCCTAACCTGTAGCCGTTGATGTGCCTCTTGTGCACCCGTCGTGCAAACATGACGTCACACATCTCACGTTCGCTTGGCTTCCGCCGATGCCTGTTCGTATCGCTACACAGTGAGACCAGAGTAGCTCGGCTTACTCGGCTCGCATAATTATTTCCTGCACGCGGAAATGAGAGCTAAAGCGGTAAGTTTCACACACCTGTTACCCTAACCTGTAGCAGTTGATGTGCCTCTTGTGCACCCGTCGTGCAAACATGACGTCACACATCTCACGTTCGCATGGCTTCCGCCGATGCCTGTTCGTATTGCTACATGGCGAGACCAGAGTCGCTAACCTATAGCCGTTGCCGTGCCTCTTCTGTGCCCGTCGTTCAAACATGACGTCACACATCTCGCGTTCGCACAGCTTCCGCCTATGCCTGTTCGCATTGCTACACGGCCAGACCAGAGTCGCTCGGCTTACTCGGCTCGCACAATTATTTCCTGCGCGCGGAAATGAGAGCTAAAGCAGTAAGTTTGACACACCTGTTACCCTAACCTGTATCCGATGCCGAGCCTTTTCTGCACCCGTCGCACAAACATGACGTCACACATCTCGCGTTCGCACGGCTTCCGCCGATGCCTGTTCGTATTGCTACACAGCGAGACCAGAGTAGCTCGGCTTACTCGGCTCGCATAATTATTTCCTGCACGCGGAAATGAGAGCTAAAGCGGTAAGTTTCACACACCTGTAACCCTAACCTGTAGCCGTTGATGTGCCTCTTGTGCACCCGTCGTGCAAACATGACGTCACACATCTCACGTTCGCATGGCTTCCGCCGATGCCTGTTCGTATCGCTACACAGTGAGACCAGAGTCGCTCGGCTTACTCGGCTCGCATAATTATTTCCTGCACGCGGAAATGAGAGCTAAAGCGGTAAGTTTCACACACCTGTTACCCTAACCTGTAGCCATTGATGTGCCTCTTGTGCACCCGTCGTGCAAACATGACGTCACACATCTCACGTTCGCATGGCTTCCGCCGATGCCTGTTCGTATTGCTACATGGCGAGACCAGAGTCGCTAACCTATAGCCGTTGCCGTGCCTCTTCTGTGCCCGTCGTTCAAACATGACGTCACACATCTCGCGTTCGCACAGCTTCCGCCTATGCCTGTTCGCATTGCTACACGGCCAGACCAGAGTCGCTCGGCTTACTCGGCTCGCACAATTATTTCCTGCGCGCGGAAATGAGAGCTAAAGCAGTAAGTTTGACACACCTGTTACCCTAACCTGTATGCGATGCCGAGCCTTTTCTGCACCCGTCGCACAAACATGACGTCACACATCTCGCGTTCGCACGGCTTCCGCCGATGCCTGTTCGTATTGCTACACAGCGAGACCAGAGTAGCTCGGCTTACTCGGCTCGCATAATTATTTCCTGCACGCGGAAATGAGAGCTAAAGCGGTAAGTTTCACACACCTGTAACCCTAACCTGTAGCCGTTGATGTGCCTCTTGTGCACCCGTCGTGCAAACATGACGTCACACATCTCACGTTCGCATGGCTTCCGCCGATGCCTGTTCGTATCGCTACACAGTGAGACCAGAGTCGCTCGGCTTACTCGGCTCGCATAATTATTTCCTGCACGCGGAAATGAGAGCTAAAGCGGTAAGTTTCACACACCTGTTACCCTAACCTGTAGCCATTGATGTGCCTCTTGTGCACCCGTCGTGCAAACATGACGTCACACATCTCACGTTCGCATGGCTTCCGCCGATGCCTGTTCGTATTGCTACATGGCGAGACCAGAGTCGTTTGGCTTACTCGGCTCGCATAATTATTAGCTGCGCGCGGAAATGAGAGCTAAAGCAGTAAGTTTCACACTCCTGTTACCCTAACCTGTAGCCGTTGCCGTGACTCTTCTGTGCCCATCGCGCAAACATGACGTCACACATCTCGCGTTTGCACAGCTTCCGCCTATGCCTGTTCGCATTTCTACACGGCGAGACCAGAGTCGCTCGGCTTACTCGGCTCGCACAATTATTTCCTGCGCGCGGAAATGAGAGCTAAAGCAGTACGTTTGACACACCTGTTACCCTAACCTGTATCCGATGCCGTGCCTCTTCTGCACCCGTCGCGCAAACATGACGTCACACATCTCGCGTCCGAACGGCTTCCACCGTTGCCTGTTCGGATCGCTACACATCAAGACCAGAGTAGCTCGGCTTACTCGGCTCGCATAATTATTTCCTGCACGCGGAAATGAGAGCTAAAGCGGTAAGTTTCACACACCTGTTACCCTAACCTGTAGCCGTTAATGTGCCTCTTGTGCACCCGTCGTGCAAACATGACGTCACACATCTCACGTTCGCATGGCTTCCGCCGATGCCTGTTCGTATCGCTACACAGTGAGACCAGAGTCGCTCGGCTTACTCGGCTCGCATAATTATTTCCTGCACGCGGAAATGAGAGCTAAAGCGGTAAGTTTCACACACCTGTTACCCTAACCTGTACCCGTTGCCGTGCCTCTTCTGTGCCCGTCGCGCAAACATGACGTCACACACCTTGCGTTCGCACGGCTTCCGCCCGTGCCTGTTCGTATTGCTACACAGCGAGACCAGAGTCGCTCGGCTAACTCGGCTCGCATAATTATTTCCTGCGCGTGGAAATGAGAGCTAAGTTACACACACCTGTTACCCTAACCTGTAGCGGTTGCCCTGCCTCTTCTGCACCCGTCGCACAAACATGACGTCACACATCTCGCGTTCGCACGGCTTCCGCCGATGCACGTTCGTATTGCTACACACTGAGACCAGAGTCGTGTAGCTCACTCGGCTCGAAAAATTATTTTCTGCTCGCGAAAATGAGAGCTACAGCAGTAAGTTTCACACACCTGTTACCCAAACCTGTAGCCGTTGTCAGTGGAAGGTAGTGCTTAAAATGACTTTTCTCCAGTATGCAACTTACAGACTGGCAATTATAGACGAGTGTAACATATGGAAGTTTGTGTCTGTGCCCGGGAGCGTGCACGGGTTGGCAGATCCGAACTGGGCAAGGTGGCCATTAGAAGGGTATTCTGGAAAGGACAGTTAACTTCACACCCGAACTGGGCAATTTCCTTTCTCAGGTAGCAGGACGGTCCGACCCAAGCCGTTCCTGACCCTCACCACAGAGTAACATCACAGACAAATATACACAGATGGGAAACATCCGTAAGAGCCCAGTCCCATGCTCAGGGGTGTGGGGCGCGGGGTGCTGAATCAGTTTCGTAAGATGTCCCATGATAGCGCTGCGGTCAGAAGCAGCCCTTTAAACTGGCCAGAGCAGGCGGCAGGTAGCGGCTGTTCCCACCACCATCTCCCCTCAAAAGCCAGCAAGCCGGCCACAGCCGTGGCCTAGTGGCAGGCGGCACAAACTCTACCCTCAGCCTCCCCTCCACGCTACCCTCTGACGTGTGAGAGGCACCCTCAGAAGTGCCTCTAGTGTGGTCTACCGGTACTAAGCCAGGGAACCGCCTGACACCTGCTAGCATCTTACGGAACTACGAGGGGAGCGTAGGACAGTGGTTTAGGGGGGGGGGGGGCTGCTTCTCTGTATATGTGTATGCAATGTGTGCGTTGCACACGGGCGCCCAGTGTGCAGTAGTCTTGTGTAGTTCGCGAACGAACTAGTTCGGAAGAGCGCTCCCACAGGCGAACTACGCGAACTAGTTCAAAGATTCCTCGCCTCTTAGTTCGTCCGCTTCTTTTCCGATGACTGTTGGGTAACAGCGAGAGGACGCGAGAGCGCCTTCTGCCAGTTGCCGTCCTATTGAGCTGAGATGCAGCTCAGCTGTAGTTTTAGTAGCGGTAGCAAAAGCCAAAACGAGCGGACGAACTAAAAAGAGCGACCTACTTCACGGCTGAGCTGCGAACTAAAAGGAGAGCTACCGGTCGGGAACTAAAATATGCGCGATCGGTCGCGAACTAAAATGCAAAAAAAAAAAAAAAAAAAAAAAAAAAAAAAAAAAAAAAAAAAAAAAAAAGAAGTATATTACTGATTAGACGTATTATTTTCTGTTAAAAAGACGTAAAATTTGTCACGATCTTATGAGTAGGTAACGTCGTGAAACATTATGGATAAAACTGTCAAGTCCGATGAATGCACAAAAAGTAAAATTTTTCACATTTTATAATTAGTATTATCAGAGCCACAATATACAATCGTTGTGGAATATGGGTTTTCTTTTCGATTTATTTTTCCAAATAGCAGTAAACTGGTTCACCAACTTACAATATTTAAATTTAGAGGGGTGCTTCGTGGGTTTCGCGCACACAGGTGCTGACCGTGGTTGGCGCGCCACTGGCTTCAACGTGATGGTATCGTCGGCTCAGAAGAGATGGGACACATCATCTCTGAAGATGATTTTCCCATATGACCATGAGTGGAATCTCCGCTGTGGCCTGTAACATGCAAGAACGGGACCAGCGACGACTGAAGAGCATCGTTCAGTATGACAGATGTGCAAGCCTTCAGAATACTGCTGCGGATTTCGTTGCTAGGCGACCAACAAGTATCAGCGTGCGAAGCATTCAACGAAGCACCATCGTTATGGAGCTGAAGCCCCACTCAGTACACCTGCTGTCCATTCCAATTTTTAGGAGGGGCGGCAAACCCAGTTGCGTTTTGCCTGCGGGGAGCAGTTGACGGCCTACTGCCAGACGAAGCGCACCTCACTGCAGGCGACGTGCAACTGAGCCGGCCGCCCCTCCGAAACAAAGCAGTGGATTCACCCTGCGCACAACTCAACAATGCGTTTCTGCGCATGGGCCACGACTTCTTGTTCGAGCTCTGCCCCTCAGTCAGAATGCGGACCCCAAACTGTTCCTCTAGGACAGAGAAAGGCAACTTCAGGCGGAGTGACATGTGACTGCTGGAAGCGGTGGCCGAGGGTACTGAGGCGCTTCAGTCACGGTCTGCACGGCCACTACGGTCGGAGGTTCGAATCCCCCCTCGGGCATGGATATTTGTGCCGTCTGTAGTCTTAGCTAGTTCATAAGTAGTTTGTAAGTTTAGGGACTGATGACCCCGGAGTTAAGTCCCATAAGCTCTACAAACATTTGAACATTTTTGACGTGTGAGCAGGAAGAGCAAACCCGTCAATCCGTGTGACGTCAGGCGAGAGCTGTGTACGCAATTTGGCCTACATAAAGGCGGCCGTGAGTGCAGTGCCAGAGGGCTCAGTCAGCAAAAGGGCTCTTCACGACAACAACATGGCGAGTACAAGCTTAACAGAGCAATCAGTTTCTCTTTCTTCGCGGAAAAATCTATTTCTTTTTGTTCAAAATGTTCAAATGTTTGTATAGCTTATGGGACTTAACTACAGGGTCATCAGTCCCTAAACTTACAAACTACTTATCAACTAGCTAATACTAAGGACGGCACAAATATTCATGCCCGAGGGGGGATTCGATCCCCGTCCGTAGTGGCCGTGCAGACCGTGACTGGCGCGCCGCAGTATCCTCGGCCACCGCAGCCGGCTCTTTTTGTTCAATGCGGTGAAGGTGCAAACTGTTTGCTGTGTAAGAGAAATGTACGAAGTATAAAAAATGTAATTTACACCGTCATTATTCTCTGTGCCACGCACATGAGTATGGGAAATATGAAGGAGAAGAACGAGACGCCTTAATATCTGAATTAAAGGAAAGTGATAATGTGGACTGCCAGAGTAGCGAAGCGTCTGCCCATCTCAGCTACAGAAGAGCTCTACACATAGCCAACAAATTCATAGCTGTTTTCTTATTCTTTCTGAAGAATATGTGCAAATTCTGGCAAACTCTTCGTAAACAGTTTGAGTCCAGGTTTCAAAATGAGGAAATACTGTCTATTGTGTTTCAACTCTTTGCAACACCGTTTTACTGGATGTTAACACGTTTCTTACCAGATTTTAAATGGAACTGTTAAATTTACAATGTGACGATTTATTGAAGGACACATATGAACAACATGAAGGTTTGGCAGATTTTTAAAAGAATGTTCCTCAAAACAGAAATTCGAGGTTGTATTACCTTGCTTCACGGATGTTGTGTATTTTCGGTTCGACGTATGTTTGTGAACAATTATTTTCTATTATGAAATTAGTGAAGTCCCAATACCGAAACACCTTGCAAATTACAACCTAACATGGAGGGTTCGATTAAAAATATCTCAAACATTGCATCCTAACATTGAAAAATTTACCAAAGAAAAACGAAATGCAAAATGTCGGAAAAGTCTAAACTGTACAGCTTTGCTCTTGAATTGTAGAGAAAATTGCATCATGTTCCATTCTCTTTGCTTTATAACAGTGCTGTATTATAATAGAGATAGCAGCTATGATATAGAAACGATACACAATTGTCTGTAATCGGAGTATATTATGTAATTAGAACAGTATATTGTAAAATTAGGATATCGTAGACCTCACTGCGTAGACCACTCTGTATTCTCCACACCAGGTCTGTCCCCCGTCTTTCCCAAAAGGATTGTTTACCCTACGACACAACGTTTCATGAAACAGCGCTACTGGTCAGTGCGCATGCGCGGTAGGCGTACGCGCAACTCGTTGGCGAAACTAAACAGTTTCGGCACCTTCCAACTTTGACGACACTGATTGAGCTTGTTTTTAGGTTAAGTTATTACCAAACCAGAACAAAATATAACAAAAAGTGGGGGACGGAAGAAGTAGTTCGGTTTCTGGACATATATGCGATACTTAGGTGTTATAGCGATTTTAACGATGAAAATTTCAGGTATAAGCAGCGGCGTGTTAGTGCTCTTGAAACAATTATTCGTGTATTGAATATTGATGGGTAAACGATTGGTGAATTGCAGACTAAAACACATTCAATTCGAAATAACTATACAAACGAACTATAGCAATTGTGGATTTTGAAACGCGATACACATACTGTAGAGACGAATATCTACTTGACAAGAAACGTAATGCAATTTGTAATTTCAGTTCTGGTAACAATACTTCACGAATAACAATATGTTTTTCTGCATTAGTAATTCTATTTAAAAGGAACGCGAACTGCTCTGGTGACATTCTAAGTTAATTTCTTTCAACAAGGTCGCCGAGCAACCGAGGAGACGTCTTTTTTTAAACCAGTCACGTACACAATTTTTTTTTATTCTTTTTATGTTTAGTTTTATGTAAGCTAATTCACACAGAGAAACAATGGGTCGTATGAATAAAATGGAGTATCTACTTTATACTGTGGATTCCAGAGAACATACTCAGGTTCGCATGAATAAAGGGAGTCGGAAAATATACTTCAGCCGAGTATGTTCTCGGCGTGAGTAACGGGGTGGGAGAAGTTGCTCACAGCAGAGAACATTCTCCAATTTCATATGAATAAAACCACAGAAGTTTCTCACGACGGGAGAACATTCTCGGATTTCTGGAGTGAGCTCTATGGCATACTCCGTGCTGAGTAACTTCTATTAAGGTTACGTTTTACTGAGGTTTATAATAAAAATGACAACAATTTTGTTCCTTAGAAGGCAAAAACAAGTTCCTTTATATGTAGTCTTTAAGAAATACGGGGGGATGTATAAAGTTAATACAAATAAAAACATTTTGTTGACGAGTATCTTCCTTCGGAAAAATCGTGTGACACTTCCAGCATTTTATACAGTGACGAGAGTGATGTAAGAGGTGTTTTCATTACCGACATAAAAATTAAACACAAATGGATTCAGCTGCGTGTTTACTTATTTGTTTGGCATGTATATTTACAGTTGTAAACAGTCACATAACAAAATAATATTGTTTTAAAATAGGGTCTATTAGTAAGACCTTATGCTGTTAGTTCCAAATAAAGTGTATCCCAGGACTTCACAGTTTCTATCACAAAATAAATATTGCTGCAATACCAGGTAGGCCTACTGAAGTACCGTTTCTATCCAAACCGGTTGGCCTATTTATGATGCGTTTTCTGACTTCGTAATCGTAACTTCTATCATGTTAGAAGTAAGTAAACACGACAGGAAAATAAATAACTGATCAATTACATACCTAGCAGCCTGTTTCTTGTTCAAAATCGCATGGCCTAACGCTTATGAGCAAACCATTGGGTGTCATATTTATCTCGTGTTAGAACACTCCGACAGCATTCCACGTTGTAACAGATGAATATGTGATGCATTCTTATTATATCGTTCGCAAATTCTGCTAACCCTACTTCATTAATAAACGAGTTTCTCGCGTGACGCAAATTTTGTATCGCCAGCAGAATACATTTTCGTAAAAAGTGCATATTTAGTCTTAATAATATGCTCCTTCACAACAAACTAATATCTAAACACAGTACAGTTCTTTCTGAACACGTCGATGCCTACTCCATATTTGTACACTTCATAATTTGCCTGATTGGGCTAGTTTAAGTAAATACACGATATGACAGCTGATCTGTGGCGGACGTGACACGCGGAGAACTTACTCAAGTAGGAGGGGAGGTAGCGAGAATGAACTACCTGCTCAGAGCATATGCTTCGAAGTTTTTATTCATACGAAATTGAGAACTTACTCAGAGAACGTTCTTTTGCTCTGAGAATCTTCTGTGGAGCATGTGCTCTTTTTTATTCATACTCCGCCACAACTCCTACAGGTACCAAAACTTTCATTCTACGATGACTGCGGCACTCACAAAACAACGAAACTGGAGTGTGTAGTATTGGCGTCATGTCTACAGACATACACGAAACCAGTTGCTTGAAACTCATTTCACGCAACGAGTATCGCAACCTAGTGTCGTCGTGTAGACTAACCAAAACTGCTGCCCTCCACACGCTGTGTTATGTTTCTTCGCGGCAGCAGTGCAGAGTACGTGACGTCACAAGGTCGACACTCCTTCCTTGTGAGCCGGCAGAGCGGCCTTGGCTGACGTCACACCGGCGCAACCTGTTCTCCCCTGCTCTAGGACACTTAATACTCTCCCGCTTCGATGGGGTCGAGCTGCGTTTCGCACGAACCAGATGTTGTCCAAATCAGGATCACATCCGATAGTGGCAATGTCAGTCAGTCTTTGTGGGTAAAGAGCCTTCCAGATGGCGAAATTCGGATTCTCCACCATCAAGCCGGCCGCGGTGGCCGAGGGGACTAAGGCGCTCCAGTCACAATCTGCACGGCCACTACGGTCGGGGGTTCGAATCCCCCCTCGGGCATGGATATTTGTGCCGTCCTAGTTTGTAAGTAGTTCATAAGTAGTTTGTAAGTTTAGGGACTGATGATCCCCGTAGTTAAGTCCCATAGACTATACAAACATTTGAACATTTGAAACATCCACCATCAAAATTCGCCATTTTTGCTCACTGACAAAAAATCAAATGTTCAAATGTTTGTATAAATTATTGCACTCTAGACTGTTTTTTATTCATAAAGTCATGTATAAGTAGACACGTTACGCGTGATAATTGGCTACGAATTTGATTTCGATTCTCTTAGAAATCAAGGCCAATTAGAACAAATCCTTTTAGCTTGATGGTCTGGAGGAATTCGGCCCATCAAATTCCGTTGGTACCATACTTGGTGTTCCCCTTGTAAGAGGACCGTCGGGGCGAAATTGGTCCCATGCTTGTTTTCAAGTGTATGATCAGTCTCTGACATAATGGAAAGTAACACGCAAGAAATCTTCTCGGGTTGACAGCCGAGGCCGTTTTCTGGCAACGTTATGGCAAGTTTCTTTCTTGCCATCTTCAGGCAAAATGGGACTTATGGGACTTAACTACTGGGTCATCAGTCCCTAAACTTACAAACTACTTATGAACCAGCTAACACCAAGGACGCAACAAATATCCATCCCGAGGGGGGATTCGAAACCCCGACCGTAGTGGCCGTGCAGACCGTGACTGGCGCGCCGCAGTCCCCTCGGCCACCGCGGCCGGCCTCACTGACAAACTCATACAAATGAAAGTGGGCTTTGCCTCTAAATCAGACCATATTCTCATCAAATTCCTGTTCGTACTTTCTGCGGATAATATTATAGGTGTAACACAACCATCGCTCCATGGACCCGGTGCTTAAAGATTTGAATTTTTGTATGGGGAGAGATACAGGTCTTCAGTGACAATTTGTCGCACTGTCTTCCAATTGATTCCCACCTGTTATACAGCCCTTTCCTTGGGCTGGTTAGAAACACAACTCTTGTCTTCTCGATATTTGCCAGCCGCAGTGGCCGAGCGGTCTGCGGCACACCAGACACGGTCTGCACGGCAACTACGGTCGGGAGTTCGAATCCCCCCCCTCGGGCATGGATATTTGTGGCGTCCTTAGTATTAGCTAGTTCGTAAGTATTTTGTAAGTTTAGGAACTGATGACCCTGTAGTTAAGTCCCATAAGCTATACAAACATTTGAAACATTTCTCGATGTTTCCTAAGACTTCTTCCTTTTTGGGAACGCAGTCATCACGAACATTGCCCGTTCTCCCAAACTTGTGAATCAAATTATTAATTTTTAGCACCTTTGCACTGTTACCTTTGGCTTGAGCTCTGTCCCAGACATCCTTCGGTCACAGTTGGGCTATTGGGCTCGCATATTTCATCTTAATAAGCGTTGTACGGTGAGGAACGTTGTAACACGACATTTTCACGTGCAAATGGCGGACAACTAGAAAGAGCATGCGTATACTAATTCCCACCATGCCCCGCAGCCACCCGAGCAGTTTCAAACTTCCTGTGTAGAAAAACGAAGGAACCAATTTGGCCCATCACAAGGTTTCTCTGTGTTATTAGGATTTCGCAATACTGCAATTGAAATAACATCGACTATGGCCCCTTCGTTTTTCGACGATAACAATGGCATTCAATAGAGTGCTGAATGTTAGTTAGTCGAAGAAATGATGAGCCACATCAATCATTGTGCTCAAGATGATCCTTGTCGCAGAACACAATTTTCGGAGAGTCAACATTGACGTATTCGATTATTTTGACGCTATCTACGTATACATAAATACTCTGCTAATCACATTTCTGCCGGCCGCGGTGGCCGAGGAGACTAAGGCGCTTCAGTCACGGTCTGCACGGCCACTACGGTCGGGGGTTCGAATCCCTCCTCCGGCATGGGTATTTGTGCCGTCCTAGTTCGTAAGTAGCTCATAAGTAGTTTGTAAGTTTAGGGACTGATAACCCCGTAGTTAAGTCCCGTAGACTATACAAACATTTGAACATCTTTTTGAATCACATTTCTACATCTACATACTCCGCAATCTACCCAAAGGTGCGTGGCGGAGGGTACATAGTACCACTACTAGTTACGTGATTTCCTGTTCCACTCCCATATAGAACGAGGGACAAAATGGATACCTCTATGCATCCGTATGAGCCCTAATCTCTCTAATGTTATCCTTGTGATACATACGGAAATGTAGGTCGACAGCAGAAGCGTTCCCTCCAAATTTCTCCAACAGTGCTTCTCGAAAAGAACGTCGCCTCCCCTCCAGCGACTCCCAGTTGAGTTGCCGAAGAATTTCGGTAACACTCGCGTATTGATCGAATCTACCAGTTACAAATATTGCTACCCGCCCCTGAGTGCCTCGTCCTCCTTTAAACCGATCTGGTTGGGATCCCAAACACTTGACATTACTCCATTGTTTTTGTATTGCATCATTTGACCTCGATCTTGTTTGTGCAATAATTTACACTGTGCTTGTCCCCTCCAGCTGTGCTCATATTCCACCATCATCAGGCAAAATTAAGAAATAAATTTAGCATAATTTGACCTAGCTCTTGCCTTGAGCTCAACTGGACCTTGACTTGAGAAACAGTATAAAAATAAACTCGTTGCTCTAGCTATTGTCATATTGCAACATTGCAATGCAAATGAAAACATAAATTAAAGTGACATTCTTTCCCTTCACATCATTTGACCTTGGCCTTCACCTTGACATCATCCGCACTTATACCAACTGTGGTAGAGTGGCCGAGCGTTCTAAGGCACCTTGCTGCGGAGCGCGCGGATGCTCGCCATTGGAAGTTCGAGTCTCCTCCTCCCCCCCCCCCCCCCCTAATCGGCCGGGTCATGGGAGTACGTGTGTGTTGTCCTTAGGTTTGTTTATGTTAGTTTAAGTAGTTTGTAAGGCTAGGGACTGATGACCATAGCAGTTTCGTCCAATACGTTTACAAACATTTGAACATTTCGATATGTCGCTGACCTTGGAGAAGGGAAAAGGAAGCAGAGTATGTTTACCCAGGTGACCGTTACCACACTGCAAAAATAGAAATCCCAAAATTCCCCACCTTACTTTCACACACACACACACACACACACACACACACACACACACACACAACGACGCACATATTACAAGAACCAAACTTTGCCCACTGCCTTCGTCAGACACAACTCAGGTACAGCTCACGCACACATGACCGCCGTCTGTGGGCGCTATGACCCAACTCGCATGTTACGGTGAATTCCCCGAACACTTTTCCTTCTCTTCCAAATCCTACAACCGTATTCCAGTCCCCCATCGCAATCAAGTTTCCCCTCCGTTAACCGTTGCAATAACTTTTTATCTCCTCATAAAATTTTTCAATCTCCTGATCATCGGCATATAAATTGTACTACTGTGGTCGATGTAGTCTTCAAGTCAATTTTTGCTATGTCAGTGCGTTCACTATATGTTCATATTAACTTACCTGCAATCTTATTTTTTTTTAATTCATTATCAGAAATACTCCTGCGTTACCCCAGCTGATTTTATATTTATAACCCTATGTTCACCTCAGCAGAAATGCTGTTCATCCTGCCATTGAACTTCACTATTCCTCACCATATCTAATTTTAGCGTATCCGTTTCTCTTTTCAAATTTTCTAACTTTCCTGTTCGATTACCAGCCGCAACGGAGGTTCGAGGAGTCCTCCCTCGGGCATCTGTGTGTGTGTGTGTGTGTGTGTGTGTGTGTGTGTGTGAATGTGACAGAGAGAGAGAGAGAGAGAGAGAGAGAGAGTGTGTGTGTGTTTTCTTAGGATAAATTGATTTAAGTAGTTTGTAAGTTTAGGGACCGATGACCACTGCAGTTAGTTCCCATAACTTTACAAACATATGAACATTTTATTCCACCCCACATCAGCAATAGCTTTGGCTCATAAAAATTCCACACAAGTTTTTATTTGCAACTAGCTCATATGCCCGTGCTTCGCAACGTTTGTTAAAGAGGGACCTGTGTATATCATGGTTTTTTAGAGTTCCGGACCTAGGTCAGCAAAAACAGAATCCTCGTTGGATCGCTCTGTCACTAAACTCAATTCTCCTAGCCCAGATGTCAAATTTAAGTCATTGTCGAAAACGATTAATGTTAATAATGTCTTTCATACAAAGAGTGAAATTAATTTAAGTCCGTACTCCGGAGCGATGTAAATTCCTTGTTAGTTTGTGTTCCTAATGTTAAGACTGAGGTGTGTAATTGACTGTCTGGCATAAACTTCTGAAAATACTTCTATCGTTTGATAAGAAATAGTAATAATAATAACAGCGTCATGTATTGGTTCTATGGCGTAGTACTATACTGTTTATCTCTCTGAAGTATTAGAATGTTGTAGTGTTGCATTGGGGACAATGTAGTTATTCCGTATGTAGTGCACCATATTGTCACGTTGAAAGGGAAGCAGGCTTGACTTCGAAGGCAACTGAACGCAGCACTTATACTGAGAGCACGTTTATTACGAACTTAACATACACGCAGCACTGATTGCCTCTCGAGCAGAGTGCTCTGCTATTTATACACAGACAGAATGTACCACAAATCAGCAAACAGTTAACATAATAAACATGTAGAATTTACAAGTGAACTTAAGAAAGATATAGAACCTTCTGTAATTGTTAATTATAAAGATATAAATTTTTGCCGGTGGGCGGGATTGAACCGGCGACCTTCAGCACTGCAGTCGGTGACGCTGTCCCCTGCGCCACGCGGCAGTCGGTGTACGCGGCATTGCTCCCTCTCCTGGAAAAACAGCGACACGCTGTTATGTTCCTTGTGGAGCCAGCTGCAATGTCCTGGATATTGACCTTGTCATGGGTCCTCTGTATGGCAGTTTTGGAGAACCCTTCTCCACGATTATCGACGACAGACGTTCCTGTTTTGGCTTCATCAGTAACATTACCGTCCTTAGAGTCCTTCAACAAGAAGCCATTGTCGCCTACCTGCTTTTCAGGATCGTAGTAAGGCTTCATGCGAGACGTGAACAATGTTGTTTCCACGACGGCTCATAATACTCAACTTCGTATGTGACTTCTGACAGACGACGTATGACACGATACGGACCAAAGTATCGCTTCAATAACTTTTCTGACAGTCCCACCTTCCGTATAGGGGTAAAAATCCATACCAGATCTCCTGGGCTGTACAAAACAGGTCGGTGCTTGTCGTTATACCGCTGACGGTCCTTCTCCTGGGCGTCCAGTGTCCGTATGCTAGCCAGCTGTCTTGCTTCTTCGACCCTGGTGACGAGCTGTTTAACAACGTCGTCCTGAGTGTCGTCCGGTTGGAACGGGAACAGCGTATCCATCGTCGTCTCAGCTTCACGGCCATGGAGCAGGAAAAGTGGCGTGAAGCCTGTGGTGTCTTGTCTTGGTCTATTGTAAGAAAATGTCACGACTGGCAGAATTGTATCCCAATCCTTCTGCTCAACATCGACGTACATCGACAGCATATCGGCTAACGTCTTGGTAAAACGTTCCGTAAGACCATTTGTCTGAGGATGGTATGCAATTGTCATTCTGTGGACTATGTCGCACCGTGACATTACCTCTGATACTAGTTTAGGCTGGAATACTTTTCCACGATCAGAGATCATGACATGTGGTGCTCCATGCTTCAAAATAATGTCTTCTACAAGGAATTTGCGATCTCTGGAACATCTGCAATCGGAACAGATTTGGTGACAGCGTAACGTGTGAGGTAGTTAGTGCAGACTATTATCCACCGGTTACCGGTTGTAGACTTCGGGAACCTCCCTAAAAGATCGAACCCAACTCGCTGGAATGGAGCTGCTTCCGGCGGAATCGGTACGAGATGCTCCGGAGGTAATTGCAATACATGCTTCCGTCGCTGGCACTCTTTACAGTGACTCATATAGTGCTTGACAGATCGGTAGAGACCTTTCCAGTAATACCTGCGTCTGATTCTGTCTAGGGTCTTCACGAATCCCAGATGACCGGATATTGGAGCATTGTGGAAATATTTGAGAATAGCTGGTTCTAGATGAGCTGGAACGACCAGTAGCCATTCGTGGCCCAGGATCGTAGTTGCTCTTATACAATGTTCCGTTTATAAGTTGGAACTCTCCATTTGTCGGTTCTCCATTTTCCAATGCCTCTATGGTTTTTAATGGTGCTGGATCTTCCCTCTGTTCAGCTGCAATGTCATCGAATTCAGTGACGACTGAAACTTGCTGTTGTGTTCCATAATGGATTCCTCGAAAGGCAGTCGGCATCCTTGAGTTTGCGCCCGTTCTTAAATACCACTGTGATATCGTACTCTTGGTGTCTTAGTGCCGATCTCGCTAGTCGACCTGATGGATCCTTCAAGTTAATCAGCCAACTTAAAGAACGGTGGTCTGTCACGACGGTACTTGTTGATAGTCCAGATAACTGCGAGACATTCTTTCTCAGTTGTAGATTAGTTATTTCGGACTTTGAGAGTGCTCTTGATGCATAGGCTATCACTTTTTCAGCACCTTCCTGAACTTGTAAAAGCACCGCACCAATCCCATAACCAATGGCGTCTGTGTGAAGTTCCGTTTCCGCATTCTCGTCGTACAAGGCTAGCACTGGTGCGGACGTTAGAGCCTCCTTAAGTGCTCGGAAAGCTCTTTCTTTTGCCTCATCACAGTAAAACTTGGCGTCTCCCTGCAGAAGTACTTGTAATGGACGTGCCTTGTTACAAAATCCTTTTATGAAACGTCGGTAGTATGAGCATAGCCCGAGAAAACTTCTCACATTACGAATGTGCTGAGGAGTTGGAAATTCTGCGACTGCCCTCACTTTACCTGGATCAGGACAGACGCTGTCACCGTTGACCAGGTGCCCCAGGATTTTTATCTCTTTGGCGACGAAGAGGCACTTCTTTGGATTAAGGCGGAGTCCTGCAGCCTGAACACACTCAGATGTTCTTCAAATGTTTCCGGGAAAACGACTATGTCATCTAAATAGCAAAGGCACGTCGTCCACTTATGGTGTCAAAGCAAGTTGTCCATCATGCGTTCGAATGTGGCCGGAGCATTACATAATCCAAATGGCATTACTTTGAATTCATAGAGGCCGTCAGGTGTAATAAAAGCCGTCTTCTCCCTGTCAGCTTCGTCAACCTCGATTTGTCAGTAACCTTTCTGCATGTCCATAGTTGAGAAGTATGTAGCTCCTTTCAAGCAGTCTAAGGTGTCGTCAATGCGCGGCAGTGGTTAGACATCTTTCTTTGTGATTTTGTTCAGCCGCCGATAATCGTCATATAATCGCCACGTGCCGTCCTTCTTCTTTACAAGGACCACCGGAGACGACCAAGGACTCTCCGAATGTTGAATAATGTTATCTTGCAACATTTTCTCCACTTCCTCCCGAATAATCCGTCTTTCAGATGGCGACACTCTATACGAACGCTGGCTAATTGGTGGATGATCCCCAGTATTGATCAGGTGCTTTATCGTGGGCCGTTTCGTCTGACTTTTCCCCTGCTGAGGTGTGAATGCACCCGAAAACTGACGTAGTATAGTTAACACCCTCTGGCGTTGTTCCTTGATCAGTCCGGGCCCTATTGGCAGTTCCACTTTTTTATTAGGTTAAGACAGATGACTATGTGTAAATGGCCTTTTAGCGACGCTTTCTCGACTTTCTTGTTGCTACAGTGACACAATTATTTAGATATTACTTCATGTTACGTAGTTTCTCTGCGAAAAGGAGGTGGGGATTCTATGCAGCCAATGCGGTACAAATCAATCGTAAGAGCAAATAAATCTGTGGAAAGAGTGGATTTATCTCAGTATCACTTGGTAATTCCAGCTTAATGTTGAGAAGTTGCACAGAAGCCAATGCTCACTCCGTAGATACTTCTACTCTATATATAATTTAGTGGTTATACCCGTCGAACCGTCGAAAGATACACTTCTTTTCTTTCTATGACATTGCAAAAGCATATGGGATACAGCTAATATATATGAGAATGAAAAAACGCAGCAACACCATTATTAGTTATTTGGTGTACTATGTAACTAACGTCCCCTCACTTAGTCCTTTCCTGTACTGTGGCTCTTTAGAAGCATTCATAACCAGAACGCACTCAAAATGTAATGAGGATATGCTGAAAGGGAACTACATAGATTTCATTTTCCTGGCATAGAATTATTATGTAAATTAGAGGCATCGAGAGACGAGAAGCAATATAGCTATGTTTTAAATTCAAATGATACCCACGGAAAGAAGCATTTTTTCCCTTCCCATGGCATTGCAAGGCATGCGGGATACATCTAGTAAGAAAATTATTTTTTTGTTTCGTGCCTGGGTTAAATTTTACTTGTAATGGCAGCGGTTTAGTATGTTAACGTTGGCAACGAAATATTCGTTTTAGGGGGATCATTAATTTATTGATCAAAACAACATTAATTATTTCAAATGTTCAAATGTTTGTTAAGCTTAAGGGATTTAACTACGGGGTCATCAGTCCCCATTAACTATTTATTTCATTATCAACACTAAGAATTATTTCCCTCATTGTACGTGACTGATTTTTCAAAAAGGATTCAATGGCCGTTACCAACATCCATACGCTACACTGTTGGCGTAAGGATATCATAGCTCTTGTTTCAGTGTATTATGAGAATAAACAATGCAGCATCGTCATGTATGAGTTATTTGGTATACTATGTCAGCGCCTCTATCGGATCTTTCCTATAGTACGCTATATAGCATACACCAGAAACTACAAATTACGATATCTTATCGTCCCCTGATCCGATTTTGATGAAATTAAGCTTATATGTTGCGCCAAGGTACTCTAGTTGACATATGAGACCCCATGAATGTTCGTATAGTACTCTTGGAGATTTGCTGTACTACACCACACTTATAAGCATAGTATACAAAAAAACTTCAAATTACGATATCTTTCCTTCCTCTAATCCAATTTTGATGAAACCAAGCCTTTGTCACTCTCCAAACTATTCTCAATTTAGCTGTAGAAACCCATAAAAGTTCGTGTAGTACTTTTGGAGATTACCCTTAACAAATAGACATACACGATGGCTTTTAAGCAAATTATTAAATTATGATACCTTTATTTTCTGTGATCCGATTTTAATTATTGAAGCCTTTATGTAACCGCGCGATATTATAAAGTTACGTGTGAAACCCCATGAAAATTCGCCAATTAGTTTTGGAGTTATACGTTTTCACAGAGACAGACAGACATAACGGAAGTAGATGAAAAAATTGAAATTACGATCTTCTTTTTTTCCGTGGTCCAACTTTTATGAAACGAAGTCTATATATTTTCCAGTTATGCTCAAGTTACCTGTGAAAACCCCATGCAAATTCGTGAAGTAGTTTTGGAGAAAAGAGGTTTTTAATAGTTGAAACAACAGACACGACGGTTACTGAAAACAGTTAAAATTACGATATCTTTTTTTTCCGTGATCCGATCTTGATAAAATTATGCCTGTATGTTGACCCAAACTTTTCTCATGTTTCCTGTGAAAACCACATGAAGATTCGGCTAGTAGTTTTGAAGATTGAAGGGAACAGCAACAGGACAACATTTACAGATTTATTATTAGTATAGATTTGTCTATGCTACCATCACCTAAAATATTTTATGCCTTATGAACCACGCTTTATTTTGAAAAGAGCACATGACAATTTACAAAAGAGACATAAATATTTTAAATAATGCTTTAAACAACATACCACACGAAGACTGTTAAATACGTTGTTTAATAAATGTCTAATGTGTTTACTTGCAGTATCAATTATTTCAGCAGCTTACTCCCATTCACTGTACGATATCCGACGGTTTTTATACGAGGGGTAGTTTGAAAATAAGTTTCCCCTGTCGATTGTGGGCAGAGTTAAGTATAAAAAGAAAAAAAAAAATAGAATGAGAGATTAAAGATGAGACATATCTTTATTTTTCTACATAATTTCCAAGTAAACTGAGACATTTGTTAAACCGCTTTATATAAGAGAAGTCGTCCACGCTTCGAGTAGTCGATTTTCGCAAGATAGTGGAAGATAGTGGATCGTGTAAAAGAGGCTTTATGAGTGGAGCGCTACCAGCCTGTTACGCTCCGTGCGTTTACTCACAGCTAATTTTGCAGAAAACGAAAACTAATTTGGAAATTCGAATTCAATGTTCAACACTGCGGTTACATGTTAAGCCTGAAGCAATTTTGCTAAGCCCTTCGGTGGCAGTTTCCGAGTGTTTTATTCTTCTCGCAATATTCAAAAAAAAAAAAAAAAAAAAAAAAAAAAAAAATGGTTGAACATTACTACAGTCAAACATGTACAACACCTACAATGGCTAGAAGTGTTCGGAATGGGTTAATACGCTGCGAGTAATTACAAGGGATAAAGACATTAATAGTAAGCCTGGCATAAGTTGGATTTCGACGCATTTTTGAAAATTTGTGCATTCCGTTTCCGAGTGATAGTCAGACTTTTTGTTTTTCAGCCATGAAACACCTGCCTCCGCCTGTATTAGTAACAATTAAACTCTGACCGGCACTTTTGTTTGACAATAATACTCGCACACTATCGCTATGCCAACATTTATTTACTGTATAATGCGTGTGAATCCATTTTAATCTAAGTAATCTACTAGACTCTTTGATTCTGATGAAAACCTGAGAATATGTGGTCTTTTAGCAACAATGCCGTCTTGTCCGCACAGAACAAAAAAGCGTTAATATTGACACCTTATAAAACGAAAATCCATAGTATATTGCTTCTAAGGGTTTCCTAGCTAGATTTGAAGCTCATTTCTGTTTGACAAAAGCTGTGCAGTTTTCGCAAAGTTCGGTTCGTATTTCTTTATATTGTCCGTAATGCCATAGAAATTGATGCCTGACAATACATTTATGCATATCTTCGGTCACACACTTATTGTGAGATTCTTGCTTCTCATTCTTCTTAGGCGCTAGTTTAACCGTAGCGTCGGTGTACATCTTCACGAGACCTTGTTCCTGGCACTGCCGCGTCACCACTTCGCAATAGGTATTGCTGCGTTCTCTACAACGAAAGCTACTGAATTCGTTTCGGTAGTTGGCCGAGAGAGTCAGGATTGGTCAGAAGCACTTTCATTGCGTTTCGTAAGAACAGAAGAATTGGTGCGTCTGAATTTCTTGCAACTTAGGATGTAATAGGTAAGTGCTTTTCATATAACTTACAATTAATATTGCGCATGCACGTTACTCATGAGTTAGAATTTACTCCTTCAAGATTGCAGAATAGGAAAGTTTATTTTTCTCATGATCTGTTAATTCAAAAATTGCCAAGACGGCAAATAAGCACGCATCGCCCAAATACCTACAGGGTGTCCAGAAAAGGGCTTCCTGTTTTAAAAATTAAATATCTCGAAAACAACGATCGATAGAGGAATGCAGTAAACGGTATGTTTATTGTGAAAGCTGTAAGAAGTTTATACAGCAGTTTGAAATAACAGTTACAAAAGCTGCTAACAGATGGCGCTTCCTCAAGAAAGCGAAACACTCGTTCGGTCCGATGTGGTCGGGGTCCATCTTGCATAAACCATTCAGTACCTGGTCGATCCTCTAACGCTTGCTGTGCGGCGACAAATTGTTCCACAATTGCAACGTAACTTGCACAAGTGACCGTTTATCGAATGAAAAAAGGGCCAATAATGCCTCTGCTGCATACTGTAGTCCACACAGTATCTTTAGGAGAATACATGCAGCCAACATCAAATCCTGTACTATCAATTATTGTGAGCATCTGATTAGCAAAGGCAACCATTTGTTGCACAGCTCGTACGGGTATGGCCTGGTGTCTTTGCATTTTGAATGGAAACATGTGTAGGCTCTTTCTCAGTATTTTCTGCGTGCTGGAACACTTCAAAACAGTCTCATATGCAAATCTACGGACGGATGACATTGGATTTCGCTGAATAATTCCAGAAACTGTGGCAATATTTTCAGGCGTAACTGCGGTTTGCTTGCGGCCAACATGCCCCACTAGATCATCAGTTACGCTGCCTGTTCGTTGAAATTTCGCGAAGAGCTTAGGAAAGGTTTTCGCATCGGGTCCCTTTGGAACATTAAATAGTGCTTGAAAACTTCGCCTTGTTGCCGTAGGACTCTCTTCTAACCTGTGGTACTCTAGCACCAGAAAAACGCGTTGTTCAATGGAGTACATGGTTTTAATCTCTTCCTTCGGTACGCTAACCTCCTTTCACGTTTCAATAGTGGAACTGATCGCTCTGGGCTTCGGATCACTATGTATACTAGGCATTTCGGTGGCGATTACAGCGCCATCTGTTAGCAGCTTTTGTAACTATTATTTTAAACTGCTATATAAACATCTTACAGCTTTCACGATAAACATACCGTCTACTGAATTCCTCTATCGATTTTTGTTTTCGAGATATTTAATTTTGGAATCAGGGAGTCCTTTTCTGGACACCCTGTAGAATGAAAATAAAGTAAAGAAAAAAGTGATATGGCGATTACTAATTTGTTCCTACTTATTCCATAATCAGACACGAAAGAAGTGACACACAGAATTAACGACAGATGTCGAATGTCAGTTCTTTGAAGCAAACAACCGCAGTGCAGCAGGTTAATATGTTTCGACCAGCATCAGTACCCGTCGTTGCCCGGGTGTGTATTTATTGTATTACTTTGTCACTCCATCTCTTTAGTCTTCCTCTGTCCATTGTCTTCCGCTCCATTTTGTGACCGTTTCACCTGTTTTTATTTTCCAGATCTACATAGATTTCAGGCACAGTGTGGCTATTCTCAATGCTGTACGTAACTGTCAACATGACGGTTTAGATGTAAGCACACATTAAAACCTTTGAGACTGGCCACTCAGTGGTCGAAACCTAAGTAGATCTCAAAAGTCATCATCATCATCATCATCATAATTAGAGACTGATTATGCGCTTTAGCGTTCAGTCTGGAGCAAAGTACCACTAATAAAAATTCTCCAGGATCCCCTATTCAATGCTAACATTGATGCCTCGTCTGATGTTAAGAATTTTACTTCAAAATCATTCTGCACCGAATTTAAGTACTTTCTTCTTACCCTCCGCTGCCGCACTAATGAGTCTCTTAGGTAACCTTGCTTCTCACATGCGTGTAACATGACCCAACCATCTCAGTCTGTTCGCTCTAACTGCTTCATCTATGGTGTTCATTCCCAGTTTTTCTTTGATTTCCTCATTATGGACACCCTCCTGTCACTGTTCCCATCTATTAGTTCCTGCAATCATTCTTGCTACTTACATATCTGTAACCTCTACTTTATGAATAAGGTAACCTGTATCCACCCAACTTTCACTCCCATACAACAAAGTAGGTTGAAAGATAGAGCGGTGCACTGCTAGCTTAGTCTTGGTACTTACTTCCTTCTTGCAAAAGAGAGTAGATCTTAGCTGAGCACTCACTGCATTAGCTTTGCTGCACCTCGATTCCAGTTCTTTCACTATGTTGCCGTCCTGTGATAAAATACATGCCAGGTACTTGAAACTGCCTACCTGTTCTAACTTTGTTCCTTCTATCTGGCACTCAATCTGTTTGAATCTCTTTCCCACAGACATTACTTTTGTTTTGGAGATGCTGATCTTCATATCATAATCCTTGCACCTCTGATCAAGCTCTGAAATATTAGTTTGCTACCTTTCAATCGAATCTGCCATTACAACTAAATCATCCGCATATGCGAGACTGCTTATTTTATTTTGACCTATTTTAATCCCTCCCTGCCAGTCTACTGTTTTCAACATATGATCCATGAATAGTATGAACAACAGTGGTGACAGGTTACAGCCTTTTCTTACCCCTGAAACTACCCTGCCATGAGCTTAATTTGCCATCTACTCTAACTGCTGCCTGACAGTCTACGTAAAGCCCTTTAATTGCCTGCAAAAGTTTGCCTCCTATACCATAATCTTGAAGTACTGACAGTAGCTTCCTCCTAGGAACACGGTCATAAGCCTTTTCCAGATCTATGAAACATAGGTACAATTCCCTGTTCCACTCATAGCACTTTTCCATTACCTGCCGTAGGCTAAAATTGCGATTGATTGCTGACATTTCCTACAGATTTGTTTAAATAAAGTTTCACAAACGTTTTGTTCATCTGCAGGCTAGTGTTTGATATATTCGCAACAGTTCGCTCATGTAAGACGCCTCCTCAGGAAGTTAATTTGCGGCGGCGGTTGGCGATAAGCGGAAAATCCGGTTCTGTTCCTCTCGACGCGCTGTGTAGGTCGCACACGTTTATCATCCGCTCAAGTTTATCATCCGCTCGGTTTATCATCCGCTCGGCGGCAGCGCTGCCTGACTTGTACATTTATTGTTTACGTGGTCGTGAATGTCGTGAGTCGTAATTTGCTTTTGGTGGCAACTCCGGCCGCTCCATTTCTTAACATGTCGTCCAATTAGTTTCCAGGAAACGTGATACTCGCTCTGTGGTGTCGCACAAGTCCAAAGTGCGCGCCACCTACTTTCGCCGCGCGCCGCCATGCACGCACGGCACGGCGTTCTTACGACGTCAGCCACGAGCGCCCTCTGCTACAACTCCGCTCGTGGCCACCACTGAACAACATCGTTCACTTGGGACTGAGATAGGAACCAGTTAACACTTCGGAATCAGATAGGCACCAGTGAAGACTTGGCTATCGGACAGGCACTAGGCAGACCTCTAACTCAACTATGTATCAGCATTCTGCAGTACTGAACTATGTAAAAGTTAAGTATTGTATACATTCTGTGCAATATATATGTCGTTCTAATTTACTCTAGTGTATCTAGTTTCTGCTGTCCCACTGGCTGCTCCCCTCCGTACCTGCACAAGCGTGCTACCTTTATTCCTGCGTCGGTCTTCCTACTCGGCCACCGACACCTACGACGGAAACGGAGACACAAAAGCGGCGACGAGGCTGGGACACAAAACGCTCTTTAGTTTTTGGCAAGTTTATCCGACATGTGCAACGCAGTTCTCTTGAGAATTATTATTGGTAGAGCTGGGTTTGAACACAAACTGTTCGAATAATTTACATCATATTTTGGAAAATTTTCGAAGATTTGATCACGGCGCTATCTAGGGACGTCAGAAGATACTATCTTCACGACTTAAAGCGATATTTTCATCCGTTCCCAAATCCATTCGCCGCTCTGGAGTAAGATATTTATACACGAAAGTGGAAACAATCTCATCGATTTATTATGGGAAACAATAAGTCTGAAGTGCAGACTGTAGTGTCTTCTACAGTGCAGAAGTAAAATCTGTAACTAATACAGGGGCGTATAAGAGGTATTTCCGCAAAGTAAGTTCCTTTTGGTTCTACAGGGTGTTACAAAAACGTACGGCCAAACTTTCAGGAAACATTCCTCACACACAAAGAAAGAAAATATGTTATGTGGACATGTGTCCGGGAACGCTTAATTTCCATGTTACAGCTCATTTTAGTATTTCTCTTTAAATGAGGATTCATTCCAACCTACGCTCACTGGAGCACGTTATCATGATTTCATACGGGATACTCTAACTGTGCTGCTAGAACATGTGCCTTTACAAGTACGACATAACATGTGGTTCATGCACGATAGAGCTTCTGCACATTTCAGTCGACGTGTTCGTACACTTTTCAACAACAGTTTCGGTGACCGATGGATTGGTAGATGCTAACCAAATTCCATCGCCTCCACGCTCTGCTGACCTCAACCATCTTGACTTTCATTTATGGGGGCATTTGAAAGCACTTGTCTACGCAACCCCGGTACCAAATGTGGAGACTCTTCGTACTCGTATCGTGGACGGCTGTGGTACAATACGCCATTCTCCAGAGCTGCATCAGCGCATCAGGGATTCCATGCGACGGAGGGTGGATTCATGTATGATTTTGAACATTTCCTGTAACAAAGTGTTTCCATTCCATGATTAATGTGATTTGAAGAAAAGTAATAAAATGAGCTGTAACATGGAAATTAAGCGATTCTGGACACATGTCCACATAACATATTTTCATTCTTTGTGTGTGAGGAATGTTTCCTGAAAGTTTGGCCGTACCTTTTTGCAACACCTTGTTTAAAACAAACGTGTAGTCACAGAAAAAAATTTATTGTGCAAAAATATAAAACTGTTAAACTACTTCTCTACATATTTGTAGGCACTTGTCAAAGCGTGGCCTTCTTCATAGAATTTTTCCGTCATCATCGTTTGTGTGTTGAGCACCAAGGACAGGATTTTAGGGGTAAGAAGAGATGAAAGTCGGAGCGAGGTTCGGGCTGTACGGAGGATGATCAAACATGTCCCAGTGAAATTCCTGTAAGAGTTGTTTGGTCGCACTCGCCGTGTGAGGTCGGACTTTACTGTGGAAAAAGCAACACCTTTTGACAGTAATCCTCGGCGCTTGTTCTGTATTGCACGACGCAATTTCTTAATGGCCTTATAATAACCATCTCTTTAACTGTGTGAACCAGTTCATCAGTAACTACAGAGGGGCGTTCTTCATCGTGGACTTCATCACGTCCTTCATTGAACAGTTTGACCATCTTATGGCAATTGAATCAGTCGTAGCATTTTGTCCGTAAAACTCGCAGATTTGCCGATGAATTTCCTTTGGTTTAAGTTTCTTTGCATTTAGAAAATGATCCAGAGATCTGAATTCACACGCGGTGGCATTTTCAATTACGGCTGACGTTGTAAAGGAGCACTACAAGTCGGTAGCAGCAATCTGAAAATAGCGTACGTCTCTACTCCTTGAGTCAAGAGTTACTGCCGCGCATGCTCGGGGAACTTAGAGCCCTGTATTGGGAGAGTAGCGCCAACCTTTTATGTGAGGCTTGCCGACAACCGCCGGCTGCTATTGGTAAGTTGAGCGCGGGTGCGGCACGTCCGCCATTTTAGGCCTAAGCAATCCATCAGCGCAAATGGCGCATTTCACTTAACTAGCTGTTATTTTAGCATTTAGAGGTGTTGGAAACGTGTATACTCATTATGTATTAAATTAAGTGCTTAACACAGTATATTCCATTTGTATATGGTAAAAATTGCCGCATTTTGGCAGTGAATTCTTATACTAAGACAGTCCGAGGTAGCAAGTTTTACGCATTCCACAGGGCGAAAGAGGTGCGAAGAGACGCGAATTGTGGGTACACCGCAATGGAAGAAAAAATATAATTCCATACGAGATTGGAAAATTTTGCGAAGTAAGTAAATTTGTATTGAAATATCGAGTAAACTTCTAGGTTTATCTGTTCATACAAGTTTCTTGCGAGCAATGTTGGACGGACAAACATGTAAGAGAAAAGATTTTTTTTAAAGATATAAATACATGAAAATCTAACATAATATGCCGTATTTGACGAATTTCGAATTTATACTTAGCCTGCATTTTACGAAAGTTTGGGCGGCAAATGAAACCGCCCATTAAATAGATCTCCAAAACTCGAATTTTAAGATAATGTTTATTTTACTGAAGTACCCAGCAGTGAGATAACAATGTGTAAAAACTGAATCCTTCCCAAAATTTTAGCTGAGTTAATGTTGTGAGATAATATCACATGTAGGTTAGCACACAACACCTATCAACATTAGGCACTATATTAATGGAAAGCAACATGTATTAATTACATAAAAACCAATATATTACAGATAGGAACGTCAGTCCTTAGCTAATTTGAAAGCAGGAACGTCACTTATTGCGAAAGCAGTGCATTTGTACAGGGTTTAAAATTTAGCACGAAACAATTTTACAACTAGTTTGCTCAAAAATAAAGGTCTTGATCTCAGATTACCAATTTGTCCTTAATATTCGCTGTAGATGTGATGAAACGATTAAAAACTTAAGTTCATTGTTTACTTAACGTATTGTAATACCACGTCGATGTACAGGCCCGTTCCCTTCATCATAAATGTTAATTTAACAGCGCCGTGCATAGCGCTGCTCGTGCGAGATATAACAGGCCTACAATGGCGGCGCTCTCCCGGTTGGCGGTACTCTCCCCATACAGGGCTCTAGGGGAACTGCGATCGCAGCGCTGCCGCGGACGGAAATTGAAACGAAACATACATTGTGGAGGACCCTCGTATAACGGTGGGTGGAGGGAGGGGCAGCTTCCATGTGCTAGGCCGGTCACACTGCAAAATATTTACGTAAATTACTCGAAAAATAGACAAATATTCACTAAACAGGTACAGTAGCGGATACAGAATTTTTTCCTGGAGAGTGGGGGGAGGGCAGAGGCCTGAGGAGGGAAAACATGTCCTTAAGGGCTTCGTGAGACTAATTTTAAACACACACACACACACATATATAGTTATTGTCACAGATAACTGCTATAGGGAACACATATTGTGTGTTTCCTATAGCAGTCACAGTCGTTTCATACAAAACCTTTTTAATTTGCTTCCATCTAAATACCAAAGCACTATTAATTTCTGCGCACTATGGCGCCATTATGAAGTGCCTATGATCACAAAAATATTACAATGATTCAGTCACATTAAGCAGTGTAAATAATAATAATAATAATAAACTGGGAATTTAGAGCGTGAATATCCTGTGTTCAGTTGTGGGCACAATTGTTTCATCCTTCATAATAAAGAATGGAACACCTGCCAACAGCTGAACACTGGGCATTCACGCTCTGAATTTAATTCAATATGTATCTGATTCTGAGCTTCGCAAGGTGGGAATATGCGAATCCCTATAAAGAGGAAGCCATGAGAAATTGGTTTCTCTACATATTTACAATTTTGGAAGCCGGCCGCGGTGGCCGAAGTGACTGAGGCGCTCCAGTCACGGTCAGCACGGCCACTACGGTCGGGGGTTCGAATCCCCCCTCGGGCATGGATATTTGTGCCGTCTTTAGTCTTAGGTAGTTCATAAGTAGTTTGTAAGCTTAGGGACTGATGACCCCGTAGTTAAGTCCCATAAGTTGTACAAACATTTGAACATTTGATTTGAACAATTTTGTAATAATTGGACTATATGACTGAATAAGACTGACCACTTGAAAATTCAAACAATTGTACATTATGGTCGAAAAATGTTTGCACATATTAAATGAGCAAAATGACTTAATGGTGACTGTACAAAAACGTGTCATCTGGGGGGGGGGGGGGGGGGCGGCGGCACGTGCCTCTGTGCGTGTCCCCCCCCCCCCCCCCCCTCTGAATCCGCCCTTGAACAGGTTGCAGCTGTTGAAGGCAATAAGCTGTCATCTAAGGCATAGTTTGTTGAATTTAAGTTTGATTTTGCTATATTCATATATTTTTGGTTAAGTAATTAAACTCTAATTACATTTGGACTAATAATTAGAAGATCTATTGAAAAATAAATATTAAAACAATTAAAATAAAACGATTAATATTATTTTCACGAAAGTCAGTCTCAATTGCAAAATTATTTTCTGTTTACTGACGCGTTTCGCCAGTTTGAGGCATCATCAGATTATATAAATATGATGTGAGCTGTTTGTGATCATTTAGCAGCTTGGTGTAACACTTTACATTTGCCTACATCCATTGCGGGCCAAAATTTTAAAAGAATTTTAAACAACCACAGCCATAGGTTTTCTTCCTAAGACGGTTTTTATGTTGACAAATAGCTCACCTCATATTTATATAATCTAATGATGCCTCAAAAGGGCGGAACACGTCAGTAAGAAAAAAAAAAAAAACAAATGATACTGACTATTGTCTGTGTGTGTGTGTGTGTGTGTGTGTGTGTGTGTGTGTGTGTGTCATTTGGCGGCAGAATTTTGAATTTAAATGTGGCTCAAAATGAATGAATATAGAAGACTACGACGATGTGAGCGCAGCTCACTATCTCTTACTCGCGAACAAGGCTGTAGACTAGCGGTAAAGCACGATCGACAGCTGACCTGCGACTTTGCAGTCATGTTACAAGTATGCTGTCACACTTACTGTAGGACGACAATGCAATGAATACTTACGATGAAATATAACACTTGCACAGAATTTGAGGACCAATCTTGTGCTGTACGTAGGTGCCACGGTATGAATAAGCAATTAAACCTTATAACAATTCTATCAGACAGAGGCACAGCACTAATTGTCTGATAGAATTGTTATAAGGTTTAATTGCTTATTCATACCGTGGCACCTACGTACAGCACAAGATTGGTCCTCAAATTCTGTGCAAGTGTTATATTTCATCGTAAGTATTCATTGCATTGTCGTCCTACAGTAAGTGTGACAGCATACTTGTAACATGACTGCAAAGTCGCAGGTCAGCTGTGTGCCGCAACCGGGACTCGAACCTGGGACCTTTGCCTTTCGCGGGCAAGCGCTCTACCACTGAGCTACCCCGACACGACTCACGATAACACCTCACAACTTTACTTCCGCCAGTACCTCGCCTCCTACTTTCCAAACTTCACAGAAGTTCTCCTGCGAAACTTGCAAGACTAGCACTCCTGGAAGAAAGGCAAAGGTCCCAGGTTCGAGTCCCGGTTCCGGCACACAGTTTTAATCTGCCAGGAAGTTTCATATCAGCGCACACTCCGCTGCAGGGTGAAAGTTTCATTCTGGAAACATCCCCTAGGCTGTGGCTAAGCCATGTCTCCACCATATCCTTTCTTCCAGGAGTGCTAGTCTTGCAAGTTTCGCAGGAGAACTTCTGTGAAGTTTGGAAAGTAGGAGGCGAGGTACTGGCGGAAGTAAAGTTGTGAGGCGGCATCGTGAGTCGTGTCGGGGTAGCTCAGTGGTAGAGCGCTTGCCCGCGAAAGGCAAAGGTCCCAGGTTCGAGTCCCGGTTCCGGCACACAGTTTTAATCTGCCAGGAAGTTTCATATCAGCGCACACTCCGCTGCAGAGTGAAAGTTTCATTCTGGAAACATCCCCTAGGCTGTGGCTAAGCCATGTCTCCACCATATCCTTTCTTCCAGGAGTGCTAGTCTTGCAAGTTTCGCAGGAGAACTTCTGTGAAGTTTGGAAAGTAGGAGGCGAGGTACTGGCGGAAGTAAAGTTGTGAGGCGGCATCGTGAGTCGTGTCGGGGTAGCTCAGTGGTAGAGCGCTTGCCCGCGAAAGGCAAAGGTCCCAGGTTCGAGTCCCGGTTCCGGCACACAGTTTTAATCTGCCAGGAAGTTTCATATCAGCGCACACTCCGCTGCAGAGTGAAAGTTTCATTCAAGAAGAAAATATAATAATAAAGCACGTCACAATAATATCGAACATACAGAATAACAGAATGTGGTATGTATCATTTCTTTTACCTCTGTATACAACAATTAGGCAGCATAGTACTAAATGTTATGAAAACTTATGTATTGCAGGCGTAACACGTGAATATGACTTTTAAGTCGAAATAAGCTTATAGTGTAACTAATACGAATTAAGAATATACAGTGTTGAAATTATATAATTCTTATTATTAAAATGTCGATGTATGGCGTCACTAACACTGTGGATCCTGCAGATAAGTTAAACTGCATTTACATGTGGAAAAATGCACGTCACCCTTCCCCTATCTGTCCCTCCTCTTTGAATCTCTCGTTAATACCATATACGTAGCTCTTCTTACCAATCAACTCTCTATTAATGTATCCTGCTTTGTCTGTAACTTTTTTCACGCTTTCCCCTCTCTATTTTGCAATAATAATAATGACCTAGTTGAGGAGTAAGACTCCATGATCATGGCCAAATCAATACATGAAGTTTAACACAAGAATAGTCAAAGAAAAACTTTAAGTAGACAAATGCTCAAGACAATCTTAAGCTTAAATAATAATAATAATAATATAAAATAAAATAATATAAAATAAAATGAATCACTAACGAAAAAAATTAATTAGCTTAACTGTTTAACTTTTCCAGGAGTTGCTCGACAGAATAAAAGGAATGAGCCATGAGGTAACTCTGCGATTTAGATCTGAAAACGCGTGGGTTAGTACTAAGATTCTTGAGTTGTTGTGGCAGCTTATTGAAATGGATGCTGTCGAATACTTCACACCTTTCTGCAAAAGTGTCAAGGTCGTGAGATCCAAATATAGATTCGTCTTCTCTCTAGTATTCACCGAGTGAAAGCTGCTAACTCATGGGAATAAACTGATATTATTAACAACCAACGAAATTAAAGAAAATGCGTATTGTGACGCCAGTGTCAAACTAATGAAAAGTGGTCGACACGGCGTTCGTGAACTTACACCACATATTGCTCGATCAGCCCGTTTCCGAGCCAAAAGTATCCTTTTTGTATGTCGAGTTACCCCCCCCCCCATGCCCATTATGTGTAATCAAAATGTCAGCTTTCGTTAAATTATGTGTTAGAAATTGTAAAAACTGATTTTTATTGTAATTTAACATCAATTTGCTTTCTACAAGCCATGAACTTCCCTTGAACCGCATTATTCGATACTGTGTCAATATTACAAACAACAACCTTCACTGCCAAGCTGATACATCAGAAAACAAAAATATTTTACAATCACCTGTTATACTCGAAGGCATATTTTTTATATAATTAAGAAACAGCAATGGTCCCAAAACAGACCCCTTGGGCATTAACTGTGCCCAATTGTGATTATACATCATAGCCATTTTCAACAGTGCGAAGAATTTAGCTTCTGCTACCTGTTTTTAAAGTAAGAGGTGAACAAGTTGTGAGGTACTCTTCATATTCTACATGTTCGAACTTTTTCAACAATATTTTGTGATCAACACAATTAGACGCCTTTGTTAAATCAAATAAGACGCCTAATGTCCGTAGCCTTTAACTCATCAAGTGCCTCACATAGAAACGAACCACTTTTGAAGCTAAACTGTACGTTTCACAAAAAAATTATGTAAACTAAAATGATCAATTAATCTTGAATATGCAGCCTTTTCAATAACTTTATAAAAAAACTGATAGCATAGAAATAGGTCTATAGTTGTCCACATATCCCTTTCTCCTTTTTTATAAAGTGGTTTCACTATTGAGTATTTTAATCTGTCAGGAAACTGACCATTCTCAAACGAAAAATTGCAAATATGCCTTAGTACTGAGCTAACATATGGAGAACAGTACTTTAGAATTCTGCTGGATACCCCATCATATTCACAAAACTCCTTAGTCTTTAGTGATTTAATTACTGACTCAATCTCCCCTTTGAAAGTATCATGGAGGACCATTTTAGGTAACAGCATCAGAAAGCTGTTTTCTAACAATGTTATATGATTACCTGTAAAAACTAGGGCTCTGTTTAATTCACCTGCTACATTCAGAAAGTGAGCTCCATTTTATTTCTTTTTTTTTTTTTTTTTTTTTTTTTTTTGTCCAGCATGGCAGTCTAGCGGACAGATTTTTTTTCTTCATTGATATTTTAAAGCCACTTGTGGTGGCAGACTGGCAGCAGCTGGACTGCTGCTCTTCAGCCAGTCGATTTAACATTCTGACAAGTCGTTTGAATAAACATAGTATGATGTTAAAATATGCAGAATTAAAAAACTGAAATGAGATTAAAATGTACATAATCAAAGAAGTGAAAGATATATATTCAGAATTAAACCAGCAATGGTGGTTAAAATCACACATAAGTAGAGGTTTTAAATCCAAGGCGGTTAAAAATACAATGTTGGAGCACTCTGGATGAAGATGACGACAATGATTAAAACATATGGCAACACGAATATTCTGCTTATTCGACACTTGCTTGATGTTTTAAAAGAGAAACTTGTAGCACAATACACTGATACTGGCACCCACTAACGGTTCACTGCTAAAAGCTGTAGGACACATGCACAGACAAATATATAAAATATATACAGACGGGAAACCTCCGTAAGGGCCCGGTCACGGGTGCAGGGCGGGGCGGTAAGGGGTGCTGAAGCAGTTCCATAAGATGTCCCATGATGGCGCTGAGGTCAGAAGCAGCCCTTTAAACTGGCCAGAGCAGGCGGCAGGTTGCGGCTGTCCCCACCACCACTTACCCTCAAACGCCAGCAAGCCGGACGCAGCCGTGGCACAGATTAACAGATACAGAGAAGAAGCCTCCCCTAAACGACTGTCCTACGCTCCCCTCGTAGTTCCTTAAGATGCTAGCAGGTGTCAGGCGGATCGCTCGCTTAAGGTGCCTCTCGCATGTCAGAGGGTAGCATGGAGGGGAGGGTGAGGGGAGAGCTCGTGCCGCCTGCCACGAGGCCACAGCTGTGTTCGCCTTGCTGGCGTTTGAGGGGAGGTGGTGGTGGGGGCAGCCGTTACCTGCCGCCTGCTCTGGCCAGTTTAAGGGCTGCTTCTGACCTCAGCGCCATCATGGGACATCTTACGGAACTGCTGGAAAACCTCCCTCCCCGCACCCCTGAGCGTAGGACCGGGCCCTTACGGAGGTTTTCCGTCTGTATATATTTGTCTGTGGCCGTGGCCTCATGGCAGGCGGCTTGAGCTCTCCCCTCAGTCTCCCCTCCACGCTACCCTCTGACGTGCGAGAGGAACCCTCAGAAGTGCGTCTAGTTTGGTCTACCAGTACTAAGCTGGGGAACCGCCTGACATCTGATGGCATCTTACGAAACTACAAGGGGAGCGTAAGACAGAGGTTTAGGGGGAGCTTCTTCTCTGTATGTTACTCTGTGGCACAGGTACACCGCAGGGAATGGGGTAGGGAGGAAGGGGGGAGATGGGGGAGGAAGGGAGGAAAGCGCAAGGACCCCAATGTATGGGGAGGAAGGGGAAGCCAAGCATGAGGGGGAGTGTGATGGGAAGGGGAAGAGAGGGGTCGTACAAATATGGGGAAGGACTAAGGTTGATAAGATGGGTAGTTGTCGAGTCAGAGGGCGTCATCCGGGAGGGGGAGGTCACGGAAGTGAAGGATAGGATGTTAAGTTGAAGGGAAGGAGGGATATCAAGGTAACGGCGTGGCAGAGGCCTGGGATGCAACAAGAGACAGGATAAAAGTGGGTGCCTGAATTCAAGTTTGCGGGAGACATATCTGAGGCGGAGGTGTTCTAGGAACTTGAGCAGGTGTGGGAAAGGCATAAGGTCGTAACGGATCCGCGTGGGGGCAGGGAGGCGGATGCGGTAAGCAAGGCGGAGGGCGTGGCGTTCAAGGATCTGGAGGGACTGGTAGTGGGCAGGGGGAGCAGAAACCCAAGCGAGTTGGAAACAGTTGAGGATAGGTTAGCGGTCAGAGGCTTAGCCGTCCTTTAGAATAAAACTCTGAGCCAAGTTCTCATCAAGCCCACGTCCGTTAAGAACCGACCTATCGGTTGAAAACTGCAGTAAAGCGCTCGGCTGGAAGGCGAGAGGTCTCGGGTTCGAATCTTGGCCTGGCATGCGTTTCAGCCCAGCCTTAACTTCTCGACGATGAGAGTTGCGGAGATCGGCTGAACTGAACAATGCATGTAAGGGGTACACATACTAGCAGGCTGTGGTTTGGTGAGTGATGTAAACTTTTTTTGATGTTGATACATTGTGTAGTGATTAATTGCCTGATAAAATGTCAGAAATGTGCGGAAAACAATGGCAGGAAGTTCGACTTTCTCCTTGCATGACAAGGGCGAGTACAGAATTAATTTGCATTCGTTTTAAATTCAGTTCTGCGGTAGTGGGTGGGCGACACGCCATCTGATTTGTCGGGTAACGCAGTTTATCGACTGCGGCGTGCATGCGTTCGTCACGTAAATGGAACACCCTGTGACGTGGCGCTGCAGTGAAGTAATAAGGTAGGGCTTCACACTTGTCCTGCAATTTCAATTGTAGCAGGCCACTGAGCGATTTACTTGAAACGAAGCCTTACATCGATTCCGACCGTTATGTCTCGGGATGCAGCGGAATCAGGAGGCGAACCGTGACTAGCAAGCATGTGGACATGGTCTGTAATTAAAAGAAATAATCAGTCCACATATAATATAATAGCTGCTACCCGCGACTTCCTTTGCTTGACGAAAATTCCTTTATTTAACAATCAATTTATTGACATAATAAAAAAATAAACATCTTTTATTTTTAACAGAGAATTTATTCACACACTATAAACAAACACCCTTCATATTTACTTTTTTTTAACAATAAAATCATTGACATACTAAAAAATCACCCTTAATTTTGGATTTTTTTTACAATGAAATTCCTGACGTTCTAAAAAGAAGGCATTTTGAAACTTTTCAGAACAATAAAATTATTGACATACCATAAAGTGACAATTTTCGTTTTGAAACTTTTTTTGTTAACAATAGATTTATTGATCTACTAAAAGTAAACAGCTTTCATATTGAAAATCTTTTTTTTTTTTCAATAAATTATTGATGTAGTGAAAACAATATATTCGTCTTTGATCCGGTACATGATTTTTCTGATTAATAACGAAAGTGCCACTATCCACAATAGCGTGTTATTAGTTACTATTAGCCTGAAAAAAAAAATCACTCTTGAAGTGATAGTCAATCGGGAGAATTTATAAAGTTGGTTGTATTGTGATGCTGTCCATTATTAGCTAGTGAAACATCTTGAAACATACGAAAGCAAACAAAATGATACAAAGTTTGTAGTAATCGATGGCAAGGCATCGACTAAAACAGAGGTGATATCCGGCGTTCCACAGGGTAGTGTTATTGGTACTCTGCTGATCCTTATAAACGATTTGAGAGAAAATCTCAGCAACTCTCTTAGGTTGGTTGCAGATGACACCGTCAATTTACCGTCTAGTAAAATCATCTGAAGATCAAAACCAACTGCAGAACGATTTAAATAAGATATCACTATGGTGTAAAAATAGGCAATTGACTTTAAATAATAAGAAGTGCGAAGTCGTCCACACGAGTTCGAAAAGAAATCCGTTAAACTTTGTTTACAAGATAAATCAGTCGAATGTGAAGGCCGTAAATTCCTCTAAATACCTAAAAATGTTCAAATGTTTGTAAATCTATCCGATCAAACTGCGTGGTCATCATTCCGTAGCTTACAAATTACTTAAACCTAGGTAAACTAACCTGAGGACAACACACACACCCATGCCCCAGGGAAGATTCGAACCTCCACGGCGAGCAAGCGCGCGCTCCGCAGCGAGACGCTTTAGTCCGCTCGGCTACTCCACGGCGGATAAATACCTAGTAATTACTATTACATCAGACTGAAACTGGAAAAGAACACGTAGATAATGTCGTAGGTAAGGCGAACCAGAGACCGCGTTTTATTGGGAAACGCTTAAAAGATGCAACAGAACTACTAGAGACTGCATACACTATGCTTGTCCGTCCTCATTTGGAGTACTGCTGCCTAGTGTGAGATCCTGATCAGGCGGGTTTGACGGAGGACATCGAAAGACTCCAAAGAAGGACAGCTCCTTTTCTATCGTCATGATACAGGGGAGACTGCGTCACGAACATTTTACAGGATCTGGGATGGGAATCATTACGGCAACGGCGGCTATCGCTGCGGTGTGGTCTACTTACGAAACTCCAATCACCAACATTCTCCCTCGAATGCGAAAATATATTGTTGACTCCCACCTACATAGGTAGAAATGATCATCAGAATAAAATACGAGAAATCAGAGCTCTAACGGAGAGATTCAGATGTTCTTCCTTCCCGCGTGCTATTAGACAGTGGAATGGGAGATAAATAGTATAAAGGTGGTTCGATGAAACCTCTGCCAGGCACTTAAATGTGATTTGCAGATTATCCCATGTAGATGTAGATAAAGGAGACTAAATGATAATATTAATTTCCAGTCATTCGGCTCTCAACTGTAAAGATGCTTTGTGAAGTAGATGCTATATTTGCTTCTTTGTAATATATAAAATAACATAAGACAAAATTTTATTTATATAGCCTCAACAACTAAGCTACTTTTCTAAAACCTCTCGATAGACCACATTCTTAGTTGTATTTTTACAAACTATTAGGCGAACTTAGTATGGAACAAGCCACATGCAATTTTTATAAGGTACACTTTTTTCAGCCAAGATCGTTAATTTATTTTATTTGCTGCTTTTTACCGGTTTCAATGACATAGAACATTATAACCTTTCTGAAGATGACGACATACGTCATTGAAACCGGTAAAAACCTGCAAATAACATAAAATAGCGATCTTGGCTAAAGAAAGTGTACTTTAGATAAATTCTTGAACGCTCTCCATGCGCGTAATATGCCATTTAACTACCACATATAATTGTCCATGGGAGAAATGTTTTCTCACAAGGAGAGGACGCCTACTCGTCATCGCCGAATTCATCCACATTTATGGTACATGCAGGGCATGGTGAGATATGAAAGTGCACCTAGTGGGAACTCCACATGGCTAAGCGATTAGGAGATAAAAGGAAGTTTTATACGGTTCTATCACCATAAGCATCTTATCAACTGCCCCTGAGAGAGTCTGTTAAGAAATCGGTGTTTGGCTCTGCGGTAAGAGATTGGATTTATATTGAAATTTTCGCTGGTTCGATGCCGCCTGGCGGCAAATATTTTTTTGTTCCTTGGCTTCACAATTAACCGAAACATTGTATATGTTATTTTGTATTTATATGTGCACAACATCAGCCTGGGACGTCATTATTTAAAACAAGCATTGTGAGACAAGGGCTGTAATTAGTCTACTTTTCATACTAACTTGGTGTTGCTGTACCTTTCTCTTTACGCTAATTATTGAAATATGTTTATATGAAAATTTCGGGATTTTAATGTTTATTGGCGCAGCTTGGCTGCTAAAAAGTGGCTTTACGTGTTGGGCACGGAAAGGCCGCGAAGAGCAAAGACGCTCTTGGGGGTCTTCACCACCCACCAACTTTCGCTCGCCTTCGGGGAAGGACGAGAGGGGCTGGCTTGACCTGTTTGACGCCGACACTACAGGCGGCGGAGTATGTGGAATGCTTTACAATGCTGGCCCGCGGTTTACGGTGGGCGATAGCGGGGACTGCCTTTTTAGTCATTCGGCCTTTTCGCAAGAGAGGAATTTCCCGAACAATAGCAGAGTGCTCTGGGCCCCGGGCGGTTTATGAAGACGTATTGCCCTTAGGCGTTATCTGAAAAAACTTCCTAGAAAGCAGCAGAGTTTGAACACAATGTGACAAATGTTTAGGTTGAGAGGAAAGCTTTCTGCCCGTCTTTCGCCCCAGGGGTTTGGCTCCAGCGGTTGTATATATAGCACAACGTTAACATTTTTAGGTTGTGTGACCGTAGCTAGGAGCAAGGTGAAATTCCTTGCAGAGCATTTACCCTGGGAACGGTGAAATGCGCGGGAAGCGTTGGTGGCGTGGGCGGAACCTCTTGGCAGCCGCAGAGAACGCGCCCTGATTCGGCGGAGTATTTTAGTATGACAGCTAAACAATTTGTCAACGGCGCTACGCCATCCGATTGGTTTGACTATTAGCCGTTATCAGATATTGGTGCGTCTTTTCGCGCGTGGGTGTGGCCGCCCGTCACTTGCCGTGAGCTGCGGCAGAGCGTGAGGACGTACGAGGACTCGTGTCTGAGCGTCCGAAGTGTACGGAACTCGCTAGTCTCCTGTTTGAGCGTCCGAAGGGTTCGGACCTCGGGAGACACGGAGTACTCCGTTTAGATTCACGGGGAGGACATCGTCTTAAACGGTCCTCTGGTTAGACTTGTGTGTGATTCCGAAGATTCGGACCTTGTAGAACTTGTGTTTACTTCGCGTACATTATATTGTCCTGTGGTTACGCTGTGAGCGGCCACAGTTTAGTTTTCGTTTTGCTAGAAGTCTCTATTTGAGCATTCGCGCCTTTGCGAATCGGGCATTGTTTTTACAGATCTTATTACGGAAGTGACTGCTCGATTTGTGCCAAATGGCCTTTATGTCACCTATGCTAAATATTGATTAGTCTACTAGCGTGATAGAATCGCACAGCAACTGCCTAGCAACGCCGACGCCAGTGACGCTGTGTAAAGTTACATGTCGACCCTGCTTAACAGGTCGCAGCAATTACGTTCGGATACAATTTCAGCTCATCTGCTCCCACCGCCTGCTGCCTGCGAGCCTGAGACGTCAATGATCATCTGTGTGGGTAAGGTGACGCACTTGCTGGAAGGTTATATGAATCAGGCTTGTTGGATTCTGTCCCTTATTTTATTCTTTTGAGATCTGCCTGGTTACTTTGGGGAGCTTAGGGTTAACGATAATTTCAAGCCCTAGTGTAACCAATCGATTAGCATTCTGTTTTGCAAAACCTCCGACCTTTGACTCAGCCAGTCATTTTTTTGTGTATCAATGCTTTAACATTTGTAAAAGATTGTGTGAATACCATTATCTGTTTTACATGATAGGAAATGTTATCTGAATGTTTAATTATAATAAATTGATTTTGAGCAGATCGTCTTTCATTTAAGAACGTTTCTCTGTCACTATTTTGGACGGGAAACAAAATCGTTACAGCATATTATCGTGCAAACTTGGGGTTGTGAACGGTGGAGACACGAATACTCGTGAATTTGACTTTGGTGGCGCTGTCGGCAGAAACAACACCTGTCCCATCGACACCGGCCTGAACGACGGGCAGCTATATAAAGGCTGCAGCCAGGCAGCAGATAAGCAGTCACCGTACTTTCAAGTTCCGTGTACGTACTGTGCTGACGATTGTATATTGTGCTACGAGTACTAGACTCACCCTCGTCGATACTCACACTTATTACTACCGTGCTTTGAACTGGTATTGCTGTTCGTATTGTGAACTTTGCCATTGAAGTGGTCCTTAATCGTCAGACAACTTGTTGTTGTATAGATTTAGAAATGTTAAGGGACAACGCTAGCGAGTTAACTCATTCATCTGCTCGCTCCTAAAAGGGTAACGTGAATAGTGCGACATTAGTGTGCGAATACTCTGGGAAGTATTGCAATCATTGCAGAAAAAACAACTGTACTGATAGAACAATAGAGGAAAATGTTGTGGAAAGATCTAAAATGTCGGACAAAAGTGAAAATCTTAACATTCCTGGAACGTCAGTAGATAAAGAACACGTGCCAGAAGATAATAATAGCCTGCACAGCGAAGCGTCAAAGCGACACCTGAAGACAGCGCTGGATTTATATTTACATCATTTGACCGTAGAAGATCTAATCACATCAGAAAGTTCCACGGTAATAACAGAAGAACACATTTAAATGGCAAATAAAATACACTAGAAAATACTGTAAGTCTTATCCAAATACACATTTGTGTGCGAGATGAGTTGATTCACTTCGAAGGCGTTGATGAAGGTGGATATGCAAAAGTGAAGGATGGAATTTCGTCAGATGATGACTACGAATCCGATAAAAAAAAAGTACCAGAATCCGTTCCACTGGATTACAATGGCGGTTAATCTTACAAAAACACATCCTAAGTGGAAGTTAATGAGTCTGCAAACGAAAGGTGCATCTCGCTTGAAGCATATGAGAGATTTGAAAATTTGGGAAGATCATATTAAAAAGGGTGGAACTCGGAACGACAACTGTCACCAATTGATTCCTGGCCGTATGATCGCTTCGTAGAAGCACGGAGCTGTAACCAGAAGGTCACCACTAGAAATGTTCAAATGTTTGTTAAGCTTATGGGACTTAACTACGGGGTCATCAGTCCTTAAACTTACAAACTACTTATCAACTACCTTATACTAAGGACGGCACAAATATCCATGCCCGAGGGGGGATTCGAAACCCCGACCGTAGTGGCCGTGCAGACCGTGACTGGAGCGCCTCAGTCCCCTCGGCCAGTCACCATTAGAAACTTGCAACAATGCTGCTGCGAGTCATTTTCTAGATTTGGAATTCAAAGCTCCAACAACGTGGGTCAAGGAGTTTAAACAAAGGCATAAAATCCGATGTATCTGAAAGAGAGACTGCTACTATTGAAGAAACCTTCGCTGAGTCAGAGAATTTTAGCCGCCAGACTCGAACTCTTATCCCATAATACGATAAGGACTTCGTTATCAACACCGATCAGACAGGTAAGCAATACGCTTTATTTGTCTACGTCAAGCGCAAAACTTTTTGGAATGTCACAGATAATAGGTTTACATTTGTCTCTTCTCTTTTCAGGCTGCCAATATCATTCGACGTATGACCAAACCCTAGAACGCCAAGGGTCAAAAGTGGTGTGCGTGAAACGAAAGTGTATCAACAAAGTAACACATTCCTATACAGCCCAATATGCTACGAACCTTTCAGGAAAACTATTGCCACATGTTTACATATGCCTACTGTGGTGGGTAATGGCTAATTGGGACAGATGGTTCAAAAAGCAATAGATGAGTACGCGGAAAAATATACAAATGTTATCACCACTTCTTCAAAATCCGGTAAACTGACAACAGACGTGTAGAAAAAATATTTAACTGGTGTGATGAAGCTCTACCTACATTCCTTTGTACATCACGACACCAAATTAGAAACCGAGAGTGGCAACCAGCTAATACCGATACCTAGCTGGATTATGTGTAACTAAGACAACCAGTGCATTGACCACGACACAATATTAGAAGCTAAAATCACAGAAAAAGTTACGCAGAAGATAAGCCTCGTAATGGAGGATGTGAAGATCATGATAAAGGAAGAACTTGCGAGTTCAAGGCAATGGACACTAAAACTGCAGCAAATACCAAATCAAATGTTCAAATGTTTGTAGAGCTTATGGGACTTAACTTCGGGGTTATCAGTCCCTAAACTTACAAACTCCTTGTTCGGTTTTAGAAAGGGACGATCCACAACCCCGACAATACAAAACCTACTGGAGTAAATAAAACAAACAATAGGTAGACCCAAAGGAAAACTATATGTGGTTTTTGTCGACTACACAAAAACCTTTGACCTGATCAACAAAAAGGTTTTAATAGGTAAACTGGAGGAACTAGTTGGAAGGACGAATACAACGACCCTACTATCGAATATACTAGCAGAAAACCAGATAGACGATGAAATAGGTATATCCGACTGGCTGTCACAGACGATTGGTGTCCTCCAAGGCGATCCACTCAGCTCCATCCTATTTAAAGTCCTCACGCACGATGTCACGAAAGAAATGACAGGAAAAAAGCACGTACATATACGCTAATGGCATGGCCATCGTGGCGACAAATATAGACAAATTACAAGTAGCTCTAAACAAACTTGCCGGCCGCGGTGGCCGAGGGGACTGAGGCGCTCCGGTCACGGTCTGCACGGCCACTAGGTCGGGGGTTCGAATCCCCCTTCGGGCATGAATATTTGTGCCGTCCTTAGTCTTAGTTAGTTCATAAGTAGTTCGTACGTTTAGGGACTGACAACCCCGTAGTTAAGTCGCATAGACTATACAAACATTTAAAGAAGCATTTAAACAAATTAAACGAATGGGCGGAGAGAAACGACATCAAGATAAACGAAGAGAATCAAAGGAGGAAGACTCACTGAAGCAGAGCACATCAAATGCAATCGAAAACTACTCAAGAGAGTTAACAATTTCAAATATCTAGGCGTCACAATCCAAACAACTGGAAAAAGCTTCAGGATACATATAAGATCTAGAGCAGTGGCGACAAACTAGAGTTACGAATGAAATCAGCAACGTGACACAACTATCGATCAGCACAGCTATAGAACTTTTCAGGCTAAAGATGCTATTCTTCAATCAATGCGTGAATACCTCGCATACAAACAGCTTGAAGAACTAGAGCAAGGAAATACTAGATACCTGAAGAGAGTATTAGGAGTCCCACAGAACTCAAGATCGAGGCTAGTGTATGAGCTTACTAGGGAGACCTTCCTGATGATCTAAGATACGAGCTCTTACTCATAGCTAGTGCCAACTTCAAACAGGTACTACAACATCTGCATGAAAAGAAAAACAACATACCGGAGGAGTTCTATGCAACGTTTGCTATGAAAGACAGGACTTGGAGGGAAGTTAACCATGAAATGCGACACGTGATAACGAGACTGGCAACCCATGGGTTTCTCCACAAGTTGTGTCGCAACAAATTATTTTACGAACCGAATGACGAGTGTGTGTGTGTGTGTGTGTGTGTGTGTGTGTGTGATCTGTGGTTAGAATTTTGTGATCGATTCCATATTATCAGATGCAGGTATAGACAGAAATCTATCGTAGTTTACAGCAAAAAGTTAATGTAATGTGATTGTAATCCTTTGCACGGCATGTGTGCTTTTCCTATAAAGAAAATAAAATTATACATCACCAGTTGGTCTCGCAAGTATTCAGCGACATGCTGCGTTACGCGTGGTTCGCTGCTGTACTGTGCGATGAAAGAAGATGTTTTCAGAATGTCAATCAAGTTTGTTTTTCTATGGAGACATTAAAAAAAATAAAAAAATAAAAAATAAATGTAACTGCAAAAGGGCGGCGTTCATAACGTGTGCAAGATGCGGGCAAAATTATTGCTTCCCCTGTTTCTTCGATGAATATCAACCCCGGTACATGTAATTGATCAGTTGCTAAAGTATGGAAGTATCGATTTACATACACGACGTCCCCAAGTACGCGTTAACTACAGTCCCTTTTTAAATGTTTGTAGTCCCCAATTTCAACCAATGCCCTTTCTTGTTTATATAAATTAATAAAATAACATATATGATGTCGTGGTTAATTGTGACATCAGTCTACATCTACATCAATACTCTGCAAACCACTATGAAGTGCATGTCAGAGGGTATGTCCCACTGTACCAGGTCTTAGGTTTTTTTTCCATGCCATTCACGTATTGAGCGTGGGAAGAATGATTGTTTAAATGCCTCCGTGCGCGCTGTAATCATACCGCACACGGCGGTGCGCGGTATTATGTTCGTAAACGGTGCGTGCGAATTTGCAATTCTTTAAGGACCCCTATCTCAGGTTCTATTCATCTCAGAGTGAAGGGTTAAAGTGTTCTGGATAGATCTTGGCCTATTGATCATTTCTGTACGTATTAGAAGAATGAGTATACTATAGCTATTATACAATACATCGTCAAAATTTTCAAAGTTACACACTTCCTGGAGTCCATCCAAATTGAGAAAATCAGTTGGCTTTTGTACATGACGTGTAGTGTATGGTGTGCTTTAAACGGCTTACAAAAGCACCAATCATTCATGGGCGGTTCCTGAGAAAACCTAAAAAAAACATGATTTTTGGGTACAAAAATTGGTTATGGCCACTTCGAAACTTTCTGTTCATTGCAAATCTTCGAAATTTTTACCATATGTTCTTATGATGATTTTGTCAAGGCCGTTTTTAAATTTTTTCGATATCGTTATCCGATACCGAGATCCACAGGTTGAAACTTATCATAGTTTTGCACAAAATCACAAAACCCGACTTTTAGCCGGTTTAGCAACGTGAATCGCAAATATCTAAATAACTAACAATAGAAAATTGTTCAAATATTTACAATACATCCTGTAGACATTTATCTATAAACGGCATCTTTCAGTTTTCGTAAATCTTAGTCCGTTAGCAGGATAAGGCTGAAAAACCGCGAAATTTTGTTAGAAGAAGTGCGTATTGTCCTGAAAGACGGCGTTCGGACAGCTCTCAAACTTACCATGCGATTTGAAAAAAGTTACTCAGCGAAAAAATTTAATTTTTGTACATCTTAAAGATTGAAATCTTCGGTTGATGAAGGGGTGATTTTTGTTTTCGTTTACTTTACAGTTAATGTGCAGCATCCGGTTTAGTGAACTATTGAAACATATTTTAAAGAGTTTGCAGAGGTAAAAACACATTGTGTGTACTTCTCGTGTGGTTTATTTTACGTTACACATAGCTGTGTATGAAATGTAGATAAGATATCGAAATTTTATTTAAAGTTTGGAGCAGAATGATATCTTATATGGTTCTTGACATATAGGTCCGTGAATGATAGCAAGCGACAGTAATAGGTTCGAAAACGCTATTTCTGATTGTGAAGTTTCTTGAGGAATAAGAAATGACTAAAATGTTATGTGCATGTTGTTTAGGTGTTTATCTGAAAAATCCGTTTGCCGTTTTTGGAAATATGTATTCGTTATCGCGATACATTACAAATATAACAATTTTGCAACTGTGTGCGTTGGCAAATCTACACTTCTATTCATGGCAAATCGTCGAAATTTTTACAATGCTTTCTAATATTATACTATCCAAATTTTACTCACCATTGATTTCATGTTATATAAGCAGTACACTCTGATGTAACAGGAAACAGACGGGAACTAGCTGAAAAATGCTCCTGCCGGTGCACAGAAAAGGTGAATATGTTCTCTGACACAAAAGTGTTAAACCAGCTGTCTCAATCCTCATTCCGACTTCCTCACCAAAACTTTTGGCATGCGAACATATTCGCGCTTTTTTCCGCTGTATGTGAGTAGGACAGAGACAGTGCAACAGGCAGAGAGAGCCATATATGATGGAACAGAGAAAGTGTCAGTTCGGGAGAAAGGCTTATGCATGAAAACGGCAACGGAAGCGAAACGAAATGTCGAAAGTCAGGAACAGCGGCAACAACAAACTAACACAGATGCAGAGAGTAGCAATTGCAGCAAAAGAGAAAACAGTGGGAAACTGAGACGAATGGAGCTCATACATAAAGCATGAACGTGCGGCTCTCCAATACTATAGCACGAAACAATTTGTCCAATTTTTCCCATCCCCAGTACCCGCGTGCTAATGTTTTTCGGTCTACAGGTCAAACCCCAAGCAAACCACCCCCATGGACATATGTGTGAAGGAGACATCCCGATTGACGACAGTAAAAGCCGACTCTAAGTGAGAAAGAAAGGATACTGACAACAGGACAGGGGCGGAGAGACGATGAAAGTGGCTGAAACACAGTGGAATCGCGAGGGAAAGGGTTGAAGACATTGAAAGTTTGACACAGACAAAAGCGGCAGTGGGAGAGACAGCAAACAAACGGACAAAGACATATTTAGACACTGGCATTGAGACGACATTGCTGACTATGACGACTTAACTGGGCAAAAATATTTACAAAGTTATGCGCTAAAAGAGCGCGAATATGTGCGTATGCCAAAATTTTTGGTGAGGAAGTCGGAATGAGGATTGAGGCAGCTGGTTCCACACATTTGTGTCAGAAAATGTATTCGCTTTTCTGTGCTGCGGCAGTAGCATTTTCAGCTGGTTAATCTAATCTTATCCTCACGATCCCTACGGAAACAATATGTAGGTGTACGCACTGCCAAGAAGCAGAAAATATTTGCCGCCGGGTGGAGTAAAACCCTCGACCTTCTCAATACGAGTCCGTTCTTTTACCGCTGGGCCAAACACCGCTTCCTAAACATGCCGTCACAGGGATAGTAGATAAGATGCGTACGGTGATAGATCTGTATCAAACTTCCTTTTATTTCCTAAACTCTTGGCAATATAGGGCTCTTTCGTGTCTCACCACGCCCTATATGTACCATAAATTTGGACGAATTCGGCGATGACGAATAGGCATCCTCTCCTTGTGAGAAAAAATCAGTGATCACGACGTTTTATCTGCTGCTCAATGTGTCGTTCAGTGATACAACATAGTAGATCATTTTAGTGGTATATTTGGATATAGTTCCCGGAATGTGCTGCAGAGTAATTTAGATTTAACAAAATGTCAAACATAATCGGGATGTCACATTTTTGACGTAACATCTCCTGATTTATGTGTCCTACAATCACATTATTTACCACGTTCGTAGAGTGTAATATTAGGAATCTGCCTGCGAAATGCTGCTGGCAGTAAAGACATAGTAAATTACAACCTCATTAATTTCATTGTATTTGTCGTCTTAGCACCTGAGCTATATGTCGTAATACGATATTATTTCGAAGGTACATCGAGTGGTATATATGTAAAATCTCTGCAAAATACGTCGCGAATAGAGTTGCTAGGAAATACATAATAAATCAAAAGGTCATTCGTGATGAGGCGGTTTTTCATGAACCTAGTTGTTTGTTGTTCTTATGGTCTTCAGTCCGAAGACTGGTTTGATGCAGCTTGAAACGTGTCCATAAAAAATATTTTTGTAAGAAAATGTCTAATATTGTACCTCCTGTTTTCTGTCGAGTAACTTGCTTGCAAGAAAATGCATAACATCGCTTCTACTGTGTGTATCGATATGTGTACTTAACTCTGTGAAGTTTAATCTTTGGCAAAGATCATGTATTGCATAGCATTGTGGCTCGCGCAGAGAGAGAGTAGCACTTGTGGTTCAACAGCCTCTGCTCTATATCGGAGCCATACACACAACTCAACCGCTCTCTAAGCGAGCTGAACCACAAGTGCTACTCTCTCTCTGCGCGAGCCACAATGCTATGCAATACATGATCTTTGCCAAAGATGAAACTTCACAGAGTTAAGTACACATATCGATACACACAGTAGAAGCGATATTATACATTTTCTTGCAAGCAAGTTACTCGACACAAAACAGGAGGTACAATATTAGACATTTTCTTACAAAAATATTTTTTATGGACACGTTTCAAGCTCTCCACCATACTCTATCCTGAGCATGCCTCTTCATCTCCTCATAAGAACGACAACCTACATCCATTTGAATCTGCTTACTGTATTCACCTCTTGGTCTCCCTCTACGATTTTTACCCCACAGACTTCCCTTCAAACGCAAAATTCACAATGCCGCTCTCCACCCTACTCTATCCTGAGCATGCCTCTTCATCTCCTCATAAGAACGACAACCTACATCCATTTGAATCTGCTTACTGTATTCATCTCTTGGTCTCCCTCTACGATTTTTACCCCACACACTTCCCTTCAAACGCAAAATTCACAATTCCGTGATGTCTAACAATGTGTCCTACCAATCGATCCCTTCTTTTAGTCAAAAATACCTTTTCTCCCCAATTCTCTTCAGTACCTCCTAATCAGTTACGCGATCCACCCACCTATCTTCAGCATACTTCTGTAACACCATATTCCAAAACATCTATCCTCTTCCTGTCCGCACTATCGTCCATCTTTAACTCCCATACAAAGCAACACACCACAGAAATGCTTTTAGAAAGGGCTTTCTTATGCTTAAATTAATATTCGATGTTAACAAATTTCTCTAATTGTTTATGACTGCATATCTCATTAACTGTGTGTCGAACTATGATAAAATTTCGAACGTACGTTCAGCGGTATGTGTGTATACTGTCTGTAATATTTATCGCGAATATAATTAATGGTGTAGGAGTAATAAATTGTAACGTCATGTCAAATTCCGTAATTTTACTGAATGAGCGCCGAAAAAGTAGTAAGCGACAAACTTTTTTCCTTCAATCATTTTGATACGGTTATTGGCGAGAAAAAGTTTCCTAAAGATATGAAATTATGTCTGAAGTTTGTTGCAAGTCACTAAGTGCTCTCCTACTCAAATAGTGGACTCATAAAGTCACAGTATCACGTGCCGGAAGACAGGGAAGTTTTCATTGTTTATGACTACATATCTCTTGAAATATCGGCCCTACCACAAAATCCTTTCTTAGCTGACGTCTTCTATCTGTAAATTACATTCCTGTCAAGTTTCAGCTTGATAGGAGAAGAAGTTTTCGACATTTCGTGTTTAGTCGGTGAGTGAGTGAATGTATGAGTGTCCTTTCGCTTTTATATAGATAGAGATTTACTAGATGAAATGAATACTTAACTTTTCTGTGCTTGTGCTGGTACAAAATTCTTCCTAAGTATTACACAGTTCTACAATGTACACTACTGCCCATTATAATTGCTACACTACAAAGATGATGTGCTACAGGCGTGAAATTTAACCGACAGGAAGAAGATGCTGTGATATGCAAATGATTAGCTATTCAGATCATTCACACAATGCCGGTGGCGACACCTACAACGTGCTGACCTGAGGAAAGTTTACAACCAATTTCTCATACACAAACAGCAGTTGACCGCCTTTGCCTGGTGAAACGTGGTTTTGATGCCTCGTGTAAGGAGGAGAAATGCGTACTATCACGTTTCCGACTTTCATAAAGGTCGGATGTAGCCTATCGCGATTGCGATTTATCGTATCGCGACACAGCGTTGGTCGCGATCCAATGACTGTTAGCAGAATATGGAGTCGGTGGGTTCAGAAGGGCAATACGGAACGCCGTGCTGGATCCCATCGGCCTCGTATCACTAGCAGTCGAGATGACAGGCATCTTATTCGCATGGCTGTAACGGATCGTGCAGCTACGTCTCGATCCCTGAGTCAACAGATGGTGACGTTTGCAAGACAACAACCTTCTGCACGAACAGTTCGACGAAGTTTGCAGCAGAATGGACTATCACCTCAGAACCATGGCTGCGGCTACCCTTGACAACTGCATCAAAGACAGGAGCGCCTGCGATGGTGTACGCATCTTCGAATCTGGGTGCACGAATGGCAAAACGTCATTTTTTTTTTTCGGATGAATCCAGGTGGCCGGCCGTGGTGGCCGAGGGGACTGAGGCGCTTCGGTCACGGTCTGCACGGCCACTACGGTCGGGGGTTCGAATCCTCCCTCGGGCATGGATATTTGTGCCGTCGTTAGTTGTAGGTAGTTCATAAGTAGTTTGTAAGTTTAGGGACTGATGACCCCGTATTTATGTCCCTTAAGCTTAACAAACATTTGAACAGTTTTTGAATCCAGGTGCTGTTTACATCATCATGATGGTCGCATCCGCGTTTGGTGCAACGCGGTGAACGAACATTGGAAGCGTGTATTCGGCATCGCCATACTGGCGTATCACCCCTCGTGATGATATAGGGTTCGCATCGACGGCGCTTTGGACAGTGTCCATTACATTTCACATGTAGCTCTACCCTTCATTCAATCCCTGCGGAACCCTACAATTCAGTAGAATAATGCACGACCGCATATTCCAGGTCCTGTTCAGGCCTTTCTGGATGAAAATGTTCGACCGCTGCGCTGGCCAGCATATTCTCCAGATCTCTCACCAATTGAAAATCTCTGGCCAATTGTGGCTGAGCAACTGGCTCGTCACAATACGCCCGTCACTACTCTTGATGAACTGTAGGGTCGAGTTGAAGCTGCATGGCATCTGTACCTGTACACGCCATCCAAACTCTGTTTGACTCAATGACCAGGCGTATCAAGGCCGTTATTACGGCTAGAGGTGGTTGTTCTGGGTACTGATTTCTCAGGATCTATGCACCCAAATTCCGTGAAAATGTAATCACATGTCAGTTCTAGTATAATATATTTGTCCAATGAATACCCGTTTACCATCTGCATTTCTTCTTGGTGTAGCAATTCTAATGGCCAGTAGTGCATTACTAAGACCGCTGGCCATAGTATACTGTTGAAGGGTTGTGCTAAAGGTAGACTGCTGGTTTCCGTAGCTGTAACTCCTCTGTTGAACTCCTGGATCGTACTGTCGTGTTGCTGTGATGCTTCGGCATATGTGGGCGAGCTTCCTCCTTCCTATTGGCCGGCGCCCGAAGCAAGCAGACAGATACAGCAGACACGGCGGGCGCCCCTGGTGGTTGAAGTACTATAGAGCGACTTATCTTGGCACGGCAACTTGTGTGGACCGCAGCCGTTGTGGCGAATAACGACGCCACAACATCAACACCACCAAAAGTTGCCATCCCCACTGTGTTGACGTCAGTTTCGGAGATAGTGGATTCAAATTCTATAGGTGGCTATAATTCTCGTAACCAGTATTTGAGAGGATAGCTGAGGACATGTGTTGGGCAGAGTTCATTGCTGTCTGCGTCAAACTCCAGGGAGACGTGGAACCCATAAGGAGGCACTTGAAAATTTGTGAAAACGTTTGATTATCTCTATATATAAAAGGCAATGTCCCGACTGACTGATTGAGAGACTCATCATCGCCCATATTCCGTCCGTAAGGGGGTGAAACAGGGGATGAAACTTTTTTTTCTTTTTAATACGTTGCTATTTAGGAAATTGTGAAGCTAGAACTAGAATTTTTCGGATTTGGATTCAGGGTTCGAATTTAAAAGACACGTGTTTCGATATTTTTGGGAATTCGAACAATAAAGGGGTGAAATACGGGATACAAAACATGATTTTCAAAAATATATTGCTGTTAACTCAAATTTCAAGCCATAACTACGAAACTTAGGACGTGGTCACTTGATCAGGATTAAAGACACGATTTTCGGTATTTCTTGAAATTCAATAACTAAGGGGTCACTAAGGAGCTCACCTTTTCCGATAGTCAAGACATTATCAACAAGGAATTTCCATATGAAAGAACGACGTTGAACGCTGCAAGGTACGTTAATATTTTGACCCATTTCATGCAACGTCTGCACAGGGTACGACCATAGAACACACAACAAGGTTGCTAGTTTTTGTTAACGACAACGCTCGCCCACATACAGCCAATATCGTCAAAATTTTCCTGTCAAAAAGAGGGTTGTTGCAACTTGAACATCCACCATACTCGGCGGATCTCTGTCCTCCAGACTTCTTCCTATTCCCTCGACTAAAACATCTTTTTTGAAAAGAAAGAGATTTGACGATATTCCTGACACTCAACGAAACTTTATGAGACTTTTGATCTCCGTCCCAAAGGAAAACTTCGTGCAAAGTTTCCGGTACATGCATTTCAGCGGTAATCGGTGCGCAGTTATGGTAGGTGACTGTTTTGAAGGACAATAAGGTACATGTAGTTCATAGTTCATCTACGTTAATGTTCCAGGAATATTTACCGCACTTTATTGACACAGGCTGTAGATTGTGTGTCCTTTTGCCTACGAACTCTTCAATCCAATATTAAGGGTGCCAAATGCGGACGTGCATCTTAAGTCCTGCTTGAGGCAAGGAAACAATAAGTTGACTACGCTGTAATGACGTATGGTTCCTGCGCACGAAGATGACGAATAGTTCTACATTACATTTGTTTTTCGGAATCCACATGGTTCCCTACAGAAAAGTTTCAGCTCTCCAAGTCACTTAACAAACTGAAGATTCTTGCTGTGGTGCGACTTGTTTATCGTGTCTAGAATGACGCAGTTGCATGTGGGGCAGTCCTGTCGCCTGGTCCTTGTTTAGTGCTTCTCTGCGGCGACCTCCGCTAGCTCCACTGGGCTCTTGCCAGGCGCTGTGATTAGCGATCGATAAGTTGTCCCCACGTCCCAGCGTCGCTATGACAACGCACGTGCTTGACTACTCATTACTGCTGCTAGTAATTTTTTTCTTAAGTACTTCGTTCAAATGTTTGTAGAACTTATGGGACTTAACTACGGGGTCATTAGTCCATAAACTTACAAACTACTTATGAACTAGCTACAACTAAGGACGCCACAAATATCCATGCCCGAGGGGGGATTCGAACCCCCGACCATAGTGGCCGTGCAGACCGTGACTGAAGCGCCGCAATCGCCTCGGCCACCGCGGCCGGCTAAGTACTTCGTTGATTTTGTTTTCAAACTCACTGTTTCTGAAGAGGAGCAAAAGAAACTGCAGTATCTGCAGGAAAAATAGACTATCTACGGTTACAAAAAATGGTATTTAACTAATACAGATCCTCCTTTATTTCTAACAGAGCTGTGTATAATGCAATGTTTCATTACATTCTTGGTTATCAGTACTTTAGAACTGAGTAGATATCACATCTAGTGTCTGGATCGTAACTTTTATTCAGCTCATTTCTGAGCAATCTCCATACCTACTACTAGCCATTTCCTTTCCTACTAGAACAAGGGGCAAAGAAATGTTTACATGCCTATGTACGAGTCCTACTTTCCCTTATCTTGTCTTAGTGATCTTTACGCGAAATGTAAGTAGGCGGCAGCAAGATCGTTCTACACTCAGCTCCAAATTACGGTCTTCTAAAATTCCTTAACAGAAAGTCGGCTTTCCTCCAGTGATTCCCATTTGAGTTTCCGGATCATTTCTGTGACACTCGCGCATTGGTCGAACCCAGCAATAACGAACCTTGCTGCTCGCCTCTGAACTGCTTCCATGTCTTCCCTTAAGCTGATCTGCTGCGGGACCCAAACACTTGAGCAATAATCAAAACGTAGTCGCATAAGCGTTTTATACGCAGTCTCCTTTACAGATGAACTACATCTTTCCAAAATTCTCCCAATAAACCGCCTTACTCACAACTGTCCTTACATGTTCGTTCCACTTCACATCGTTCTGCAATGTTACTCCTAGATATTTGAACGACGCGACTTCATCAAAAGCTCACTACTAATGCTCTATTCGAACATTATGGGATTGTTTTTCCTACTCATGTACATCAACTAACATTTTTCTACATTTTTCTAGCTGCCATTCTTCGGAACAAATATTGTCTAAGTCATCCTGTATGCTATTACAGTCAATTAAAGACGACACCCTTCCACACATTAGAACATCATCAGCAAGTAGCCGCAAATTACAACGTACTCTGTCCATCACATCATTTATATAGATAGAAAATAATATCGATCGTATCAAACTCCCGTGGTGGACGCCTGACGATACGTCTCCGATGAACACTCGCCGTCGAGAACAACGTACTGCGTTCTATTACTTAGGAAGTCTTCCAGCCAGTCACAAATCTATGAATCTATTCCATATGCTCGTATCTTCGTTAGCAGTCTGCAGTGTGGCACCGCATCAAATGGCTCTTTGAAATCGAGAAAAAGACCATCTGGCTTTTGCCCTTCATCCATGGCTCGCAAGATGTCATGTGAGAAAATGTCAAGCCGAGTTTCACGCGAACGATGTTTCCTAAACCCGTTCTGATTCATAGAAATATATCCGTCTCAAGGATATTTACTACATTTGAGTTGAGAATATGCTTCAAAATTCTACACGAAACTGATGTCAACGATATTGATCTGTAATTATGTGGATCAGTTCTCTTTCCTTTCTTAATAACGGGAGTCACCTGCGCTTATTTTTTTCCAATCTAAAGGTTCCAATGTGTACAACAGCCAACGTGTGTTTAACTTTAAAATTTTATAGTGCTTTTTATTGGCACATACATCTCGTGTATTTAAAAAGTTCAACACTTTGTTTTTCTGTTCCACAATATTTGTTTATTGGTTTGTTATGAACCGGCTTTAGACTTCTTAGGCCATCATAACTTGGTACTGAACAAATAGTCCATACAACGGCGTGAGTTCTTAGTTGTACAAATAAGATATTGTGGTGGAACAGGGACGGGATAACTGCGATGGTTAATACAGTTAGTCATGTTCGTCTTTAGTTGCTAATCATGAGAGTATTTTGATACTAAAAAGGTTTTATCAGTTGCTAAGAACGTTGTTGATTAGTTATTTACAGTCCCCTAGCAACACTAACTGTCATAATCTAACCGTGCAAATTTTCAAAACTTTTTTCCGAATGTCCCGCACCACAATATAAATAAGAAAATATTGGATTAACTCCTTTAAATAGTTCAGAAAGAATAAACAACGTTCTTGTACGAGCGGTGCAAGAACACTCGTCTGTGGCCGTTACTAAAAATTTATCTAAGTCAAACACAGGCTATAAAATATTCTTGATCATAAATAAATCTTTATAAATGCAAGATATCTTTCAACATTAACAAATATTTATTCTTCCTCATGTTGATACAGCGTCAGTTTAGCAAGACACGTGAACATGGACAACTAGCTTGGACTGAATCTCAAACAAGACTAACTATTATTTAACATTCTCTTTTTATTTATATATTTATTTTGAAACGATTGAAGCGCGGCAATAAAGAAGGAGCAGCAGCATTCGTAGCCCCGTAGCTGTCGGTTAAATTTTCATAGTGGCCGTCTGCTGTAATGTTGGCTGCGGCGGCGTCGACGCTGCCCTTGTTGATTGCGGCGCCTCGATCGTACATGAAACATACAGAAACAAAACATTTTAAGAATCATATTATAAAAAATAACAATATTTACATAAACATCAAATATGTATGCATTTAAATAAAACGTTTTCTTTCATTTTTTATTTATAACTTCAAAACAAGACTGACATAGGAAAATGTAGTACAACTATCTTGTCCCACTACAATATTCCAAAGATATAAATACAAAGATGCTATTCCAAAGCTATTTTATGATTACACAGACTTTTGGCAAGTATTTACTCAATGACCAATACATTGGAGTGTATTGTAAGAAAGTTTTTTAACATTTCTTTTCGTACTTAAACTTTACTTTCTGTATTTTAGATGTGAAGGTGGCACAAAAATGAGCTGAAACTAGTAATCTCGAATAAATATTTGCGATCAAGATTTTTGATGCCATATCTGCTCAGTTGAAAAATACTTATAGATCGCCTCTCAGATAATGTTTCAAACAACATCTACTTTAAAATTAACCGCCACTTAGCAATCCAGAAAGCGCAGTGCCCGTCCCTAACGGCGAGGAAGTAGGCGAACAATACCCTTTTTGCACTATTTACACAATTGTTCCGTATTTTTTCAAATTTACTTTTAAATACAACTGTCTGCCTTTACTGGGCCAATGGCCGCGTCGCAGTGGATAGACCGGTTTCCGTTAGATCACCGAAGTTAAGCGCTGTCGCACTTGGCTAGCACTTGTATGGGTGACCATCCGAGTCTGTTGGGCGCTGCTGGCATCCGGGCTGCACTCAGGCCTGCTTAGGAGCTACCTGATTGAGAAGTAGCGGCTCTGGTGGGGATAACCGACCCAGCGACCAGCAGCCGACGGCGTCCCCCTCCATACCGCATCTGACGACGCCTTCGGGCGCAGGATTGTAACATTAATGTATACACTCAATAATTTTTGGAACTATTTAATATCAAATGTTTGTTTTGCTGTAATCTTTATATAACATCTTAGGTATCTATCTTTAATTATTTTCGTGAAATGTGGTATGTATGTTATCTTATTTGGAGTATTTGTAAAGATATTTTTGTACCTTAATTGTATAGTATTTCGATGGTAATATTTGTTATAAATGTAAGAAAATTGTAATCCGGTCCAAACGCAGGGCATGTAATGAGAGATGTGTAGTGTAAAACCAATGGTACTTCCTCGTTGCTGACGTGGAAGGCGCCAAGTTTTGGGGAGTAAGAATGAGGCAGGAATACGAACAGTGTGGCTTAACGACAAATTCGACTGTAGACAGCCAGTGAGTGACCACATATGTGGCGAGGCATAAGCGAGGCAGCAAAGCGGAGGCTTGGAATTGTATCAAAAGTTTCCAAAAATTAGCCTCGAATGCTGATTATATCCGGACATGAAATTATGGGCACAATGTAAATTTATTCATCGCCAAGAAGAGAATACAGTGCCACTCAACAAGAGCCACGATTGACGCCGATTCGTCTCTAGTTGCGCAATCATGCAACTGCTCGTCAGCAGCACGGGATTTTTGACAAGGTTATGTAACTTTAGAATTGTAGAGCGAATGGATCAGATATAATGTAGTGATTTGTGTCAATGATCAGTGAATTTAACTAAAAATTTGTGATAACATTTGTCTACTCCTAACACCAAATATACAGGGTGTTACAAAAAGGTACGGCCAAACTTTCAGGAAACATTCCTCACACACAAAGAAAGAAAATATGTTATGTGGACATGTGTTCGGAAACGCTTAATTTCCATGTTACAGCTCATTTTAGTATTTCTCTTTAAATGTAAATTGAAATAATTCGCGCAGACAATTGTCAAAATACCCAGTTGTTTCGTTAGTATGTACTTCCTCGATTCACCGCCAGTTCGCCCAATTGAAGGAAGGTAATGTTAACTTTAGTGCAGTGCAACTCATTGCTCTACAGTACTAGCATCAAGCACGTCAGTACGAAGCATCAACTGGTTAGTGTTTATCACGAATGTGGTTTTGCAGTCAATGCAACGTTTACAAATGCCCATTTGATGTATGGATTAGGACGGGGCAATAGCCGTGGCGCGGTATGTTTGTATCGATACAAATTTCCAGAACGAAGGTGTCCCAACTGGAAGACTTTCGAAGCAATTGATCGGCGTCTTAGGGAGCACGGAACATTCCAGCCTATGGCTCGCGACTGGGGAAGACCTAGAACGACGAGGACTCCTGCAATGGACGAGGCAAGTCTTCGTGCCGTTGACGATAACCCTAATATCCGCGTCAGAGAAGTTGCTGCTGTACAAGGTAACGTTGTCCACGTCACTGTATGGAGAGTGCTACGGGGGAACCAGTTGTTTCCGTACCATGTAAAGCGTGTGCAGGCACTATCAGCAGCTGATTGGCCTCCACGGGTACACTTCTGCGAATGGTTCATCTAACAATTTGAAGAGAAGTAATAACATGAGCTCTAACCTGGAAATTAAGCGTTTCCGGATACATGTCAACATAACATATTTTCTTTCTTTGTGTGTGAGGCATGTTTCCTGAAGGTTTGGCCGTACCTTTTTGTAACACCCTGTAATATCGGAAACTTACGCCAGAATGCATTAGTTCCGTACGAGACAGCGCACAGCGCTGCCACCTAGCGGTTCGCAATGTTAACTACAATTTCATCGTCTGCTAGCGTGTATACCTTACGTAAAATATAGCTTTATATGCCTTTATTTGGCGGTGATAAGTAAAATAAAGGTGTAGAGGGGCATGTATTGGATCACAGCTAGGATATTTTGGCATAATGGAAATATTTCAGCTGTGGAATAAAAACAATTATTTGTCAGCAAACTGTACGACACAATACGTATTATAAAAATTGTTGACTACATATGCGTAGTTTTTTGCAACTTCACATTCCTTTCTGAAGATCGTGCTTTAATCAGCACTGAAAAATGTTTGTTTACTGTTGCACTTCATTTTAAATTACACAACTCAGTTCTTAAAGTACGAATGGCTCCCCTCTCATTCCACACTTTTTTCTGTAGTGCTCGACTCTTAGAAACTATTATAAAACATTTTTCACAGTTTTTTCTAACTTAACAGCTGACACTACCGCCCACTTCCGTCAGAATTTTGATGGATTCCTGTAGCTCCACTCCCTTTCTTTTCTTTTAGCTTGCTCTGAAACAACTTTCCTTCGCATAGACAACACCGAAGGAACAGAGCCTGGCCATATAGCCTACTGAAATGAGAAGAAAAAAGATTTATGCTACAGCAATAACGTGACAAAGCGTTCAACAATCTTTAAAATTGAGCTGTCTTACTGCTTTACGAACAATACTTACCCCTGACTTAGTAAATTTTAGTTTCTAAGGTCCTTCTCTACAAAATGATCTGAGCATATTACATGAGTTTTATTTAATTGTTCCGGTCCACTTATTTTAAATATTTCATCCAGATCTGGTCTTCTGCTTCGAATGACCCACTGTTTACATCTAAAAATTACAAAAACCAAGCTACAGGTAACGACATTCTCACATTAACTAAATAAAATTAAGTCACTGACAGATGCTGGTCTCTAATTTAGATTCTTAAATACATTTCTTTATTCCTCAAGAATCTATAAAAAACTTTCGATCAGTTTGTTATCGGTAATTATTACACTCATATGTGGCACAAATAGCAAGACGCAGATACTTAAACATTTGTACAGTTACTAATTTACACCTGAGGAAGGTTTAAGGCACGGTTTTATAGCCATCTGATAGATATTTACTAATTTGAAGAATATAACGCTAAATGCGGAACAATAATTACTTTTTGAAAATTATATTTACTCTTCGAAAATGGTTTTATTGTTGCATGACAGTTGCTTGAGAGTTGATAATGATAAAAGGTGGAGTATATTGGGATGGAAAGTTATCGGTGTATATAGAATTCTACGTGTGTGTGTGTGTGTGTGTGTGTGTGTGTGTGTGTGTTAATATTTCGCTCTGCAGCGAAAATTACAGAATTCAAACGAATGGTCTGTGTATAATTGTTGTCCGAAGTCTACCGTTATACACCATAGCAATTCCATGCCGATAGCTATAAGGGGGTAGAAGATATGATGGTTGAAAGTCGTCAAATTATTAAAAAAATTCGGAGTGAAGGCTAGCGATGACGTTTGCGACTCTATAGAAAGGAGGTTACATACAGCGAAACGTGATGCCACAGACCATATCTTTGGTCTATGCGTGCTACAATGTCTTCAGATCTTTCTCTGTAAGGGTAAGCATACGAATAAGGAAATATATGAATAAATAAATAAAGCAGTAAACAAGAAAATTCTTTTAATACAGACATACAGCACTTATACAAATGAATACATACCTACAAAATCATACAATTGTACAACATATAACTCAATAAATATGAGATCGTACGAATTTTATGTGTCAATTGTGTTTTCAAAAAATGTTTGTAGAATCTATGGGACTTAACTATGGGGTCATCAGTCCCTAAACCTATAAACTACTTATGAACTACTTACAACTAAGGACGGCACAAATATCCATGCCCGAGGGGGAATTCGAACCCCCGACCGTAGTGGCCGTGCAGACCGTGACTGGAGCGCCTCAGACTTCTCGGCCACCGCGGCCGGCAATTGTGTTTTGATTACTATCTTTCTTTGTTTGGATACTTATAATTTTGTACATTATGCGACACAGTCTTATTTCTTATTTATTCTCCGATAAATCTAGCATGTTTTTTTTTTTTTTAAAAAAGGAGATGGACAGAGAGAGAAAAGATAGGAGAAGTACTAACTCAAGGCAGGAATAAATAAATACCCGGGCAAAGCCGGGTTTTCAGCTAGTATCCCATACGTGCTAGATTGGAGACAAGTCCGAAGATCATGCTGGCCAGGAATGTTGCCACGTACCACAGCCCACGTTAAGTTAGCGAGCAAAATCGTGTTCCATGGATGGCAGAACAATGAGCCTTACTGCAATCTGCACTTAAACAGCGCTGCTCAGCGTTCCCACGACAAACACCAAACGTGAACTAGAGTTGAAGCTTACCGCACCCCAGAGCATTAGGCCTGCTATGGGGCCGTGTGTCTCGGACGAATGTACTCTACGAGACAGCGCTCGCCATGTCTTATGTCGTACGCGCAAACGCCTACCACTTGCGTGCAGGCGGAATCTTCTTTCATCGCTGAAGTCCACGGCTCGCCGCGGCCGAATACTCGAGCGCGCTGAGGCGCCGTGCTGGGGTGCGCGGCAGTTCGCCGTCGTGGGTTAAGATTCCCTCCTAGGGGATGGGTGCATGTGTTGTTCTTAGCTTAGTTTAAGTAGTTTGTAAGCTAGAGACTAATAACCAAGCATATATTTACAAACATTTGAATCGCGGCTCGCCCACAGACATACATTACTAGACTGGCAATGCCGTATACAGTATCATTGGTTTCAGTGAAGCCTCGCCGCCATATTTCTATACTAGCTGAAAACCCGGCTTTGCCCGGGTATTTATTATTTATTCCTGCTGTGAGTTAGTACTTCTCCTATCCTTCCTTTCTCTGCCCATCTACTTTTTTCTAAAAAAAATGCTATATTTATCGGAGAATAAATAAGAAATAAGGCTCCAGAATGAAACTTTCACTCTACAGCGGAGTGTGCGCTGATATGAAACTTTCTGGCAGATTAAAATTGTGTGCTGGAACCGGGACTCGAACCTGGGACCTTTGCCTTTCGCGGGCAAGCGCACTACCGACTGTGGAGGCGAGGTACTGGCGGAAGTAAAGTTGTGAGGCGGCATTGTGAGTCGTGTCGGGATAGCACAGTCGGTAGTGCGCTTGCCCACGAAAGGCAAAGGTCCCAGATTCGAGTCCCGGTTCCGGCACACAATTTTAATCTGCCAGGAAGTTTCATATCAGCGCACACTCCGCTGCAGAGTGAAAGTTTCATTCTGGAAACATCCCCTAGGCTGTGGCTAAGCCATGTCTCCACCATATATTTTCTTCCGGGATTGTTAGTCTTGCAAGTTTCGCAGGAGAACTTCTGTGAAGTTTGGAAAGTAGGAGGCGAGGTACTGGCGGAGGTAAAGTTGTGAGGTGGCATCGTGAGTCGTGTCGGGATAGCACAGTCGGTAGTGCGCTTGCCCGCGAAAGGCAAAGGTCCTAGATTCGAGTCCCGGCTCCGGCACACAATTTTAATCTGACAGGAAGTTTCAAGAAATAAGGCTGTCTCGCATAATGTACAAAATTATAACTCCAGTATCCAAACAAAGAAAGATAGTAATCAAAATACAAATGACATATAAAATGCGTACGGACTCAAATTTATTGTGTTATATAGTGTACAATTGAATAATTTTTCAGGTATGTATTCATATTTATAAGTGCTGTATGTCTGTATTAAAAGAAATTTCTTTTTTACTGATTTATTTATTTATTCTTATATTTCCTTATTCGAATGGTTATCCTTACAGAGAAAGAGCTGAAGGCATTGTAGCACGCAAGGAGATTAGAAGAAAGGGAGGTGGCATTATCTGTGCCTAGCACATTGTCAATTGAAGCCTGTCAACCATCTTGGTCAGTTCTGGATTGCTATATCTCCGTTAAAACTACGCGTTAACTCGACTCTCATGCTGTTAATACATTGAACTGACGGTCACGGCGAAGTATGTACTTTCAAACAATATACTTTATTGATTAAATAGTAATAAATACTCATTATAATATAGTTCAAAACTTAATTTTTAACGGCTAATTTGCACTCTTTTAACACGTTGTACATCACTGCATAACCGTTGGACGTTTTATTCCTGTTTTAAGTGATATAAAACATTAGCTCTACAATACGAACACTTCTCCAAAACGGACCAATATGGCGGAGGCAGGCTTCACTTTTTCAGCTGAAGGGAGTCTCCTTGCATTCTAACCTCCTTGGTAGCACGCGTAAACCAAAGATATGGTCCGTGGCATCACGTTTCGCTGTACGTAACCTCTTTGCTATAGAGTCGCAAACGTCATCGCTGGCCTTCAGTCTGAGTTTTTTTAAATAATATGACGACTTTCAACCACCATATCTTCCACCCCCTTATAGCTATTGGCATGGAACTGCTATGGTGTACAACGGGAGACTTCGGACAACAATTACACACAGACCATTCGTTTGCGTTCTGTAGTTTTCGCTGCAGAGCGAAATATTAACACTCAGGGGGACTGATGACCTCCATAGTTTTGTCCCCCTAAAACATTCAAACAACAACAACAACAATTAACACACACACGTAGAATTTTCTATGCACCGACAGCTTTCCATCGCAATATGCTCCACCCTTTTTATTATTATCAACCCTCAAGCAACAATACAACCAATAAAACCATTTTCAAAGAGTAAATGTAATTTTCAAAGAGTAATTATTGTTCCGCATTTCGCGTTATATTCTTCAAATTACTAAATATATATCAGATCGCTATAAAACCGTGCCTAAAATCTTCCTCAGGTATAAATTAGTAACTGTACAAATATTTAAGTCTCTGCGTCTTGTCGTTCGGACGTGATAAGCGCACACCGAACAGACATTCACATTAATATATATAGATAAATAGCTATCCGATCGCCATAAAACCGTGCCTAAAGCCTTCCACGGGTACACATTAGTAACTGTACAAATTTTTTGCTCTTTGTGTCTTGTGGTTCAGACGTGATAAACGTACACCGAACAGACATTCACATTTATAGATAGAGATAACATACGAGCAGTCGTGTGAGTTATTACAGAAAACAGTCGTAAAAATACGAATGAACTGACGTAATTATGCTGTCCTTAGAGTTTTGACATGTAGGAAATTCGTGTTTTCTATATGGCTGAAATTTTTAAAGCTTGAGTAAGCTTCAACATATACAGTAATGAGTTGCATTGATTTGCTGTTATTATTGATCTGTTACCAATTTCATTCAACCTCGGATTTTCTTTCAGTAGTATGGTCATTATAAAAGTGTACCCTTATTCTTTTGAGAGTTCTGACGAAATCTATAGTCTGCTTTGACGCACACACTAATGAGTCGCATTTCCTGTTTTTATTAATCTGTTTCCAGTTTCGATCAACTTCGGTTTTTCTTTTAACAGTATGACCGAAATGTGTTATTTGTCGTGGATAATACATAGCTTTATTCTTGTTAGTGCCTTTCAGATACCTACTTCTGCTTTAACTGTATGTAACGGTAAAGTTTTACCTATCATCCCGTCGACCTCTCATGATTATGATGGCAACACAACAAAATGGTAGAAAGTTTTTGCCTAGATGTTAATGTTTAACTGTACATAACATGTTCTTCTCATAACACGATTCGAAAATGCGGAAGTGTTAGCTCAAATACAAATCATGTTCAAACTAACTAGTAAAGCTTACAACGTCATATCGTGTCAGAAGATCATAGTAGTACCGTACGGAAACTTTTTGACGTTAGGTGAGACAAGATGGCGGCATCAAACTTCAGTCAGAGTGGTTAGTTTGCCAGTCTAGTAATGTATGTCTGTGGGCTCGCCATACCAAGTGACCCTCTGACAGCACCAGTGAGCCTTTCATGTCGATGCTAAAGCCTCTTTTACACGACGATCTTCCTTTCCTCACAAGGAGAGGACGCCTACTCGTCATCGCCGAATTCGTCCAAATTTATGGCACATGTAGGACGAGGTGAGACAGGAAAGTGCCGAAAGTGGGAACTCCAGATGGCCAAATATTTAGGAAATAAAAGGAAGTCTGATACGGATCTTTCACCATATGCATCTTATCAAATGTCCCTGTGACTTCGTGTTTAGGAAGAGGTATTTGGCTCAAATATAAAGAGTGGCGTGCCTCAAGGAAGCCCTCTTTCTATGTTATTGTATGTCTTGTCACTCGAACCCCTACTTCGCAGGATAGAAGAAAAACTAACAGGTGTGTCTATCAGGACTACATTTTATTGCGCGAACATAAGGTAAAAGCGGGACAGATGACGCGGTGGTCAGACTAAACCACTTGATATACCGAGCTGAACAATCCGCCATTTTGAATCTCAATCTGACGACAGTGTTGTATGGTTTGTCAATTGTAGTGAAGTGAATCAGCGAATATTTTGTGATGTTATTGTTTCACAGTTGAAATGGTTGGTTGTGCTGCTCCGAACTGCTCCAATAATAGCAGACATGGTCGCTTTAAGTTCATTCGGTTTCCTTCAAATGTAAATGGGCGTAAAATGTAGCTTGTAAATTGCAGACGCCAAGTATGGATGCTAAAACAGAGCAAATATTTGTGTAACGTTAAGAACAAAACCTTTTTTTTATTTGTATTAGAAGTAGTTATGCTCACAGAGAGGTATTAATGAAAATACAGGCCTATACATGTAAGCTGTAGTTTAATTTTGCTACACATAGTTAACATAAGACGACGTACAGTGGGTTTAAAGTTACTTTTCTTGATTTTATTTAGACCAACTAAGGAGTTATTCTAAGGGCTGTTAATTATATCTTAAGTGATGTAGGTGTGCAGCTGGCTAGAATTTTTAAATTACATAATTTCGCATTAGTTCAGTTTTTAATTTAAATGTGACTCTCAACACGGGAATATGTAGGCCTAAGATAAGCTGTGAACAGGATGTCCGGAAAAAAAGGTAATAAATTGAACTTCGCAAAGAATGTGCACAGGATAGAAGTCATACATGAAAGGCATTAAATTCAAAATACGCAACGTTCACTTTATTTCGAAGCGCATGCTGCCAGAGAAATTTTATTTATTCGTTATCTAACGAAACCAGACGTTCATAGTTCTTAAACACATTTTTGACATAAAATCTACTCTCAAATATGGCGTGTGTAAAATATGCGAGACATTAGAGGGGGGAATATGGAAAGTAAAGCAGAAAATACGATAATTGTGATGTATTTTAACTGTATGTGGTAAATATTTTGAACGGAAACATATGCCTTAATTTGAAATGTAAGTGAATATACAATATTCATATAACCACTAACATTAATTTGCTTGCCTCTTACAGTCAGATGTAAGCAAATAAATTTACTATGGTATAACATTTTCTGCGTTGGGAAAGAATATGGCCTTGAGAGCATATGAAAAAGCGTTAGTGTTCCGTAGTCTTTCAATGCGCACCTTCAACTCGGGATTCAAAATGGCGGATTGTTCTGCTTGTACTATACAGTGCTCTAGGTCAGACGCCGCACTTTCAAGAAATTCGTCAGCACACATTGTTGTGCGCGCGACGCTCATTGTTGTGAGATCTGTTTACTCCCAAGTTTTTCTAGTTCAGGAGCGGAAAGTAGAGGACAAATTTAAGAAAATCGAATTTCGAGTCCAAGGTAAGTCAAGGAAATTTTTCACGATTCCTTTGTAATAGTATGTAATAGTAGATACGTGCCTAGTAGTTTATATCTTGTATATAGATTGTGCAGTAGAAACATTGTAGGCTATGTCGGTCGAGTAATAGCTTCTTCCGATAACATCTTTGCTGAAAATGGGGGTGCGGCCTCTCTCCCCACGAAAACGGACAGACGACGCACCATTACTGTGGGACAGATAACGCAGTGCTTGCAATGCTAACAAGAGTCCATAGGTTTTTGTTTTACAGAAAAATGCCGAGGAAACGCATTAAACCAACTGATCAAGGCAGCTGCTGTGTAAATGACAACTCAGTGACATATCATTGACAGACTCCATCAAAATTGCTGGAACAGATATCACCTGTTCCAACACTGCCTCAGAGAAATCAACCCAAAAGAAAGCAATCAGCAACAAATATAACATCCGACAACTTTATAGCAACGAGAAGAAAGGAAATCACCGAAAGAAAAAGAAAGGAAAAGCTCTTGCCCACAAAAATGTAGCAGCTAAAAGAAATCAAATCCCCAAAACTAGAGAGAAAAAACCGCCAAAGAAGCGTCTGTTTGAAGACTCAGTTTCAGAAGAAGATGATGATATTTTCCTACACGGTAGTTCCTCCGACGAATTAAATTTCGAAGAAAACGAATGTATTGTATGCCTTGAACTTTATCAAGAAACATCGTCTACCTTTGACTGGATTCAATGAGTAGGATGTTCTAGGTGGCTTCATGAATCATGCACGCCGTGGAGGTTCGAGTCCTGCCTGGGACATGGGTGTGTGTGTTTGTCCTTAGGTTAGTGTACCTCGGTTTAAGTAGTTTGTAAGCTACGGACTGATGACCACGCAGTTTGGTCCGATAGATTTACAAACATTTGAACATTTTTTTTAGTCATGCACGTGTGAGAACGTGTGTTGTTTGTGTGAACGACTTCAAAATAAACTTGAAAAACAAAATTCAAAATGACTGTCGTTTTTAATGTATTTTCCTATTGGCCATCTGTCCCTCCCTTCTGCGACATCTTGCCAGTGACATGCTGATTAACTGAAATTTGCAAGCTATTGTACTTAATAAGAATGTTCCTTTGTTATAAAGTTTTTTGTAATGCGATGGTATCTATAATAAAATACAATGTTCAAACCATCAATATTGCCTAATTTTATTGTAATTTAAGTGTTTATATATTGATAAAAATTAATTTGAAAATATGTGCGCCGTCCGTCCCGCCTTTACCTTATGCAGATGATGTTGGTGTAGTTATAGGGCATGAGGATGAAGTCGGCATTCTGAAGGAAGAAATTGACAAGTATCTGGGACGAAAATTAATACTGACAAATGTAAAATGTTAAACCTTAGAGGACTTGAACGTCTAGATATAGAGTGGGCAAGAGTCGTGGAAACCCTGGGCATTACCATCAGTAAATGCCCCATGAAAATGTCCGCTACCAACTGTAAGGAAACATTTAACTTAATTCGAGGCGCACTGATCGACAGTAAATGCCGTTCAGTGAATATTGTACAGAAAATTAAAATACTTAATACGTACATTTTGTCGAAGCCTTATTATATAGCACAGATCTTCCCAGTGCCGAAATTACAGGGAAAACAATCATGCAACATGCCAGGAGGTATATGTGGCATGGAAATATTTTTCAAATGAATTTACAACCGATCACTCAGCGAAAGATCCGTACCCAAAGACTGAAAAGTTGCCCAAGTTACTCCAATATTCAAGAAAGGCAGTTGGAGTGATCCACAAAATTAGAGGCCAATCTCATTGATGTCGATTTGCAGAAGGATTTTGGAACATATACTTGTTCGAACATTATGAACTACCTCGAAGAGAACGACCTATTAACCAATAGTCAACACGGATTCAAAAAGTATCGCTCTTGCGAAACACAGCTTGCCCTTTATTCACATGAAGTGATAAGTGCCATCGACAAGTGATCTAAAATCGATTCCATATTTCTGGGTTTCCGGAAGGCTGTTGACACTGTATCCCACAAGCGGCTTCTAATGAAATTACGTGCTTATGGAATATCCCCCCAATTGTGCGATTGGATTCACGATTTCCTATCAGAAAGGACGCAGTTCGTAGTAATTGACGGTTAGTCATAAAGTAAAAAGAAGTGATATCTGGCGTTAACGCCCAGGAAAGCGTTATAGGTTTATAAACGATTTAGGAGACAATCTGAGTAGCTCCCTTGGACTGTTCGCGGATGATGCTGTCGTTTATCGGGTAGTGAAGTCAACAGAGGATCAAAAGCAAAGCAATTGCAAATACGACAATATTCCAATAATATATATATATATATATATATATATATATATATATATATATATATATATATTGTTTGAGAAGGAAGGTATCGGATAACGACGAAAATATAAAAAAACAGAAGAAAGAAGTGGAAAAAGGACAGAAGGAAACGGTTAAATAAAATAAATACGGTTTTTTTTACACAAGAGTTAATTCTTTAATATGTATCCTTATTTTCCCTTTCTAATTGAAAAAACTAATTTATTTACAAATTAAAATTAGAAGTACTGGATATAGAGCTACTTACACTATGTTTACACTGTCCGGAAGATACTGACAGTATCATGTAATTAATCGTTGGGTTTTAATGATTAATTACAAGAACACACCAGTCATCAGAGCTGTACCTAACAGAGAAACAACTTTTCTTCACTTTTCGCATAACAATGTGGCATGACCTTATTATTAAAAAAAAAAAAAAAAACACTGGCGACTTCGAAGTTGTAAGAAGTTGGATAATCATAATTTTCACAGAACCATAACGATAAAATAATTAAAAAGCAGTGGATCAGGAATTAACTGCGCAAACAAATCTTATTACAGAAGACGAACTTTGGAATCGACTACAAGCTGATAAAAAAGCCACGCCGATGAAGGCGACATTTGGAGAGCGAAAGGAGGGGCTGTAACGGAAGGTTGGAGGCACTAGGGAACGGGAGGACAAGATTAGATTAATTACAGCACGCGCGGAGGCATTTAAACAATCATTCTTCCCAAGCTCAACACGTGAATGGAATGGGGAAAAAACCCTAGTAACTGGAACGTACCCTCTGACACGCACTTCACAGTGGTTTGCAGTGTATTCATGTAGATGTAGACTGAAGTCACAATTAATAGCAACATAATATGGGTTATTTTATTAATTTATATAAGCAAAACAAGATAGGGCATTGAAGAAATTCGGACTACAAACGTTTAAAAAGGGACTGTAGTTAACGCGTACTTGGGGACGTCGTGTATGTAAATCAATAGTTCCATTCTTTTGCAATTGATCATTTACATTTAGCGGTATGATATTCGTCGAAGAAACAGGGGAAGCAATAATTTTGGCCGCATCTTGAGCACGTTAGGAACGCCGCCCTTTTGCAGTTACATCCCATGTTGTTGTTGTGCACAAATAAATACAAAATAACATATATGATGTTGCGGGTAATTGTGGAGTCAGGAGTGTACGCTTTGCCAAGGAGCAAAAAAATATTTGCCGACTGGCGGAATCGAACCCGCGAAACTTTCAATAAAAATTCGATGTCTTACCGGTCTTTTTTTCAGTATATCTGGGCTTTGGTTCAGTCAGTTCTTTCTTGATTGTTCGTTGAATATTTGGCTTAGCTTTTTTATTACAGAGGACGTTTAACCCCCTGACGGGCGCGCTGAGCCAAACACTGCATTCTAAACAAACTCTCTCAGAGGCAGTTGATAAGGTGCATATGGTGATCGTATCAAAATTCCTTCTATTTCCTAAACGCTTGGCCATCTGGAGCTCCCGCTTGGTGCACTTCATATCCCACCACGCCCTACATGTTCCATATATTTGGACGAGCCGGCCGCGGTGGCCGAGCGTATTGCGGCGCGCCAGTCTTGGTCTGCACGGCCACTACGGTCGGGGGTTCGAATCCCCCCCTTGGGCATGGATATTTGTGCCGTCCTTAGTATTAGCTGGTTCGTAAGTAGTTTGTAAGTTAAGGGACTGATGACCCCGTAGTTAATTCCTATAAGCTCTACAAACATTTGAACATTTATTTGGACGAATTCGGCGATGGAGTAGGCGTCATCTCCTTGTCAGGTGACTGCTTGAGACAAGTGGGTCTACTACAGCGCTCCTAGTGTGCTATTCCCGTACTGCGTCTCGTCTGCCTCGAGCAGTCGTTTTCCTTTAGACATAAACATCAAAACTGTAGAGCTCTATGCTATGTAGCATAAAGGAAGAAGTGAGGTAATGAGGGCAAATTTACGTGGGAGCAGAGAAAGGATAATTGAGTTTTTTAATGATGAAAGAGTAATTCATAGTTGATGTTCTTTTTCAAATGTCATGTAGCAAATTTTGTGCACAATTGAGAACCTAAATAACAGGTAAAGTGTCATTCAAACTATGGAAAAACTACACCTTTATTTGCTGAGGAAAATTTATACTAGTAAACACATTAAAAAATATCGAAATCCAGAAAAAGCGACTATTTACTTTACTTTTCATATATTGTTTCTTGATAACAGTCAAAATCTAAAATAAATTTTCTCATCTTAGTAATTGACTCTTCTGTTGATATCATTTTCGGTAAACACGTTGATATATTTTTCTGCTGACAGATATTTCGTCTGTTTTGTAGCAGAAAACTGGTAGAAAACAATATTAGGCTCTCGTAGAGCCTTTTCGGTGTGAGGAAATAACAAAAAAACAACATAATAAAGTTAAAGAAGATGCGGAATGATTTCTATAATATGAGTATGTTTGACGAGAATAGGTTGATTTCCGATATTGCCAGACACCACTACTGTTGTGACTTCTAAAATTTTCCCGGCGTATTTCTTCTTCCAGTAATTTTCGGGTATGCAGCCAGATCCCATTGGCATTCTGCAACGATATTTCGGCCCAGAGACGCCCGGCCATCTTCAGGTGCGTAGGCAACTACTGAAGAGCGTAGGAACGTTCGCGGTATTTATGCCGAGTATTGCGCATGCGAAATACGCTGGAGTCTTACTGAGCATGTGTTAGATGGTGAGCTATGTGTGCTGCCCTCGGTGGTGAAAGTGAACACTCCTCTAATCACTGAGAATCGAATGATTCCGTCGATTCCGCTGTGCCGCGATAGCTTTAATTACAGGGTTCCAATTTTTATCAGCTGAAAGCCGTTGACACTATTTATTAAATTATCAGCAAGGCGTATTTCAACCGCTTCTATCATGACTGAGTTCCAAAAGCCGGAAACTGGAGCTAAAATTGTAGTTTTGTTATATTCTATGGAGTGTGCCATGGAAATGCAGTGTTCTGCTGCTGCTGGTTTCGACGGTTGCAGAAGACGGGTGTGTCTTTCGTGCTCCGTTCAGCGCTCTTGAACTGTTCGGGTCGTCTAACCTATGTAAACAGAACCACACTCGCAAGGAATTTTATAAACGCCCGCTTTTTTCAGTAGCAAATCATCTTTTACAGATCCGACTAGGGCTAAATTCTTCGCTGGTGGACGAAAGTCGACCTGGATTTTATGTTTCCTTAGCAATCTGCCTATTTTAGAGGACACATTGCCATCATACGGAAGGAATACAACTGATTTGTATCTTCTTCAATGTCCTCGGTGCGTTGCCTCTTGTTGTTATAGTTACGTATGGCCTTCCTTATTTGGAGTGGAGTGTAGCCATTCTCTTTGAACACTTTCTCCAAGTGTTCCAGTTCTGCAGGAAGATTTTCTTCGTCCGATATCAAGAGTGCTCGATGTATACGAATACTAAGGACACCAGCGGTTTGTGCGGGATGACGGCAGCTGGACTCCTAGAGGTATAGATCTGTGTGTGTAGGTTTCCTGTACATAGAGTGTCCCAAAGAGCCATCATCCTTGCGTCGTACCAGCACGTCAAGAAATGGTAAAGCTCCATCTTTTTCACTCTCCATGGTGAACGTGATGTTCTCATGTATTAAGTTTAAATGACGGTGGAATTTCTCCAGTTCCTCTCTACCATAAGGCCATACAACGAAAGTGTCGTCTACGTAGCGCCAGAATGAAGTGGGCTTTAAAACTGCAGACTCAGGTGCCTTCTCCTCAAATTCCTCCATGAAAAGATTAGCCACCACAGGGGACAAGAGGCTCCCGATGGTGACACCGTCAGTTTGTTCAAAAAATTTGTTATTAAATAAAAAGTAGGTTGAGGAGAGAGTATGCTCAAACAAGGCTGTCAGGTCTTCACTGAAAATGTTACCAATGAGATGTAATGAGTCCATTAAAGACACTTTTGTAAAGAGCGAGACCACATCAAAGCTGACTAGTAAATCCGTGCTCCTCAACTTAACTGTCTTCAAGCGATTCACAAAATCTCCTGAGTTACGTATGTGGTGATAACACTTGCCCTCGTACGGCTTGAGCAAAGAAGCCAGATGTTTAGCGGTAGAATAGGTCGACGCACCAATATTGCTCACTATTAATCGTAGTGAGACACCATCCTTGTGAATCTTGGGAAGGCCGTAAAGTCTTGGTGGCACTGCACTGTGTGGTCTCAGCCTCTTGATGACTTGTTTTGGTAAAGAAATATCATTCAACAGTGAAGCCGTTTTCCTTGATATGCGACTCGTTGGGTCCTTTTCAATTTTGCGGTATGTAGAATCAGATAGCTGGCTATAAATCTTCTTGTCGTAGGCTTCTCTTGTCAGGAGGACCGTGGCGTTACCCTTATCTGCAGGGAGCACGACTGTGCTAGTATCTTCTCGAAAGCTGCGAAGAGCAGTTCTTTCAGCTGGCGAGATGTTACTTCATTGTGGAGCACACTTCAACAGAGTTCGGCAAGAGTCACGTCGAACTTCGTCTGCAGAATCCACAGATTCTCCGTACTCCGTAAGCCGCGGTGGAGTAGCCGAGCGGTCTAAAGCGTCTCGCTGCGGAGCGCGCGGTTGCCCGCCGTGGAGGTTCGAGTCCTCCCTGGGGCATGGGTGTGTGTGTTGTCCTTAGGTTAATTTACCTAGGTTTAAGTAGTTTGTAAACTACGGACTGATGACCACGCAGTTTGGTCCGATAGATTTACAAACATTTGATTTGATTTGAACTCCGTAAAAGGAGGCGAAGTAGGCGTGGGCGCGAAATTCAAACCCTTCGCAAGCACAGACATCGTCGCATCGTCAAGAGATTTCTTCGTTAAGTTCACCACGAATCAGCCAGGAACATCTTTTTGCGGTTCTTGTGCTGCGAGTCGGCCAAATTTTGCACTCTGTCTGTTTGTACTATCCCTGTGAGCCCAATCTGCCTTGGACCAGGACACACCGTCAATCCAGTCCCAGCCGAGGAAAGAACATCTTGCTGCAATTTTCAGACGTAAATAAAATAAGTCCCTGGCAACAGTATCCAACTCACGACGTGTAAAACGTATTAGTTCTCTGACCAAGGCTAAACTTGCCTTGCGTTTTATATTGTTGGCAGCCACACTATTTATAAAATGTACAACTCTTGCAAAAGTTGAAATAAAATTATTGTCTCCTCATTTAAGTAAAAATTCAGTGAACATAGTAACCTGGGACTTTTCTCAAATAATTTATCCAGTCTGTGGATATCCTGGACCATCTCCTCCCCGTAGAGGTATCTGATGTGACTTCTAAAATTTTCCCAGCGTATTTCTTCTTCCAGTAATTTTCGGGTATGCCACCGGATTCCATTGGCATTCTGCCACGATATTTCGGCCCAGAGACGTCCGGCCATCTTCAGGTGATTAAGCAACTACTGAAGAGCGCAGGTACGTTCGCTGTATTTAAAATAAATACAGTTAACATTCCCCCGCGAGGAGTGTATTTGTCGGACGTATTCTGACCGCGCGCTGTACGAGGCACGATCGCAGTTTCTCCACGCCACGACGTCACGTCCAGCCAGCAGCCAGTCTTGCCGGTAATGTATATGCAGTTTCGCCACGTATATGTGATTTAATTCGCGATTTTCTGTCAGAAAGGACACAGTACGTTGTAATTGACGGTAAGATGTCACTTCTGTTCTACTCGATGACTTACCGTCAATTAAAACGATCTGTGTCCTTTCTGACTGAAAATCGCGAATCAAATCACACGTCTGTGGCGATATTCCATAAGCACGCAGTTTGATTAGAAGACGCTTGTGAGGTACAGTGTCGAAACCTCCCGCAAATCTATAAATACGGAGTCTGTTTGACACCCCTTGTCCATAGCTCTCATCATATCATCTTTCACAAGAATGACACTTTCTGAATCCGTGTTGTCTATGTGTCAATAGGCCGTTCTCTTAATGGGCGATTAGAACGACGATGTAAAGTCACTCTTGGGTAAGCCATATGCTAGACTGAGATTCATTAGAAGAACCCTCAGGAAGTGTAGGGGAAGGATGAGCGTAGTAGCCACAGCAGGCATAGTTGCCAGTGGGTATTTCTTCACCCTAGAGTGCTGCCGTCAAACGGTACACTCCTCAACTACTCTGTTCCAATGGCGTTACTGCTGTGTTGAAGTTGGAAGATATTCCGGGGCGTTGTTTGGAAGTTATCCACGATTGTCCTGGTTTTCAACTAGTTGATGTACGGTAAGTGTACTGTCATCATCATCATCATCAGAGACTGATGATTATGCCTTTCAGCGTTCAGTTTGGATCATAGTACCTCTAATAAAATTCCTCCATGATCCCCTATTCAATGCTACCATTGATGCCTCGTCTGATGTTATGCCTTTTACTTCAAAATCATTCTGCACCGAATCTAAGTACTTTATTCTTGTTCTACCTCGACTCCTCTTACCCTCCGCTGCCGAACTAATGAGTCTCTTAGGTAACCTTGTCTCCCATGCGTGTAACATGACCCCACCATCTGTCTGTTCGCTCTAACTGCTTCATCTATGGTGTTCATTCCAAGTTTTTCTTTGATTTCCTCATTATGGACACCCTCCGGCCATTGTTCTCATCTATTAGTACCTGCAATCATTCTTGCTACTTTCATATCTGTATCCTTTACCTTGTGGATAAGGTAACCCATATCCACCCAACTTTCACTCCCATACAATAAAGTTGGTCGAAAGATAGAGCGGTGCGCTGCTAGCTTAGTACTGGTACTTACTTCCTTCTTGCAGAAGACAGTAGATCTTAGCTGAGCACTCACTGCATTAGCTTTGCTGCACCTCGATTCCAGTTCTTCCACTATGTTGCTATCCTGTGAGAAAATACATAGCAGGTACTTGAAATTGTCTACCTGTTCTTTGTTCCTCCTATTCGGCACTCAATCTGTTTAAATCTTTTTCCCACAGACGTTACTTTAGTTTTGGAGATACTGATCTTCATATCATAATCCTTGCACCTCTGATCAAGCTCTGAAATATTAGTTTGCTACCTTTCAATCGAATCGGCCATTACAACTAAGTCATCAGCATATGCGAGACTGCTTATTTTGGTTTCATCTATTTTAATCCTGCAGTCAGTCTACTGTTTTCAACGTATGATCCATGAATAGTATGAACAACAGTGGGGACAGGTTACAGCCTTGTCTTACCCCTGAAACTACCCTGAACCATGACTTAATTTGCCATTTACTCTAACTGCTGCCTGACAGTCTACGAAAAGCCCTTTAATTGCCTGCAGAAGTTTGCCTCCTATACCATAATCTTGTAGAACTGACAGTAGCTCCCTCCTAGGAACACGGTCATAAGCCTTTTCTAGATCTATGAAACAAAGAAACAATTCCCTATTCCACTCATAGCACTTTTCCATTACCTGCCGTAAGCTAAAGATCTGGTCCTGGCAGCCTCAAAGAGGCCGAAACCCACACTGATTTTCATCTAACTTGTCCTCAATTAATACTCGCACTCTCCTTTCAACAATACCTGAGAATATTTTGCCTACAACGCTAATTAAAGAGATACCTCGATAGTTGTTACAATCTTTTCTGTTTCCATGTTTGAAAATTGGCTCGATTACTGCTTTCGTCCAGTCTGACGGAACCTGTCCCGATTCCCACGCCTTTTCAATTATCCTGTATAACCATTTGAGGCCTGATATTCCACTGTATTTGACGGGTTCCGGCTTAATTTCATCCACCCCAGCCGCTTTATTGCACTGTAATCTACTGACCATTTTCTCCACTTCCTCAAATGAGACCCTGTTTCCATCGTTGTTCCTATCCCATTCTACCGGAAAATATTACACACCATTGAACGTTTCATCTATATTGAGCAATTCTTCAAAATATTCCCTCCATCTGCTCAAGGCATCCACAGGATTGACTAGCAGCTTTCCTGACCTGTCCAAAACACTTGTTAATTCCTTCTTCCCACCCTTTCGAAGATTGCTAATTACGCTCCAAAAAGGTTTTCCCGCAGCTTGACCCAGTTTCTAGCTTATTTCCAAAGTCTTCCCATGATTTCTGCTTGGAGTCTGCAATTATCCGTTTGGCTTTGTTTCTTTCTTCAACATAACTTTCTCTGTCTGCCTGATTTCTAGTATGGAGCCATTTTTGAAATGCCTTCTTTTTCTTTTTACAGGCTGCCTTGACTGTGTCATTCCACCAGGTAGTCTGTTTCTTCCTACCTTTACACACTACTGTTCCCAGACATTCTCTAGCTGCTTCCAGTAGTGTGTCCCTGTACCTTGACCATTCCTCTTCCAGTGCCTGTAAATCATTACATTCAACTGACTGGTACCTTTTCGAGATCATTGCTATGTATTTCTGCATAATTTCCTTGTCTTGAAGCGTCTCCACTCTTATCGTTCTACACATGGACCTGACTTTCTATTCTTTTGGTCTAACAAAACCAATTTCACTGCAGATTAAGTAATGATCAGTATCATCAAAGAACCCCCTGAAAACACGTGTATCCTTGACTGTCTTCCTGAACTCCTGGTCTGTTATTATATAGTCATTGACAGATCTGGTTCCCCTTCCTTCCCACGTATAGCGGTGAATGTCCTTAGGCTTAAAGAAGGAGTTTTTGATAACTAAGCCCATACTGGAACAGAAATCCAAGAGCTGTTTACATTCCTATTGGCCTCCATATCCCCACCAAAATTACCCATAACCTTTTCATAACCTTCTGTTCGATTTCCTATCCTGGCGTTGAAATCACCCATGAGTAAAACACTATCCTTATCCTTCACTCTAACAACTACATCACTAAGTGCGTTGTAAAATCTGTCCATCCCATCTTGATCTATCCCTTCACAGGGCGAATACACTGCCACAATCCTAATTTTCTTGTTGAAGATGGCCAAATCTATCCACATCAGTCGTTCATTTACATACCTTATTGCAATTATGCTGAGTTCGCTTGTTTTCCTTATGTAAAACCCTACACCCCACTCTGCTCTTCCTACTTGACAGGTAGATCTTATATTCTCCCACTTCGTCCTCTTTCTCTCCCCTTACTCTAACGTCACTAACAGCTAAAATATCTAACCCCAGCTTACTTGAAGCCTCCACCAGCTCTACTTTCTTCCCAGTGTAATCCCCATTGATATTTATAGCTCCCCATCTCATTCCAGGTCGTTTGCCAAGTCGTATCGGAGGACTCCATCACCTCCAAAGGTCCGAGGCATTTTGCTCTGATTGTTGCCAGCATGATATTTACGTGGGAAGCAGGTTGCTATCCTTACTTGACCAGGGCCCCACTGGGGTTTACTCCTAACGGTTGAGGGATTAACCGGTGGATTTGGTAGTCTTTGCCGTCTGAGCACAAAGGTGGCCACGACCCAGAATATGTCCGAGATGCCCAACCTTATTCCAAAGTAACTGGTATCCCAACTGTCAGGACCACTTACTTGGCCAGTCATACGTTGCCCGTGGTTCATGAACTAGGACATGACTACAGGAACCCACACCATGAACCACACTGTATAAAGACAAAATATAAGCGTCAAAGAGGACAAAGTGGTCACAACTGTGGCACTAAACACGTTGCACATTCTGTGTAAACTATTTTTATGAGATGAAGACTCAGCTCATTTTCTACATTTAAATATTGTTCCAAACATTAAAACTTGATATTGAACCTAGTTTTACTTTTATCTGTAGTTTCTGAGCTCCATCTATGGAAGTTTTCTACGAACGTCTTACAAATATTTTACTTTTTATAGACGATACATTTGCTATATTTTCGCCTTCCGGCATTGAGCTAAAACCCTGTTGCTTTTTATTTCAGGCATATTGTCCATTGGGTGGTCATTTTACCCAACCCAATGAGGCAAAGTGGCCATTTTGCAAATTAAGTAAAAAACTTTTTCGAAAAATATAACGGTAATAGAGTTAAAGTAAAACTCTTCGCATATACAGGGTGTTTCACTAAGTGTGTTTGCCTCTGTAACCTATAAAATAATAGGTGACGTGAAATTTTAATGCGGTAGGTCAACACAAGAAATGTTACACTTTCTGCGGAGCTATGAAGATAGTTTATTGTATCATTTTCCACAGACTTAAAGCATAAAGATATAATTTTTAAATGGAACAATAGTTTTTTTGCATCGTGCATTGGAATCGTTGAAACCAGCTGCGTCCAAATCAATTTAAACTACATTCCTATCACTGTTAGTGTAGGAGCAAAACCCTTCAAAGTTTCAGGGGCAGATACCACACGTTGTACATAATACATGGCTGTGTGGTGGGTGATGGATGTTATGGCGGTGGGAAGTTGATTTACATGAGATGTTCAAATGTGTGTCCATGTTCCTCAATGCATAATGCAATGCGCTGTCGAAAGGATCTGCGGACGAGATGTAACATCGCCGGTGTGACGGAGCGACATGCGCCCTCAATGCGCCGTTTTAGATCATCTGGGGATGTGTGCTCAGTGACATAAACACGATTCTTTAGATATCCCCACAAAATACCAATATGAACTCTCGTGTATAGACACACCTGTTCAAGGAGACTACCCAAACTGTCGGCTATAACTCACCTTTCAGTGTACCTGGGAAGTAGTGAGGACCGATGGTTTCATCCCCAAGGATTCCACACCACACCTTAATAGACCACCTACACTGACGGTCGACAGGTCGTACCCACGGAGGATTGTCTGCGGCCCAGTAGTGCAAGTTATGGCGATTCACTGCACCATAATTTGTGAACGTGGACTCATCAGACAACATAACACTTTGTAAAGACTCCAGCGTGAAATTAGGCATGGCCCACTCAAAGAATGTCACTCTTGCACGGAAATCGTTCCCATGCAGCTACTGGGTCAGTGACAGGCAGTACGTGTTAAACCTGTGGTCGTGTACTATACGCCACACAGATGTGAGACTGACACCAGCGACTGCAGCAACGGCTCGTAAGCTGACATGAGGATCGTGGTGTAGTGCAGCTAAAACAATTACCTCCGTCTCCTCACTTCTTGCTGATCTTCGTCTGTTACTGCGGCGCATTACCAAGCTGCCTGTTTCCCGAAGTCGTTGTTCGGCACGTAAGAAGGTAATGGCTGCCGGGGCTCTTCGCCTAGGATATCTCACGGTATATGCCGTGGCTGCTTCAGTGGCATCGTGTCGGCACTCGCCGAGCATCAGCAACATGTCAACGTACTCGTTGTTCGTGTATGCCATTGTCAGCCGATGTCAGTAAATGTGGTATATTGCGCCCCGATTGTTTGTGTGGCTCCAACTGTCGGGTATACGGCCGTGTGCGGCGACAGTCGGCAGACTAACAGCACATCGAGGAAGCTTCTCGCTCCGTGACACCGGCGACGTTACAACTCGGCCGCACCACATTTAGAAGGCGCATTGCATTATGCGCAGCGTTTGTGGTATCTGCCCCTGAAACTTTGAAGGGTTGTAGCTCCCAAACTGTGATAGGAATGTAGTTTAAATTGATTTGGACGCAGCTGGTTTCAACGAATCCAATGCACGATAGAAAAAACTATTGTTGCATTTAAAAATTATATCTTTGTGCTGTAACTCTTTGGAAAATGATACAATAAATTATGTTCATAGCTCCGCAGAAAGTGTAACATTTCTTGTGTTGATCTACCGCATTAAAATTTCCCGTCACCTATTATTTTTATAAGTTACAGAGGCAAACACACTTAGTGAAACACCCTGTATGTAAATACGTAAGCTAACTTATTGCTTGTTTTTGTTTCTAGCTATTTTTACTTAGCGAATAAAACTTTTACCTTAGCGTGGTCCCTATACCCACCCTTCCCCTAGTCACTCAGCAAAGAAAGTACAATGCACAATGCACCTAATATGAAAAACGTGTATTTTTGTGGTGTCCGGATCAGTGGCGGCGCTAGGCGTCGGCGACGTCGGCGACCTCCGACGGCCTCGCGCCTGTGGGGGCCTCGCAAAACATTTCTACTTTAAATTTATTTTATTTTTTATGTTTAACGGCGCTTTTAAACTGCTAGGTTGTGTAGCGATGACCTACATTTTGTTTAAATTAAGGACGAACACAACATCCGTTTAAAGAATGAAAATAATCCAACAAAACACAATAGCGACAGCCCAGCTCAGTTACAAATAAAACAAGGTAGACAACAATGCAGTGGCACCAAGCTGTCAGCACACACTGTGCAGATGACAACGAGCATCGTTACCCCAGCACGACTCGAAATCTCACGAGTGCTGCCGACTGTTACCGATCAGTTGAATCTGCGCATGCAACTAAACGACAGTGACGAAATGACGCAAAAAAGGCAGTATTAAGAGACTCGCAGGTAGAACAATTCTGTCTACGTTTCTTATCTTTAATGAATGAAAAATTGTTTTCTTACTGTAAATAAGTTATTGCGTTTATTTCGATACATTTATCTCACTCTTGGGATCGATTTCATATACGTAAGTCAGTATTCACATACATTTCTTAACATATTAATTGTCTGAAAAGCATAATATATTTTGCTGTCGTAAATTTTATGAAAGTGCTACGGTCCAATTAAAATTACTTGATAGTTGAACCAGTGGTGGACTGCCTGTTTGAGGCTTGGGGCGACGTAGATAACAAACTGAGGCCTCCCAGCGGTAAATGCCACATCGGCTACTATCTTCATTTGGTCTATTAACAACGTATATACTTGTATGACAATATGGTTCAAACTGGCTTCCCTCGTTACTTTTTCTCTGTTGTTCGGTTGTATTATTTATGTCTTGAGTTGAAGCCGCTATATAGCGAGTATAGGCGCTGGCAATTACCGGTATTAGACAAATGTTCATGTGCACTGGGTGTGTCCAGCAGAAAATATTGGTGATCATGATGTCTACAGTTGGTAAAAATCATTGATTAAATGTAGAATTTCTATGTGTAAATTTTGAGAAAGTAATTGTAGAATGTAATACTATAGGTGAAAATTAATAAATTTGTGGCAAGCTCTTCGTATATTGTACTTATAGTACATCGGTGTAGATAGCACAGATTTCCAAAAACATTTGATCAAATTCTTGACGTAGAATTGGTAGTTATTCTACACTGTTACATGTATCTGTTTATGAAACATTTAAACACAATTGCTCCATATATCATGAAGCAGAAGAAAACAGGGAACAGACTAGTGTAACTCATTTTGGGATAGACCTACTGGTTCGCTTGTAATAATTGAAGCTTAAACTCGAGCCTCCATATAATAAAAAATCCTATAGTAGGAGAAGATGTGGAACACACACAAACATACATTTTATAATATGTATAGATTTCTTAAGTAATACTTATATTTTATTACTTGTTGTTATGGCATCATACATGGCCAAATATAAAAACTATGTTGCCATGTACGACGATAACGCGGCCAATTCTTCCTGTACTATAACACTGTGTACTTCTAAGCAGCGACAAGTGAGGTTATTTAGCACAGTATGGTATATTTGCTCTTTCGCGCTGCATAGCAACAATTTGTCGCTCACTTTTACTTTCTTATACTAATTATTTTAGGGAGAAACTGTATTTTCGCATTCTGGGACTTTTGTTTTGAGTCTTATGTAAACCTTTATATATAGCCGATTAAAAGTCTCCATGTTGAAATTTCACGCATTATCGTGAATTGCAAACTTTCTATTGTCCCAACAAGCGGAAAAGCGTTCTAACTGCATTTGTCAACCAGGTCATTAGACATTTTTTATGTGTCTCAGGCAAATAGTGGTGCACATCGACTTTTCTATTTTTAGGATTTTTATTCGTTCTACATACCCCCCCCCCCCCCCACTGCACTGACAAAGAATTAATTCTAATAGAACGTGTGGAAGTTATGGTAAAATCAACCTCAAAACAGTCTGGAATCACCCCATTTGATGGAACTGCACTTATCAATGTACTTACCAAAAAAAGAATTTTTAGATCGTCTGGAGGATCCTCAAGAGGAAGAGACATACGGAGGAAATGGGAGTCCAGTGCATCAAAATGTAGAAGAAAGGCTAAAACATCCAAAGACATCCAAGCTATGAATTTGAGCATGATGAAAATTCTGAAGAAACCTACTTCAGGTGAATCTGCTCCAGATACCTCAGATGAATCAATCCTCCAAGTTTCCGTAGTCGCAGAAACAGAACCAGGTTCGGATGACTCTTACCCTTTCTGATACAGAATTAGAATTCGGCGAAACTGCTGTTACCCAAAATTCTGAGCTGAATTAGGAGTTAAGAAGTGAAAATATTTGTGATTTACAAAATCTAGAGGACATTGTTCATAAAGCAGAATCATTTACAGAATTATATCTGGGAAAGTGGGTGTTTCGAGTAACAGATTCACAGCATCATGACGTTATTCAACATGGTCCTCAACAAAACCTCCAGAAAACGTATGAGAGTTACCCCAAAGGCGCAAATGAAGACATTTTACTAGAAAATTGAATAATGGTGAAGAACAACATCGCAGGTGCTAGGTTTACTCCAGATCTCATGATGAAATTTATTGCTCAGTGTTATTCCACAGAAAGACAGAACGCCGTCGGTTGCCCATTATTTGGATATTCAGCATTATCCCGTTTCCGTTTCTTGGAAAACGCTGTCTTTATATCTCATGCACCATAGCCGTTCTTACGGAACACATACTTGACGAATTTCGGATTCCAAATGGTCCTCGTCAGAAACAGTTTTTGCTCTGTATATTAATGTTTTTAGAATGGCTCTCTTCTGAACTGGATGATGGAAACTCTGTGCGCTGAGATACAAATTCGTGTGCGTTGGTTTGCGGTATACAGAGTGGCCGAGACGCCCATCGGTTTTCCGTTGTACTAAAACATCTAGGAAAGGCAGCCTTCCTTCTTTCTCCAACTCGACAGTAAACTGGATGCTACAGTGGATACCATTCATGTGCTCCACGAAGTGCTCGAGTTCTTCCGCACAATGTGGCCACACCATGAAAATGTCATCGACATAACGAAAAAATGGACGAAGAGGAGCTGAATTTAATGCACGTTCTTCAATGTTCTCCGTAAAAAAAGAGTTTCCTATTGCTGGAGACAACGTGGAACTCATAACTATCCCATCTGTCATTTCATAAAATTTTTCCATCATACAAGAGGTAGGTGGTTGTCATCACAAGGCGGAACAGCTTTACTGTTTATGGAGGAAAATTCTCTGCCAAGAGTTTCAATGTGTTATCCACAGGAACTTTTGTGAACAGTGATAGCACATCCAGGCTAACTAAAATATCATTAGGTCCGACACGAATCTGTTTGATTTTCTCTATGAACATCTGAGAGTTTTTAATGTGATGTTCAGTGGCCAACTATTGGAGTCATTAACCTGGTTAGGTGCTTGGCTAACCTGTAAGTATGAGAACCGATGGCAGAGACAATGGGTCTCAAAGGAATTCCTTCTTTATGGACCTCAGGTAATCGGTAAAGCCTGAGAGGTCTAGGAGCACGAGCTCTGTGATTTTTCATTTCGTCTTCTGGTAGGCCAGAGTTCTTCAGTATCTCCAACATTTTTCTGCTGTATGACAGAGTTGGGTCCATTTTCAGCGTCTGTCAGTGCTGTCTTCCAATAACGATGATATTTTACTATGGTAGTCAGTAGCATTGAGAACGACTGTGGCATTTCTCTTGTCATCTGGCAGAACAATGAGATCATCATTTTCTGTGGTGCACGGAGCCCCTCTCTTTCTACTTTGCTGATATTAGATTTTGGAGGCTTGGCTGAAACTAAAATGCAACTGGTAGTAAGTCTTACCTCGTCGGCGTCTTCTTGTGGAAGGTGCCGCACCGCCCATTCCACCCATGAACACAATCAGTGTAGTTCGTGGTGTAGGAGCGAAATTCAATCCTTTATTAAGGGCCGAGATGGCTCCTTCGTCCACGTCGTTGTCCGACAGGTTGATGACAGTGCATGCCATTCCATGAGATGACAGCGATTTCTGTGAGTCTGCAAGCGCTCAAATTTCCCTACTTGTTTGGTCGATGTATTGCTCTGATGAGCTCTTTGATACGCTGCCGTCGTCATATCGACCCACTCCCAGTCGAGAACAGAGGACAACAAAAGATGACACCTACATAAAGATCGTGCATTAGTATCCAGTTCATACCTTGTGTGGCGAATCCTGTCTTTCACGACTGCCAAGCAGGTCCTTCGTAAAATATTATCCACACCTGCAGACTTTATATGATGTTTCACCACAGCAAAGGTTGATACAATGTCCTTATCTCGACAGCGTTGCAGAAATGCAAGATTACTCAGAAACCGTGCCTATTTGGTACGCGTCTTCTCCTGTTAACGAACCTGGCGCGCAATATCCTCCGCGTAGAGGAATGTTATATGAGTACGAAGTTTTTTCACGGCGACACTTTCATACAGAAGTAGTTACGAAATTGAGTTCGAGTTTAAACATAAAAGAATAGCACAGAAAAAGCGAATGTTCGATTACGAACAAATTGATAAATTAATACAATCTAGAGAAATGCAGTACAGAGTTAATTTTTTTAACACGATGACAGATGCTGTAACAGGCTACCGTGAATGTCGATTCAAAGCGCTCGAAGAATATTCCGAGCGATTTGGTTTTATTTATGATATCAATTATTTGAAATCTCTGCCAAGAAGGACCTTCTCAAAGATTGTAATGATTTAGTTATGGTACTCCGAGAAGGCAGAAATATAGCCTTCAGGACTTTACGAGGAACTGCAGATTTTAAAATCCAATCCACTAGACTCCATCAAAGACGCAAAACAACTTCTTCAGTATATTTTAGAAAACAATACATTGACGCTGTCTGCGATGTGAAATACTGTTACGAGGTAAGGTTGGTAGAGAGCTTAAACATCCGTAGACACACGAACTCAGCCGACTTCCGCCGATCACTGAGGGGCCACGAAAAAGTGCATGACCTGTATATCAATCAGAATTATGCTCACAGTTCCAGTAAGTACAGCTTCGGCCGAGAGAAGCTTCTCAAAGTTAAAATTGATTAAGACTCACTTGAGAAGCACAATGAGCCAAGACTATTTGCGTTGTCAATACTGTTAAATTGAAACCGAAATGGTGGCTAATATTAATTATGATATGATCTTAAAAAAAAAAAAGAAAAAAAATTAAATGAGGCGAAAAGCCGAAAAGTTTCTCTATTTAATTTGTGTTTATTGTCATATCATTAATACTTGTATATTCTAATAATAAAATTTTAGTATAATGATTATTAGTGTATAATTTAGCTCATTTTATTTAACGTTTTCTTCCTTACTGAAAAAATGAAAGGGGCCTCGCAAAGACGAGTTCGCCGACTCCTAGTTTTCCTCTAGCGCCGCCACTGGTCCGGATACTTTGCATCACATATTGTAGGCTGTGTACTGGTAGCGCGACCGCAGAGGCATCCATCCGCCAGTTGGCACTCGTGTAGGCTGCTGTCAGCGTCGGCTGGCGCCGGCGTCGGCAGGCGTCGCGGGGGCGGAGCGGAGGCGGAGGCGGAGGCGGCGTCTCGGCGGCGTCGGCGGCCATTCCAGCCCTGCATTGATCGGCCGTATTCTTCCGCACTGCCCGCAAGCAAACACCTCGTTACGTCAGCGGACATTCTTACGAGTCGCCGAGGCCGAGAGCGCCAGATGATGCGGCGATGCAGTGTGGGCGGTCAGGACGCGCGTAGAGGTCGTCCCACACTCAGGCGTCGGCAGCTGGTCAGGAGCGGGGCAGCGAGCGGCAAGGCTAGAGCGAGGCGGCTCCAGAGAGCTCGGCGAAACTCGTGGCTAATCGCCTGGACCGAAAACTGCACGCCCTTTAAATTCGCGTTTAATCGATAAATTGTTTCGTCATCACAGGACAGGGTGTCCATAACAATTAATTTTGAACATAAGACCTTTGTTGACGGACATTCTCAGCTAAAAAAAAAAAAAACGAAGGCTTCCGCGGCCGTTGTCATTGTGTATAAAACTCTTCTGGGTTCAAAAATGTTCAAATGTTTGTAAATCTGTCGGACCAAACTGCGTGGTCATCAGTCCGTAGCTTACAAACTACTTAAACCTAGGTAAACTAACCTACGGACAAACACACACACCCATGCCCCAGGGAGGACTCGAACCTCCACGGCGAGCAACCGCGCGCTCCGCAGCGAAACGCTTTAGACCGCTCGGCTACTCCACCGCGGCCTCTTCTGGGTGTTGGACCGCATAGTCAATATATCAAATACTTCACCGACGTTTCGGCCACTATTGCTAGCGGCCATCTTCTGGGCGTTAATATATATACTAAACCAAACGTAACACCCAGAAGATGGCCGCTTGCAATAGTGGCCGAAACGTCGGTGAAGCATTTGATATATATTGACGATGCGGTCCAACACCCAGAAGAGTTTAATAAACAATCCTCAGCTAAGATGATACATCTTTAATAAAAGGGTCCGCTTCACCTGTTCCACTTAAAAAAAAAAAAAAAAAAAAAAAAAAAAAATCGACCGGTTTCACGACTTCAAGTCGCATCATCGGGTCACATACCTGAATAAAAAAGAAACACCAAACTAAAAGCCAGTGACAAACCAGAATATTTTGGTTTGTCACTGGCTTATAGTCTGGTGTTTCTTTCTTATTCAGGTATGAGACCCGCAGATGCGACTTTAAGTCGCGAAACCGGTAGTCTTTTTTTTTTTTTTTTTTTTTTTAAAAAGTAGAACAGCTGAAGCGGACCGTTTTATTAAAGATGTTTTATTAAAGACAATTAATTTTCAGCGGTGTGTCCGAACAATTTAATTAAGACTACATCCAACATGCAACACACTTAACCTAACCCTGTTATTCTTACAAATGTTCAATACGTACACGTTGTGACAGTACACGATCTCAGCAAATAGGCCATTCACTAAACCAAATGATATCAGTTCCAAAAATACTAGCTTAAAGTCAATACTGAGTTACAGTGATTGCATTTTGTTTTTTTGTTTTTTTATCTTGCCATTGGGTACTTTTAGTAAATCTGCTCCACCAAGATGCAATTTACTGGATACAGGCTTGTAGAAGCTTAAGAAGTTCTAATTAAAACCTTGATGTTTTATATAGAGAATGTGAAGAAAAGGTACGGCCAAACTTTCAGTGAACAATCCTCACACACAAAGAAAGAAAATATGTTAGATGAACATGTGTCCGGAAACGCTTAATTTCCACGTTAGAGCTCATTTTAGTGTTTCTCTTTAAATGTAAATTGAAATAATTCGTGCAGACAATTGTCAAAATACCCAATTGCTTCGTTAGTATGTACTGTATATCCTCGATTCACCGCCAGTTGGCCCAATTGAAGGAAGGTAATGTTGACTTCAGCGCTTGTGTTCACCTGCGACTCATTGGTCTACAGTACTAGCATCAAGCACATTAGTACGTAGCATCAACTGGTTAGTGTTCATCACGAACGTGGTTTTTGCATTCAGTGCAATGTTTACAAATGCGGAGTTGGCAGATGCCCATTGGATGTATGGATTAACACGGGGCATAGCCGTGGCGCGGTACGTTTGTATAGAGATAGATTTGCAGAAAAAAGGTGTCCCGACAGGAAGACGTTCGAAGCAATTGATCGGCTTCTAGGGAGCACGGAACATTCCAGCCTATAACTCGCGACTGGGGAAGACCTAGAACGACGAGGACATCTACAATGGATGAGAGAATTCTTCGTGCAGTTGACGATAACCCTAATGCCAGCGTCAGATAAGTTGCTGCTGTACAAGGTAACGTTGACCACGGGAGAACCAGTTGTTTCCGTACCATGTACAGAGTGTGCAGGCACTATCAGCAGCTGATTGGTCTCCACGGGTACACACTTCTGCGAATGGTTCAAAAATGTTCAAATGTTTTGTCCGGGCACAGTACAAATTTTAATTCAATGCCGCTCCTTATATTCAGTAAATTTTCCCATAGTTAGTACTAGTCGCAAACGTGGCGCTTTCAGTTGTGGAACAAGTTTTATGCATAAATGGCCTCCACAATCACCAGATCTCACATATGGAAAGTGGAATGTCCACAAAAAATATTTAAAATAAAATAAATAAAAAACTAAAAAACTTTAAAGAGTTTCTCTTCAAAATGCTATATGTATGACATCCGTAGAATGTTTAGTTCTTGTGCAATAAATGAAATGAAAGTGTTCCCGGACTTTATGCATACCCTGTACTTTGTGGATGTTCGCACGGCTTCTCGTGGAATGTGGCGCTATATTTCCCTGTGAATCCTGAAGGAGACCTGGTGATACCAATTCTTTGTGCTGTTCCACGACGCTACTGTGATGGAAAAGAACTTTTGCTGTCGCCAGTAGGAACTTCGTTTATTTTTCATTTTACTTGCATCTTCTCGTCACAATATTATTCCGTGACGATTTATACTGGTTACCTTAACTTGTAATATTAATCATTGTAAATAAAATGTTCAAATGTTTGCAGAACTTATGGGACTTAACTACGGGGTCATCAGTCCCTAAACTTACAAACTACTTATGAACTACTTACTAACTAGGACGGCACAAAAATCCATGCCCAAGGGGGGATTCGAACCCCCGACCGTAGTGGACATGCAGACCGTGACTGGAGCGCCTCAGTCCTCTCGGCCACTGCGGCCGGCGCAATGATTCATCCAAGAATGTGTCACTCCTCATTTCAGTGCAGATGTTCTATTTACGGATGAGGCTTCATTCCAACGTGATCAAATTGTAAATTTTCACAATCTACATTTCCTGTAACTAAGTGTTTGAAGTGTGTTGCTGTATGTTTTCATTCCATGATTAATGTGATTTGAAGAGAAGTAATAAAATGAGCTCTAATATGGGAATTAAGCGTTTCCTAACATATGTCCATATAACATATTTTCTTTCTTTGTGTGTGAGGAATGTTTCCGGAAAGTTTGGCCGTACCTTTTTGTAACACCCTGTATTTGTTTATTAAGCACGATAGAATAACAAATCCTCACACAATATAAACTGCACGTTAGCAACTTCATACAGCAAAGATTTCGAGCAAAGAGACACCTCGGAGCACTACTCCCACTGGACTCACACCAAACTGGACTGACTGATGGCGCTGAGGCACCTGTATTTATGGTTCCGCTGGCAATAAGTCTATAGGTTACAACTCTTGTAAAAATTACCAATATTGAAATATAATGACCAATGTTAATAAATCGATTAAACAAACCAATGAAATTATACATCATAAAAGATCTATTAGTAACAAACATTCAATGTTGCTCTCTATTCTGCAGGTCTTTGTGCAAAACATAAAATTACGTTTGTCAGTAATACAAATCACAAAACTTAATGCAATTAATTAACAACAGGATAGAATTTGATACTAACAAATTCGTAATCTACAAAAGAATACATAAAAAATGATACAATCGGCTTATTCACAAATGTTCGCAATCCTCTGAAATACCGAAACAGTTAACATTGTCATTTGAAATATTTCGTCAATTACTGGCACAAATGAACATGACCATGACAACACACAATTCACAATGTCTTTATCTGAGTTGTCTAAAGCTTCCTATTGGGATTTGCACTTTCCATAAGTCCTCAGTCACAAATAAGCGAATAGAATTTATCAGTGGAAAATCACCACGAAAATCCTAATTATCGTATTTAATGATGGCAGATACATTTTTGTATGTCACATTATGTTGTGCACAGTATTACAGTATTGTTAGGTGATTGTCAGGGTGTTTACTTGAGGCATCTGCCTATTTCTTATCATTTGGTTATTTTGTCAGGATAGCGATGCATCTGTGGGCTATAAGCTCTACTCAAGCTGGGAGAAGGGCGACAGTAAAACAGCGGTTTAATCGACAATAACATTTATTGAAATATTCTTACAACCAGAATACCAGTGGGGAGTGTGCGCGTATTGTCTCGCAACGCGCCGTTGGCTCGCTGACGAAGCCGCTGACTCCGTTCTGCCCCACTGGCGGCGGGTGCTGCCGCCTCACATCACTGGCCACAGCTTACGAAGCCGGTGAGAAATACAGGCCTGAGCGCGCACTTCATGCTACGTAAGCAAGGTAGTTCCGAGCCGGCGCGATCGCTAGCCGATTGGCCGGCCGCTGGGGCACTGCGCACTGCGTCATAGCGGGCAGCCACTGAGCTAGCGATCCCGCCGGCTCGGAACTACCTTGCTTACGTCGCATGATATGCGCGCTCAGGCCTGTTTTTCCCGTTGGCCGCGAGCCTAACGGAGTGACGTCACCTTCGCCGCGCCTGGCCTCGCCGACATCGTGGCCGGCCGACGATCGCGGAACGGGTGGGTGTGGCCCGGGCGTTGAACCCCGGTCGCCTTTCACCTCCAGCTGTTGCTCCGCCCTTGGACAGGTCACGAGAGCGCTCCTTCCGTACGTACTGCGCTCTAGGGTCAATGCTGTGCTGCTTGCTACCGCCGTGCTGTGCCCGGTGCTGGTTCTATGCCCAGCATCACCCCGTTGAGGTCGAGGTCCCGCTGTTCGCCGTCCTGGTACACTCTAGACCCTACTTCCCGTCAGGGAAGCCGTGTAGACCGCAGCGACCCAGCCGCCGCATTGCAGAACTCGCAACCTGCGCCCAACTCAACTAAAGATTAACGTTAGCAGCGACGAGAGGCGCAGTCCGGGCGGCAGATATCTGCCCAGTCGTGGCTGAAAATGTTGAAATGTTTGTATAGCTTATGGGACTCAACTACGGTGTCATCAGTCCCTAAACTTACAAACTACTTATCAACTAGCTAACACTAAGGACGGCACAAATATCCAAAACCGAGGGGGGATTCGAACCCCCGACTGTAGTGACCGTGTAGACCGTGACTGGAGCGCCTCAGTCCCCTCGGCCACCGCGGCCGGCAGTCGTGGCTCACACTCTCTCTCTATCCGTGGCTGACTCCCTGACTCCGACTCTGCCTAGTCTGCCTTTTCCTCTAATATTTATCTGCCGGAGTTGACCCAGTTGGTTTTCCCTTCATCGATGTACGCTGGCTGACTTGCTATTGTCCTATTTTTCGGTCACATAGACCGTGGCTGCATCTTCCCTTAAGCAACACCGCTGCTCGGTATCGTTGCATAGCACGCGCAGCTGCCGACACACTTGCGACACTTGAAGTTTTCTTGGAGATACTTAATTTTGCTGAGCGCCATCCCCACTCTGCTTCGCGACGCTGCTGGATTACGCCATCGTAACACTTCCCTGTTCGATCGCCGACGTCCATTCACTACTTGTCCGATTTATTACATTACATTAAATGTCTAAACTTTTCCTTGACCCGTACACTCCTCCACAGTTCGAAAGGAGTTTTAGTTTCGTCGCAGTTCAAATAAGATGATCAAATATGTTTATCAAAGCTCTAGCCACGCAAACGAATTACTCTTCTAGAACTGTCTTCCTTGATGAATATTATAAATTCAGAGCACTCAGTGCACTGTCAAAGGATTACGAATTACCCTATATATAAGAGGCGCGTCCAGAAGTTCCGTTTCAATTTATCTCCGCTGCAGCGCTGCGACTGCAGTTCCGCACATGCGCTGTAGATGATGTGTATCAAGGAGAAGAACGTGCGCCATTTGGAAATCGCTGTCATTTACGTACGCTTTGTTGTGCTTGTTTGAAATGTCGGCGTTGATTGAAAATCCCGCCGCCTATGAAATCAGGCCGGTGATTCGGTTTCTGAATGCGAGGAAAGTGAAACCAAGTGAAATTTATCGGCTAATTTGCGATGTTTACGGACCAAACGCGATGAGTGATTCGATGGTGAGAAGATGGGTCCGTCAGTTCAATGGCGGGCGTAGTGGTGTGCTCAATGAAGAACGAAGTGGGCGTCCAATTTTGGTTACAAAAGAACTGGTTCACGTGATTGATGACAAGATCCAGGACATCTCAAGTCTTTCCTTGGCGGTCATCACTTCACCAATGACGACGAGCTGAAAGAAACTGTTTCCAACTGGTTGAAGACACAGGCGGCAGATTTCTATGAAGAAGGTATACAAAACCTGGTGCCACGCTATAACAGATGCCTGCAAAATTTCGGCAGTTACGTGGAGAAGTAGTTTAAGAGTTGTTGAATTTTGTGCAATAAAATTTTCTTTTTTTATCTGTGTACAATTTCATTTTATTACCAAACGGAACTTACTTTTTGGACTCGCCTCGTATATTAAATGTCGGTCTGAACTGGTCTTTAACATGGCACAGTTCGGGTATCACAAGCTTCATTGTGTATGGATTCGTCACGTTGAATAGAGAGGAGGAGGTGCAGTACTATTATATCGTTAAGCTGTAAGCCACATACATCTATAATGTGTACAGCTTTGCTTCCGCCGTTTGCCGGTAGTTGGTGACAATGTAAGTAGCGGTCGAAAGAAAGATTGCAGACGTCAGGCAGCTTGTACCTTGGTCAACATAACCTCATTCAAACTTTAGTCGATTTGTGTCTGCATAATAAAATCTCGATTTAAAATGTCAGTTTACGAGTCTGATTCTCGCCATTTGCAGGTGTTACTCTTTTGTTTCAATATGAAGAAAACAGCAGCTTAGTCTCATGGAATGCTCTCAAGTACGTGTGGTAAAGACGCTATTAGTGAAAGAACGTGTCATGCTTCCACGTCGAGGGCCAAACCCAATATGAACGGCTCCAAGATCGTAATCTGCATTTGGTGGGACCAGCTAGGCGTCGTGTACTAAGAATTGATAAAACTAAGTGAAACAATCACAGGAGCTCGTTATCGAACGCAATTAATGCGGCAGAGCACAAAATAAAAAGACAAAACGCCGCAATACAGCGAGGGGCACGGCAAAGTGATTATGCAGCACGGAAACTCTCGGCACGGCGTCGCAAAAACGGTCAAAACGAACTTGGAAACGTTAATATGGGAAGTCCTACCCCACCCGCCGTATTCTCCAGATATTGCTCCCACTATCACCTGTTTAGATGAATCACGCATGGCCTCGCTGACCATCGCTTCCGATCTCATGAAGAAGTCACAAATTGGATCGATTCGTGGATCGCTTCAAAAGATGTACTATTTTTTTCGAAGCGGGATTCGTGCTCTGCCCGAAAGATGGGGAAAGTAGTGGACAACCATGGAAATACTTTGAATTATTACACGTGTAACCAATTTCTTTCAATAAAGCCTCAAATATATATATATATATATATATATATATATATATGGCGTCTCTTCCGAGAGAACAGACGTCACTTCTGATCCCGCATTATTTAATATTCATAGAATATATGACATCAACTGCGATTGGGCAAAGCTGAAAATGTGTACCCAGCCGGGATTCGAACCCGGGTCTCCTACTTTCTAGGCAGTTGCGCTGACCCCTACACCACTGGGGTAGTTGATGTCATATATTCTATGAATTCTTATATCTTCCTTTCAAGATCCTGTCCATTCCGCTCAATTGCTCTTGCGTATCCTTTGGAGTTTCTGACAGAATTACTATGTCGTCGGCAAAACGCAATGTTTTTAATTCTTCACCATGAACTTTAATTCCTTCTCTAAATTTCTCCTTCCATTCCTTCACTGCCTGCTCAGTGTTCAGATTGAACAACATTGGGGAAAGGCTACAACCCTGTCTTACTCCCTTCCCAACCTCTGCGTCCCTTTCTTGCCCTTCGACTCTAATAACCACTGTCTGGTTTTTGTATAGGTTGAATATAACTCTTCTCTCCATGTATTTTACCCGTGCTACCTTCAGAATTTGGAAGAGTGTATTCCAGTCGACACTGACAAAAGCTTTCTCCAAATCGACAAACGCTAAAAACGTAGGTTTCCCTTTCCTTAGCCTATCTTCTAAGATGAGTCAAAATGTGTTCCTACATTTCTCCTAAATCCAAACTGATCTTCCCCGAGGTCGAATTCCACAAGTTTTTCCATTCGTATGTAAATAATGCGTGTTATTATATTGCAACCACGACTTATTATACTGATAGTTCTGTAATTTTCATACTTGCCTGGACTTGCTTTCTTTGGAATTGCAATTATGATGTTCTTCTTGAAGTCGGAGGGTATTTCCCCTGTCTCATCCATCTTGCATTCCAGGTGATACAATTTTTTCACGACTGGTTCTCCTAACGATATCAGCATTTCAGACGGAATATCATCTACTTCCAGGGGCCTTGTTTCGACTCAAGTCCTTCAGCGCTCTGTCAAATTCTTCTCGCAATATCATAACTCCTACCTCATCTTCCTCCATTTCGTCTTCTATTTCCATGCCTTCAAGTTTTTATTATTGCGAGTGCAATAATTAGCTATTATCGAGTTTGGAGCAAGTAACAGTTCAGACGTACACACTGAGGGAATGTGTTTGGTTAGAATTTATTATTTAAAATAGCACAGCAGCAGTACTTGGCAAGGATATTTCATGTGGTTTCAAAGCATAATGCAATACTACGTTATTCGCGGGCGCGAGTCTCTGCGTAACGGCAGGTGACCTAGGAAGCGGGGGTGGGCCTAAACGCGGTCGTAGCTGTAGTCTTGTGTAGTTCGCGAACGAACTAGTTCGGAAGAGCGCTCCTACAGGCGAACTAAGCGAACTAGTTCGCAGATCCCTTGCTCCTTTTCCGAAGACTGACGGGTAACAGCGAGAGGACGCGAGAGCGCGCAGAATCGCGATTCCCTCTTGCCAGTTGCCGTCATTTCGAGCTGAAATGCAGTTCAACTCTAGTTTTAGTAGCGGTAGCAAAAGCCAAAACGAGCGGACGAACTAAAAAGAGCGACCTACTTCGTGGCCGAGATGCGAACTAAAATGAGAGCTACCGGTTGCGAATTAAAATATGCGCGATAGATCGCGAACTAAAATATTAGCGATAGATCGCGAACTAAAATATGTGCGATAGGTCGCGAACTAAAATATGCGCGATAGGGCCCGAAATAAAATATGCGTGACAGGTCGCGAACAGAATTAAAAATCACGTGTTTGCCTTCTGCTGACGAGAGCCATTTCGAGGTTAGCATCTGCCTGCTAGATTACACAGTTCAGTGCAACAAAATTTCTGCTTTGAAGTATTCTGCACTCTGCAATATCTGACTAATAAATTCCATAATGCCAAAATAAAGAGATAACTCTAAACTTAAACGCGAGAAATTATCCACAAACTGTTTCTTTTGGTTTGCGTGATATCGTTAGCGGCTCAAGCAGCAAGCGCATGAAGCAGCTAGGTGGGGGAACTTCTCCCTCCACCTGCATGTGCAGACCACGCCGCTCAGCCGTCACTGGGAGTGGACAAACTAAAAGAACGAACTAGTGAGCGCTCCCGATCGCGAACTATTATGCGCAAGTCTATGTAGCGGGTCGGTAATTGGCCAGTTAGAGGGTGCGCCTAAATTCGAACAATAGCGCGTCTCGGGTAGGCTAAGGGATGCTGACATGGAGACGTTCACTTGGCGACCACCAGCGACCGGTCGTCCCTAGAGGCTCCCACTAACTAGACAGAAAAGTGGCTGCCCGGCTCGCCAACCACCACTGAATTTCAACCTGCTCACGAAGACGCACGCTGATTGGGCGATGCTGGGGCGGCCAGCGGGTAACTTCCTTTCGCGATTTCGCGAGTCCGACCTGTCCAGGATCGATCAGAGGCACAGCTGGCAAATTACTATCTCCGCCAAATGACTATCCACTCAAACACCCTAATGATGTCAATATACGCAACCACTCTCTTACACACGCTGTTGAGGAAAACAAGGAGTGTGACAAGATTAATTATGGGAGAAATAAAATAAACACACATTTTTCACCTCCACCTCTACGTCTTTGCCTTGGCCAAATGACCGGAAATCCACAGAATAATGATCAAATCCACTAAATATCACAATTTGTAAATGCAAATACTCGAGTATGCGGTCACGACGAGAGCAAATGAATACGAAAATTGACAATCAGAGCAGGTAGAGCTATGAGGCGATACGGCAGTAACATCTCATCACCCTCTCCTCGTAGAAGTGAAAATGACGATGCGGCTGTCATTCAGTCAGGGAGACAGTTCCAGGCAGTTTGACTCAGTGGCCAATACGCGAGAGAGACGTCTATTCCTCTCGCCACCACAACGAACATTTATTCTTATTTGTTATTAAAAACCTTAATCACATTACTAAACACAAAAGAACATTCAGCAAGATAACAACAGAAACACTATCGAAAACTATAAAGGAAGTCAACTTATGTTCTACCAAGTGCACATAGTAATATAATGAGATGTCAAAAGAAAAACACTGCTGTTCAACGACACGGAAGAAATTGGATACAAAATATATAATAATTAGTGACTCCACTGGAAGTAGCCACTGACATACCCAACTGAGCTTCAACAACATTGTGTGATATATATATCTGATCTTCTGGAATACGAGATACAGCTTGCACAACAGCACAAATAAAATACGTAATGGGGACAACCTTAAGTGTGGGTGCAAAATTTAAACCTTTTTCCAAAACCGATAATGCAGCGTGGACCTGTTCCTTATCTGTAAGACTGACCACAACCCGGCGACGGAAATCGTCACCGGATATTGTCTGTTGAGTGAAAGTTGCTCAAATTACGTAACGATTTACAGGCAGCACCCCTCTGTGCCAAGTCGGAAAAGGCCCAAAGCGTCCATTTCTCGACGTTCTGGGTGAAAAACTGGATCACCTCAATGTTGTCTTTAAACAGAATGGGTACACAGCTCAACAAATTTCTCGTGCATTTTAATTTGGTACAAAAAGTGAACCATTAGAGGACAACTACAAGTCTACTGCCTTTTTGCCTTTCGTTGGGAATATTTCCTCGAAAATTTCAAGAATTTTAAGAAGATTTGACATTAAAAGTGTTTTTAAGCCACCACAAAAGTCTACGACCCTCCTTGGGTCAGTCAAAGATGATTTAGGAGTGAGGAAACCCGGTGTTTATAGAATTAAATGTTTAGTAAGACTGTGAGATATTTCAGCATTGCCACGTTGCTTTCCAACAGTAAAAGGACAACGCAACCATGTTAATTTTATTAGATTATTCGTAGGATATCGATTTAATAACTTGTGGTGAAAGAGATATTCTGTTGGTTGTGTGAGACCTGTAGCAGGGGGGGGGGGGGGAACACGCATTCAGAGCTAATGGTGGCTCTGTTATTCAGCGGTTCCCGGAAGACGTCTTACGGCTGAAGGCCACAGCAGCTAGGACTGAAGTGTGAGCCTTCCAAGTACCTCGCTGGCGCCACCGACGCTGGAGTCACCTAGGTGGGAGCGTCTGGAGCAATACAATACGTCTCCATGGGCGGTGTACGATGCTTTGCGAAGGGAGAGCTGAGACGTCTGGCGCCGAGTTGGCGAACGCCAGGGTGGCACCCGCTAGGATATTGTACGTCTCTGGTGCCAAGCTGGTGGGCACCGTAATAATACAATAGCAAGGGAATTTGGCCGTTTGCTAGGAACAACTTGTTGGCCGTGTTTTCGAAGGTGCCTGAAGGTCATCCGCCGCTACCATGAGAACGCTGGACGTAAGGGCGAGGCTCGACCGGTGGAAACGCGAGAGAGCTGGCCATTGGCTGCTGTTTTATAGTAAGGGGGTTTGGCTGTCCGACTCCCGAACGCAAGCCGTGATTGGCTGTACTTTGTCGCCTAGCTGTGGATTGGCGTTTAAGTAGAGATAGGCGAAGCTTGGAGGCTTTGCAGAGATTTTAGAAGTGGAGAAATGGGGACGTGTTTAAGCAGCCGAGGAGAGCAGACGTTTCTCTTCTCCTCTCAGTTTATACTTGTCTTCGAGCAACTGTACTTAGAGTTTGTGGTACAATTTTTGGAGTTGCTCCAAAATATGTGCTAATACCGGTGAGTAATTGGCAAGCCGAGAGCAAGGTAAGTCTGCCTGATATTAGACGCACCAACACGCCCATTTGCAATTGTCACAGTTCTGGTGTCACCTCTGCCTACAGTAAATTCGTGTTTCACGTGTAAATTGTCTGTAGTGGCACGGCATAGGCGAACGAGTGAGACCGTAGGTACTGAGCTCCGCCGGGGTCCAAGTTGACTGATATTAGTTAAATATCGCTTCTGGAATACGAAGCTGAATTATCTCATGGTCTGCGACTTGCAGCTATCGATGCACACAGCCGCCGTCCACCAGTCGTGTTTCCGACATCGCCAGCCAGCACAGTTTTGGTACTGTTCGGACTGTTGAAAACATTAGTTAAATTCACACTAATTTGGTGTTGGAATATTCCTCTCGATTACGCCACGGTTTCCAATTAAATGTGGGTTGTCACGTAAGTGTTTAGAATCAAATACAATTTTCTTCGACTTACCAGTCAGTTGCTGTAGGAGTGTTTATATTAGTTTATAAATTCGTATAATTTGTTCTGTGCTCAATTGTATGTGTATCTAGCATTCAACTCTGACGATCATTTAACTGCAGAGAATAAAACGAGTCAAAACAAATTTCTTTACTCAAATCATTCAAATTAGTTAACTCCCATTTACACAATTTTGGATGGATTTTATTACTTAGAAACTAGAGGATAAATTAATTAAATGTTGGATGGTGGGTCAGCCACGCCTATCCTTTAATATCAAGTAAACCATTTGCATACCGTCCTTTCTCCCCCCTACCTTACCATGTATTTCCAACCCACCCACATAAAATTAATATACCTTTCAACTTACATCGGCCAAAGGATCCGCTCGATTCAGGATCGCTGTGTGGAACATCACTGTCATACTCGTTTACTTTAACCTGAAAAGTCAGGTGTTGCTGAACGTTGTCTGACTGAGGGACACAAGATGTTATATAATGAAACAAAACTGATTGCTCCTGCTTCACGCTACTGGGAATGTGTTCTTAAGGAATCCATGGAGATTCGTGTGGCCGATAATATTATTAATAGGGAGAAGGGCTTCCCTCTAAGTAAAACTTGGAACCCAAACTTATCTGATATTAAGCAACAACAGTCTTCATTTCGACCTGCAGTTTCTTTTAACTAGTCTTGTTTCGACCCATCTTTTTGCCGATTTTCTCCACCGGCGCGCTACTAGTTCTACGAGCGCCTAGAGGGCCTCTACTTTGGTTTCGCGCACGCGCGGTGGGTCGTCAGCGATGTATAAAAGGGCCGCTGTTTCTCTTCTACCTGTTTCCGGCGAGTAAGTGTAATCAGCGCACTCACCTGAAGATGGCAGCCAGTGGGCCTGCCGTTGTGGATAGTATGTTTGTATATCAGCAGACATTCATTACAACACCTGTATCAAGCATAATATTTAATTGAAGGTATGTACCTACAAAATAGTAATTTAACATATGAACAAACAGCAATCAGGCTATCTTTAACAATCTTTTTATACACCACAACAATTTTCCCGTAATTGTTAACTGAGAGGAGGGAATATATTACCAACAAAAGCAAAATTCATTGGATGTAATTTTCATGTTTTGAACAGAACTATCAGTAAAATCAGAATACAATAAATTATTATTAAGTAAGTGAGAACGTTCATTGACGAAACAAATTGTGTACTTCTTTACTAAAGGTGAGTCTCTATGAATAACAATGGAATCTTAATGAGACGGATAAGGCTGCTTCTGCTAACATAATTTTGAAAAGTTGTGTTCAACACTTGATCAGTTGATACTGATGTCTGGTTTCGCATCTAGACAGCGTCGGTACTGAGTTTTGTTGGTGGCAGAGATCAGGAATCCAGACTATCCCATGTAAATTGTGGCAACTGGAAGTAGAACTCGTTTTTCATTTTCCTAAAGGGGTGGGGGCGGTAGAATTTTTTGTGTTTCAAACGAATCCAAACGTGTAAGTAAACGTCAGGTGGAGTCTGTGGCAATTTCTATCAACAACTCACATTCATTCAACGACATAACGTACGGCTTTTTGGATACAGTGAATGGGTTGACCACCCTTTCGTAATCCTGCAGCTTCTTACCTTCAGGTATTCGTAAGTAAAGCTCCGACAATGACGTTAAGCTTCGATGATGTTCGAGAATTTCATTAAACAAATTGGTCCCAAAATCCAATGTCTTGTCTTTCGAAAAATCATTGAGGAGAGGAAACCACACTACCTTCCCCTTCCCGACACTTTCACTCCAAAAACTGATTTTCCTCTTGAATGCTCCAACTTTGTCATTGGCAGTAATCGTTACTATACTTTTCCCTTACAGTGAAATATTAATTTAGTTAATATTGGACAAAATAACTGCCAAATAAGTAATTATGCACTGCCAATTTTCGTCATTAATAAGGTCTCGTAAATTGGCATTGTAATCTTAAAGGAAAACTAGGACTTCTGAACGTAATTCACATAATCGAGAGAGTGCATTCCCAGGTTAGAGCCACCTCACTTCTGTATTGAAAGAGTAGGGAACGATGGAGGCTTCCCATACGTCCGCACAGTATTCAGAAAAGTCATCAAAGGCGGTGATTTTATGTAATTAATAATTTGGAAGGATTCGGTTAAACATTTCTGAAGGAAACCGGCATTTGTTTCGTAGCCTAATCATGTCTGTGGAGAGCGTAATGACTACTGCTGCAGTCCCTCGAGTTTTCTTTTATTTTCATGGTCGCTGCAACGGCTTTTGCACCATCTATGCATACATCGATGTAAATAGGCCATGAAATTACGTTGGCCTCTTGCATTGGCAGGTAGTGCATTGCGCAATAAGAGGTCATCTGTGAAACATTCATTCATAACGGCCAAATATCCAAAGACATCGCTAATCCCGCAACGTATGTTGTTGTTGTTGTTGTTTTGTTCTTAAGTCCGCATACTCGTTTGATGCAGCTCTCCACGCTACTCTGTCCTGTGCAAGTCTCTTCATCTGAGAATAAGTTCGGCAACCTACATCCTTATGAATCTGCTTACTGTATTCTCCTTCGGTCTCCCTCTACAATTTTTACCCCACACATTTCCCTCTAATGCCAAGTTAACGATTCCTTGATATCTCAGAATGTGTCCCATCAATCTATCCCTTCTGTTAGGATATGCCAGAAACGTCTTTTCTCCCCATTTCGATTAATCACCTCCTCATTAGTTACGTGATCTACGTGATTTCGTCTGTAGCACCACATTTCAAAAGCTTCTATAATCTGTTTGTCTGAACTCCTTATCGTCCACGTTTCACTCCCATACAATGCTACACTCCAGACAAATGCTTTCAGAAAGTACTTCCTAACATTTAAAGTACTATTGGATGTTAACAAGTTTCGCTTCTTTAGAAATGCTTTTCTCCCCATAGCCATTCTGCATTATATATCTTTTATACTTCGGCCATCAGAAGTTATCTTGCTACCCGAATAACGAAACTCATCTAATACTTTTATTGTCTCATTGCCTAATCTAATTCCTTCAGCATCACCTGATTTTTCTTATGCTACATGCCATTATCCTTGTTTTAATGTTGTTGATGTTCATCTTATACTCTCTTTTCAACTCACTGTCCATTCGCCGCGATGGAGTAGCCGAGCGGTCTAAAGCGTCTCGCTGCGGAGCGCGCGGTTGCTCGCCGTGGAGGTTCGAGTCCTCCCTGGGGCATGGGTGTGTGTGTTTGTCCTTAGGTTAGTTTACCTAGGTTTAAGTAGTTTGTAAGCTACGGACTGATGACCATGCAGTTTGATCCTATAGAATTACAAACATTTGAATACTGTCCATTCCATTGAGTTGCTATTTCAGATCTTTTGCGGTCTCTGACAGAATTACTATGTCATCTGTAAACGGCAAAATTTTTATTTCTTCTCCCTGAACTTTAATTCCCTCTCCAAATTTCTCCTTGCATTCCTTCACTTTTTGATCAATGTACAGATTGAACAACATTGGGGAAAGGCTACAACCCTGTCTTACTCCCTTCCCAACTTCTGCGTCCCTTTCATGCCTTCGGCTCTAATAACCGCTGTCTGGTTTTTATATATGTTGAATATAACTCTTCGCTCCATATATTTTACCCCTGTTACCTTCAGAATTTGAAAGAGTTTATTCCAGGAGACATTGTCAAAAACTTTCTCCAAATCTACAAATGCTAAAAACGTACGTTTGCCTTTCCCTAGTCTATCTTCTAAGATAAGTCGTGATGTGGTGTTAGTTTTTTTGTGTTAGAGATTCATATATTTTGAGAGAACATGAATTGTGTTGGATGCGAGAAACCAGAGATTCTGCTATGTTTTTTGACATGTTAAAAATGCCTCCCTTGACTGTATTACTTCAGAGGGGCACAGAAGATACAAGTTTTACTGCTAATTTGTCTAGCATAAAGGAAACAATAAAAAAACACATAGTTTTTGACAGTTTCTATAATGCTATGGGCTTTGTCTGCCTTTGCCACTCAATAGCTTAACAAGAAGGAAGCTTTAAGAAGTGTACAGTAATTGTTTTTGCATGAGTTGTCGTTACGTTTTGAGAACCAGCTACGTCAGTGCCTCTCCTCTGGAAAAAACAATGTCTTTAGTCTGGAATCCCGCATGAGTACTCTAAAAATGACGGCAAAATTTAATTGGACCACCGAACTTTTCGGAAGGACACGCGCGCTAATTATACACACTGTTTGGATAAATCCCATTGATAAATACTTTTCGTTGTTTGTTATTTCACTTCCGCGGAATATTGAGACTACAGGAGCGCTTTCAGACTCTTCTCATAATAAATGCGGCTGTGGTGCTTCATGTGTCTGTTCTTTATTTTCCCATCCTCCCTCATTAATTTCCACCAGTAGCTTCCTTGCTATGAAGGCGATCGAGAAACTTCAGCCATCGATTCGTGTTGTAAGTAATTTATTGGTGAAAAAGCGAATGATGAAAGCGCCAGTGCAATGAAGAAGGAAGTTTAACATTGAATATTTTCTCAGACCGCAAATGTTGCAGCGAGCGCTCTTCTTGGTCGACTGATTTCCGACCATTTCGGAGTATCATGCGCAGTAGATTACTGCGCATTGGTTGCCGTGAGCCGGTGTGCACGCTATCCCCAGATAGTTGAAAACAGTGGGGCAGAGTGTCCGCATCCAGCAGAACTGAATAAACGGCGTACAGGTGCTCACTGCGAATCCGTAATCACTGGTTGGGAACACTACCTGATATAAACGTAAACGTATATTTCAAATGAAGTAAATTGTGATGAATTTTATTTCCACATTCATTTAGTTAGTAATGTTATTCTTTTACTAGTTTTGGTGAAATGTGACCGCGGACCCCTTGAAAAAATGGGCTGACCCCTAAGAGGCCAACTTACATTTCGCATGAAGACTAAGAGATAAGAGAAATTAGGGATTGCACAGAGGTATACGGGCATTCGTTTTTCCCCATTTCTTCAGGCGGTTCGTGGTGGAACATCATCATACTGAGTTAAAAATCACAATTTTGAGTATTTTCCCCAAGTTTATTTTAATTCATGAACCGCGTTTCGCCTTATGAGGCCTCGTACATCGACAGTCTAATAATAAGGATTAGATGATTTCAACACTGTATATTCACTGTTCGTTATAGTTACACTATAAGCTTATTTCGACTTAGAAGTCATCTTCAGGTGTTACGCCTGCAATACACCGTCGTGTGCCTGTGGTGTGTCGTCACAAGTATGCCAGCCCCCATTCTCCTACTGGCCGGCGCGTGAAGCAAACAAAGAGATACAGAGACTGAGGGCGCCCGTGGCGGCCGAACTGCTACAGAGCGACTTACCGCCCGTCTTATACTGGCACAACCAACGACCTATATAAACAACATAGACTGGTTAAGGTGCTGCCATACTTGAAGCAAATTGAAAGCTCGGCCACCATGTTTTACAACGTCACGTAGGGGTAACCAGTTGTCTGCTATAGCACTAAATCATATCAGTTTCACTATGTGCTTTGACGTAACAAACTATTCTCCACCTTATTGTTATTTTTATTCCCAAGCTAATATGGATAAAGGATAAATGATAGGCAACAAGTGTGTGGTAGACAAATCCGAAAGTTTAATTACAAATGTCACATACACTGGATCGGCTAATCATCATCTCATTCATACAAAAACCATGCCTTTTCACTGTCTTTAAACAATATTAATTTCGTGTACATTTGCCTAATCTGCTTATCTCTATCCTTCGGAGATTTGGCTTTACATAAATGATGTATTCTACAACTGAAGTAATGCTTTAATAACAGCTTTATTAGGCTGGAGTAATGAGATTCCTCCCAAAATTCCGAGGATTAACTACCAACTACGTGCATTAAGTTCACGTAGTCGGTAAATAAAGTAGGTCTGTTTCCCAACATTCTAAATACATCTACATACATTCGCCAAAATATTTTTTCTTCCCTAATGATGGTTCATGATTCCTCAGAACCGTCTCTGCCACTTCGAAAAGTTTTACAAGATCTTTCAAGGGATTAAACAGACTGTCTTTTATACCTTTTAATCCGATTAATCCTGTTTTACTCTCTTTTTAGGTGCAAGGAGAACTTCCAAGGAATCTAAACACTTAAGTTTTTTACTCACTTGCATAATGATGCTTCCAGAAATATATTCAACTACTTTTTCGGAATATAGTGTCAGCATTACGTATTCTGGCACATAGTCATGGTCAAACTGAATAGGCCTAGTGCTCTCTGAATGACTTAAATCTTGATTTGCATTAGGTAATAAAAGAGTTTTTAATGCCTCCTGCTTTGCTTTTAATGAAGCTGATTCAATTATTAGTCAGAAGGCGCTTTGTATCATTTGTTGCTTACATGATTTCTCCTCATGTGATGAACAAAAAAAATGTTCAAATGTTTGTACAGCTTATGGGACTTAACTACGGGGCCATTATTCCCTAATCTTACAAACTACTTATGAACTACTTACGAACTAGGACGGCACAAATATCCATGCCCGAGGGGGATTCGAACCCTCGACCGTAGTGGCCGTGCAGACTGATACTGGCGCGCCGCAGACGGCTGGGCCACCGCGGCCGGCTCTCATTTTTAGGAGCAAGGAGAACTTCCAAGCAATCTAAACACTTAAGTTTTTTACTCACTTGCCTAATGATGCTTCCAAAAATACGGAATTTAATGTCAGCATTTCGTATTCTGGCACATAGTCATGGTCAAACTTAATAAGCCTACTGCTCTCTGAATGACTTAAATCATGATTTGCAATGAGTAAAAATAAAATTAAAAAAAAAAAAAAGAAGAGAGAGAGAGAGAGAGAGAGAGAGAGAGAGAGAGAGAGGCGTCATGTCTCCTACTTGGCAACATGATATATCTTCAAATGAAGCTCATTCAGCTATCTGACGTTTTTTGGAGATCTTCTTGCTGGCGTTTTTGTTGTTTGAAGATGTTCAGGGGAAGCCAGAATCCGCTTTGTATCATTTGTTACGTATATGATTTCTCCTCAAAATGCGATGAACAAATGTAACTGTATGCAGTAGGTTTCCACTTATCTCGCCTCATATTGGTTAACCATCGTTTTGTAAGTTCTTAATTTTTCAAAGGAAAACGGAAAAATATAAATTACATCTTACATTAGTTACAGTTAAACACATACACAATTCAAAGGACTATTGTATGCAGAAATGTGGTGAGTACAAAAGACGAGTACCGTACACGAAATGTTAGAAACGAAAACTTACAAATAATTCTGAAAATACGATACTTCAACAGTCTTATTACTGCGCATACACTCGACATGGTTTCAGCTTGGCGGCCGCGGTGGCCGAGAGGACTGAGGCGCTCCAGTCACGGTCTGCACGGGCACTACGGTCGGGGGTTCGAATCCCCCCTCGGGCATGGATATTTGTGCCGTCCTTAGGATAAGCTAGTTAATAAGTAGTTTGTAAGTTTAGGGACTGATGACCCCGTAGTTAAGTTCCATAGACTATACAAACATTTGAACATTTTGATTTGATTTTTGATATAATAAATGTGAAACCAAAACACGTAAATCGCGTCGGTCTAACTTTCGTATTCGGTGCAGTAGACGTTGAAAAAAAATGATTGCCACAGTTGCTGGTTGCTGCCACAAGGAGCACTGTTAACCCAGAGATAGCCTTTCTATGTAGTTTATATAGCTCGTTGACTGCCACAACGACTTACGTGGGCGATGCCACAATACAGACTTCTGATACAACTGCACCTGTGGTGTCGCACAAGTACAAAGTGCGCGCCACCTACTTTCGCCGCGCGCCGCCATGCACACACGGCGCGGCGTTCTCACGACAGCCACGAGCGCCCTCTGCTGCAACCCCGCTCGTGGCCACCACGAAAAGACATCGGTGACTTGGGACTGAGATAGCAACCAGTTAGGACCTTCGTAATCAGATAGGCACCAGTGAAGACTTTGCTATTGTACAGGCACTAGACAGGCCTCTAACAACTATGTATCAACATTCTGCAGTACTATGTAAAAGTTAAGTATTGTTACATTCTGTGCAATATATATCTCTTTCTAATTTACTCTAGTGTTTGTAGTTTCTGGATGCTCCCCTCCGTATCTGCACCGGCGTGCTATCTTTGTTACTGTGTCGGTCTCGTTCCACTCGGCCACCGACACCTACGAGACACAAAAGCGGCGACGAGGCTGGGACACAAAAGCACCCAATTACGTGACCACGTTAAAAGTCCGTGAGTTCCGCGGAGCGCCCCATTCTGCTCTCTCACGATGTCTGATGGCTACTGACGTCGCTGATACGGAGGACCTGGCAGCAGGTGGCAGCACAATGCACCTAATATAAAAAACGAATGTTTTGAGGGACGTCCGGAGACTTGATCACATGTTGTACCTTAGTCTTCATATTAGTATGTAAATTTGGACTGAATACACTGAGGATTGTAAAAGCATGGTATTCAATTAATCATATTACATTGAACATAGCAACCAATATGAAATATACACATGCCTTTTTTAAGGATATGGAATATAAATTCCACCTGTGATAAGCTGGGGCATGTCGCTAGTAACGTCTATAATGAGACAATGTGGCCAATGATCGTTTCTTCAGTGCAGATGCACACGAGGCCCTAACGCTTACTGCAATCAGCTACATGCCGTGAATAATGAGTGATAATGAGCAGCAATGTGTGCGTACGTTAAAAATTTGAATCGTGCATTAGTATACCCAGTGTGATCAAATATAATCTGGAGTCAATACTGTGTATTAGGAAAGCGTGATGCTCGGCGCCATGTTGGTGAACGTATGTCTGTCTCACTCTATCCAGTCTTTAGTAGTATTTCCTTACACAGAATTTAACATTCTGGCATTTTTAATCGTTTGTTCTGGTTGCTTTCGAAGAAAATAAATCAAATATATCGGAAGCTATGTCTGAAAATTTTAATATTATTTACAAAAAAACAAACCGTAATTATGGAACGAAACAGCAGAAAACGTCATCTACATCTACATGAATTGTATAAAAAGTATACTTGAGTTATAGTTTTATTCATAACTAGTGTTTCTACCACATTGCGTTTAACGAATAAATTATTTTAATGTAGAAAGATAGATAAAGGTGTAAAAACTACCAATTCAAGGTGTCTGATGAGCATCCTTTTCCATTATTTCAGTCACCGAACCCAAACGGATATTATTATAAACAAGAGGCAAATATATAACTGTAGCGTCTACAGCAGTGTAACTTATTCATTAAACTAACTTATATGCCCGTGCTTTGCAACGGTTATTAAAGAAGGGTATGTGCGTATCATGGCAATGTTAATTTACTGCGTTATGTCTGTTGATGTTTGTGTTGCACAAATATATAATTTTGCAGGTATATGCTTTATGTAGGTTCCTCTATGAAATCTGTTGTATTTATTCCTCATTAGGGCATATCGTACTTCCCTTTACCGAGCGGGGTGGCGCAGTGGTAATGCACTGGACTCGCATTCGGGAGAATGCTGGTTCAAATTCACCTCCGGCCATCCAGATTTATGTTTTATGTGATTTCCCTAAATCACTCCACGCAAATGCCGGGATGGTTCCTTTCAAAGAGCACGGCCGACTTTTTTTCTCATCCTCACCCAAAACTCCGAGTGTAAGCTCCGTCTCTTATGACCGGACGTTAAACTCTAAGCTTCCTTCCTTCCTTGGTCTTCCTTCTCTGTATATCGACGACTTCTACCTTACTTTCTGTCCATTTAAGTTTCGTTTCCATGCAGATCATTTGTAGAGAGTAATATTAACAAACTGTCTGTGACGAATAAATAGTGAATGAAGTCTCGTAAATCACGCATGGCGTGATGGGAAAGTTTATTGTTTACGACATCATATCTCCTGAACTATGTTGTCGTAGGTAGTTTCTAACCCCACAGGCGATTGTTGTCTGACAGTAAGCAATATGTGTCAAAGTTTAATTGAAATCGATACATTATTTTAGGAGGAGATGTGGAAAAAGAGAGCATGATGTAGAAGTTATTCGGAAATTTCATTGTTTATGAAGTCATATCTCCTAAAATATGTGTCGCATTATGATGTAAATTCGAAGGTACATTCAGTGGTATATATGCCTAATCTCTGCAAAATGTATCGTGAATGGTGTTAGCAGTAAAGATGTAATAAATCAAACCTCATGCATGATGACGCGGTTTTTCATAAACCAAATTGTTTATGACTTCACATCTCATGAAGTGTATGGCGAACTGTGATAAAATATCGGAGGAACATTCAGTGGTATGTATGTGCACTGTCTGTGAATTGTCCGGCGTATAAAATTTGCGGTGTAGAAGTAATAACTTGTAACGTCATGCCGAATGCAGTAAATATACAATCATGAACATCGGAAAAAGTAGTAAGCGATAAACATTTTCCCTTTCATCATTTTGTTGGGGTTGTCAGCAAGAAAAAGTTTCGTAGAGATTTGAAATTATGTTTACAATTTATTGGAAGCCGGTAAGTGCTCTCATTCTCAAATAGTTGACGAATAAAATCACACTTTCACACGCCGCAATATGGGACAGATATCATTGTTTATGACGTGATATCGTATGAACTATGCATCGTATGTGGTTTTGGCAACCACAGAAAATGATTCCGGACCTTAAGAAATATTTGTACAAAATTTGGTTGGAATCGGTCCATTAGTTTAGGCGCAGATGTAGAATATATTGTCGCATGATGCAGCTGTTTTTCACGACTGTCGTTGTTTATGACATCATATCTCTTTACGTCATAAACATTGACAGTCGTGAAAATCATATCTCTTTACGTCCACCCCCATGAACCACAGACATTGCCGAGGTGGGGTGGCTTGCGTGCCTCAACGATGCAGATAGCCGTACCGTAGGTGCAACCACAGCGGAGGGGTATCTGTGGAGAGGCCAGACAAACGTGTGGTTCCTGAAGAGCGGCAGCAGCCTTTTCAGTAGTTACAGGGGCAACAGTCTGGATGATTGACTGAGCTGACCTTGTAACATCAGCTAATGTGGCTTTGCCACACAGCTACTGCGAACGGCTGAAAGCAAGGGGAAACTACAGCCTTTACTTTTCCCGAGGACATGCAGCTCTACGGTATGAACATATGATGATGGCATCCTTTCGGGTAAAATATTCCGGAGATAAAATAGTCCCCCATTCGGATCTCCGGGCGGGGACTACTCAGGAGGATGTTGTCATCAGGAAAGACAATACTGGCATTCTATGGATCGGAGCGTAGAATGTTAGATCCCTTAATCGGGTAGGAAAATTAGAAAATTTAAAAAGGGAAATGGATAGGTTGAAGTTAGATATAGTGGGGATTAGTGAAGTTCGGTGGCAGGATGAACAGGATTTCTGGTCAGGTGAGCACAGGATTATAAATACAAAATCAGTTGGGGGTATCACAGGAGTAGGATTGATAATGAATAAGAAAATAGGAATGCGGGTAAACTACTATGAGCAGCACAGTGATCGCGTTATCATTGTCAAGATAGATACGAAGCCAACACCGACAACAGTAGTAGAGGTTTATATGCCAACTAGCTCTGCCGATGATGAGGAGATCGAAGAAATATATGAGGAGCTAGAGGAAATTATTCAGACAGTTAAGGGAGAGGAAAACTTAATTGTGATGGGAGACTGGAATTCGGTAGTAGGAAAAGGAAGAGAAGGAAAAATAGTAGGTGAATATGGACTGGGCAGGAGGGATGAAAGAGGAAGTCGCCTGGTAGAATTTTGCACGGAATATGATTTAATCGTAACAAACACGTGGTTTAAGAATCACAAAAGAAGGTTGTATACGTGGAAGAGACCAGGAAACACCGGAAGGTATCAGATAGATTTTATAATGGTAAGACATAGATTCCGGAACCAGGTTCTAAACTGCAAGACATACCCAGGGGCAGATATAGACTCTGACCATAACTTGTTAGTCATGAACTGTAGGCTGAAACTGAAAAAACTGCAGAAAGGTAGGAAAATAAGGAGATGGGACTTAGATAAATTGAAGGAAAGTGAAGTTCTGGAGAATTTCAGAGGGAGATTTGGGCAACAATTGAGAGAAACAGGGGGAAATAAAACAGTAGAAGAGGAATGGGTAGCATTGAGAGATGAAATAGTGAAAGCAGCAGAGGACAAAATAGGTAGGAAGGCAAGACCAACAAAAAATCCTTGGATATCACAGGAAATACTGAATTTAATAGATGAAAGGAGAAAATATAAAAATGCAGTAAATGAAACAGGAAAAATGGAGTATAGACGACTAAAAAATGAAATTGACAGGAAGTGCAAAATGGCTAAGCAGGAGTGGCTACAAGCCAAATGCAAATCTGTAGAAGAATGTATAAGAAGGGGAAAAGTAGATACCGCCTACAGGAAAATAAAAGAGACATTTGGGGACAAGAAAAGCAACTCTACGAATATCAAGAACTCGGATGGGAAACCAGTTCTCAGCAAAGAAGGTAAAGCTGAAAGGTGGAAAGAGTACATAGAGCAGCTCTACAAAGGAAATGAACTTAGAGACGATGTTGTAGGAAGGGAAGAGGAAGTATATCAAGATGAAACAGGAGATACTATACTGAGAGATGAATTTGACAGAGCCTTGAAAGACCTAGGTCGGAACAAGGCCCCAGGAGTAGATGACATACCCGCAGAGCTATTACAGTCTCTGGGAAAGCCAGCCATGACAAGACTATTTGAACTGGTGTGTAGGATGTATGAGACAGGCGAAATACCCTCAGACTTTAAGGAAAATGTAATAATCCCCATTCCAAAGAAATCAGGCGCAGACAGGTGTGAAAATTACAGAACCATCAGTTTGATAAGTCATGGTTGCAAAATTTTAACACGAATTATCTACAGGAGAATGGAAAAGCTGGTAGAAGCTGACCTCGGGGAAGATCAGTTTGGATTCAGGAGGAACGTAGGAACCCGGGAGGCAATACTCACTTTACGTCTTATCTTAGAAGATAGATTAAGGAAAGGCAAACCTACATTTTTAGCTTTTGTAGATATGGAGAAAGCTTTTGACAATGTTGACTGGAATACACTCTTTCAAATTCTGAAGTCAGCAGGGGTAAAATACAGGGAAAGGAGAGTTATTTACAACTTGTACAAAAGCCAGACCGCAGTTATTAGACTCGAAGGGCATGAAAGGGAAGCATCAGTTGGGAAGGGAGTAAGACAGGGTTGTAGCCTTTCTCCGATGTTATTCAATTTGTACATCGAGCAGGCGGTGAAGGAAAGCAAGGAAAAATTTGGAATAGGGATTAAAGTTCAGGGGGAAGAAATAAAAACATTGCGTTTTGCTGATGACATTGTAATTCTATCAGAGACAGCAAAGGACCTGGAAGTGCAGTTGAATGGAATGGACAGTGTGTTGAAGAGAGCGTATAAAATGAACATTAACAAGAGCAAAACAAAAATAATGGAATGCGGTCTTAGAAAATCAGGCGATGCTGAAGGAATTAGATTAGGTAACGAAACAATGAAGGTGGTAGATGAGTTATGTTACTTGGGTAGTACAATAACATGTGATGGTCGTAGTACAGAGGATACAAAATGCAGAATGGCAATGGGAAGAAAAGCAATTTTGAAAAAGAGAAATTTGCTAACATCGAATATTAATTTAAGTGTAAGGAAGTCTTTTCTGAAGGCATTTGTGTGGAGTGTTGCCTTGTACGGGAGTGAAACATGAACGATAAGCAGTGCGGACAGGAAGAGAATAGAGGCTTTTGAAATGTGGTGCTACAGAAGAATGCTGAAGATTCGGTGGGTAGATCGCATAACTAATGAAGAGGTACTGAACAGAATTGGTGAGAAAAGGAATTTTTGGCATACCCTGACTAAAAGAAGGGGTCGCTTGGTAGGACACATTCTTAGACATCGGGGAATCGTAAATTTAGCATTGGAGGGAAGTGTGTGGGGTAAAAATCGCAGAGGGAGACCAAGAGACGCGTATAGTAAGCAGATTCAAATAGATGTGGGTTGTCGTTCTTATGAGGAGATGAAAAGGCTTGCTCAGGATAGAGTAGGGTGGAGAGCTGCATCAAACCAGTCTCTGGACTGAAGACCATAACAGCAACATCTCTTTACGTATGTGTCGTAGGTGGTTCTTACCTGACAGCAATTGTTGCCTGATAGTAAGGATCGTGTGTACCAAGTTTGGTTGAAATCGGTCCAGTAGTTTAGGAGAAGATGTGGAACACACACACACACACACACACACACACACACACACACACACACACAAACACACAGTCTATAAAATGCGATGGAAATACTAGTTCTGAATAAAAGTATAGCTACTGAACTCCGAGTTCTCTACAACTATAAACGACTCCAACTTTATCGTAATGTATTTATTACAGTATTTAATCGTTAATAACTGATTTTTAAGGATGCAAAGCACGAAAGTACAAAACAACCTATACGTACCGAGTTGTCAACCTTACACCATTTTCAAAGATTTAAAGCACTACAGTTGTGTATACAGTGATAACAATTGAGATCACTGAGTGCTTCTGCCTAGTAAGCAGAATCCCACATGCGTCACATATGTTCAATATTCTCCAGTGAATTACTTCAATGACCGCTAGCAGTTATTATTGTAAATTCCTTGTACTTAGACAAGGGAATAAGTAGTAGTGGTATGAAGTAGCCACTGCTACGTACCTTACGATGGACTGAGCATTGTGAGGGCTATGTAGAACATGGTTCGAGAACCCTGCTGTAGCTGCATGTGTAAACCCTACTTATTTTCAGTGGCATCGTAAAACAGACAGTTACTCCAGTGACGCGAGCGGAATTTGGATGTGGAACCATGGTTGTACAGTATCTTCCAACACCGCGCCAAGTACAGCAAAGATAAACTATGCAACTTCCGAGGATAGTTTTCACCCAGATCTTGCAAAAACGGAGGAAGTGGTACTGGCAGACGGTTAGACTGGAATTATCCCGCCTGGTTCGTCGAGCAGTGGCTCGCGTGAAAGGCGGTGTTTTTTTGTCTCGCGGCCACGCTGCGCTGAGCCTTGGCCGCGGCGGGCGCTTTCCTTTTGTAGCGCCTGTTTCGCTGTGACTCAGTGGCCGGCTGTTTTCCTCTGCGCGCGGACTGCGTAACACTCGTACGTAGCTCTCTGTCCGCCAGTGCTGTTCCGTGCTACAGGTGCGACTGTCCCGTCACGTGTTTTCTGCCACGGCGCACATCGCTCCGCCGCTCCAACAACGCCCATCTCTGCTGGTACGTAATTCAAAACGAAACAGCAAGAGTCATGCAGCATACAACTACCTCCATATTTCCTGGCAATCAGATAAAGATTTCCAGGAGGAATCTTTATATATGAAGCAGTGTCCGTGTGTTTGTATGTTTGTGTCTACGTAATGCATACAAATCGACAGTTTTGTTCCAATCTTTATGAAATCTTGCACAGTTGACGTTCAAGAAGACGGTCGCCGGGATCATGTACAATGTTGTTGTTGTTGTTGTTGTTGTGGTCTTCCGCCCGCAGACTGGTTTGATGCAGCTCTCCACGCTACCCTGTTCTGTGCAAGTATCTTCATCTGAGAATAACGTTCGGCAACCTACTCCTTTTGAATCCGCTTACTATATTCGTCCCTACGTCTCCCTCTACGATTTTTACCCCACACGCTTCCTTCTAATGCTAAGTTGACAATTCCTTGATGTCTCAGAATGTGTCCAACCAATCTAGTCAGTATATGTCAGAAACTCCTTTTCTCCCCGATTAGGTTAAGCACCTCCTCATTAGTTACGTGATCTACCCATATAATTTTCATCATTCCTCTGTAGCACCACATTTCAAAAGCTTCTATCATCTTTTTATCTGAACTCCTTATCGTCCACGTTTCACTCTCATACAATGCTACACTCCAGACAAATGCTTTCAGAAAGGACTTCCTAACATTTGAATTAATATTGGATGTTAACAAGTTTCGCTTCTTTAGAAACGCTTTCCTTCCCGTAGCCATTCTGCATTTTATATCTTCTTTACTCTGGCCGTCAGAAGTTATCTTGCTACAAGATAACAAAATTCATCTACTACTGTTATTGTTTCATTACCTAATCTAATTCCTTCAGCCTGATTTTCTGACATTGCATTCCATTACCTTCGTTTTACTCTTGTTAATGTTCATCTTATATCTTCCTTTCAAGACACTGTCCATCCCATTCAATTGCACTTCCAGATCTTTTGCCGTCCCTGATAGAATTACTATGTTATCGGCAAACCGCATTTTTTTTATTTCTTCTCCTTGCACTTTAATGACCTCTCCAAATTTCTCCTTACATTCCTTCACTGCCTGCTCATTGTACAGATTGAACAACATTGGGAAAAGGCTACAACCCTGTCTTACTCCCTTCCCAACCTCTGCGTCCCTTTCTTGCCCTTCGACTCTAATAACCGCCGTCTGGTTTTTGTATACGTTGAATATAAATCTTCGCTCCCTATATTTTACCCCTGATACCTTCAGAATTTGGAAGAATGTATTCCAGTCGACACTGTCAAAAGCTTTCTCCAAATCCACAAACGCTAAAAACGTACGTTTCCCTTTCCTTAGTCTATCTTCTAAGATAAGTCGTAATGTGAGTATTGCCTCTCGTATTCCTACATTTCTCTTAAATCGAAACTGATCTTCCCCGAGGTTGGATTCCACAAGTTTTTCCATTCGTCTGTAAATAATTCCTGTTAGTATTTTGCACCCATGACTTATTAAACTGATAGTTCTGTAATTTTCATACTTGTCTGCACTTACTTTTTTTGGAATTGGAATTACAATATTCTTCTTGAAGTCGGAGGGTATTTCCCCTGACTCATACATATTGCATACCAGGTGATAAAATTTTTTCATCACTGTCTCTCCTAAGAACATCAGCAGTTCAGACGGAATATCATCTACTCCAGGGGCCTTGTTTCGACCCAAGTCCTTCAGCGCTCTGTCAAATTCTTCTCGCAGTATCATATCTCCTACCTCATCTTCCTCCACTTCGTGTTCCATTTCTTTGTATTGGCCCTCTATATATTCCTTCCAAAGTGCAGCTTTCCCCTCTTTGCTTCGTACTGTTTTTCCGTTTGAGTTCTTGATATTCATACAGCTGCTTTTCTTGTCTCTTTTATTTTCCTGTAGGCGGTATCTACCTTTTCTCTAGTTATGCATTCTTCTACGGTTCTGCTTTTGTCCTCTAGCCACTCTGTTTAGCCAGTCTGCACTTCCTGTCAATATGACGTTATAAACAATGAGATACGCAAAAAACTGCTGCATCATGCGACAATGATGCACATGTCCTCCTAAATCACTGGACCGACTGAAACAAAATTTGGTACAAATATTCCTTATCGTGAGGTAACAATTTCTGTATGATAAGAACCACATACGACTCATGATTCATTGTCATAAACAATAGGACTAGTATAAAACTGCACGTCATGCGAAGAGACTTTCTTCATATACTGCTTGAAATGAGTGTACTTAGTGACTTGCAACAAATTTTGTACATAAATTGAAACCTGTATTACACTTCTTCTCGCTGAGAACCACATCAAATTTCTGAAAGGAAAATAGTTTCTTGCTTAGTACTTTTCCCCTGTTCATGGAGTAAAAGTACTGAATTCGGTATGGCGTTCAATTTATAATGTCTACATTACAAATTATACACGCTGAAAATTTTAGAAACAGTAAATACATACACAGCAGAATGTATTTTCGAATTTTATCACAGTACGAAACATAGTATATGAGAGGACATAAACAATGAAGTTAATGGAAAGCCGCCCCATCATGCATCAGATTTTAATCTATTACTAGTAATACTACTAACAATATTCGCATCCGTTTTTACCGACATGCTGCACTTACAGAACTGAATATATAGCTGCAAAATTATACAACTGTACAACATATAATTCAATAAATATGAGATAATATATACTGCGATGGATAAAAACCTGTCACATCATGCACCAAGTTTTAATACATGTACGTATTTACTACAATGACATGCATTCTAGTCAGCTTAAGGAAATACCTGAAAGCTGACAGAGTTGTTGACAACTTTCAACTGTGAAGTGCACACGACTGCAGGCGAAAGGAACTGACCTCTTTACAGATACAGGGAAAGAAACATCCAACGCATACCATTTATTTCCGACAGATCTACAATTTGCCTTTTTATTTTCAATGACGATCCAGCGTAAAGTTCCAAACGACTGGAAAAAGGAGCAGGTAACTCTCGTGCATAAGAAAAGCAAAAGAACGGACCTAAAAACACTTATACTTCATGTTAGATATGATGTTTTAATTGTAAAGTCATCCATATGTTTCTGCATAATAAAAGTAAAATTGATGTGTAAGTACTTATACACCGAAAACCATGAGTTAACTGATATGTTGCTTCTGAATCGCTAACGTGACTAACATAGAATAACGTGCTAAAAAATGATAGTCAGTATTTGCATATCAATGATCGACATTCAAATGATAGTCCGATGTTGGAGAAAGTGTTTTGTGCCAAAAGTAAACAATTTACTTTAAATGTTTTAAAAGCAAGCACCATCGTTCTGGAAGGACGTCAGGATCATCTTGTAGTGTTGGTGTTTAAGCTCTGTTTGCTCATTCAGAATTTCTTATGGTTGGTTTTCCATATGTATATAAGGTTCAAGCTCCTCAAGAATGGTTATAATAGGACCTTTTGGGATTTTATGCAGTACTTGTAATGCATTTTCAATTTCGCTTATGGTGATTTTTTAGGTGCAGGAAGAAACTTGACTGGTTGTTTTCATTATATATTATGTGTTCTATAAATCGTATGTTAAAATTTCTTCAAGTTTGGCCTGTGTAAAAACGGTTACAATCTTGGCATGTGAGCTTATGTATTCCTGGGTTAGCGTTTATTGATGATTTTGTGTTATTCGTCCGGAGTTTCAAAAAAATGTTTGTATAGTCTATGGGACTTAACTACGGGGTCATAAGTCCCTAAACTTACAAACTACTTATGAGCTACTTACGAACTAGGACGGCACAAATATCCATGCCCGAGGGGGCATTCGAACCCCCGACCGTAGTGGCCGTGCAGACCGTGACTGCAGCGCCTCAGTCCCCTCGGCCACCGCGGCCGGCATTTTTCACAGTTTCAGGTTCATTATTGTTTTGTTATGTTTTGTGTTGTGGGTGCCAGTGAGGTTGTGGTTGGACGTTTTAACCTGTTCGGGAGATACAGCTATTTGAGTATGTCGCTGGAGGGAAGGCTACGTTATGTTAGAGAAACATACATACTCAAATAGCTGTATCTTCCTGAACAGGTTAAAACGTCGAACCAAAACGTCACTGGCACCCACAACACAAAACATAACAAAACAGTAATGCAAATGGTACTGTGAAATGCACCCGATGATGGCAGCTTGCTTCAGAAACGCATCGTACTAATAAAAACATTTGTAAAAAGTGACTGCTGCAGTATAAATTATTTCAAAAATGCTAATTGTATGTTGGTGGCTTTAAAAAAAGTGTATTAATTTTGTTGGAGATTCGCCCTAAATGGGCTGGGGGTATGAACTTCGTTTTGTGTTTAGTTACAGTAGTGATTACTTTGTTAATCGTATTCCATTGTGTGCTGTGTCGTATTTGCGTGTTTTGTGTTTATTGTATAATTCTGTGAAAATGTTAGGGTCAAAATTATTTCTATGGGCTATGTATTGAAGTGTTTTTAGTTCTGACTGTATTGCATGATTTTCTAGTGGTACTGTAGGGTATGCAATCTGTTGATCATGGAGTGAAAGCAGCAAGTTTCGTGACTTGAGATGACATGAGTTTCCATTAATTATGTTGTCTGATGTCTTAGGTCTTCGATAGATGTGAAATATAAGTTGATTATGATTCTTTATAATGGTTAATTCCAAGTAGTTTATAGCATTGTTTGTTTCCATTTCTATGGTGAACTGAATTGTAGGGTGTAAATTGTTTAGAGCCTGTTGAATGTTATTAATTTCTGTATGATCACCATCAATTAGCATAAGGGTGTCATCTACATAATGACAATAATATATGATCTGGCCTTTGGAGGTGAATCATTTTGTTCTAAGCTGTTGAGGAAGATATCTGTGATTCGTTACTGAAATGCTTCGGAAACTCAAATGGGAGTCGCTGGAGGGAAGACTACGTTATTTTCGAGAAACACTGTTGAAGAAATTTAGTGTGTCGAAATTTGAGGTGGACTGCAAAACGATTCTACTGCCTCCAACCTACATTTAACGTAAAGAGCACGAAGATAAGATCAGAGAGATTAAGTCTCGTACCGATTCATACAAGCATTCGGTTTTCTCTCGTTCTATATGAGAGTGGAATGGGAAAGCAAGTAACTGGTAGTGGTGCTGAGTACCCTCCGCCACGCACCTTTGGGTGGATTACGGAATATGTATGCAGATGTACATTTTACCTTCTTCAGTCGTCTTCTTCTCTACTACACTCACCAACATCGCAAACTCTTTACAAAATATTTAAATGCCTAAGTGCAAGTTCGTCCATCTCCCCTTAATCTTCTCGTTAGTAAACGAGAAGACGCCTTTAACGTTTAGTTAAATGTATTCGTTAAGTACATTGCATTTGTCATTACCAGATACACCTCTCGTTTGCTAACCTGGAGAAAACGAGAAGGTACGATATATTCCGACTATGTTGGCAATAGGAACAAATGAATGTGCCGTCTGAATAAAGAGATGTTCGCCATATTTGACTAGCAGGGAACAGGTTATTTGGCGTTATGGAAAACAAACGCGAAAGAAGCTCGAATTCTAAAGAAGTAAGATCTTATGTCATTAACAGAGAAAGATCAGGATACATTGGACTGAGAGAGACCAATGCCAGTGTCACCACCCAAACAGCTTTCCAAGCAGATATTTTGCAGACACCAACGAAGTCCCCTACGAGCTATGGCAATGAACATATTGTCATGTGCATAGTACCTTAGTGCATGCAATAACTTGCATATAGGCGAAAATGCACTGTTCCTGTAGATCGGAGGAAGAATTCACGTTTTAGGCCTTACACTAGCCGCAACAAGCACAAGTAAATACTGAATTAATAAGCTTGCAGACATAAGTATTGTATTCTGTTTTCAATTACGATAGAACTCTTACAAAATACATATCTCGCTGTTGGAATCTTCAGATGGTCGTGGAGTTTTTCATGTAGCGTTTCCACAGTGGCCTTTCTAAGACGAAATCGCGTAACAAGTTCTATATCATTCAAAATGATTTGGAAGAACATAAATACTTCTAGGACGCTTAATGCTCTAGATCGTCTACAATATTGACATCCTCTTTATTGTCAAACAGATCTCTTATTCCAGCCTTTTTCATCATACCGATTCTCACTTAAGCAGTCGTTACCCGTAATTTTGTATTTTGATATCGCAACAATAATTTTAAGGTTATGTTACGTATCTGCAATATATCAAACTTATCTAGTCGCTACTGACGTCGACGCAGTGAGAAATATGACGATAAAATTTTCCAAAAGCTGTTTTACACTCTAGTTTTTCATACATGTAGTGCTTCTGTTATTTTGTTCTAGAAATAGGTCTTTATCACATGAATATATTGCGGTATTTTAACGCTATGTAATCCTGCAATTTTCATACAGATTCTTACTGGTTGTTAGCCGCGTAACGAGCAGAATTCTACTCGTTAAGTTAACGGCCAGTTTGAGGTCTTTTAACGTTAGGTTAACTGGTAATGAAACATTGACAAACGCAATTCTCCGCAAATGATAAATTAAAATCTTAACTTGAACTTAACGAGACATTGACAAACCGGCCCTAAGTGATAAACACAATTACAATGACTGACCGATACTGATATTGGGAAGCCCCTGGAACATCGTCAGGAGGAGGGAGCAGAACAAAGGAAAGGAAGTGACATAAAACATCAAATAAATCAACAACTAGATTAAAATAATGAATGGTAGGAATTTTGATAATACCGCCTATATCTAAAAAAAATCGCAATAACGTGTTTTACGGCCCACTTTATATTTGTAGTTTTATAGGTTTTTGCAAACATTTTCGACCAAAAGAATAATCTAAATAATAAAAAATTAATTAATAATTTTAGGAAAAAATGTAGGTTGTGGCGGGTTCCGAACTACTGACCTTCAGCGTCACAGTCTAACGCATTAGCCATTACGCTACAGCTAACAATTAGAAGTTGTGTTCCTTAATCTAATACTATTGATGGCCGTTATTAACTGACGCTAATATGGCATTTGTGGACACTAGATTATCATTTATCGTACGAAGAACGACGTGTTTTTGTTAATTCTTCTGTGCGTCATTGCTTTGAAATGACAACGTGTAAGTTGCAATAATAAAATCATCAAATACTCAACGCAAGGTGGCGTATGCCACAGAGAATTCTGGGCAAGGAATGTCACGTGACATCTGCGAACAGCTGGTTTTCGTTAATTCAATGGAGGGTGTCAAAACTCCGTTACTCATGCAAATATCTCTCAAAACGATACGAGATATGAAAAAAACATAAGGGAACAAAGTTGTAGAGAATTTTCTCCTCTACAGATTCGGTTATTCTATTTTCGCGTCAGATGAACAGCTTATTTGCATTTAAAATACATTAAAAACGGCTTTTTTTGTATTAGTAACGTATTTCTTGCCCGAAATATTTCAGAAAGCGAGGTTCTGGTCTCTGGTAACCAACAATGATGCATGTAAAATTTGGTGCCGATCGGTTGAACGGTTCGACCTGAAAAGTGGCAACACGTTACAGACAGACAGACAGACATAGTCAAATCGCCCTTATTTTTGCAAATATCTCTGCAACGATGCAAGATATGAAAAAAATATAATAGAGCGAAGTTGTAGAGAATTTTCCCCTCTACCAATTAGGCTATTCAATTTTCGTGTCAGATGAACGGTTCGTTTGCAATTGCAATTATATTACAAACGACCTTTTTTGGTATTACTACCGTATTTTTTGTCCGAAAAATTTGAAAAAGGGAGGTAATGGTCTCTGGCGGCCTACAATTATGTGTGTAAAATTTGGCGCTGATCGGTTGAACGGTTCTTCTTAAAAACAGGGAACACGTTACGGACAGACACACAGACAGACAGACATCCCAAAATCGCCGTTATTTTGCAAATATCTCTGAAACGATACAAGATATGAAAAAAAAATAAGAGAGCAAAGTTGTAGAAAATTTTCTCCTCTACAAATTCGGTTATTCAATTTTTGTGTCAGATGAATGGTTAAGCCGTTATTTTTATTTAAATTTCGAGCTGTCAAAAGACGATCGCATAGGCCTACTTTTAGTGTTACTACCGTAACCTAAAGTGGGCCAACAAGGCGGCCGTTATTTTCGTGCACATTAAGTGAAAACACGAGATTTACCGAGATATTTGGATAGTTGACACTCCTAATGTTACTACTGGCCGGCCGCGGTGGCCGAGGGGACTAAGGCGCTCCAGTCACGGTCTTCACGATCACTACGGTCGGGGGTTCGAATCCCCCCTCGGGCATGGATATTTGTGCCGTCCTAGTTCGTAAGTAGTTCATAAGTAGTTTGTAAGTTTAGGGACTGATGACCCCGTAGTTAAGTCCCATAGACTATACAAACATTTGAACATTTGTTACTACTGGTGTGGCTAGTGCTGCCAGGTGATTGGGAAACATGTTGATTCTCCCGCCCAGCCGAGACTACAAGCCGCCACACCAGTAGCGTGGCACGTCCGGCCCTGACCACAGAACCCGTCATTAGCCTTGAAGCTACCGGTTTCTCAGAGGTCGTCTTCCAATCCTTCAGTACTGACCAGTGATGGTCGAGCACGATCCGGAAGTTTTTCGTTACTCAGGTGTTTTGCTCATCGACTATTTTGCCCGCTTTCACCAAATATGAGCATTATGTCGATGCACTGGGAAAACGTGTACTTCGCCATTATGTAACGTAGCGTCTTTGTCGATCGCTCTGTGGCAATTGATGTACTTTCTGCTGCTGCTTTCCTGTTTGGTTTCGCGCGTTACCATAAAAACGTGAACTTTGAGGTTGATTGTTTTTGTGCAAGTGGCAATATAAATTTCTGCATTAAAAATCGGGAATACAAAATAACTGTTTAATCTGAATGCACTTAGAAATGAAATTTAGATGCAGGTTCTATGTCAAAACTGATGCGGGAATACAGTATTGTGGCTGCGAGCATTACAGAACAAATAGGCTGTGGTGTAGGAAAGAGACAGCGTGACGAATGGAGATTTGGGTGTGGCGGGAGACGTGCAGGGCACAAATTTTCATTCACCGCTCTTTGGGATTCCATCTAAACCTAGTACAGTGAAGCCATAACTGATCGCAAATTGTGATTTATTTCATTCATTCAACGCTGTAAGGTCGTCAAAAATATATAAAACTGAAATGATTCATACGTAAGAATAAATATGCAGTTATGATAATCTAGCTCTCCACGACAATGACTTACGAAACACTGAAACAAGATGCAGCATGTTGATGGAGCACTTCAAATGAAGTAAAAGGAATCTGCAAGCTCATTTTAAGAGAAGGTATTTTAATATTTTTGCAACAAGAGTTGCGACAGGATACACTATTTGATATATAAAGCAGACAACATGACGAGGTAGCTTTAGTGGCACTGCTGCAAAAGATAATATCCCTCTTAACAGTACGACGTAAAAAAAAAAAAAAAAAAAAAAAAAATAAATAAATAAATAAATAAATAAATAAATAAATAAATAAAATGATATAAAAAGACAGCCGAAAAAGTGAAACTGTCGTCTTTTTTACTTTTTCACAGAAGTTTTCGAGTGTGCATTTCACTGTCACAGATATTACTGTGTATCATTGATATTTGCTATCTGTGATTCCTACTTACGATACATTACAACTTGCGCGTCAGTTCATTGAGTTGTTCTCTAATGACATGGGCCATGACGCCACACCTGACCCTATGTGACACGACGCATCGCCCTCTGTCGTACGCCTCCAGTGGTGCCGGGCGCCGTGGCTCAGAACGCCCTCTGTAAAAAAAAAAAAAAAAAAAAAAAAAAAAAAAAAAAAAAAAAAAAAAAAAAAAAAAATGTCAGATTGCCGCGCACGGGGCCCGGTCGATTCTCGGTCCGGTCTGAAATTTTCTGCACTGTGCACTGGGTCCTCATCATCGACGTGCAAGTCGCCCAAGTGGTGTGACCTAAAGACTTGCACCAGGCAGGGCGAACACGATCCCAGCTAGGGTCTAAAGGCCAAAGAATAGCACACGGTATCATCAACATCATCACCCTCTGTCAATGTGTAGTGTCTCAAATCGTTCACAGTAGTTTATTTTTCAAAAGGTGCAATGGTGAACGTGAGTTTGGTAACAGATTGCTGTCCTGAGTCCTACTCTATAACATTCCTGATTACTAGAAATTCTGAATAACACTGTTACAGCAGATGAAGCAAAATTGAAATAATGTAAGTAAGAACGAGTTAGTTAAGGCAATTAAAAATGTAAAATTTCACAAGATGCTGAAACGTAGACAAGAATATTTCGGTAATGATGAGTTGAGAAGTGGGAAACAAAAAGCTCATCACCATGGAAGGGAATAAGCAGTTTTAGCGAAAACGTATGTGACCAACGAAATGAAATTAAAGAAGAAGATCAAGAGAGCCACTTCCCAAGCAGTGCGCACGGTCGCTACAGCCTAAAGTTCGAGTCCTCCATCGGGAATGTGTGTGTGTGTGTGTGTGTGTGTGTGTGTGTGTGTGTGTGTGTGTGTGTCATTCTTAATATATGATGGTGTAAGTTGTACGTAAGTCTAGGGACCGATGACCGGAGTAGGTTGGTCTCTTAGATTTACAAACATGTTAACATTTCATAATTTCGTGAAATGTCAGGACTGACAGAGCACGACTAAAACAGTTTACAAAAAGTGGAAAGCGTAAGTAGTAGTTCATAGTAGGACATTAAAAACCATGGATCTGTAAACAAACTGGATATATAACTCTAGAGTCTGGGCAAAGGACTACAGCGTGCCTGCACATTCGGATGTTTTCCACACTGACCTCATGTTTAAATTTGGCATACGAATTTCCATCAGTTATTACGTGACAAAGAACTGCTTGCTTACCTCTTGATCTGAAATTTATGTCAATAAGCAATGCAACAGGCTAATATGGAAGTGTAATCGAAACGTATTTTCTTCTCGTTTTCTTGTAATACTATATAGCAGCCATATTTGAATTTGGCAAGAAATGAAATATGAACATATATCGCTGGCACGCCCAGACAACTGAGATCACGATTAAAAACACACCATCAGGCTGTAACGTCAGTTAATAGTAAAAGGTATTCCAATTACTTATGTGTCAGTAATTGTCCATTGCATGGATCACTTTTTTAGTATTAGGAGCCTACTCCTGTCAAATGATGTCCCCTCTGCACAACACATTCATCTAGGTGGCGTTGGAAGCTTTCTATAACTCGGCGTAAATGTATTCCCTGGGTCAGTGACGACGGCAGCATTGATGCAATCCTTCAGCACGTTCGGAACGCTTAAAGTACGCCAAAGGAAAATATCTGCACTAGAAAGGTCAGGCAAGGCAGACGGCCAGGAAATGTCACCATAACGGGAAATCACTCTACCGAGAAATGTCTTTCGCAAGAAATACATGCAAAATCTGGCTTCATGCCAGGTCGCTCCGTCTTGTTGAAACCGTAATTGTTCCACATCCACATCGACTATACATAATTGGGGAAGAACAAAGTCTTGCAGCATCTTTAGGTAGAGTTCACTGGTGACAGTTACCGCTATCATCCTCAAACAAGTAAGGGCCAATAATCCCAAAGGACGGAACTCCACTCCACTCTGACACGAGAACTGTGCAAGGACTTGATGTGCATTTCATGCGGGTTTACATCACAACAATAACGGATATTCTGTTTATTCAATGAATCACATAACTCGAAATGAGCTTCATTTGCCATTTGTGGACGTTGGCGAAGGAGAGCACGCATGGTTAACCTGAATGTTTCGCGTGGAACCCAATCGCGAGGCCTAATTTTCGGAACAATCTGCTGCTTATACATGATGTTACAAAAAGGTACGGGCAAACTTTCAGGAAACATTCCTCACACACAAAGAAAGAAAATATGTTATGTGGACATGTGTCCGGAAACGCTTAATTTCCATGTTAGAGCACATTTTATTACTTTTCTTCAAATCACATTAATCATGGAATGGAAACACACAGCAACAGAACGTACCAGCGTGACTTCAAACACTTTGTTACAGGAAATGTTCAAAATGTCCTTCATTAGTGAGGATACATGTATCCATCCATCCTCCGTCGCATGGAATCCCTGATGCGCTGATGCAGCCCTGGAGAATGGCGTATTGTATCACAGACGTCCACAATACGAGCACGAAGAGTTTCTACATTTAGTACCGGAGTTGTGTAGACAAGAGCATTCAAATGCCCCCATAAATGAAAGTCAAGAGGGTTGAGGTCAGGAGAGCGTGGAGGCCATGGAATTGGTCCGCCTCTACCAATACATCGGTCACCGAATCTGTTGTTGAGAAGTGTACGAACACGTCGACAAATGTGCAGGAGCTCCAACGTGCATGAACCACATGTTGTGTCGTACTTGTAAAGGCACATTTTCTAGCAGCACAGGTAGAGTATCCCGTATGAAATCATGATAAAGTGCTCCAGTGAGCGTAGGTGGAAGAACATGAGGCCCAATCAAGACATCACCAACAATTCCTGCCCAAACGTTCACAGAAAATCTGTGTTGATGACGTGATTGCACAATTGCGTGCGGATTCTCGTCAGCCCACAAATGTTGATTGTGAAAATTTACAATTTGATCACGTTGGAATGAAGCCTGAAATGTGGAGTGACACATTGTTGGATGAACCAAACGCATAAGTATATCTGTGGAGGCCAATCAGCTGCTGATAGTCCCTGCACACGCTGTACTTGGTACGGAAACAACTGGTTCTCCCGTAGCACTCTCCATACAGTGACGTGGTGAACGTTACCTTGTACAGCAGCAACTTCTCTGACGCTGGCATTAGGATTCGTCAACTGCATGAAGAATTGCCTCGTCCATTGCAGGTGTCGTCCTCGTCGTTCTAGGTCTTCCCCAGTCGTGAGTCACAGGCTGGAATGCTCCGTGCTCCCTAAGACGCAGATCAATTGCTTCGAACGTCTTCCTGTCGGGACACCTTCGTTCTGGAAATCTGTCTCGATACAAACGTGCCGCGCCACAGCTATTGCCCGTGCTAGTCCATACATCATATGGGCATCTGCCAACGACGCATTTGTAAACATTGCACTGACTGCAAAAACACGTTCGTGATGAACACTAACCTGTTGATGCTACGTACTGATGTGCTTGATGCTAGTACTGTAGAGCAATGAGTCGCATGTCAACACAAGCACTGAGGTCAACATTACCTTTCTTCAATTGGGCCAACTGGCGGTGAATCGAGGAAGTACAGTACATACTAACGAAACAATTGGGTATTTTGACAATTGTCTGCACGAATTATTTCAATTTACATTTAAAGAGAAATACGAAAATGAGCTCTAACATGGAAATTAAGCTTTTTCGGACACATACCCACATAACAAATTTTCTTTCTTTGTGTGTGAGGAATTTTTCCTGAAAGTTTAGCCCTACCTTTTTGTAACACCATGTATGGGTGGAAATGGAGATCGTCGTGCAATATTCTCCTGCATGAGCAAATAGGACTTATGGACAGTTTGCGCATGACGACGAGCAGATCTTTTTGATCTGCGCAATATTGCAGCACGTAAGTTTTCCACGGCTTCTGGTGTCCGCATAGTTCTTTCACTCCTTTCCGGTTTGCCATTGCAAACAGAACCTGTTGTTCGAAATTCACGTACCCTCCTCACAATAATCCTTCCATCTGGATCGTTCCCATTACGTCCCAAGTTGAAATGTTGCCGAAACCGACACTGGGTAGCAATAATAGTTATTCTTGAAATAACTTTCAACAGCAAAGGCACGATGATGTGTACTCCATATTAGACTTGCGCATAATAGTTCGCGATCGGGAGCGCTCACTTAAGTTTGCGGCTCTACCGCGAACTAGTTCGTTCTTTTAGTTCGTCCGCCCCCAGTGACGGCTGAGCGGCGTGGTTTGCGCATGCAGCTGGAGGGAGAAGTTCCCCCACCTAGCTGCTTCATGCGCTTGCTGCTTGAGCCGCTAACGATATCACGCAAACCAAAAGAAATAGTTTGTGGATAATTTCTCGCGTTTAAGTTTAGAGTTATATCTATATCTTGGCATTATGGAATTTATTAGTAAGATATTGCAGAGTGCAGAATACTTCAAAGGAGAAATTTTGTAGCACTGAACTATGTAATCTAGCAGGCAGATGCTAACATTGAAAGGGCTCTCATCAGCAGAAGGCAAACAAGTGATTTTTAATGCAGTTCGCGACCTACCGCGCATATTTTACTTCGCGACCTATCACGCATATTTTAGTTCGCGACCTATCGCGCACATTTTAGTTCGCGACCTATCGCGCATGTTTTAGTTCGCGACCTCTCCCGCATGTTTTAGTTCGCGAACTATCCCGCATATTTTAGTTCGCGACCTATCGCGCATATTTTAGTTGCGACCGGTAGCTCTCCTTAGTTCGCATCTCGGACGCGAAGTAGGTCGCTCTTTTTAGTTCGTATGCTCGTTTTTCTATCACTACTAAAAATACAGCTGAGCTGCATTTCAGCTCGAAATAACGGCAACTGGCAGAAGGAAATCACGCGATTCTGCGTCTTCCGCGTCCTCTCGCTGTTACCCGTCAGTCTTCGGAAAAGGAGCGGACGAACTAAGAGGCGCGGGATCTGCGAACTAGTTCGCGTAGTTCGCCTGTGGGAGCGCTCTTCCGAACTAGTTCGTTCGCGAACTACACAAGACTACTCCATATCACTGTCACACTCGAAATGGCAGTTCATTAGTACACGAATGCGGAACGAACTGGCGCGCATCCCTGCAGTAAGTACGTCATTGTACTATGCGAGTCAAATTACGCTGCGAACTCTGCCGCTTTAGTATTAACAAGGAAAACACAAATTTTCAAAAAATAATATTCATTTATTCGATCATAATCCGGTTTTGAGCTGCACAGACCGTCTTCAGGTAACAAGTAAATGTCAAGGAACACACACAAGGTAATATGCGACTTACAAAGCTATTAAGACAGATGATACAAATTATGACCATGTACGGTATTACATTAAGTGCGCACAGAAATAATTTTATTACTTAAAATGGAAACATTGTTGTTTATCTCGATGTACTACCAAGCTCAAAAGAATCAGAACGACTTGAATTGCGTTCTGCCTGATAGCATGCATACCAAATAACGTACCTGTCTTATGGGTACTCTAATCGCTTCGTAGAATAGTCTTGCGTCTGTTCAAAATGGTTCACAATAGAAAACTGCTCTTTACGGCAATCATTTAGAATGTAAATTGACATGACGATATGTTCAAAAATGTTGAAATGTTTCTATAGCTTATGGGACTTAACTACGGGGACATCAGTCCCTACCTTACAACCTACTTATTTATTTTATTTATTTATTTATTTATTTAGCCTGATCAGATTAGGGCCATCAGGCCCTCTCTTACATCGAACCAGGGTTTTACACATACAGTATTTCTTTACATGTGACTTACCTATAACATAATAATGATTTTTACAGATGAACAGTTAATAACATTATTTATACAGGTTGATTACATGTAAAAGGATGTAAATAAAAGGTAATAACTTAACTCTACATATGTAATAACTTAACTCTAAATAGGATTAATACTAACAGTACCACTGAGACACCTTCTGCTGCTGCTGCTGGTGTAATAATAGAAGTAACAACATTTATATTAGCAGATACAATATTTACTTTGGAATATATCGAGACTGGTTAACACATGGCGAATTTTGACAGAAGCTGTACCTGGCGAGAGCAATGGCAGTTGAAGAATATCTGGGAGGAGGAATGGATGTGACGTACCTGGAAAAAATGTTCAAATGTTTGTATAGTCTATGGGACTTAACTACGGGGTCATCAGTCCCTAAACTTACAAACTACTTATGAACTACTTACGAACTAGGACGGTACAAATATCCATGCCCGAGGGGGGATTCGAACCCCCGACCGTAGTGGCCGCGCAGACCGTGACTGGAGCGCCTTAGTCCCCTCGGCCACCGCGGCCGGCGACGTACCTGGACCGTAGGGTAATAAAGACTGGCGTCATTATTGCTTTAGCAGATAATCCATTAACTGTCGTTTGAAGCTGGCAGTGTTATTCAGTTCTCTGATATACTGAGGTAGATTTTTCCAGAGCCTCGTTCCTGCTACTGAAAAGGATTTTGAGAAACCGGCTGAGTGATGGATAGGGACAGAAAGGGTTTTGCTCTGACAGGAACTTATGAACTAGCTAATACTAAGGATGGCACAAATATCCATGCCCGAGGGGGGGGGGGGGGATTCGAACCCCCGACCGTAGTGCCTGTGCAGTCCGTGACTGGAGTGCCTCAGTCCCCTCGGCCACCGCGGCCGGCAACATGACGATATCGCAAATAAAAGAAAACACGATATAAGGATCTTAACATTTGTAAACTCCACTTTACTACATTAACTGTCATATCAAAAGTATTACAACACTAATATAACAAACTCTGTGAAATAAAACAATCAGTAATCCTTAGACAACATTTAATATGATTCTTTAATTTCTCCTGGCGAATAACAACTTCGAAAAACGTACGGGTATGCTGCCAGGTACCAAAATCGACGACGGCCGATATTTCGGCAGGAGACCACCCTGCCATTTTCAAGGCGAAACTGCAGTAAGGAAGCAATGTGCAACGATCTTTAAAACCTCGGATGTTTTAGTTAGTTTTGATGTGGTTTCTCTTTTCAGTCGCGTTCCTCTGTCTGATTCGTTGCAACTAATTGAGACGGAGTTTGGTATTGATTTAAAGATTTTATTTCTACATGTTTTGATTTCCACCTACTTTTTATTCAATGACGAGTACTACGAGCAGACAGCTGGAGTTGCGATGGGAAGCCCTCTGTCGCCCATCATTGCTAATTTATTCATGGAGGACTTCGAAGATCGTGCACTGGTGTCAGCGGCGTTGAAACCTGCTTGTTTTTTCAGATATGTAAATGACACGTTTGTTGTTTGGCCTCATGGTAGTGAGAACTTGAATCATTTTTTTAACATTTAAATTCAATTCACCCCAACATCCGTTTTACAATGGAAGTGACAAAGAATGGTTGCCTTCCGTTTCTTCATGTGTTGGTCAGGAGAAAGGCAGATGGTACGTTGGGACATTCGATTTATAGGAAGCCAACGCATACTGATTTGTATTTGCAAGCTGATAGTTGTCACCACCCAGCTCAACGTGAAGGGGTTCTTCGAACCTTAGTACATAGGGCTCATGTCATTTCTGACTTAGAAAGTTTACCCGCTGAGCTGTCTCATCTGGAGGTAACATTTCGACAGAATGGCTATGGTGAAGGGCAGGTTAAAAGAGCGTTGCGCTATCGACCACATGTGCAACGGGCTAGTGATGATAACATTGAGTCGGCACCCACGTCAGTAGCCTTTCTGCCATACGTTGGCAGCACTTCTAATAAGATTGCTCGCATTTTGCGTAAAAATAATTAAGGCACTGTTGGGATCCGTTATGGATGAACTCGGTTTGCTTAAGGCGGGTGTCTACCGTATCCCATGTAACTATGGGATGTCATATATCGGTCATACTATTAGGACTGTTGAGGACCGGTGTATTGAGCATAAACGTCACACACGTTTACAACAGCGAAACAAATCTGCTGTGACCGAACACTGTCTTGACACAGATCACCCTATGGAATATGACAAAACGGAAATTCTGGCATGCACTTCTAACTACCGGGACCGTGTTATCAAGGAAGCGATAGAAATAAAACTAGGTGGCAACCTTATGAATAGGGATGGAGACTTCTGCTTAAATTCCGCTTGGGATCCTGCTTTCCTGTTTACTCATTGAAAACCGAGGTTTTAAAGATCGTTGCACATTGATTTCTTACTGCAGTTTCGTCTTGAAAATGACAGGGTGGTCTCCTGCCGAAATATCGGCCGTCGTCGATTTTGGTACCTGGCAGCATACCCGTAAGTTTTTCAAAACATTTAATATTATTGTGAACTACATATTTTACGGCGGTATCAAAAAGTTCGATAGCATTTTGAAGCTTTTATGTTCTCTAAATCGTTTTCTCACAACTAAGAAGATTAGTTCCTGTGGCGAGCGGTTTTCTATTAACAACTTGCTGAAGTAACCAGAAAGTAAAAACCCGATTAACAGCAGCAAATTCTCTATCAAAACTCCAATATTAAATATCACAAACAATGTCTCTGTACTATGACTGGACAAATATATATACGTATTTTTTCAAATTGGAAAGATATCTTGTTCATGTTCTGGAATCAAATCCACCACTTGCAACAATTGCTAACCAAACAAACCATTCGTGTAGTTTCGATACTCTATCATGGCAAAGAGCGTCATTGCTTACTAGCTATAAAATTGTATGAAACATCGTTTTCACCAAAAGTACCTGTAATTGGACGATGAAAAAGTAAAGTCAGCCGTTAATAGTCTATTTTTTCACCACCAGCGAGATATAATTACGTCATCCCTGACCAGCAATCGAACATCGAACTATCGACGTCCTTTGTGTGCACGAATAGATAAAGCTCAAATATCTTCACATACGTTTTGATACAATGGAATCAGTAAGATAAAAGTTGAGCCACGTAATGAAGTGCCGAAGTAAACCTTCTTTATGTAAACGAAGCAAAGCTGCAACACCAGCTGGGGTAGTTTTTCCGAAAAACCTTTTGCATAAAAATCGAAAGACAGATTTGGGATTCGCGCGACTTTTTTCTGTGACGTTTTTTCCAAACGACTACTGCGAAACTATTCGGTAAAGATATTTGATTCTTCAGCATTTTACTGTCGCACATCGCAGAACGGTGATGAAGAGGTTATCACTGTGATATTTCCGAGTTATATAACGCATTGTTCGTTGTTTCTATGAATTTTCAGGGAAAATTAAGTGTAAATTAAGATTGCTGATTTTAAAGAAAAAAGTGCTGGTCCAAAAGTGTCACCTTTTCTGGAAATGTATCCCGAAGCACCAGCAGATTTCTCAGAAAATTTTAAGTAGTTACCGGCAGGCAATTTCTTGAGCACATTCCATATTCTATTTCTAAAGTCCCAAGAAGATCATCTCTATTTTCACCATCAAGAAGCTCACAAATCCAATCATAGGTAAAATTTAAAAGTGTATTCATTTGAACACATGTATTTCATTTGAACACATTAACACTCGTCCACACTGAGTGAATGCGTGGAAACGTTCCGCATCCTCTGTCGTTCTGCACCGAAAACAGGTAGATAGTGTCAGGGGCGGTTCTAGAAATCGATCGAGGGTGGGGGTGGTTGTAGGTATGGAAATATTGCACAACAAAAGTGAAGTTGCGGTCCTCCCCCAGCAAACTATTATAATTTTGTGTTGCTTACATTTTGGTAAATGCTTTGGAGTTGAGAGTAATAAAAAAAGGAAGGAAAATCTCATTAACATAACTACAAAAACCATAAAAGAGATCAACTTACAACTAATTAATTTTCCTTACATTCCTTCATACATATTTGCAGGAGGCAATCCATTTAGTCTTACCTGTCCCGAAGCAAATAAGTCTTCATTTGTCTCAAAGCTTGTACTTGTGGTGACAGGAATGGTCACATATATTTGAAGTAAAACATATATATTTGGAAGAAGCTGCTTGTCGCACTTCCTTAAGGCTTTAGTCGCTGTTGCAGATGTTTTACTTTAATCAGTCAACGTTTTCTTCCACTATTCATCAAAAATAAATATTGCCACCATGATGTTTTTCAGTAAAAATTAATCAAACATCGCTGGTTTGTGCAAAAAATATATTTTACCTCCTTGTAGATAAATGGCGTCTTGAAAAAAATGACCTGAATATTTTTCAAACCGTCTTAATCTTACCATTAGTTTATCAATTTAACACATCGTTAATCTTACTCAAACTAATGAAGGTAGATATTATTTAAAACAACACGTTAAGTAGTTATAACCTTTTCCAGTTGTTTTTTGTTGTCCAAATAGTAGAGTAAATGCACAAGCCTATGTCGGTTCTGATTCTGTAGCGCAACCATCATCAGATTCCTTACGAGGGTTCGTAGCCCTAAGTTGAGATATTCTGAAATAATCCGCTGGCTTGCGCTTCATTGCAACAACGTTTAGTCAGTCACTCCCACCTCTGGTACACTGTCATTTCAGAAAGGTATGATTCGGTCACAATGAACAACTACAGATTTCAATACCGTCACTAATCGTAAGCGTGAGACGAGTGTTCGTGAACAGCACATGGAAGGTCTGTATCCGATGCGGGACAACCAACTGTTTTTAACAGTCGCGTGGTCAGTCGATTGTTTTTCTCGTCCAGTCAGTTTCCTTACGCCGGCCGCGGTGGCCGAGGTGACTGAGGCGCTCCAGTCACGGTCAGCACGGCCACTACGGTCGGGGGTTCGAATCCCCCCTCGGGCATGGATATTTGTACCGTCCTAGTTCGTAAGTAGTTTGTAAGTTTAGGGACTGATGACCCCGTAGTTAAGTCCCATAAGCTTAACAAACATTTGAACATTTTGAGTTTCTTCACATCGACCACTTTATCGTCTACATAATCCGTACGTCGTGGAAAATAATACTATTGGACCCAGTTGTCAGGCAATTGCGAACTTTTTGTCTACGATCAGTAATTTAAGTGATATTAAGTCACGTTTAAATTTCTTGTTTATTGCTATTCATTAGTATACATCCGATGTGTTTGAAAAACACTGCAACTTATATTGCTACATTATTATTAAAAAATATTGAATCAAGTGAAGTACTACATTTGCTGAGTGCTGGAGCCATTTAATCCAATGTAATATGTTACTCCTTGGGTGGGTGAGCTATAACCCACACAGCCTCCTCCCCCCTCCCCCCCCCCCCCCTTGGCAATGCCATTGTATAGTGTTTCAGTGCATTTTCACTGTCAGTTTTGATTAGACTTCGAGCTTCACATAACTTTACGTCCAAGCAGTACTTAATTTCTAAAATTTTAGGTGCCCGGGTTAAGACATTTTCTTCCTCTTTCAACGATACAATCTCTCCCCTCTCCGCCATCAATTAACGAAAGTCACAACTTACGAATTATTATACGAGGGTAAGTCAATAATAATCCTCAATTTAGTTATTGTAGTACTGTCGTTTTACGTTGGTGACGCATGCTTTGTTTATTTGTTGTTAAATCTTTGCAATTTTCAAGCTGCTACGTTAGCTTCGTTGTCGCTGCCGTGCTGTTAATCAGGGCTGCTCCGCTGTCTATTTGCACCAAAGAAGAGCAACGTTCAGTGATACGTTTTTTTTTTTTTTTTGTGAGCGGAAGGTGTATCAGAGGCAGAAATTCATAGAAGACTTTCAGTACAGTACGGGAGCAGTGTTTTGCCACAACGAAGTGTGTACGAGTGGATTGAAAAATTCCGAAATGGTCGCACGAGTGTTAAGCACGATGAAGGAGCCGGACGACCGTTTACCGCCACAAATGAAGAAACCATTGAGCGATCACGTGAATTGATTCTCTTAGACAGACGATTAACTATTGTTGAAGTGGCTCATCGTCTTCAAATTAGTCATGGTTCTGCCTACGAAATTATTAACAACAGACTTGGGTTTCGTAAAGTTTGGGTCCCAAACCAACACACACAGTTGCATAAGGAAACGCGCCTCGACATCTGCCAAAAACATTTGGATCGCTATGGTAACGAAGGAGACAACGTCTTAGACAGAATCATTACTGGTGACGAAACATGGATCCATCATTACGAGCCGGAGAGTAAACGGCAGAGTATGGAATGGAAACTTCCAAATTCGCCGTGTAAGAAAAAGTTCAAGACGCAACCGTTCGCAGGAAAACTGATGCTTACGGTTTTCTGGGATGCACGAGGTCCTGTACTGGAACATTATGGTGAAAGGGGCACAACAATAAACAGTGTACGTTACAGTGAGATGCTTACTGACAGGCTAAAGCCTGTAATTCGAAGCAAACGCCGAGGATTGCTGTAAGAAGATGTTTTGTTGTTGCACGACAATGCCCGTCCGCATACTGCTGTCCACACTGCTGAAACGCTCCAGAAACTCGAATTCGAAGTACTGGATCATCCTCCATATAGTCCCGACCTTGCTCCTTCTGACTATCACTTGTTTGGTCCACTCAAACAGGCATTAAGTGGCCGTCTATTTGACTCGGACGAAGCAGTGAAGGAAGCGGTGCATTCCTGGCTCGCAGCTCAATCGAAAACCTTTTATGAGGGCATAAGGCAGCTTGTCAGCGATGGACGAAGTGCATTGAAAAGCAAGGAGAATATGTCGAAGAATGATGTTCTTGTAAGTTTAGTATTTTATTACAATAAAATTTTATAACTACTTTGCGGATAATAATTGACTTACCCTCGTAATATGTAACACGACTTACAATTAGATATAACTTTTGTACATGACTTTTCTCAGATTTAGCTGTTTGTAAAAATAATCAGTTAAACGGAACAATTAAACTAGAAGATTTAATTTCAGCGAGAAATGGAGAACAAGATAGTATTAACTAAAATAAACTATGTTTGTCTTTTGTCCCCATTCTCCACTAGTATGTTCGGCGGTTAGCGTTAGTAAAGGCCAGGTAATAAACTGATTTGATCCATTGCAAATGGTTTGTGAAAGCCTGCGACTGTAAGTTATAATGGGTTTTGTTTAAAAACAACTTTTTCTGCTGCCAGTCACGTTTTTATTATTTATTTACACCTTGCACGTCGAGTTTCGAGATATGAATCCCATTATAAAGTGCGTTTTATTGTATGCTATGTCATTATCTTTTATTGTTTCCTATGTGTGAGGTGCTGTGATGTTTCTGTCGTCTTTAGATTTCGTTATGTTCCATTTGCACAGAAGCTCACACATATTTCACATCATAAACAACATTTTATACACGGCAAATATTTGATATACAATAACATCTGGTAGCAGAAAAAGGTAGTTTTTTTATTTTTTTTATTTTTTTTATAAAACAAAACCCATTAAAACGAACTGTTTCTGCCTCATTGTCCCCATCCCCCACTAACAATAAAAATTATATGTACAACTTGCAGTATATGTTGCGGACTTGTTCCACTATCATTCGTCATTTATTCAAAATATTTAGTCTACAAGTTATTCATCTCAAACATTCCTCGCCTCTCACTGTAATGAAGAAAACGTCAGGAAATTTCCTGCAGTAGTTCCTGAGCATAGTCATGCCTGTCCATGCATCGAAGTCTCCAAGGCTACATACCACACAGTGATGCATATGCACAAATCATTCGCCGTGGCTCACAGGTAGTGCAATGCCACAAAAACGTGACCTACTAGGAGCTAGGGCTTGGAGAACCATAGCAAGGTTGAAAGCGGGAGAGACACGGAGGCGGATACTGAAGTGTCCCGTAATGTAATTTCCAGAACCTAGACGCGATTTCAGACAACAGGAGTTATAAGAAGGCTAGGCAAAGGTCGTCCACAGATAATACCAGCAATAGATGACCGTTATCTCCGGTCAACAGCCCGTAGAGGAATGAGACTGAATGCAACTCAGATGCAACGCACCCTCCAGGCAGCAGCAGGGCGCACACTAGCGACACACCTTCGGGATTGTGGTCTCTACTCTGTGACCCATTAAGACGACCCGTAGAAATTGGGCGGAGAAACATTAGGATTGTGAGTCGTAACGAATGGCGTTGGGAGCCGTTCACAGTAGACTTGCGCATAATAGTTCGCGATCGCGAGCGCTCACTTTAGTTCGCGGGTCTGCAGCGAACTAGTGCGTTCTTTTAGTTCGTCCGCTCCCAGTGACGGCTGAGCGGCGTGATCTGCTCAAGCAGGTGGAGGGAGAAGTTCCCCCACCTCGCTGCTTCATGCGCTTGCTGCTTGATCCGCTAACGATATCACGCAACCCAAATGAAACAGTTTGTAATTTCTCGCGTTTAAGTTTATGGAATTTATTAGTCAGATATTGCAGAGTGCAGAATACTTCGAAACAGAAATTTTGTAGCACTGAACTATGTAATCTGGCAGGCAGACGCTCACCTCGAAATGACTCTCATCAGCAGAAGGCAAACACGTGATTTTTAATTCTGCTACGCGATCTCTCGCTATTGCCCGTCGGTCTTTGGAAAAGAATCCAACGAACTAAGACGCGAGATACGTTTGGCATAGTAGTTCGCGACCGATCGCGCATATTTTAGTTCGCAACCGATCGAGCATATTTTAGTTCGCGACCGGTAGCTCTCCTTTTAGTTCGCAGCTCGGCCGCGAAGTAGGTCGCTCTTTTTAGTTCGTCCGCTCTTTTTACTTCGTCCGCTCTTTTAGTTCGTCCGCTCTTTTAGTTCGTCCGCTCTATTTAGTTCGTCCACTCTTTTTAGTTCGTTCGCTCTTTATAGTTCATCCGCTCTTTTTGGCTTTTGCTACCGCTACTAAAAGAGCTCTTTCTTTTTTTATGGCAGCTCTTTTATATAATGAATCAGTGTTGCCCAAGCGTGTGCTATTACCCGTATTTTTGGGCAATTAGACATCAATTACTTAAGCAAAGAAACCAGTCATTTACACGTATGGATGATAGAATGGTATTCAACTACTTCGCATACAGAGTACTCTTAGTCCTTTATTTTTAAAATGGATTTCTTGTGGCAGTGAACTATGAAACTATAGCTCAGCTGCATCTCAGCTCGAAATGACGGTAACTGGCTGAAGGGAATCATGCGATTCTGCGCCCTCTCGCGTCCTCTCGCTGTTCCCCGTCAGTCTTCGGAAAAGGAGCGGACGAACAAAGAGCCGAGGGATCTGCGGACTAGTTCGCGTAGTTCGCCTGTGGGAGGGCTCTTCTGAACTAGTTCCTTCGCGAACTACACAAGACCACAGATGAGTCAAGATTTTGTGTTCAGCCGAAGAACAGTGGTTCCCTCACCAGGAAAGAACGTAGAAGACGGAAAAATCCTGCTTATGTGCAAGAAACATCACCATATCACGGTGTCGGCCCAATGGTTTGGGCAGGTGTCAGTATTAGCGAACGTACGGACCTCTATGTAGTTCACAACAGACCTTTGCCCTCTCATAGAGACGAGATCATTGACGCTTTTGTTGTACCTTACGCTGGTGCTATATGAGATGGGTTCTGTTTTGGTGGACGATAATGCTCGAATCCACAGAGCTGCACTTGTAGACAACATGCTTAAGGCTGAGGGAATTGAACGAATGGAGTGGCCGGCTTGTTCACAGAACGTAAACCCAATTGAGCATGTCTGTGATGCAATTGGAAGATGCATTTCAGCCAGACCAATGGTCTCACAATGGTTGCACTCATAGAAGAATGTTCGTTGTGGTACATTGAATGGAACTGGTGGCCCTGAAACTTTCAACATTTAATGTTTGTGAAGATTAAAAATATTGGAAACTCTTATTGTAAGGTAGAAGAACATGAGAATGTATATATTTAGGCTAAAGGTTCTAGTGTTTGTGAGAATATCAAATTTAATGGAGATTGTACATTGTATTACCAAAAGTGTGACACTGAAAAATAAAAAGAAATACACATTGCTGTTGCCAAAAGCCGATAAGCGATCTTGTTGTAGCTCTCAGTGGCTCCCTGGGATTCTCTCTGTATGAGGCATCTCTGAGGATGAAACTTTCTGGCAGATTAAAGTTGTGTGTCGGAACCGGGACTCGAACCTGGGATCTTTGCCTTTCGCAGGCAAGCGCTATACCGACTGAGCTATCCCGACACGACTCACGATGCCGCCTCACAACTTTACGTCCACCAGTACCTCGCCTCCTACTTTCCAAACTTCACAGAAGCTCTCCTCCGAACCTTGCAAGACTAGCACTCCTGGAAGAAAGGATATGGCGGAGACATGGCTTTGCCACAGCCTAAGGGATGTTTCCAGAATGAAACTCTCACTCTGCACCGGAGTGTGCGCTGATATGAAACTTCAAAAAAAAAAATGTTCAAATGTTTGTAAATCTTATGGCACTTAACTACAGGGTCATCAGTCCCTAAACTTACAAACTACTTATCAACTACTTACGAACTAGGACGGCACAAATATCCATGCCCGAGGGGGAATTCGAACCCCCGACCGTAGTGGCCGTGCTGACCGTGACTGGAGCGCCTCAGTCACCTCGGCCACCGCGGCCGGCCATGAAACTTCCTGGCAGATTAAAATTATGTGCCGGAACCGAGACTCGAACCTGGGACTTTTACCTTTGCCTTTGTGAGGCGGCATCGTGAGTCATGTCGGGATAGCTCAGTCGGTAGAGCGCTTGCCCGCGAAAGGCAAAGGTCCCCGGTTCGAGTTCCGGTTCTGGCACCCAATTTTAATCTGCCAGGAAGTTTCATATAAGCGCACACTCCGCTGCAGAGTGAAAGTTTCATTCTGGATCTATGAGGATCTCCGCGACACGGCACACGATTTGCGCATGCGCAACACTGTGTGGTATGTAGTCTTCGCGACTTCGATGCATGCGTATGTGTGTGCGTGTAAGAGAGGGAGAAATGCACTCCTTACCGCCTTAAGTGAAGTTTCGAGCAATCGAGAATATTTTTAGAGTAAAATACACTCCTGCCCATTAAAATTTCTACACCAGGAAGATGACCTGCTACAGAAGCGAAATTTAACCGACAGGAAGAAGATGCTGAGATATGCAAATGATTAGATTTTCAGAGCATTCACACAAGATTGGCGCCGGTGGCGACATCTACAACGTGCTGTCATGAGGAACTTATCCAACCGATTTCTCATATACAAACAGCAGTTGACCGGCGTTGCCTGGTGCAACGTTATCGTGATGGCTCGTATAAGAAGGAGACATGCATACCATCACGTTCCCGATTTTGATAAAGGTAGGATTGTAGCCTATCGCGATTGCGGTTTATCGTATTGCGACATTGCTGCTCGCGTTGGTCGCGATCCAATGATTGTTAGCAGAATATGGAATCGGTGGGTTCAGAATGGCAATACGGAAGGCCGTGCTGGATCCCAACTGCCTCGTATCACTAGCAGTCGAGATGACAGGCATCATCCGCATGGCTGTAACGGATCGTGTAGCCACGTCTCGTTCCCTGAGTCAATAGATGGGGAGCCACGGCGGAACGGCCGAGCGCAATGGAGCGCTACGATACGATACGCGAGGCCGTTCCCCCGTGTCGTCTTTAGTATAAGGTAGTTCATAAGTAGTTTGTAGGTGTAGGGACTGATGACCCCGCAGTTAAGTCCCTTAAGCTTAACAAACATTTGAAGCATTTGAACAGACGGGGACGTTTGCAAGACAGCAACCATCTGCACTAACAGATCGACGACATTTGCAGCAGCATGGACTATCAGCTCTCAGATCATGGATGACGCTTCATCACAGACAGGAGCGCCTGCAATGGTATACGCAACGACGAACCTGGGTGCAAGAATGGCAAAACGTCTTTTATTCGGATGAATCCAGGTTCTGTTTACAGCATCATGATGGTCGCATCCGTGTTTGGCAACATCGCGATGAACGCACTTTGGAAGCGTGTATTCGCCTTCGCCATACTGGCGTATCACCCGGCGTGATGGTATGGGGTGCATTGGTTACACGTCTCAGTCACCTCGTGTTCGTATCGACGGCACTTTCAACAGTGGCCGTTACATTATGAGATGTGTTGCGACCCATGGCTCTATCCTTCATTCGATCCATGCGAAACCCTACATTTCAGCAGGTTGCAGGTCCTGTACTGGCCTTTCTGGATACGGAAAATGTTCGACTGTTGCCCTGGCCAGCACATTCTCCAGATCTCTCACCAACTGAAAACGTCTAGTCAATAGTGGCCGAGCAACTGGCTCGTCACAAAACGCCAGTCACTACTCTTCATGAACTGTGGTATCGTGTTAAAGCTGCATGGGCATAAGTACCTGTACACGCCATCCAAGTCTTGTTTGACTCAATGCCCAGCCGTATCAAGGCCGTTATTACGACCAGAGGTGGTTGTTCTGGGCAGTGATTTCTCAGGATCTATGCACCCAAATTTCTTGAAAATGTAATCACATGTCAGTTCTAGTATAATATTGCCACGTTGAAATGGAAGCAGGCTTGACTTCGAAGGCAAGGTTCTCGAGTAAACACAGAACTTATACTGGACGCAGGTTTATTGCGAACTGAAACGTACACGCAGCACTGACTGCCCCTCTGGCAGAGTGCTCTGCTATTTATACACAGACAGAATGTACAAGAAATTAGAAGAATAGTCAACATAAGAAACGTGTAGAAATTACAAGTGAAAATAAGAAACATGTAGAATACTCTGAAAATGATAAGTACAAGGCAATAAATGTTTGCCGTTGGACGGGATTGAACCGACGTCCTTCAGTACCACAGTCGGTGATGCTATCCATTGCGCCACGCCGGCAGTTGGTTAACTTGGAGTCTCGCGGCAATATATTTGTCCACTTAATACCCGTTTATCATCTGCATTTCTTCTTCGTGTAGCAATTTTAATGGCCTGTAGTGTACTATCATATTTAGCAAGTTTATAATTTTCGTTTTTCCCAAATCTTTGAGCGTTTTCTAGCGATCATGAATGTTCCCTCAAAGCAAATGGCACTGCTATAAGCTATGGAAACAGCGATTGCCAAATCAATAGTCACAGGGTCGAACTGCACGTGAGAGTGCGTGCGAGTGTTCGCGTGAATGTAATGATAGTAACAGGCCAGAGTCGTGCCGGAATAAAAAATGAGACAAGTACATACATTGCAAATAATGTGTGCACATAATACAGCCATAAACATTGTGCGATGGAATTATCAGATTGATAGAAACAGTGTGAGAATCACGAAATTGTACAGCTATTCTGACTAATGTTGGAGAAAAGGGACATTGAGAATTGCGTACTACAGGGTTTTTCGGAGATTTACGGACTTTTGTCAGTTAAAAACCGTGTTTAACATTGGCGCACAATATAACCTTTTCTGTCCCGATTTCCTCAACCTCAATTTCTATCATCACAATCCGCAACGAATAGAAGAAGAAACTGGAAAAAGCGAACATTCAATTAAATTAAGGAGATGATTTTACTCTGAACCCGGGACGTAAGAGTTTTCCGTCACCCATAGTTTCATGTGTTATATGTGAAATCATAGTGTTTAAATCCCCCCCCCCCCACACACACACACACAAACAAAAAGAGAGAGAGAACAAGCAGAAGATGGTTCAAAATGTAGTAAATTTACGTAATAAGTACGTACTACCCTAATAGTTTCATTTCGAAACAAGAACATCAGTACAAACTCAAATTTACATCACAATATTTCACGTATGATTTATAGACTTGAAACGTCATTGATCTCCTCAGTTCGATTCCTCCTAAAATCTTTCATAATCATACTCATTATACCACTAAATATCTCTCTCTCTCGCAGTAGTATCGGTAGTTTCATGCGATGGCTATTTCGAAACAAATATTAATGAATTCGAGGTTTCAAACATAGCTGACTGGTATTCAGAAAGATAAAAGAGGTTATTGTTTTGCCGCATACTGCGTAAGCATACAAAGATATTAAATACGAATAGATTTGAAGATTGTAAATCGAAAGCAGTGGTAAGGACAGTGAATGAGAAACAGAGTTATTGCATGTAAAAACATAATATGTGAGATGTTTTATTCATATTAGTCAATATTAACATACTAAACCGAGAAATGGCAGCTCGTGTCACTAATTTTAGGATCTTACTTTGGTTGGAAGTGTGCAAGTAGACAGCGGTAAGTGACAATAATATTGCTACTGAAGGTTTACCACTGCTAAGAAACTGCTTTGGTCGATTTGTATGGAGCATATCTTTGGAGAGTGTGAGCAGTAATCGTTCGATACAAGGATGACCATGCGAGACAGAGGAGTAGTTGAGTGTGTGTTGAGTCTTCGGAGGAGTGCAGTGTTGGCTGCCAGATTTAACTATCATATGTGGAGCATGATTGTGATAAAACTGTATTTGCATATTTATTTTGGGAAAAAGGAGGATTGGTGACTTGTATTCACTTGGAATTATCATTGATGAAAATTTATGAATTGTCCTGCTTACAGACGAAAAAGTTATGTTTTATTTTCTGATTTCTTTGCTACGCTTTGTATTGTTAATTAGTGTTAACATAATCGACTTATATAACTAAAGATACATAGCGAATTTCAACCAAAAAATAACCTTTTGAATAAAAGAAAGGCTTGCTCAAATGTAATCGAATTAGATGTTAAATTCTTTAAGAATGCCGTTTCATTTTCTCCTTTGTTAAGGCAAGTCAAAGCACCTCATCAACTTTAGAATTATTCTGTTCAATCTGTTCACCTTTTTCTACAATTTATTTTTTCTAAATTTTTGAGTTTGACGTTACCGAGACATAGTAATACGCAAACAACCGATGCTTGACAATTACAAATAGAGCTTTCCTTTGATTTTACAGAATGGTTCTTATTTAGATTTATGTTGAAAGTCAATTATTATTATTTTCACATTCTACGAATAATACCGACGTTTTTGTCACAAATTACATTTATTTATGCTCGTAATCCGCTTGTGTTGGCTGATAACGTAAAGAGGTGAGTGAAATTCAGCTAGTTTATGTTTGACATCACGAATTTGTGCGTTCACACATTTTTTACACGTTACTTATTCTCGGACTTCCATTTTTCTACTGTAACGAAATCCATTATCTTGTCAGACAGCTACCATTATATTTTGTCTGTTGTGGAAAAGTGCCTCAAACAATGAAGTTGCTCGAAACATGAAAATTAATTACACCACTTGATCACATCACAGTAATTTGTCAATGAAATTAAGTCTTGATCTCAGCAAATGTCTCGATACACAACAATCATTTGTAAAGTCACATAAGAACTCATACATAATTCGTTTTTGCATTTGTAGTCAAACTTCGATATTTACTTTAAACAATTAATTTACTTCACATGGTTGTCAATTCTCGTGATTACACTGCACGACATATCTGTACTTGTCAGTCAGTCAGAGAGCTACTGGGTCTATCAAGTGCATTAACAGTGCCATACATTTCGTTACCAGTGGATGCCAGACTGATTAGTCAAAGCACTTATTCGTACTATAGGACACACATTTTGATCAATTTTTATATTCACAATGTAGTTTCAGCCCAGATACAGTCGAATTTACACGCAACTCGAACATAGGCACAAGCATTTTCTCGAACACAGTCCACTGGTTTCGATTTAAACATCTTATTTTACTTTTATTTGTTTTACTTAAACATGTATGTTTCACTATCAGTACATTTTCCTGACAAGAAAATGCCTTTCAGGGACGATTTATGCGAAAAAACGTGGACGATGTTGATTACTGCCACTCTTCTTTCTTTCTCTTTAGTCATGTTCCCGCACATGCAGGGTCGGCTTTGTGAATTCGGATTTGGCGTGTTAATATTTACAAGGTACCCGGATGCCCTTCCTGTCGCCGCCCCATGCCCCCAGGAGGAAATGTGTACCCCAAATGTGTTATATGTGTGAAAGTATAATGTACTACGTAAAGTTTACGAATCATATAAATGAGGCTGGACTTGGGGACCAGCCCGATATTCACCTAGATGGATGTGGAAAACTGCCTAAAAACCACATCCAGGTTGGCCGGCACTCCGACCCCCTTCGTTAATCTGCCGGGGGATTCGAACCTGGGCCGGTACGCCTCCACGTCTCTGAAAGCAGTACGTTAGACCACACGGCTAACCGAGCGGGTATGTTGATTACACCGACTACGATACTAAAAATTTAAGTCGCAGAAATCAACTATGCAAATGGTAAGTGACTATACCGACGCAGAACAGGAAGATGAGAGAGACTAAATACAGAATTCAGTTTACCGATATTGTTTCGTTGTAGAAGTTGATTATTCGGCAGCTCATTGTTATAAACAGCGCTTTCTATAATTTGTCATCTTCTTTAACGCAAATGCTCTTCAAAAATGTAGAACCTCAGTACAACCTCCAGCTGTCAAAAGGCGATCGCTCAAGGCCCTCTTTTATAGTTGCTATCGTAACCTAAAGTGGGCAAAAACAGAAAAAGAAAAAAAAATGGATACTGGCTACCTCGCAGTTGTATGATGATGTAGTTGGTAGTAACATAAACCAGGTCACCGACAAATATATACAGACGAGAAACCTCCGTAAGGGCCCGGTCCTACGCTCAGGGTTGCGGGGAGGGAGGTTTTCCAGCAGTTCCGTAAGATGTCCCATGATGGCGCTGCGGTCAGAACCAGCCATTTAAACTGGCCAGAGCAGGCGGCAGGTAGCGGCTGCCCCCACCACCATCTCCCCTCAAACGCCAGCAAGCTGGACACAGCCGTGGCCTCGTGGCAGGCGGCACAAGCTCTCCCCTCAGCCTCCCCTCCACGCTACCCTCTGACGTGCGAGAGGCACCCTAAGCCAGCGATCCGCCTGACACCTGCTAGCATCTTACGGAACTACTAGGACAGCGTAGGACAGTGGTGTAGGGGTGGTTTCTTCTCTGTATATGTTACTCTGTGACCAGGTATAACTATTGAGAGTAAATCGTCAGTGGCCGGCCGCAGTGGCCGAGCGCACTGCGGCGCTTCAGTCACGGTCTGCACGGCCACTACGGTCGGGGGTTCGAATCCCCCCTCGGGCATGGATATTTGTGCCGTCCTTAGTATTAGCTAGTTCATAAGTAGTTTGTAAGTTTAGGGACTTATGACCCCGTATTAAGTCCCATAAGCTAGACAAACATTTGAAAATCGTCAGTGTGAGAGCATTCGAGGTATGAAGGAAATAAAAGTTTAATGTGATAAATCCAGGATTCTAAAAATGAATGCGTGCGAGGTAAGATGAATTGAAGACCTAACATTCTAAATGTGCTAAGTACCATTTATTCAAAATTGTGTGTTTTTTTTTTTTTTTTTTTTTTTTTTTTTTTTTTTTTTTTTTTTTTTTTTGCTCTAAAGGTGCTACATTAATGCAAGTATATTATACTAAAAGCTCTTAGTCATATGGCAGATGTAAGAGGTTCTTACAGTCACCGATAGATAGCACTGGTGTTAGCTGCACAGCGTTCTTTGTTCTAAATGTGCTCAATAATCAGCTTCAATGTTCATGCTGATGACAACAGTGAAGCAATAATGTTTATGGCATGATGGTGTAGGGTCTCGAGGAGCTAACAGCATAGCATCATGTCTGTTCCACGTCTTGAATTGCACTAAAAGTACTGTCAGTGTAACTGGTAACAAAAAGTTGGAGTGACAACTGCTGTGGACAAAATAAATAACGTGTACTTATATATATGTACATGTTCGCAGTGGCTTGTGGTCTATTTGGTCTATAAGTATCTGGTTTCAGGCTACAGTTTCCTATCTTGTGACAGAAAGTTTGCCTTAACAGAAAAGTGCAAGAAGGTAGTTACAGTTTACGTACCTGGTGATTTATAAGAAGTAATTACTTCAACACGCCCTTCTCTCTCATTCAAAACAGAATGGAAGAAAAGTACTATTGAGTTCCATGCTGCTGCTGATAATGTGAACAACACATCAGTTCTGCTGCACAAATTAAAATCACGTCAACTGGAATAGTAAACATCCTGAGGAAAGGCAAAACTGTGGACGATTTTATTCATACACAACTTTGTGTTGCCACATGTTACACGATTGTCGGCTGGGACACGATTGTCGGCTGAGAAATAAAAATAATAAAAATAATAAAAAAAAAAAAAAAAAAAAAAAAAGATTTGTGTAATGATGCTGCGAACTGAAGATATTTGTTTAACATTGTTTCATTTCCTATTTTTAGATATACTGCGTCAAGCTTGATACCCTTGTTGGACTTAGCCCATTAAGTCTGAATAACGCAATTATTAAGACACCTGATTTTACGTTTTTAATTTTCTTTTTCTCGCCAATTCAGTGCAATGTTCTCGTGACTTGCTGTATAGTTTGTATTAACTGGATGTTAATAAACGATATAATACTATAAAATGTGTGTATTAATTTCGTACGATAAACAATACAGTTTTTTTGCTATATCTCAGAACTTTATTTTTGGTCCTTAGCACATTTAGAATGTTAGGTCTTCAATTGCTTGTCATGGAGGATTCGCAAGACATCAAGGACCAAGAAACTGTATAAACAGTGTTGCACTCTAATGCTTATGCGATCAAAGGTATTCATAATTTATCTTTCAATAGCATATTGGGTATTCTAGAACAACGAAACAGTATATTTTTGTTGTTATTATAGACTGACTAAAAGACCTGTTAAACAATGTAGTGGGTCGACGATGTCGTACTATTAATAAAACGCTTGTGAGACATTGCGGTACGAAAACGTGTGTAGGAGCACGAGAAACAACAAAAATACTAATTTTGTATTCTTAAAATGCAATTTTAACTTTAAGAAGAACGTATTAGTAGTCTACAAAGAGATTCTGAGATTATTTAACCTTCAAAATTTTTCAAAAACACGTACCGTGTTTACATTATCAAATACTATACTACATATTAGATGTTCACGGGTTAACAGAATATATATATATATATATATATATATATATATATATATATATATATATATATATATATATATAAGACGAGTTCGGTTAACTGAAGGAGTCTGCTTGTTACTTGTGACAAGAACGCACACAATTTTTAAATGTGCAATACAGATAACGATCCATTTTGGTGATGCAAATTTTAATCGTTTGACAATGTTCTTTTTATTATATTCCTTTTTCACAAGTAACGCTCTATTTTATGTGTGCCCGAAAGTGAAAATAGGAGGAAATTGTTATATAAAAAAAATTGTTTCTGATGATAATGACATAGTTCATGGAAACCGGCAAAAAAAAATAAACTAACGATCTTCGCTGAAGTAATTGTGTTTTATATGAGTCAGTTTTCTTAATGGAAACTGGGTCGTGTGATCTATCAGATAACATCAGCATTTTCTAGCAAATGCATTCATGTAAAGAGAATCGATGTAGCAGTTACGTTCACAAGCCACATTTTGTTTGGAGTTACACACCGAATTGTCCAAAAGCAGTTTTACTGTGTTCAACCGGCTGCCTTCATGGTCAACATGTGAAGGCGCTGAGGCAAATCGTCGTTCAATCAAGGAAAGATTTCCGCAGAAATGCTACCACAGCTTTCTTCACTGCGTTGCCCGAGAAGGTATTTGTTTCTTATTTTATCCGCATATAGATTTGATTTAAAAGGCCGCACAAATACACTAGTCATAACAGTTAGGTGATCAGTTGAGATATCTAGGTTCTGAAGTATTGTCATCGGCAGAATGAACGACATTGGTTCGACGTCTTTCTATCGGTACTACGGAGTAGAAACAACAACGTCACGGGAACCAAGACAGTTAATGGGGGAAAAAAAGAAAATAAAACAGAAAGTTGTTGCAGAGGGGTTGGTATTGACTTGTCTGTTCAAAATGTTCAAACATTTGTAAATCTCTCGGAATGAACTGCATTGTTATTAATCCGTAGCTTACAAATTACTTAAACTAAGGTAAACTAACCTAAGGACAACACAAACACCCATGCCCAAGGAGGGACTCGAACCCCCGACGGGGGAAGGCCGCGCGCGCCGCAGCACGGCGCCCCAGTGCGCACGGCTAATCCGCCACAGCGACTTGTGTGTACTCTATCAAAGGAATTACACAAGCAGTTGGGTTCCGATACGGTGTAGTGAGAAGGTACTGCAATACAGTAGACTTGCGCATAATAGTTCGCGATCGGAAGCGCTCACTTTAGTTCGTGGCTCTGCCGCGAACTAGTTCGCTCTTTTAGTTCGTCCACTCCCAGGGACGGCTGAGCGGCGTGGTCTGCGCGTGCAGGTGAAAGGGGAAGTTCCCCATCTAGCTACTTCATGTACTTGCTGCTTGAGCTGCTAACGATATCACGCAAACCAAAGAAACAGTTTGTGGATAATTTAAGTTTAGAGTTCTCTATATCTTGGCATTATGGAATTTATTAGTCAGATATTGCAGAGTGCAGAACACATCAAAACAGAAATTTTATAGCACTGGACTATGTAATCTAGCAGGCAGACGCTCACCTCGAAATGACTCATTAGCAGAACGCAAACACGTGATATTTAATTCTGCTACGCGCACTCTCGCTATTGCCCGTCGGTCTTCGGAAAAGAATCCAACGAACTATGAAGCGAGATACGTTTGGCATAATCGTCCGCTGCTCCTAGTTCGTCCGCTTCTCCTAGTTCGTCCGCTGCTCCTAGTTCGTCCACTGATCCTAGTTCGTCCCCTCTTTTTGGCTTTTGCTACCGCTACTAAAAGAGCTCTTTTTTATGACAAAATTTTTATATAATGAATGAGTGTTGCCAAAGCGTGTGCTATTACCCGTATTTTTGGGCAATTTGACAACAAATACTTAGGCAAATAAACAAGCTATTTACACGAATGGGTGATACCATGGTATTCAACTACTTTGCATACAGAGTACTCGTATATTTTAAAAATAGATTTCTTGTGGCAGTGAACTATGAAACTACAGCTGAGCTGCATCTCAACTCGAAATGAAGGTAACTGTCAGAAGGGAATCACGCGTTTCTGCGCGCTCTCGCGTCCTCTCGCTGTTCCCTGTCAGTCTTCGGAAAAGGAGCGGACGAACTAAGAGGCGAGGGATCTGCGAACTGTGGTGTCGCACAAGTACAAAGTGCGCGCCACCTACTTTCGCCGCGCGCCGCCATGCACGCACGGCGCGGCGTTCTTACGACGACAGCCACGAGCGCCCTCTGCTACAACGCCGCTCGTGGCCACCACTGAACGACATCGTCACTTGGGACTGAGATAGCAACCAGTTAGGACCTTCGTAATCAGATAGGCACCAGTGAAGACTTTGCTATCGTACAGGCACTAGGCAGGCCTCTAACAACTACGTATCAACATTCTGCAGTACTATGTAAAAGTTAAGTATTGTTACATTCTGTGCAATATATATCTCTTTCTAATTTACTCGAGTGTTTATAGTTTCTGGCTGCTCCCCTCCGTACCTGCACCAGCGTGTTATTTTTATTCCTGTGTCGGTCTCATTCCACTCGGCCACCGACACCTACGACGAGGCTGGGACACAAAAGCGGCGACGAGGCTGGGACACAAAACGAACTAGTTCGCGTAGTCGCCTGTGGGAGCGCTCTTCCAAACTAGTTCGTTCGCGAACTACACAAGGCTATAATGCAGCAGCAACTACGGACTTACCCCGAAGCGGGACAGACGCAGAGCGAGGTGGACACAACTATTGGTGTGTCCTAAAGTGTAATTTCCAAGACCTAGACGCGATTTCGTGCAAAAGGAAGCGTTAAAAGAAGTGAAGGCTAAGGTCGTCCACAGGTAACATCAGCAAGAGATGATCGTTATCTCCGGTTAACAGCCCGTCGAGCCAGATGGCTGAATAACTCGGCTGCAACGCACCCTCCTGGAAGCAACATGACGCGCAGTATAAACACAAACAGTCCGAAATCGCCATCGGTATTGCCTCTACCATCGCCCGCTAGTATACTCCCAGCCTCCCCACTCAGCGAAAATCGCCGAAAGTCAGGTACTGGAAGGAAGGAAGCTTGGAGTTTAACGTCCCGTCGACAGCGTGGTCATTAGAGACGCAGGTACTCACTTTCGCCACTGGAGCGCTACAAGCGTGCCCTAGTCTGGCCCACCGCCGCTCTATGCACTTACGACATTTGTTGCATTCGGATTATTTTTCTGTTTATGGGCTTGCTATTTAAATACTTCGCCCGTTCCAAACGTTCATTCACTTCTGCTCCACTGTTTTTTAAGGCGATGGTATAACTGTTTACATATTACCTCGCCTAATTTTTCCGTATGTTCTGAAGTTTCACTTGTGCACTCTAAAACCTTCGCAGTGTTCAACACATTGACAACTGAAGAAGTTAATATTAAGATTGAGTGCTTACAAATTTGGCAGCTCATGGGTAATTTCATTAAGTTTCTTTTCAAGAAGTAGAAGCTTAACTCCAGAACTCCACAATTTAACACGCAATTTTTATCAGCTTTTCGTGTAATATATCACCCCGGATGTGCCTGGAAGAACGGCAACTATTACTGCCAAGATTTTCGAGCAGTTGTACATCGGAATTAATGCTCTGATCATGGGTTTCCTCAGTGCTTTCATATTTTCGTTTGTTGAGTGTGATATTTACTGTAAGTTTTCAATAGTTCTACGTACATCTTTTGCTTGTACATCTTTCTAAGCTGGATAAGAAGGAAAAACAGAGGGAACAGCAGCATCCAGCAATTTCTTAATTTTTAACCCAGACTGATAATCAGACTCTCGGAAATGAAGGCTACATACGACAAACGATCTAAAGTTGAAATTGGGCGTAAAATCTGCTCTTGATATTGCTTTCAGCCACTGTTCTCTGACATTACGTTTGCTGGTAAATTATTCAAATGAAACTCCTTTCGCTTTACCAGCCGCGGTGGAGTAGCCGAGCGGTCTAAGGCGCCTCGCTGCGAAGCGCGCAGTTGCTCGCCGTCGGACGTTCGAGTCATCCCTAGGGCTTGGGTGTTTGTGTTGTCCTTATGTTAGTTTACTGTAGTTTAAGTAGTTTGTAAGCTACGGACTGATGGTCACGCAGTTTGGTCCGATAGATTTACAGACATTTGAACATTTTGCTTTACCACTTCGGTTTATGCAGCAATACATCACTGCTATTGACAAATTAAAACCTGTAATGAGACGTTACTGTTTTAAAGTAATATACGTATGGTAAGATCATAAAAAGGAACTAATCGCTCCAGATTACCGAGGGGGCAGAAATTAGAGAGCGTGTATGAAGAAACATAAAAATCGGATTATTGCAAACCCTGTAATGGTTTTATAATAATAACTACTACGATTACATACCTGATCATTACGGAAACAATCCACCGTAATTCCCTGATCATACCTAGCAAGAAATTACACTGTTTACTTAGTTTCTACTGTTGATTACAGCCGGCCGCGGTGGCTGAGGTGACTGAGGCGCTCCAGTCACGGTCAGCACGGCCACTACGGTCGGGGGTTCGAATCCCCCCTCGGGCATGGATATTTGTGCCGTCCTAGTTCGTAAGTAGTTCATAAGTAGTTTGTAAGTTTAGGAACTGATGACCCCGTAGTTAAGTCTAATAAGCTTTACAAACATTTGAACATTTTTTGTTGATTACAATGTTCGGAAGCGCGGGTTCAGGGCACGCTACTAGCGCCGCAGCGGCCAAGGTGGTAACTTCTTGATGTACGTTCCAAAACACGCAAGCCGAGCTAAGTGGGAAGGCTGGGAGTATACTAGCGGGCAATGGTTCTGCTCACGAAGACTTGTGGTGTCTGTCCCATTAAAACCACGACACCGATTAGTCCTCAGAAACTGGGCTTCAGAATTTCAGGATTCGAGTCGAGGTACTGCTCATAGCTGATTAAGGATTTCGTGTTCAGTCGGACAATCGTAGTACCCTCATTTGGAGAGAACTCGAAACAGTCCTGCTTCTATGCATCATGTCGTGATGGTGGACGAATGGTTTGGGCAGGAGTCGGTAATGACGGACGTACGGACCTCTACGTCTTTCAGAATGGCGCTCTGACTGCTCAGAGGTATATAGATGACATCGCTCGGCCTTCTGTTGTGCCCTACGCTGGTGCCATAGGAGATGGGTTCCTCCTGTAAGACGATAACGCTCGTTCCCACAGAGCAGCTTTGGTGGACAATGCTTAGCGCTGAGGGAATTAACCGAATGGAGTGGCCAGCTTATCCGCCGGATTTAAACCCAATTGAGCTTGTCTGACAAACGGAACACCAAGTACGGTACCAACGAATTTTGATGAGTCGCAGGTATATCGTGCGGGAACCCCTCCAGACCACCAAGCTAAAAGGATTTGTTCCAATGCACCTTAGTTCCCACGAAAATCGTGATTAAATCCAGCACGTAACAGCTATACCTGTGCTGAGTCATCATGAGCACATGAGCCAGCGTGGTGTAATTAGTAACGTGTTCGACTGTCACGTATACGACCAGAGTTCAAATCAGTCTGCTTTCGGTGGGCGAGCCGTGTGGTTCGTGTTCATGTCCTCGCTGCGGCCGGTCGTGTATTGACACTGTGTGGTGAGTTGGACGCTCTCGCAGCGCATATAATAGTCAAATGCCAACATGTATAGATCATAAAGATGAATCAACCCTTAAGAAAAGACACCTTGAAATTCATGTTTAACGAACAGTTCATCCGACCCAGAGCTTTTGAAGTAGAATCATCTTAAGAGATGTAGTTAAACTTAATGTGAACGAAATAATAGGGATCCATTTATCGATTGTTAGTAACACGGTCTATGTTAAAATGGTCAGTTCAGAGTGCTGCGATAAAGAAATTGAACGTTGTAGAGGACTCCTTAAATTTAATCACTGCGACGGCAATGTTGGCGAAGTACAAATTGAGTACGCTGGTTTTGGCATTAGAACATTCCGCATATTTGAACTCCCGTTTGAAATAACTGCGGAACAGATTAATTCAGTCCTCAAACCATACGAGAGAATTATTAGTAATATTGTATTTCAGACTTTTCCAGTACTAAACGGTGTTCGACAAGTTAAAATAGAACTACAGAAACGTATCCCTTCGTTTATTTACGTATCCGGATATAGAGCTATTGCAATGTACGACGGTCAGCCACGTACTTGCTCAGGATGAGGACAGTCAGGTCATGTTAGGTCGGAGTGTGTACAACGTAGAGTGACGCAGCTGTCGGCAGGGGAACCAGTCGCTCCTATGACGATGACGTCACTGCCGGTGACTTACGCCACGGCCCTCCGCGTTAATACGACCACCACGTCGAGCGCCGCAATGGGCGGAAGCGATGACGTAAATGAAGACGGTCTGTCACTAGCGATGGATATTGGTGCCGCGGAAAAATCAACTGTCGCTGGCTCCGACAAAACAGAAACAGCCACTAAAGAATAACGTCAAACAAACCCAGAAGATAAGTCTGGAAGAGAAGTACGGAGTGATGAAGACGATGGTGCAGCACAACACCTTAGCACGACTTCAGAGACTGAGGATAGTCAGGAATCTCGATCCTCTCCTAAAAAACATAAGAAACGGCGTTTAGCTCCTCTCGGCGCCAAACAAAAAGCACAGGCAACGCGCGGAAAAAGCGAAAGAAATTGCTCGGAAATTAACTGAAGAAACACCTGCAGTTTCGGAACGTAGACATCAGACGACAAACTCAGCGACCAATGGCAATCTGAAAAATGTAGAAATGACAACCCAACAGGATGTGGAAATGGAACTCTCTACAAGGGAACAGTTGCAGAATAAGACTCCACCTAGACTTGCTCCCGAAAAAGAAATGCACCTTCGTAATGCAGGAAGGAACTGGGCAGATGAAGTAGCTGATTTCCCCAAAGATGAAGATATGAAAGAAGGTACGAGTCCACAAAGAGACTCGTTTTCCGTACCGATGGGCGGGAAAATGAAAGGGATATCGCCCGCACAACCGGTACAACAATAATATATGGCGTTATGCGCGTGTTATAACATCTAATATATAGTCTACATCTCAAAATTGCATTACAATCCTACAGAATTGCGACATAAATATAAATAAGATTCGTAGTCATTTAAAACTAAAGACCTTACACGACATTTTATACGCTGCCGACATCGATATTGCTATGTTACAAGAAGTAACAAACATTACACTTGAAGCAATAACAGGATATAATGCAATTGTAAATTCAGGGGACGACCATGAACTCGCCACGACAATTTTAAGTAAGGAAGGCATAATTATAAGAGATGTGGAAAAACTGCCGAATGCCAGGGTTATAGCCGCCACCGTCAACAACATTAGCTTAATAAACATCTACGCACCCTTAGGCACAAGAAGTAACAGGAGGGAAAGAGCTGTATTCTTTTAAAGAGGATACAGTCCCCCTTTTCTGCGGCCGATATGATCAGATAATTTTTGGCGATGACTATAATTGTGTCCTGTCGGCTAAAGACCAGACGCCAAATTTTAATTACTGTGCCGAACTTGACGCCATGGTTAAACAATTGATCTTAACTGACACTTGGGAGCACAAAAACGGTGCATTACCGGGGTTCACATATATCACAAATCACTCTGCCAGCCGCATTGACAGGATTTACGTGTCCGCCAACCTAAAGCGACATGTTCTGCACACAGAGTTGTGGCCCACCATCTTTTCAGACCACATAGCGCACACCTTTACCATTAACTTAACAAGGCAACAAACATACAGGGGACGAGGGTTGTGGAAACTTAATACAGAACATCTTAAAGATCCTGAATGTCATGAAGTATTCCACAATGTATGGAAAGAATGCGAGAAGCGATTCCCATCCTATCCCTCGGCACTTACATGCTGGTTGCAATGCGCCAAACCGAAGATAAGAATGGCGCTAATGAATTACTCGCGGGAAAGGATGGCCTGGCAGAAGCAGACGGTTGAATTCTACTTTAAAGTCCTCCAAGATTTGTATAGATCCGATACACCTATAATTAACAAACACTTGGAGATAAAAAGAATTCAAGCTAAGCTCATAGCTTTACGACGGAAACAACTTGACGGTTGCAAAATACGTTCACGACTCCAAAATGATATACGTGGAGAAAATACATCAATCTACCATGTTATAAATGAAAGGAAGGGACAGCGAAGGAAAATAATAACTGAAATAATAACCGCGGATGGTCGATTATTGACACAGCAAAATGACATCAAGACCGAAATTCAACACTACTTCACCGAGCTAGTAAGCAACGCAACAACGGATGCAAAAGCGCAGAATGCACTTACAACAGCACTCACCCGGAAGCTCGGCCAGGAAGAAGCAGCCGCTTTGTTAAAGAAATAACAGAGGAAGAGGTTGAGAACGCAATCATAAGAAGCCCGAAAAATAAATCTCCTGGATCTGACGGGATTCCGGCTGAACTCTATCACACCTTTAGGAGACAGATGATGCCTAAACTAACATGTATTTGTAAAGACCTGATGAATCCAAACACTAATATACCGTGTGACTGCCGAGAAGGAACAATAGTTCTCATCCCGAAAACACCTGCAGGGAAATCAGTATCAAATTTCAGACCTCTCACTTTATTGAATTGCGATTATAAAATATTTTCACGCATCATCAATGAGAGGTTAAAATCAGTCCTGAACACTGTCACTGGCGCTTATCAATCGAGCGTTGGAAAAGAGCGATCCATCCACCATACAGTGACCGACTATAGAGACATTATTTCAGTTGCTGAAGTCTGTAAAATTAAATGCGCCATGGTCTCATTAAATTTCGAGAAAGCATTTGCTAGAGTTAGCCATGATTACCTTTTCCACGTTATGTGCGCATTGAATTTTCCGCAGCATTATATCGCTATTATTAAGAACTACTTAAACCACCTTACATCAAGAATCATGGCCAATCCAGCAGACCAAATATAATAAATAGTTCAGTGAGACAAGGATGTACTCTATCTATGTCATTGTTTGCGATAGCCTTGAACCGTTACTTTTAAGCTTAAGCCAAAATCTGCAAGGCATACTAACGAATGGCCAGAAAGTTGTTATTAGGGCATATGCTGATGACGTTATGTTTCTGGTAAGAGAGAACAGTGAGTTCATAAAAGCACTAGAGATAATACAAAAATACGAACTCGCATCCGGCGCAAAGCTGAACAGAAAAAAGTCTGCAGTAATGAACATAGGACGCGGATTAGGAGCTCCCATCCAATGACAAATTAAGGAGGCGAGCATTATAAAATGCCTCGGTATAGAATACACGCGAAACATTCGGCATACAATTGCAATAAATTACAGAAGGATACTGAACACCATTCGTGCCAGTATACATACAACAACAACTAGATGAACTACAGAGAGTGGCATTGATAAATATTTATGTAACATCTAAAATAAATTACGTAGCACAAGTCTTGCCAATGCCACTAGATGTCACAAACAGAATTTTGGCTGCGTTTGGTCACTTTGTCAACCGTGTCCATATATTTAAAATAAAATATGAAACATTGACGTTACCAACCGACAACGGTGGCCTAAATCTTATCTATATCTATAAATGTGAAAGTCTGTTCGGTGTACGTTTATCACGTCTGAACCACAAGACATAAAGAGCTAAAACTTTGTACAGTTACTAATGTCTACCCGGGGAAAGCTTTAGGCACGGTTTTATGGCGATCGGATAGCTATTTATCTGTATATAGTAATGTGTATCTCTGTTCGGTGTACGCTTATCACGTCCGGACGACAAGACGCGGAGACTTAATTATTTGTACAGTTACTAATTTATACCTGCGGAAGGTTTTAGACACGATATGATAGATATTTAGTAATTTGAAGAATATAACGCGAAATGCGAAACAATAATTACTCTTCCAAAATTATATTTTCTCTTTGAAAATGGTTTTATTGGTGGCATTGTTGCTTGAGGGTTGAAATGATCAAAGGGTAGAGTATGTTGGGATGGAAACTTATCGGTGTATATAAAATTCTACGTGTATGTTAATATTTCGCTCTGCGGCGAAAAGTACAGAACGCAAACGAATGGTCTGTGTGTAATTGTTGTCCGAAGTCTCCCGTTGTACACCATAGCAGTTCCATGCCTATAGCTGTAAGGGGGTGTAAGATATAGTGGTTGCAAGTCGTCAAATTACTAAAACAAATTCGGACTGAAGGCCAGCGATGGCGTTTGCGACTCTATAGCAAGGAGGTTACATACAGAGAAACGTGATGCCACAGACCATATCTTTGGTCTATGCGTGCTACAATGTCTTCTGCTCTTTCTCTGTAAGGATAAGCATACGAATAATTTTATTTTTTTACTTGAATTTTGATTAAAATGTTTGTTTCTAAAGAAGGTATTGCATTTCATTTCATCCTTCAAAACCAGTCTCTACTGAAAGATAGCTTATCTATCATAATCAACCAACACGCGAGCGGAGCCGCGGGTTTAAGCTAGTAAACGTATATAACAAGGCACAGGCACTGTACTCCAGCAAAACGTACAAGCAGTGGACGACATCATGGAATAGCGTAGTAAAATTCTTACTGAATTTATTTAGCGCCGCCCAACCACGACGCTCCAATCGATTTTCACCACATTTCCTACGAACTTTTCCACTTGAAACATTTCTTAATAGAATACAGTTATATCCGAATGTGTCTACCAGAAAAAGATTTGATCAGAGTGAAAGAAGTCTACAAAACTTTCATGAAAAACCACAGCGAGAACATCATTGAACAAAAGTATCATTACTTTAATTGGCAAAACATATGGGAAACATCCATCATCCGGAGTTACCTACTCACGTGAAGGCACAGTGGTACTATGCCGTTAATAGAACAATCCCGACGAACTCAAAACTTCACGCGATTCATCTGACAGATTGCGCTTTGTGTACCGCCTGTAAAATCAAAGATACTGATGAACACCAATTTGTCTGCGGCAATGCTAACAATATATGGCAGTCAGTAAGAAGAATATTAGCAATTATCCAACGAAAATCGCCGCACACATTAACTCCAACATACTTCTTACAACAGGATGAAGCACTATATCCTAACACTAAGAACAACGCCGTGAAGTGGTTGAAGCGGTACACGGTGTTTTACATATTATCAAACAAGGAGAAGAGCGAAGGTGACTTTTGGACTTATATCGCGATCCGACATCAAACATTACTCCAGATGAACAATTACCATAAATATTATGCCAATTTCCTCAAAAGGACCATCATGTGAACTCCTCTATTCACATTGATACTTTGAAAGTGTGACCTAAATGATTTGAAAATAAATAAATCAACAATTGTGTAATAAACAAATAAGACAATGATCAAACAACGAACAAGTACTCAAAAATTGTATTTTTTATTAAAAAAATTATTTTGGAACAAGTCTCGGTTTTGTAAAAGAGTCATTTCATTTGTATCCCCTTCTTGACTGATCTCGATACAACTAACGCGTTCAGAGTTAGAGAAGATAAAATAAGAATAGTAATTTAAAAAAGTGAAAACGAACATAGGAACGGACAAAACAGTACATGGAAACACTCCATTGCAACTCTCGTAAATACGAACTCTGAAATCGTCGGTGAGCAGAGATTGAAAAGAAGGATTTTTTTTTACTTTCTTTATTTCGTTTGGAAATATATATTTATGTTTCCAACCGAAGAAGGCACTGTTACGTTTCATGTATTAAAAACTTTCAGTTTTGAATCTAACCAAGGGATTATTTGTTTTTACCAAACTTTTGTTATGGGTGACCAACGTCAATTAAGAAGAGAATGAATGCCATTACAAAAAGAAGAAAAAGATATTTTTTAAAATAAAAAAAATAAAAATAAAAATAAAAACACCACGCCGACGTAGGCGATATTTGGGGAGCCAAAGGAGAGGCTGTGAGGGGAGGTTGGAGGATCCTGTTCGGATTTATTTTTTATTTTATTTTATTTTTTTACACACTCGTCCGGCGATTGACTGTGTAGAATTATATTCCTTATTTCTTACTGCAAAGATAAGGTTATATCAGGTAATTACAGTTACATGTGAACGATAGCCGGCCGCGGTGGCCGAGGGGACTAAGTCGCTTCAGTCACGGCCACTACGCTCGGGGGTTCGAATCCCCCCTCGGGCAAGGATATTTGCGCCGTCCTAGTTCGTTAGTAGTTCATAAGTAGTTTGTAAGTTTAGGGACTGATGACCCCGTAGTTAAGTCCCATGGACTATACAAACATGAAACTTGAAACATGTGAACGATATGCTACGAATGACTACCCGCCTGGTCGCAGCATGATAAGCCGCTGGGACGCGTCAAGTGGACGCACCCTGCATTCGACGGTGTAACAACACTGGGGCCGGGGACTGTAAACGCAGCTAACAAATGCTGCAAAAATGTTACAGCTGATGACTACAGACGGTTTACTGGTCCTTCAGTCACCGTAAAATTATGCTTCGAAATAAAGAATAAAATAAAATAATCGTGTGCAATACATATTAAGCTATTATCATGACCAATTACTCAAGCATTGACATAAGAGTGGCTATTAAAACATATAATTATGCACAATCAATCGTCGGACAAGTGAAAAAAATTGGTTCCAAGCAGGATTTGAAATCAAGTCGTATGCGCGACTGGCTAGCGCCTTGCTAAATACACCTCGCTGGTTCACGTGCTACTGGTGACTCAGTACAGGTATAGCTATTATGAGGTGCACTTTGATCGCGATTTTCTTGGAAACTAAGGTGCATTGGAACAAATACTTTCAGCTTGGTGGTCTGCAGGAGTTCCCGCACAATATACTTGCGACTCGTCAAAATTCGTTGCTACCATACTTGGTGTTCCCCTTGTGAGATGCACTTGGCAGACGCTATGCGTCAGACCAGCACCCCTCATAATGGTTGAAGAGCTGGGTATCGCACTCATGGAAGAATAGACAAATACTACCCCACTAAAGCTGACTTATGACCTCATACTGTCCATGCCATGCAGGTGTGCAACTGTACTGGCCGTCCGAGGCAATCACACGCCGTATTAGAGGGCAATGAGATGACTTTTTCACTTTTACGTTGCCCCATGACGCCTCACTCTTTAACACTAGAAGGATCGTACCGGTCAACCTGACCGGTGAGCGTTGTTTAACGTCTAATAAATCGCGTACATTTTATTTTAGTGAGCTTATAATTTAATCACTTTTAATGTATTTCGGTGGTCTATAATTTCCGTAAAATACAAATATCTGCTACAAAAACTGAGTTAAATTTTTTTCCGCATTTTATTTACCTTAAAGGATCACAGCCGGTCATTTTGACCGGTGGCATATTTTTTACGTTACATGTCTCTAAAGGTGCAACAATTGCTTTTTTCATCCGCTTAGAGTACCAGTAAGTTATTTCATTGTTGTGATCCTGTCCCTTCTCCTTTTTTCCTTTTTACTTTATTTCGTAGCTGAGTGGATATACTGCGATGCTGTACTCCGTTGTTCTGTTCTGCAAACGTATTATTATGCCGCGTCAGTATTTTCGTTCAGATGAAGAATTACTGAAATAATGGAATAGTTTACCAGAAGAATTCAGAAGAAGAAGATATTTTTGAGTGTGATGAGTTGAATGATAATGATGATACAGAATACCAACCGGTACACAACAAGGCGAATCGTCAAATTCGGAAAATGATGATTCAGAACCTGCACAAAAACATGCAGATAACACAGCGCTTACTGGTTCGATACCCCCACAAATTCATTCAGCCGAGAAAGAAAACGAAAACAACCGAATCCAGTAATCGATAGTGAAGAGACTATTTGCATTTGTAAATTCAACTTCAAATAAATGTTTATACGGTGTATTCTTTACCTTGATACTTTATTAATTTAAATAAAACTTCCATACAAAATTCTACGCATGGCACATTGGTAGGGTAAGCATAATATCCTAGCGACATTTAAAAAAATTAAATAAATTCATCAAGTGAAACTGGAACAATGAAGAAAAGCGTCACCGGTCAAAATGACCAGATCGGTCCTTCTAGGTAGTTCGCTAATGCTGGTCCTCCTAGTGTTAAGTTATTGCCGTGTAAAACTCAAGTAACCATTCGCATCAGCAATCGCAGGCTCTGCTAACAGTATACTACACCTTCCACATCGCTGGCAACGGGTTCTACACAACGCTAGTGACCACCTTGTAGGACAGTAACAGTCGTATACATGTAACGCTTTTGTATCGGTTGTGAATAAACAGGTGACACTATTGAAGTTCCAACCCTCGTATAATGTGTGTGATATTTCACCTGATCCCCTAATTATTTTCAGATCAGGTAATCTTTCTGGCCATTTCACAAAACCACGTCGGCCATTCCAGTGACCAAGCAACTGATCATTGACTACAACTGCTCCGTAGTGTGGTGGAGCACAATCCTATTGAAGGATTGAGGAAAAGCAGCAATCTTCATTCATAACTAAGCAAAACACCACTTCTTGCTGCATTTCCAAGTGTCTTTAAGCATTTAGGTTCTGATTAATGAAAATGAAGGATCCATATAGTGTGTTGTGACAATATTGACTTCACCACTGATTAAAGGTCTCTCACATCGGGCTTGGTGGTCTTGGGTTTAAAGCGCTCGACTGGAAACCGAAGGATCGCGGGTTCAAAACCCGGTCGGACCTCGGATCTTTTTCAGTCTGCGTTTTAACCCATCCTTGAGCACTCAGCGATGCGAGGAGTCACCAGGAACGTCACGTGGCTCGGATTCCACGTTAAGCTGTAAGTCCCCTTTCCCCAGTTGGAAAACTAGGGTAGGCTAGGGACACGCAAGTCGCCGAAGTGGCGTCCAATTGAAAGACTTGCACCAGGCCAATGAGCCACACGAAATTATTATCATTGAACTAAATTCCTCGTGCAAAAGAGGGGATCTTGTTGTAACTTTTGAACAGTAACTACTACGTAGAATCTGTTCACAGGAATTAACTTGTCAGAAAATTCTGATGTTATTCCACTAAAAAAAAAGTATTAAGTAATATTTGGCCGATTTCAAGTTTGGTACATACCGTAAAAAGATAGAACACCTCACCCAAACCTTAGTCGAAGATTTAGGTTTTCCCATTTCCTGTAGTGCTTAAGAAATAAAGGAGTGTACTGCAACTTTTGAGTCACACGTTATACGAGGGATGGAACTTAAATAGTGTCACTTATTTATTCAGACAAGAGCTATGTTTAGAGAAGTGCGTTGTTGTATAGATATCAGATCTCCATCTTCAAATACTAACACATTTCTGTCCTGTAATGTATGCCTGCATTATTGCCAGAAGTAACCTTAATTCATACTGATGCCGATATCAGGATTCCATCTTAAGTGCTAACACATTTCTCCCTGTAATGCTATAACGTACACCCGAATCATTTCGAGAACTAACCTTAATTCATTCTGATGCCGAAATCAGGATTTCATCTTAAGTGTCAACACATTTCTGTCCTGTAATCCTATAACATATGCCCGAACTACTTCCAGAACTGACCTTAATTCATATTGATGCCGTCCCAGTTTTACATTCACTCACATTTAAGGGTCGAACAATGTTTATCACACTTGATTTCTGTTAACGGAATCTTATGCTTCTGAATAGTCACATTTAAATTACTGCGGAAAGTTGGAGGCGAGACAGCTACTGCGCAATTTAAAGATACGTGTTTTCTGGTGCAAACGTGTCAAATAGAATTTAACGCTCTGTGTATTTGTTTGCAGAAAATTCCGTCATGGATGGCTGCCGTAAAGAGACTGATACATGAAGCACGTCGTGGGTGAGTTAAAATATTTTCATTACCTCCAGAGAATATCTCTGCCGTCTTAATCTGCCTTGCCAGGAAGAGTGGTGCGGACAAATTTAGCATAATAAACTCCTTGAAGTTTTCACAAGAACAACTAAACAGCTCAGTATTCTACACTGCTAAAAATATTTATTTACCGTCTGCATTTCTGGGAACGAGTGTTTGGATTCAAGAATGTAGATGATAAGAGAATAAACTTTATGAAACTAGTAACAGTACACACCTGTGAAATCAAATTCTGCCGCTCAACACTAAATTTCTTGTTGCTTCACGCCATGCCTTGTAACAAGCTAAGATTCTCTTTGGGATGGTGTCCACAAGTAGGTCGAATATTTTTACTCAAGACTGTTCCACTTTCCAACAAGAGGCCTTTCTCACGTCGTCTATGGTGTTTTGGGTTCCTTCGACGTAAGACTAAAAGTTACAGGTAGTCCGAAGCCTTGTCAGCAGAATTCGTTATTGATATCGCAGGATAATAAATGCAGGTGATTCCTGCCTCTTGAGAGATTGAGGTGTGGTTGCGGTTTGCTGGTACAATGTAGTCTTGACAGACGATTCTACGCCCGTAATGGCAAGACGAGAAAATAAGATCGTATTCCGATACTGCCCAGTCCAAAAATTTGTTCGACATCTTTGACATTTTTTGAAACATTCCTGCGTATTATATACAACACTACACCGCGATCGTGGCAGTAGCACTACCATATTTTAGCCGTTATGAAACTTTTTTGGTAAGCGGAATTAATATTATTAATTTTAAAACAAAAACAGATATAAAGTTTACAAGTTATAGTTAGAAGTCGAAGGGTAAATTTAAGTGCATTGTTAATAAAGGGTTAGAGAAATATGTGCCAGTAAAGACGATTAAGGATGGAAAAGATCCACCGTGGTATAATAATAATGTTAGAAAGCTGCTGAGAAAGCAAAGGCTGTTGCACTCTCGATTCAAAAAAGAACACGCAAATGATGACAGGCAAAAGTTAGTAGAGATTCGTGCGTCTATAAAAAGATCGATGCGTGAAGCATACAATAATTATCACAGCCATACCTTAGCAAAAGATCTTTCCGAGAACCCGAAAAAATTCTGGTCCTATGTAAAATCGATAAGCGGGTCAAAAGCCCACTGTCCAGTCGCTAGTTGATCATTCCGGGGCAGTAATAGAAGAAAGCAAACGGAAAGTTGAAGTTCTAAATTTAACCTTTAAGAAATCTTTCACGCAGGAGGACCGCACAAATATACCATCATTTGATCAACGTACTAATTCCGAAATGGGGGACATAGCAATAGGTATTTCCGGTGTAGAGAAGCAGCTGAGAGAGCTAACTACGAAAAAGTCTGCTGGTCCGCATGGAATACCAGTTCGGTTTTACAAAGACTATTCTGCGGCATTGGCCCCCTACTTAGCTTGCATTTATAGCGAATCTTTAATTCAGCGCAAAGTTCCTAGTGATTGGAAAAACGCGCAGGTGACTCCCGTGTATAAGAAAGGAAAGAGAACTGACCCATACATCGTTCATGTGAAACTCAGCTTGCCCTTTTCTCACATGACATCTTGCGAGCCATGGATGAAGGGCAACAGGCGGATTGTGTTTTTCTCGACTTCAAAAAGGCGTTCGACGCGGTGCCACACTGCAGACTGCTAACGAAGATACGAGCTTATGGAATAGGTTCACAGATTTGTGACTGGCTGGAAGACTTCCTAAGTAATAGAACGCAGTACGTTGTTCTCGACGGCGAGTGTTCATCAGAGACGAGTGTATCGTCAGGCGTGCCCCAGGGGAGTGTGATAGGACCGCTATTATTTTCTATCTATATAAATGATCTGATGGACAGAGTAAGCTGTAATTTGCGGCTGTTTGCTGATGATGCTGTGGTGTATGGGAGGGTGTCGTCTGTAACTGACTGTAATAACATACAGGTTGACATAGACAAAATTTCTAGTTGGTGCGAAGAATGGCAGCTAGCTCTCAATGTAGAAAAATGGAAGGTGATGCGCATGAGTAGAAAAAACAATCCCATAATTTTCGAATACAGCATTAGTAGTGAGCTTCTTGATGCTGTCGCGTCGTTCAAATATCTAGGCGTAACGTTGCAGAGCGATATGAAATGGAACGAGCATGTAAGGACAGTTGTGAGTAAGGCAGACAGCCGACTTCGGTTTATTGGGAGAATTTTGGGAAGATGTACTTCACCTGTAAAGGAGACCGCGTATTGCTCAAGTATTTGGGACCCGCAGCAGATCGGTTTGAAGGAAGACTTAGAGGCGGTTCAGAGGCGAGCAGCTAGATTTGTTACCGGTAGGTTCGACCAATGCGCGAGTGTCACGGAAATGCTCCGGCAACTCAATTGGGGATCGCTGGGAGAAAGACGACGTTCTTTTCGTGAATTTCTGTTAAGTAAATTTAGAGGGCCGGAATTTGAAGCTGAGTGTAGTACGATCTTGCTGCCGCCTACTTACATTTCGCGTAAAGATCACAAAGACAAGATAAGAGAAATTAGAGCTCGTACGGAGGCATATAGGCATTCTTTCTTTCCTCGTTCAATTTGGGAGTGGAATAGGAAAGGAAATGCCTAGTAGTGGTACAGTGTACCCTCCGCCACGCACCTTACGGTGAATTGCGGAGTATGTATGTAGATGTAGATGTAGAAGAGGTCAAACCACGTCATATAACAGATTTTTTTGTCTAAGGTTTACTGTTTGAGTCTCCTTTCTGATAGTGTCTCTACTCTTCTCGCGTATCCTTCCTGTTCTCGTCTCCTTTCTGTTCGAAATAGTTCCCCTAATTAGGACAGATAAATGGGTCAGGAATTCTTCAAAGATATGACAATCTGTGAACAGATTTTATCATTATGTTATAAAGTAAGTAAATGTGACAATTTTGTTACCTGCAGGGCCCACAGTGTTAGTGATGTCGTACATCGACATTTTAATAATAAGAATTATATAATTTCAACACTATATTTTTTAATTCATATTAGTTACACTATAAGCTTATTTCGACTTAATTGTCCTCTTCAGGTGTTATGCCTGCAATACATAAGTTTTCATAATATTTAGTACTATGTTGCCTACTTGTTTTATACAGATGTAAAAGAAATGCTACAAACCACATTCTGTTATGCTGTACATTTCAGTATTATTGTGACGGGATATATTATATTATTATTTTTTCTTCTTATATATATATATATATATATATATATATATATATATATATATAATATTAATATCGCGTAACTTATAATATTGTGCTGTCATGCAAGATCTTTATCAAGTTACGGATTTTGACATTTAGAGAATATATATCTATGAGGCAAACCTTTTATTTAAAATTTAACGAAATATGTTGGGCTTTTTTATCTTTGATAATCTTGTTGGAATATTTTTATGTTAGATCAACGATGAGATTGTCTCTATGGATAATCATTAATGGTAATTTTGTTATTGCGCTATTATCTATGATTGGCAGTGGAATTGATTATCAGTTGTCATGCACTATAATATGAATAAAATCATCTAAATAATTTTTGTGCTTGAAACCCGTTTGATCGTTTAGCGAATTATTTGTGTTTTTAATTGCATGGAGGCATACTTGCATTTCTTCACGAATATTCATCTCGTATCCCTTCTTTACAGTATGCAAAATTTATAGTGTGTTATCTATGGTGTCAACTGTGTGATTTTCGGATTGCAAATGTTGACAAAAGGTGGAAGGGTTTTTTTCACTTTCTCTAGTGTGTTCTTTGTATCTTATAGTGAAATTTCGCCCAGTCTGTCCTATATAATACTTATTACATGAATTACAAGATATTTTATAAATTCCAGAGTCAAGAAATTTTGAAGGTTTTGTGTTATGTGTTACTAATTTGTGTTTAAGGGTGTGTCTGTTCTGAAACGCAAAAGTGGTGTTAGTCTTTCTAAAAATTTGCTAAACATTTGCTAAACGATCAAACGGATTTCAAACACAAAAATTATTTCGATAATTTTATTCATATTTTAGTCCATGACCACGGATAAGCAGTCCCGCTGCCAATCATAGACAATAGCGCAATAACAAAATTACCATTAATAATTATCCATAGAGAGAATCTCATCGTTGATCTAACATAAAAATATTCCAACAAAATTATCAGAGATAAAAAAGCCCAACATATTTCGTTCAATTTTAAATAAAACTTTTGCCTCATAGATATATAATCTCTGTGCAAATAATGTAAACATATTACATCTCTGTAGAGCTGTCAAATAAATGTCAAAATCCGTAACTTGATAAAGATCTTGCATGACAGCACAATATTATAAGTTACGCGATAAGAAAAAATAATAATATATCACGTCACAATAATATTGAAATTTACAGCATAACAGAATGTGGTATGTAGCATTTCTTTTACATCTGTATAAAACAAGTAGGCAGCATAGTATGAAAACTTATGTATTGCAGGCATAACACCTGAAGATGACTATTAAGTTCAAATGTTCAAATGTTTGTTAAGCTTAAGGGACTTAACTGCGCGGTCATCAGTTCCTAAACTTACAAACTACTAATGAACTAGTTAATCCTAGGGACGGCACAAATATCCATGCCCGAGGGGGATTCGAACCCCCGACCGTAGTGGCCTTGCAGACCGTGACTGGAGCGCCTCAGTCCCCTCGGCCACCGCGGACGGTGACTATTAAGTCGAAGTAAGCTTATAGTGTAACTAGTACGAATTAAAAATATATATACAGTGTTGAAATTATATAATTCTTATTATTAAAATGTGACAATTTTATTTAAGTTTGTTAAATATATTGTTATTCGTGTGAACTGAACAACTTTGAAAATACAGTAACTTTCCCAGTGAAGAATTTGTTAAAGTTGTATGAAATAGATAGAACCTAAAGTTGATCTCTTACTTTTCAAATCAATTATACAGCTGTGTGTAGTAATGTGTTGCCTTCCCACATCATTAAAATATTAGGCAGTGTTATCTGTGAAATAATAATTGGTGATTTTTAATTACGAAATATATCATCAAGGACGAATTTAGAGGAGATATTTGAAACATTTAAATATACAGTGAGATCAAAGATTAAAGAAAAACTTTTGTAATAAGCTTCGTCACAGATTAGAACTAACCGTGAATAAATAACATTTAATCGTAGAGTCTGTTCTTTCGGACACCACTTCTGATCCTGCAGTTATTATCTATTTATATTCACGGAATATACGTGGTCTTGTGCCTTCTCAGGGAGGAGGGATACAAGGCGATGGGAGCTGAGCTGGAGGCAGAAGAGGTGGTTGAGGTGTAGGAGTTGGTCGTCAGAGAGTAGGAAAGTCAGGGGCTACATTGGGTGATGGGCAGGAGGTTGTGGATACAGCAGGAGAGAATGGAACCAAAGATCTTCTTGAATACCGATGTGAGGCAGATAGGACGGAAGGAAGAGGTAGTAGAGGAGGACTTATTTGATTTCGAGAAGATCAGGATATAGGAGGTCATCCACAGGTCAGGGTAGTAGCCAATAGATTTGATGGTGAGGAAGGAGAGGGGGCACACCTTGAAATGGCGGTAAGTGATGTGGTCATAGCTGGTAGCAGTGTTGTGTTTTGAGCGAAGTGTGACTTGTATATCGTGTGATGTGATGGGTGTATTGAGGTCTGATGGTGAAATGTGATCTAAGGATTGCATGCTTGGGGCGAATGGCAGGAGAAACCTGTCAGTTCATTCATGGATTGTAACAAATAGGGAATACTCAAAGTTAGGAATATTTGGTATGGAGAAGTTATCCGAGAGGTAGGATGCAAAGTGATCTGCCTTACTAGGGTGAGTGGGGACTGTATTGTGGAATTGGGTTGCCAGTAAAGCGATGGCATTCCAGTACTTGGAAGAGTGTATAGGGAGGTGAGATTTAAACCGTGTAAAATGTCTGTCGCCATTGCAGGCGTTTTTGGTAGTTTGTAAATTGCGTATGTGTCGTTGTATTTGCCAGCAGCGTAGCGGTGTGTCCTGGCACGTGTCCAGAGGAAAGAGTGACACAGCCAGCAGGAGTCATAGGAGGAGCACAGCTTGTGGGGAAAGATCAGGACGGTGAGGGTTAATTTATTCTGTAGGGGTGTGGACGGATATGGCATCAAATAAGCACTGTTAAAGGATGTCACATGGGAAATGTCATCAGGACTTTGGAGGGGAAGAAGGTGGAATTCCAGTCAGCTTGGGAGTAATCATGGATGTCTGGGTTGGGAATCAAACAAGGAATTGTAGGGCGCCAAGAGGTGGCGAAGATCATGAGACGGATGGTTTGATAGCACTGCCAATAAGATCAAGTACTTCTGCAGTGATATGACCCATGAGGACGGGGGAGGCGGGGATAACGTATGGGGTGGTGTTGCTCTTGGGGAGGGTATGTTGGGGGAGGGGAACCAGGTCACCTTGCAGGAAGACAATAAACTGACGCCACCATTGCAGTTCAGTAAGAGTGCACCTGTCGATGCTCAGATGGGCAACTAACACATAAGAAGAAAAGTTATGGTCAATTTGGAAAGGAAGTCATATGGTATAGGTGTCACACACCTGATGTAAATGGTTGCACACACAACAAGAGAAGGAAAGAACACACTGAGGATGAAGTGGTTGGTAGGATTGTGGCTGGATCGGGAGCAGCTTGAGGCAGCCGATACTGACCTCACCTAGTGCAAGGGGGCAAAGGTTATTATTGTGGTGAAGGACATAGGTAGAGGTGCTGATTGTATGCTGGTGTGACGGGAGAAATGTTCAGTACTACGGCATCCCCACAGTGTTCGAATAGGGTGTGCATGGAGATGTGTTTGTTGGTTCATAGGGAGCGGATATTTTGGTATAGGATATGGAAATGTTGTTGTGTCACGACTGAAACTGGGAACAGGAGGGGTGTGAGAGGATTTATATGAGGGTTCTGGTAGTCAGGTAAAGATAAAGTAGGCAAGGTTGTGGGAGGAGTTTACGTAGTTGTTGAGGTGTAATAAAGAGCAGGTAGCCAATGAGGTTTGTTGGAGGGTAAAAGGGTAAATGGGCCTGTTTTGAAAGACGATTTGGTGAAGCAGATGATATCATCTGCTAGTGGAAGGAGGACGAAGAGAGTTGTTAGGATGAAGGGGTTGGTCAGTGGTATGGACAGGGACAGTCAGCTCTGGGGTGATAGGTGCGGTTTGGCCTTGCACTTATCAGAAGAGGTGACGTGGGGTTCACCACAGGAATTGCAGATCGGAGGGGCAGCAAGGTTGGGGACTGCTTGAGGAAGTTGGAGGCTTTGTAGTTAGGACAGATTTTGGATTGGAATCTTTCAGGCCATAGTTAAGTTCTCATTGTAGACCAGGCACCATTGGCTTCTGTAGGATTGGGGAGGGGTCAACCTTGTGGTGGCTGTTGTAAAGAAAGACATACCAGAGCCACCTACGAAGTTTCTTTTTCTTTTGTTGTGTGGTACATCCTGGTTCGCTGAATTTCGCCTACAATAGCGGCGCCTTCTTCTGCCTCGTATCAGCACGCTAAGTTGGGTGAGTTACGCTTTGCTTCGTGTGTGTGAATGGTTGAATGCTTGTTGATTGTAAATCCCTCTCCCGACGATGTTCAGTTCAGATTTATTTATTTTAGTAGTTCAATGAGATGCATTTTTATTGTTTAACAAAATTGGTTCCCCCATTTGCTCATGTTTGAAATGAATAAATAATTTATTGTCACTGAAATTTCATCCTTCTTATAAATATTAGTTTATGAATACCCTCCCTTTTTATTTAATGTATTCACTAGTGCTGAGAACAAATGCAGATGCATATTATAATATTTTTAATTCCGTGGCGCCATAAATGTTCTCTCAGCCACCTTCATGAAATGATTTAGTTCAGGGTGGCTTGTATATTAATGATTTTGTGTAATTCTCGTGATCTGCGGTTGGCCACCGCCTCTTTGTCTTCCTGCTGCTAAAGTAAAGTTTGAGTCAGTTCTAACTTCTGAGCCAGGGAACAAGTTTCTGTAGCAGGAAGTAGTCAGTTGTTCACGCAAATCCTTTCGCTGGTTTTACGGCCAGAGTTATATATTTAAAGTAAGCTTTTAACTGGCTCCCTTCAGCTAAATTTTACAATTAATGGTGGCCTTTCAAGTGTTATTAACGAGTCAATAGAGCTCAAAGTGGCTGACAATCTCATGAACCGAGATATGCTACCAGCTAAGTAGAGCCTGGAACCCTGCTATTAAAGAAGCAACGAGGACAGCTTCAGTACAACATAGACACAAGTGCTAGAGGCATGGACATGCAGAACGTTCCCCAAGCAGAGCACCAGGAGGACAGTACTGAAGATAGGTCCAGGAGTGGGCACAATGGGTGTGGACCACAGAGGGAGTGCGACCGAAGATGAAGCTCTCAGAGATGGGTACGATGGGCGCGAGCCACAGAGAGAGTACCCAAGGTTGCAGTGGACGGAAAACAGAACATCAGCGCCCAGAACACCTCAGCAAGTGGGCGCGGGCCGCAAACGAACGCCTGATCGCGGATAGAACGATCACAGAGGGAGCACCTAGTTCCACTACTAACATCAGCACCCCAGAACATCTCAGCGAGTGGGCGCGGACCACAAGCGGAACGCCAGACCGCGGATGACACGATCGGAGGCAGGTATGGCCGGCGCGGACAACAGAGGGAGCACCGAGTGCCATTAATGACATCATTGCCCCATAACACCTCAGCAACCGGGCGCGGACCACAAATGGAGCGCCAGACCACAGATGGCACATCGGAGGCGGTTCGGCGGGCGTGGACTTCAGAGAGAGCACCCAAGGCAACATCAGTGCTCCATAACAACTCAGCGAGCGGGCGTGGACCGCAAACGGAGCACCAGACCACAGATGGAAAGATCAGAGACGGGACTGATGGGCGCGGACCACAGAGGAAGCACCTACAACCGCCAGTGGAGGGGGAAGGCCGCAGACATAAATACTGGCTCCGGTCCACTCAGAAAGCAATCTCAGCTCGCATGTGATGAAGGTTACGAATTATGTAGCTGAAAAATTGTTCAGAGTAGAAACTGACATCCGGCAGAATATCCGACTACCCATCATGTCACTAGATCGCCGGGAAAGCCTGAAAAGCTACATGTTCTTCCTTGTTTTTATTTTGGCTGCCTTGTTTGAGTAATGTTGCTTGTTTAAATGTGCGTGGTGGTATCAGTTGTGACGCTCAGATTATTTGGATACGGGTTATACTTAAGTTGTTGGCCTTTGAATTCGACTTAAAGTACAAAGTTCGTTTTCTAGTTGTCTAGATGGAAACCATGTACTGCAATATTTATTCAGGTTATGGAGATCCTTTTTGAGTGTAGCTTCTGCTATTTTGATTGTGCAGCCAGAGCAATGTCATCTGCATATATAAATTTCCTAAAAGTAGTTTCTGGTAGATCTGCGGTATAGATATTGAACAGCAGAGGAGCAAGTACTGATCCTTGGGGTACATCATCATTTAGTGCACAGGGCTTACTCTTACTGCCGTTTAAATGTTTTTCGAACACTATGTTGCATATTATGTTGTTCGGCAATGTTGCAAGGATCCTTGCAGGGTTTGATCTTAAAGAATGATTTATTAGAGATAAAATCATATACATCTGTTATGGACAACAAAATTCATACTAAAATTATCTAAACCGTATCAAATGAAATGTTTTTAAATCTAAGGGACTTAACTGTTGCGGCCATCTGTCCGTAGGCTTACGAACTACTTAAACTAATACACACACACACCCATGCCCCAAGGAGGACTCAAACCTCTCAAAATGCGCGCTCCATAACAAAACGCCTTAGAGCGCACGGTCTCTCCACTGCGTCTCTTAAACATATCAGCGCAGCATTTCATAAACATCAATTGATGGTTTTAAAACACGAATTTCAGAACAAATATGTTTCATCGTTAGTTCTATCACAAGTCTTTTTCTTTGCCCTGGAGAGGTGGGGGGGAGGGGGTAGGGATCGAGTGGAATGATTAAAGAGGCGCGTTCCAGCACCTAAAATTTTAAGAGATTAAGTACTGCTACAGAGTATCTGGACATGTGGGTTCAACTATGACGAATCTATTGACATAGTGTGCTGGTACCACACATGGCAGAGGCAGCCCCCTAAGCCAGGGTGCGAAATTTCAGTTCTGAATTCACCAGCCAGTCTAACAACTTCGGTCGCCACAACCACTTTATCTGAATATATTCCTCTTCCTCTCCCTGTCACTGTTCCAACAGTATCTTTACACACAATACTATCAAATAATTTAACAGAAACATGCATACCAGTACAACAGGCTTGCGTTCTAGCACTTAATTTTTGTGTAGAGTTGTCTTTTTGTTGAGAAGTACTACTTGTCAGTGACACGTTTGGATCAAACTCAGACAGAGCACATCCATTCCCAGATATTACCAGCACATCCTTCAGTGTTTGTGTCTTCAGCCAAGCCCTGTCCCTGTTTTTAGTATTAGTATTTGGTGAATACTATGGTAATACGTTTTTCCGTGCCATTTCTGGTTGAATACTCGCAGATGAATCAGCTGACGATGTGGAAAGGTGTTTTATATCATTAAATAAAATACTTACTTTACACCTGACTATGAAACATAAATATGAAATAGTCACACACGGGAACTGCAACAGTTTTCAAGACTTTTAAGAACCGGCCACAAATTATAACATGAATCACGTGGATCTAACCCCACTCCAATTCTGCCGCACTGCGCATTCGAGAATCTGGCAGCTTGGAAGCGCCAGAAAAAAATTCCGAGTAGAATCTGCTAATCAAGTTGTTTGTTGTCACTATTTACACAGGAAACAGCCACATCTCAAGTAGATAAAAGCAGGAGAAGACGAAGCTTATACACAATATCAGCTGCGCACATGCACATGAACCCACTCACAGCTGCTTGAACAAACCTAACGTGTACGGAGAATATATGGTAGCCGTTGTGTCAACACAAAACTAGAGTTCAGAGAGATCTGTTATTTGCACTAACACTGAGAAAGTATGTTAAAAATGGAAAATAGTTATACAATTACCAGGAATGTAGCCCAGAAAATATAAACCCTACCTTATCTCTCTCTTTATAAAAGCGAAAGGATACTCACTCACTAAATACGAAAGCTCGAAAACTGCTTCACCTATGAAGCTGACATTTGGCAGGAATGTAGTTTATATGTAGAAGACGCCATCTAAGAAAGGATTTTGCGATAGGATCGATAGTTCAGGAGATATGACGTTATAAACAACGAAAACTTCCCCGTCTTGCGGCATAAGATAGTGTGAATTTATCAGTCCACTATTTGAGAAGGAGAGCACTTAGCGACTTGGAACAAACTTAATCATAATTTCAAACCTTTAGGAAACTTTTTCTCCCTGACAACCATAGCAAAATTATGAAAGGAAAAAGTTTCTTGCTTACTACTTTTCTGCTGTTCATTGAGCAAAACTACGGAATTCGGTATAACTTTGGAATTTATAATTTCTACACTACATGTTGTACGCACGGGAAATTTTACACACAGTATACACACATACAGCTGAATGTACCTTCGAAATTGTATCACAGTACGACAGGTAGTTCATGAGATACGAGCACATAAGCAGTAACGTTAATGGAAAACCGCCCCATCACGCAGCAAGTCTTAATCTATTACTTCTTTGCTACTAATTGTATTCGCAACAGATTTTACAGACGTACAGCACTTATACAAATGAATATATACCTGAAAAATTATACTATTGTACAACATATAACTCAGTAAATTTAAGATCACATATACTGCGATGGGTAAAAACTTTTCACATCAGGCATCACGTTTTATTACATTTCTCATTTACTGCTAAGACACTTCTGTATTCCAGTGAGCTTAAGGAAATTCCTGAAAGATGACTGTGCTATTGACAACTTTGAAGCAACTTTTAACTGTGAAGCGCATACCGCTGTGCGAAGAAGCAGTAGACTTCTATATGGGCAGACCCGAGCTGGGCAACTTTTAGTGGCCATTAGGAGGGTACTCGAGAAAGGACAGTTAATTCCACACTCGAACTGGGCAACTTCCGCTCGCCGGTAGCAGAACGGTCCGACCCAAGGCGTTCCTGGCCCTGAGCTCACCAGTCCTGCGAATGACGCCAGCTCGCTGCCATATGCGTAGAATCACATAGTGTTTCGTTTTGTACTTCCGTTTAGTCATGGAAGCGAAAAATACGACAGAAAGCCACGATTTGCCACCTGTCATTATTGATCGTGCTAATACATATTTGATCTGTGACGGTTATAAATTGAAGTCTTACAGAAGAGTTGTAGGAACGGAAGACCCTGGATGGCGATGCTGCGGGGAACGTTCGCGGTGTGCTGTTAAGTTATTTACAGTAGGCAGCGAACAAATATTTTCGCGTATGGAAGGTACTCATGGCCACGCACCTCTTGCAGAAGACTTATTAAACAGGAGAATGATATCTAATTCTCTAAAAACAAAAGACGACGCTTTAGTTGAAAGACCGTCAAAGCTTATACGCAATGTAGTGTCAATCCAACCACCTCGAACACATTAACAAGGAAGAACATAAGGTTTATTCATAACAATATTATTGTCTAAAATGCGGAAACTGCCGAAATTGGTGATGACAGTGCAGATTACTTTGTCACAAATCGCGGTGACAACTACAAAATGCGAGGATTTTGTCCTTAATAATGACATGGAAAATGGACATTTGTATTCACAACTGACTCAATTTGTGTCAGCAGGAAACTATATTGATGGATGGTACTTTTCAGTATGCAGAGAAACACTTTGTTTAGTTATTCACGATCCACAGTTACTCTGGTGGCTCTTATAACCGTTAGTGTACAGTCTTATGAAAGATAAGAAGGAAACATATTTGAAAATTGTACAGTGTATTCACGATGAATGTAGGAAGAGGTGTTTTTGCTGATCTGGTGAGTATACAACCACAAGACAACATCACAAAATGTGCGGATTGCATAAATGATAACTACACTGATGAAGAAGTTGCAGCCTTTCCTCCAAACGTTTGGGCAGCAGATTGCGCCTCCTTCTGGAGGACGACTATCGCCTGAGAAAGCTTCCATTTCCGATTCAATGCTTCATGTGAATCTCCTCACCCAAACATCTTTCAGTTTGTGAAAAGTCTGAAGCATGAACAAACTGATACTTATGTAAGAATGAACTCAGCAAAAAATATTATCACCATCCAAACGGACTCAAAAATCAGGAAGAGACACGCTTTCCTGCAACAGAAATTAGAATTACTTAGGAATGGTGAAATTTGCAAATTAGACATTGTAAAGAGCGTTTCATACCAAGCAGCCGTGAGCAAACTATGAGCCAAACTAAATGCATTTGTTTTCTGCAAATATTTTTGTATGCGAAATTTGTAATAAAATCTTTGTATTTGTATATAATTTATTTGTTTTGTATATCTTGTTTCTTGGCACAGTATTGACATAATTCCTTAAGAACTTTACAAATAGGGGCAGAGGTTGCGCACTTGGTATGTTTAGATTTGGAAGCATTTTGCAAGATTGTGCAGTTGGACTGCCAGGAGCAGGTAGGAGTTGCCGAGTTCGTGCGCGCCTGTCAGTCTAACCGGAGAAGGTAAAAGTTGCCCAGTTCGTGCGTGCCACAGGCACTTTGGGGACAGTTTCCCGGTTCGAGCCTTCCGTTTATCACCAACAGGTACAAGATACTCAGTTCGAACGAGCCCTTCTATATAGCTACAAGGAAAGGAAGAAAACGAAACAGTGTACAACCGACGAATACCCATTATTTCCGACAGATCTGGTTTTTAACTTTAAGAGACTGCAGTCTGCATTTTCTGTTATGATTAATAAATCACAGGGCAATTTACTCAATATTGTGGAGTGTATTAGAAAGCTCCATGTTTCTCAAAAATGTTCAAATGTTTGTAAGGCTAAAGGGACTTAACTGCGGGGTCATCAATCCCAAAACTTACAAACTACTTATACTATTTATACTACTTTGTTCTAAAGACGACAGAAACGTCCATGCCCGAGGGGGGATTCGAACCCCCGACAACGGATTGCCGCGCGCACCGCAAACACGGACAGCTTTATGTCGCTTTCTCAGGGATGGGCTCACCACAGGAAATATTCGATATTCGTATTAGATCCTGGGCAAGTCACAAGAAATATTCCAGTATGAAACTTCCACTCTGCAGCAGAGTGTGCGCTGATATGAAAATTCCTGGCAGATTAAAATCTGAAGTTTCATATCAGCGCACACTCCGCTGCAGAATGAAAGTTTTATTCTGGAAACATCCGTTAGGCTGTAGCTAAGCCATGTCTCCACCATATTCTTTCTTCGAGGAGTGCTAGTCTTGCAAGTTTCGCAGGAGAACTGTGAAGTTTGGAAAGTAGGAGGCGAGGTACTGGCAGAATTGAAGTTGTGTGGCGGTTTCGTGAGTCGTGTCGGGGTAGCTCAGTGGTAGAGCGCTTGCCGCGAAAGGCAAAGGCCCCAGGTTCGAGTCCCGTTTCCGGCACACAATTTTAATCTGCCAGCAAGTTTCACAAGAAATATTGTTTATAGTCAGGAAAGAAGATTAGTGTCTAACGCCCTGTCGACAGCGTGGTCATTAGAGGCGGAGCTTACGCTCGAGTTGCTTGGGTAAGGATGGGGAAGGAAATCAGCTGTGCCTTCTGCTAAACAAGAACCAAAAAAAGATAAAGCTAAAGAAAAAAGAAAAAACAATAAATCAACAATATAACTGAAAATTCATAAAATCAAGTATGTTAAAACTCCCAATTAAAATAATTAATGATAATAAAATTAAAGCTAATCTCAGATCATAAGAAATAGTTTGAGCAACAGAACGTAAAGAGAAAGGAACCACCCCAACATTTGCCTAGAGAGATTTCGGGAAAACACAGAAAACATAAATCTGGATGGCTGCAGGCTGGTGTGAACCGCCGTCCGCCCGAATGGGAGTCCAGTATGTTATCACTGCGTCACCTCGCTCGGTATTGTTTAGAGTAAAGTTTGAATTAAATGAACTTACGAATGTTACATATCATTTGTATTTTGATTTCTATCTTTGTTTGTTTGGTTACTGTACAGTAGAGGCAGTCTAATCCGTCACCTTCGCGACCGGAACCATGGTCGGAACGACAAAAAAGGTCGGATTATCGGAAACATCTAATATTTATGGCAAAAATAAAAGTATATGTTTAGTACAAAAAATTAAACGATTCAAGAAGTAAAAGACGTCTACAGTAATATAAAAACACCTTTTTACACAGTGTTAAACAATATATTAACTAAAAAACGTCTACACACACTAAAAGGAAAAACGACAAACAAATGACAGTACTGTACTTACTGTAGAAACAAATCGGACACCGTGACGAGTTTTCCAACGATCAATCCAGCCTTCACTGGCAGGAGATTTAATTTCGGCTACCAGTTTTTTGTGCAAAACTAATGCTTTTTGTTTGAGAATTGGCCCGGAACCAGAACCACATCCACAGTGCGTTATCAAGCAGTTCAAGTTTAGGTTTTTTTAATGTTGTGACATTCTTAAGACTGTTTTCACCATCAAACGTAACTGTATAGGATTCAATGTCTTTCCGATTCTTCCTCCAATCCTTAATTGTCGTAACACCTACATTCAGGCCCTTTGCAATTTTTTCAGAACGATTCTCCTGTGTCCAGTCTTTGTAGCACTGCTAATTTTCAGTGGCGGCTGGTGATAATGTGCTAATGTGCTGCAGCACACTGTAAATATATTACCAAAATTATGCCATTTCTCTTCGAAAGCAAGCGAGAAATCGCTGTAAAATTACATCCTTTCTCTTGGAACGCGAGCCAGATATCACAATAGAATTATGCCAATTCCCTTCCATTGCCTACTAGAATGATAGTAATAAGGTTGAAAACGCGCTCTCGCCGCGACAGCTGGAAACCAGCTGCGTGTGCTGAAGTGGGATTCAGCCGCGCTGGTACGTGCGCAGAGAGGCGGCGCAGTTGTCCGTTCGCTAGTGCGCATGCGCGGACGTGACGCCAGGCCTGGCGGCTCATACGTGCTGAGACCGACTGCAGCACCAGATCCATAGTTCTCTTCGCGCTGCGTGTAACGGCTGCGGAAGAATAGTATATGACGAAATTGCGGCATACAGAGTCAAATAGCGCGCTGGCTCAGGCGTCTTGTGCGTTGTCTCTCAAAACCTACTTGTGAGAGGCTCGTGTTCAAATACCTCTGAGTCTAAATTTTTTATTTCTGTAAATAAAACTTCAATCACAAACAACATTAGTAATGTCTAGCCAATATGCGAGTGAAACTGCGCTTTTCAGCCAAGCAGTTTCATTGGTCGCTTGTGTAGAACGCAGATGACGTGGTGAGGATATTGCTAAGCTCCGTTATTTCCATTGTCAGTCACGCTTTTTATTTTAGTACATTTTGTTTCCTGTTTATTTTTTTAATATTGTAGCACACTGGTCAAATTTTGTACGAGCCGCCACTGCTAATTTTTCATTTAGTGAAAGAGTTACGTGTTTACGTTTGAATCCAGACATGTTGAAAAACAGACAACTTTACTCACAATGGACACAGTCTAACATATACAGTCGCGACACTCACTGCTGTAAAAGTTGTTACCAACTGACAGTTGCTGCGACACTAGCGTTCCTAGCGGTGGGAAAGCCGCCGAAGTAGTGAAGTTTGTTTATAATCGCTTTTGTTCGTAATTAACGAAATACTATAATTTTTGCGTTACAAGAATTATTAAAATGTCGAGAGACAAGGATAATACGGAAATTAATATAAAAAAGGCTTATTTAAATGATTCAGTGTTATAAAGAACAACTCCGTCATGAACAAATACTTACGAATATGTGTATATTTGCAGCTTATTCCGCTGAAGGTAAGTTGCATATAAACAAAATGGTATAATAAATTTCTATTATGGTCTGTTCTTACTATGACAGCCAGTTTTTGACATGTATCAGTTCCGTATGGAGTCTAATGATTCTCACATTTTTACACGTCACTCGTCATTCTTATACGTGCACATTCTTTTAAGTGTAATTACTTTAGCTTTAAAAAAATATGATTTGTGGTTCAGATGTAGCAACAATTATGGGTTTGGGTTCTTCTTTGTTGGAAAAGAGTTTGGTTGCTTCTATCTTATATTGCCAGGTCTGTGACGTTTTTCCTTCAGCTATATCTGTGATGGCTGAAAAATATCCAAATGTTTGTAAATCTATCGGACTAAACTGCGTGGTCATCAGTCCGTAGCTTACAAACTACTTAAACCTAGGTAAACTAACCTAAGGACAACACACACACACACACACACACACACACACACACACACACACACCATGCCCCAGGGAGGACTCGAACCTCCACGGCGAGCAACCGCGCGCTCCGCAGCGAGACGCTTTAGACCGCTCAGCTATTCCACCGCGGCTCTGATGGTTGTTTGGTACGTTAAATACCGTATTTATTGCATTCTATATACGTTTCCTATGTTCCACCCTCACCGATTTTACTGGAATTGTAATGAAGAATACTTAAGGTTCCTGCGTAGAAATTTACGTCTCTCTGCCATAGGGCATGTCTCCTCGTGTTTCCTAGACATTCTTATTTTTAATAGAAAATGAAATTATTCATTTAAAGCCTGTATGTTACAGGATAATTGTAAATTAACTGTAATGTACCGTTTCGTACCTTGTCAGGGATCTTACGAAATCTAGGAAAAGGGAGCTATTTTTAAATTATTACCTATTTATAAGTTACAACATACGTTTCCTAATGTAAAAAGTTTACTGAAGTCAATCTAAATGATAATATTCTTACTCAAAAACTATCGTATTCAAAAACGTAGCTTGCCGGCCGCTTGGAGCGCTGCTATTGCAGCGTATAACAAAAATCTGTGAGAGTGTCGTGACTGTATATGTTAAAATGTGCAATGGATGTAATAAGTTACTGTAGGGAACAAGGAATAAAGCAAAAACGACAATGTTTTAAACCCAACAAAGTATAAAACTGCACTATAACGTACAGTATAACAATATGGCCGGCCGCGGTGGCCGAGGAGACTGAGGCGCTCCAGTCACGGTCTGCAAGGCCACTACGGTCGGGGGTTCGAATCCCCCCTCGGGCATGGATATTTGTGCCGTCCTTATTATAAGGTACTTGATAAGTAGTTTGTAAGTTCAGGGACTGATGACCCCGTAGTTAAGTCCCATAAGCTTAACAAACATTTGAACATTTTGAACAATATGGACAGCGATAGACACCGCGACAGTGGCCCGGCAGGTGTCCAGTCAGTGACAAGTTGTCACAGGCTCGCGAGCTAGGCCATGGTCGGACTAACCGGAGTGACGGACCATCCAAGGTCGGATTACAGGGGTTCTACTGTACTTGAAATTTTGTACATTACGCAAGACTGCCTTGTTTTATACCGTAACTAGGGGTGATTTGGAACTACTGGGGTGAAATGAAACATTTGTCCATTTCAAGAAATCATCTTTGCTGCGGAGAGATATTTGGTAACTAATGAAAACCACCTCCCATAATCACCAGAGATACTAGTTGTTACAGTGATATAAGAATTGAGTGTGTGAAAGAGGTATACAACTCCAAAAAATATTTATATGTAAGTACAAAATTTCCCATAATATGAAAGTCTGAACACAAACTATTGCACAGCTACTCTGGTAACAATAATACAGTTTTCTGACGTTGGTATGTTAAGGGCAACTATCAGTCATGATGTGTAAAAAGTTAGCTTATGTTTGTTTATGTTGTTTATTAGGTAGAGGTGTAAATATGCAAACAAGTATTTTTTCAGGGTGAATTGGAACTTGCTGCGAGTGTACAAGAAGAAGATTGGGCCAGCTGACTATCAAAACTATAGCGAGATAAGCCTTCAGAAAGCTCCGAATGAAGTCAAGAGACGTAAAATATCTCTCAGAAATGTTTCTAAAAAATATGGGATACCTGTTAGTACACTCTCAAGGAAGTTAAATAATAAAACTCCTTTGAAAATAGGTGGACAAACCATGTGGCAGCAGAAGAAAAGAGGTTTTTAATCAGCGGTTTATTTAAATGTGCAGAATGAGGTCAGCCAATTACGACAAGTGAGTTTCGGGATATTGTGAACTGCTATTTGGACTGAAGTGGAAGAGTGGAAAAGAGGTCTGATAGCAACAGGCCTGGATATGAGTGGGTGAAAAATCTGCTCTCACGTAACAAGGATCTTACAGTACGTTTAAGTGAAAATGTAAAGAGATATAGGGTCCAAGTCAACAAAGAAGATATAGAAAATTATTTCAGAAATTTGGAGTAGACAGTGAGGGGCGTTCCATCTAGTAATCAGCATTAATTAAAATTAAACAGACGTAATATAAAGGCATCCTTCTCAACAAAGTTCTGTTAGATGTGTTTACTGTGTTCCAATCAACCCCTCCACATGTTATAAATGCAAACTTCTGGGCTGATTTGTAACAATTTAGATTAAAATATAAGGTTGTGATAGAGGATTTTTATTCTTGCAACACATTGATGTAAGCATAACTAGAGATGCTATATTTAAATTTTCAGGGTTGTAGTGCAATATTTAGACATTAATTTTCAGTAAAAACTATATTTTTTGTTCCATTTCTCTGAGAAATATAAATTGTTTTTAGAAAAAAGGAGATGGACAGAGAAAGAAAGGATACGAGAAGTACTAACCCAAGGATTGAATAAATAAATAAATACCCTGGAAACTCTTTAGATTCTTACAATTCTGAACCAGCGCCAGCTTTTTCAGAAAATAAAATTTATATGCAAGCCGTGATAGCCATCTGCCAGTTCTGGTCGTCAGTGACGGAAACGTTGCGCCCTGCCCTGCCTGATGGACAGAGTAAGTTGTAATTTGCGGCTGTTTGCTGATGATGCTGTGGTGAATGGGAAGGTGTCGTCTTTAACTAACTGTAATAGCATACAGGATGACTTGGACAAAATTTCTAGTTGGTGCGAAGAATGGAAGAATGGCAGCTAGCTCTCAATGTAGAAAAATGTAAGCTGTTGCGCATGAGTAGTAAAAACAATCCTATAATGTTCGAATATAGCATTAGTAGTGAGATCCTCGATGCTTTCGCGTCGTTCAGATATCTAGGCGTAACATTGCAGAGCGATATGAAATGGAACGAACATGTAAGGACAGTTGTGAGTAAGGCGGACAGCCGACTTCGGTTTATTGGAAGAATTTTAGGAAGATGTACTTCAAAAGAAAACTTTTATCCATTGTGTTGGAACCTGCGACTGTTTCTTGAAATAGGATTCAGAAAATACTGCAACAAGTCGCCTTTTGTTTCTTTTTAATGAAGATTTATCTAACCATTACCGCTTTCAAGTTGCCTAGCAGCTCATCATCAGATGGTATACATTTAGTGCAAATTACATTTGTATCTGTGGCAGGGCAGAAATCGAGAGAAAAGTAAACACTAATTTTGGTATGCTACACTGAATAATTATAAGTCTGTCTTCAAGACGTTACATACAGTTATGCGATTCATATTTAATTTGTCCATCCAAATTTGCTATCCAAAAGCGGACCAAATATGGACAAATTAAGTATGAAACGCATAACTGTAAGTAACGTCTTGAAGACAGACTTATATTGTAATTATTCAGTGTAGCATACCAAAATTAGTGTTTACTTTTTTCTCGTTTTCTGCTCTGCCACAGATACAAATGTAATTTGCACTAAATCTATACCATCTGTTGATGAGCTGCTAGGCAGCTTGAAACCGGTAATGGTTAGATAAATCTTCATTAACAAGAAACAAAAGGCGACTGGTTGCAGTAATTTCTGAAACCTAGATGTGCTTCATCTGTAAAGGAGAGCGCGTATAAAACACTTGTACGACCACGTCTTGAGTATTGCTCAAGTGTTTGGAACCCGCAGCAGATCAGTTTAAAGGAAGGCATAGAAGCAGTTCAGAGGCGAGCAGCTAGGTTTGTTACTGGTAGGTTCGCCCAATGCGCGAGTGTCACGGAAATGCTCCGGCAAGTCAATTGGGGATTTCTGGAGGACAGGCGACGTTCTTTTCATGAATTTCGGTTGAGGAAATTTAGAGGGCCGGAATCTGAAGCAGAGTATAGTACGATCTTGCTGCCTTCTACTTACATTTCGCGTAGTGATCACAAAGACAAGAGAAATAAGGGCTTGTACGGACGCATATAGACATTCTATTTTTCCTCGTTGTATTTGGGAGTGGAATAGGAAAGGAAATGCCTAGTAGTGGTACAGTGTACCCTCCGCCACGCACCTTACGGTATGTAGATGTAGATGTAGCTAATCAGCGCCCCGGTGCCCGGCAGGTCGCGGTGGCGGCGGTGCGTGCTGGCCGTGGCCCTCCTGCTGAGCGCCGCCCACCTTTGGCTGTGGGCGGCGGCGCCCCCCGCGCCGCCCCCTGCCGCCGTGCTGCCACACTTGTTCATCGACGAGCCGCTCATGCCGCGACGAGGGGCGCGCAACATCATCTTTGTGGAGACCACCTGTGCCGTCGAGGTAAGTACCTGTCTCTCTCTCTCTCTCTCTCTTGTTTTATGTAACTGTACAAGACGCCGCACCGTCTGAAACGTCTTTCAAATACGAGGGTTGGAGCTTATATAGGGAAGACACTAAGCATTGTGATCTATTATTGTCTCTGATAGCAGACGTTGTTGACATACCTACCTTACCGTCCCACGTCATCGGCGTGCGCACGATCGAGGGAAACATAGTGAAACTTGATGTTGTTGTGGTGGTCTTCAGTCCGGAGACAGGTTTGATGCAGCTTTCCACAATACTCTATCCTGAGCAAGCTTCTTCATCTCCTAAGAACGAAAACCTACATCTGTCTGAGTCTGCTTTCTGTATCCATCTCTTGGTCTTCCTCTGCGGTTTTTACCCCAAACACTTCCCTCCAATGCTAAATTCACGATTCCTTGATGTCGAAGAACGTGTCCTACCAATCTATTCCTTCTTGTAGTTACGGTATGCTAGAAGTAGTATAATGACGACACTTTCGCCCCACTGAGATTCTACCCATTGCGCGAGTACCACTACCCCCACCCCTCCTCCCTCGGCCAATTGCCAGACCGCAGATCAAAGGATGCCGCCACAGGATGATTGATAGGTCTTCCCAGAAGGACAGGATGATTACATATAGGTCCTTTTGATTGTCATCAACGCTACTTGTCCGACCGCTAATCAAAGGACGCCGCCACAGAATGATTGACAGGTTGCAAGTAAACAACACCTCCCTTGGTCACACACGATGCCCCCCTCCATCCCTCAGCACCTCCGATAGGTCCAGACTTGTCTACCCCTCGACTTGTCTACCCGCCCTACCAGCGAGAACAAACAATACCGCGACGATTGTCTTGGCCGCATCGACACCGCCCCCACCGGCCGACCCCGGCGCCCAGGGCATGGGCGTACTGCACTCTTTTTACGGCGACCGCGCCCCGCCAGGTCAGCAGTCAATTAAATTGCATATTTATTATATAACACGCCGCAGCGATCCCTACGCCAGATCTCGATTTATGTAACAACAATTTCCGCCGTTTATTATTATTCGTGGAAAAAATAAAGCTACCATAGTGTTCTTCATATGTATTTTAACAAGAATTTCGGTGTATTGCCACAAAAACAATTTAGAACAGAAATGCTTAGTTGGTCTCGTAACCTACAGCTTGTAGTAGTAAAATATTAAAACTCGTATGCAAAATTAGCATGTAAGAATTTATACTCCCATCTCTCTCCATGCTCTCCGCATAGTCTACAGTCGACAGACATGTTTAATAATAATAGCGCAGGTTACGGTAACGAGCGCCACAAACTTACGTATCCATCTTGACATATACTCTTTAGATATACAAAAACAATTCTAACCAGAGCCAACTAACGAAAAGAAAAGAAATGGTCCGTTTCGGAACTCGACCGCAACCTTAGATCTATAAATGAATCACTTCGATTAGCCATCGAACGGAATGTAACTTGTATGCCAACCACTCTTTCGATAAAACAGCAACAACAACAGCAGCAGCAGCAGCAGCAGCAGAAGACGATATATTGTTTATACAAAAAATTCCAAATAACGAAAATCGGCAATGACATCTAACACAACGTCTCTAAATGTACATCTGCAAGCACCGTTAACAATCGTCCAGAACGCAGAGTGCTCTCTCGGCAGGCTACATAAAAGAAACATATGCTAAGTGTTTAAAAGCACCTAAGTTACATCTCCAAATGATCAAAACCTTCTACGCAGACGCACCACTCTGACAAAGATAGCTCGCAATGCATTTATTTAATGGAGCTGAGCCATGCCGAAAGTTCCAAAATTTAACACACTCTCTCTCTCTCTTTAGCGATCTTGCCCTGTTACGTTTCCCTCTTAGATCGAGGTATAGGTGCGCCTTCCGAGAAATCGGGTACTTTAATTTTACCTCTTATTTCCTTGCTACAGCAGTACACATCCCATCTAAGGAATCTCTATGTCCTGTTACGATGCAAACTACAGTTATCTGACACCGATATTCCAGCGCCCCGGAAGACATTTAAACCCTAGTGTGCAACGGAGAGTCGAAATAAAAGAAAAATAAGCGAAATAATTTACCGATTTCCGACCGTCTACACTAAAACTTTTCGAAATTATTGGTCTAACGACACTCTTATTTGACAATACAGCAACCACAGAACCGAGGTTACCTGCCCAATACAACACCGATTTCCAGTTCGACCCGCCCTTTACCCACAAAATTCCTACTCCAAGTTCCTTTCTTATGCATTCCACTAATCTGAACTAAGATTTATTATTTTAATTACAAGTAGATGTCTACCACAAACGAAGATGCTAACCTACACACCGCAACACATGATCCTATATGGGACATGGAATGTTTACAATTTTTTTTTTTTTTTTTTTTTTTTTTTTTTGTTACAGTACAACTGAGTACATGCAACGTAATTTTCGCAAACACTTATATCGCAACCAACGCCCGCATACATCGATTATAATCTGCTCTCTAAGGAATGGATGGGAGTCACACACAGTACAAACACGTTTGTCGTGTGTTCCGCTAATTTCGGTCAATACAACGATTCGAGACCAATCCCCCCCGGCTGTTTAGTGTAAAACCAAATATTTCTCCCCACACTATCTGTTTAAACCGGGCTTGCACATATGCAATAGCCTGCTTTTAAAAGCTTATGTCTTCGCCATATAACCCAGTTTCCGTTCACCCTTCTTCTTAGGACTTGTGGACAAGTAGGCAGCATAGTACTAAATATTATAAAAACTTATGTATTGCAGGCATAACACCTGAAGATGACTATTAAGTTCAAATGTTCAAATGTTTGTTAAGCTTAAGGGACTTAACTGCTGGGTCATCAGTCCCTAAACTTACAAACTACTTATAAACTACTAACACAAAGGACGGCACATATCCATGCCCAAGGGCGGATTCGAACCCCCGACCGCTGTGGCCGTGCAGACTGTGACTGGAGTGTTACGCAATCCACCCACCTAAGCTTCAGCATTCTTCTGTAGCACCACATTTCAAAAGCCTCTATCCTCTTTCTGTCCACACTGTTTACCGTCCATGTTTCACTCGCATACAAGGTAACACTCCACATAAATGCCTTAAGAAAGGACTTACTTAGGCTTAAATCAATATTCGATGTTAACAAATTTCTCTTTATCAAGAACGCTTTTCTACCCATTGTCATTCTGCATTTTATATCCTCTGTACTGCGACTATCAGCATCAGTAACAAAACTCAGGACACTACGGTCGGGGGTTCGAATCCCCCCTCAGGCATGGATATTTGTGCCGTCCTAGTTCGTAAGTAGTTCATAAGTAGTTTGTAAGTTTAGGGACTGATGACCCCATAGTAAGTTCCATAGACTATAAAAACATTTGAACATTTTGAAAAAACCTCATCTACCTCCTTTATTGTTTCCTTACCTAATCTAACCTGATTTTCTTAGACTGCACTCCATTACCCTTGCTTTGCTCTTATTAATGTTCATCTTATATGCACCTTTCAGCACACTGTCCGTTCCGTTCAGCTGCTCTTGCAGGTCCTTTGCTGTCTCTGACAGAATTACTATGTCGTCAGCAAAAAGCAATGTTTTTAATTCTTCACCCTGAACTTTGATTCCTTCTCCAAATTTCTCCTTGCGTTCTTTTATAGCTTCCTCAATGTACAATTGAATAATATTGCAGAAAGCCTACAACCCTGCCTTGGTCCCTTCCCAATCACTCCATCCCTGTCATGCCCTTCAATTCTGATAACTCCTGTCTAGTCTTTGTACAAGTTTTAAATAACCTTATGCTCCCTATATTTTACTCCTGCTTGCTTCAGAACTTGAAAGATTTTATTCCAATCAACATTGTCAAAAGCCTTCTCCAAATCTAGAAAAGCTAGAAATGTAGGTCTGCCTTTCCTTAAACTATCTTCTAGGATAATCCGTAAACTGAGTATTGCCTCCCGTGAAACATATATGTTTAAATAAAATAAAATAATTTATGGTCGAGAGTGGTTTAGGGAAATAACGGAAAACCTAAATCAGGAGGTGGATTTGAACCACCATCCTTCCGAATACGAGTCCAGAGCGTTACCACTGTGCCACCTCGCTCGGTATATACAGGGTGTTACAAAAAGCTACGGCCAAACTTTCAGGAAACATTCCTCACACACACAAAGAAAGAAAGTATGTTACGTGGACATGTGTCTGGAAACGCTTAATTTGCATGTTAGAGCTCATTTTGTATTTCTCTTTAAATGTAAATTGAAATAATTCGTGCAAACAATTGTCAAAAACACCCAACTGTTTCGTTAGTATGTACTGTCCTTCCTCGATTTATCGCCAGTTGGCCCAATTGAAGGAAGGTAATGTTGACTTCAGTTCTTGTGTTGACATGCGACTCATTGCTCTACAGTACTAGCATCAAGCACATCAATATGTAGTATCAAGTGGTTAGTGTTCATCACGAACGTGGTTTTGCAGTCAGTTCAATGTTTAGAAATGCAGAGTTGGCAGATGCGCATTTGATGTATGGAGTAGCACGGGGCAATAGTTGTGGGGCGGTACGTTTGTATCGAGACAGATTTCCAGAACAAAGGTGTCCCGACAGGAAGACGTTCCAAGCAATCCATACATCAAATGGGCATCTGCCAACTCCGCATTTGTAAACATTGCACTGACTGCAAAACCACGTTCGTGATGAACACTAACCAGTTGATGCTACCTATAGTCGACGAGATTTAGGAAGAGCTACGAGCTGCTCGTAAGGGGAAGGCAATGGCCACCGGTGGGGTGGCGCTCGCGGGAGGGAGGGCGCGCAGCGGCGGTGCTGTCCGTCCTGAAGATATCAGCCCAGGGGCGGCGCAGAGGCAGGGCGCGTGTGTGGGGCGGCGACGCAGCGGCAGGGCGGGCAAGGCGAGGGAGGGAGGCTGACGGTAATTTCGTCACAACCCATTTCTTCGTTTTGAGAGTATCCGTTGTGAACTTTATGTGGTCGCTGACTATGAAAGTCATCTTTTCAATTCTTGCCTTTATTTTTAGAAGAACCTTTCTAGCCATTGCCCCACTCTTTAGAATGGAAAAATACACAATTCGTGTTGAGAATTGGCCGTAGGAGTCAAGACTGATCAGACAGAATTTCATTATCAATGACTTGGAAAAATAGGAGCGTCACAATTTGTTCTAACTCGCTGTAATAGGAAATAAATTACATTGATGATATATGGGAGACTTTGTATGTAGGTTACAATTAGACTTGTCAGATTCAATGAGTAAAATATCTGGAAAAATTCCAGAATGTCTGGATTTTGAAAATTGTTGACAGCTAGAAATAAATTGTATAAATAAGAATGTTACTTTTTAATTTTCAGTTCAGCTTCCCACTGGTAGATTTACTTTCTAATTTCCCACTCTTACTTGGAATTGGATTTTAAGAGCCAGCCTATTCGGATCCTTAAATAGTATTAAGAAAAATTCAAAATTCAAACAGTTGGCATCGAATTTCAAACTAATTATGAACTCGGCCTTTATTAAAGCAACGCACTATGGAATTGTATAATGTGGACAACAAATCAGTTGTATGCCTGTTATAAAGTATGACCTAATGTAAAACCACAGCACATCATTGTCAGTAGTAATCGATAGCCACTTTTATACTTGTTTCCGTATTATGGATAATTAACACATAACGAAGGAGTGACACAAGCGTCCAGAAATTCATTTCTTCAGTGCTGTAGAGTGTAGTGCTTTACACTACGCCAAACATGGGCCGAGATCGAACGCTTGCGTTCGCGGCGTGACGCCGCTCAGATAACTCGCAGTTACTTGTGAAACGATGTAGATATCACTGCGACTACCATTTCAAAAACTTTTCTGTACTTTTAGCTCCGTTTGACTCGCTGTAATGTATGGTCTACACTGCACAGAACACTAAGCTGCCCGCTATCCAACATTTTCGATAAACGACTTGTAAATCATGCGCACACACTTGACAAATAGCATTATTTGAAAACGACTGTTACGAATTATGAAAAGCTGAATGATTTATTAGAAAGCTGGCATGTTTTACTACCACGTGTCCAAAAATCAGATTTTTTAACCGCAAACGTTCATCAAATCTGAGTGAAAAGCGTTACGAAACTAAAAACTCGCGCGAAATGAAAACTACAAATTTCCATTTTTCATGGGCAAACCAAAATTTCTAAGGAAAAAATTAGTTGATAAAATGATGTAGGGTGGTTTTATATACCATCCAAATTTTCTACAACTAGAAAATCCGAAAAGTTTTTTTTTTTCCTCCTTTTTCGGCTCGTGCCGGCCTGGCGGGCAGTGTAAACTCCCTGGACAGCCTGCCGAAGCACAGACGACTCGATGTTTTCGGACTGCAGTGAAACGCGCGAAGTAACTGTGCGGCGGCCCCCGCACCTTCCCCCACCACACAAAACCAGCGTAGGCCACTGCGCATCCTGACGTCATAGCTCACGCTACATCTCGTCAACTATACTGATGTGCTTGATGCTAGTACTGTAGAGCAATGAGTCGCATGTCAACACAAGCACTGAAGTCAACATTACCTTTCTTCAATTGTGCCAACTGGCGGTAAATCGAGGAAGTACAGTACATACTAACGAAACAATTGGGTATTTTGGCAATTGTCTGCACGAATTATTTCAGTTTACATTTAAAGAGAAATACTAAAATTAGCTCTAACATGGAAATTAAGCGTTTCCGGACACATGTCCACATAACATATTTTCTCTCTTTGTGTAACACGCTGTATATGGAAGTGAATTAAAAAGTTTTTTTTCTAAGAAGTGACTGTAGCTTTGGGACGTATTTTGTGTTTCCTTTAGCAGTTATATGTGACAATAAATGTAATTATATAATATATATATATATATATATATATATATATATATATATATATATAATGTGTGTATGTGTGTGTGTGTGTGTGTGTGTGTGTGTGTTTATTTTAAAATTAGTCTCACAAAGCCCTTAAGGATATTTTCACCCTCCCCCAGCTTGTGCCCCCCCCCTCCACCCCTCAGAAAAAAACATTCTGTATCTGCTACTGAACTAACTTATATTAAAGACAACACATACATCCATGCCCGACGGAGGATTCGAACATCCAATGCGGCATGCTGATTACAGCTGAGCATTTGTTCCCTGGCAAAATGAAACAATGTAAAGTTGTTTATCAGCAAATAGTGTGGCGCGTCGAGTTAAAGACATTGCCTCCGATTTAACACATCAGTTGGAAGAAAGGGCATCTGACTTTGCTTGGTTTTCTATAGCCATGGACGAATCTTAGAGGTATTAGCTTAAACTTTGAAGTAACTTAAAAACTAGAAGAACTGATTACCCTATATGGCACAACAATGGGTGTTGACATATTCAAAGAAGTACAGTTAAGCCATGACGTGCAACCTTCCTCTTTCTCAGCTGAAATATATCTCAACCGATGAAGGGAGAAATATGTGAGGCTAATTTGCAGGTTTTGTTGGCAGAATAAATGCAGATTATGTAGCCAAAGATACACCCAAACCATTGACAAGCAACGTGTTCTTCATCAAGCAGAACTTTGTGCAAAATGCGTGGCTATGCCTCGTGTAATGATACATGTAATTTCTGTTGTGGACTTTATTTGAAGCCATTGAATCAAATACCCCAATTCAAGTGTTTCATAGAAAAGGTTGAATCACTGTCCAGTCATCTCCCATACCATACGCCACACGACAGAAAGGTGGTTAACGTGTGCTAAAATTTTGTCACTTTTTTCCCCTTTGCTTGAGAACAGAGAGAGAAAGTTTTCTAAACGAAAAAGTAACCCCTTAGAAGTTCTATCGTACAGAGTAGCTATAGAAATTAGCTTTCTTGGCTGATGTTGCCTTCCATTTAAACGATTGGAACAAAAAGTTCTAGGGGAGGATATTATTATTTTGACCTTTACATGCACATTGAAGTATTCTGACAGAAGCTAATACCTTTTAAAAATAATATCAAACAGAACACTGTTTCGTATTTCGCTAGTTGCCAATCAGTGAATGTGGTTCCAGTTTTCCGCTCTCTTTTTCGTGGGGATTTCTTGGTCATCTGATAAAAGAGTTGTCTTGTAGGTTTCCGGATTTAGATGCAAATACGAATTTTACACAACCCCTTCTCTTGTGAATCGGAAGATGTTCCTGCAGTGTTACAAATGGAAATAATTTATCTACAAGCAGATGAGTCCCTGGAAGAAAAATTTAAGAAAGGAAGTATTGTACAGTTTTATAATTTTATTCCGAAAGAAAACTACAACCTCATCAAAGATTTTTCACGAAGATGGTTATCTGTGTTTGGCACTATACACAGATGTGAACAAACATTTTCGTTTCTCAAATTTTCCAAATCTAAATACAGGAGTACTCTCAGTGGCGAACATTTAAGAGACATTTTGTTGATGCAACAAAGTACAAGCCACAGTTTGAAAAGATTTTGGATTAAACAAAACTAATTTCGCACTTCACACTAAATATACTGAAAAGTAACAAAGTGCACCTGATGTATTCCCTGAGTTTCGTTTTGGTTAAATTTCACTTACGGAAGCTAGTGTTTAGTATGTTAATGTTGGAAACGAAATGTTCGATTTCCAATGATAATTAATTTACTGTCCGGAACAGGGTCCATAAACGAACCTGTTAACCGTACAGCACAATGAAAATTAATTATTTATTTCAACACAAAGATCATGCTCCTCATTTTGTGTGATTTAGTTTTCAGTGCACATTCAATTGTCGTTGCCAACATCAGCATACTACGCCACCGCTGCCGGAGGTTAAATTTAGCCTTGTATTTTTGAAAACCAAAAAAATTCATTATTTTCTTCATCTGAGAAATGTGGGACCAACAAAAATTTATTTTGTAGGTCGCGTATGTAGGTAGTGTGTTGAGTTAAATAACTCGCAGTTAATAATTTTGTATGTTTGGTGACAGACGATTATAGCTGATGTAATGTTGGTAGAGGCGTGATGAATGGGAAGTGAAGGCAGCTAATCAAGAGTGGCGTTCAGTCCGTTACGAATGTCCTTACACTTTGAAAACAATTTGGGATTGTGGACGGACATATTTTTTACGAGAAACGTAGGAAAATCCTGAGATATGCGTTGAAAATACATTATTTTTGAAGATTTACTTGTAAATGGCATTGCTGCTCGTTTCACAGATAGAAATTAAGTTTTGTTATTACCAACATACCCAAAAGTCATTACGTGCGTTGAAAAACTTTTTTAAAAAAAAAACATAGTCAAAGAAACTGTCACTACGTGGGCATGACTTTAATTTTGCAGATTTGAGTTGCAGTAAGTCTTTTAAATTACCAATAAAGGTAAATGTGTTCAATTTCCGTTAATTAGAACATCTGTTCCAGCCAATTGAGTGGCTGGTTTTTTGTGTAATATTTCCATTATAATCTGCATTCCAAATCAAATGTTTAAATGTTTGTATAGCTTATGGGACTTAACTACAGGGTCATCAGTCCCTAAACTTACAAACTATTTATGAAATACTTCCGAACTAGGACGGCAAAATATCCATGCCCGAGGGGGATTCGAACCCCCGACCGTAGTGGCCGTGCAGACCGTGACTGGAGCGCCGCAGTCCCCTCGGCCACCGCGGCCGGCAATCCGCATTCCCAACAGAGTTCTACACACTTTGCAACTACAGATAATTTCGTGATTAATTCATGCCATGAGAGAAAAAAATACATTCTTATTGTCTGTCTGAACGCTGCTCCTGATTTGCTGCCTTCACTTCGCATCATTCATCCGACCATTGCCTACATGGCTAACCATTGGCGTCTCACTTCGACGTAGCCAATGACAAATGTGAAGCGATTCAATATGTTTATAGCGCGGGAGTTGAAGCGACTGTCAGGTTTATTATTGTGTCTGTTATACTTTCGCGCAGCCCATTCGATTAAATGAGTGGAACTGATTGAAGTGAGGAATGACTTTTCTGAGTTTTTTTTATTTTTTTAACAAATGTATCATTACATTTTACCGTACAAACTGATCCACTTACGTTCACGCATCAATATACGGAGTAGCCACGTTTTAATTAAAAAATACTAAGAATTTGCATCCCAAAACGTCAAACCTCTGGCCTGGTTCCGGTTCATTGATGATATTTTCATGATCTGGACTCAGGGCCAGGACACTCTATCCACCTTTCTTCAGAACCTCAATTCCTTCTCTCCCATCCACTTCATCTGGTCTTCCTCAACATACCATGCCACATTCCTGGATGTCAACCTCCACCTCACTGATGGCTCCATCCACACTTCCGTCCATATTAAACCTACCAACCACCAACAGAACCTACACTTTGACAGTTGCCGTCCCTTCCACATCAAAACATCCCTCCCTTACAGCCTGGCCACCCATGGACGGCATATCTGCAGTGACAAGAACTTCCTTTCTGAATATGCTAAAGGTCTCACAAAGGCCTCCACAAACAGAAACTACCCCACAAACCTTGTCCGCAAACAGATCTCCCGTGCGACACACCCCAAATCCTCCACAAAAGTAACCATCCACAAAAGAGCGATCCCCTTGTCACCCAGAATTACCCTGGTCTCGAACAACTAAATTCCATCCTTCGCCAAGGTTTTGATTTTCTATTCTTGTGCTCAAAACTGAGAGACATCCTGCCCAAGATCCTTCCCACCCCTCCTAAAGTGGTGTTCCGTTGCCCTCCCAACCTCCACAACACCCTAGTTCATCCTTATGCCACCCTGAAAGCCAGCTCACTGCCACAGGGATCATATCCTTGTGGAAGACCCCGCTGCAAGACCTGTCCAATTCACCCACCCAGTACTTCCTTTTCCAGTCCTGTCACAGGCCGGGCCACCTGTGAAAGCAGCCATGTAATTTACCAACTGTGCTACAAACACTGTACAGCTTTTTATATTGGCAAGACCACCAACCAGCTATCCATTAGGATGAATGGCCACCGCCAAACTGTGGCCAAAAACAAGGTGGACCACCCTGTGGCACAGCATGCAGTGGAGCACATACTTGATTTCAATGGCTGCTTCACAACCCGGGCCATCTGGATCCTTCCATCCACCACCAGCTTTTCTGAACTGCGCAGATGGGAGTAATCCCTACAATACATTCTCCGATCCCGAAATCAACCAGGCCTCAACCTACGATAACTTTCCTATATTTTTTTTCTCCATACCTTACAGTTCCTATCTCTCTATCCCAAACCTCGCCTATTTTGAGTGGTGTGTGAATGTGCGATCGTGTGTTTGCGCGTGCGTGTGCGTGCGTGTGTGTGTATGCGGTCTTGTGTTCTTCCAGTGTGCACACATTTTGTATATATATTTATTTTACTTTATTTTATTTTCTTCCCTCACCCGTCTCCCCACTCCATTCCTAAGCTGCATCTCGTTATTCCCATCTAACCCATCCCCACCACCGTGACGTAACCTTCCTATCCCCTCTCCCATCCCCTCCCCTCCCGTCACCGAACCGCTGCAGAGCGTGATTCGAAGTGCGGCAGCCGAAGGTGATTGGTTGTAAGACTATGTTGTGTGCCTGTGTGATTGCGTAAGTGTTCTATTTTCTGAAGAAGGCCATATCTAAGCTGCATTTTAATCTAGTTCACTTTTTATTGATCTTTGTTTGCGGGTGTAGAGTGAGATATGGTTGTGATAATGCTGTATACAGGTTGAATTGGGGTTTTCGCCTTACCAGTGACGTCACAGGTTAAAGTAGGCGTTAGTATCGCATTCTTCAGTAATCGCCAAATATATTATCCGGCCCGCACTGCTATTCGGAAGTTGAAATGTGGCCCATATGGCCTAGTGGTCAACACTAAAACCTTTTTTTTTTTTGGAAGGCAGTGACCTAACAACATCCTTCTTCGAAATGACACTCGTCAATACAGCAAAGAAGGAACAAAAGCCATCTCCCCCCTATCCGAGAAGAAATAACGGTGCAGGCCGCGGTGGCCGAGGGGACTAAGGCGCTCCAGTCACGGTCTGCACGGCCACAACGGTCGGGGGTTCGAATCCCCCCCTCGGGAATGGATATTTGTGCCTCCTAGTTCGTAAGTACTTCATAAGTAGTTTGTAAATTTAGGGACTGATGACCCCGTAGTTAAGTCCCATAGACTATACAAACATTTGAACATTTTGAAATAACGGTAAGGCATTACCTACCCAATAGCTTGGATGCAGCACATTTACAAGAGATTTTCATTTCTTTTTAGCAAGATCAACCAATCCGTACCAAAACAGAGAGAGACAAAAATTGTTACTCCGAACACAAATCAAGCTCCTTTTCTGTGTTAACTAAGATTTCTTTTCTCAGTCCACTAAGCCGATATCGATTTTTTTTTAAATCGAATAATTCAACTTGTGTTCTACCACAAACGAAGATGCCTACTCTATAAACTATGATGCTAACCTACAAAACGCAACACCTGACCGTTAAAAGCAAAATTTATCGCCATCACCGCAAAACACCAACAAACCTCACATTTTTCGAATTCCTATGTCAAAGTACAGACGAACTAGATGATCCATCCTATTACTAATAGCAGTCAGTTCTTAAACACAATGGAATTTAGTAGGTCATCTAGAGGCCAAAACATTCATCAAAGAGGCCGTCTATGCTATCATCCTCTCTCGTAATAGTATTACACAAACAAAAACGTTTAAATCAACAACTTAACGACGAAAGCACCTTAGGCCTCTCAAAGGCCTTTTACTGCCTCGTTTGTCAAAAGTAGATTTGTTTTTACTAATATGTCATCATTTTAAAGGATGATAATTAATTTATTGAACGGACAAGATTACATACAATAATCTGTCAACCATAGAGCAGGAGTGCAGAAACAGCATTAACTAATTTTCCCGATTATATCGCAAATACCTAGGTCATTGTTTGCTTGGAACAGAAGAGGAAGGCTGAAATTGCCAAACCGAACATTCGTGACGATAATATTTTTAAATTTCCCTGCTGCTGTGTTCTGATCAGCTAAGTACACCTAATACGGTCTACTCGAACCTTGCCTTCTGATTTGCTAGCATAAGACGCGCACATCACACAGCGTAACTTCGAGTTCACACTTCGCAAAGCTCTCGTGCCTTATTTGTCAAAGTTTGTCTTCATACTTCAGCGTCAGACGCTATACGGCTTCAAAGATCTGCACAAAATGAGTCAATAAATATATCGTAAACAAAAAGAAAATACCAAAATTTTCAGTGGGGGTATACCGAGCTTTTTGGGGTATGCTTGAGCCGGCGCTCCAGTCACGGTCTGCACGGCCACTATGGTCGGGGGTTCGAATCCCCCCTCAGGCATAGATATTTGTGCCGTCCTTAAGATTAGCTAGTTCATAAGTAGTTTGTACGTTTAGAGACTGATGACCTCTTAGTTAAGTCCCATAAGCTTTACAAACATATGAACATATATATAGGTATGCTTGAGCGACCGAGCACACCCGTAGTCGGCGCCTATGAGCCAGTAAATACGAGTATTTCGCGCTAAGTTTGACATTCCCTCAAAACCTAAAATCAGGTTTCCTGAGTTTGCGTTGTACTGAATCAACTTCTTATTGATGCTTTGTAAAGTTGCTACGCAAAACGAGGTAAGTTTTCAAAAAAGCTTTCGCGATCAACAAAATTACACTTACTTCGAGCCTAGGACCTTTTCTTTTCGCGGGAGAGCGCTTTACCATCTGAGCTGTCCCGGCACACTTCCCATGCCGTCGACACAACTTTATTCTGCCAGTATTTCGCCTCCTACTTTCCAAACTCCAAAGAAGTTCTCCTGTGAACCTTTCAGCCTAGTACTCCTCATTCTGGAAACATCTCTTAGGCGGAGGCTAAGCCATGTCTCTACCATAACCTTTCTCCCAGGAGTGCTAGTTCTGCAGTAACTGTACAAATTTTTAGCTCTTTATGTCTCGTGGTTCCTACGTGATAAACATACACCGAACAGACATTCATATTTATAGATATGGATTGCTCATTCAAAAATGCATGAACATGATTTTCAGGAGGGGTTGGTTTGGAACATTTGTGAACCGTGATACAGAGCAGCCACCCTGTGGGCGCCTCTGACTGTGGACCTGTTTCGCAGAACGTGTCGTGGTCGGGCCTGAAGCCGCGGCAGGCGTGCGCGGTGGAGTCTGCGGCGCGGCACCACTCGGGCTGGCGCGTGCACGTGCTGCACACGTGCGCGGCGCCGGCGCGCGGGCTGCGGCTGCCGGCGGGCGCGGTGGCGTCGCACGCGCCGCTGGCCGCCTTCCTGGCCGACACGCCGCTCTTCACGCCGCTGCTGGAGCAGGGCGCGCTGCGCAACAGCCGCTGGCCCGTCGAGCACGCCTCCGACGTCATGCGCCTCGTCGCGCTCTGGAAGTACGGCGGCGTCTACCTGGACCTCGACTTCGTCGTGCTCAGGTGAGGCCGCCATTACTACTCCGTCCTACAGTAGAGTCTCGTTTATCCGATCTTCGGTTATCAGACTTTCCGTGTTATCCGAACCCTACTCCGCGCCGGGATTGTGGGCAGTAGGGGCGCAGAACGGAATCCTCCCAACGGCAGGTAGGCGAACAGGGGACAGGATGAATCCTCCCGAACTATTCTAGCACAGGGGCGCCTCCTGCAGGTACCGGCCCACAGCCCCCACCTCCGCCCCAAGCCGTTTCCGGCCTTACTTGTCACCGCAGTCCACGGCAGATAACAGCCTCATGCTTTCTTATATCTCTTCTGTGGTGTCCCAACGGCAGGTAGGCGAACAGGGGACAGGATGAATCCTCCCGAACTATTCTAGCACAGGGGCGCCTCCTGCAGGTACCGGCCCACAGCCCCCACCTCCGCCCCAAGCCGTTTCCGGCCTTACTTGTCACCGCAGTCCACGGCAGATAACAGCCTCATGCTTTCTTATATCTCTTCTGTGGTGTCCCAACGGCAGGTAGGCGAACAGGGGACAGGATGAATCCTCCCGAACTATTCTAGCACAGGGGCGCCTGCTGCAGGTACCGGCCCACAGCCTCCACCTCCGCCCCAAGCCGTTTCCGGCCTTACTTGTCACCGCAGTCCACGGCAGATAACAGCCTCATGCTTTCTTATATCTCTTCTGTGGTGTCGCACAAGTCTAAAGTGCGCGCCACCTACTTTCGCCGCGCACCGCCATGCTCGCACGGCGCAGCGTTCTTACGACGTCAGCCACAAGCGCCCTCTGCTGCAACTCCGCTCGTGGCCACCACTGAACGACATCGTTCACTTGTGACTGAGATAGGAACCAGTTAACACTTCGGAATCAGATAGGCACCAGAGAAGACTTGGCTATCGGATAGGCACTAGGCAGGCATCTAGCTCAACTATGTATCAGCATTCTGCAGTACTGAGCTATGTATAAGTATTACTAAGTCTCTGTGAAATATATATCTCGTTCTAACTTACTCTAGTGTTTCTAGTTCCTGCTGTCCCATTGGCTGCTCACCTTCATAGCTGCACAAGCGTGCATCCTTTATTCCTGCGTCGGCCTCATTCTACTCGGCCACTGACACCTACGACGGAAACGAAACACAAAAGCGGCGACGAGGCTGGGACACAAAATCTTCTACGTTTTGGTGTTGATTAATGGCTTTTTTTCTCGTGTTACCTTCTTCTACTTATTACCTCCAAATTTGAAGATAATATTTTTATAATTTTATAACTAAAGGTTTAATATTGCAAGAAATTTAATAAATGAAATTAAGCTTCTAGTGGAAATCGAACCAGAGTCGCAAAAATAGCATTCTGTTCGCTTACCTACTATGCCCTAGCACCACATTTAAGAGTGTTGCTCATAATACATACAATATCCGTGAAAGTCTTTCAGGAGTATTTTCTATTTTCCGATTTCCTATTAAAGCAAGTTTTATTAGAAAATACAGATGTTCATAACTTGCTTCTATTCACGTTAAGTCATGCCAGTTCAATGAGACTCATGTCCCGCCCTCCCGTTGAAAGCAGAATTTCTTCCTCCTTAGGAAAAAAATTAGCCTGCATTGTCCTCTGTTTGTAATTCGACGCTGTATCAAATAAACTTGTATACCAACTGCTGAAAATGTTGCACAGATTAATCAATTGAGAGTAAAACGCAAGCTTTAGATTGTAAGAACCAAAGTGATATTACTGTACGTTTACTCTGACTCTAAAGTTAATTGGGGCTTAATTCTCACTCTTACTTTACTGTACAGTGTAGGAACATACACTGGAACATATGCTTGATAGCTTTACTTGCCTGGAATATTCATAAAGGCCTGACCACACACTCTGGTCTCGGGCCGCCACCAACTACCTGCTTAAACAGGTTATGGGAGGATTCAGTCCCGTCCTTTTCCACACCATTGCAGGCTCGGGAGGATTCAGTCCTATTTTTCTGACCGCGGGAGGAATGGATCCTGCCCCCGGCAGTAGTCGTGCGTGTTGTTTGTTTTGGCGCCGGTCATTATCACTACTGCTCACTCCTCAGCACTAACCTAGGTCCATAGTGGAGTGATGTGTCGTGCTTTGTTTACAAAAATTTCTGGTGATGCCTTCAAAACCGAAAAAGGTGGTCGTTTCAATGGAACTAAAACCTAAAGCTTTAGAAGGAATAAACAAGGGAGAAACTTTATTAAAAAGTGGCGCAAAATTATAACGTCGGGAAAACAATACTTGGAGACTGGAAAAGTAACCGTTATGAAATTGTGAGGTGGTGTTCTCAGCGAGCAATCTCGAGTATTTTGGAGGAACGGACGACCATGAAAAAACGTGATGATAGGTAAGCAAAAGAACTTTTAAAAATGTATCTCAAATGCTTTACCGGTGAAATATTACAACCGGAAAAATGCTTGGATGAGATCAGACGTTTAAAAATTGGTTTTTAACGAATTCCTGTCACAAACTGAAAAGTTTTTGAAAGCCAACAATTTTCCCTGCAAAGAACTGTTGCTTCTAGACAGTGTCATCAATGTCGTCATTCTAATGAGGATGAACTTCAAGATCAAGATATAGAGGCCATGTTTTTGCCTCCAAATCGTCAGGCGTGCCCCAGGAGAGTGTGGTAGGACCGCTATTATTTTCTATCTATATAAATGACCTGATGGACAGAGTAAGTTGTAATATGCGGCTGTTTGCTGATTATGCTGTGGTGTATGGGAGGGTGTCGTCTGTAACTGACTGTAATAGCATACAGGATGACTTAGACAAAATTTCTAGTTGGTGCGAAGAATGGCAGCTAGCTCTCGATGTGGAAAAAATATGGTGATGCGCATGAGTAGAAAAAACAATCCCATAATGTTCGAATACAGCATTAGTAGTGAGCTTCTTGATGCTGTCGCGTCGTTCAAATATCTAGGCGTAACACTGCAGAGCGATATGAAATGGAACGAGCATGTAAGGACAGTTGTGAGTAGGGCGGACAGCCGACTTCGGTTTACTGGGAGAATTTTGGGAAGATGTACTTCACCTGTAAAGGAGACCGCGTATAAAACGCTTGTACGACCGCGTCTTGAGTATTGCTCAAGTGTTTAGGACCCGCAGCAGATCAGTTTAAAGGAAGACATAGAGGCGGTTCAGAGACGAGCAGCTAGATTTGTTACCGGTAGGTTCGACCAATGCGCGAGTGTCACGGAAATGCTCCGGCAACTCAATTGGGGATCGCTGGAAGAAAGACGACGTTCTTTTCGTGAATTTCTGTTGAGTAATTTTAGAGGGCCGGAATTTGAAGCTGAGTGTAGTACGATCTTGCTGCCGCCTACTTACATTTCGCGTAAAGATCACAAAGACAAGATAAGAGAAATTAGGGCTCGTACGGAGGCATATAGGCATTCTTTTTTTCCTCGTTCAATTTGGGAGTGGAATAGGAAAGGAAATGCCTAGTAGTGGTACAGTGTACCCTCCGCCACGCACCTTACGGTGAATTGCGGAGTATGTATATAGATATAGATGTAGATCCTTATGTCAGAGACACTGAAGAGAAACTAGCGCAGAAACTTGCTTTTATCTTTAATTAATGCTATGGGCGAGGGAGAGATTACGTTGTACACAAGTTGCGCTCTATTAGTTTGAAAGACTTAGTGTTGGAACAAATAAAACTGCAAAATCCTGAAAAATCATGCTACAGGAAAATCAAGAAAATTTTCCAAATGATGAAAATCTACAGCAGCAGACGGAACCCGAAAATACTACCCTGCTTTCATTCTTACGAAAAGTTCCGGGATGTGCTGACGCCACAGAATATGACGTAAATGAATGGATTGTCAAAGATGAAGAATTTGAAGTGACAGCTGGAGAAATAGTCAATATCGTAAACGAAAAAGAAGAAGAAAACAATGAAGCGGATATAGCGGAGGAAAGTTCACCCAAGATTTCTCACAACGAACGACAATAAAACCTTAGAAACTACCGAAGTTTTACCACAGTGGTTTTACTTCTTAAGAGACTACATGATTTAGCTGCAAAAAACGGTAAACAGAAGGCAAACAAAAGCCACTTACTAACTTCTTTACACACATTTAAATATGTTTTTGTACTTCACTGAAGTCTTTCACAAATACAATACTGAAATGCTACACGTAGGTAAATATCTATTCAGTCTAACTTAGTTTGTATTGTACTAAATTTTTAACTCATTTGGTCTACTTTAATTTTTGCGGAACGCAGTATCTTATCACTTTTCTTTGAGTACCGTCTACTGTAGTATTCAGTTCTTGTTCACGTATTTAATAAGTTTTCCATAGTCAAATAAATTTTTCAAACTTTATATGTCTTTTGTATTATTTCCCGTGTTATCCGACCTTACCCCTTATCCGACCTTGCAGCGGCCGGTGTATGTCGGATAATCGAGACTCTACTGTACTTACTTTGACAAAAACTCTTTGTCAGAGAAAAATGGACAGTGTAATATGCAACTTTTGTGAATGTTGTCTTTCGTCAAAGATTCTTTGATCAAATCTAGCTGCTCGACTTCGATTTGATCCAACGAGCTTGAATTTCGTAGAGTGGCTGACACACGAGTTACACGCTCTTTGTGGCAACCTGCGTAAACTCGGTCGCCATATTGGCGGTGGTCAGTGCACTTGAGAGGAGTCTGTCCACAGTATGTTGTTGAATTTGAAGTGCTATATGTAGTTTATATTGTACTAGTATTGCCTGTGGTCGAAAATCGACCAATTGTGTTTACAATGGTCACTGGGGGTAAAATTTTATGTATCATGTCTGCGGTCTCGTGTGATTATGTTGGCAACATCAACAACACGATGAAAATCTTTGCCCATCTGTTCGAACCACATAGAATGATTAGTGTATCGTACAGACCAAGAAGTAAACAAATAATGCTGTTCTTGCTTTATGGTTGACAGGTTCTTGTATGTACGCTCGTCCGCTCATAAATCTAAGATTCCATGAGAAAACATCAGCGTTGTCAAGCGATTGGCTAAAATGAAGACACACAGAATCCTCACTATTCAGCATCTGTTGCCAACATTATCATAGGAGGCCGCTGGGGATATTTGAAATTTAACCGGTACTGGGAGGTATGAAACGATATATTTTACGTGATAAGGAAAATGACTGACACAATAACAACAAATAAAAACGGAAGTATATACTTCTCATGCCATTTTCGAATTATATAACTTTTGTTAGCCTAATATTTGAAGTGCAACTACAATTCCGGTGGTCGTAGTTTTGTACAACGCCATGAAATAATGTTATTTCGATACTGTGATATTCAGAATTCCAGAGCTGACAACATGTCGATTTCGTAGTTCAAATGTTCAAATGTTTGTAAATCTATCGGACCAAACTGCGTGGTCATCAGTCCGTAGCTTACAAACTACTTAAACCTAGGTAAAATAACCTAAGGACAACACACACACACACCCATGCCCCAGGGAGGACTCGAACCTCCACGGCGAGCAACCGCGCTCTTCGCAGCGAGACGATTTAGACCGCTCGGCTACCCCACCTCGGCGATTTCGTAGTTCCACCCGTGCACCGCTACATGCCTCTCCTGGCGCATCATCCTTTATATCGGCATTCTCGATTTCGTAGTTCCACCCGAGCACCGCTAGATGCCTCTCCCGGCGCATCATCCTTTATATCGGCATTCATATGAAAACATCCATTTCCTTTAACCACTCTTAATCACTGCGAAAATGAACCATTTGAACGGCACAAGAAAGTGAGTTGGCAGCATTCCATGTTTCGATATTCTTTTATTTCAATACGTTATTTTAATACTGCAGATGCGCTGCATTACAGCGTCTTTGGTCAAGGCGAATAGCCAATCAGTGAGCTGATTATTGGAGAATGTAGAGCTTGATCCAAGCTGTAGATAGGAAAATTTCTACTTCCTTTTACTACTTTTAATGGTTAAATGCACACGTAATATTTATATTCGTGAAATCTACGACAAACAATCTTTCGAATTATGTAACTTTCATTGGCCTTCTTGTACGAATAAATTACTAATCTGTACCACAATTTCGTGTTAGCGTATTTATATAATGATTTACTGTATATTTATGTACCATCTTCGCTTCTGCAATATGTCTAGAGTGTGTTCAGCATTTAAATACACAAATCGTAGTGTTAAAACGACAAATATTTCGAGTAAGAACAGCAGCCTTGTTTGGTCCCTGTCTGCCTATACACAAACAAAATTCCAGACTAATGGCACATAGCTTCCCCAAGAATGAAGCTTCAGATGATCTATCTTGCAATTCCTTTGAAGTACACACCATGAAAAGGCTGTTTTCTGCCTAGCGTATTTTCTTTTGTTGTCGACAATACTTGATTAAGTATGGTTAACATACAATCATTGCAAAGCGTGGTAGCAATAGTAACAGCGGAATTTTTTTCACTTCTTAATTGTCCGGGTTCTTTGTAACAAATATTTACGGATATCAGCGTAGCAGCAACGTAAGTTATTAATGATATGTTATTTCGGTGTAGAATGCTTTTGTGGCAGCTGACTCAGGCGCATTTTTGATTGCAATATTCTGTTGTTACTTTCGTCTTTGTACTCAAATGTTGTCAACAAACCCGCTCGGTTAGCCGTGTGGTCTAACGCCCACTTTCCGAGACGGGTAGGCGTATCGGCCCCGGCTCGAATCCGTCCGGTGGCGGATTGACGCCCCTCAGGGGCTCAGCATTAATTTGCTGAGTACGGGCTTGGCGAACACGGGTTCCTGAGCTGTGGGCTGTGTCGCGCCAACAGTCCGCTACACCGTATGCTCTGTGCGTGCTTCAACGACCATCGTTCGGCGCGACGGTGGAACGTTGTACGTTTCAGAGCCCAGGGATCTTGGCTTAATCGCCCGGGTCGCGAGGACGGTATAAACCTCTATAAAAAATAATAAAAATAAAAATAAAAAAATAAAAAAACTCAATCTCAAGGTGTGCTACGTGCCGAGAAGATGCATGGCTGTTGAGGTTGAACAGCCGCTAGCGAGCAACATCGGAGGAACCTGCCGCACCTCAGTTGTATAAGGCTTACCCAGGCAAGCGGGGCTCTGCCTGGGTGGACCTTTAGTTCCCTACCTGCTCGTGGGACGAGAATGAAACGAGCAAATAACAGCGTTTCCGGATGCAAAACCGATGTCTCTAAGCCTGGCAAAACAGAATATGATGCAACGACGTACGATCCTAATACGTTCCCTTCCCTTGGCTCCCTTTGGGAGGAACGTAGGGGCCTTCGCCGATCCGAACCATACTCGCCACAATATCTGGTGTGTGCCCGTCCCGATGGAGAATCTCTTATGTCCACTAAGCCACAGTTCTTTGTCGAACAACTAGAAGACAAGTTTGGCGAAGTGGAGTCGTTCTCAAAGATGAAAAGTGGGGCTGTGCTGATACAGACGGCGTCCCCAGCCCAATCGTGGGCATTACTTTCCTGCGATAAGCTGGGTGAGATCCCGGTCAGTATCACGCCCAACCAGTTTTTAACCCATTTCTTCCCAGTGTTGCGTACACGCAACACAAAATTTAGCCTTACAAAATGCAGTAGAAATTGACTTACTATACAAAACTCACCACACGTGTTAAAAGGCATTCTCGAGCTCTCTGTATATGTGTTAAAGATTCACAATTACCTTAACACTTCGTAAAAACATGCAAGATTTACAAAAGTCAGGCGATCAGGTTCACAAAGAGGATTTTTCAATATTTCATGAGTGATACAAACAATGTAAGTCAGATTTATCATATAATAGACAATATTGCACAGTTGAACAAATAGAAGAATGTGATCACAAAAACTGAATTTTTCTATTTTTTTACTAGGAAACAGCGCAAACTGCTAGTTTGTAATATTTGTAATGTTATTTCAATTATTTTAAAGACAACCTGATGGCTAAATATAACACTTTTTCACAATTTCTATTTTTGGGAAAAATGGGTTAAACGTGGTCCAGGGTATTATCTACCATACAGATCTGTTGTCCCAGACCGATGAAGAGTTGCGAGCAAACCTGCAGCGTCGAGGGGTTCATTTCGTCCGGCGAGTGTACAGGGGACCTAAAGATATCAGGGTTGCCACAAGTGGTTTTATCTTGGCCTTGGAAGGCGATACACTGCCCGAGAAGGTCAAGATAATGATATACCGGTGTGATGTAAGGCCATATGTCCCTCCCCCTATGCGGTGTTTCTGGTGCTGGAAGTTCGGGCACATGTCCCGATGTACTTCCAGCCCGAACTGCAGGGAATGTGGGCGGCCATCACACTCGGACACCCCATGTACACCACCTCCCATTTGTGTCAACTGTGGGCAACATCATCCGCCATGCTCGCCGACCTGTACTGTTCTTCATAGGGAAAGAAAAATAATGGAAATAATGACAGATACGTCTAAACAGTTCGGAAGTTAGGAGCCGGCCGCGGTGGCCAAGGGGACTGAGGCGCTTCAGTCACGGTCTGCACGGCCACTACGGACGGGGGTTCGAATCCCCCCTCGGGCATGGATATTTGTGCCGTCCTAGTTCGTAAGTAGTTCATAAGTAGTTTTTTTTTTTTAAAGTTAGGAACAAAATGTTCAAATTTTTGTAAATCTATCGGAACAAACCGCGTGGTCATCAGTCCGTAGCTTACAAACTACTTAAACCTAGGAAAACTAACCTAAGGACAAACACACACACCTATGCCCCAGGGAGGACTCGAACCTCCACGGCGAGAAACCGCGCTACTCCACCGCGGCAGTTAGGAACAGACAGATGAAGTGGACCGTTAATCTTCCTCTCGTGTCCAGAAAAACAAGGAAATAGTGATCAGGGTTCAGAGATACACGAGAGATAGAAAAACGCTCCGAGATAAAACTATCTTCGGTTAATTTTTTTAATTGTATCGTTTCAATATGGTAATCTGTTACTTCAAAGGAAAGACGTAGTAGACTATTCGCATGAATTTGTTCAAATAAACTGATCTAGCGAAAAAATCCTACGCACAAATTTGCCACAATCTAATCCTGTTCCAAGCTGTCCTATTGGTACACCTTTTCCATTTTTATTTGTGGCTGACGAGGCATTTGCCCTGTGTAAAGATCTCTCTAAGCCCTTATTCAGAAAAAATCGGACGCCTAAGAAATAGTTATCAGCTAGGCAGGCGTTTCGTTGAACGCGCATGTGACATTTTACCAAATAAATGGCGTATTTTGTACTGACCAATAGATGTGTATGTTGAATTTGTTGACACTATAGTTAAAACATATCTACTTGACAACTACGTGAGGAGTGTTGATGGTTACAACTTTGTAGACACAGTGACAGGTCCATTAAAAAGGATATCTGCATGTGGAACTAGAGGAATAGAATACTAGAATACTAGAATACTAGTGGAAAATTAGTAAGCGATCACTTTGCAGACTACTTCTGTTCTACTCATCGATCAGAGCCTTAGCAAAAAAGCTGTACAGGGCAAACTGAAACATTGTCGTAATTTCAATTATATAATGACTTTGTTTGTGAATAAACATAAAGTAATACAGAAAACTTTGTAAACAAATTTCTTGCTTACCACCTGTATTAATTTATTCCGGTTCCATATTGTCCCACTCTCCCCTAGTAACTGCCTTATTAACTGCTTGTCGTGATTGTCTTCATACTTGTGTCAGGGCACTTTTATCATAAAATTGTCGGTCCGACAATGCTTCGCAATTGCTAATATGTATGTACTCTTGCTTTGAACGTCAAATGTGCAAAATTTTATCGCACTCGTACGAATGACATTGATATCCGAAAGAAAAGAGCTCTTTCAGTTTTCCACAAATTTTCCTAATTTCTGGCCAACTATTCCAAACTTTTAGTACACTCAAACCTTCCTCTCGCTTTGAACGTCGAATGTCCAAAATTTTATCGCAATCAGGTAAATGATTTTGATATTTCATAGAAAAATCTTTCTATTTATTCTGAATTTTCCAATTTTCCGGGAAACTTTTCAAATTTTTATTTCATAAGAACGTTACTCTTGCTTCGAACGTCAAATATGCAAAATTTTATCGCAATCGTACGAACGATATTGATATCCAATTGAAAAACGCTCAGCAACTTGGTTCGAATTTCGTGACTTTCTTTTTTAACTGTCCCCCTTTATTTATTTATTTATTTATTTATTTATTTTTTTTACTCAAAACCTTTCCAAGACCATAATGAACAAAATAAAATAAAATAAAATTACCCCTCTCTGTCGTGCAAATAGACAGTTATAGAGCTGAACTGAATCAAAAACACATTGAAAAAAGCACATTCAATGTTTCTCAAATTTTCCAATTTTCCGGTAGATGTTCGAAAAAATTTATTTCATACAAATCTTGTCCTGTCAAGCCGTACTCAAGTGATACTCTTATAAACATGTAACAATTGATTTTTATTCATAGAAAAAAATCGCTTTCGGTTCTTCCTAAATTTTTCTACTTTCCGGGCGACTTTTCCAAATTTTTATTTGATGCGAACCCTCCTCTTGCTTTCAACATGAAATGTACAAAATTTTATAGCAATTGGACTAACGGTATTGATAGCTCACTGGAAAAAGCTGTTTCAGTTTTTCCCGATTTTCTTCTTTTCTGGACTACTTTTTTTATATTATCTCTGACGTCCACACACCTGAAACACCACCTTCATGACCTAGGTCGTGAATTACCTTCCCCTTCAGTTCGTATCCTTTCTTCTTCCCTTCTCTCCCACCTGAGGAAGGAACTGTGTTCCGAAAGTTTGTCCTTTTTCGTCCGCTTTTTTTCTGTTTCTTCATTTGTGTAACTATCAGCGGTACAGCACAAAGGTAAGCACTGGCCAGCCAATCTATCTCTTCTGAAAAATAATTTATCATCTATAAGGAGAATTTTCATCATTAATCGAATTTCTATATTTTATTATTGTTTTTATCTTCCCTGAACTTGCACGAATATTTCAAGACTAAAGTTAGCCAAATCGGATCAGCCGTTCTCGAGTTTTAGTGAGACTAACGAACAGCACACGAGCCATTTGGATACTACCAACAAACACCAGTCCCTCAGAGCTACGGAGGTAGGACTTGCCCTCCAACATATCCTCTTCTCCCGCCACACCCCTGGCCTAAATCTACGCTAACCACTCCACTTCCTCCATCCTCAGTTCACTACCTCTCTCTCTCTCTCTCTCTCTCCCTTTCCCTCACTCCCTCCCGCTCTCTCTCTCTCTCTCTCCCCGTGTGTGTGTGTGTGTGTGTGTGTGTGTGTGTGTGTCCACCTTTCCCTGTTAATCAAAAACGTTTTAGACAACCCCCGCCCCCCCCCCTACACCCCTCAGCATCATTCAGTTCACTATGGCAGATACCATACACGCTGCGCATAATGCAATGCGCCTTCTAAATGTGGTGCGGCCGAGTTGTAACGTCGGCGGTGTCACGGAGCGACAAGCTTCTTCGCCGGCCGCGGTGGCCGAGGTGACTGAGGCGCTCCAGTCACGGTCAGCACGGCCACTACGGTCGGGGGTTCGAATCCCCCCTCGGGAATGGATATTTGTGCCGTCCTAGTTCGTAAGTAGTTCATAAGTACTTTGTAAGTTTAGGGACTGATGACCCCGTAGTTAAGTCCCATAAGCTTAACAAACATTTGAACATTTTTGAAGAAGCTTCTTCGATGCGCTGTTAGACTGCCGACTGTTGCCACACACGGCCGTATACCCGACAGTTGGAGCCACACAAACAACGTGGACTCATCAGAGAACGTAACACTTTGTAAAGACTCCATGGTGAAATTACGCATGGCCCACTCACAGAATGTCACTCTTGCGCGGAAATCGTTCCCATGCAGCTCTTGGGTCAGTGACAGGCGGTAACCTGTGGCCGTGTACTATACGCGACACAGATGTGAGACTGACACCAGCAACTGCAGCAACGGCTCGTAAGCTGACATCAGGATCGTGGTGTAGTGCAGCTAAAAGAAACACCTCCGTCTCGTCACTTCTTGCAGATCTTCGTGTGTTACTGTGGCGCATTACCAAGCTGCCTGTTTCCCGAAGTCGTTGTTCGGCACGTAAGAACGTAATGGCTGCCGGGGCTCTTCGCCTAGGATATCTCACGGCATACGCCGTGGCTGCTTCAGTGGCATCGTGTCGGCACTCGCCGAGCATCAGCAACGTGTCAACGTACTCTTTGTTCATGTATGCCATCGTCATGCGATGTCAGTAACTGTGGTATATTGAGCCCCGGTTGTTTGTGTGGCTCCAACTGTCGGGTATATGGCCGTGCGCATCGAGGAAGCTTCTCGCTCCTTGATACCGGCGACGTTACAACTCGGCTGCAACACATTTAGAAGGCGCATTGCATTATGCGCAGCCTTTGTAGTATCTGCCCCTGAAACTTTGAAGGGTTGTAGCTCCCAAAGTAACAGTGATAGGAATGTAGTTTAAATTGATTTGGACGCAGCTGGTTTCAACGAATGTAATGCACGATAGAAAAAATTATTGTTCCATTAAAAAAATCATATCTTTGTGGTGTAACTCTTTGGAAAATGATACAATAAACTATGTCCATAGCTCCATGTTACACGCATGGGAGAAGCAAGGTTGCCTAAGAGACTCATGAGCTTGTCAGCGGAGGGTAAGAGGAGTCAAGGTAGACCAAGGAGAAAGTACTTACATTCGGTGCAGAATGATTTTGAAGTAAAAGGCATAACATCAGACGAGGCATCAATGTTAGCATTGAATAGGGGATCATGGAGGAATTTTATTAGAAGAACTATGCTCCAGAATGAACGCTGAATGGCAAATCAGTCTCTAATGATGATGATGATTCCAGACTATGTTCATAGCTCCGCAGAAAGTGTAAAATTTCTTGTGTTGACCTATCGCATTAAAATTTCCCGTCACCTATTATTTTTATAAGTTACAGAGGCAAACACACTTAGTGAAACACCCTGTATATAGAAACACGGATATTTCTGCACTTTTAAGATCTCAGTGTAACATTCCATGCTGCACATCATAACTGCTTTCTGGTCGGGAGCGCGGCAGAGTGCTGCGCTAAAGCTGCTCATGAGGCCACTCTGCCAGCAGAGAAATACCGCAGACCGCGCGGGCACATCTTGCCGCGTGCGACCTTGGAACGCGCCGCGCCTGAGCAGCAGCTGCGTGGCTTCCACCGCTGTTTGGGCGTCCGGGTGTAGACGCCGCAGTTCTATTTCTGGCGACTTTTTTCCACAGCTAATTGCGCTGCTTAAAAAGCACGTATTGCAGTATCCTACGCAGCGCCTCCCACTCGTTCTGGTTACTTGATCTGTGGCGGTTTGCTGTTTAAACAGTAACCGCAAGCTATCACACGCTATCCGGAAAATACAGGGTGTCCAGAAAAGGACTCCCTGATTTCAAAACTAAATATCACGAAAACAAAGATCGATAGAGGAATGCAGTAAACGGTATGTTTATTGTGAAAGCTGTAAGACGTTTATATAGCAGTTTAAAAAAATAGTTACAAAAGCTGCTAACAGATGGCGCTGTAATCGCCATACGTAATGACTAGTATAAATAGTGACCCGAAACCCAGAGCTATCAGTTTCACTATTGAAACGTGAAAGGAGGTTAGCGTACCGAAGGAAGAGATTAAAACCCTGTTCTCTATTGAACAACGCGTTTTTCTGGTGTTAGAATACCACAGGTTAGAAGAGAGTCCTACGGCAACAAGGCCAAGTTTTGAAGCACGGTTTAATGTTCCAAAAGACCCGATGTGAAAACCATTCGTACGCTCTTTTTTGTAAATCTGTCGGACTCAACTGCTGGGTTATTAGTCCGTACATGCAAACTACTTTAACTGAGGTAAACTAACCTAAGGACAACACACACGCCGATGCCCGAGGGGCGGCTCGAACCCCTGACGGCGAACGGCCGCGCGCACCGCAGCACGCCGCCCCACTGTGTACGGCTAATCCGTCTCGGCCTCTCTGAGTCCAGCTATTGTTAATCTATTTATGGGAATTTTCTAAACAACAAGCTCTGTAGTCGGCCAATAAAACGCCCCTCGAAGTGGTACCCATACGTGGATGATCCTTATTGATACGAAATAATGCTGAAGAGGAAATGAATTATTTCTTGAGGCACCTAAACAGTATCAACCCGAAGATACAATTTACCATGGAGAAAGAGAGAAAAGGATTGAACTTTTTTGATGTATTAGCTATCAGATGTGGTTCATGGTGTGGGTTCCTGTCCTAGTTCATGAACCACGGGCAACGTATGAATGGCCAAGTAAGTGGTCCTGACAGTTGGAATACCAGTTACTTTGAAATACGTTTGGGCATCTCGGACATATTCTGACTCGTGGCCACCTTTGTGCGCAGACGGCAAAGACTTCCAAATCCACCGGTTAGTCCCTCAACCGTTAGGGGTAAAACCCAGTGGGGCCCTAGGCAAGTAAGGCTAGCAACCTGCTTCCCAGGTACTTCAATATCATGCTGGCAACAATCAAAACAAAATGCCTCGGACCTTTGGAGGTGATGGAGTCCCACCTCTAATTGACAGACCAGGGACTCCTCCGATACGACTTGGCAAACGATCTGCGATGAGATGGGGAGCTATTAATATTAACGGGGATTACAATGGGAAGAAAGTAGAGCTGGCGGAGGCTTCAAGTAAGATGGGGTTAGATGTTTTAGCTATTAGTGACATTAGAGTAAGGGGAGAGAAAGAGGACGAAGTCGGAGGATACAAGGTCTACCTGTCAGGAGTCAAAGTAGGAAGAGCACAGTGGGGTGTAGGATTTTACTTCAGGAAAGCAATCGAACCCAACATAACTGCAATAAGGTGTGTGAATGAACGACTGATGTGGATAGATTTGGCCATCTCCAGCAAGAAAATTAGGATTGTGGCAGTGTATTCACCTTGTGAAGGGACAGATCAAGATGAGATGGACAGATTTTACTACGCTCTTAGTGATGTAGTTGTTAGAGTGAAAGATAAGGATAATGTTTTACTCATGGGTGATTTCAACGCCAGGATAGGAAATCGAACAGAAGGTTATGAAAAGGTTATGGGTAAGTTTGGAGAGGATATGGAGGCCAACAGGAACGGAAAACAGCTCTTGGTTTTCTGTTCCAGTATGGGCTTAGTTACCATAAACTCCTTCTTTAAGCATAAGGACATTCACCGCTATACTTGGGAAGGAAGGGGAATCAGATCTATCATTGACTATATAATAACAGACCAGGAATTCAGAAAGACAGTCAAGGACACTGATCATTATTTAATCTGCAGTGAAATTGGTTTTGTGAGGCCAAAAGAGCAGAAAGGCAGGTCCATGTGTAGAAGGATAAGAGTGGAGAAGCTTCAAGACAAGGAAATTAGGCACAAATACATACCAATGATCTCGGAAAGGTACAATTAGTTGAATGTAATGATTTACAGTCACTGGAAGAGGAATCGTCAAGGTACAGGAACACACTACTGGAAGCAGCTAGAGAAAGTCTTGGAACAGTAGTGTGTAAAGGCAGGAAGAAACAGACAGCTTGGTGGAATGACACAGTCAAGGCAGCCTGTAAAAAGAAAAAGAAGGCATTTCAACAATGGCTACATACTAGAAGTCAGGCAGACAGAGAAAGTTATGTTGAAGAAAGAAACAAAGCCAAACGGATAATTGCAGACTCCAAGCAGAAATCATGGAAAGACTTTGGAAACAAGCTAGAAACTCTGGGTCAAGCCGCGGGAAAACCATTTTGGAGCGTAATTAGTGATCTTCGAAAGGGAGGGAAGAAGGAATTACCAAGTTTTTGGACAGGTCAGGAAAGCTCCTAGTCAATCCTGTGGATGCCTTGAGCAGATGGAGGGAGTATTTTGAAGAATTGCTCAATGTAGGTGAAACGTTCAATGATGTGTCAGATTTTCAGGTAGAATGGGATAGGAACGACGATAGAAACAGGATCTCATTTGAGGAATTGGAGAAAATTGTCAGTAGATTACAGTGCAATAAAGCGGCTGGGGTGGATGAAATTAAGCCGGAACTCGTCAAACACAGTGGAATATCAGGTCTCCAATGGTTACACAGGATAATTTAAAAGGCGTGGGAATCGAGACAGGTTCCGTCTGACTGGACGAAAGCGGTAATCACGCCAATTTTCAAACATGGAACAGAAAAGATTGCAACAACTATCGAGGTATCTCTTTAATTAGCGTTGTAGGCAAAATATTCTCAGGTATTGTTGAAAGGAGAATCCGAGTATTAATTGAGGAAAAGTTAGATGAAAATCAGTGTGGGTTTAAGCCTCTTAGACGCTGTCAGGACCAGATCTTTAGCTTACGCCAGGTAATGGAAAAGTGCTATGAGTGGAACAGGGAATTGTATCTATGTTTCATAGATCTGGAAAAGGCTTATGACCATGTTGCTAGGAGGAAGTTACTGTCAGTTCTTCAAGATTATGGTATAGGAGGCAAACTTCTGCAGGCAATTAAAGGGCTTTACGTAGAATGTCAGGCAGCAGTTAGAGTAGATGGCAAATTAAGCTCATGGTTCAAGGTAGTTTCAGGGGTAAGACAAGGCTGTAACCTGTCACCACTGTAGTTCATACTATTTATGGATCATGTTTTGAAAACAGTAGACTGGCAGGGTGGGATTAAAATAGGTGAAAACAAAATAAGCAGTGTCGCATATGCGGATGACTTAGTTGTAATGGCCGATTCGACTGAAAGGTTGTAAACAAATATTTCAGAGCTCGATCAGAGGTGCAAGGATTATGATATGTAGTTCAGCATCTACAAAACGAAAGTAATGGCTGTGGGAAAGAGATTCAAACAGATTGAGTGCCAAATAGGAGGAACAAAGTTAGAACAGGTAGACAGTTTCAAGTACCTGGGATGTATTTTCTCATAGGATGGCAACATAGTGAAATAACTGGAATCGAGGTGCATCGAAGCTAATGCAGTGAGTGCTCAGCTAAGATTTACTCTCTTCCACAAGAAGGAAGTAAGTACCAAGACTAAGTTAGCAGTACACCGCTCTATCTTTCAACCAACTTTGTTGTATGGGAGTGAAAGTTGGGTGGATACAGGTTACATTATTCACAAGGTAGAGGTTACAGATATGAAAGTAGCAAGAATGATTGCAGGTACTAGTAGATGGGAACAATGGCAAGAGGGTGTCCATAACGAGGAAATCAAAGAAAAACTGTGAATGAACGCCATAGATGAAGCAGTTAGAGCAAACAGACTGAGATGGTGGGGTCATGTTACACGCGTGGGAGAAGCAAGGTTACCTAAGAGACTCATGAGCCCAGCAGCGGAGGGTAAGAGGAGTCGAGGTAGACCAAGAAGAAAGTACTTAGATTCGGTGCAGAATGATTTTGCAGTAAAAGGCATAACATCAGACGAGGCAACAATATTAGCATCGAATAAGGGATCGTGGAGGAATTTTATTAGAGGTACTATGCTCCAGACTGAACTCTGAAAGGCAAAATCAGTCTCTAATGATGATGATGATGATGATGATGATGACGATGATGAGCTATCGGATGGGCAGATGGGACCTTAGGGCATAAAGTATATGGAAAAAGTAAGGTATATAGAAAAGATACAAACAGATCGTTCCCTCCATGAGGATTCAAACCATCATCGTAGGCAGAAGAAAGTTGTAATCAAAACATTGGTGGATAGAGGTAATAATATCTGATTAAATGATTGGACCGTCATTTGACTGTAAGCCAATAAATCTGTAAGGTGAATCCCATCAAAAACATAAAATGTACAGAAATGTAAATCTCGCAATGAATTCCTTCCACCATACAAAGCCAGGCTAATTTTTAAAGTGGGAAGTGATTGTGATAGGAAAAAAGCCCGCAAAATATGTGTATTACATGTATGCTATATACAAAAACGCGGAAGAGAAAGTGTATGCCAAAAGAAACTATGACAGCTCAACCACTATGTAACTATGTAGAAAGGGTCCCACATGGCCACAGAATGAAAATTAACCATTAAATAAATTAAAAACCCACTTACGATGGCACAGGGGTGCTGAAACTAGTTTGGGTATATAACAAAACAGTGTTTTTCATATCAGGCTTACCCCATATATTACTGGTACTGCCCAAGTCTACGCAATAAATACCCTTTTGAATCAGAAGAGTTACCCAAAAAAACAAACAAACAGGAACGATTATTGGCAAGATTGGTATATACTAAATAAGAGCGGCGTGTTTCATGAATCTGTTGTTTATGATTCCACTTTTTATCAGTAATACGTGTATGGAAACACAGTGACATTTTGACGCAGTACAAATTAACAAGATTTGACATCCGGTCCCGAAGTGGTTCTGCAACTTTTCGTGTTAAAAACCGCTTCATTCAGGTCTTGCACTGATCTACAAATGGAAAAATATCACATCCCACTTTTGTTTTCAGTCCACGCTAAACTGTAGGTTGTCCTACGAGAGTCCTTTGAAAAGTACTTGGAAAAATAAAAACAACTAATGTGTTTCAGGAAAATCATTTCTATTTTTGACATAGACTTATACACTTCGTCTAACGCTGCTGTAATTTGTTGATCCCTTACGAATAATAGGAATTTCCAAACCTTCAAAATAGCTATTAGTTTCTGCAGTCAAGTTTGAATGAAATCTTCATCCCGCCAGCCATTTCTTCAAATTGTGGAACAAACAGTACATTGTCCGAGAGAACTAAGTCTTGAGAATATGGGTAATGTGAAACGAGTTGGAATCCTGTTTCCAATTATTTTGCGAACACAACTGCTTAGGTGTTTGCTTGTACATTGTCGTGATGGAAAAGGACTTTTTCCTGGACCAATCGCCGGCGTTTTTCTTACATGTCAGTTTTCAAACGCTCCAATAACGGTGAATAATATGGACCTGTAATAGTTTTACCCTGTACCAGATAGTCGATGAGAATTATCGCTTGCAAATCCCAAAAGACCGTCGCCATATCCTTTCCAGCCGAGGGACCGGTCTTCGCCTTTTTTGTTGCAGGTTCTCTTGTAGTAACCCATTGTTTAGATCGTTCTTTGGTCTCAGGAGTATAGCAATGTACCCGTGCTTCATCCACAGTGACGAAACGACGCTTAAAGTCCTGCGGATTCTTCCTGAACAGCTGCAAACCTTCCTTGCAACACTTCACACGATTCCGTTTGTGGTCAAGCATGAGCAATCGCGGTACCCACCTTGTAGATAGCTTTCTTTTGTCCAAATATTTGTGCAAAATATTGTGTACCTGTTCATTCGAGATGCCCACAGCACTAGTAATCTCACATACCTTAACTCTTCTGTCAACTATCACCACATCATCGATTTTATCAATGATTATTGGAGTCGTAACCTCCACAGCGCGTCCAGAACGCTAAGCGTCACTTATGCCCATATGACCACTCTGAAAATTTTGAAACCACTTATAAACTGTTCTGATTGAAGGTTCAGGGTCGCCATAATGTTTACCAAGCTTCTCTTTAATATCCTGAGGCGTTTTGCCTTTCATATAGTAATGTTTAACCCTCGCAAGAAATTCTTTTCGTCCATTCTTCGATAATAACTCGACTTCCTTGATTCACACGAGAGCCAAACACGAATAAATAGACTAATATGGCTGAAACTCGGTGTGCGTTCTTTCCATTGATGCTATTAACTAAACATGACCTCGATACCCATCGATGGTACCATATACTTTGCACTGACTTTTCAAAAGGCCCTCGTATTACTGGTTGTCTAAACAAGACAAAGATACAGCAGCCTAATGGAACCTGTCTAACAAAGATTAGGGACAGCTGCTAGTTCCTGAAGTGCCTATATGTATTTATTTCCAATTTTCTTGAATTGCAATATTTTTATTACATCACCGTATCATCCAAGAATATTGTCAAGGAGCAACCGACTCTAACCGTCGGATCATTTTAGTCCTGTGGGACTTGGACAGAAAACCGGTAGTAAGCGCAAAAGGGAAAGCTGAAACGTGAACGGGGCTGCACAGTGAAAATGAACCTGAAGACAGTACTGCGGAAACGTCCGAATAGATCAAGTTGACAAAGAAGATCCGATACTGCGACAAGAAGTTCTGTCGAAGTGAAGCCCCTCCGTCAGAGCTACTGAATCAGCTGAAAAATGCTCCCGTCGCAGAACAAAAAAGATAAATATGTTTCTGTTTAAACAACGACGACAGAAAAGTGGGAAATCGGCTGTCTCAGTCCTCATTCCGCCTTATGCACCAAAGCGTTTGGCATTCGAACACATTGCCTTTAACACGTTACTATACAATATGCAAAAATCAAACGATCTGCTCACTTTCCATAAGCTCCAGGAAGTGTGCTATATTTTAAATCTTGACGCTGTACTGTAGGACAACTACAGCATTGACATTCTTCTAATATGTATAACAATGATCACTAGGCCAAGGGATATCCAGAACACTTTACCCTTTTACTCTGTGATCAACAGAATCCGAGATATGACCCAATGAAGAATCGCGACTCCGCACACGTGTTTAACACACAGACTGACACCACATACTGCCGTACGAGGTATGTTGTATCACTTGGTGACATTAATGGGATAGGCGACGTACTGTCAAATTTCAAGAATGAAGTAGTTAATAATTCCAATTTCTGAGAAAGCAAAGAAAGAAGTAGGTGTGAATATTAGTAAATAATCCGTTTAATAAACCACGTTTGCAAAAAGTGGTGAAATATGATCTTGGCGAAGATCGGTTTCGATTTGTGTGAGACTTAGGGACATGCCATGAAATGCTGATCCTATGACTTATTTCAGATTCCCCGTCGGAGGTTCGAATCCCCCTTCGGGCATGGATGTTTGGGCCGCTTTTAGTATAAGCTAGTTCATAAGTAGTTTGTAAGTTTAGGGACTGATGACCCCGCAGTTGAGTCCCATAAGCTTTACAAGCATTTTAACAACTTATCTCAGAAGAGAGTTTAAGGGATGACGGAAGGCAACTGGGCTCAAAATTAGATTTTTAGATTTTAGCGTATTTGAAATGCCTGGTATTTCCTGCGTGAAACAATCCGACAATTTTTTTCGTGAGTTATGATGGTTTTTCTGACGCTCTGTGCAATCTGGCCACGCCTTCCGTTTTGCGCCATGAGGAGAAAATGCACACAGCATTCTTTTACTCCTTGTATATTATTTCATGCTTTTATTGTTTTTATCGCTTCATTGTTTCCTACTCTGTATCTACTATCGATCCTTTTGGTTCCGATCGTGTTCGTTATTGTTACATTATTGGTTGAACTTGGCGAAGTTTGTTGTGAGTGTAGTACGTCTTGATTGGTATTTTCGTTGGTCCCGCGTGTTACAGAATTATTATGGCTTGGCCATAAAAAGAAATGTAGAGAATTTAGAAAACATGAAAAAAGATGTGTGAGCTATCCAGAAATGAAAATCCTGTGCACTCTCTTTGCCCAAATGGTCCTGACACTTGGTGCAAGCACAGGAGAAGTGACACATATGAGCACATTCTTTACCTGCAGCAGTAAATAATGAAATTAAACCTATATTTAGAGAACTTTGTAAAGATACCTTGTTGAAGAAATGTCTTCATGGGAAAACCCAAAAATTAAATGAATGTGTAAATTCTGTCATTTGGACCCGGTTACAAAAACTGTATTTGTTCAGATCACAACTCTCAAATTTGATGTTTATGATGCTATTTTATGCTTCAATGATGGTATAACTAATAAATTTGATGTATTGAAATTATTGGGCATACAATCTAGTGGAAATACTGCACAATCCTTGGTGGAAATAGGTAAAGAGAGAATCCACAAAGCCGATATTGCTAATTTAAAATGCACAAAAGAAGCTAGACAGAAAAGAAGAGGGACCAAGAGAAGAAAAGAAGATCAGTATTATTCAGATGATGCTCAATATGGTGCAGGAAAATATTAGTGGTAAGTAATTCTTATCAATAACTGTACTAGAATTGCAATATTAAACATTAAATTGATTTATCTCAAAACTACATTTTTTTTACTTTCAAGTACCATTATTTAATAAACTAATTGGGTTGCAAAGATGACATTTGGTCTTTTGTACTGAAGATGGTAATAAATCATTACAAGTAAATTGAGAACCACAAAACAATCAACTGTTTTATAATAATTAATGTACTAAAAAAGTTAAATTTTACTGGTGAAAGAATAAAAAAAATTTTTTCTTCAAAACCATTAAAGTCATTATGTTCATTTTACTTGTAAACTGAGACATTTTATGTTATATATATGCAGTAGAAATTTCGTTGTGTTATCACTTATAGTTCCTTTGAAAAGTGTACCTATTCAAAGGGTAAAATAGCATTGGCAGAATAGGGATAAACATTGCCTTTCCTCTCCCCTTAAAGAAATAGGAACTTAAGTTTGTCGGTTCTGTACCAGGTAGCGAACGGACGCAATCATTTTTAATTTTTATATTTCCCGTATGTGTTAGTACAAGACGTGTTGCCTTGTCCAAAGGGGAAGTGCACTTACAAGCGAAACTCCACTGAGCTGTGTCGCCATCTGTGAACGTTTCCTCCTGGTTTCTCTCTGACAAGGTTATGTGGCCGTCCGATAAGTAGTTCCAGTGAGGTCTTACAGTCAAACAGGTAACTACTGCAATGTATTCCAGCGAAGACTTATGATATACAGGGTGTTTCACTAAGTATGTTTGCCTCTGTAACTTATAAAATAATAGGTGACGGGAAATTTTAATGCGGTAGGTCAACACAAGAAATGTTACACTTTCTGCGGAGCTATGAACACAGTTTATTGTATCATTTTGCAAAGATTTACAGCACAAAGATATAACTTTTTAACTGGAACAATAGTTTTTTTCTATCGTGCATTGGATCCGTTGAAACCAGCTGCGTCCAAATCAATTTAAACTACATTCCTATCACTGTTAGTTTGGGAGCTAAAACCCTTCAAAGTTTCAGGTGCAGATACCACAAACGCTGCGCATAATGCAATGCACCTTCTAAATGTGGTGCGGCCGAGTTGTAACGTCGCCGGTGTCACGGAGCGAGAAGCTTCCTCGATGCGCTGTTAGACTGCCGACTGTCGCCGCACACGGCCGTATACCCGACAGTTGGAGCCACACAAACAACTAGGGCTCAATATACCACAGTTCCTGACATCGGATGACGATGACATACACGAACAACAAGAACGTTGATGATGCTCTACGAGTGCCGACACGATGCCATTGAAGCAGTCACAGTGTATGCCGTGAGATATCCTAGGCGAAGAGCCCCGGCAGCCATTACGTTCATACGTGCCGAACAATGACTTCGGGAAACAGGCAGCTTGGTAATGAGCCACAGTAACAGACGAAGACCTGCAAGAAGTGAGGAGACGGAGGTGTTTGTTTTAGCTGCACTACACCACGATCCTCATGTCAGCCGTTACTGCAGTCGCTGGTGTCAGTCTCACATCTGTGTGGCGTATAGTACACGGACACAGGTTTCATCCGTACCGCCTGTCACTGACCCAGGAGCTGCATGGGAACGATTTCCGTGCAAGAGTGCCTTCCTGTGAGTGGGCCATGCGTAATTTCACGCTGGAGTCTTTACAAAGTGTGATGTTCTCTGATGAGTCCACGTTCACAAATTATGGTGCAGTGAATCGCCATAACATGCACTACTGGGCCGCAGACAATCCTCGGTGGGTACGACCTGTCCACCGTCAACGTCAAGTGGATGCAGCACATCCCCAGATGATCTAAAACGGCGCATCAAGGTCGCATGTCGCTCCGTCACACCGGCGATGTTACATCTCGTCCGCAGATCCTTTCGACGGCGCATTGCATTATACATTGAGAAACATGGACACACATTTGAACATCTCATGTAAATTAACTTCCCACCGCCATAATATCCATCATCCACCACACAGCCATGTATTATGTGCAGTGTGTGGTATCTGCCCCTGAATCTTTGAAGGGTTGTAGCTCCCAAACTAACAGTGATAGGAATGTAGTTTAAATTGATTTGGACGCACCTGGTTTTAACGATTCCATTGCACGATAGAGAAAACTATTGTCCCATTTACAAAATTATATCTTTGTGCTGTAGCTCTTTGGAAAATGATACAATAAACTATGTTCATAGCTCCGCAGAAAGTGTAACATTTCTTGTGTTAACCTACCGCATTAAAATTTCCCGTCACCTATTATTTTATAAGTTACAGAGTTTAGTGAAACATCCTGTACATAGCTGCAGTGCATCCGCGGCCCGAGGCTGTATTCACAATGCTATCCAATGCGACGTCTACGTTCTGAGCACGTTTTCAGACGTACAGAGGTGCGTTTAAGAACTGAAGGTGCTTTCCAGGTCCGACGTGTCGTGGAAAGACCAATCCGCGACGTACGTGATGTTTTCCAGAACGGTATTGTGTATATCCACGTATATACTTCGCAAATCGCGAAATTTCCCGACGATTCTAACACCGTAAGCCTGTCATGGCGTTAATGTTTACTATTATGTGTGTTCTAAGGGAACAGACGTTGGCGGTGATCCGCAGCAGAGATAAATATATCCACGTATATACTTCGCAAATCTTTGTCAAAGATTTTTTACAGTGTAATACCCGCCTAAGTACTTATATATTGGTGTGACGTCTGTTCTTTCGGACATTATTATTGATATTACGCAATAATTAGCTATCATTAACTAATACCTATTTCCCAACGTAATTAGGATAAAGAAAAGCTGCGCAGAGCTGGGGCTTTCGAGGTCTTCGGTACAGAGAATACTGAAGGAACGAGAATGGCATCCCTCTAACGCGCACCTACTCCAACAGCTGTATGGAAACGATTTCCAAAATCGGGTACCGTTCTGCAGATTTCTGTTAAATAAAGTAGGCGTGCATCCGACTTCATGAGGCATACTTTATGGGGAGATGAATGCTATTTCGCCAATGACGCCACTGAGAATAGACATAATCTACATTATTGGACTCCTGCAAATCCTCACTTTTTACGACCACATCAAGCGCACTATGGTGTTAACGTATGGTGCGGGATTCTAGGAGACAACATTATTGGACCAGTTTATTTGCCTCCCAGACTAACTGGCTGGAAATATTTGCAGTTCCTATAGAGTGAGATGGACCGTGGACGTCTCCTAGAAGACATCCCACTGCAGTTAGCTGTGAGGCACTCGTTTCAACACGATGGTGCACTACCCCATTGTTGCAGAGGGGTTAAGGAATTTCTGAACAATGTGTACCCCGAATGGTGGATAGGTCGTGGTGGTTTCATTCAATGGCCAGCGAGATCGCCTGATTTAACGCCCTTGGATTTTTTCTTATGAGGATACATCAAATCCAAGATTTATGACACGGAACCGGAAAATCCAGATGTGTTGAAAGAACGAATACGTCATGTTTGCGCTTCAGTGACAGCAAAATTGTTAAGAGCTGTCCATGCTAATACAGAGAGGCGCTTACACTAGTCTGTCCAACAAGGTGGACATGCATTCGAAAAAAAAAAAAAAAAATGTTGAAATGTTTGTAGAGCTTATGGGACTTAACTATGGGGTCATGAGTCCCTAAACTTACAAACTACTTATGAACTCGCTAATACTAAGGACGGCACAAATATCCATGCCCGAGGGGGGGGGAATTCGAACCCCCGGCCGCAGTGGCCGTGCAGAACGTGACTGGCGCGCCGCAGACCGCTCTGCCACCGCGACCGGCGCCATGCATTTGAATATTTGTATTATGACTAATGTAATAATGAAAATGTGTCAGTCTATAACATAGGTTTATCACATCATGTGTTATACTCATTACTCTTTATTGAAATTAAAGATAAAATACCATTTATTTCTTATTGTCCATTGTGAATCACGATTTGTTGCATCACATGTTGGCTATAAATTAGTGTTGTTTATAAAGTAGCAACCCTTCTACAGCAAGCAAGCTGTCTAGTGACGAAATGTAGGAGACATTATAGCTGAAAATGATGTGTTTTCAAGCGTCAGTATTAGCTTTAGAAAGGTCTCCTTCCTGTTGATTTGGAGTCCCCTGCACTTATCTGGATAGGCAATCCTTTCGGCATCTGTGGTATCTGGGATTAACTAACGTCAAAAAAGGACGACGTCCGTGGGCCGCCTGGTAGATATAGAGAAGGTTTTGGTGTTGAATACAACACAACCATTTAAATTCTAAAGGTACCAGGGGAAAAATATAGGAAATGAAAAGTTATGAACACCAGGTACAGACACTAGTCAGCGGTCATAAGGATCAAAGCGAGTAAGGCAGGGTTTTAGCCTTTCCCGAGGTTATTCAATAGGTTGTGAAGGAAAGCAAGGAGGAACTTGAAAAGTGAATTAAAGTTCACAGAGAACAAATAAACATTCTGATTTTCATATGAGACTGTAATTCTGTTTTAGGTAGGAAAGGACCTGGAAGAGGAAGTCAAGGTAATGTACAGTATCTTGAAAGGAGGGTATCTGATGAAAACAGAAAAATAAACGGTAACGGAATGTAGTGAAATTAAATCAGACGACTCTGAGGGAATTAGGAACTATATTAGTAAATGAGACAGTAAAAGTAGTAAACGAATTTTTTTACTTGGGTAGTAAAATAACCTACGATTGCTAAAGTAGAGTAGATTGCAAGTTCAAATGTTTGTATAGCTTATGGGACTTAACTATGGGGTCATCAGTCCCTAAACTTACAAACTACTTATGAACTAACTAAGACTACGGACGGCATAAATATCCATGCCCGAGGGGGGATTCGAACCCCCGACCGTAGTGGCCGCGCAGACCGTGACTGGAGCGCCTCAGTTTCCTCGGCCACCGCGGCCGGCGGGTAGATTGCAGAATACTTTTGGAAGAAAAGCATTTTTCTGGAAAAAATATTTCTCAGCATTGAATATCAATTATAAAGTTAGGAATTTTTATCTGGTGGTATTTTTATGGAATGCAGCCTTACATGGCAGTGAAACGTATACGATAAACATTTGATGGAAGCTTTTGAGTTGCGGTGATACATAATCATGCTGAAAATTGGACTGGTGAATAAATAACGAGTAGGTACTAAACAGAATCGGGGTGGAACAAAATTTATGGCACGACTAAATTAAGGGATTGATTGATAAGTTTCGAAACTACGAATGTGGGGAGTAAATATCTGAGAGGAAGAGCAATAGACGAGTGCGGTAAGCAGGTTTCAGTGGATGTTGATTGACGTTGTTGTTTCGAGGTGAAGAGGCTTGCATAGGATAGGGTAGCGTGGAGAGTTGCATGATGCAAATCTTCGCTCTGAAGACTACGACAATATTGCCGTGGGCAAATTTTAAGTAACATTAATATGTGTGGATTCTGTTCTGTTATGAAAGAGGTTCCGATTTATGTCTTTTGGGCTGGGAGGTCTGAAATGGTGTCAGTAATCTGATACGATATTCCTTTATTCCTTTAGCTTGTATTTTCTTCAGTGTGAGCGCGTAATAGCGTTACGCGTCTTTGGAAAAATGAGGAATATGGTGTCAACTTGGGCTATTCTGTGTACGACTGCGGAGATCAAGCCTAGTAAATTATATCTGGAGAATGCGTATTGGCTCTTATAGATGGTAATGTCCCTATGGAAAAGGGCAAAATACATCAAAATCGAAGTTACAGGCATTGTTTTTATAGCTCTATGGTGGCTACTTAAAAGACATTAGAACTATTTAATATCAAAGTTTTTAATGGAAAGAAACGAATTAAGGAGGATGCAAGTCAAATCGAATATTTTTTCGGCTTTGTCGATCGAGGAGAACTGCGCAGTAGCAAAATTTGTGGTCGAAATTGTCGGAAACAATTGGCTGACGGATGACGTGAGGAGACGTTTCCGCGGTAATCGCGTCCGGCATTGTCGGGAGTCTATAAAAGTAGGAGCGCCGCGTCGCCCGGCGACCACACCCCGCCCTCTCAAGGTTGAGAGAGGCGGGGTGTGTGTGGGCCCACAGCTACTTGTGGGTGGCCACAAGGGATCTTATAATCCTCGTTATTTACTTAACCAAACAACCAGTCAACGCGCCCAGCAACCGACGAGCGACCAGCACGTGGCAGAGAGGCTGCCGCCGCACCAGCTATGACGTCACAGGGCGGTCCGGCTGCCGGCCTACAGTCAGAGCGCGGTGGCGGGGAGCGCCCAACACTGCCGCGGCGGACACTCCGGGCAGCGGGCGAACACCAGCGGACTCGGCCGAGAGTTGGTGGTCAACACCATGGGCGTTTGGAGTTCCATCTTCATCAACACGAGGCATTTGTTACAAGGTACTGTAGTAGAGTAGCATTTTTTTCGGATGTTGCTGATTGAGTGGGCTTTGATTTTCATAGGTATTAGTAGGAATACATTATGTGTGAGATAATACCTTAGTTGTTGTTAGTGAGAAGATATCACTGAGGACTTAATTTTCAGGTCGTGTATATTCCTTAGTAATAGCTCCAACCTTATAAATGTCAAAGAATTCTGTTTGAGCGACACATGTTTTGGTGACTGCAGAGTCCTGTGCGCGGCTCTCCACGGACCCCGCGGCTCGCCACCTGCTGCACGGGACTCGCAGCGCCGGATTGGTGTAAGGCAGAGCTTCGCGAGTTGCCGGCCGAGGTGCTCGACAGAGCGCCGTAGGCCGCCTCGCGGAGTGTCTGCCCCACCGCCGGCCCCGGCCGCGTGCTCGGGTGGCTCGGCGCCAGACGGGGAGACTGCGCTGTGAGGCGCCGCCTGTCCGGCTGTTGCGGGGAGCGGCGGGGAGGCGGGCGGCGGCCGAGCAGAGCCGAGCAGAGCCGAGCACAGCCAGGAGGCCTGCGGCTCCCACTGTGTGCGGGGGCGGCGGAAGGCGGCAGAGGCGGAGGCCGCGCTCTGGCCGCAGCTGCGGGGGGATTTCCGGGGCCGCAGAGGGGGCGGGGCCGCGAGCCAAGGCACTCGGCTGCCGCGCAGTTTGCTGCGTCGGCCCGTGCCGAGGCTAACACGTGGACCCTCCTCCGTCGCTCTGGCCGAGGTCGCCCTCCGACGCTCAGGCTGAGTGTCTGATGCCGCGGGAAGGGGGGGGGGGAGCACCATCGACGCTGACGCTGGAGAACACCGCACGCTCTGCTCGTTCCGTGGAATACTGTGGCGTTGGCTGCACAGCCAGTACTGGTGGTGCACGCCGGATGTGACGAGGCAGCCGCTGCTGCAGTGAAGAAGCGGCGGCGCCCCGCAGGCAGCGGGATACCGGCAGAGGTCGCTGCTGTCCGCGAACAGCTATATGCATCTTACCGTCTTAAAGCTGTACGAGAAAACGGAAAATAAAAACGAAATCAAAATAAAATAAAACGGTCTTTTTATTTTCATGTAAATTCTTCTACACACCATCGTATTAAACATATATCAGAGCTAAAGTGGCAGAAGTAGCTGAAATATGTTCATCATTTAACAGGCAACTCCACAAGAAATGAACTCTAATGGGAAATTTTTTATGAAAACGCTATGAAATGAGAAAACAAGAAAAAAAAAGATCGAAAATGGTATCTAAAAACGATGAGATTATGCCTTTTCTCGATTACACATCTAGCAAAAATGAGCAAATGATCCAGGAAGTTAATGTTCAACGCATCTACCACAGGATTTAGCATAGTACTAACGGACAACGGCAACTTAGTACCGAAATGCCACGAAATGAGAAAACGAGAAATTACTCATGAGAATGGCACAAAGAAAGTGGAGAGTTTCTCGATCTAGGAAGTGAATACGTGCAGCTACATATCCACCACACGAATTTTAATGTCTTTAACCCTTTCCACTCCACTCTCGGACTACGTATGACATTACGATTTTCCGCTGTGGCTCAATGTCGACAACACCCGACACGTTTCTGCTATATCCCCGGGACACGACGCCTGCAGTGTCGACTACCCCACCGACAGTGCAACGCTGCAGGCGGCCAGCTCGGCAGGCGCCACTTACCATAAATAGACGGCAAGTTGACAACGCAGATACGTTAGGTGATGTAATACTGAAAATGGCAGAATTAGTTTACTTTTTCACAGAAGACTGATTGGAACTAAAATAATTTTTCAAGGATGTTTTCTCTCGTCTCCGTTTTTCCCAATAATTTTGGATGCTGCATATATTCCCACCTGTCACCGCTCAGGGCTGTTATCAGGGGCGCCGACTCCGTGGGTGCTCCGGGGCTCGTGAACCCTCCAAGAATTTTTTGGGGTTGCTGAGCACCCACATAAAATTGAGATGGAAAATAAAATTGTATAAATTTTTTAAAAATCGGGAAAAATCAAAACCTACCTTATGAATCAAAATGCAATGCAAAACATAACCATAGCGAGAGAGACGATATTTCATACTTGAAAGAAATGATCAGTTTTGTATGCGGGTCCCCAAGCGAGTAGTAATGAGTGTCCGTGTTTTACCCACTATGCTAGCTTTATTCATCCTGAAGCACGTCGGTCCTTTTGTCTTTTCAGTTGGTACGTATTTATGAACATTCAATAGTGTTCTTTTAGGAATTTATCTTGAAGAATCTGATGCTGATGCTAAAGTTAATCGTTTTTCATTATTTTTGTCACTTCCCTTGTTATTAAAATTATAGATTCTGTTGAAATTTGTAATGCTTTCCGCTCAGGCTTAAAAAAAACTTGGAATGTATTAATAATGTCATAGATGTCATGAAGTTATCTCGAAGAGATGAAAGTTTCGATGAAGTATACAGCTCTTGCTTGGAACTGACCATGTCGGACTTCAAAATCTCAAAATATTTCAAAAATTTCTTTAAACCTTGGTGAGGGTGTTCTACCAAGGGCGTAACCAAGCTTCTCGATACAGTGGAGTTATTTATTAATGATCCTCTCCTAGTTATCAGTTACAGCTCATCGAAACCTCACCCGGCTAATGTTGCAGAAAAATAAAACTTTTCGTCGGTTTTCTTTGATATTTTCGTGTGTTGTCTTGACCTCAACAATAACTTCCGCTATCTCCTTATGCCGGTTTCATTTATGCTCTACTTTGGCTCTCCCCCTTTAAAATTTAATTCCTGCAGTTTATTCCAAATTTCATTCACCTAAAGATCATTCTGTTCCAATGCGGATTTCAGTTTGAATCTGTACAGACAACATCACGAAATATATGGCAACAAGGAGCTATTACTACACTACTGGCCATTAAAATTACTACACCAAGAAGAAATGCAGGTGATAAACTGGTATTCATTGGACAAATATACTAGAACTGACATGTGATTTCATTTTCACGCAGTTTGGGTGCATAGATCTGAGAAATCAGTACCCAGAACAACCACTTCTGGCCGTAATAAAGGCCTTAATACGCCTGGGCATCGTGTCAAACAGAGTTTGGATGGCGTGTACAGGTACAGATGCCCACGCAGTTTCAAAACATATTATGACGAGCCAGTTGCTTGGCCACTTTTGAGCAAACGTTTTCAGTTGGTGAGAGTTTTTGGAGAATGTGCTGGCCAGGACAGCAGGCGAACATTTTTCGTTTCCAGAAAGGCCCGTACAGGACCTGCAACATGCGGTCGTGCATTATCCTGCTGAAATGTAGGTTTTCGCAGGGATAGAATGAAGGGTAGAACGACGGGTCGTAACAAATCTGAAATGTAACGGCCACTATTGAAAGTGCCGTCGATGCGAACAAGAGGTGACCGAGACGTATAACCAAGGGGACCCCATACCATCACGCCGGGTGATACGCCAGTATAGCGATGACGAATACACGCTTGCAATGTGCGTTCACTGCAATGTCGCTAAACACGGATGCGACCATCATGATGCTGTAAACAGAACCTGGATTCATCCGAAAAAACTGACGTTTTGCCAGGTTCGTCGTTGCATATACGATCGCAGGCGCTCCTGTCTGTGAATTGTGAATACTCTGAAAAGCTAATCATTTGCATAACACAGCATCTTCTACCTGTCGGTTAAATTTCGCGTCTGTAGCACGTCATCTTCGTGGTGTGGCAATTTTAATGGCCCTCCTGTAGTAGACTGTCATCTCTCCTTATCTTTATGCAAACCGCGAAGCGAAGGTGGAAAATGGGTTGCATAAATACAGGCGTTTACATTCTACTGATACTGAATGTCGTCAGAACAAGGGATTTAGCTGAATTCTTAACCTGTGGTCACTACAGATAAGAACGAGCAGGTGCCGTAGCGTCCATATTCGGTACCACTGTGACCAGCTGTTCCGTGCCTGCCGACATACATATATAAACCGACCCTGTGACGTGCGGGTCAGTGCCAGTATGACGTCACAGAACAGGTGTTACAGATGCCAGCTACCGCCTCTGACAGGGAGCGAGTTGAGCGGCTATGTCAAAATAGTTTAAAAATTCGTAACAACGTTGAATTACAAGTAATCTCACCCTAACAGGATAAGATAAACGCTTTTAGTGAGCCTTGCAATTTTCCTTGACGTTCATTTTTAGCATTTCAGTACACCTTCTAATAATGCAAGCTATACGGCACTTCCTTATGTAGGAGATTAATTGTAAGTAATGAAAACGTTCACAAACGAAAAGAAGCTGGTGATGCACACAGAATGAAAATTTCATTCTGCGGCGGAATGTGCACTCAAATAGCACTTTTTGTGTGGCAGACAAGGTTTCTAACCCAGGAGCTATGCCTTTTGTTGGAAAGCGCTCATTTTTTTCTTTTTCCACGCGTAGATCGTGTCGTTATGGTTGTTGAATCACGTTCTTGACTCAGTTGTTTTGGCCTACTTTAGGTTACCTTAGTAACTCTAAAATTGGGCCTTAACGAACGCCTTTTGACAGATCGAAATTTAAATGAAAATAACGGTTTCACCGTTCATATGACGCGACAATTGAATAAACGAATTTATAGAAGAGAAAATTCTCTACTACTGTGTTCTCTCATGGTTTTTTTTCACATTTCGCATAGTTTGAGAGGTATCTGAAAAATTAACGGCGGTTTGAGAAAGTCAATCTGTCTGTCAGTAGTGTCCCCACTTTTTTAGTCGCGCCGTTCAACCGATCAAAACCAAAATATACTGACGTAATTTTTGGACGCCAGCGACCAGAACCTCCCTTTTTTCAAATTTTTCGGACAAAAATACGTTAGTAATACTTGAAAATTGCAAATAATGCCTTAACTGTTCACCTGAGAGGAAAAGTGAATAAACGTATTTGTAGAGGAGAATATTCTCAACAATTCTGCTCTGTTATGTCATTTCAGTACCTCGCATCGTTTCAGAGATATCTGCAAAAATAACGGCCATTTGACACTGTCACTTGATTTTACGTAAACCAGGCGTTCGGAAATCAGTCACGTCACATTGCTCGCCCTCTCTGGCATACGCCATCTTGCTTTCTGCAAGTTATGATTTTCTTATTACATTTCACGCGTTGTCATTTCAAAGTAGTGAAGAACTGAAGAATTAACAAAACACGTCGTTTTTAGTACGATAAATTATAATCTAGTGTCTAAAAATGCCATATAGCAGTTAACACCTATTATCAATGATACGAGAAATACGAAATACTTTCAAAATCGTTCGCTGTCGTGTAGTGGGCAGCGCATTATTTTGGGATGCGTATGGCCGGTAGTTCGAAACCCGCCACTACCAATTCTCTTTTCTGCCTTGGCTCCTAAAAGGGTTCCTGCACTCTTATTAATTAATTAGAGCAATATTTAGAGTTGTGCTTATGTCATCGTGCTCTTTCCACATCGTACGTTTGTTCTATTTCGCCGTCCGCGGTGGCCGAGGAGACTGAGGCGCTCCAGTCACGGTCTGCACGGCCACTACGGTCGGGGGTTCGAATCCCCCCTCGGGCATGGATATTTGTGCCGTCCTAGTTCGTAAGTAGTTTGTAAGTTTAGGGACTGATGACCCCGTAGTTAAGTCCCATAGGCTTAGCAAACATTTGAACATTTTGATTTGTTCTATTTCGTGAACATGCCGTGAAATACGTACCAACGAATTGAAGTACATGCACATAAACTGTGAGGATACTGTAATAATGAATATTTTAAACGCCGTGCCGATACTGGTAGTTTCATATATAATTGAAGTCTTAGATATCTGTGGCAACTAGACTTGTGTAGTTCGCGAACGAACTCGTACGGAAGAGCGCTCCTACAGGCGAACTACGCGAACTAGTTCGCAGATCCCTCGCCTCTTAGTTCGTCCGCTCCTTTTCCGAAGACTAACGGGGAACGGCGAGAGGAGGCGAGAGCGAGCAGAATCGCGTGATTCCCTTCTGCCTGTCACCGTCATTTCGAGCTGAGATGCAGCACAGCTGTAGTTTCATATTTCACTGCCATAAATTTTCTTTTCCAAGGTATTCAGCAGTGTCTAAATATAACCCCCATTCCATTGTGTAAAATACTACAAGTACTCTGTGTGCAAAGTAGTTGAATACCATTGTATCACCCATTCGTGTAAATAACTAGTTTATTTGCTTAAGTATTTGATGTCTAATTGTCCAAAAATCCGGGTAATAGCACACGCTTGGGCAACACTGATCATTATATAAAAAATCTGTCATAAAAGAATGAGCTCTTTTAGTGTTGTTGTTGTTGTTGTGGTCTTCAGTCCAGAGACTGGTTTGATGCAGCTCTCCACCCTACTCTATCCTGAGCAAGCCTTTTCATCTCCTCATAAGAACGTCAACCCACATCCACTTGAATCTGCTTACTATACGCGTCTCTTGGTCTCCCTCTGCGATTTTTACCCCACACACTTCCCTCCAACGCTAAATTCACAATTCCTTGATGTCTAAGAATGTGTCCTACCAATCTATCCCTTCTTTTAGTCAAGGTATGCCAGAAATTTCTTTTCTCCCCAATTCGGTTCAGTACCTCCTCATTAGTTACGCGATCCACCCACCTAATCTTCAGCATTCTTCTGTAGCACCACATTTCAAAAGCCTCTATCCTCTTTCTGTCCACACTGCTTATCGTCCATGTTTCACTCCCATACAAGGCAACACTCCATACAAATGCCTTCAGAAAGGACTTCCTTAGGCTTAAATCAATATTCGAGGTTAACAAATTTCTCTTTTTCAAAAACGCCTTTCTACCCATTGCCATTCTGCATTTTATATCATCTGTACTGCGACCATCATTTGTAATTTTACTGCCCAAGTAACAAAACTCATCTACCTCCTTTATTGTTTTGTTACCTAATCTAATTCCTTCTGCATCACCTGATTTTCTTACACTGCACTCCATTACCCTAGTTTTACTCTTGTTAATGTTCATCTTATGTGCACCTTTGAGCACACTGTCCATTCCGTTCAACTGCTCTTCCAGGTCCTTTGCTGTATCTGACAGAATTACTATGTCGTCGGCAAAACGCAATGTTTTTAATTCTTCATCCTGAACTTTAATTCCTTCTCCAAATTTCTCCTTGCTTTCCTTTATAGCTTGCTCCATGTACAAATTGAACAACATTGGGGAAAGGCTACAACCCTGTCTTACTCCCTTTCCAACCACTGCATCCCTTTCATGCCCTTCAACTCTGACAACCGCTGTCTGGTTTTTGTACAAGTTGTAAATAATCTTACGCTCCCTATATTTTACTCCTGCTTGCTTCAGAACTTGAAAGAGTTTATTCCAATCAACATTGTCAAAAGCCTTCTCCAAATCTACAAAAGCTAGAAATGTTGGTTTGCCTTTTCTTAATCTATCCTCTAGGATAAGCCGTAAAGTGAGTATTGCCTCCCGTGTTCCTACATTTCTCCTGAACCCAAACTGATCTTCCCCGAGGTCGGCTTCTACCAGCTTTTCCATCCTTCTGTATATAATTCGTGTTAATATTTTGCAACCATGACTTATTAAACTGATGGTTCTGTAGTTTTCACACCTGTCTGCACCCGCTTTCTTTGGAATGGGGATTATAACATTTTTCTTAAAGTCTGAGGGTACTTCACCTGTCTCATACATATTACACACAATGTGAAACAATTTTGTCATGGCTGGTTCTCCCAGAGACTTCAGTAGCTCTGACGGGATATCATCTACTCCAGGGGCCTTGTTTCGACTTAGATCTTTCAGTGCTCTGTCAAATTCATCTCTCAGTATAGTATCTCCTATTTCATCATCATCTACATCCTCTTCCCTTCCTACAATAGTGTCTCGAAGTTCATTTCCTTTGTAGAGCCCCTCTATATACTCTTTCCACCTTTCAGCTTTCCCTTCTTTGCTGAGAACTGGTTTTCCATCAGTGTCCTTGATATTCATAGAGCTGTTTTTCTTATCACCAAATGTTTCTTTTATTTTCCTGTAGGATGTATCTATTTTTCCCCTATTTATACATTCTTCTACATCCTTGCATTTGCCTTCTAGCCATTCCTGCTTAGCCATTTTGCACTTCCTGTCAATCTCATTTCTTAGTCGTCTGTACTCCATTTTGCCTGTTTCATTTACTGCATGTTTATACTTTCTCCTTTCATCGATTAAATTTAGTATCTCCTGTGATATCCAAGGATTCTTTGTAGGTCTTGCCTTCCTACCTATTTTGTCCTCTGCTGCCTTCACTATTTCATCTCTCAATTTTACCCATTCCTCCTCAACTGTTTTATTTTCCCCTGTTTCTGTCAATTGTTGCCTGAAGCTCCCTCTGAAATTCTCCAGAACTTCAGGTTCCTTCAATTTATCTAGGTTCCATCTCCTTATTTTCCTACCTTTTTGTAGTTTCTTCAGTTTCAGCCTACAGTTCAAGACTAACAAGTTATGGTCAGAGTCTATATCTGCCCCTGGGTATGTCCTACACTTCAAAACCTGGTTCCGAAATCTATGTCTTACCATTATAAAAATCTATCTGGTATCTCCCGGTGTCTCCTGGTCTCTTCCACGTATACAACCTTCTTTTGTGATTCTTAAACCAGGTATTTGTTATAACTAAATTATGTTCCGTGCAAAATTCTACCAAGCGGCTTCCTCTTTCATTCCTTTTGCCCAGACCATATTCACCTACTATCTTCCCTTCCCTTCCTTGTCCTACTACCGAATTCCAGTCTCCCATAACAATTAAGTTTTCCTCTCCCTTAATTGTCTGAATAATTTCCTTTAGCTCCTCATATATTTCTTCGATATCCTCATCATCGGCAGAGCTAGTTGGCATATAAACATGTACTACTGTTGTCGGTGTTGGCTTCGTATCTATCTTGACAATGATAATGCGATCGCTGTGCTGGTCTTTTAGTAGCGGTAGCAAAAGCGAAAAAGAGCGGACGAACTAAAAAGAGCGACCTGCTTCGCGGCCGAGCTGCGAACTAAAAGGAGAGTTACTGGTCGCGAACTAAAATATGCGCGATCGGTCGCAAACTAAAACATGCGTTATCGGTCGTGAACTATTATGCCAAACGTATCTCGCTTCATAGTTCGTTGGATTCTTTTCCGAAGACCAACGGGCAATAGCGAGATGGCGCGCTTCAGAATTAAAAATCACCTGTTAGCCTTCTGCTGATGATCGCCATTTCGAGGTGAGCGTCTGTCTGCTAGATTACATAGTTTAGTGCTACGAAATTTCTGTTTTGAAGTATTCTGCACTCTGCAATATCTGACTAATAAATTCCATAATGCCAAAATATAGAGATAACTCTAAACTTAAACGCGAGAAATTATCCACAAATACTTTCTTTTTGTTTGTATGATATCGTTAACGGCTCATGCAGCAAGCGCATGAAGCAGCTACGTGGGGGAACTTCTCCCTCCACCTGCATGCGCAGACCACGCCGCTCAGCCGTCACTGGGAGCGAACTAACTTAAGGAACGAACTAGTTCGCGGCAGAGCCGAGAACTAAAGTGATCGCTTCCGATCGCGAACTATTATGCGTAAGTCTAGGGGCAACTGTTGTTCCTGGACGAAACAGGACTCGAACTTCCAGTTGGAGCAGCCTCTCAGTGTCTGATAAGTCGCCTAAAACCGCTCGGCTATTCAAATGTTTGTAAACCTATTAGACCAAACTGCTATGGCCATCAGTCCCTAGGCTTACAGACTACATGGCCACTCCACCGCGACACCCTCGGCTGTTCCTGCGCGGTTTATATGACTACTAGATCTCACTGCCATTAATAAAGAAATGTTGTAATGAATTACATTTAACTTTTAAAACAATGCTAGCAACCCACCCCGACTTAGCATGGGTGGCAGACCATAAATGAGGCAACTTTTTTTCCTGTCGTAGTGTCGTATCAGCCTGATGCATTGAATATGTTGTCAAATTAAAGGGTACCTCATGTTTATCCTACACATTTTGAAACAATAACCGTATTGTCACGATACGGTAAAATCCATAAGTCACGGCATATATAGATTTTCCTAAGACCATTTTTTGGTCTCTTTCGTAGATCTTTGCTCGCCATACTCATCCACTATAATGCACCTCCATGAATTATACACCTAAACGTTCCTCATGAATCACACCGTAAGTTTATCATGTACAAGCAGACAGACGCAGGTGGACGATTTTGTTTTATTATTGTTTTCAGTATTACACATTATTTCTTGATCGTTAAAAAAGTCTGACTTTCGAAACCGTTAAGATCCGTATTACGAAGCAATAAACTTATTTTCACATGTGTGGTAAAATTCGTAAGTCACAGGGTATAAAGCTATTCGTTCGCCACACTCACCCACTGCCACGCACCTTAATGAATTATACCCCAAGCTTTCCATTTGATTTACACTGTCCGTTAGTAAAAACCGTATGAAAATCCGTTCAGTACTTTTTGAGTTAATTGCGGACAGACAGAAAGACCCAGCGGGAAGATTTTGTTTTAAACATAGTAATTTTTTCCTTTTTTTTCAAATTCAGTGAATTTATTGTTGGGATCAATTGTGATACCTTCCTTAATCCCATATTATTTCCCACAACTAATTTTCATGCGCTGTAGTGTTTATTACATGGCTACATTGTTGTAAAATACATATTTTGCATATATTATTATATATAGAATTTTTTTATTTATAGTTTTTACTTTATTAAGAACATACACAATAATAATAATAGAAATACAGAGGCATAATACAAAAATAACGATTTTAAGATATCTGTTTTTTATCATTATTATCAATGCCGAATGAAGTGAATAACGCAAAATTATTCGTTTTTACAATCGTGTTGTAACTGTAAAGTTTCTCGCTTACATCTATCCATTATTTGTCTAGAACAATTTTGTGAAACTCCTTTAAGGCATCAGGAATTTCAAGCTTTATTAACAAGCCCCGCAGACACATCTTTCTTCTTTTCTTTTCATTTCTTTTCTTTTCATCCAGCATTTTGTTTTGGTAAAAGGGTGGATGTTAAGACTCGTGAATGGCATGGCTTCTTTCATCTCAGGACGTCAACTTGCAACTTGTAATACTTACTGACAAATGAATAAATTTCTTTGGTTTCTCATGTAAGATGACACACTGGCTGATCATTTTGAATGGTAGGTTGAATTTTAGATGTTTAATACTGCAATCTGTCTTTGCAACTTTCTAAACACAATAATATAATATTCTTTAGATGACGATACTTTCTTTTGTTATCTGTAAGATATTTCCATTTCCATTAAGCCACAGAAACAGGAACTACATCATCATTTTTTTTAAATTGTGTACTTCATTGTCACCGTTTTCCTCCTTTTGCATTCTGGGTGTTCACTATTCTGCGCTGAGGTGAATAAATATTAAAAAAATTAACAACAACTCACCTTTATTCATTTCATTTTATTATGTCATGTGATGATGAAAATGGGAAATATCTTCAAAGCAGATTCAGCAGTTTTGCATTCTTTCATTCCTTTAGCTACTGAAAGCGAAACCTATAGTTCATGAGTGCATTTAATGGTAGGGTCCTTTCTACACTTTTTGCTTTGTGTTTCAGGTTGAGGGAACCTCTTACTTAATCGGAATTATTTTCCCATCGAAATATTCTTAGACCTGTATGCTGTTTTCAGAATCACAGGAATCGTCATCAGTTGTGATTCTGCTTGTAATACTTCTTAGTAGACGTTGTAGTGGAATAAGACAGACTATATTCCATTTATAATCCCGTAATCGTAGACTGAAGTTAAGCTTTGCAATTCAGAGTTTTATACACAGCCGTTTTTATGCACGTTTAATAGTAACAGGACTTGGACCTTCATCTCATTATGTTTATTTTTAACGATGAGATAATAACTGTATTGTTTTATTAGCAACACATGGTTTCGATATTATTCTAAACGATAAAATAATATGTCTAAAACGTTTTAGAAACATCTACCCATCAGAAATTATAATTTTTAAACTAACAAAACATGTAAAAGCAATATATATTTGAATGTTCACTAATTGATAGCAAACTATTGAATTTAATATGTTAAAGCAACTTATCACTCTTTTGTATTCAGATAAACAAGTTACTTTCCTGAAATCTCTTCATTAGAATTCTGTTGTGATGTTAGCATCAAATGACGTTCACTCATTAAAAAACTAATTAAAATAATGCAACATGTATTGTTAGCTAATAACATTTTTGTATTTTCAGAATTTAGTACTGTCAATCTCAACATTTTGTTTTGATGTAAATTATCTACTGTTGGTAGTATTTAAGATTGGAAATGTAAAACTATTTATCTTCTCAGTCTTTTATTGTAACCTATAATATGAAACGTACGTGTAATTATTACCAAATGAGGTCATTGTTTGGCAGCCAGCGAGGATGAGTGAGGTGAGATGTTGCCGAGATGTTTTGTTGAGTAGTTGAACTTTGTATGGCGTGTTTTGGTTAAATAAATATCAGACGGAATCTGAAATGACTAGTATTAATGTTAACTTATTTTATAAAACCTGTGAAATTATCTGCAGCAATATGAAGATACTGGTTACTCCTACCAAGGAACGAAGAATATAAAGATGAGTATCGGTGTATATAGAGCTGAAGGCACCTATTACGAACTTGAAATGACTTACGATCTGCCAGAATATCAGTTACTGAATCATAAATTTCACATATAATAAGTAGTAGATATGTTACAACATACACATGAGCGTCAGATGAATCTTGTCTAAAATTATGCTGCAGGTGTTCTGACAACAATGAAATCCAATAGCAACTCTTATTTCCGCCAGTAAAAATTGTTAAAACAATGAGTAACATTGCTTAAGGCAACCAGTATAGTCTACTTAATACTATTGTTCACTGCTTGCTACAGAAATAGATCCGAGACACTAGAGAGTAACATTATACTGCATAATTATGTCGTCTTCTGCTATTGTAACGATACATAATTAAATTGATATTTTTTTATGGATCAGCGACGCTTGTCACAGTGTTTCCCTCCTTCTCGTAATATTTTATCTGTGAAAAGGTTTTTTTCGCTTGTCTTTCGTTTCTTCCGGCGTGTCGAGAGGACGGAAGCGCGATCAGACACGTTTGATTGTATTAAGTGTGAACTTAAACGCAACTGCTTTGTGATGTAACTGTAAGTACTGTTACATTTTACTTTAAAATATACCCTCTCTTGTTACGAGAAATGTCTCCACCCTGATTTCATTTAAATAATGTCCCGTCCTTTCTTAATTATTCATTTTCTTTGAGGTTTTCAGCTCCTCGATATTACGTCTGATGTTCAGATGCCATCACTTTCTCTTAGTGTATTGTCTTGATTAAATCCCGATCAGTTACTTTCAATCATTATCTATTTTACCTTTTGGAACCTGCATTCGTATTAACAGTTTCGCGAAGTCCTATAGACTTTTCTGTTTCTTATTTGCCTTATCAAACTTTAATATACGGTCCGTCATTAATGTAGTGCGGAAAGTATCATAGTTTATCTAAATCATTCAACAGCTTAACAGTTTCAGCTGCTGTGATTAACATTACCAGAAAGAAGTATTCTCCTTAACGTTATTTTTGTATATTGTCTCAACCCCAATCTGTATTTCGCCATTCCATTCTATTCAATCATTTTGTGTATTAACTTCATCCACTCTTGTCTAAAGTATTTAATTAGATTTTATACCATTTTTCTATGATCGAAATTTGAGAAAAATCCTTAATCTTTTAATCGTGGAGTTTAACATTAATGCGTACAGGCAGCAACACAAAAGTAACGTTACACTGTAACTGTGAGAATGCATATATTATCTTTTGCTAAAATCATTTGCTCTGGAGAGCTCGTACATACAGGAATAGTTGACTTTTGCTAAAACTAGATTCGAGGGTTGATGCAAAACGTCAACTTTATGGCATTACCATGCCTAAGACAGTTAAAAAAATACATCTCTCGAGTTATGCAAAAACGATCCTCAATTATGAAAATAGTAGGCTGTTCCTGTATCATGAAAGTGTGCTAGATGATCTTAAAATAAACTTTAATGCCTTCCCTATAGAAATAAAGAACATTACTTTAAGATAGGGTCTCTGTATCATTAAAGAATACATAAATTATTCACATTGACACATATTTGACTTTTATTTGAAAAATGTGCGTAATGTATGTATTATGTTTTTTACATAAAGGACATTTCTGATGTTGGGTCTTGTTATGATTGGTTCTGTGTGGTCTACATGAGCACAAAGCAGAGCACCGATGTTGTCTTTAACAAGCTGTGTGATGGAAGAGAGAGGATGGGAGCAGAGACACAGGAGGGAGTGGGTTGTGTGTGTATGTCTGTATGAAAGTGATACGTGGGAGTAGAGTATAAGAAAAAAAGAGTAAATGCAGTCACGTATATAAACTACCATAAATATAAGTTAGTACACCATGTTAGTGTTTTCCAATTCATTGGATATTTTTGTTGAAACAGTGCATATGGCGGACATTTACCAATTATTAGGTCAAGCAGTATTGAGGCAACAGATGTCGATCCATGCTGAAACACCCATATTAGTATGTAGCGTAGCCTTCAATGAAGACCCTAATTCCGCCATAAGGTACATCGTACATGTGGCAAATACTGTCTTCGCATACATTATGCCACACCTCCTCTCCTGTTCACACAGTTCTGGAACAATATGTTCCTGTTGCAATACTCACCAAAAAAAATTGGTCTTACAACATCTATAGCTACGCGAATACTCCGCTAATCACATTTAGGTGACTGGCGGAAGGTTCATCGAACAACTTTTATGATATTTCTTTACAGTTCCATTCTCTAAAAGCGCGCGGGAAAAATGACGAACAACTGAATCATTCCGTTTTCGAACTCTCTTATTTTATTACGATGATCAAGTATCCCTTTGAAGGTGGATGATAACAAAATTTGTTCGCATTCGGAAGAGAAAGTTGGTGACGAATTTCGCAACTAAATCTCGCCACGACGAATAACACTTTTCTTTAAATGATTTACACCCCAAATCGTTGCATCATTTCCATGATATCTCCCCTATATCGCCGTAATACAAAACGAGCTGCCCGTCTCTGCACTTTCTTTGTATCATCTGTCAGCCCCAGTTGTTAGGGATCCCTCGGTGGGCAACATCACTCCAAAATAGGACGCACAAGTTTAGTGAAGGCAGTTTCTATAGTAATACTGTTGCATCTTCTAACTGTTATGTCAATGAAACGTAGTCTTTGGTTCGCCTTCCCTACATCATTTTTTATGCGTTCTTTCCAATTTATGTTGTTCGTGACTGTTATTCCTAGGTATTTAGTTGAATTTATGGTCTCCATATTCAGCTGATTTATCGTGTAAATGAAGTTTAACAGATTTCTTTTCGTGCACAGATGGATAACTTCACACTTATCATTGTTTAGGTCAATTGCCAATTTTTCAACCTTGAAGATATCTTATCCAAATAATTTTGCAGCCGCTTTTGATCTTCTGGTGACTTTATTAAACGACAAATCGCAGCATCATTTGCGAACAGTGTGAAGGAGCTGCGCAAATAATCTCCTACATCGTTTATAAAGATTAGTAACAGAAGGGGCTCTATAACCCTTTCCGGGGAACGCCAGATATCACATCTGTTTTAATCTATGACTTTCCATTAATTACAACGTACTGTGTCCTTTCTGAAAGGTAATCGCGAATTCAATCGCACAGGCGTGTCGACATTAGAAGACACTTGTGAGGTACAGTGTCAAAAGCCTTCCTGAAATCGAGCAATATGGAATCGATTTGAGATCCCTTGTCGATAGCAGTCATCAGTTCATATGAGTAAAGAGCTAGCTATGTTTTCCAAGAACGATACTTTCTGAATCCGCGTTGATTACGATCAATAAGACGTTCTCTTCGAATCAATTCATAATGTGTGAGGAAAGTATATGTTATAAATTTCTGCTGCAAATCGACGTCAGCGATATAGGTTCGTAATTTTGCGGATCACTCCTGTTTCCTTCCTTGCATATTGGAGTGACCTGTTCAGCTTTCCAGTTTTTGTTACGGATCTTTCTCTGAGCGAGCAGTTGTATATGATAGGTATGGAGCCATTGCATCAGCACACACTGAAAGGGACTTAACTGGTATACAGTAAGCACCGGGAGACATACTTTTGTTAAGTAATTTTCACCATTCTGTATGTAGCGAGTGCTGGTCAGCGTTTCCTCCCCAAAAACTAAACGTGAAAGAGAGTTGTAGCTTATCACATCCCTGACCATAAGACCTGGGGTGCGGTCAGTACTCTACGAAACAGTATGCGCCACGTCTACGTCATACGTGCAAATTACCATCACTAGAGAGCTGGCAAAATCTGCTTTCATCGCTGAAGACCACAGCCTGCTATCCCAGCCTTCAAGTTATCCTCTGACTGCACCATTCCAACTATGAACATTGATGCTGAGTTGCGAGTGGAAGATGGGCTAGAGGTTTGTGTCTTCATGTAACCCCACTGTTAGTAATCAGGTCGCAACAGTTAGTGTTGACTCTTCTGGGTTCAAAACCAACTTATCTCTACTGTGATAGGTGCATGATCTTCCACTTCTAGCAATATGACGATCTTGGTTGACACCTGTGACGTGTGGATGTGAAGAACTTCGTCTATTTGGCGAAAAACAATTTTGGTTGCACAAAACGATTTTATGTATCTAGACATATAACGCAATCCACATGTTCTAGGCATCATCAGACAGTATGGGGAAAGTACAAACTTATTTAAATAAATGCACTTGTCATGAACGTATATAAACTGTAGAGATATTAGATATAATTACTATAGGAAGGCTCTTACATGGTTAAGGTAAATCTCACATAATTACACTCATGTTTCAGGGAGTACTATTGGGTATAAAAATGAACTTATAAAGAACTGCTTAAAATTTGGCTTACTAGATAAAATTCTTCCTACTCAAGTAGCAAGGGGTCAGATTTGATTAAAATTTCAATAGCAACTACCAGCCAAATCATTTTACATCTTCCCGTCACTACGAATTACTGTTTCGTCTTCGGTGAGGTCAATGAAGTATTGATCAAGTGTGGCCGACATACTTCCGAATTTTAAACCAGGATGTTTTGTTACGTTTGGCTAGCAAGTGTTACTGAAATTTTAATCAAATACGACATCTTTCTACTTGAGTAGGGAGAATTTTTATCCAGTAAGCCAAAATTTTAGCAGTATTTTATAAGTTCAATTTTATACGCCACACCACTCCCTGAAACACGAATATGGTCCTATTAGCTGTAGCGTGACCAGCTTAGATCCTTCATATAGCATTTATGTCTCATAACTGTACATTTTTATATAGTTTTGTCAAGTGCATTTATTTAGACAAGTTTGTAATTTCCACGGTCTGTGTGATGATGCCTAGCATAGGTATAACGGATCACATGTGAAGATAAATACAATCGTATTTGTGCAACCAAGGCTGTTTTTTCCCAATATTCCAGTGCGAAGGAAGTACGGAGTGGAGTGGCTTCAGAACTTCATCTATGGGTGTGAGAATGTTCACGTGACCATTGTAACCAACATTGTTGCACAACTGACTCAGCAATTTTGTGGCATTTCTCCAAAAGTACAATCCTGCCACTTGGAAGGCTACAATTTCGCCCCTTTCAAACTCACTCATTTGGCTATAGGAAGCAAACCTGCGTCTCCGTGGCATGGCAACTGTTTGCTTCACACGTTGATATCAAACGACGTCTTGTGGATGCAAACATTCCTTTTTTTGTTAAACTTACCTAAGTACGACACACACACCCATTCCCCAGGGACGACTCGAACCTCCGATGGCAAGCAACCACGCGCTCCTCAGCGAGGCGCCTTAGACCGCTCAGCTACTCCACCGCGGCCATTCCTTATTAAAGGGTACACATAGATGGAGATCTGGCACGTATGTCACTAATTTGTCTATTGCTATCGACGTTAAAACTACTACATCTACGTCTACTGTATCTCAGGTAGCATCGGTCATCGTTGAATCAAAATTGACGTAGTCTTTAGGGATATACTGACTTCCCCCAGAAAATGTATTTTCATCATGACTTACACTCCTGGCCATTAAAATTGCTACACCAGGAAGATGACGTGCTGCAGACGCGAAATTTAACTTTCAGGAAGAAGATGCTGTGCTATATAAATGATTAGCTTTTCAGAGCATTCACACAAGGTTGGCGCCGGTGGCGACACCTACAACGTGCTGACACGAGGAAAGTTTCCAACCTATTTCTCATACACAGACAGCAGTCGACCAGCGTTGCCTGGTGAAACGTTGTTGTGACGCCTCGTGTAAGGAGGAGAAATGCATACTATCACGTTTCCGACTTTGATAAAGGCCTATCGTGGTTGCGGTTTATCGTATCGCGACATTGCTGCTCGCATTGGTCGCGATCCAATTACTGTTAGCAGAATATGAAATCGGTGGGTTCAGGAGGGCAATACGGAACGCCGTGCTGGATCCCAACGGCATCGTATTACTAGCAGTCGAGATGACAGGCATCTTATCCGCATGGCTGTAACGGATCGCGCAGCCACGTCTCGATGTCTCGATCCCTGAGGTAATAGATCGGGACGTTTGCAAGACAACAACCATCTGCATGAGTAGTTCGACCATGGCAGCGGTTGCCCTTGACGCTGCATCAGAGACAGGAGCGCCTGCGATGGTGTACGTAATGACGAACCCGGGGGCACGAATGGCAAAACGTCATTTTTTCGGATGTCTGTTTACAGCATCATGATGGTCGCATCCGTGTTTGGCGACATCGCGGTGCCAGTCACTACTTTTGATGAACTGTGGTATCGTGTTGAAGCTTCATGGGCATCTGTACCTGCACACGCCATCCAAGCTCTGTTTGACTCAATACCCAGGCGTATCAAGGCCATTATTAAAGCCTGAGGTGGTTGTTCTGGGGGTAAAAGTGCAGTTTATGCGGCAGCGGGTAGCCGTCGCGCTCGCTAGGTTAGGAACGGCAGAACAGCCAATCAGGAGTCGCGATCCCGCGGCCAATAAGAAAAAGTGTTACAATTGCACTATGTAAACAAATCGAAGCGGTGTATGCAAAAGTTTTTGACGATCTACAAGTTAGAGTTGCTATCAGTATGGATGTCACTTGATCACTGTTTCGAACATATCATAAAATAAATAAAACATGCTATACCTGCTCTATAGTTCACAGGTTCTCGTACGTACCCTTGTCCGGTCAGTAAAAGTAATTGTGATAATTTTCAAGAATGCTTGCAACGAGGCAGCTCGGACTGAAATATATATATATCGAGCGTACAACAGTAAATCGATTGAGTGTTTCTGAACCGGAGATTCGGGCGCTACGTGCTTAAATTTCACTTAAAATGATCACTGTTTCGTACTGGTCATAAAATAAATAAAACATGCTATACCTGCTCTATGGTTGACTGCTGTGGTGCATTAATAATAGGTCACTTATGTCCGTAATACGACAATTATCTAAAAATCTCTTATACATGGGAAATCAATTACAATCACACAAACGCCGCATCGATATCCTGAAATAAACTTCGAAATTGACGCCAAATTTACTCGTCATGAAACACGCAATGTTATTGGCCGGCATAACTCGACTCCTGATTGGCTGCTCTGCCGTCCATAACCTAGAGAGCGCTACGGCTAGCCGCTGCCGCATAAACTGCACTTTAACCGTTCGGGGTACTGATTTCTCAGGATCAAAAAATGTTCAGATGTTTGTAAATGTATCGGACCAAACTGCGTGGTCATCAATCCGTAGCTTACAAACTACTTAAATCTAGGTAAACTAACCTAAGGACAGACACACACACCCATGCCCCAGGGAGGACTCGAACCTCTACGGCGAGCAACCGCGCGCTCCGCAGCGAGACGCTTTAGACCGCTCGGCTACTCCACCGCGGCTTGAAAATATCGCCACAGTTTCTGGAATTATTCAGCGAAATCAAATGTCATCCGTCCGAAGAATTGCATGCGAGACTCGTTTGAAGCGTTCCAGCACGCAGAAAATACTTAGAAAGAGCCTATACATGTTTTCATTCAAAATTCAAACGCACCAGGCCATACCCGTACGAGCTGTGCAACAAACGGTTGCCTTTGCTAATCAGATGCTCATAATGATTGGCAGTGAAGGATTTGATGTTGGCTGCATCTGGTTTACAGGTGACGTACACTTCCACCTGAATGGATACTTGAATAAGCAGAACTGGCGATTTTGGGGTTCCGAAAAGCCATACTGGTGTGAAGCGAAACCCCTATATTCTCCTAAATTTACTGTGTGGGCTGCAGTATGCAGCAGAGGCATTATTGTCCCTTTTTTCATTCGAGAAACGGTCACTGGTGCACGTTACGTTGCAAGTTTGGAACAATTTGTCGCCACACAGCAAGAGTAAGAGGATCGACCAAGTACTGAATGGTTTATGCAAGATGGAGCTGACCACATCGGACCGAACAAGTGTTTCGATTTCTTGAGGAATACTTCGGGAATCGAGTCATCGCTTTGGAATATCCCAAATTTACTGGTGCAGGCATGGATTGGACTCCATATTCGCCGGATTTGACTCCCTGTGACTTTTTTTGTGGGGCACAGTGAAAGACATGGTCTACTGGAAGCATCCCACCACGCTGGACGAGCTTAAATCGGCGATCTCTGTGGCATGTGAATCCATTTTGGTTGAGACACTACGAAATGTGATGGCGAATTTCATTCTTCGTTTGCGCCACCTCTGTAGTGCCAATTTTGAAAACATTGTGATGTGATTGTTTGCAAAGAGTGTTTTCATACGATTATTTCACTTATGTATGCTGATATGAGCTGTACAGCGTACAGCGACATCTGTTAGCAGCTTTTGTAACTATTATTTCAAATTGCTGTATAAACTTCTTACAGCTTTCACAATGAATATACCGTTTACTTCATTCCTCTGTCGATCTTTGTTTTCGAGGTATTTGATTTTGAAATCGGGGAGCCCTTTTCTGGACATCCTGTATTTGTCCAATGAATACCCGTTTCCCATTTGGATTTCTTCTTGGTGTAGCAGTTTTAATGGCCAGTAGTGTACCTTTTTCTCCGGCAATTATTTCCATCATAACTTATTGATTCACTATTGTTCAGATTTATGGGAATTGAAGCATTAGGGTACGTGCTGTGCAACTTTCTGAGTAGATGACATAAAAGTTTTCTGGGTATGGTACAGCGTCATGATGTAAGGCTATTACTTAAATAACCAACGTTTCGGCCAACGTTACAGTGGCCTTCATCTGGGTAAGTAATAGCTTTACATCATGACGCGGTACCATACTCAGAAAACTTTTATGTCATCTGACTCTGGCCGCGGAAGCCTACGTAATTATACTTTCTGGGTAGTTTACAAATGACTTTTAATTTGTGGCACACAGGGAGTTGTCAGACCTGGGAGAGAACTGGGCTGGAGCGGAGGACGCCTCGACGGTGGCCAACTGCGCGCTGTCGTTCTCCGCTCGGCCGGACACGGCAGGGCCTGAGGTGGCGGCCGCCTGCCTGCAGTCGCTCAGGGACTGCTTTGACGGGGAGCACTGGGTGCACAACGGACCTGGCCTCCTCACCCGCATTCTCGCCCAGCGCTGCAATGCTGATAGTGTGAGTATGGCACTACCACAGACACATACATTTCTAGACTGTCAATGCCGTATTCAATATCACTGCTGTCAATGAAGCCTCGCCACCATATTTCCACACAATAACGTGCGAGCAGACGTGTGCGTTATTACAGAAAACAGTCGTAAAATATGAATAAACTGACGTAACTACGCTATCTTTAGAGTTTCGACATATGGTAAATTCGTTTGTTGTGTATGGCTGTAATTTTGGCCCACGTTAGGTTACGGTAGTTCAAATGTGTGTTAAGCTTATGGGACTTAACTACGGGGTCATTAGTCCCTAAACTTACAAACTACTTATGAACTACTTACGAACTAGGACGGCACAAATATCCATGCCCGAGGGGGGATTCGAACCCCGACCGAAGTGGCCGTGCTGACCATGACTGGAGCGCCTCAGTCACCTCGGCCACCGCGGCCGGCGTTACGGCAGTAACACTAAAAATGGGCCTTTGCGATCGTCCTTTGACAGCTCGAAATTTAAATGAAAACAACGGCTGAACTATTCATCTGACACGAAAATTGAATAACCTAATTTGTAGAGGAGAAAATTCTCTACAACTTTGCTCTCTTATGTTTTTTTCATATCTCGTAGCATTTCAAAGATATTTGCAAAAATAACGGAGATTTTGGGATGTATGTCTGTCTGTCTGTTCGTCCGTCTGTCTGTCTGTCCGTAACGTGTTCCCTGTTTTTAAGACGAAGCGTTCAGCCGATCAGCACCAAATTTTACAGACATGACTGTAGGCCGCCAGAGACCAGAAGCTCCCTTTTTCAAATTTTTAGGACAAAAAATACGGTAGTAATAGCAACAAAAGCCGTTTGTAATATAATTGTAATTGCAAACGAACCGTTCATCTGACACGAAAATTGAATAACCTAATTGGTAGAGGAGAAAATTCTCTACAACTTAGCTCCCTTATGTTTTTTTCATATCTCGTATCGTTTGACCCATATTTGCAAAACTAACGGAGATTTGACACCCTCCACTGAATTAACGAAAACCAGCCGTTCGGAGATGTCGCGTGACATTCCTCGTCCAGATCTCTCTCTGGCATACGCCATCTTACGTTGCGTATTTGATGATTTTCTTATTGTAACTTACACGTTGTCATTTCAAAGCAATGGCGCTCTGAAGAATTAACAAAAAAACATCGTTTTTCGTACGATAAATTATAATCTAGTGTCTACAAATGCCATATTAGCATCAGTTAACAACGGCTATCAATAGTATGAGGTTACAGGACTCATCTTCTGATTGATAGCCCTACCGTAGTGGGCAAGGTGTTAGACTATGATGCCAAAGGTCGGTGGTTCGGAATCAGTCCCTAACAGATATATTTTTTTTTCCTAAAAGGGTTTCAGACACACTTATTAATTAATTTTTTATTATTTTGGTCCAAAATGTTTGCAAAAAGTGGGCCGTAAAACACGTCAGTGCGATTTTATTAAGTTGGAATAAGCTTAGACGCGTACAGTAATAGTTTGCATTAATTTGCTGTTGTTATTAATCTGTTACCAATTTTATTTAACTTCGTATTTTCTTTCAGTAGTATTGTCATTATAAAATTGTTGTTGTAGTGGATAACACGTACCCTTAATCTTTTAACAATTGTTACGAAAGCCACAGTCTGCTTTGACACACACACACACACACACACACACACACACACACACACACACACACACACACTAATGAGTCGTATTTCCTGTTTTTATTAACCTGTTACCAGTTTCGATAAACTTCGACTTCTCTTTTAATAGTATAAACGTTATAAATGTGCTATTTGTCGTGGATAACACGTATCTTTATTTCTTAGTGTTTTTCATATAATTACGAACAGGTTTAACTGTACGTAACGGGAAAATTTTACCTACCTTCCGGCGGCCTCTCATGATTGCGTTGGCAACATCAAGAAAACTGTAGAAAGTCTTAAGATTCTTAGAAATCCACACATAGTGACTTTATTAGTATTTCTTACAGACGATGAAGTAAATAAATAATGCCTTTCATGGTCTACGGTTGACAGGTTTTTGTACCCTTCGTTCTCTAATTAATTGCCCCCGTAAAACGAAGATTTCGCGACAAAAGCTTTTTCGCAGTCACGCGATTGGCTAATACCAACGTCACCTGATTGACAACAGAAGTAAAATTTCTCCGTACATAACATGTTTTTCTCGTAATACGATAATGTAGGCCTATGTGTTAAATTCAACTATTGCGAAAGTGTTAGCTAAAATGCAAATGATGTTCAAAGCTTACAACATCGTATGGTGTCAGAAGATCACAGTAGTACCTTACGGAAACATTTTGACGTGAGGTGAGGCAAGATGGCGGCATCAGGCTTCAGTCACAGAGGCGCGTTTGCCAGTCTAGTAATGTATGTCTGTGGGCACTACTAATGGCAGTGACCTATTGGTTGTTTTATTGGTATGCATGTTTTACAGCTAGTATGGATGGTTTTTACAAACAATATTTTCAAATCATTTCTGTATTCTAATTTTACTAACTGAGTTTTTTGTGATAATTTATAAAATTATCCTTAATTTCATTTCATTTTCTTCGTAAAAACTGAAATTAAGTTGGAGGTTTTACATTCTAGATTCTTAATAGTTACTTTGTTAAAATTTTTCCACTTGGCTCGTCGGTCCTGGGAGATAATGTTGGCGCCAATGGCCAATGGCGCTACATGGATATGTCAACTACAGTGATCTCTATAGAGATCAATGGTCAACTATCAAAATAAAACATTATCATAGTTTAACGTATACACGTCCACAGATTTTTGCTATACGCTACGACAGCAGCGCTCCAAGCGGTTTACGAGGTACATTTCTGAATACGATATCGGATGAGTGGATGAGTGTGAACAGTGTCGTTTAAATTGGTTTTATTATACCTTTTGCAACGAAGAAGGTATGTAGTGCCATAAAAATAGGTAATAACCAGAAAATAACTCCACATTTCTCTTAATGTGGTTATGGAGAGTATGAAACGGTACTTTGCAGGACGTTCATTTAAGATAATCTTGAAATCTATAATTTTTAATCAAAAATTTCATTCTCTATTAAGAGAAAAAACTGCTAATAAACAACAGAAGACACAACCATCTACAGAAGGACGTCGGTTTTCTACTCGGGATTTCTTCACCACAATTCCATCCAAAGCAGTGTATTGAACATAAGAAACTTGAATGGAATGCATGTCCTACTTTATTAATGTACCAAATCAGTCACTACAGCTGTAGATGAAGGGAAATCCTCACAAGCGTGACAATAAAACGTCGAAAGCAAAAACATAGTTTCCCAACAAAGCAGAAACCAAGTCCACAATTATTACCACATCTGAACCACAAACGGCAAAAATCTTCAAGATAATCTTTTTATAATCAAAACCAATTATACTCAAAAGTATATGGGTTTAAAACATAGACGTGTGAAGTTTAAAAATATTCGAATCATTAGCTCCATATCGAATGTTTACACGTCAAAGAAATATCTTGTCATATAGGAACAGACCGCAACAGAAATTAATGTTTCTCGTTTGTTTATATTCTCTCACTTTCAGCGGAGTAGGCTACAAAATATAAAAATATCCGTAAGTATTTCCTAGTGTACAAGTTGTTGTCTATATCAGGGAAATTCGGCTATTTTACATTTATTTCACGATTTTTTATATCTGTCGATATTTTACTAATGATTGTAACGCAAAAATTACAGAAACTATTTGGTTGATTACATAGAAAAGTAATTACAAACAAACATTTCTCTTACGCCACCTTGCCTACCACCAGGAGCGCTAGTGTCTTTGCAACTGTCAGTTAGTAACAACTTTCACAGCAAAGAGTGTCGCGACTGTGTATGTTAGAGTGTAACATTATCAAGAGAACCATATGAGATTGTATCATAATAAATGAATCATGATTATCCTCGTAAATTACAGATTACAGTTTTGACTTAAATACTTTTTTAGAAGTAACATATTATAAAATCCTGACACATCCGTAGAAAATTTTTCACGAGCTACAGTGTAAATGTGTTTGCTGCTGTTCTTGCCCTTTAGTTGACAGATTTTCGATTTATCCTTGTCCGGTCAGTAAATCAGCTATCCTCGTATAACACTGCCCTCGTAATTCACGCAAATTTGCGAAAATTAATTAATGCTGTTCTTGCTCTATGGTTAACAGGTTCTCGATGTACCCTTGTTCTCTCAGTAAATTGACTATCCTCGTAAATTAAAGATTACAGTTATGACGGAAAAATACAAAGAATCTCATTGGCTGGATACATCTGCCTCGCGATTGGTCATCCGATTTCTCGCCATTTACCATGATGCCAACATTATCTCCCGCGATCGACTAGCCAAGTCATAAAATTTAATCGTTACTTATATCTAAATTACAATTAATTTACTCGAAAGAGATAGTGCGTCTGGCCGTTACTTACCTCAGCTTGGTACCTCTGAGTCACACAAAAAAGAGTAAAATAAAATAAATGTATACGAAATTAATTCCTTCATGAGGTAGGAGAGAGGAGAAAGGGAATAGATGGGAAATGTTACTCGCAACCTAGGCCGTGATGTGAGGTTGGCATGACGGGTGATATCTTACCGCCATCCTTACCTAGCGGCCCAGGTTATGAGTAAACCTTTCCTTCATTCCCTCATCCCTGACAAAGCAATAAATTTCCGAAACCTTGTTTCTACATCTATTTTATTTACTTCATTTCTGAGTAAATTTCGGTGGTACTGAGCTAAGTACTAGGTAGCTACCCTACCTCTTCCGAATTATATTATCGCACCTTATTAGAGAGCTTCCATCGGATTAAATTATTATTAAATGGTATAATAGAGTAATAAATAAAAATCAGTTCTTCATAATGTAAGAGAAGGTTTAATGAATACTAGGAATCCGGACAAGCTACTGTGAAAATCATAGCAGTGCTTTATTGAAGCCAATACCCGCCACAGTAGTAAAAGTTACTTACTCAACTAGTTCTGCTACTAGTGAGAGGGTAAAATAAACATATGATGAGATAAGAGAAATTATTCGGACAGTTAAGAGAGCCTAAATCCAAATTGTGATGGGCACTGAGAAAAAAAATGAAATTCAAAAAACAAATACCTTATGGTGGAATTTTGGCCTAAACATAATGTAATCATTACTAAGAATCATGAAAGAAGGTTGTTTATGTAAAAGATATCTGTAGCCTTATTCTGTACCAATCGTTTTTATGGCAGTAGTAACATCATTTTCGTTTTGGTAGTCAAAGTTGCTATTCTGTATGCTACAGAGGCCTGTAAGCAACTGATCCACCTGCCAACTGCATGGTAATAGTACCAAGAGGTGGTAAGATATCTTTAAAGCTGTTTGTTTGGTTCAGCAGACTTTGATTCACAAGATAATTTGTAGTTTTATATATATATATATATAGGAAGAATTTTAGTTTTGCATGATTTTACTATAGAAATTCCAATTTGCTGCTACGTTTAAATATTATTATTAAGTCACAACAGACTGTTTCGGCGCATTAATGCCATTTTCAAGTGACCTGCAGATGTAGGTAATAATTTTTACATAGTTCTCGTAGTTTCAATTATAAATCTTATTCTTAAAGTAATAACAAAGGTTTTTTACTTACGTCTAGATGGAATGGCGTGCATATATAATCGAATCAGACTGTCATCTAGTGTTATAAAATATTTAAAATATTTTAAATTACGTTTGATAGTTCCGATGATATATGTTTACATATTATCTTTTGATGGTGACAAAGATGATCTTTTTATCGTTATCAGTTGTAGTTGCGAAAACTATGTAAAAATTATTACCTATATCTGCAGGTCACTTGAAAATGGTATTAATGCGCCGAAACAATCTGTTGTGACTTAATGAAAATATCTAAACTTAGCAGCAAATTGGAATTTCTTTAGTAAAATGTCATTATATGACCTTTATTACATAGGCCCCAAAGAGCAAAAACTTTTGCATGATTAATAATCAATTGTGCCTTAGTGGCCAGAATTGGCAGTCATTTGTGCATGAGTGATTGTATGTGTGCCATGTTTGTGATGAAGGCTGTGGCTGAAACTATTAAGTCGTTATTTTCTTTTCTATGTGCCTACCTGGGGCTCAGCGATTTCCTTTCCACGAGTTGCTACCTATCACCATATTATTAACATACCTACCTTTTCAATTAAACGTGTGACAAAAGAGCTCTAAAACAAGGAAAACTGTGCAATATCCTAATTGACGATCTGCCAGTGCCTTCTGAGAATGTGTCAGTGAGTGAGGACGAATATGAAGACGAACAACTGGAAGACAAAGAAAGAGATACAAAGGCCGACCAAACATTTTATGCCCCCCTGTGATTAAATGCGCCACGTTTTCAATGCGACACGTTTTCAATGTGCCACGGGCTCACGGTTCTTTCATGAGTACGTGCGTGGCGATCATGGGGACCCCGAGCTAATGTAGTCTGTCTTTCTATTTGGTTCGCTGCAATGCATTTCCCTTCCCCTCCCTTCCTATCCTTAGGGTACACTGTACCACTATTAGGCATTTCCTTTCCTATTCCGCTCCCAAATAGAACGAGGAGAAAAAGAATGCCTATATGCCTCCGTACGAGTCCTAATTTCTCTTATCTTGTCTTTGTGATCACTACGCGAAATGTAAGTAGGCGGCAGCAAGATCGTACTACACTCAGCATCAAATTCCGGCCCTCTAAGTTTCCTCGACAGAAATTCACGAAAAGAACGTCGTCTTTCCTCCTGCGATCCCCAATTGAGTTGCCGGATCATTTCCGTGACACTCGCGCATTGGTCGAACCTATCAGTAAGAAACCTAGCTGCTCGCCTCTGAACTGTTTCTATGTCTTCCTTTAAACTGATCTGCTGCGGGTCCCAAACACTTGAGCAATACTCAAGACGTGGTCGTACAAGCGTTTTATACGCGGTCTCCTTTACATATGAAGTACATGTTCCCAGAATTCTCCCAATAAAACGAAGTCGGGTGTCCGCCTTACTCATAACTGTCCTTACATGTTCGTTCCATTTCATATCGCTCTGTAATGATACACCAAGATATTTGAACGACGCGACAGCATCAAGAAGCTCACTACTAATGCGGTATTCGAACATTATGAGATTGTTTTTCCTACTCATGCGCATCACCTTCCATTTTTATACATTGAGAGCTAGCTGCCATTCTTCGCACCAACTAGACATTTTGTCTAAGTCATCCTGTATGCTATTACAGTCAGTTAAAGACGACATTCTCCCATACACCACAGCATCATCACCAAACAGCCGCAAATTACGAGTTACTCTGTCCATCAGATCATTTATATAGATGACCCGCCACCTGGGGACTGATGACCTTGGCTGTTTGTTTTGTGTCCCGACTTCGTCGCCGCTTTTGTGTCCCTGCCTCGTCGTAGGTGTCGGTGGCCGAGTGCAACGAGACCGACACAGTAACAAGACAGCACGCTGGTGCAGGTACGGAGGGGAGCAGCCAGAAACTATAAACACTAGAGTAAATTAGAAAGATTTATATTGCACAGAATGTAACAATACTTAACTTTTACATCGTACTGCAGAATGTTGATACATAGTTGTTAGAGGCCTGCCTAGTGTCTGTACAATAGCAAAGTCTCCACTGGTGCCTATCTGATGACGAAGGTCCTAACTCGTTGCTATCTCAGTCCGAAGTGCGAAGTCGAAGTGCCAAGTCAACGATCCTTCAGTGGTGGCCACGAGCGGAGTTGTCGCAGAGGGCGCTCGTGGCTGTCGTCGTGAGAACGCCGCGCCGTGCGTGCCTGGCGGCGCGCGGCGAAAGTAAGTGGCGCGCACTTTGTACTTGTGCGACACCACACCCCTCCCCCCCAAACCGCCGCGCCGTCGTGGCGTAGGGCTGAGGGCCACGGCGACGGCACTGGGAGGAGGGCCTGGGCGGGGGCGTTACTGATGGGACGGGCGTCGTAGCTGCGGCCGGGATCGAGACGCCGTCCACGCCCCGGCATCCGCCTTGCGATCCTCCAGGGAACCCGCCGAAACCTGGGGAAGGGCGCCCGCCCCCGCCCAGAGGGAGCAGGTCATCTTCTGAGGTGCGCGGCCCAAGCTGGGGGGGCCCGCACGGTCCCGGAGTCCCTCTCGGTGACGCTGTCATCTGCGGAGGCGACAGCGGCGGCGACGACTTCGTCGGATGTACGTCGACGTCCATAGGGATCTCGTAGTCCGGGGACGAACGATGTGGTTGTGCTCCCTGGCGGTGAACTGGGTCTGGAATCAAGAAACCGGAGACAGGATCGCGCGGCCTGTGCAGGCGCAATTGGTTTGCGTGGCGCCGCAGCTCCGACCCTGTGGAAGAACGTACAACAAACATATTGCGCCCAAGCACGCGTTGTATGGTGCCCGGCAACCATGTCTTCTTGTTTCCAGCAAACACCCTGTACAGCACCGGCGTGGAAACCTGAAAACGCGTAGCGCCATACGAACCGACTCGGTGCGTGGGAGGCTGCAGCAGGTGAAGGATAGTGCGGTGACGGCGTCCGTGTAGCAGCTCGGCAGGAGACGGGCCGTCACGTGGCATGCACCGATACGTAGACAGGAAAATTTGAAGAGCTTGCTGCCTGGAGTGCTGACCTTTCATCTTCTCCATGTGAGACTTGAATGTTCGAACGAAACGTTCTGCTTCACCATTGGACTGAGGGTGAAAAGGTGCGGTGGTGATATGCTGAATGCCATTCACACGACAAAACTGTTGAAATTCCGCACTTACAAACTGAGGTCCATTGTCACTGACGATAGTTTCAGGCAAGCCTTCGATGCAAAACACTGATGTTAAGGCACTGATTGTACTAGAAGCTGTCGTTGAGTTCATGGCAATCACAAAAGGAAACTTGCTGAAAGCGTCTACAACAATTAACCAGCGCGTATTCCAGAAAGGTCCCGCAAAGTCAATATGTAAACGTTGCCATGGTCCCTTGGGGCGTGGCCAGTCTGAGAAACGTTGCGGTGGAGCCGCCTGATGCTCCGCACAAACAGTACACTGTGACGTCATGTCCTCTATCTGAGCGTCCATTCCAACCCAGGTACAATGACGTCTGGCCAGTTGCTTTGTCCTAACAATGCCCCAATGTCCTTGATGCAGGAGGCGTAACACTTCTCGTTGCAGGGAACGAGGAACAATCACTCTTGCTTGGTCGTTGTCGGTATGCAACAACAGTACCCCCTGACTTAAAGATAATGCATGACGTTGTGCAAAATAACGTCGAACCAGAGGCCGATCAATGTCTTTGGCTCTGGCAGGCCACCCTGAGCGAACAAAACGTGCTACCACACTTAGGTCTGCATCCGCAGCTGTTTCCTGTGCAACCCGACGAGAGTTCAAAGGAAAGTCTGCGACAGCAGAAGCATCTCTGGAGTCTATCTGACAACATGCCATTTCTGAAGAATCAAACGACACATCCTGGCCAACCGGAAGTCGGGAAAGTGTGTCCGCGTTAGCATGTTTAGTGGTAGGTCGGTACAAAATCTCATACTGATAATTAGACAATATCAAGGACCATCTCTGAAGCTTTTGTGCCGTACGTGGCGGAATCGGCTTTGTGGGTGAGAACAACGACGTGAGAGGCTTGTGGTCTGTCAACAAATAGAATTTTCTGCCATAGAGATAATGATGAAACTTTGTGACGCCGTAAATTATTGCTAAGGCCTCCTTTTCTATCTGACTGTAATTCTGTTGCGTTGGCGTCAGTAGCTTGGATGCAAAGGCAATAGGACGATCGTAAGAACCAATACGATGCGACAGAACAGCACCCGCACCGTACGACGAGGCGTCAACTGCTAGCACTACAGGCTTCTGTGGGTCAAAGGGAATCAAACATGCATCACTGAGTAGTGCAGACTTTAATTTGTCAAAGGCAACCTGACAATCTTTGGACCATACAAAAGGAACATTCTTCCTACGTAAGTGATGCAGTGGAGCTGCAATCTGAGAGGCATTGGGAATAAACCTGAAATAGTAGTTAAGCTTTCCCATTACTGCTTGCAATTCATGCACATTCTTAGGAGGAGGCAAGTCTTTGATTGCTCGAAGATGTGATTGTAAGGGATGGATTCCTTGGGCATTAATCACATGGCCTAAGTACTCTATTTCAGTTTGAAAAAACGAACACTTTGCTTTATTGCAACGTAGACCTGCTGCAGTCAACACTTTGAAAAGGCACTCCAGGTTTGATAAATGTTCTTCAACTGTACGTCCGGATACCACAATATCATCTAAATAGTTCAACACGGTACAGAAACTGTCAGCTGTTCCAAAAAACGCTGAAAAATAGCGGGAGCGGAAGAACTGCCAAAGGGTAGGCGTTGAAATTGAAAAAGGCCCATGTGAGTATTAATGACGAAAAACTTTTTTGACTCGTCATCAAGTGGAATCTGTAAGTATGCCTCTGCTAAATCAATCTTGGAAAAGAAGCGAGACTGTCCTAATTTGTCCATCAGTTCCTCAGGTCTGGGCAGAGGGTAAGTGTCTACAATTGTTTGACTGTTCACTGTTGATTTAAAGTCTGCACAGAGACGAAGTTTTCCTGACGGCTTGGGTATAATTACTATAGGCGAGGCCCACTGACTCGCAGAAACAGGAGAAATCACCCCACTATCTTGCCAACGTTTAAGTTCTTCGGCAACTGTATCACGCAATGCGATAGGCACTGGTCTAGCTTTACGAAATTTTGGAACTGCAGACTCTTTTAAAGTTACATGTGCCATGAAGTCTTTTGCACAACCTAGTTCCGGCGAAAACAAGTCACTATATTTGTCACACAATGCATTGATTTTATCCTGAGGCACTATTGACGAAATTTGAAGCACATCTCTTTGAATAGATAAACCAAACAAGTCGAATGCATCTAGTCCAAAAATGTTCTGCGTAGATTTGGCCTGAAGAACAACAAAAGCAACTGTTTTTGTAACACCTTGAAAAGAGGCAGGCAGGCTACACGTTCCTAGCACGGGAATATTTTGACCAGTGTACGCTGTTAACACTTGCTGTGACGGCGACAATTTTGGCGAACCCAGAAGTTCATAAGTGTCTTTATTAATTAATGTGACAGCGGAACCAGTATCAAGCTGAAATTGCACAGTCTTATTGTCTATAGAGAGAGTAACAAACAGCTTGTGCTTGCGCACGACCGGTGCGCGAATGTGGGCAACGTCTAATACATATTGTTTTCTGCGCTTGCGCGGGTTGCGTGCGATAGGAAGCGGCGCATACTCGGCACACAGCGGATTAACCACACTGTCACTAGATGACACTACCGCCGGATCGGCGTCCGCGCAATGCGAGGCTACTGCACTAAAATTACTTTGAGTAGCTACACCAATTCTGCTGTCACTAGCTACACAGTACTGGGCACTATTACAAGGAGCAGTTGCAGAAGGCACTATTTTCACTACAGGAATGCACTGTTCATAGCCATTTTGCTTGTCCCGAACCCTTTTCCGTTGCACTGTTTTACGCGCTCGTCGGCGCTTGCTACTTGGCTCACTATATAGTTGTGCAGTAGGCGCAGAAGAACTTTCTCGCAATTGAGAACCAAGCAAAGCACTGTTCAATTCCACAGCCCGTATAACATTTACAGAACGAACTGTTCTCGCACTCTGCGAAGCACTGTTTCTAACGGTACCGTTCTTTGAGTTTTTAATTTGCATACACACAGACTGTACATGTCCTGATTTGCCACATTGATAACAGGTCGCGTTGCGACTAGGGCAATGAGCCCGTTTGTGGCGAGATAAACACTGAGGGCAAGACTTACGAACATTTTTCTGAAATGAGTGTTGGCGCCCGTTATGCAAATTACTGTTTTTAACACGACGGGGCGACCTTTGCGTCGCACTTTTACACTGGCTACTGTTCACTGTCTGTTCAGCAGGGCCGGTAGAAAAATAAGAATCACTAGTGCTATACTGAGAACTACGGCTAGGAAAGCGTCCGTTGCGGCGCACAGAATTTACACTGTGGCTTTGCATTTCTACATCTGCTAAGTCAAAAGTATCATGCGCTTCTATAAGCTGCAGTACACTGTCTAATGAGGGGTCAGACTGTTTCAGAATTGCTGCTCTAATTCTGGGGTCCTGAATATTCTGCGTAATCGCATCCCTCAACATCACGTCACTATACGAAAGTCCACAAGAGCAAGTAAATTTACATTGGCGGGTTAAGCCCTTCAATTCCGTAATCCATTCTTGGTGTGACTGCTGCGGTAATTTTTTAAGTCTGAAAAATCGGTATCGTGCAGCGGCTACGAGAACTTTTCTCTCATAATGAGCATTTAGTGCCTCTACTATTTGTTCAAAGTCTACATCACGAGGAGATGCTTGCGGAAAAAGTTTTTGCAATAATACGAAGGTCTGGGGGCCCACAATCGATAAGAAAAGGTTCTTCACTCTCTGACCTGTAATTTGATGAGCCGCGACGAGTTCTTGAAACTGTGCGAAATAGTCGCTCCATTCTTCCTCACGTTCGTTGTACTGGCGGAACGTCGGAAGCGGTGCGGCGGCAGGTGTGGGCTGCTGATGCGACGGCTGAGTTGTCAACTGCGCCACTGCGTTGAGAAGTTGTGAGATTTGCGCCGTCTGTAACGGAATAATTTCCATTAAGTTTGGGTTCGGGGTAGTGGCCATGCTGACCGATTAGGCGCCGCGTATACAAGTAACTTATAACAACACACAAATGAAAGAGGACTCGCTCTGCAACAAAAAAGTCCACAAAATACGTAACAGAATATGTTCCTCCAAAAATCTTATAATAAGGGTGGGTGGGCGGGAGCAATTTTTGTGTGCTCCGACTACTACTGCTGTCTGGCTGCTGCAAGCGGTCTGGTCCAAGGTTCTATCACTCCTCGTCGCCACTTTTGTGTCCCGACTTCGTCGCCGCTTTTGTGTCCCTGCCTCGTCGTAGGTGTCGGTGGCCGAGTGCAACGAGACCGACACAGTAACAAGACAGCACGCTGGTGCAGGTACGGAGGGGATCAGCCAGAAACTATAAACACTAGAGTAAATTAGAAAGATTTATATTGCACAGAATGTAACAATACTTAACTTTTACATCGTACTGCAGAATGTTGATACATAGTTGTTAGAGGCCTGCCTAGTGTCTGTACAATAGCAAAGTCTCCACTGGTGCCTATCTGATGACGAAGGTCCTAACTCGTTGCTATCTCAGTCCGAAGTGCGAAGTCGAAGTGCCAAGTCAACGATCCTTCAGTGGTGGCCACGAGCGGAGTTGTCGCAGAGGGCGCTCGTGGCTGTCGTCGTGAGAACGCCGCGCCGTGCGTGCCTGGCGGCGCGCGGCGAAAGTAAGTGGCGCGCACTTTGTACTTGTGCGACACCACAGTTTGGTCCCCCAGTCCCAATCTAACAACAACAAAATTAGTTTCTTCTTGGTTCCTTCATATTGTCATTCTTCGTCTGCATAGTACAGAGTTCTAAAGAATAGGATATTTAGCATTTTTTTTTTTTTACAAAATTTATTGCCACCTCTAACTTCAAAGAAGTAGAAGCTTCGGTCCCAACCGGCATGGTCTGGTCAGCACCCACGGCCAATCACGTCAACGTCACTCAAGTACATCATATCTAGAATCGCGAAGTTAAAAGTCGACCACTGTACGTAACAAGCTATTGAAGGAGGTTGTACAAGGTTCTGAGAGAATTACTGACACAGACAGAGTTCGCACTATAAGTCGGAGAAGAAACAGCAACATTAAAATAGGCGGGGAGAGAAGATCGCGAAATGTTAGTGGAAATCAGAAGGATACCCGCATAGTTACTTGCCTGATGGGCATGAAACAAACAAGAGTGGAAGCTGAAGGCTTCGTTCTATGAACCAACCACATTGAACACATATCACTCACAGAAGGAAACGATGAGAAGATTTTTACATGCACTGTATAAAATGAACATATCACCTATTAGAAATTGGGCCCCAAAAAGCTAGAAAGTATTTACATAGTACATACACCGCCACATGATCACAAAAGGCTTTAACATACCAAGCCTTTATCAAACTGCAACAAGAATCACACACAGCCCGTTTATCTATTGAAAATCACTGAATTGAAAAACGAGAACACATTTCAGCACACAATCTGAGAAAATATTTTTTTAAATGATTCTAAGTTCACAAATCTAAGGTAAACGTGCTAGTCAATGAAACGCTACCATCTCCAGAAACAATAGCAGAACCAACCTTACCTCACCAGACGCCGTAGTTACGCCGTAGTTTCGCCACATTAATTATCACAATAATAAATTATTAACATAACATAATAAGAAAAACCTAGCAATATTAACTAATATTTTAACACATTGAATAAAGATGCTATTCCTCAAGCCTTGAAAAGAGTGGGGTTCAAGTTTTAACAAAATGATAATCTAACGACATTAAATAAATTATAACTTTACTGAAACTATACAAAAATATATGGAAGATGACACACGGTCGTCTTTCAAAATACAACAGACACTAACTTCGCGACCAGACCGGAAGGAGCCATTGAAAGGATGAATAAGGCATCACGTGAGGCTCTAGACGCCACAGCCCCGAAGACGACATGTGTTTCCTCTCTGAGCAGCGGTGTGTTCAGACACACCTCCCCCTTCCCGCAAAACAGCGCTCCTCCACCACCTAACTGGTAACTCTGAGTCAACGGCGACCTCCCAGCTGCTTCTGTATCCCTAGTTAATACAATAACTCAAGATCTACTTCAAATATATTTCATTACTAATTCAAGGGACGCCTCTGCTTTGCCTGACCACTTCCTGCCATCCTGTACGTTTAACTGTACTCCTGTTTTCTTTGTTTTGTCTATATTAATTTCTATATTTTAATTGAAAATTTTATTTCTGAACTAGATGACCCGGTGATCTTCGTATCACTTACCTCTTAATATAAACCACATTAATTTAAATCATATGTACTTTAGACCCAGTAGCTTATTAAAGGCATCATAAGATAGTCTAAGTATCGAGTCGATAGTGGGCGGAAACAGTGGGCAGATCACGAACACTTGAATTCGTGGAAATTCAAGGAAGGTTTAAACGGTGATAAAATATGAGAAAATTGTGAGGAAAATTTAATTTAAAACATATAAAATAATGAGTTGGTTGTTCTCATTGTCGACCCGGCAATGCTTTACAATTGCTAATACGTCTGTACTCTTGCTTTGATCGTCAAATGTGCAAAATTTTGTCGCAATCGTGCGAATAATATTGATATCCCAAAGAAAAGAGCTCTTCCAGTTTTCTTCAAACTTTCCTATTTTCTGGTCAACTATTCCAAATTTTTACTTCACTCAAATCTTCCTCTCACTTTGAACGTCGAATGTGCAAATTTTATCGCAATCAGATGAATGGTGTTGACATTTCATAGAACAATCTCTTTCTATTTTTTCTGAATTTTGCAATTTTCCGCGAAACTTTACCACATTTTCATTTCATAAGAACGTTCCTCTTCCATTGAACGTCAAATATGCAACATTTTATCGGAATCAGACCAATGATATTCGAATTTTGCGACTTTCCTTTTTAATTGTCTCTATTTTTCCACTTTTCTACTGGAAATTTTTCGATGACAAAAATAAAAAAAGGGGGGCGAGAGAGAGAGAGAGAGAGAGAGAGAGAGAGAGAGAGAGAGAGAGAGAGAGAGAGAGAATTACCCCTCTCCGTCTTGCGAGAAGTCAGATATAGTTCTGAATTCAATCAAAAATACATTGAATAACGCATTTTCAGTTTCTCTCAAATTTTCCAAAAAAATAATTTCATAGAAAACTTCTCTTGTTAAGCCGTACTCAAGTGATGCTCTTACAACCATGAGGCATAGAAAAAAATCACTTTCGGTTTTTCATAAATTTTCCTACTTTCCGGGTGACTTACAAATTTTTATTTAATGCGAACCTCCCTCTTGCTTTCACCAAGAAATGTATAAACTTTTATCGCAATTGGACGAACGTTATTGATAGCGCACTGGAAAGAGCTGTTTTCAGTTTTTCCAGATTTTCCTCTTTTCCGGACAACCTTTCCATATTTTATCACCGTTTAAACCTTCCCTGGACGTACACGAATATTTCAAGACTACAATTAGCCAAATCGGTTCAGCCGTCCGAGTTTTAACGAGACTAACGAACAGCAACTGCTTCCTACGGTATTGACGGCATGACACGATAGTTTTAAAATCTTCGCCCGGACAGGGACTTGAACCCTGGACCCTTAGGTTAAAAGCTTAATGCCCTACCGACTGAGCTATCCGGGCTCCTGTTTCTTATGGACGAAACAGCTGTGATGCACTTGAATGTTTCGAATGCGTATGAATACTGCCGTAACTGCTGTCTCGTGGCTCCCCTGGCGACTTCCCCAGACTTTCCTATTTATTTCTGCATGTTTTGGATCTTCTCTTTCTCGAAGTCAGTTAGTTTTTTTATTGACCATTACATAAAAAATCCTCTCTATGTATCTATACATCTTATAAAATAGGCTGTATGTATGTGGGTATGTGTGTATGTTCCTCATGTCGTCCTAAACTACTGGACCGATTTCAACCAAACTTGGTACACATGTCCCTTACAGTCAGCCAACAATCGCTGTCGGGGTAAGAACCACCTACGAAACATACGTTAGGAGATATTAAGTCATAAACAATGACATTCGTGAAAAACGGCCGCATCATGCGATTATATTCTACATCTGCTTTTAAACTAATGGGCCGCTTTCAACCAAAATTGATACAAATATTCTTTAACGTCAAGAATCATTTTCTATGGTGGCAAAACCACCTACTTTACATAGTTCATACGATATCAAGTCATCAACAATGAAAACTACCAATTCTTGCAGCGCGTGATAGCGAGATTTCATTCGTCAACTACGTGGTTGACAATGAGAGCACTTAGCGACTTGCAATAAACTTTAAATATAATTTCAGATCTTTACGAAACTTCTTCTCGCTAACAATCCCAACAAAATGATGGAAAGAAAAACGTTTAGCGCTTATTACTTTTCCGGTGTTCATGGTGTACAATATCTATGGCATTTGGCATGACGTTACAAGTTATTACTTCTACACTGTAAATTATGTTTGCGAGACATGTCGCAGGCAATTTTCCTTCGATATTATGTCACAGTTCGACGCATAGTTCATGAGATATGAAGTCATAAAAAATTTTGGTTCATGAAGAACCACATCACGCATGAGTTATCGATTTATTACGTCTTTACTACTAACACCATTCACGACATATTTTTCTGACATTAGGCAGATATACCACTGACTGTACCTTCAAATTTACATCATACTATGACACATATTTCAAGAGAAAAGACTTCATAAATAATAAAATTTCCGAATTCATCTAATACATTATGCGCTATTTTTCCACACCTCCTACAAGAATGGACCTATTTCAAATAATCTTGGTGCACATATTGCTTACTATGAGAAAACAATTTCTGTGTTGTTAAAAACTATGACGTCGTACACAATGAGACACAAAAACTTCTCCATCAAGCGACGCGTGATTTACGAGACTTCATTCAGCCACTATTTATTCATCGCCGACAGTTTTCTACATTACACTCCATAAATCTGGAAAATTATAGTAATGTACGACACATAGTAAAGGATATATGACGTCTTAAGTATTGAGCTGCATATTTCTTTGTTTTATTGTTTCATAATTTCTAAGTTGTTTTTGTGAATAGATGAAGATGATATATTTTCCGAATTTTTCTTTTCTAATAGAAGACTGGAAAAATACATAGATATACACCGGAAATACCGGGTTTAGCAGCTAGTGTTTCTATAACATCGTTGGGACTTGAAGTGTGTTTCTTTGATACTATAATTATTGGTCTCTTCTGCCATATATATCATCTCCATACTTCCCTCCAAAACGTTTTCTGGGAATTTTATGCTAATTTTTTTTTCACTCTCTGTGATACTTAAACCCCAGTTGTGGTAATTTCTCATGCATGAAGTACTTTAGTTAGTACAACTGTATTGTAGTGTTTCAGTTTGGCTCATCATGACAATTTCATTTGTTTGTTTTTTATTTTAGTGTGTCCATGTGAGTTTGTATGCTTCCTGAAGTTTTCTTGTTCTTTCTAGAAGTATTCCTGGCAGCAGAAATGGTAGTCATTGTTGTTGTTGTTCTTTTTTGTTTATGGCAGGTAAACATAGATTCACACAAACATGAGACTTTGTGGAGAATATGAAAATCGCATTACAGAAAAAAGATCAATTCAGAATAAATATAAAAATTTAGCATATTTTTATATTCTAAAAGCAGAACCAACAATAATATGTGTATAGTGGAGAAAAGATGTGACTACCATTACATATCCTGCTAATTGATTAACAATATAATTTTCATAATAACTAAATTTCAGTGTAATATTTTTCAGTATACTTAATAAAATGTTGTTTTCTTTCACATCTTTTTCTTTTCTCCCAGACAGCAGCTATGGCAGATTGTGGTGGTTTCCGTGTGCTGCCAGCTTCACTGTTTTTCCCAGTTCATTACGATTCATGGCAGATGTACTTCTCAGAAGAAGATGCAAACGCAACACTTTCCAAGCTTGAAGCAGCATATGCTGTTCATGTGTGGAATAAGCTAAGCAAAATCAGCCACAAAACACTTCCTAAATCTGCTTACGCAAGGATTGCACGTGCAAACTGTCCAGATGCCTATGAAAGTGCTATTGATGGGTTTTGAGTATTTTTTCTGTGATAAGGGGCCAAAAAAACTGAACATTTTGTCAATGAATGTGAACTGCACTGAGAAACGCTCATCGTAGTTTATGAACTGGAGATTTTATGTATTTACTTATTTGTGAAGAATTTTGTATAAATATGTGACCAAAAGCTGAAAACTTTTTATTTATTATGATTGTTACAAATAAATGCATAAAGTTACTATTTTTCATAATTGTTAAAACCAATTTTTAATTTATACTTATAATAGCTTTGCTCCTATCTGATGACATGGTTATTTATATTATTTTGAATTTTAGTTCCCACCAATATCAAAAACTCATTAGAAACTATAAATATTGTAGATAATTTTCACACAAGCTTTTTTTGCTGAGTGTATCACCACTGAAGCAACACTCGTTCAAGTGATGTAGAAATTCATGAAATACGATTCTTCAGCAGTTTCCTGATGCATTTAAAGTAGATATAGAGATTTCTGATACTGAGAATCTCAAGACATTGTAACATTCCTTAGAATCTCATAGAGCACCTCAACAAGTGCTTATGAGAATCATAATTCAAGCATTTAGAAGCGTAAATTGCTGAGTCGTCAACTTGAGTACTTTCCTAGAAAAGGCTTTTAAACAGTTACCTAACAACTTCTTCAATTAAACTTAGTGTTAAAACTATTGTCTCAAAGCGCGAGAACTTGATCAAGCCGCAGGCAGGCAAGTACAAATGACAATCACAGACATAACCAATTCAGATACTGGCAACAACTGTTTTCAGAGCAGAGCACATACTCATTCATACAATTACATAGGCACAACTTGCTAACACACGACTGTCATCTTTGGCCACTTCATTCCGAGTAATGCAGCTGCAGTGAGCGCTACGCAGAAGTGGGATGGAAAGAGAGGGTAGGGGAAAGGGAAAGGATGGAGGGCATGTGTGGAATGGTACACTAGCAGTACCTGACAGAGCAGTTACTAGATTGACGGAAGGAAATGCAGCTCAGGAATTCATTGGGGTGGGTTAAAAAAGGGGGGCAGGAGCAGTTAGGAACAAAAAATAGTGCAGGTAGTAGGGAATGAGAAACGACTTTGGAGAGGTATCGAATAGAGAGGGTGGCAACTGTTTGGTGTGTGGGGGGAAATAGGTTGCCATAGAATGAGATCTCCATTATTCTGGAGCCATGGAATGTACTGTAAGGAAAACACAATTGTGTAGTTAAGAAAAGCTGGAGTATGGGGGAGGAGGTGGATCCAAATGGTCTGGGATTTGAATCAGTCACTGGAATCAAGTATGTTATGTTGAGCTGAATGTTGCGCCACAAGATGGTCTACCATGTTTTTTGGCGACAGTTTTGCAGCAGCAATTCATCCTAATGTACAGTTGGTTAGTGGTCAATCCAATATAAAGGGCCTTGCAGTCATTGCACCAAAGTTGGTAAATTACATGGCTCATAGGTGGTCTTCACTTTGAGTAGGGTAAGCCTGTGACGGGACTGGAGTAAGAAGTGCCAGGTAGGTGGATTGGAGAGGTCTTTCAGCAGGATCTAGACAGGGATATGATCCCTGTAGGAGGGGGCTGGGATTTGGGGTTGCATACAGAAGGACTAGTATGATGGAGAGGTTGGGTAAGTAATGGAACATGACCCTGCATCACAGCATGCTGCGGTGCATAATGTTCTCAATTTTAATGGCCTCTTCACATGATTGACCAACTGGATATTTCCCTCCCCCCAATATCAGCTACTCTGAATTGCATATTCTGGGGTTATCCTCACAGTACATTCTCAGTTCCTAAAATTATCCAAGTGTCAAACTACAGTAATATGTTGCCCAAACACACCACACACCCAATAACTTCCATCCCTGTTTATCCTACATTCGTCCGATTCTTGTCTCGCTCCTCGCCGTATGCACTACTTTCCTCTCCTCTCTGATCAGCCCCTTTTCCTTTGCTGCCCTCCCCCACCCCCGAATCACTGTGTTCCTAATCTGGCCCTCTTTCCACCAATCCAGTACCTAAAAGCTCTGTCACATCATTCCCACCTTTCCCCTCCATTATTCTCCTTCCCCCTCCCTGCAATCCTTACTCCAAGTTGCTTTACGCAGATTGCAGGGTCGTCTGTGAGTTTTGCTGTGTGATTGTATGAATGAATGTAAGCTCTCTTCTGACAAAGGTTGTGGCTGAAAGGTAAGTAGCATGTGTGTTTGTGTTTGTGTGTGTGTGTGTGTGTGTGTGTGTGTGTGTGTAATAATCTTCTTTAAGGCCTGTCTGCAGTTTGACGATCATCTTTGTGGTGAATTGTAACCTACCATCATTATAATGACAGAGTCAATAATAATAATAACAAAGAAAAATCACGAGTCAAATGTACCTACTATCTTTGTGCAAGCGTTTTAATTTGATGCTTCACTGTTTGTGTGTTAATTTCACTACTTTTAATATCTGCCTGATAAAGTGAGTTGAGGAAAAAAATTGCTATGATTAGTTACTGATGAGACAGTTAGGTATGTTTAGTAGCTGTTTGTTTTAAAATATAAATATATTAATAAATCAATGAGCTAGTACACTGAGGAATCTTTATTGTGTAAATTTAGTATCAAATACCGTGTATATAAAAACAATTAGGTATTTATTTGAGTTACAATTAATCTTAACGTCTTGGAGATGGTAATTGTGTTTGTCTGCCATCTAGAAGAAAAAAAAATGATTATCAAGAAAATAGTCACTAAATTGCTGGAACAAAGTGTTAATTTCAACTATGGTCATGTAAATTTAACTTTTGTATCATTATGTATGAGAAACGTATGTTCTACAGTTTCTTAAAGAGACTGTTGTTTTAAATGGAATTCTTTCAAGGTTTTTTCTTTATGTAATCTGTAACTTTCTTATAGTTGGGGGCCCTATCATAATTACTGTGTGTTCTCAGTTCTCCTGATTAAGCATACAATGAATTTTTGATTAACTCTTTTTTTAAGACAGTAATGTGCACTTTTCAGCAAAAGTAAGCATTTATCTACATAACCAGTTCTGAAGCCTGATAGGAGCTCTATCAGAATATGAGGCTGGAGGGACTATTTTATGTAAAGCAATGGCAGAGATTACAATTTTGGAAAGCAGTATCAGTCATGTGAAAAAGAGAATTGCGGGGGACGGGGATGCACTCTGGGTGACCTTGACTGTTTTGTTTCAGACTGACATTTAAAAAAAATCTATTAGAAACTTAAGTGTAGTGCTCGAAAAGTAAAACTAAGAAAGACAACAAAAGGTACTTATTGTAAAAGTTTCATCTGAAAGTTACGTGTCACAAAACATAAAATGCAATTATGTTATAGAAGAATGTAAGTAGATCGAAGCATACCATAAATTTACAAAAGGTCAACCGTATAAAAACATTGCATAATCGGTAAGTATAATAAAAGGATTTTTTAACTGTAGTAATCTTGTCCCCATCGACCGATTTCACAGATCATTTTGGGTTGTTTTCGTTATTCTCAGAACAAGGGTTGTACGAATCAAAATTGGAAATTTTGAGAACAACGAAGTGCGTTTTTCAACGTGACCCTGATTTTACTGCATAGAAAGCTATAGTTTTTTCCGATGTTGATGAAATTATGCATACCTGAGCTTAAAGAAAAGAGAAATGTCACGTCTATAAAATTTCGGTAGTTACCTGAAGAAGCATACTCAACTTACGGACTTTGACAAAATGCACAGTTTTGCTTCGATATTGGTTAATTTTCTGCACACACGACTTTAAAGTAAGAGAAAAGTTACTGGATATATAAATCTTGGTATGTTACATGACAGAAGTTAACCTTCGAAAAAACTTTGCCGAGAGAGGGAAAGGTGGAAACGAACAGAGAGATGGGAGAGAAAGAGATGGATGCAGAGACAAGAGGGAAGGGGATCTGGACTACGAGAGTGTGAAATAAATAAATACCCGGGCAACAACGGGTTTACAGATAGTTTATGTTTAAAACTGATTGAAGACCGGAACCCTAAAAAGCCATGATACGCTCAGGCCCTTCTTTAACAACCGTTGCGAAGCACGGGCATATAAGATAGTCAGTATATAAATATGCTAACACGAAACTGAGGGTACAGATTTTTAATGTTAATCTTACAAGAAGACCAATGAAAGGTATATAATTCGAAACTTGGCTTGACATAAAAGTTGCGAATATGAAAATTGTGTGTGCACGCAGCCGTTAAGAGTGGTAAGAAGAAGAAAAATTGTAAGAATAAGATCCATATCTGTTGAAGGTAGCATATTGGTACAGGTAAAATAAGCTCATTAAAAAAAGAAAGTTAACGCTTGGAGTTCCAATCAGGAGGTCCCGTGTTCAATTCCCACTCTCCCCCTTTTTTTTATTATTCGTAATGTTCAATTCTTAACTTTTAAATATAGTTTTTACATATAATTAACATCGCAAGTACAAATTTGAATGAAGAATTAACCCTCGAGCGGGCGTGCTGGGATATTGAGTATCCCACAGGACATAGTGGAATTTCGTACAGTTGCAGCATAGCAATGTTACTGCAAAATATAAGTATTTACCTGGTTCTTAAGGGAATTGTAATTTACGATAGAAGGTGGTGTATTGAGTACCCCAAGCGCCTTCTCGTGTAAGGAAAAATATTTAAAAACTAGCTTATCACCCGCTGCTTCGCATGCGTAGGCTGGTTGGTCTGCACCATTGTTTCTCCCTCTTAATATAAATTTTCATAGATATAGCTTAAGTACTATCGTAATGAAATGTTGTGATACTACTTGTAGCAGCGGCAGAATGGTCGTGCTTATTTAGACGCAATGCTGCGGTGCGCGCTGTTGTTCGCCATCGGGGGTTCGATTCGCCCCTCGGGCATGGGCGTTTGTGTTGTCCTTAGTATAAGTTAGTCTAACTTAGTTTAATTTGTAAGTCTTAGGAACTGATGAGCCCGTAGTTAAGTCTCTTAAGATTTACAAACATTTGAATTTTTTATTTTACTATTTGTAACCCCGTATGGCACCCCTTAATAGTTGAATTTCGAGAAATACCCCAACACGTGTCTTTTAAAATCCAACAAAGTATGCAAATAGCAATTTTTGTAATTCTGGGTTCAAAATTGGCTTAGTAATAAAGTATTATGAAAAACACCTTTCATCCCATATTTGACCCCCTAAATGATTAATTTTCTGAAAATACCGAAACATGTATCTTTTTAATTCTGACCAAGAAAACATATACCAATTTATGTGGATGTAGCTTCAAAATTGCCATAATAGCAAACGATTTTCGAAAAACATCCCCTCTCCAATTTAACCCCCCTTGATGGTTGAATTTCCAAAAATAGCGAAGCACGTATTTTTTTTTAATTCTAACGAGCAATACAAATACCAATTTTTGCAGCTCTAGCTTCAAAATTGTCTTGACAACAATTTGTTTTCGAAAATAATTTATCCCCTATTTTACCCGCTTAGTTGTTGAATTTCCAAAAATACCGAAACTCGTGTCTTTTTAATCCTGACCAAGAGTCCACATCCTAAGTTTCGTAGTTATAGCTTGAAATTTGAGTTAACAGCAACATATTTTTTAAAATCAATTTTTGCATCCCGTATTTCACCCTTATTGGTCGACTGTCCAAAAATACTGAAACACGTGTCTTTTGAATTACAACCCATAATCGATATCCGAAAATTTGTAGTTCTAACTTCAAAATTACCTAAATAGCAACAGATTTTCGAAAAACATCCCCTCTTAATTTAACCCCCTTTATGGTGGAATTTCCAAAAATACCGAAGCACGTATTTTTTTTTTTAATTCTAACGAGCAATACAAATACCAATTTTTGCAGCTCTAGCATCAAAATTGTCTTAATTTTTCATCCCCTATTTTACCCTCTTACGTGTTGAATTTCCAAAAATGCCGAAATACGTGTCTTTTAAATACGAACACTGAATTAAAATCTGAAATTTTCTGGTACTATCTTCAAAATTACATAATTAGCAACGTATTTTCAAAAAACGTTTCATCCCCTATTTCTCCCCTTAGGGACGGAATATCGAAAAAACGCTTCTTAAATGAGGCCTACAGAGTAAGATAAATACCCTCTACAAATTTCAAGTTTCTCTCTTCAGCGGTTAGGGATGGGCGATGATGAGTCAGTTAGTCGGTACATTGCCTTTTATACGTATATAGATATGTAAACAATCGACGCGCCCGCTGAAGTATATATATATATATAAAAAGACATTACATCTGGTCGAATTTCGACCACAGGCAACACTAGATTCTTTAGAACGACAACCTTCTTGTTTCATTCTTCCTTCAATGTGAAATGTATCTCTTGTAATTACTGGTGTGTTGTGACAGGTTACTACAGCTGATATCCTTCACACAAAGTCCGCCCTCTGATTTGTTACCCAGATCATGTGCCCATGCTCTCATTGGATGACAAAAGCACACGCTATGCTGGTACATTTATTTGGTTGTTTAACAAAAATATATTTGTTTTTATTGATATGCAAACATTTTAAAAGATACGCTTTAAGGGTAATTGATTCATTGACCAAGCAAAGCTACCCACAAGAACCTCTCAACCACAGATCAGGAACAGTATTAATTAATTTCCCCAAACATGTCGTGAATTCCCAGGGCACTGTTACGTTGAGACAGAAATTGCAGTCGGCGAACATTTGCGACGACGAAACATGCAAATCTGACTGCTACAACACGCGCGCTACAGCGAGACGTTTTCTCGTCACGAATGTGTCGCCAGTTTTGTTTCTGAATATCTCGCGAATTCCCTAGGGTGTCGTAACTTTTGGGCTAAACAGTACGTATATAACCAATAAAATGAGTATCCAAAAAACAAACACATTATTAATCAATATCTGATAATGCATATAATTATTTCCTCATAAAATCTGAAAGAAACAAATGAAGACATACATAAATTTTTAGCTATACGATTCAGAGTTCAAAAAAATTTGTTTGTCGGAACTGTTAAAAATAAATGTTTGTAAATCTATCGGACCAAACTGCGTGGTCGTCAATCCGTAGCTTACAAACTACTTAAACTAAGGTAAACTAACCAAAGGACAAAACACACACACACACACACACACACACACACACACACACACACACACACACACGCCCCAGGGAGGACTCGAACCTGCGACGGCGAGCAACCGCGCGCTCGCTCCGCAGCGAGGCGCCTTAGACCGCTCGGCTATTCCACCGCGGCTCGGGACTGTTTAGTGGGCGAAATCGCATTTTATAGGATGCAAAACGATGGCCTGTGAGCATGGCTAGCGACACATGGGTTAAACCCACATCTATAGAGTGCCCCCTGCGAGTTCCAACAGCACGAGTTCTTTCAGTGTTGGTGTCCGCCCCCTGCAGCTCAGAGGGCAGCGTCGCTGACTACCACGAAGGGGGGCTGTGTTTGGTTTCCGGCAGGAATGAAACACGAAGGTTGTCGTTCTAAAGAAATATACGAATCGTATAGTAATAAAAGAAGAGATGCCATCACATACCTGAACATTGTAGGCGTCGGTTTTATTGAAGGGTGCTTAACTGTAGTCAGTTGTCAGGCTTAAATCATTCTTCGAAAAAGTTATTCCATTAGATTCGCCTGAGGGGTAAGGTTTATCCACCTCTAGGAAAAAGTGATGCAATATGTCTTTCGAGCGAGGTGCTAGATGGTGTTGTACTCGGATAGATGACGAGCGAAACTTTCCGTCTTTCTTTCATATCGTGGGATGATAGACATGCCGCCACAATTTCTACACATAATGGGTGTGAACGGAACGATCTTTGGGATCTACTAAGTTTAATCTGTGGTTCACTCAAGGTATTAAATCCCTTCAGAACCTAGAGTGTTGAATGCACTGAAGCAGTCGCTAATGATCGTTGTCCCAAGGAAATTTTTTTTTATTCTCAAAAAGGTTTCCTTGGTATTAAATTCAATGGGCTCAACGAAAGCCTTTTTCCACCTCTGACTGAATTCCTACGAACACCCAATTTCCGATAATTTTACGACCTCTGTTGTATTGCATCTTGGAAAATTTCGCCTCGTCTATTTCAACGACTACCTCTGGTCCCGCTAATAGTTGTGTGTTCTTATCAACAACATTTTCATCATCATCGACATGCAAGTCGCCGAAGTGGCGGCGCCGGTCGCGGTGGCCGAGGGGACTGAGGCGCTCCAGTCACAGTCTGCACGGCCACTACGGTCGGGGGTTCGAATCCCCCCTCGGGCATAGATATTTGTGCCGTCCTTAGTGTTAGCTAGTTCGTAAGTAGTTTGTAAGTTTAGGGACTGATAACCCCGTAGTTAAGTCCCATAAGCTATACAAACATTTGAACAATCCCATGAGGGATAATCAAAATATCCACGGGTGTACTGCCGGTCTATAGTGTCCAACGGGCACAATATTTCGGCGATCATACATGTCGCCATCATCAGGTGAATTGACGGACTGAGCTCCCGGAAACGCGCCGGCACGGAGATCCGCACGCTACGGCTGCTCGAAGGGAACTGGGTTCTAGCCCGGTAGCGGGCCATTTAAATACCCTCGGCCCGCGGAGCGACTCCACCGCGGTCCGCGCCCCGCGCCGCGGCCGCGCAGTGGAACCGAATGCGACGGCGTCTGAGATGACGTCGGTGTGAGGGCTCTGTCCGCTGTAGTCGTCACTTCGTTACGTTTGCTAGATTTACTCTTAATTAACCCAATCTCTGGTTCCCAAGCTTTGCTAAGATTATAGCCACAGTCACGGTTTATGAGGTCGTCACTTGTGCGAATTTCAATGGCCTCTCTAACGACGCAGTCCCAGTATCTCAAAGTCTGTACCAGAATCCTAGTGCTTTCATACTCCATCGCATGATTCTCCGACAAACAATGTTCAGCGACCGCCGACTTGCTCGGATACATCAATCGTGTGTGCCTCTGGTGTTCAACGCATCGATCCTCGACGGTACGCATCGTCTGTCCAATATATGACTTACCACACTGACGCGGAATCTGGTACACGCCGGCCTTCATCAAACCGAGATCATCTTTAGCGCTCCCCACCAGTGCACGAATTTTATTCGGCGGCCAAAAAAAGAGTTCCAACCTGGTGTTTTTTTTCAAAATGCGGGCGATCTTCCCTGAGAGTGCGCCGGTATATGGAACGAACGCAGTTCCTACATCCTCCCTCGTGTTTTCATCCGTTTCCACAGGTTGTGTTGTAGTGGTTGGGCGGAGAGCCCGCTGAATCTGCCACTCTGAGTACCCATTTTTTCGAAATACAGTTCTCAGGTGTTCCAATTCCTGGGGTAGACTCTGCGTCGCCCACCGAAATGTACTTATTTCAGCATGTCAACAACGAAAGTTATTAACGATGCGTTATTTAGAAGCCGAATGCTTTTGTGGCAGTTGACCTAGGCGCATTTTAATTGCAGTACTTTGTTGTCACTTTCGTCATTGTACTCCAGTTTCGTCCACCAAACTTTAAAACCAATCCCTTTGACTGCAATTTTACAAGTATGTGGACTTTACATGTTGAATAAACACCAATTAAATGTGTGGTAGACTTTATGTAAACAGTTGTTCCAACACATTAACAACAAATGCAAATCCATGATCATGATAGTTATAACAATTACTGTTTTGTAACAATTATTGTTCACTGTACTAGTTTTGTAGAACGTTTAGACCATACACTTGCATTATAATCAACATAAATATTTTCAAGGCGGTACTCTCGTTGTGGTTGCAAACCTCATCTGTTATACTTAATACTGAAACTGTATTACTGACAGGTGAGATTCCATTACCGCATTTTTATGAAATACATTATCAGCATGGCGGACTAAGGTTGTTGGAGGCCTGGGTCGGTGGCGAAACAAAATGAGGCCCTCCCCCGTCCACTTGGAAATATATTACTATAAAACTGTAACTTTCGAGATTTGGAAGCCCCAGCAGAACGAGATGCCAAGCGCTCTATAAAAAATACAAAAAAGAAAATAATAATAATAATTAAAAAAACCTCGCGTTCCAGGCATTTGGAGGCCCGGAACGGTCCCCCCCCCCCCCCCCCTTAGTCCGTCACTGATCGCAAGAATAACTATCAACATGATGCAGCCATTTGAATTTGTCATTTTAACAGAATGTAGCCATAACGCAATACTCTGATGGGACTTACTTCGAGCATCCCAGGCTGTCAATGACTGTGGAAGATCTGAGCTACAAATTGAATAAGCCATTCCGTCGAGTACACGTAACACTAACTCCCTTGGGATCTGTTTACTTTCGAGAATGTTGAGATCTACCGTTAACAATAACAAGAGTTCCAGTCAGCAGTCGAGATGACCATAAAAATGTTCAAATGTTTGTAGAACTTATGGGACTTAAATACGGGTTCATCAGTCCCTAAGCTTACAAATTACTTATGAACTACCTAAGACTAAGGACGGCACAAATATCCATGGCCGAGGGGGGATTCGAACCTCCGACCGTAGTGGCCATGCAGACCATGACTGGAGCGCCTCAGTCCCCTCGGCCACCGCGGCCGGCCCGAGATGACCAGCTGAACTGTTAAGTGCTTTTCGATCGCAAAAAGCTAATCAGTATAACGAAGGAAATCTACACACCAGCGGCTATCATAAGCATTACAGGTGGTTGAGGAGAACTTTGGATCGCTAATTTTCATGAGCAATCTCAACTCATTCCTAAAGGAATGTGTGTTGAAAGAGCTGAACCAGTCCAGGACGGTGCGCTGCTGTTACGGCCGACAATGCATTAGAGGAAACTACTGTGGAATTGCATATAGGATCCAAGCTGACCCAGGAACAATGTCAGCATGTGTTAACAATACTACACCAATTTTCAGATGTATTCCTGGTCAGGCAGGATAAGAGCCAGAAGAAACGGCCCATGATAAAACACCGTACCAATACTGGGGATCATCCATCAATCCGTCAGCGTTCGTACAGAGTGTCGCCAGCTGAAAGACGGATAATTTGGGAAGAAGTGGAGAAGATTTTACACGATGACATTACTCAACCTTCAGAGAGTCCCTGGCGTCTCTGGTGGTCCTCGTGAAGAAGAAGGAAGGCACGATTATCAGGAACTGAACAAAATCACAAAGAAAGATTTCTACCCATTGCCACGCAATGAAGACAGCTTCTCAACCACGGACGTCTCCAAAGAGAGAAAAATCCTTGGGCCGCTAGTGAATGCAGATGGTATCCGTCTCAATCCAGATAAAGTAAGGGCAGTCACAGAATGTCCAACTCCTCAGCACATCCGTGATGTGAGACGTTCTCTCGGATTGTGATCATACTATCGTCGTTTCATAGGTTTCTGTAACAACGCACGTCCATTGCAAGAACTTCTACAGGGAGAAGCCGTGTTTTACTGGGATGAGACGAAAGAAAGAGCTTTCCGGGCACTTAAGGAGGCTCTAACTTCCAAACCAGTTCTAGCTTTATCCATTGAGAATGCGGAAACTGAACGTCACACAGACGCTAGCGGTTATGGGATTGGTGCAGATCTTGTACAAAGTCAGGAAGGTGCAGAAAAGGTGCTAGCCTATGCATCACGAGTTCTCTCAAAGTCCGAGATAAACTACAACCGAGAAGGAATGTCTCACCGTTATCTGCCCTATCAACAAATTCCAGCCCTATTTATTCGGTAAAACATTCACCATCGTGACAGACTACCATTTTATATGTTGGATGACTAGTTGGAAGGATCCATCAGGTCGACTAGCAAGATGGGCACTAAGACTCCAAGAGTAAGATGTCACATTGGTATTCAAAAATGGGCGCAAACACAAGGATCTCAACTGTCCTCCGAGGAATCCATAAGTGGAACACAACACCGTGGATGAATTTTCAGACAACACTACGCCAGGTGACATTAAAGCGGAACAGAGGAAAGATCCAGCATTATTACAAAGCGTAGTGGCCTTGGAGAAAGGAGAACCGACCAAAGGAGTGCTTCAGCTTATAAACAGGACATTGTATAAGAGCAACGACGATCCACTGGGCCCCGAATGGCTACTGGTTGTTCCAGCTCATCTCCGACCAGCTATTCTCAAGTATTTTCAGAATTCTCCAATATCCAGTCATCTAGGATTCGTGAAGACACTAGACAGAATCAGACGCAGGTATTACTGGCTAAGTCTCTACCGATCTGTCAAGCATTATGGAGTCACTGTAAGCACTCCAGGTCATATAGTACCAATTCCAAGTGAAGTAGCTCCATTCCACCAGATTGGAATCGACCTTTTAGGTAGGTTCCCAAAGTCGACAAACGGTAACCAATGAATAATAGTCTGCACTGACTATCTTACTTGCTACACTGTCACCGAAACTATGCCGACTGTAGAAGCTCCAGAGATAGCAAAATTCCTAGTAGAAGACCCCCGTATGGTGATATCTGACAAGGAAAAGTATTCATATCAAAACTAGTAACAGAGGTGATGTGACATTGTCCACAGAATAACAACTGCCTACAATCCTCAGATAAATGGTCTTACAGAACGTTTTAACAAGACTTCAGCAGATGATACGATACTGCCAGTTGCGACATTTGCTTATAATACATTAAGGCAAGAGATCACAAGGTTCACGCCGTTTTTCCTGCTCCATGGTTGTGAAGCTGAGACAACAACTGATTTGCTGTTCCTGATCCTACTGGACCATACTGAGGATGACTATGTGAAACAGCTCGGTCAAAGAAGCAAGACAGCTGGCTGGACGCCCAGGAGTAGGACCGCCAACAGTATAACGACAAGCAGCAACCTGTTGTGTATAGCCCAGGATATCAGGTATGGATAAGACCCGTATCGTGTCATATGCCTCCTGTCAGACGTCACATACGAAGTCATGAGCCGTCCTGAAAACGACAAAAACGAAGAGACATTGTGCACATCCTCCGTATAAAGCCCTGCCATGATCCCAAAGAACAGATAGACAGCAACGGCCTCTTGTTCAAGGACTCTGAACACCGTTGTGATAATGATGAAGCCACCAAAGATGGGTCTATTACCGGTCATCTTCACTACAAAGAAGTCGTGTAGGCAGAATGGAAGGATTCTCCGGAACTGCCATGACAGACAAAAATATGTTACTATGTGCTGCCATACAGAGGACCCATGACAAGATCCAGGACACTGCAGCTGGCTCCGAAGTGAACCTAACAGCGGGTTGCTTTTCTTTCAGGAAGTGGAGCAATGCCTCGAGTCTTCAGATGGAACGTGTGGTGTTGTGGTTAGCATGCGGATCGCTGTGATTGTGCTCTCCACCTCAAATCCCACCACGGACAGAAACATATGTAACTGTATTTACTATTATGAGAACATTCTACATATATCTTATGTTTGATATACCGTACTTACAAGTACCAGAAAATTCTTTCTATGTATAAATAGTGGAGCACTCCAAGCAGAAAGCAATTTGTACTGAGTGTACACTTGTGTTAGCAATAAAAATGCCGCAAGTGTTTTTTATTATTTTTTTTAATACAATCATACTTACAACATTTCGTAATGATATGGAACGTATCCGTTTAGTAAATGGTGCCTATATATGACCGTACTTTAAGGAATTTTTAATTTTAATTTTCATATTTTTTATCGAAAAAATCATAAAGTGTTGTACTCTATTAATGAACAGCCTTCGAATTCCAGACCAACTGCAGTTTGCAACGTGACAATATCTTTCAATGTCCACACAAATTTTCTCTAGTATGTAATAGAATGTTTCTCTCTTCATCCTCATTTACTCGTAGAAATTGTCGGGTTGTTGTAGAAACTGAAGAAACAACCTACGGTACTCGCCAAGCTCTTCCAGAGACAGATTTACTTCATTAACATGCATTCTGAGTCGGTTTAGTGGCAGAAGACGCAAGGCAACACTCATTTCTAAGCACAAAAGGGTCGACTTACCCCCAGCCCGCCAAGTAACGAGAAAGAAGGTCGGCCCCACTGTGACGGAGGCGACATCTGGCGACACTTTTTTGTGCGACTGTGAAAACAGTCATCTGATGTGGTGGAGGTCTATATTGGAAAAACAGCAGTTGGTTCCAAGAATCGAAGTACAAAAAATATCGATGTTTTGGATGCCAGAATAGACGGCAGATAGCAGCGCTGTATGTTGCCTTATTACGAAACAGCGTTGCGAAACAGCCTGCCATGCTGCCATCTGTTGGCAACATATAGCAACGTGACGCACGGAAGCCATTTCTGCTACGTTTCACAATTGTAAGCTACGCACGTATATGATAGAATGGATTAAGAGATTCTGAAGCATAGGAATTGCTTATATCAAGGTAGTTCACAGTTTTGCTACAACTGGCTTTGTCCGTTAATCATTTGTGAAAAGAATGCTTCGCACCTTTCCGAATTTGTGGTGTTGTCGATACAGTAGGATAGTACAGTGCGTAGTGCGTTCTTGCTTCGAGCGTCGTCTTCAAGTAATTTTTGGAGGAAGACAGCTTTGTCCCGCCACGTATTAATTAAAAAAAGCATGATTTGGTTGTGTATGGTGGTAAGTCATCTGACGTGGCGTTGGTTGCTTTGAATTTTTGGATGGTAGGGATTGTTTTATCCTTCCTCGTATTGTTACATGAAACACGATGTGCTTGTGTATGGTAACAGTCATCTGATGTGGTGGAGGTCTATATTGGAAAAACAGCAGTTGGTTCCAAGAATCGAAGTACAAAAAATATCGATGTTTTGGATGCCAGAATAGACGCGCGTGTCCGTTTGTTTCTGTATGACACGTAAGACATCTGCGTCCGAACAAAAAATAAGATGATGTACAGTCAATCAGGGTAACTTTTTACCAGTCAGGGTATCTTTGTACCACTTAATATTTGGCTTTCATGTGGCTGATGTTCCACCTACTGGGGAATTATTTGTAACAGAGGTATTAAAAATTACCTGTAGAAAGATATTGCCAATAGATGGAACATGAGCCATTTTAAACCCAAATATTAAGTGCTACAAAGATACCCTGACGGATACAAAGTTACCCTGGTGTTGGCAAAGTCAACAATACGGTAGAAAATCTTTGCCAAGATGTTAATATTAGAAATTCGAAGCACATAGAATGACTTTATTAGTATTTCGCACATACCCTGTAGTAAATCAATAATGAAGTTCCTGCTCTTTGGATGACATGTTCTTGTTTGTAGCCATGTCCGCTCGGCTGAAGTAACTACCCTCGTAAATCGAAGATATCATGACAAAAGATTGGTCGTGTCACACGATTGGCCAATGCCAACGTAACATGATTGCCGGCATTCAGCATCTTCTACCAACATTTTCACGCTAAAACGCCGAGAAGAGACGTAAAATTTAACATCATTACTAGCAGGGCCGTATTTAGGCAGGTGCAATATGTGCAGCTGCACAAGGCGGAAAAATTTTGGGGGCGTCAAAATTTTGCCGCCGAATGTTTTTTTTCTTTCAATATTATTTTAATGTTGATTGAATCATCATTATTCAGAGTTTCGATTACAGCAATAAACCAATTATATGTGAATGAATGAAACAGTCGTTTTATCCGTTCACAAATAATTGGTTACACGTAAACAGTCGTTGACTCGGTTGCACAGTGGTACAATGCCAGACTACAAATCCAAAGGACGCGGGATCCACGTCTCCAGCTCCTAGGACTTTTATCTGTCACTTTCCACTTCTTTCACCTCTGGCAGTATAGCTCATGTGAAAAATACCGAGTAGCACCGTGGTTCGGAACCCACTTTAAACTGTAGGTCCCCCCTATAACTGGCTGGGTAAGTCAGCTCGAAGGTCGGAGGAAGGCAACGGCATACCACCTCCAGGACCATGCCTAGTAAAGCACTGTGGTGTTCAAACCAACCATCAGATTGTTGACTGCTTTACCTTATTTAAAACAGTCGTAAGAAATAGATGTAAACTGATATAAGTTTCAGACTGAAACTTTCACTCTACAGGGGAGTGTGTGCTGATATGAAACTTCCTGGCAGATTAAAACTGTGTGCCAGAACCGGGACTCGGACCTGTGACCTTTGTCTTTCGCGGGCAGGCGCTCTACCACTGAGCTATACCGACAAGACTCACGAGCTGCCCTCACAACTGTACTTCTGCCAGTACCGCGCCTCCTACTTTACAAACTTCACAGAAGTTCTGCGCTTCCTACCCCTGTCTATGAAATATTTTACATACACACAAGTCTACATATCTATATTAATAAAAATGAATTGACACGTGTAGCAAAGCACATTAATTGAGAATGGCTTCACCGATTTGGCTGATCTTTTCTTTGTTCTGTTCTTAATTCTAAGGACAAGGTTTGTATGAAAGAAATTTTTTGGAAAATCTACCGGAAAATACCCAAATTTGAGAAAAACTGAAAGTACGCTTCCAGCTCAGATTATTTTCTAGATTCTCCAACAATTAGCTTATTCATTCGCAGTAGTGGACTAAGGCTGTTGGAGGCCTGGGTCGGTGGCGAAACAAAATGAGCCCCTCTCCCCGTACACTTGGAAATGTATTACCATGAAACATTTACTTTTGAGATTTGAAGGGTCCACAGGACGAGAGGCAGAGAGGCATGGGACAGTTTAAAAAGAATAACTTTCGAGATTTAGAGGCCCCAGCAGAAAGGGACGCCAAGCGCGCAAAAAAAGAAAAAAATAATAAAATTTAAAATAAAATAAAATAAAATAAAAAATAAAAATAAAAAAGTAATCTTGTTTTTCTATGTATTTGGAGGCCGCCCAAGACCGAAGGCCCGGGGCGGTTCGCCCCCTCCCCCCCTCCCTTAGTCAGCCACTGACTACAACTGAGGATGACGACAAATGTAAAGCGAGAGCATTTCATGCCTGTTCTACGCGTATATCTAAAAATGACTCTACAAATTATCTGATTTCAGTTATTTTGTAAAGATGTTCAAATGTTTGTAAATCTATCGGACCAAACTGCGTGGTCATCAGTCCGTAGCTTACAAACTAGTTAAACCTAGGTAAACTAGTCTAAGGTCAACACACACACCCATGTCCCAGGGAGGACTCCAACCTCCACGGCAAGCAACCGCGCGCTCCGCAGCGAGACGCTTTAGACCGCTCGGCTACTCCACCGCGGCTTGTTAAGATGACCATGTCTCATAAGGAAGCTGGGTGCTAACAAAATATGTACGCGTTTGGAAGAGAAAGTCGGTGACAGAAATTCCGGAAATAGATCTCGCCGCAATGAATAACGCCTTTCTTTTAATAATTTCCTCCCCCACTGGTACACCATATCTGTGACACACTCTGCGGAGCATCGCAATAATACAAAACTAGCTGCCCTTCGCTGAACTTTTACTATATCCTCCGTCAGTCCCACAATGCACAGTAGTACTCCAAAATGGGATGCACTAGTGTAGGCAGTTTCTTTGGTAGAACTAAGTGTTCTGTCAATGAAACCTAGCCTTTAGTTCGGCTTCCCTACATTATTTTCTGTGTGTTCTTTTCAAATAAAATTGTTTGTAATTCCTAGGTATTTAGATGAATTTACGGTATCTAGATATGACTGATTTATCATGTAAATGAAGTATAACGTATTTCTTTTAGTGCTCATATGGATGACGTCACACTTTGCAATATTAATGATCAATTTTCGCTCCAAGCAGATATCTTACCTAAATCGTTTTTCAGTTTCTTTTGATCTTCTGGTGACTTTGCTAACCAGTAAATGCATCATCCACAAACTGTCTAAACAGACCTGCTCAGATTGACTCCTATATCGTTTATATAGACAAGGTACAGTATTAGGGGATCTGCAACACCTCCCATGAGAACACCAGAAATCGCTTCAGTTTTGACTTTCCGTTAATTACCGCATACTGTGTCCTTTCTGGTCAGAAATCGCCAATCGAATCACACAACTGTGGGGATATTACATACGTATGCAATTTAATAGAAGCCGCCGGTGAGGTAAAGTGTCTAAAGCATTCAGTAAATCTAGAAGTATGGAATCGATTTGAGACCCCTTGTCGATAGCACTCATCACTTAATGTAAATAAAGAGCTAGCTGTATTTCACCTCTTCGAGGTAGTTCATAATGTTTGAGGAAAGTATGTATTCTAAAATCTTGCTACAAATCGACGTTGATTAGATTAATACTTGTTCCACAGATCATGTATACGTCATTTCGTAATGATGTGGAACGTGTCAGTTTAGTAAATGTTATTACAATCAATATTTAAAGGATGTCTTTTTTAATTTAATTTTGTTTTTTAAGTTATATCTAAAAATTCACCTAAAGTGTAGCAGGAATAGTCATTCAGAAATTCCTTTAATATCTTTTTAAATACTAGTTGGTTATCTGTCAGACTTTTGAGCTACTTGGTAAATAACCGAAGACTTTTGTGTCAGCATAATTCACCCCTTTCTGTGCCAAAGTTAGATTTAACCTTGAATAGTGAATATCACCCTTTCTCCTAGTGTTGTAGCTATGCACACTGCTATTGCTTTTGAATTGTGTTGGATTGCTAATAACAAATTTCATGAGTGAATATATATATATATATATATATATATATATATATATATATATATATATATATATATATATATATATTGTGAAGCTACAGTGAAGATCCCTAGATAAATGTCTGCAGGATGATCTTGCATGGACTTCAGCAATTATTCTGATTACACGCTGTTGTGCAATGAATACTTTTTTTTACTCAATGTTGAATTGCTCCAGAATATGATCGCATATGAAAGCAGTGAATGAAAATAGGCGTAGTAAGCTAATTTACTGAGATGTATATCACCAAATTTTGCAATGACCCTAATAGCATAAGTAGCTGAACCCAAAAGTTTCAGCAGATCTTCAATGTGTTTCTTCCAATTCAATCCCTCGTCAAAGCAAACACCTAAAAATTTTAAATAATCTGCATTAGCTACAGATTTATGTTTAAAGTCTAAATTTATTAATGGTGTCATGCCATTTTCTGTATGAAACTGTATATACTGGGTTTTATCAATGTTTAATGAGTGGCCATTTGTAGAGAGTCACTTAACAATTTTCTGGAAGATATCATTTACAATTTCATCAGTTAATTCCTGTTTGTCAGGCGTGATATCTATTACTTGTATCATCAGCAAAAATAACTAACTTAGCATCTTCGTGAGAGTAGAATGGCAAGTCATAATGATATAAGTCTGTAATTTTGCGGATCAATCCCATTGCTTTTATGTTCTGATTCTTATTTATTAGTATTGCAAACCTTGAAGTGGCACAAACTCATTACTGTCGCTAGTGTACGGAAATATTGTAAGAACAATCATTTTACAAATCCGGAACAAAATTAGGTCTTGACGAGACTAAAAAGTCCATACTAGTGATGGTCGCGATGCATCGGGAATGCTGGGCACTCTACCTCTAGCACAAGCAGCTACGAGAGGGCGAGATGGCGAAATGAAGAAGGAAACGAAATCCAGGCAGTATTTATGAGTTAGTTGCACAATGAGGGGCAGGTACCAAATCAAGGCGAAATATCAACCTATTAAATTTGAAACTCTGTCAGTCATAAAATAAAGGAATGAATGTTGTTGTTATGGTCTTCAGTCTGGAGACTGGTTTGATGCAGCTCTCCACCCTACTCTATCCTGAGCAAGTCTTTTCATCTCCTCATAAGAACGGCAACCCACATCCACTTGAATCTGCTTACTATATGCGTCTCTTGGTCTCCCTCTGCGATTTTTCCCCCACACACTTCCCTCCAATGCTAAATTTACGATTCCCCGATGTCTAAGAATGTGTCCTACCAAGCGATCCCTTCTTTTAGCCAGGGTATGCCAAAAATTCCTTTTCTCACCAATTCTGTTCAGTACTTCTTCATTGGTTATGCGATCTACCCACATAATCTTCAGCATTCTACTGTAACACCACATTTCAAAAGCCTCTATTCTCTTCCTGTCCGCACTGCATATCGTCCATGTTTCACTCCCGTACAAGGCAACACTCCACACAAATGCCTTCAGAAAAGAATTCCTTACACTTAAATCAATATTCGATATTAGCAAATTTCTCTTTTTCAAAAATGCTTTTCTTCCCATTGCCATTCTGCATTTTATATCCTCTGTACTGCGACCATCACATGTTATTTTACTACCCAAGTAACAAAACTCATCTACCACCTTCATTGTTTCGTTACCTAATCTAATTCCTTCAGCATCGCCCGATTTTCTAAGACCGCATTCCATTATTTTTGTTTTGCTCTTGTTAATGTTCATTTTATATGCTCTCTTAAACACACTGTCCATTCCATTCAACTGCTCTTCCAGGTCCTTTGCTGTCTCTGACAGAATTACAATGTCATCAGCAAAACGCAATGTTTTTATTTCTTACCCCTGTACTTTAATCCCTATTCCAAATTTTTCCTTGCTTTCCTTCACCGCCTGCTCGATGTACAAATTGAATAACATCGGTGAAAGGCTACAACCCTGTCTTACTCCCTTCCCAACTGATGCTTCCCTTTCATGCCCTTCGAGTCTAATAACTGCGGTCTGGCTTTTATACAAGTTATAAATAACTCTCCTTTCCCTATATTTTACCCCTGCTGACTTCAGAATTTGAAAGAGTGTATTCCAGTCAACATTGTCAAATGCTTTCTCCAAATCTACAAAAGCTAAAAATGTAGGTTTGCCTTTCCTTAATCTATCTTCTAAGATAAGACGTAAAGTGAGTATTGCCTCCCGGGTTCCTATGTTCCTCCTGAATCCAAACTGATCTTCCCCAAGGTCAGCTTCTACCAGCTTTTCCATTTTCCTGTAGATAATTCGTGTTAAAATTTTGCACCCGTGACTTATCAAACTGATGGTTCTGTAATTTTCACACCTGTCTGCGCCTGATTTCTTTGGAATGGGGATAATTACATTTTTCATAAAGTCTGAGGGCATTTCGCCTGTCTCATACATCCTACACACCAGTTCAAACAGTCTTGTCATGGCTGGCTCTCCCAGTGACTTTAGTAGCTCTGAGGGTATGTCATCTACTCCTGGGGCCTTGTTCCGACCTAGGTCTTTCAAGGCTCTGTCAAATTCATCTCTCAGTATAGCATCTCCTATTTCATCTTGATCTACGTCCTCTTCCCTTCCTACCACATTGTCTGTAAGTTCATTTCCTTTGTAGAGCTGCTCTATGTACTCTTTCCACCTTTCAGCTTTCCCTTCTTTGCTGAGAACCGGCTTCCCATCTGAGTTCTTGATATTCATAGAGTTGCTTTTCTTGTCCCCAAATGTCTCTTTTATTTTCCTGTAGGTGGTATCTACTTTTCCCCTTCTTATACATTCTTCTACAGATTTGAATTTGGCTTCTAGCCACTCCTGCTTAGCCATTTTGCATTTCCTGTCAATCTCATTTTTAATCGTTTGTACTCCATTATGCCTGATTCATTTACTGCATTTTTATATTTTCTCCTTTCATCAATTAAATCTAGTATTTCCTTTGATATCCAAGGATTTTTGTAGGTCTTGACTTCCTACCTATTTTGTCCTCTGCTGCCTTCACTATTTCATCTCTCAATGCTACCCATTCCTCTTCTACTGTTTTATTTCCCTCTGTTTCTGTCAATTGTTGCCTAAATCTCCCTCTGAAATTTTCCACAACTTCACTTTCCTTCAATTTATCTAAGTCCCATCTCCTTATTTTCCTACCTTTCTGTAATATTTTCAGTTTCAGCCTACAGTTCATGACTAACAAGTTATGGTCAGAGTCTATAACTGCCCCTGGGTACGTCTTGCAGTTTATAACCTGGTTCCGGTACCTATGTCTTACCATTTTAAAATCTATCTGATACCTTCCGGTGTCTCCTGGACTCTTCCACGTATACAACCTTCTTTTGTGATTCTTAAACCACATGTTTGTTACGATTAAATCATGTTCCGTGCAAAATTCTACCAGGCGACTTCCTCTTTCATTCCTCCTGCCCAGTCCATATTCACCTACTATTTTTCCTTCTCTTCCTTTTCCTACTACCGAATTCCAGTCTCCCATCACAATTAAGTTTTCCTCTCCCTTAACTGTCTGAATAATTTCCTTTAGCTCCTCATATATTTCTTCGATCTCCTCATCATCGGCAGAGCTAGTTGGCATATAAACCTGTACTACTGTTGTCGGTGTTGGCTCGTATCTATCTTGACAATGATAATGCGATCACTGTGCTGCTCATAGTAGGTTACCCGCATTCCTATTTTCTTATTCATTATCAGTCCTACTCCTGTGATTCCCCCAACTGATTTTGTATTTATAATCCTGTACTCACCTGACCAGAAATCCTGTTCATCCTGCCACCGAACTTCACTAATCCCCACTATATCTAACTTCAACCTATCCATTTCCCTTTTTAAATTTTATAATTTTCCTACCCGATTAAGGGATCTAACATTCCACGCTCCGATCCGTAGAATGCCAGTATTGTCTTTCCTGATGACAACATCCTCCTGAGTAGTCCCCGCCCGGAGATCCGATTGGGGGACTATTTTACCTCCGGAATATTTTACCTCCGGAATATTTTACCCGAGACGATGCCATCATCATATTTCCATACAGGAATGAATAAAATCCGATATCGAAGTGAAAAATCTTACGTTATTGGTAATTTGACCGCCAAGTAGATTTCTTGAAATCAGATGATTCGTTTCATAGCGGCTCGACCATGTCCCTTAGTGGAAAACTGGAAAATATTGTTAATGATGAATTCCACAGAATGACGTGTACACTCACGTCACCAAGACTTAATTTTATTGAAGCAAGCTTCTTTGTGGAGCAAAGCCACACAGTACACTTACAATAGAAAATGAAATCTAGGAAACAGGTCCTTTTCAATGGTAAAAGAAAATCATCTACATCAAATTTAGCTCAAAGAAATATTCTTCCGTTAAAAGAATGTAACAAAATTAAAGGCTCTTCTTGGCGAAAAAAATACGGCACAGAAAATTAATTATACTTTATAATGCTGGTTTTTCCGGGAAGTTCCTTTTTCTCCTGATTTTATTGCATCACCTGCGAAGTACTGGAGTAGGAGTGCAGAACTGTCGTCGGAGGACGCGGCGTCTCTTGTAGGGCAGGGCGACGGCCAGGGAGGCGGTGAAGGTTTCAGCGATGATGGCGGTGGCTCTTCTTCTGCGAGGTTAGGTGGTCGCATACGGCCTCTACAGCCGCGTGTCGGTATTTAATGCTGAGCTTGTTCCGATTGGTGCGACGTGTTGCCAAGCCACTGATTACTTCCTGTTTCTCGTCGTGGAATTGACAGTATAGTAATGTGACCGCACCATGTGTTGTGGTGCAGTCGCGGCGGTCTCTGTTGACGCCTAGTTGATGCTCTGTCCAATCTGAGCCTTTGAGATTTTTACGTAAAGAAAATAATACCAACAATAAATAAAAAAAACTATCGTTACAATTTTGCGTATATGTATTAAACCTTCGGTTTCAGTAACAGACAAAGATATACAAAAAAATTAACAGGTAGTTTTTTAAACTTATATGCCCACTAGCTTATATGCCCATTCTTCGCAACGGTTGTTACAGAGGTAGCTGTATTATCATGGTCCTTTGGGTTTCGGACCTACGTTAGCAAAAACACAATCCTTGTTGGATTGTTCTGTCAATAAACTCAATTCTCCTAGCCAAGATGTCAAATTTAAGTAGAAGTCATTGTCGTAAACGATGAATGTGCATAAAGTTTTTCACACTAAGAGTGAAATTAATTTAAGTCTGTACTGCAGAATGATGTAAATTCAATGTTTGGTTATATTCATAAAGTTAAGAATGTCTGTTTGGCATAAACTTCTGAAAACACATCTATCGTTGAGATGAAAACTAATACTAATAACAATGCCATGTGTTGGTCCTATGGTGTAGTACCAAACTGTTTATCTCTAATTGTATGTGAATGCTGAAGTATTTGTATGTTGCAGTGTTGCACTCGAGACAATGAATTTATTCTGTATGCAGTAATCCCTATTATAAAAAAAACGAGACGAATGCTGAAAGTCTGGTAATTCTTTTGTATCCCATCCTCGTCGCCACTTTTGTGTCCCAACTTCGTCGCCGCTTTTGTGTCCCAGGTGTCGTCGTAGGTGTCGGTGGCCGAGTGGAATAAGACCGACACAGGAACAAAAATAGCACGCTGGTGCAGGTACGGGGGGAGCAGCCAGAAACTATAAACACTAGAGTAAATTAGAAAGAGATATATATTGCACAGAATGTAACAATACTTAACTTTAACATAGTACTGCAGAATGTTGATACATAGTTGTTAGAGGCCTGCCTAGTGCCAGTACAATAGCAAAGTCTTCACTGGTGCCTATCTGATTTCGAAGGTCCTAACTCGTTGCTATCTCAGTCCGAAGTGCCCGATGTCCTTCAGTGGTGGCCACGAGCGGCGTTGTCGCAGAGGGCGCTCGTGGCTGTCGTCGTGAGAACGCCGCGCCGTGCGTGCATGGCGGCGCGCGGCGAAAGTAAGTGGCGCGCACTTTGTACTTGTGCGACACCACAAATTCAATCAACAGAGCAGTTCAGGTCTATTTAAGTAAGACGTCATTGTGCTGTCAATGTGCGATAAAGTAAGTCTGGGTAGTAGTAGAAGGAATGGCGTCAGCTGATAGTCTGTATAGAACTTTCCATGAAATATAGTATTTCCAGTGAATTGTCTTGACTGTGTTAGCAGCATCGGCCACTCTTTCAGCTAATACATGCCCCAATGGCCTTCAGCGATGACTTCGTTAAGCACGAAGTTGAAATCGATATTGTGTAATAGAACTATATATTCAGAAGTCAGATTATAACTCTAAGTAGCATTGTCTCTGCAAATGAAGACGTATTTCTCTGTCTTAATGTAGTCCGCACCAAAAGTAAGTAATTACAAATGTAAATCACAATAGTGTACCGAACCATTATGAAAGCAGAGAGGTTTCTGATGAGTTTGTAGCTCGTGTGTGTGTGTGTGTATTATCTGTAGTGGCAGGCACAGAGCAGAAATATCTCTGGAGTGAGCATTCGGATGTGCAGAACAGATTTTGTGTTGAAACTTCGTGGCAGATTAAAATTGTGTGCCGGAACCGGGACTCGAACCTGGAACCTTTGCCTTTCGCGGGCAAGCGCTCTACCGACTGAGCTACCCCGACACGACTCACGATGCCGCCTCACAACTTTACTTCCGCCAGTACCTCGCCTCCTACTTTCCAAACTTCACAGAAGCTCTCTTGCAAACACGCAAGACTAGCACTCCCGGAAGAAAGGATATGGTGGAGACATGGCTTAGCCACAGCCTAAGGGATTTTAATCTGCCACGAAGTTTCATATCAGCGCACACTCCGCTGCAGAGTGAAAGTTTCATTCTAGATTTTGTGTTCTCAACATAAGGTGGAAATGGCACGTGATTTCAGGAATAATATACTAATCGCTGACTTTATCTTGCTCCTTTTTTTGTTCGGTTAAGCCGGGTGACTATGTGTAAATGGCCCATTTAGTGACGCTTCCTCAACTTTCTTGTTGCTTCTGTGACACATTTATTTAGATATTATCTAATGTGGTTATTCTGCGAAAAGGAGGTGGGGGTCCTTGCAGCCAATGCGGTACAAACCAATCATAAGAGCAAATAAATGTGTGGAAAGAGTGGATATTTCCATCATTCTACGTGACTGATTTTTGAAAAGGCATTCAGTGGCCGTTGCTAACATTAGCAAACAACGCCACCACCGTAAGTAAAATTGTACCCCCCCCCCCTTCTTGTAGTGTATTACTAGCCCGGTCGTCGTAGACAAAAAAAAGACCTTAGGTCCAAAAAAATTGCAGGAAGCTGAATTTTTGGTATGTTGTTAGGACATATTAGAGTAGTATTAAATCATGTTTGCAGCTTCGAAATCCTTTAGCTTAACTTTTAAGAGCCAAAAAACCTCGAAAATTTAGGACTTTTTTCTGGTTTTGGCTTATAACTCGTGAAGGGTGGTTTTTTGACGAAAAGTTACTCACCCCTTTATTAATGTAGATAAAATATTCTAAAATTTAAGCCCAACCGCAGCTCTGTAAGTCCAATAGATCCCGAGATATTAGACTTCAAAAATTAACTTATTTCTCCAAAAAGTTCAGATTTCCTATTTTAGTGATCTTTCGGCTAGAATATTGGCTCTAATGATCATCCCACGGGGAAAGTATTATGAAACAAAGTTATAGAGCAGTTATTTAGCTTTAATCTAAGTACACAACGAAGTCCATAAGCCCAATAGATTTCTAGTTATCGTTGAAAAACGAAAAGTTGGAAAAATCGGATTATTCAATAATCTGACCCAGATGAAATGCAGTCCTGTTATCCTATATACGTTAAAGAAAAAGAAGGAATTATTCATTGACGATGATTATTAACGCATTGTATATAAATAGGTGTAATTTATGTGTGAGTGTATACCAATATATTTTTGAAAGTAGATATTGCTGTAGAAACAACGAAAGCCTCTCCGCTTGTGGTCAGCCATTGAGAGACTGGGACTTTCCTTCGTAGCGAGGACCTCACTCCGAGTGGTGACCCAGCAGGTGTTCTGTCCTCCCTCCCAAACTTCTTGTCTCCAGGTCTTCCTCACTATATTCAATCTGTCCTTAGAAACGGCCGTATTCGGATCTGTGAAGAACGTTTCAAACAAAAATCGTGTAAATCTCGATCGTGGTGGTGTTTTAAGTACTTGCTTTTTTACAATATGTCGGAGCTATCCCCATCGGATGTTTGTTTCGTGGTCGTCGGGAAGTGCTTGGAGAGGGAACAGTGACAGTGAAAAAGAGTGGAATTTAGATGCCGATAAGTGTGTCAGAAACGTGAGCTTGAAAGGAACATGAGGTTTTTGTGCAATTTAAACGAATTTTCAGTACATGACGCATGCAGGGAGAGGTACACTGTGGAAAGTAATGTGAAAGCATCTGTCCAGCGAGGAGGAGATGTTTCATCTGCTCATCTATTGTCTTCGCGTGAGGAAAGGCTGAGAAGTGCGTCGGGTTCAAGGCGTCACATCATTGGAGAGTTTTGTTTCCCTTCTTCTGAAAAATTCTCCAAGGAATATTTCGAAAAGCAGATAAAATTGCCTAAATATCTACGGGATGAACTCCATCAAGTGAAAACACTGGAACTGAAAGAATCAATTGTGGAAAAAGCTAGACAAGCTGGTGAATGGGGACAACAGATTCTTCATCGTCTTTCATGTATAAGTGAACTTGTTGCTGCTGAGGGTAAGTACCACAAACATTGCTACCTAAAATTGCACTCCTTGTCGCGATCTTCTGGTGCAGGAGGTAAGCGAGGGCGTCCTGAACATTCCCTCATTATCGAGGGTATGGAGCGTACATATGCATTACCTTGCACAAACAAGGGAGGAAAACCAACTTTCCATTAAGTGACTTGATTGCAGAGAACTCCACAGGTAATTACAAACCAACAGTTGCAAGTGTTCAAGCTCAGCTAAAAAGGTGACACGGAGAAAAAATTATTTTTATGCAGGTTGGTCCGTAACACAGGCCAGTGTTGATGTTCACAGACATTGGACAAATCATTCTTTATGAAAAGTGGTACAATCAAAGACTTAGCGGTCCTGCTGAGTAGCGGCTTAGAGTTGTCAGAGCTGCAGCAGAGATTATCCTGCAAGACATTCGTTCCCAAACATTTGACACTACTCAATAACCCCCGTCAGATGCATTTTTAAAAGACGCAAGGGAATCAGTTTCTGATTCTCTGAAACTGTTGCTTGAACAGATTATCCTGAAAAACAAACGTTCTTCTCTCGAACAGTGGAAAAAGAAGTGCATAGGATTTGCTCATGGAATCATGGCTGCAACGAGGCCCAAATCTTTCCCATCCTCAATTCAAATACGTTTTGGAACCTATTTGTACAGAAAATTTGGATCAAAGCACCTTTTTGAACTTTTCCACAGTATGGGAATTTCTTGTACATATACGGAGGCTATGCGTTTTGAAAGTTCCGCTATCCTCCCTGAAGAAGTGACCCAACTATTCGACAAAGGAGTGTTTATGCAGTTTGTGCACGACAATTCCGATGTGAACGTTAACACAATTGATGGAGACAATACGTTCCATGAAATGAGTGGTATAATGATCATGATCCCCTCACTCATCCGTTCACCCAGACAAAAACATACCACGTTTGAAGTCTGCTTCTGCAGAGTCTATCAGGTTCACACACTGCCACACACATTAAAAATTCTTCTATTAGAAAGAAATGTGGCTTGTCAGCCATTTCAATTAACGAAGTGAAAATTGCTGAAGACATTTTGCCAAAATCCCCAGACCTGCTGTGGTTGTTTGAAAAAGCAACTATTATGTCAGGCGTCCCAGGATGGTATGGATTCATGGAGCAAGTGACAGAAGATCTTCCTTACAAACGTTCAAAGATTGTATACCTCCCTTTTATCCATGCTTCCCCAACCGACTACGACATTGTTTTAACATCACTTTTGGAAGCCAGTTAAAGAACAAGCATTTACGGTCAGGAAGCATGTTTCGTGACCTACGACCAACCACTGTACTTGAAAGCCCGAGACATTGTGGAGAGCCACCAGCATCCTCAGCTCGTCAACATAGCTTGGAGGTTTTCATCTCCTCATGTCATTAATGGGGGCCCTCGGTGCCATAGTGGCAGGAAGTGGACTCAAGAAACTTCTCTGTTCAATATTTGCTGAAAACAGTGTTGAAAAAATCCCATTTATATACAATGCGTTCATAATCATCGTCAATGAGTAATTCCTTCTTTTTCTTTAACGTATACAGGATAAGACAGGACTGCTATTCATCAGGGTCAGTTTATTGAATAATCCGATTTTTCCAACTTTTCGCTTTCGTTAGAAAGCTATTGGGTCTATGGACTTCGTTCTGTACTTAGATTACAGCTAAATAACTGCTCTATAACTTTGTTTTATATTACTTTCCCCGTGGGATGATCATTAGAGCCAATATTCTAGCCGAAAGATCACTAAAATCGGAAATCTGAACTTTTTGGAGAAATAAATCAATTTTTGAAGTCCCATATCTCGGGAACTATCGGACTTACAGAGCTACGGTTGGGCTTAAATTTTATAATATTTTATCTACATTAATGGAGGGGTGAGTGACTTTTCGTCAAAAAACCACCCTTGACGAGTTATAAGCCAAAACCAGAAAAAAGTCCGAAATTTTCGAGGTTTTTTTGGCTCTTAAAAGTTAAGCTAAAGGATTTCGAAGCTGCAAACTTGGTTTAACACTACTCTAACATGACCTAACAACTTACCAAAAATTCATCTTCCTGCAATTTTTTTGGACCTAAACACACCTGGCGACTGGCCTATACACCATATTTATGAGAATGAAAAATACGCAGCAATGTCATAATTAGTTATTTGGTGTACTAAGTATCTAACGTCACCTCACTTTGTCGTTTCTTGTACTATGGAGTTTTTGATGCATTCCTAAACAGAACACACTCAAAATGTAATGAGGATACACCGAAACCAAAAAGGGAAGTTCATAAATTGGATTTTCCTCGCAAAGAATTTTTATGTAAATTAGAGCATCGATAGACACGAAGGAATGTCGTTATATGTTACATTCAAATGTTCCCTGTCAAAAGAAGCAAACATATGTCGTTAAGCTGTGAATATACAAAGTGTAATCAGCAACTCGCTGTTCAATGTTAGTTCGTATTTGAGGGAGGGAGATAAGATTGCGGCTCTTAATTCAAAATACTTCTGTTACTGAGGGAATACGCACACACGACCATGTATTGTTTCTTTGCAGCACTACAAAACCAACAATTCTTTGTAAATGATATTTTTTAATTTATTTTATTTTATTTGTGTCGTACCTGGATTAAATTTTACTTGGAGTGGCAGCAGTTTACTATGTTAACGTTGGCAAAGAAACATCATTTGATGGTAAAGTTAGCCATCCTCTACTCTTTCTATGAATGAGAGAATAGGCTACATGGCTTCCATCTCCTCACAGCACAGAAAGGCAGGGCTCACAGTTCAATGTATTCTACAAGTGGTGCACCACAAACCCTGCAATATAGACCACAATGTGGATCGCCACTTCTGCAAGAAAAGTTCCAGCAGCAGCATACTCGTGGTCAAGTGTCACTACAGGGCCTGCCGTACTTACTAACTGCCAATGTTCAGAAGTTTGATTAATGTGTTCCTCATGTTGGGAGCTGCTGTAAGTAAGGATTGGAATGTCCTCCAAAGGTACACAATTATCTTTTTCCGATTCACGAATCTGAGTATGTTACATAAGCCTTTTATAGGCAGCAATAAACTGGCGTGCAGTTGGGTTGTTGTTCCACCCACCTCGACCACGAATTGCGCTAAAGAACATTTCCAAGTGGTCCTGTGAGCACTTATACACAGGCAGAAACTTTAGGAGTGGAGTAGACATTTGCGGATCCAGAAGTTTTGTATACATGTGAACAACACTAGAGATACATACAAGAAACCCAACAAATCCAGTCCTTCGATTCGAGTCAACAACACTCATTTCTTCAGGTTTTGGACCAACAGTGAGAGTCTTGATGTACCTCTGTGCACCTTGCAGGAATTCATTTACAGCTCTAAAATTTGTATTATTTAAAGCCTGCTTCCAATCTTTTTGTGCTAGTGTTCTAGAATTTAAAATATCAAAAAGACAGTTAAAAAGACGAATAAATCGGACTGTTCCAGATGCCTGCTTAAAACCTGGCACTTCCATGTCACAGCAATACTGAATAGCATCTGCAACAGAATTGCTAAGCAACTGTGTTGGTAGTTTCACCTTCATTTTGTTCTTTACAAAATTAAGGTGACTTGCTGTGACTTTGTTACCCAGGTGAAGGCCTTTCTTCACTTTAAATTATGTAAAAGTTCTAAGTAATGCCACGAGATGAGCTCACCCTGTTCATCCCAAAATTGCTTTTTGTCTCCTAAAGCATTACGTACTAATTTCAACATATGCAGTGAGTCCAAAAGAAATGCCACTTCATGAGGGTTCCCTTCCACAACAAAAGTAGTTTTCAAACTTGCATAGTTAGTGTCACATCCTAGGCATCTAGCCATTGATAAATTTGTGGATGAACCATCACAAGTCAGTGACACTACCTGAACACCATTCTAATTAGCAATATTGATGCATTGCTGAACTAACTGAGCCTTTTGTTGACCGTTTATACCACCAGTAAGGAAGTACCCAACAGGGAGCTTCCAAGAGGCATTAATGGCAACCAGCATTAGCACAAATGCCTCTTTAGCAACTGGCAAGTTATCTGTGCCTACAGAGGAACCCATACCAACATAGCCATAATAAGAAACACCATCAAACTCTACATGCTGCCTAATGGCAACTTCGTCCACTAACAAACTACAAAGGAGTGGATACATTAAGTCTTGGTCGCAGGCTTTAGCTTTAATCACACTAAATGCTTCTGACGTGAATCCAGGTGCTCCACCGACACACTGGTACCACTTACTTAATGTCCTGGGGTGGTATAAACACGTATTAAAGCAACGCCTGACATAACTGTATGAAATGAAGGGTCAGAGCAAAGGAACGTAGCTCTGGCCTGTACGACCTGGGGACAGCCTGACCAGCAGCTTTTGCAGTTTGCCATTGCAATAGCTCTGTCTGAATGCCAGGTATGTTTTCTAGTACATACATCCCACTTTCATCCAAAAGATTCTTGTTCTTCAATTCTTTAAGGACAGCACTAAGTGACAACACTTTTTTCTTCAGCTGTCGCTTGCATTGTTCAAGAACTTTGATTTTCTTCTTCTATTGTTCATTTTTCACCATCAGCTGGCTCACATGTCTCTTCAGCTTATTAGTTTCCGAGGATGGCTCTGAAAAGTTTGAGGGTTCTGCAGTGGTATCAGGAACAAGACATGAAGCTTCTGTCTCCAATCTGCTGGTAGAAACCAAATCTAAACATGCTGGCCTCTCTCTTTGCATTGGCGACTTCCTCTTCTTCTCTTTCTAAGGAAAAGAAATAGTACAATTGAAAACATATTTCTTAAATATGTTACACATAAAACCTTAATAACTACTTTTACTTAGTCACAGAATTTCAACATCAACTTCAAATAAATATTTACTTTGTTTCTAAAATAGTCATCAGAGAATATGTAACACACAAACCTATTGCTACTCAGTTGACAATTTGTGATTACTTATAGGCTTGTGTGTGGCAATGTCACTAATTAACAATTTGTGAGCTTACTTGTGGGGTACATATATGCCCCAATTTCAGAATATTGATTCTTTTGCTTATGGTTCATTTAACTGACAGTAAGTCAACATGTATGTTGTGTTCTGACCCACAGTTAATGTCATTGGACCAACTATCTGTCTTAAAAAATTATGTAAATCTTTTGGGTTTCATTTTTATCCTATTCTGCAGTACTGGTACAATAGCCTAAATGAAATATCTAATGTTTCACAACAGTGCATACCATGATATAGGAACCGGGATCATTTTCGTCAGTAATGTTACTTTTCAGAGATTGAATTACAGGGGGAGGGTATGTACACACTGTAGATATTAAGTACAGTAACATGACAGAGAAAGGATTGTGTGTGTGCCAATAATAAAAATACTAATGATGAGACTCAAACTACTTTGGAGTGCATATTCATAATTTGGCCTATGTGCGTAATAGGACTACTATTAAACAAATGTTAGCTTTTAAAATGGGTCTTTCTAGAAAATTAATATTGTTAAACAATTTACGTACTTGCTGCTTTCTTGCAGAGGAACATAAGCTAAATTCAAATTTCAGAATTGAAGTACCTTCTGCAAATGAAGCGGGTGAGTAGGAAAAACTGATGGTACAGCATTTTCCCTAATTCATACTCTGCAAAGCGAGGTTCGGTCGATGTCTTCTTCTCGAAAATGATGAGAACATATAGTAGTCCATTTAGTTGTCTTCCAGTGCTTCCTTCTCACGGCATTTATCCACAAAGCTTTTAGCTTTTCATCTTTCGGAAATCTGAAAATTGAATGAGACAAAATGTGTTATACGATCGACGGCACAAATTCGCAATAAAAGTGACAACAAACACGTTAGAAAAGAAACTTACACATGAAATGTGATTCCTTTGGCTTTTGCGTTGCTGTCTGAACGATTTGTACAACCAAGCACTACACACGACACCATATTTACGAAGAAAATATCCGAATACGCGAGACACCTCTATTCATACAAGCCTAGACGTGCACTCTTCTGGTCGGAACAATATGGCGGCCGAATGTTTTCTATCGGCTTCACAGTCGTGACGTCATGTCCTCTCCTCTTATTTTTACCTCCATGGTAGCCCGCGTGTGTATATTATCTGTAGTGGCAGGCATAGAGCAGAAATATCTCTGGAGTGAGCATTCGGATGCGCAGAACAGATTTTGTGTTCTCAACATAAAGTGGAAATGGCACGTGATTTCAGGAAAAATATACTAATCGCTGACTTTATCTTGCTCCTTTTTTTGTTCGGTTAAGCAGGGTGACTATGTGTAAATGGCCAATTTAGTGACGCTTCCTCAACTTTCTTGTTGCTTCTGTGACACATTTATTTAGATATTATTTCATCTAATGTGGTTATTCTTTGTAAATGATTTTTTTAAATTTATTTTATTTTATTTGTGTCGTACATCGGTTAAATTTTACTTGGAGTGGCAGCAGTTTACTATGTTAACGTTGGCAAAGAAATATTCGCTTTAGGGAGATCATTAATTTACTGATCGGAACCACATTAATTATTTATTTCATTATCAATACAACGAATTATTTCCTCCATTGTACATGACTGATTTTTCAAAAAGGATTCAAAGGCCGTTGCCAACATCAATACACTACACCGCTGCCATAAGGAAAGTCGTAGCGCTTGTTTCAGTGTGTTACACCCACAGCCCACTCTACAGAGTCGGCTGTGGTTTAGTACTTTTGGAGATTACCTTCAACAAAAAGGCATACAGGATTGCTTTTAAACAAATGATTAAATTATGATATCTTTATTTTGTCCGATCCGAGTTTAATTATTGAACCATTTATGTAACCCTACGATATGCGCAAGTTAGGTGTGAAAATCCCATGAAAATTCGTCAAGTAGTTTTGGAGATAAACGTGTTCAAAGAGAGAGAGACAAACATGACGGTTGTGGATAAAAAATTTCAATTCACGATTTTTATGAAGCGAAGTCTATATGATGTCCAGCGTTACGCTCAAGTTACCTGTGAAACCCCCATGCTAATTCGTGAAGTAGGTTTGATGATAAGAGGTTTTTAATAGTTGTGTGGGGACACGACAAATTACTATTTGTATTTTCTGAGCTGTATTAAGCTAATTGGTATTCTGTGTTATTATCTTTGATTGTAAACAAAAAAGAGTACAAAAAACTGTTCTTCACTTGTCACTGTATTACGCTTCCATGATGTGTGATGTGCAAGATAGAAGTAAATAAAGGTGTGGAAAAATAAGTGTTAAATTTAATGTTTAATGAACCGTGTGCTACAAAATTGGTGACCCCGACGTGATCGACACGACGACAGTTGCGACGAAATTTTTCGGCGTAATTTTCGACGAGATTTCCGTAACTTGAGTTCGACGTATTCTGTGTCCAACAATACGCAAGATGTCGACAGGAGAAGCAAACGGTAATCAAGGGAATCGTTCTGAATGTAGCAGTAAAGTGGAAATTGATAAGGTAAGCGTTACGCTACCGCCGTTTTGGACGGAAAAGCCGGACATCTGGTTTTGTCAAGCCGAAGCGCAATTTATGATCGCTGGTATTGTTACGGAGGCGACTAAATTTAACTATTTACTCGCTCAGCTGGAGCCAAAATTTGTTGAAAATATATGGGATCTAGTTACGAGTAACGATAACAACAAATATTCTCTCGCGAAAGAACGTCTACTGAACATATTCAGAGAAAGTGAAGAGCGCCAAATTAAAAAACTTTTGAGTGGCTTATAACTTGGCGACATGAAACCTACCCAATTATTACGAAAAATGAGGAGCTATGCAGGTACAAATGTATCAGAAAAGATCCTAAAAACACTTTGGCTTGACAAACTTCCAGCTAGTATCCGAAGCATTTTACTTATATCTGACGAAACAGTGGATAAGATTGCTCAAATGGCAGATCGTATGATCGAATTAAACGCTGTTGACAAGGTTCAAATTGCTTCCACCCATTCCATTCCGTCAACATCGTCTTTGTCAGTTCAAGATCTTCTCGTGAGAATTGATGAATTGGAAAATGAGATTAAAATGCTTCGAAACACTCGCAACCACAGGCAAAGATCGCGCAGTAGAAGTAGAAGCAGAGCAAGATACGATAAAAACGGCAAATACTGCTATTACCATTTCTGATTAGGCACACGATGTAAGCCTGAAAAATGTGTTCAGCCTTGCCAATGGCAAAATAAGGAAAACTACAAGTGGTAGACACAATAGCGGCTGAGTGTTCTACCCCTGTGCACACATTAGGCCGCCAATATCGCCTATTTGTCAAAGATCGAAATTGTGGAAAATATTTTCTGGTAGATAGCGGTGCAGATTTGTCCGTTATACCAGTTGCAAAAAGCCAAAAAGGTCAACCCTCTGACTTCAATCTTTATGCTGCAAATGGGTCACAGATAAAAACTTACGGTTCAAAACTGTTAAACATTGATTTAGGACTCAAACGCAATTTTGAATGGCCATTCATAGTAGCAGACCTATCAAAAGGCATATTGGGAGCCGATTTTCTTCATCATTATGGGCTACTGGTTGACCTCAAAAATAAAAAGTTGATAGACAACACCACAAAATTAAAAATTGTAGCAGAAGTAACCACTGTGGATGCTAATGAATCAGTAAGCTCACTCTATGCAACATGACTGTTTTCAAAACTTTTAGAGAATTTTCCTGATCTAACTAAACCATCTATAGTACCAAAAATATTAAAGCATAATGTGCAGCATTATATCACTGCATCTCCTGGTCCATCAGTATACTGTAAAGCTCGTAGATTGGACCCACATAAATTGAAAATTGCTAAACAAGAATTTCAATTTCTGTTAAATAATGGTATTATACGTCCATCAAAATCACAATGGGCTAGTCCACTACATCTTGCTAAGAAGCCAAGTGGTCAATGGCGAGTCTGTGGAGATTATCGCCGTTTGAATGACAGGACTCTCCCAGACCGGTATCCAATTCCACGAATTGATTATGTAAATTTTATGATTCAAAATAAAAATATATTCTCAAAGGTAGACCTACTCAAAGCCTATTACCAGATTCCACTAGCCGAAGAAGATAAGTCTAAATCAGCCGTTATAACACCATTTGGTCTCTATGAATTTAATTATATGCCATTTGGACTTCGCAATGCACCTAGCACATTCTAAAGGTTTATACATGAAGTTGTGAGAGAACTAGAATTTTGTTTTCCATATTTGGATGACATTCTAATAGCATCTGAATCACCAGAACAACATGTTGAGCATCTAAATTTACTTTTTGAGCAGTTGAATAAGTATGGTCTTGTCATAAATGTTTCCAAATCAGTATTTGGTGTACAACAGCTAACATTTTTAGGAAATTTAATTACACCTGCTGGAACAAAGCCAGATCTAGAGGGAGTTGCAGCAATAATGAACTACAAACGACCCAAAACAGTCCTTGAACTTAGAAAATTCTTAGGGATCATCAACTTTTATCGTCGACATTTGGAACATGCTGCTGAAAACCAAGCATTGCTGAATGATTTCCTAAAAGGAACAACAAAAAAGGACCGACGACATATTAACTGGACAGAAGAAGCAATTGCTCAATTCGAAAAATGCAAAGAAGATCTAGCAAATGCTGCACTTTTGACATTTCCTGATTTGGACAATCAACTTGCATTATTTGTGGATGCATCAGATTTTGCAGCAGGTGCTGCATTGCAACAATGGCAAGATGAACAGTGGAGACCAATTGGATTCTTTTCAAAAAAGTTTACAACAGCACAGAAGAAGTATTCCACGTATGATAGAGAGCTGCTTAGCATCTATATGGCTGTCAAATATTTCAAATATCTGTTGGAAGGAAGATATTTCATTATTTATACTGACCATGCGCCTCTAACATATGCATTTAAACAAAAGAATGAAAAAGCAACACCAATTCAATTACGTTACCTCCAGTACATTTCGCAATTTACCACTGACCTACGTCATATATCTGGTAAAGAAAATGTTGTTGCTGATGGTCTATCAAGGCTTGAAGAACTAGTTCCAGTTAACTATGATGAGATAGCCCAAGCACAAGAAGATGATGAAGAGCTTCGTCAACTACAGACCGGCCCTCATACATCACTGAAGTTAAAACACCATCTGACACATGGAGGAAAACAGCTATGGTGTGATGTGTCAACACAAATCATTCGTCCTTATATTCCTAAACCATTTAGATATTCTATTTTCCAACACTATCATAATCTGGCTCATCCAGGCATTAAGACAACAGTAAAAATGATCTCATCAAGATTTGTCTGGATCAGTTTAAAAAAGGATGTCCAAAACTGGGCAAAAACGTGTATGGCATGCCAGAAAAACAAAATATCACGGCTCATTCAAACACCAGTAGGACACTTTCTTAGTAACGATGAACGTTTCAAAATTGTTCACCTTGATTTGATAGGACCAATGCCTCCATCTGAAGAATATATTTATTGTTTAACATGCATTGACAGAGTTACAAACTGGACAGAAGTAGTACCTCTTCGGGACATACAAGCAGAGGCAGTAGCACAAGCATTTTTCAATTGTTGGATCACTAGGTTTGGAACACCATATCAGATAGTGACTGATCAAGGCAGGCAGTTTAACTCTGAGCTGTTCCGAGCACTGTCAAAACTGTGTGGTTGTAACCAAACACAAACTACAGCATACCATCCTCAATCAAATGGAAAAATTGAAAGATTTCATCGCACACTTAAAGCAGCTATCCGTACCCATGCAACTGCCAAATGGACTCAAGTAATACCTGTAATCCTCCTTGGCCTGCGATGCTCCATCAGAGAGAACAGTAATGCTACAATTGCAGAAATGGTTTATGGCTCACCCATCAGAATACCAGGTGATTTTTTTTCAAGAGTATGAAACAAAATTGGATGCAGACTTACCTCAATTCGTTTCACAAATGAAGCAGTGCATGAATCGTCTGAAGCCTGTACAATACTCCCACAACGCAAAAGAAAAACCTTTCATACACAGGGATCTCAATGAGTCAACACATGTATTTGTGCGAGTTGACCGAGTCAAAAAAGCATTAGAAGCTCCATATGAAGGCCCATACGAAGTAATAGAAAGAACCCCAAAAATTGTTGGTGTTAAAATAAAAGACCAAGTCAAGAATATCTCTATTGATCGACTGAAACCTGCGTACCTCATGAATCATAATGAGAAGCAGCCTGAAGACACTTCAACTGAACGGTCAGCCCGGGTCAAACAACCAGACACAACCGACAGTGGAAAACCAAGAAGAACAAGATCTGGTCGTGAAGTTCGATTTCCTGCAAGATTAGTTGAAGAACTGCAGTGTTAAGTGACTATATGACTGAGAAGGGGGTGATGTGGGGACACGACAAATTACTATTTGTATTTTCTGAGCTGTATTAAGCTAATTGGTATTCTGTGTTATTATCTTTGATTGTAAACAAAAAAGAGTACAAAAAACTGTTCTTCACTTGTCACTGTATTACGCTTCCATGATGTGTGATGTGCAAGATAGAAGTAAATAAAGTTGTGGGAAAATAAGTGTTAAATTTAATGTTTAATGAACCGTGTGCTACAGTTGAAAAAACAGACACGACGGTTACTGAAAACACTTAAAATTACGATATCTTTGTATTTCGTGATCCGATTTTGATAAAATTATGCCTATATGTTGACCCAAACTTTTCTCCTGTTTCCTGTGAAAACCGCGTGAAGATTCGTCCAGTAGTTTTGAAGATTTAAGGGAACAGCGACAGGCCTACATTTACATTTTTATTATTAGTATAGATTTCAACACGCTGTCTATTCCATTCAATTGCTCTTCCAAGTCCTTTGCTGCCTCTAACAGAATTACAATGTCATCGGCAAACCGCAAATTTTGTATATCTTCACTCTGAACTTTAATTCCTTCTCCAGATGTCTGCCGGCCGCGGTGGCCGCGGGGACTGAGGCGCTTCAGTCACGGTCTGCACGGCCACTACGGTCGGGGGTTCGAATCCCCCCTAGGGCATGGATATTTGTGCCGTCCTTAGTATAAGGTAGTTGGTACGTAGTTTGTAAGTTTAGGGACTGATGACCCCGTAGTTAAGTCCCATAAGCTTAACACACATTTGAATTTTTTTTCCTGATGTCTCCTTAGTTTCCTTCACGTCCGTCTAGCCCCCCGAATATACCGCCGGAAAGGTCCAGAGATAAAAATAAGAAGTACCTGTTGATGCCGGTAGATGTCACGCCGGAGATGACACGTGATCTGCAGTACAGCTGACAGCTGTTAAACGAAAACAAACGGGGGATCTGCGGAATTGTATAGTTTGCGTGTAAAATAAGTCAATTTTAAACGTACGTTCCTTCAGTGCCACAATAGATGTTTTTCACGTGCCTTTATTCGTAGAACTGTTTTCGAGTGGTACTTCGGCTCAAGACCAACTATTGTAGTTGGTCTTGTTCGGCTCTTCGGCTCTCAAAGACGTACTTTGGAGGCAGCGATAAATATATGTCTCGCATAAATTTCTTTCCCTCCAATGAAAATCGCTGTTACATTAACCAATGAACGACTTTGGAAAGTGACGTGAAAACAATATTCCTTGTTCCTTCCATGTCACAGACACCATCTTGATTTGCTGTATATCTCACAGTTTTGGTTTTATAATTCGCAGTAAACCATTTCAGGGCAACAGCGAATTAACGATGAGTTACAAAATCATCCCTGGATGAATTTATTATAACTAAATGTAATTAAAATAATATTAACATTGAGAAGCAAACTTGTGGGAACGACTATAGAAAGTATGAAGCGTCTAGTAACATCAAATCGTCATAGCATAATGGGTAGAGTAGTAGACTACCAAGCAAGAGATTCTGTGAGCGAAACCTGTCCCACGCATTTTTTTTTTTTTTTTTTTTTTTTTTTTTTTTTTTTTAAATCTTAACACAATGTAGGAGTTGTTTATCCACAACACTTTGTGGAATTTTCTTATTCATATAGTATTATGTTATGCATTACTCTTATAATCGATTTGGTGATTTTTATGTGTGACTGAAGAACGGAGAACGAAATTGCTGCTGCAAGTGGTACAATCAGCAATGACATTTATGTTCTTCCTTCTCACAAATATTTATCTTTGTTCCAATTATGTTACGATTTTCGATAATATGGTTGGAGACAAAACTAGGGAAACGTTAAAATTGCTGGTACAGTAAGTGAAATGAGTATCCATGACATTTAGGCCTACACCATTCGCTAATCAGAAAGATCTGGCTATTTATTTCCGAATATCTGGTCATTTCCGAGGGTATGGAAAGGCTATTTCATGGTTCTCCCCAATATTTTGCTGCTTGGTTTCGAATATATCACGAATTCCGAGAGTGTGCTTAGACCGATATTCCTTGTCACCATCATTTGGTGGTTTGTTTCTAAATATGTCACGATTACAGTGAGTGTGGTTAACTAAGATCCCAACAGGATAATTTAATTTCTGTTGCAAGTGCGTACAGAATACTCAGAACAACATCGTCTGCTGGCATCTCTACCGATGCCTTTAATGGGCTGTATTAAGGCCTATAGACATTGTGTCCCTTATCCTCTTTAAGATCTTTATACGTAAACAAAGGGTTTTAACTGTAAAAAACTAAGTATTTTTCGTAATTTTTAATGCACGTTAGCTTTGAAATTACATTGTTCAATGATACGCGAGCTAGGTGCCTTGTAATTCAAACGCAAAACTTCCACCTTTCCAAATATTCGAGAGTCAAATGCAGCATTCTGGCACTGGATTGCAGTTTCGGAATCGGAAAGTACAAAGAAAATTTTACTTTAAACTCGGAATATAAATACGTAACAGGTATGGAGATGCAGGTAACATTTTCCAATTACACAACTAAACAAGTAATGAATAACTGGTTTAATTCGTCTCCTAGAATGGCTACCGCAGCCTTGACAACCACAGACATATATGTATCGTTGCCTCCAACTACGTCTTTGAGAACCGAAACGGTTCTACGAATAAAGGCGCGTATGTTTTTTGCTTACAACAATGTAATCACAGATTGTGTAAGAATTAGGCAAACGTGAAATAGACCAGTTTTACATTTCATTTTACACGATTCAGTCTGAGTTCAAACACATTATTTGAGGAGCTGGTGCAGTTTAATACCCTAATGCTGCATATTAGGTGTCATTTTTCTTTTTTTCCATCTGATTTACGACAAAGAAAGATCTGTTTCTTTTAGCCCAAGCAAAAGGTTAGAGAAATGCTGGTAAACCAAAGCCTTATATCACGACAAATGGAAAAACATGGAAATGAAATTTCTAAAAATCAAACCATTACAAGTCACGTGAAATTAGTAGGGGACGGCAGGGTAAGATGACGAGGAATTTTAGAAGATGAATCATTAATTTAATGCGATTGAGGAGACAGAGCAGCAAATGAAGGTCTTGTCTTGCAAGCGATTAGCACTCTACGTGTGCTATATTATGTACTACGTGTGCTATATTATGTACTAAAGCCAGCCTCAGTTTAGCGCTGACTCGCTATCATTTGTGTTCACACACATGTTGGTTGTAATATTTCAGTGTTCTGAAATAGCATATGGAACGGGTGTAGTAAATTTTACCAACTTTGATCCAGCTCTTTGTAAACTCCACAGAAAATTTAATGAAGTGTTGTTCCTATGTTTAACTCATGAATGGCCGTTTTGGGTAAGTTGAATTTACTGGGTGGACGAGTTGACGTACTAGTCATCTTATTCAAACATTTCGTAAATCATATTAATGAAGTTTTGATTGTACTAGTTTGCAGTACGATACTGAGCATGTGTAACAAGTATAAAGGAAAGACCAACAAACTGAAATGGCCAAGGGAATCGATGACGATTGTGCAGGAGGTGCATTGGTGTGCGGAACTTAGAAAACAGCGAAAAAAGTTACCCTCATTGCAATCACAAACAGAAGAGAAACTGAAGAAAAATAAATATAAAAGACAAGAGCAGAAAAAATGTAATTAGGCACTCTTAGAGAAGAACTTCGTGAAATCAGCAATGACCACGGTAAATTTAGGTACTTTATATGGTTGTTCATGCTGTCGTAAATTGGCCATGTTGCTTGTACCAAACTCACTGCGGCAAATACGTAGCGCAAGGCAAACGTATGCCACTTCTGTGCTTAAAATAAAATGAATTTTTTTGTTTTGTTTATCCAATTGTGTTTTCCTTTATCAAATTACACGCCTACGTTCGTCATCTAAATCGCAAACGAGGGCAGGATGATGAGTTTGACATCATTTGAAAAAAGTCAAAGTAATCGCTTTAAATGTTACATTTAGAAAAAACTACGAAATCTGTAGTTAGAAACAAAACTCTAATCAGTGGCGGCGATTGGACGTTAGAAGTGGGGGGGGGGGGGCAAAATAATATCTAAAACTAAAAATGGCATTGTAAGAAATTGTTTCATGTTATAGTTTCATTTTTGCACCTACAGGCCTGTAATACCAAATGCGATGAAAAACAAAAGACAATATACAATCGTAATTGCCATAAGTTGTTTAATTAAGTTGTCTAGTAAAATACAACTGTTACAAACAAAGGAACATTAGTTTAATTATAAACAAAAATAACAGGCAATAGCGTAATTTAACATGCATGATACGTCTTGTCAAAGCATAATTGCTTTAAAACAAAGCTCTGTGCCTTGGTTTTCGCCTGGCATAAATTTCTACACATTCTTCTAATTTGATGTTTTTAGCCGCATCTTTTTCAGTGGCTAGTATAGCTAAATGTGTTAAACGTTCTTCAAGCATAGAATTCCTCAAGTAGTTTTTGATCCATTTGAGAACATTGAAAGATCGTTCTGCCGTTGCAGTGGACACCGGGATAGTCAAAAACAGTTGCAGTTGCTAGAACAAATCAGGGAATACATACAGGTTGTGATCATTTTCAGACTTGAATTGTGAAACCAAATTTAGCACAAGATGACGATCTGTTTGGTCTGAATCATGCTTTTTTCTTGAAAATACATCGATTTCTGAGACTAAATTATCATCTTCCAAACCAAATGCGGAACTCACAGCAAAACATGCTTCTTTGATACGGTCGTTACAAATTGAGTTGTTCTTCATCCATGTTGCAGAGTAGAGCAAGCTGATTTACTTATTTATTTTTTTCAAATTGTGACCTATTGTTCTCACTGAGTGTATCTAACAGAGGGTAGTAAAATGTTTTTAAAAAGTAGGCTTCAGGTGAATCATATTCAGGATTAACATCTCCTCCTCCTATTTTTTATGGAAGTTTTCTTTTGCGTTGAACTGTTGGCCCTTCAAAGCCATGTCTTTCACAAAAATCAATTGCTTCAGTAAAAAACGTTTGGAAGTCTTCATTTCGCAAACAATTTATCGACATAACTACCCTGTCATCCACCTGGACTACTTCATGAATGGATACATCATGATTCTGTATGTACTTTGAAAGAATTTTAGTTAGTGCTTTCAAGGACAAATCCTTATTTATTCCTTCTTTGACTGCACATGCTGCACTTTTTACTGTGGCAAATACTGCATGTGTTTTAGGCGAAGCCTCAATAAAACAGTATAGTTGTTAGACTGCGCTAAAAACGTTGCGAACAGAAGGAATGTTTTTAGATGCATCGGCAAGTGCAAGATTTAGAGAATGCATATAGCAATGTACAAACAACATACGTGTTTTGTTCTTTCATTCTCACAGCAACACCCTTGTAAGAACCATTCATGTGTCTCGCTCTGTCATAGCACTGAGCAATTATATTTTTAAGGTCAATGCCAAGTTCACCAAAAATTGAAACAATTGCAGACAATTTTATGTTTGCCGTTGCAGTTACATTCAGGGCATTCATAATGCTTGTTTGAAGGACACTGAAGATGGTCACTATGTGATTGAAATCGATCTGTTGTTTTTAAATAAAACATTAACGGCCAATGCTGCTCAATACATCTGGTGTGTTCATCATTGTGTGGTCGTTGAGCACCATCCTGGAAATGGAATCAAACCTCAAAAAGAGTTTTCTGTTGATCTCAGCTTCAATAACTCGACATAATTACCCCTGTTATCAGAGTCCTCATTTTCTCTATGGCCCCGAAGTGCTATTCCCTGCTTGGCCATGAAAAGTAGGAACTGGAATAAAATCTTCAGATAATCACGATTTTTTTTAACTTCTTGATGATGTGTTGATATTTTGCTTACCACACTTTCTTTACTTTTAAAACCTTCCTGCCAACTGTGAAGAGCACTGAGGTGAGAAGTAGTCTTTTCCTGCTCCTTAAAGCGTTGGACTGCTTTTTTCCAGTTGTTAAACCCATTAGATATGAATGTTTCATCATAACAACCTGTGGAACCGAAAAAACGACATGGGAAGGAAAAAGCTTTATCAGCAGCAACAATGTATTCTAACCAATTGTAAATTGTGTACCACATACTTCTAAACTTTCTACCATTTGTTTCTGGGTACTTATCAATAATAGGTTGACAAGGACCATTAAAAAAAAACCTGTGATGCTGCTTGTCTACCATGAATTGGATCTCTTGGTTCAAATTGAAGCTGAGAAGGACTATTAGACTGAGTAGCCTTACTTACAGGCAATACACTCCCAGCACTTGAAGGTGTAGGTGTAGGTATAACGGTAACTATTTCAGTTGTTGATTCTGTCACTGACGAAATTCTCTGTGGTTCATCTATTACTGGTGTAGCCGATACTTACACTTCAGCCAAGTCACTATCTGGATTCGGAGCAACAGCAATATTTAGGGCTGTGTGGGACTGTAATCCTTCTTCGGATTTCTGCCTTTTGCTGAAGAAATCGAATAATGTTTTTCCTGAAGAGCGCTTCATTGTTAACTAAAAGACACAAAAGTGCGTACACAAACACAACTGCATTTGATTTGACCAGAACTACGACAAACACAGAGGACAACCTTTGTGCTGGAACAGTACTATCCGCAAACTGTAACCTGGCTTGCGGGCCATCTCTCGGAAACTCTCGGTAGCAGTCGATAGATTTCGTGGCGTAGCGAGTTGCAGGTGTTCGTTGCCAACTGTGCAGCGTAGACTGCATTTGTCGTTTCCTTTGTTGTTTAGCCGTGCTGTTGCTGTCAGTGTTTAGTTGCTGCGTTTACAAGAAAAGGAAGCTTGATGATGTAGAGGTTGTTGTTGTGGTCTCCAGTCCGAAGACTGGTTTGATGCAGCTCTCCATGCTACTCTATCCTGTGCAAGCCTTTTCATTTCAGAATAACTACTGCAACCTACATCCTTTTGGACCTGCTTACTGTACTGATCGCATGGTCTCCCTCTTACAGTTTTTACACCCACACTTCCTTCCAGTAATAAATTGATGATACCTTGATGTCTCAATGTGTCCTATCAATTGCTCCCTCCTTTTAGTCAAGTTATGCCACAATGTTCTTTTGTCCCCAATTCTATTCAGAAACTCTTATCTAAACTTCAGCATTCTTCTGTAACACCACATTTCAAAAGCTTCTATTCGGTTCTTGTCTTCACTATTTATCGTCCATGTTTCGCTTCCATACAAGGCTACACTCCAGAAAATACCTTCAAAAAAGATTTTCTAACACTTAGATCTAAATTTGATGTGAACAAATTTCTCTTGTTCAGAAATGCATTTTTTGCCATTCCGTGTCTAGATTTTCTCTCTCTCCTGTTTCGGCCATCGTACCTATAGAGGTATAGCTCATTAATGCACCGCACAGAAAATCCAGTCGGCATATGCCTTTTTTCTTTTTTCTTTTTTTTTTTTTTAGCGGAATAGTTCCAACTCTGGAATTATTTGACGACGATGACGTAGTGTAATTTCAGTTAAGGGTTATGCAAATTGTTTCTGAAACTGAGAAATGTAAAATGTCATGGGATAACATTAATACTGCCGCTCACCCTAGTACATCACTAACACTATCTATCACTATCACTAACGAGCACTTAACAAATGCAAAAGAAAAATAATCTCTCACCCACTACCGACACAAAGCGTTATGAACAAGCAGTGGAACAATTTTCAGGGACATGTTCCAGATCCTCCACGCCATCACAAATCTCTGAAAATTCAAAGATTGGGTCGTTCGATTTGAACCTATCTTTTACTTTTTTTAATATGATTTGAAAAATGTACATTCTTTAGAATTACAAATCTTTCTGAAATTTTTAACTATTGGCTTTTCCGCTCATCGCAATGTAATTGCTAATTGCTAACATCTGTATAAGCTGGAAACATTCCCAGAAGGATATGTTGCTGTGCTGTAAAAGGACAGAGAATGCATCCACTTCATCTATCCTCGTATTGAGTGGATGAACCCAATGCAATCTTCTTCTTCTTCTTCTCCTCTTCAAACGTATGTACAAGACAAGCCACGCTAATAACTGATCGTGCTCCAAGGCAACTGCAGACGGAAGGCTGGCACGGCATGCCGTGTAGCTGTTGGGTGGCTGTGAAGAGGCGTGGATCTCGTGTGAGCCCGGCAAGAATGCCGGCTTGTCGGCTGCCGGGTTGATGTGAAGTAAGCCGACCACCCGCTCATTAGAAGCCAAGTTACAGTTTGCGTATAGTACTGGCGTGCAGAGAGAGATTTACGATAAGGCAGTGCACATGTCACTGGGTTTGGCTACGATCGTCAATTGTCGTCAGATGTCGTGTGCAAAGGCGGAGCCCCCTTCTCTACTACAATGTCGCGCCGAGCATGTGTACCACCATAATTCCCACTTATAGCTGTATTACAATTGTGCAAATTAGTTTTTAAAGTATACAAGTGTTCCTACGCTAAAAAAGTGAATAATTTAATCATATTTTTCCCAGAAAGTGGGTGGGGGGGGGTAACTGCCCCCCCCCTGCACCCCCCCCCCCCTAATCGCCGCCACTGACTCTAATGGTTTAAGTGTTACACTTAGAAAAACTACGAAATCTGCAGTTACAAACAAAACTAATGGTTTCTCTAAGGTATTCATGTAAGCGACAGGTCTAAAATACGGGAATGAAAAAATTCGAAAGCTTACTGTCTTCATTTTACCATCCTATCCCCTACACTCGTTCTTTATCCCGTATTACTGCAAACGTATGCTTGAAATGAGTTTGCTTGTATGGTATTAATAGGGTAAGGTACCGTACGGTACTGGTACGTTCCATATACCATTTCAGTATAGAATCCTTCAACCATTCTCTAACACAACAAAAGCATCCTTTTTTATACAATTCTCTTACACATGATAATGTACTCTCAAAGTAAAGTGATATGTTGTTATCTGTGTGCTATTTACTAACTGTGAATAAGTTGAGTACTTTAATTCCTGATTTGTCATTTGTGTGTTTAGCGAATTCTTGTCGCAAACAAAGCATTGATAACATGTCGAATTACTCATTTCTTGAAGAAATACAAAACGACAAAAATGTTCAATACACGTGAAAACAACAGAACCTTTCTTCTCTGAACCATGCACACAAGAATGAAATGAATAACTTTCTGCTCCAAAGTTCTTGAGCTGCAGGGACTTCTCTGGCTTAGGCTCCGGCGATATATCCGGGGGGCTAGCGTCAGCAGTTTCCTTCACAGCTTGCTCATTATGCAAATTTAAACAGCATTGGAAAACCCTGTCTTACTCTCTTCCCAACCTTTGCTTCCCTTTCATGCCCTTCGACTCTAATAATTGCTGTCAGGTGTTTGTACAAGTTGTAAATAATGTTCCATTGCCTACACTTTACCCCTGCTGACTTCAGAATTTGAAAGAGAGTTTTCCAAACATCATCATCATCATCATAAACTAAAGGCTATGCCTTGTCGATTTAGCCACGTCCCTCTCTCCATTGTCATCCTCTTCAATTCTTCATATGATTTTATCCCCATATCTTCTTTGATGTTATTAAAATATGTTGCTATTGGCGTGCCTCTTGGTTCTTTTTCCTTAAAACTTTTCTTTCAAATACATTCTTTAGGAACTGGTTGTGTTTCATTATGTGCCCTTTCATTTTTCATTTCTTCTTCCTATATAATTTAGCAGAGTTCTGTTCTCATTCACTTCTCTTAAGACCTGTTTATTACTTTTCCTATCTACCCAGCTTGTTTTCGTCATTCTTCTCCATATCTACATTTCCATGGCTTCCAGTCTCTTTTTCTCTGCCTTTCCCAGAGTCCATGCTTCACATCTGTATGTTAATACACCCCAAACAAAAGTTTTGGCAAACTTTTTCCTACTTTCTAGGCTAATATGATTGTCTGTTAGTAATTTTATTTTTATTTTGGAAAGCTTGCTTTGCCATGGCTATTCTTCTCTTTATATCTGTGATACATTTATTGTCATCAGTGATTGTGCTCCCCAAATAACAAAAGTTCTCAACCTGCTCTAGAACATAATCTTCTAGTTTAATATTAACTTTACCCTTTCCTTTTGTCTTCCCAACTACCATAGTTTTTGTTTTCTTCTTATTAACTTTGAGATTAAATTCTCATAGGATTTTGGCAAATTTTAGCAACGTAAACTTCATTTCCCTTACTGAGTCAGCAAGTACTACTTTATCTGAAAACGGATACAGTGTATTCGTTCCCCATTAAGTTTAATTCCTTTGGTTGCTCTTTTCAACTTTTCAGTGGCTTTTTCAATAAATAAGTTGAACAAATATGGTGATATTGCCTTACTTCCCTCCTTATTTTTGCTTTTTTCTTCACACCATTCATTTCTATCTTTGCTTCCTGTCTTTTATACAGGTTCCAGATTAAACTCCTGTCCCTCCAAGCAAGATTTATTTCCTTCATTGTTCGGAATAACAATTTCCAATTAACCATGTCAAATGCTTTTTGTAAATCTATAAAGTTCAAATATGTTTTTCTATTAACTCCAATTTGTCTTTCTAATCCATCCTCAGGGCTAGTACTGCCTCTCTAGTTTCCTTTCCAGATCTGAAACCAAATTGGTCTACTCCTAGGTTTGCCTCAATTTTCTTTTTAATTCGATTTTTTATTATGTTTACCATTATTTTGGAAGTGTGAGACAGTAAGGACATAGTTCTATAGTTCTCACAGTCCATAGCATTTCCTTTTTTTTGGGATTATTACTGTTTTGCTGTTAAGCAAATCTGTCGGTGGTTCTTTTCCATCTTCACAGTACTCTTTTAAAAGTTTATATAAAGTACTCTTATGTTGATTCTCCAATTGCCTTCTACAAAAGCTAGATGTATACTAACAAGAGTAAAACCAAGGTAATGGGATGCCGTCTAAGTAAATCAGGCGATGCTGAAGGTAACGACACAATAAAGGTGGTACATGAGTTTTGTTACTTGGGCAGTGAAATAACATAACATGGTCGTAATACAGAGGATATGAAATGGCAAGGGAAGAAAACCGTTTTTGAATAAGAGACATATGCTAACATTTAATATCAATGTTAAGTGTAAGGATGTCTTTTCTGAAAGCAGTTGTGTGGAGTGTTGCTTTTACGGTAGTGAAACATGGACGATAAGTATTTCAGACAGAAACTTGGTGCTACAGAGGAAAGCTCAAGATTAGGTGGGAAGGTTGTGTCACTAATGAACATGTACTGAACAGAATTGGGGGGAAAAATGAATACCTTGACTAAAATAAGAGATCAATTGGTAGAAAATATTTTTAGACATCAAGAAATCGTGAATTTAGTATTGGAGGGAAGTGAAAGGGTAAACATCACAAAGGGACACCAAGAGACGACTACAGTAAGCAGATTCAAATGGATTTGAGTTGCTGTCCTTATGAGGAAATGAAGAGGCTTGCTTAGGATAGAGTGGGGTGTAGAACTGCATCAAACCAGTCTCCGGACTGAAGTCCGCAACAACAGTTTACTACAATCTTAAGAACATATCGTAACAATTTCGACGATTTGCTATGAATAAGGTAAAAAGGTAAAGCAGTCAACAATCCAAAGATTGGTTTGAACACCACAGTGCTTTACTAGGCATGATCCTGTTTGTAGGTGGTATGCCGTTGCCTCCCTCCGACCTTCAAACTGACTTACCCAGCCAGTTATTAGGGGACCTACAGTTTAACATGGGTTCCGAACCACGGTGCTTCTCGATATTTTTCACATTAGCATCCCTGCCAGAGGTGAAAGAAGTGGAAAGTGACAGATAAAAATCCTAGGACGTGGCGGGGATCGAACCCACGACCTATGGATTTGTAGTCTGGCACTCTACCACTATGCTACCGAGCCCCACTTGCTATGAATGAAATTGGCCATCCCCAAATTTGTAGTTTTTGTACCCAAAATTATGGTTTCCCACAAAGTAAAAAGAATAAACATCCGTGGTGGAATGAAGTTTGCGAATAAGCACTACAAAGAAGGTCTCAAACAAGAAATGGAACTCAATCAAGAAACTATAAGACTGGAAGGCATTCAGAGCACAAAGGAAAACAATAGCCAAAACCATAAGAAGTGAACAGAAACAGTATGACCCACAATAACTAAAGAAACTAGAAGATGATTTCATCAAAAACAATAAAGGTAATTTCTACGAGTTGTTCAGGAGGAACTTATAAGAAGATACAAACCGCCGATCCTATGCTTCAAACATGACGAAGGAAATCTAATCCTGGAAATGAACAGAATTGCCAACACACCTTGTAAATTATTTCCAGGAACTCCTGAATTGTAAAAAATCCGAGGGAAATCTAATTGTTTGAGAAACCCAAGGACCAAACACCTGATTCAGAGCTATCTAATAAAGAAGCAATCAAGGGAATAACAACAGGACTGAAGAACAATAAGACGTCAGGTGAAGATTCAGTAGTTGCAGAGTTATTGAAATATGCCAGGGAACACTTAGTAGCTCAGCCAGAAGCATTGTTTGAGGAAAATTGGCAGACAGAGACCATCCCAATGGAATGGAAAACATCATTAATTCATCCGCTGCACAAAAAAGGAGAGAGAGCAAACATGAACAGTTACAGAGGAATATCATTGCCCCCAGTTGCCTCTAAAATTCTCTCCAAGGCGCTACAAAACAGGACTAAGAGGATAACAGAAGTAGAACTTGGTGAATACCAGGTAGGATTCTGGAAAGGGAGATCATGCAGCGAGCAAATCTTCAACCTGAAAGTCAGTAATACAGCTGTGCGCACTCACAGCCAAGAATCTAATGATCATATATGTTGACTTTAAGAAAGCGTATGATTCAATTGGCAGAATAACCTTGATAAGCACTTTAGAAGAATTTGGAATAGATAAAAAGAATAAAAATTTAATCAAGGAAACCATCACTGACACTACATCACAGGTTAAGTTTATGGGTATGTTATCAAAACCACTCAAGATACAAACAGGTGTCTGACAAGGGGACAGGATGTAACCGCTCTCGTTTAATGTTATACTTGAAAAAGTGATTGGAGAGTGGAGGAAGAAACCTACAGATTTAGGGGTGGGTAATGTAATGATATTGGGAAGATCTGGAGTCAAAATTGACTGTCTAGTGTTTGCAGATGATATGGAATACTGGCAGAAAACACCCAAACAACCAACTTGAAACACTTCAAGTGATTGCTGTAAAGATGAGACTTCAGGTATCCTTCAAAATAATGATTCAGGACAAAAACGATCCAACACACAATATCGTCACCAAGTATGGAACAATTAAAAATGTACAGAAAGTTAAATATCTAGGGGAATGGATAGCCCCAGCATGGCTACTAGGAATAGCATTATAGGAGAGGACAAGAAAGATGGAAACAGCCTACCGTTGTGTCGAAATGCCTAGAATAAAAAATCTGTTTCATTCACTGTGAAACTCAGACATTACAACATGGTCATCAAGACAGAGATATTGTATGTGATTGAATGTATTCCACTGAACAGAAAGAGCTTAATAGAGACCATTGAAAAGAAAGAAAGAAAAATCTTCAGGAAGATACTAAGGCCCAGGAACGTAGGTCAAGAATTTAGACTACAACGAAATAAGGAACTACACAAAAGGGCTGAAAACGTCACATCCTCCTTCAAGAAGAGAAGACTTTGCTTCTATGGACACATTAAAAAATGCCACCAGAGACGACAGCCAAGAGAATTCTGGAATACATGGAGAACAGGACGACACAAACTAACTGGCTTAAAAAGGTCACGGAGGATAAGGAGGAAAAGAATATATCACAGGAGGCAGTATACAACACTCAGGAATACAGAAAAATCAACAAAATTAAGGGATTCCAAGAGCAAAGGAGCAGAAAGCAAACTGGCAACGGCTGGTCACCTCTCTTGATATGCCACAGCTATAAACACAGCAACCTGAATTTAAGATTTATTGCTGTAATCAAAACTGAATAAAAATATTATTCAATTGATTAACATTAAAATAATATTTAAATTTCTTTTTTCGATGGCAAAATTTTGCTGCCCTGTGTAGCTGCACATGTTGCACCTGCCTAAATACAAACCTCATAGTAGAAGAAAAATATGCAAACTGATGAGGGCCGAAGTCCAACTATACGCTTAACTGAATTACAGAAGTGAATATTAACTTTGTCTCAGTTATAAAGTAAAAAGGAAGAAAATTTATCATCCAAGTCAGTGAAGTCATAATACAAACTGCTTCCATTTTATCCAAGTGAGAGAGAGAGAGAGAGAGAGAGAGAGAGAGAGAGAGAGAGAGAGAGAGAGAGAGAGAGATATGAAAAAAAAAAAAAAAAAAAACCGTGTAAATGAAACTCAACTGTAACCTATTTTGTGCGATCTGAAATAATTATTTATAATAGAATTGGTGCAACTTCGGAGTCAGTTTTTAAGCAATAATTTTCATTTTTTCAGAGACCCCACAAGTATAGCATTACAAGCTTCGAGACAAACACACTGTTTCTAATTGCAAAACTTCCCTTACTCATTATTACACAAATTATTAATGCTAAAGTATTTGTTGCCTGTAAGGACCTATTTTTTGCCTCTATAAGTCTGAACTGGAATGGGTAATGGCTTGCACAAACGGGATGTCACCATAGTTGTTTTGTAACATAGATCAGTGGAGCATTTTGAAACAAAATGTATAAATTCTTAAGGCATGTTACCAACAGGGCAATTTTTGATATAAGTTAAGTGTTCTTGTGGTGAGAAAAAGAACATTTTGTATACAAAGATTTTTGATTGATTTACTGCAAATATTATTTATAACATATTATAGCAGACAAATCAAGAAACAAAATAATTGAAGGGCTGAGAAAAAAGTGGTACAAGTGACAAAATAAACAAATATAATTTTATGTAGTATAAGTTTCCTATGCCACACACAGAATTGAGAAAAAAATGGTACAGTTGTATTTTTGATTGGTGTTTACATCTGGTGTTACAGAACATGACCTCAGTGAGAAATCCAGAGAATGCTTGGAAAACAAGTGATTCAGCTGTTCAAGTGTGGTCTATAAGATGGAGAACAAAGGAGGAGGAAAGTGGATAATTTGGCGATGCATGAATGTTGGTGATGTATGACGCCAGCACCTGTTGTCAACAGAATCGTAGGGGAGGAACCTCTGCTTCAACAAGAAGGCTCATCACTGGACTGGAACGAAAAGCACCCATTGCCAGCCTGATGCCACAATGGAGGATCAGGTTGTGTATGTGTAATGCTGAAGGTACTGCTGAGTCATATATTATGCTACCATAGTCAAAGCAGTATTGAACTAAGGCCTTGTAGAGCTGTAAAAGTTGTTTGTGCAGTCCCTCGATCAGTGTGGCTGAGGCAACGGAGGATGTTGAGGTGTCGCCAGTACTGTTGTTTAAGCTGGCGGAGGTGGGGTGGCCAGGTTAGCCAGGCATAGAAAAGTGTGCCCAGAAATGATGTGTCTCCTCTACATGAAGCAGTTCATCAGCAAGATAGAGCTCCGGATGCAGATGAAGAGTTTGACAGCAACAAAAATGTGTCACGCTGGTCTTAGATGCGGTGAAATGGAAACCGTGGGCAAAGGCTCAAGATTGTGCCTTTTGCATTGCAAGTTGCTGCTTGTGGAGCTATTATATAGGCAGAAATCATCAGCAAACATGGAGCAAGAGACCAATGAGCCAACTGCAGCTGCTAAACTGTTAATTGCCACCAAAATGAGGAGAACACTTAAAGCTGATTCACCTAACAATACTGACTACGAAGTTACAATACAACCAGACATAGCTCATAAAGTTATTGCATTTTCAACGAATTTATTCAGCTTCCATGCGTCAGAACTGGAAATTTATAGTTTGCTTGGCTGGTCATTATTAACGAGAGTAGAAGTATTACAGTGATAATTGTTGTCTTATACTTCCATCGCACTGGCATATATTTGATTACTTAATTTTTTGATAGTTTATGATACTTGCTGTGTTTTCATTTTCCTAATTGTAAAGCATCAGTTTGATAAGTCATAGCTGCAAAATTTTAACACGAATTATCTACAGGAGAATGGAAAAACTGGTAGAAGCTGACCTTGGGGAAGATCAGTTTGGATTCAGGAGGAACATAGGAACCCGGGAGGCAATACTCACTTTATGTCTTATCTTAGAAGATAGATTAAGGAAAGGCAAACCTACATTTTTAGCTTTTGTAGATTTGGAGAAAGCATTTGACAATGTTGACTGGAATACACTTTTTAAAATTCTGATGTCAGCAGGGGTAAAATATAGGGAAAGGAGAGTTATTTATAACTTGTACAAAAGCCAGACCGCAGTTATTAGACTCGAAGGGCATGAAAGGGAAGCATCAGTTGGGAAGGGAGTAAGACAGGGTTGTAGCCTTTCACCGATGTTATTCAATTTGTACATGGAGCAGGCGGTGAAGGAAAGCAAGGAAAAATTTGGAATAGGGATTAAAGTACATGGGGAAGAAATAAAAACTTTGCGTTTTGCTGATGACATTGTAATTCTGTCAGAGACAGCAAAGGACCTGGAAGAGCAGTTGAATGGAATGGACAGTGTGTTGAAGAGAGCATATAAAATGAACATTAATAAGAGCAAAACAAAAATAATGGAATGTGGTCCTAGACAATCGGGTGATGCTGAAGGAATTAGATTAGGTAACGAAACAATGAAGGTGGTAGATGAGTTTTGTTACTTGGGTAGTAAAATAACATGCGATGGTCGCAGTACAGAGGATATAAAATGCTGAATGGCAATGGGAAGAAAAGCATTTTTGAAAAAGAGAAATTTGCTAACATCGAATATTAATTTAAGTGTAAGGAAGTCCTTTCTGAAGGCATTTGTGTGGAGTGTTGCCTTGTACGGGAGTGAAACATGGACGATAAGCAGTGCAGACAGGAAGAGAATAGAGGCTTTTGAAATGTGGTGTTACAGAAGAATGCTGAAGATTAGGTGGGTAGATCGCATAACCAATGAAGAAGTACTGAACAGAATTGGTGAGAAAAGGAATTTTTGGCATACCCTGACTAAAAGAAGCGATCGCTTGGTAGGACACATTCTTAGTCATCGGGGACTCGTAAATTTAGCATTGGAGGGAAGTGTGTGGGGGAAAAATCGCAGAGGGAGACCAAGAGATGCGTATAGTAAGCAGATTCAAGTGGATGTGGGTTGCCGTTCTTATGAGGAGATGAAAAGGCTTGCTCAGGATAGAGTAGGGTGGAGAGCTGCATCAAACCAGTCTCCGGACTGAAGACCATAACAACAACAACAATTGTAAACAGATAAAAATTTGCTCACAAGTAAACACTACATATTTCACATTATGTTTCTTTATTTTCTGAATATGTTTTGGAACCTATTTTAGATTTTGTTTTTCCTAAATGAGGTAATGAAAGAAAACATTTTAGGTTTGTAAAGTGATCTGTTTATGACCTAAAAATCCAAAGTCTACTCCCAAAGAAATGCTGAAAAATAACAAAGATATTGAATTGAAGCAGAGGCATTGAATTAAAATTTGTTCTGCAGTCAGGATTTGAACCCAGAACCTCCTGCTTACTAGGCAAAGCTATTACCACTAAGTCACCACCACTTCATGCATACAGCCATTCCAAAGATTGTGTTAAAGTATGTATCCCTCAACAACACAAAATTCAATTGTGCCTCATGTTCCCCTGTATAAATTAATATCAATGTTGCCAAGGCTCTCCAATAGCAGAATAGCATCCCAGCAAAGAACGTTAATGGAAATGATCCTGCCTTGTACCTCACACACAAGTAATATAGGTACCTAATAATAAATCAATGTCCAGAGACATATTTTGTCTTGACATCTATCAAAGATATTGAATTGAAGGAGGCACTGAATCAAAATTTGTGCCATGACTGGGATTCGAACCAGAGACTGGTCAGTGAATTTCTCTCATTTAAGGAACCAGGAGGTATCAAAATTTAGTTGGTGAAAGGAGAAAATACAGTGTTATGACATATGAAGTAGACAAAAAGAAATACAGATGGGAAATGAACAGTGAAGCATTTTCATATCTGTGGATCTTAATTTCAACCTTAAAATTCAAGTAAGTAGGCCTATACTGTGCTTTACAATATTTAGTAACAAACCAATAAACCCTTCAATAAACTTGTGTGTGTGTGTGTGTGTGTGTGTGTGTGTGTGTGTGTGTACAAGAAAGTGGCATTAATGGTTACAAGGATACATCCCACATGCCCAGGGCCTCGCTGCGATGGAGTATTTCCTTTCACGCCGACCACCCACTTCCCTACCTACAGCCTCTTTTTCCAGCTTCATCCTAACCAACAACTTCTTCACTATTGAGGGCCAAACATACCAACAACTAAAGGCAACAGCCATGGGAACCAGGATGGCCCCCTCGTACGCAAACTTATTTATGGGACACTTAGAGGAAGCCTTCCTGGATAACCAAGCCTGTCAACCCAAAGTTTGGTATAGATTCATTGACGACATCTTTATGATCTGGTCTCACAGTGAAGAAGAACTCCAGAATTTCCTCATCAACCTCAACTCCTTTGGTCCCATCAAATTCACCTGGTCCTATTCCAAATCCCATGCCACTTTCCTGTATGTCGACCTCCATCTGTCCAATGGCCAATTTCACACATCGGTCTACATCAAACCAACCAACAAACAACAGTACCTACACTATGACAGCTGCCATCCATTCCACATCAAACGTTCCCTTCCCTACAGCTTAAGTCTTCATGGCAAAATAGTCTGCTCCAGTCCCGAATCCCTGAACCAGTACACCAATAACCTAATAACAGCTTTCACATCCCACGGCTATCCTCCTGATCTGGTACAGAAGCAAATTTCCAGAACCACTTCCTCATCCCCCCAAATTCAGAACCTTCCACAGAAGAACCCCAGAAGTGCCCCTCTTGTCACCGGATACTTTCCGGGACTGGAGCGGACTCTGAGTGTGGCTCTCCAGCAAGGATATGACTTCCTTAAATCCTGCCCCGAAATGAGATCCATCCTTCCCACTCCACCGAGAGTGTCTTTCCGCCGACCACCTAACCTCCGTAACCTCCTAGTCCATCCATATGAAATCCCCAAACCACCTTCCCTACCCACTGGCTCCTACCCTTGTAACCGCACCCATTGTAAAACCTGCCCTATGCACCCTTCCTTCACCACTTACTCCAGTCCCGTAACCCGGAAGGTGTACACGATCAAGGGCAGAGCCACGAGCGATAGCACCCACCTGATTTACCAACTGACATGCCTGCACTGTGAAACGTTCTATGTGGGAATGACCAGCAACAAACTGTCCATTCACATGAACGGTCACAGACAGACAGTGTCTGTTGGTAATGAGGATCACACTGTGGCTAAACATGCGTTGGTGCACGGCCAGCACATCTTGGCACAGTGCTACACCGTCCGGGTTATCTGGATACTTCCCACAAACACCAATCTTTCAGAACTCTCTTCCCGTTACCCACCTGATCTCAACCTCTACTAAATTCTGATTCCCGCCCACCATCTTTAACATCTTTGCCTCGGTTCTGTGGACAGAGCCTCTGCCTGAAGCGGTATCTCTGTCCAACTTCTTTGGTTTCTACAAATGTCTGCCTAGGTGTGTTTGCATGTGGATATGTGTGAGTGTGTGTGTTTTTATTTACCTTCCTTTTTGTCCCCTAAGGTAAGTTCTTCCACTCCTGGGATTGGAATGGCTCCTTTTCCACTTCCTTAAAACCCGTATCCTTCCCTTTCTCCTCTCCTTCCTTCCTCTTTTTCCCGAAGAAGCTGCCAGTGGTGGCGAAAGCTCGAATGTTTGTGTGTTTTATGTTTCTGTCGACGAGCCTGTACTTTAGGTAAGTCCAAAATCTTTATTTTATACATATTATTCCCACCAGGAAAGTCTCCTTCTATTTCATATAAAGTATAGAAGGAAACTATCCTGGTGGGATAAACAAATATAAAAAATAGAAAACGGATAACTTACCCAAAAGGACCGGCTCGTCGATAGACACAAATAAAAATAAAAATCACACTCAAACACACACACAAGCTTTCGCCACCACAGGCAGCTTCTTCAGGAATAAGAGGAAAAAGGGGAGGAGAAAGGGAAGGATATGGGTTTTAAGGAAGTGGAAAAGGAGTCATTCCAATCCCAGGAGTGGAAGGTCTAACCTTAGGGAAAAAAAGGAGGGTAAACAAATACACACACACTCACTCATATCGAAACGCAAACACACCTAGAAAGACATTTGTAAAAAGCAAAGAAGTTGGACAGAGATACCACTTGAGGCAGAGGCTCTGTCCACAGAACCGAGGCAAAGATGTTAAAGATGGTGGGCGGGAATTTGAATTTAGCGGAGGTTGAGACAAGGTGGGCAACGGGAGGAGAGAATAAGCTGAAGGGCAAGTTCCCATCTCCGGAGTTCTGAAAGGTTGGTGTCGGTGGGAAGTATCCAGATAACCCGGACGGTGTAGCACTGTGCCAAGATGTGCTGGCCGTGCACCAAGGCATGTTTAGCCACAGGGTGATCATCATTACCAACAAACACTGTCTGCCTGTGACCGTTCATGCGAATGGACAGTTTGTTGCTGGTCATTCCCACATAGAACGCTTCACAGTGCAGGCATGTCAGTTGGTAAATCACGTGGGTGCTATCGCAAGTGGCTCTGCCCTTGATCGTGTACACCTTCTGGGTTACTGGACTGCAGTAAGTGGTGGTGGAAGGGTGCATAGGGCAGGTTTTACAACGGGGGCAGTTGCATGGTTAGGAGCCAGAGGATAGGGAAGGTGGTTTGGGGATTTCATAGGGATGGACTAGGAGGTTATGAAGGTTAGGTGGGCGGCGGAAATACAATCTTGGTGGAGTGGGAAGGATGTCATTAAGGATGGATCTCATTTCGGGGCAGGATTTAAGGAAGTCATATCCTTGCTGGAGAGCCACATTTAGAGTCCGCTCCAGTCCCGGAAAGTATCTGGTGACAAAAGGGGCACTTCTGGGGTTCTTTGGTGGAAAGTTCTGGATTTGGGGGGATGAGGAGGTGGCTCTGGTAATTTGCTTGTGAACCAGATAAGGAGGATAGCTGCGGGATGTAAAAGCTGTTATTAGGTTATTGGTGTACTGGTTCAGTGATTCGGGACTGGAGCAGACTCTTTTGCCACGAAGACCTAGGCTGTAGGGAAGGGAACGTTTGATGTGGAATGGATGGCAGCTGTCCTAGTGGATGTATTGTTGTTTGTTGGTTGGTTTGATGTGGATGGATGTGTGAAGTTGGCCGTTGGACAGATGGAGGTTGACATCAAGGAAAGTGGCATTGGATTTGGAATAGGACCAGGTGAATTTGATGGGACCAAAGGAGTTGAGGTTGGAGAGGAAATTCTGGAGTTCTTCTTAACTTTTGGTCCAGATCATGAAGATGTCGTCAATGAACCTGTACCAAACTTTGGGTTGACAGGCTGGCCTTTCCAGGAAGGCTTCCTCTAAGCTTCCCATAAATAAGTTTGCGTACGAGGGGGCCATCCTGGTTCCCATGGCTGTTCCCTTTAGTTGTTGGTATGTTCGGCCCTCACAGGTGAAGAAGTTGTGGGTTAGGATGAAGCTGGCTAGGGTATTAAGGAAAGAGGTTTTAGGTAGGGAAGTGGGTGGTCGGCGTGAAAGGAAATACTCCATCACAGCGAGGCCCTGGGCATGTGGGATATTTGTGTATAAGGAAGTGGCATCAATGGTTACAAGGATGGTTTCAGGAGGTAACAGGCTGGGTAAGGATTTCAGGCGACCGAGGAAGTGGTTTGTGTCTTTGATGAAGGATGGGAGACTGCACATGATGGGTTGAAGGTGTTGGTCTATGTAGGCAGAGATTCGTTCTGTGGGGGCTTGGTAACCGGCCACAATCGACCGGCCTGGATGATTATGTTTGTGAATTTTAGGAAGTAGGTAGAAGGTAGGGGTGCGGGGTGTCGGTGGGGTCATGAGTTTGATGGACTCAGATTAAAAGTTTTGTAGGGGGCCTATGGATCTGAGAATTGCCTGAAGCTCTGCCTGGACATCAGGAATGGGGTCACCATGACAGACTTTGTAGGTAGTGTTGTCTGAAAGCTGACACAGTCCCTCAGCCACATACTTCTGCCGATCAAGTACCACTGTCGTCGATTCCTTGTCGGCGGGGAGAATGATGATGGAATGGTCAGCCTTCAGATCACGGATAGCTCGGGATTCAGCTGCGGTAATGGTGGGAGTAGGATTAAGGTTTTTCAGGAAGGACTGAGAGGCAAGGTTGGAAGTAAGGAATTCCTGGAAGGTTTGAAGGGGTTGATTTTGAGGAAGAGCGGGTGGATCTCACTGTGATGGGGGACGGAACTGTTCTAGGCAGGGTTCAATTTGAATGATGTCTTGGGGAACTGGATCATCAGGAGTAGGATTATTTTTCTTCGTGGCAAAGTGATATCTCCAGCCAAGGTTACGAGTATAGGATAGTAGGTCTTTGACAAGGGCTGTCTGGTTGAATTTGGGTGTGGGACTAAAGGTTAGGCCTTTGGATAGGAGGGAGGTTTCAGATTGGGAGAGAGGTTTAGAGGAGATGTTGACTACTGAATTGGGATGTTGTGGTTCAGGATTGTGTGGATTAGGATTGTGAGGATTAGGATTGCGAGGTTTGGGGGGGGGGGGGGGGGCGAGTGGAGCTGGAAGTGGGAGATTGAGTAGATGGGAGAGACTGGGTTTCTGCACAATAAGAGGAGCTTGAGGTTTATTGGAGAGGCTGTTGAGGGAGAGTGTATTGCCTTTCCGGAGGTGGGTGGCCAGGAGTTTGGATAGTTTTTTGAGGTGGAGGGTGGCGTGCTGTTCCAATTTTTGGTTGGCCTGTAAAAGGATGTTCTTAACTCTAGGTGTGGATGTGGGAGTGGAAAGGTTGAGGATTTTGATCAGGGATAGGAGTTGACAGGTATGTTCATTGGCGGAGTTGAGGTATAGGTTAAGGATCAGGCGGGTGAGAGCTGTGGATTGTTCTGTTCGGAATTGGTATAAGGCAGGATGAAAGGATGGGTTACAGCCAGAGATGGGAACTTTCAGTGTGGGGCCCTTGGGGGTGATGTCAAATGTTAAACAAGCCTGAATGAAAAGAATGTGTGACCTCAATCTGGCAAGGGTAAAGGCATGATTGTGGAGGGAATATAAATAAAATTTAATGGGGTCGATGTAGGGTGACATGTATACTATGGAAAAAAGAGAAAACTGAACTGAACGGTGCAAAGAAAAAAATGTATAAATAAAATTATATATGGGAGAGATATAAAGGTGATCAGATAGCAAAAGGAATTATTCAGATAGGAAAAAATAGAAAAAGTTGTTTGAGAGAGTAGTAGAAGAGAAACGTTGTTGAAACTGTGATCACAGTTAGTCAACAATGTGATGCACAGACAGGGGTGTGGCAGTTGTATGGGCGTCCAAACAGGTTATGAGGTGAAGAAAATTTGGAAAAGATTTGCAAATTGTGTGAGAATGAAAGTATACTGTAAGGATTCGTTCTGTAGTGGCAGAATATGGTTGGAGGGTAAAAATAATCTGACGAATGAATAGAAGTGAAAACGCATAGAAAAAAGATCGGAAATGTCGGAAGAACAGACGGAAATATCGAAAAACGGGAATGGAAATAATCGCAAAGTTGCTAAGAAAATGTCGAAAAAAAAAAAAAAAAATCAACAGTTTCTGGTCTTTGGTGTAATGGACCCTGCTCCATGTACACACTTTAAAGTATATCAGTTATTATGTCAATTAGTGCCCATACATGAACCAGCGACTCTTTAAGCTGATTGCATTCTGAGATATTGTCACAAAAAGATGCATTTTATCGCTCCACAGGTGGTGTTTTACAGGTTACAGAAAAAAATCACAACAGTTGTACAGGCCATGGACAGATGAACTGAACAGACTTAGCCAGAGATGCCAATTTAGTAAATGATATAGTAATTATCCTAAAATTATGGCATGCCATTGTGTGTCATGTTCCTGTAAAGGACATTCACCAAACGATTCTACTTGTGAAAACCCTTCATTATCTGACATCGTACAAAGTACTCAAGTTCTTGAACTATAACTACAGGGTTCATACTAAATTTACAAAATAAAAAAGTAAGGACTTTTAAGCACTCATTTTTTACTGACAATATTTTTTCGATGTTGTAATGAGGCCAAAAATAGACGATACCTTGAATATAGTATCACTACAGTAAAATACAAGAGTATCAGTGTAATACAAATAAGTCACATTCTTTAAAAACTGACCAACAATACCTTTCATTGCATACCTACTTGATCTTAGACAAATGTTTTTCTTATTAAAACAGTTAAAATAAGTAAGTCATATTTTATAGTTCTCTCTGCACTTTCTATCGTACAAGAATGCAAAACAGTAATTCCAGTTTCAATGAAATTGAGACTGAATTGTAATTATAAAGCACAAAAAATAAGTATAGCTAATAAACAGGAAACAGGAAACAAGCACTTCCAAGGACTCCCAATTAACAGTATAAGAACTAACTAGTTTTAAGAAACATATAAACTCTGCATGAGCATCTAGTGAGCAAATCTAGGCTTGGGGGAACTGGAACCTCGGCGATGTTGGACAATTCTGGGGGTACTATAAGCAGCAGCATTGAGAACATGGATGTAGCTGTGGTAAATAATCAGCAGTGACACAACTCAAAAATGAGTAGGACAAAGGTAGCACAGCACCTACAACAGGGGCGGGTGAACACACTGTTACATCCATGTAATTTCTGCTTTATCCAACATGTTAAGTGGCTAACACGGAACAGATACCACAAGAAGAACATATTTCATCTGTGTAACATTCTAGTAAGCTTACATTGGAGAAAGAGATGGAAATTAATTGTGTGGTGCCAATGTTATGTCAAGTTTGCAAACTATTTTTAAACTTACATGTGTGAGATAGAAACATTCAGTTGCTAGTCGACATGGAAGCAGCAGTCACACGACTGACAAGCAAACATAGGTATATCTCCACTCACTGCCTTTACTACTGGTGAAATACAACATAGTCAGCTATTTGGGAAGGGAGTTGGGAAGGCAGGGACGGGGGCAGGCAAAACATCAAATTACTACAAATCGGTTGTGCACTCATTTCTTTTGCGGCTACTGGTTGGCACGAGATTGACGAACCTTTGTGGTGTGGACAGATCTGAAGCATTCAGGTTTTTGGTGACAGACACAGTGAAACTGATTTAAGAGCAAATGCCTTATTCAGAGTTTAAATGTCCAAATTTTCTGGATGGCTAGGGGTGCGCTACAGATGTTTCGTTCCACTTATTATTGCAACTGTGACGATACTGCTGGCCTTCTCAGCTCAATGTTACCATACGAAACTGCCTGCGTCGGACCCAGAATCGTGTGGTTCAATAGTGATATATTTTACGTGTGAAGTTAAAAACGAAATAGCCAGCCTAGGAATCAGTGTAGGTCAGTGTCTCGGTGATACTGTGATTAAAACAAGCGATAGATTTAATTAATTAAGAGATTTTTATAAGACGTTTCCAGACAGTTCTATAAACAATACTTTTGTCATTGTACATTATTTCAATAAATAGACAGACGAATGGTAAAAACTTTTGTATCTACATAAAGACATCAAAATAAATACCATTGTATATATGTTAGGCTCATGAACAAGTTCTGTAGACCAGCTAATTGTGTTAATTAATGTAATGTCGAGATTTAAATATTATGATTTGTTGTATATATGAACTGACATGAGATTTTAAACCTAGTTTCAGAATTGTCAATATATTTGATAGTTCAATATATGTAAGGATCATGTATGATGTACTCATTAACTAATTAATTGACATTTAACATTGCCATTTGTTGTAAAACAGAAAGTACCGCTATTTTGTCTTAAAAATATATGTTGCATGTAAAATTATTGTATGTATAGTTTTCATTTTAATTGTGATTATTTTTGTGTACATGAAATGTTTTCTTAGTGTGTTTCTTAATTGTAAATTATATATTCAATTGTTATGAACAATGCATAATGTAAGGTCATTATTGCCGACGTTATATATTTGCCTCACCGCCTTGCGTGGGGAAGTTCGAGTTTTAGTCGTTTGTCAAGTGCTCTGGAAGCTATGTCAGTATGTTGTTTTGAAATGGAAGTACTACCAGTTAAGTTCTGATACATTGTGTATGTTTTGAAACTGTAATGTTTTGGTGGTGAAGCAGTTTGATTTCAAATTAAAGAAGAAGTGAAAAATTGTACATATCGAGTATTTATTTCTACCACGATGCCCCAGAAGAATAATGCTGCAGCGAGCAGAACCCCCATACATCGTAATGTTGAAAAGCTAAGAATCTTGTTTGGTTGTGGTAGACTGAAATGCAATTACTTAAAAATCCATGAAAATATTTCAATTGGTGAAGCATACATGGGATTGTGTCATATACAGTGTCTACAGAGTGTTTGTGTTGCAGGAGAAGTATGTTTGGATGCATATAAACAATGTTGGAAAAACCAAGAAGGACGTGAATCTGGAATTATACAGCAAAGAAAATGGAGCACTTAACCTGGAAATTGGATGCTTGGTCCCGGATCGTCTCATCGCTGGACACTGAATAACAGGATAAGTACAGCAGCAGTTATTCATTTGTATTTGTAGTCTGGGTTGTTTAGCACTGTAAAAGACGATGTCAACTGAGAATAGGAAATCTAGTGTAGACATGTCAGATCAAAATGTGATGGACAGTACACCTCTTAGCAATGTGCCAAATAGTGAAGAAATAATTCTTGCATCACCAGGTCTTATAGAGTTGTTAAATCGATTAACAGAACAATTAATTGAACACATTGACAAGGGAAATCATGAAGTGAGTAAACAAGTAGAATCTATTAAAAAGGAAGTAACAGCAGTTAAGGACGATCTGAGCAAAAAGATAGATGATGGTTTAGCAGATTTAAAGTCTCAGTTGAACGAAACAAACAGTACAGTTGACGAAATCAGGAAACAAACATGTGATCTTTAAAGGGCAATGAAGTTAGGACATGAACAGCTGGACACTCGTGTGAGCTTAGTAGAGAGTAAAACCAGTAATGATGAGTCTGACCTCGAAAACAAAATTAGTACTGTAGAAAAATATTTTGATCAGTAAAATAAAATTAGAAAAACTGAAATTCAGGAAGTTAAAGTGTCATTAGAAAATGAAATTAGTGAAAGTGTGACAAATTCTGAAGGCATTATTAAGAAAGATGTGTATAACCGCAGTCAAAGGGTCAATTCATTGCAAGAAAGTGTAGTAAATAGCAAAATGTCGATCTGTGGTGGCTTTAATTGGGCAAATGTAGTAATTAAGACATACCCTGGGAAGGAAAAATCCATCCTAAAGACTTTTTACATCATTGCTCTGAGAACTTCACTGTAGAAATGACTGATGCAATGAAAATTAAATTTGTAAAGAGATTTTTGGACAATGAAGCTTATACTTGGGCCAATCAGTTAAATACAGAGGACATGTCATATAGCAAGTTTGAGAGGTGCTTTTTGAATAAATTCTGGTCCGAAATTAAGCAGGCTAGAGTGAAAAGTGATTTCTTGCATGTGGCAAAGTACAGGGAAAGTTATGGCAATATAAGGGACTTTTGTGAGGCTGAAATCAGAAAATTAGTGCATCTTGACTCACCTTTAGATGAAATCACATTGGTGGACACACTACGTAGAAGATTACAAGGTAGAATACAGCAAGCATTAGATTGTAGACCTGACAATTCAGTTAAGGAATTTTTAAGATTTGTTGGAAGATTAGACAGAAGTTATGAGAGAGAAAGGGAGAGAAACCGCAAACAAGAAGACTATCATGGAAGAGACAGAAGAGATTATCACCAAGAAGATAGTCGTGAGAACCGAAGTAGACAGCAAAGTGGGAGTACGGATTATAGGCACAGACAAGAAAGAAACTATAGGAACCAAGGCTACTACAAGTCTAATGGAAATGGGCAGGAAAACTAAATGTTGCCCCTATGGAAGCCTGTCAGGTTGGGGTGAGAAATAGGACAAGAAATCAGGCTACCACAAACAGGATCAGATTTGGACACAGATGGGAAAATGAGCAATACAGCCAGGGACAGGAGGTAACACACAGGGTAAATCGGCTCAAGTTTAACAAAGAACTGTGGGAAGTCTTTAAGAACCAGGCTTGGAAAGAAAAGGACAAGTGTATAGAACCAGAAGAGGTTGTACTAGATCATGATACTGTAGCCAATATGTATAATGCAAGTGAAGATATGGCTGTAGAACAACCCAAAATAAGTGAAGAACATGATGTGTTTGGAGTGTGTAAATTCCTAAGTATATGGTTGAAGATGCTGAAGACAGACTGAATGTTACTGCTCATGAAACTGTGAAGACTGAGAATCATGAAGATTTTGATGTTTTGTCTAGTGTGAGTTCAGATAAGTCAGAAGATGACAGTGTTGAAGATAGTGAAGAAGATGTTGAGGTCATGGAGTTTGAAGATTTGGAGAAGGAATTTGGTGGGATGATTTATGTTGAAGTCAAGGAAGGTTGCATCGTGTCTGATGGCCAGTGTGAGACAGTGTGTGTTGTAGATGATGTCAAGTCTTGTGAGAATCAAGTCGTACCAGTGAAACTGAGCAGTACTGAAAGTTGTCAAAGCAGAAACAGACAAGAAGAGGTAGGGAAAGACATCTTGCATTGTGTCGTACAGAGCTACATTGATAAGGAAGAGAAAGCCAATGTTCTAGATAAGGTACTGTGTAAATATCATGAGCTAGAAGATAATGTGCCTAGGTTAGAGCAGTGTGTTACCAATGATAATTGTGTTGCTAATGGATGTTTGTCTCGTCAACCTTTTGAAAGCAATATGTCCCTGAATCATGTACAAGCTAATGACGATTCATGTACTATGAAACATGAAGACATTATTGACGATATTGCTCATGAAGAAGAGGAAGATATACAATATGATGTCACTGGATGCCCATATACTACTGTGTTTATTGATGGAAAAGGCAAGGAAGTGTTAGTTGATACAGGTAGTCCAATCAGTGGAATTTCTGAAAAATTTAGAGATTGTGTGAAACATGTACCAGACTACATGGAGATGCCTGTAGTAGGAATCAAGATTGAGGGTGCTACCGGCAGACACAGCAAGGTAGTTAAACCTAATCTGTCTGAGGATATCTTGCTAGGAACTGACTGGATCATGAAAGTGAATGCTGTATTTGACTGGGGAGGAAGAAAAGTTATGTTTGTGGACCCGAAGACTGGTGTTTTACATTGTACTGCTATGGTATTGAAAAATGGGAATAGCCTGAGTAAGCAGAGTGTAGAATTAGATTTATTGGATCATAATAGAGACGTAGCAGACATGCATGAAGAGCCTGAAGAAGCCATGGAGGATATTAACTATCATGAACTCGTAAATACTAAGGTGGAGGAAGCCAACAAGTTAGACGAAGGACAAAAAGAAAAGCTGAGAAGAGTCTTGTTGAACTATCATGATGTGTTCAATGACAGACCGAGTAGAGTGAAAAACTACCATTGTACCTTGCGGTTCAAACCACACGAACCATTTTACATCAAACCATACGGTGTCCCTATTGCAAAAAGGAAAGCTTGAAAAAGATGGAAAACTGGAACATAATTGAGAGGAGTACTAGTGAATACAAAAACCCGATCATCATGTTATCCAAGAAGAATGGAGATGTGAGAATTGTACTTGACTCCAGACATCTGAACAAGTTTTTAGAAAGGGAAACTGACCATCCAGAGAGCATCGACGAACTATTGTATAAATTTGAACATATAAAATATATGACTAGCCTGGACTTGACTTCTGGTTTTCATCAGGTGCCACTTGACAGAGACTCAAGGAAGTACACTGCTTTCTTGTATAATGGAAGAAGCTATCAGTACTGTGTTTCTGTAGCTGAATTTATCAGAACTTTAGATTTGGTATTAGGCAAAGATCTTGTTGAAAAGTTAACTGTGTATGTGGACGATATCCTTGTCACTGGTCAAACCTGGGAAGAACATATAAGCTTACTGGAAGAAGTGTGCAGAAGATTAAGAGCAGGAGGGATGTCTCTTAAGCTAGAAAAATGTAAATTTGCTGTGGAACAGTTAAAATTTCTTGGTCACATTGTAACTGAAGACGATATACTCCCAGACAATGAGAAAATTGAAGCCGTAGCAAAGTTTCCTGTGCTCAAGACCAAGAAACAACTCAAATCTTTCTTTGGCATGTGTGGATTTTACCACAAATATATAAGTACTCAAGCCTTGAATGCCCCATGTTTGAACAACCTGCTGAAGAAAAATACTGTTTGGAATTGGTCAGAAGAATGCATACAACCCTTTGAAGAGATAAAAAAAGCAGCTTTGTAATAGCAATATTTTATACAGACCGGACTTCTCATTACCGTTTTGTTTAAGTACTGACAGTAGTGATTATGGAATTGGTGGTCATTTGTTTCAAGTAAAAATGATTGATAACCAGCCAGAGCACCGGACTATTGTATTTGCAAGCAGGACATTACAGAAAGACGAGAAGGCTTACACCGTTACAGAAAAAGAACTTTTAGCAATTTTTTGGGCTTTCACAAAATTCAGAAACTACTTATTAGGCCACAAAACTATTGTATTCACAGACCATAAGGCTTTGACCTACATTCAGGAGTGCAAACTTTACCATAACCGGATTACCAGATGGGCACTGTACTTGCAACAGTTTGATTTCTCTGTGGAATTCATTAAGGGCAAGGACAATCTTGTTGCTGATTCACTCTCTCGTTTGCCAGTGGGGGGTGAATTTGAAGATAACAGAACTCAAGCCATACAGACAGTAGTGGGTAATAATAAGATTTTGTACATGTGTTATTTTTGTAAAATTTATTGTAGCTATAAGAGTTTTGTATATATGTATTCTTTGATTAAATATCTTGAAACTTGTATTGTCATAAAGTTTTGTAAACCTCAGGGAAGTACACATTCTGTGTGTGCTAAGTGCGTTGGCAAGCACTGGGTTTCTAGCTATGTGGTAGCATACTTCTGATTTCGGTTTCTGGTGCCACATCTCCTACTCATTCTGTAACCTGTTCAAATTATCTCATATCTATCATTCTATCTTTCTTCTTTAGTGTTAAGGTATGAAATGTGTGTATGTAACTTTTTTATGTTAATAAGTATATTGATTTCAGTATAGTTTGTTCAGTTAAGCTTTACAATGTATTAATTTATGTCACAGTTAAAATTTTAATTCAAACTGTTGCCTGAGTATTAAAGAGCTAAAGTATATTGATAGAAGTCATGATAGAATCAGTTAATTAATGGTAGTGTCTAATGGTATTGTAAGATACCAAGTTTCATGTCCTGGAGGTTTAAAAAAATTCAGAATGTGTAAACAGTAAATTTTACAGTATAGTTATGTGGATATTCTTTTTGTCATATGTTTCTAGTGAATTTTGTTTTACTGCACTTGGAACTTTCAGGATCTGGAGATGCTGCGCATGTGGACTGTGCTGTACCAACCCCAGACAGGACTACAATCAAATCAAATGTTTGTATAGCTTATGGGACTTAACTACGGGGTCATCAGTCCCTAAACTACAAACTACTTATGAACTAACTAATACTAAGGACAGCACAAATATCCATGCCCGAGAGGGGATTCGAACCCTCGACTATAGTGGCCGTGCAGACCGTGACTGGAGTGCCTCAGTCCCCTCGGCCACCACGGCCGGCCCAGACAGGACTAAGTGACGTACTGATGCAGCCAAGCCAGCCACCGGGTCCAAGCCATCCACAGTAGGTGCTCTATTCTTACATCACCTCGACTTATGAGGGCATCGTCAAACTGATGGGGGGGGGGGGGGGTTATTGTGATGATACTGCTGGCCCTCTCAGCTCAATGTTACCATACGATACCGCCTGTGTTGGACCCAGAATCGTGTGGTTCAATAGTGATATATTTTACGTGTGAAGTTAAAAACGAAATAGCCAGCCTAGGAATCAGTGTAGGACAGTGTCTCGGTGATATTGTGATTCCAACAAGTGATAGATTTAATTAATTAAGAGATTTGTATAAGACGTTTCCAGACAGTTCTATAAACAATACTTTTGTCATTGTACATTATTTCAATAAATAGACAGACGAATGGTAAAAACTTTTGTATCTACATAAAGACATCAAAATAAATACCATTGTATATATGTTAGGCTCATGAACAAGTTCTGTAGACCAGCTAATTGTGTTAATTAATGTAATAGTCGAGATTTAAATATTATGATTCGTTGTATATATGGACTGACATGAGATTTTAAACCTAGTTTCAGAATTGTCAATAGATTTGATAGTTCAATATATGTAAGGATCATATATGATGTACTCATTAACTAATTAATTGACATTTAACACTGCCGTTTGTTGTAAAACAGAAAGTACCGCTATTTTGTCTTAAAAATATATGTGGCATGTAAAATTATTGTATGTATAGTTTTCATTTTAATTGTGATTATTTTTGTGTACACGAAATGTTTTCTTTGTGTGTTTGTTAATTGTAAATTAGTATATTCAATTGTTATGAACAATGCATAATGTAAGGTCATTATTGCCGATGTTATATATTTGCCTCACCGCCTTGCGTGGGGGAGTTCGAGTTTTAGTCGTTTGTCAAGTGCTCTGGAAGCTATGTCAGTCTGTTGTTTTGAAATGGAAGTACTACCAGCTAAGTTCTGATACATTGTGTATGTTTTGAATCTGTAATGTTTTGGTGGAGAAGCAGTTTGATTTCATATTAAAGAAGTAGTGAAAAATTGTACATATTGAGTATTTATTTCTACCACGACGCCCCAGGAGAATAATGTTGCAGCGAGCAGAACCCCCATACATCGTAATGTTGAAAAGCTAAGAATCTTGTTTGGAAGTGGTAGACTGAAATGTAATTACTTAAAAATCCATGAAAACATTTCACAACCCACGGCCATTCTTAAGATTTGGCAAGCTACACTTATCTCATTTGCTTTCAAAGAGCATGTAACAGCAGAAGTAGATGGACTTCCAACTCTTGTGGTCATTGAACCAGTGATGTCTACTGAATCGGCCTACCCCTGGTTATACTAAAAACATCATCAGGCAATCTCTGGTTGTGTGGAGATTTCAGTTCTATGGTGACTGCACAGGCTATTGTCGACACTTATGCATTACATCGTCAGGAGTAGTTGTTAGATAAACTGTCTGTGGGCAATATTCTTCTGAAACTTATTTGTCTGAATCTTATTAATAACTCCTACTTGATGAATACTATGTGCTTTCTGGCGGTAAATGTCCCATAAAAATTGTAACAGTACTGATGCCTTTCCTTTGGTGGATCTAACAAACTGGCCATTTTTAACACTTTTTGGAACAACTTACAATGTCAATTCCAGGTTGCATAAAATATTTAGATGACATTGTATTGACAAGGGTTTCAACAGAGGAACACCTCTCATATTTACACAGACTTTTTTCAGTGCTGGAGGGTAACACCTTACGCTGCAACTGAGAGAAGTCTCAACTTTTTCAGCCATCAATCATCTCCTTGGGATCTGAAGTCTCTTGCAGAAGTATCAAATTACCGGTATTCACCGATCACGTTACAACTGTCAAGGAAGTGCCACATCCCACATCCATTTAGGAGTATCAAGCCTCCCTTGGGAAAACTGCATACTATCAAGTTTTTGTCATGAGAAGGTACACTCACTCCCCTGTTACACACATTGTTCGACTAAAATGAACCTCTTTTCATTCAGAATCAGAATGTGAAACAGCTTTTCATGCTTTGAAGGCCTTATGGGCCACTGTTTAGTAAAATATTTTCCAGACCAGTAACTTCTTTAAGCCACAGAGGCCTCGGAATGTGGACTTGGTTTAGTTTTGGGACACCATGTGCAGATGGGTTGGAGCGACTATGACCTAATAAAAGTATTTACAAATAAAAAAGCAAGCTCTTGCAATTGTCTATGCTTTAAAAAGTTTTGCGCGTAAAAGCAGATGTGCTCTCAAAGTTTCTTGTAGGTTCTGATCCCTCTACATCTACTACATACTGCACAATCCATCCAAAGGTGCATGATGGTGGCACTCAGTACCACTACTAGTTACTTGCTATCCTGTTCCATTGCCATATAGAATGAGAGAAAAACAAATGCTTTTATTTATCTGTATGAGCCCTAATCTCTCTAATCTTATCTTTGTGCACTTTACAAGAAATGTAAGTTGGCAGCAGTGGAATCATTCTACAGTCCACCTCAAATTTTCGGCCCTCTAAATTTCTTCAACAGTGCTTCTTGAAAAGAACAACACCTTCCCTCCAGTGACTCCCATTTGAGTTCCCAAAGCAGTAACCCTTGTTCCTTATATGAGCAGGATATTACTTTGGCCTTGGTATAGGTTATTAAGCTTCTTGTAAGGGGGTAAGGAATAACAGTTTGCAGTGCTGATTGATGAATGAAAGTTTTTTAATTTGTCTGGAGTGGAATTTAACATCACTTGGAACTTTTACACCGTCAGCTAACTTTTTCTGACCCTCCGTGTAGCCTTAACATTTATAATTGGAGTTATAAATTAGCTTATAGTTTGCTATACATCTGGCAAAACTGATTTGTGATCTGTAGTGTCTCTTGACCCTAATGTATGCTGTTTAGTCAACACTGCTACTGTTACCATATCGTGGCATATCAAAACCATTAATTTTAACTTTTATAAATGTGTTGTGAACCACATACTTAGAGCCATGCAGTCACGCTTACTTGCTTTAGTTTTCTTTCATATAGTCATCATTTGGCAGGAGATAGCTTCCTTGTAATAACTCACAAACTTGTTATTGTTCCGAACACAAACTTTTGCTAGCGTAATAGGAAACTTACAATATGAATCACAACCGAAAATGTCGATATCAAATACATAACTGAGGCCGGTTTGGCTTCAGGCCAGCTGATGTAGAAGTTATAGGGGGTACTGCCTGCTGGATAAGCTAAGTATGTGCACACACATGCAAAAGAGGCTGCTAGCAGTTGCAATGTTCAATCGTTGGCTCACATTTGGACTTGCACAAAAACCCACACTTCACCTTAGTCCCCCTGCCACCTCCAAGTGCGTGTGAGAGAGAGAGAGAGAGAGAGAGAGAGAGAGAGAGAGAGAGAGAGAGAGAGAGAGAGAGAGTGTGTGTGTGTGTGTGTGTGTGTGTGTGTGTGTGTGTCGCCAATGATTATGGCTGCACCAATGAGGCATCCATGTGATCCTGTGCAATTACAGCTGCTGGTTTTGACAAAGGTGGCAGTACCAGCTGATGCACTGGAACAGCTAAATGTGGGTGGAATGCCCATGTATGAGGACACACCCTAGCACGAGCACCCAGCACTCTCCCTGCAATCAGCACCTGAGAAGGTGTCCACTGCAGTTACAAACTTAGCTGCCCGCCTCTGAACTGCCTCCATGCCCTCCTTTACACCAATCTGGTGGGGATCCCAAACACTCAAGCAATACTGAAGATGGCATTGTACAAGCGATTTATACGCAGTCTCCTTTATAGATGAATCACACCTTGTCAAAATTCTCCCAAAAAATTGAAGTCTACCATTCACCTTCCTCAAGACTGTCCTCATATGCTCATTCTATTTCATATCACTGTGCCATGTTACGTGTAGATAATTAAAGGGCGTGATTGTCAAGGAGCACACTACTAATGCTGTATTCATACATCATGGTATTGTTTCTCCTATTCATCTATATCACCTTACATTTTTCTACATTTAGTGGTAGTTGCCATTCCTCAAACCACCTAGAAATTTGGTCTAACTCATCCTGCATCTTACAAGAGTTATTCAATGATGACACTCTCTTATACACCACAGCATCAACCACAAACAGCCTATCACACTTCCCTGGGGCACCTCTGACAATACCCTAGTCTGTGATGAACACTCTCCATTAGGACAACATACTGGGTACTATTACTTAATTAGTCTTTGAGCCACACATATATTTGGTGACCTATTCCATAAGCTCATACCTTTGTTAGCAGTCTGTAGTGTAGTACCTTGTCAAGTGCCACTCAAAAACTGATAAATATGCAGTCAGCCTGTTGCCATTTATCCATAGCACACAAGATGGCATGAGAGAAAAGGGCAAGTTGTGTTTCGTACGATCAATGCTTACTAAAGTCGTGCTGATGAATGGACAGAAGCTATCAATCTCTAGGAAATTTACTATATTAGAACTGAGAATATGTTGAAAAATTCTACAACAAACTGATGTTAAATGATATAGGTCTGTAGTTTTGTGGGTCTGTTCTTTTGCCTTCTTTATTCATGGGAGTTACATGTGCCTTTATCATCACTTGATACTTTGTGCTGGATCAAAGATTCACAATAAATTCAAGCTAAGTAAGGGGCCAATGCTGCTGAGTACTCTTCGTAAAACTGAATGGGTACCCCTTATGGACCTGGCAACTTGTTTATTTTCAATTCTCTCTACACCAGCTATGCCTAATTACTATGTCCTCCATTTTGAAGTTAGTGCAATCATCAAATGAAGGTTTGTTTGTATGGTCCTCCAGTGTGAATGATATCTTAAATGTTAAAATTTATAACTTTGGCCTTCATGTTGCTGTCTTTTATCACCAACCCAGAATTATCAATGAGCAACTGCTTAAAGACCTTTGATCCGCTTACTGATTTTACATAGGACCAGAATATTTCAGCAAGATCTTATGCTGAGGTACGGCGGTGGTAGTCTGATTTGATTTCCTTAACCTTTTTTAAACTGAGAGTGAAACTGCCTATGCTTTCTCAGAATTTTTCGAATATATTACTATCAAACCACGATGAGTCTTTCCCAGCCTTAATCAACTTTGAAGGCACGTAGTTCTTCCGGGTTTCATTTACAATGCATTTAAATTTTGCTCATAATTCCCTCCTTCGATCATGTGGAATTATTGTGCTTTCCTTTAGACAAAGAAGCACAAGTGACAGTAAGAGGATTTCAGACCACTGCTTCATGTATCATGGCTGCAGATCCATTCAGTTAACAGGTCATATAATTTAATATAATTTGTTTACGAAGGGTGTTCCAAGTGGCCACTGGGATGGACATTCGAATTCTTGCGGAGCTACTGCTCTTTGGGTTACCGTTTGTTTTAGATCGTTGTATTGCCTACCACAGGGAATATAGCACCACAGATGTTTCTTCAAGCAGGATTATGAGGCTCCAGAAGAGTTGCCAGCCGTCAGCCGCGGCCTCACCAGCAGCTTCGCCTGCAGCCTGTCGGAGCTCACAAAGGTGCAGCTCTCATGCCTCATGCATGTACCAGTGACGTCTGCCAGCCAAGACACCTGATCAGTTAATTTATGTCAAGTGGAGTCTCTCAGTTCTTTTCTGCCTTGGGATCTGTCATGTTGTATTTTCAGTTAGCCCTGCCTGCCTTGTACCTGTTTGTATGTACGATGTATACTTAATTTGCTATAGAGCAGGAGGCTCTTTTGATTTGTACTTCTGAGAAAATATACAAAAGTTAAGTATTGGTCGAAGCTTTACAATTCTTGTTTGTGATACTAATTACTATGCTTCTGTCCAGCTCTTTCGCTTGTGTCATCCCACTCGAACACTTTGTTCAGATTGTGTTCCTCACGTCCTGAAGAAAACAAGAGCTCCTATGTCAGGATCATTTCAGTGGTGGGGGAGGGCATGATTTTATTTAGGAGACAGAAGATTAGCCATGTAGCACATGATACTTTGGCTGGGAATCAACAGTTATATTGTCTGCATACTGCCCACAGCAAATACCAACAACCACTAAAATACTCTGGGACAATGGGTGGCAAAAGAGGACCAACTGACTACACCTCCATCCAGGGTTGTCTGCGATTGTTTCAGGCTTGCTCCGTCTATAGCGACTGCTGAGTCTACAGGCGAGCCCCGAGCTGGCTGCCTTGCACTTGCCACTGAGATGGAGATGCAGTGGACACCTTCTTCTCAGGTGTTAATTGCAGGGAGAGTGCTGGGTGCTCATGCTAGGGTGTGTCCTCATACATGGGCATTCCACCCACATTTAGCTGTTCCAGTGCATCAGCTGGTACTGCCACCTTTGTCAAAACCAGCAGCTGTAATTGCACAGGATCACATGGATGCCTCATTGGTGCAGCCATAATCATTGGCGACACACACACACACACACACACACACACACTCTCTCTCTCTCTCTCTCTCTCTCTCTCTCTCTCTCTCTCTCTCTCTCTCTCTCTCTCTCTCTCTCTCTCTCTCTCTCTCTCTCTCACACACACACACACACGCACACGCACTTGGAGGTGGCAGGGGTGAAGTGTGGGTTTTTGTGCAAGTCCAAATGTGAGCCAACGATTGAACATTGCAACTGCTAGCAGCCTCTTTTGCATGTGTGTGCACATACTTAGCTTATCCAGCAGGCAGTACCCCCTATAACTTCTACATCAGCTGGCCTGAAGCCAAACCGGCCTCAGTTATGTATTTGATATCGACATTTTCGGTTGTGATTCATATTGTAAGTTTCCTATTACGCTAGCAAAAGTTTGTGTTCGGAACAATAAGAAGTTTGTGAGTTATTACAAGGAAGCTATCTCCTGCCAAATGATGACTATATGAAAGAAAACTAAAGCAAGTAAGCGTGACTGCATGGCTCAAGTATGTGGTTCACAACACATTTATAAAAGTTAAAATTAATGGTTTTGATATGCCACGATATGGTAACAGTAGCAGTGTTGACGAAACAGCATACATTAGGGTCAAGAGACACTACAGATCACAAATCAGTTTTGCCAGATGTATAGCAAACTATAAGCTAATTTATAACTCCAATTATAAATGTTAAGGCTACACGGAGGGTCAGAAAAAGTTAGCTAGCGGTGTAAAAGTTCCAAGTGATGTTAAATTCCACTCCAGACAAATTAAAAAACTTTCATTCATCAATCAGCACTGCAAACTGTTATTCCTTACCCCCTTACAAGAAGCTTAATAACCTATACCAAGGCCAAAGTAATATCCTGCTCATATAAGCCTGTTTTTACAGAATACACTAAAACAGTGCAAACTTGTAATTGGAGATAAGTGAAAGTAAATGATGTAATTAAATCAGCAGCAAAATTAAGTAGCTCAAAATTGGAAGGTATTTATGGATTCTACATCTACATCTACATAGATACTCTGCAAATCACATTCAAGTGCCTGGCAGAGGGTTTATTGACCTCTTTCATAACTTTTCTCTACCGTTCCATTCTCTAATAGCACGCGAGAAGAAAGAACACCTAAATCATTCCGTTTTTGATCTGATTTCTCTTATTTTATTGGGATGGTCATGTCCCCTAAGTAGGTGGGTGCTAGCAAGATATTTTCACATTCAGAACTAAAAGTCGGTGATTGAAACTTCGCAAGCACATCATGCCGCAATGAATAACATCTCTCCTTTGATGATTTCCACCCCAATTCGTGCAACATTTCCGTGATGCTTTCCCCCCATAACATGATAGAACAAAACGAGCTGCCCTTCTCTGAACCTTCTCAATGTCTTCCGTCAATCCCACCTGGTGACGGTCCCCCAAGGGGCAACAATACTCCAAGAGAGGACGCACAAGTGTGATGTAGCCCGTCTCTTTGGTGGAGCTGGTGCATCTTCGAAGCGTTCTGCTGATGAAACGTAACGTTTGGTTCACCTTCCCCACAATATTTTCTCTGTGTTCTCTCCAGTAAAAGTAGTTCATAATTGTAACTCCTAGGTATTTGGTACAATCTACGACCTTAAGGTTTGACTGATTTATCGCGTAATTGAAGTTCAGCGGATTTCTTTTAGTGGTCATGTGTATTACTTCACTCTTTTCTTTATATAGTGTCAATTGCCAATTTTCGCACCATGCAGAAATTTTGTCTAAATCGCTTTGCAGTTGCTTTTGATCCTCTGTTGACTTCACTAACCGATAAACAACAGCATCATCCGCGAACAATCTAAGGGAGCTATTCACATTGTCTCCTAAATCATTTATAAACACGAGGAAGAGTAGGGGACCTATAACGCTTCCCTGTGGAACGCTAGATATCACTTCTGTTTTACTCGATGACTTACCATCAATTACAATGAACTGTGTTCCTTCTGATAGAAAATCGTGAATCCAACTGCACAATTGGGGAGATACTCCATAAGCACGTAATTTCATAAGAAGCCGCATGTGGGGTACAGTGTCAAAAGCCTTCCTGAAATCCAGAAATATGGAATCGATTTGAGATCCCTTGTCGATGGCACTTAACACTTCATGTGAATAAAGGGCAAGCTGTGTTTCGCAAGAGTGATACTTTCTGAATCTGTGTTGACTACTGGTTAATAGGTCGTACTCTTCGAGGTAGTTCATAATATTCGAACAAAGTATATGTTCCAAAATCCTACTGCAAATCAACGTCAATGAGATAGGCCTGTAATTTTGGGGATCAATTTTGGGGATCACTCCTATTGCCTTTCTTGAATAATGGAGTAACTTGGGCAACTTTCCAGTTTTTGGGTACGGATCTATCGCTAAGAAATCTAGTTGGTATACAATCAGGCCCGAAAGATTTATTTTTGTTTAGTGACTTAAGTTGTTTTACTACTCCAGGAGCATCTGCTTCTAAGTTTCGCATGCTGGCAGCTGTTCTTGGATTGAATACTGGAGTGTTCACTTTGTCTTCTTTGGTGAACGAATTATGGAAAGCTGTGTTTAGTAATTCTGCCTTAGCAGTACTGTCATCGGTAGTATTACCATTGCTATCGCGTAGTGAAGGTATTGTTTGTGTTTTGCCGCTAGTGTACTTCACATATGACCAGAACTTCTTTGGATTTTCTGCAAGATTAAGGGACAGGATTTCGTTGTGGTAACTACTATAGGCTTCTCACATTAAAGTCAGCGCTAGGTTGGGAGTTTCAGTAAAAGATTGCCAGTCTTGTGGATTCTGTGTCTTTTTAAATTTTGCATGTGTTTTTCTTTGTTTCTGCAACAGTGATCTGACATGTTTTGTGTACCACGGGGGGTCGGCCCCCTCTTTTATTAATTTATTTGGTATAAATCTCTCAATTGCTACTGATATTATGTCTTTGAAAGTAAGCCACAACTGATCTACACTCGCATTTTTAGTTTTGAAAGACTGGAGACTATCACTCAGGAAAGCGTGAAGCGAATTTTTATCTGTTTTATTGAATAGATATATTTTTCGTTTATTATTGGTGCATTTGGGCATTTCGACATTCAGTCTCGTTACTACAACTCGATGTTTGCTAATCCCTGTATTTGTTTTGATGCTCTTTACTATCTCCGGATTATTTGTTGCTAGTTCTCAAAGTTTGTAATTAATAATAATAATAATATACTTATTATCATTCCTCTTTGAACAAACATTTTTGGATGTTTGTTAGCAATATTTTTCCAGAATGTTTAAAAAAGGCAATTGCCAATTCATTACATAAAAATGATTATAAATCCTGCATTAATAATTCTAACAATTTCTCTGGTGCCCTAGTTCCTGAAAAATAATTGGATATTGTACACAAACACAAACTTGCATGCATTTGTCAAAATATAAGATACGAAGTATCAATATGGTTTTAGGTCCAAATTATCAGCAGTTATAGCCTTTGAGAGTGCAGTTTCTTTTGTGGAATGCCCTTTTGTATTCAAATGACCTGAACAAGGCCTCTGATATTGTAAACCATGTAATATTTCTGGAGAAACTAAGTTGTTGTAACATGAGGGACCTGGAACTTTCCATCATTAACATACTTAAGACTGGCCTCACTGACCCTGTATGGAGTAGCTTAAGAGCAGTTTATATCACATTTTTATGAAAAATCACAGCTTTCTAACTGTGAATACAATAACCGAGTTTGATGACTCATTAGACCCCCCCCCCCCCACACACACACACACAAACACGACATAGGAATAAAGCTCTTCAACACATCACTTGTGCCGACACACAATGCCTCTCTTAAAAATAAGGATAAAAAATAGCTGAAAGAAAAAGACTAAAAAACTGTTCAAAATATGACCTTTTCTTCTAAGTAACTCCTACTTTTTTTAAACTAATTTCTATAATTTTGTTGAGTTCTTGTATAAAACTTAACAAGTAAATAAATCATTTTTAGTTCCATTTATTTTTATTATCTATGGTGCTTCATTATGTACATATGTTTGTTATTATGTGTACTTTAATTACTATTTGTAGCATAGTGTATATAAATACTCATGATTTTTAATGTGTCAGTCTTAACATATAAAACCTCTTATACACAAATAACATGACATTGATTGCATTTAAATTCTTAAAAATGAATGAATAAATTAACAAAGAAATTTATTTGAACATGTTTGTAATTATTTTTTCTATGTTATTTTACACCTGTATTGAAGCCATTCCTCAAACCATCTATAATTACTGGACTCTAGTCCTCTTCCCCAAAAAGTCCTCAGTATCTATGCAGTTGTAAAACATTAATTTATCTGACAGGCAAGCTAGGTACTAATGGATGAATCCAACATTACTTTTGATTTCTCCAAGTTTGTGCTTTGTTCCCTTTCCTTCTGCTTCTTTTTCTTCTTCATTTTCATATTCATGGCAGGTGTTCCAGATTTTCTTTTTTCTCTCCCGAGTCCACCAGGCACTTCAGAGATACCTGAGATACTATCTAAATCAACTGGTTGAAGTACCATTCTTTTATCTGTCATCAAAACACCCTTGACTGTTGTTTCACAGTGCCCAGTAGAAACATGCGCAGTCTCTTGAGCTTCCATTACATTTTCTTTTGCTGTATCTATTGAAGGCACATACTCTTCAGTAACTTCTTCATCTGAAATGTTGGTCAAACCTTTTAAATATAAATAATGATATCCAGGGATACCTTTATAAAATGATTCTCTTTGTGAAGTACTGTTGTTCCACAATGCTAATTCTCCACTGTCATATTCTGATGATAAGGATGCAGCTGCCAAATCTTTTAACAGAGCAATATTTATTCTTTCTCGTTTTTCACGAGTTTTTGGATCTGCCCACGCAAGAGCATGTTTATTTCTCCATTCTATGGATAAACTGGAAATTTCTTCATTACTGTACATTGAATTATGACCTTTAGTAGGTTTCCTATGTACCCACTCAGAGGCATGTTTCATTTTCCAATGAAGTGCAAGTGCACCAAATGTCACGCAAGTATACGTGCAGTCAGGACACTTTCTTTCTAAACTCTCATGAACAGCAGAAACATGTTCACGTAACTGAACCTTAAATCTGTATGCTTCCTCACAAATGCTGCATACATATGGCTTGGCACCAGTGTGTGTCCTAAAACAGAAAGAGTTTTTAGAAATGATATTGAAGTATGGTTGATCATACAAATACAAAATCTGTTGTGAAATACTGAGCAAATGTGCAATTAGGACTTTGCTGTTAATACTGGAGAGCATCAATTATACAAATCAATTTATGGTGATGTCTGGATAACTGATTTTATGGACAACTAACTAAGCACGGAAAAACTTGATGTGGCTTAAAATCGAAACAACAAGAGGTTTTTGCATTGGCGATTCAAGCTCAAAACCAGGTATTACAATCTCTTGCTACAGCCTTGTCTAGTGGGTCCCAACCCCCGTCCACCCCACAGGTTGTTTCGCCCCCCGTGCCCCCTCTGTCTTATCCACCACCTTTTCCGGCGTACGAAGAGTCCGTCGAAGAATGGGACGCTTATGAAAAACGGTTAAGACAACATTTTCAGGCTTGTGGCTGGTCTGATGGCACCTTATGTCGTGCGTTATTCCTGTCGTGGCTGTCGTCTCGTCTTATCAGCTCCTTTGCCAACTCGCCCCTTTGCAGGATCCAGCGTCGCTTCGATCAAATGTGCGGCCTTTTTTCACAATATTACCGCAAACGGACTCATGTGATAGCGGCCCGTGTTGAGTTTTGCCGCTGCAGGAAGCAGCCACAACAGTCTTATCGGGCGTGGGCCGCGGACCTCCACGGTTTAAGCCGTCGTTGTCATTTTGTTACGGATGTGTATAAAGAATCGTATGCCGATCATATGGTCCGGGACGCTCGCCCCCGATCGCGAAGTTCGCGAACGCGCTCTCCTGTGCGACTCCCATGGTCATTGTAAAAAAACCGGCGGGGAGGTTGCGCCTTTGTAGCGATTTCAAATGTTCTGTGAACGCCCAATCAAATCATCGACACTTATCCATTGCCACGCCCAGACAAGCTTCTGGCGAAATTGGCGGGTGGACAATATTTTTCAAAGATAGATCTCTCTGAGGTGTATTTGCAAGTTCCTCTCGATGCTGACTCTCAACGTCCTGAACAGGCCCTTTGGTCTGTACCAATACTTGAGGTTGCCCTTCGGGGTGGCCAGCGCTCCAGCAATTTTTCAGCGTTTTCTCGAACAACTCACAATGTCTGTGCCCGGTTGTGTCAATTATCTCGATGATATAGTAGTGTCCGGGTCCTCAGCCGATGAACATTTACGCAACTTACGTGCACTGTTCACAGTACTACAGGAGGCGGGGTTGACGTGCAACCTGGAGAAATGCCATTTTTTTCAGCCTTCTATCACTTTTTTGGGGTTTGAGGTTTCTAGTGAGGGCAGCAAGCCCCTCCGTCAGAATGCCTCTCTCGTGTTGGCTCTCCCTCGGCCGACTTCAGTCAAGGACCTGCAAGTGTTTTTTGGGAAAGGTCACTTATTATCATAAATTCTTGCCGGGGGCTTCATCTATTACAAAACCTCTACATGACCTACTGCGCAAAGGGACTTCCTTCCATTGGTCATCGGCCTGTGAAAAAGCATTTTGCACATTAAAGGAGCTGCTACAATTGGCTCCCTGCCTTGTCACCTATCAACCCGGCCTCCCCCTTGTCTTAGCAACGGACGCCTCTCAACATGGGATTGGGGCAGTGCTCGCTCATAAATATCAAGATGGATCTGAGCAACTGATCGCTTTCGCCTCTAAAACGCACACTCCGGCCCAAACCAGGTATTCACAAATTGAGAAGGAGGCCCTTGCTATTGTCTACGCTCTGAAGAAGTTTCATGTCTTTCTGTATGGCGTAAAATTTCATCTCGTAACTCATCACAAGCCACTGGTTTCTCTCTTTCACCCTTTGGCATCGCTACCTGACAAGGCCGCTCACCGTCTTCAGCATTGGGCGCTGTTCCTATCTCGATATAACTATGTGATACACTTCCGCCCTACATCCAAACATGCAAATGCGGATGCGCTCTCCTGGCTTCCAGCTGGACCGGACCCAGATTTTGATCAGGAAGAATTGCTGTGCTTTCATGTCGACTTAGCCACTCAGCAAGCAGTGGACGGGTTTCCAATCATGGGTGCCAAGGTGGCTTTGGCTAGTGCCACAGACCCGGTCCTCCGCAAGGTGATCTGTTTGGTCCAGCAGGGCTGGCTTGAGACTCTGCTGAAACGGGCATCGGACACCCTCAGAAACTACTATGCATTTTGACACCATTTTTCTGTTGTGGATGCCGTGCTTCTACTTGATTCTGAGGATTCCTCCCCTCGGGTTGTCATTCCATCGGCCCTCCGCTCAGAGGTCTTCAAGCTGCTACACGCCGATCATTGGGGGGTATCTCGTACTAAGGCATTGACCCGCCGCCATGTGTTTTGGCTGGTCCTGGCCAGTGACGTGTCTCGTATGGTTACCTCATGCTCGCTCTGTGCACAACATCAAGCCTCCCCTCAGGCAACATTCGCCCCGTGGCCTCAACCTTAGCAGGCCTGGGATCGCCTGCACATTGATTTTGCAGGCCCCTTCCTTAATGCCTATTGGTCGCTGGTTATTGATGCCTTCTCTAAGTTCCCTACGTGGTCTATTGCCTTTCAACCTCAGCCACGGCCACGGTTGCAGCCTTGTCACGCATTTTCTCGATTGAAGGCCGTCCCACTACGGTGGTGTCAGACAACGGTCCTCAGTTTGTTTCACACGAGTTTGCCTCCTTCTGCAACACCCGGGGTATACGCCATGTCCTTGCCCCACCCTTCCATTCGCAGTCAAATGGGGAGGCTGAAAGATTTAAGACCCAGTTAAAAAAGTATGTGGCTCGGTACCCTTCGGATGTTGCCCTTGATCAATTTCTGTCATCTTTCCGGTTCACCCCGTTTGGCGACAAGAGTCCTGCGGAACTTCTCCACGGCCGGCAGCCCCAGACTCTGCTTCATCTCCTGCATCCGAGCCCAGGACATTCATCTGTGTCTCCCTCGTCTCGCTTCCGTCCAGGGATGGCTGTCTGGGCACGTGGGTTTGGACGTCGACCGAAATGGATTCCTGCCATCATCACCAGATGCCGCGGCCGTCGTCTCTGCGACATACGCACAGAAGACGGCATCACTGCACGTCACCACGACCAGCTGTGCCTGCGTGTGGAAGAGCGGGAGCTCCCCATCCCTCAGCCGATGCTCCCGCACCAGTCTGCTCCACTAACCAGCCCACAGGCTGAAGAGAGGTTCCTGCTTTTACCTGCAAGTTGTTTGCCTCAGCCAGGGACTGACCCATGTCCCTCCTCTCAGGGACCTACACCTTTGTGAGTACAGCCAACACCCATGCTGGATTCATCTCCACCTGATGTATTGCTCCCTTTGGGTCAACCATCACCAGGTCCGGGGACCGACGTGGAGATAGAAATCGAGCCACCATCACCAGTCCTGCCATATGGGTTGTCGGGGGAAGGGCGGCGACGCTGCCCGCGCCCCAAGTACTTCCGACCCTACGCAACGGTACCCGCCCGCAACCTCAGTCAGAGCCCAAAAGATGATGACGTCATGGACATTGCTCGCATCCGAGCCTCCCCAAGGGGAAAGGAATGCTGTAAGGCACACACACTGCCGATAACATATGTTGGAAGTCGGCCGCGAGTGTGCGGCGCGGGAAAATGCGGCAAATGCCAGAGCACACCACGGGCAAGTCAATGACACAACAGTGGGAGTTGTGCTCGGCATGCAGTGTGTTGTTTACCAGGTACGAGCTCACTTCGCGGGTATTCATACAGCCAGTGCACGCCAGTGTTCTGTGTAGCAGTGAGGTTGTTTTCCGTGAATACAACAGATATAAATCAGATGGTCAGATTCTGTGCTGCTGCTAACCATAGCAGATGACAGTGTTTTTAACACGTCTGTGCAGTCTTAAACAAAAGTAGTATGTAACATACATATTTCCTAAGAAAAGAAATGATTTTAATTTGATATGGTCAATGAAGCTTATCTTTGCAGAAAAAGTCTAGAGTGCATCATGTGAATTCTTACTGTCATGTTTTACACAAGTATTGGCTTCCACAAATGGTGATGGGGAGTTAATATGGCAGAACAGCTGATTTGTGTAGCTAATACCAATGTTGAGTTCAAATGCTGCATTTTAAAACAACATATAAATGGTGTACATCGAACTCAAGGCTATTTTGCAGCCTTGCACCTGAATCATTTCTGTTGTAACAGCAAAACCACATATTCCGTTTTGAATTATGAAGTCAAGCAAGTCTTTTTCTAAATCAGAATATTTACATTTCTTCCTCAAATAGCATGAGGACTCTTCGACAATTTAATAGTTTGGCCTGACTTACACTCCAGCAACAAACTTTTCTCTACGACATCATATTTATGTCCAATTTCTCATTTTCCATATTCCTTAGCATACTGGACAACCTGAGGATTAAATTCGGCAGTGTAGTTTGTATGTTATCTACCCATTATAAGCCACAAGCTGAAAAATCAAGACCCCCCCCCCCCACACACACAATTTTTATAGATATAGATGAACAGTTTGAAAAAGAATTGTACAGCTGTCATTGGAGCAATATGAAACAAACAAACAGATATACTAATTAATCAGAAAACTACATCTATTCTATATGTACTGTATTACTAATACTTCTCGTATCTTACATTAAGTAGTCATTTACTATTGAAGTAGCCCAACAGTTTATGGAAATAAATCGAAAACTGAGCTCAGCTCACCACCAAATTTGACACACATCTTAACACAGCAACTGGATGGAGAAACACAAACGCTCTCTCTCTCTCTCTCTCTCTCTCTCTCTCTCTCTCTCTCTCTCTCTCTCTCTCTCTCTCTCTCTCTCTCTCTCAGACATACCCATACAAACACAACTGCAGTCTGCGGCCACTGTAGCCAGGTTGTGGGACCTAGGATGCCCAAGATGAAAGCAACCAGTGGTGGTAGTGAGGTGGCAGCATGGAGAGGGAAGTAGGATGGGAGTGGTTGGATGCATAGCAGGGGTGAGGGAATACACCAGTGCTGGCTTACGGACAGGAATGAAGAGAAGGGGAGGGGAGGTACAGGAGTGTGTGGCAGAATGGAGGATTTATCTGATGATAGAGTGTGGGCAGAGAAGGGGAAGGCGGTTGGGGCAGGAACTAGAGGTTCAGTCCTGAGGGATTGTGGGAACACATCAACCTACCAACCATGAACAATACCTCCATTTCGACAGCTGCCACCCATTTCATGCCAAATGTTCCCTTCATACAGCCTAGCCACCTATAGTTGTCACAACTGCACCGATGAGCAGTCCCTCTACAAATATGCCAAATGCCTCACTGAGGCCTTCACTGACCGTAATTACACTCCCAACCTTGTCCAGAAACAGATCTCACATGCTCTGTCTGTCCACTCATCCACCACATCCCTCACACCCATCATCCAGCCACAAAAGAGCACACCTCTTGTGACGCAGTACCACCTAGGACTATAGCAGTTAAACAATATTCTCCATGAAGATTTCAAGAGTCTTTCATCTTGCCCTGAAATGAGAAGCACTCTGCCCTATTTCTTCCCCACACCCCTTAGAGCTGTATTTCGCTGCCCACCAAACCTATGTGATATCCTTGTCCATCCCTAATCCATCCCTGCTCCCAATCCCGTACCCCATGACTCATATCCCTACAATATGACCTAGATGCAAATGCTGTCCTATCCACCTTCCCACCACCACCTATTTCAGTCCCATCACGACCATTTCCTATCCCATAAAAAGCAGGGCAACCCGAGAAAGCAGCCATGTGATCTACAAACTGAGATAGCAATCACTGTGCCGCTTTCTACGTGGGTATGACCAGTAATAAGCTGTCTGTCTGCATGAATGACCATTGTCAAACTGTGGTCAGGAGACAGCTGGACCACTCTGTTGCAGAACATACAGCCCTGCATGATGTGGCTCACTCCAATGACTGCTACACTGCCTGTGCCATATGGAACCTCCACATAAACACCAGCTATTCTGAGTTGCACAAGTGGGAAATCTTCCTACAATATATCCTCCACTCCCAATATCACCTTCACTAATTCCTGCCCCTCACCCTCCCTTCCCCTTCCCTGCCCACACTCTATCATCACATACATCTTCCACATACATCTACACACTGCAGTCTCTCCTCTTCCCTTCCTCCCTGTCCATAAGACAGTACTGGCATATTCCTCCACGCCCATCCTGCATCCATCTCCGGCCTTCCTACTTCCCTCTCCATGCTGACTCCTTACCCCCACCACTGGTTGCTTTCATCTCAGCCGTCCTAGGTCCCACAATCTGGCTACATTCAGTGGTCGTTTGTGTGTGTGTGTGTGTGAGAGAGAGAGAGAGAGAGAGAGAGAGAGAGAGAGAGAGAGAGAGAGAAATTCTTTGTCTCACAAAGGCCATAATGATTTCATCACCTGAATGAAACTTTTCACTCTGCAGCGGAGTGTGCACTGAAATTAAACTTCCTGGCAAATTAAAATTGTGTGCCGGAACCAGGACTCGAACATGGGACCTTTGCCTTTCATGGGCAAGCGCTCTACTGACTGAGCTATCCCGACACGACTCACAATGCCGCCTCACAACTTTACTTCCGCCAATACCTCGCTTCCTACTTTCCTTGCCTGCAAAAGGCAAAGGTCCCAAGTTCAAGTCCTGGTTCTGGCACACAATTTTAATCTGCCAGGAAGTTTCAGTTCATCACCTATTTGTAATTAATAGTCAGGGTAACTGACATCTCATTCAAGAAGATTTTGTCTTTAGATAAGAAAAAAGTCAACATCACATGAAATATTACTGATTTATTGGTTTCAACCTATGTCATTCATGGTCATCCTTAGAATATACAGCCCACATTTGCTGTGTAATTACTTTGCTGTAGTGAGGTTGGTGGCATGATTGAAAATGTGCAGTTACAGTCATGCCACCCACATCTAGTCAAGTAACCACCCAACAAATAAGGGCTGCATATTCTAAGGATAACCATTACATGTGTTGAAACCCAAATATAAATAAGATTTCATGTAACCATGACTATTATGTTATCCAAATACATATCATCACAGAATGCTGGTCCTATTGCAGACCAAGTTATTCTAATTAATTTAAGATTTTTCTGGTCACAATCTTCAAATCCTAAAGATCACTTATTCAACCAGGTCAGCTTGGTACAAATTACCTGTTTGGTGGGTTTCTAGTTGCAGCAATAAGCTAGATGTAGTGGGACAAAATAGTTGTACTACATTTTCTTATGTCAGCCCTGTTTTGAAGTTTTAAATATGAAAAATGAAACTTTTTATTTAAAATGTATACATATTTAATGTTCATGTAAATATTGTTATTTTATAATATGATAGAGGCGCCGCAATCAACAAGAGCAGCGTCGTCGCCGCCGCAGCCAACCTTGAAGTATGTGACTGCTAGCAGAATTTAACTGACGGCTACGGCTACGAATGCAGATGCACTTTCTTTATTGCCGTGCGTCAATCGTTTCAAAGAAGGAAAGAAAAGACATTATTTAATTATTGTTGTTTGAGATTCAGTCCAAGCTGGTTGTACAGGTGCAGGTCTCTTGCTAAACTGACTTTGTATTAGTATGAAAAAGAAGAAATATTTGTTAATATTGAAAAGTATCTTGCATTTATGAAGAGTTATTTATAATCAAGAATATGTTATAGCAAGAGAAATTTGATTTTTGTGAAGAACTTTAACTTATTTTAGAAAACAACTTAAGTTCTGATTGAAATTATTACTGACTAGCTTCGAATGTAGTATTATACGGGTATCGAATGTGAATATGGAAAAACAGTGTTTAGCAGGGGGTGGAAAGTTAATTTTTTTCAGTACATGTTAGCAACAGCAAACAGTAGTGCCTGTGTTTGACTTTGATAAACTTTTAGTAACAGCCAAAAACTAGTTTTCTTCCCCCGCTCGTACAAGAACCTAATTTACTGTGATTCTTGAGTGATTTTTGACCAATATATAACTTGCCACGCTGACATGGAATCTGGTACACACCGGCTTTCCTCAAACTGAGATCATCTTTGGCGCTCCCCACCAGTGCATGAATTTTATTTGGCGGACCAAAGACAGTTCCTTTTGTATCTCAGCCTCGTCGTCGCTTTTTTACCTCGTTTCCGTCGTAGGTGTCGGTGGCCGAGTAGAAAGACCGACACAGGAATAAAGGATGCATGCTTGTGCAGGTAGGAGGTGACCAGCCAGTGGAACAGCAGAAACTAGAAACACTAGAGTAAATTAGAACGATATATATATTTCTTAGAGACTTAGTAATACTTAACTTTTACATAGCTGAGTACTACAGAATGCTGATACATAGTTGAGCTAGAGGCCTGCCTAGTGCCTATCCGATAGCCAAGTCTTCACTGGTGCCTATCTGATTCCGAAGTGTTAACTGGTTCCTATCTCAGTCACAAGTGAACGATGTCGTTCAGTGGTGGCCACGAGCGGAGTTGTAGCAGAGGGTGCTCGTGGCTGACGTAAGAACGCTGCGCCGTGCGTGCATGGCGGTGCGCGGCAAAAGTGGGTGGCGCGCACTTTAGACTTGGGCGACACCACAGATCCAACCTGGTGTTTCTTCAAAATGCAGGCTACCTTCCCCAAGAGTGAACAGGTATATGGAATGAACCCCTCCAACATGTTTTCATCCGTTTCCACAGGTTGTGCTGTAGAGGTTGGACGGAGAGGCCACTGAATCTCCCACTCTGAGTACCCATTTTTTCGAAATACAGTTCTCAGGTGTTCCACTTCCTGGGGTAGACTCTCTGCGTTGGAGATAGTGCTCGCCCTACGTACTAGAGTCTTAAGTACCCCATTTGTCTGTGAAGGGTGTTGACAGCTGCCTGCGTGCAAATACAGATCAGTGTGCATTGTCTTCCGATACACACCATGAGCCAGGGTGCCATCAGCTCTTCTCTTGACCAAGAGGTCAATGAACGGCAATTTACCCTCCGTTTCAGTCTGCATAGTGAATTTGATGTTGGGGTGTATGGAGTTCAGATGTGTAAGGAAGTCAAGCAGTTTATACGTACCATGTGGCCAGATGACGAAAGTGTCATCCATGTAATGGAAAAAGCAAGTAGGTTTCCATTCAGATGAAGCCAGGGCTACCTCCTCGAAACTCTCCATGTACAAATTTGCAACCACAGGGGAGAGTGGGCTACCCATGGCGAATCCCTCCATTTGTTTGTAGTTGCCATTGAAAAGAAAATACATGGAGGTCAAGACATGGCTAAAAAGTTCGGGGGTCTTCTTATCAAACTTCTGACCAATCAAATCTAGTGACTCTCGTAGGGGCACCCTTGTAAACAACGAACCGACGTCAAAACACACCATGCCTGAAGCTGTTAAGGCGTTTAACAAAAATCCACGGAATTACGGATGTGATGAAGGCACTTACCCACATAAGGACTTAATATTCCCATTAAGCATTTGGGCAACAAATATGTAGGTGCTCTGATGTTACTGACAATGGAATGTAACGGCACCCCATCTTTGAGAACCTTAGGGAGTCCATAAAGTCTTGGCGGTACAGGACCTTGAGGTAGCAGTTTCATGGCAACACTTTCGTTATCTGGCCACAGGGTATGGATAAACTCCTTGACTTCCTTACACATCTGAACTCCATACACCCCAACATCAAATTCACTATGGAGACTGAAACGGAGGTAAACTGCCGTTCTTGACGTCTTGGTCAAGAGAAGAGCTGATGGCACCCTGGCTCATGGTGTGTGTTGGACGATAATGCACACTGATCTGTATTTGCACGCAGACAGCTGTCACCACCCTTCACAGAGAAATGGGGGTACTTAAGATTCTAGTACATAGGGCGCGCACTATCTCTGACGCAGAGAGTCTACCCCAGGAATTGGAACACCTGAGAACTGTATTCCGAAAAAATGAGTACTCAGAGTGGCAGGTTCAGCGGTTATCCGCCCAACCACTACAGCACAACCTATGGAAACAGATGAAAACATGATGGAGTTTGGAGGCACTGAGTTCATTCCATATACCGGCTCACTCTCGGGGAAGGTAACCCGCATTTTGAAGAAACAACAAGTTGGAACTGTCTTTTGTCCACCAAATAAAATTTGTGCACTGGTGGGAAGCGCCAAAGATGATCTCAGTTTGAGGAAAGCCGGCGTGTACCAGATTCCGTGTCAGTGTGGCAAGTCATATATTGGACAGACGATGCGTACCATCGAGGATTGATGCGTTGATCACCAGAGGCACTCACATTTGATGTATCTGAGCAAGTCGGTGGTTGCTGAACATTGTTTGTTGGAGAATCACGAGTTGGAGTATGAACACACTGGGATTCTGGTACAGACGTTAAGATACTGGGACTGCGTCGTTAGAGAGGCCATTGAAATTTGCACAAGTGATGACCTCATAAACCGTGACTGTGGCTATAATCTTAGCAAAGCTTGAGAACCAGCGATTGGGTTAATTAAGAGTAAATCTAGGAAACATAACATAGTGCCGACCACGGTGGACAGAGCCCTTACATTGACGTCATCTCAGAACCGTCGCAATCGGTTCCATTGCGCAACCGCGGCATGGGGCGCGGACCACGGAGGGGTTGCTCCGCGGGCCGAGGGTATTTAAATCACCCGCTACTGGGCTAGAAACCAGTTCCCTTCGACCCACCGTAGTGTGCGGATCTCTATGCTGGCGCGTTTCCAGGAGATCAGTCTGTCAGTTCACCTGATGATGGCAACATGTATGAACGCCAAAAGATTGTGCCTATTGGACACTATAGACCGGCAGTACACCCGTTGATATTTTGATTACCTAATTTATTTTTTGTGAACTATTTAAAGGAGATATTCCTGTATTTTTCTGATTTATATTGTGGTGCAGGACACTTCAGATGAAGTCTTGAAATTTTACACGGTTAGATTGTGACAGTTGGTGTTGCTAGGGGACTGTAAATAAATAATCAACAACGTCCTAGCAACTGATACAACCTTTCTAGTATCAAAACACGCTCATGATTAGCGACTGAAGATGAACATGAATAACTGTATTAACCATTGCAGTTATCCTGTCCCTGTTCCACCACAATGGGTACTGTCCTTCACAGTATCCCAAGCTTATGCTACCATGTTCACAGCATCCTTCAGGTTAAACCTGCTATACACTTTCTGAATTAGTTTTTTATGTCTTATCTCAGTCAGAATAAAACAAAATAGTGCATTTCTGTAATACCATTTGAATAATACCAACCAATCCATTGGTTGAAAGGCTGAAATAATGTTGAATGTTGCATGATATTTCAACAATACAGCTGCCTGTCATCTTTAAAAATTTTCATTTCTCTTTTCATTGGAATATTTTATGGGGATTATCAATTAAAACTCAAGAATTACCACTTGCGTGCTACCTTTTTTTCTTCATGGATAAGTAGTGTAGTACAAATTTGGAAAATGCTTGTATCCCAACCACAAATTATTTTAATGCTTGTAGGCAACTCAATTTTTTAAGACTCACCAAAACACCATGAATTCTTAAATGATGATGGATGGATGCATGGATGCATATAGTGGTTTAGGCTTATGACAGTAAGATTTTAGTAGCCAGATGAAAATAATATGTGATGTGTGGTAATAAAATATGAAAGGCAGCAAAACATGCTCCCAGGTAGAGGGGGGAAAAAAGAAACTATCACATTAAGATTAAAAAGTAGGAGGAATAGCCAGAATAGCTATATAGATCACCGTGGCTAGCTAATCTCAGGAATAAAAAAAGGAGAGCCAGCTACTTCATAACTAAAAAAAAACCTCCAGCCTAATACCTTAGGCACAGACCAGAAACCAAACAAAACCTTAAAACTTTAATTTACACTACCCTTGTCACCAGCTAAAGCAGAGAGCAGATCCCTAGCGAAATTGACTTCTGCCCTCTAAAAAAAATATCGTAGTTTTAGGTGTTTTCAGTAACCGTCGTGTCTGTTTTTTCAACAATTTAAAACCTCTTATCTCCCAAACCAATTCACAAATTTTCATGGGGTTTTCATAAGTAACTTTAGAACACCATGTGATTACATAAAGGCTTCAGTAATTAAAATTGGATCACAGAAAATAAAGATGATATAACTTAATCATTTGCTTAAAAGCCATTGTGTATGTCTATTTGTTGAGGGTAATCTCCAAAAGTACTACACGAACTTTTATGGGTTTCCACAGGTAAAGTGAGAACAGTTTGGAGAGTAACATAGGGTTAGTTTGATCAAAATCGGATCAGAGGAAGGTAAGATATCGTGATTTGAAGTTTTTGTGTATACTATGTTTATAAGTAAGGTGTAGTACGGCAGATCTCCGAGAGTAATACACAAACTTTCATGGGGTTTCATAGGTCAGCTGAGAGTACCATGGCACAACACATAAGCTTCATCAAAGCAAGACTTATGGGTCTCGAGGGAGTCTCTTCAATCGTCATATGAATAAAATTCTTGAATATCTGTCTCCAGATCGCTTTTATTTTCTAAAACATGACTGGTTTCGAGACAGCTGCCCATCTTCAGATCAAATTTTTGAAGTTACAGAGTAACCTGTCCTGTGATGAACGAATTTTTACAGTCATGAGTAACGACTGAACATTCGTTCATCACAGGATAGGTTACTCTGTAACTTCAAAAATTTGATCTGAAGTTGAGCAGCTGTCCCGAAACCAGTCATGTTTTAGAAAATAAAAGCGATCTGGAGACTGATATTCAAGAATTTTATACATAAGCTTCATTTTATCAAAATCAGATCACTGGAAGAAAAGATTCATAATTTGTAGTTTCTGGTGTATGTTATGCTTGAATTGCAGCGTAATATAGCAAAGATCCAATAGAGGCGCTGTTACTGACATAGTATACCAAATAATTAATAGATGGTGATGCTGCATTGTTTATTCTCGTAACTGAAGTACCATACACTGAAACAAGAGCTACAATTTTCCTTACTGCAGTGGTGTAGTGTATTGATGTTGGTAATGACTGCTGAATCCTTTTTGGGTACAATGAGGGGAATATTTTCTGAGTGTTGATAATAAAATAAATAATTAATGTTGTTCCAATTAGTAAATTAATGATCCCCCTAAAGCAAATATTTCACTGCCAATGTTAACATACTAAACCGATGGCACTGCAAGTAAAATTTAACCCAGGTACGGCACAAAAAAGTAAGTTTTTTACTAGCTGTATCTCGCATGCCTTGCAATGCCATGGAAAAGAAAGAAAAATGCTTCTTTCCATGGGTATCATTTGAAAACATAACGAAATTCCTTCACATCTATTGATGCTCTAATTTACATAAGAATTCTTTACAAGGAAAATGGAATTTATGTAGTTCCCTTTCTGATTTCGGTGTATTCTCATTACATTTTGAGTGCGTTCTATTTAGTAATGCCTCAAAAACGTCCATAGTACAGGAAAGGACAAAGTGAGGTGACATTAGTTACAAAGTACACCAAATAACTAATTATAGTGTTACTGTGTTTGGTTTTTTTTTTTTTTTTTTTTTTTTTTTTTGTATTCTCATAACTATGGTGTAATACACTACAAGAAGGGGTACAATTTTACTCATGGTGGTAGCATTGTGCGTTGATGTTTGCAATGGCCGTTGAATACTTTTTCAAATATCAGTCACGTACAATAAGGGAAACAATTCTTTATGTTTACGATGAAATAAATAATTTATGCTGTTCTGGTCAGTAAATTAATCATCCTTCTAAAGCGAATAGTTCGTTGGCAACGATAGCAAACTAAACCGCTGCCACTGCAAGTAAAGTTTAGTCCAGGAAGGACAATTTTTTTCTTCTTCCGAGCTGTATCCATATGTTTTACAATGTCAATGGAAAGAAAAGAAGTGCACCTTTTGATGGGTATAACCACTAAGTTATACACGGAGTAGAAATATCTATGGAGTGAGCATTGGCTTCTGTGCAACTTCTCAACATTAAGCTGGAATTACCAGGTGATACTGAGATAAATCTACTCTTTCCACAGATTTATTTGCTCTTAGGATTGATTTGTACCTCATTGACTGCTTAGAATCCCCACCTCCTTTTCGCAGAGCAACCACGTAACATGAAACAATATCTAAATAAATGTGTCACAGAAGCAACAAGAAAGTTGAGGAAGAATCACTAAAAGGGCCATTTACACATATTTATCCATCTTAACCGAACAAAAAAAGGACCAGGATGAAGTCATCAATTAGAAGATTTTTCCCAATATCAGGTGATATTTCCACCTTAATGTTAAGGACAAAAACTCTATTTTGCGCATCTGAATGCTCACTCCAAAGATATTTCTGCTCTGTGCCTGCCACTAGAGTTAATATAAACATGAGAGTGACAAACTCATCAGAAACCTCCCTATTTTCATAATTGTTCGGTACAATATTGTGATTAAAATTTGTACTTACTTTTGGTGTGGACAACATTAAAATAGAGAAAGACATCTTTTGCAGAGACAATTGCACTTAGAGTTATAATCTGACTTCTGAATATATAGTTCTATTACACAAGATCGATTTCAACTTTGTTCTGATCATAATCACTACAGGACATGAGGACATGTATTAGCTGAAACGGTGACTGCTAACATGGTCAAGACAATTCACTGGAAAGACTACTATATTTAATGGAAAGTTCTATACAGACGATCAGCTGATGCCATTCCTTGTTCTTGTTCTTGGGTTGTTTAAGGGGGACTAAACTACAATGGTCATCAGTCCCCCATTCCATCCCTAGGCGTCAAAAGTAGCTCCATGGACGTTAAAGAGATACGCCCAGAGGATAAAACATCGAAGTGAGAGAGGAGTCCCACTGAGTCCATAAAACATCATAAAAATGGACAAGACACAAAACGTAAAGACACAATCACACAAGGACATCTGACAACAAAGAAGCCGATGTCTGTGGTTGACCGACCAGACAAATAAAAAAGGAAAAGTCAACCACTTGGTTTCACAAAGAAATATCCAGTTAGAGAGAACGATAAAATCCCCCTGCTCGATTAAAACGTAAAACGGTATCTGCCATTGTGGCATCGTCACCTAAAACTTCCGATAAAACAGCAGTGAGGTTAAAATGTCTCCGCAAGGCGGCTAAAAGGGGGAAGTCCATCAATATGTGGACGATTGTCAGACGGGAGCCACACCGACATTGGGTTGGGTCCTCACCCCGAAGGAGATGTCCATGGGTGAGCCACGTATGCCCAATGCGGAGGCGATACAAGACCACTGAGTCCCGTTGTGAACCACGCATGGAGGAACGCCATGCAGCCGTAGTCTCCTTTACCACCCGGAGCTTGTTTGGCGTGCTCAGGCTACGCCACTCAGTATCCCAAAGCTGATGTACTCGCTGGCGCAACAATGAACAGAGATCAGAAGCCGGGAGTGCCATTCCTTCAACGAATACCCAGACATACTTTATCGCACATAGACACCACCTGACGTCTTCTTTAAACAGACATGAACTGCTCTGTTGACTCAATTACCAGAATTTTCGATAATATGGAGCACTGCATACAGAAGAAGTACACTGTCCCCAGCGCAACACTGCAACATTCTAATACTTCAGCATACACTTACTGTGAAACCTAAACAATTTAGTACTACGCCATAGAACCAATACATGCCACTGTTATTATTATTACTATTTCTCATCTCAACGATAGAAGTGTTTACAGAAATTAATGCCAGGCAGAATTACAGATTTCAGTCTTAACTTTATGAACACAAACTGTTGTTGTTATGGTCTTCAGTCCAGAGACTGGTTTGATGCAGCTCTTCACCCTACTCTATACTGAGCAAGCCTTTTCATCTCCTCATAATAACGGCAACCCACATCCATTTGAATCTGCTTACAATATGCGTCTCTTGGTCTCCCTCTGTGATTTTTACCCCACACACTTCCCTCCAATGTTAAATTTACAATTCCTCGATGCCTAAGAATGTGTCCTACCAAGCGATCCCTTCATTTAGTCAAGGTATGCCAAATTCCTTTTCTCACCAATTCTGTTCAGGTACCTCTTCATTAGTTGTGTGATCTACCCACCTAATCTTCTGCTTATTTCTGTAGCACCAAATTTCAAAAGTCTCTATTCTCTTCCTATCTGCACTGTTTATCATCCATCTCCGGAGTTCTAAAAGATTGGTGTCGGTGGGAAGTATCCAGATAACTCGGACAGTGTAAGACTGCGCCAATACGTGCTGGCCATGTACCAAGGCACGTTTAGCCACAGGGTGATCCTCATTACCAACAAACACTGTCTGCCTGTGACCGTTCATGAGAATGAACAGTTTGTTGCTGGTCATTCCCACATAGAATGCTTCACAGTGCAGAAATGTCAGTTGGTAAATCACGTGGGTGCTATCGCAAGTGGCTCTGCACTTGATTGTGTACACCTTCCAGGTTATGGTACTGGAGTAAGTGGTGGTGGAAGGATGCATAGGGCAGGTTTTACAATGGGGGCGGTTACATGGGTAGGAGCTGGGGGGGGGGGGGGGGAAGGGAAGGTGGTTTTGGGATTTCATAGGGATAGAATAGGAGGTTACGAAGGTTAGGGGGGCGGTTGGAAGACACTCTTGGTGGTGTGGGAAGGATGTCATGAAGGAAGCATCTCATTTTGGGACAGGATTTAAGGAAGTTGTATCCCTGCTGGAGAGCTACATTCAGAGTCCGATCCAGTCCCGGAAAGTATTCGGTGACAAGAGGGGCACTTTTGGGGTTCTTCTGTGAAAGGTTCTGGGTTTGGCGGAATGAGGTGGTGACCTTGTCAATTTGCTTATATACCAGATCAGATGGATAGCTGTGGGATGTGAAAGCTGTTATTAGGTTATTGGTATAATGGTTCAGGTATTCGGGACAGGAGCAGACTCGTTTGTCACAAAGACCTACGCTGTAGGGAAGGGAATGTTTAATGTGGAATAATGGAGGTACTGTTGTTTATTGGTGGGTTTGATGTGGACGGATGTGTGAAGTTGGCCGTTGGACAGATGGAGACTGACATCGAGGAAAGGGACATGGGATTTGGAATAGGACCAGGAAAATTTAATAGGACCAAAGGAGTTGGGTTGGAGAGGAAATTCTGGAGTTGTTCTTCACTGTGAGTCCAGACCATGAATATGTCATCATTGAATCTATACCAAACTTTGGGTTGACTGGCTTGGGTATCCAAGAAGGCTTCCTATAGGCGTCTCATAAATAAGTTTGAATACGGGGAGGGGAGGGGGTCATCCTGGTTCCCATGGCTGATCCCTTTAGTTGTTGGTATGTCTGGCCCTCAAAGGTGAAGAAGTTGTGGGTTAAGATTAAGTTGGCTAGCATAATAAGGATAGAAGTTTTAGGTAGGGTTCCAGGTGGTTGGCATGAAAGGAAATACTCCATCGCAGTGAGGCCCTTAGCGTGCAGGATGTTTGTGTATAAGGAAGTAGCATCAATGGTTACAGGGATGGTTTCTGGAGGTAACATGTTGGGTAAGGATTTCAGGCAGTTGAGAAAGTGGTTGGTATCTTTAATGAAGGATGGAATACTGCACATAATGGGTTGAAGCTGATGGTCTATGTAGGCAGAGCTTTGTTCTGTGGGGGCTTGGTAACCAGCCACACTGGGCCGGCCTGGATGATTAGGTTTGTGAATCGAGGCAATCTTGGAAGTGAGAAATTCCTTGAAGGTTTGTAGAGGGTGATTTTGAGGAAGAGGAGGTGGGTCTCACTGTGACGGAGGACGGAACTGTTGCAGGCAGGGTTCAATTTTAATGATGTCTTGGGGAGCTGGATCATTAGGAGTAGGATTATTTTTCTTCATGGCAAAGTGATATCTCCAGCAAAAACTATGAGTATAGGATAGTAAATCTTTGACAAGGGCTGTTTGGGAGTAAGGCTAAAGGTGAGGCATTTGGATAGGACAGAGGTTTCAGATTGGGAGAGAGATTTAAAAAAGGCAGAGCGTCATTCTGTGGGGGCTCAGAAACCAGCCACAATAGGCCGGCCCAATTCAGTAGTCAACCTCTCTTCTAAACCTCTAAACTTGTATTGGTTTGCTCCATCCACCTTATTATACCATTACACCCTGTCAGTGAATCATGAACTTAAATTGGAAATGTACTCCTATATAAGGTATTAAACACACACACACACACACACACACACACACACACACACACACACACACACACAAGGTGCTTTCAAGTTCCAAGGCCAGAATTTTTTTTCTTTTTCTATTTAACTACTCACCCGAAATCAATGAAACTAAAAAGCCAAAAGTCACTAGGAGCCAGTTCAGGTGAGTAAGGAGCATGAGGAATCACTTAAAAGTTGTTATCATGAAGAAACTGTTGCGTAATGTTAGCTCGATGTGCGGGTGCGTTGTCTTGGTGAAACAGCACAAGTGCAGCCCTTCCCGGACATTTTTGTTGCAGTGCACAAAGGAATTTGTTCTTCAAAACATTTTCGTAGGATGCACCTGTTACCGTAGTGCCCTTTGGAACGCAATGGGTAAGGATTACGCCCTCGCTGTCCCAGAACATGGACACCATCATTTTTCAGCACTGGCGGTTACCCGAATTTTTTTTGGTGGCGGTGAATCTGTGTGCTTCCATTGAGCTTACTGGCGCTTTGTTTCTGGATTGAAAAATGGCATCCACGTCTCATCCATTGTCACAACCAATGAAAAGAAAGTCCCATTCATGCTGTCATTGTGCATCAACATTGCTTGCCAACATGCCACACAGGCAGCCATGTGGTCATCCGTCAGCATTCGTGGCACCCCACCTGGATGACACTTTTCGCATTTTCAGGTCGTCATGCAGGACTGTGTGCACAGAACCCACAGAAATGCCAACTCTGGAGGCAATGTGTTCAACAGTCATTCGGCGATCCCCCAAAACAATTCTCTCCACTTTCTCGATCATGTCGTCAGACCGGCTTGTGCAAGCCCTAGGTTGTTTCGGTTTGTTGTCACACGATGTTCAGCCCTCATTGAACTGTTGCACCCACGAACGCACTTTCGACACATCCATAACTCCATCACCACATGTATCCTTAAAATGTCGATGAATTTCAATTGGTGTCACACCATGCAAATACAGAAAACAAATGATTGCACACTGTGACGTATTGACAATGAACGCAGCCTCATTTTAAAACGATGCGCATGTTTCTATCTCTTTCCAGTCCGGAGAAAAAAAATTGGAGGCCTTAGAACTTGAATGCACCTCGTATATTACACAAATGTCTGCCTTGTTGTGTTTGGGTGTTTGTTCACCTTTCCTTTTTTCCCCTAAGGTATGTCCTTCCACTCCTGGGATTGGAATGATTCCTCATCCACTCCCTTAAAACCCGCAGCCTTCCCTTTTACCCCTCCTTCCTTCTCTTTTTCTGATAAAGTGGCCAATGGTTGTGAAAGCTTGAATCTGTGTTTGTGCGTGTTTTTATTTGTGTTTTTGTGCCTGTCAATGAGCCTGTGCTTTGGGTAAGTTAAACGACCTTGATAATAATTTGTCACCCTTTTTGTAAATTTCATTATGTTACCCAGTATCCACTCCATAACGTAATTTTATGTAATAAACAACTTCTGTGAAACTAGCTTACAAACAATATCCTGCTATAGTGCTGCCACAATGCGCCAATATCTAGACTAGAATCGTCAAAGCTGTCCGTATTTTGTAAGCTGTCATGTTTCAACCTGTGTATTTTTATATAGTGACTAAGTGCTATGTTGGACTTATTATTTTATATCCATTTTTTAATTAAAGTATGGTTAGTGCCTCTTAATCCCAAATGTATGTTATTTTCTTTGTATGTACCTTATTTATTGCATGTCTTTTATATTTTTGACAGATGACCAGCTTGTAAAATATATATGACCAGATGATGGTGACACAGTTCACCGAAACCAGTCTTCATTTAATAAATTATTACCGTAATTTGCGATCTTGACATTTCATTTTGAAGAATGAGGGGAAATATGATTGTTGAGTTTCTCCTGATGTATTTGAAAATCAAAGTATCCACAGGTGTACTGCTGGTCTACAGTGTCCAACAGGCACAATATTTTGGCGATCATACATGTCACCATCATCAGAACTGATGGACTGAGCTCCTCGAAACACGCAGGCTCGCTATGATGGCTCGAAGGGAACTGGGTTTTAGCCCAGTGGCGCGGGATTTAAATACCCTCCTCCCGCAGAGCGTACCCTCCATGGACCACTCCAAAGATGATCTCATTTCAAGGCAGGCCGGTGTGTACCAGATTCCGTGTCAGTGTGGCAAGTCATATATTGGACAGACAATACAAACCATCGAGGATCAATGCCTTGAACACCAGAGGTACACACGATTGATGTATCCGAGCAAGTTGGCAGTCGCTGAACATTGTTTGTCGGAGAATCACGGGATGGCATATGAACGCATTAGGATTCTGGTACAGACGTCAAGATACTGAGACTGCATCGTTAGAGACGCCATTGGAATTCACACTAGTGACAACGACAGAAACCGTGACTGTGACTATAATCTTAGCAAAGCTTGGGAACCAGCAATTGGATTAATGAAGAGTAAATCTAGCAAACATAACGTAGTGACAACCACAGCAGACAGAACCCTCACACCAACGTCATCTCTGATGCCGGCGCAATCAGTTCCACTGCGCGACCATGGCGCAGGGTGCGGACCACGGAGGGGGCACTCCGCAGGCGGAGGGTATTTAGATCGCCCACCACCAGGCTAGAACCCAGTTCCCTTTGAGCCATTGTAGCATGCGGATCTCCGTGCCAGCATGTTTCCAGGAGCTCAGTCCGTCAGTTCACCTGATGATGGCGACATGTATGATCGCTGAAATATTGTTTCTGTTGGACATTGTAGACCGGCAGCACACCCATGGATATTTTGATTGTCGAATACGCCGGGAGAAACTCACGAATCACATCACCCACCTTTATGGGGAGATTTATCGCAGCACGAAGAAATTTGAAAAGTTGCGCCACCATAGATGTCGCTTGCTTGCCTTTCTAAAGAGATATCGTTCCGAGAATGTTGTTCCAAACTTTGCTAAGGTCACGCATCACATCAATTCTACAGCAGCCAAGAGAATTAAGAAATGGGCCAGCCTCGCATTGCTTCATGAGAGTACATTTCACCCGCTGTGGCCTTCAGTTAATTTTACTGTAACTATTCAAACTGCATTTGCTATTGGCTAGTCATTTCACTTCTTTTTCCTGAGATTGGATTGATGGTGTTACGTGTGTTGCAGCCGATTCCGCCTCTTTGGCAAACCATCTCTGCAGGTTCCGTGCAAGACTGTCATCAATCTGAGTGGTATGGAGTTGAGTGATTTTTGGAGAAAGGACTCAACTTTGCTCCTACCCCCAAGTTCACACTGGTTGCAGAAATTATTAGTATACGTCGTGAAACGTGTCGTGCGTTGATAAAATCCAAGCTCATGAAGTCAAACATCACTAGTAAAGAGAGGGCGGCCATTTGTGACCTGAGGGAGTGCCCGGAAATTGTTGTCTTACCGGCTGACAAAGGCAATACTACAGTAGTTGTCACCCATAAGGACTACACTGAAAACATGCAGAGCCTGCTAAATGAGATTCCTATCGGAAGATAAGCATTGACCCCACAAAGAAAGTGGAGAACAAGACGAGAGCGCTTCTCAAGGACGCAGATTTATCAGAGGGTGTCCCCAAGAAACTGCTACCTCAAGGTCCGGTACTGCGAAGACTTTATGGACTCCCTACGGTTCACAAACATGGGGTGCCATTATGCCCCATTGTCAGTAACATCAGAGCAGAACAGGGAATCAGTGATCATAAAGCAGTTATAGCATCGGTAATTTAAGCCGTAAATAGAAATATTAAAAAAAAGTGGGAAGATTTTTCTGTTCGGAAAAAGTGACAAAAAGGGGATTTCAGAGTACTTGACGGCTCAGCACAGAAGTTTTATCTTAAGTACAGATGGGGTTGAGGAACAGTGGTCTAAGTTCAAAGCCATCGTACAATATGCATTAGATGAGTATGTACCTAGTAAGGTCGTAAGAGATGGAAAGGAGCCACCGTGGTACAACAACCGAATTAGAAAGCTGCTACGGAAGCAAAGGGAACTTCCCTGCAAACATAAACATAGCCAAAGCCTTGTAGACAAACAAAAATTACACGAAGCGAATAGTAGCATGAGAAGAAGCGTTCAACGAATTCGAAAGTACAGTTCTTTGTACTGACTTTGCTGAAAATCCTAAGAAATTTTGGTCTTATGTCAAAGCGGTAGGTGGATCATAACGAAGTGTCCAGACACTCTGTGACGTAAATGGCACTGAAACAGAGGATGACACTCTAAAGGAGGAATTACTAAATGTCTTTTTCCAAAGTTGTTTCACAGAGGAAGATTGCACTGTAGTTCCTTCCCTAGATTGCCACACAGATTACAAAATGACAGATATCAAAATAATTGACACAGGGATAGAGAAACAATTAAAATCACTCAAAAGAGGAAAGGCCGCAGGACCTGATGGGATACCAGTTCGTTTTTACACAGTTATGCGAAGGAACTGGCCCCCCTTCTTGCAGTGGTGTATCGTAGGTCTCTAGAAGAGCATAGCGTTCCGAAAGATTGGAAAATGGCGCAGTTCATTCCCGTTTTCAAGAAGGGACCTCGAACAGATGTGCAGAACTATAGGTTGGTCAGTTGTAAAATTTTGGAACATGTATTATGTTCGAATATAATGACATTTCTCGAGACTATGAATACTGCTCACCGGTGTGGGATCCGTACCAGGTGGGATTGATAAAGGAAGTGGAGAAGATCCAACGGAGAGCAGCGCGTTTCGTTACAGGATCATTTGGTAATCGTGAAAGCATTACGGAGATGATCGCTAAACTCCAGTGGAAGACCCTGCAGGAGAGACGCTCTGTCGCTCGGTACGGGCTTTTGTCGAAGTTTCGAGAACCTACTTTTACTGAGGATTCTAGCAGTATATTGCTCCCTCCTACGTATATCTCACGAAGAGATCGTGAGGATAAAATCAGAGAGATTAGATCTCACACAGAGGCATACCAACAATCCTCCTTTCTGCGAACAATACATGACTGGAATAGGATAGTGGTACTCAAGGTACCCTCCGCCACACACAGTTGGAGTATGGTTGTAGATGTAGATGTAGAGCACCTACATATGTGTTGGCCAAATACTTGACAGAAATATTACGTCCTTATGTGGGTAAATGCCCTCATCACATCCGTAATTCCATGGATTTTGATAGCTTCAAGCTGAATGAGTCTGATATCATGGTGAGTTTTGACGTCGTTTCGTTGTTTACGAGGGTGCAACTTTGAGAGTCACTAGATTTGATTGGTCAGAAGTTTGATGAGAAGACCACTGAACTGTTTAGGCATGTCTTGACCTCCACGTATTTTCTTTTCAATGGTGAATACTACAAACAAACGGAGGGATTCGCCATGGGTAGCCCACTCTCCCCTGTGGTCGCAACTTTGTACATGGAGAATTTTGAGGAGGAAGCCCTGGCATCATCTGAATGGAAACCAAATTGCTTTTTCCGTTACATGGACGACACTTTCGTCATCTGGCCACATGATATGGATAAACTGCTTGACTTCCTTCAACATCTGAACTCCAAACACCCCAACATCAAATTCACTATGGAGAATGAAACAGAGGGTAAATTGCCATTCCTTGACATCTTGGTCAAGAGAAGAGCTGATGGCACCCTGGCTCATGGTGTGTATCGGAAGACAATGCACACTGATCTGTATTTACATGCAGACAGGTGTCACCACCCTTCACAGAGGAATGGGGTACTTAAAACTATAGTACATAGGGCGCACACTATATCTGACGCAGAGTCTACCCCAGGAATTTGAACACCTGAGATCTGTATTCCAAAAGAATGGGTACTCAGAGGGGCAGATTCAGTGGGCTCTCCACCCAACCACTACAGCATAACCTGCGGAAATAGATGGAAACGCGGGGGAGGAGGTAGGCACTGCGTTATTCCATATACCGGCGCACTCTCAGGGAAGGTCGCTCGCATTTTGAAGAAACGCCAGGTAGGAATTGTCTTTTGTCCATCAAATAAAATTTGTGCACTGGTGGGGAGCGCCAAAGATGATCTCGTTTGAGGAAGGCCGGCGTGTACTAGATTCTGTGTCAGTGTGGCAAGTCATATTTTGGACAGACGATGCATACCGTCGAGTATCAATGCCTTGAACGCCAGAGTCACACACGATTGATGTATCAGAGCATTTGCTTCAAGGCAAAAGGTACTCCAGTAAGTACCAGGAGAGCTTGTGGTAAAAACTGGGGCCTGAGCCCCAAGGGTATACAATGAATATACACCACGGTGATTAGACCCAGGATCACCTATGGGGCAGTCGTGTGGTGTAAGAAGGTAGAACAGCAGGTTGCTGCTAAGGAGCTTGGTAAGGTGCAGAGATTAGCCTGCTTAGCCATAACAGGCGGAATTAGCAGCACACCAACTGCTGGGATGGAAACCATGTTGGATATGCCCCCATTACACCTTTGGGTCAAAATGGAGGCAGCAGCTGGTGCATACAGACTCAAAACTGAAAAAAACTGGAACTCTTTGGGATATCCAGAATTACACACTAATATAGTGAGTGAGGTAAATATAGGAAAGGTTGGGGAAATGCCAGCAGACCATATTATAACCCTATACTACTTCAAGAAGCCTTTCAATATAACAATTGGAATTAAGGAGCAGTGGGAGAAAATAGTTCGACACCGTACAGGGGATATTGTCTGGTTCACTGATGGGTCAAAATCAGAACAAGGTGTTGGGGCTGGGGTATACGGGGTGCAGCTAAAACTGAGGGGGGGGGGGGGGGAGAGGGGCGTCATCTCTCTAGGGAAACTGGTCTCAGTATTCCAGGCGGAAATCACTGCCATCAGGGTGTGTGTGTGGAGGAGAATTTGCGTAGGTGCTACAAAGACTGTAGCACCTATATCTATTCAGACAGCCAGGCAGCCCTGAGATCACTGGCAGCTCCTACAACAAGGTCTAAAATTGTTGTAGAATGTCACAGGGTTCTGCTGGAGCTAGGGAGAAAGCAATAGAGTAAACCTATTGTGGGTCCCTGGCCACTCGGGGATCATTGGCAACGAACATGCCGACAGATTAGCCAGGATGGGGGCAGAGACTCCATTTATTGGACCGGAACCTGTCCTGACAATCACCAAGACAATGATCAAATTGGAGCTATGTAACTGGCTCAGAAGACAGTGCTTAGAATATTGGACCAAAGTCTATCAACAAAAATATGGCAAGGTAATGATCCCAAATCTATGTTTTAAAAGAAGCTCTGCAATCCTAGGCCTGAACAGGAGAGAGATTAGACTCATGGTTGGATTGCTGACAGGCCATGGCGATTTCATAAAACACATATATACAATGGGAATAACAGAAGAGGACCCTAAATGTAGGATCTGTGATGATGGTGATGAAACTGCATCACATCTAATCTTCGAATGCATTGCATTGGAGAGTAAAAGGCACAGAACATTTGAGACAACCAGACCCGAAGAAATTGTGTCTAATAAAGAACTGGTAAAGGGACTCATTGCACTGTTCAAGAGCATTGGTTGGCTTTACTAGATATACAGAGAGCGATACCGCACAATAAACTTAGTTTCGGTGCGGGCAGTGGCGGGTTGGACCAAGACTTTTTGGCTTCCCTGAGAAAATCAATCAATCAATGTATCCAAGCAAGTCGGCGGTCTCTGAATATTGATTGTCAGAGAATAACACAACTGAGTATGAACACACTAGGATTCTGGTACAGACGTCAAGATACTGGGACTGTGTCGTTAGAGAGGCCATTGAAATTCACACTAGTGAAAACCTCAAACCGTGGCTATAATCTTAGCAAAGCTTGGGAACCCGTGATTTAGTTAATTAAGAGTAAATCTAGCAAATGAAACGCAGTGATGACCACAGCGGACAGAGCCCTCACATCGATGTCATCTCATTGGTTCCACTGTGCGACTGCGGCACGGTGCGCGGACCATGGAGAGAGCGCTCCGATGGGCAAAGGGTATTTAAATCGCTTGCCACTGGGCTAGATCCCAGTTCCCTTCGAGTCATCATAGCACGCGGATCTCTATGCCAGTGCATTTCCAGCTCAGTCCATCAGTTCACCTGATGATGGTGACATGTATGATCGCCGAAATATTGTGCCCGTTGGACACTGTAGACCGGCAGTACGCCCGTGGATATTTTGATTAATGAGGAGAAAGTTTACCATTAAATCTGTGGCAAAGCCATGGACACCTGCATGGCACCCTCCTATGCCACAATCTCTTTATGGGTCAATGGAGGAATTCTTCCTAGCATCCCAAAACTCCAAACCTCTTGTCCGATTTAGGTTTATTAAAGACATTTTCATGATCTGGAATCACGGCCAGGACACCGCATCCTTCTTCCTTCAAAACCGCAACTCCTACTTCCCCATCCACTCCACCTGGTCTTCCTCAATCCACCATGCCACATTCCTGGATGTCAACCTCAACCTGACTGATGGCTCCATCCACACTTCTGTCCATATCAAATGTACCAACCACCAACAGTACATACACTTTGACAGTTGCCATCCCTTCCACACACACACACACACACACACACACACACACACACACACACACACACACACACAAAAAAAAAAAAAAATCCATCCCCTACAGCTTGGCGACTCGTGGATGATGTATCTGCAGTGACAGGAACTCCCTTTGTCAATACACTGAAAATCTCACAAAGAACTTTACAGAGAGAAACTACCCCACAGACCTAGTTCGAGAACAGATCTCCCATGACATATACTCACACACCCCAAATCATCCCTCTACCACCAGTAAACATCCACAAAAGAGAACTCCCCTTGTCATGCAGTACTACTCTGGACTCTCCCAACTAAATTGCATCCTTTGCCAAAGTTTTAATTTTCTGTTCTCATGTGCAGAAATGGGACACATCCTGCCCAAGATCCTTTCCCTCGCCCCCCACCCTCCCCTAAAGTGTTGTTCTGTCACACTCCCAACCTCCATAACTTCCTATTCCATTGCTATGTTGCCCTAAACCCACATTTCTAATTTTTATTTAACATTCGATTCTCAAATAGCATTCGGGAAGACGTATAATTTAACTGTTTGTTCAAGCTCTGATTACTGTTATTTTGTTCTGATGATCATGTAGGTGAGAGTAAACAACATATTTTCATACTCAGTGATGGAAACTTCATAAGTAGATCAAGCCGGGGTGGAAAATGCCTTTTTAGTAATAATCCTTTTCCATGACATTCTCTACCCTGTATCATGATGATACAAAACATTTGTCTTTACGGTACTGATCAGGACACCACACTGCACAACAATATTCTAAAGTGTAGTATATGCAGTCTCTTTGGGATTTATGTTAAATCTTCTAAAAGTTCTGCCAACAAAACACAGTATTTGGTTCACCTTCCTCACAACATTATTTCTTATGTAAGTTTGATGTAATTCCTCAATATCCATGCGAATGTACACCCTTCATGTTTGATTATTTTATAAAAGAAGTGTAGCAGATTCCTTTTAGTACTCATGTATACAATTTCACATTTTTAATTAATTAGTGTAAATTGCCAGTTTTGCACCATACAGATATCTTATCTAAATCATTCTGTAGATGATTCTGATGACTTTACCAAATGATAAATAACAGCATCATCTGCAAACAATGTAACATGACTGGTCAGTTTTTCTACCAAATTGCTTATAAACATAAAGAACAGATGAAGACCAATAACAGTAACCCGGGGAATGGCAGATATCACCTCTGATTTAGCCTATAGAGGTCAACAATGGATACCAAGCCTTCTAAAATGTCTTGCTCACTTTGTATTGCCCAATTCAGATGAAAGATTATGTTCTACTTAAACCTAAATCTAAACATTGTAGCTTCTTTTAACAAGTCCAAGTCAAATTGGAAGTCACTATCTGTTATGAGTAGGGGTAGCGGAAGCTAGAAACACAACTTGATGTGAAAGAGGACAGTAATGGTCCTGCAGACATGTTTCCCAATAGCATTACTCCAGGCCTGACATTCAGACGATCTCTCTTAGTGAAGATACATCTTTGTCTACTGGAAGAAGGCAGTGGGTCTACCATACTAACACAGACTTGTGAAAAAGAGTACATTGGTGAATGGAAACATTTGCAATGGGGCACAGATGCAATGGTTTATCTTGCTCCTTTGACATTTCAAGCTCACTCACAACAGTGTTTCTGTATTTTCAGCCACAAATCAGTCAGAGTCTTGGTGAACTGACAATTTGACACCAGGATGACTAAAGCTGTGTAGGTTATCGAAAGCAGATTTGCAAAATGCTACTGGTAAGAATGGCCTTGGTCTTTCAGTGTTGAGGTAACAAAGTATCTTGACATTGGCACAGACACAACCACTAACCTCAGTTTCAGTGTTATAGATGGATTATTTAGACCAATCAATGAAGACCGATAAATAGGAAGTAGGGGAAAAATCGTCGAGTTGCAAATTTCTGTATAGTGGTAGGGAAGAAGATCATGACCGACATACTAAAATTCTCCTAGGGTGTGCACTAGAGTGTGGATGGGCAATTAAAGGTACAATTTTTATGGTTTTCTTAAATAACTCGAAACCTATTATCTCTAGCGAAAAAGTACAAGAGTACAAAATTAAATTTCATAAAATTCACTGAAATTTCTCTAGGATCAATATTTTTCGACATTTAGGAGACGCAAAATGAGAATATTCTTAAATTTTTATGCTGTAAAGTTAAAATGTAAGGTGGACCGACGCAGTGTGTGATCAAATAAAAATGTATATACGGCACGTAAGAGCCTCATGCAGTTTTAGGGTGTACATAGTGCATGTGAGAGATGGTACAGAGAAAGGGGAGGGAGCTCGATGGCTCAGCCATGAAGTCGCAGGCAAGCTACTCAAATGTGGCTGAGTGCCTGCCTCTGCTGTGCGAACTCCCACCTGACAAGCAGACCCAACAGCTAGGAAGCTTTTCTGTGTCAGCTTCACTTCTCTCCATTGTGTGGGCATAAGATCTTTATTTGTGTTTACGTTATTAATTTATGTTTGTTATTACTAATTTTTAGTACTTTTCCAGTTAGTGAGTGACTGTTCTTGATGAAGGCATCTGTGAAGTATTTAGTTTGTGAATGTGATGTTGTCATTGACATTTGTGACACTGCAGAAAAGGGAATTAGTGGATTGGTTCATCCAAGTAATTTAGGAAAAGATGGGAAAGCTCAAGGTTTTCTGGACTAAAACACTGTGTTGTTAATATGTCCTGCAGGAAAGAATACACAATAGCACATACAGTAAAAAAGTTCAGAGCACCACTCTTTCAGAGCAACTGCATTCAACTTCTTGTGATACTCCACAGTTTGATTCAGTTGAAGTAAAATTATTTTTAAATCTGTTTGTTTTGTGTGGAAGCTATTACAAAATGTTTGAGATGAACAAAAGAAAGCCTATTGATTTTCGTTGGAAATTTTACAATGTTCTATCCTCCATCTACAACAATTCAATTATGATCTGTGCACATTACAGAAAAGATGAGAGGGGGCAGGCACAATTATAAGACATATCCAATCAGCGATGCATCTACTCATTGCAGATACTGTATATCATGAGGACTGCTGTAAAATCATAATCTCTAGATTTTTGCCAAGAAAAGGAGCATGTTCAGAAGATGAAGATATTTATGCAGCAGTGGACAAGGTACTTCATTATATTGTAGCAAATGACGAGTGCCAGTTCACTTTTGACGAGTTGTTGGAACAAGTGTCAGGAAGAGGCCCACCCCCACTCCCCCATATAAAGGAAAATGGCAGCAATGAGGGCATGTAATCTAGATGTCAGTCTGTTCAATTTTATCTTTTGCCCCTATTAATGTGCTGTAATACAATCAATGAATCCACATAGGAGACAAGGTACCAATTCTTCAGTTCCCGCTCTAAATTGATCACAAGATGAAAATACAGAATTGTCATATGCCATTGATTCAATATCTTCCAAGATTATTGTAACAACTGTACTTACTGAACGGATATGTCGTATAATGGAGTCCTGCCCCTACCACTCATCTTTGACGTGCGCAGATCATAACTGAATTTTGTAGTTGGCGGATTGAACACTGTAAACTTTCCATCAAAAATCAATGGGCTTTATCTTTTGTTTGTTCTAAAATACTTTGTCTATAGTTTCCACACAAAACAAGCAGATTTAAAAATAATTATACTGCAACTGAATCCAAATGTGGAGAATCACAAAAACTTGAAGGCTGTTGCTCTGAAAGAGTGGCGTTCTGAAGCTTTTTAACTGAATGTGCTCTTGTTTATTCTTTTCTGAGGGACTTATGAACAACACAGTGTTTTTGTCCAGAAAACCTTGAGCTTTCCCATCTTTTCCTAAAATACTTGGATGAACCAATCCACTAATTCCTTTTCACTTAGTGTCACAAATGTCACTGACAGTATCACATTCACAAAACCACATACTTCCCGGCCATTGTTCACAGGTGCCTTATACAAGAGAAGTCACTCACTAACTGGAAAAAAGTACTAAAAGTAAATAATAATAATAAACTTAAATTAATAATGTAAATGCAAACAGAGTAAAGATCTTCTGCCCACTAAATGGAGAGAAGTGAAGCTGACACAGAAATGCTTCCTGGCTGTCGAGTCTACTTGTAAGGCGGGTAAACGCACAGCAGAGGGAAGCGCTTGGCCACATTTGAGGAACCTGCCTGCTACCTCACAGCTGAGCCGTCCCTGCCCCCTCCCCTTCCCTTATACCATATCACACTTGAACAATGTGCACGCTAATACTATATGCGACTCTTACATGTTGTATAGACATTTTTATTCGATCACAAACTATATCATTCCACCTTACATTTTTACTTTATAGCATAAAAATTCATTTTTAAAGAATTTGATCAATTTGCTTCTCTGGCATCTCACAAAATATTAATGCTAGAGAAAGTATGAAGAGGAGCTTTTTTGTAGTAAACTGTATGAAGTTTAATTTTGTACTTTTTGCTAATAATAACAGTTTTTGAGTTATTTAAGAAAAACATAAAAATTGTACCTTTAAATACCCACCCACACTTGAGCTCACACCCCAGGGGTCAGGACTTTTAGTATGTCGTTCATGATGGTCTTCCCTACCACTGTACAAAAATTTGCGACTACATGATTTTTCTCCCTTTTTTTCCTTCTTTGACTGAACTAATTGAGGTAGTGTTGAATTTATGCATTTGGCTTCTGTGCTTTGGCAAGTATGTCAAAATCCACCGAGTTCGAATTGTTCAAAATGCTATATGTATTTTATCAATTCTTATACCTCAAACAGTTCACGATTATAGGTGCTCCATTTCTGCTGAGGTGGAACAGAAAGTCAATGCTTCCCATACAATGTCATGAAACTGTTGACGAGTATTCCCGATTGCTATATGACCTGTGTTAACAACTATTATGAGGAGTGCCTCTAACTCAGAATGAGTGAGAAGTGTTGCATCAGCTATGCTCTGCTTCTCTTTCTCAAAAGCTAAATTAATTTGCAAAAATCCAAAGGTAATTGTGACCTGACTTCAAGTCACTGATGCTTGGCAATCTGTGGCAGCACATACATACCACTGTGACTGTGTGAAGGAGCTAATGTGTAGCCATTTACTTGCTCTTTCATATTTTTTTCTGTAAGATCTCTTTACTGTGTTGGAAGAGCATTGCATAATACCGTATTTGCTCGAAGATAGGCCACACTTTTTTTCCCAAATTTCGGAGTACAAAATCGTGGTGTGGCCTATAATCGAGATTCAGTCTTTCTCCTCCCCAACCACTCCTTTTCCCAAAGTCGTTAGTTTCAAAAATTGCACGCTCACTTTTTTGAGAAACGTAATAAACTAGATAACACAAATAATTTAAATTAATGTAGTCAATGAAGCTAGTCTTCACGATAAAAGTTTGGTGTATGTTGCGAGAGATTTTACCATGATGTTTACGTTGGTACGGTAACGCCTACCATGAGGGGTGATGGGAGGCTAAGATAGCGGAACAACTGATTTGTGTAGCTAATGCTGATGTTGAGTTCCAATGCTATGTTTTAAAAATAACGTACTTTACTACAACCAGATTCACTGGTTTCACATTCATTGGGGGTTATTTCAATGAAATGATGTACATGGAACTCGGGGCTATTTTGCAGCCTTGCAACTGAATCATTTCTGTTGAAACAGCAAAACCACAGTTCCTGTTTACAATTATGAAGTCAAGCAAACATTGGTATATTTACATTTTAGCCCTTGAAATGTACGACAATTCTTCGAACATTTTAATAGATTATCCTCACTTATACACCACCGTTGAACGTTTTTTCATCATCGTCAAATTTATGTTGAACTTCCGTTTTCCATGTCCGTTACTGTGACTAGGCAACCTGAAGCTTTGTGCCCGGATCGGTCTGTCATCTCGCTTTCTTATTCATTGGGTTAAATTGTACGACACTTCTCGCGGGGCTGCAGTGGTTACGTTGGCACCAATGGTAATGACGGCAACTCAGACGACCAGTAAATGTTTTTTCGTGACAACTTCAATTAAAACGAAATTTTTTTTTCTGAACGGACAAGGGTACATACAAGAACCTGTCAACCATAGAGCAGGTACAGTATTTATTTTGCTGCGAGCAAAACGAGCAGCAATAACATTTACAAAAAATATTTGTGCGATTCTACACTTCATTGTTTATCTGTTGCCAACATAAGCACTGGAGCCTGGAGAGAAGCATCATAAAATTTTACCTATTTGTTGATTTACAGTTCTGCATATTTGTTTTGAGTTTATTGAAAAGAGAACATTATTTCGTTAACATTGTGTTTCTGATTGCGAAAAAGTTCGATTATACAAAGAATAAAAATAAATTTAAACAAATTAAAAAACCTGCGGCCTATACTCGAGATTTTTTTTTTCTTTTCTATAATCTCTTGTCAAAAGGTTAGGTGCGGCATGGCATATATTCGCACAAATACGGTATGTAGTACAAGTAAAACATACAGCATATAGTCTGGTGAAGAAGTACCCTGTGAGGAAACACCCATATTTCCCTCTAAAATCTGATTGGCTCCTACAAGTAATATCAGTCCACCAAAACCCTCCTGCATTTTTATTAATATTTTATACACTACAGTAAAACCTCGTTTTTATGTTCCCGGTTTTTACGTTTTCCCGCCATTTACACCATTTTTGTCGGTCCTGTCAAATTTTCTATGTTCACAATGTTAATTTGCCCTCTTTTTGCGTTAACATTTCCCACGTTTTATGCTTTTTGAAAGCATGTTCATGAAGAAAAAATGACGTAATCTACATAAATTGACGTTAGCATGGGTTTCCCTTAAAGTATAGCACTTAAAAATTATACACAGTCGTGTTTCTTGACACTTTGTATTTATTCAAATGTATATTTCACGTTTCATTGCTGGCAGTACGCGGCTAATTGACTTACGACGTGCCAATTTGTGGAGATGTAGTTCCATATACCACCAGCTTCTTTGCCAGAGCGCCTGGCATGTACTAAAAAAAAAAAAGAGGAGGGGTTTGTTGACATGAGAATAACGCCGATTATACTCTGATTAAAATTACTTGCTATTTGACAGTTCACGGGCTGGAGCTACCTTCCTCCAATCAGAGTGCTCAACATCATGCCCAGACTGCCCCCTGTTGCCCAGCTACCGCAACAGGTGGACAGCTCGCGTCCATTGTTTGGCTGGTACTGTGTAGAAGCGTGCATCTTAGGTTAGGAACTGTTATCACTGCTGTCGTTTTGTCGTAATGTCTGGACTGGAGGGTTATTATGATGCATACAAAGCGAGTAATAGATTAAGCATGGAAAAATGAAGGTCTTCTGGAAGACAGTGTGACTTAACTTATTACTTTCAGTGGTTCATCCACTTCAGAAGCTTCTAGTGATTCGGAAATGAGTAGTATCTACCCTCTTTCCAATGATGCAACAGCTTGCAGTTACCAGTCGGTGAAGGTATGTACACACGGAAAATTTCCTTAATTTTAAACGGTGAGCTTCGTTTTGCAATTTATGTGTCGTGACTGTGTGGCCTATAAGCTGTACCGTATCAGCTTATTGAGGACAGTTTCATGTAACTAATTAAGGAGCAAAATCATAGTTTGTTTTTAGCAATGACGTCTGTTTTGAATTTGCTCGTAGATGTTAATTTTAATCGTCGAGTACTGACATGTTGACAGCATTCGACACTCAGATGTTGACAAAGCTTCATGAACCAGCCACAGAGTTCGTGTGTTCACTATTTTCACTTAATCTCTAAGCATAATAACTGTCAGATTCAGTTTTTTCAAGGGGTCTTTTAACTCTGGATAGTCTTATTAAAACTATGGAACAGTGGTTGTATTAACAATTTACAGTGGTGAACAGCGTATTCACTATGGCATGTCTTTCTTTATTAATTTGGAAACATTGAAGTCCATGCAGTATATATGTAAATATTCAGTGACTGCTAAATAGCGTTATCAGATTACGAATATATATATATATATATATATATATATATATATATATATATATTATAGAGGAAAAATTCCTAACAGGAAAAAAATATACGTAAAAAATAGATGAACACTTACCAGGCGAAGGGGCACAGGCAGTAATAGCAACAAATAAACACACAGACACACACACACTCAAAAATGCTAGCTTTCGCAGCCTAGCTGCTTCATCAGGCAGAAGGGAAGGAGAGGGAAAAGGAAATGATGAGGGATTTAAGGAAGGGGGTAAGGAGCCATTCCAATCCCGGGACAGGAAAGACTTACCTTGGGGGAAAAAATGGAAGGTAAATAAATGCACATACACCCACACATTTACACAGACACAAGTACACTTAGGCAGACATACTGTAGAACTGTAGAAAGCAAAGAAGTTAGACAGTTAGACAGAAGTTAGACAGTTCTCTGTCTAACTTCTTTGCTTTCTACAGTTCTACAGTATGTCTGCCTAAGTGTACTTGTGTCTGTGTAAATGTGTGGGTGTATGTGCATTTATTTACCTTCCATTTTTTCCCCCAAGGTAAGTCTTTCCTGTCCCGGGATTGGAATGGCTCCTTACCCCCTTCCTTAAATCCCTCATCATTTCCTTTTCCCTCACCTTCCCTTCTGCCTGATGAAGCAGCTAGGCTGCGAAAGCTAGCATTTTTGAGTGTGTGTGTGTCTGTGTGTTTATTTGTTGCTATTACTGCCTGTGCCCCTTCGCCTGGTAAGTGTTCATCTATTTTTTACGTATATATATATATATATATATATATATATATATATACCAGGCGAAGGGGCACAGGCAGTAATAGCAACAAATAAACACACAGACACACACACACACACTCAAAAATGCTAGCTTTCGCAGCCTAGCTGCTTCATCAGGCAGAAGGGAAGGAGAGGGAAAAGGAAATGATGAGGGATTTAAGGAAGGGGGTAAGGAGCCATTCCAATCCCAGGACAGGAAAGACTTACCTTGGGGGAAAAAATGGAAGGTAAATAAATGCACATACACCCACACATTTACACAGACACAAGTACACTTAGGCAGACATACTGTAGAACTGCTTTCTACAGTTCCACAGCACGCCCGCCCAAGTGCACCCGTGCCCGTGCAAATGTGCGGGCGCATGTGCACCCATTCACCCTCCATTCCCTCCCCCAAGGCAAGTCCCCCCCGTCCCGGGACCGGAACGGCCCCCCACCCCCCTCCCCAAATCCCTCATCACCTCCCCCCCCCCCCCCCGCCCGATGAAGCAGCCAGGCCGCGAAAGCTAGCATTCCCGAGTGTGTGTGCGCCCGCGCGTTCACTCGTTGCTACCACTGCCTGTGCCCGGGCGCGGGCGCACACACACTCGGGAATGCTAGCTTTCGCGGCCTGGCTGCTTCATCGGGCGAGGGGGGGGGGGGAGGTGATGAGGGATTTGGGGAGAGGGGGGGGGGGCCGTTCCGGTCCCGGGACGGGGGGGACTTGCCTTGGGGGAGGGAATGGAGGGTGAATGGGTGCACATGCGCCCGCACATTTGCACGGGCACGGGTGCACTTGGGCGGGCGTGCTGTGGAACTGTAGAAAGCAGTTCTACAGTATGTCTGCCTAAGTGTACTTGTGTCTGTGTAAATGTGTGGGTGTATGTGCATTTATTTACCTTCCATTTTTTCCCCCAAGGTAAGTCTTTCCTGTCCTGGGATTGGAATGGCTCCTTACCCCCTTCCTTAAATCCCTCATCATTTCCTTTTCCCTCTCCTTCCCTTCTGCCTGATGAAGCAGCTAGGCTGCGAAAGCTAGCATTTTTGAGTGTGTGTGTGTGTGTCTGTGTGTTTATTTGTTGCTATTACTGCCTGTGCCCCTTCGCCTGGTAAGTGTTCATCTATTTTTTACGTATATTTTTTTCCTGTTAGGAATTTTTCCTCTATATATATATATATATATATATATATATATATATATATATATATATATATATATAGTTGCTATTACTGCCTGTGCCCCTTCGCCTGGTAACTGTACTTCATCTATTTTTTACATATATATATATATATATATTATAGAGGAAAAATTCCTAACAGGAAAAAAATATACGTAAAAAATAGATGAAGAACACTTACCAGGCGAAGGGGCACAGGCAGTAATAGCAACAAATAAACACACAGACACACACACACACTCAAAAATGCTAGCTTTCGCAGCCTAGCTGCTTCATCAGGCAGAAGGGAAGGAGAGGGAAAAGGAAATGATGAGGGATTTAAGGAAGGGGGTAAGGAGCCATTCCAATCCCGGGACAGGAAAGACTTACCTTGGGGGAAAAAATGGAAGGTAAATAAATGCACATACACCCACACATTTACACAGACACAAGTACACTTAGGCAGACATACTGTAGAACTGTAGAAAGCCACAGTTGACAAATGTCTGCCTAAGTGTGTTTGGATGTGGATATGTGTGAGTGTGTGTGTATTTATTTACCTTCCTTTTTGTCCCCTAAGGTAAGTCCTTCCACTCCCGGGATTGGAATGGCCCCTTACCCCCTTCCTTAAAACCCTCATCATTTCCTTTTCCCTCTCCTCCCTTCTGCCCGATGAAGCAGCTAGGCTGCGAAAGCTAGCATTTGTGTGTGTGTGTGTGTGTGTGTGTGTGTGTGTGTGTGTGTGTGTGTGTGTGTGTGTGTCTGTGTGTTTATTTGTTGCTATTACTGCCTGTGCCCCTTCGCCTGGTAAGTGTACTTCATCTACTTTTTACGTATATATATATATATATATATATATATATATATATATATATATATATATAATATTATAGAAGGAGACCTTCTAGGTGGGAAAATGGTATAAAATAAAGATTTTTGACTTACCTAAAGTACAGGCTTGTCGATAGAAACACGAAACACACAAAAACACACAACCATTCGAGCTTTCGCAACCAGTGGTGGCTTCTTCGGGAAAAAAGAGGGAGGAAGGAGAGGAGAAAGGGAAGGATTGGGTTTTAAGGAAGTGGAAAAGGAGCCATTCCAATCCCAGGAGTGGAAGGACTTACCTTAGGGGACAAAAAGGAAGGTAAACAAATACACACACACTCACACATATCCATATCCAAACACACCTAGGCCACCACTGGTGGCGAAAGCTCGAATGGTTGTGTGTTTTTGTGTGTTTCGTGTTTCTATCGACAAGCCTGTACTTTAGGTAAGTCAAAAATCTTTATTTTATACTATATATATATATATATATATATATATATATATATATATATATATATATATATATATATATGCCTGATGAAGCAGCTAGGCTGCGAAAGCTAGCATTTTTGAGTGTGTGTGTGTCTGTGTGTTTATTTGTTGCTATTACTGCCTGTGCCCCTTCGCCTGGTAAGTGTTCTTCATCTATTTATATATATATATATATATATATATATATATATATATATATATAAAATATAAAAAATAGACGAAGATTACTCACCAGGCGAAGGAGCACAGGTGTGACAGCATCACAAATAAATAAATGAATACACACACACACACACACAATCGCAAGCTTTCGCAACCCAGTTGCGTCTTCAGGCAGTAGGGAAGGAGAGGGAAAAGGAAATGATGAGGGTTTTAAGGAAGGGGGTAAGGAGCCATTCCAATCCCGGGAGAGGAAAGACTTACCTTGGGGGAAAAAATGGAGGGTAAACAAATGCACACTTGCCCACACATTCACACAGACACAAGTACACCTAGGCAGACATACTGTAGAAAGCAAAGAAGTTAAGTTATAGAAGTTAAGAAGTTAGACAGAGATACCACTTGAGGCAGAGGCTCTGTCCAGAGAACTGATGCAAAGATGTTAAGAAGGTGGGTGGGAATTGAAATTTAGCGGAGGTTGAGACCAGGTGGGCAACGGGAAGAGAGAATATGCTGAAGGGCTAGTTCCCATCTCCGGAGTTCTGAAGGATTGGTGTCAGTGGGAAGTATCCAGATAACCCGGACGGTGTAGCACTGTGCCAAGATGTGCTGGCCGTGCACCAATGCGTGTTTAGCCACAGGGTGATCCTCGTTACCAACAAACACTGTCTGCCTGTGTCCATTCATGCGAATGGACAGTTTGTTGCTGGTCATTCCCACATAGAACGCTTCACAGTGCAGGCATGTCAGTTGGTAGATCACGTGGGTACTATCGCAAGTGGCTCTGCCTTTGATCGTGTACACCTTCCGGGTTACGGGACTGGAGTAAGTGGTGGTGGAAGGGTGCATAGGGCAGGTTTTACAACGGGGGCGGTTACAAGGGTAGGAGCCAGAAGGTAGGGAAGGTGGTTTGGGGATTTCATAGGGGTGGACTAGGAGGTTACGGAGGTTAGGTGGGCGGCGGAAAGACACTCTCGGTGGAGTAGGAAGGATGTCATGAAGGACGGATCTCATTTCGGGGCAGGATTTAAGGAAGTCGTATCCTTGCTGGAGAGCCACATTTAGAGTCCGCTCCAGTCCCGGAAAGTATCCGGTGACAAGAGGGGCACTTCTGGGATTCTTCTGTTGAAGGTTCTGAATTTGGGGGGATGAGGTAGTAGCTCTGGCAATTTGTTTCTCTACCAGATTAGGAGGATAGCCGCGGGATGTGAAAGCTGTTAATAGGTTGTTGGAGTACTGGTTCAGAGCTTCAGGACTGGAGCAGACTCGTTTGCCACGAAGACCTAAGCTGTAAGGAAGGGAACGTTTGATATGGAATGGATGACAGCTATCATAATGCAGGTACTGTTGTTTATTGGTAGGTTTGATGTGGACGGATGTGTGGAGTTGGCCGTTGGACAGATGGAGGTCGACATCGAGGAATGTGGCATGGGATTTGGAATAGGACCAGGTGAATTTGATGGGACCAAAGGAGTTGAGGTTGAAGAGGAAATTCTGGAGTTCTTCTTCACTGTGTGTCCAGATCATGAAGATATCATCAATGAATCTGTACCACACTTTGGGTTGACAGGCTTGGGTATCCAGGAAGGCTTCCTCTAAGCGTCCCATGAATAAGTTTGCGTACGAGGGGGCCATCCTGGTTCCCATGGCTGTTCCCTTTAGTTGTTGGTATGTCTGGCCCTCAAAAGTGAAGAAGTTGTGGGTTAGGATGAAGCTGGCTAGGGTATTAAGGAAAGAGGTTTTAGGTAGGGAAGTGGGTGGTCGGCGTGAAAGGAAATACTCCATCGCAGCAAGGCCCTGGGTATGTGGGATATTTGTGTATAGGGAAGTGGCATCAATGGTTACAAGGATGGTTTCTGGAGGTAACAGGCTGGGTAAGGATTTCATGCGATCGAGGAAGTGGTTGGTGTCTTTGATGAAGGATGGGAGACTGCACATGATGGGTTGAAGGTGTTGGTCTATGTAGGCAGAGATTCGTTCTGTAGGGGCTTGGTAACCGGCCACAATGGGGCGGCCGGGATGATTGGGTTTGTGAATCTTGGGAAGTAGGTAGAAGGTGGGAGTGCGGGGTGTCGGCGGGGTCATGAGGTTAATGGAGTTAGGTGAAAGGTTTTGTAGGGGGCCTAAGGTTTTGAGGATTCCTTGAAGCTCTGCCTGGACATCGGGGATGGGATTGCCATGAAAGACTTTATATGTGGTACTGTCTGAGAGCTGACGCAGTCCCTCAGCTACATACTCCCGCCGATCAAGTACCACTGTCGTGGATCCCTTGTCGGCTGGGAGAATGATGATGGAATGGTCAGCCTTCAGATCACGGATAGCTCGGGATTCAGCTGCGGTAATGTTGGGAGTAGGATTAAGGTTTCTCAGGAACGACTGGGAGGCAAGGTGGGAAGTAAGGAATTCCTGGAAGGTTTGAAGAGGGTGGTTTTGAGGAAGAGCAGGTGGGTCTCGCTGTGATGGAGGACGGAACTGTTCTAGGCAGGGTTCAATTGGAATGATGTCTTGGGGAGCTGGGTCATAGGGAGTAGGATTATTCTTCTTCGTGGCAAAGTGGTATCTCCAGCAAAGACTACGAGTATAGGAAAGTAGATCTTTGACGAGAGCTGTGTGGTTGAATTTGGGAGTAGGACTAAAGGTGAGGCCTTTGGATAGGACAGAGGTTTCAGATTGGGAGAGAGGTTTGGAGGAGAGGTTGATTACTGAATTAGGATGTTGTGGTTCCGGATTGTGTAGATTGGAGTTTTGAGGTTTAGGGGGGAGAGGAGTTGGGAGTGGGAGATTGAGTAGATGGGAGAGACTGGGTTTGTGTGCAATAAGGGGAGGTTGAGGTTTATTGGAGAGGTTGTTGAGGGAGAGAGTATTGCCTTTCCGGAGGTGGGTGACCAGGAGATTGGATAGTTTTTTGAGGTGGTGGGTGGCATATTGTTCTAATTTGCAGTTGGCCTGAAGGAGGATGTTCTGGATAGTAGGTGTGGATGTGGGAGAGGAAAGGTTGAGGATTTTGATTAGCGATAGGAGTTGACAGGTGTGTTCATTAGCGGAGTTGATGTGTAGGTTAAGGATTAGTCGGGTGAGGGCTATTGATTGTTCAGTTTGGAATTGGTATAGGGCGGGATGAAAGGATGGGTTACAGCCAGAGATGGGAACTTTTAGTGTGAGGCCCTTGGGAGTGATTCCAAATGTCAGACAAGCCTGCATAAAAAGAATGTGGGAGCGTAATTTGGCTAGGGAGAAAGCATGTTTTCGGAGGGAATATACATAAAAATGGATGGGGTTGTTATAGGGATGTTGTGAGGGAGGCATAGTATATGGATGAAGGAGGAGTGGGAAATATGGGCTATGTAATAGGCTGCAATGAACAAATAAAAAATAAAACGTAAAAATAAGTGTAAAAATATATTTTTTTATATTTATGTCAGGAGGGAGATGAAAGTGGGCAGAATTTCAGGTATGAGAAAAGAAAGGAAATAGGAAAAGTTTTTAAAAATTTGTTGTTGATACTGTGGTCAACTTTAGTTATCAACAACGTAGTATAAAAGGGTTTGGTAGTGGTATGGCGTGAAAAAAGGGTTTAAGGAAGGTGAAAATCGGAAAAAGAACGAGAAAACTGCGTGAAAATGCAAGGAAAACGTCTAAACAGGATTGGTTATATGGTAGCACATAACGATTTTGAGGCTGAAATAGTCTGACGAAGGAAAAGTGCAATCAAAACCAACGGAAAGTTGCTGAAATTGATCGGAAAAGTATTAAACATGAACAGAAATGTGGAAAAACGGGAATGGAAGCAATCGTAAGGTAACTAAGAAATGACGAAAATGGTTATAAACAATAGAGAAACTATTGTTAGGAAAGAGTGTTAACGATTTTAAACGAGAAAATTGAATGAGCGGCGTGTTACAGACGGAAGCAGGAGCAATGAAAGTGGTAAATATCAAAATAAACGTACTAATAGGAAAAGGTTTGGAAGAAAACGTATTGTTGTAAGAATTAGCGGACTATGAACAGTAAACAAAGGAGTGAATGTAGCAATGAACTGATATGTAAAATGTAAAAAAATGATGAATAAATAATGAATAATAAAAATAAAAAACCAAAGGGAAAGTAAGATGACAGAAAAGATTTCGAAAAGTAACAGAGCAAGGACGGAAGTAATTGTTGAATTCAAATATATGAAACGATTATTAAGACGAAAAATTCCTAGCAGGAAAAATAAAATATAAAAAATAGACGAAGATTACTCACCAGGCGAAGGAGCACAGGTGTGACAGCATCACAAATAAATAAATGAATACACACACACACACACACAATCGCAAGCTTTCGCAACCCAGTTGCGTCTTCAGGCAGTAGGGAAGGAGAGGGAAAAGGAAATGATGAGGGTTTTAAGGAAGGGGGTAAGGAGCCATTCCAATCCCGGGAGAGGAAAGACTTACCTTGGGGGAAAAAATGGAGGGTAAACAAATGCACACTTGCCCACACATTCACACAGACACAAGTACACCTAGGCAGACATACTGTAGAAAGCAAAGAAGTTAAGTTATAGAAGTTAAGAAGTTAGACAGAGATACCACTTGAGGCAGAGGCTCTGTCCAGAGAACTGATGCAAAGATGTTAAGAAGGTGGGTGGGAATTGAAATTTAGCGGAGGTTGAGACCAGGTGGGCAACGGGAAGAGAGAATATGCTGAAGGGCTAGTTCCCATCTCCGGAGTTCTGAAGGATTGGTGTCAGTGGGAAGTATCCAGATAACCCGGACGGTGTAGCACTGTGCCAAGATGTGCTGGCCGTGCACCAATGCGTGTTTAGCCACAGGGTGATCCTCGTTACCAACAAACACTGTCTGCCTGTGTCCATTCATGCGAATGGACAGTTTGTTGCTGGTCATTCCCACATAGAACGCTTCACAGTGCAGGCATGTCAGTTGGTAGATCACGTGGGTACTATCGCAAGTGGCTCTGCCTTTGATCGTGTACACCTTCCGGGTTACGGGACTGGAGTAAGTGGTGGTGGAAGGGTGCATAGGGCAGGTTTTACAACGGGGGCGGTTACAAGGGTAGGAGCCAGAAGGTAGGGAAGGTGGTTTGGGGATTTCATAGGGGTGGACTAGGAGGTTACGGAGGTTAGGTGGGCGGCGGAAAGACACTCTCGGTGGAGTAGGAAGGATGTCATGAAGGACGGATCTCATTTCGGGGCAGGATTTAAGGAAGTCGTATCCTTGCTGGAGAGCCACATTTAGAGTCCGCTCCAGTCCCGGAAAGTATCCGGTGACAAGAGGGGCACTTCTGGGATTCTTCTGTTGAAGGTTCTGAATTTGGGGGGATGAGGTAGTAGCTCTGGCAATTTGTTTCTCTACCAGATTAGGAGGATAGCCGCGGGATGTGAAAGCTGTTAATAGGTTGTTGGAGTACTGGTTCAGAGCTTCAGGACTGGAGCAGACTCGTTTGCCACGAAGACCTAAGCTGTAAGGAAGGGAACGTTTGATATGGAATGGATGACAGCTATCATAATGCAGGTACTGTTGTTTATTGGTAGGTTTGATGTGGACGGATGTGTGGAGTTGGCCGTTGGACAGATGGAGGTCGACATCGAGGAATGTGGCATGGGATTTGGAATAGGACCAGGTGAATTTGATGGGACCAAAGGAGTTGAGGTTGAAGAGGAAATTCTGGAGTTCTTCTTCACTGTGTGTCCAGATCATGAAGATATCATCAATGAATCTGTACCACACTTTGGGTTGACAGGCTTGGGTATCCAGGAAGGCTTCCTCTAAGCGTCCCATGAATAAGTTTGCGTACGAGGGGGCCATCCTGGTTCCCATGGCTGTTCCCTTTAGTTGTTGGTATGTCTGGCCCTCAAAAGTGAAGAAGTTGTGGGTTAGGATGAAGCTGGCTAGGGTATTAAGGAAAGAGGTTTTAGGTAGGGAAGTGGGTGGTCGGCGTGAAAGGAAATACTCCATCGCAGCAAGGCCCTGGGTATGTGGGATATTTGTGTATAGGGAAGTGGCATCAATGGTTACAAGGATGGTTTCTGGAGGTAACAGGCTGGGTAAGGATTTCATGCGATCGAGGAAGTGGTTGGTGTCTTTGATGAAGGATGGGAGACTGCACATGATGGGTTGAAGGTGTTGGTCTATGTAGGCAGAGATTCGTTCTGTAGGGGCTTGGTAACCGGCCACAATGGGGCGGCCGGGATGATTGGGTTTGTGAATCTTGGGAAGTAGGTAGAAGGTGGGAGTGCGGGGTGTCGGCGGGGTCATGAGGTTAATGGAGTTAGGTGAAAGGTTTTGTAGGGGGCCTAAGGTTTTGAGGATTCCTTGAAGCTCTGCCTGGACATCGGGGATGGGATTGCCATGAAAGACTTTATATGTGGTACTGTCTGAGAGCTGACGCAGTCCCTCAGCTACATACTCCCGCCGATCAAGTACCACTGTCGTGGATCCCTTGTCGGCTGGGAGAATGATGATGGAATGGTCAGCCTTCAGATCACGGATAGCTCGGGATTCAGCTGCGGTAATGTTGGGAGTAGGATTAAGGTTTCTCAGGAACGACTGGGAGGCAAGGTGGGAAGTAAGGAATTCCTGGAAGGTTTGAAGAGGGTGGTTTTGAGGAAGAGCAGGTGGGTCTCGCTGTGATGGAGGACGGAACTGTTCTAGGCAGGGTTCAATTGGAATGATGTCTTGGGGAGCTGGGTCATAGGGAGTAGGATTATTCTTCTTCGTGGCAAAGTGGTATCTCCAGCAAAGACTACGAGTATAGGAAAGTAGATCTTTGACGAGAGCTGTGTGGTTGAATTTGGGAGTAGGACTAAAGGTGAGGCCTTTGGATAGGACAGAGGTTTCAGATTGGGAGAGAGGTTTGGAGGAGAGGTTGATTACTGAATTAGGATGTTGTGGTTCCGGATTGTGTAGATTGGAGTTTTGAGGTTTAGGGGGGAGAGGAGTTGGGAGTGGGAGATTGAGTAGATGGGAGAGACTGGGTTTGTGTGCAATAAGGGGAGGTTGAGGTTTATTGGAGAGGTTGTTGAGGGAGAGAGTATTGCCTTTCCGGAGGTGGGTGACCAGGAGATTGGATAGTTTTTTGAGGTGGTGGGTGGCATATTGTTCTAATTTGCAGTTGGCCTGAAGGAGGATGTTCTGGATAGTAGGTGTGGATGTGGGAGAGGAAAGGTTGAGGATTTTGATTAGCGATAGGAGTTGACAGGTGTGTTCATTAGCGGAGTTGATGTGTAGGTTAAGGATTAGTCGGGTGAGGGCTATTGATTGTTCAGTTTGGAATTGGTATAGGGCGGGATGAAAGGATGGGTTACAGCCAGAGATGGGAACTTTTAGTGTGAGGCCCTTGGGAGTGATTCCAAATGTCAGACAAGCCTGCATAAAAAGAATGTGGGAGCGTAATTTGGCTAGGGAGAAAGCATGTTTTCGGAGGGAATATACATAAAAATGGATGGGGTTGTTATAGGGATGTTGTGAGGGAGGCATAGTATATGGATGAAGGAGGAGTGGGAAATATGGGCTATGTAATAGGCTGCAATGAACAAATAAAAAATAAAACGTAAAAATAAGTGTAAAAATATATTTACATGTCAGGAGGGAGATGAAAGTGGGCAGAATTTCAGGTATGAGAAAAGAAAGGAAATAGGAAAAGTTTTTAAAAATTTGTTGTTGATACTGTGGTCAACTTTAGTTATCAACAACGTAGTATAAAAGGGTTTGGTAGTGGTATGGCGTGAAAAAAGGGTTTAAGGAAGGTGAAAATCGGAAAAAGAACGAGAAAACTGCGTGAAAATGCAAGGAAAACGTCTAAACAGGATTGGTTATATGGTAGCACATAACGATTTTGAGGCTGAAATAGTCTGACGAAGGAAAAGTGCAATCAAAACCAACGGAAAGTTGCTGAAATTGATCGGAAAAGTATTAAACATGAACAGAAATGTGGAAAAACGGGAATGGAAGCAATCGTAAGGTAACTAAGAAATGACGAAAATGGTTATAAACAATAGAGAAACTATTGTTAGGAAAGAGTGTTAACGATTTTAAACGAGAAAATTGAATGAGCGGCGTGTTACAGACGGAAGCAGGAGCAATGAAAGTGGTAAATATCAAAATAAACGTACTAATAGGAAAAGGTTTGGAAGAAAACGTATTGTTGTAAGAATTAGCGGACTATGAACAGTAAACAAAGGAGTGAATGTAGCAATGAACTGATATGTAAAATGTAAAAAAATGATGAATAAATAATGAATAATAAAAATAAAAAACCAAAGGGAAAGTAAGATGACAGAAAAGATTTCGAAAAGTAACAGAGCAAGGACGGAAGTAATTGTTGAATTCAAATATATGAAACGATTATTAAGACGAAAAATTCCTAGCAGGAAAAATAAAATATAAAAAATAGACGAAGATTACTCACCAGGCGAAGGAGCACAGGTGTGACAGCATCACAAATAAATAAATGAATACACACACACACACACACAATCGCAAGCTTTCGCAACCCAGTTGCGTCTTCAGGCAGTAGGGAAGGAGAGGGAAAAGGAAATGATGAGGGTTTTAAGGAAGGGGGTAAGGAGCCATTCCAATCCCGGGAGAGGAAAGACTTACCTTGGGGGAAAAAATGGAGGGTAAACAAATGCACACTTGCCCACACATTCACACAGACACAAGTACACCTAGGCAGACATACTGTAGAAAGCAAAGAAGTTAAGTTATAGAAGTTAAGAAGTTAGACAGAGATACCACTTGAGGCAGAGGCTCTGTCCAGAGAACTGATGCAAAGATGTTAAGAAGGTGGGTGGGAATTGAAATTTAGCGGAGGTTGAGACCAGGTGGGCAACGGGAAGAGAGAATATGCTGAAGGGCTAGTTCCCATCTCCGGAGTTCTGAAGGATTGGTGTCAGTGGGAAGTATCCAGATAACCCGGACGGTGTAGCACTGTGCCAAGATGTGCTGGCCGTGCACCAATGCGTGTTTAGCCACAGGGTGATCCTCGTTACCAACAAACACTGTCTGCCTGTGTCCATTCATGCGAATGGACAGTTTGTTGCTGGTCATTCCCACATAGAACGCTTCACAGTGCAGGCATGTCAGTTGGTAGATCACGTGGGTACTATCGCAAGTGGCTCTGCCTTTGATCGTGTACACCTTCCGGGTTACGGGACTGGAGTAAGTGGTGGTGGAAGGGTGCATAGGGCAGGTTTTACAACGGGGGCGGTTACAAGGGTAGGAGCCAGAAGGTAGGGAAGGTGGTTTGGGGATTTCATAGGGGTGGACTAGGAGGTTACGGAGGTTAGGTGGGCGGCGGAAAGACACTCTCGGTGGAGTAGGAAGGATGTCATGAAGGACGGATCTCATTTCGGGGCAGGATTTAAGGAAGTCGTATCCTTGCTGGAGAGCCACATTTAGAGTCCGCTCCAGTCCCGGAAAGTATCCGGTGACAAGAGGGGCACTTCTGGGATTCTTCTGTTGAAGGTTCTGAATTTGGGGGGATGAGGTAGTAGCTCTGGCAATTTGTTTCTCTACCAGATTAGGAGGATAGCCGCGGGATGTGAAAGCTGTTAATAGGTTGTTGGAGTACTGGTTCAGAGCTTCAGGACTGGAGCAGACTCGTTTGCCACGAAGACCTAAGCTGTAAGGAAGGGAACGTTTGATATGGAATGGATGACAGCTATCATAATGCAGGTACTGTTGTTTATTGGTAGGTTTGATGTGGACGGATGTGTGGAGTTGGCCGTTGGACAGATGGAGGTCGACATCGAGGAATGTGGCATGGGATTTGGAATAGGACCAGGTGAATTTGATGGGACCAAAGGAGTTGAGGTTGAAGAGGAAATTGAAGAGGAATTTCCTTTCACGCCGACCACCCACTTCCCTACCTAAAACCTCTTTCCTTAATACCCTAGCCAGCTTCATCCTAACCCACAACTTCTTCACTTTTGAGGGCCAGACATACCAACAACTAAAGGGAACAGCCATGGGAACCAGGATGGCCCCCTCGTACGCAAACTTATTCATGGGACGCTTAGAGGAAGCCTTCCTGGATACCCAAGCCTGTCAACCCAAAGTGTGGTACAGATTCATTGATGATATCTTCATGATCTGGACACACAGTGAAGAAGAACTCCAGAATTTCCTCTTCAACCTCAACTCCTTTGGTCCCATCAAATTCACCTGGTCCTATTCCAAATCCCATGCCACATTCCTCGATGTCGACCTCCATCTGTCCAACGGCCAACTCCACACATCCGTCCACATCAAACCTACCAATAAACAACAGTACCTGCATTATGATAGCTGTCATCCATTCCATATCAAACGTTCCCTTCCTTACAGCTTAGGTCTTCGTGGCAAACGAGTCTGCTCCAGTCCTGAAGCTCTGAACCAGTACTCCAACAACCTATTAACAGCTTTCACATCCCGCGGCTATCCTCCTAATCTGGTAGAGAAACAAATTGCCAGAGCTACTACCTCATCCCCCCAAATTCAGAACCTTCAACAGAAGAATCCCAGAAGTGCCCCTCTTGTCACCGGATACTTTCCGGGACTGGAGCGGACTCTAAATGTGGCTCTCCAGCAAGGATACGACTTCCTTAAATCCTGCCCCGAAATGAGATCCGTCCTTCATGACATCCTTCCTACTCCACCGAGAGTGTCTTTCCGCCGCCCACCTAACCTCCGTAACCTCCTAGTCCACCCCTATGAAATCCCCAAACCACCTTCCCTACCTTCTGGCTCCTACCCTTGTAACCGCCCCCGTTGTAAAACCTGCCCTATGCACCCTTCCACCACCACTTACTCCAGTCCCGTAACCCGGAAGGTGTACACGATCAAAGGCAGAGCCACTTGCGATAGTACCCACGTGATCTACCAACTGACATGCCTGCACTGTGAAGCGTTCTATGTGGGAATGACCAGCAACAAACTGTCCATTCGCATGAATGGACACAGGCAGACAGTGTTTGTTGGTAACGAGGATCACCCTGTGGCTAAACACGCATTGGTGCACGGCCAGCACATCTTGGCACAGTGCTACACCGTCCGGGTTATCTGGATACTTCCCACTGACACCAATCCTTCAGAACTCCGGAGATGGGAACTAGCCCTTCAGCATATTCTCTCTTCCCGTTGCCCACCTGGTCTCAACCTCCGCTAAATTTCAATTCCCACCCACCTTCTTAACATCTTTGCATCAGTTCTCTGGACAGAGCCTCTGCCTCAAGTGGTATCTCTGTCTAACTTCTTAACTTCTATAACTTAACTTCTTTGCTTTCTACAGTATGTCTGCCTAGGTGTACTTGTGTCTGTGTGAATGTGTGGGCAAGTGTGCATTTGTTTACCCTCCATTTTTCCCCCAAGGTAAGTCTTTCCTCTCCCGGGATTGGAATGGCTCCTTACCCCCTTCCTTAAAACCCTCATCATTTCCTTTTCCCTCTCCTTCCCTACTGCCTGAAGACGCAACTGGGTTGCGAAAGCTTGCGATTGTGTGTGTGTGTGTGTGTATTCATTTATTTATTTGTGATGCTGTCACACCTGTGCTCCTTCGCCTGGTGAGTAATCTTCGTCTATTTTTTATATTTTATTTTTCCTGCTAGGAATTTTTCGTCTTAATAATCGTTTCATATATTTGAATTCAACAATTACTTCCGTCCTTGCTCTGTTACTTTTCGAAATCTTTTCTGTCATCTTACTTTCCCTTTGGTTTTTTATTTTTATTATTCATTATTTATTCATCATTTTTTTACATTTTACATATCAGTTCATTGCTACATTCACTCCTTTGTTTACTGTTCATAGTCCGCTAATTCTTACAACAATACGTTTTCTTCCAAACCTTTTCCTATTAGTACGTTTATTTTGATATTTACCACTTTCATTGCTCCTGCTTCCGTCTGTAACACGCCGCTCATTCAATTTTCTCGTTTAAAATCGTTAACACTCTTTCCTAACAATAGTTTCTCTATTGTTTATAACCATTTTCGTCATTTCTTAGTTACCTTACGATTGCTTCCATTCCCGTTTTTCCACATTTCTGTTCATGTTTAATACTTTTCCGATCAATTTCAGCAACTTTCCGTTGGTTTTGATTGCACTTTTCCTTCGTCAGACTATTTCAGCCTCAAAATCGTTATGTGCTACCATATAACCAATCCTGTTTAGACGTTTTCCTTGCATTTTCACGCAGTTTTCTCGTTCTTTTTCCGATTTTCACCTTCCTTAAACCCTTTTTTCACGCCATACCACTACCAAACCCTTTTATACTACGTTGTTGATAACTAAAGTTGACCACAGTATCAACAACAAATTTTTAAAAACTTTTCCTATTTCCTTTCTTTTCTCATACCTGAAATTCTGCCCACTTTCATCTCCCTCCTGACATGTAAATATATTTTTACACTTATTTTTACGTTTTATTTTTTATTTGTTCATTGCAGCCTATTACATAGCCCATATTTCCCACTCCTCCTTCATCCATATACTATGCCTCCCTCACAACATCCCTATAACAACCCCATCCATTTTTATGTATATTCCCTCCGAAAACATGCTTTCTCCCTAGCCAAATTACGCTCCCACATTCTTTTTATGCAGGCTTGTCTGACATTTGGAATCACTCCCAAGGGCCTCACACTAAAAGTTCCCATCTCTGGCTGTAACCCATCCTTTCATCCCGCCCTATACCAATTCCAAACTGAACAATCAATAGCCCTCACCCGACTAATCCTTAACCTACACATCAACTCCGCTAATGAACACACCTGTCAACTCCTATCGCTAATCAAAATCCTCAACCTTTCCTCTCCCACATCCACACCTACTATCCAGAACATCCTCCTTCAGGCCAACTGCAAATTAGAACAATATGCCACCCACCACCTCAAAAAACTATCCAATCTCCTGGTCACCCACCTCCGGAAAGGCAATACTCTCTCCCTCAACAACCTCTCCAATAAACCTCAACCTCCCCTTATTGCACACAAACCCAGTCTCTCCCATCTACTCAATCTCCCACTCCCAACTCCTCTCCCCCCTAAACCTCAAAACTCCAATCTACACAATCCGGAACCACAACATCCTAATTCAGTAATCAACCTCTCCTCCAAACCTCTCTCCCAATCTGAAACCTCTGTCCTATCCAAAGGCCTCACCTTTAGTCCTACTCCCAAATTCAACCACACAGCTCTCGTCAAAGATCTACTTTCCTATACTCGTAGTCTTTGCTGGAGATACCACTTTGCCACGAAGAAGAATAATCCTACTCCCTATGACCCAGCTCCCCAAGACATCATTCCAATTGAACCCTGCCTAGAACAGTTCCGTCCTCCATCACAGCGAGACCCACCTGCTCTTCCTCAAAACCACCCTCTTCAAACCTTCCAGGAATTCCTTACTTCCCACCTTGCCTCCCAGTCGTTCCTGAGAAACCTTAATCCTACTCCCAACATTACCGCAGCTGAATCCCGAGCTATCCGTGATCTGAAGGCTGACCATTCCATCATCATTCTCCCAGCCGACAAGGGATCCACGACAGTGGTACTTGATCGGCGGGAGTATGTAGCTGAGGGACTGCGTCAGCTCTCAGACAGTACCACATATAAAGTCTTTCATGGCAATCCCATCCCCGATGTCCAGGCAGAGCTTCAAGGAATCCTCAAAACCTTAGGCCCCCTACAAAACCTTTCACCTAACTCCATTAACCTCATGACCCCGCCGACACCCCGCACTCCCACCTTCTACCTACTTCCCAAGATTCACAAACCCAATCATCCCGGCCGCCCCATTGTGGCCGGTTACCAAGCCCCTACAGAACGAATCTCTGCCTACATAGACCAACACCTTCAACCCATCATGTGCAGTCTCCCATCCTTCATCAAAGACACCAACCACTTCCTCGATCGCATGAAATCCTTACCCAGCCTGTTACCTCCAGAAACCATCCTTGTAACCATTGATGCCACTTCCCTATACACAAATATCCCACATACCCAGGGCCTTGCTGCGATGGAGTATTTCCTTTCACGCCGACCACCCACTTCCCTACCTAAAACCTCTTTCCTTAATACCCTAGCCAGCTTCATCCTAACCCACAACTTCTTCACTTTTGAGGGCCAGACATACCAACAACTAAAGGGAACAGCCATGGGAACCAGGATGGCCCCCTCGTACGCAAACTTATTCATGGGACGCTTAGAGGAAGCCTTCCTGGATACCCAAGCCTGTCAACCCAAAGTGTGGTACAGATTCATTGATGATATCTTCATGATCTGGACACACAGTGAAGAAGAACTCCAGAATTTCCTCTTCAACCTCAACTCCTTTGGTCCCATCAAATTCACCTGGTCCTATTCCAAATCCCATGCCACATTCCTCGATGTCGACCTCCATCTGTCCAACGGCCAACTCCACACATCCGTCCACATCAAACCTACCAATAAACAACAGTACCTGCATTATGATAGCTGTCATCCATTCCATATCAAACGTTCCCTTCCTTACAGCTTAGGTCTTCGTGGCAAACGAGTCTGCTCCAGTCCTGAAGCTCTGAACCAGTACTCCAACAACCTATTAACAGCTTTCACATCCCGCGGCTATCCTCCTAATCTGGTAGAGAAACAAATTGCCAGAGCTACTACCTCATCCCCCCAAATTCAGAACCTTCAACAGAAGAATCCCAGAAGTGCCCCTCTTGTCACCGGATACTTTCCGGGACTGGAGCGGACTCTAAATGTGGCTCTCCAGCAAGGATACGACTTCCTTAAATCCTGCCCCGAAATGAGATCCGTCCTTCATGACATCCTTCCTACTCCACCGAGAGTGTCTTTCCGCCGCCCACCTAACCTCCGTAACCTCCTAGTCCACCCCTATGAAATCCCCAAACCACCTTCCCTACCTTCTGGCTCCTACCCTTGTAACCGCCCCCGTTGTAAAACCTGCCCTATGCACCCTTCCACCACCACTTACTCCAGTCCCGTAACCCGGAAGGTGTACACGATCAAAGGCAGAGCCACTTGCGATAGTACCCACGTGATCTACCAACTGACATGCCTGCACTGTGAAGCGTTCTATGTGGGAATGACCAGCAACAAACTGTCCATTCGCATGAATGGACACAGGCAGACAGTGTTTGTTGGTAACGAGGATCACCCTGTGGCTAAACACGCATTGGTGCACGGCCAGCACATCTTGGCACAGTGCTACACCGTCCGGGTTATCTGGATACTTCCCACTGACACCAATCCTTCAGAACTCCGGAGATGGGAACTAGCCCTTCAGCATATTCTCTCTTCCCGTTGCCCACCTGGTCTCAACCTCCGCTAAATTTCAATTCCCACCCACCTTCTTAACATCTTTGCATCAGTTCTCTGGACAGAGCCTCTGCCTCAAGTGGTATCTCTGTCTAACTTCTTAACTTCTATAACTTAACTTCTTTGCTTTCTACAGTATGTCTGCCTAGGTGTACTTGTGTCTGTGTGAATGTGTGGGCAAGTGTGCATTTGTTTACCCTCCATTTTTTCCCCCAAGGTAAGTCTTTCCTCTCCCGGGATTGGAATGGCTCCTTACCCCCTTCCTTAAAACCCTCATCATTTCCTTTTCCCTCTCCTTCCCTACTGCCTGAAGACGCAACTGGGTTGCGAAAGCTTGCGATTGTGTGTGTGTGTGTGTGTATTCATTTATTTATTTGTGATGCTGTCACACCTGTGCTCCTTCGCCTGGTGAGTAATCTTCGTCTATTTTTTATATTTTATTTTTCCTGCTAGGAATTTTTCGTCTTAATAATCGTTTCATATATTTGAATTCAACAATTACTTCCGTCCTTGCTCTGTTACTTTTCGAAATCTTTTCTGTCATCTTACTTTCCCTTTGGTTTTTTATTTTTATTATTCATTATTTATTCATCATTTTTTTACATTTTACATATCAGTTCATTGCTACATTCACTCCTTTGTTTACTGTTCATAGTCCGCTAATTCTTACAACAATACGTTTTCTTCCAAACCTTTTCCTATTAGTACGTTTATTTTGATATTTACCACTTTCATTGCTCCTGCTTCCGTCTGTAACACGCCGCTCATTCAATTTTCTCGTTTAAAATCGTTAACACTCTTTCCTAACAATAGTTTCTCTATTGTTTATAACCATTTTCGTCATTTCTTAGTTACCTTACGATTGCTTCCATTCCCGTTTTTCCACATTTCTGTTCATGTTTAATACTTTTCCGATCAATTTCAGCAACTTTCCGTTGGTTTTGATTGCACTTTTCCTTCGTCAGACTATTTCAGCCTCAAAATCGTTATGTGCTACCATATAACCAATCCTGTTTAGACGTTTTCCTTGCATTTTCACGCAGTTTTCTCGTTCTTTTTCCGATTTTCACCTTCCTTAAACCCTTTTTTCACGCCATACCACTACCAAACCCTTTTATACTACGTTGTTGATAACTAAAGTTGACCACAGTATCAACAACAAATTTTTAAAAACTTTTCCTATTTCCTTTCTTTTCTCATACCTGAAATTCTGCCCACTTTCATCTCCCTCCTGACATGTAAATATATTTTTACACTTATTTTTACGTTTTATTTTTTATTTGTTCATTGCAGCCTATTACATAGCCCATATTTCCCACTCCTCCTTCATCCATATACTATGCCTCCCTCACAACATCCCTATAACAACCCCATCCATTTTTATGTATATTCCCTCCGAAAACATGCTTTCTCCCTAGCCAAATTACGCTCCCACATTCTTTTTATGCAGGCTTGTCTGACATTTGGAATCACTCCCAAGGGCCTCACACTAAAAGTTCCCATCTCTGGCTGTAACCCATCCTTTCATCCCGCCCTATACCAATTCCAAACTGAACAATCAATAGCCCTCACCCGACTAATCCTTAACCTACACATCAACTCCGCTAATGAACACACCTGTCAACTCCTATCGCTAATCAAAATCCTCAACCTTTCCTCTCCCACATCCACACCTACTATCCAGAACATCCTCCTTCAGGCCAACTGCAAATTAGAACAATATGCCACCCACCACCTCAAAAAACTATCCAATCTCCTGGTCACCCACCTCCGGAAAGGCAATACTCTCTCCCTCAACAACCTCTCCAATAAACCTCAACCTCCCCTTATTGCACACAAACCCAGTCTCTCCCATCTACTCAATCTCCCACTCCCAACTCCTCTCCCCCCTAAACCTCAAAACTCCAATCTACACAATCCGGAACCACAACATCCTAATTCAGTAATCAACCTCTCCTCCAAACCTCTCTCCCAATCTGAAACCTCTGTCCTATCCAAAGGCCTCACCTTTAGTCCTACTCCCAAATTCAACCACACAGCTCTCGTCAAAGATCTACTTTCCTATACTCGTAGTCTTTGCTGGAGATACCACTTTGCCACGAAGAAGAATAATCCTACTCCCTATGACCCAGCTCCCCAAGACATCATTCCAATTGAACCCTGCCTAGAACAGTTCCGTCCTCCATCACAGCGAGACCCACCTGCTCTTCCTCAAAACCACCCTCTTCAAACCTTCCAGGAATTCCTTACTTCCCACCTTGCCTCCCAGTCGTTCCTGAGAAACCTTAATCCTACTCCCAACATTACCGCAGCTGAATCCCGAGCTATCCGTGATCTGAAGGCTGACCATTCCATCATCATTCTCCCAGCCGACAAGGGATCCACGACAGTGGTACTTGATCGGCGGGAGTATGTAGCTGAGGGACTGCGTCAGCTCTCAGACAGTACCACATATAAAGTCTTTCATGGCAATCCCATCCCCGATGTCCAGGCAGAGCTTCAAGGAATCCTCAAAACCTTAGGCCCCCTACAAAACCTTTCACCTAACTCCATTAACCTCATGACCCCGCCGACACCCCGCACTCCCACCTTCTACCTACTTCCCAAGATTCACAAACCCAATCATCCCGGCCGCCCCATTGTGGCCGGTTACCAAGCCCCTACAGAACGAATCTCTGCCTACATAGACCAACACCTTCAACCCATCATGTGCAGTCTCCCATCCTTCATCAAAGACACCAACCACTTCCTCGATCGCATGAAATCCTTACCCAGCCTGTTACCTCCAGAAACCATCCTTGTAACCATTGATGCCACTTCCCTATACACAAATATCCCACATACCCAGGGCCTTGCTGCGATGGAGTATTTCCTTTCACGCCGACCACCCACTTCCCTACCTAAAACCTCTTTCCTTAATACCCTAGCCAGCTTCATCCTAACCCACAACTTCTTCACTTTTGAGGGCCAGACATACCAACAACTAAAGGGAACAGCCATGGGAACCAGGATGGCCCCCTCGTACGCAAACTTATTCATGGGACGCTTAGAGGAAGCCTTCCTGGATACCCAAGCCTGTCAACCCAAAGTGTGGTACAGATTCATTGATGATATCTTCATGATCTGGACACACAGTGAAGAAGAACTCCAGAATTTCCTCTTCAACCTCAACTCCTTTGGTCCCATCAAATTCACCTGGTCCTATTCCAAATCCCATGCCACATTCCTCGATGTCGACCTCCATCTGTCCAACGGCCAACTCCACACATCCGTCCACATCAAACCTACCAATAAACAACAGTACCTGCATTATGATAGCTGTCATCCATTCCATATCAAACGTTCCCTTCCTTACAGCTTAGGTCTTCGTGGCAAACGAGTCTGCTCCAGTCCTGAAGCTCTGAACCAGTACTCCAACAACCTATTAACAGCTTTCACATCCCGCGGCTATCCTCCTAATCTGGTAGAGAAACAAATTGCCAGAGCTACTACCTCATCCCCCCAAATTCAGAACCTTCAACAGAAGAATCCCAGAAGTGCCCCTCTTGTCACCGGATACTTTCCGGGACTGGAGCGGACTCTAAATGTGGCTCTCCAGCAAGGATACGACTTCCTTAAATCCTGCCCCGAAATGAGATCCGTCCTTCATGACATCCTTCCTACTCCACCGAGAGTGTCTTTCCGCCGCCCACCTAACCTCCGTAACCTCCTAGTCCACCCCTATGAAATCCCCAAACCACCTTCCCTACCTTCTGGCTCCTACCCTTGTAACCGCCCCCGTTGTAAAACCTGCCCTATGCACCCTTCCACCACCACTTACTCCAGTCCCGTAACCCGGAAGGTGTACACGATCAAAGGCAGAGCCACTTGCGATAGTACCCACGTGATCTACCAACTGACATGCCTGCACTGTGAAGCGTTCTATGTGGGAATGACCAGCAACAAACTGTCCATTCGCATGAATGGACACAGGCAGACAGTGTTTGTTGGTAACGAGGATCACCCTGTGGCTAAACACGCATTGGTGCACGGCCAGCACATCTTGGCACAGTGCTACACCGTCCGGGTTATCTGGATACTTCCCACTGACACCAATCCTTCAGAACTCCGGAGATGGGAACTAGCCCTTCAGCATATTCTCTCTTCCCGTTGCCCACCTGGTCTCAACCTCCGCTAAATTTCAATTCCCACCCACCTTCTTAACATCTTTGCATCAGTTCTCTGGACAGAGCCTCTGCCTCAAGTGGTATCTCTGTCTAACTTCTTAACTTCTATAACTTAACTTCTTTGCTTTCTACAGTATGTCTGCCTAGGTGTACTTGTGTCTGTGTGAATGTGTGGGCAAGTGTGCATTTGTTTACCCTCCATTTTTTCCCCCAAGGTAAGTCTTTCCTCTCCCGGGATTGGAATGGCTCCTTACCCCCTTCCTTAAAACCCTCATCATTTCCTTTTCCCTCTCCTTCCCTACTGCCTGAAGACGCAACTGGGTTGCGAAAGCTTGCGATTGTGTGTGTGTGTGTGTGTATTCATTTATTTATTTGTGATGCTGTCACACCTGTGCTCCTTCGCCTGGTGAGTAATCTTCGTCTATTTTTTATATTTTATATATATATATATATATATATATATATATATATATATATATATATATATATAAAATAGATGAAGAACACTTACCAGGCGAAGGGGCACAGGCAGTAATAGCAACAAATAAACACACAGACACACACACACTCAAAAATGCTAGCTTTCGCAGCCTAGCTGCTTCATCAGGCATATATATATATATATATATATATATATATATATATATATATATATATATAGTATAAAATAAAGATTTTTGACTTACCTAAAGTACAGGCTTGTCGATAGAAACACGAAACACACAAAAACACACAACCATTCGAGCTTTCGCCACCAGTGGTGGCCTAGGTGTGTTTGGATATGGATATGTGTGAGTGTGTGTGTATTTGTTTACCTTCCTTTTTGTCCCCTAAGGTAAGTCCTTCCACTCCTGGGATTGGAATGGCTCCTTTTCCACTTCCTTAAAACCCAATCCTTCCCTTTCTCCTCTCCTTCCTCCCTCTTTTTTCCCGAAGAAGCCACCACTGGTTGCGAAAGCTCGAATGGTTGTGTGTTTTTGTGTGTTTCGTGTTTCTATCGACAAGCCTGTACTTTAGGTAAGTCAAAAATCTTTATTTTATACCATTTTCCCACCTAGAAGGTCTCCTTCTATAATATTATATATATATATATATATATATATATATATATACGTAAAAAGTAGATGAAGTACACTTACCAGGCGAAGGGGCACAGGCAGTAATAGCAACAAATAAACACACAGACACACACACACACACACACACACACACACACACACACACACACACACACAAATGCTAGCTTTCGCAGCCTAGCTGCTTCATCGGGCAGAAGGGAGGAGAGGGAAAAGGAAATGATGAGGGTTTTAAGGAAGGGGGTAAGGGGCCATTCCAATCCCGGGACAGGAAAGACTTACCTTGGGGGAAAAATGGAGGGTAAATAAATGCACACACACCCACACATTTACACAGACACACATACAAGCTTTCGCCACCACTGGCAGCTTCTTCAGGAAAAAGAGGAAAAAAAGGGGAGGAAAAAGGGAAGGATATGGGTTTTAAGGAAGTGGAAAAGGAGTCATTCCAATCCCAGGAGTGGAAGGACTTACCTTAGGGGAAAAAAAGGAAGGTAAACAAATACACACACACACACACACACACACACACACACACACACACACTCAGACACATCGAAACGCAAACACACCTAGACAGACATTTGTAAAAAGCAAAGAAGTTGGACAGAGATACCACTTGAGGCAGAGGCTCTGTCCACAGAACCGAGGCAAAGATGTTAAAGATGGTGGGCGGGAATTTGAATTTAGCGGAGGTTGAGACAAGGTGGGCAACGGGAGGAGAGAATAAGCTGAAGGGCAAGTTCCCATCTCCGGAGTTCAGCGTTATCAGATTACGAATTTTATATATATATATATATATATTACACGTAAAAAATAGATGAAGTCCACTTACCAGGCGAAGGAGCACAGGCAGTGATAGCAAAAAATAAACACACACACACACACACAAATGCAAGCTTTCGCAGCCTAGCTGCTTCGTCAGGCAGAAGGAAAGGAGAGGGAAAAGGAAATGATGAGGATTTTAAGGGAGTGGATAAGGAGTCATTCCAATCCCGAGACAGGTGTGCCAGTCAGAATGAAGAAATTCATCAGCAGCACTGGATAAATTGGAATCCCCAGCAGGCTACTAACAACATCTACTGCATTCATTCATGCCAGGAATCAAATCAACAGCTATCTTGTCAACTAAATCAGCCACTTAATTTAAAGGCATCTATTTGTGAAGCTTTTTATAGCCTTTACTGGTCATGGTAATCAATTGCTCAACAACTGAAGCAATAAGTTGTGCAGCACAGTTCTGACATCCACTTTACGGGGGAAGTGTTGTGAATCCTGGGAAGGTTTTAGGTCCAAGGTGTATTCTTAAGTTAAACTTGCGTATATATATAACTATGTGAAATTAGCAAATAAACTTTGAAAATTTAGCGTTTTGAAATTCAGATTTAGAATTTATAGTTTTAAATGTGTTTAAACATTTAAATGAGCTACAGTTTTTTTTCATTCTTTGAAATATTAGTAACTGGTATTTTAAATGTGTTATCTACATTTTTGTCCTCCCAGTTGTTTCACATTCCAAAAGTGACACCAAGGAATTTCAGCCTTGAACCCTATTTCAGATAGTCATTGCATCACTTCTAAAACTCAGTTCATGTGTAGCCATTTTTAACACACTTCAGTCAATGTAAGTATAGGCTTCTGTAACCGTTATCATTGTCAATACAAATTTGTTTAGGCCACTATTGCGAGTAGGTACCTCAAGGTGCAGATGAAAGCAATTTACATAATGCAGTTCAATTTTATAAAATGAGAATAGGAAAAATAGCAGCCATTCCAAAATTTAAGTAATTGGTATATATTTGTCATTTTTCTATCAAATAGTTCTGTGTTTAGTGCAAAGTTTTTGAATTGGTATCTCATGTACTCTATGGTAGCTCAGTAGTGCACAAATGTGTCTTGGAGAGTTTAACAGAACATTGTAGTTACACAATAAGTAATCATTACCAATCTTAATTTTCGGTCTTTTGGTCACTTTATCTGGTGATTTCACATATAATTGTAGATACATTATAATCAGTAACATTCTGTTGCCTGTATATTAAGATGTTTTATCAATTGAGCAATAAATTCTGCTGAAATAACTAATTTTAATAAATGTCATTGACTTTTACTTATTTAGCATTTATAGCATGTACGAATTTCACTTAGAGATAGGTATATACTTTTCTTGAGATGTGGAAACTCACTGTGTCAGTTCTGACTTTATTTTTTCATAGGCATAATGAAACCACCAACATAATCAAAAACTAACACCAATATGGCCCAGTTCCATATACTGAACAATGTCCCACTAAGCAAAGAAAACTATGAGAAAGAAAATTTTTACAGCTTATAGCTAAAAACAATGGTTATAACACCCAAACATTAGAAAGATTCAACCGAAAAATCAAAAACACAACTAACGAGCGATTTTAAAAAGCACAAAAAACAAACACCCAAAAATCCCACAAACACATATAAGGTAGCAACACTCCTGACACACAGAACAAATATAAATGGTACACTCTAACATACAAACATAAATCAACACACAAAATAGCAAACATACTAAAGAAACAAGGTTTAAAAAATGCTTACAGAATGAGAAACACACTTCTGCCATCTTTGCAACACATAAACCAGACAAATATGAACAGGCAGTACATACCAGCTAGAATGCCAAGAATGCAAATCAGTATATCTGGGAATGACAGGCAGAAACTTCAAAACCAGATACAAAGAACATTTAAGATGCTAGAATTATGAAAACAGGTATTTCACCTTAACAGAACACCTAGTAAAACTCGGGCATGAACCATCCAATATGGAGCAAGATTTGTAAGTTATTAGAATCAACAACCTAGACAGAAAACTCATGACACTACATGCAAACCTCCATATACAAAGAGACCTGGCAATGAATAAGAGAGTGATTAATGATCAGATCAACAGAAGAAACAACTCACTGATCAAGCTAGTCACAAAAACAATGAAAAACAGTAATGAAACATGAAATGCCCTCCCTCTTTCTTCCTTTCTTTCTTTCATCTCATCTCCCCCCACTCTCACACTCACAAAAACTCCCCCCCCCTCTCTCTCTCTCTCTCTCTCTCTCTCTCTCTCTCTCTCTCTCTCACACACACACACACACACACTTAATAGAGAACACCATGAACAACAAAACAGCTGATACATTCAGAGATACAAGGACATAAACAAAAGACAGGCGGAAAGTGACAGTTAGCAACACTACGCATGATAAATAAACTCTCACAAAATGAGTACACAGTGAATTAATAATATAAATGTGTTAACCAAGAGCCAAAATATACATTGTCCTGGAGAACACAGACAGCTCCTTGAAGACACACATGGATTAACACAAAAAACTGTACGTAATATTGAAAAATTAAATTTTATTTGCAAAAGCTTGTGCTACAGAAGTTACAGAAGTTGTTTCTAAACCAGTAGGTCAACATTTAAGAAATTGTAACAAAACAAAGATTGATAATTGTCATAGTGTGAAACATAGCAAACTAATATTTATAACTTTACTGCAATATTATACAAAAACCAAACACCTATTACAGGCCGCTGATGATGCTTCAGAAATAAAGAAGTGCAATGTGTGCGGCACAACAAATGCTGCGTTGTTACTTCAATTTCAGTTATGGATTATATGGTGTAAAGTTCCTTTCAAATCCGTATTTGCAACTTCCTCTTTATCTTTGAAAGTGATTAACAATAAAACGAAGTCCAGCTACGCTGTGCCTCTAAATACCTTCAAATTATTACAATTCAAAGACATTCGTAAATTTACACCGTTATGTAAAATACCTGCTGAACAACACATCATTTGTTCTTATTAATTATGACACTTTTATTCGCAATTAGATACAATGCCAGAATAAGTACGCATATCTCTTTTGCACATTATATCCAATCTCAACAGAGTCAAAAACCAGAAGAATTAAAACAAAAGCTTTCACACATGGAGTTCATATATAAACACTGAGTTTCTATATCGTTTACTCCATGATTCTCTTCTGCTCTCTTCTCTTACAATCCACTTTGCAATGCCGACAAAGACAGATACTCGCGGTAGACACTGGATTGCTATGCCGCTCATACACAAATTAAAGCCTTGATTAACTAAAGTCGATAATAGAAGAAAATGTAGTTCATTCTGTAATACTACAAAGCCTTTCATTTAGTAGCAAAGACGGAAATACACCTTCACTAATTCTCTTTATTTCTTGATACCATCTTTGGTTTGCTACTGGCATGGCTCAGAACTTATCATGCAATATCTCTGACTTCCACTTATCACCCCCTAACACCCCTTACATAATGGCCTAGGTTGTGAGTAACTCTAGGTTGTGAGTAACTCTTCCCCTCTATCCTTTTTCTTTTCCCTCTTCTCCCCCATCTGCTTAAAGAAGAAAGGAAAAATAAATAATATTTTTTTTTCTAAATCTGGAAGCTTTTCATCTTTTCGTGACACTATTGGCAGTATCTGAGCTGAGATAAATTCTGGTCAGCTACTCTTATAACTTCTGAATAATATTTTCACATTAATTAACAAAATAGATAATCAGATAAAGGTATTATCTACAGTAGATGTTAAATTAACTAGTTTGGCATGTGGTTTCACTAAACTGTCAGACTAACGAAATAGGTAGGAGATACTAAGTTTGAAATACAATTATCCATAATTATTGGAACACGATTATTGAGGAGGGGATACCAGGACTCTATCATGAATTTTTCATTTTAATTTTTTTAAGTTACTTCAAAAATCAATTTGAAGTTTAATAGTAACATTTAATCATGAAGACACAGGCAAGAACCTAATAAAAACTCTGCCAGAATATTTGTGACTTTCAATGAAATAATTACACTGACCTTTTCATCATTTCATATGCCCACAAAGCTCAGTAATTTACAGGCGATACTGATGAAAAAATGTTAACATAATTATACAGGCTCACAATGGAAGTACAACTTCACGCACCCACAGTGGTGAAGTTGTTAAGCACCAGTGTAGTAGAAACGTTTTAGTATGTAGTATATTATCTGTCCTACACATGATGAAAATCTATTAATTTACAATACTGGTTCTGCGGTGCAGAATGGGTATATCCACCTGTCAAACATCAGGCCTTGCCACCACTGATTGAAGGTGTTAAGCATCTGAAAGAGTAACTGTAATACCTAACACTGAAATCCAAGCAACAAATGAAACTGTAAGGCTGTCCTTTATAAGGACTCTTGTTCGAGAACTTATTTAAGTGAGATGTGTGTACCTTGAATTGTACTTTTATTTCTTCCCAAGATATGAAGTGACATTGATTTGTACATTCAAGCTTATCTACAATTTTACATTTATGATCTTCGTTTTATCCAATACCAGCATTACTACTACTACTATTTAATTATTAATCAAGATATCTTCAGTATATCATGGTTGCAAGGAGGCACTGATTAGCAATTCCTCCCATCTCAAAAAATAATAATACCACAACTGAAAAATTGCAGGTAAATCACAATGTATTATTTCATCAGGTGTATTGAACTGAAATAGCAATGTTTCATCCAAACTTATAAGCAATTACACAAGGAACACTGTAAGATTCCCAGAGCTATGAAATCTATCTTAAAGAGACAAGTTGGTCAAAGTGTTCTGGTTAAGTCAAAATAATAAACTACCATATCTTCAGCTGAATGTTAGCTAATGTGACTAATTTGAAGAACAGCCATTTGAAAATAAAAAAAAAAGTGCCATATCTGAAAAAGGAAGATTAGACTTTATTGTCCAGTGGATGGAGAAGAAGGAAGGAAGAAAGGAAGGTAAATGCCTGTTTCCTTCCTAAATGAACCACCCATCAAATTTCGTTTCAGCAATTTAGACAGAGCACAGAAAACTTAAATCTATAATGTAAAATGGTGATTTATATTATGTAATCCCATGTCACTTTACATACCTCTCATGCTGTTTGAGATGCCATTTATCCTTGAAAGAGCCAATACAATACTGACACTGGAATGGGCGTGTATTGTCATGTACTTTCTGGTGACGCAACAAACTGATTTTCTGTGTAAAGGCCTGCCCACATATGTAACAAATATGAGGAAATTTTTGTAAGTGAATTGAAGCACGATGTCTACTTAGCCCACTTGCTGACTTGAAAGTCTTATCACAATCACGACATCTGAAAGAGGAAAATGTTATCATTAAACGAAAAGGTCACACACAAAATAAAACTGGAAACAATGGATACAGGAAAGCACATCAACTAGCTCATACTGAATTAAGGAGTAAAATGTTACCTGAACAGGTAGGTGTAAATAAATAAATAAAAAAGAAAGAAAAATAAATTTGCTTCAGGTAGATTCGCACATGTGTCCTATTCACCAACTGTAAGCCTATCCATGTAGTCACTGAAGCAGATGTGAAATGTTTATTATTGTTGTAATTTTACCGTTGTGGATTTGTTATACTTTGACCATTTCCAACTGCTCGAATAATGATTTTCAAAATAAATCATCAGATGAGTTACAAAATCGAATGGATCTTGACATATAATGTATCCTAACAACTACATTGCTCCATCTGGCAAAGTAAACACCAAGCTGAGCCCCCGAGTTAAGAACACTGGCATTTCTGTACTTGGGCATGCACAATGATCTGTTCTTGGACTTGGGCTGGGCAATCTTTTTGTACATTTGGGTGTGTGTTGTGTGTGTTAATGTATGTGCGTTACTGCTGGAAGAAGAGAGAAATCCTTGAAAGGTAGAGTAAATTCTAGTTCCTGTTACATATTGATGTGTTCCTCCACGCATCTATCAGCATGAGGAGTGTGGTTGTTTTTCCCTTATTTGACGTAATTTTCATGTATGTTCTGTGTAAGACATGTTTTAAGCAGGAAAGGAATACAATTCTCCTAACAAATTCTTTGATCACACAGCCATAACATGGCCCCACTGTTCCTTTCTTGATACCTGCGTATTTGCACGAGTTCTCGGAGCTACAGGTAGTCTGATGCATGCCATGTCATCTCAAAAGTGATTTCAAGTGAGTCCAGATATTGCATGGAGAAAACTACAGTAAATGATGGCTTTCAGTGCAGAATTACCATGTTTACTCGAATCTAAGACTCAAAATTCAAGGGCGCACAACTGCTAAGGTCATTACCGCCCAGATAAGAACAGAGATTCGCTAGATCTCGAAAAAACTGCTAACTACCAGATAGAGTATCAATAGAAGGCTAAGAACGAAAGATAAAACCAATTATAAGGGTTAAATATCTTTTGATAGATTGGACATGTTGATAAAACACAATACTCGAGCAGCTGCCCGTGTGTCATCAGCTAAAAGTTCCTCCAGAGTAGACGAAAAGCGAAGGGCTACACGAAGATGATTAAAATTGGGTCAAGACAGTAAAACATGTCGCACCGTCAGCAATTCACCGCAGGAGAACAGCGGTGCAGGGTCAGTGGTTAGCAAATGACGGTTGCTGAAACGGCAGTGATCGATCCGCAACCGGGCCAGGATGACCTCCTCTCGCCAAGAGGGGCGTGAGGAGGTCCCCCAAGTGGTCGGGATCGGTTTTACAGTTCTCAATTTATTATCCGTAAGTGAGAACCATGCACTGTGGCAGGACGACACAATACTACGGTGAAGAGCCCGTTGAACATCGTCCGATGGGACGCAAAAGGTAGCCATGCGAGGCAAAAGAGCTGCTGCCTTGGCTGCTATGTCGGCGGTCTCATTCCCGGGCACACCTACGTGGCCAGGGACCCACAGAAAAGAAACGTGACGGCTGTCATCTGCTACCAACTGGAGGGAGCGTTGGATCCGATACACGAGAGGATGGTTCGAAAAAGGGTCCTTAAGACTCTGTAGGGCACTAAGGGAGTCCGAACAGATGACATAAAAAGGTTGGCGGCGGTGGCAGGTATACAAAACAGCCTGGTGGAGGGCAAAAAGCTCAGCCGTGAAAATGGAGCACCAGTCAGGGAGCTTGTATTGGAAACGGTTGACCCAATGACGAAGGCAGATCCGACACCGTCAGTGCTCTTGGAACCATCAGTGTAAATAAATATGGCATTATCGATCGCGAACGGAGTTCGACAAGCTTTGAGCGGTATACCAAATCCGGGGTGCTCTCCTTGGGCAGCGAACTAAGTTCAAGGTGGGTGTGAACCTGGGCCTGATGCCACGGTGGCAATGGGCCTTCAGTCAACCGAAAGGTGGAAGGAAGGGTAAAATAGAGCCGCTGAAGCAGGTGGCGAATCCAAACTCCAGGTGGAAGCAAGGCTATCGCAGACAACTGATATTGACGATCGAGTGAGTCGTCAAAAAATAATCGGTAAGACGGATGGTAGGGCATGGACCGCAGGCGGCACGTGTACTGACACAAGAGTATGTCACGCCGGGTGGTCAAGGGTAATACAGCAGCCTCGGCATAAAAACTTTCAACAGGGCTGGTATAAAATGCACCGGTCACCAGACGTAATCCCCGATGGTGAATAGAGTTGAGACAGTGGAGAATCGATAGCTGTGCAGAAGAGTATACAAGGCTTCCGTAGTCGAGCTTCGACTGAACAATGGCCTGGTAAAGGTGAAGCAGGACAGTACGATCCACTCCCCATGACTTGCCACTGAGGACACGAAGAACATTAAGGGATCGGGCACAAAGGGCAGCCAGGTAGGATATGTGTGTGGACCAGCAAAGTTTCTGATCCAACATTAGCTCCAAGAATTTTGTTGTCTGCACGAATGGTAGAGCAACGAGGCCGAGATGTAGGGATGGTGGAAGAAATTCCTTGTATCTCCAGAAGTTTATACACACCGTTTTCTCAGTGGAGAATCGGAAGCCGTTTGCAATGCTCCAGGAATATATACAGTCAAGACAGCGTTGAAGACAACGCTCCAAGAGACACGTCCGCTGGGCGATGCAATAAATTGCGAAATCGTCTACAAAAAGGGATCCGGAAACGTCAGCTGAAAGGCAATCTACGATCAGATTGATTGCAATGGCAAAGAGAGCCACACTCAAGAAAGAGCCCTGCGGTACCCCATTCTCCTGGCAAAAGGTGTCTGACAAAACAGAGCCCACCCGTACCCGGAACTTGCGATCCGCCAAAAACGCTTGAATGAAAAGAGGGAGGCGGCCCCGAAGGCCCCATGTGTGCAATTTGAGGAGAATGCCCGCTCTCCAACAGGTATCGTATGCCTTCTCCAAGTCGAAGAACACTGCTACTGTTTGACGCTTCTTTAGAAAGTTATTCATAATGAAGGTCGACAACGTAACGAGGTGATCAGCAGCAGAGCGGTGTCGACGAAAACCGCATTGGACATTTGTTAGGAGGTGTCGAGATTCGAGGAGCCAGACCAACCGAGCGTTAACCATGCATTCCATCACCTTACAGAAGCAGCTCGTCAGAGAAATGAGGCGATAACTGGAAGGAAGATGTTTGTAATTCCCTGGTTTGGGGATGAGGCAACAATGACTTCACGCCAACTAGTGGGAACATGACCTTCAGTCCATACGCGATTATAGGTACTAAGAAGGAAACACTTGCCTGCAGGAGAGACGTTCTTCAGCATCTCAATATGGATGGAATCGGGGCCGGGAGCAGAAGATCCGGACAGGGTGAGAGCACGGTCTAGCTCCTGCATGGTGAAAGAGACATTATAATTTTCATGATTAAAAGAGTGGAAAGAAGGCAGCCGTGCCTCCTCTGCCTGTTTGCGAGGGAGGAAGGCAGGGTGGTAATGGGCAGAGCTTGTAACCTCCGCAAAGGAATGGCCCAGAGCGTTGGAAACATCAATGGGGTCCACAAGAACTGCGTTCTTGACAGTCAGGCCAGAAATCGGGGAGTGGACCTTGATGCCGGATAAACGGCGTAGGCCACCCCAAACAACCGTGGAGGGTGTAAAATAGTTAAAAGAACTAGTAAAAGCAGTCCAGCAAGCTTTTTTGCTGTCATTGATAACACGACAACATTGCGCTCGCAGTCGTTTATAATTTATGCAATTCTCCAACGTCGGGTGGCGGTGGAAGGTGCGTATAGCACGTCGCCTGGCTCTAAGAGCGTCGCGACAGGCTGCAGTCCACCAGGGGACCAGGACAAGACGTGGAGAAGAGGATGTATGAGGTATGGAATGTTCGGCAGCTGTGAGAATAACCTCTGTGAGGTATTCGACCTGACTGTCACAGCTGGAAAAGTCCTGATTGTGAAAAACTGCCATGGAAGAAAAAAGCCCCCAGTCGGCTTTAGAAATGTTCCAACTGGTGGGACGAGGAGATGGGGAATGATGCAGGAAGTGGACGACACAAGGAAAATGGTCACTCAAGTACGTGTCAGAAAGTGCATACCACTCAAACCGATCGGCAAGCTGAGGAGTGCATATCGCGAGGTCTATATGGGAATAGGTGTGTGTTGTGTCGGAAAGGAAGGTCGGTGCACCAGTGTTGAGGCAGACAAGATTTAGGCGTTGGAGAAGGTCCACCAAAAGGGAGCCTCTCACACTCGGACAAGGTGCCAGAGAGCCCCATAGGGGTGATGGGCATTAAAGTCGCCTACCAACACGAAAGGTGGAGGGAGCTGGTCAACGAGGTGTAGCACATCTGCCCTAGTAAGGGCGGATGACGATGGCGAGTAGATATTACAAAGGGAAAAGGTGAATAGAGTTATGCGGACGGCAACTGCCTGTAGGTGAGTATGCAATGAAATGGGATGGTGATAGACGTCGTCCCGAATGAGCATCAGAACCCCTCCATGGGCTGGGGTACCTTCCACAGGTGGCGGGTCGAAACGCACAGATGTGTAGTGGGGGAAGTCTGCACGATCACTTGGACGCAACTTAGTTTCTTGGAGACAAACTAGAAGCGGGTAGCGCAATCGAAGGAGTAGTTTTAATTCCTCCCGATTGGAACGAAAGCCGCGAATATTCCATTGAAGGAGCACCATGATAAAAAATAAGAGAAGAAAGGAAGATAAAAAGGAACAAGCAGGTGGGGTCACCCCGACGGCCACTGAGGACTTCGAGGGAGCACTACTGTTGCCATCTAGAGGCAGAGAGTCATGTTCCATTGGTTCCAACGATACATCTGCCACCTTCCCGAGTTTATCAGGAGGGGCAGCTTCCGCCGCTGGTAAAATGCCGGTTGCCCGGCTAACAGTAGTGCGTCCCGGCAAGACAGAAGATGATCGGGGCCGACTACTATTGGGCAGCGTGACAGATGGGTCACGCCTGAGCGGGGAAGGAGAGAAACTCTCTCTCTCTTTTTTTTTTTTTTTTTGGCTCTTCTGGAAGAGTGACGGTGAGAAGAGGCAGTTGACGGTTGAGAAGCCTGAGAATGCAGAAAATCTTCACGGACGGGTTCCTTTTTCAAAGTCCAGGCATCTTGTTTAGGTGCCTGCGGTTTATTAGAGGTTGACGAAGACTGAACTTTAGAAGCAGCAGGAGGAAGCAGGGACATGGTACGGGCAATCTTCGGGCTGGCCGATCGCACAACTGTGTCAGCGAGAGTGAAATCACAGGTCTGCGTACCTGCATCCTTAGTAGGTTGAGTGGAGGTGAGGACCTTACTGTATGTGCCCACTGGGAAGACAGTGGGCTTTCGACTCGCCAACAACTTTCGAGCGGCAGATGTTTATACCTTTTCTGTAACCCGAATTTGCTGGATGACCTTTTCATCCTTATATACAGGGCAGTCTCGAGAGGAAGCCGCATGGTCACCGTTGCAATTAAGGCAGTGAGGGAACGGAAGTGGGCAATCCCCCTCATGGGCATCCCTACCACAAGTGACACATTTTGCTGCATTAGGGCAAGATTGACGGATGTGGTTGTATCTGTGGCATTGGAAACAGCACATTGGGTTAGGTACATAAGGACGGACGGAGATAACTTCATGCCCTGCTTTGACCTTCGACGGGAGTTCAACTCTGTCGAACGTCAAAAACACAGTAAGAGTTGGTGTCAGCTGGTTATCTACGTTTTTCAACACCCTATGCACGGCTGTTACACCCTGATTAGACATATAGGTTTGTATCTCTTCGTCAGACAACCCGTCATGGGATCTCGTAAAAACTACCCCCCGTGACGAGTTGAGCGTGCGATGCGCTTCTACCTTGACAGGAAAAGGGTGTAACAATGTAGTCCGTATCAGTTTTTCGGCCTGGAAGGCACTGTCCGCTTCCATCAACAATGTGCCATTGCACTGGTTTTAACAGGGCCAGCAATTGCATCAACACCTTTCTGAATGACAAAAGGATTTACAGAAGTGAAATTTTTACCGTCGGTTTAAGAGACAACAAGAAATTTTGGTAGATTAGGTAAAGTTTTCTTTTGCTGAGGCGAATCTATCTGTCGTTTCTTGGTCAATGTCACAGAAGAAGAGGAGGAAGTCATTGCGGAAGTGTCCCCTGTGATTACCGGCGTCTCCGATGGCGCGCTCCTTCCTAGTGGGGGCCCTCTCCGAGGGCTTACCCACCTTAGGTGATTGTCCACACCTCAGGTCACACCTCCTGAGAAACGAATGGAGGGACCAATCGGCATGTTCGGAAGGTACCAGCTCGGGTAATCACCCCTCCCTGGGCCTGGCCTTTACCAGGGGGTACGTACGTGCCCTACTTGTCTACCCGGGGTGGGGAATTACGCGTTACCTCATCACCTGCTACACAAGATAATGCGTGGGTCGGCCTTCAGACACGCATAGGGAGGAAAGAAGAAGAATAGAGGAAGTGAAGAGAAAGAAGAAATGAAGTGTCTCAAACGCAGAGGCGGAGACTAATGAGGAGGAGAAGAAGGCTAGGAGAGTACAGCAAGGAGAGGAAGACAGAACCAAAGGGTAGGAAAGGAAGAAACCAAGGAAAAAGAGAAGCCGGGACTAGAAACCACCTTCATTCCCAAAGGACGCCCGTCTCCGGGTGAAGGCGTGAACCGGGAGGGAAAGTGAAGTAGCCTGGGGCGAAAGAAAGGCTGCTTCGGCTCGGGGCCCCGTGCGCACCACACAAACCCACAAAAGAGCTGTGGGCCCCATGGTGGGGGGGGGGGGGGGGTGGTAGCTGTTGGTAACAGCACAATGAATCATGGGAAGTATGCGCTGCCAATCATGTGATATTGCAGGCAACCAGTTTTTCAGAATGTAAAAAAATCTAAGTTTCCAGCTCACTTTGACAGTGCTACTATTAGTGGCTACTGGCTACTATGTCTAACCTAACCACCATCTCAAAAATCATGAAATATTGGTAGAAACTTATCAATGTATTTCTGGCAAGCAAATGTGTGCATGTGTCAGCATCTTATGTTCAGAATGAGGCAGGAGACATATCATGTTCTAAAGAAAAATGCAATTTAATATGATATTCTGATTATGCAAGAAGAAAACGCTGATTCAGCACAACATTCTGCCAATAAATCTTAATGTCTAATATAAGAGATGTTTCTAATGATCAGTATTTTGTACTTAAATCAAGCGTAAACCCTCAGTGGATCAGTTTGTATTGTACCCATAATAACAACCAATTACAACAATCGCTAATATGAACTGCCAAAAACTGCAAACCAAACAATCACTTCGATTTCAGCTATAAATTTACACCATCTTTCTTGCCCTCTCATTCGTTACACGAAATATGTAGAAACACAGATGAATATTTCTGAGTTGCAAAACTGTGTATTTAAAGCTGTGACATATATGACATATTTGTAACTACCAATGCCTACATAAATCCTAAGGCCTTGTTGCATTGTTGTTAATGGCGCAAATAAATTTATTTTCTGTTGCTACATTTATTTGAAACACTGCTACATTCAAAGATCAGCAATAATGAATGTCTTTGTCCTGCAATGCGAATCATTGCATTGGTCCAATGGCTGAAACTCAGAAAAAGTAGACTTATCTTCTACCATATTTTTTGTATTTGTATTTTTATTAGGGCAGAATTTCGGCACCAGTAGGCCTATTTACCTTCGAGTCTGCAATGTGACCCTAGTGCATTGGCGTAGCTACTACACCAAGGGCCCCGGGGCAAAAATGACGTTGGGGCCCTCTCTAAACTAAAACTATACCACAGACGCCGACTTTTGAAAATCTTGGGGTGTGCTCAGTGGCGTTTCCAATAGGGTAAGGTGGTGCAGCCCCCCCTCCCCCCCCCGACAGGTATTTCTTTAAAAAAAAAAAACACACACCACCACCTTTATTTTTCGCAATACCATGTAAAAAGGTAAAGTAATAGTTTTGTTTTATTTTAGTAGTGTTTCTTCTTTTTTGTTTTATCTGGTGTTAATTTCGGACCATTTTAATCCCTGAAAGGAGAAAAGTAATTTTTTAATGCACAGGAAAGAAATTAACAGCCACTGATTTCAATTTCACGTTTCAGAACTACTGGGCGGCTTTTGCGACCATTTGAACCTGTTTTCCCGTAGTAGTAATTACAGAAATAATTTTCAGCGTTTTCGTCTTCTGAGACATGCGTATCAAATAATGATGTGCCTGTATTGTGAATACTGTGTTCACTAACGCAAACACATCGGATCGTCTTCTTGGTTTCATTCTTCTGTAAATTTATTTTCTATTCAGCATTATCAAAATAGTCCATAAACACTTCTGCTGTCATACCATGTCTGTCGTTACTAACAGGTTCACAACCCATTGTTACTTCACACAACAATTCAGTAAGCAGTATGAAAAATGTCACGACTTACACTAACACGATTCCTTGAAGGCAATTGACTTCCAAGAGAATACATAAAAGTTAAAGTAATAGTATACACATTTTCAAACTCACTTCATTTCTAGTTATTCAATACAGCAATTAAAGGTTACCGCCTTCAGTTTACGATATTGAACTAACAAGCAGCATTCCATTAACATTCGGACTATTTAGAAAATGATCAGTTCACTTACATGTCAACATGAATTATAATGCGTACGAATTCTATTACCTGTTTGTTTTAGATAATCTTTTTACAGTGGTGTATTACAAAAGCCAGCCACCCATCAATGAAATGAGAGAGTCGAATTTAATTACAATTAAGAAATATAATGTAAAGAAAAAAATAATACCACAATTTTCAGTGGGGTATGCCGAGCATACCCACTCAAATTTTGGGGTATGCTTGAGCGACCGAGCATACCCGTAATGGCGCCTATGAACTATACAGATGCAATACTACTTCGTCAGGTCCTTACCGCTTACTGGAAGACATAATAAGGCAAATCTAAATACTCTTAAGTAAATTACTGTCACGCAGCAGATAATATTTAGTCGTACTCTCTAATATAACTATAACTGTGAAAGTTAATTATGCTTTCAAGCAGAAACTACTGGGTGGATTTGGGTGAAATTTTGGAGAGGGATAGAGTTGGACCTGGGTAGGACATATAGATAAAACTACCATGGAATAGTTTTCGAAGTTACTCCATACTAGGTGAATGAAGTTGCAGGCAGAAGCTAGTAAAAATGAACAATGAAGTTTTACTCAACCACGAAAATATGACCCCCTGCCGCGAATCAAACCATGAACAGTATTGTCACACACTGCTAGTAATTCAGCTGGGTGCACGCCTTAGCGGACAAGCAATACCTTTTTATGTTTATATTCTGAGATGGGAATAATTTTTGGAATTCACTTCGTGTGTTTAAAGTTTGTTGGCAGTGTTCAAAAAGTTAAAAGTCAAAAATCCTTCATTCAGCTAAAATATTATATACAGTAGAACGTCGATTATCCGAAGTGTAATTGGGGACATGGATGTTCGGAAAACCGATTATTCGTGTAATCGAACCGTGCACTTCTATTTGCCAATAAGAAGTACCGTACAGTAAGTGTATTTATATAGTATTTGGAGTCGCGCAATCCCCATTGCGCCCAACGGCACGCCGCAACATGGAAGGCGCAGCAGTTGCTGTGAGCAGCTTTGATGCTGCCGCTACTTCTGTCTATTGGTGTGTGCCGATTGTTGTTCTCGGCGACTGTTGGCTTAGCCTGTTAGCAGGCTCCACTACAAGCAATGTTCCGTCACCTTGTGGCCAGTGCGGCTACTGTGGGAAGCTTAGTTTGATGGGGGTGGGGGGGGGGGGGGGGAAATTGATGGACGGTAGGGTGGGAAGGTAAAAAATAAATAAATAACAATTTAAAAAATGACGCTCAACTTTTTCGAACTTTGCTGACGGAGGCCGAGGGGCCCCTTGATCTCGGGGGCCCCGGGCACTGCCCCGCCTAGCCCTATGATAGCTACGCCACTGCCCTAGTGCCCATTTTTCAGAACTTATGTTTGTTTTGTTTTCAATTCTAAGACACAGGTAGTGTTTTGGATGCCGAAAACGGGGAAAAAAGTGTGGCTTAAATTCCAGTAATAATGGCAACTAACCATAGGCTGGGTTTACTATACGGCAAGGTATATGAATAATTTTTGAAAATAATGGAAGCACGAACGATATTTTTAGATAACGTTATTGGATCTAACAAGCTGGGAGAGCAGAAGAGAATTCCTAATAAACAAGAGGCAGAACAACTTTTTGAAAGAGCTGAAACACGTTCCGCTACCAGTATAATAAAATTATATCTGTCCAACTGCCAAAAAAAGACAAAAAAAAAAAAAAAAAAAGACAATCTGATGACCTATATGAAAGAAAACAAAAAGTGCGCTGCAGCTAACTATCTGCCTGTTGTTGAGCTTCTTATTTGTCAACTGACAGACCCACGATACTGAGAGCTCAGTGGGTTATCTAATAAGCTTATGACCTTGGCAAGTCAAAGTCAAATTATCCATACACACACTAATCGAGCCCCACTAATTGAGCAGCCAGCAAAGAAACACTCAGTTTTCACTCGATCTGTTGACTTCAAAATTGATAATTGGAAGGAAGGGATAAGTTAAGGATTTATCATCTCACAGATTGTGCATCATGCATGGAGCCTAAGCTGTAACTAGGGAAAGATAGACAAGGAAATCAGTCGTCACTTTCTCAAGGGATTTGTTGATTTACAATAACCACAGAAAATATAATTCTGGGTACCCAGACAGGGGCCAAAGTGTTGTTCTCCCAAATTGTAGTATAGTATCTTGTCACTCTGCTGCCCCACTTAATCCCAAACTCTAAAAATATTTTGAGAGTACGAACACAACAGCATTCAGTGACCCACATGAATAAATCATAATTCACCGCAAAGACGTGGCAACGAGCTGCGACAGGCACATACAAAAGACACACACATACAACACATTCAGGGCCATTCCGTGCCAAGTGGTCTAATATCAAGAAAAGTTCCCACATGACCCTCATGGATTTTGATGAAATTTTGTATGAACAATCACACATGCTCTCAATGAACACTGGTAAAGTTTCAGTTTCAAAAATTCAATACTTCCAGAGATACAGTCACTTGTTTAAGACCATAGCACAGCTTCCAATAGTGCGTCCTTGAATTTTCAGCAACTTTGAGATGATATATCTCTGGGAGTATCTGCATGAAAGAAACAAAACTTGGCCATCTTATACAACTTTTAGAGCTCTTTAAAGTAAAATATTAAGAACAGGATTTCTGAGCAATTTTCATATAGAAAATTTGGGGCAAAGTTGGGCGAAAAAATTGCTGGTTAAAAAAGTGTGAACTTTAGTTTTTTATATCTCCGGAAGTAATTGTGGGATGTGCATGAAACTTTGCACACCAAAACTCACCAACACAAGGTCTTAGAATATAAAGTTTCATTCTCCTATTGCTTCCCATTATATTTCACAAATCTAGGGTAAAGTTGACGATTTTTCAAAAAGTGCTAAAAATGGGTATTTTTAGTCAAATTTTTCAAAAAAGTGTTTTCTCCAAATTCCTTTAAACTATGCTCATTAGAAAGAGCATATTCTAAACTATCTAGAAAAGTGGATTTGGTTTTGCAATGCAAGCATATAAGGACCTAGAAAGTAGCATCATCCTAGAGGCGCACTGGAAGTTTGAACCCATTTTTCTGGCACTCAAATTATACCTAAAATCTTTTATTATGTCTAATAACTGTTTGTTAATGCCTGGGATAAGTGAAATAAGAAGTCCTGATGAATAGGATACAGGTTGTATCCTTACTCTCTCTTTCTTCCGAGATGAAGACACTGAATGTGGTCGAGGTTCAGTGTTGGGGGCGAGATGTTTGCCTCTGAGGGACATCCAACCCCATGAGTTCTTGAGCTGGATCAGACATACCATCAGGAAAAATAACTTCCACAAAATCCAACAGTTGAATCGTTGGCTTCAACTCTTTCTTAGCAGGTGCTTTTTTGGGTTTAGGTGGTTTGGTTGATGTTGCAGTGGACTTGGTTGAAACTGTGGTGGATGTGAGGGCAGGCTCTGCAGTTACTGGAACAGAGGGTTCAGCAAAGGCGGTACCTGTAGATTTTTCAGTGGTTTTCGGGGGTGCTGTTGGCGTTACAGCTTCTGCTGCCTTACATGTGCACTGGTATGTGCAGTTGTTTGTACCCACGCTAACATCAGTCTGGGTTGAAGCATCAACTTTAGGAACAGTTTTCTGCAGTGCAGAACCGAAGGAAGTAGGAAATACAGGAAGTTGCATGGCCTGAAAGAACTTTTTGGCCTCTGCATATGGGATCCATCTTGCGGTCTTAATCTCCTGTATTTTCTTCTCGTTAAGGTACACAGAGCATAAGCGACTCCAAACTGAATGGTCCCTGAACATTTCACACATTTTGCAGGTGGCGTGCAATCAGTACCTTCATGGGATGCCTTCCCACATTTGCCGCTAGTCGCCTCACCCTTAAAACCGAGAGTGGTGTGCCCAAACCACTGGCATTTAAAACACCACATTGGGTTTGGGACATAGGGCCTTACATTCAGTCAGAGGAAGGAAGCCTGCTTTAACCTTGTCTAGGAGTTTGGGCCTATTAAAGGTGAGGATGAAGGAGTCGGATTTTATCAACTCCCATCCACCCTTTTTGTGATGTTTGGTACATTCACGATCCATTCTGAAGCCCATTCAACCTTTACTTTGTCAGTTGGAATGCCCACTAAATCCCTCCAAGTAACAACATCTTTACTGTAATTGAGGGTGTTATGCAGTTCGGTCTCTATAGGATATTCTGTGAAACATTTAGCCTTCTGAAGGTTCATTGCTTGTTGGGATGTCCTATTACGTAAGTGTTTGACTGATTTGAGATTGCCAGCAATTCCCTCTAGAGCTTTCTGTATGTAAAAAGGGGACAACTTTTCAAAAGTGCCCTCTTTTCTCTTTACTACAATAAACACATTCTGTGGAGCAGCATGTGTTCTGTTACTGTACACTACACGTTTTTATTCTGTGCAGAATCCAGAGGACTGGCTACCCTTGTCCTCTTTGTAGGTTGGGTGTTTGTGCCCCCCCCCCCCCAGTTGTACACCCATCCCACTAGGAGGTGCAAAATTTCTCGAAAGGTCCATCTCGGTCCCAAGAGCAGCTAGAAAACTAAATGTCCACCTAGACAGAGCTCCGCATGCCTAGGAAAGCCTTATACAACTGAGGTGCGGCAGTATCCCCAGAGGTTGCTCGCTAGCGACTGTTCCACTTCAACAGCCATGATACCCATCAGCACGTAGCGCACCTTGGGACTGAAGGCTTCTTTATAAAGATTTGTACCATCCTCATGACCCAGGCAGTGAAGCCAAGATCCCCATACCCCCGTTCACACAACGTTCCACCGCCACGCCACACTGTGGTCGCATGCCCAGAGGTTAAGGTGTCTAGCGGACTGGTGGCATTTACCAGTCACCAGCTCACAACCCTGGGTTCAGCAAACTTATAATAAATATTGAAGTTCAAATTGTAAACACTGAGAAACTAATGACACACAATACATCTATCTCCACTGAGTGCTGACTGACAATTGAGGCTGAGGCTTTAAAGATCTTGAGATAGTCAGGATCTGCCTATTCATGGAGACAGTCACCTTAGTTATACTGTCCTTTATCACTGTTTTTGTAAGGATTTTACATATGGATTTAGAATACTGCAGTTGAGTCTGAGAGTTCAGTTATTAGCTTTGTTGAGGATCAGCCAGTGCTAGCATTTGTTACACAGTGCTCCCATACCACACTCCCCTATCTTATATCTCTCCACTTACACCTTTTTACTGACAAAACAATGCCATCAGGATCTTTCCTTTCCCACACCTTAGAGTTTGTGAATCCCTAGAAAAATTTCCTCCTCCCTTCCTTTGTCAGGATATATCCTTATCCTTAATTTATACTCCCCACGTATACCTTTCATTTGGCAGACCCTGCTATAGATCCTTCGTGATGTACAGATATCCGTGACTCGCTTTTGGATTTAAATTTCATAGATTCATTATAACTAAAGCCTAAATTGCTATGTAGTGTTAAGTCATAGATTAATAATCAAATTATTTCATGATTTTATTTATGTACATTAGTGACTTCTGTGAACTACATTTTATACACTGGTGGCTTCTGTGTCATTTCATCATTGGTAAACAGTGCTACAAACTGCACTGGATGGGCTATATTTGTGTATACCGTATCCCTTTATTGCCCTGAGGCGACTGCAATACAGCATCTTAATACACTAGACAATAACACAAGCATACATAGTCCCACAAGTCACTGGCGAGAGCTGTCCACAACTGAGTCCCTGGCCTGGCACACCGCATGCTCGCTGGGAGGTGAGAGCACTGCCTGTCCACGGAGATGGTGCCATCCTGCAGCAGACGTGGCCATGGCCTTTATTTTATAGGCCACAATTGCATAGGCTGCAGCTTGGGGTGCCACACTGTAACATACTTCTCATTTTCCTGGAGGCTGAAGCATGCAGGCGGAGGTGAATAGTGGCAGATGACGCTGGGTGGAAGTGGCCATGGGAGTCACCCAAGTGACTCTGGGGTGAGGGCCATGGCAGTGAGGGTGAACACAGCAGGACGGGAGCCAGCCGGAAACTGTAGGTGCCTCCATCAGCTTGTCTGTGTCCGAAAGGAAGTTGTAAGCATGCCGCTATGTGGCCAAACAGTCCGGGGGCACTTATGGTCGGAAGTGCCCAGGACAATGGCAACCAAGGCAGGACAGGGATCCCGCAAGCACCAGTGACAGTGCTGCTCGAAGATGACCCCTCTCCCACCAGTGTTCCCACCACTGCAGGTGAGGGAGACATCCCAGATGTTGGCCATAGGAGGACCGTAGCACACAGAGGCAGGGGCGTTGCAGGGAGCTCGGCAATAGTGTGGACCACTGGAGACTGTGGCCACACTTCAACATCATTGTCATCCAACCATTTTCAGTACGGACAACCATTAAGAGAGTGCTCCTTCCATGTGCCTCTTTGTGCACTGGCTCCAGTGGTAGGGTATTAGTGGTGAGGGCAGAAGGAGGTGTGATAGCATGGCTGAGGATGCCTGACATAGACTGCTGGTGGTAGACATCCAGAGACAATGTGATGCAGGTGGTACTTGCTGGATGTTCAGACATGGTGGTGTAGAGCCCCACTGAGGGCATAGCTGGTTGAGATGGTGGAGAGCATCACCCGGTTGGCATCCATCACATGAACATCTGTCGACCGCGCACTCGCTGCACTACCCCCTGCATCCACCCTGGGCGGCGACGGAAGGTGTATGTCCAGGCAAGGGTGCCTGGCACATATTGTCGAAGATGTGGAGGCACCTTGGGCCATGGCACAGGTGCAGCATTGACCGGGCCTGGCAGCCGTGTAGGACGTCTGCTTGGGTCATACCTTTTATCGGCAAGGTCCGGTAAGTGCTGAGGAACAATGGGAGTGTACTCTCTGTGGATGACTTCTCCAGGCATTTAGGGAGGTGTAATTTAAATGAATGCACCATATGCTCAGCATTTGCATAAGATTGGGGGTGTACGCGGGCAAAAGTGAGGTGGGAAATACCATTACTGGTGTAGAAGTTTTGGAAACCCACCATGTGAACTGACAGTCAGTCAGAGACAAGTGTCCAAAGAAGGGCTTCAATAGCAAAGATCTGCACAAGAGCTCTCATCACGTCTTCTACAGTAGTGGAGCACATACAAATGAAAATGGATAATTGGACACCATGTCTACCAACACTAATCACATTGATTGACAGAAGAGGCTGACCAAACAAGTGTGGGTTGGTTGGGTGTAGGCCATGCGGTAAATGTGTGATGGGAAGCTGCTTGTTGGTTAATACACAGTCTGAATGTCCGAACCAACTGTTCTAAGACTGTGTCAATACCTGGCTAATAGAAAAAAATGGCACACAAGCACCTTCATGTGCATCATACCCCAGTGGCCACAGTGCAACAGAGCCAATATTCGAGCCTGTAATTCAGAAGGTAAAACAACCTAAGGTTCGTCTGAATTAGTACAGAGATTGAGGAGGACATTGTTGATGACTGACAACAGACGTCAAATCTGAAAATGTATGTGCAGTGGACCAGTCTCTTTGGTGAAAAATCATTCAGGCCACACGGAGGGGACATACCAAAGTACCTCGCAGAGCACAGGGTCTGACAGGTGTTGTGCACGATTAGATAGGCTATTATGGGCAAACTCTCTACTGCTTCTTGCAGGAGATCGTCAATTTAGAATACCATCACTTCATATTTTGTTGAAGGCAGTGTCAGGGCTCATGAGCAGATGCGACAACACATTGGCATTAGCAAGGTGCATCGAGGGCTGATAATGACTCTCATGGTGATGTTGTTGTACTTGTTATTGTTGTTGTGGTCTTCAGTACACAGACTGGTTCTATGCAGCTCTCCACGCTACCCTGTTCTGCGCAAGTCTTTTCATCTGAGAATACGTTCCTTTTGAATCTGCTTTCTGTATTCATCCCTCAGTCTCCCTCTATGATTTTTACCCCACACAATTCCCTTTAATGCTATGTTGACAATTTCTTGATGTCTCAGAATGTGTCCTACCAATCCCTTCTCTTAGGATATGCCAGAAACTCCTTTTCTCCCTAATTCAGTTAAGCACCTGATCTGCCCATCTAATTTTCATCATTCATCTGTAGCACCTCAATTCAAAAGCTCGTTGTCTGAACTCCTTATCATTCACGTTACATTTCCATACAATGGTACACTCTCGACAAATGCTTTCAAAAAGGACTTCCTAACATTTAAATTAATATTGGATGTTAACAAGTTTCTCTTCTTTAGAAACACTTTTTTCCCATAGCCATCATGCATTTTATATCTTCTCTACTTCGGCCATTAGAGGTTATCTTGCTACCCAAACAACAAAACTAATCTACTACTTTTATTGTCTAATTACCTAAGCTAATTCCTTCAGCATCATCCGATTTTCTGACACTATATTCCATTACCCTCACTTTACTCTTGTTCATGTTCATCTTATATCTTTCTTTCAAGGCACTGTCCATTCCTTTCAATTGCTCTTCCAGATCCTTTGCAATCTCTGACAAAATTACAATGTCATTTGCAAACTGCAAAGTTTTTATTTTTTCCCCCTGAACTTTAATTCTCTCTCCAAATTTCTCCTTGCATTCCTTCACAGCTTGTTCAATGTACAGATTGATGACATTGGGGAAAGGCTACAACCCTATCTTACTCCCTTCCTAACATCTGTTTCCCTTTCTTGCCCTTTGACTCTAATAATTGCTGTGTGGTGTTTCTGTAAGTTGGATATAACTCTTCGCTCCCTATATTTTACTCCTGCTACCTTCAGAATTTGAAAGAGTGTATTCCAATAGACATAGTCAAAAGTTTTCTTCAAATCTACAAAAGCTAAAAACATAGTTTTGACTTTCCTTAGCCTATTTTCTACGATAAGTCGTAATGTGAGTATTGTCTCTCGTGTTCCTACAATTATCCTAAATCCAAACTGATCTTCTCCAAGGTTGGATTCTGTTGTGGTGTAAAGTCAGCACCACACGCCAGATGCATGAGAACGATCGTGAACAAGGCAGAAGATGACTGGCAGCCAATCACACGATGGCACTGCGCCTCCTGGAGGGAGAAACTGAGAAGCACACCCTCTAAAATCTGCTACATCTAGGCTGACATGCGCCTGGAAGAGCCCATCTGAACTCGGCTCCAAAATAGGCAGTGACTATGAGTAAGTGCAGATAGCATCATGCAAGAAGAAGACGGCGCAGCGAGAAGAGACAGACAGACATAAGTCAAAAGTTAAGTAATTGTAAATATTTGTAAATAAAACTTGTATTACTAATCTGTATAGCTGCTTTAACTGTCTCTGTTTCCCACACTTCCTGAGAGATTCCTTTCCTGAAAGATGGGCCAGGAAGGACAAAACAGATCCCACTAGTTTTTCCATTCAGCTGTAAATAATTCATATTAGTATTTTGCAAACATGACTTATTAAACTGATAGTTCTGTAATTTTCAATTAATGATGGAAATTGTCCTCAGAGATGATAAATTATTTTTCAAAAGAGATAGACTGGCTGGCCAGTACTTATCTTTGTGCTGTACCACCGATAGTAACACAAATGAAGCAAAAGGGAAAAAAGGGACGAAAAGGACAAGCTTTTGGAACACAGTTCCTTCGTCAGGTGGGAGAGAAGGGAAGAAAGAAGGCTGGGAAGGGAAGGGAGTATCTCCGACTTCCACACTCCTCAAACACCATCCTCATGACCTAGGTCTTGAATTACCTTTCCCTTCTGTTCCCATCCTTTTTTCTTCCCTTCTCTCCCACCTGACAAAGGAACTGTGTTCCAAAAGCTTGTCCTTTTGTCCACTTTTCCCCCTTTTCTTCATTTGTGTTACTATCAGTAACAAAGGTAAATACTGGTGAGCCAATCTATCTCTTTGGAAAAATAGTTCTGTAAGTTTCACATTTGTCTGTACTTCCTTTCTTTGGAACTGGACTCACTATATTCTTATTGAAGTGGGAGGGTATTTCCCTTGCCTCATACATCTTGCATACTAGGTGTAAAAATTTTTAAATGACTGGCTCTCTTAACGATATCAGCAGTTCAGAATAGGGTTGTGTATAAGAGGTTTGGCCGAATCCATTATTCACCGAATCTAGCTCACTGGCTTCGAATTCGAGGTTCAATGCATAATGGCCGAATATTACCAAATCCCAAATCCAAAGTGTTACAGGGAAACCTTCAGTTATGAATGTTGTAGTTTATTTCGCGTAACAGTGCACTTTTGTTTGCGTTATTTACTTTATTTTCCATAGATCCACTAAAAGATGTGACGTCATAAAACAAAACAATCTCACTTTGAATTTATTCAAGCAAAACCACTACAAAATTTATGCATTTGCGTGGCTAATGTGAAAATAATCTACTGTATTTATCAGAATCTAAGCTGCACTTTTTTCCAGTTTTCAGGTCCAAATAACTTTCGATAAATTGGCCAAGTTGCTAAAACGCAAAACTCGAGCAACTGCCCGTGTGTCATCAGCTAAAATTTCCTCCAGAGTAGACGGAAAGTGAAGGGCTACATGGAGATGATTAAAATTAAAGTAAAACAGTAAGACAGTAAAACATGTTGCACCATCAGCAATTCACCGCAGGAGCACAGTGGTGCAGGATCAGCGGTTAGCAAATGACAGTGGCTGAAATGGCAGTGACCGATCCGCAGCCAGGCCAGGATGACCTCCTCCCGCCGAGAGGGGCATGAGGAGGTCCTCCAAGCGGTCGGGATCGGTTTTACAGTTCTCAATTTATTGCCGTACAGTGAGAACCACGCACTGTGCCAGGACGACACGATACTCCGGCAAAGCGCCCGTTGGACATCGTCCGATTGGACGCAAAAGGTAGCCATGCGAGGCAAAAGAGCTGCTGCCTTGGCTGCTATGTCGGCGGTCTCATTCCCGAGCACACCCACGTGGCCAGGGACCCACAGAAAAGAAACGTGACAGCTGTCATCTGCTAGCAACTGAAGGGAGCGTTGGAACCGATACACGAGAGGATGGTTCGAGAAAGGGTACTTAAGACTCTGTAGGGCACTAAGGGAGTCCGAACAGATGACATAAAAAGGTTGGTGGCAGGTATACAAAACAGCCTGGTGGAGGGCAAAAAGCTCAGCCGTGAAAATGGAGCACCAGTCAGGGAGCTTGTATTGGAAACGGTTGACCCAATGACGAAGGCAGATCCGACACCGTCAGTGCTCTTGGAACCATCAATGTAAATAAATATGGCATTATCGATCGCGAACAGAGTTCGACAGGCCTTGAGCGGTATACCAAATCCGGAGTGCTCTACTTGGGGAGCGAACTCAAGGTGAGTGTGAACCTGGGCCTGATGCCACGGTGGCAACGGGCTGTCGCTCAACCGAAAGGTGGAAGGAAGAGTAAAATCGAGCCGCTGAAGCAGGCGGCGAAACCGAACTCCAGGTGGACGCAAGGCTGTTGCTGACAACTGATATTGGCGATCGAGTGAGTCGTCAAAGAATAATGGGTAAGATGGGTGGTTGGGCATCGACCGCAGGTGGCATGCATACCGACACAAGAGTATGTCACGCCGGGTGGTCAAGGGTAATACAGCAGCCTCGGCATACAGACTTTCATCAGGGCTGGTATAAAATGCACTGGGCGCCAGACCTAATCCCCAATGGTGAATACAGTTGAGACGGAGGAGAATCGACGGCCGTGCAGAAGAGTATACAAGGCTTCCATAGTCTAGCTTCGACTGAACAATGGCCTGATAAAGGTGGAGCAGGACAGTGCGATCTGCTCCCCAAGACATGCCACCGAGGATACGAAGAACATTAAGGGATCGGGCACAACGCGCAGCCAGGTAGGACACGTGTGTGGACCAGCAAAGTTTCTGATCCAACATTAGCCCCAAGAATTTGTTGTCTCCACGAAAGGAAGAGCAACGGGGCCGAGATGTAGGGATGGTGGAAGAAACTCCTTGTATCTCCAGAAGTTTATACACACCGTTTTCTCAGTGGAGAATCGGTAGACGTTCGGCGTTCCTCCACGAATAGAGATGGTCAAGACAACGTTGGAGACAACGCTCCAAGAGACACGACCGCTGGGCGCTGCAATAAATTGCGAAATCGTCTACAAAAAGGGATCCGGAAACGTCGGCAGAAAGGCAATCTACGATCGGATTGATTGCGATGGCAAAGAGAGCCACACTCAAGACAGAGCCCAGCGGTACCCCATTCTCCTGGCGCAAGGTGTCTGACAAAACAGAGCCTACCCGTACCCGGAACTTGCGATCCGCCAAAAACGCTTGAATAAAATGAGGGAGGCGGCCACGAAGACCCCATGTGTGCAATGTGCGGAGAATGCCCGCTCTCCAGCAGGTATCGTATGCCTTCTCCAAGTCGAAGAACACTGCTACTGTTTGACGCTCCTTGAGAAAATTATTCATAATGAAGGTTGACAAGGTAACAAGTTGATCAGCAGCAGAGCGGTGTCGACAAAAACCACATTGGACATTTGTTAGGAGGCGGCGAGATTCGAGGAGCCAGACCAACAGAGCGTTCACCATGTGTTCCATCACCTTACAGACGCAGCTCGTCAGAGAAATGGGGCGATAACTTGAAGGAAGATGTTTGTCCTTCCCTGGTTTGGGGATGGGGACAACAATGGCTTCACACCAACTTGTGGGAACATGACCGTCAGTCCATATGCGATTGTAGGTGCTAAGAAGGAAACACTTGCCCGCAGGAGAGAAGTTCTTCAGCATCTCAATAAGGATGGAATCGGGGCCGGGAGCAGAAGATCGGGACAGGGTGAGAGCACGGTCTAGCTCCTGCACAGTGAAGGCAACATTATAATGTTCACGATTTAAAGAGTGGCCTACTCTACCTGTTTGTGACGGAGAAAGGCAGGGTGGTAATGGGCAGAGCTCGAAACCTCCGCAAAGAAACAACCCAATGCGTTGGAAACATCAGCGGGTTCCACGAGGACTGCGTTCTCCACGATCAGGCAATGAATCGGGGAGTGGACCTTGATGCCGGATAAACGGCATAGGCAACCCCAAACAACCATGGAGGGAGTAAAACAGTTAACAGAACTAGTAAAAGCAGTCCAGCAAGATTTTTTGTTGTCGTTTATGATATGACGACATTGCGCTCTCATTTGTTTATAATTTATGCAATTTTCCAAAGTTGGCTGGCGGCGGAAGGTGCGTAAAGCACGGCGCCGGGCTCTAAGCGCGTCCACCAAGGGACCAGGACACGACGTGGAGAAGAGGATGTATGAGGTATGGAATGTTTGGCAGCGGTGAGAATAACCTCTGTGAGGTAGTCGACCTGACTGTCACAACTGGGAAAATTCTGATCGTGAAAAACAGCCATGGAAGAATAAAGCCCCCAGTCGGCTTTAGAAATGTTCCAACTGGTGGGACGAGGAGATGGGGAATGATGCAGGAAGTGGATGACAAGAAAAATGGTCACTCGAGTACGTGTCAGAAAGTGCATACCACTCAAACCGACCGGCAAGCTGAGGAGTGCGTAACGCCAGGTCTATGTGGGAGTAGGTATGGGTTGTGTCAAAAGGAAGGTCGGTGCACCAGTGTTGAGGCAGACAGAATTGAGGTGTTGGAGAAAGTCCACCAAAAGGGAGTCTCTCGGACAAGGTGCCGGAGAGCCCCATAGGGGGTAGTGGGCATTAAAGTCGCCTACCAACACGAAAGGTGAAGGGAGCTAGTCAACGAGGTGTAGCACATCTGCCCTAGTAAGGGCACATGACGATGGCGAATAGATATTACAGAGGGAAAAGGTAAATGTGGATAGAGTGATGCGGACGGCAACTGCCTGTAGGTGAGTATGCAATGTAATGGGATGGTAATAGACGTCGTCTCAAATGAACATCAGAACCCCTTCATGGGCTGGGGTACCTTCCACAGGTGGCAGGTCGAAACACACAGAGGTGTAATGGGGTAGTCTGCACGATCACTTGGACACAACTTAGTTTCTTGGAGATAGACTAGAAGCAGGCAGTGCAATCCCGATTTGAACAAATGCCGCGAATATTCCATTGAAGGAGCGCCATGATAAAAAATGAGATAAGAAATAAGGATAAAAATGAACAAGCAAGCGGAGTCACCTCGACGGCTGCTGAGGACCGGATTTCAAGGGAGCACTGCTATCGCTGTCTAGGGGCAAAGGGTCGTGGTCCATAGGTTCGACCGACGCACCTGCCACCTTCCTGAGTTCATCAGGAGGGGCAGTTTTCACCGCCGGTAAAGGGCCGGTTGCCTGGCAGATGGAGTGTCCTGGAGAAACAGAATACGGCCGAGGCAACTGTTGGATGGCTCACGCCTCGGCGGGGAAGGAGAGAAACTCTTTTTTTTTGTTGTTGGCTCTTCTGGAAGAGTGACGGTGAAAAGAGGCAGTTGACGGTTGAGAAGCCTGAGAACGCAGAAAATCCTCAGGGATGGGTTCCTTTTTCAAAGTCCGGGCATCTTGTTTAGGTGCCCGCGGTTTACTAGATGTTGACGAAGACTGAACTTTAGAAGCAGCAGGAGGAAGCGGGGATGTGGAACGGGCAATCTTCGGGCTGGCCGATCGCACAACTGTGTCAGCGAAAGTGAAGTCACAGGTCTGGGTACTGGAATCCTTAGTAGGCCGAGTGGAGGTGAGGACCTTACTGTATGTGCCCGCTGGGAGGACAGTGGGCTTTCGACTCGCCAACAACTTTCGAGCGGCAGATGTTTTTTTTTTTTTTTTTTTTTTTTTTTTTTTGTGGTTTTAGGGCGCACAACTTCTATGGTCATTAGCGCCCAGCCAAGAACATAGATTCGCTATGATCTAAAAAAAATAGACTATCAGAACATCAACAAGAGGCTAAAAACGAAAGATAAAAGACAATTAAAAGAGTTAAATATCCTTGGATAAGTTGGCCAAGTTGATAAAACGCAAAACTCGAGCAGCTGCTCGTGTGTCATCAGCTAAAATTGCCTCCAGAGTAGACGGAAAGTGAAGGGCTACACGGAGATGATTAAAATTAACACAAGTCAGTAAAATATGTCGCACTGTCAGCAGTTCACCGCAGGAGCATAGCGGTGCAGGTTCGGCGGATAGCAAGTGACGGTGGCTGAAACGGCAATGACCGATCCGCAACCGAGCCAGGATGACCTCCTCCCGCCGAGAGGGGCGTGAGGATGTCCTCCAAGCGGTCGGGATCGGTTTGACAGTTCGCAATTTATTGTTGTACAGTGAAAGCCACACACTGTGCCATTGCGACACGATACTCCGGCGAAGAGCCCGTTGAACATCGTCCGATGGGACGGAAAAGGTAGCCATGCGAGGCAAAAGAGCTGCTGCCTTGGCTGCTGTGTCGGCGGCCTCATTCCCGGGCACACCCACATGGCCAGGGACCCACAGGAAAGAAACGTGACAGCTGTCATCCGCCAGCAACTGGAGGGAGCGTTGGATCCGATACACGAGAGGATGGTTCGAGAAAGGGTCCTTAAGACTCTGCAGGGCACTAAGGGAATCAGAACATATGGCATAGAAAGGGTGGCGGTGGCGGCAGGTATACAAAACGGCCTGGTGGAGGGCGAAAAGCTCAGCCGTGAAGTTTGAGCACTGGTCAGGGAGCTTGTATTGGAAACGGTTGTCCCCGACGACGAAGGCAGATCCGACACTGGCAGTGCTCTTGGAACCATCAGTGTAAATAAATACGGCATTATCGAACCGCGAACGGCGTTCGACAAGCCTCGAGGGGAATACCAAATCCGGAGTGCTCTCCTTGGGGAGCGAACTAAGTTCGAGGTGTGTGTGAACCTGGGCCTGATGCCACGGTGGCAATGGGCTTTCGCTCAACCGAAGGGTGGAAGGAAGGGTAAAATCGAGCCGCTGTAGCAGGCGGCGAAACCGAACTCCCGGTGGAAGCAAGGCAATCGCAGACAACTGATATTGGCGATCGAGTGAGTCGTCAAAAAATAATCTGTAAGATGGATGGTTGGGCATCGACCGTAGGCGGCATGCGTACCGACACAAGAGTATGTCACGTCGATTGGTCAAGGGTAATACAGCAGCCTCGGCATACAGACTTTCAACAGGGCTGGTATAAAATGCACCGGTCGCCAGACGTAATCCACGATGGTGGATAGAGTTGAGACGGCGGAGAATCGACGGCCGTGCTGAAGAGTATACAAGGCTTCCATAGTCGAGCTTCGACTGAACAATGGCCTGGTAAAGGTGAAGCAGGACGGTACGATCCGCTCCCCATGACGTGCCACTGAGGACACGAAGAACGTTAAGGGATCGGGCACAACGGGCAGCCAGGTAGGACACATGTGTGGACCAGCAAAGTTTCCGATCCAACATGAGTCCCAAGAATTTTGTAGTCTGCACGAAAGGGAGAGCAACAGGGCCGAGACGTAGAGAAGGTGGAAGAAATTCCTTGTATCTCCAGAAATTGATACACACAGTTTTCTCAGTGGAGAATCGGAAGCCGTTTGCGATGCTCCAGGAATATAGACGGTCAAGACAGCGTTGGAGAGAACGCTCCAAGAGACACGTCCGCTGGGCGCTACAATAAATTGCGAAATCGTCAACAAAAAGAGATCCGGAGACGTCGGCTGAAAGGCAATCTACGATCGGATTGATTGCAATGGCAAAGAGCGCCACACTCAAGACGGAGCCCTGTGGTACCCCATTCTCCTGGCAAATGGTATCTGACAAAACGGAGCCCACCCGTACCCGGAACTTGCGATCTGCCAAAAACGCTTGAATGAAAAGAGGAAGGCGGCACCGAAGGCCCCATGTGTGCAATGTGCGGAGAATGCCTGCTCTCCAACAGGTATCGTATGCCTTCTCCAAGTCGAAGAACACTGCTACTGTTTGACGCTTCTTTATAAAGTTGTTCATAATGAAGGTCGACAACGTAACGAGGTGGTCAGCAGCAGAGCGGTGTCGACGAAAACCGCATTGGATATTAGTCAGGAGGCGGCGAGATTCGAGGAGCCAGACCAACCGGGCGTTAACCATGCGTTCCATCACCTTACAGACGCAGCTCGTCAGAGAAATGGGGCGATAACTGGAAGGTAGGTGTTTTTCCTTCCCTGGTTTGGGGATGGGGACAACAATGGCTTCACGCCAACTTGTGGGAATATGACCTTCAGTCCATATGCGATTGTAGGTACTAAGAAGAAAGCACTTGCCCGCAGGAGAGAGGTTCTTCAGCATCTCAATATGAATGGAATCGGGCCCGGGAGCAGAAGACCAGGACAGGGCGAGAGCACGGTCTAGCTCCTGCATGGTGAAGGCGACGTTATAATTTTCATGATTAAAAGAGCGGAAAGAAGGCGGCCGTGCCTCCTCTACCTGTTTGCGAGGGAGAAAGGCAGGGTGGTAATGGGCAGAGCTCGAAACCTCCGCAAAGAAACGACCCAATGCGTTTGAAACATCAGCTGGGTCCACGAGGACTGCGTTCTCCACGGTCAGGCCAGGAATCGGGGAGTGGACCTTGATGCCGGACAAACGGCGTAGGCCACCCCAGACAACCGTGGAGGGAGTAAAACGATTAAAAGAACTAGTAAAAGCAGTCCAGCAAGCTTTCTTGCTGTCGTTTATGATACGACGGCACTGCGCTCTCATACGTTTGTAATTGATGCAATTCTCCAAAGTTGGGTGGCGGCGGAAGGTGCGTAAAGCACGGCGCCGGGCTCGAAGCGCGTCGCGGCAGGCTGCAGTCCACCAAGGGACCTGGACACGACGTGGAGAAGAGGATGTACGAGGTATGGAACGTTCAGCAGCAGTGAGAATAACCTCTGTGAGGTATTCGACCTGACTGTCACAGTTGGGAAAATTCTGATTGTGAAAAACAGCCATGGAAGAATAAAGCCCCCAGTCCGCTTTAGAAATGTTCCAACTGGTGGGACGTGGAGATGGGGAATGATGTAGGAAGTGGATGATACAAGGGAAATGGTCACTCGAGTACGTGTCAGAAAGTGCATACCACTCAAACCGACCGGCAAGCTGAGGAGTGCATATTGCGAGGTCTATATGGGAATAAGTGTGTGTTGTGTCAGAAAGGAAGGTCGGTGCACCGGTGTTGAGGCAGACAAGATCGAGGTGGTGGAGAATGTCCACCAAAAGGGAGCCTCTCGGACAAGGTGCCGGAGAGCCCCATAGGGGGTGGTGGGCATTAAAGTCGCCTACCAACACGAAAGGTGAAGGGAGCTGGTCAACAAGGTTTAGCACATCTGCCCTAGTAAGGGCAGATGACGATGGCGAATACATATTACAGAGGGAGAAGGTAAATGTGGATAAGGTGATGCGGACGGCAACTGCCTGTAGGCGAGTGTGCAAGGAAATGGGATGGAAATAGACGTCGTCTCGAAGGAGCATCAGAACCCCTCCATGGGCTGGGACACCTTCCACGGGTGGCAGGTCGAACCGCACAGAGGTGTAGTGTGGAAAGTCTGCACGATCACGTGGACGCAACTTAGTTTCCTGGAGGCAGACTAGAAGCGGGCAGTGCAATCGAAGGAGTAGTTTTAACTCCTCCCGATTAGAACGAATGCCGCGAATGTTCCATTGAAGGAGCGCCATGATAAAAATGAGAGAAGAAATAAGGATAAAAACCAAGTAGCGAGCGGGGTCACCTCGACGGCCGCTGAGGACCGGATTTCGAGGGAGCACTGCTATCGCTGTCTGGGGGCAAAGGATCGTGTTCCATTGGTTCAACCGACGTGCCTGCCACCTCCCTGAGTTGATCAGGAGGGGCAGTTTCCACCGCCGGTAAAGGGCCGGGTGCCCGGCAAACGGAGCGTCCCGGTGAAACAGAAGACGGCCGAGGCCGGCAACTGTTGGACGGCGTGACAGATGGGTCACGCCTCGGCGGGGAAGGAGAGGAACTCTTTTTCTTGTCAGCTCTTCTGGAAGAGTGACGGCGGGAAGAGGCAGTTGACGGTTGGAAAGCCTGAGAACGCAGAAAATCCTCACGGACGGGTTCCTTTTTCAAGGTCCGGGCATCTTGTTTAGGTGCCCGCGGTTTACTAGAGTTTGACGAAGACTGTACCCTAGAAGCAGCAAGAGGGAGCGGGGACGTGGAACGGGCAATCTTCGGGCTGGCGGATCGCACAACTGTGTCAGCGAAAGTGAAGTCACATGTCTGGGTACTGGAATCCTTGGTAGGTCGAGTTGAGGTGAGTACCTTACTGTATGTACCCGCTGGGAGGACAGTGGGCTTTCGACTCGCCAACAACTTACGAGCGGCAGATGTCGATACCTTCTCCGTAACCCGAATTTGCTGGATTACCTTCTCATCCTTGTATACAGGGCAGTCGCGAGAGGAAGCCGCATGGTCACCGTTGCAGTTTAGGCAGTGAGGGGACGGAGGTGGGCAATCCCCCTCATGGGCGTCCCTACCACAAGTGACACACTTTGCTGCATCTGGGCAATGTTCACGGGTATGGTTGTACCTGTGGCACTGAAAACAGCGCGTTGGGTTAGGTACATAAGGGCGGACGGAGATGACTTCATACCCTGCTTTGACCTTCGACGGGAGGTCAACTCTGTCGAACGTCAAAAACACATTACGAGTCGGTGTCAGCTGGTTATCTACCTTTTTCATCACCCTATGGACGGCTGTTACACCCTGATCGGACATATAGGATTGTATGTCGTCATCAGACAACCTGTCAAGGGATCTCGTAAAAACTACCCCCCGTGACGAGTTGAGTGTGCGGTGTGCTTCTACCTTGACTGGAAATGTGTGTAACAACGTAGTCTGGATTAGCTTTTGGGCTTGGAATGCACTGTCCACTTCCAGCAACAATGTGCCATTGCGCTGACGCGAACAGGTTTTAACAGGGCCAGCAATTGTGTCAATACCTTTCTGAATGACGAAAGGATTTACATAATTGAAATCTTTACCTTCAGTGCGAGAGACAACAAGAAATTTCAGTAGATTAGGCAGAGTCTTTTTTTGCTGAGGCAAATCTATCTTTCGTTTCTGGGTCAACGTCACTGAAGAAGAGAAGGGAGTCATTGCGGAAGTGTCCCCCATGATTACCAGCGTCTCCAATGGCGCGCTCCTTCCTAGTGGGGGCCCTCTCTGAGGGCTTACCCGCCTTAGGTGATTGTTCACACCTCAGGTCACACCTCCCGAGAACTGATGGAGGGACCAATCGGCATGTTCGGAAGGTACCAGCTCGGGTAATCACCCCTCCCTGGGCCTGGCCTTTACCAGGGGGTACGTACGTGCCCTACTTGTCTACCCGGGGCGGGAAATTACGTGTTAAGCCATCACCTGCTACACATGATAATGCGTGGGTCGGCCTTCAGACACGCACAGGGAGGAAAGAAGAATAATAGAGGAAGTGAAGAGAAAGAAGAAAGGAAGTGTCTCAAACGCAGAGGTGGAGACTAATGAGGAGGAGAAGAAGGCTAGGAGAGTACAGCAAGGAGAGGAAGACAGAACCAAAGGGTAGGAAAGGAAAGAACCAAGGAATAAGAGAAACGACAACAAGAAACCACCTTTACTCGTGAAAGACGCCCATCTCCGGGCGAAGGCATAAACCGGGAAGGAAAGTGAAGCAGCCTGGGGCAAAAGAAAGGCTGCTCCGGCTCGGGGCCCCGTGCGCGCCATACACGAACCCACAAAAGAACTGTGGGCCCCCTGGGGCGACGATTGTTGAATTTTAATACACCATCCGATGAAGGAAGCAGAACTTTAGTATTGCTCAACTTCAAATATTAGCAGCAACAAAAATAGTTTTACATAAATACCAACTTTACATAACACTTTAGGATTCTTGCGTGAGTTGTCTCATTCGGATTTCTCGTATTGTTACTGTGAAATGCTGGAGTATGTGGACCGTAATGAAGCACTAGGATTTCAAGAAGAAAGTTATTTATTGTGTGCTAAAAAATGTTCTAATTGTGCGGCATCCAGATGGCATGATGTCAATTCAGCAACCACCTGACCTCTGTTTCAATAAATTGTTTAAGGTAAAGCTTAAATACATGTACACCTACTGCCTTTCAAAACGTGGCAGACAAATGACACCAATGTGTGTAAAATGTGCAAGTTTGCCAATGGAATGATGATACATGGAAGTGGGTTCCAAACCAGATTGCATAACAGGCATTTAAAAATGTTTGATATCGAATGCACTAGACTGTACCAGGGATGATGCTCTGTAGTACGAAGGACTGAATAACAAGGAATCAAGTGATAGTGATTCAAAATTATTGTACTGGTATCTAATTGCTATTATATACATCATAAAATTTGTATTATAAGTAAGTCATTGTTTTATATTTCAGCATTTAGTTTCAAAGTTATTTCCATTCTTATTTAGTAACTGTTTAGTATTGCTGCAATAGCTGTACATTTGAAGTCTTATCTAAAAGCTACTACATAAAGCTGACTAGCAAGCCTTTGTTGTGTGAGTATGCCTGATGCTACAACCACTGCCTTCGTGATACAACTTACGTGTTTTTCTATTAGGGGCAGGGAATGTTCCTATGAATTGTGATTCATAAATTCCACTCTCTCTTCGCCATAAGAATAATACAAATGTAAACATTATGCCATGTAATCTTCCATGTTAACTGTTACCATATTTAAACTCCATCCACCTAACAAAGCCAAAAGAATGGCGAATGTGGGAGAATATATGTATCACGTTAATGTTTACATTTGTATTATTCTTATGCTGAATTGAAATATTTAGAAACAATGCACAGCAACTAACTTAACTGACTTCTAGTACTGATTTTTACATCCTCTATGATTATAAATTCTGTGCATACAAGTTGTGTAATCTTAAATGTTTGAAAGAATAAATAAATCTACAAAATATCCTTGCTTAATCCTCTGGGGTGCTCAATCTGTGCATTATGTACTTTACACAGTTCTGCATTGTCTTTGTGGCAAAAACAAATACACACACGTTGAAAAAACGCGGTCTGTCTGAATGTCCTGTCCATCACTCATGGAATGCCTGATATGTCATTACAAAATTATTTAATATTTACACATCCTATTTTTTAATAATATTTTTCCAACTTCCAAAACATCTACTCATCTTTTCAGGCTTTATTTTTGACTCTTCCCCTTTGAAAAAAGAAAAAAATTTGTAATCCTTTCCTTTCTAGGGCTTATTAGTGTATGCAATTATTTTTTATTTCATCAAAATGAAACACTTTGCAATAAAGTGAAGAAAGTTTCTTATTATCTTTTAGAGCATCTAAACATATATCTCAGAATATTTCACATAAATTTCTTTTAAGGGGGAGGGTATTAAAATATTCCTAAGATTTAAAATGAAAATCTAAATGAAATTTTAATTTCTTAAATTTTACTGTATTATTATCATTTGGAATCCATCCCAGAAGGCTTTATCTTCATCACTGGCTGTGATAGACTATTAATTCTTTTTAAATACATATACTTGAGTTGACAGATTATTTTGGTTTGAAATTTGGAAGATTCGATTTGGGTCTGGAATTCAGCACCTTTTTTTTATTTAAGATTCGGTATTCGAATTCAATTCAGTAAAATTGGGGTTCAACCGATCCCTAGTTCAGACGGAATATCATCTACTCCATGGGCCTTGTTTCGACTCAAATCCTTCAACACTCTGTCAGATTCTTCTCGCAGAATCATATCTGCTATCTCATCTTCCTCCACTTTGTCTTCCACTTCTAGAATATTGCCTTCAAGTTTATTTCCTTTGTACAGGTTCTCTATATATTTCTTCCACAGTTCAGCTTTCCAATCTTTGCCTTCTGTCTGAGTTCTCGATATTCATACATCTGCTTTTCTTGTCTCCAAATATCTCTCTTATTTTCCTGTAGGCGTTATGTATCTTTCCCCTGGTTATACATTCTTCTATGGTTCTGAATTTGTGCTCTAGCCACTCCTGCTTAGCCAGTCTGCACTTCCTGTCAATTTCATTCTTTAGATGTTTGTACTCCCTTTTGCCTGCTTCACTTGCTGAATTTTTATATTTTCTCCTCTCATCAATTACGTTCAACCTATCCTATGTTATCCAGTACTTGAAAAGAAAGCCCAACTGTCAGCATCTGTCACTAGGACCAGCTGCTGGCCAGGTGTAAACAAGTCGCAGCAAGGTGAGGATTTTAAGAGCAATTTGATATGGTTGAATGCTGCCTCACATGTGCAGCAGACCACACAAATGGGATATCTTTCTTCTGTAGTGCGTTCAATAGATGGGCAACCTTCGCACCGTTAGGAAGAAATTTTGAGTAGTAGCTGACCTTACCCATAAAACGATTAGAGCTCCTGCAAATTAGTTGGACGAGAAAGGCAATCAACTGCCGCAATTAGGTTGGACAGAGATTAGATTAATACTTGTTCCATAGATCATATATACGACATTTCTTAATGATGTGGAACGTGTCAGTTTAGTAAATGTTGTCTATACTTGACAATCAATATTTTAAGGATTTTTTTTAAGTTTTATCTAAAAATTCATCTACATTGTAGAAGGAGTTGCCATTCAGAAATTCCTTTAATTTATTTTTAAATACTAGTTGGCTATCTGTCAGACTTTTGATGCTACTTGGTAAGTGACCAAAGACTTTTGTGGCAGCATAATTCACCCCTTTCTGAGCCAAAGTTAGATTTAACCTTGAATAGTGAATATCATCCTTTTTCCTAGTGTTGTATCTATGCACACTGCTATTACTTTTGAATTGGGTTGGATTGTTAATAAAAAATTTAATGAGTGAATATATATATTGTGAAGCTACAGTGAGTAACCCTAGATCCCTAGATAAATGTCTGCAGGATGCTCTTGGGTGGGCTCCAGCAATTATTCTGATTACACGCTTGCAATGAATACTTTTTTACTCAAAGTTGAATTGCCCCAGAATATGATCCCATATGAAAGCAGTGAATGAAAATAGGCGTAGTAAGCTAATTTACTGAGATTTATATCACCAAATTTTGCAATGACTCTGATAGCATAAGTAGCTGAACTCAAGACGTTTCAGGAGATCTTCAATATATTTCTTCCAATTCAGTCCCTCATCAATGCAAACGCCTACAAATTTTGAATATTCTACCTTAGCTACAGATTTATGTCCAAAGTCTAAATTTATTAATGGTGTCATGCCATTTACTGTATGAAACTGTATATACTGGGTTTTATCAAAGTTTAATGAGAGTCCATTTGTAGAGAACCACTTAATAACTTTCTGGAAGATATCATTTACAATTTCATTAGTTAATTCCTGTTTGTCAGGAGTGATAGCTATACTTGTATCATCAGCAAAAAGTACTAGCTTAGCATCTTCGTGTATGTAGAATGGCAAGTCATTAATATATATTAAGAACAGCAAAGGACCCAAGACCGAACCTTGTGGGACCCCATTTTTGATAACTCCCCAGTTAGAAGAATTAATTGTCTCATCTACATCATGTGAACTTCTTATTTCAACTTTCTGCACTCTTCCAGTTAAGTATGATTTAAACCATTTGTGCACTGTCCCACTCATACCACAATACTTAAGCTTATCTAGAAGAATCCCATGATTTACACAATCAAAAGCCTTTGAGAGATCATAAAAAATCCCTACTGGTGATGTCCGGTTATTCAAAGCATTTAATATTTCATCAGTGAAGGTATATGTAGCATTTTCAGTTGAAAAGCTTTTTGGAAAACCAAACTGACATTTTGTTAGAACTTTATTTATACTAATATGTGAAGCAACTCGAGAATACATAACTTTTTCAAAAATTTTTGATAAAGCTGTCAGAAGTGAGATGGGCCGGTAGTTGTTGACATCGTATGTATTCCCTTTTTTATGCAAAGGTTTAACGATAGCATATTTCAGTCTATCCGGGAAAATACCCTGCTTTAATGAGCTATTACAAATATGACTGAGAATCCTACTTATCTCCTGGGAACAAGTTTTTAATGCCCTGCTGGAAATGCCATCAATTCCATATGACCGTTTACTCTTGAGAGAGTTTATTATTTTCCTAATTTCTGAAGGTGAGGTGAGTGGAATTTCAATTGTATCAAATTGTGTGGGTATGGCCTCTTCCATTAATTGCCTTGCTCCTTCTAATGAACATTTAGATCCTATTTTCTCTACAACATTTAAAAAGTAATCATTAAAAATGTTTTCGACTTCTGACTTTTTGTTAATAAAGTTTTCATTTGTTTTGATGGTAAATACCCTCTTCCTCTGCTCTTGATTGCCCTGTCTCCCTTTTAATAATATTCCAAATTGTTTTAATTTTATTATCAGAGGAGCTAATCTCAGACATGATGCACATGCTTCTTGATTTTTTAATAACTTTTCTTAATGTAGCACAGTAGCTTTTATAATATTTTATTGTTTCTGGGTTATTACTCTTTCTTGCAGACAGATATAGTTCCCTTTTTCGTTTACACAATATTTTTATTCCTTTAGTAAGCCATGGTTTTTTGAATGGTTTCTTAGAATTAAATTTTACTAATTTCTTGGGGAAACAGTTATGTATCGTGAAATAAATTATATTTTAAATTAACATCATGTTCCTTGTGAACCTCATCCCAGTCTAACTGCTGTAGACTTTCTTTGAAATTTCTATTTGTTAAGTCATTAATCGAGTGCACAATTCTGGTGGACTGTTTCGAATTACTGAACGGAGCTACGTCATATACTGTTACTAGCTGTGCACCATGATCAGAAAGACCATTCTCAATGGGACAAGCATTTATGTTGTTAAACTTATCTTGGTCTATAAAAAAGTTATCTAGCAATGTACTGCTGTCCTTTACTACCGAGTAGGAAAATCAATAATGGATGTCAGATTGACTGAGCTAAGTAAGACTTCCAGGTCTTTCTTCCTATTACACTCTTTCAGTGAATCTACATTGAAATCACCACAAATAATAATTTGCTTCCCCCTATCTGACAGATAGCACAAGACATCTAAGTTTTTAAGAAATAACTGAAAGTTTCCTGAAGGGGACCTACATACTGTTACAATTATAAGATAATCATCATTGAGTTTAAGCTGGCAGGCACATGCTTCAATATACTGCTCTACACAAAACTTTTTTGTTTCTAAATTCTTTACACTGTGATAGCTTTTGGCATATATGGCAACTTCTCCTCTTATCTTATTATCTCTACTTACATTTGAGACTAATTTATATCCACTGACATTGACATTTCCCATACCAGTGACAATGTGATGCTCAGACAAGCATAGTATATCTATTACATTATCAGTTTCTATATCATCTAAACAAACTAAAAACTCATCTATTTTATTCTTTAGTCCCCCAATATTCTGGTGAAAAATGCTAACATTATTTTTTACTTTACTTTTCTGAGAAACATTTGATTTTTCAAGATTTTTAGCACCTGCCTGCCTGAGCTTCTCACTGGACACTGATCTTAGCCTAAAAAAGAAGTACTTCCATGAATTGCAGTGTCCCCCCTTAAGGATTTTGCTATCAACCCAGCTAGTTTTCCCTTCCCTTTCCTATTGAGGTGCAGGCCACGCCTAATGAAATCCCACCTATCAATAGCATCAACAGGAACCAAACCTATGTCCGACAGAGTAGCCACCCTAAGCAGTTGATCAATCTCCATATTGACTCTCCTGACGGAGCGGTTCAATTGGGGTTGATCATACCGCATGAAAGCAGGCAACAGTCCAACATTTGCCGGGGCGTTGCAGAAGTCAATTCCCTTCTTCGAAACCAACTTTCCCAAAACACACAATCTCAGGTTGATTGAAGCATGATTTCTGAAGACTGCTCTTCAGGCCTGATGCCTGCAATTTAATGAACAAGTGCTGAAGTTGTTTAAATAGTCAGTTCAGGAGGAACCGGTGATGATATCGTCAAGATAGTTTGAACAGCACAGAATGTGTTCCAACAACTGTTGCAAGAAACATTGGAAAATTTCAGGTACACTTGTGATGCCAAACGGCTTATGCTTGTATCAGTACAGTCCAAAGGGTGTTGTGAGAACCATGAATTACTGAGAAGCAAAATATAAAGGAATTGAGGACACGCTTCAGCCTAGTCAATTTTTGAGAAACACTCACCACCCACTAGTTTTGCATAAATGTTGTCTGGGCAGGGAATTAGAAAACAATCTACCAAATTATAGGAGTGGCTCATCCTCCACTGATTCTGATTGTGAGAGTTCAGATATTGGATTTGTGCAGGATCAGCCACTCCTATAATTTGGTATAAAGTGCCCCCACACAATTTCCCCACCCTTAACTCTCTCCATCCACATCTAACATTTATCAAACCCTGCCATGATTTATCCTTATATACTTTTTATTTTACATCTGATTATACCTTTCATTTGGCAAAACCCTTGATTGTATCTCCTTAATTGGTAACTCACAAAGTCATAAAAATATTGTATCGTAGAGTTGTATTAAAATTTTCTTGTGTGAGTAACAGTTTTCTTACTGTACCTTTGGTTCGTCATTTATTGTGTCGAGTGCTGTCGCATCTCTCTCTCTCTCTCTCTCTCTCTCTCTCTCTATCTTTGTTTTCATTGAGAAATATGTCTCGTTAAACGCCTTAACAGCTTCAGGCTGGATGAGTCAGATATCATGGTGAGTTTTGACGTCGTTTCATTGTTTACGAGGGAGCCCCTTCGAGTCACTAGATTTGATTGGTCAGAAGTTTGACGAGAAGACCACCAAACTTTTTAGGCATGTCTTCTTGATCTCCACATATTTTATTTTCAATGGCGAATACTAAGAACAAATGGAGGGAGTCCCCATGGGTAGTCCACTCTCCCCTATGGTCGCAAATTTGTACATGGAGAATTTCGAGGAGGAAGCCCTGGCCTCATCTGAATAGAAACCTACTTGCTTTTTCTGTTACGTGGACGACACTTTCGTCATCTGGCCACATGATATGGATAAACTGCTTGACTTCCTTACACATCTGAACTCCATACACCCCAACATCAAATTCACTATGGAGACTGAAACGGATGGTAAATTGCCGTTCCTTGATGTCTTGGTCAAGAGAAGAGCTGATGGCAGCCTGGGTCATGGTGTGTATCAGAAGACAACACACACTGATCTGTATTTACATGCAGACAGCTGTCACCATCCTTCACAGAGGAATGGGGTACTTAAAACTCTAGTACATAGGGCACGCACAATCTCCGATGCAGAGAGTCTACCCCAGGCATTGGAACACCTGAGAACTGTATTCTGCAAAAATGGGTACTCAGAGTGGCAGATTCAGTGGGCTCTCCACCCAACCACTACAGCACAACCTGTGGAAACGGATGAAAACACGAGGAAGGATGTAGGCACTGCGTTCATTCCATATACTGGCGCTCTCTCGGGGAAGGTTGCCCGCATTTTGATTAAACACCACGTTGGAACTGTCTTTTGTCTGCCGAATAAAATTCGTGCACTGGTGGGGAGCGCCAAAGATGATCTCGGTGTCAGGAAAGCCGGCGTGTACCAGATTCCTTGTCAGAGTGGCAAGTTATATATTGGACAGACGATGCGTACCGTCGTGGATTGATGCGTTGAACACCAGAGGCACACACGGCGGTCGCTGAACATTGTTTGTTGGAGGATCACGCGATGGAGTATAAACGCACAAGGATTCTGGTACAGACGTTGAGATACTGGGACTGCGTCGTTAGAGAGGCCATTGAAATTCACACAAGTGGTGACCTCATAAACCATGACTGTGGCTACAATCTTGGAAAACCTTAGGAACCAGTGATTGGGTTAATTAAGAGTAAATCTAGCAAACGTAACATAGTGACGACCACGCTGGACAGTGCCCTCCCATCGACATCGTCTCAGACCCCGTCACAATCTGTTCCAACACGCAACGGTGCCGCGGGGCGCGGACCACGGAGGGGTCACTCCACGGGCCTAAGGTATTTAAATCGCCCACTACTGGGCTAGAACCTAGTTCCCTTCAAGCCGCCGTAGCGTGTGGATATCCGTGCCAGCACGTTTCCAGGAGCTCAGTCCGTCAGTTCACCTGATGATGGCGACATGTATGACCGCCGAAATATTGTGCCCATTGGACACTATAGTCCGGCAGTACATGAGTGGATATTTTGATTTTCAAATACACTGGGAGAAACTCAAGAATCATATTTTGTGTTTAATTTTGTCAAGCCAACTTTTAATGTGTCACACAGTCATGACAGGAGATAATTTGCACAAAGAGATTAAATAGAAGTAGTAGTTTCTGGTGAATGAAAAGATGCTGAAAAATAATTTAGTACCTAGCAGAACCACATTCAACAATGTGTTCATCCTGCAGAACTCAAGACATACTATCAGTTTCTACACTGCATGGGTACTGAAATATTAGTTTAAATAAAAACATTACCAACTTTGGAGCTAAATAAAAGTCTATAATGCTTAAAATGTTTTATATTTTTCTTTCTTATTAAATACTAGCTGTACCTGGCCATGTATTGCAGTGGCTTGTTTCAGATTACATACAAAGAAAATAGAAAGCACTCATTTCTAATATGTGTAATTTCTAAATGCTTTGTGATTCGAAATTGGATATACATCCTACACTTTTGGCTCTCAGTTTCTCTGTCTCCCTCTCTGCCCATCTCCTTGTTCCGCTCTCTCTGTGTCCATATTCTCCTCTCTCTGATCTCCTGCCCCCATCTCTCTCCCCGTACATCTCCCCATCCTCCCTCCCCCACCTTTTCACCACTCTCTTCGTCCAGCCCATTGTCCTTTCACCTCTTTCTGTGTGTCTGAGCACATTTCCAAATTATAAAATTTATATAATTTCATAAATTAAATATATTAAAATGCAATGTTGTGACAAATTTTCGAAGCAACTGGTCAAGAAATTTCGGAGATTAATGGATTTGCCCAAGCAAACATTTATATTTTTATTCATATATGGTAGACAGTTTACACAATTGTACTTACTTCAAAAGCACCTGTGCAGAGGAGGAACTGGATTGAACTTTAATACCATCACCATGTTCTCTGTGCCAATGTAATGCAAGGGTTTTTTTTCTTTCATATTTTCTACCACAATCTGCACACTCATAAGCTGGTGGTAAATGAGTTTTCATGTGGTGGTACATTGCGCCACTGCTGCAGCACTGCTTGCCACATTCCTATGTCACAAATATAATCAATATTAATGACATCTGTAGTATAATACAAAAGGAAGTATGAAAGTTGTGTGTCATTTTTCTTGTGTAGCACATTAGATACAAGTTCTGTATACAGTGGAGCATGGGGAAAAATAAATAAAATACATCTAAAAAAATGTACACTCTGAAGCAGAATAAAGAGCATTTTTGAAACTTCAAGGTAGGTTAGAATTGTGTGTTACACAGGGACTCATTAAACCTGAAACCTTTGTGTTTCACAGCTAAATGTTCTACTAACTGAGCTAGCTAGTAAAACTCACAACCTGTTTAACTCCGATAGAAAGTTTTAATCTTTTATCTTATAAAATAGGCTTTGTGTGTGTGTGTGTGTGTGTGTGTGTGTGTGTGTGTGTGTGTGTGTACCACATCTCCTCCTAAACTATTAGACCAATTTCAACCAAACTTGGTACACATGATCCTTACTATCAGGCAACAATCATTGTCAGGGTAAGAACCACCTATGACACATACGTAAGGAGATGTTATGTCATAAACAATGACAGTTGTGAAAAATGGCCACATCATGTGATAATATTCTACATCTGCTCCTAAACTAATGGACCGATTTCAACCAAATTTGGTACACAAGTATGGATGGCATAGTACAGCAAACAAGTGACAGATGCACTGTAGTGCACCAAAGAACTAATAGACGCCGCTGCTGTGAAATAAATATGGGGTAGTACAGCAAGGAAGTGAACGACTGTGATATAATTAGGCAATCTTATCTTTGCGAATACCGACAAACATTGAACATAGTGTTACTGATTTAGCTTTGTGTATTAAATACTGAACTTTATGAAAATACATTGTTTCAGAGGATGAGGTTTACTTACATTTGACATCTTTATGAAGATACATTGTTTTGGACAACGAATTTTACTTACCTTTGACATCTTGGCTAGGACAACTGAATTTATCGACAGAGTGATCTGACAAGGATTTTTGCTGACTGAGGTCTGAAACCCTAAAAAGCCATGACTCGCACATGCCCTTCTTTAACAACCATTGCAAAGCATTGGCATATGAGCTAGTCTACCATAAAATTACAATGTAGATTTAGTAAATTATTCTGTATCTCCACACAAGCAAGCATAGCTTTGCTACAGCTTGGAAGGTATAAACAACATGAACTGTAATGACACCAAAGACAAATGCACCACTACCAATATGGCAACAGGAGCACAGATAATTGGCAACTTGTCTTCCTACCGTCTTGCAAGAGGCCATGGATTGAAAACATTATCATGTGTGACAAACCTAATTGGCTGAGGCATAGTCAAATAGTCAGGCACATACAGTCTAGCAAGGAGACCACATGGGTATCAGATTTTAGAATTTCTTTGCGTTTATGGTACGTGAAGTTCGGAACTTAACTAACAATCGGCCACAGCCAATGGACGCAACTCTCAAACAATCTCGAGAAAATTATTTTCAAATTTTGCAATGTACACATAAGTACCAATAATTAAAACAATTGCAGTATCGGTCAGTGTAGCTCTGGTGGTAGCGTTACGGCCTCACAACCATGGAGTCGTGGTTCAAATCCTACTGTAAAAGATTTTTTTTCTCCCCATTTTCAAAGTCAGTTATGTAAACAAATTTGGGATATCTGATTCCAAGTGTTGTGTCACTTTTAGTTTATGTGTCTACAGATGAGCTGAAAACCTTGTCATCACAATGGTTGAGTAGGTTACCTACCAGCTTGGAAAGCCATTAGTAGCTATGGAGATGACTTTCCAAAAACAGTGTCATATCGATTCACAAATTGAACAATCAAAGAATACCGTCGTACACTGATAACGAAACCAACACTGTAAAAAATGTAACTTATGTATTTTGATTGAAACCAGTATTATTAACAATTTTCTATAAAATATAGAAAATTATGAATAAAAAAATGGCTGCAATTTAGAAAAAAATTTCCATTTAATATTAAAGTTGTGTAAGTATTGAAACACAAAGAAAAATAAAAAAAATAATAACCCGTTAGAGCTGGATTCAAACTACCTAACTACAGTCGTGAGGCCACAACACTACCATCTGTGCTACACTTACAGACAGCGGATTTATTTTATGATTGTTACTTACGCTTACTAGCAAAACTTCAAAGTCGATTTTCTCGAGAATTACTGAGAGTTGTGTCGAATGGCTTTGGCTGAGTGTTATTTATGTTCTGAACTTCACGTACCGTAAATATGAAAAAATTCTAAAATCTGATAACCATATGGTCTCCTTGTAAGACAGAGGGTGCATCAAACCGGCAGTGTGTGCTTTGATCCAGGAGTGTGTTTCATAATTCAGGACAATGTATCAAGATGGCCACGAGTGTAAATGTCTATAATTATGATGATGCAAGAAAAAGCTACAGTTACGCCATCAAAAAGAGAATTTGTGACAGTTGTAACATCGAACTAACTAACCTAAAAGAACGAGTTTCGAGTTTACAATTTATGAGCCGAAATCAACAAGCTGAAGAATGAAAACTGGTCACTATGGACGAAGCAAAAATCAACCGAAATCGTGCAAGAAACTCAGCAGAATCAGTACTCTTCTGAGTGGAAAAACAAATGTAGGATCTCAGTCGCACCTAGAACAGTGACCTTTACAATAACAAGTGCAGTAATGGACGCAAACAAATATCGTGTTTTGCAATCAAGGAATGTGCAAGTGATCGAGAAATTGCAAAAGGCAATGCATCAAAAATGAATCTTTGCTTTAAAAACAGCGCTAATAACAAAAGTGATACATCAGGTAAGAAGTGTAATGTGTGTGTGTGTGTGTTTTTTTTAAACAGATAGCCATGGCAGAAAACTATCTAGTATGTTACAAGGAAAGAATCGAAACTTTATTGTGACAAGTGTTGTTAAACCTAGCGCGGACATTGACCATGTTGTAGGCACCAGTTTACAAAGAAAAACCACGCAAAAAACTGATTTTGTTGTGTGCATTATGGGCTCAAATGATGTGGCAAAAAATGAAGCAAATAAGTGTGTTAAAGCTCTTTAAAATTTTCTTACAGAGAATAAATCAATGGACAGTGTAATTGCTACAGTCCCGCACAGACCTGATCTAACCAGAAATTCATGTGTCAATAAGGAAATAAGAAAAACAAACATTAAAATAAAGAAACTGTGCTCAGAATACACAAACTTCTGTGTGCTAGATATAAATAAACTGCCTCGCAGCCTCCACACCAAGCACGGGTTACACTTAAACTACGAAGGGAATAAGTTTGTGTGTGATCGTGTCAACGAAATAATTAATGAAAAACTCAAAAGAATTAACACAGTATATGAATGTAGTGGTACGAGTAGTAACAATAGTGCTTGTCATTTTTTATGTTGAAAGATTGTGATTCAGGTAACAAACCCACTGCTAATGAGCTAGTTCCAAAAAGCTACGGACTGATGACCCGGTAGTTTAGTCCCCTTTAAACACCCAACCAACCAACCCCCAATCCAAAAAGCTACACTCGAAAGAGTGAGTGTTTACAGACAACAAACTATCCAAATAAATCTGTTACTATAGTGCAAATGAACATTCAGTGCATCAGAAACAAACTATTAGAATTAGAACACTTCTGCAGCATCGAAAATGTCAATGTTATGTGTGTATCAAAACATTGGATGACAGAAGATCAGATTGATTACTTCGTCCCTCAAGGTTATATTGTCGGTGACATTATGTGTAGAAAAGTAAAAAAGAATGGAGGTGCTCCAATATTTGTTAAAGATACTATAATGTTTACTAAGATAGATGGTAGTTCTTATTGCACAGAACTAGATGGAGAGTTTAGCAGTATAAAACTGAGTGCAGAAAATACAGTAATTGTTAGCCTGTATAGGGCTCCAGGTGGGGATGTGAATACATTGCTCGATAGATTTGAGCTCCTTATAAGGAAAATTCTAAAAACTGAAACAAAAGTTGTTATTTGTGGTGATTTCAACATTGAAATGACCAATGATGATGAACACATTACAAAAACATTTTTTTAATATCTTAAGATCTCTAAATCACACTGTACAAACCACAGCCCCACACGTAAAAATGTCAGCCTTGATATTATTACAGTTAATTTTACTAGAGATGTGTATAATGTCAGACTAGCTAGTGGTGCATTTGTCTTTGTCAGACACATCTGTTGGCATTAAGCACAGTGATAGCTGGATAAGAAGCCAGAAGGATGAACATATTAATTTATTTATTGATAGACTAACTGATGTTAATTGGGACTTTGTTTAGAGTGCACAACCTGTGCAAGGTTCTGGGGGAGCAGTGTTTGCAAGTTTCCTAAAAACACTCTCTGAATTATGGTGCTCCTGTTCACCATTAATCAGAACAAATTCCAAACGTAAACAGATGAGCTGGCACTCATTAGGAAAGAGATGCTCAGACTGTACCGAATCTACAAAACTTCTCATAAAGAAAGGTCTGACCTAAATGACACTCATTATAAAGCCTATTTACAATGTAAAAAAACTGACGCTGGACCAAAAAAAAAAAACCCTTATGCAATACTTAATAGAAAGTGCTCCCAAAAAATGTAAAGCAGCATGGCAGATCATCAATCAAGAAAAGTACCTATCCCAAGTACAAGCTGCCACGCTGGACCCAGAGGAATTAAATGATTACTTTCTGACCTGAGTGAGCAAACTGAAAGCTAAAATCAAGCAAAATCACTCAAGTGCTTTAGATCTACTTAAAGATGAGCCACATAAGAAGTACAACTTCCACTGGAATGCAGTTCCCCCTAGGGATATTATGAAAGCTGTATCAAAGCTCTCAAACTCAACAAGTATGGACCACTACTGGTTCTCTAACTATATAGTAAAGAAAAAATACACCTCATCTGTCAGCCCCTTTCATACATTTTTAATATTTGCTTAGAATCTGGAGATTTTCCTGATACACTTAAAATTGCTAAAAGTGATACCAGTTTTTAAAAAGGGAGATAAACACCTGTCTGAAAACTACCACTCAATTTCTATCATCCCAATTTTCTCTAAAGTTCTTGAAACTCTAATGTATAATCAACTAAACCACTATTTCGAAAAACATGACCACCTCTCCAAGAGACAGTTTGTTTTTCAACCTGGTAAAAACACCATTACCGCTGTCACTGAAGTTGTCAACCAAGCATTAACTGCTTTTGAAAATAAGGAACTAGCTTCAGTTGTACTGTGCGACCTCAGTAAAGCATCTGACTGTATACCATTTAGTACCTTAGTAGCTAAACTGGAGTATTATGGCATACACAATAAATCACTAGCCACAATCAAGTTGTACCTAAGCAATAGGTGACAGTTTATGTAAGTGAATAATAGATACTCCTCAGTGAAGGAAGTCCAGACAGGAGTGCCTCAGAGCTCAGTCCTACGACCGTTTCTGTTTATTATTGCAGTCAATGATCTGCCTTACAATATAGGAGAAAATTCAATAGTGTGTTATGCAGATGACACGACATTGCTCAGTACATACTATGACAAGTTAGCACTCCAACAGGCAAGTCAGGAAAAACAAACTAGCAATGAACTGGTTTTCTTCCAATAAACTGCTGTGTAATCCTGATAAAACACAGAAACTGATACTGGGATTAGCTACAGATGTGGGAAAAAAAAAATCAGTAAAATTGCTAGGCTTTCATATTGATTCTAAACTAAATTGGGAGGTACACATTAGCCATGTCTGCAAGAAAATAGCAAGAGTATGCTATCATATGTGGAAACTGACTGATGCAGTCGCCAGTGACTATCTGAAGGTGGCATATTTTGGCCTTTTTCAATCCCACATTTCGTATGGCATAGGAGAAAATTCAATAGTGTATTATGGTGACATTCCTGCCATGTAAATGAAATCCTAATCATTAAAAAAAAGGTAATCAGAATTATGTGCAATGCCACACACAAGAAAAAGTTCCACCCTCTCTTTATCAAGCTTCAAATAACAGTTGTTAATTTATACATATATATATAGCTTTGCTTTATGTTAAATGCCATGACAATGTGTTCAGCACCAGGAAGACAATACATACTCACAATAATAGAGGCAAACTAAATGTTGATATATCAAGACATAGGCACACAAAGACAGCAAACTCTCACAAAATCACACCCTTAAAACTGTTCAACAAACTTCTTATATCCACTCAAAGACTGCCCTACAACATACTCAAAGTGAAGATAAATGATTGGTTACTCATGCACCCATTCTATAAGACTGAAGAATTTTTGGAAAAAAAAAACATAACTGACATCAATATATAAGGTATTTCTAAATGATACATACTTAAATTGGAAAAACATCTGTAAAATTATTAATCTCTTTACAATTGTAAGCCAGACATTTGCGTAAAATTGTTATTAACTGTATATTTAATCTTAAAACCTATTCTGTTGTAAGTGGTCAACGTTTAATAAAGTGAATATGAATATAAATATGCCACAGAAAATTGCATTAAGACTTGTACAGATATTGTCACTAAGAAATTATCACAGACTGACAAAGATACTATGAAATTTTAACATTGATGTTTGGACTTCAATTTCATCAGTTTGATTGTAATGGAGATGACAGTTGTTGAGACTGTGAAGTGTGCTCGAGTGAATTCTCTCTTTTCTGAAGAACAAGATTGGCCAACAGCTTAAATATTGTGTGTGTGTGTGTGTGTGTGTGTGTGTGTGTGTGTGTGTGCGCGCGCACAGTCAGCACTTACCATAAGTGTCTGGAGTGATTTGTTACCTATCCTGACAGGCATGAGAAATAGACAGTCACATTCACACAACTTAAATTTTTGGTCATAGCCTTCCTTCCCAGACCCTGTGTTTACCCTTTGTTTCTCCTCCCTAACATTTCCTTACTCAGATGAAGGTCATGACCAATGTGATTGTCTATTTTTTTTGTGCCTGCCAGTAGCTCAGCGAGCCTGTTTGTGGTGACTTTATTATCTATTCTCCATTACTGACATTACAATCAGATTTCCATAGTTAAACTATCCTAACTATAGAATATAAGTTGAGTAGTCACTTATTTCTAATAAGTTTCACATGCATTACTAAATTTGTGGGACCTTTCTGTTGAAGTGTACCTATGTCACCTTACCAGTAACACCCTCACAACAATGCACTGATACAGTTAGTATTAGTATCACTTTATTTTGATTTTAACAGAGAAGCCAAAACATTTTTGGTCGGAACCGCCACTGCCTGCACCGAAACCGAGTTTATTGTGCGGTATTGCTCCCTGTATATCTAGTAGAGCCAACCAATGCCCTTAAATAGTGCTTGCATTCCCTTTACCAATTCTTTATTAGACACTATTTCTTCTGGTTTGGCTGTCCCAAATATTCTGTGTCTCTTGCTCTCCAATACAGTGCATTCAAAGATTAGTTGTGATGCAGTTTCCTCACCCTCATCACAGATCCTACATTTAGGGTCTTCTTCAATTATGCCCAATGTATGTAGATGCTTTTTGAAGCTCCTATCAATCCAAACAAGAGTTTAATCTCTGTTCTGTTCAAACCCAAGATTACAGAGCTTCTTTTAAAACACAGCTTTGGCATAATTACCTTGCCATGTTTTTGTTTATAGAATATGATACAATAATATAGAAAATACAGTTTACAACTCGCCGTAAATACATGGTGATGAGCTGCAACAGGCACAGACAAAAGACACACACATGCAACACATTCAGCTATCGGCCATGGCCTTCTTCAGAAAATACAACACTCACGCAATCACACAGGCACACAACACAGTCATACAACCATCACCTGCGACTGCCGCACTGATTAGTTATACAATCTACCCAATCTTCAGCATTCTTTTGAAACACCACATTTCAAAGGCTTTAATACTCTTCCTGTTTGAACTATTTATCATTCATATTTCACTCCCATACAAGGTTGCACAGTGGTATAGTGTCAGACTACAAATCCAAAGGTTGCGGGTTCGATCCCCGCCAGGTCCTAGGATTTTTATCTGTCACTTTCCATTCCTTTCACCTCTAGCAGTATTGCTCATGTGAAAAATAACTGGCTGGTAAGTCAGTTCGAAGGTCGGAGGAAGACACCTCCAAACAGGGCCATGCCTAGAAAAGCACTATGGTGTTCAAACAAATCTTCGGATTGTTGACTGCTTTACCTTTTACAAGGCAAAACCCCAGACAATGCCTTTAGAAAAGACCCCTTGCACTTAAATTAATACTCGATGTTAGCAAATTTCTCTTTTTTGAAAACGCTTTTCTACCCATTGTCATTCTGCATTTTATATCTTCTGTAATGCGACCATCATAAGTTATTTTACTGCCCAAGTAACAAAACTCATCTACCACCTTTATTGTTTTGTTACCTAATGTAAATCCTTCAGCAGCGCCTGATTTTCTTAGACTGCACTCCATTACCCTTGTTTTGCTCTTGATAATGTCCATCTTAAATGCACCTTTCAACTGTTGTTCCAGGTCCTTTGCTGTCTCTGACGAAATTACTATGTCATCAGCAAAATGCAACGTTTTTATTTCTTCACCCTGAACTTTGATTCCTTCTCCAAATTTCTCCTCACTTTCTTTCACAGCTTGCTCACAGCTTGCTCAATCTGCAAATTGGATAACATTGGAGAAAGGCTACAACTCAACCTATGCAGCCTTTTCATGCCCTTCAACTCTGATAACTGCTGTCTGATTTTTGTACACTATAACACTTTGCTCCCTATATTTTACCCCTGCTACATTCAGCATCTGAAAGAGTGTATTCTGTCAATTTTGTCAAAAGCTTTTCCACATCTACAAAAGCTAGAAATGTAGGACTGCCTTTTCTAGATCTACCTTCTATGGTAAGTCGTAATGTGAGTATTGCCTCCCGTGTTTCTACATTTCTAATGAATCCAAACTGATCTCCAAGGTCAGCTTCTACCAGCTTTTCCATCCTTCTGTAAATAATTCCTGTTAAAATTTTGCAACTATGAGTTATTAAAATGATAGGCGCTTATTGCACCTATCTGCACCTGCTTTCTTTGGAACATTACTACATTTTTCTTAAAAATGAGGGTATTTTTTCCTGTTTCATACACCTTACACACTAGGTGAAATAGTTTTGTCAAGGCTGGTTCTCCCAGAAACTTCAGTAGCTCTACTCCAGGGGCCTTGTTCCAATTTAGGTTTTTTAGGACTCTGACAAATTATTCTATAGTATCTCCTATTTCAAATTCATCTACTTCCTCTTCCCTTCCTATAATATTGTCTTTAAGTTCATTTCCTTTGTGAAGTCCCTCTATATACTCTTTCCACCTTTCAGCTTTCCCTTCATTGCTGAGAACTGGTTTTCCATCTGAGTTCTTGATATTCATACAGTTGTTTTTCATGTCTCCAAATGTCTTTTTATTTTCCTGTACGGGTGCCTATTTTTCCCCTAGTTATATATTCTTCTACGAACTTGCTTTTGGCTTCTAGCCACTCCTTCTTAGCCACTTTGCACTTCCTGTCAATCTCATTTATTTCATGGTTGCCTGTGTCTGCTCCATCTTTCTGCACCAGTTCACAAGAGTTTCCCTGCCCTTGGCCAAATCCCAGTCCCACATTCTATTTCTCCAAAGCTGCCTAAACCAGGAATCCCTCCCAAAGGCCTAACCATTAAAATTCTTGTCTCTGGATCCCATCTGTCCTTTCACATATACCTTTTAGATTCCCCCAATCCTTGTCATTCACACACCTAGTACTTCTAAAAGACATCCTCATCACACAGGCATCCATAAACCACCTCTGCTCCCTCTGAAAGATATTGCTAATGTGAAATCACCAATACATAAATTCCATATCCGAAACTGAATCCCTTGCACTCCAGCAGGAGGAGGAGCATTCCAGACACCACCTCCATGGATTATCCAGCCTGCTGACACCTACTGCCGTCTTGGTGCACCACTAGCCAACCCCTATCCCACCCAAAGTGTTCCTCCCTGTTAACCCCTCATAGTACTTAGACCTCATCTCACAGATCTTTGCTACTTGCTATATCCCTCAAAACTCAACACCAACAATACCCAAAGCCTGAATAATCCGAGCATACTGTTTGTAACCTTTCTGCCACAACCCTCAAACCCACAAAAGTTTCATTCCTATACAAAGGTCTCACTTTCAGCCCCACACCCAAATGTAACCATGTTGGGTCAAAGAACACCTCTTTTTCTGTTGATCCCTGCAGTGGAAGAACTACTTTGGCCACCAATCCCTCTAATCAAAGCCAATATAATTCCAATATTGAACACTGCCTCTCCAAATTCATACCACCATCCAACTGTGACCCTCCCTTAGTCCCACTTAAGCACCCTCTGGTCATCTTCCAGGAATTCCTAATATCCAACTTGGCATCACCACCCTTCTCCAAGTCCCTTCCTAAGAATACCAACCTTTTGGCAGAAGGAAGGACAGTCTTGCATAACCTCAAAACTGGTCCCAACCTAATCATCCTCTCTGCAGACAAGAGTTCCACCACTGTTGTGATGAATAACATTGACTACATAACAGAAGGTCTACATCAATTTTCTAATTCCTCCACCTACATTTTTTTTTTTTTTTTTTTTTTTTTTGTGGTTTTAGGGCGCACAACTTCTATGGTCATTAGCGCCCAGCCAAGAACATAGATTCGCTATGATCTAAAAAAAATGTAGACTGTCAGAACATCAAGAATAGGCTAAAAACGAAAGATAAAAGACAATTAAAAGAGTTAAATATCCTTGGATAAGTTGGCCAAATTGATAAAACGCAAAACTCGAGCAGCTGCTCGTGTGTCATCAGCTAAGATTTCCTCCAGAGTAGACGGAAAGTGAAGGGCTACACGGAGATGATTAAAATTAACACAAGTCAGTAAAACATGTCGCACTGTCAGCAGTTCACCGCAGGAGCATAGCGGTGCAGGTTCGGCGGATAGCAAGTGACGGTGGCTGAAACGGCAATGACCGATCCGCAACCGAGCCAGGATGACCTCCTCCCGCCGAGAGGGGCGTGAGGATGTCCTCCAAGCGGTCGGGATCGGTTTGACAGTTCGCAATTTATTGTTGTGCAGTGAAAGCCACACACTGTGCCATTGCGACACGATACTCCGGCGAAGAGCCCATTGAACATCGTCCGATGGGACGCAAAAGGTAGCCATGCGAGGCAAAAGAGCTGCTGCCTTGGCTGCTGTGTCGGCGGCCTCATTCCCGGGCACACCCACATGGCCAGGGACCCACAGGAAAGAAACGTGACAGCTGTCATCCGCCAGCAACTGGAGGGAGCGTTGGATCCGATACACGAGAGGATGGTTCGAGAAAGGGTCCTTAAGACTCTGCAGGGCACTAAGGGAGTCAGAACATATGGCATAGAAAGGGTGGCGGTGGCGGCAGGTATACAAAACGGCCTGGTGGAGGGCGAAAAGCTCAGCCGTGAAGTTTGAGCACCGGTCAGGGAGCTTGTATTGGAAACGGTTGTCCCCGACGACGAAGGCAGATCCGACACCGGCAGTGCTCTTGGAACCATCAGTGTAAATAAATACGGCATTATCGAACCGCGAACGGAGTTCGACAAGCCTCGAGCGGAATACCAAATCCGGAGTGCTCTCCTTGGGGAGCGAACTAAGTTCGAGGTGTGTGTGAACCTGGGCCTGATGCCACGGTGGCAATGGGCTTTCGCTCAACCGAAGGGTGGAAGGAAGGGTAAAATCGAGCCGTTGTAGCAGACGGCGAAACCAAACTCCCGGTGGAAGCAAGGCAATCGCAGACAACTGATATTGGCGATCGAGTGAGTCGTCAAAAAATAATCTGTAAGATGGATGGTTGGGCATCGACCGTAGGCGGCATGCGTACCGACACAAGAGTATGTCACGTCGATTGGTCAAGGGTAATACAGCAGCCTCGGCATACAGACTCTCAACAGGGCTGGTATAAAATGCACCGGTCGCCAGACGTAATCCACGATGGTGGATAGAGTTGAGACGGCGGAGAATCGACGGCCGTGCTGAAGAGTATACAAGGCTTCCATAGTCGAGCTTCGACTGAACAATGGCCTGGTAAAGGTGAAGCAGGACGGTACGATCCGCTCCCCATGACGTGCCACTGAGGACACGAAGAACGTTAAGGGATCGGGCACAACGGGCAGCCAGGTAGGACACGTGCGTGGACCAGCAAAGTTTCCGATCCAACATGAGTCCCAAGAATTTTGTAGTCTCCACGAAAGGGAGAGCAACCGGGCCGAGACGTAGAAAAGGTGGAAGAAATTCCTTGTATCTCCAGAAATTGATACACACAGTTTTCTCAGTGGAGAATCGGAAGCCGTTTGCGATGCTCCAGGAATACAGACGGTCAAGACAGCGTTGGAGAGAACGCTCCAAGAGAAACGTCCGCTGGGCGCTACAATAAATTGCGAAATCGTCAACAAAAAGAGATCCGGAGACGTCGGCTGAAAGGCAGTCCACGATCGGATTGATTGCAATGGCAAAGAGCGCCACACTCAAGACGGAGCCCTGTGGTACCCCATTCTCCTGGCAAAAGGTATCTGACAAAACAGAGCCCACCCGCACCCGGAACTTGCGATCCGCCAAAAACGCTTGAATGAAAAGAGGAAGGCGGCCCCGAAGGCCCCATGTGTGCAATGTGCGGAGAATGCCCGCTCTCCAACAGGTATCGTATGCCTTCTCCAAGTCGAAGAACACGGCTACTGTTTGACGCTTCTTCAGAAAGTTGTTCATAATGAAGGTCGACAACGTAACGAGGTGGTCAGCAGCAGAGCGGTGTCGACGAAAACCGCATTGGATATTAGTCAGGAGGCGGCGAGATTCGAGGAGCCAGACCAACCGAGCGTTAACCATGCGTTCCATCACCTTACAGACGCAGCTCGTCAGAGAAATAGGACGATAACTGGAAGGAAGGTGTTTGTCCTTCCCTGGTTTGGGGATGGGGACAACAATGGCTTCACGCCAACTTGTGGGAACATGACCTTCAGTCCATATGCGATTGTAGGTACTAAGAAGAAAGCACTTGCCCGCTGGAGAGAGGTTCTTCAGCATTTCAATGTGAATGGAATCGGGCCCGGGAGCAGAAGACCGGGACAGGGCGAGAGCACGATCTAGCTCCTGCATGGTGAAGGCGACGTTATAATTTTCCCGATTAAAAGAGCGGAAAGAAGGCGGCCGTGCCTCCTCTACCTGTTTGCGAGGGAGAAAGGCAGGGTGGTAATGGGCAGAGCTCGAAACCTCCGCAAAGAAACGACCCAATGCGTTTGAAACATCAGCTGGGTCCACGAGGACCGCGTTCTCCACGGTCAGGCCAGGAATCGGGGAGTGGACCTTGATGCCGGACTAACGGCGTAGGCCACCCCAGACAACCGTGGAGGGAGTAAAACGGTTAAAAGAACTAGTAAAATCTGTCCAGCAAGCTTTCTTGCTGTCGTTTATGATACGACGGCACTGCGCTCTCATACGTTTGTAATTGATGCAATTCTCCAAAGTTGGGTGGCGGCGGAAGGTGCGTAAAGCACGGCGCCGGGCTCGAAGCGCGTCGCGGCAGGCTGCAGTCCACCAAGGGACCTGGACACAACGTGGAGAAGAGGATGTACGAGGTATGGAACGTTCAGCAGCAGTGAGGATAACCTCTGTGAGGTATTCGACCTGACTGTCACAGTTGGTAAAATTCTGATTGTGAAAAACAGCCATGGAAGAATAAAGCCCCCAGTTGGCTTTAGAAATGTTCCAACTGGTGGGACGTGGAGATGGGGAATGATGTAGGAAGTGGATGATACAAGGGAAATGGTCACTCGAGTACGTGTCGGAAAGTGCATACCACTCAAACCGACCGGCAAGCTGAGGAGTGCATATTGCGAGGTCTATATGGGAATAAGTGTGTGTTGTGTCAGAAAGGAAGGTCGGTGCACCGGTGTTGAGGCAGACAAGATCGAGGTGGTGGAGAATGTCCACCAAAAGGGAGCCTCTCGGACAAGGTGCCGGAGAGCCCCATAGGGGGTGGTGGCCATTAAAGTCGCCTACCAACACGAAAGGTGAAGGGAGCTGGTCAACAAGGTTTAGCACATCTGCCCTAGTGAGGGCAGATGACGATGGCGAATATATATTACAGAGGGAGAAGGTAAATGTGGATAAGGTGATGCGGACGGCAACTGCCTGTAAGTGAGTGTGCAAGGAAATGGGATGGAAATAGACGTCGTCTCGAAGGAGCATCAGAACCCCTCCATGGGCTGGGACACCTTCCACGGGTGGCAGGTCGAACCGCACAGAGGTGTAGTGTGGAAAGTCTGCACGATCACGTGGACGCAACTTAGTTTCCTGGAGGCAGACTAGAAGCGGGCAGTGCAATCGAAGGAGTAGTTTTAACTCCTCCCGATTAGAACGAAAGCCGCGAATGTTCCATTGAAGGAGCGCCATGATAAAAATGAGAGAAGAAATAAGGATAAAAACCAAGTAGCGAGCGGGGTCACCTCGACGGCCGCTGAGGACCGGATTTCGAGGGAGCACTGCTATCGCTGTCTGGGGGCAAAGGGTCATGTTCCATTGGTTCGCCCGACGCGCCTGCCACCTCCCTGAGTTGATCAGGAGGGGCAGTTTCCACCGCCGGTAAAGGGCCGGGCGCCCGGCAAACGGAGCGTCCCGGTGAAACAGAAGACGGCCGAGGCCGGCAACTGTTGGACGGCGCGACAGATGGGTCACGCCTCGGCGGGGAAGGAGAGGAACTCTTTTTCTTGTCAGCTCTTCTGGAAGAGTGACGGCGGGAAGAGGCAGTTGACGGTTGGGAAGCCTGAGAACGCAGAAAATCCTCACGGACGGGTTCCTTTTTCAAGGTCCGGGCATCTTGTTTAGGTGCCCGCGGTTTACTAGAGTTGGACGAAGACTGTACCCTAGAAGCAGCAGGAGGAAGCGGGGACGTGGAACGGGCAATCTTCGGGCTGGCAGATCGCACAACTGTGTCAGCGAAAGTCAAGTCACATGTCTGGGTACTGGAATCCTTGGTAGGTCGAGTTGAGGTGAGTACCTTACTGTATGTACCCGCTGGGAGGACAGTGGGCTTTCGACTCGCCAACAACTTTCGAGCGGCAGATGTTGATACCTTCTCCGTAACCCGAATTTGCTGGATTACCTTCTCATCCTTGTATACAGGGCAGTCGCGAGAGGAAGCCGCATGGTCACCGTTGCAGTTTAGGCAGTGAGGGGACGGAGGTGGGCAATCCCCCTCATGGGCGTCCCTACCACAAGTGACACACTTTGCTGCATTTGGGCAATGTTCACGGGTATGGTTGTACCTGTGGCATTGAAAACAGCGCGTTGGGTTAGGCACATAAGGTCGGACGGAGATGACTTCATACCCTGCTTTGACCTTCGACGGGAGGTCAACTCTGTCGAACGTCAAAAACACAGTACGAGTCGGTGTCAATTGGTTATCGACCTTTTTCATCACCCTGTGGACGGCTGTCACACCCTGATCGGACATATACGATTGGATGTCTTCATCAGACAACCCATCAAGGGATCTCGTGAAGACTACCCCCCGTGACGAGTTGAGTGTGCGGTGCGCTTCGACCTTAACTGGAAAAGTGTGCAACAACGTAGTACGTATCAGTTTTTGGGCTTGGAAGGCACTTTCCACTTCCAGCAACAATGTGCCATTGCGCTGACGTGAACAGGTTTTAACAGGGCCAGCAATTGCATCTACACCTTTCTGTATAACGAAAGGATTGACAGAATTGAAATCCTTTCCGTCGGTGCGAGAGACAACCAGAAATTTAGGTACATTAGGCAGAGTCTTTTTAGGCTGAGGCGAGTCTAACTTACGTTTGTGGGTCAACGTCATGAAAGAAGATAAGGAGGAAGTCATCGCGGAAGTGTCCCCCGTGATTACCGGCGTCTCCGATGGCGCGCTCCTTCCTAGTGGGGGCCCTCTCCGAGGGCTTACCCGCCTTAGGTGATTGTTCACACCTCAGGTCACACCTCCCGAGAACTGACGGAGGGACCAATCGGCACGTTCGGAAGGTACCAGCTCGGGTAATCACCCCTCCCTGGGCCTGGCCTTTACCAGGGGGTACGTACGTGCCTTACATGTCTACCCGGGGCGGGGAATTACGCGTTACCCCGTCACCTGCTACGCACGATAATGCGTGGGTCGGCCTTCAGACACGCACAGGGAGGAAAGAAGAAGAGGAGGATAGGAAAGGAAGAGAAAGAAGGAAAGAAAAGAAGTGTCTCAAACGCCGAGGCGGAGACTAATGAGGAGAAGAAGGCTAGGAGAGTTCAAGGAGAGAAAGACAGAAAACGAAAGGTAAGAAAGGAAGGAACGAAGGAAGAAAAAGCACAACAAGAACCACCGTATCTCACGAAATATGCCCGTCTCCGGGCGAAGGCATAAACCGGGAGGGAAAGTGAAGCAGCCTGGGGCAGAAGAAAGGCTGCTCCGGCTCGGGGCCCCGTGCGCGCCACACACGTACCCACAAAAGAACTGTGGGCCCCCTGGGGGGGCTCCACCTACAAGTTGTGCCAGGATGATCCCATCCCACAAGTCCAAAATGACCTAAAATCTCTGATAAAATGTATGGCCTTTCCCAGAACCTCTCCCCCAAATCCATTTCCCTCCTCACTCCAACAACATCCCGCACATCTACATTTTACATGCTCCCAAAAATCCATAAACCTAACAATCCTAGACTCCCAATTGACCATACCCACCCCTTTACCTCCTGGATCCTTACTTGTCACTGTTGACTTCGCTGTACACCAATATCCCACATGACCAACATCCTTCAGACTCCAAGTCCGATACCTCATTCCTTACAACCCTTACCAATTACATCCTAACAAACAACTACTTTTCCTTTGAAGGAGAAATATACAATCAAACCCATGGCACAGCCATAGGCACCTGTATGACATCTTCCTATGCCAACCAATTTATGGGCCATCTATAGAAAACCTTCCTACCCTCCCAAAATCCCAAACCCCTGGTCTGGTTCAGGATCATTGATGATATTTTCATGATTTGGGGCCAGGACACCCTATCCTCATTCCTTCACAACCTCAACTCCTCCTCCCCATCAGTTTCACTTGGTCCTTCTCAAACCGGCAAGTCCCTTCCTGGACGCTCTGTTCACATTAAACCTACTAATTACCAACAGTAGCTACACTTTGAAAGCTATGATCCAGTCCCCATGAAAAAATCCCTCCCATACAGCCTTGCCACCCATGGACTGTGAATTTGCAGTGATAAGAAGTCCCTTATCCAATATGTTGAAGGCCTCAGAAAGGCCTTCACAGACAGACATTACCTTCCTGACCTAGTCTGCAAACAGATTCCCCATGCCATATCCCTACACACCAGCAATCCTCCCTTTCCAACCTAAATAACCAGTCACAAAGGACTGTCCTATTTGTCACTCAATGCCACCCTGGACTGGATCAACTATATCACATCCTTTATCAGGGCTTTGATTATCTGTCATCATGCCCTGAAATTAGACACATCCTACCCAAGATCCTTCCAACCCCTCTTAAAGTGGTTTCCGTCACCCACCCAACCTCCATAACATCCTAGTCCATGCATATGCCACTCCCAACCCCAACCCCTTGCCACAAGGATCGTATCTGCGTGGAAAACCTCGTTGCAAAATCTGCCCAGTGCACCCACCTAGCACTTCCTATTCCAGTCCTTTCATAGGCTTATCCTACCCCATCAGAGGTCAGGCCATCTGTGAATGCGGCCATGTGATTTACCAACTCTGCTGCAATCATTGCACAGCATTTATATAGGTATGACAATGAAACAGCAGTCTATCAGGATGAATGGCCATTGCCAAATTGTGGCAAAAAGCAAGAGGGAGCACCCTGTGGCACAGCATGCAGCTGAACATGACAATGGATTTCAATGACTGCTTCACTACCCGAGCTATCTGGTTCCTCCCCTCCACCACCGCCTCTTCCAAACTGCGCAGATGGGAGTTGTCCCTTCAAAACATTCTATGGTCCCACAACCATCCTGGCCTCAACCTAAGATAAATTTTCATCCCTACACCCCATGCTTAGCATCTTCCCACTAAATTTTCATCCCTACACCCCATGCTTAGCATCTTCCCACTCGACCTTCCTTCCCCACTCATTATCCTGTATCTCTCCAATTCATGTATTCCTTGCCACCGTGTGTTGCCCCTTACAATATTCCCTTAATTTTTTTATATTTATTTATTTTTTCCTATCTTTTTCCTTTTCCCCCTAATTCTATGTTTTCAAATCCTCCCACTACCTCTCCACACTCCTCTACACCTCTCCTTTATCTGTTCCCGGCCCTTCCCTTCACCGTATTCATTGCCACAATTCAAATTCCTACCTTTCAGGGCCTTTACAATCCATTATGGAACTCTGAACTTTCCATCCTCATCCTTACCTGTCATCCTCCTCCGTTGCCCACCTAACTCACAATCTAGATGCTTTTAGTGTTGGAGTAGCTGGACATGGTGGTTGCATGTGGATAGTTGCGTAAGTGATTGTGTGAATGCATGCATTTCTTTTTCTGATGAAGGTCATTACCGAAAATTTAATTTGTGTGAATGTGATTGTCTATTTTTCGTGCCTGTCAACAGCTCTGCAAGCTTCTTTAGAGTTATCTATCCTCCATTTCTGATATTATTACATTATAGTTTTCGCTTTGTGCTATCTGATATTCTTACCCCTATCATCAACCACCCAGTTTGGATGTTAGTTGTTGTACACTGTTTACAGTGTTCTAATGCAAAACAACTGTCACTGAACATGATAAATGTGTTGAGGAAAGCACTACATTCATCAACTAGATTGTTAACAATATAAACAACTTGTCACTTTTCTTCCTTAATCAGGTTTAGAAGGGCTTTTCTAAATAGTATATAATTGTATGGGGGGAGGGGGGTTGGAAAATAAGTGGGCAGAATTGTGTATGAAAGGAAAAAATAGAATGATACATGTTTTTCTACATAATTTTCAAGTATATTGAGACATTTGTCACACCACTTTATAAGCTTCAAAAAGCTACCAAGGAAAAAAAAGGGGGCATGGCATACGGAAGAAGTGTTGAATGGCTATGAACTGGAAACATCTGCCATCACCTGTCTGAAAGAAGTTCAAAGGCACTCCGTTTACACATAAAAAAAGTGCTACTTATTGTTTTCTGGCACTCCCAAGGAGTTTTGTTGCTGAACGTTTTGGAGGATGCAACCATCAATGCTGCACAGTACTGTGCCACTCTTTCAAAATTGAAAGAGGTGATTCAGAGAAAGTGGCCTGGCCTTCTCAGATCTGGCATTCTTGGATGACAATGCATGACCACACTCAGCAATGGCAACACAAAACCATATTGCAACTCTTAGTTGGGAATGCCCTGATTTTTTCCTGGAAGGCTTCTTGAAGCTTATTAAGCAGTATGACAAATGTCTCAATGTACTTAAAAATTCCCTTTGCTCTGTTTAAACCTATAGGGCACAATTTATATACCTGAAGGAGGGCAATAATTGCTCGAAAACCAGCTGTAAATAAATCTACAACCTTGCAACTGGTAGCTGTTTACATTTCCAACCTAACTTAACACAGTTGCTACAATGGATAAAAAATTTAATTTTAAATTTATGTTACAGTGTGATGTAAATATGGATTCAACACACTGATGATTGTATAAGCATAGTATGCATTGTGTTTAACCATGTTCATAAAACACAGTAACAAATAAAATACATACACACATCAGTTTCATCTGTGTAAATCTGGGTGGGTCACTAGTACTTGGACCCTTGTTGAAAGCGGTTCCTTTGAGCAGGAATTCCTATCAGCTGACTTCAGTGTAAAACACTCTAATACAAGCTACTACAGGAATTTCCCCATGAGTAATCCCCCATGACACTGTCACGTACCTATTGTGGTGCAGGGCATGATTAGTGAAACTAAGTCACAGATTGTAGCTTATTGGGACCTGAAAACCAGAAAAAAAGTGTGGCCTGGAATCAATAAGTACGATACTCTACATTTCCTTTCACATGTTGTGTTCTTGTGGAGTGAGATAATCAGTTATGATTCATTGCTTTCAAATTTTCAATTCTGAAAATATAGGTCCTTAGTCATACCAGAATAGGTGAGTCAAAAATGGCACTAGCTTGCAAAAGAGACAAGGCAAAACCACAATCTTGATTTTGCACACAATTTTAGTACGTAAGTTGCATATCACCCTGTCTAATCACAGTACATGGATGACCTTGCAGACAGTATAAATAGTGAGCAGCAACTTTTCACAGATGATGCAGCTACTACTATATCATGAAATACTGTCTATAAAATCTGCACAAATATTTAAATCTTGATAATATATCAAAGTTCTGCACAGCTTTCCAACTTGGTTTAAATGTTCAAAAAGGTAAAATTATGCACTTAAAAATGAATATACAAGTATGTAAATACATAGAAATACTTAACTGTAACAATATGTAGGGACTTCAAGGTTCTGTCAGAGGTAAAATACATTATTGGTGGAATATTAGGTGCAAGCAGACTAAGGAAATAACTTACCAAACACTAATGCAACGCACACCAGACTACAGATCAAGTGTGGGGACCTGCACCATTAAGAGTAATAGAGGAAACTGCATGTATACAGTTTGTTTGACCCATGGATGAAGCAGAAGTAAGTGAATTGGCTCACACTGTAAGATAGCTTGCATCTATGCCAAGGAAGTTTCAAAAACAGAGATTAAGGAATGAATCAAGGAATATACTAGGACCCCCTAACAACCACTTCCATAGGGATCACGAGGTCTGTATCAGATTTATTACAACACACACATAGGCAGCTGAACAGTCACTCTATCTGTGGTCCATTTTTGTGAATGGAACAGAAAGAAACTATAATTGTTGGTACAATGGTAAGTACCCTCTGCTATGAACTACATAGTGATTTGCCAAGTATGGTTTTAGATGTAGGAGTCTGGAGAAATCAGAAACAATGCATACATAGGTAAGGAAGGAAATAACCGATGGCATTTTCAAGAAACCATCGTGCCACTGACATAGTGAATTACAGGATGTATTAAACCTTGATGAGGAACTGAGAATCTGAAACCTATTTTTAAATAGACACTTTCTGTTCATAGATTTAATCATTTTAAAATCAAGATGAAAAAAGATAATTAAATTATTTACCTTACATAAAAGGTCGAGATTATTGCGGTGTACTTCCCTGATGTGTCGAGCAAGAAGATGTTTCTTTACAAAACTTTTTCCACAGTGTCCACAAACCAAAGTCTGACACACTGTTTCTTCACCATAGTGACTACTCTTACAATCCTGCACAGGAAATTACAAGAGATTTGTAAATTATTCCCAAATACAAATCATGGTATGTTCTTACCAAATAATTAAATACATAAATTAATCTCAATTTTTGACACTGCTACATAATATGAAAAAGCAACAAATGCAACTTTAAATACTATCATGTAAATTGAGAATTATTTAATGCAGATTTTAAAACACGCTCTCCATATGAGAAGCACAGATTTGTGTAAAATTGTTGAAATAACTAGCTACTAAAACTAGTAACAAAAAGTTCAATTACCATGGCAGAACATAACCTACGGTGGTAAAATGTCGAGAAATTAAAGCACACACATTTACTATGATAAAAAACAAGGGCAGATCCAGATAGAACTGATAGCATAAAATACAACACTGCAGACAATAGTCTTAAAGCCCATGTAAATTGTTCACATCATTTGAAGTGTGTTGCTTTGTTCAACGAATTTGTCGAACACAGATCATGTTTAAAATGTTTGCATTTTGACTGATAGTCAATGACATGGCAGACTCACTGTTTTCATTGTTGTTGTTGTTAGGTTGTTTAAGGGGGACAAAACTACAATGGTCATCAGTCCCCCATTCCACCTCTAGGCGGCAAAAGTAAAACCATACACGTGAGAGATATCACGCACAGAGTTTAAAATTGCGATGTGGGAGAGGAGTCCCACCGAGTCCATAAAACATAATCAAGAACAAGACAAAACGAAGAGATGGTCACACAAACACAATTTACAACAAATAAACCGATGGCCGTGGTTGACCGACCATAAGAATAAAAAAAAGGAAAAGTCAACCACTCGGTAACACACAGAAATCTCCAGTTAAATCGAATGATAAAAACCCCCTGCTCGTATAAAACGTAAAACTGTATCTGCCATTGTGGCATCGTCACCTAAAACTTCCGATAAAACAGCAGGGAGGTTAAAATGTCTCCGCAAGGCGGCTAAAAGGGGGCAGTCCAACAATATGTGGACGACTGTCAAACTGGAGCCACACCGACATTGGGCTGGGTCCTCACCCCGAAGGAGATGTCCATGGGTGAGCCACGTATGCCCAATGCGGAGGCGACATAAAACCACTGAGTCCCGTCGTGAACCGCGCATGGAGGAGCGCCATGCAACCGTCGTTTCCTTGACCACCCGGAGCTTGTTGGGCGTGCGCAGGCTACGCCACTCAGTATCCCAAAGCTGACGTACTTGCTGGCGCAACAATGAACGGAGATCAGAAGCTGGGAGGCCGATCTCTAGACAGGACATACCTACAGCCTGCTTGGCAAGCCTGTCAACACGTTCATTGCCCGGGATACCAACATGACCTGGAGACCAGACAAACACCACCGATCGCCCGGACCGTGTAATGGCATAAAGTGTCTCCTGAACGGCCAACACCAGGGTAGACCGTGGGTAACACTGCTCCAGAGCTCGAAGGCTGCTCAGGGAGTCGCTGCAAACAACAAAAGACTCGCCTGAGCAAGACCGGATATGCACAAGAGCTCTGTGAATGGCCACCAGCTCTGCAGTGTAAACACTGCAGCCATTCGGCAGAGAGTGCTGTTCCACATGGTCACCGTGTGTATAGGCAAATCCAACACGGTCATCCACCATTGAGCCATCGGTGTAGATCAGGTCATAACCACGGAACTCCGCTATGACAGCCGAGAACTGACGGCGGAGCGCCTCCAGTGGTACTGAGTCCTTGGGCCCATGGGCCAAGTCCAGCCGAATAGACGGCCTTGTCAAACACCATGGAGGTGTATGCACCTGGACCCGATATGGACACGGAAGGGGCAAAGACTCAAGTTCCAGGAGGAGGGACCGAACTCTATAGGCTATCGTATGACCTGACCTGGGGCGTCGCTGATGGTGAGGGACGACCACATTAGAAAAAAGAAAACGACGGTTTGGGTGGCCTGGGGAGCAATACACGTTCGCTGCATAAGCTGCGAGCAGGTGTTGGCGGCGGATCCCCAAAGGTGGGATCCCAGCCTCCACTAGTAAACTGTTCACCGGGCTGGTGCGGAAAGCGCCCGTCGCAATGCGGACCCCACAGTTGTGAATGGGGTCCAGGAGATGCAGTGCCGAAGGTGCCGCAGACCCATAGGCAATGCACCCAAAATCGAGACGGGACTGCACCAGCGCCGTGTAAAGCCGCAACAGTGTCGAGCGATCAGCACCCCAGGTCGTATGACCCAGGTGGCGGAGAAGGTTGAGATGGCGCCAGCACTTCCTTTTCAGCTGACGAATGTGGGGGAGCCATGTCAGCCGGGCGTCAAAGACCAGTCCTAAAAAACGGTGGGTTTCCACTACCGTAAGTGGTTCGTCATTCAGATAAAGTTCAGGGTGTGGGTGGACGGTCCGACGCCGACAGAAGTGCATCACTCTGGTCTTGGAGGCAGAAAACTGAAAGCCATGGGTAAGCGCCCAGTTCTGCGCCTTCCGAATAGCACCTTGCAACCTTCGCTCGGCAACTTGGGTGCTGGAGGAACTAAAAGAGAGACAAAAGTCGTCAGCATAAAGAGAGGGGGACACCGACGGTCCAACCGCTGCAGCTAAACCGTTGATGGCGATTAAAAATAATGGGACGCTTAAAACGGAACCCTGAGGAACCCCATTTTCCTGGACATGAGAGGAGCTCAGAGAAGCACCAATTTGAACACGAAAGGTACGGACGGCTAAAAAATTCTGAATAAAAATCGGTAGGGAGCCCCGGAGGCCCCAGTCATATAAAGTGTTAAGGATGTGGCGTCGCCAGGTTGTATCATATGCTTTGTGCATATCGAAGAAGACGGCAACGAGGTGTTGGCGCCGGGAAAAGGCTGTGCGGATTGCAGACTCGAGGCACACCAGATTATCGGTGGTAGATCGACCCTGGCGAAAACCGCCCTGGCATGGAGCCAATAATCCACGAGTCTCAAGAATCCAACACAACCGCCGACTAACCATCCGCTCCAACAGTTTGCAGGGGACGTTAGTCAGGTTAATGGGCCGATAGCTATCCAAGTGCAGAGGATGTTTGTCGGGTTTAAGTACGGGGATGACGATACTCTCCCGCCACTGTGATGGGAAAACACCATCACACCAAATGCGGTTATAGACCGCAAGTAGGGCCCTCCGACTATCTGCTGAGAGATGTTTCAGCATCTGGCTATGGATGCTATCAGGCCCTGGCGCCGTGTCTGGACATTGTCGAAGAGCACTGAGGAGCTCCCACTCAGTGAAAGGACTGTTGTAGGATTCAGGGCGGCGGGTACGAAAGGAGAGAGACTGGCGTTCTACCCGCTCCTTCAATGTACGGAAGGCCGGTGGATAGTTTGCAGAGGCAAAGGCGCGAGCATAATGCTCGGCAAACATCTCTGCAAGAGTGGCCGGGTCCGTACATAGGACTCCATTTGTGGAGATCGCAGGGATTCCCGATGTAGTATGTATTCCCTGTAGCCGCCTGATCTTACTCCAGACCTGCGAGGCTGAGGTGCCTGTCCCAATGGTGGAAACATACCTCTCCCAGCACTCCCGTTTCCGTCTTCTTATAAGCTGGCGAGCACGAGCGCGAAGCCGTTTAAAATTGATTAGGTGCTCCTGAGAGGGGTGCCGTTTGTATCGCTGTAAGGCCCGCCTGCGGTCTTTAATGGCCTCAGCGATCTCCGGCGACCACCACGGCACTGTCTTACGCCGTGGGCACCCTGTGGAGCATGGAATTGCAGCTTTTGCAGCAGAAACAATGGTGTGAGTGACGCCCTCGACCACCACATCGATGGAATCGAGTGGGGGAGGTTGAACAATAGCAGTGGATGTGTAATCTTCCCAGTTAGCCCTGCCTAAAGCCCACCTAGGGGGGCGTTCTGGGGACTGACGTTGTGGGAGTGACAGAAAAAGCGGAAAATGGTCACTGCCACACAGGTCGTCGTGGGCTCTCCAGTGGACAGATGGTGGAAGGCTGTGGCTGCAGATCGATAAATCAATGGCCGAGAATGTGCCATGTGCCACACTAAAGTGTGTGGGGGCACCAGTATTTAATAGGCAGAGGTCGAGTTGAGAAAGTAAAGACTCGACTACTCTGCCTCGGCCAGAAAGCGAAGTACTACCCCACAACGGGTTATGGGCATTGAAGTCGCCCAATAAGAAGAAAGGCGGGGGTAGTTGCGATATAAGTGCAGCCAAATCATTCAAAGAGAGGTCACCATCTGGAGGGAGATAAAGACTGCAGACAGTAAATTCCTGTGTTGTCCTTACCCTGACAGCCACTGCTTCGAATGGTGTATGAAGGGGCACGAATTCACTATAAACAGAAGTAAGGACATACACACACACACCACCTGAGACTCTGTTATACGAGCTGCGGTTACAGTAATATCCCCTGTAGCCACGAAGGGTTGGGGTCCGCATTGCTGGAAACCAAGTTTCCTGTAAGGCAATGCAGAAAGCAGGTGTTATGCTCAAAAGGTGTCGTAGCTCAGCCAGGTGGGGGAAGAAACCGCCGCAGTTTCACTGGAGGATGAAGCTGTCCGATAACTGAGAAAACATGAAAGGTAAGAGGGAAGATTACAACTCGGCGTCACTCAAATCTGCTGACTGCTGTTTTCCGGCTCGGCATCCATTAGTTCTGGGATGTCCCCGACAGCAAGGTCGTCCGGGGACGCCAGGATCTCCACCTCGTCCCCAGAGGTCGAAGTGGAGTGGGACGGTGGCATGGGAGCCACCATGGTACCTTGCAACTCTTCACTTTCCACTTTTTTCCTCCGATCCTTCTTGCCCCTCGGGGGCTTCGCCGGCGGGGCTGGCTTCTCAGACTCAGCCGCAGGGACTGAGGAGGAGCATGAGGCCCTGCGTCCAGCAGCCTTCGATGTAGCCTGCTGCTGGCGTGTGTCGGCAACGACACTGGCGGAACCCTCGAAAGGGATTGTCCCGAGGGACGCCTTCCGAACGAGGGGTGCCGGAGAGGGCTTTTCTTTCTCCGGCAGAAGGGTGGAGGTTGCTCCCGAGGCAATTACCTTGGGAGCAGAAGAAGGAAGGGAGCCCCCAACCATCTTGGGGGCAGGTGAAGGCTTACGGCCCTGAGGGCCCACAGAAGAGGAAGTACTACAAAACACCCGTGTCGCCAAAGAAGATGGCGACGACGTGACTGTCGCAAAAGAGGTGGTCATGCTAACTGGGTGTAGGCGCTCATACTTCTTTTTAGCCTCAGTATACGTCAACCGGTCCATAGTCTTATATTCGACGATTTTCCGTTCCTTGTGGAGAATAGGGCATTGTGACGAGCAGGGAGGATGCTCCAGGCCACAGTTCACACAGATAGGCGGCGGAGTGCATGGGGCGTCCGGGTGGGCTGGACGTCCACAATCCCGGCAAGTGGCGCTGGAAGGGCAACGGGACGACATATGCCCAAACTTCCAGCACTGGAAGCATCGCATAGGAGGAGGGATATAGGGTTTCACATCACACCGGTAGCACATCACCTTCACCTTTTCAGGCAGTGTATCGCCTTCGAAGGCTACGATGAAGGCACCAGTGGCAACCCTATTTTCTTTCGACCCACGATGGACGCGCCGGACGAAGTGAACACCTCGCCGCTCGAGGTTGGCGCGCAGCTCCTCATCAGACTGTAAGAGCAGATCACGATGAAAGACAATGCCCTGGACCAGATTAAGAGACTTATGTGGCGTAATGTTGACTGCAACATCTCCCAGCTTATCGCAAGCAAGCAACGCCCGCGACTGGGCAGGGGATGTAGTGTGAATTAACACAGACCCATTGCGCATCTTGGAGAGGGACTCCACGTCTCCAAACTTCTCCTCCAGGTGGTCAACAAAGAACTGAGGCTTCACTGTAGTAAATGTCTCCCCATCAGTCCTTGTACAAACTAAATATCTCGGTGAATACGGCCCATTTCTGTCTTCAGCCCTGCGTTCCTCCCAGGGCGTGGCCAAGGGAGGGAACGACTTGGGGTCATATGATGTAGCATTAAACTTACCACGCTTTGAGACGGTGGTTATACGTCCACCAACGTAATCTTTAGCTCGCTTCATTGTGTTCCCACGAGCAGCTAGGGATCTAAAGGTCCACCCAGACAGAGCCCCGCTTGCCTGGGTAAGCCTTATACAACTGAGGTGCGGCAGGTTCCTCAGAGGTTGCTCGCTAGCGGCTGTTCAACCTCAACAGCCATGCATCTCCTCGGCACGTAGCACACCTTGAGATTGAGGGTTTTTTTAGAGAGGTTTGTACCATCCTCGCGACCCGGGCGATTAAGCCAAGATCCCCGGGCTCTGAAACGTACAACGTTCCACCGTCGCGCCGAACGATGGTCGTTGAAGCACGCACAGAGCTTACGGTGTAGCGGACTGTTGGCGCGACACAGCCCACAGCTCAGGACCCCGGGTTCGCCAAGCCCGTACTCAGCAAATTAATGCCGAGCCCCTGAGGGGACTGTTTTCATATTTCACTGTGCATGTTTAGGGATAAAGTTATTTCAATTTATGTCAGTGTATCATGACTCTCCACCAGTGTGGAAACTAAGAATAGGGATAAAAGCAAAACTGTAGAGTCAATTATTAAAAAAGTGAAGGTGTTATGTCTTTCCCAGGCACATATCACACAGGGAAACTTTAAGAAGAAAATATCCTATGCATTACACAAAAGCAGAAGTGTAGTGTCATAAGAAAAATGTAGCTCTATGGTCCCTCCATAGACAATGTGTATGTTCCCACAATGTGGTATTCTGATAACACATTCTAAAAAGGACCAATCAGAAAATAATAAGTTTTTGCATAATTATATTTTCCTTTTTGATACTAGTCCAAAGTTAATCTTAACAAATGATGAACAATTTTATTAAAAAAAATAGCTTGCTGCTCATCACAGGTACAGCTCGATGAGACGCTTCTCCCATTCCATTCCTAAGTTGCATCTCGTTCCTCCCATCTAACACATACATGCTCTGCAAGGCCATGCTGTATCTATCCCCACCATTGTGACACAACCTTCCTCCCCCCCCCCCCCCCCCTTCCACTTCCTTACTTCCACACCGCAGAGTGTGATTCAAAGTGTGACAGCTGGAGACGACAGTTGTGTTACTGTATTGTGTGTCTGTGTGATTGCCTGAATGTTGTATTTTTGGAAGAAGACCATGGCCGATAACTGAAATTGTTGTATGTGGTGTGTCCCTGCTCATCATCACAGCTTGGCAGTTAGTTGTAAACTGACCTTCTTTCTATTTTGTTAATTCCAACCTGGACTTTCCATTATTAGATTGTAATTTGCTTCTCTCTCCCTTTCATAATGCAGGTTTTGGATGCAGATGTCAGGATCAAGACAAAGCATGACCGGTATATAACTTTTTACAGCTTTGGGGTAGATCTCTGCTCCATATCATGCTTCTGACACTCTTCCTAAATGCTTCTGCTTTACTCCCCACTCGTTTATTTCTCTGTTGTTTTTTTCCAGGCTTCCTAAGTACTTGAAACTCTCCACTCTCCTCAACCGTTTTCCACCGATTGTTACTCCAGTTGTTCCTCTCTCCTTTGTTCTTATTGTAATAATCATCTCACTCTTATTTATACTAAATTTCATCCCGTATTCTTGTACTGTTTGGATATATCCACGCGCCATGTAATTAAAAACGGCACCGACACTAGTGCTACAGGCCGCCGCCTGGTGTGCCACGGATGCTGCATAGTGTGCTCTATATGAGAAGGTGCGCACACACAGCGCAAAGCTTCAGCAGTTTAATGTGTGATTTCAACCGAACATGTTATGTTTTCATGGGTTAGTAGTCAACAAAGCACTTGGCAACGAGTCGGTCGTATTGCACGCGTGTTCTGTGGCCTCCATACCTACCTGTTCTATGGGTGCGGTATCTGATCTCTTCCTTGTTTCTCTAGCGTATCGTATGTGTGTGTCCTTCGTCCTCTATGACTACTCCAGATCCAGTGTTACTTCAGCTGCTGCAACAGCAACTGCTGTAGCAGCAGTATGAGCAGCATAAATGGCAGATTGAACTCTTAACTAAATTGTTTACTTTGTCACGTGACTTTGGGGAGCCATCGGGTCCTCCTCCTTTTCTGTCCTATGATGAGGCAAAAGAAGAATGGGACAAATACAAGTATCATTTACGTTAACACTTTCAGGCTATTGGTGTGATGGACCCTACATTGTATCACACTTTGTTTCTTTCATGGTGTTCTCCTCAAATGTATCGGGTTATGTCTAAACTGCCACCGATGCATGATCCATCTACCTTTTCTTTTGATGAGATGTGTTCTTGTTTTCTGGGTATTACTGCCAACTGACAAAACAGTGATCTCTAGTACGGCATTCTACCACTGTCATAAAGAACCCAATCAGATGTACTGGACCTGGGCGGCCGAACTACAGGGACTTGGCCGTTGTAGTAATTTTATTTTGGACATTTACAAGGAATTCTATGCAGATCGCATGGTTCAGGACATTATCCCATGCTTAGCTCCTGACAAGGAAATCTGTGACCATTCCCTCCAGCAGGATGACCCCACCTTGGCTGATGTTTTGATAAATCACTCAGGCTTTCAAGGTTATGCGGGCGGTGGCCTGCACTATGGACACAAGGGGTAAAGTTTCCGCCGTTCAACAGCCCGATTCTACTTGGCCCTCTTCCTCTGATGCGACGGGGGAGGTGGCGGCAGTAACCTTAAACCGTCCACTCCAGTCACAGGCCTGACGACAGAACAGCTCAGCTCAACAGTATAGTCAACAGCCTTCTCGCTGCAGAAAAATGGGCAGCAACATTCCTATCTTGTTCCAAATGTTTTTCTAGCCATGAACGTAATGATTGCCTGTGTCATTGGGCCACATGCTGGCACTGTAGGAGAAAGAGGCACATTTCTTCAGTATGCTGCTCGGCACCGGCACCTTCTGCAAATGATATGGTTATGGAAATTAATAACGTTGAGGCACTCACACACACTCCTGCCAAGCTTTTCAATGAAATATCTGTTTTGAACTGTGTGGCACAGATGCAGGAAGACACGGGTGCAGCAGCCACATTACTGAACGCTCAGACATATGTATATTTTGGATCCCCCCCTCCCCCCCCCCCCCCCGTACAACCACCATCGCGGAAGCTTTTGAGTTACAACCAATAATCTATTCCTGTGTTAGGCCCCAGTGACCAATCACTCAGAGGTCCATACAATCAGGTGGATCAAGCCTCAATAGCCAACCTGTTTATTATGGATGCTTTTCGAGTCTTCGGGTTCTCTACATCTGATGAAGTTCATTTAGTATTGGACCAAGTGCCATATCTGGCTTTAGAGTATCTTTGATCTGAATATGCTCCTCTTTTCTCGCCAGGACTGGATTGTGTTTCCTCCTTCCAATCTCACATTACCATGAAACCAACAGCCTGTCCTCGTTTCTTCCGGGCACGTGAGATACCCGTTGCCCTTAAAGTAGAGATAAAAAAGGAATTGGACCACCTTACTCAGGCCATTGTTATTCACCTGGTTGTGTCCAGTGAGTGGGCATTGGTAGTCATTGTCAAACCCTCTGGCAAATTTCCACATTTGCGGTGACTAAGGCCACAATTAATGCTCAGTATATCATAGACATCCTTGCCTCGACAGGATGAACTGCTCTTGAAATTGTCCGGTGGACAATATTTCTTGAAAATACACCTGGTGGAAGCATACTTACAGCTGCCATTAGACGAGAAATCAAAAAACAAACTAGTAGTCAACAACCTGTTTGGACTTTATTAATAGTTACGTCTTCCCTTTGGGGTTGCGAACCTTATTCTCTGTGTTACAAGACAAGGGACTCAAATGCAATCTCCAAAAGTGCCAAGTTTTTCATCCAACTGTTGAGTATCTTGGATTGGAGTTATCGGGACGAGGTGATTCCCCCATTACAGACCATGTGTGTACCATGACAGCATTGCTGCAACCTACATCTGTTAAGGAATTGCAGGCCTTCTTGGGAAAAATTGCATATTATCATAAATTTATTCTAGGGGCATCCATCCACACTTTCTTGTCCTCTCTATGATTTGTTATGGAAAGGTGCCAAATTCGAATGGTCCCTTGAATGCGAGACTGCATTATTGTCACTTAAGAACAAATTACTTTCTGCCCAATGTCTAATGACGTTCTACCCTGGTCAGCACTTGGTTTTGGCGACGGACGCGTCTCACTACAAGGTGGGTGCTATTCTTTTGCACCGACTTCCTGATGGCTCCAAGCGTCCCATCGCGTTTGCCTCCACAACACTTACACCAGCCCAGTCAAAGTACTTTCAAACAGAGAAAGAAGCTCTTGCCATTGTGTATGCTCTTAAGAAATTCTATGTCTTCCTGTATGGTGCAAAATTTCATCTAGTGGCAGATCACAAGCCTTTGGTGTCCCTCTTCAACCCCTCAGACCCACTACCGGACAAAGGTGCACAAAGGCTTCAGCATTGGACGTTGTTTCTTTCTCATTTTCACTATGAGATCCATTTCTGTCCTACAGGGAAGTATGCAATTGCTGACACGTGGTTCTCTCTGCTGATTAGACCAGATGCTGCTATTGATCACAATGAACTTCTGTACTTCCACATTGATGATGAGGCAGAGCAGATGGTCGAAGGATTCCCCCTCACTTCCGACCACCTTGCTGCAGTAGTGGTATCAGATCCAGTGTTGCGTCAAGTAGTGTGTTATGTTCAATAAGTGTGGCTGGAGCTACTTCTCGATGGGCTAGGGAGCCCCTCTGCAACTGTTACACCTTCCAATATCAACTGGCCATGCACAACGAAGTGCTCTTGCTGCAGCCAGCAAATTCTCTGCCGCGAGTAGTGATTCCTAGTTGCCTCCAGTGTGTGGTTTTTGCCTCTTGCACACAAACCACTAGGGCATCATCTGTACTAAAGCATTGGCGCGCCGTCACGTTTTCTGGCCGGGTATGGACACTGACTTTGTATAACTAGTAAATGCATGTGAGACATGTGCCACACAGCAGGCGGCACCCCCGTACTTCGCTTACAACATGACCTCAACCGGTCTCAGCCTGGGAATGTGGACTACATGCGACCCTTTTGAACTCATACTGGCTGCTTATTGTGGACGAGTATTCAAAGTTTCCTTTTATTGCAGGCTCCACACACCTGTTTTCCTCTGTGACAATTGCAGCACTCTTGAAGATGAACATGGAAGAGCTTCCTGCTACCCTAGTTACAGACAATGGACCACATTTTACTTCTAATGAATTCAAAGAGTTTTATGCCCAACGGGGTATTCGCCATTGCCTGGCCCCACATTTCCACCCACAGTCTAATGGGGACATTGAGAGTCTGGTGCAGACTTTTAAAAATCAGATGCACAAATATATCAAGTCTTTCCCACCTGATGTTGCATTAGACAGGTTCTTGGCTTCATATTGCTTCACCCGACTAGGCGATAACAGACCAGTGGAATTGCTACATGTTTGGCTATCCCGCACCACACTTCACTTGCTAGTTCCTCCACCACAGGTGCAGCAAGAGGACCCCCCCCCCCCCTCATAGGTTCTGTCTGGGGGTTACGGTTTGGGTCAGACTGTGTGGTAGGCACTCCAAATGGACACCAGCAACAGTCACTCTCTGTGAAGGCCGTTGTCTCTGGGTTCTTCTTACGTTGGGTGGGAAATTACCTGTCATCTCGGGCAATGCCCCCCCTGAGTTCCTACTTGGTAACCAAACTCCAGGCAGCAGTGTGATGCACCTGCAGATTTCAACTCGACACCGGTAGTTGAGCAGCCCGATACGTCAGATGTCAGTGCAAATCCTGAGTGAAGCGTTCAAGGGGAGTCAATGCCACCCTCATCAGAGAGATAATCATCTACCTGGTTGCTGCTGTCTACACAGCCACCTTCGGCCCAGGCCTCAGAGCCGCAGCTATCGATCACATCTATCATCTGCAGCTGGAAAGTGTTGCGGTGAGCAACAGGTCGCAGCTACCTACTGCAGCCATATACAGTGGTTTAGCCTCGGCGTCTGTGCAATAGTGGTAGTGCCTGTGAGCAAAGGGACATTCAGTGTTATTAACCCCAGCTCCTCGAAGGGGACAGCTGTGATATGTCCGCACACTGTGTAATTAAAAACGGCGCCAACACTAGTGCTACAGGCCGCCACCTGGTGCGACATGGGTGCCGCACAAAGCATGCAGCTCTATATGAGAAGATGCGCACATGCGGTGCAACTCATCATCAATTTGATGTGTGACTTCATGAGCATGTTATGTTTTCGTGGGTTAGCAGCCAACATAGCTGTTTGTTCCCACATGTGTAACTGCTATTGCATTTCCTTCACTTTTTTTGTTTTGTTTTAGGGTGCAAAAGTGCTGAGGTCATTAGAGCTCGAATCAAAACTGAGATATACCGAAGGATAATAAGCCTATACGAAAACAGCTAAAAACATACGGTAAAATACAACAGAAGGAAGACCTACATGTCCTTTGACTAATTGGTCAAATTGATAAAATTCAAGACTTGAGCAGCAGCTCTTGCGTCATCAGCTAAAATTTCTTCCAGTGTAACCGGTACATTCAGTGCAATCCAAACAGGAATAAAATTTGGACAAGACAATAAAACATAGTGCACCGTCAGGGGATGACCACAGGAACACAACGGTGTGGGCTCACCACCAGTTAGCAAGTGGCGGTGGCTGAACCAGCAATGTCTGATCTGCAACCGGGCCAAGATGACCTCTTTTCGTCGCAAGCGGCGTGAGGAGATCCTCAAGCCACCGGGAGCGGTTTAATGGTTCGAAGCTTATTATTTGTAAGCGAAGACCACACATTATGCCACGACGATATAAGGCGACAGGAAAGAGCCCCTCGAATATCATTTGATGGGCCACAATACGTAGCTGTCCGACGTAGGAGAGTTGCAGCCTCGGTCGCAGCATCAGCAGCCTCATTGTTGTTTGGATGTTTAAGGGGGACAAAATTACAAAGGTCATCAGTCCCCCATTCCATCACGAAGTGTCAAAAATAAAAGCACGGACGTCAAATAAATGCGCCAAGAGATTAGGTTTGCAAAGTGGGAGGGGAATCCCACTGGGTCAATAAAACATCAACAAAATGGACAAGAAACTAAACGAAAAGAGACGAACACACAGACACCTTACAACAAAGAGGCCGACGGCAGTGGTTGGCCAACCATAGGAATAAAAAAGGAAAAGTCAACCACACGGCACCACAAGGGAAAGTCCAGTCAGAGAGACTAATAAAAAAACCCTGCTCGAATAAAACTTAATACTGAATTTGCTGCTGAAGCATCGTCACATAAAACATCTGATAAAACGCCAGGGATGTTAAAACGACACCGCAAGGCAGCTAAAACAGGGCAGTCCACTAGGATGTGGACTATTGTCAAACAGGAGCCACACTGACACTGGGGCAGGGCCTCACCACGAAGGAGATGTCCGTGGGTGAGCCACGTATGCCCAATACGGAGTCTACACAGTACCACGGAGTCCCGGCGAGAGGCCAGCATGAACAAACGCCATGCAGTCGTGGTCTTCTTGACTACCCGAAGCTTGTTGGGTGTGCCCAGGCTATGCCACTCGGCATCCCAACGCTGATTTGCGCGGTGGTGCAACAATGAACGGAGACCAGATGCCAAAAGGCCGATGTCCAAAATGGACACACTAACTGCCTGTCCGGCAAGTCTGTCGACACGTTCATTGCCCGGGATGGCCACAGGACCCGGAGACCAGATGAACACCACTGATCGCCCGGACTGTTCAATGGCACAAAGCGTCTCCTGTATGGCCAACACCAGAGGAGACCGCGGGTAACACTGGTCCAGAGCTCTAAGGCTGCTCAGGGAGTCGCTGAAAATAAGAAAAGACCGGATATGCACGAGAGCTCTGTGAATAGCCACCAGCTCTGCAGTGTAAACACTGCAGCCATTCGGCAGAGAGTGCTGTTCCACACAGTCACCAAGAGTAGATGCAAATCCCACACAGCCATCAACCAGGGAACCATCAGTGTAGACCAGGTCATAACCAGGGAACTCGGCTATGACAGCTGAGAAATGGCAGTGGAGTGCCCCCAAGGAAACCAAGTCTTTGGGCCCATGGGCCAAGTCCAGCCGGGTACACGGCCATGGCAAGCACCACGGGGGTGTACGTGCTTGGACCCGATAGGGAGATGGGAATATACTCAAGCTCCAGCAGGAGGGATCGAACTCGAAAGGCAATTGTATGACCTGATCTAGGGCGTTGTTGATGGGGACGGACGACCACATTAGAAAAGAGGAGACGCCGGTTTGGGTGGTCTGGGGAGCAATATACATTGGCTGCATAAACCACTAGCAGGTGTTGGCGGCGTATCTCCAAAGGTGGGACCCCAGCCTACACAAGTAAGCTGTTCACAGGGCTGGTGCAGAAGGCACCCGTCGCGATGCAAACCCCACAGTGGTGGATGGGGTCCAACAGGTGCAACGCTGAAGGTGATGCTGAACAGTAGGCAATGCATCCAAACTCAAGTCGTGACTGTGCTAGTGCTGTGTAGAGGCGCATTAGTGTGGAGCGATCAGCACCCCAACTGGTATGGCCCAGGTGGCGAAGAACATTCAGATGGCGCCAGCACTCCTGCTTCAGCTGACGAATGTGAGGAAGTCACGTCAGCCGGGCGTCGAAGACAAGCCCTACTTGAAGTAAGTGGTTGTCGAGGTAAAGTTCGGGGTGTGGGTGAGCAGTCTGACGCCGACAGAAGTGCATAACACTAGTCTTGGCCGCAGAAAACTGGAAGCCGTGGGCAAGAGCCCAGGACTGCGCTTTTCGAATAGCTCCCTGCAGTCTGCGTTCAGTCACTTGTGTGCTGGAAGAGCTAAAATAGATGCAGAAGTCGTCAGCATATAGTGAAGGGGACACTGACGGCCCAACTGCTGTCGCTAGGCCATTAATAACTATTAAAAATAAGGGAACACTCAGAACAGAGCCCCGAGGAACCCCGTTTTCCAGCACATGAGAGGTGCTTCGAGAGGCACCAACTTGAACTCTAAAAGAACGGACAGCTAAAAAGTTATTAATAAAAATTGGAAGGGAGCCCCAGAGGCCCCACCCATGTAAAGTAGTGAGTATGTGGTGTCGCCACATTGTGTCATATGCCTTGTGCATGTCAAAGAAGATGGCTATGAGATGCTGGTGCCTGGAAAAGGCTGTGCGGATTGGGAACTCGAGGTACACCAGGTTGTTGGTGGTGGAGCGACCCTGGCGGGATCCACCCTGGCATGGAGTCTCGAGGATCCAGTACAACTGCCTACTGACCATGTGCTCCAACAGTTGGTTAGGGTGATGGGTCGATAGCTATCCAAATGAGCAGGGTTTTTGCCCGGTTTCATCACTGGTGTTAAATTATATATACATATCTTCCAAGTAAATGAATGTATCTATTAATGAATAGTTGATAATATTAATTTCAATCTTGGTGATTCAGGAGTATGAACTACGGCTCAACAGGAAATTCTTCAGGGCCTTATTACTTTCGTTGGTGCCAGATTTGATTTTAGTGTAAAAACAACTGAAATATTTCGTGGAGCTAGTTGGCTTCTGTTGCTTTTGTTCGGCGAGAGAGAGAGAGAGAGAGAGAGAGAGAGAGAGATTATTGCTTTTTGTATATGGAATGTTGCAGAGGTACCTAATAGAGACTTTGGTACTTCGTATATCCCTGCAGCAGCACCACCAAATATAAATATAGCATTTTTCCTTTTGTGTGTCTCCTTGGTTCTGCTTTTATTTAAAGTTTTTTTACTTTTTAAATGTTGTTCCTGAACTTATTTCTGTTTTTACTTAAAAAACAAATGCATTATATAACTGTCACTGAGGCTCTGTTATGAATGTTTTGAAGAACTACATAGGCTGCACAATGTCTTTCCCAGTTTTTTGTATAAATTGATGGCTCTTAATGTTATAAGAGTTCTGTCCTTTATAGAACATGAGTTGGTATCTCCTCCACTAAAACTAGAAAAACTGTGAAGCCTGCACCACAATGTTTCAGCATTTGCGCAACAGCCATCTCATTGTTAACTTTGGCTTGTCAGTTACGCACTAAGTTTCGATACTCCTGAGTGTTTGTCATGTTTTGAGTGTATGTGCACTAATTTTTGGTGTTATTATTAGTGCACAAAAGGAACGCAGTGGTTGGGAAGGGAGTAAGACAGGGTTGAAGCATTTCCCCAAAGTTGTTCAATCTGTAGATTGAGCAAGCTGTGAAGGAATGCAAGGAGAAATTTGGAGAGGGAATTAAAGTTCAGTCCTATGTAGAAAATACACATTTGCCGTGGATGTTGAAAGCAAAGTCCTCAATGTGAGGCACCGGATAGCGATCGGGAATTGTCCTAGTTGCCGGTAATCACCACACGGACGCCACCCATTGTTCTTCTTTGGAATAACATGGATGGGTGAAGCCCAGCTACTGCTTGAGGGGCGGCAGATTCATTGAGCGAGCATAAATGTTAATTCTTGCTTCACTACTTTCAATTTTTCTGGTTTTAAACGACGAGGTCGAGCGTGAACTGGCGGTCCTGGCGTCGTTAATATGTGGTGTACTGTAGTATGTCGTATAGGTGCCAATGTGGGTAGCTGCCGGGTAATCTCCGGAAACTGTTTAAGAAGAGTCACCTGCGATCATTCGTATGGTGGTGGCTTCAACACAGCGTAAATGTCCCTGACTGACTAAGTTAGTTGTAGTGTCGAGGAGCCGGCGATGTCGAAGATCAGGAAGCAGTCCATAAAAAGATAAGAAGTCTGCACCGAGAATAGGATGCGTCACATCTGCTACTGTAAATTGCCAGTCAAACTTGTGCCGAAGGCCTAAGTTTAATGAGAGTGTCACTCAACCATAAGTCTGGATCCTAGAACCATTTGCAGCAAAAAGGCAGCAGTCATCCTTGCTTCGATGAGGTAGCCGTGAACATGGATACACTGACACATCAGCACCTGTGTCCACTAAGAATTGTAACTTTGTATCTTGTTCTGTGACAAGTAGTCGACGGCTGCCGTCCTAAGAACCAGATGCCGTCATTACTGACTTCCGTGTTCGTTTCCCTTCTCACACGGAGGATAACACTTTCTTGCCTCTGAACCAAATCGCTTGTGATACCAGAAAAGCTTTACAGCTGAAGGTGAGCGACGGCGTCTTCTTGGTGAGCGGTGGCGTCGTGATTGACGGTTGGAACACTGTGTTCATAGCGCGGAGAATTGTGCATCAAGTTCAGCGACCTGAGCTTGCAACGCTGTGAGGGTATTGTCTGTCGGTGAACTAACAGCTGCTACACTCGCAGACGGATACATCTCCACAATACGATCTGTGGTTTGTGCAAGAGCATCGAGATCACCGGCACACAATGTGAGTATTTTCTGTGCATCCGGTGGAAGACACGACAACCAGATATTCCGTAAAATATCTTCGTTAACAGCATTATTTGCCAATGTCCGCAAGCAGCGCAGCAACTGTGAAAGTGTGCGATCACCTAACTCTTCAGTACATAGTAGCTTCTCCAGGCGTTTTGTCTCAGACTGTGATAACTGGGTGATTAAGGCATTCTTGATTGTTGAATATCGATCGGTACTCGGTGGTGAAGCCAGAATATCTTTTACTTCTGTAGCCAAGTCTTCATTCAACACTGCAACGACATAGCTGTATTTAGTATCATCAACGGTTACGTGAGCTAACACAAATTGACTTTCAAGTTGTGCAAACCACAGTACAGGGTTTTGTCGCCAGAATGGTGGTGGTTTGACTGCAGTGGTGTTGATTAATGCGCTCACAGGCGCATCAGCAATCGGTTGCGTATCCGGCATGGCGCAATCTCACGGAAGAAGCGCGGCGCGGGTTACGCGGTTGTTTCAAATGTAACGTCCGAAACAGAACTTTACGAAGCGTCGATTAACACCGAATATCACGTCGGGGTCACCAAAAATGTTGCGATAAGATGTATTTACTTAATCAGCAACATTTAATTAACATATCACAAGTAGAAAGATAAGAGACATACTGGTATAAACAAAAGAGTAATTATTTGAACAGAGTAATTATTTGACCAGAGAGAATAAACATGCATCATCATTGACGCTGTGTAACACAATAACTTTGTACATGTTGAAAAGGCATTTTGCATTTAATTACAATCACTTTAATACTAAACCACTACTACTGCAAGTAAAGTTTAACCCAGATACGACAAAAATTGTTTACTAGCTGCATCCCGCATGTCTTGCAATGGCATGTAAAGAAAAATAGTGCTTCTTTCCGCAGGTATCATTTGAATTTAAAATATAAGACGTTCCTTCACGTCTATCGATGTTTTAATTTACTAAGAATTCTTTGCAAGGAAAATCGAATTTATGTAGTTCCCTTTCTGATTTCGGTATATCCTCATTACATTTTGGGTGCGTTCTCTTGAGGAATTCTCGAGAATGCCATAGTACACGAAAGGACAATGTGATGCGACGTTAGTTAAATAGTACAACACATAACTACAGTAATTATGGCGTTCCTGCGTTTTTTTCATTCCCATAACTATGGTGTAATACACTACAAGAAGTGGTACATTTTTACTTATGGCAACGGCCGTTGAATGCTTTTTCAAAAATCAGTCACATAGAATGAGGTGAATAATTATTTAAGTTCACGATGAAATAAATAATTTATGCTGTTCTGGTCAGTAAATTATAACATCTAAATAAATGTGTCACAGAAGCAACAAGAAAGTTGAGGAAGCCATTTACACATAGTCATCCGTCTTAACTGAACACAAAAAGGACGAAGATAAAGTCAGCGATTAGCAGATTTTTCCCAATATCACAAGACATTTCCATCTTATTGTTGAGTATCAAAGTCTGTTTGCGCATCTGAATGCTCAATCCAGAGATATTTCTGCTCTGTGCCTGCCACCAGAGATAATATACACACGAGCCACAATCTCAACAGAAACATCTTTGGTTTCATAATTGTTCGGTTCAATATTGTGATTAAATTTTGTAATTACTTACTTTTGATAGGGACTACATTAAGATAGAGAAAGACATCTTCTTTTGCAGACATAACTGTACTTAGCTTCAACGGCCACCCAGACTTACTTTATCGCACATAGACTCCACCATGAGGTCGTATTTAAACAGACATGAACTGCTCTGTTGATTTAATTACCAGACTTTCAGCCTTCTTTGAGTTTTCAGTAATAGGAAGCACTGCATACAGAATAACTACATTGTCACCAGTGCAACACTGCAGTAAACTAATAATTCACCATGCACTTACTATGAGAGATAAACAGTTTAGTACCACACCATAGAACCAATACATGGCGCTGTTATTATACATCTCAACGATAGAAGTGTTTTCAGAAGTTAACTCCAAACAGACAATTACACACAGCAGTTTTAACTTTGTGAACACAAGCTAATATTACCGAGCGAGGTGGCGCAGTGGTAACACACTGGACTCTCATTCGGAGAATGGTGGTTGAAATCCACCTCCGGCCAACCAGATTTAGGTTTTCTGTGATTTCTCTAAATCACTCCAGGCAAATGCCGGGATGGTTCCTTTCAAAGGACATGACCGATTCCTTTCCCCATCCTTATGCAAAACTCTGAGCGTTAGCTCCGTCTCTAATGACTAAGCTGTCGATGGGACGTTAAACCATAAGCTTCCTTCCTTCCAACTTAACATTGAATTAACATCGTTCCGGAGTTTGTACTTAAATTAATTTCATTTTGGTATGAAAAACCTTATGAACATTAATCATTTACGACAATGATTTCTACTTACATTTGACATCTTGGCTAGGAGAACTGAGTTTATTGACAGAGCGCTCCAACAAGGAATCTGTTTTTGCTGACCTAGGTTCGGAACCTTAATAAACAATGATAAACACAGGTCACTCTTTAACAAAGCACAGGCATAAAAGCTAGTTTAAAAATAAAAAAATAAAAAAAATAAAAATTAATAAATAATAAATAAAAGAATCTTATTTAGGTATTTTCTTTTAAAAGTTTGAGATTAATGAAATTATAATAAAGTTTTATGGCCATATGGCTCATCTTGCATGAAAGTACTTTAAAATCAATTTCAGGAACAAGATACACATACGCCAGACTTGTTTTTGGTTGCAACTCAAAATTACTAATTATATCCTACCTTCCCTCCTCCCTTCATATGCTCCTGCCTTGCTACATGAATATTGTAAGACTGTGCAAGACATGTGAAATTTATTTTCACAGGGCTAGTTAGACTAGAATCAGTTAATAAGGCTTTTTCCCCCCAGTTTACTGAAAATTGATCAGCAGCATTTTATGCTATTTTCAATACAAGGTAAGTCATCCTATAAAAGTCTGAATTGTGCATGTCATCATTGATACATGCTACCACAACTATTATTCCAGTCATCTCAACAGTCAGTTTCTGTGAAAAGTGACTACAAAAGTAATTATGGTAAATGTGATAACTATCACCTCCCCTGAATACATGCCTCAAACATGTAATAGTTGTCAAACAAGAGGAAGGAGATTTACAAATCTTTTGTTGAGTATTGCAAAATTTCAGTGTCATAAACTTGGCTTATTGTTTCCACAACAATGTTATTTTGTGACTGAGTCACATACATTCAATAGTTGCGAGTAGTTTGTTTTCAGAATTGCTGTTTTATATTTTAACACATGCTAATGTTTACTGCTTCTGAAGAAAGATAAGTGATGTACACCCAAATCTGGTACAGAATAAATGGTTTGCAGCTGACTGCTGTACCTGTCTCCTTTGTCAAATAAAAAATGTACTGGAAGAATTGTAAGTAACAGAGTGTAAAGTTGTTCAATCACTTGGTTCAGGGTCATTACACTGCGAGGGGACGTAAAAATTGGAATCTTTCCTTGTACGTTTCACAGTGCTGGCAACACACGGGCGTGTGTGCAACATACAAATTATCTGCTGTTGTATAAATGTTAAATTAAAGTGCCTTGGATTCATGAATTAGCATTATGAAGATGGTCAGCTTCATAAGCAGTACATATTTGAAAAAGGAATCATTAGTCATTAACTCTTTAAGTGTGTGTGTGTGTGTGTGTGTGTGTGTGTGTGTGTGTGTGTGTGTGTGTGTCCCTCTCAACATCTCCCCCTGAACCCCCCCCCCCCTATCGATTTTTGAAATTTTGTGAGAAGTAGATGGACACACGGCAGTACAGGTGTGGTGAGTGGGAGCATTCGAAATGAAGACAGATGATAAATGATGGGAAGATGACAGAGTGAGGGGACGAAGAGACATTTATAACATGACATTGAAATATATGATATGAATATTAAGACGAAAAATTCCTAGCAGGAAAAATTAAATATAAAAAATAGACGAAGATTACTCACAAGGCAAAGGAGCACAGGTGTAACAGCATCACAAATAAATAAATGAATACACACACACACACACACACACACACACACACACACACACACACACACACACACAAGCTTTCACAACCCAGTTGCTTCTTCAGGCAGAAGGGAAGGAGAGGGAAAAGGAAATGATGAAGGTTTTAAGGAAGGGGGTAAGGAGCCATTCCATTCCCGCGACAGGAAAGACTTACCTTGGGGGGAAAAATGGAGGGTAAACAAATGCACACACACCCACACAGTCACACAGACACAAGTACACCTAGGCAGACATACTGTAAAAAGCAAAGAAGTTAAGAAGTTAGACAGAGATACCACTTGAGGCAGAGGCTCTGTCCAGAGAACCGATGCAAAGATGTTGGATGGTGGGTGGGAATTCGAATTTATCGGAGGTTGAGACCAGGTGGGCAACGGGAAGAGAGAATATGCTGAAGGGCTAGTTCCCATCTCCGGAGTTCTGAAGGATTGGTGTCAGTGAGAAGTATCCAGATAACCCGGACGGTGTAGCACTGTGCCAAGATGTGCTGGCCGTGCACCAATGCGTGTTTAGCCACAGGGTGATCCTCGTTACCAACAAACACTGTCTGCCTGTGTCCCTTCATGCGAATGGACGGTTTGTTGCTGGTCATTCCCACATAGAACGCTTCACAGTGTAGGCATGTCAGTTGGTAGATCACGTGGGTACTATACGTTTTGTAACAGGGCGGGTGTTGAATCCAACATCGATATTACACTAGCCACAGGAGGTATTATGACAAAAATCCATGATTGGAAAGTTTTAGATAAAGTGGTCAATAGTGACCACAATGTTATAGAGTTCAGTATTGGAGAAATTGGTTCTGAACCGGCTCAGTGGCAGTTAGTCAAGAACTTTGGGAAAACGAATTGGGACTTGCTTCTCCAACGTTTTGATCCTCCAGAGTTGGGAGAGCCCCTGGATGTTCACACGTACGCGCAAGAACTTTATCTTTCAATTCAGAGGGTGATTGTGGAAGTTGTCCCGGACACGAGAAGGTAGACAGCACCGAGTTCTTTATCATGGTCCACGGAGCTCGATGACCTTCGTCGATCTGTGAGACGATCGCGAAAACGTTATCAAAGAAGTCTTTTCCCAGATCAGAGAAGATACCTATTAGAAATTTACAGACGTAAGAAAATAGAGTACAAAGCCAAAATCCAGGAAGTTAGGCACAGAAGCTGGGAAAAATTTGTAAGGAAAAACATGTGCTTGGACCCCTGGGGAATACCCTATAAGATAGTAAGAGGGAAAGTTAGAGCCCCCACTGTGTTGTCATCTCTGCGTTGTGGTCAAGAGGCCACAACAGATTGGCGAACCACAGCTGAAAGGTTACTAGAAGTGTTGTTGCCAGATGATGTCATAGAGGAAGACTCGCAAGAACAAACCCAGTTAAGAGAGGAACTTCGACAACCGTATATTAATGAGATTCAGGTATACCCATTTTCGTATAGAGAAATCAATGAGAAAATTCAATCCCTAAAAAGGGGGAGAGCACCAGGACCGGATAAGATTCCTGTAGAAGTGCTACAACATTTAGCTCCAAAGTTGGTTCCAGTTTTAGCTGAACTGTATAATCAATGTTTAATACAGAGGGAATATCCTAGGTGTTGGAAACGAGCTCATGTTGTTATCTTGAGCAAAGGAGAGGACAGAGACCCTTTAAATCCCAAATCGTACAGACCAATTTGCCTTCTCGATATACTGGGGAAGCATCTTGAGAAATTACTCTCTGACAGATTGGCGAGTCATTGAGTCCTATGTGGTCTGAATGAGTGGCAGTATGGCTTCCGGAGGGGCAAGTCCACGGAGGACGCCATAAATCAGGTGGCCAGGCTTGTCCACTCATCGGAATGATCATATGATTGATATAGTGGGGGCTTTCGACAACCTTTGGTGGCGGCGCTCTTTTCCCGCTTAAGGGAAATGGAGTGTCCCGGCTCACTATATGGTTGTCTGAGAGCCTACTGCGAGGAGAGACATGTAGAGCTGGTGTCCCCAGGTGGAACCGTCTCAAAGAGGGTAACCAAGGGTTGCCCTCAGGGCTCCGTTCTTGGCCCAGTTTTCTGGGATATAAATATGGAGCCGCTGCTGAACAACTTGCAGCAAGAGGCGGGGATACTGGGGGCAGTAGCCTATGCTGACAATCTTCTCGTTCTGGTTCAATCGAACTCAAGATGTCAGATGGAGGACAGAGCCTCTGTGGCCACGGAAATAATTCAGAGCTGGTGCAACAAGGTAAAACTATCAGTTGCACCAGGAAAGTCCAATTACATGCTCTTCAAAGGAAATTTGCAAAGAGACCCAATCATAAGATTTGCAGGCGAAAGAATTGACCGGCAAACAGTTGCCAGATACCTGGGTGTCTATCTCGACCAGAGACTCCACTTTGATGCTCATATCGAGCGAGTTGCAAATAAAACCTTAGAATTGTATAACAAAATAATTTCAATAGGACAGAGGAGGTTCCATCTGCCTCCAAGTGTAACCGAATTTTATCATAACAGTTTACTCGCCTCGATTATGGGCTACGGTGCGAGCTCCTGGGCTCATAGGCTCAGACTGGTCAGGCCCTCGTTGGCTGTCAAAAGAGTGCAAAGGAATATCATAATTAGATCGGTTGGGGCTTTTGGGACCACACCTACGGATGGGCTCACGGTGATTATGGGGCTTTACCCTATTGATTTAATAATCAGGAAAAGGGCGGTGGTCTATTGGTTGAAAAGACACGACTTCATTCAAGTAGAAAGGATAATTGGGAGGGTCTGTGAAAATAAAAGAGAAATTAACGAAGCCATTAACGATATTTGGCAACGGGACTGGGATTCATCTGAAACATCCAGGCGCGTACACTCCTTCCTACCATCAGTGAGAGAAAGGATGAAGTTAAAATTTCTTCCATCTAAAGGATTAGTGCACTTTTTGACAGGTCACGGACCCTACCCGGTGCACTTGCACCGAATAGGGAAACGGCCTGATGCAGTTTGTGAATGTGGTGCTGAGATAGGCAGCCCGGAACACGTAATCTTCGAGTGCCCAGTACACGCACGAGTTGCCTCTGTAGAGAGGCAAGCCATACCCACCAGGGACATCTATGAAATAATAAGGAATGATGAGTTAGTAGAGATCCTAATTATACTAACTGAGAAAGTATCAACCCACGCGCAGCAGATCTATCGAGGATAGTCTGCTGCGAAACAACAGGAGAGAAAAGCCGTGCATGCCTCTATGAGGCATACATTGGCAGCAATATACTGCGTACGTAAAACCGGATTGACATCACCATCCCTGGCATCTGGCCGGCTAACATCGATTTGGCACCACGGATGGAACCGAATATGACCGGAAGGATAGTTGAGGCAAGGAGTGAAGAGCTGGACGACTTTCCCGCCTTGCGTGAGCAAGGTATAAGAGAGAAGTCACTGGAATAAGTACTCTGGTGTTGGCTGCCTCGCTACCTTCCAAATCCAATCTAGACTAGAAATCCAGTGGTGTAAATGAGATGGATAGTGTAAATTAGTGCACCACTAGTAGTAGTAGTGTAATTTACTTTCTTACTTTACTTTACTTTACTTTACTGTATTTTGTTTTGTAAATTTAACAATCTGATAAATTAATATGAGTTGCAGTGGTGTAATTTGTGATTAATAATAATTGATTGTAAAGGTCTGTTTTAGTTATCCAGGTAACAGACCTAAATTGTTATTGTAATTGTAAATAAAATGTCCCCGATGACGAAGGCAGATCCGACACCGGCAGTGCTCTTGGAACCATCAGTGTAAATAAATATGGTGTTATCGAACCGCGAACGGAGTTCGACAAGCCTCGAGCGGTATACCAAATCCGGAGTGCTCTCCTTGGGGAGCGAACTAAGTTCAAATGAGTGTGAACCTGGGCCTGATGCCACGGTGGCAATGGGCTTTCGCTCAACCGAAAGGTGGAAGGAAAGGTAAAACCGAGCCGCTGTAGTAGGCGGTTAAACCGAACTCCAGGTGGAAGTAAGGCAATCGCAGACAACTGATATTGGCGATCGAGTAAGTCATCAAAAAATAATCGGTAAGATGGATGGTTGGGCATCGACCGCAAGCGGCACGCGTACCGACACAAGAGTATGTCACGTCGAGTGGTCAAGGGTAATACAGCAGCCTCGGCATACAGACTTTCAACCGGACTGGTATAAAATGCACCGGTCGCCACACGTAATCCCCGATGGTGAATAGAGTTGATACGGCGGAGAATCGACGGCCGTGCTGAAGAGTATACAAGGCTTCCATAGTCGAGCTTCGACTGAACAATGGCCTGGTAAAGGTGAAGCAGGACGGTACAATCCGCTCCCCATGACGTGCCACTGAGGACACGAAGGACGTTAAGGGATCGGGCACAACGGGCGGCCAGGTAGGACACGTGTGTGGACCAGCAAAGTTTACGATCCAACATGAGTCCCAAGAATTTCGTAGTCTCCAGGAAAGGGAGAGCAACAGGGCCGAGATGTAGAGAAGGGGGAAGAAAATCCTTGTATCTCCAGAAGTTTATATACACAGTGTTTTCAGTGGAGAATCTGAAGCCGTTTGCGATGCTCCAGGAATATAGACGGTCAAGACAGCGTTGAAGAGAACGCTCCGCTGGGCGCTGCAATAAATTGCGAAATCGTCAACAAAAAGAGATCAGGAGACGTCGGCTGAAAGGCAATCTACGATCGGATTGATTGCAATGGAAAAGAGCGCCACACTCAAGACGGAGCCCTGTGGTACCCCATTCTCCTGGCAAAAAATATCTGACAAAACAGAGCCCACCCGTACCCGGAACTTGCGATCCGCCAAAAACGCTTGAATGAAAAGAGGAAGGCGGCCCCGAAGGCCCCATGTGTGCAATGTGCGGAGAATGCCCGCTCTCCAACAGGTATCATATGCCTTCTCCAAGTCGAAGAACACTGCTACTGTTTGACGCTTCTTTAGAAAGTTGTTCATAATGAAGGTCGACAACGTAACGAGGTGATCAGCAGCAGAGCGGTGTCGACAAAAACCGCATTGGATGTTAGTCAGGAGGCGGCGAAATTCGAGGAACCTGACCAACCGAGCGTTAACCATGCGTTCCATCACTTTACATACACAGCTCCCACAGAAACAGGACGATAGCTGGAAGGAAGATGTTTGTCCTTCCCTGGTTTGGGGATGGGGACAACAATGGCTTCACGCCAACTCGTGGGAACATGACCTTCAGTCCATATGCGATTGTAGGTACTGAGAAGAAAACACTTGCCCGCAGGAAAGAGGTTCTTCAGCATTTCAATATGAATGGAATCGGGCCCGGGAGCAGAAGATCGGGACAGGGCGAGAGCACGGTCTAGCTCCTGCATGGTGAAGGCGACGTTATAATTTTCATGATTAAAAGAGTGGAAAGAAGGCGGCCATGCCTCCTCTACCTGTTTGCGAGGGAGAAAGGCAGGATGGTAATGGGCAGAGCTCAAAAACTCCGCAAAGAAACGGCCCAATGCGTTGGAAACATCAGCGGGATCCACGAGGACTGCGTTCCCCACGGTCAGGCCAGAAATCGGGGAGTGGACCTTGATACCCGATAAACGGCGTAGGCCACCCCAAACCACCGTGGAGGGAGTAAAACGGTTAAAAGAACTAGTAAAAGCAGTCCAGCAAGCTTTCTTGCTGTCGTTTATGATACGACGACATTGCGCTCTCATACGTTTATAATGTATGCAATTCTCCAAAGTTGGGTGGCGGCGGAAGGTGCGTAAAGCACGGCGCCGGGCTCTAAGCGCGTCGCAGCAGGCTGCAGTCCACCAAGGGACCTGGACACGATGTGGAGAAGAGGATGTACGAGGTATGGAACGTTCAGCAGCTGTGACAATAACCTCTGTGAGGTATTCAACCTGACTGTTACAGGTGGGAAAAGTCTGATCGTGAAAAACAGCCATGGAAGAATAAAGCCCCCAGTCGGCTTTAGAAATGTTCCAACTGGAGGGACGTGGAGATGGGGAATGATGCAGGAAGTGGATGATACAAGGGAAATGGTCACTCGAGTACGTGTCAGAAAGTGCATACCACTCAAACCGCCCGGCAAGCTGAGGAGTGCATATTGCGAGGTCTATATGGGAATAAGAGTGTGTTGTGTCAGAAAGGAAGGTCGGTGCACCGGTGTTGAGGCAGACAAGATCGAGGTGGTGGAGAAGGTCCACCAAAAGGGAGCCTCTCGGACAAGGTGCCGGGGAGCCCCATAGGGGGTGGTGGGCATTGAAGTCGCCTTCCAACACGAAAGGTGAAGGGAGCTGATCAACAAGGTGTAGTACATTTGCCCTAGTAAGGGCAGATGACGATGGCGAATATATATTACAGAGGGAGAAGGTAAATGTGGATAAGGTGATGCGGACGGCAACTGCCTGTAGGTGAGTATGCAATGAAATGGGATGGAAATAGACGTCGTCTCGAAGGAGCATCAGAACCCCTCCATGGCCTTGGATACCTTCCACGGGTGGCATTGGTAGCAACGCGTTGGGTTTGGAATATAAAGGCGGACTGAGATAACTTCGTACCCTGCTTTGACCTTCGACGGGAGTTCAACTCTGTCGAATGTCAAAAACACAGTACGAGTCGGTGTCAACTGGTTATCTACCTTTCTCATCACCCTGTGGACGGCTGTCACACCCTGATCGGACATATAGGACCGGATGTCGTCATCAGACAACCCGTCAAGGGATCTCATAAAAACTACCCCACGTGACGAGTTGAGTTTGCGGTGCGCTTCTACCTTGACTGGAAACGTGTGTAATAACATAGTCCGGATAAGTTTCTGGGCTTGGAAAGCACTGTCCACTTCCAGCAACAATGTGCCATTGCGCTGGTGCAAACAGGTTTTAACAGGGCCAGCAATTGCATCAACACCTTTCTGTATAACGAAAGGATTGACAGAATTGAAATCTTTTCCGTCGGTGCGCGACACAAAAAGAAATTTCGACAAATTAGGCAGAGTCTTCTTTTGCTGAGGCGAATCTATCTTATGTTTCTGGGTCAATGTCAGTGAAGAAGAGAAGGAAGTCATTGCGGAAGTGTCCCCCGTGATTACCGGCGTCTCCGATGGCGCGCTCCTTCCTAGTGGGGGCCCTCTCCGAGGGCTTACCCGCACACTTCGGGTCACACCTCCCGAGAACTGACGGAGGGACCAATCGGCATGTTCGGAAGGTACCAGCTCGGGTAATCACGCCTCCCTGGGCCTGGTCTTTACCAGGGGGTACGTAGGTGCCCTACGTGTCTACCCAGGGCGGGGAATTACGCGTTACCCCGTCACCTGCTACGCATGATAATGCGTGGGTCGGCCTTCAGACATGCACAGGGAGGAAAGAAGAAGAATAGAGCAAGTGAAGAGAAAGAAGAAAGGAAGTGTCTCAAACGCCGAGGCGGAGACTAATGAGGAGAAGAAGAAGGCTAGGAGAGTACAAGGAGAGAAAGACAGAAACAAAGGGTAAGAAAGGAAGGAACCAAGGAATAAGAGAAACGACAACAAGAAAACACCTGAATTCGCGAAATACGCCCATCTCCGGGCGAAGGCATAAACCGGGAGGGAAAGTCAAGTAGCCTGGAGCAGAAGAAAGGCTGCTCTGGCTCGGGGCCCCGTGCGCGCCACACACGTACCCACAAAAGAACTGTGGGGCCCCTGTGTGTGTGGGGGGGGGGGGGGGGGGGAGGGAAATTTAAGGTGATGCATACGAGTAGGAAAAACAGTCCCATAATGTTTGAATACAACATTAGCAGTGAGCTTCTTGTTACAGTCACATCATTCAACTGTTAAACTCACAGATGGAAATTAAAACAATGGACAATGGAGGGAAAGAAACACTATTGCCAAAATCTTTTTAATTCCCCTCGCCTTTCTCCCCTAGACATACACCATGTATGCTTATATCAATTTTAATCTTTTATTGTTGTAGGTTAACTATAAAAAATTAAGGACTTGCTTTGTTTACTCTGTCTGTTGCGAATAACAATCAAAAATGTTTTCTCTCTCAACTAACTGTCGCCAACATAAAGTTAGTATAGTAACAAACAAAATGATGATACACAAATATTAAAATTTTTTCATATATTTATCATTAGCAATAAAGTATTTATTGAAAAAATATATTGTTTATACCCATTTTACCCTGACAGACCCCAGTCCTAAATCACAATAGAGCATAACAGAGACAAATGTAAATGGCTGGTCATTTGTAGGATGCAATTCCACCTGTCGGCTATGACCTGTGACATCGTGTTGTGTTGTGACGTGATTGTTGTGTGATAATTTTGAGTTGTGTCTGTTTACTGCTGCTGTATGTAGGCATTTGGTGGAAGTTAAAAGGTTTACGGTCATTTATGGCTGTAATGTCGGAAAAGTAATAACATTCTTTGTATTTGTGTGGTGCAATTGCTTCTCTTTAAGTTGCTTCTGTCATGAGTGCTTTACTATGTTTTTCAGTGGTGTGATGTTTCCAGTTCAGTTTCCCTTCCCATAATTTCATGCAGCGTATTTTATTGTTCTCTTTTTGTTAGGATGGATGTGATGAATAAGTTTAATTCTTTCTCACTGTGTGATTCACTGGGGAGAGACTATGTTAGCCACGATAAAATTTCATCAGTTGCTTGGTGTTATAGCTGATTGTGTTCAGTGTAGAAGATGTTGGCAACCAATAAAGCTAACACAAGTCATGGTGAGGGAGGGTATGGGCGTTATGTTTATTTGTGTGCGGTTTATTTTTTGCTTTAGTGTTATGCAGACTGGGACATATTTTTTTGTTGACTTTGGTGTAGGTGCTATTGGTGTTGGATGATCTTTGAATATGGTTCAGATCCCTGTAAGAGGGATTTTTCAGTGGCAGCTCCATAGTGTTTGTAGGATGGCAAGATACCATATTGCATTAAGGTGTTGTGGTGTAATTATTGCTTTTGGCAAACCAACAGATGTGGTAACTGATAATTAGTTGGGCATGGTTTCAGACTGATATGAAGCATAGCCTGAAGTATAGGTTAGGTTAAGATGCAACAATTTGGTCACGAGTTGGCGAAGCCAAAGAATATGGAAATACGAAAGGGGTTGAGGTGAAGAAGAATGGCATCAAACATTTGAAATGACTGAAGTGTTTGATGTTGTTGTTATGGTCTTCAGTCCGGCAACTGGTTTGATGCAGCTCTCCACCCTACTCTATCCTGAGCAAGCCTTTTTATCTCCTCATAAGAACGGCAACTCACATCCACTGCTTACTATACGCGTCTCTTGGTCTCCCTCTGTGATTTTTACCCCACACACTTCCCTCCAATGCTAAATTTACGATCCCTTGATGTCTAAGAATGTGTCCTACCAAGCGATCCCTTATTTTAGTCAGGGAATACCAAAAATTCCTTTTCTCACCAATTCTGTTCAGTACCTCTTCATTAGTTATGCGATCTACCCACCTAATCACCAGCATTCTTCTGTAGCACCACATTTCAAAAGCCTCTATTCTCTTTCTGTCGGCACTGCTTATCGTCCATGTGTCACTCCCATACAAAGCAACACTCCATACAAATGCTTTCAGAAAAGACTTCCTTACACTGAAATTAATATTTGATGTTAGCATGGGAGTAGGATTGATAATGAATAAGAAAATAGGAATGCGGGTAAACTACTATGACCAGCACAGCGATCGCATTATCATTGTCAAGATAGATACGAAGCCAACACCGACAACAGTAGTACAGGTTTATATGCCAACTAGCTCTGCCGATGATGAGGAGATCGAAAAAATATATGAGGAGCTAAACGAAATTATTCAGACAGTTAAGGGAGAGGAAAACTTAATAGTTATGGGAGACTGGAATTCGGTAGTAGGACAAGGAAGGGAAGGGAAGATAGTGGGTGAATATGGTCTGGGCAAAAGGAATGAAAGAGGAAGCCGCCTGGTAGAATTTTGTACGGAACATAATTTAGTTATAACAAACACCTGGTTTAAGAATCACAAAAGAAGGTTGTATACGTGGAAGAGACCAGGAGACACCGGGAGATACCAGATAGATTTTATAATGGTAAGACATAGATTTCGGAACCAGGTTTTGAAGTGTAGGACGTACCCAGGGGCAGATATAGACTCTGACCATAACTTGTTAGTCTTGAACTGTAGGCTGAAACTGAAGAAACTACAAAAAGGTAGGAAAATAAGGAGATGGAACCTAGATAAATTGAAGGAACCTGAAGTTCTTAAGAATTTCCAAGGGAGCTTCAGGCAACAATTGACAGAAACAGGGGAAAATAAAACAGTGGAGGAGGAATGGGTAAAATTGAGAGATGAAATAGTGAAGGCAGCAGAGGACAAAATAGGTAGGAAGGCAAGACCTACAAAGAATCCTTGGATATCACAGGAGATCCTAAATTAAATCGATGAAAGGAGAAAGTATAAAAATGCAGTAAATGAAACAGACAAAATGGAGTACAGACGACTAAGAAATGAGATTGACAGGAAGTGCAAAATGGCTAAGCAGGAATGGCTAGAAGGCAAATGCAAGGATGTAGAAGAATGTATAAATAGGGGAAAAATAGATACAGCCTACCGGAAAATAAAAGAAACATTTGGCGATAAGAAAAACAGCTCTATGAATATCAAGGACACTGTTGGAAAACCAGTTCTCAGCAAGGAAGGGAAAGCTGAAAGGTGGAAAGAGTATATAGAGGGGCTCTACAAAGGAAATGAACTTCAAGACACTATCGTAGGAAGGGAAGAGGATGTAGATGATGATGACATAGGAGATACTATACTGAGAGATGAATTTGACAGAGCACTGAAAGACCTAAGTCGAAACAAGGCCCCTGGAGTAGATGATATCCCGTCAGAGTTACTGAAGTCTCTGGGAGAACCAGCCATGACAAAATTGTTTTACATTGTGTGTAAGATGTATGAGACAGGCGAAGTACCCTCAGACTTTAAGAAAAATGTTATAATCCCCATTCCAAAGAAAGCGGGTGCAGACAGGTGTGAAAACTACAGAACCATCAGTTTAATAAGTCATGGTTGCAAAATATTAACACGAATTATATACAGAAGGATGGAAAAGCTGTTAGAAGCAGACCTCGGGGAAGATCAGTTTGGGTTCAGGAGAAATGTAGGAACACGGGAGGCAATACTCACTTTACGGCTTATCCTAGAAGATAGATTAAGAAAAGGCAAACCAACATTTCTAGCTTTTGTAGATTTGGAGAAGGCTTTTGACAATGTTGATTGGAATAAACTCTTTCAAGTTCTGAAGAAAGCAGGAGTAAAGTATAGGGAGCATAAGGTTATTTGCAACTTGTACAAAAACCAGACAGCGGTTGTTAGAGTTGAAGGGCATGAAAGGGTTGCACTGGTTGGAAAGGGAGTAAGACAGGGTTGTAGCCTTTCTCCAATGTTCTTCAATTTGTACATTGAGCAAGCTATAAAGGAAAGCAAGGAGAAATTTGGAGAAGGAATTAAAGTTCAGGGTGAAGAATTAAAAACATTGCGTTTTGCCGACGACATAGTAATTCTGTCAGATACAGCAAAGGACCTGGAAGAGCAATTGAACGGAATGGACAGTGTGCTGAAAGGTGCTTATAAGATGAACATTAACAACAGTAAAACTAGGGTAATGGAATGCAGTGTAAGAAAATCAGGTGATGCTGAAGGAATTAGACTAGGTAACGAAACAATAAAGGAGGTAGATGAGCTTTGTTACTTGGGCAGTAAAATAACAAATGATGGTCGCAGTACAGATGATATAAAATGCAGAATGGCAATGGGTAGAAAGGCATTTTTGAAAAAGAGAAATTTGTTAACATCGAATATTGATTTAAGCCTAAGGAAGTCCTTTCTGAAGGCATTTGTATGGAGTGTTGCCTTGTATGGGAGTGAAACATGGACGATAAGCAGTGTGGACAGAAAGAGGATTGAGGCTTTTGAAATGTGGTGCTACAGAAGAATGCTGAAGATTAGGTGGGTGGATCGCGTAACTAATGAGGAGGTACTGAACCGAATTGGGGAGAAAAGAAATTTTTGGCATACCTTGACTAAAAGAAGGGATAGATTGGTAGGACACATTCTTAGACATCGAGGAATCGTAAATTTAGCATTGGAGGGAAGTGTGTGGGGTAAAAATCGCAGAGGGAGACTAAGAGATGCGTATAGTAAGCAGATTCAAGTGGATGTGGGTTGCCGTTCTTATGAGGAGATGAAAAGGCTTACTCAGGATAGAGTAGGGTGGAGAGCTGCATCAAACCAGTCTCTGGACTGAAGACCACAACAACAACAGCAAATTTCTCTTTTTAAAAAATGATTTTCTTCCCATTTCCATTCTGAATTTGACATCCTCTGTACTGTGACTGTCATATGTTATTTTACTACCCAAGTAACAAAACTCATCTACCACCTTCATTGTTTTATTACCTAATCTAATTCCTTCAGCATCGCCTGATTTTCTAAGACCGCATTCCATTATTTTTGTTTTGCTCCTGTTAATGTTCATTTTATACACTCTCTTCAACACACTGTCCATTCCATTCAACTGCTCTTCCAGGTCCTTTGCTGTCTCTGACAGAATTACAATGTCATCAGCAAAACGCAATGTTTTTATTTCTTACCCCTGAACTTTAATCCCTATTCCAAATTTTTCCCTGCTTTCCTTCACCGCGTGCTCGATGTACAAATTGAATAACATCGGAGAAAGGCTACAACCCTGTCTTACTCCCTTCCCAACTGATGCTCCCCTTTCGTGCTCTTCGAGTCTAATAACTGCGGTCTGGCTTTTGTACAAGTTGTAAATAACCCTCCTTTCCCTGTATCTTACCCCTACTAACTTCAGAATTTGAAAGAGTGTATTCCAGTCAACATTGTCACACTTTCTCCAAATCTACAAAAAGCTAAAAATCTAGGTTTGCCTTTCCTTAATCTATCTTCTAAGATAAGACGTAAAGTGAGTATCGCCTCCCGGGTTCCTATGTTCCTCCTGAATCCAAACTGATCTTCCCTGAGGTCAGCTTCTACCAGCTTTTCCATTCTCCTGTGGATAATTCATGTTAAAATTTTGCAACCATGACTTATCAAACTGATAGTTCTGTAATTTTCACACCTGTCTGCGTCCAACTTCTTTGGAATGGGGATTATTGCATTTTTCTTAAAGTCTGAGGGTATTTCGCCTGTCTCATACATCCTACACACCAGTTCAAATAGTTTTGTCATGGCTGGCTCTCCCAGAGAATTTAGTAGCTCTGAGGGTATGTCATCTATTCCTGGGACCTTGTTCCAACCTAGGTCTTTCAGGGCTCTATCAAATTCATCTCTCAGTATATAATATCTCCTATTTCATCTTGATCTACTTCCTCTTCTCTTCCTACAACATCATCTCTAAGTTCATTTCCTTTGTAGAGCTGCTCTATGTACTCTTTCCACCTTTCAGCTTTTCCTTCTTTGCTGAGAACTGGTTTCCCATCCGAGTTCTTGATGTTCGTAGAGTTGCTTTTCTTGTCCCCAAATGTGTCTTTTATTTTCCTGTAGGCAGTATCTACTTTTCCCCTTCTTATACATTCTTCTACAGATTTGCATTTGGCTTCTAGCCACTCCTGCTTATCCATTTTGCACTTCCAGTCAATCTCATTTCTTAGTCGTCTGTACTCCATTTGGCCTGTTTCATTTACTGCATTTTTATATTTTCTCCTTTCATCAATTAAATTCAGTATTTCCTTCGATATCCAAGGATTTTTTGTAGGTCTTGCCTTTCTACCTATTTTGTCCTCTGCTGCCTTCACTATTTCACTCTCAATGCTGCCCATTTCTCTTCTACTGTTTTATTTCCCCCTGTTTCTGTCAATTGTTGTCTAAAGCTCCCTCTGAAATTCTCCAGAACTTCACATTCCTTCAATTTATCTAGGTCCCATCTCCTTACTTTCCTACCTTTCTGCAGTTTTTTCAGTTTCAGCCTACAGTTCATGAGTAACAAGTTATGGTCAGAGTCTGTGTTTGATACTATACCTATATTGTTTAGGGCCTATACTTGGAGGGGAAGAGGGAGGTTAAAATGGTATCACTGTCATTTGAGGTGTTTTACAGGGCAACTGAACTATTCAATTCCATGTACCAGTATAATTTTTTGTTTGTTTTCAGTTTTTATTTCACATATTTTTTGTAATTTTAAATTATATTTTTGTGTTTTCAGTTGGCTTTTTATATTTTTTTTCCATTTAGAATGTCTCCACTGAAAACTCCCACATTCCCAAACTTGTACCGTTATTATCATCTTATTGGTTTTATGTCAATTTTCACGAGTTTATATGTGTGTTTGTCAATATTTTTCATGATTGTTTTGGTCATCATATTGGCTACAAGTCCAGTGTGCAAACTGTTAGATGGAAGAGGTCTGAGGATGAGAGAGGGGCGGGGGAGAGGGGAGGGGGGAGGAGCGGAGGAAGCAGGTGCCATTCACACCACAGTAGCTGCAGGGAAAGAGGTGAGCAGTGGAGATAAGCCACACCTATGTCCTGCAGTGCTGGCACCATAAAGTATACGGCATGCTTCTGCAAAAGACCAAGTTGCACACATTGCTTTAAATGTTGTCCACAAATGAAACAAAGTAGCTTACACATAAGCAAGGTTGATTACGAACCTAACTGCAGGAATCACTTATTTTGATTGTGTATAGCACAATACGGAACACTCAGAACACTGGTATGTGCACAATGCAGAACACTGGTAAGCAAACAATAAAAAAGTAGACGACAATGGCTACCCCCACAATCAAGATCCCTAATTATCTTTATTAAAATAACTGGTTTCATATTAAACTGCCATTCTTGGTCCTTTCATTTCATGCACCACATTGCAAGGGAAACCTAAAAAAAGTGTAGGCCTAATTGTCCACCAACGTTACTGAACTGGCATGTTACAATACAAATAAAACATCACACACATCATGCTTGAATGTGATGTGGTCACAGTACAGTTAAAATAAAATTTAAAAAATGTTAATGATAACTCTACTTTATTTCATAGGGGAGTAACACAGTAAGACGTCTATCACCTAGAGTGTGAATGCAGCATGGCATTATCTATTCCCCTACCCCATGGAAGGCTCTAGCATTAATGACAGTCTTCCACAGCGTACTATTGTGGGCGACACCTGGCATAAGCGCAAGGCTGTAAATGTGTTCGCATTACCGCAGAAAGTATGGAAAGAACACTTCCAAAAACTGCATGAAGGACAGGGTTAAACAAATACACATTGCAGTATAGAAGAAGATGAAAGAAATAACACAATTAAAAAAAAAAAAAAAAAAAAAAAAAAAAAAAAAAAAAAAAAAAACAGAACTACAAGAGCTGCAGATGTATAAAAATCTGTATTAGAAATGAAAACTGGCAAAGTTCCTTGGGCAGATGACATTATAGTGGAAATGATCAAAGCCACAGATCCTATCAAAAGTCAGTGGCTGTGAATGAATGTAGTTTGACCTATGAACAGATTCATGAAGATTGGACAAAGGCAATCATTCTAAATATATATTTAAGAAGGGTAACTACACACAGTCCAAGAATTACAAAGGACTAGCACTATTTTGCCCCTGCATGAAGAGTAAAGAAAATCAGAATCACAGTTTAAGAAAGTTGAACAACAACAATTTCTACCAGGAAGATTACCTATTGATGCCATATTTACTGATAGACAAGTTGTAGAAAAGAAATGGGAATTTGGGAAAGTCATGGTATCGTAGCTGCATTCATACTGTGTTTACCCGATTATAAAACAAGGTTTTTTTTCCAGATTCATCATCCAAAAAATACAGGAGGGTCATCTTTTATTCGCAGACTAATGAAAGTAAAATTTCTTATGGCGTATAATTGGTTAGCTAAAGTTTCAATATAGGCCTACCAAAGTAGCATTTCCATTCAGTGCAGCACAATAATTCTTACATATTTAATATGTTTTCAACTAACATTTAATGCAGTATATCATTTGAACTACTTATCTACTTATTTTCGCACTATGCAAGATTAAATACGAAAACTACATACTCAATTATTAGCTTAGGAAGCAAAGATTTCAATGGCAGTTATGTGATTGGAAAGGCAACAAGTGTAATCTCTTTGTTTTGAGTTCTTTGCAGTTATTCAGTGTGCACTATATTTTCAGCCCTATTGTTTTCGTTTGCTTTCATTCACTTTCGTATCGAGGTTTTAGTTGTTTTTGTTCTTGCAGTTAATCTCGGTTATCAGTGCTGTAATGGATTTAGTCGAGCAGTGCGGATGTACTAGTTACCAGTTTCCAACTGGTTCACGTAGACAGTACAATACGAACTTCAAATTAGTGATGATACATGAATCAGAGGCGACAAACAACTGTGCGGCTGTCAAAAAATTTGATGTTATGGAAGTGATTGTTCGTAGGTGGCACCAAAATAAAGAAAAACTGAAAAATCCAAATTCTACATGCTTAACATTCAGAGGACTGAAGAAATGAGAATACAATGAATTAGAACAGCAGATTGTGGATTACAAGCGGATGAATGAAGGATAACCAATCATGCGGGAAGTCATCTGAATGAAGGCATTGGAAATAAAGAGGAATTCAGAGCAAGTACCGGCTGGTGTATTACGGCGGCAAACTACTCTAGCACAGAGACTTCCATCGGCGTACGAAGAGAAGCTACTCGCATTTCAACGACATGTTATTCAGCTCAGAAAACAGCACGAGTATTTACTGGGCCCTATTGGCAATGCCGAACAAATGCCTGTTTTTATTTTTTTTACGTTCCGCTACACCTAACGGTTGACAACAAAAGTGCTAACAGTGTACCGATTAGGCCATCAGGAAATGAAAAAGACACAAATGACTGTAATGCTAGGTGCACTAGCTGATGGTCAGAAGCCCTCCCCCCCCCCTCCACCCGTACGTTGTTCTGTGAAGAAAAATGTTGCCAAAAGAAAAACTTCCTGAAGGGATTATCGTCCGAAGCCAGGACTGGATGAAAGTAGTCTGGAACAGGGTACCAGGATCCCTATTAAATAAAAGAAAAATGTTGGTGCTCATTTCTTTTGGGGGCCATCTCACACAGGAGGTTAAGAATCAGAAGGCTAAGTGCAACACGAACCTAATAATTATTCCTGGGGGGATGACATCACAGCTGCAAGTTATGGATGTTGTTGTTAACAAATCATTCAAGGACCATCTGTGTCATCTCTATAGTCAGTGGCTTGTGCAAGGAAAGCATGCACTGACTCCAGGTGGGAAAATTATAAAACCGTCGCTGTCTACGCTGGGGCAGTGGATACTAACTGCTTGGAGCAGAATTTCGTCTGAAAAGGTTTTAAAAAGTGTTGTATATCTAATGCCATGGATGGGTCGGAAGATGATATACTGTGGAGGAAACACATTGTGTGATTTGTGTGATGTGATGGCGACAAACATATTTATTGTAAAAAAGAAACAAAAATAAATTAAATTCTCCTGGTGAAACATCTCTCTAGTTGGTAATTTCCAAGAAGCTATGTACAGCAAAGTAGTGAAACAATAAAAACACTTGTAATTTGAAAGCGTAAAGTAGGTAATTTAACAGTATCAATTTCTCCCACTTCGCCGTTATCAATATATCAATAGGCCTAGATGTCTATGGCAACGGTGCTCCGACCTCAATGTACACCGTTTCTTGGAAATTGCCCTTTTGTTTATTTTATTTCTCCGGTAGTGTTAAAGCATACTATGTTATTTTAATATTTGAAACTAAAACATTGCTGTTAGCTACAACATCAACTAAAACACTGCTATTAGCTACAAAAATCAGCTGTTTCACCATCTGCCTTTCCCATCATCGCTAGCAGCAGGCGTTACCATGTCTTCTAGTTCAGTTATGTGATAAGGACATTCAAACTGTAGACAACATAAAGTTCTTGGGTTTATGGGTCCAAAATAATCTCAGATGGGAGACACATATTGAAAAACTTCATCAGAAACTAAGTACTGCATTCTACTTAATGATAATATTAGAAGGATGCTGTAACAAAGAGTGCCTGAAAACTGTTTACTTTGCCTATATATACTCTCAACTGACATATGGTATTATTTTCTGGGGTATCTCCCCCCTGTGCCAAAAGCTCTTTAGGCTACAGAAAAGGATTATAAGAGTTATGGAAGGTGTAAAATGGAATAAAACCTTCCACTTCCATGTATTTATGTATATGAGGTATCTGTATTTGTAAAAAAAAAAATATGCTGTGGAAAAACCTATTCCTTTTTCAAAAAATGAAAATATTCACTCTTACAATACCAGGCATAAAGGAAACTTTCATATAGAGTCAGAGAACACTAATCTTAATAAAAAGGAACCTTGCACTATGGAAAAGTTATTTATAATAAACTCACCCCAGAAATTAAAATAATAAATGACTTGTCAAAGTTCAAGTCAGCTACAAAGGCATTTTTTGTAAAAAAATAAAAATAAAAAATAAATAAAAATGTAATCAATGTAAATTTAATTTGCATCCTCTACAATATTATTTTGTTACACACTGACTTGTCCAAGATTAGAATGTATCATGTGTACTACATGATTACCAGGACCAATAACAATCTTATTTTACTGCAAGTGTGTGGACGGTGCTTAGTAAAGTTTTACCGAATTTACTGGGAATAATAATAATTCCCGAGATGTCTCTTAAAACATGGGGATCAGTTCATATTCGAGATCATCTTATAATCAGGTAAATACGGTATATATAAAAAAGGCTTATAACACTGTTAGAGGAGAAGAGAGATGGTGATGTCTGTATAGACAAACTATCAATGGAAATAGCAACGAGGAATAAGGAAAATGTAAAAAGTGCCTTAACGGTGTTACAATAGGCAACAAAGCATCAGAATGCTTTGTAACAGGCAGAGGGGTTTGGCAAGGAAGTGTCCTATTGCCATTACTTTTAATATAATTGTGTAAACATCGTAGGGAAAGTTTGCCAAAGGTAAAAAGGAGATTATATAAAAATCACAGCATATGCAGATGATGTGCTGATTTGGAATGGAAATAAACAGAAATACCAAAAAAACTAAACATCTGGCAGAAAGAAACTACAGAAGCAGGCAGGGAAATCAGCTTAACAAAAAGCGAAATAGCCCAATGAAAATCAGCAGAAAAATTGAAAATATTAAGGACGTAATTTGCAAAGGAGAAGTTATTAAAGAAGCAAATACCGTCAAGTACTGGTATCTAGGCAGTAAATTAACTATGAAATGAGAAATCAAGGAGGAAATTTCAGAAGTGATAGAAAATTGTTGGAAAGTTTTTTAATGTGTATCTGACATAGGCCTAATTAGAAATAGGAAAACACCTGATGAAGCAAAATAAATAACATACAAATTATATTATCTGCCAATTTTGACCTACAGACGAGAATGTTGGACTTTGACAAATGTAGATCTTAGCAGGATCCAAGCAACAGAAAGACATTTTACAAGGGATACTTAGCAAGTTTCTGTTTTGAAAGCAATATATCAAATCCACTAGCGACCTGTTGGGCCTATCGTAACTTCACCAGAGCCACATCATCCAGCACTTTTCAGGGTTCCCGTACAGCTTTCACAGCAACTGTACCAATCCCAGGGCACACGAAGTCCCCACTGTACTCCGCCCCTACAGGTGGTCCCTTACTTCATGTCGTTGCCCGTCTTCCACTACTTAGAGGAGTGGTTGGTCTTGTCAGAAACTTGAGTAATGAAAAAGAAAGATATGAGCAGAATACAGACAGGGGAACTAAAATTCATGAGAAGCTGAAGAGGAATGACAAGAAGAGACAAGATGAGGAATGAGAGGATCTGGGAAATAGTGAGAGAGGAGCCCTTACAGGATAGCATTGAGATATCAAGACTGCAGTGGTGTGGTCACTTAAGGGTGTTGTTTAGATAATAGGTTAATGAGTAAAAAATATGTCATACTAAAATTTTGAAAACAATTCACAATATCAAACAATAAATCAATGTCCAGATACACATTTTGTCTTGATATATATAGTGGATACCGTATTAATCTGAAAGAGAGGCATTGAAATTAAAAGTTGTGCCATGGCCAGGATTCAAACACCCAGCACCTCTTGCTTACTAGGTAGGCACCATACCACTAATCCACTGTGACATAATAGATATATAGTGACTGCACGAACTGTCTTAAGGCACCGCTCCTCCACCACACAATCTTCAATATGTTCCCCTACATAAAGACATAACAATGTTGCCAAGGTTTTCTAAAAGTGGAATAGCATCCTAGCAATGAACTTGTTACATTCTATTTTCTGTTAAATGAAATACATTTGTTCCTACCTGTACAATACAAAAAATGTTGATATTTCTGAAGCAATTTTTTAACTTGTGAAATTTTGGTTTATGCTACTTGATATTTAAGTCATATTCATTCATTATTTTAGTAAACTGTGATTACATGTCAATTTATTTCCCTCATGCTGATTATTACTTAGTTGTATTGTGATTTGGAGAATCTTTTAGGTGTATAATATCATATACAGTAAAATATTTGCCATTTATTTCCGTCTGGTTTACTAGAATGAACTGTAAAAAAAAGTTACCATAATTTATCTTCAAACTTTTCACATTTTCGGGGAAATATTCACCAGACAGGTTCAGTTCTTCACTTTTAAGAGCATGATATAAAAATGTTACATGTGGGTTTATTGACTACCGGTACGTATGTAAATGTTTAAGCCTGTGCCGTATTTTGAACTATCTTCTCTTATACCTGGAAGAGATGTCGACGGATCAAAACAGCTAAAAAGATCCGAAGATCACTCATTGTGATAACGAAGTATTTTTAATCATTACCGATTCTTTTTTACTGTGGTGCACATTAGATACTCATCCGCAATGAAGACGGCTTATCCTACAGTTTGTAGGGCTACAGCAGTGAGTTTCGAAATTACATTAAATACACTGTGCAGAACACTAAATTATTTAAAGTCTCTAATAAGAAAACTACATCACCGACAAACTTCAACCTCAAGTTGGAAGAAGCATGTGTTCTTAATTTTATCTCGTACAAAGTCACTATTCACATACTGTCACAAATTGATTTTCGCACTATTACCTTCCAATGACTATTGGCCTTCGTAGACATTTAAATTTTATACAAATAGTCACTTTATAAAACAAATCCTCACTCTCAAACATAAACAACATTCAAAGTCGACTCTACTTGGCGCCCTAATATCTTCTTTGGAGTTGTCCTGTCTAGTGCTTTGTTCGTGATACTCTAGCAATTCATAATTATTGAGTTCAATGCAATGCGTTGTGATAGTTGACCAACGTGTCTAGCGTGTATACAGTTTTCATTAAAATAAAAACTACCACATTTTCGCTGGAAAATACAACATAGAACATTTGCGTTATATAAGCTTGAAGTGTGACTATATATACCGTAAAGCAAAGATAATTCATTGTTTATCTATTTTTTTATATTTGACTTCGGTTTTAAACTGTTGGAATGCGCGTGGAATCAGGTTCACAACATTTATTGGTGACACATTTTTGTACAATATATACATTCCGGATGGTAACAAACAGCCAACGACAAAACTAAACAAAAGAATAATTATATAATCCAAAGAGTATACAATATGTAAGATTGATTGATGTTATTTTATTGGCTTTTTTCATGAGACAATACAGCCATTACATTTTTTAAATTTCGTGTACAATTACTTTTTAATATGAAAGATATTAATTGCCCTACACACGAGCGACGAATCGCTGCAATCCGTCGCGTGGGATATCGCTGCAATCCGTCGCTCGCCGCCTCCTCGCCAAACACGAGCTATTTGACAAGCAATTTCTACGACAATTACGAACGAATATTCCTGGAATGGAATAGGCTCTTCCATTATTAAAGGCAGTCACAGTTGATTTCTGCATCCTCACGAGTAATAGTTTTAAAACTAAAGTTTAAAAAATGGGAACTGTATTTTAGTAAACTTGTTTTACATCTGTTTTCCTGGGATGTTTTGGTTACGCTACAATTAGAAGTGCCGCCAAGTGGGGTATATACGTCTTTCTAGTGTAGTGATTTTTCCATTTATTAGCCGTCAATTCCTTTTTTTGGGTTGTATTCAAGTAAATACAGTACATAATTCATTTCTCAGTCTCGATATGTCTACAGAAATGTTGTAAATAGCCGCACTGCTAAAAACCATGAATATAAATTGTGAAAAGGTGAGTTAGTATGAAACTTTCATTCTGCAGCGGAGTGTGCGCTGATATGAAACTTCCTGGCAGATTTATATTGTGTGCCGGAACCGGGACTCGAACAGTGGCGTAGCTCTCATAGGGCTAGGCGGGGCAGTGCCCCGGGGCCCCCGAGATCAAGGGGCCCCTCGGTCACGGTAAGCAAAGTTCCAAAAAGTTGAGCGTCGTTTTTTTTATTTTTGTTTTATTTTATGTCATTTTATTTTTTACCTTCCTACCCTACCGTCCATCAATTCCCCATCCCGTCAAACTAAGCTGCACTGGGCCACAGGGTGACGGAACATTGCTTCTAGTGGGACCTGCTGACACGCCAAGTCGACAATCGCTGAGTACAACAATCGGCATGCTCCAGTTGGCAGAAATAGCTGCAGCATCAAAGCTGTTCACAGCAACAGTTGCGCCTTCCAAGTGTTGAGGCGTGCCGCTCGGCGCAATATGAAGGATCGCGCGACTCCAAATACTGTATAAATACATTTAGGGCCGGTTCGTCCATCTCTCGTTAATCTTGTCGTTAGTAAACGAGAAGATGCCTTTAACGTCTCAAATATGCTCGTTAAGTGTACTGCGTTTGTCATTGCCACATACACCTCTCGTTTGCTAACATGGAGAAAACGAGAAGGTACGATATATTTCGACTGTGTTGGCAATAGAAACAAATGAAAGTGCAGTCTGAATAAACAGCTGTTCCCCATATTTGACTATCAGGGAAGAGGTTAGCAGACAGTTGTTATTTGGTGCTATGGCAAACAAACGTGAAAGAAGCTCAAATTATTCAAGAAATTGGTGCGAGAGTCTTGTGTCCTTAATAGAGAAATTTGCTTTGCTAGACAAGCCGATCGACGATGGTGATCTTTTTGCGCGATTTTTGCAAACTTTGCCGAAAGAATTTGACTACATATATATAACATGGCACGATTTACCTGCTGAAGAGAAGACATGGAATAAACTGCAAAAACGGTGTTTAAATTATGAATTGAGAATTACAGATCGTGATGAAGAAAGTGTTGCTTCAGCAATGATATCGAAAATGAAGATTAATAAAGAACGACAAAGGCGCAAACCAACTACCGAAACAGACGCATTAAAAACGTCTAATCACAAAAGAGCTGAAGATAGAAAATGCTTTTCTTGCGGTAAAGTAGGACACTTATCAAAACAGTGCAAAACAGGCCTAGTGTTTTTCAAATGTAAGAAAAAAGGCCATCGCTCAAATGAATGTGCGAGTATTTGCGTGAATAAAAAAGAAGACTGCTATGTTAAGTAAAGTTTTAATGCTGAAACGCAACAGTAGTTTTTCAGTAGATGTAAATACGCTTGATTGTGATGAGTGGTACATTGACAGTGGTGCGACGCATCACGTAACAAATCAGCGTGACTGGTACACTACCTATGAACCTTTTAAGACTCCAAGGAAGATGGATAGTGCCAAGAATGGTGTGCAAATTGAAGCACTTGGCACAGGTCGTATTGATGTAAAAGTTTTTAATGGGCAGAAGTGGACAGAACGATATTTTGAAGATGTTTGGTTTTGTCCTGATGGATCCTGCAACTTATTTTCTGTTAAGAAGGCTGCACAAAAGGGAATAAATCGAGTAATCGAAAATGATGGGAAATCATGGGTATTTTTCAAAAATGATATTCCGATTGCTGTTGCTACATCCATTGCTGAAAATGAACTTTATCGTTTAGCTGTGAAAGTTGTTCGTAAAGTATAGTCCTTTGTTGTTGCTGAAACTGATGACACCTTGCAGAGTTGGCACGAAAGAATGGGTCATCAAAATAAGCGCCATGTACACCAGTTCTTGAAGGATAATGGTATAGAGACAATGTTTGATAATAGCCTTTGTGAAGGGTGTGTCTATGGTAAACATAATCGCCTGGCATTTGGTGAAAGAGTGGAGAAACCAACAAAACCTGGAGAATTATTTTATGCAGATGTATGTGGACCAATGGAGGAAACTGATTTGCAGGGTCTTAGATACTTTGCTGTTTTTAAGGACGATTTTTCCAGTTTTAGAGTAACATACCTTCTGCATCACAAAGATGAAATTAAAGAAAAATTACCAGTATTCATTAAGATGATGAAGACTCAGGCAGATGCTACTGTAAGAGAATTACGTACAGACGGTGGCAAGGAATTCCACAACAAAGATGTACAGAAGATTGCTGACTCAATTGGGCTGAAACATTCAATAACTGCACCATATACTCCTCAGCAGAATGGAGTTGCCGAGCGGGAAAACAGGATTCTTTGCGAGATGGCACGTTCTTGGCTTTGCTCAGCAGAATATTTGCCAAAAGCATTGTGGGGTGAGGCTATTCTGGCTGCTACATACACTCTGAACCGAACTGGTCCCACAAAAATGAAAGGTAAAACTCCAATTGAAATATTTATGCAGAAGAAAAGTCGTTTTGATAATTTAGTTATTTTTGGAACAGAATGTTATGCATGGATTCCTACACAAAAACGGAAGAAGTTCGATGCTAAATCTTCTAAAGGATATGTGGTTGGTTATGATGATTGTGGTTACCGTATTTATTTTCCTGAAAAAGGATGTATGTGTGTTTGCAGAGATGTGAAGTTTGCAGTCAAACAGTTACAGAAATCATAAGACTAAAAATGTTGTTGATATGTCAGATATAGATGAAGATGCCACAGAATATGAATATAAAAATTTTGATTTCGAAGAGGACAGTCAAACTGATACTGTTAACCAAGATGTAACTGTAAGTGATGAAAGGGTTAGCAACAATTTCAATGGCACTGAGGAACAAGCTGAAAGTAACTTGGAGGCAAGACATGAAGAGAAAGGAAGCCACAATTTACGTTAACGACGGAATTTGAAGAAACCTTCTTGCTACTGTGAAGATTCAAACCATAAACCTAGAATGACGTTGCTTTGTGAAACACCAAGAAACTATAAAGAAGCAATGCAGTCAGAAAATTCTGAAGCATGGAAGAAAGCAATGGAGGAAGAAATGAATGCTCTGCAGAAAAATGAAACATGGGAACTAGTGTAGAAAGAGAAACCAAACAATCTAATTGAAAATAAGTGGGTCTTTGCTACAAAATTAAATGCAAATAATGAAGTGGTTAGGTATAAGGCTCGCCTGGTGGCAAAAGGATACACTCAGCGCTTTGGAATAGATTATGTTGACACTTTTAGCCCTGTTGCAAGATTTGAGACAATGAGATGCCTGTTGAGTGTTGCAGTTCAACATGATTGGTGTATAAGGCAATTTGATGTGAGGACAGCATTTCTTAATGGTATTTTGAAGGAAGAAATATACATGTATCAACCAGAGGGTTTTGACGATGGTACAAGACGTGTATGCAAATTACTGAAGAGTCTATATGGTTTAAAGCAAGCTTCAAAATGTTGGTATGAATGTCTTGTAAAGTTTCTTATTGAATGTAATTTACGGGAGAGTAATTCAGATCCATGTATGTTCTATGGTGAAAACCTAGTACTATTGTTTTATGTTGATGATGGACTGGCTATGGGTTCCACTGATGCAACATCCATGTTTATAGAACTGTTGGGTAAACGTTTTCAGATTACTGTGGAAAAGGTTGATTACTTCTTGGGTTTACAAATTAAGAAGTTTGACTACTGCATTCTAATAAACCAGTCAGCATATATGAAAAGAATTTTAGAGAAATATGGTATGGTGGATGCAAAACCATTATCTTTACCCATTGAACCAGGATGGATACCAGGTGAATCACCGCCTTTTAATAATACTAAGCTATATCGAGAAACGGTTGGAAGTTTAATGTATTTAACACAAGCTACAAGGCCGGATTTATCATATGCTGTTAATGTTGCATCAAGAGTTCAAGACTCACCAACACAGGCACATTTTGCATTGCTCAAACGGATACTTAGGTATCTAAAGTCAACAATAACAGATGGTATTCAGTTCATAAAAGATGAAAACTGTAATATTGAAGCTTACAGTGATGCACATTATTGGGGGGGGGGGGGGGGGGACAGAGGGACTAGGCGGTCAACAAGTGGCATTCTAGTCAAGTTCCATGGAGGGCCAGTTGTGTGGAAGAGTAAATTACAAAAGTGTGTTGCTCTTTCTTCAATGGAGGCAGAATATGTGGCTGCAAGTGAAGCCTGTAAATCACTTGTGTGGTTGGATCAACTTCTGAAAGAAATTGGAGCCATTAATGAAACTTCAGTTCCTGTTTTACAAATAGATAACCAAAGTGCAATCAAATTCATTAACGGTTAAGGGTTTTATGAACGTTCAAAACATATAGAAACAAGGTACCATTGTTGTTGTTGTTGTTGTTATGGTCTTCAGTCCGGAGACTGGTTTGATGCAGCTCTCCACCCTACCCTATCCTGAGCAAGCCTTTTCATCTCCTCATAAGAACGGCAACCCACATCCACTTGAATCTGCTTACTATACGAGTCTCTTGGTCTCCCTCTGCGATTTTTACCCCACACAATTCCCTCCAATGCTAAATTTACGATTCCCTGATGTCTAAGAATGTGTCCTACCAAGCGATCCCTTCTTTTAGTCAGGGTATGCCAAAAATTCCTTTTCTCACCAATTCTGTTCAGTACCTCTTCATTAGTTATGCGATCTACCCACCTAATCTTCAGCATTCTTCTGTAGCACCACATTTCGAAAGCCTCTATTCTCTTCCTGTCTGCACTGCTTATCGTCCATGTTTCACTCCCGTACAAGGCAACACTCCACACAAATGCCTTCAGAAAAGACTTCCTTACCCTTAAATTAATATTCGATGTTAGCAAATTTCTCTTTTTCAAAAATGCTTTGCTTCCCATTGCCATTCTGCATTTTATATCCTCTGTACTGCGACCATCGCATGTTATTTTACTACCCAAGTAACAAAACTCATCTACCACTTTCATTGTTTCGTTACCTAATCTAATTCCTTCAGCATCGCCTGATTTTCTAAGACCGCATTCCATTATTTTTGTTTTGCTCTTGTTAATGTTCATTTTATACGCTCTCTTCAACACACTGTCCATTCCATTCAACTGCTCTTCCAGGTCCTTTGCTGTCTCTGACAGAATTACAATGTCATCAGCAAAACGCAATGTTTTTATTTCTTCCCCCTGAACTTCAATTCCTTCACCAAATTTTACCTTGCTTTCCTTCACCGCCTGCTCGATGTACAAATTGAATAACATCGGAGAAAGGCTACAACCCTGTCTCACTCCCTTCCCAACTGATGCTTCCCTTTCATGCCCTTCTAGTCTAATAACTGCGATCTGGCTTTTGTACAAGTTGAAAATAACTCACCTTTCCTTGTATTTTACTCCTGCTGACTTCAGAATTTGAAACAGTGTATTCCAGTCAACATTGTCAAATGCTTTCTCCAAATCTACAAAAGCTAAAAATGTAGGTTTGCCTTTCCTTAATCTATCTTCTAAGATAAGACGTAAAGTGAGTATTGCCTACCGGGTTCCTATGTTCCTTCTGAATCCAAACTGATCTTCCCCGATGTCAGCTTCTACCAGCTTTTCCATTCTCCTGTAGATAATTCGTGTTAAAATTTTGCAACCATGACTTATCAAACTCATGGTTCTGTAATTTCCACACCTGTCTTCGCCCGATTTCTTTGGAATGGGGATTATTACATTTTTCTTAAATTCTGAGGGCATTTCGCCTGTCTCATACATCCTACACACCAGTTCAAATAGTCTTCTCATGGCTGGCTCTCCCAGAGACATTAGTAGCTCTGAGGGTATGTCATCTACTCCTGAGGCCTTGTTCTGGCCTAGGTCTTTCAGGGCTCTGTCAAATTCATCTCTCAGTATAGAATCTCCTATTTCATCTTGATCTACTTCCTCTTCTCTTCCTAAAACATCATCTCTCAGTTCATTTCCTTTGTAGAGCTGCTCTATGTACTCTTTCCACCTTTCAGCTTTCCCTTCTTTGCTGAGAACTGGTTTCCCATCTGAGTTCTTAATATTCGTAGATCTGCTCTTCTTGTCCCCAAATGTGTCTTTTATTTTCCTGTAGGCGGTATCTACTTTTCCCCTTCTTATACAGTCTTCTACAGTTTTGCATTTGGCTTCTAGCCACTCCTGCTTAGCCATTTTGCACTTTCTGTCAATCTCATTTTTTAGTCGTCTGTACTCCATTATGCCTGATTCATTTACTGCATTTTTATATTTTCGCCTTTCATCAATTAAATTTAGAATTTCCTGTGATATCCAGGGATTTTTTGTAGGTCTTGCCTTTCTACCTATTTTGTCCTCTGCTGCCTTCTCTATTTCATCTCTCAATGCTACCCATTCCTCTTCTACTGTTTTATTTCCCCCTGTTTCTGTCAATTGTTGCCTAAATCTCCCTCTGAAATTCTCCAGAACTTCACTTTCCTTCAATTTATCTAAATCCCATCTCCTTATTTTCCTACCTTTCTGCAGTTTTTTCAGCTTCAGCCTACAGTTCATGACTAACAGGTTATGGTCAGAGTCTATATCTGCCCCTGGGTATGTCTTGCAATTTATAACCTGGTTCCGGAATCTATGTTTTACCATTATAAAATCTATCTGATACCTTCCGGTGTCTCCTGGTCTCTTCCATGTATACAACCTTCTTTTGTGATTCTTAAACCACGTGTTTGTTACGATTAAATCATGTTCCGTGCAAAATTCTACCAGGCGACTTCCTCTTTCATTCCTCCTGCCCAGTCCATATTCACCTACTATTTTTCCTTCTCTTCCTTTTCCTACTACCGAATTCCAGTTTCCCATCACAATTAAGTTTTCCTCTCCTTTAACTGTCTGAATAATTTCCTTTAACTCCTCATATATTTCTTCGATCTCCTCATCATCGGCAGAGCTAGTTGGCATATAAACCTGTACTACCGTTGTTGGTGTTGGCTTCGTATCTATCTTGACAATGATAATGCGATCACTGTACTGCTCATAGTAGTTTACCCGCATTCCTATTTTCTTATTCATTATCAGTCCTACTCCTGTGTTACCCCCAACTGATTTTGTATTTATAATCCTGTACTCATCTGACCAGAAATCCTGTTCATCCTGCCACCGAACTTCACTAATACCCACTATATCTTACTTCAACCTATCCATTTCCCTTTTTAAATTTTCTAATTTTCCTACCCGATTAAGGGATCTAACATTCCACGCTCCGATCCGTAGAATGCCAGTATTGTCTTTCCTGATGACAACATCCTCCTGAGTAGTCCCCGCCCGGAGATCCGAATGGGGGACTATTTTATCTCCGGAATATTTTACCCGAGAGGATGCCATCATCATATGTTCATACAGTAGAGCTGCATGTCCTCGGGAAACGTAACGGCTGTAGTTTCCCCTTGCTTTCAGCCGTTCGCAGTAGCTGTGTGGCAAGGCCACTTTAGCTGATGTTACAAGGCCAGCTCAGTCAATCATCCAGACTGTTGCCCCTGTAACTACTGAAAAGGCTGCTGCCCCTCTTCAGGAACCACACGTTTGTCTGGTCTCTCCACAGATACCCCTCCGCTGTGGTTGCACCTACGGTACGGCTATCTGCATCGTTGAGGCACGCAAGCCATCCCACCTCGGCAATGTCTGTGGTTCATGGGGGGTGGAAGGTACCATTATATTCGTCAAATGGTTAAAGAGAATAAGGTCAATGTGAGTTACATACCAACTAATAGACAGGCAGCTGATATTTTGAGAAAAGGACTACCATTTACAAAGTTAAAATTGATGAAGGAATTTGCTGGTATGGTGTCTACTTCACAATATATATGAAAACATTGCGGAAGAGTGTCAACGTATATGATTTATTTATTCAATGTTTTATATATATGTACTATTATTTGTGTGTGGTGTGTTCTTACTCTTTGAAGGTGACAATTGAAGATTCCATGAACTATTTTTTAATTAGATGTGCAGTTGTTCAGTTGTCTTGGTGATTGATAGAAGTATCTTAATTATCGTTCTTTAGCGGAATTTTTAATAAATGTTTATTTTCTTCAAGAAAATTGCATTTGATGTTTAATCAACAATTACAACAGATAACTTACAAAATTCATAACTATATGTTGGTCTCTTCAGATGGTCGTGTAGTTTTTCATGCAGCATTTCCAAAGTGGCTTTTTGAAGACGAAATTGCGTATCAAATTCTGCATCATCCCAGCATTCAAAACGATTTGGACGAACATAAATACGTCTAGGACGCCTTATAGGGGCAATGTCCAAATTATTGACATCGTAGTAATTGTCAACGAAATCTTATTTAGCCATTTTCATCATACCGATTCTCACTTAACTAGTCGTTACCCGTAAGTTTGTATTTTGATATCGCAACAATATTTTTAAGGTTATGTTGCATATCTTCAATGTATCAAACACATCTAACCGCTACTGACATGGATAGGACGAAAAATATGACGATACAATTTACCAACAAAGCTGCTTTCCACATTAGTTTTTCATACATGTAGTGCTTCTGTTATTTTGTTCGATAAATCGGTCTTTTTCACGTAAATGTATTGATGTATTTTAGCGCTTTGGAATCCTGCCATTTTGATACAGATTTTCACTTAACTGGTTGTTAGCGTGTAACGAGCAGAATTTTACTCGTTAACTTAACGGCCAGTATGAGGTCCTTTAACCTCAGGTTAACTCATAACGAAACAATTACAAACGCAATTATCCACTAACGATAAGTTAAAATCTTAACTGGAACTTAACGAGACATTGACATACCAGCTCTTACTGTACAGTACTTCTTATCGGCAAGTAGAAGTGTACAGTTTGATTATACGAATAATCAGTTTCCCGAAGATCCATGTCCCCTAATTACACTTTGGATAATCGACATTGTACTGTATATAATATTTTAGTTGAATGAAGCAATTTCGACTTTTAAGTTCTCCTGCCAAAATTGACCCCAACATGGACAGTTCGCCAATTGTGTAAGGAAATTAAAACAAAATATGAATTTTTGGAATGCAAGGTTACGGAAGTATTTACCGCAGTTTTATTCTTCTTCAGCAGCCGAAAGGTTGTTCAGCAAATTAAAAACTATCAAAACGCATTTGAGGTACAGTATGGTTCAAGCTCCACTCGAACATTTGGCACTCATAGCAATCGAAAACAAGGCTGCATTAAGTCTAGATTTAACAGACCTTATTGATGATTTTGCAAAAACCAAAGCCAAGAAAAGATTGCTAAATAACTGTTAAATAAAATTGACTACTTTTTAATTGTGTACCCATTTTATTACTACAGTATAATGTACTGCAGTCACGAAAACGCTTACCGATAATTACCGATCAGAAATCATAACTTTGCTGACATCTGCAATCTAACAGTTTGAAGCATTGTATTTCTCCAGTAGGTATTCTTTCATTCTGACTTTGGCGCGTGTAGAAACACGAACGAAATCCACACGACTTGAAAAACATCACTCATTAAGTTCGTGATATACAGTGAGGCGCGCAAAATAATTATGAATTTCTTTAAGGACTAATAGTATTCGTGTTACAAGAAATAGAAAAATTCCCCACTTTTAGAAAACAATCTTTCAACACATTGACTGCCACGTGAGTTAAATATAAGTCACAGGAAGTCTTCTCTTCGGGCCACATGAAGTAAATACAACTCAAGGACATTTTTCCATTTAAAGCTCCGTGGTGCAGTTGTAACTCACAGTAGCGTGCTGTGACTTGGTGTTACAATACGTTATGGCCCCAGTAACAAATCATGTTCGTGGCTTCCAGTTTTCAAGAGCTCAAGAGTATATATTATATATAAGTCACAAGGCCCAGTCATATTGGAGTTTCCTTGTTTTTATAATTTATTTTTTGGTATTACATATTACTTATATAGTAGATTGTATATCACATATAATTTTAATTACATTCTCCAACAAATAACAATGAAACAGACTGAAAAAATTGGGTAATTCCACTTGTATCTCTAACACCTGCATGCACTGTGTTTTATGAAGAAACCCTCTTCGCAAAAAATATGAGTCACAACTTCTTACATTTCCATGTAGTTTGTGTGCATTTCTTGACAGCCTGCTCTCGTCCAAATTCATTCTTCATTTTTTGTTAGGGTTACCAGACGTCCTCTTTTTTGGACCCTAAAAATGGTCCGGTCGGATTTTTAGGAAAATGAGGAAATGTCCTCTTTTTTGTGTCAAGCAATAGTTTCAACTTCAAAAAACCGTAAATACAACTCTCTGAAGTGTCACAATCACTAAGGGCCGGTTCGTCCATCTCTCGTTAATCTTGTCATTAGTAAACGAGAAGATGCCTTTAACGACTCGTTAAATGTGCTCGTTAAGTGCACTGCGTTTGTCATTGCCACATACACCTCTCGTTTGCTAACCTGGAGAAAACGAGAAGGTACGAAATATTTCGACTATTTTGGCAATAGAAACAAATGAAAGTGCAGTCTGAATAAATAGCTGTTCCCCATATTTGACTATCAGGGAAGAGGTTAGCAGACAGTTGTTATTTGGTGCTATGGCAAATAAACATGAAATAAGCTCAAATTTTACAAGAAATTAGTGCGAGGGTCTTGTGTCCTTAATAGAGAAATATGACACATTGGAATGTAAAAAAACCGACGCTACGACATGGAACGAAAAGGAAGCGACCTTGTGGGCAAATGAATTCAATGCTGTCCATGGAACATGTAGGACAGCAAAAGTGCTTAGTGTCTAGTACGATAATATACTGCCAAGTGCATAGTACGTTAGTGCAGGTTAAATTCTACAAAGCTTCTCGCCGGGATGCAGTGGTTATGTTGGCATCAATGGTAATGATGGCAACTCAGATGACCAATAAATGTTTCTTTTCGTGACAACTGCAATTAAAAAGAAAATTATTTTTTTTCTGCACGGACAAGGATACATACAAGAACCTGTCGACCATAGAGCAGGTACAATATTAAATTTGCTGTGAGTGAAACGAGTAGCAATAACATTTACTCTGTAGCTCGTGAAAAATATTAACGCAGTTCTACACTTCATTGTTCATCTATTGCCAACATAGCCCGGCGAGAAGCGTCGTAAAATTTTACGTTAGTGCAAGCAATAAATTGCACGTAGGCGAAAGTGCACTGTTCCTATAGATCGGAGAACGAAATTACATTTTAGGCCTTACACTAGGTGCAACAAGCATAAGTAAATACTGAATTAATAAGTTTGACACATAGATAATGTATTCTGTTTTTTTTTTTTTTTTTTTTTTTTTTTTTTTTTTTTTTTTTTTTTTTTTTTTTTTTTTACAACAGATAACTTACAAAATTCATAACTATATGTTGGTCTCTTCAGATGGTCGTGTAGTTTTTCATGTAGCATTTCCAAAGCGGCTTTTCGAAGACGAAATTGCGTAACAAATTCTGCATCATCCCAGCATTCAAAATGATTTGGACGAACATAAATACGTCTAAGACGCCTTATAGGGGCAATGTCCTCTAGAGCATCCAAAAATATTGACATCATAGTAATTGTCAACGAAATCTTATTCCAGCCATTTTCATCATACCGATTCTCATTTAACTAGTCGTCACCCGTAATATTTTTAAGGTTATGTTGCGTATCTGCAATGTACCAAACACATCTAACCGCTACTGACATGGATAGGACGAAAAATACGACGATACAATTTACCAACAAAGCTGCTTTCCACATTAGTTTTTCATACATGTAGTGCTTCTGTTATTTTGTTCGATAAATCGGTCTTTTTCACGTGAGTTTATTGATGTATTTTAGCGCTTTGGAATCCTGCCATTTTGATACAGATTCTCACTTAACTGGTCGTTAGCCGTGTAACGAGCAGAATTTTACTCGTTAACTTAACGACCGGTTTGAGGTCCTTTAAGCTAAGGTTGCAAATTGTGAGCTGCTCAGAGACCGGATAGCGCAAACACAAAGTGTGGAAAGTTCTTAAAAGAATAGCAAACGCGCCGTGCCCAGTGCTGTATCTGAAGCTTCTCAGAGCCGAGTCGGCAGCAGTCTGCTTCACCATTTCGTTCCTCGCTCCTCCACAAAAATTCTCTCCGAGGGCAGTACTCCAGCCCACACACTTACGACAGTTACCAGCGAATTTTTTCGACAAAAAATGAAGCTTTCTTCCATAGGCAGTCAGCCACAAATTTTGCTCCAATTTATTAAACAAAATAAAGAACAAAATAACAAAATATTTTCATGATATAACACTGTATATGTAAAAATTGTAATTTATATTAATGTCAGTTAGGTAAATGCCGAATAACCTATACCACCTTTGAAAATTTTTGTATGTTTCAAGAAAGTCCTCTTTTTTTATGTTCGTCATCTGGTAACCCTATTTTTTGTACCATCCGTACATCTGTGGCTTGCTGCTCCCATGTTGACAAGAGCACAATCTGCAGGCAGCTCGGCAGCTCGGTGGCTACGGTGAGAGATTCCTCAGGGGCATCGGAATCTTCTGTATGGAGTAGTCTCAAAGTCACTTCCTCTTCGAATTCTGTGATTGAGATTATCTTGTTGTTGATGTAGCGGTAAATCACAAGAGCATTTACCAGTGCTGACCCTGTCAACAGTTCAATTGCAAGCTTCCTGTACCAGTTCACACCCCGCCTTAAACAAATAGGACTTCATTTGGTGAGAGAAATCTATAAAAGACTGATTATAGCCGGCCGCGGTGGCCGAGGGGACTGAGGCGCTCCAGTCACGGTCTGCACGGCCACTACGGTCGGGGGTTCGAATCCCCTCTCGGCCATGGATATTTGTGTCGTCCTTAGTATAATGTAGTTGATAAGTAGTTTGTATGTTTAGGGACTGATGACCCCATAGTTAAGTCCCATAAGCTTAACAAACATTTGAAAATTTGAGCTAATTATAGTCAGTTATCATTGCTGGATTTTTCTTTGTGCCCCTCTTGATCTGAATTCCAGCTTCTTCCTTTCCATGAACAGTACTCAGCGTCAACACATTGCTCTTATTTTTCCATTTCAGTAGTATCTTCGTCTTCTTCACTTATGTCCATAACTTCATTTAAAAGCTTCTGTACATGCCTTTGTTCATCCACATAACTTTTAGAGACTTTTTCTCCTGCTACAATATCACTGTAATGAAAAAAAAAAACAAAAAAAAAAAACAAAAAAAAAAAAAACAAAAAAAAAACAAAAAAAAAAAAAGAAAAGAAAACAAACTAAGGTACTAAATTGCAATATTTTCAATTATTTGTACTTAAATAGACTTCAAGCAAACTAAAGCAGAATATGGAAAAAAAGTAAATGGTCCCCGGGGGATCGAATGGACTAAGACCAATATTAAATGTATACAGCATATTTAAGTACAGTAGAACAGTATTGGGCATATAATTTGTTGTGGGGATGTGACAGTTGACAGCTGGAATAGTCAGGCATTGCCGTTCTTTGTGCGCCTGCAAAACGAATAGCGAGAAAGCGAGCTCCCATTCTGTCTACCCCATTACGTCGCAAAAGGAAATTAAAAAGTGTTTTACAAAGTTATACAGACCCTTCCACAGTGCACCTCATAAATCACATATGACGTACTGCGCAGACAGACCTTGGAGTGCGCATTTTCCACAAAATGCGTTGCGCCAGGAAACAGGCATGTTTATTTTCCACAAATGCGTTAATACTGAAAGGAATACCGAACAGAATCAACATACCTGTCTACACACTACCTTGCCATGGAAGGCGAGAAATGGATTCGGCATTCTGTGGCATTTTTCTGGGAACGGTGCCTTCCCATACCATAAGAAATATTCGCTCTTCAATTTAGGTTCATACTAACACTATACCCTCCCCCGCATTCTGCTCAGTTCTTGTATGTGAAAAACAAACAACTTCACTGTGGTGAGAATTCAGCACTTCACGCAATCTGTTAAGGTACGTTTCTACCCGCACACTATTTGTTTATTCTGCCATTTAAAGGTTTAATTACATTCACGGATCATAAGTTTTATGTAATAATTACTTTGTCTCAATAGTGAATTGTGCATCAAGACGCTGCCCCCTACCCCACTGTCACGATAATAAGCGAAGATATCGACTTAGTTATTTTACTTATTACTTTTTCCTGACCAGACACTAACATATACTACAAGAAGCCTGGTAGGGGCACGGCTCAATCCAAAGTGTTTCATCAAACAAAATCTGGCAATTTGCTTTTGATGAAACCATCCTACACGAATATTTTCCCAATTTTCCTTCTTTGACTGGGTTATCAACGAAATGAACTAACAGTGCAATAGTTTAGCGAGAGTGAGTTGTCGGCACTGACAACAGACCGCTTGCTGTCACCGCTGACGAAAAGTATACCATGGGGCATTTTCATCTGTATGTCTTACCCAGGTCTAACTCTGACTCTATCCCTCTGCAAAATTTCATCCAAATCAGCTAGTAATTTTTGCGTGAAAGCATAACAAACAAACAAACTTTCACATTTATATTAGAGAGTACGATTAAATATCATCTGCTGCGTGACACATAATAATTTACTTAATAGTATTTAGGTTTGCCTTATTATGTCTTCCAGTGGGCGGTAAGAAGCTGATGATGAAGCAGTTTTGCATCTGTACAGTATTAGTGTAAAGAGGGTTCCAATGTCATTTTTGCCCCGGGGCCCTTCGTGACATAGCTACGCCACTGATAAAAAGGTATTGGTTGTCTGCTAAGACCTGCACCCTGCCACCTGCTGAATTACTAGCAGTGTGTGACAATACTGTTCATGGTTTGATTCGCGTTAGGGGGGCATATTTTCGTGGTTGAGTAAAACTTCATTGTTCATTTTTACTAGCTTCTGCCTGCGACTTCATTCACCTAGTATGGAGCAACTTCGAAAACTATTCCATGGCAGTTTTATCTGTATGTCCTACCCAGGTCCAACTGTATCCCTCTCCAAAATTTCATCCAAATCCACCCATTAGTTTCTGCTTGAAAGCATAATTAACTTTGACAGTTATAATTATATTAGAGAGTACGATTAAATATTATCTGCTGCGTGACACACAGTAATTTACTTAAGAGTAGGTTTGCCTTATTATGTCTTCCAGTAAGCGGTAAGGACCTGATGAAGTAGTAGTATTGCATCTGTATAGTTCATAGGCGCCGATTACGTGTGTGTTCGGTCGCCCAAGCATACCCCAAAATTTGAGTAGGTATGCTCGGCGTACCCCAATGAAAATTTTGGTTTTCTTTTTTCTTTACGTTATATTTCTTGAGTGTAATTAAATTCGACTCTCTCATTCCATTGATGGGCGGCTGACTTTTGTAATACACCGCTGTAAAAAGATTAAAACAAACAGGTAATTGAATTCGTAGGCATTAAAATTCATGTTGACATGTGAGTGATCATTTTCTAAATAGTCCGAATGTTAATGGAATGCTGCTTGTAACTTCAATATCGTAAACTGAAGGCGGTAACTTTTAATTGTTGTATTAAATAACTAGAAATGAAGTGGGTTTGGTACGATACGATGAAAATATTTATACTACTAATTTAACGTTTATGTATTCTCTTAGAAGTCAACTGTCTTCAAGGAATCGTGTTAGTGTTAAGTCGTGACATATTTCATCCTGTTTACTGAATTGGTGACTGATGACCCCGTAGTTAAGTCCCATAAGCTATACAAACAAAACTGAATTGGTGTGTGATGTAACAATGGGTTGTAAACTATTGGTATCGACAGACATGGAATGACAGCAGAAGTGGTTACGGACTAATTTTGTAATACTGTATAGAAAATAAATCTGCAGAAGAAAGAAGGCAGAAAGACCAACCGATGTTAGTTTTTGCGATAATGAACACAGTATTCACAATGCAGGCACATCATTATCTGATGTGCATGTCTAAGAAGACGAAAACTATGAAAATGATTTCAGTAGTTACTACAACGGGAAAACAGGTTCAAATGGTCGCAAAAGCCGCCCAGTAGTTCTGAAACGTGAAATTAAAATTAATGGCTGTTAATTTCTTTACTGTGTAATAAAAAATTACTTTTCTCCTTTCAGAGATTAAAATGGTCCTAAATTATTAACACCAGATGCAGCAAAAAAGAAGAAATACTATTAAAATAAAACAAAATTATTACTTTACCTTTGTACTTGGAATTGGAAAAATGTAATAAAGATTTTTTTATTATTATTTTTTTTTTAATTTTAGAAATACCTGTCGGGTGGGGGGGGGGGTGGCTGAAGGCCGGCAACCACCTCCCCCCTATTGGAAACGCCACTGAGTATACCCCAAGATTTTCAAATGTCGACGCCTGTGGTATAGTTTTAGTTTAGAGATGGCCCCAACGTCATTTTTGCCCCGGGGCGCTTGGTGTAGTAGCTACGCCACTCGACTCGAACCTGGGACCTTTGCCTTTCACGGGCAAGCGCTCTACCGACTGAGCTATATCAGCACACTCTCTACTGCAGAGTGAAAGTTTCATTCTGGAAACATCCCTTAGGCTGTGGCTAACCCATGTCTCCACCATATCCTTTCTTCCAGGAGTGCTAGTATTGCAAGGCTCGCAGGAGAGCTTCTGTGAAGTTTGGAAAGTAGGAGGCGAGGTACTGGCGGAAGTAAAGTTGTGAGGCGGCACCGTGAGTCGTGTCGGGATAGCTCAGTCTCAGTCGGTAGAGTGCTTGCCCGCGAAAGGCAAAGGTCCCAGGTTCGAGTCCCGGTTCCGGCACACAATTTTAATCTGCCAGGAAGTTTCAAAGGTGAGTTAGTTTGTATGAACCGGCTAAGGACTTCACTTCCGGTTTACTGATTTGTCCTGAACAATCAAATAAAAATAGCCACTTAATGTCATCGTACCTTTCAATTAGTCATTTTCGAAGTTAAATTTAATGAAACATAAAATTATTTAGAAAATAAATAAAAATCATCAGATGGAAGTGAGAGTTACTTGGCTATTACAATGAATGTCCTACCGATTCCATTGGTATGAATACAAGCTTCATAACTCTGGCCACTGCAGAAATTCTTAATATAAGTAGAAATTCTGGCCTCCATTGTTCAGAGTAGTTCGTCATCCCCGAATAACTATTCATTCTAATGTAACGATATTACTAAACGCGGGAAAAGCGGATCGAAACTGCATAAACTCGGTGGATAACTAGAGAGTCACAGGCATATTCGCACACAGCGCTGTTAAGCAGCCAGGCAGCCATATTGCTGAAGTATAGTCTCCGACTAACTTTATTCATGCGAACCTGAGTATGTTCTCTGTAATTAAGAGTATAAAGTAGATACTCCGTTCTATTCATACGGCTCATTACACTGCCTCTCCATCACTCCCCCTGTTAGTGTTAACGGTATTTTCGATTGAATTTCACGTGACGCCCTGACCGCATGACGACCGGTCCTGCTGTTGTGAAGTCGCCGCCTGTAGCAGTCGTTGTCAGTGGTAGAGTGTCCGTTGAGTCAGACGGTGGTTCAAATGTTCAAATGTTTGTATAATCTATGGGACTTAACTACGGGGTCATCAGTCCCTAAACTTACAAACTACTTATGAACTACTTACGAACTAGGACGGCAAAAATATCGATGCCCGAAGGGGGATTCGAACCCCCGCCTATAGTGGCCGTGCAGACCGTGACTGGAGCGCCTTAGTCCCCCTTTTTTTTTTTTTTTTTTTTTTTTTTTTTTTTTTTTTTTTTTTTTTTTTTTGTCGGGTCTCCTTCCTCCCCTTCAATGCGTCCTTCCGCTCGCCAATTATTGCCTTCTCGGCCCGGCTTCTGCGCCTTTAAACGAAATAATTCTTCAAAATGAAGTAAAAGTCTTGCTTCTGTATATTATACGTTGCCATGTTGTTGTTGCGGTATTGTATACCGTTCTGTTCTGAACTCCATTAAAATTGTTGTAAAATGAATATAAAATGTTGTAAAATAAATCTTTCTATTAACTTTCGTGTTTATCGAGAGCAAAAATAAAGATTTCTTCCAGGCACAGAAATTGACTTTAAGTAACTAAATAGGTCTTCTTTGAAAGGGACATAGTACCTGTACATATAAACACATTATGTAAGTGTAACATCATAACTGAATGCTATATTAACATAAATGCCTTCGTCGGCAAACAGTATGCCCCTTAATTTTTTCTAATTTGTTCTTGTTATTGTAAAAAGGCAAAATCAAAACGTTATCAAAGTAAAAGAACATCTTCCATGTATATTCCTTATTGTTTAATCTTTCTCCGATTGAGTGTTCTGTATGTATTACATTATAGTTTTAATCAGGAAGTTGGCATAACGCTCCTTGTATTTCTTCTTTCTTCGTATCTGGTCGTGTTGCATTATCAGGTAGTGTATGAAGTCCTCCTTTCTCTTTGGTTCTGTACTAAAAATATAGTACACGGTATGGCCCATTATCCAATTTACCGCATTTCGTTTTGTCTTTGGATATGGAATTGTGTCGGGGTTGAGGCCATCGGCCGGTGTTATTGTATTTGGCGAAGTTCGTCTGACCTGCGCCAACTTTTGCCTTGTGTACTCCCATATTTCTTTATTGATACTGCAGACAAAACGGTGTTCGTCGCTATCGACTACATTACATGTGGGGCACATGGGAGAGTCTTTTATGTGAATTTTATGTAGTCTGGACATCGTCGGAGTTTTTCTATTAACCGTAATATACCACGTTGCCTTTACTTGTGAAGGTAAGTCAGAACTGTGTAGACAGTCTGAATCTCATTTCTAATATCTTTCTGTTGAGTTAAGATTGCGCCGTCTCTAGTTTTTAGTTCTGTATCTTCTGTCGTCCTCGTTTACTCTCACGTGCCAGATGGTAGATTGACGTCGCTTCATTGTGTAACGAGTCCTGGGTTCGAGATCTGACTTTCAAACCTTCTAACTGTTTTCGTTTAAGAAGTAGTAGTTTAGCTTGCACTTTTTTAATTTCAGCGTAGTTCTCGATTACTGTCGCGTCCAGTTTATATAGTTCCCTTAGACTTGAGTAGTGAAATTCCATGGTTCGCTTAAGCCACCAGTTCTTCTCCCTTGAGTAATGTAGCATGGCTTTCCTTAATTTGGGTTTAGCACATTGTAGCCACCATTTGATTGCCGAATTATATGTCCTATACTTGGCGAGACTTTCATTCCACGCATGTGTGAAGGCATCCTTACATCCTTGATCATTTAAATGTGAGATATTAAGTTTCCATGTTCCTTTACTACGGTACGTTCCCTGTTTCTGCAAGTTTAAAGTACAAATATGTGCAGCATGGTCCGTGAAAATAGTTGGCCATACCTCGCAATGTATAATTTGGTGTTTTAAGTTGTCTGATACATATATCCTATCTAATCTACTTGCCGAATGAGTTGTCACATACGTAAAACCAGGAGTTATTCCATACTTATGCTCCCAACTGTCTGTTAAAAGTAAATCCTTTACTATCCGTTCCAATTCCACGGATTTGTTAAAATTAGGTGTCTGATCTTTAGGGTGCAGAACACAGTTAAAATCTCCCCCCACGATAAGCTGATCAGACGTTGATGTAAGTAGCGGAAGAATCTCCTCCGTATAAAACTCCGCTCTGCGTCGCCTGTTATTGGATCCTGAGGGGGCATAGATGTTTACAATTGTAACGTTATTGATGGTGGCGGCGATCCCTCGATTGTTGACAAGCATTTCTATGTTTTGCGCCACAATTCCCTCTCTTAATAAGATAGCAGTCCCCAAATCTGCACCACGACCTGGGTTTGCTATGACGTTGTATCCGAATAGTTCTTCTAACTTAATGTCTGCAACCTCCTGTAGAAAAAGAATATCAATATCAGCAGAATTCAGGAAATCTTGAAAATGACGGAGCCTAATGGAGCTGCGACTCTTATTGATGTTTAAAGTTGCAATTTTATAGGCTTGACGATCACACATGTGGGTTATGAAATGAAAATTGCCTACAGTTAATAGAAATCCGAGTCCTCTTCTTTCTCCGCTTCTGGTATTTCCATTGCTTCCGTACTATTTTTATTCTTCAACGCAGCAGCAGTTGGAAGATCATGTGCTGCGTTTCCAGAATCCCCGGAAGCGTCCTCCGTGTCTACCTCCCCTGACCAGTCGACGCCAGTGATAAATTTGGAAGACAAAGTATGTTGCTGTTCTTGGTTCTGCGTTGGGTATGCATGTTCCCAAGTAAGTCTGTCGGACGTCATATCTGCGGTTTCCTTACTGGGTTTGGTTGACTGCTTTTGTTTAGCTGAACCATCTGGTGCCTTTCCACATATTTTTTTCCTTCCCTTCTTTTGCCTTTGCTCGTAAAGGAGCAGCCTTCTCCTCTGCCCCCTCGCGGGCCAGTCGTCGTTTCTTGTGGGTTCGTGGTGACTTTGCTGGAGAGCTACTCTGCCCGTCTGCGAAGGTCTCAGGCTGACTTACTGGTGTCTGGTTGTCAGCTGTTTCCTGCTTCCCCGTATCCTCTTTACATACCGGAATCTCTTCCGCTGATTGTGGAGGAGACTGGTCAGTGGCTTCTTTCTGTGGTGCTTCTTTCTGGCGTGCTCTCCGGGATGTCCATTTGAGTTACAATGACTTGCACGACGTCATCAGGTGGGATATTGTCTAAAGGAACCTCACTAATTAATGGCTCTGTCAGCTGACCACGTGCGACAGCTACATACGTAGCTGGCAAGATAGTCATATTCGGGGGCTGAAGTGTTTCACTGGTTGGGAGCTGAGCAATTCGTCGTTTGACACAGTCAGCGCGAACGTGCCCTGGTACATTACAAATGGCACAGGTTTTCGGTTGACCGTCATACATCACAATGCCTCTAAAACCGCAAACATTTATATATGACGGTATATGTCGGCGCAGTTCAACCTTCAGTTGCCTAACACCATTCAAAACAGGCAATTTATGTGCGCTGGACCATCTCTCGGCAAAATTGCTGAGTACTCTACCATATGAAGCAATTACCGAGTTTATTGCTTCAGCTGGAACCTCGAATGGCAACTCAAAAATCCGAACAGTTCTAACTCCGAAACCAACAAGATCAACAGTGACATTACCTATATTGCCGTCTCTATGATTAAATTTCAATGAACCACCTGTGTCCTGCACTACTTTTTCACATAATTCGGCAGATGCCAGTTTCACATACATGACACTATTGATAATCGACATATGATATCCAATTATGTCTTCGAGTCGGATCTTAGCAACTTCTATGAGCCAATCTTCAAATTCAAAGGACGTTGGTCGGGCAAATTTTCGTTCGAATGTAAATTTCAACGTGTCTCGTCTACTAATGTTATCCATTACTGCGTTTTCATTTTCACAATACACACTACAGTAAACGATGGCGTAAGCGAACAGACTTACCCCCACGCGGAAGTAAACAAACCGCTGCCGCAGCGAGGCACCGCGCGACCTCCTTACACCGCCGCTGCCGCAAGCAGACTGCCGTAGTTCATAAGTAGTTTGTAAGTTTAGGGACTGATGACCCCGTAGTTAAGTCCCATAAGCTTAACAAACATTTGAATTTTTTGATGACCACGCAGTTTGGTCCGATAGATTTTCATTATTTTTTTTTTTTTAGTCTGCTAGGTATGTAATTAATCAGTTATTAATTTTTCTGACATGTCTGCTTACTCCTAACATAACAAAAGTTACGATAACGAAGTCAGAAAACGCATCTTGAATAGGTTGACCGGTTTGGATAGAAACAATACTTCAGTAGGCCTACCTGGTATTGCAGCAATATTTATTTTGTGATAGAAACTGTGAACTTATTTGGAACTAACATCATAAGACCTTACTAAGAGACCCTATTTAAAAACAATATTATTTTGCTATGTCGCTGGAAATATACACTCCAAACAAATGGGTAAAACATGCAGCTGAATCCACTTGTTTTTCATTTCAATGTCAGTAATGAAAACATTCCTCTTACACCACTCTTGTCACTATGTAAAATGCTTGAAGTGTCACACTCACGATTTTTCTGAAGGAAGCTACTCGTCAACAAAATATTTTTATTTGCATTAACTTTTTAAATCCCCGCGTATTTCTTAAAGACTGCATATAAAGGAACTTGTTTTTGCCTGCTAAGTAACACAAATGTTACAATTTTTTGTATAAACCACAATAAAACATAACTTAATAGAAGTTACTCAGTTCGAAGTATTCTAGAGACCTCACTTCACAAATCGGAGAATGTTCTCCAGTCGTGAGAAACTTCTCTAGTTTTATTCATACGAAACTGGAGAATGGTCTCTGCTGTGAGCAACTTTTCCCACCCTGTTACTCATGCTGAGAACGTACTCAGCTGAAGTATAGTCTCCGACTAACTTTATTCATGCGAACCTGAGTATGTTCTCTGTAATTAAGAGTATAAAGTAGATACTCCGTTCTATTCATACGGCTCATTACACTGCCTCTCCATCACTCCCCCTGTTAGTGTTAACGGTATTTTCGATTGAATTTCACGTGACGCCCTGACCGCATGACGACCGGTCCTGCTGTTGTGAAGTCGCCGCCTGTAGCAGTCGTTGTCAGTGGTAGAGTGTCCGTTGAGTCAGACGGTGGTTCAAATGTTCAAATGTTTGTATAATCTATGGGACTTAACTACGGGGTCATCAGTCCCTAAACTTACAAACTACTTATGAACTACTTACGAACTAGGACGGCAAAAATATCGATGCCCGAAGGGGGATTCGAACCCCCGCCTGTAGTGGCCGTGCAGACCGTGACTGGAGCGCCTTAGTCCCCTCGGCCACCGTGGCCGGTCAGACGGTGGTCTGATGGTTCTACCGCATTCGGGAGCGGCGTAGCGGCTGATATGTGTGATTCAGTAGTCGTGGCGTAAAAGACATGTTTTACCCGATCAATGTAAACTGTTGTTAGTGACCTCATGATGTCGACAGTAAACGTCTTATTCATCTGCTGAGCAGGCCTACTGCATATGGCCCGTAGTACGGCGGTTGCAGAGGTTTCTGTACCACATTATGTCGTACGAACACTTGCTTGCAGCTCGACAAGTCGGCGAAGACGAATGGGTGTTGAGTCAATTGCTCTCATGCTGCAAAAGGCCGCAGTTGTTTTTGTAAGTGTAGTCTGCTGATAAAATCTAATGGTTCAACTGTAGCGTCTGGCATGTTGCCAATCGCCAGGTAATCTCAGTGGTTGTCCACAGACTAGGTCAGCTGCTGTCGTTCCCAGATCGTCTTTGATGCTTGCATACAGACGTAACAGCATGATTGGCAGTGTCTCCGTCCACCACTGGGACTTTTTTTCCATCTTTATTACAATAAGGTCCGTTTCCTAGTGACAATAACGGACCGTAATAACAATACAAAGTAATTAGCTACTAATACAATGGTTCCTACAAGCTAGATCATCTACAGCTAGGCCACTTAGCTCTGTCAGGCTATTCCTGACAGGTTCCCATCCCTCCCCAAGGGAGGCGGGTCACTACTACAGGAAACCACTGCCTTGATATCTTACAAAACATTCAACACTATGCAACACAAAATTACATACTCAACAACAATTACTACAATACATCTTGACGCTCAACACTTATTAAACTAATACTACACAACGAGCGCCACATTATTTTGTCTTCTCCGTTTGAAGACGAGGAGGAGGCTACCAGCAACATGTTGGGAACCCAGCTCGCAGATATGGATCCATTCCTCGGCGTGATGACCAGTCAAGGCGGCGAGCCCTTCCACGACGGCATCCAATATCGTCCATCCCAAGTGCTCCTACCCACTGCAGAAGCAGTGGGGGGAATATCCACCTTCGCACTCCTGCCTCCTTCCCCGTATGACTAGTCCAGGTTCTTCAAGTCCATTCCAGTAATTATCGCGGGTATAATTCTAACGCTTTATTAGACACTTTGTTTGCAATTATGTCCAACGCTTGTACCCTCTCACCGTCTCTTACAATCGAGAAAATATCGACAGTATCCATACTCAGGCGCAAGTCGCCAGCCACATCAGCGAAAATGGGGACTCATGGCGCCAGAGAGATGCTTTGAGCTGCCGATGTTAACGTTCGACCGAGCCATTTGCTGCTGGATGATATGCCATTGTTCAGATGCGCTTTGTGCCTTGAACAGGTGAGATTCATATTGCCTGCCTGGTCAGTAGTAACACACAGCGGCACGCCAAAACGAGCAATCCATCCCCTGTAGAATGTCACTGCGACGGTTTCGGCGGTATTGTCAACCATTGGGAACAAAGTACAAAGTGTTGTTGAATTTCTTTATAGGAGGCATATGCCGTATATAGTTGACATTTGTACGTAGACCAGCTCTGTAGCGAAGGTAACAGTTTCTTGTTGTAGAACGCCAGAGACTCCTGTTGTAGAGTGGTGCCTATCGCTGTTACAGATGCATCTAGCATCAGAGTGAGTGATGCTTGGGTGTGCCAACAGGGCGACCTTAGCAATATCGACCTATATATTGTTAAATGTTGTCTCAGGCTCGATGGTACATTGTAGTCTATCACTGGGTTTAAGTTGGCCACAAAGAAAATCATTTATAATATCAGCTAACAATGCATGATCGTGCACACCACAATGGTAGAAGTTGGTGACACGAAGGAATCGCCTCAACTCGCACACAAATACTGGTCATGGGTAACTGACTATTGCGTCTACTTTATCCTGCGGCAGTCAAACCCGCCCAGAACTCCAACACCAGGTTCAAACGTGGAAGGACAGACTGGCTGAAAATGGACTGCACCTCAATGTCCAGAAAACTGAATACTTAGAATGCGGCTCTCAAACCAGAGGCACCATTAGTATCGGGGAAGAAGACCTGTAGAAGACCGTGCATTTTAAGTACCTGGGGTCCGTTGTCACCTCAGACTGTGACACAACTCTCGATACTCGGACTAGAGTGAATGCAGCTTGGGTCAAGTTGAGACAGGTCACTGGAGTTCTCTGCGATAAAAAGATGCCTCAACGTCTAAAGGCAAAAGTCACAGACAAACTGAGGAGAGCCCGTCTCCGCTGGTACGGCCACGTCAGCAGAAAGGAGGACAACTCGGTTGCGAAGACAGCACTCCACATCAACCCAGGAGGAACAAGACCACGAGGGAGACCGGTAAAGAGATGGACTGACAACATCAGGGCAGATATGCACGCTGTTGGTATAAGGCAAGAAGATGTCAACGACCGAAAGAAATGGAGGAGATGCAGCAAAGTAGCAGACCCTGCAAGTCGGGATTAATGCTTGGAAAGAGAGAGAGAGTCAAATTCCTTTCACATTGATCACGTGACCTAGGAAACTCCAAAAACACACTTGGATAGGTTGACTAAAAGTCTGTGTAAGTGAAGGCGTGTGAATAACTGTTGTAGATGCTCCAGGTGTTCAGCTTTAGAAGTGGACATGACTAATAAATCAGCTATGTATTATTAGCAAAAGTCCATGTCCCTTGTCAGCATTCTCATGAATTCGAAGAGGCCAAATAGAGTGGTGAGTTCGGTTTTAGCGATGTCCCCCTGCGCTACCGGTACCTGATAGTAAGATTGCACCAAATCCAAAGTTGAAAAGATACATTTACCGTGAATTTTAAATGTGAAATCTTCTATGTGCAGCACAGGGTAACGGTCCGGAATTGTCCTTGCATTTAGTTGACGATAATAACCGCATGGGCACCACCCATTGTTCTTTTTGGGTTGGACATGTAACAGTGAGGCCCAGCTGCTGCTTGATGGCTGGCAGATGCCTTGTGCGAGCAGGGGGGGGGGGAGAACTCTTGCTTGACGATCTTCAGCTTCTCAGGCGTCAGGCGGTGCGGTAGAGCATGGACTGGCAGCCCAAGTGTTGTAAGAATGTGTTGGACTGTTGTGTGGCATACTGGTGTCAACGTAGGTAATTGCCTGATGACTTCAGAAAATTGTTTCAGGAGTTCCTCATATGGCGAACTACCTGCAATCACCCAAACAGCTGTGACATCTGCACCATGTACACTTCTTTTGCTGGCCAGCTTAGTAGTGGTATCAAGCAACCATCTGTGTGTGAGGTCGGGGAGCAGGCCATAGAATGACAAAAAGTCGGGTCCTAGCACAGGCTTCATCATATATGCCACAACAAACGGCCACTAAAACATTCGACATAGGCCAAGGTTTAGTGAGTGCATCACATGACCATATGTCTTTATGGTAGACCCCTTGGTGGCAAAGAAATGGCACCCATGACAGCTCCGGCATGGAAGCAAGTAGACGGATAAACAGACACATATGCACAAGTATCAACCAAAAATTGGAGCTGTGTGTGCCGGTCAGTGACAAATTATCGACGGCTGCCATTTGGAGAGCCAGATGCTGGCGTTATGAACTCTGGTCGCATTTCCCATCTCACAGGGTGAGGTTTGCAGTGCAAGGCAATGTTTGCAATGCTGATTTATGTTTTCAGTGATGCTATAACGGAATCAGACGATGAACTAACAGGTGCTATTGTTGTAGACGAGTACATTTCTATGAGCAGCCTACCGTCTGTGCTAGCGTCTCTAGATCTAGAGCACACACTATGACTACCTTTTGTGTGTCTGAAGGGAGTCAAGACATCCAGATCCTCGCTAAAGGCATTGCTCACTCGCATACATAATCGGTGTAGCAACTGTGACAGGGTGCGATCTCCTAACTCCTTTGTTTGCGGTAATTTCTACAGCCATTTTGCTTCTAATTGTCAGAGGCATGTGATCAGCTCATTCTTCAATGTTGTATTGCGCTCGCTACTCAGTGACGAGACAAAATGCTCTGCACTTCAGTAGCTATGTCCTCACTGAGTGCGGCAATGATATAGCTATATTTTGTCTTGCGTGCAGTACTGTTGACAAGCACGAAATAGGTTCGAGCTGCGCAAATGTTAAAACAGAGTTCTGCTGCCATAGCGGTGTTGGTTTAACAGCAACTCGGTATACACAGTGGTGGCAGGTCTGATATTGTTTTTACTCAATATGCGGACGATGCACGGTGTGGTTGATATGTCAGGTTGACTCTTGACGTTCGGAAAGTGTTGAAGATACGATGCACGGACGTAGTGTTATGCGGTTACTTTACCCACAAATGGTGTGGTACTTCACAACAGAATACTACGAATAATTAATGTCGGCTGTCACGTGAATATGGACACGAGGAAGATGGGGGTGAGATTTCTGATGATGCAATCGACAGTGTGGGTTGATAAGGAAGGTTTAGAATTGATTTTGGACATCACCTCCTTTGCCAAGATCTTAGGGCTAGGCTTTGTGGTTATGGCAGTGAGTGTGTGCATGGGAGGAGGGGGATGGACCTTGTGGAGGTAGGGGTTGATTGTATAGGGTAGTGGTAGTGTTCAAGGGAGTGAGGCATGTACGAGTGCCAAAGGTAAAACGTGGAACTTTGAGGAGTAGATCTGAGTGACAGGATTAGGGGATTTACGATGGAGTTTTACTGTCACATGATGTAGATAATTTGAATGCTTGGGGTCGATTTCCTGATGTCCAGTATGGGGTCTGGAAGAGAGGATGTGTCTGGGGCTGGGATGTGTGCAGTGTTCATGTGTTTGGTAGGGTTGGTTTTTGTTTCGGGTCTTTGGTGGTAGTGAGTTCTTCATTAGGGTACTTCTTCGGCCTGTTTTTCTTTTTAATTTAATTTAATATTTTTTATAGGAAGTTGTAGGTGATGGATACTTTAGAAGTGGAGGATTGTCAAAGAAATAGATAATAGCTGGTGATGAGACAGTGAAAGGGTAAGAGGTAAGGTAGGCAAAGGAATTGACTGTAGCTGGGAATGCTAATGTAGGTAGGCAAGGGTGTACATAGGGTAGTGCACATGGTCATTGTGGGAGCAGCACAGGGGGTGGTTTATATCGAAGACCTATATATGTAACATCCCAGGCCCACATTTGGTCAATTTCACTTTTAATACGAAACTAAATGTACATGTCTAGAGCTATGTCCTTACCCAAACGAAATTCCTAAGTCCAGCTGTTTTCTCTCAAAAAGGTAAAATTGATTTTCAAATGAATGAAATAACATCCCAAGTCCACGGACTTGGGCAGTTTTTCCATTCAGTGAAACCTTGGAAGCCACGTTCAGTCTTCAGTACTTCATGGCAGCTACGACAACAAATAAAAATTGATTTTTCTCAACAGTGGACCGGATTACTATCTATTGAATTATTTATAATTTATAGATTTAACTAACCACACATTTTACAATGGAGCCTGCATAGCGAATGCATCATATGTAAAAGTTGATATTTTTTTCGATCTTATAAGGAGGTGTTTTAAAGTGGTATGTAAAAAGTTCGTGATAAAACACGTAAAACGCCTGAAAAATGAAAAAAAGTGTGTGTGTGGGTGGGTGGGGGGGGCGACAAAACAAAACTGTAAGGACAGACGAAAATATTTTGATTTGTTCACTGGATACGAAAAGTCAGGTATTTTATGTAATTTTAATAGTTTAGCTGTGAAAATAAGCAAGATATTTATCTCTGTGGGCCAATGTCTCCTCACCGAAGACCCTACACAAACTTAAGTTCCAAGGAAAACTCTACAGTGAAATATAATGTAAATAAAATGTTAGGGCTTTTTTATATTTACATCCATAATCAAACGAGATCCTCTGTTTCTGAATTTCTTAACTCTTACATAAAATACTCATAAAATTTATCTCCACTCCCCTATTTGGCTGTCTGTTCTGCGTCTAACCTTTTCTTTGTCTCCTTCTTCGTAGTCATTTTTTCTGTAAAATGAATCATTATTAGACATGTAATACTACATGAGGATCCCAGAGGTCAAGGGGTCTGAGTGACAAAATCATAGTTTCGAGAAAACTGAAGTCAAAGTTTAACAGTTTTCGTAAGAGGGAAAATGAGACTTTCACCGTTTAGAAAATTTCAGACGAGCACTCGGGTCCTTGGCTTGTTATTTCCAATGATAATAAACAAGTATAACATTCGGTTTATTGTTGATATGTATAAATAATGTACAACCTGCACTTAGACCCCTTTACCTCGTACTGAAAACAGAATAAAATGATAACGCTCAGAGTACATAATCAACATAACAAACATTTATTGTTATAATAGGATACAGTATTGCAGCAATAGTGTACTGATTGATTTACAAAATGAAAAAAATTAAATTTAACACTTATCAACATTTATAAATATCATCATATGTGTCATAGATGTTGACAACCAGGCCAGTAGCGACATCATAATCATCATGCACATGATACTAGGAGAAAGTGGTGCACCAGCCTTTGTTTCATGGGATAAACTTTCATAAAAGTAGTTCTGTATCGGTGGCACAAATTGCAGAAGTTCCATCAGATCTTCATATTTCTTGTATTTTAGCTTTGGTTTCACAGAAATGGAGTGAAGACTGGGATGTTGTTTAGGCATTCTTCCCGTTCGTTGTTTTTCCATTGGCAGTTTCTGATAAGGCAGAATACCTTCAGCTGATTATGTCTTATAAAAGAAGGGTATTTGGGTTTGCCTTCTCAAAATGAAGTACCTGAATTCTTCTTACCCCTGGCCCAGTGTTCCTAAGCTACAAGGTTAGTGGTTGAAGATCGATGAAGTCTTCATCCGTCATTTTAGTAACAACAAATTGTCGACTTGCTGTGGTAGCCAGATTCGTCCACTTTGATTCCGAAGTCCTGATCACATTCGTTGTATGAATGCCCAGAAATGAGGAAATAGTGATCAACTAGTTTCAATTTGGATGTTTCTAACAATATAACACCAAAACTTTACTATTAGATGGCTCTTGTTCTGGCCTCCACAGTTGTCACTAAAGGCTGAGATGTGCTTCACAGTGTGAGTAAGGCTCTGGATATACTTCGGCAGGCACGATGCTATCTCCTGGCAACCCCTACTTGCCTGTCCTTCATGCTACATAAACATATGGGCAGTACCACTGCTGAAGTTGTCGATATTGAGGTTGTATGTCCATAACTATCCCATGTAGAAAGCTTTGGAGTTTGTGACATGTGGTATCGGCATCAGCTTTTGAAGATCAATGCATATTGCAACATAGTTGTTGTCCTTTTAATTCCTCCATTTCCTTTTGCCTTCTTTTGCTGCTTCTGTCTTCCTGAGATACATTCTTTTTCCACTTCAGCTGCCTTTTTTTTTCATCAGCCATACTATGTACAATTTTCATCTGCAAAGTGTCACAAGTTACACAGGTATCGGTATGAGCCCTGTGAAAACGAAGGTTAAACTCTGTCTTGTATATATGTCAGTAAAAAATCTCACTTCCAAGTTTCACTTTTTTGTCTTAGTGGAAAAATATTTCACACATTTTATACATCATTGTCACACTTAAGTTTGAATGTAATTACTTTCAATTTGGAGCTTGTGCTCTACTATAATGACTTGAGTACATCGGTAATTTTCTTATATGCTCCTTGATTATTGCAATTCTGTTTGCTGAAATTTTATTTGGAGGCCCCTTCCTCCCCCGTGTGTAACGTGGGGTAATACCAAATGGGTTTGATTTTTTGTTAATGATAATGTTTCTTATTCTTTTGTTACATATGTCAAGCGTTTTTAGAAAAATAAGGTTTTGCACACGCTTTTACAATAGCACTGATATCTGCTTCCATGCGCGGAATTTATCGTACTGTTTGGTGGTAAAGGGGTCCTAGTGATATTGGACCCCCTTGTGCGCCAAAGCGCAACTACAAACAACCAAGCAGTCAAGGGGCATCGCGCTATATGGCACGTACTGTCAACAAAATCACTAGGATCTCTCTACCATCGAATAGATTAGTAATATCACGTCCCATTCCTGTACTTGACCTCTGGGGTCCTCATATATTGCTTTAGGTAACTATTGCAACAACTAGTCATCGTGTATGCCACATGACATTTTGAAGATTCCATGGCACTGGAGAAGGATGTGCCTATCAACACTAACTGCAATGGGGTATTCTCCTGCTGATAAAACAGGTGTACAAGGCTACTTTCAAATCCAATAGTTCACCCAAAAAAGTAAATGAGGAAGTGCAATACTTCTGGTTTCATAAACACTACACAAACAGTTACAATAATGATTTTGGTGGCCTGCTGCAGATATTTGCAATATATGTGCCGAGTTAGAAAACAAGTTAAAATTTTGTGCAAATGATGGATTAAAGAGAGAGCTGACACTAAAAATTAGCATTTCACAAAGCAAAAGCTTCTGTTTTCTACTACAAGAAAAAGTTCACAGGTCTTTCCAGGAAAAATGATTGAATGAATGATGTGGATAGTCTCTGTTTTGATTTCCAACGGAAGCTGCCATGCCCACTAATCCCCACAAATGAAATATTCTACCCACATCAGCTTTAGGAATTGAATTTTTGTATTAATAGTTAAGAAAAAAAAAAAGAAAACAACAACAACAAGTAAAAATGTTCATGTGGACAAAACACAGGGTCATAAGGATGTTAATGGAGTTATTTCATGCCTAAACAGTTACATTACCGAGCGAGATGGCGCAGTGGTAAAACACTGGACTCGCATTCGGGAGGACGGTGTTTCAAATCCACCTCCGGCCATCCAGATTTAGGTTTTCAGTGATTTCCCTAAATCACTCCAGACAAATGCCGGGATGGTTCCTTTGAAAGGGCACGGCCGATTTTCTTCCCCATTCCGTCCCACAAATAGCGAGCGTGAGCTCCGTCTCTAATGACCACGCTGTCGACGGGACGTTAAACCCTAAGCTTCCTTCCTTCCAGTTACATTACAAGCAAGCTATTACAAAAAGTTGACGCTCTTAACTCGTTGCCTGGTGACTGTGTGGGTAAGGACAGAAATAAGGCAATAGTTAATTATCTAACAACTTCAGTTGTTTCGGGACGATTCAAGTACATACGTAATTGCCCTTCTGTGTGAATTTTTTATGTGAAAAAATAGAAAAAATTAAAAGAATGAAAATTTAGAAAGTCCGAGAGATAGAGAAGGTATTGTCAAGAATGAGGTAAATTTCAACGACATATGATGACAGATGTTGATTTACAGGAATACAAACGACGTTTAAATCAGTATTACAAAATGTCAGTAAGAAGCAGAGGCAGAAATTATCTGTTCATAAGTATAAGATATTTAAATAAACACAAATATCTGGGAAAATTTGGTATTGCAGAAAGTGGGAGGAACAAATTTCATAATGTATTCCATGATGAAAGATCCTTTCCAACAGATGACTTTCAGCACTGCGTCATTGTCCACCAATATACTTCCCATAAAATAAGAAAAGCTGAAAAATCTGAACGTCTGGTAAAGTACTTATCACCAGAGGATGCAGCCTTTTATATCACTTTTCAGGATATTCCCAATCCAAACTAACAGGATGATCAGGAGAAGAACATGGAGAAAAAAAACTAATTGTTCAAATAGAAAATACTGAGTCATTATATTCTATATTTCCAAAGATTATGCTGTTTCTTTCATAAATTCTATGCCATAAACTATGTTAGGATGTGAAAAATATAATTAGAAATATGTTTTTTCTCCGATGTCTATTTTTAGCTATGCATTGAAAAACCCTGAAGTCTATTACTATAAATATAATCATTTTCTATTGAAGGATGTGCGCCGGCCGCGGTGGCCGAGGTGACTGAGGCGCTCCAGTCACGGTCAGCACGGTCAGTACGGTCGGGGGTTCGAATCCCCCCTCGGGCATGGATATTTGTGCCGTCCTAGTTTGTAAGTAGTTCATAAGTAGTTTGTAAGTTTAGGGACTGATGACCCCGTAGGTAAGTCCCATAAGCTTTTTTTTTTTTTTTTTTTTTAAAAAAAAAAAAGGATGTGCGCCAAAGTGTCGGTAACTTGTAGCAATTGATAAGTGATGACTAAAATTACGTTTATACAGCAAAACTATCTCCGGTTATATTTTGTTCTCTATTGGTATGATGAACATTCTATATAGTTCCGGGGAATGATTTTGCCATCCAGATCGTCCAACATGTATCCCATCGGTCATTTTTGGGGCATAATCGAGACTTCAGTTTGTCCTCAATCTCCTGTACAGGCAAAGTTTCGGAAATTATCGACGACTGTACATACAGAATGGCTTATTATTAATGAAGGGGACTTCTAACGACTTACTGATTCCATTCTACTTGGAGTTCTTGCTGTTCGCCTGGAAAAAAGATCTTATATTAAAGAACACCTCCGCTGCGACTGTTAAAAATCTTTGTTGCAGGCCACACGATCCGTTGTGCAATTTAAAATTGCATCCTCAGATGTCATCTGCTTACAAAGGAATAAAAACTGTCAGCATTTCAGCACTGTTAACATTAATCCAAAGGCGTAATGATCTGTGCATACTTACGTCAAATCATTGAAGAGATCTGATATGCAATCAGTTGGAGCTAATTCCCTTTCATTTTAGTCGAATAGTCTTTTAACCCTTAAGCGGTCGCGCGGGGTGTTCATAACACTCCAGTCATCTTTGTCAATGGATTTTTACACAATGGATAGGAGTATAACGTCATGTTCTTTGGTACCTTCTAGGACGTAATATGCAAGTTTTGAATAGCAATAGAATCTACAGTGGAAGCGCAAGTTCAAAGAAAACGCGCAACAATATGGCTTGGGGTGTTGTCGGCACCCCGCGCGGCTCTTTACGTTGCAGTGCTGCGAGAAAGCGCACAGTTGTGTTCCGTAGCACCTGCTTGTATTTTGTCGCTCTGTGCTGCTTAAACAGCTATGGATCGTTATGAACTATTACAATAAAGAGTGCGGAAGCTTCTGGAAGAGGTCTTAGGCGAAACTTTTGGAGGAGGAGAAGGGGATGAGGAGAAAGCAGACTGCTGTGAAGTTCTCTCTCATCACAGTGACACGGAAACGGAGGATGCAGACAACCTGGAGTCGAACCGCAAGCAGCGGATAATGAAAGCAAGCATGATTTTTTTTATTGGAAAGGATAAGGTTACAAAATGGACGAAAAATTGCCCTAGTCGCAACGTAAGGACTAGAAATGTAGACCTTGTTATTCATCTCTCTGGTGTGAAAGCTATCGCAAAATCTGCGGAAACTAATGTGGACTGTTTTTCAATATTTGTAAATGACATAATAATTAGAATGATTAATCGTGCACAAATATTGACATACAACACATTGCATCAAATTTCACAAGATAACGTGATGCCAAAGCAACAAATGAGCATCAAATCAAATTTCTTCTGGGTCTGTTCATGCTGTCTGGCCATTACAGGGCTGGACACCAATATCTAGAACACTTGTGGGACACAAATGGTTTTGGAATTGCAATATTTAATGCAACAATGAGTTTACGGCGCCTTCGTTTCTTGTAGCGTTGTTTGAGATTCGACGATATTCGAGACAGACCACGGCGTAGAGAACTTGATTGCCTAGCTGCGTTCAGAGAAGTGTTTGAATTATTCATGTCAAGCTGTGTCAGTAATTACTGTGAGTTGACTGAAAAAATACTTAATTATATGTGTAATGTCTTATACCTGTAATACAGTATGAAGAATAAGAGAAATAAATAATTAAACAAAATATTGTAAGAAAATGGTGATTATTGCATATGTTTCATATAACCCAATTTAATACTAAAGTAATATTAAATAAAACGGTAATGTAGCAGGAGATATCATTCTATATAGGCATTTGTCAAATAAACATATTCATATCAGTGATATGTTGCGCGACAATATCATTATAGATAATTTTATTTGGGGTATTAGCAACACCCCGCGCGACTATTAACGTTATGAAAAGCCGCGCGAGCCCATAAGGGTTAAGAATGTGTATATAATTTATAAGAAAAACTGTCGACTCAACGGGAAGGCGTACATAGTTGGAAACTTAATGGTGAAATTTGAAGCCATTCCCGTATCTAAAATGCAGTAAAAAGTATCATATTCGGAGGTAGTGACAATTCAGTAACGTAAACCTACTTTTCTAAAAGTAAACTTTCACAATGTGGCTGCGTCTGAAGGGTCGAAACCGCTACTAAGAAGTTGTCATAATATTTACCTCCTATGAATATGGTTTGGGTAAGCATAGTGTTTGGGTCTCCGCCTAACGCGGAACTGGCACATATGCCGAGTCGCACTTCGACTGAAAAAAAAAAAAAAAAAAAGAAAAATGTTCAAATGTTTGTATAGCTTATGGGACTTAACTACCAGGTCATCAGTCCCTAAACTTACAAACTACTTATGAACTAGCCAATGACGGCACAAATATCCATGCCCGAGGGGGGATTCGAACCCTCGACCGTAGTTGCCGTGCAGACCGTGACTGGAGCGCCTCAGTCCCCTCCGCCACCGCGGCCGGCACTTCGACTGAAATGATGGGGAATGGCTGTATGTTTTTGTAATATAGAGAAATTATAAAAAATGTCAAAAAGCGTAAAAAATGTACAGCAATTCCTCATCATTTAAATCGAAGCGCTGTATCCAGTAATTACGACACTGTGTATTCGTGATTTTCCGCGTTGGCTGCGCTACGGCTCTCGACCAGTGGCCATGTGGAGACCGTTGCCAACATAGTGCCTCCAGACACCATATTCATAAGAAGTAAATATAACAACTTCCTGTTATCGGTTTTAACCTTTCAGACGCGTTTACATAGAGAAGGTTCCTTTTTTTTTTTTTTTTTTTTTTTTTTTTTTTTTTAGTCTTCTAATTATTGATGGCGTCGATTGCGCTGTGACTGGATGATATTAATCAGAGGATTCCAATTTTTGTCGAGCTGAAAGCCGTTGTCACGATTTATAAGATTGTCGGAAGGCGAATTTACACCGATTCTTTAATGAGTGAATCCCAGAAACTGGAGACTGGAATTATTTATTAAAGAATCGGTGGAAATTCGTCTTGCCGACAATCTTATAGATCGTGACAACGGCTTTCAGCTCGACAAAAATTGGAATCCTCTGATTAATATCATCCAGTCACAGCGCAATCGACGCCATCAATCGATTATCAATGATTAGAAAACTATTGCTCTTCCACCACCGAGGGCAGCACATACAACTCGGCTGTATCGCGCATGAAACCATCTAACGCATGTGCAAAACGTTACAAGCACTTTTGACATGCGCAAAAACTACTATAAATACCGCGACTGCACCTGGGCTCTTAAGTACTCGCTACTCACCTGAAGATGGCCGGACATTTCCAGGCCGAAATATCGTGTCAGAATGACGACGGGATCCGGCCGCACACCCGAAAGTTACAGGATGAAGAAATACGCCGGGAAAGCTTCAGAAGTCACATTAGATTTATGTTAATTGCCACTACCTCCCTAATTTGATACTTTTTACTGCGCTTTGTATATGGGAATGGTTTCAAATCTCGTCCCTAAGTTTCTAATTATTGATACCTTCCCATTAAGTAGAAGGTTTTTCAAAGATTCTATACAAATATCTGAAAGAAATAAATGAGAGATAATGAGCTCCATCCGATTTCATATAAGATCATTTTACTGATTTCACGTAAGTAGACGCAGAACATCATGCCTTTAGATTAATGTTAACAGTACACAAATTCTGACGGTTCTTATTCATTTGTTAACAGCTAACACATTTGGATGCAATTTTAAACTGTGAAACAGGGCGTGTGTCCTTCAGTAAATGATTTTAATAGTCGCAGCAGACCTGTTCTTTAAAATATGGGATCTTCTGACTGTGGTTGCCCTATATATATGACGTTTTATGTTCAAAAGGAGATTATGTTAGAAAGCATCGCATGAGTTTGGACACGTCCGCATTAGTTCTGTGCTATAGTCGTTAGTGTCATTTTCCTTTACAACCTACAATTAATAGGTGAAGTCTAGATATCGTCTGACTGGTATAGTCTATGGGACTTAACTACGGGGTCATCAGTCCCTAAACTTAAAAAATACTTATGAACTACTTACGAACTAGGGCGGCACAAATATCCATGCCCGAGGGGGGATTCTAACCCCCGACCGTAGTGGCCGTGTAGACCGTGACTGGAGCGCCGTAGTCCCCTCGGCCACCGCGGCCAGCGTCTGACTGGTAGAAGGCTTTGAACAACCATGCTTTACTTAGGTTTAGGCTGCTGTTGTAGCACAAATAAATAAATAAATAAAAATAGTTCCTCTTTAAACGACTCTGGCAGAAAAGTGGGGAACCAACTGCCTTAGTCCTCTTCCTGCATCCTCAACAACAATAAATATATAAATAAATAAACAAAAATAAAAAATGGCATGTGTACATATTTGCGCTCTTTTAACACAAGAGAAAGTCTTAATCCTATCCAGTGTCTCTCAGTGTAATGATCTTTAAATACACAGAATACCAATTTACCTGCCATTGTCTGCATAATGTGGTTTTCCCACTGCCTCCTATTTCCCCCATTGTAACTTTCTCCTGGCTGTCTGTCCCACTGTCACCATCTTCATCCCTTCCTTATTGTCTTCGTTACCTCTGGCTCTGCCACTTTCAGTCTGTCTGCTGTTGTATATATGTCCCATTCATTTTCTCTCACTTTGCCACTGCATCTCTCTTTCTCAAAGTTTGCTGTCTGTCAACATTTTATACACATGTCTTTGCGGATGGATTGATCAGTTTTGTAAACCCTACATCGAGAAACTTCAACACCTGGATAACGGGAATGTGGAAAAGTGGAGAACATTTGCCCTGTCAAAAGCTCGCCGGTAGTCTGCGGGATCCAGATCCCCAAAGCTTATGCACACTCCAGTCATCTAACTTCCTCATTCAACAGTATCCTATCTCATCTTCTCCCACTCCACCACTGCAGCCACTAAACTTTTTTGCTGCTACTATCGCTCTTCCATTGTGTTCTCTTTTTCTCTCCCACTTTTGATGTTTCACTGTTTTTTCTCAAAGCATAAATTCTGAGCAATGATTCAAGTTCAGATAACACATCAACTTGTATTTATCTCCTCGTTGCATTTCGTGTCCTGGTGTGTATTGTCCAAATACGGAAAGAACTCCAGCAATTCATTTTCTAATCTTTAATTACCCATAACACTCTCGTTACGATGTCCGGTGTAGTACGAAATCTCTCGAAAAACAAATACTTTATTTCATTACTCTCTACACCAACAACTACCGAACTAAAGTGAGCTCACTCCAGAACATATTATTGCGTGCCCTGTGGCACCGCTATATATAGATCTTTTGACAGTTGCCATTACAAACATATTGTTTACAATAATGACATTAATCGAATTACAATTAACAAGTATAACATGAAATGATTTTTCATGCACCAAATATTTGAATACACAGAGCTGAGATAACGTACAGCTATAATTTAATAGTTTCTTTGCATTAAATCTCACAAATACGGATACATACATCAATTAACAATTTGAAATGTTTGATAATGGTTACTTAATTACATATGTGGATTTCAGTGTTCCTAACATTTCCATAGCGTCTATATACAGGGATTAAGGTAACGTACATCGCATTAAAGATATTTCCAAAACACGCATTTAAAGGAAAGCATTTTGAGGAAAAGTACTTAGAAGTGACATTTACATACAGTAAAGTTTGTCCGTTCAGATTGCATTATATATTGCTTTATTTATGTAGCTTATTTGTTTCACGAATTTTCGGATTGATAATTCTTTAAAGGTCATTTAGAGACGCAAATCAGTTCTTTCAGACCTGCCTCTTTCCTATATTCGTTAATTCAGTGTAGATATGTTTAGAATGTTCTGGAAAGCAAGACGTAATTCAACACGTTATTTTATTACCTAACCTTCAAAATTCCTCCAAATTACTCAGTCTGATCCCTACACACACTTTATTAATATGTATACTCACAGTTCATTTTATCTCACAGTTTAAACAATTCAGTACAGATAATTGTCATCTTACTAATTAGCATGCTAAAGATTAAACAGGTTGTTCTTTTATAATAAATTACACGATACTCTGTCTCTAAGGTGCTGAAAGTGATCGTTCCGCTGGTATTAGGTGGTTTCATGAATTTTGGTACCTTATTGTTCATAATGACGAGGTAGCTGGTATCACTATACACTGACACATCTACTCTCCTTGCTTCTATCATTTACTCCTAGTCTCTTTCAGCACAAGAAGGCGCGAATATGTTCGCAGCCTAAGATTTTTGGTGACGAATCATACCAAAAATATGAAACTGAAGGAGAGGCATTGAATTAGAATGTGTACCATAGCCGATATTCGAACCTGGGACCTCCTGATTACTAGGCTGGCACGATAGCATTAAGCCACCATGACTTAATAAATACGGCGAGTAAGCAAGGGGTTCTGGGTTCGAATTCTGGCAATGGCACAAATTTTAATTTCGTGCCTCTCCTTCCGTTTCATGTCTCTGATACATAATAAGACAAAATATATCTCTGGACAATGATTTATTAACTGATACATACGAAAAATGATGGCACGTGCAGTATCTCGAATGACGCTCTAGTTGTTATGGGGGCATCATATTTTTAAAGTCTTGGGCAGCATTTGTGTAGTCGTTCCCACCATGGGAGGCTTTGGTCTCGACCACTTTTACACTGAGTGCATGGCCCTGGCCCTCCTCATCAATAGGACAGGCACTCTGAGGGAAACCAACCCGCAGGGTCCAACGGCGGCCGTTGTTGAATTATACCGACCACCATATGAGAAGACTACCAAGTCGTTAGTAGGCATTCCGTAGAAGATATCACATATGCGTGATTATGATCTTATTAATCGCAGTTACGTGATCAAGACTCCGACGTCAGCACCACACACTTCGTCTGATGGATGATGCGTTAACGCCTACCAGTCTACAAACTGGAGGCTTGATACCCGGAGACAGGTGTGGGCCATTGTCTCCCACCCTTTCCTGCAGTCAGAAATCCGCAGACTTTGGTATAAACTGGTGTATAACGTGTTGCCGACGAATCTAAGAATGACAGACATACACTCCTTAGCCTATGGGATTTGTGCCAGTTGTCAAATTTCGGACACCAGGAAACATCGCTTTGAATACAAGTGGGAGCTCTCCCGAGGAATGCTGGCTCTCACCAATAAAACCTCCCCCAGGAACTTACCGGTAGACTCGTTCACTATCTCTACGAAGAAAACTTCCCCATGCACAAACTGTAACTCCACAATCTGATTGATTTGGGCAAGCGTCCTACGCTAGTATCGAGTTTCAGCTGACGGACAGTGTTGCGTATATCAACTATCTATGGAATACCCACCAAAAATTGAGGTCGCTGCAAAGGTACCAGAAACAATTCGCAAATTCCTTGTCGGCGGCACTTGTCCACAGTTAGCAGAAAACTAACGGTAATTAAATGTACCATGAGAATATAGACATTCGTCTTTTCTGCGTGAGTGACGTTTTGGAGCTTAAACTGATTTGTTTTAAAGCAGGGTAATGGTGCACTTCGTTCTGTGTGTGTGTCAAATTTTAGTTCCTATTTTCTTCTGCCAGGAGCGGATACATAGTTTTAGTGTCTCCTAATATACTTTTGTTGCCCTGTCGTTTACCATTTAAGAGAATGTTTCCTCCGTATAATTTTTTACTGGAGATGTTACTGTTTTGAGAAATATCTCAATTTTACTAGTTTTATCATCCCTTGTGTTTTTACTATAGAAAGCGACTTATATTTGACAAGGAGTTTCTATTTTAGTCGTCATTCATCCACTGGAACTCCTCCTTACTTTCCCACTTCTGCACAGTTCATGAATTTCGTTATTCACAAAGAATCAGTTTTGAACAATAAGACAAAAATAAAAATAAATTAAAAAATTATATAAAAAATCTGTTCCCTTCATTGCGTTAAGCAAAGTGTGCTGCTTATAAAAGCTAATACTAGAGAACTGTGATGGCGACAGGGAAGGCAGAGAGATTATACAGGGTATCCAGAAAAGGGCTCCCAACTTCAAATATCTCGAAAACAAAGATCGATAGAGGAATACAGTGAACGGTAGGTTTATTGTGAAAGCTGTAAGAAGTTTATACAGCAGTTTAAAATAATAGTTCCAAAAGCTGCTAACAGATGGCACTGTACGCTGTACAGCTCATATCAGCATACATAAGTGAAATAATCGTATGAAAACACTTTTTGCAAACAATCAAATCACACTGTTTTCAAAATGTTCACCATTGGCACTACAGAGGTGGCGCAAACGAAGAATGAAATTCGCCATCACATTTCATAGTGTCTCAACCGAAATGGATTCACGTGCCACAGAGATCGCCGATTCAAGCTCGTCCAGCGTGGCGGGATGCTTCGGGTAGACCATGTCTTTCACTGTGCCCCATAAAAAAAGAGTCACAGGGAGTCAAATCCGGCGAATATGGAGGCCAATCCATGCCTGCACCAGTAAATTTGGGATATTCCAAAGCAAAGACTCGATTCCCGAAGTATTTCTCAAGAAAGCGAAACACTTGCTTGCTGTGTGGCGACAAATTGTCCCAAAATTGCAACGTAACGTGCACCAGTGACCGTTTCTCGAATGAAAAAAGGGACAATAATGCCTCTGCTGCATACTGCAGCCCACACAGTAACTTTACGAGAATACGTAGGTTTCGCTTCACACCAATATGGCTTTTCGGAACCCCAAAATCGCCAGTTCTGCTTATTCACATATCCATTCAGGTGGAAGTGTGCTTCATCTGTAAACCATATGCAGCCAACAACAAATCCTTCACGATCAATCATTGTGAGCATCTGATTAGCAAAGGCACCCCTTTGTTGCACAGCTCGTACGGGTATGGCCTCGTGCGTTTGAATTTTGAATGGAAACATGTATAGGCTCTTTCTCAGTATTTTCTGCGTGCTGGAACGCTTCATACCAGTCTCAGATGCAATTCTACGGACGGATGACATTGGATTTCGCTGAATAATTCCAGAAACTGTGGCGATATTTTCAGGCGTAGCTGCGGTTTGCTTGCGGCCAATATGCCCCACTAAATCATCAGTTACGCTGCCTGTTCGTTGAAATTTTGCTAAGTGCGTACGAATGGTTTTCGCAGCGGGTCCTTTTGGAACATTAAATCGTGCTTGAAAACTTCGCCTTGTTGCCGTAGGACTCTCTTCTAACCTGTGGTACTCTAGCACCAGAAAAACGCGTTGTTCCATGGAGTACATGGTTTTAATCTCTTCCTTCGGTACGCTAACCTTCTTTCACGTTTCAATAGTGGAACGGGTCGCTCTGGGCTTCGGATCACTAGTTGTACTAGGCATTACGTATGTCGATTACAGCGCCATCTGTTAGCAGATTTGGTAACTATTATTTCAAACTGCTGTATAAACTTCCTACAACTTTCACAATAAACATACCGTTTACTGCATTCCTCTATCGATCTTTGTTTTCGAGATATTTAATTTTGAAATCAGGGAGTTCTTTTCTGGGCACCCTGTAATTAACGCACTGTCGACAATGTTAGTTTGTTTTGATAAGGATGGGAAAGGAAACTGATGAATCCTCTGAAGGGTAACGTCCCGCAGATTGCGAAACGATTTCGGGATATCAGGGAAAACCTAAATTTCGATGGCTAGAGGGCGGATTTGAACCGCCGTCCTCCCGAATTCGAGACTGTTGTTGATCTGAAGTGATTTGATTCCTTACACCGTATTCCCGACCGGGAATCGAACCTGAGCCCCTGCATGGCAATCTGCCATGCTGTCCACAGGACTACTAACCTACGGAGATATCATCACCACCACTGCCGTCGCCGACCGCTGCGGACAACTCGTTCTGGTCGTTGGGTACACTTCCCAGCACGATTCAGCAACGCCACGCTCCGCTTCCTCTCGGGGGCTGATGTTTCGCTCTCTTACGCCAGCCGCCACGCGTCAGCGCGAATTTCATTGTTGTAAAGTGCCGTGCAGTTGTGGTGTTACTTTATCTATTTTTTTTTCTTCATTTTTTGCTGGGTGTTGTGGGTAAAGATTAAGGTGGGTGCCGCTATGAAAATTTAACATGCGATGAAATATTACAGGGGAATGTAATGTTGGAGGTGTGAGACACTGAAAGAGACATGGAGGATTCTGCACTTACTGTGCAGCGGCGATAATGATTTTACATACAGAAAACGCAAGAAAGCATCACCGCACCAGAAACCGGCGGAATCCGTACTTTACCTGACTTTGAACGCTTACTGTAAATTCTCTGCTCACTTCGATGTGTAGAAGCTGTGGAAATAAATGGTCTTTTATTGTGAAATGATGCTCATTTTGTGAGTCTATAGAAGCGAAAAATGTAAAACCTTGCAAAATGGTAAGTTAATTTGGAAGGTAGCAAATTTACGTAAAACCTATCGGACTTCGTTATGATGGAAGATTTCTTGCAGGCATTGATATTAAGTAGATGAAAATGGTTAAGAACGCTTCTAGAAATTTCTATCGTGATCGACTGCAGGCTTGCAACAATCAATTAAGCATCATTCCACAAGCTCTGATATTGCTGGAAAAGAATGCACTAAAATTATTTAGAATAGCTAAGGGCTCCTTTTAAATGAAAGTAGAATCTGAAATAAACGGAAAATTTCATTATTGGTAAAAAATAATCTTGCAAGGCTCACACTTACATTAATGGAACACGCCCGATCAGAAAAACGGTAGAAATAAGACAGACGATGAGCAACTACGTTCTCTCTCCAGCTCAGATAAAAGATCAGAAAAAAACCCAGAGACAACGGTGCTAACGACAAGCGTCACAGATATATTAAAAAAATTAAAAAAAAAAAACGCTCAATATAATGCTACACAGTGCAGTGTAGTGACGGAATCAAGTGAACCACGTTATAATTAGTTCCGCACCGGCCACCAGAGGCGCACTATTATCGCGGGTGTGTCTAGCAGGTTTACATGGGCTCCCAAAACCGGATTTCGTAAACCGATTTCCCAATTCCGCTTTTGGTTGGTCATGTAAACACTCCAAATTCGATTCTGGAAATCCGCTTCTCTAAAGCGGTTTTCCAGTTTCACAATCGATTTTCGTGCCTATGTAAACGCAAACGTTTTTGAAGCGTTCTTGGCTTGTCAGATTGTTTTTTCTTTTTAATAATTTTCTGCACATATGGAAAGAGTGATATTTTCCAACGTCAAAAAGATGTATAAATATTAGAGTGAACATAAATCTGTGTATTTAAATAAAGAAAAATAGCGATTGTGCGGACTAAATCAGGAACTGGATTAGGTGTTTTTCAGCCGCCATATAAAGTGGGCTAGGAAATCCGATTCTGGCTATGCCATGTAAACACGACAGCGAAAAACGGTTTACGAAAATCGGTTTTCGTCTTCCGGAAAATGTGCTGCATGTAAACGTAGTAATAAGTGAATCGCGGCTGTTAATCATAGTTCCGTGTCCAGCCGCCAGGAGCGTTGCATTTTGCGTGTTCTTATTCCATATGCGAGGTTTGCTCTATGATGTTTTTGGTGTATCTTTCAGACCGATATAGATTTTCGAAAATGGGAATGTGTCGTTTCTAGTAAATCTCTACAGAATATATTGTTTCAATTTGAACCATTTGTTATTGTCAGTTATTGAGATATTTGCGTCCCACTGTGCAAAAACTGCTAAAAACCATTTCTTGTAATTTGCATGTAGGTACGGAAAATTTGCACCTATGAATTTCGGAATGGAAAAAGATATAAAAAAATTAAAAAAGTATTTACAGAATTTTATCTTAAAACATATAGTATAACATTCGACCATTTACAATTAATAAAAAGTATAGAAGCGACTATTGCCACAATTTATAGTTTTTGTCCACTTTAAATTACGGCAGTAACACTAAAAGTGGGCCTTTGCGATCGGCTTTCGACAGTTCGTAATGTAAGTTAAAACTTGATGTAAACCAGTACAGGCAAAGAAAACTTGAAAATGAGGACAAACTACCACGGGGAGACAGGTGATATTTTAATGGAAAAAGACAATGAAAATATGGGAGAAAAATTAAAATAATAGTTTAAATAGATAAAAGTTCAATAAAAGTGTATGTTTGTCACAGCTAAACTCAAATATCAAATAAATTTTTCTTTTTGTTAAAATACGGTCAGAGAGAATATTACGTGTTGAGTGCATAGATATTATCGCAATAGCGGAGTCCACTGGTAGAGACGTAATAATATAGCCCATAATTTTTTATTGTTTATATTTTATTATTTTTGTCCGAAATATTTGAAAAAAAAATCATAAAACAACACGAAAACCTAAAGTGGGCCGTAAAACATGACAGTGCGTTTTCTTGTCCAGAAATTCATGGTTTTAGTTAATTTTTTTTTCCGGAACTAGATATGAACAAATGGTAGTTTTTTTCTTTCTTCCCATCTACCATTGGATTTTTTGACTTGTTCTACGTAACAGTAGGCTACAATAGTTGTAAAGAATGTGATTTAACGGTACGAAATAAAAATCAAATAATTCACATCATTTACAGATACTTGAACAAGCCGTCTTGTTCTTGCTACACATGTGCAAGCATACAAAAACATGAACACTTGCTCAATCATCTATAATAGAATTTCGACCAAGCATCAAGCTACTCATAAAAACATGATGATTGATCTACTTTATTCTGCAAAAGCTCATGCGTGCTTGTGCAAGCGTGCTAGTGAAGCATGTGCAAGGAAGTAAGAATGTCGGGAGGTGGCGTTAGCTACGCTAAGAACTCGATTGGTTGAAGCTAGAAAGGCCATGTTTTTGTGCCCAAAACAAAGATTCTCGCTTAAATCCTTTGTAAATTATGCCCTCTACATGTAATGTTACTAAATTGACAGTCACATTGGTGTATTTACTTAGATACGACGTACGACTATAACTACTATACGCACGCACTACGACAAATGTTTTGGTCACAAACAAATGCTGGAGTCCCCAGTTTACTGTCTTCACTTTTTCAGTGTTAGGACACTCCAGAGATTCCAACCTCCTTGAGTATATGGTTACGTGTGTGGTCTGGTGCAACAAGCTCTTTGGTCTGGTCACCTTTTCATTTATTTATACTTATCACAGATTATGTTTAAGCTGCTGTCTCTCAAGGAATCTCATTGCTGTCTGCAGCTGTTGTGTGTGTATTCGTTGGTATGTGATCACTGTCAATATGGGTTTCCGTTTAAGAAGGTTAGTAAAATTTTCTAAGTAGTGCATGCTTTAAATTTGTTGATCTTTTCAAATAATAGATAAAATTTTACTTAGGGTTAGCGGCAGCGTAGTGTGCCAATGTTGTCAATGAAATCTTCCGTTTACGACCATTAACTTAGAGACCAGACACGGGTAAAATTTTACGACGCTTCTCGCCGGGCTCCAGTTCTTATGTTGGCAACAGATGAACAATGAAGTGTAGAATTGCGTTAATATTTTTCACGAGCTACAGAGTAAATGTTATTGCTGCTCTTTTCACTCACAAGAAAATTAATACTGTACCTGCTCTATGACTGACAGGTTCTTGTGTGTACCCTTGTCCGTTCAGAAAAAAATAATTTTCGTTTTAATTGAAGTTGTCACGAAAAAACATTTATTGGTCATCTGAGTTGCCGTCATTACCATTGGTGCCAACATAACCACTGCAGTCCGGTGAGAAGCGTCGTACAATTTAACCCCAGACTTGTGTGCATACGCGTACCTGTCAGTCACAAAGCAGCAACAGCATTAGTTATTTATTTCACAGTCAATACAAAAAATTATTCCTCTGAACACGTGTTCTATTTGACTGAGTTTTCAAATAGCATTCAACCGCCGTTGTCAGTGTCGTTATTGACGCTGTCTGCGGTTGATTTTTAATGTGTTTGGAATTTCAATTTCGTTTAAAGTACTCATGGTGATCCCTTTCGAAGTTATGATGACTGATGACCCCGCAGTTAAGTTCCTTAAGTTTAACAAACATTTGACCATTTGAACTTATGATTTATGTGTAATATTTGCAGTTCACATCCGACATTTATCCTTAATTATTTCGCGTTTTTAACCGTCGGAATAAGTTGTATTGCTTCCTATGAAGGGCCTACATCTCTTTCGTTTTGTCTATATCTGATAGTGAAATTTCTGCCCGTTTGTCCTATGTAAAGTTTTCACAGGTACAACAATTAATTTTAGATACTCATAAAGACTGGAAATCAGTTATGTTGGGTTTTCGTGGATGAATACGTGCGCTCAAATTGTTTGTTGTTCGGAATGATAAGCTAATAGAAGTCTCTCTTGATAAGGCATTTATTTTATAGACATGTTACACATATAGATGGCAACTATGATCGGATTTTCTGCTTTAATGGGTTGTCTCGTATGAGACTTATTGTTGACTTCACTAATTTTTGTTTCAGCTTTGTATTTTTCTCTGTTGTTTTTAGTACTATGTTTAAGTTTAAGTAATTTTTGTAATAATTTGGAAGAATACTTGCAAGCGATATATATCGAAGTAGGGACACATATCGATTTTGTATATTATGAGAATATAAAGGAAATAGTAAAGAACTTTTGATTATCACAATAGACAATGACTGTCTAGCTTGTCAAAAGTACTTTCCAGTTTCCTAAGAATGTGTGATATTAGGCCGTATTACACGATACACGTCGTAGATCTCTATTCTGATAGACAAAAGTACTTTACTATATTTCGCGAATATATCACGACTTTACAGATTGTGGATGGACAGGAACCTAGAGTACAGCTTTATTGTGAGTGAACAAGCACAATGGCACTGCGATACTCATGTGTAACGCTTCTTTCAAATAACCCAAATATGTCATGATTCCCGCGGTGGAGACGCCTTGCGCACTCAGGCGCCTTGCTGCGAAGCGCACGGCTGTTCGCCGTCGCAGTTTAGAGTCATTCCTCGGGCGTGGGTGTGTGCGTGTCGTTCCTTAGCGTAAGTTAGTTCAATTTTGAAACTTTCTGGCAGATTAAAATTGTGTGCCGGAACCCGGACTCAAACCTGGGACCTTCGCCGTTCGCGGACAAGCTCTCTACAACTGAGCTACACCGACAAAGGTCCCAGGTTCGAGTCCCGGTTCCGGCACACAATTTTAATCTGCCATGAAGTTTCATATCGGCGCACACTCCGCTGCAGAGTGAAAGCTTCACGCTGCCAATCTTGCTTGCAAGATGAAGGCAGAGCTCACCATCTGCAGCATAATCGACAGGACTGACTGAGGACCTCTGGTTCAGAGCCGAGTGTAGGGTCTGGATCAGAGGTTCATATTTCTCGAAGCTCACTGTTTATCAAACTTTTGTGTCCTCGGTCGTATATTTAGTCAGCTTCGCATCAAAGGAACAGTTTAGTGTCCACGTTCGTATACTTAGATTCGCATCAAAGTCACAGTTTGGTGTATTCTCCCACAGTTTAAATTACAACAGTCGTACTTATTTGGAACATACATAGGTTTTTAGAATGGCTAGGAACTGTGACTGCGAACGAATGCAGGCCGAGTTGGTGACTCTTCGCTCGCAGCTTCAGGCGGCGTTGGCTTCGCTGGCAACGCTTGAGACTGCGGTGGGTGGGCGCCGCTGTTGTGGGCCGGTCGCGGGGGTGCAGCAGACGCCCTGTGCGTCTGTTGTGCCCTCCGATCGGCCTGCGGCTGTGGCCAGCCCGGTCACTGCCACCGGGGAGGACGCCTCCCAATCCGTGGTGGATTGGGAGGTCTCCTAAGCGCGTGTCAGGCGGCGTAAGACTTCCCGGAGGACCGACCCCGGTTAGCCTTACAAACAGATTCTAGGCCCTGTCTGTCGCAGAGGATGTTCCTGACGCAGATTGTGTCCCTTGTCCTGTAGTTACCCCTCCGCCTGAAAGATTTGGGCACTCGCAGAGGGTGGGTTTGTTAGTAGTTGGCAGCTTCAACGTTAGGCGGGTGATGGAGCCCCTTGGGAAAATGTCTGCTAGGGAGGGGAAGAAGTCCAATGTGCACTCCGTGTGCATACCGGGAGAAGTCATTCCAGATGTGGAACGGGTCCTTCCGGATGCCATGAAAAGCACAGGGTGCAGCCAGCTGCAGGTGGTGGCTCATGTTGGGACCAACGATGTGTGTCGCTTTGGATCGGAAGAGGTTCTCTTTAGTTTTAAGCAGCTTGCCCGCGAAAGGCAAAGGTCCCATGTTCGAGTCCCGGTTCCGGCAAACAATTTTAATCTGCCAGGTAGTTTCATATCGGTGCACACTCCGCTGCAGAGTGAAAGTTTCATTCTGGAAACATCCCTTAGGCTGTGGCTAAGCCATGTCGCCACCATATCCTTTCTTCCAGGAGTGCTCGTCTTGCATGTATCGAAGGAGAGCTTCTGTGAAGTTTGGAAAGTAGGAGGCAATGTACTGGCGGAAGTAAAGTTGCGAGGCGGCATCGTGAGTCGTGTCAGGGTATCTCAGTGGCATCGCTTCTCGGCCTTTTGGCTAAGATCAAAGTGTAGTATCTGTTTTTATCAGCTTAATTGCTGGAGAATCCAGGTGCACATGGCGATGTATGTTTTTTAAGCCCTTCCTTCCATGGCGAGATGGACGGTGCGCGCCTTGGATTAACCGCCTTTTTCTGGCGTCGTGCCTGGTCTTGGTGTGGGGAGCAGACTCCATACGCTTGCGTGCACCTCTCATGGGTGTCTGCGGCTGGCAAAAAAGCCAGTCTGATAGCCCCATCACCCTTTACATCCCGCCCAGCACTTTCCGGGGATACAACGGGGTCTGAAAGTAAAACATATTTTTTTACCTTTCATCCTGGCCCGGCTGCGCTAGCACTCGGGATCACACCAGGATTTTTTCTGCTCAGGCTTTACCGCCGAAGCAACTTCTCCGGCCCTTGTGGAGACGACATTATTACAATGTACGCTGTCGAGTGAGCGCAGACCTCCTCCAGCTCCTTGTAGGTGTACGTCCACAATCGGCTGGATACATTCCCTATACATTCTCTAGGATCCTTCGTTAGCCTCCTAAACATTCTCTCTTTGCTTAAAAAATCTGTTCTTATCAGCTTAATTGCTGGTAACTTCAGGTGCTCATGGCGATGTATGTATTTTAAGCACTTCTTCCCTGGGGGGGGGGGGGGGGGGGTGGCAGTACGGTGCGCGCCTTGGTTTAACCGCAGGGTCTGCAGCGCCGTCACTCCTCTCCTTGGACCTTACATGAGGCGCGGTGCTAGCGCATGTCCGAGGCTCAAGCGAGACTCACAAGGAAAGTACTTTGGCTCCAACAAACACATATACACCAAAATCGTATGAGAGATAATGTAAAGATCCCTTATTGCACAAGTGATACTCCCGCATCTGCAAAACTCTGCTGTCGTCCGTTAGAGGCCTCTGCGTGTGCTATGCCGCATTGCACTTTGACCTGTCGGTTCGCCAGTAGGGACGGTGAAGTGTGCCTCCGAAGTTGCGTTTTGTGATGTTATTTGTGTGGTGAAGCGTCAGATGGGGTGGCGATTGCTAATCAATCCTGCTAATGTATTGCGATTAGTTGAGATGAAGTTACGAAGAACCCTTCTTCGTGAAGATGGTATTAGTGTAGAAGATGAATCATTTGCATGCTTTCTCGTATCTGTTATGGTACAGAAATATGAGCATAAGTTAGATACTGTTGTTACAAACTCATAATAATGATAATAGGGATGATAATGACGAACAACTCACTGCAAGCGGTAGTGCTACGGTAAGTGCGGGAAGAGGCGATGGAAGCAGTGGCAGTGAATACCAACATTCTTTCGGGAAGAAGGTTGCAACTATCATCACGGCTTTTGATGACAATTCGCTAGAGAACATGTGCGATGATTATTACATAAGTTATAGTTAAGATATCTGTATTATGTATGGCGTCTACAATTACATGTACAGTGCCATCTAGAGCATCATTGCAGAGTTTTGCATAAAAACGACATAGAGATCCTGTAACCAAACGTTCATACAGATGTGTTTGTTCGAGCCCATGTACTTTCCTTGTCATAGTTGAGTCTCGGACACCCGCTCGCAGCGCGCCTCATGTATTTCAAACATCAACTTCGCTTCGCAGTTTCTCCGGATGTAATTGACGCATCGCGACGGAACCGACGCCATTCTTTTTGGGATTTTTCATCCTATCGATTGCTTAAGAAATAATATGGGGTATCCATAAAAACACAATTTTGTGTTGAAAATAATATTTCCTCACGTTTTAGAGTGTCTCATAGTACCTACTTTCATAAGCCCCTGGCGTACGTTCATGACTGTGAAAGTGGTATTTTAATATCTCGAATGAACACCATAGATGGTGGGGTCATGTTACACGCATGGGAGAAGCAAGGTTACCCAAGAGACTCATGAGCTCGGCAGCGGAGGGTAAGAGGAGTAGAGGTAGACCAAGAAGAAAGTACTTAGATTCGGTGCAGAATGATTCTGAAGTAAAAGGCATAACATCAGACGAGGCATCAATGTTAGCATTGAATAGGGGATCATGGAGGAATTTTATTAGAGGTACTATGCTCCAGACTGAACGCTGAAAGGCATAATCAGTCTCTAATGATGATGATGATGATGATGATGATTGTAGCTTCAGAGATAGCTGGGGTGAAACGGTTGAGTGGGACACCCTGTATACAGTCGTGACTGGTATGAAAGTTGTTATCAACTGACAGATGCAACTACACTAGCGCTCCTAGCGATGGGCAAGCCGCCGTAAGAGTAATGTTTGTTTGTAATAATGTTTCTGCATAATTAACATGTTAGTTTCTGTATTTTTGCATTCCAAGCATTAGTAAAATAATCGTGAAATAAATGTAATAACAACCGAATTTCGATGATTCAGTGGTAAAACAATAAGTTATTCATGAAGAAATACTTGCGAATACGGGTATACTTGCAGCTTATTCCGCTGAAAGTAAGTGTAATATAAACACAAGAGAAACGTAAATTGCTGTTACGGTCTGTTCTTAGATAATAGGCAGCTTCTTTGAGGTGTATAAATTCGGTATGGAGTGTAATGATTTGTAAGTCTTTACACTTCGCTCGTCTTTCATTTAAACTCATTTACTTTTCAGTATAATTACTTTTGATTACAAAACGAATGGCTTGAAATTTCATGCCGTTTGTGGTTCATATGTAGCAATAATTGCGGATTGGTTTCAGCTTTGTTGGGGAATAGTGTTTTCTGCTTTTGATGTTTTATTGTCACGTTTATCAGGATTTTCTTTCAACTACAGCTGTAATGGCTGATCAGGTACATTAAATAATGTAGGTATTGTATTCCATGTAACATTCTTACTTCCAACATTTACTGATTTGGCTGGAATTGTAGTGACGAAGCCTTGACGTTTCTGAGTAGAAAACTGACGTCTTTCTGCAAATGGACGGGTTTTCTGTAGTTTATTAGTTTTTTCTTGTTCTTAATAGAAAAGGAAAATCTCCATTAAAAAGCCGTAGATTTAAAGATAATCTCAAATAAACTGTCCTGCAATGTGCCGTTTCACACCTTACAATGGTTTTTAGGAGACCTAATAAAGTGTGGAGTTATTTTGTAGTTATTGCAGATTTTAATGTCACTACGTACCTCCTCTGTTGTAAGAAGTATGTTGAAATTAATTTAAACAACACTATTCACACTCATCAGACTGTATTCAGTCACGACATTCGCACTGATTTTTGTTATACGCCACGACAGCAGCGCTCCAAGCGGCTGGGAAGGTACATTTCTGAATATGTTGGATTAGTGTGAATACTGTTGTTTTAATTGATTTTAACATAGTTTTTACAACAGGGAAGATATTTAGCGACATAAAAATTGTCAATAACTACAAAATAACTCCACATTTGTCTTTATTAGGTTTCCTAAGAAACATTGCAAGGTACGAATTGGCACATTGCAAGACAGTTTATTTAAGGTTCTCTTGATATCTACGGCTTTCTAATGAAGTTTTTTAATTTCTATTAACCCGCGGGAACTCGCGTCTTAAAAAGTTACGCGATCGGTCGCGTGTATAGCATTTTTCGACAGTCAAAGAACAGTTTGTAATATACGTAATATGTCCAAAGAAGTCTTTCTAGTTGCGTTTATAAGAAAACACAATTGTTTGACTTTTTAAAATGGTAAAATGCCGACTGTTTTAAAATTACTGTGAGCAAAATGCTCATTCGCGAGTCATCGCGGGTTAACAACAAACAATGGCAATAAACAACAGAAAACCCGACCATTGGTTGAAGTACATCGGATTACTATTCAGAAACGTCAAAGTTTCGTCAATACAATTTCAGTCAAACCAGTAAGTGTGGTTAATTTAGACAACATTGTCAAAGGAGAGAAACAGCGATCTTTTTGGTATGATTAATATTACAAAAAACAGTCTTGATAGCAAAAATTGACAGTTTTCATTGACCGGTTTTGACCTGATGTAGGTCACCCGGGACAGCCCAGCCCAGCCGAGTCCAGCACTGGCCACATGGGCTACATTTTGTTCCGAAGATGACCTACATCAGGTCGAAACCGGTGAATGAAAACTTTTAATTTTTGCGATCAAGACTGGTTTTTTTTGAAATATTAATCAGTAAGTGCTAAACTTATATGGAATACAATACCTGCATTATTAAATGTACGAGATCAGCCACGAAAGCTGCAGCTGAAGGAAAATCTTCACAAGAGCTGCCCTTCTCTGAACCTTCTCAATGTCTTCCGCCAGTCCCACCTGGTGAGGCTCCCACACTGGGCAACAGTACTCCAAGAGAGGACGCACAAGTGTCATGTAGGCAGTATCTTTGGTGGAGCTGTTGCATCTGAGAAGCGTTCTCTCCAGTCCAAGTTGTCCGTAATTGTAACTCCTAGGTATTTGGTAGAATTTACGTCCTTAAGGTTTGACCGATTTATCGTGCAATTGAAGTTCATCGGATTTCTTTTAGTCATGTGTATTACTTCACACTTTTCATTATTTAGTGTTACTTGTAAATTTTCGCACCGTGCAGAGATTTTGTCTAAATCGCTATGTAGTTGCTTTTGATCCTTTGTTGACTTCAGTAACCGATAAACGACAGCATCATCAACGAACAGTCTAACGGAGCTGTGCAGATTGTCTCCTAAATCGTTTATAAACACAACGAAGAATATGGGACCTATAAAGCATCCTTGTGGAACGCCAGATATCAATACTGTTTTACTCGATGACTGACAGTCAATTACTACGAACTGTATCCTTTCTGATAGGAAGTCATGAAGCCAATAGCACAATAGGGGCGATATTACATAAGCACGAAATTTCATTAGAAACAGCTTGTGATGTACAGTGTCAAAAGCCTTCCGGAAATACAGAAATATGGAATCGATTTGAGATCTCTTGACGATAGCACTTATCACTTCATGTGAATAAAGGGCAAGCTAGGTTTCGCAAGAGCGATACTTTCTGAATCCGTGTTGACTATTGGTTAATAGGTTGTTCTCTTCGAAGTAGTTCATAATGTTCGAACAAAGTATATGTTCCAAAATCCTACTGTGAATCGACGTCAGTGAGATTGGCCTATAATTTTGGGGATCACTCCTATTGCCTTTCTTGCATATTGGAGTGACTTGGGCAACTTTCTAGTCTATGGGTACGGATCTTTCGCTGAGTGATCGGTTATATATGATCGCTAAGTATGGGGCTATTGCCTCAGCATACTCTTGAGAGGAATCTAGTTGGTATACAATCTGGCTCGGAAGATTTGTTTTTGTTTAGTGACTTAAGTTGTTTTATTATTCCAGGGCCGGCCTCGGTGACTGAACGGTCTGTGGCGTGCCAGTCACGGTCTGCACGGTCGCTGCGGTCGGGGTTCGAATCCCCCCTCAGGCATGGATGTTTGTGCCGTCTTTAGTATAAGCTAGTTCATAAGTAGTTTGTAAGTTTAAGGATTGATGACCCCGTAGTTAAGTCCCATAAGCTCTACATTTGAACATTTGAACTACGCCAGGAACATCTACTTCTAAATTTCGCATGCTCGCAGCTGTTCTGGTTTTGAAATCTGGAGTGTTCACTTCGTCTACTTTCGTGAACGAATTTCGGAAAACTATGTTTAGCAATACTGTCTTCGGTAGTATTACCATTGCTATCGTGTAGTGAAGGTATTGTTTGTGTTTTGCCGCTAGCGTACTTCACATATGACCAGAATTTCTTGGGATTTTCTGCTAGATTACCAAACAGGATATCGCTGTGGAAAATATTATAAGATTCTCGCATTGAATTCCGCGCTAGGTTGCGAGTTTCTATAAAAGATTGCCAGTCTTGGGGATACTGTGTCTTTTTAAATTTTTCATGCGATTTTCTTTGCTTCTGCAACAGTGATATGACCTGTTTTGTGTACTACGGGGGTCAGCATCCTCTTTTATTAATTTATATGGTATTAATATCTCGATTGTTACTGATATTATGTCTTTGAAAGTAAGCCACAACTGATTTACAATCGCAATTTTACTTTCGAAAGACTGGAAACTATCACTCAGGAATGCGTGAAGCGAAATTTTATCTGCTATATTGAATAGATACATTTTTCGTTGATTTTTGGTGCGTTTGGGAATTTCGATATTCAGTCTCGCTACTACAACTCTATATTCGCTAATCCCTGTATCTCTTTTGATGCTCTTTACTAGCATAGGATTTTTTGTTGCTAGGAGATCAAGGGTATTTTCGCAACCATTTACTATTCTCGTGGGTTCGTGAACTAACTGTTTGAAGTAGTTTTCAGAAAAAGCATTCATAACTAGTTCTGACGATGTTTTATATTTGCCGCTGGTTTTGAATACGTATTTATGCCAACATATTATGGGTAAATTAAAGTCGCCACCGATTACAACAGTATGCTTCGGGTACCTGTTTGAAATGTGATTCATGCTTTCTTCATCTGAGTCAGGGGACCGATAAAAAAATTAAATTATTAATTTAATCTGGTTGTCAGGATAACCTTCTCCCCATACAAACTCACCGGAAGTATCTGCCTCAAATTCGCTGCAGGATAAACCGTTTGCAACAGCAATAAACACGCCACCCCCTTTTTATTTATTCTATCCTTTCTGAAGGCAGTTTGGCTCTTTGTAAAAATTTCGACCGAACTTTTCTCTGGAGTGAGCCAGCTTTCAGAACCTATAACGGTTTGTGCCTCAGTATTTTCTATCAGAACTTAGAGCTCTGGAACTTTCCCAATTTACAACTGTTACACCATTGGTTTCTAGCTCTGCATTCTTCCTGTGTGTAATTTGCACCCTTTGAGACTGAAACCCATTGTGTGTGTCCCCGAGGCCCTCTAACCTAAAAAAACCGCCCAGTCCACGCCACACAGCCACAGTATCCGCTTCCTGAGTGTAGTAGACCCCTGACCTATTTAGCGGAACTCGAAAACCCACCACCCTGTGGCGCAAGTCGAGAAACTGCAGCATGTACGGTCGCAGAACCGTCTGAGCCTCCGATTCAGACCCTACACTCGGCTCTGAACCAGAGGTCCGCAGTCAGTCCTGTCGATTATGATGCAGATGGTGAGCTCTGCCTTCATCTTGTAAGCAAGACTGACAGTGTCAAACTTTCACTCTGCAGCGGAGTGTGCCCTGATATCAAAATTAAAATTGTGTGCCGGAACCGGGACTCGAACCTGGGACCTTTGACATTCGCGGGCAAGTGCTCTACTGACTGAGCTATCCCGACACGACTCACGATGCCGCCTCATAACTCTCCTTCCGCCTCGTACTTTCCAAACTTCGAGAACAACACACTGCGTGCTATTACTTTGGAAGACTTCCAGCCAGTCACAAATTGTGAACCTATTTCATAAGCTTGTATCTTCGTTACTAGTCTGCAGTGCGGCACCGCGTCGAACGCCTTTTTGAAGTCGAGAAGAACACAATCGCCCTGTTGCCCTTCATCCATGGCTCGCAAGATGTAATGTGATAAAAGGGCAAGCTGAGTTTCACATGAACGATGTTTCCTAAAACCGTGCAGATTCACAGAAAGAAGATTTTCCATCTCAAGGAAATTTTTTATGTTCCAACTAAGAATAAGCTCCAAAATTCTACAGGAAACTGATGGAGTCACCAGCGCCTTTTTCCAATCACTAGGAACTTTGCGCTGAATTAAAGATTCGCGATAAATGCAAGCTAAGTAAGGGGTCATTGGCGCAGAATATTCTTTGTAAAACCGAACTGGTATTCCATCCGGACCAGGAGACGTTTTTGTTTTTAGCTCTCTCAGTTGCTTCTCTACACTGGAAATACCTATTAGTATGTCCTCCATTTCGGAGTTAGTATGTTGATCAAATGATGGTACATTTGTGCGATCCTCCTGCGTGAAAGATTTCTTAAAGTTTAAATTTAGAAATTCAGCTTTCCATTTGCTTTGTTTTATTACTGCTCCGGAATGATCAATGACTGGATTGTGGGCTCTGACCAGGTTATCGATGTTACATAGGACCAAAATTTTTTCCGGTTATCTGAACGATCTTTTGTTAAGGTAGGGCTGAGGTAATTATTGTATGCTTCGTGCATCTATCTTTTTTTAGACGCACGAGTCTCTACTAACTTTGCTTGTCATAATTTGCGTCTTCTTTTTCGAACCGAGAGTGCAACAGCCTTTGATTTGCTGGTAGAACTTCCGGGTTATAAGGACGTGGTCCATAAAACGTTTCAGTTTCACCTTACGTCTCGCCCAGAGCTGCGCCGGACATCCTCAGAGGTCTTCTTCCTTGTGATGACTCTTGCCGACTGATGAGTCGGGTGTCTGAGAGCGCCATATATACTGTGAAAAGTGGGCGTGGTCAAGCTGTCACGTTATCAGCAGAGATAGTCCTTGTCAAAGATAAAACATCACTATCGATTGCAATCGGTCAGAGATAAAACCTGTCGATCTTTCAAAGCTACTGTCCATATGTCGCTAAGTTTCATAGCTTCTTCTTTCCTGTTAAAATTTTCTTTATGTTTATATATTTCAATTGCTTCCCTGTATTGTCGTGGATAATAATTCGTCATAGTAGATAAAACTGATGTTTCGGAAAACCTCACTATATAACTTTCAGATTGAAGAGCATGCTCTGCCACAGCCGAGTTCTCTGTTTTTCCTAGTCGGCAAAGGTGTTCCTTCAGCCTAGTTTCTATACTTCTTTTTGTGGTTCCAATATAAACTTTACCACATGTACACGGAATTTTATAAACGCCACAAGCAGAAAGAGTAGGTCGTTTATCCTTCACAGAACGTAGTACCTGACATATTTTCTTAGTTGGTCTGAAAACCGGTCTGATGTTGTGTTTGCGTAATATTTTTCCTATTTGATCAGTTACTTTTCCGATAAATGGCAGGGAAACTGTGTTCTTCCATCGCTTTGTTTTATCACGTGTTTTTAGACTATTATTATTTGGTCGCAGAACCCTGTTTACTTCTTTATCTGAATATCCATTTTTCTTGAAAGCTTGCTTCAGGTGTTTTAATTCAGCATCTAGATGTTCCGGAGGGCAGATTTTCTTTGGCCTTGTCAACGAGACTTTTGATGACGCCTCTCTTCTGCTGTGGGTGATGATTAGAGTTCTTATGTAAATATCTGTCTGTGTGTGTAGTTTTTCGAAAATCTTTATGTTTCAGTTTTCCATCTACCTCTCTCATGACTAGAACATCCAAGAAGGATATTGCGCTGTCTTTTTCCATTTCCATTGTAAACTGGATTTTTTTATTTATGGTATTCAGATGAGAAAAGAATTCATCCAATGCTTCTTTACCGTGAGGCCATACCACGAATGTATCGTCCACATACCGATACCATAGAACTGGCTTCTTTTTTGCCATTCCTAAAGCTGATTGTTCGAATTTCTCCATATAGAAATTAGCAATCGCCGGGCCCAATGGGTTACCCATGGCAACACCATCAACTTGTTCATAAAAATCACCGCCCCACTGGAACTGACTAGACGTCAAGCAATGTTTAAAAAGAATAGTTAGATCTTCTGGGAAAATATCCGTTATAAAAGTCATAACTTCGTTAACTGGTATCATGGTGAATAATGACACCACGTCAAAACTTACAAGCATATCTTCAGGACGTAAAGTTAGTCCTTCAAGTTTTCCGATAAAATGACTTGAATCTTTTATATAAGAGTCAATTTTACCAATGTATGGCTGTAGACAAGTTGCCAAGTATATTTCATACGTTGGGGAATTGATGGCACTAACGATCGGTCTAAGAGGAAGATTCATTTTATGAACCTTGGGTAGGCCATAAAGTCTTGGACACATGGCTTCGCTCTTCAACAAGGCTTTCTTATCTTCTTTTGGGATTGAGGTAGATGACTTTATCAGACTATTTGTCTTTTTCAAAACGCTGGCTGTAGGGTCCTTCTTAAGGTTCCTGTACTGTCCTGAAGTTAAAAGGTCCAAAATTTTACTTTCGTAATCATCCTTGTTTAGAACGATGGTAGCATTGCCTTTGTCTGCGGGAAGAACCACTATATCATTGTCTGCATTTAATTCTTTCAGAGCCTTTCTTTCTCCAATCGTCAAATTACTTTTCAGAGGTTTACTGCGACATAGTACTCTGGTCGTTTCAATCCGAATCGTATTTGCAGTTTCTTTCGGGAGAGTTCTTACCCCTGCTTCTACATTCGCGATAATATCCTCAACTGGCACCTCCACAGGTGTTATAGCATAGTTTCCACCTTTTGTAAGGACGGAAATCTCGTCTTGAGACAATACTCTTTTTGAGTACCAACTTAGTCATGGACAAATGAAGTGACAAAAATACCACTCTGGAGCTGTAGTAGAGGGTATTATGTCCTTTAGGTAGAGAGGGTTGGTAGACAGAAGGCTTTGAGAACGCACCCTACATCGCTTTGAACGCTCCCTACATCCAGAGTGAAGAGGAAGTCTCTGCCTGCGGCCTGAGGCACCACTCTTGCCGCGACCGCCGAAGTGAGTATTTAGTCGAATCTTGCTGAGGGAATGGCATGCTGTTAGAACTTTATTTGTGACCAGGCAGTCCTGGTTTATCAGTGAAAGTTTTCTTGTGTTATTCTTTCGCTATGCGAGGCGAAGTGTTTCTTACTTTTCAGAACTCGAATAGTTCAGTATAAATTTAGTATTTGCACTTGCATTCCGGCAATTCCTTGCTGTTTTTAACTAACGTTTTCGCGTGGTGTCAGTTTCTGTAAGCATGCTAAATTTTCTCTCGGAATTTCTCGATTGATTCCGTCTTTACTATCTTGGTATGACCAGTTGCACAATGTGCTTTTGTAACGGTCATTACTTCGGCCTTCAGCCATGCTTTTTACTGATACTAACTTTCTTCTATTGAATTCTCACATGTGCTTTACTTACAAATTCTAAATTAATGTCATTTTTGTAAATTTATGAATGTGGTTGTACACCACATGGTACATAACGATAGTATGCCACTGCCTCCCCAGACATGAGTCCGTTTGTGCATAATATAATTTCAATTGTGCTTGAAGACGCCCGCCATTTCGTCAAAATGCCGCTGACACTTCGTTTTGCTGCTGCTATGAATTGTTCCCGCCTGAGTGAGTGTCGCAAGCATTATGTGTGTGTCTGTGAATGAATGAGTGTGCTTTCTTTATCCCCTGCGTATTTGAAAATATCCTCCCATGTTACCCCCATATTAAAAAAGGACAGGAACTGTTATATTCTGGGCAGTAACTTTATAATTTAATTCACTGTTGTACATGGTGTGTGCATCATTGTACTTATTTGTTCTTCCAACATTTTGTTTGTTCATTTTATTGAATAGATAATAATTTAAACTATCTAAACTCTGCTTTATAATTTCATGCTCCTCATCCCATGTTTAATTATCTATTCCTTTTTATATATAGTATTTGTGTTTGTTAAAACGTTGGCTGCTCCCTTAACGAGTCAGCAGTTAGATATATTTGTGTTGTGCAAATACTGTGGCCACTCGCAAAGTAATTTAGAGCAGCAGTTAACGTTTTAACTTGCATTCCCTGATCTCTACTGCCCGAGATCATTCATAGAGAATTTAACAAGCTACTTTCAAAACTCCCCTCTCTGGAAATACGTACTTCTGCCCACGTTGGATGCTGGTACCTTTTTCGTCTAGCCTGCCTGCCTTGCCTTGTCCCCCACTCTCTCCAACCTGACGTGCTTACCTGTACTCAGCCACATGAAGAAATTCACCTCTTCTGAATGATAACAACAGACGGCAAATTCGCCTGCCAGTATTCTTAACCTTAGATCTTGCGTGCTTATCTAACTTACCGGTAATCGGCGCGCCTCTGAAAACCTTCATGTTTTCCCATCATAAGAACTAGTGTAGGATCTCAACTTCTTGGACACTATGCAAGAATGTGTCACACTGCCGAACTGATTGCGATCTCCTTTACAGATAAACCATTTTTTTAAAGTTACTCCAATAAACCGAAATCGACAAGTCGCCTTTGCTGCTATTGTATACATACATGATCGTTCCCCTAAGATATCACTATTCAACGTTAAACCTAGATTTTTAATTTATGTGACTGTGTCATACAGCACACTACGAATGCTGTGTTCGATTTTTTAAGTATTTTTTTTACTCAGCTACAATGACTTACGTTTCTCTACATTACAGCAATCTGCTTTTCATCACACTGACTAAAAATTCTATCAAAGTTATCTTTTATCCTGAAACAGTCACTCAATGATGACCACTTTTCCGTGTTTCAGAAATAGACACAAACTATTGTTACCCTTTTTATCAATTATTTATGTAGCTAGAGAATAATAGCTGTCTGTCACATTTCCTCAGGGAAGTGCTCTGTTTTCTCCGATGAACACACATCGTCGATGACAATATGCTGGGTTCTATGACATAAGACGTTTCCTAACTATTCATGCATCTGAGAACCTAAGCAGTATGCAGAAACTTTTGTTAAGTCTGCAGTGAGGTATGTGTTAAATGCATTCCCGAAATCTAGGACCCCTCAGGGGCTTAGCATTAATTTGAGTACAGCCTTGCCAAACCTGGGATCTCAAGCTGCGGATAGTGTCGTGTCAACAGTCTTTGACACCGTAAGCTCTGTGCCTGCTTTAACGAGCACCGTAGTTTCAGAGCCTAGGGATCTTTGCTTACTGGCCCAGGTCGCGAGAACGATACGAACCTCTATAAAAAAAAAAAAAATATAAAAAAAAATTGAATCTCAAGGTGTGCTACGTGCCAAGGAGATGTATGGCTGTTGCGGTTGAACAATCGCTAGCGAGCACCCTGTGGGGAACCTGTCGCACCTCAGTTGTATCAGACTTGCCCAGACAAGCGGGGCTCTGTCTGGGTATGCCTTTATATCCCTAGCTGCTCACGGGAACACCATAAAAAATCTCGAAGTATTGGCGGACGTACAACTGCCTTCTCTAAGCGAGGAAGGTCTGATTTAAATGCAGCAATGTATGACCCCCACTCGTTCCGTTCTCTGGCCACACAATGGTAGGAATGTAGGGCCTGTCAATAAGGTGTAGCTTATTCCCCTAAATACCTGGTCTGTAGCAGAACAGATGGAGACTCCTTCCGGACGATGATTCTTTTATTTATTTATGTATTGATTTTTTTAGCACCTTGAGGACAAGTTTGGAGTGGTGGATGGCATGTCTAAAAGGAGATAGGGGACAGTCCTCATAACGACGTCATCCCCAGTGCAGTCACGGCCATTCCTTGTCTGTGGAAAGCTGGGTGATGTTCACGTTACAGTAACACATCACAAGAGTTTAACATCGCCAAAGGCATTATATTTCATAAATACCTTCTCTTGCAATCTGATGAAGAACTACAAGCTAACCTAGAGTGGCGAAGCATTCATTTTATCCGACGTATTCAAAGGGGTCTGAAGGACAACAGGGTTGCCATCAGTGCCTTCACCTTAGCTTTCGTGGGTGATTCCTTGTCTGAGAAGGTCAAGGTTATGATCTACCAATACGAAGCTAAACCCTACATTCTTCCTCTATGCGTTGTTTCAAGTACTGGAAGTTTCGGCACATGTCATCCCAGTGTGATGCCAATCCCACCTGCTTGGAGTGCGGACGTGTATCGCATCCCAACGTTCTATATACTCCTCCTCCAGTCTTCGTCAACTGCCGCCATAATCACGTGCCCTGCTCGCCACATTGCACAGTTCTGCTCAAGCGAGGAAAATCATAGAATATAAAACCCTGGACAGGCTGACTTACTTAGAGGCTAAACGTAAGTACCTGAAGCTCCACCCTGTAAGCATAATCACCTCCTATGCTACAGCCGCTTCATCGTCGCTATCTACGGCGACAAGACCGAAATCTGATCAGACAGCTGCAGTGGGCGAACAGGCCCTAACGTCCTGAAGGAGGAGAAGCCTCCTCTGGCTCTTTCCACAAGGAAGGGATTGCTTGAATCCCATCCTTCCTGGGCTTTCTCCGCTGCAAAAACCTACACCAAGACCACGGTGGTTCCTACACCACCGCTCCATATCTCCGCCTCTGAGGACGAGGTGGAAATACTAGCGGCCCCTGAGGACCTAGATCTCGACGGCCCCTCGGAAACTACGGACATCGGCCCAACAGCCTCGCCAGCAGTGAGAGCGAGTGATCCTGAGGTATAAAAAGCCCTCTTTTGTACCTTATGTCTTCCCAGACCATCTTCCAGTGGAATTGCGGTGGTTTTTCCCGACACCTGGCTGAATTGCGTCAAATTGTAAGCACCATACCTGCATTCGCCCTCCAGGAGACCAGGTTCCTGGCAGTGCAGATCCCTGCCCTTTGTGGGTACAGGGTGTCGCCTGAAGAGCTGAGCCACATCGTTAGAGCCAAAACTTAAACGCCAATCGAACGAATGGCGTCATTATGAGACGCCGCGAAAAGTCGAAAGTGCGTCAGAGCCCCAGTATGGTGAAAGTTATGGTAAATCTCATCTGCAACCGTGATGGTGTTATCCTATCGCATTACTTTCCCTCACAGCAGACCGTCAGTGCACAATATTACTGTTTGTTTTTGGAGCATCATCTGCGACCATTTTTGCGAAAGAAGCGGCAACACTTTCTGTGCAACCCATCAATCATTTTGCACAATGCGCGGGCGCATATGGCGTAAGCTGTGGCTGCTCTGATCGGTCGATGGGACTGGAAAGTACTGTACCATCCAACATACTCCCCGGACATAAGGCCTTGTGACTTTGATTTGATTCCGAAGATGAAGGAAAGACTTCGCGGCATTCGCTTCAGAACTGATTCGAGAGGCAGAACACCGCTTCATTCGCACCAACAACAGAACAGGCTCTGTCCACATCGCTGGCAACTGGTTCTACACTAGTGACTACTATGAAATACCTTGGGTTGCAGATTGTATGTACATAGCTTTGGTACCAAGTTGAGCTCTTCTTTAAACATCGAGTCAGCCTCTTCAAGTTCGTAGGTTTCGTCATTAGTTTCCTCACCATCCTCTATAACATCTTCTTCGCAGGCTTCCAGTTTCCCTTCCAACTTTGGACTTGCTGGTAAGTCCGTAGCAAATGATGTTGCGCAGCACTTTTTATAGGTGGCAGTCTTGCAAGTTTTAATTTGCTCTTTTTTTCTTCCCGGCCTTAAAAAAAATAAGTTTTGGTTGCCTTGACCGGTCATGTACAAGTAGGTCAAAATCCTCTCCCACAATGACAAAACTTCCAAAATATTTGGTTCTTGAAATAGCAGATGTTACAATCATAAGGTGGCCTATCGTAAACTTCGGCTAGTGATGTACGAATCACAATAGGTGGGTGCCCAAATTCACTATGTTGGATAGAGAAAAATTGAATACCTGAAAATGAGATGGTAAATTGCAACATAAAACATGACATATAATATAATTATATTAAATAAACAGAAACTGAATAATTGCAACATAAAACATGACATATAATATAATTATATTAAATAAACAGAAACTTAATTAACAATGTTCATTGAATGAGGTATTTTGCCACTTTGCACAAATTTTGTAAAATTGTCATTTGTTTGACGTTCTTAGTGCCTTAGGTATTTGGAGTATAAAAAAATGGTAAGAATCAAATTTGTAGAGAATTTTGTACTCTTTAAAAAACAACTGAGACGTAAAAGCAGTAGGAGCACAAAAAACGGAGATATTTTGAAAAAACTGAAAAAAGTCCAAATTTTCGAAGTTTCTTGACTGCAGAAAGTTTTCGCAAGAGAAATTTTGTTGGCAAAACTTGGTTTTCTAATCCTTACAACCATGTGAACGAGTTACAAAAATAAAATCTTCTACCCCATCTTTTGCAAGGTATAGAGGCTATTTGGAATACTTGGCTTTCGTCACATCAGTGTACACCCGTGCTCATTTGATGGAGCAGAAGCTTTTCTGTCTCAAGGAAGACTTATTGGACATGGGTCGCGCTCGTGTGACACAATGGAAAAAAGAAATTGCAAATGTAAGAGATTTAACTACTTTGGTCATTAGTCCCTAGGCATACAAAGTACTTACACTAACTTAAAGTAACTTATGCTGAAGACAAGAAAATCCCCCATGCCCAACGGAGGGCTCGAACCCCCGACGGCAAACTGCCGCGCGCACCGCATCAGGTCGCCTTGGTGTGCTCTCCTGTCGGGGCTTACCCAGTGATCTCAATTATTAACACTGGGTACACAACTGTAGTTTTTGTATCCCGGGGATGCTGCGTGAGCAGGAGATGGACAGTGACTAGCAAGGATGTGGACATAGGTCTGTACTAAAAGAACTAGTGATGGGACAACCGAATGTTTTTAACAACCGATTGGTCAATCGGTTGTTTTTTCGTTCAGTCGGTTTTTTCAGTCGAATGAAACAACCGAAGGAAAATAGTCTCTGTGGCCGTATGAATGTTTTCACTCACTGGCGGGGTTTGAGTGGTTTCAGTCGATGCGAAACAATCGAATGAAACCAGACTCTGTCGGTTGCAGCCGCTATATGAATGTTTTCACTCATTCAATGGCTTTGAGTGGTTTCAGTCGATGCGTGAGCACCGAATGAAACAAGTCTCTGTCCTTTATATGAATGTTCTCGGCACTGAGTGGTTTCACTTGATGCGATACAACCGACTGGAAAAAGTATTTGTCGGTTTCTGCAGTTATATGGATGTTTCTATTAATTCATCGACTTTGTGTGACTTTATTTGCATACTCCTTCAGCCTTTTCGGGTATAAATGAACCGTGATTCAGTATGAAACATTCTTAGAGACAAATCTTAAAAATATAGGAGTGTGTACGTGTGTGTGTTTCTATTGCATGCAAATCTGCATTTTTGTTCAAATCTTGATGAAATTTTGCACACTTGACCTTCAAAGCAAAAGGAACGTCACTGTCTACATCAAATTTCATTCGGTGTATGGCGGAGGGTACTTTACATACTGACTTCGACAAAAACCATAATTTGGCTGCGATCTTCATAAAATTTTGCACACTTGACTTTCAAAACAAGTGGCAGTTCACTGTTCATCTAACATTCTGTATGGTACATGGCGGAGGGATGTAATAAACCTCCACACCGTTTCACCGATAACCACAGAAATATCTGTGACAAGAGTGAATAATTATGAAACTTGAGATGAATGTTTTCATACATGCTGACGAATACAGACGCGCTAAAGAAAATTTACAGCACTGATAAATGTTCTGTCTTCTTGTACTCCTTCAAATTAGTGGAATTAACAAAAATATTTTTATAAGAAATATTTTTATACAAAATACTTCAATGAACTTTTTTTTACAATACCTAATGTTTTAGTGATTTTCGAATTTGGATCTAGCAAATATGCTCAAAGTTAACATACTTAACTCTGTCCTACTAGTACCTTAGATATGTATGAACAATAAGCCGCAAACCGCACGTTTCTACCTGTTCCCACTTCGGAGATACAGTATGCGAGATTAAACTTGTAGAGATCATTTTGGAACACCCTGTAGTTTCCACGCTTCTTTGAGACAGTAAGAAACCGACAACAATCGGCGATGGCACGCCGCCCCACCCGCCAGACACTGTTGTGTGGAGTTTGACCGGCATGGCGCGCGCCTGAAGAAAGACTGAGTAATTCAGTCAATGTACGAAAATGCAAAAGTGTCGCATGTTTTCATTCGGTTGTTCCCACAGACTTTCATTCGAAAAAAATAAACGAATATTAATTCAACATAGTAAAACTACGACCGACTGACTGTTTCATTCGGTTCCTCCCACTGACTGGTTTCACTCAAAAGAACTAATGAAGAGGTCAATGTACTGTGTCAATTTTTTCATTCGGTTGGTCCCATCGACTGATTTAACTCAAAAGAAAAGGAATGACTGGGCCAACCGACTGTGTCGATTTTTTTATTCGATTGCTCCTACCGACTGATTTCACTCAAAAGAAGAAATGAGTAGTCCAACCGATTGAATCGGTTGTTTCATTCGGTTGGTCCCACCGACTGGTTTCACTCAGAAGAATGAATGAATAATTCAACCGATACGAGAAACTACAACCGAATGATCGATTTTTTTCCAACAACCGAATGAATCGATTGTTTTCATTCGATTGTTCCCATCACTAAAAAGAACTGATTAGTCCACTTCATATTTTATTTCAGGACGAAATAAATAAATAACTTCGATGTGCTTGCGGTGGTACAACTTCTTCCAAGAAAATACAGTTCTGCAGTGTATCACTACTACGACATCTGGCAATATTACTGTTCCAGCTTGTTGACTGCTTGCTCTAATCAATGGAACTCCTGGATCGAAACTGTTGAACTCCCTGGAACTGTCTCGTACTGGTGTGGTGCGCCGGCATATGTAGCCGAGACCCCTTATTCTTATTGGCTGGCGCGTGAGGCAAGCAAAGAGGTACAGAGACTGCGGACGCCCCCCGGCGACCGAAGTACTACAGAGCGATTTATCGCGCCTTATAATGGCGCGGCGACTTGCGTGGACCACTGCCATTGTGGCGAAAAGCGACGTCACAACAACAGTGGTTTGGATCTATGAAAATCGTGACGGTCTATTATAGTTACGTCGGCAACTCCGTATTGTTGTTTTGAACCTTGCGTCCTCTGAAAATAAGTTATGAACGATTGATTGCTTTAGTAAATACATAATGATGAAGTTCATGTCGCTTATGGTTTTAGGGAAGTCAAAGGAGATGAAATAGAGTTCCGAACCATACGTGAGTTTTTCTTCTGAACTGGTGTTTCTATCACATTTCATTTAATGAATCAATTGCACTGCTATAGACAGTATTTCTAGTGTTCAGTTTTGTACTTGCCTGTTATCTATACTGATTTCCATTTGAACTTACGGATTGGGTATTCACTCTGTGTGGAAAATCATGCTTATATTACACGCTTCCAATCTGTCGTTATTACACTTCGTTTAATTTTATACAACAGTGTAATTTAAAAGTTGTGTATGTGATGTTTAATGTTGAATCTATCGTTTAATCAGAAAACAAAAGTAGTTTATTTTAAAGTTACTCATTCAAAATCTGATCTGATATTCGTTGCAGGCCAAATAGTTGTCATATATTGATGTTTAACAGTCAAAATCACTAAGTCATCAGATAATTTCATCAAAATTTAACTGAACACATACATTTTTCATTAACACAGTAATTTGGTTTAATTATGGCCCTGATATTGATGTATATACTGTTAAATGAGAAACAGTGCATTAAACTGATTATGTGCACAACGGATCTTTTAACAAAACAACTGTGACATGTAACCTGCATGAAACACCTAATGACTATACTCAAAAAATTTGACTGCAAGAAAGATATTAAAAACACAAACCACTTTCTTAATGTTCGACTACGAGAAGTTTATGCAGATCAGTACTTGATTATCAAAACTCAGAATCATACTCAATTAACTGCAGTGTTGCATAACAATCATTTACTACAGTACCAATAAAGAAATCTGTTCAACAAGATTATCAAAATCAATACTGCACTTTAAATCCACAAATAAGTAATTATCAAATAAATGAAGTAGGTTAATCTTCTAACTACGTAAATGAAACAGGAAAGAAAGTTCAACTTTGTTACTTATTATTAATAATCAGCATTACATTACCTAAATAATACAAACTTTTCATAATTACATGAAATGCAATATATATATACTTGCTGTCACTGCAGCCTCTGCTCTACATCGGAGCCATATACACAACTGCTCTCTAAGCGAGCTGAACCACAAGCCTGACTCTCTGTTTCTCTGCACGAGCTACAATGCTATCCGATGAAACTTCACATATTTATGTACACATATCGATACACACAGTAGAAGCAATATTACACACTTTCTTGCAAGCAAGTTACTCGACACAAAACAGGAGGCACAATATTAGACATTTTCTTACAAATTCAGCAATACACATTTTCTATGGACATGTTTCAAATTCATTAATTAAATGCAATGTGGGAGAAACACTAGTTATGAATCAAAATATAACTCAAGGTCACGATTTACACAACTCGTGTCTTTTTCTACTGTTACAATGTAGGAGTAAGGGTAATTACAAGTCTAGAATGTTTTGTAAATAATATCCATATTTTCATAACAGATAGAGCTCGTTGTATATGAGTTAGTTTCTACATAAGCAAATAGTAAGAACGATTAGAAATTTCAGAATGTCAAATATAATATATAAAGCAGAGTGTCCGTATGTTTGTATGTATTGCATACAAATCTACAGTTTTGTTCCAATCTTTATGAAATTTTGTACACGTAAGCTTCAATCCGTGAGAACGGCCACCGTAAGTGTAAGAATCACATACGATATATAGTTCACGAGATATGACGTCATAAACAATGATATGCGCGAAAAACTGCTGCATTTTGCGACAAGGGTGCTCATTTTCTCCTAAACCATTGGACCGATTTCAACCAAATTTGGTACACACGTTCCTTACCGTGAAGTAACAATTGCTGCATGGATAAGAATCACATAAGGCACATGGTTCCTAAGATATTACGTCATAGCCAATAGAAATCGCAAAAAATGCCATATAATGCGGCGAGACTTTCGAAATACACTGAATGAGGATGACATTACTTAGCGACTTGCAACAAACTTTAAACACAATTTAAAACATTTATTAAACTTTTTCTCTCTGGCAACCATAGTAAAATGATGAAAGGAAAAAAGTTTCTCGTTTACTACTTTTCCGCTGTTTATGGGGTAAAACTACGGCTCTCGGTATGACGTTACAATTTATATTTTGTACACTACAAATTGTATCCGAAGAAAATTTTACAGACTATATACACACATATAGTTGAATGTAGCTTCTAAATTGTATCACAGTATCACACATAGTTGATGAGATATGAGCAGGTAAACAGTAACGTTCCACTGTTCATGGACTAAAACTACGGCATACGGTATGACGTTACAATTTATAATTTCTACACTATAAATTGTAGCCGCAGGAAATTTTACAGACAGTATACACGAATATAGTTGAGCGTACCCGCTAAATTGTATCACGGTACGACACATAGTTCATGAGATATGACCACACAAACAGTAACTTTCAGGGAAAAGCGCCCCATCACGCATGAAATTTTTATCTATTAGTTCTTTCCTACTAATTGTATTGCCAAGGGATTTTACAGACATACAGCCCTTATGCAAATGAATATATACCTGAAATATGGCAGGAATAAATAAATAAATAGCCGGGCAACGCCGGGTTTTCAGCTAGTTCTTCATAAGCACATAAACTGACAACTGGATAGTGTATGACAGATATGCGTTCACCAATATGGCGTCGAGCGCCACGACTTGTTAATACACAACAGTAGCTTCGTTCGAGTGGTGCTGCTGACGGTCTGGAACGGTTTGAGGCGTTCGAGTGGCACTTTTGACTCTTTCTGACGATATCTGACTGACCAATCAGGTGTTCGAGTGGCGGAGCTGATAGTTTGCGACTGTTTGTTTAAGTCAGCGGATTTTCGTCAAACTGTTTTCTGACTGACTCCAAAGCGTTTAACAAGCCTCCTCCAAAAGACAAGCCCGCATATTTACGAAGAGGTTTGTGTTCTAAATCTTCGACTTTCTCTTGATTGAGGCTGAGCTTTGTGTATTAGACAGGCATTCTTTCGATTTATGTGGCCTTCTAATACAGTACGTCCCCTTTTTATTACACCCATTAAAACCATAAATGAAAGGTGTGGAAATTTTCATAACATACGAATTTAAAGATGAATGCGTATGTTTTTACAGTTAGGATTGTGATATATTCGCCTGAAAATGAAGTCAAAATAGTCCTACTGAGATTTTCTGTGCCATCTGTAAATGAAGTGATTGACACATAAGGATAATACAGTTCACAACAGGCATTAGCAGTGATAGATTTTTATAACCGACATCTAGCTTTATATGTTCCACTATAGCGTCTCACAATTACTGTTCCGTGTTTCTCCTTGTGGTTATATATTATAGAAATCTATTAGTGCCAATGTAGGCGTTTCTACACTAAATGTGTAACTTCTGGGAAAATCATGTACGATGATAATTCTTGCACACCTCCTCCAAAGTTTTGTATATTAATTGGTATGTTTCATTTTTTAAATTTTATTGTAACTCATAATAATGGCACAAAATGCATATGAAGTTTTATGTTACCGAATATTCCTTTCACACACCACTATCTTAATTTACCTCATTTTTGTATGACGTTTTGCAGGTTAAATTGGCTACATTATTTATAAATGGGGGGACATGTTTTCGTATATTTTGCGTTTTGTAGAAGTTTATGATCAAAATGTATTCCACAATGTATTTCTAATTCACGCTGTCCGTCGCCGGTCCGTCACCTCACGTCAACGTGAGCTTTCTCAAGAAGAATGTTTTGATGGAACGGTCGTCTGGTAACATCGCGCCTCGCAAGTTAACCTAGTTTCGTCACGCGATTTTCATGTTATCCTCGACAGATACACGGTTTGCACGCAAATGTGTCTTGTTAATCTTTACTTTATTATTATACTTTGGTTTAACGGTAAATTGCAAATATTTCATGACGACTTAGTTTTTTCAATTGAGCGTCCTCCTACATAACATATCGCCAGTCATAACCTCACTTTCAACATCGGTAGAGAGCAAAGATGCCAACTAGCGCTATGGGTGGCCAAACTGCGAAACAGGTGAAATAATCGTTCGAGTTGGCTTCGGAGTTAGCAACTGTCAAAAAGCGCGCATGCGCAGTGGAGGCCTTCCAAATCGTCAGTAACTATCAGGAACAATGACCTATATAAACAACATAGACTGGCCACAGCGCCGCCATAGTTGAAGACAATTGGAGGGGTTGCCGCCATCTTTGAGAACGTAAGTGTCACGCCAGGTGATACTGGGCGTCTGCTAACAACTGAATCATAGGTTTTATATTAGTCATTGCCAGTCTCGATTTTCCTTAATTTCTGGGCGACGCATTTCGGAAAGTAATTCCCACTACGAACAGTATTTCTCGTTTACTACTGCATCCTAAGCGTAATGTTTACAATCGTCGAACTGCTGCATTATCTACTATAACGTCAATAATCGATTGTATTTGCCGATATATCTTACCTATAAATACAGGCGAATTTCTTTAAAATCTTTAATTACCTTTATTCTGCCTGTGGTTCAAATGATGTTTCATGCTTTGAAGTACATTACGTATTTATCGAGCTCTCCACAATTTGTCGTTTCCTCGGTACTCGTCTTACAGCTTTTGGTTTCTGTAGGTGCTCAGGAAACGAAAATATTGTTGCAATGACATTTGTCAGTAGCTGCTTTCGATCGGTGGTAGCATACATGAACTTGTCTTCAAACTGACAAGAGCATATATAACTATACTTTGTAGGTTGCCACTTATCACGCCTCATACTGGTTACCCATCGAGTTAACAACTACTTGTTTTTCAAAGCAAATCTGTGTAAATAATAGTTAATTACAGTTCATATACCTAGGCTAGTTACCCAATGGTTAAACGCTTTTATACACTGTATAAACAACTGTCATTACATTAAAACACACTAAATACATTCGTCCTATGCCTAGCTTTTTGATGGTCGTGAAGTAAACATAATTTTGAAACTTGGTAAATGCGAAAGTTAAGAATAATTAATTGTTATAGACAAATACTAACTGATGCACAACGACCTATATAATTACATATCTCTTTCTTTATGTATGATAGTCCAACAGTTTTATCACCGCAGTTGCTGCAGTTGTACGCCGAACATACACTGGGCATGAGTTGCTACTAATAATAACGCTTACACATTAGTTTAGATTACAAACAGAAGCGTCTGCTCACTCTGCTGCTTCAAATTGACGTTCCCAAATATGGCGCCCAGTGTTGCTTAGTGCTGCCACCCAGAGCGCTGTAGCTTGCCCATAGCCTCTCTATGTTGTTTATATACCTCTTTGATCAGGAACTATCAGCGCTTGGGCCACTCGAACGAACCTAGTAACTCTAGACTTTGACCCGTGTCGTGTGCCAGGCGGCTGTGGAGAGCGGCGTTGGCGGTGCTTCTGACGTCGGCCGTCGTGTGCCTGGAGGCGCTGCTGTTCGGCCGGTCGGTCCTGTGGCCACGCCCCAGGGGGCTGCCGTCACCGGTCAACTCGGCCGACGACCCGCTGCAGTCTGCCGTCGGTGGGCACAACATCTTCTTCATAGAGCCCACGTGCGTCTTCCAGGTGCGTCCCTTTCATTCCCTGTAAAATAGCTAATATTTAAGTCTTTTAGCAAGGTTACTTCATTAGCAGATTTCAATACTGCTGGTGTGGAAGCCACAAGCACAGAAGAGGATATATTGTTTGACAAGTTTTATTGGCCGAGAGGACTGAGGCGCTCCAGTCACGGTCTGCACGGCAACTAGGGTCGGGGGTTCGAATCCCCCCTCGGGCATGGATATTTGTGCCGTCCTTAGTATTAGCTAGAACATAAGTAGTTTGTAAGTTTAGGGACTGATGACCCCGTAGTTAAGTCCCATAAGCTATACAAACATTTGAACATTTTTGAACAAATTTTTAATTAAATATTCCTAAATTTGCAACATAACATACATCACTGGTAATGGCATAGTAATATATATATATACACTATTACAATTCAGTTAATAAAAACCTTTTAATATATACTGGCCTCATTACGAAGATATTTTAACATATCAGCATTTGTCCCCATTGGCACATTGCATGCAATTGAGGTTGCATACACGGTTATTTAACACGTCACAACTAAAATAGTGCCTCTGTAACACACAAACTACTGTTACAAACAGGTGAAACACAACAAGCAAGCCGCAGTGGAGTAGCCGAGCGGTCTAAAGCGTCTCGCTGCGGTTGCTCGCCGTGGAGGTTCGAGTCCTCCCTGGGGCATGGGTGTGTGTGTGTTGCCCTTAGGTTAGTTTATCTAGGTTTAAGTAGTTTGTAAGCTACGGACTGATGACCACGCAGTTTGGTCCGATAGATTTGCAAACATTACATTACATTACACAACAAGCAAAAATCAACACTCCGTTGGTGGAGAATAACTTAACGGAAACTACACGTTCAGACCAGCAGGGAAATATTAAAACAGTGTTTAGATAACAATAATAAAAAAAATAATCAAACCACATCGGACCTCAATAAACAACCAATATTGTACGAGGTCGGCTTCACAGTCAGATATTTATCAAAATTACGATTCACATGTCAGTATCACAACACCGAGTCACACCTGAGTCAGGAGAGACGGTAAAGCGAACCTCAAATGTTCAAATGTATTTCGGTCACAGGATTTAGCGACTATTACAGAGGTGGCTCACCGTTAATTCTAATAGCTGCGGATACGGCTCATAGCTAACATGTAACATTGTTACTTGTTTTGTTTCCTTATTAATATGTAAACGAACATCAATGAACACTCAGTCGGTCGCTCCCGCCGGAGGTTCGAGTCCCATCTCGGGCACGGGTGTTTATGTTGCTTTTGGTGTATGTTAGTTTACGTAGTTTGTAACTCTAGGGAATGATGAACATAGTAGTTTGGCGCAAGAGCTTTACAAACATTTGATTGAATATTCACAGCTATTTTTAATCAAGGAGATCGAAATAATTAGCCGGCCGCGGTGGCCGAGGGGACTGAGGCGCTCCAGTCACGGTCTGCATGGGCACTACGGTCGGGGGTTCGAATCCCCCCTCGGGCATGGATATTTGTGCCGTCCTTAGTATTAGCTAGAACATAAGTAGTTTGTAAGTTTAGGGAGTGATGACCCCGTAGTTAAGTCCCATTGACTCTACAAACATTTGAACATTTTTTGAAAAAGAATGTTTTTCTCTGACTGGCACAGGTATATTTTACTGAAACAGAGTAAATATATGCCAAATAAAAAAGTTAACGAGATAAAACGTGACTATATCATCTTGTCACAAAAATACACAAACTCTAATATGCTTTATGGACGTCAGGCCAATTTAAACGTAAGTGAATTCGTAATGAAATTTTTTTATACAAAATTGTATACTGTAAACGTAGGTAATTATTTTATTAAACATCACCAGGTCCACTTGAAAATGGCAAAAGCCGAAACAAGCTTGTAGTGGAGTCAATTTGCACAAGCTGAATAAATATTGTTAGCAGCAAACTTGGATTTCTATATTACGATAAAACAGAAGCTTTAATAAAATCTGCCAAGTACGCGAGAATAAAACTCTTAAGAACAGAAGCACTAACGAAAATGAAGAAATTGATTGGTAATGAAATTCAACAGATATTAAATTATGCTACTTAGCGCCCTACACGATGTGACACTGGCGGTAGTTCAAATGTTTGTATAGCTATGGGACTTGACTACGGGGTCATCGGTCCCTAAACTTACAAACTACTTATGAACTAGCTAATACTAAGGACGGCACAAATATCCATGCCCGAGGGGAAATTCGAGCCCCCGACCGTAGTGGCCGTGCAGACCGTGACTGGTGCGCCGCAGTCCCTTCGGCCATCGCGGTCGGCTGGCGGCAGTTGGCAGTTAACTAGATGTAGCAAAGGTCTATGACTTGCTTTCAAATACACAAGGCGCAGACGACAATTATACGCAACAATATTTGTCAAATACGCGAGAAAAGACTCTTAAAAACATTAGCACAAACGAAATCTGCCAAGTACGCGATAATAAACGTCTTGAAACTGCATCCCCGGTGCTTCGGTTGCTGGGATGACGACACCGCTGGCTGCGCTCTGCTGCCTTCGTCAACTGTTATTCCAACCCACCTACCGCAAAGCAAGCAGTTACAGTGACGTGCTGCGCGGACACCTTGTGTACTACTTAAACAAGAGTTAACACAAAAGTGTTATTGCCAGTGTGCAGTAAAAAAGACAATATGTATGTTCAAAAGGAACTGCAGCCAAATTCCAGAGCCCACAAAACCATAAAAGAACACCTTTCCGTTTACAGAACGCATCGTGGCTGGTAAGTGCTAGATTGTGGCTCCAGAGACACTTATCTGACAAGGAAAGTACATGGGCTCGAACAAACATATCTGTATGAACGTTTGGTTACAGGATCTCTACGTACACCTCAATGAGCTGGTGGGTGTCGTTTTTCTGCAAAGCTCTGCAACCATGCTCTAGATAGCACTGTAGATGCCATACGTAATGCAGATATCTTAACTATAACTTATGTAATAATCATCGTACATGTTCTCTAGCGAATTGTCATCAAAAGTCGTGATGATAGTTACAACTTTAACCTTCTTCCCGAAAGACTGTTGGTATTCACTGCCACTGCTTCCATCGCCTCTTCCCGCACTTACCGTAGCACTACCGCTTGCAATGAGTTGTTCGTCATTATCATCCCTATTATCATTATTAAGAGTTTGTAACAACAGTATCTAACTTATGCTCATATTTCTGTACCATAACAGATACGAGAAAGCATTCAAAGCATCTTCTACACTAATACCATATTCACGAAGAAGGGTTCTTCGTAACTTCATCTCAACTAATCGCAATATATTAGCAGGATTGACTAGCAATCACCACACAAATAGCATCACAAAGCACAACTTCGGAGGCACACTGCACCGTCCCTACTGGCGAACCGACAGGTCAAAGTGCAATGCGGCATGGCACACGCAGAGGCCTCTAACGGACGACTGCAGAGTTTTGCAGATGTGGGAGTATCACAATGTAATAAGGGATCTTCACATTATCTCTCATACGATTTTGATGTATATGTCTTTATTCGAGCCCAAGTACGTTCCTTGTGAGTTTAAACACCTCCGCAGGCCACCAAACTCCATAGACTTGAACATTATTTATCAGATCTGGCATACGTTAGAACGTGTTTTTCAGTTGAGATGTCCATCCCCTCGTACTTTTACGGATTCATGGGCAGCTCTGCAGGGCTGTCAGTTCTCTCCAGTACTACTTCATACAATATTCGAGTCCATGTAATGTCGTATTGCTGCACTTCTGCTTGCTCGCGGGGGCTTCACACGACGTTGGGCAGATGTACCAGTTTATTTGGCTCATCAGTGTAAACCATATGTGACATTCATTTTATTATTGGTCGCCAATAAACCCGTCCCCTTCCTGTGACTGAAACGCTGCAGATATTTCACTGCCACCTTTACACGGAGGTCCTCTGTAGTCCACTGTGGTGGTTGGGCACGTTGTCCTTCTAAATGTATGCTCCTAACCTGATCTGCGAATCACATTGCTGACAAAACTCTCAGTACTAGGATGACGCGTGTTATGGACCTGCGAGTAGACTTACCGCGTCCATCTGAACTTCATTGCGTGTTGTTCTATTAGGGGTAATTTCCTGCTGTTTGTCTTCATTTACCATCATCAAAACATCATTATATGTGAACACTTTCATGAAGCTTCCATGGTTCCTTATTGGGCAGAGGGAGATGAGTTATAGATGGTTATTGTTTGTTGAAACCATTCTGAAAACCATAATTCTTCCGACGTCATTTGCACTTGATGAACTGAACTGTCATTTGGTAACGCAAGAAAAATTGTATTGGAGCAGGAATTGAACCACAATATCCCACATCTCGCAAGCGGCCACCTTAACCTACTTTGTCATCCATACACGCGGCCCGGTCGATCCAGACATCAATGTGTCTCACTAACGTATCGCACTGAACGCCAACATATATTTTAGTGTTATTCCTGCGACAGGCAGGTGCAGTGTTCTTATCGTCTTCAACCTGTCTCGCTGGCTATGGCGACCGCTAGTTAGCAACGGGAAATTCAGGCTCGAATCCCAGAGAGTCATAAATTATTGTCACCAAAAGATAGATCTACTCATAAAGCGCAGCTGACGCCGGCATATTTCGCTAACTGCGAGTAAGTACACATATCAAAATAAGTTTTGCATTACTCACGATACAAACGTTCTATGGTGTTCTATACTATAGTGAATTGGTATTTTTAATGTAACGCACGGGTAATTTATAAAATTCGATATTTCTACGTACGTATGTATGTATATACCCTACGAACTCCAAGACGGCTCGAGCAGTGTGGAGAAATTTCAGGAAAACGACGGTAACTGATAGAAGGGAATCATGTAATTCTACGCGCTCTTGCGTCCTCTCGCTGTTCCCGTCAGTTTTCGGAAAATGAGCGAACGAACTAAGAGGCAAGGGATCTGGAAACTAGTTCGCGTAGTTCGCCTGTGGGAGCGCTCTTCCGATCTATTTCGTTCGCGAATTACACAAGACTATTACAAAGTCTCTCTTTATTATTGTGGCAGTCTGGGAGAAGTCGGTCGTCCGCTGCAGTTTTTGCCATAGGACGACCAAGACGGAGCAAGTCATGAGCAGTACCTGTAGTTTGGAAACGGTTCCAGGTCCTTACCACATCACTGCGACTTACGACTCTTCGTCACTAACCTCTTATGGTGCTTGAAGACCTTGTTGTTATTATTGTTGTGGTTTTGGATTTTTTAGGGAAATAAACAGAAGTCCCCTGTTCTTAACTGAGATACAACAGCAAGAGACCTAACGCAGTACTAAAATAACGCTCAGCTCCCACAGGGTTCACCCCTAATCTGTACAGAGTGCCAAGCAACGCAACACTGACAACACAAAGCTAGGAGTGCAGCAAGTGGCTGACTTAAGTAAAAAATAACAGTAAGATACTGTGGCTGGCCGCTCGCAAAGAAAATAAAGATTTAGCCATCAACTCTGGACTAAAAACCACTATCTAGAAGCAGGACAGACAACACAAACTTGTGAAGCAAATTAAAATTGCTGGAGGGGTGAGAACCTGAGAGATCGAGCTAAGGTACCAACCAATAAATGGAATGATAAAAATCTATTGCATGGCTAAAACATAAAAACAGTCAGACATAGAGGCATTCTAACACAAAATTAAACGAAGCGCAAAAGGCAGCTTGAAAGATTCCCGCAAGGGATAGGCCAACAGGATGTGGACCACTGTCAAGAGAGAGCCACAGCGCACTGGGTCAGGTCCTCACAACCAAGGAGATGGACGTGTGTTAGCCAGGTATGGTCATTACGAAGGCAACAGAGGACAACTGAGTCCCTACGAGAGGCACTCAGCGAGGAATTCCACACGTCCGTAATGAGGTAGATTGAACGGAGCTTGTTCGGTGTGTTCAAGTCAGACCATTCTGGACTTCAAACCCCAAGGACCTTGCGGTTCAGCGTCTGTCAGTTATCCCTTTCTTGGAGACCAGTTCCCAGTGCCCGTGAAGTGGTGCCCTGCTGGTAAGCTGATCGACGCTTTCGTTTCCATGGGTGAAAATATGGCTCGGGATCCAAATGGAGAGCTTTGAACGGCCAGACTTGGGCGAGGGTGAAGACAGAGTCATTATTAGACAGCACGAAAAGATGGCGAGGTAAACACTGGGGCTCTCAAGCCACGAGGGCTTTCAAGCCACACTGGTAGTCACTGCAGATAGCAAATGATTTCCTCGGACAGGCTCGGAGATCTTCAAGAACACGAGAAATAGTACCATCTCTGCGATGCATACATGAGGTAAAAAGAACGCTGTTCGACGTAAACACCATAGACAAAGATATAACCAAAGCGGCCATTTATCAAGAAACCGTCGGTATGAACAACTTCTGTGCCATGGAACGCGTCGAGAAGTGGAAAGAACTGGCGACGGTTTGGTTAAACCGATGTTCCCCAGTTACTGGGCAAAACCCATGAAGCCGCAAAGCCACATGCGAGGAATGTACCAAGGAGGGGTATGGGAAGGTGTGCGATCAAACGTAGATATTTTTCTTATTGCCATTGGAGAAAGGCCATTCAATGTCTACAAACGTCCTATGTTCTTCCTTCACTGTGTATTTAATAAACACAAATATTACGGCCTCACATTCGACGAAATGGGTACAGTTTCGATATATGTGGTTAGTATGTTTACATTTTCTCACCGATCAAAGGATCAGGATTTTCGAATCATGCCAATGTAAGTCCAGTAGGAATATATTTATAGCATACACAGGTGATGCAACACTTTTTTTGATGTGAGTATTATATGCTTACAGAGGTTATCAACTATAAGAACGCTAAACATTACCTTTCCTTGTCGGCGAAACCGAACTACAATGATCCAAGCATTAGAGAATTAGGAATGTCTGACTCATTTAGCTATGGGTCGAACCAGTTCACACATTCACACTCTTTACTGTGAAGTGTTCAAATGAAGTAGTTCATCCATGAAATTCTGAAGCCTGACAATACTGCTCAGTCGTAGAATGCTCCTCACTCTTATGGTCACCGAAAGTATACCTCACAGTGCTATAATTTAATGCAAGACCGAAAGAATATGATAACCACTGCAATAATGTCTATATACTATCTTGATTAGTTTTACTTTTCTCGGGAATAGTAATACTTCAAATTAAACAAGAAATCTTTCACATGAACACGTTGATATAATTTTCGGTAAATAACTTCTTCATAGCGATCAGGTAGAGCAACAAGGGAACAGGAGTAAGTGAGTGAGCCACAGCCAAATCGAATGAGTTCGGAATGTTACTGTGCGTGCAAACTGAGTAGGCACCATATCGGAGGTTGATAGGAGCACTTTATTTTTTTTCCCTTAAACCTAGCACCAATAAGGCAAGGGGGGAGGGGGGGCAAAAATTGCACGCAATATTTGCTTTGTTTGTGTACTATATCTACGACGGCTGGAACTTATATAGTAGCAACACTGCTGTTGAGACACTATGCAATGCAATCTACTATTGTTGCTTGTAGCACATGTTGTTGGCATACCTACCTTACCTTCGAGCAAATGGACTCTCCCGTCCCAAGTCACCGGCGTGCGCACAATCGAGGGAACCAGTCGGTTGTGAGTGAGCGGTTTAACGTAATGGTGTCACTATGTTTTCGAAACAAAAGCAACGGAGTTGGATCAAGATTGAATGTGCCAGATGTCGTACAGCACGACAGTGTCATCAAGGTCTTCAAGAGGCGTGCGGGGAATCAGCATTGCCCTACAGGACAGTAGCACGATGGGTACAAGCCTTCAACGAAGGTCGGCAAACTGTGGCAGACATGCATTGGGCAGGTCGTCATAGCGTTTTTGGAGCATCAGGTGCGACCATCTTTGCGAAAGAAGCGGCAACACTTTTTGCACAACCCATCCATCATTTCGCACGACAATGCGTGGGCGCATACAGCGCAAGCTGCAGCTGCTTTGCTCGATCAATGGGACTGGGAAGTACCGTATCATCCATCATACTCCCCGGACTTAAGTCCTTGTGACTAGGAATGATGACATAGCTGTTTCGTCCCTTCCTCCCATCAACCAACCAACCAACCTAAGTCCTTCAGACTATGATTTGAATCCGAAGATAAAGCAACCACTTCGTGGCATTCGCTTCAGAACTGTTCTAGAGATTCGACAAGCAGAACACCGCTTCATTCACACCATCAACATAACAGGCTCTGCTAACGGTATATTACACCTTCCACATCACTGGCAACGAGTTTTAAACAACGTTGGTGGCGATTCTGAAGGACAGTAACAGGTGTATATAAATATTTACCACTATTTAAGTTCCAACCCTCATATTTGTTGGAGTGAAGAAGGAAAAATTTAGGTAGTTGTAGAAAAATATCTAGAGTATATGCTGTCATGCTTTTATAATTTTGTTTGGCTTATTTAAGTCTGCCTATTACATTTAAGTGCGGGCAATTTTTTCCCACTCCCCTTAGACATCGGTGAGGCAACTTTTCTCGTTAAAATATTTCTCAATATGTAAGAAAGTTTTTGACTGTTGGTAACACTGAATTATATTGACATTGCTGTTTTGAAATAAATCCTCTTTGTTGTTCCTGCAGTTGTACATTACTCGTATTTCTAATAAAATGTCTCGTCAGTATAAGACGTTTTTCACATGTGAAGAGGTGTCAGCTATAATAAATGAAGCAAGTGAAGGCGATGAAAGTGATCTAGAAAATGATACAGTTGTGACTTACGGCAGTGACACAGCAATTGAAAAAAATGTCAGATCCACGGATTTAATCCCCTCATGAACAGTACGAGAAGCTTCCAGCATCATTGTTACATCACTCTTTTTCACTCTGATAGATATTGCTTGCCTGAATGCTAGAACAATTTTCAAGATAAACAAAACAAACTGAAAATAGAATAAGCATAATTTAAGTAGGCTGTATCTGCTACTATTAGGTTAACAGCTCGTTAGGCCAGCTGTGGAAGAGAGAGCAAAGAATATCATGGGTGTACACAAGTCTGTCCTCTCTGCAAGGGAAAGTGTTCTAGAGAAATCGCTGCCCAACAGTACTGCAAATGTTCACTCTGTTGATTTTTATTCAAGAGGAAGATGTCACATTTGTTTGAAGACAGGTGTTTCAAGTATGCGTGTTCCCCTGATCCTACAAAAACAGTCATACCCAAAAAATGTGATATTGGAAGTGAAAGTGAGTAGGAATGAACTACTCAATTGTAATTTCTGACTTTGGCTTTCTGTTTTCTTATTTGTGATTTGCTACTGTACTTTCTTTTATGGTTTCTTAATACACGTCTGATGTATATCTAAGTGTCAGCTTTATGACAAAAACTGTAATAACATTTCTCGTATTCATTACTTCATTTATTCTATTTGTATTTGTTATAATGAACCTGACAACAATAGGAAGTATGTCGCAACGTAGATAATAAAAAAAAGAAACAAACAAAATAAAATGTTAAAAAGCGAAATGAATGTGAGGGAAATTTTTGCCCCCCTCCCCCTTAGACATCCACGTGACTGATCCGAGCTTAGTGGCGATAGGGTTAATTGATAATTAAGGCATCAGTGTGCTGCTGCTATTCAGCGAAGGTTTTTACATATTGTATAGACAAGTATATACAATAAAAAAAAAAAGGAAGATATGATGGAGAAATAGAGTGAGACAAACTGGGCCAGTTAATAGAGTAAAAAAGATGGAAGTAGGAAGATAAAAATTATATATTGCGATCATACAGATTTAAAAAGACAACAGAATGGACAATCGAGAGATACATTAAAAACTAGAATACAAAGGCGAAAACATATAGATAAAAAGTAGACTGTAATTGGAGGCTTGAAACATATAAACTGGAGAATTAAAATGTAGGCAGCAATTACACATAGTTAAAGAGACACCCGTAGCTCAGGTTTTCTCACGAAGCATTGGGCCGCAATATTGAAAAACTCACAACACTATTGATACATCGTATTTGATGTTAAAATTGCACCGCCACCATTTCACTGTACAGTAGCTATGGGGCGGGTTGGGGGAGCTGATGTGTTTCTGCTTTGAGAATCGGGGTTGGTGAAAGTTGCCGTGGGAGAGGATGGGAAGGGTGTATAAGTTTACTGCAGGGGGGGGGGGGGCATTGGTAGCGGCGCGGCAACGTACTCGAATCTGGGAGTGGAGGGGCGACTTCAGGATTGAAGGAATCGAGCTTGACGATTATACAGGGTGAGTCACCTTACATTACCGCTGGGTATATTTCGTAAACCACATCAAATACTGACGAACCGATTCCACAGACCGAATGTGAGGAGAGGGATTAGCGTAATTGGTTAATACAAACCATAAAAAATGCACGGAAGTGTGTTTTTTAACACAAACCTACGTTTTTTTAAATGGAACCCCATTAGTTTTGATGGCACATCTGAACATATACACAAATACGTATCAGTGCCGTTTGTTGCATTGTAAAATGTTAATTACATCCGGAGATATTGTAACCTAAAGTTTACGCTTGAAACCTCCGACGTTCAGTTGCGTTTTGTAACAAACACGGGTCACGGTCGGCGACCACCATTTGCAGGAACATGTTTACTATGACGACCGTGTTTACGAGTGTGACTGTAGTGCACTGTTGTGGTTTGGTCTAGCTGTCGCAGTGTTTGCATGTAGCGCTTGCTGCTATTGTTGTTCTGCATTCGTCTTTGCACGCAGACTAACTGTAGTACACTATGTTACCAGACGTCTGTGATAGTGTAATGTTGTAGGAACTGTGACCATGGTGTATTCGAACTCTGAAAAGGCGGAGATGATACTCATCTATGGCGAGTGTCGGCAAAATGCAGTTGAAGCCTGCAGGGTGTATGCAGAACGGTACCCGGACAGAGAGCATCCAACGTGCCGCACATTTCAAAACATCTACTGCCAACTGTATGCAACAAGTATGGTCGTAGCACGCAAACGGGTCCATAACAAGCCCGCCACAGGAGAAGCGGATGCAGTTGGTGTGTTAGCTGCTGCAGCTGCCGTGAACCCACACGGGGCATTGCGAGAGCCGGTGGACTGAGTCAAAGTAGAGCCACGCGCATACTGCATCGTTACCGCTTTCACCCGTTTCATGTGTCGCTACATCATCAATTACATGGTGATGTCATTAATCATCGAGCGCAATTCTGTCAATGGGCATTAACAGAGAATACGTTACAGTTCTACCTGTTTACCGATGAAGCGAGTTTCACAAACCACGGGGCAGTGAATCTACGGAACATGCATCATTGGTCCGTGGACAATCCTCGCTGGCTCCGACAGGTAGAGCGACAGCGATCGTGGACTGTAAATGTATGGTGCGGAATCATTGGTGACCACCTCATTGGTCCTCACTTCATTGCAGGGGCCCAAACAGATGCAACATACATCGAGTTTCTACAGAATGATCAAGCCAACGTTGCTCGAAAATGTATCAGCATGATGGTGCACCTGCACATTCCGCAATTAACACTAGGCTGACCCTTGACGGGATGTTCGACGGGCGTTTCATAGGACGTGGAGGACGCATAAATTGGACAACCCGTTCTCCTGATCTTACACCTCTGGACTTCTTTCTGTGGGGTACGTTAAAGGAGAATGTGTACCGTGATATGCCTACAACCCCAGAGGATATGAAACAAAGTATTGTGGCAGCCTGCGGCAACATTACACTAGATGTACTGCGGCGTGTACGACATTCATTACGCCATAGATTGCAATTGTGTGCGGCAAATAATGGCCACCACTTTGAACATCTATTGGCCTGACATGTCGGGACACACTCTATTCCATTCCGTAATTGAAAACGGAAACCACGTGTGTACGTGTACCTCACCCCTCATGGTAATGTACATGTGCGTCAGTGAAAAAGACCAATAAAGGTGTTAGCATGTGGACGTAATGTGCTGTTCTAGTCTCTTCTGTACCTAAGGTACATCACATTTTCCTTTGGATCCCTACTTAATTCGGCGTTCTCCGATACACACGATCGAACAGCGGAGGAGTGGTACTCAAGTGTCAACTATAGGCTATAATGTCTCCGGATGTAATTAACATTTGACAATGCAACAAACGGCACTGATAACGTATTTGTTTATATGTTCAGAAGTGCTAACAAAACTAACGGGGTTCCATTTTTAAAAAAACGTAGGTTTGTTTTAAAAAAACATACTTCCGTGTATTTTTTATAGTTTGTATTGACCAATTACACTGGCCCCTCTCCTCACGTTCGGTCTGTGGAATCGGTTCGTCTGTATTTGATGTGGTTTACGAAATATGTCCAGCGATAATGTTAGGTGACTCACCCTGTATGTAAAGTACGGGGGTGTTCGAGGAAAAGGAGGAGGTGCAGGTGCAGGAGGGGGATACGATCGTAGAGGATACATATGAGGAAGGGAAGGCAGATGCGGTATTCGAGGCGGGGAGCAACGAAATACCTTTACGGTAGCTCACATCATCCACCGAACTGTGTGTAAACTTGTCTTATGCGGACAATAAAAAGCGTGAGTACCAGTTCACTGGAATTGAGTGGTTATTCACACTTCATCCGCGAGCAGCGTTCACCGCCAAAGACTCACTCTCGAGCAGCCCACGTCTAGACACATGAAGGTTTGAACAGGGCTGATGACCGCGTACAGATGGACGAGGTTAAGGCGGCCGCTAGTGGGGAGCTGTGGGCCCTCACGTTGTTGTTGGGCTCTTCAGTCCACAGTCTCTTCATCTGAGAATAAGAACGGCAACCTACATCCTTTTGAATCTGCTTACTGTATTCGTCCCTCGGTCTCCCTCTACGATTTTTACCCCACACGCTTCCTTCTAATGCTACTCTGACAATTCTTTGATGTCTCAGAATGTGTCCAACCAATCTGTCCCTTCTCTTAGTCAGGATATGCCAGAAACTCCTTTTCTCTCCGATTCGGTTAAGCACCTCCTCATTAGTTAAATGATCTACCCAACTAATTTTCATCATTTGCCTGTAGCACCACATTTCAAAAGCTTCTATCATCTTTTTATCTGAACTCCTTATCGTCCACGTTTCACTCCCATACAATGCAACACTCCAGACAAATGCTTTCAGAAAGGACTTCCTAACGTTTAAATTAATATTGGTTGCCTGTAGCACCACATTTCAAAAGCTTCTATCATCTTTTTATCTGAACGCTTTATCGTCCACGTTTCACTCCCATACAATGCAACTCTCCAGACAAATGCTTTCAGAAAGGACTTCCTAACGTTTAAATTAATATTGGATGTTAACAAGTTTCGCTTCTTCGCTTTCCTTCCCAAAGCATAGTCATAAAGTAGAGCTGCATGTCCTCAGGAGAAGTAACGGGCCGGCCGCGGTGGCCGAGGAGACTGAGGCGCTTCAGTCACGGTCTGCACGGCCACTACGGTAGAGGGTTCCAATCCCCCCTCGGGCATGGATATTTGTGCCGTCTTTAGTATAAGGTAGTTCATAAGTGGTTTGTAAGTTTGAACATTTGAAGAAGTAACGGCCGCGGCGGAGTAGCCGAGCGGTCTAAAGCGTCTCGCTGCGGAGCGCGCGGTTGCTCTCCGTGGATGTTCGAGTCCTCTCTGGGGCATGGGTGTGTGTGTGTTGTCCTTAGGTTAGTAAGCTACGGACCGATGACCACGCAGTTTGGTCCGATAGAATTACAAATATTTGAACATTTTTATTTGGAGAAATAACGGCTGTAGTTTGCCCTTGCTTTCAGCTGTTAGCAGTAACTGCATGGCAAAGCCATATTAGCTGATGTTATAAGGCCAGCTCAGTCAATCATCCAGACCGTTGCTCCTGTAACTACTGAAAAGGCTGCTGTCTCTCTTCAGGAACCACACGTTTGTCTGACCTCTCCACTGATACCCCTCCACTGTGATTGCACCTATGGTACAGCTATCTGCATCATTGAGGCACGCAAACCACCCCACCTCGGCAATGTCTGTGGTTTATGGAGGTGGGGCAGTCATAGGAGTCAGAAATTTAAAGATCAGTTTGCATATAGTGTTTTCACACCTGTCGTTTTCCCGCAGGAAATGCCGTGGTTCGGGCTCAGAATCCTTCAAGCTTGCGCAGTGGAGTCCGCCGTCCGCCACAACCAGGACTACAATGTGTATGTGCTGCACACGTGTGCGTTCCCGTTTGACATGTTGGACATGAACGTCCCCGACGGTGCCAAGGCAGTCTACACACCGCTGACCTTTTTCTTCAGGAATACTGAGCTAGATCCGTCCATCATAACATCGAATACGTTCCGTGCGCAAAAGAATTCTGTCGAGCGTGCGAAGGAGATCCTGAGTATTATCACACTCTGGAAGTACGGCGGCATCTTCCTCAACCTCGACTCTATCATCCAAAGGTGAGAATCTGCCTCTTTATATCAACGTAACTTATGTTTTTCTTATATGATTCATCTATACAGTATAATAAATCAAGGGTCACGATGTTTGGCCGCGTTGAAGTGCGAAACTACTCAATTGATCTTAATGAAATATTGCACAGTGTGTGTGACTTGGTCTCGATTAATTCTTATTGCAAATTAAATGTTCTTATCTAAGTATCCCATTCATGGCACTGCTATTCACCTGAAAGTCGAGGTTAATGGCTAAGTTCTTGATTATAGAGCTAAAGAATAGAGGTTCAAAACTCGCTGACATCATGAATCTATCCACGAATCTTTTCGCTTTGAGTTTTAACCTAGCGTTCACATTTAATAGCAATAAAGTGGTCAAATCGTCATGACAGCAAGTAAATCAGCGATGTTGCAAGGAAGTAAAAATCAATAAACCTGAAGATTGCAAGTATGCTGAAAAAGGCCTGTCGTAATTAATAAATAATTTTTCATATAGCAGCGTCTTTGATACAGCAAAATTTCTTGCAATTTCCAAAGTATAAACATGATAGGGATGTACACCCTAATCATCTTCTTAGAGCGTTTTAGAGAACTTTGCCAGGAATTGGGAGGACTCTAAGAAGATTTATTTTACTTTTGACTATTTAGTGGGCGAGGCAGCAGAAGGGGTACTGTTAATGCTCAAGAATTTACTTATTGAGAGGAATTTAAATTGAAGTTTAAGAAAAAGTATTGGTCCGATAGTATCCAAGAAAAAGTTAAGACTGGAACTTTCAGATCCTCCACCGTGTAATAAGCAGCAAAGTAGTATTAAACAATATACACAATCTCACTGTCAAAGCCAAAATTCTTAGATGAACCAATTGATGAGAAATTCTTAGCAACTGCGCAAGTTAGGAGATTACCTATTTATGCACAGCGTGAGATTTGATTTAGAGGCTGGAAAACATTAAAGAACGGTTAAAAGCAGCAGAAGGAGTAAATGTTGTTGTTATGGTCTTCAGTCTGGAGACTGGTTTGATGCAGCTCTCCACCCTACTCTATCCTGAGCAAGCCTTTTCATCTCCTCGTAAGAACAGCAACCCACATCCACTTGAACCTGCTTACTATACGCGTCTCTTGGTCTCCCTCTGCGATTTTTACCCCACACACTTCCCTCCAATGCTAAATTTACGATTCCCCGATGTCTAAGAATGTGTCCTACCAAGCGATCCCTTCTTTTAGTCAGGGTATGCCAAAAATTCCTTCGCTCACCAATTCTGTTCAGTACCTCTTCATTAGTTATGTGATCTACCCACCTAATCTTCAGCATTCTTCTGTAGCACCACATTTCAAAAGCCTCTATTCTCTTCCTGTCAGCACTGCTTATCGTCCATGTTTCACTCCCATACAAGGCAACACTCCACACAAATGCCTTCAGAAAAGACTTCCTTACCCTTAAATTAATATTCGATGTTAACAAATTTCTCTTTTTCAAAAATGCTTTTCTTCCCATTGCCATTCTGCATTTTATATCCTCTGTACTGCGACCATCGCATGTTATTTTACTACCCAAGTAACAAAACTCATCTACCACCTTCATTGTTTCGTTACCTAATCTAATTCCTTCAGCATCGCCTGATTTTCTAAGACCGCATTCCATTATTTTTGTTTTGCTCTTGTTAATGTTCATTTTATATGCTCTCTTCAACACGCTTTCCATTCCATTCAACTGCTCTTCCAGGTCCTTCGCTGTCTCTGACAGAATTACAATGTCATCAGAAAAACGCAATGTTTTTATTTCTTCCCCCTGAACTTTGATCCCTATTCCAAATTTTTCCTTGCTTTCCTTCACCGCCTGCTCGATGTACAAATTGAATAACATTGGAGAAAGGCTACAACCCTGTCTTACTCCCTTCCCAACTGATGCTTCCCTTTCATGCCCTTCGAGTCTAATAACTGCGGTCTGGCTTTTGTACAAGTTGTAAATAACTCTCCTTTCCCTGTATTTTACCCCTGCTGATTTCAGAATTTGGAAGAGTGTATTCCAGTCAACATTGTCAAATGCTTTCTCCAAATCTACAAAAGCTAAAAATGTTGGTTTGCCTTTCCTTAATCTGTCTTCTAAGATTAGACGTAAAGTGAGTATTGCCTCCCGGGTTCCTACGTTCCTCCTGAATCCAAACTGATCTTCCCCGAGGTCAGCTTCTACCAGCTTTTCCATTCTCCTGTAGACAATTCGTGTTAAAATTTTTCAACCATGACTTATCAAACTGATGGTTCTGTAATTTTCACACCTGTCTGCGCCTGATTTCTTTGGAATGGGAATTATTACATTTTTCTTAAAGTCTGAGGGCATTTCGCCTGTCTCATACATCCTACACACCAGTTCAAATAGTCTTGTCATGGCTGGCTCTCCCAGAGACTTTAGTAGCTCTGAGGGTATTTCATCTACTCCTGGGGCCTTGTTCCGACCTAGGTCTTTCAAGGCTCTGTCAAATTCATCTCTCAGTATAGTATCTCCTATTTCATCTTGATCGACTTCCTCTTCCCTTCCTACAACATCGTCTCTAAGTTCATTTCCTTTGTAGAGCTGTTCTATGTACTCTTTCCACCTTTCAGCTTTCCCTTCTTTGCTGAGAACTGGTTTCCCATCTGAGTTCTTGATATTCCTAGAGTTGCTTTTCTTGTCCTCAAATGTCTCTTTTATTTTCCTGTAGGCAGTATCTACTTTTCCCCTTGCTATACATTCTTCTACAGATTTACATTTGGCTTCTAGCCACTCCTGCTTAGCCATTTTGCACTTCCTGTCAATCTCATTTTTAGACGTCTGTGCTCCATTTTGCCTGTTTCATTTACTGCATTTTTATATTTTCTCCCTTCATCAATTAAATTTAGTATTTCCTGTGATATCCAAGGATTTTTTTGTAGGTCTTGCCTTTCTACCTATTTTGTCCTTCGCTGCCTTCACTATTTCATCTCTCAATGCTACCCATTCCTCTTCTACTGTTTCATTTCCCCCTGTTTCTGCCAATTGTGGCCTAAATCTCCCTCTGAAATTCTCCAGAACATAAGTTTCCTTCAATCTATCCAAGTCCCATCTCCTTATTTTCCTACCTTTCTGCAGTTTTTTCAGCTTCAGCCTACAGTTCATGACTAACAAGTTATGGTCAGAGTCTATATCTGCCCCTGGGTATGTCCTGCAGTTTGTAACCTGGTTCCGGTACCTATGTCTTACCATTATAAAATCTATCTGATATCTTCCGGTGTCTCCTGGTCTCTTCCATGTATACAACCTTCTTTGTGATTCTTAAACCACGTGTTTGTTACGATTAAATCATGTTCCGTGCAAAATTCTACCAGGCGAATTCCTCTTTCATTCCTCCTGCCCAGTCCATATTCACCTATTATTTTTCCTTCTCTTCCTTTTCCAACTACCGAATTCCAGTCTCCCATCACAATTAAGTTTTCCTCTCCCTTAACTGTCTGAATAATTTCCTTTAGCTCCTCATATATTTCTTCGATCTCCTCATCATCGGCAGAGCTAGTTGGCATATAAACCTGTACTACTGTTGTCGGTGTTGGCTTCGTATCTATCTTGACAATGATAATGCGATCACTGTGCTGCTCATAGTAGTTTACCCGCATTCCTATTTTCTTAATCATTATCAGTCCTACTCCTGTGATACCCCCAACTGATTTTGTATTTATAATCCTGTACTCACCTGACCAGAAATCCTGTTCATCCTGCCACCGAACTTCACTAATCCCCACTATATCTAACTTCAACCTATCCATTTCCCTTTTTAAATTTTCTAATTTTCCTACCCGATTAAGGGATCTAACATTCCACGCTCCGATCCGTAGAATGCCAGTATTGTCTTTCCTGATGACAACATCCTCCTGAGTAGTCCCCGGTCGGAGATCCGAATGGGGGACTTTTTTACCTCCGGAATATTTTACCCGAGAGGATGCCATCATCATATGTTCATACAGTAGAGCTGCATGTTAAACTTAACAAATCGAGAGTGGAGAATAATTATAACGGAATTAACTTTCAAATTTTAGGCCAACTACACCTAAAGACGTATATTTATGTAAAGTACATAAAAGGAAGAGTAATGGAAAATAATAAAAAACCGTATAATAACCATACGTTTTATAAGAATACGATTTACGGCGGTTACAGCCCTTTGTTCTGCACAATGTTCCACCCAGTGAGATTTTCATGGGAGTGAAGTGAGGGAGACTACTCATAAGTAAAGCTTATAGCGTCTTGCGACGAGGGCTGGTCACCACGACGTTAATAACTAAACGAGAGGCCCTTAGATGTTATTAGGATCAATTTAACTCACAAGATACCAAATAAACAATGGTTATTGGAAGAGAAAAAAAACTTGTATTCCGACCAAAAAAAGCTAATAATTACAGCCTCTGTATTTAATTTACCAATAGAGATTGTCATTTATAGTGTGAGTGAAATTTCAGTCTTTCCCAGTACTTGTATGAGACAATAAATAAAGTAAGCACTTTACCTATATTACCTGTAACAGGGATAAACATTATTGGTATTACGAGCGTGAGAAGTTTACCTGTTAGAATGGAATCCAGAGAACCGATAAAGCTTAACGAAACGGTATGCACATATATATTATTAATTATTCCTGAAATAAGTACATATTTACTTTTAGGGGTAGATTGGTTGTGTAAATATAATATTTGTATCAGATTTCGTGAGCTGACAGTTACAGATTCTGTCAAAGATGATATCTTTTGTTTACCGTTTATAACAACTGCAGGTAACAATACGGGTAAAATATTACTTAGTACATCTGAGCCTTTGACAGTCAAAGAAGAAGCGATAGCTGAAACATCGTGTGAACTCTTACGTCGTAAAGCATATGAGTCTAAATTGCTAAATCAGGAACAGTGTAAACAGCAGTTGGAAATGTTATGACAACGTATGCTCATTTAAAATGAAGAAAACGAATCTGTTTTTTTGTAAACTTTACCTGATTCTGATAGGAGTTAGAGAACAGGTACAGCATGAAAAATAGTTCTAGATGCACGAACTTTAAACAAGTTCACAGACACCAAAAGGAATAGACCGGTATGTATCGACGAACTGTTAACAAGGATTGAAACTGCTAAATATTTTAGCTCTATGGATCTATCAACAGAGGTACAGGTACATCATGATTCGTGTAAGTATATAGCTTTTCTGTTTGATGGAAAGGCGCATCAGTACAAAGTGCTACCTTTTGGACTAAAAATTTCAGTATCTGTGTTTATCCGAGCACTAGAGAATTAACCCAACAACTCATTATATACGTTGATGATATTTTATTGATTTCTAAAGCACGGGGCGAACATCGTGAAATACTTAAGAAGACCTTAGCCAAGTGTAAGGAACGGGGTATTACTATCAAGTTGAGTAAGTAATTTTTTTGGTAGAGAAGAGGGCAAGTTTTAGGGCATATTTTAGGAGTTAACGGGATAAACCTGATCTGGATAGAATTGAGGCAATAAAGAACTGCCCAGTTCCAAGGACAGTAAAACCATTAAAAGTCCTTTTTGTGTGACATAGGTTTTCATCGACCTTACGTTCCTTGTCAAGTGTTAAATGATCCTAATTTATTGTATCTGTTAACGAAGAACGTAACATGGAACTGGAATGGAAAGGTTGCAACAGCCTTTCAAAAAATTAAGAATTAATTGGTCATTTCAACAGTGTTGAAGCACCTTTGCTTGGACAGTCCATTTAAATTAGCTACCGCTGCATCAGCATATTGTATTGCAGCTGAATTTGAAATGTTGTTGCTCTGAACCACAAACTGAGGACCATAAAGCAAAACTGGGCAAGGCTATGTAAAACAATTCTCGTCTAAACACAGGAACCTTTTGCAATAATCTCCTTAATGGCCAAACATAGATGAAACATCTTGACCCATATGACTTAAAACTAACAATAACTACATACTAACATGAAAATCTCTATTATGCAACAAATTTATATATATGTAACATTAAAAATGATACTTATGTGCACTATTCTTATTCTACGGCACAAGATAACAAACAAAAATAAATTGTGATGATTATCATTATCAACTACTTTAATATCTATTTTTTTTTTTTTTTTTTTTTTTTTTTTTTTTTTTTTTTTTTTTTACAAATTTCCCTCTATTCCTAAAACGGCTTGAGATGACATACATGGTGTACCCCTACAGCTTTTCCAGTCTTAATAGTTTCCAGCAGGGCAGCACAGGGATGAACCATTTTTCTTATTCTCAGTGGCCCGTTGTAAACAAGAACTTATGGCAAAGTTTCTTTTCTTGGTTAGAAAGACGAAAACTTTTTACCAATACTTTCTCCCCACCCACAAAACTCCGTGAACTGGCATGCCTCTCCGCAATCACTTTGTGTTTATTCGCAGTGTCCTTGATACGCTGAATGGCCAACTCGATCACCTTATTGTGACTGGAGCGGCGCGACGGCGGGAAATCCACGATTTCTCTATTTAAATCCTTAGGCTCAATATTGTTGATTACCGTTATGGGAGCTAGACGGGTCGAATTGTGCGGAATGTTGTTGATCACTTCTTGGAAGTCACTTAGGAAAACGTCCCAAGCAGCGTGATTCTTATTACAGTATATCTTGCACAGATTCCCAATCTTACGCATTACCGTTTCGGCAAGGTTGCTCTGGGGGTGATATGCTGACGCAAAAGTTGGCTGAATCCGTAGCCGACGTAACGTTTCTTTCCAAGTTTTCATCCGGAACTGTGGTCCGTTATCGGATATCACTCGTTGGACCCTGCCAACTTGTTTTGCAAAAAGCCCCGGCTAACCCTACGTGCCGTTGCTCTCCTAAGGGGAGTTAGAGTCACAAATTTCGACACCAGCTCCATCACAACTAGGACGTAGCGGTATCCTCTGCTCGTCCTTGGTAGAGGACCCATTAAATCTGCATAGGCTACCTCTCGAAGCCGTGAATTGATAACTGGGTGGAGAGGCGCTTGCGTATTCACAGTGCAATGTTTTGCCTTCTGGCAAGGTTTGCATACTGCAAGCACTTTCCTGATTCTCCTTTCCATTTTGTTAAAATGACACAGAGATCTTAACTTTAAGTACACTTTCCTGGGACCAAAATGTCCGTACGACAGATAAGTGTGCCAAATTACTTTATTTAATTCGTCAGGCACGCACACACGCCATGGATCTGCCTCACCACCGGAGGTGTAAAACAAAACCTCTTTGCGAAGCATATAATATTTACGAATTGCCGACTCACGCTTGTCTTTAATTCGTTTCTTAATTTTCCATAGGACCGGGTCCTTGTCTTGTTCCTTGCCAATACTGCGTAAATTCGTAGAGATAAAGTTTTCGAAAGCCACCTTCTTAATATAGTACAAACTGTAGTGCTCCTCTTCTAGTGGCTGATGGCCCAATTCTTCGAAACCAACAGGTGACCTCGAAAGTGCGTCGGCGATTATATTCTCTACGCCAAGAAAATTTTCTATGGTGAAATCATATTCCTGCAGTGTCAACACCCATCGAGCAATTCTTTTATTTTTTAATTTCGCAGTCATGATAAATTGTAATGCCTTGTGGTCCGTATACAACGGGTTTTTCTGCCGTACAGAAAGTATCGAAACTTTTCAAAACCCCATACTACCGATAGGGCCTCCAATTCGGTCACAAAATAGTTACGCTCTGCTTTGTTAAAAATCCTGCTCCCAAATGCAATCGTTTTGAAAACAGGATTCCCACTATCTACATATTTCTGAAATAGCTTGACGCCCAAACCCGTGTATGAGCTGTCTGTTGCCATACATAATTCTTCTGAAAAGTTTGGAGCCGGCTGCGGTGGCCTAGGAGACTGAGGCGCTCCAGTCACGGTCTGCACGGCCACTACGGTCAGGGGTTCGAATCCCCTCTCGGGCATGGATATTTGTGTCGTGCTAGTTCGTAAGTAGTTCATAAGCAGTTCTTCAGTTTAGGGACTGATGACCCCGTAGTTAAGTCCCATAGACTATACAAACATTTGAACATTTGAAAAGTTTGGATGAGACAAAATCGGAGCCTCCAGCAATGCTTGCATCAAACTCTGGAATTCCGCTTCTGCCTCATCGTCCCAATTCCAGATAGTGTTCTTTCCTGTGAGAGAATAGAGGCGTGGCGTAGGCCAGATTTTTTATCAAGTTATAACGTTTATAACAATTTATAATACCTAAAAAACCTCTTAATTTTCTCTTATTTACCGGGGTTGGAAATTTAGCTATGGTTTCCATCTTATCTGGGTCTGGTGCAATCCCATCCGCAGAAATAATGTGTCCTAACTATTTGACTTTAGGGGTTCCTATGCATGACTTTTTTATATTGACTGTTAATCCAAACTGCCGAAAGGCTCTAAGTACCTCTCGGAGCACGATGTTATGCTGTTCCCAATGGGGTTCGGCAATAAGGAGGTCGTCAACATACGTTGTAATCCTCTCTTTAATCCAGCTAGATAGTACGGGGTCAAATCCCTAATAAATGTGGAGCAACTCATATTTAGCTCGAATGGTAGTCGTTTAAATCTGTAGCAAGTTCCAAAAGTTACAAATGCGGTGTACTGTCTGCATCCTGGATCCAACGCGATCTGCCAGAAACTTGACATAAGGTCAAGAGTCGTAAAAACTTGCGCTCCGTGGAAATTTTGTAATAATTCGTCAATACGCTCCGGTCTGTCCGTCTCAGGTTCTATAATTTTGTTTATTTGCCTGGAATCTAAGACAATGCGTACTGACTTATCTTGCTTATCTATCACGACAAGTGGGGAATTATAGGTCGAGGTTGTCCTCTCTATCACCTCTTCATCTTCCATTCTTTTTAACTTCTTCCTATGAGCGGCAGGAATTGAGTATGGAGCAACAGAAAACTTCTGATGGGGTTTAACGTTAAAGGAATAGACAAAGTCTTTAATAGCCCCTGTCTTTGGAAAGAATACTTCGGCGTTTTCGTTTAATACACGTCCGAGTTCCTTTCTGTCATTCGGTGAAATGTTTGTCTGTTTGGCAAGCACTTCATTTATTATTGCTGTTACCGCCACGAGTAATATGTCATGTTGTTCATATTGTCCGCTGCCTGAATTATGGAACATCACGTTGCTTTGCCCCTGATAGTCTGACGAACTCAGATGTAGGCAATCAGCTGGTATTTCTGATCTAAGATGCCGGTCGGAAAACCGGATGGTGACACTTCCCTCTTTATTAAATACCAGAACACCCCGTCTGACATCGAGCGTGACTTTCTGGTCCGATAGAAAATCCATCCCAATAATTAAATCTATCGCTAACAAAGGCACTATTGTGAGGTTAATGTCCCATTCCTGTCCTTGACAAAGTATTGTCATCCGACTCTGCATCTGAATATCTGCTTGTTTCCCAATTATTGCCCCTTTAACTTTCGCTTTCTTAAGTTTCAAAGTCGGCCACGAATGATCTTTTGCGCATTTCTGAAAAGCAGATTCAGAAATGGCGGAAATCTGACTGCCACTGTCTATTATAGGAGTCAAATGTACATACAGAGTGCTGAATCCGAGTGTTTCTGCAGAGACAGTAGGCCCATCTACCGCAGGCACATAGCGCAAAATATTGTCATTTCTGCTGTTGCCATTGTTTGCGGGTGCAGGATTCGGGGGTCTTATTTCAACAATTTCTACACCTCTTTGCATGAATGGACTCGGCGGCCTTTGACTACCCCAGGACCCACCGTTATTATTATTACGATTATTATTGTTTCTCCATTGATCATTACCATTGTTTTGATTTTGGAAGTCTTCGAATTATTTTGACGCCATCTCGGGTTCTGTTGAAATTGCCCATACTGATTCCCCTGATTTGCATTATTAGACCTGCTCTGATGGCCGTAATTATGCCAGTTTCCCTGACCTTGATTGTTACTACCTGGTTGACTACTAAGGTTCTGTTTGTGGGGTTTGTTTCCACCACGTCCCCTTTCAGAATTATAATTGTTATTCCTCTCCCAATATTGGGCAGAATTATCCCGCTCCTGGGTTTCTCTACTGCGCCAACCCTGTCTATTTTCAGCATAATCGGCTTGTCTTACTGCACTGATAAATTGGTGAAGTGTGCCCTCACATTTTTCAATCATACTGCGCTGGTAAACAATCGGCAGCCTCGCGAAACAATGTTTCATTAATTCCTGTCGCGTAAACGGGTTGTCAAGGAATCTGTTCTTTTTTACAAGTGATTCAAGAAACTTCTCTGGGTCTTTATACTCCGCGCTCTCCATATCTTTCCCGAATATTATCTCTTCCTTAATCCTTTCTTGCGTACGAGAAGACTAGTACGCTGCAAGAAATATGTTTCTGAATTCTTCATACGATTGGCAACTATTTGCCACCGAACGCATATGTTCAGCCACGCTACCTTGTATGTGCCCACAAATGAATTCAAGTCTATATTGTAATGGCTATGATGTGGGAATCACTTTCTCGAATTGAGACATAAAGGATTTCAGGTGCAGAGAATTATTGCTTTCTTTATAAACTTGAAAGTTTTGTACAGAAAGAAAGTGCTTTAAGTCAAAAGACTCATACGTTCACTCTTCCCTTCGGAATATTTCTCTCTCACGAACTTGTGTGTGGTGCGGATTGAGATCGTTTGATTCTGTATATGAACCCCTGCGAGATGAAATATCCCTCTTCTCCTTAAACGATGCCCTCGAAACATCGCGACTATGTCGAGCAGAACGACGTTTCGACGATTGCGTCTCTACCAAATCCTGCTGTTTGTCACTCATATTGAAATATTGTACTAAATTACTCTTGTTATTAAGTAACCGAGCCCTGCTCCTTGTTAACATAAATTTTACTCTGAACCACTACATATAAAATCACTTTCCCTCGCTATACGATGATACCCCGATTTACAAATGACAAATACATATAAAATTTGCAAAAATATACTGACAAAATATCCCTATGTTATGAACAATTATTGTTTAACCAAATATTTTTAAATACCCCTCCAAAATATTTACAAATAGTCAACGCCGTTAAACAACGCAGTAAACAATGCAGAGAGGTGCAGAAACCACAGACACTTTGAATGGTGAAAGGCAATGGTTATTAAGCGTTGCGCACATATACTAACCACAAATCATATCACTAATGGACCTGATTGCAACAGAAATTAATCTGCCTACTTCCCAGAAGCATCCACGGCCCGAAAGATTCTATGGCAGGGTCGCCAAATGAAATGTTTTTTCTCTTTTCTAAATTTATTATTTTGGATGTGAATTGAATGTTGTCTGTCATTTGAGTTCTATTACCTTTTCTGCCAACTTTTCAGATAGCTCATTAATATGCAAATGAATAAATTGTATTAAATTAACCATAATCACAAATTAATCAAGTTACCCAAGGGTCGCTACTATTTTTGTATTATTATTTAAAAAAATAGAAAAAATTATTAAAAATATGAAACTGAGAATTTACTGTGCCTAACTGAAAGTAGTGGCGATCTCTAGTCTAATTTCATTTATATTTATTTATTTTGTGAAAGTGCATGTTTCCATAAACTGTTGTTGGACGCACACAAATCCTCTGACCTACCTAACATAGGCAAGAGATAAGCCCCTCCCCCCCCCCCCAAAAAAAAAAATATATGAAAGGTGGTTAAAATGAGGTACATGATGTTCATAAATAGTTACTGTATTTAATAAAAATTTATGTGCCAATTTATCAAAAACATGACACATGTGAAAATCCTACAAAAATAATGACTTGAAATAGCACAAACAAAATTATCTAATGATCGGAATACTTTTTACAGAACAAAGGAAAAAATCTTAACACCAAAAGAAAAGTTACAAGTTCGACTGACTATTGTCATAAATTTGGTGTGTTAACCTATCAAAATTGTATTTAAAAAGTCAGTAGAAGGTTAAGTTCTGAAACAGACACACTCGATTAAATCGACTATCAGACCTCACAAACTCACACCTACATCTCACCTATCAAACACCATTCAACAATACTTTTCACTATTTATTTGTTGGTGCTACTTTACCATATACAGTTGAACAGCATCACCGATGTCGATGGGCCGCTGATGGAAGACCAGGCTGATGAATACGATCGCGGATGGGAAATTATCTAGCTGATCGGCACGGCAATTACTAAATTATTCGAGCTACGAAAAAATACAGCAATTTTCCAACCCAGTGGTGTATGCTGTTATTCAAGAACAGTAAATTATCCTGATTACGAATGAGCTTGTTCTAAACCAACACCCACTTCAGAATATTCACAAGTTTCTCAGTATAACTGTGAATGCGAACAGCAATCACACAGACGCCATCTAACACTGTACAATGGGCACAAAAATTCGAAGTCCACCGACTCGCAACTCCTCCCTGCTACCAAGAGGTCCGAACCGTCCGGTGTCCTCCATGCTTCTCCCCTTTTCACTCACTCACCCCACGCTCTCCTCAAGAAAAAACTTTCTTTGGCTGCCACATTCCACCCACATGTGACGTCAAGCCAGTAAGAGAGAGGACCTAATTGTCTCGCCAATCAAATCAATTTGCTATTGTTAGCGCTACTAAGCTCCTCCCCCTTGAAAACTTTCCCAGGCCTGAGACTCAGGTATGCCACAGTTCCCAGAAACAGCGTGAAATTTTGTGTTTCACGATAGGCATCTCCAGACGGCTAAATTATTTTATTATCACATGGGCGTCCTCTCCCGTTGTGAGAGCCCTCAGCAACCCACACGTCGCCAACATAGCGCCGACAAAAGTCGTAAAGTTTGGCGCCAGCCGACCGCGAGGTTCCAGGCACCGTACACAATGCTACCGGCCTCGCTTTCCCTTCGACTGCCCGGAGCGACCGAGCAAGCCCTTGACGCCTTTCTCTCCCGAGCTGGAGCGTGAGGCGACATCCTGCATCTTTATACACTGCTGGCCACGAAATAAGGGCAGCATTCTCTCCCACGTCTTTTGCTGGTGGCGGCAAGCGCCTAAAAACAATTACCCAGGTGGCTTACTCCCAATGTACGAAAATCATGGAATGATCATTTCTATCATCTGGCATTATGAATTTGGAGAAATTAGAATACAAAGAACCCACCATCCAATTAAATCGACAGACTATATGAAATTGAAAAATATGATTATAAATAGTATTACTACCTCTCATTGCCCCCCCGATTAAAATTTCGGATGTGGATAGTCTCATACAAGGATTTATGATAAGGTGGGCATTGGTCTTACAAAGCTTTAAGATCCAGATAGAATACATAAAGGGATCTAAAAACATAGTTTCAGACGCCCTTTCGAGACTTCCTCTTGCTATGGACATAGTACCAACAGTGGAAAGTAAGGGTACGTTAAAAAATTTCCTGAAGGTAAGTTACAGTGCCAAGATAGTTTTTCACTATCTTGTGAAATACGTGTGAAGATCAAAGAGGACAATTTATTTAGAGATAAGTTCATTGAAAGTGTTAACGGAAATGAAGACCATTATAAAATCATAGATGGTGCATTATTCTTTCGTAAAGATACCAGTACGACTTACTGGAAACTTTGTATTCCCGAAGTGGAGCAGAATGACCTTATATGGTACATTCATAAAGTGTATGGTCGTTTTGGCATAATAAAATGTTTTAAGCACATATCGAAGTTTTATCTCTTTAGGAATTTAAGTAGAAAAATTATTACAAATATACGAACTTGTTCACTATGTCAAAAGGTGAAAGATGATTATACGAACGTGCATTTTGCGTTATATCCTATTATACCAAGATACTTATATGATATCAATGAGAGTTATTTCTTTGGACTCTTACCAGCAAGTAAAGGAGGAGTAGACCACTTTTTTGTGAAAATTGAGTGTTGGTAGAAAGAGAGAGCCAGCACCTCAGCAGTGATGAAGTGTCTGATGGATTACTTCAGTGATACAAAGAAGCGAAAGCGATTGTTGTCAGACAACGGTACTAAATTAACGAGTTATGAGGTTTAACGAGTTTTAGAGTGGAATGACATAAAATATATCATTATCTCGAAGTATAATCCACAGTGTAATCCGGCTGAACAGATGATGGAGATATCTCGTCTATGCAACACTTACTGTTTTGATATAAATATACGTCATGGCCTAATACAATACGGAATTTCAAATTATTTTGAATGAAATACCGCATCTTACAACTACCTTAATACCCAAAGACTGTTTTGAGTAGATAATTTGCAGGAAAACCTTTGTTGAAGTACTTCGCTTGGTTTCGTTACAATAAAGAGAAAGCGGATGTGAAACAATCACAAGTAGAGTTCAATATAAAGCAATCGGATCAGAACAGGATATGACGTAAGAATGAGAACGCTGTCTTACCTGATTATAAGGAAGGCGAATTGGTTTTGGTCAGGAATTATAACCCAGTTCGAGCATAAAAAGCAGACCAGTCCATTTGACATTAGCGCAATTCTACACCCGAAAGCTGTTCATCTAAAAGATCTGGAGACTGGTGCAGATAAGGTTTTATGTAATGTACATGCTAAAAGACCATTCTACCCTAAGACAGTCTACCTATTTTGTAGACTGAATCAATGACGCTGATTTGGTATCCTGAATTGTTATACCAAGTCTTTCTCCAATTTTCTTTGATGTAGCTGTCTTTACCCTACAAAATCCTGATATAACACATTTTTCAATTAAATGTTTAATTGTAAGATATTATATTTTATTCTCTGTATTCTGGTGGCTTTCTGCTAGAAAGGAAGAATGAATTCATTTGTCTCTACATAGAAGAGATGAGCTTCTAGGAAAGTAGTCAAACGTTATTTAATAACTTATATACAGGGTAATTTGATACGTTTGTGATATTTCATAAGTAATAACGTGGGGAAGGGTTATTACTTATTTTTTGTTGTATACTAGTCATAAGCTGAAATATTATGATTATTCCTCAAGCCTGTTAAGAGAATATGTTGCCTGGAAAGTTTGGGCTCAGGTGTATTAGGTTACGTTTTTCCATATGTTAGCAGTATTCTTATTAAGTAAGTACCCTTGTATCATCTTTCCTCATAAGTATAGGTCATAAGTAGGTAGCCTGGTATCATTTTCTACCATAAGTGTAGTTTATAAAGTGGAATGATGGGTTTCCTGGAAATATACGTGTAGTAAAGGAGGCATACTTGACTTACCTGTCACAGTGTCACAATATGTTAAGTCATAGGAGTTGACGTTAGGGTCTATGTTTCTACATGAATGTGTTGGTGGAGCAGAATAGTTTCTTTTGTGTGTAAAGAGGTTAGTGGGAGACAATAATAAAGAATATCTCTATTAGTTTCAGGGTATTTGAGCTTTTGTTGAGTAGTCTGACCCATAGAGAGGTTTGGCACTCTGGTCAGGTGCCTATGTAAAGGACCTGTACCTAGTCAGGAGCATATGGAAATGACCGCCTGTACTGTTGCTTTAGGGTATTATTCACTATAGGAAAGTAATAATACTGGTGAACAGACAAGGGAATCTTGGTGTCACCCTTAGTGTTCTCTGTGCTTTATAGTAGTGAAGGAATAAAATGTCTAACCTCCATTCCACATCCTAATGTTCCTTGTTGATGAATCATGTGAAGGCCCTATATTTTTTCCTACGTCAGTACCTTAGTGAAGTAGTGTTTAAACTCTGAACCTTTGGGGAAACTGTGAGACTTAAAGTTTAAATTGGCAGGTGAGGGATGGGAATAACTATTGGTTCTGAATAAAGTATAATTTCATACTTACCTCCTTGTTGATTTGACTTGTACTCCAGGGAATTAGAATTTTAAAATTTGCAACCACCCTATATAAAAAGAAATTTGTAATAACATATGTCCACTTATGTATTTTAAAATTTATTGCATATATGGGGAAAAGTGGGATAAGTTATCTTGTGTTTGAGGGAAGGGATATGTGATGTAACATGTTTTTAATCACTTATTCCGAATAAGGGACAAAATATCCGCTTTTATTTACGGGGGGATTGCTTTAAAAGGCAGGATAAGATATCGTGGGAGAATTTTCTTTCCGCAGGATCACTTGACTTCAGCAAGTGTCTAAAGAACACTCTGCCATGGAGAACCTTAAATCAGAGAAGCTTGTTAAGTGGAGTATTCCATGGAAATTGATGTTCCTTTATTTTAAGTTAGAGCATTGTTCATTATTCATTCGTCTTCATTGTAGACCAAATGTGAAAAGACAGACTTCCTACTTCTATTGCATTTTAAATACAGTAAAATGTTCTTCGTACTTTTAAAGCTAATAGGCGGTTGAGCATTTCAGGAAGTAGATGAAGACTAATTTTAATGAAATTATATTATTGCTACAAGTTTATTGACGCAGTTTGTCAAGAAAGTTAATTTAGTTGACGCTACACTGCATACAATAACGTCAACGTATACTTAATGTATGGAGATTACTATCAATACCTATGATTTCTGTATCATTTAAAGCAGGAAGTAATAGCCACTTATCTCTTCACACAGTCAACATCAGCAAGAACACACACAAAGGGTTACACTTCACCAGCACATAGCAGGGTAGAGTGAACTCAATACCTTACACAAAGAATATAAACTACCTGACTGAGAATTAAAATTCATTACACTTAGTTTGGAAAATACCTATTAAAGAACTGGATGAAACTTTAAATGACATGAACAGTGAGACAGCCAAAGGTGATAAAATATGAGAAGATATGCCAATATACATGTTGCCTGATATTAAAAAGAACCCGAGATGGTCGTACACAAGCAGCTACTGAAGTTTCTAAATACCAACAACATATTAACAACTGTGCAGTCTGGATTCTGAGGCGGGCATTCAACAGAAACTGCTCTTCAATGTATCATTTTTTGAATGGAAGGAGCAGATGGATATTGGACAAACTGTGTTGGCAATTTTCATGGGCCGGAAGAAAGCCTTCTTGACTATCGATAGAATGCAATTGCTTTGGATACTGGAAGCCCACGGTGTATGCTAGAATGGTTCGAAAGGTGCCTGACAGGGAGGAAGCACCAGTGGCGGTTCGTCCTACGGCGCAACGAAGCAATGTACCCCCATAGAATTTGAGAGAACTTGACAGTATATAACGGCGATAAACTTTAAATAACTTATTCTCCCCCCTTCTTTACAGAGAATTATTTAGTAACTTATATGAGCCTCCGTACCGATGTCTGCAGTCAAATTCGAAACTGGGGTTCCGCTCATCTTGCCCTGCTTCGGACTTGGCGCAAAATCAAGTTCTGCACCCCGGCGACCGCATACCGGCCACTGAATTCCGTGGCGACGGGTGGAGAAGGAATTGGGGGCTTGGGGTGTCTCCTATCCTGACGGTTGCAGCAACGCTCCGTCATGTATCCGCTAAAGGAGCGGTACTCAACCTGCGGCCCGAGGGCCACTTGTGGCCCGACGAGCTTTCTTGAGTGGCCCGGCAAGTTAGTCGTCCAATATTCGAAATTTCGCAATAAAAATCTCTAATAACTGGCTGATAAAATGGGCGAGATGCGTACAGCGAAGCCGGCCGCGGTGGCCGAGGGGACTGAGGCGCTCCAGTCACGGTCTGCACGGCCAATACGGTCGGGGGTTCGAATCCCCCCTCGGGCATGGATATTTGTACCGTCCTTAGTTGTAAGTAGTTCATAAGTAGTTTGTAAGTTTAGGGACTGATGACCCCGTAGTTAAGTCCCATAAGCTTAACAAACATTTGAACATTTCGTACAGCGAAATCGACGAAGCCAGTGTCCTGAATTTAAGCAGCACGTTCTCCACAATGCATGTCGTTTGTTGTGAAGCAGGAATATGGCCGAAGGATGCTACTTTAGTAGCGTGGAACTAGTACGAATTTTGGGCGGACTGGAGACGCGCTCCGGATAGACGAAAAGTTAAGTCGATTGCTGGCCCAAAGTTTGTAACCGATTAATACACTTTACGTAGTATTTTATCTTTATCCCCAAATCTTCAGTTCTTTCCAGCATTAAGATCACAGGGTGCAGTAATGGGTATTATTTTTTCCTTAAAATGTTTCAAATGTTTTTATATGAGGTTTTACTTAATATGCTCTATTTCAATGGTACGACAACACACGAATATAAATTCAGAGAGTAAAGGCGATATTTCATGGCTGCACAATACAGTTCCCAGTTAAGGATTAATGTTAACTTCCGTTAAATTGTCCGTGAAGTGACGTTTTAACGTTTAACCAAGTTAAAGTTTTTAGTAACGGGTTAATGATTAATGAAGTTAACGTTTTGATTAACGCTGTCTACCTCTGGCAAGTACCATAATGGCAGTTCACAGTAATCACTTGCCCTGTCTGCCTTGAAAAATAAATCGCTAAATGTCATATTCTATCGATGAACGTACGTTACGAACCAAGATATTTAACAAAAACGTAATTCCTTCGAAATGGCTGTCAAAAGGTTGTAGCGGAGTTTGAGATGGCCACTTAATTTTTTTTTTAATTTCTTTCCTATCTTTCTTTCAAATTGATTATGATTTGTCTATAGAACAAGTGCACAATATATAGGTGTAGTTATTTCGCAGTGTTATTTTGTCCTCTTGTTATGTTGTGGCCCACTTGAAATAAAACTTTCGAGAATTTGGCCCGAAGTGCAGAAAGGTTGAGTATGGCTGCGCTAAAGCCTCCACTTCCCCTCCTGTTGTCGCACCACGCCAGCGTGCAGTTCCTCTTCCTTCCCAGTTCTTCAGCCAACATAATCCGGAACTAATTCGTATCTACACTCTTCTGTAGCATTCTAATGTCTCTTGATGCCATTGATACCTGTAACAGTTAAGTTTCTTAAACTTCAAAAATAAGTAGAATCTACACTTTTGGTCATTAAAATTGCTACACCAAGAAGAAATGCAGATGATAAACGGGTATTCATTGGACAAATATATTATACCAGAACTGACATGTGATTACACTTTCACGCAATTTGGGTGCATAGACCTAGCGTGGTGGCGTAGTGGTAATACACTGGACTAGCATTCGGAAAGATGATGGTTCAAATCTACCTCCGGCCATCCAGATTTAGGTTTTCCATGATTTCTCTTAATCACTCCAGGCGAATGCCGGGATGGTTCCTTTCAAAGTGCAGGGCCGATTTCCTTCCCCATCCTTACCCAAACAACCTGAGAGTAAGCTCCGCCTATAACTACCATGCTATCGACGGGGCGTTAAACATTAATCTTCCTTCCTTCCTTCCTTCCTTTGGGTGCATAGATCTTGAGAAATCAGTACCCAGAACAACCACCTCTGGCCGTGATAACGACCTTGATACGCCTGGGCATTGAGTCAGAGAGAGCTTGGATGGCTTGTATAGGTATAGATGCCCATGCAGCTTCAACACGATACAACAGTTCATCAAGAGTAGTGACTGGCGTATTGTGACGAGCCAGTTGCTCTGCCACCATTAACCAGACATTTTCAGCTGGTGATATACCTGGAGAATGTGCTGCCCACGGCAGCAGTCGCACGTTTTCCGTATCTAGAAAGGTCCGTACAGGACCTGCAAGATGGGGTAGTGCATTATCCTGCTGAAATGTTGGGTTTCGCAGGGATCGAATAGAGGGTAGAGCCACGGGTCGTAACACATCGGAAATGTAACGGTCACTTTTCAAAGTGCCGTCGATGCAAACAAGAGGTGACCCAGACATGTAACCAATGGCAACCCATACCACCACGCTGGGTGATACGCCAGTATGGCGATGACGAATACGCGCTTCCAATGTGCGTTCACCGTGATGTCGCCAAACACGGATGCGACCATCATGATGCTGTAAACAGAATCCGGATTCATACGAAAAAATGACGTTACCCAGGTTCGTCGTTGCGTACAGCATCGCAGGATAAGATGCCTGTCATCTCGACTGCTAGTGATACGAGGCCGTTGGGATCCAGCACGGCGTTCCGTGTTGTTCTCCTGAACCCACCGATTCCATATTCTGCTAATAGTCATTGGATCGCGATCAACGCGAGTAGCAATGTCGCGATACGATAAACCGCAATCGCGATGGGCTGCAATCCGACCTTTATCAAAGTCGGAAACGTGATGGTAAGCATTTCTCCTCCTTACACGAGGCATCACAACAACGTTTCACATCATTTATAAGTATGGCAGAAGGAAGGTTACCTAAAAGACTCATGGGTTCGGCAGTAGAGGGTAATAGCAGTCGAGGAAGACAAGGAGGAATTAATTGAATTGAGTAATCAAGAATGTGTTTGAACTGACACACTTAATATCAGACGAGGCATTTATGTTATCAGTGGGTAGTACAGGCTAGTAAGCTGGCTGCTTCATTAAGCTCTGCTCTTCAGCCGAGAGGCAATATACAGTGAACAAAAAGATTGAAAGGCATTTGCATGAGTTTAACAGAATGGAGATGTAGAACATGGACAAGGCGATAATTATGATGACATTACTGATCGGACAGATGATAAAAATACATGTAGTCGGTAAAAAAATGAGCCACGGTGGTGTTAAAAACATACATTATGACACTAAAACACTGACGATACGAATAACACTGAAGACACTGTTGAAAACGTTATATGCGCGACACTTGTCTGGAGGCGGCGGTCACAAATTAAAAGCACACACTGACACACTTGATACATTAGCGCAACACTGAACGAAGCACTGTTAAAACTTGTGGCGCATGTTAGGGAGGGGGGAGGGAAGCGCGGGGGAGAGGATAGGAGGGAGTGCAGAGAGGAAGCGTATGGACTCCAGGGGAGGAAGAGGAATACCCAAGCGGTCGTAGGGAAGAGGGGAGATGGGGCGCTTCATCCATGGGGGAGGGGATCAGGGTTGGTAGGATGGGTATATATCAGGACGGAAGCCGTCATCCTGGAGGGGGAGGTGGTGAAAGTTACCCTGGGAGAGGATATGGAGAGTATGGAGGTGAACGGACGGAGGGATGCAGTGATAAAGGAAGGCGTGACAGAGGCTCGGGATCGGCGAGGATGGGGTATATCAGGGGGTTGGGGGAGTCTATCTTGCGGTTGGCGTATAGGATCCGGATGTGATCAAGGAATTATAGGAGATGAGTAAACGGGATAAGGTCATATAGTGTCCATGTGGGGGAGGGAAGCCAGATGCGGTTGGCTGGGCGGAGGGCGTGGCGTTCTAGCATTCCGAGAGTTTTGTAGTAGGAAGGGGGAATGGAGATCCAGGTGGGATGGAAACTGCAGAGGGCGGAACGCATGATGAAGTGGTAAGTGTCTATACACCTGGAGGGCTAGATGCCCCACGTCTGGCCGTAAGGAGTTTGAGTCGGGAGAGGGCTTTCCGGCATATGGAGCAGAGGTGTGGGGTCCAGGAGACGGAACAATCAAGGGCTAGGCCAAGGTATTTGAGGATGGGGGTGTGGCGGATGGGACGATTATGGAGGGTACCCCACAAGCGGCTTCTAATGAAATTGCGTGCTTATGAAATATCTCCACAATTGTGCGATTGGATTCACGATTTCCTATCAGAAAGAACACAGTTCGTTGTAATTGACGGTAAGTCATCGAATAAAACAGAAGTGATATCTGGCGTTCCACAGGGAAGCGGTTTAGGTTCCCTACTCTTCCTCGTGTTTATAAACGATTTACGAGACAATCTGAAGAGTTCCCTAGACTGTTCGCGGATGATGCTGTCGTTTATCGGTCAGTGAAGTCAACTGAGGATCAAAAGCAACTGCAAAGCGATTTAGACAAAATTTCTACATGGTGCGAAAATTGGCAATTGACACTAAATAAAGAAAAGTGTGAAGTAATACACATGACCACTAAAAGAAATCCGCTGAAATTTAATTACGCGATAAATAAGTCAAACCTTAGGGTCGTAGATTCTACCAAATACCTAGGAGTTACAATTACGAACAACTTTGACTGGAGAGAACACACAGAAAATATTGTGGGGAAGGTGAATCAAAGTTACGTTTCATTGGCAGAACGCTTCGAAGATGCACCACCTCCACCAAAGAGACTGCCTACATCACACTTGTGCGTCCTCTCCTGGAGTACTGTTGCTCCTTGTGGGACCCTCACCAGATGGGACTGACGGAAGACATTGAGAAGGTTCAGAGAAGGGCAGCTCGTTTTGTTCTATCACGTTACGGAGGGGAAAGAGTCACGGGAATGTTGCAAGAATTGGGGTGGAAATCATTAAAAGAAAGACGTTATTCATTGCGGCGTGATCTGTTTGCGAAGTTTCAATCACCGACTTTTACTTCTGAATGTGAAAATATTTTGCTAGCACCCACCTACTTAGGGAGACATGACCATCCCAATAAAATAAGAGAAATCAGATCGAAAACGGAACGATTTAGGTGTTCTTTCTTCTCGCGCGCTATTAGAGAATGGAACAGTAGAGAAAAGTTATGAAAGTGGTTAATGAACCCTCTGCCAGTCACTTAAATGTGATTTGCAGATATCCGATGTAGATGTAGATGTCACACCGCCTGAAGTTGGCTTCCTCTGGCGTAATCAGTCTCTAATGATGACGATCGCCGAAATATTTGCAAAAGTTATAAAGTGACAAGTAAACGTAGAATGGGCGCTCTCTCTTTCTTCCTGTTTATTTTCGTTTTTACGGGCGGCACAGGCCGCTGCGGGGCCTGTCGGAGGACTGGCTGCTGGCGGCGGAGAGCGGCGAGGTGTCGCTGCGCGCGCTGTCGCTGTCGGCGACGCCGCTGTCGCCGGGCCGGCAGGTGGCGGCGTGGGCGCTGCGCAGCCTGCACATGGCCTCCGCGCCAACCGCCAGCGCCGCCACGCTCATCACCAGCATGCTCGAGGGCCGCTGCCGCTTCCACACGGTGAGCGTCTCCAGGTAATGAGAGCTGAGCGGCCAGAACAGTGGCGTAACTATGGGGGGGGGGGGGGGGGCGGAATGACGGGGATAGAAACAACCAGAAAAAAATAGTATAACAGCAATCTGGTAAAGGTAAAGATTGGAAACTTGGGGCGTTTTACCATAAGCTTTCATTGGATGGCAGTGAATTAGTTTCTTCAACGGGAGTGGTAGATGATAGTCTGTCTGGAAACTGACAAAAATTTTGCTCGTCAAGGAGATCTATTCCCCCCCAAAAGCCAAGTCCTAGTTACGCCACTGAGCCAGAACATACATGTCATCAAAAATATCCGCTCACCTGGCTGAAAATAACTTACATGTTCTTGGCTCCCTCCATCGGTAATACTGCAATTCAATATGGCGTTGGCCCACTCTTACAACGGGAGGCCGCCAATTGTGAAATTCAGAATCGATTCATACTGCGCATAATAAAAGCTCATGGCCAAAGGTGTAATTTGGCAAAGCACCAAGATGCAGTTCTCAGACTTTGTCGAGAAAATCGACAATTAAAAAAAAAGCCGTTGCGGTGAAGTACTCTCTACAATCTCTACGACTAGTATTTTTGTACAGAGGCGTGGCCTAGCGGTAAGCTCTCGGGTTCGTATCCGAATTTCGCCGGATCAAATCTCGCGGCATGCAACTTTTTTTTATTATTTGTGTTTTGTAATTCAAATGTACACACACACACACACACACACACACACACACACACACACACACACAGGGTGTTTCACTAAGTGTGTTAGCCTCTGTAACTTATAAAATAATAGGTGACGGGAAATTTTAATACGGTAGGTCAACACAAGAAATGTTACACTTTCTGCGGAGCTATGAACATAGTTTATTGTATCATTTTCCAAAGAGTTACAGCACAAAGATATATTTTTAATCGAACAATAGTTTTTTTCTATCGTGCATTGGATTCGTTGAAACCAGCTGCGTCCAAATAAATTTAAACTACATTCGTATCACTGTTAGTTTGGGAGCTACAACCCTTCAAAGTTTAGGGGGCGGAGGCTACGATAGCGTAGCTAACTGGCCGAGTGGCTATCCCTGGGGAACCACCCACTGTCTCATGACCTCATGACCACGAATCCAATACACGATAGAAAAAAACTATTGTTCCATTTAAAAAATTATATCTTTATGCTGTAACTCTTTGTAGTTTTTCCACGACAAACGACTTTTAAACAACTTATTATATGCAACTGCCGACTTAGAACATCATTATGTTTTCCGCAAACAAAGTTGTATTTCACAAATGTTATTAATTGTCTTCATAATGTTTACCACGTATAGTTAACGGAAGAAGTATAAACGATATTCCGAAACGAATACGTATAGTGTAAGTCAAACCTGACGAACGACAGAACAAATTTTCAGAATGTCAATCAGGTGTGTTTTCTAAAGTTAAAAAATAATTGTTCTTGTAAAGACGCATCGTTTATCAGATGTGCTCGATGTCGTGCTGTTTTCTGCTTTCCATATTTCTATGATAACTACCACTCTTGTTCGTGCGATATTATATATATATATATATATATATATATATATATATATATATATATATATATATATATATATGTGTGTGTGTGTGTGTGTGTGTGTGTGTGTGTGAATTACAAAAAAAAAACAAAAAAAATAATAATAATAATAATAATAATAAAAAGTTGCATGCCGCGAGATTCGATGCGGCGACCTTCGGATTACCAACCCGAGCGCTTACCGCTGCGCCAAGCCGCTGTAGAAAAGCATTAATCGTAGAGAGTATTTCATCGCAACGGTTATTTTAATTGTCTATTTTCTCGACAACGGCTGAGAAGTGCGTCTTGGTGCTTTGACAAATTACAGCTCTAGCCATGAGCTTTTATTATGCGCAGTATGAATCGAATCTGAATTTCACAATTGGCGGCCTCCCCTTGTTAGCCTTGATGACAGCTTCCTCTCTCGCAGGCAAACGGTGAATCAGGTACTGGAAGGTTAGTTGGGTGACGGAAACCCACTCTTCGGTGAGGCCTGCTATGCGGTCGGCGTTCCAAAACATTCCAGAGGTATTCTCTAGGTTTCAGTTCAAGACTCTGTGCAGGCCAGGCCATTACAGGGCCGACCATTATGGACAGGTGCTCGATAGTGTTGAAACATTTCTCTTCAACAGTGTGAAGCAAGACGGTGCCTAAAACATCAATGTAAGCCTTTGCTGTAAAAGTGCTACGCAAAACAACGAGGGGTGGAAAACACCTCTATGAAAAACCCCACCTCACCATAACACCACCACCTCCGAATTTTACTTTTGGCACTACACACGCTGGCAATGACGTTCATTGGGGCATTCACCATACCCACGCCCTGCCATCGAATCGCCACATTGTCTACCGTGATTCGTCATTCCACACAACGTTTTTACACTGTTCAATCGTCCAATGTTTACGTCCTTATACCAAACGAGGCGTCGTTTGGCACTGCCTATGTGATGAGTATCTTATGGGCAACCACTGGACTACAAGTTTTCTCACCTCCCGCCTGTCATAGCACTTGGATTGGATCTTGATACAGTTTGGAATTCCTTTGTGTATATCTGGGTAGATGCCCGCCTATTACACTGTACGACCTCCTTCAAATGTCGGCGGTCTCTGTCAGTCAGCTGACGAGGTCGGCCTGTATGCTTTCCTGCTATACGTCTCCCTTCACGTTTCCACTTCATAAACACAATCATAAACAATGGACCTCGATAATGTTGAGGAGCACAGACTTCTGACACAAGTGACACCCAATCACCTGCCCAAGTCCGAAGTCCGACAGTTCCAATCTTTCGTGATGTTTAATGACTGCTGAGGTCGCTGGTATAGAGTACCTGGCAGTAGGTGGCTGCAAAATGCACCTAATATCGAAAATGTATGATTTTGGTGGTGTCTGCATACTTTTGACGACGTAGTGCAACTGGCTTTCTTCTACGACACATTGGCTACTTGAAATGCAAGAAATACTTACGATATCGAGCACCATTTATATAGCATATAACACGCTTCACAAAGATCATATCATTGAAAATACAGTCCCATGTAAAGTGAGGAATATGATAAAGTCAAAGTTGATTGTTGCCACCATTGATGGCTTATAACTTGCTACACGCCTGGGCAATGAATCGCAGAGACTCTGAGTGTGTTGTTAAGGTATTAGTAGTGCGTTCTGGTTCCACGTATTTCCATAGTTGATGTGGTGTAACAATGGGTAGTGTATTTAGCATTAGTGGTTCGAGACGCTTTAGATAAGCACCTACATCTACATACATACTCCGCTATCCACCCAAAGATGCGTGGCGGCGAGTACTCGGCACCACTAGTAGTTACTTGCTTTTATGTTCCACTTCCATATAGGACGAAGGAAAAACGAATGCTTATATGCATCTCTACGAGCTGTAGTCTTTCTAATATTATCTTTGTGGTGCGAAATGTAGGTTGGCGGCAAGACAATCTTTCTACAGTCCTCCTCAAATTCCGGCGCTCTAAATTTCTTCAACAGTGTTCCCTCCATAAAATTCCATATGAGTTTCCGAAACATTACAGCAACATTCACACATTGATCGAATTACCAATTAGAAACGTAGCCGCTCACCTATGAACTGCTTCTATGTCCTCCGTCTTCCGATTCGGTGGGAATCCAAAACACTTAAGCAATACTCAAGATAGTATGGTACAAGCGTTTTATATGCGGTCTCCTTTACAAGCGAATCACATCTTCCCAAAATTGTCCTAATAAACCGAAGTCGACCATTTGTCTTTTCCTCGACAGTCCTTATATCTTATATGCTAGTTACATACCATATCGCTGTGCAGCTTTACGCCAAGATATTTAAATGATACGTTTATGTAAAGCAGCACACTACATAATGCTGTATTCGAACTATACGGGATAGTTGCTTTTACTCATCTCCGTCATCTTACATTTTTCTACATTTAGGGCTAGGTGCCATTCCTCACACCACCTGGAAATTTGGTCTAAGTCATCCTGCATTCTACAACAATCAATCAATGACGATACCTTCCTGTACACCACATCATCATCAGCAAACAGCAGCAGACTGCAACTTACTCTGTCCCTCGGATCGTTTATATAGCTAGAAAATAATAACGATCGTATCACGCTTTCCTGGGCACTCCTGACGATACCGTAGCTTCTGATGAACTCACATCATTGAGGACAACGTACCGGGTTCTAGGGAAAAGGGCTGGAGAACATGTAGGCCAAGACAGCAATGCAATTCGATGGGCATCGAAGATTGAAAATTGGGCTCAATATCCTGTCACGATGTGGTCGTCGGCAAGCTAAGAAGAATGTGAGGACTTCAGGCTCCAGCCCTTGAGGTATGCTATGCTGGCTGATCAATGTAGCTGCAGCTATTACTGGCGATGTTTGTAGAAGTGGAATCCAGTATCAGCCCAAACTATAATACCAGGTGCAGAAGCAGTATGGCGCGGCAGAAGGCAGCAGTTGAACACTCACCAGTGTTTCTCCAGACTCTAGGAGGAAGCGCCATTCGTTGGATAGAAGTAACGTCGTTTCAGTGGGTTGTCCTTGTCCTACGTTCATCGGACCGTTGCTGACGAAAACTCCTGTGTGATTGAATCCTTGTGGATAGTAGAATCTTTTGCAAACGACATCGAATGATACACACAGATACTGCTAGTTGCATAACAGATCGAATTCGTTGCTATAAGGTTTCTGATGTGGCAGACCGTTCCATCATCGCCATGCACTCAGTATGCATGTCATCACATGTAGTGGTGCGACGAAGTGAATGCAATCGGTCTTGCCAATCTACAGCTCCATCCTGTAACCCGCAGTTAGCGTTCCGCATCGCAATTGCTTTGTTTTGTCCGACACGATCGCTGATCTGCAGAAATGCTAATCGTGAGCAGGATCCTTCTTTCAGCTTTTTTTATTTTTTTATTTTATTTTTTATTTTGGATGGTTCTAAAAGGCACGCGTCTGTAGTCTAGTGAATAGCGTAGAGGACTGCCACGCAAGGGGCCCGGGTTACATTTCCGGGGGACTGCGGCGATGTGACGACCTTATTATCATTTCATCAACATTGACACGCAAGTTGCCGAAGCGGCGTCAGCAATAAAGCCTTTCACTAAGCAGGCTGAGCTCGGCACCAGTTGGGGTCTGACGGCCATAAATATCACACGCCCATCATAATTAAAAAAGGACTTTGCATTTTTAAAAATACTTGTAAATTAATTGAAAGAAAATATTGAGCTGAGTTTAGTGATATTTTATAAGGAAAGACAACAAGGTCTTTTTTTTTCTTTTTTTAACCTTAAACTGCCACAGTGGAGTGGTTCAGCGCTATAAGACGCCTTGCTGCGGAGCACGCCGTGCTCGCCGTTAGAGGTTCGAATCCTCCCTTGTGCAGGTTTGTATGGGTGTGTTGTCCTTAGCGTAAGTTAGTTTCAGTTGTTTCTAAGCCTAAAGACTGAAAACCACAGCAGTTAATTCCCTTAGATTTACAAACATTTGAACATTCACCTTAATCTAATGATATTATATGTGGCTTCTGTTGGTTATCCTGCTCACATCCCATCGGAAGTTAATCTCTTTCCACACTCGCTGTAGCACTGCAGATGCAACTTGCGCCGTGGCGGCGTAAATTCTTGCTCCAAGTTCAGTTGCAGAAGTTGGCACAGGAAGTACAAGACACGATATCCTTGATTAATCCCCCAAAAAATAAAAATCGACTAGTGTCAGGTCTGGGGGGCATGCAATTGTCACACACGACCAATCCATTGACCCGGAAAGCGGCCACTGAGAAAATTCCGGACGTCAGCCACATAGTGGGGTGGTGCACCATCTTGCATGAAGTAAACATTTCGTTCTTTGTCATCCTCATCGATCTTTGGTATCAAAAATTGTTCTAGCATATCCGGGTACACTATCCCGTTGATGGTTCACTAACGGAAAAGAAAAGGGCCGTACAATTTTTTCTTGCTCAATGCACAATGACATTCACTTTAGCGCTAACGGGAACATGCAATGTTTAATGTTGATTTTCTCTGCCCCATATCATACAGTTATGTCTGTTAACCTAGGCACTCGTCAGAAAAGATTATTTTGTCCAAGAAATGTTCATCCTCATGTAATCGATTTAACATACATGCTCTGTTCTTGCGATCAATTTTATCACTGTCATTTATTGTTTGCACAATCGTGAATCTGTACGTATTAAAATGCAAGCGATTTCTTAGCACACGTCAAACAGTCGTATTACCAGTTCGCGAGATGCACGCCTTGTCGATTTCGTAGTGTTGTTGAAAACTCACTCTACGACGCCGACAGGTGTGCTTAGATGACCTGGTGATTTCCCATGTCTTACCGAACACCATGTTTCTACAAAAAAATATCTGTCACCCATAAATTGTAGGTCTGCTAGTAGGATCTTTAGCGTACTTGGTACGGAAATCACGCTGAACTATTGTCGCCGACTTCGATTCTTCAAATCAAAGACCTTGTAAAAATAACTAGTCTTCCTGACAGTCGGGAGGGCCGTGGTTCAGATCCACCTCATATCCTCCGCATTTACGTTTTCCGCGATTTTCCTAAATGGCTCCATGCAAATTTCGGGATGGTTCCTTTAAAAAAAACGGTCGATTTTCTTCCACATCCTTACCCAAAAACCGAGCGTTAGCTCCGTCTCTAATGACCATGCTGTCGACGGGTACTGTACCTCACAAGCGGCTTCTAATGAAATTGCGTGCTTATGGAATATCGCTCCAATTGTGCGAGTGGATTCACGATTTCCTATCAGGCAGGACACAGTTCGTAGTAATTGACGGTAACTCATCGAGTAAAACAGAAGTGACATCTGGCGTTCCCCAGGGAAGCGTTATAGGTCTTCTACTCTTCCTTTTGTTTATAAACGACTAGCTGAAAACCCGGCGTTGCCCGGGTATTTATTTATTTATTCCAGCCATTTTTCAGGTTTATATGTATATGTGTAAGGGATGTATGTCTGTAAAATCTCTTGGGAATACAATTAGTAGTAAAGAAGTAATAGATTAAAAATTGGTGCACCGGCGGTTTTCTATGAACGTTACAGTTTATGCGCTCATATCTCATGAACTACGTGTCGTACTGAGATACAATTTGGAAGGTACACTCAACTACATGCGTGTTTACTGTATGTAAAGGTTCCTGCGGCTACAATTTGTAGTGTACAAATTATAAATTGTAACGTCAAACCAAATGCCATAGTTTCAGTCCATGAACAGAGGAACGTTACTGTTTATCTGCTCATATCTCATGAACTACGTTTAGTGCTGTGATACAATTTAGAAGGTACATTCAATTATATGTGTGTATACTGTCTGTAAAATTTCCTGCGGCTACAATTTATAATGTACAAATTATAAATTGTAACGTCATACCGAGAGCCGTAGTTTTACTCCATAAACAGCGGAAAAGTAGTAAGCGAGAAACTTTTTTCCTTTCATCATTTTACTATGGTTGCCAGCGAGAAAAAGTTTAATAAAGGGTTTGAAATTATGTTTAAAGTTTGTTGGAAGTCGCTAAGTACTGTCATTCTCATACAGTGTATTTCGAAAGTCTCGGCGGATTATATGGCATTTTTTGCGATTTCTATTGGTTATGACGTAATATCTTTTGAACCATGTGCCGTATGTGGTTCTTAACCATGCAGCAATTCTTATTTCACGGTAAGGAATGTGTGTACCAAATTTGGTTGAAATCGGTCCAATGGCTTAGGAGAAAATGAGCAGCAATGTCGCAAAATACAGCAGTTTTTCGCGCATCTCATTGTTTATGACGTCATATCTCGTGAACTATATATCGTATGTGATTCTTACACATACGGCGACCGTCCTCATGGATTGAAGCTTACATGTACAAAATTTCATAAAGACTGGAACAAAACTGTAGATTTGTATGCAACACGTACAAACATACGGACACTCTGCTTTATATATTAGATTTAGGACACAATCTGAATAGCTCTCTTAGACTGTTCGCGGTTGATGCTGTCGTTTATCGGTCAGTGAAATGAAGTAATACACATGACCACTAAAGAAATCCATTGAACTTGAATTACACGATAAATCAGTCAAACCTTAAGTTCGTAAATTCTACCAAATACCTAGGAGTTACAATTATGAATAAGTTAGACTGGAGAGGTCACATAGAAAATCTTGTGGGGAAGGCGAACCAAAGGTTACGTTTCATCAGCAGAACGCTACGAAGATGCAACACCTCCAGCGAAGATACTGCCTACATCATACTTGTGCATCCTCTTCTGAAGTACTGTGGCCCAGTGTGGGACCCTCACCAGGTGGGACTGACGGAAGACATCGAGAAGGTTCACAGAAGGGCAGCTCGTTTTGTTCTATCACGTTACGGAGGGGAAAGAGTCACGGGAATGTTGCAAGAATTGGGGTGGAAATCATTAAAAGAAAGACGTTATTCATTGCGGCGTGATCTGTTTGCGAAGTTTCAATCGCCGACTTTTACTTCTGAATGTGAAAATACTTTGCTAGCACCCATATACATAGGGAAACATGACCATTCCAATAAAATAAAAGAAATCAGATCGAAAAGGGAACGATGTAGGTGTTCTTTCTTCCCGCGCGCTATTAGAGAATGGAACGTTAGGGAAAGGTAATGAAAGTGGTTAATGAACCCTGTGCGAGGCACTTAAATGTGATTTGCAGAGTATCTGTGTAGATGTAGATATACTGCGGGGACTGGTGGACAGCTGGCTGGTGGCGTTAATTTAGTTTGGACTTGAGGCGCGTGCACTGCTAAGAGATTTTTTAATTCTTGTGGCAGCTTATTGAAAACGGGTTGCAGCAGAATACTGCACGCTTTGCTGCACAAGAGTCAAGGGGGTGTAATCAAGATTCGATTTCTGCTTAGTATTAACTAATTGAAAGCATGGAACTCTTGGGAATAAGATGTCATTGTTAACAAAGTAAATATGTACTGAGAGACCAATGACAGAATTCGCAGGCTCTTGAACAGGAATCGACCAGAGGTTCGCGAGCTTGATTCAAAAGAGTTACCCTGAAAAGTAACACCATACGTCATTAGCAAATGAAAATAAGCAAAATAGACTACTTTTATTTCAGATACTTTTCTAATGATAGATAACGCTGTATTTAGTTTTTGAACAAGATCTTGAACATGGGCTTTTCACGACAGCTTACTAGCTATCTGAACGCCTGGAAATGTGAACTGTTCAGTCTCCTTTATCTTATTCCCAATCTGTGCAATGAAAATGTCAGTTTTTGTTGAATTATGTGTTGTAATCTGTAAAAAAATGAATCTTACTATGACTTAGCATAAATTAATTTTCTGATGAAATTTTATTTAATCGCATTGTTTGAAACTGAGTCGAAATTGCAAACGACAAGTTGGGGTCATCAGCAAATATAAATATTACCTGTTATACTAGAAAGCGTATTATCTATATAAATAAGAAACAACGGCTGTCCTAGAACAGAGCCTTAGGCACTCCGCACTTAACTGTGCCCCATTGTGAGTACGTGTGATAGCCATTTTTAACATTGCAGCGAATTCTTCTCCTGTCTCTTTTTAAACTAAGAGGTGAACCAATTGTGAGGTAATCCCCTTACTCCATACCGTTCCATCTTCTGCAACAATGCTTGTGATCAACACAATAAAACGCCTTTGTTGAATCAAAGAAGACTCCTAGCGTTATTTAATCTATCCAGTGCCTCACGGTGGCGCCACTTCTAAAACCGAACTGAACATATGACGACAAATTACGTGAACTGAAGTAAACAATTAACCTTGAATACAAAGGACTTTCAATAATTTTAGGTAATACCGATCACAAAGATAGACTCAAACTTCAATATACTATCCCTTTCTCCTGTTTTATAAAGTGGCTTCACTAGTGAGTGCTTTAACCTGACAGCAAACGAAACATTCGGAATGGAAAAAATTATAAAAATGACTAAGTACATATGTAGAACAGTAGTTTAGTATTCTGCTAGATATCCCGCTATACCGAAAAGAGCAATTAGTGTTTAATGATTTAATTACTGACACAGACACCTCCTTGTCAATATCACAGGGACTATCTAAGGTAGGGGTCTCGGAATGTTATTTCCTAAGAGTTATATGATTACCTGTAGGAGCTTAGGAGCTAAGTCTCTCTTTAACTCACTGTGTTTAGAAAGTGCTTGTTAAATACTGTTCATGTAGCTGACTGATCACTAACTATGCACTTACTTTATATCTACAGTTTTACTCTACTGGCCTGATACTTCCATCACGACTGACCATATGCTTTAATTTTATTCTGAGAATTAGCTGTTCTATTCACATAGCACATACTTCTTAATGCAATTTTTCAGAATAATATAACTGAATTAGCTTTGGTGAAAGTTTTTAATTATATATAAAATGTGTTTGAGCACGGAAAGCTATTAGAGTTAAACGTTTTGCTTCATTTTCTGAAATGCCATTCACTATTCTGTAAACAGCATGCCCATCTAATAATGAAAAATAAACAAAAATGTTGTCAATGGTTGTTTTGCTGTTCCCTGCACTCACGTAAGAAAGTATATTGTTTACATCAGATGATAGGAATTAAACACATCTAAAGCTTCCTTTTCCTTGCACAACATCTTACACCAGCAGCGTTGAAATCATCACATAACAACTAAATTTTTGCACTTCCTCTAAAGTAACATGGGATCCTCTCTAGCTTGAGCAGAACAAGAGTTGTCACTTCTCTCTCAGCATGGCGACGCCTTAAACAATATTCTTTCGGATGAAGAGTCTAACGCAGATATAGTTAATTGTGATGAATACATTGACAAGGCGAACAAAATTTCGAGGCCCGAAATGTATAGAGAAAAAAAAACTGTCTATTTCCACCATGACACTGAGTGCGAATGCAGTCTTGTCTGTGGTTCGGATCCCTACGGCAATTAAGTTGCCGTCTGTCAAGCTCTAACCATTCTCTGAAGACATTGAAACCTAGCCCAGGTTTTAGGAACAATTTCAAAGTCGTATAGAGAAGAACGTTTCCGTGTCTAGTGTCATAGTTTCTAGGAGGATATCTAGTAGGAGAGCCCAAGACATTGGTCGATGGCTTAGCAGTGATTGCTTCCACTTACGAAGAATCAAAGCGAATTCTTCAGGCACGATATGGAAGTCGCAATCGCATAGTACAGGCCAACCTTGAGTATCTAAAGGAACTGCAACCCATTCGAGTTGAATGTCCTGAAATTCTTAATACGACGTTCAGGGAATGCAACAAACACATTCAGGCTCTTAAATCCTTCCTTGAGGTTGTAAATACCTGTATAACGGTTCCTGTGTCGAAAATTTTGAGCGCTTTTTTCGAAAACATTTGCCGTCGTGGGATAACACACGCTAAAGAGACTATCTGAAGAATAACCAAGATCACATTGAAAGGGTATTATGAAGAAAGGAAGAGCCACTTGCTCAAACTGCAAAGGGAGTCATCACTGATCAGTTTATAGGGATTCAAACCAAACTAAAATGTCCCGCAAAGAGTCTGATTCTCTTAACGTTTCCATTAATAAGTCAGTAAGAAATGTTATCAGGTACGCTCAGATTTTGCACACATTCCGACAGCACGGTTGTTTATAATAGGACATACAGGCAAGAGCTGACTCACCCGCTGCATTTTCGATGCAAGCAGCAAAATCTTATAAATAACTAGCTGAAACCCTGGCGTTTCCCAGGTGTTCATCTATTTATTCCAGGTGGAGCAATTTTTTATGATTGGCTCTCCTAACGATATCAGCAGTTCAGACGGAATACCGTCTACTCCAGGGGCGTTGTTTCTACTCAAATCTTTTAATGCTCTGAAATGCTTCTCCCCTCTACACACTCTTTCCCACTTTCAGATTTCCATAGTTTGATGAGAACTGGTTTTCCATCTGAGTTCTTTATATTCATATAGCTGCTTTTTTTGTCTCCAAATGTCTCTCTTATTTTCCTGTAGGTGGTATTTATATTCCCCTAGTTATACATTCTTTTACGATCGTGACTTTATCCTCTGATCACTCCTGTGTAGGCACTCTGCACTTTCTGTAAACTTCAATATTCAGACATCTGCAGTCTCTTTTGTCTGTTTCACTTGCTGCATTTTTATATTTTCTCCTTTCATCAATTAAGTTCAAAATCTCATGTGTGTACAAGGATTTTTATCAGGCCTTGTCGTGCGCCCTATATGATTCTTCGCGGCCTTCACTACTCTATCTCTCAGAGCTACCCATTCTTCTTCTACTCTTTTACATTCCCCGATTTCAGCCAGTCCCTGCCTAATGCTCCCTCTAAAACTCTCAGCCATCTCTGGTTCCTTCAATGTGTCCAGATTACTCCGTCTTAATTTTCTAACTTTTTGCGGTCCTTCTCTTCCTTTTTCTACTATCGAGGTTCAGTTTTCCTCTCCTTTAACTGTCTGAATAATTTCTTTTATCTCCTCATACATTTTATAGGTCTCATCATCGGCAGAGCTAGTTGGCGTATAAACGTGTACTACTGTAGTCGGTATTGCTGTGTATCTTTCTTTTCAACAATAATGCCTTTTGTGTTTTTCTTGATGACGACATCCTTCTGAGTAGCCCCGCCCGGAGATCTAAATGGGGGACTACTTTACCTCTGGAATATTTCACTCAAGACGACGCCATCCAATATGCGTTCATACAGTAGACCTGCACGTCCTCGGGAAAATGAATAACTGTAGTTCCCCTTGCTTTTAGCCGCCACAGTAACTAATCGCCAAGCCATGGTAGCTGATGTTACAAGGCCAGCTCAGACTGTTGCCCCTGCAACTACTGAAAAGGCTGCTGCCTCTCTTCAAGAACCACCTGCGGTTTGGTTGCACGCAAACCACCCCACCCCACCTCAGCAATGCCTGTGGTTTATGAGGGAGGACGTGGAAAAGACTCAGGGCGACAGACAGGTCACGTCGGACTGTCTCTAACTGTCGTTCTTGTCAGTCCACACAGAAGAGATGTCACCAGGCCAGTCCAGCTGGTCATCCCTCTGGTAGTCGAGCAGGGTGCGGAGGATGTGGATGGTCAGTGTCATTCTAGTTCGTAGTCCTGAGCATTTCATCATAGTACTCATGTATTGTCTTTGTCTGTCATGTTTAAGTTGTTGCTGTTTGACTGTTATGGTGGAAATGTCTTGTGTTTCCTTGATTTTTGGATCCAACAGCGACCAATACTTTGTACAAATCTCACACCATAAACCACTACTCAGGAATCTAATCTTCAACAGAGCCCCCACTTTTCTCTCAGGGTAAACTTTGACAGTTACTGAAAAACAAAACGTAAAATTTTTCTAATTTTTCATACTACACAAAAACGATTTTATTAAGTAACTATGGTAAACAAAAATTTCACTTCCTACTAATAAATTTATTAACTGTTAATAAATTGATTACTGTTAACAGTATCAAGTCAACAGGAAATAACACGACAAAAATTCATATGATGGGTTACTAAAACAAAGAAGATCAAGTGTCCCCTGGTACACTAAGAAACTGAAACACAATGAGAGCACAAAAGTTATTGTAAACAGTAAGTGAAAGTTACCCTACTGCTATTACAGCAATGACAGCGAGAAAGTACCAGTTGAAAAACGCTAACTTAATTAACTAACTACAGTGCACTAACGCCTCTTCAAACCAACTAAATTTAATAATTAGCTACAAGGCAGAAACAACTTATAAGAAGTTAGTTTTTTGTGACCACTACAGCTAGAACTGTTGTTCTGGTCTTCAGTCCGGAGACTGTTCTATGTATCTCTCCACCTTTATACTGAGGAAGCGTCTTCGTCTCCTAATAAAAACGGCACCCTGCATCCATTTGAATTTGCCTACTGTATCTGTCTCTTTCTCTTCCTCTGTGATTTTTACGCCACACACTTCCCTCTAATGCTAAATTCGCGATTTCTTGTTATCTAAGAATGTGTCCTGCTATTCGATCCCTACTATTGCGAAAAATTCCTTTTCTTCCCAATTCTGTTCTGTACCTCCTCATTAGTTACGTGATCTATCCACCTAATTTTCAGCATTCTTCTGTAGCTCCACATTTCAAAATCCTCTATCCTCTTCCTGTTCGCACTATTTATCATCCATGTTTCACTCCCGTACAAGGCAACACTCCACACAAATGCCTTCAGCAAAGACTTCCTTTCACTTAAATTAATATTCGATGTTAGCAAATTTCTCATTTTCAAAAACGCTATTCTACTCATTGCCATTCTACATTTTATATCCTCTGTACTGCGACCATCATATGTTATTTTACTGCCCAAGTAACAAAACTCATTTACCACCATTATTGTTTCGTTAACTGATCAAATTCCTTCAGCATCTCGTGATTTTCTTAGACTGCATTCCATTACCCTTGTTTTGCTCTTGTTAATTTTAACTGTATACACTGTTTTTAACACACTGTCCATTCCTTTCAATCGCTCTTTCCGGTTATTTGCTGTCTCTGACAGAATTGTAATGTCACCGGAAAAACGAAATGTTTGTATTTGTTCTCCCTGAACTATAATTCCTTCTCCAAGTTTTTCCTTGCTTTCTTTCACAACTTGCTCCTTGTACAAATTGAGTAACATTAGAGAAATGCTACGAACCTCTCTGACTCGCTTCCCAACTACTGCGTCCCTTTCATGTCCTTCGACACTTATAACTGCCGCGGTGGAGTAGCCGAGCGATCTAAAGCGTCTCGCTGCGGAGCGCGCGGTTGCTCGCCGTGGAGGTTCGAGTCCTCCGTGGGGCATGGGTGTGTGTGTTTGTCCTTAGGTTAGTTTACCTAGGTTTAAGTAGTTTGTAAACTACGGACTGATGACCACGCAGTTTGGTCCGATAGATTTAGAGACACTCGAACATTTGAGCTTATAACTGCTGCTTGATTTCTGTACAAGTTGTAAATAACTTTCCGTTCCCCATATTTTACACCTGCTAACTTGAGAATTTGAAAGAGTGTAACCCAATGTAAATTATCAAAAGATTTCTCCAAATTTAAAAAAGCTAGAAATGTAGGTATGTATTTCCTCACTCTATCTTCCACGATAAGTCGTAAGGAGACAGTTGGCTCCAGTGTTCCTACATTTCTCCTGAATCCAAATTGATCTTCCTCGAGGCCAGTTTCTACCTGCTTTTCAATCCTTATGAACATAATTCGTGTTAAAATTTTGCAACCATGACTAATTAAATTGATGGTTCTGTAAGTTTCACACCAGTCTGCGCCCGATTTATTTTTCTTTATGTGTGTGGGTATTTTGCCTGTCTCATACATCTTAAGCATCAGGCGAAACAGTTTTGGCATGGATGTTTCTCCCAGAGACTTCAGTAGCTCTAAGGGAATGTCATCTACTCCAGGGGTTTTGTTTGGACGCAGGTCTTTCAGTGATATGTCAAATTCATCTCTCAGTATAGTATTTCCTATTTCACCTTCATCTACTTGCTCTTCCCTTTCTACAGTAATGTCTGTAAGTTTGTTTCCTTTGTAGAGGCCCTCTAAAAACTGTTTCCACCTTTCTGCATTCTCATCTTTACTGAGATTTGGTTTTCCATCTACGTTTTACATACTGATACCGTTGCTTTTCGTGTCTCCAAATCTTGTATCTACGAATACTAAAGTCAGTCGGCCAGATCAAACTATCCGGTCGATTTCCTTCATTTTTGTTTTAAACGAAAGGTATTCATCCACATATTTGTCGTCAAGTATCACAATTTACATAACACTCGCCTTCCTTTTTCTATACTCAAACGAGATTTCCTTCTGTACACATCTTATGGGGATATCCTCAATGTACACTAAAGTCAGTCGGTCAGGCCGTTCTATCCGACTGATTCGCTTCATTTTTGCTTTAAGCGAAAGCACAGACAAATATATACAGACGGGAAACCTCCGTAAGGGCCTGGTCCTACGCTCAGGGGTGCGGGGAGGGAGGGTTTCCAGCAGTTCCGTAAGATGTCCCATGATGGCGCTGCGGTCAGTAACAGCTCTTTAAACTGTCCAGAGCAGGCGGCAGGTAATGGCTGTCCCCACCACCGCCTCCCCTCAAACGCCAGCAAGCCGGACACAGCCTTGGCACGAGCTCTCCCCTCACCCTCCCCTCCACGCTACCCTCTGACTTGCGAGAGGCAACCTAAGCCAGGGAACGGCCTGACACCTGCTAGCATCTTACGGAACTACGAGGCGAGCGTAGGATAGTGGTTTAGGGGGGCTTCTCCTCTGTATATGTTACTCTGTGGCGAAAGGTATTCTTTCCCAGATTTATCATCAAGTATTAGAATTAACTTAAGTCTCTCCATCCTTTGCCGTGGCGCATTAGCACCGCGTTGCAGTGCGCGCGGCCGCTGCCGTCGGGAGGTTCGAATCCTCCCTCGGGCATGGATGTTTGTGTCGTCTTTAGTATAAGCTAGTTCATAAGTAGTTTGTAAGTTTAGGGACTGATGACCCCGCAGTTAAGTCCCTTAAGCTTTACAAACATTTGGACATCTCTGCATCCTTTATTTTTATTGAAACGTGGTATCCTTCTGTCCTTGCACTGAATATTTTAATCGGTTTGTTTTACTATATCTTCGGTTCTAATTAAGGCATGCAGTTCTTTTTGACCTAACAAAACTCCGCGGATCAAACTCTTCCATTTGCGCTTTTAAACACTTGCATTGATTGATTACGAAGAAAGCAAGGTGTGAACATTCAACTTTACTTCCATTTTTTCCCCAACATTTTTTGTCATTCACTAACGGTGCGAAATATTCGCACGGGTCCTCTAGTGTATCTTTTATTTTCCTGTGTGCGGTACGTATTGCTGCAACTGCTTGCCGTGAAACGTAAACACAGAGCCATTCACTCTGATACAACCACCTTTTGCTCAGAAAAAAGAGTCGTTTACAGTCGATAGACAGGCATATACGAACAGACGGACAGGTGGACAGGCGGACAACGAAGTGATCATACGAGGGTAAATCAATTATTATCCGCAAAATAGCTATAAAATTTTATTGTAATAAAATACGAAACTTACAAGAACATTATTTTTCGACATAGTCTCCTTGCTTTTCAATGTAATCCGTCCATCGCTCTACAAGCTTCCTTATGCCATCATAAAAGAAGGTTTTCGGTTGAGCTGCGAGCCAGGAATGCACCGCTTCCTTCACTGCTTCGTCCGAGTCAAATCGACGGCCCCATAATGCCTGTTTGAGTGGACCAAACAAGTGATAGTCAGAAGGGGCAAGATCAGGACTACATGGAGGATGATCCAGTGCTTCGAAGTTGAGTTTTTGGAGCGTTTCAGCAGTGTGGACAGAAGTATGCGGACGGGCATTGTCGTGCAACAACACATCTTCTGACAGCAATCGTCGGCGTTTGTTTCTAATTGCAATCTATAGTCTGTAAGTAAGCATCTCACTGTAACGTACACTGTTTATTGTTGTGCCCCTTTCACCATAATGTTCCAGTATAGGACCTGGTGCATCCCAAAATACCGTAAGCATCAGTTTCCCTGCGGACGGTTGGGTCTTGAACTTTTTCTTGCACGGCGAATTTGGATGTTTCCATTCCATACTATGCCGTTTACTCTCCGGCTCGTAATGATGGATCCATGTTTCGTCACCAGTAATTATCTGTCTAAGAAGTTGTCCCCTTCGTTACCATAGCGATCCAAATATTTTTTGCAGATGTCGAGGTGCGTTTACTTATGCAACTGTGTGAGTTGTTTTGGGATCCATCTTGCACAAACTTTACGAAACCCAAGTCTGTTGTGAATAATTTCGTAGGCAGAACCATGACTAATTTGAAGACAATGAGCCACTTCATCAGTAGTTAATCGTCTAAGAGAATCATTTCACGTGATCGCTCAATGGTTTGTTCATCTGTGGCGGTAAACGGTCGTCTGGCTCCTTCATCGTGCATAACACTCGTGCGACCATTTCGGAATTTTTCAATCCACTCGTACACACTTCGTTGTGCCAAACACTGCTCCCGTACTGTACTGAAAGTCTTCTATGAATTTCGGCCCCTGATAAACCTTCTGCCCACAAAAAACGTATCACTGAACTTTGATCTCCTTTGGTGCAAATAGACAACGGAGCAGCCATGATCAACAGCACGGCAGCGACAACGAAACTAACGTAGCAGCTTGAAAATTGCAAAGATATAACAACAAATAAACAAAGCATGCGTCACCAACGTAAAACGAGAGTACTACCAACATAAACAAAAATATAACTAAATTGCGGATAATAATTGACTTACCCTCGTAGAGCAAAACTGGGGTAATGGAGTGCAGTGTAAGAAAATCAGGTGATGCTGAAGGAATTAGATTGGGAAACGAAGCAATAAAGGAGTTAGATGAGTTTTGTTACTTGGGCAGTAAAATAACAAATGATGGTCGCAGTACAGAGGATATAAAATGCAGAATAGCGATGGGTAGAAAAGCGTTCTTGAAAAAGAGAAATTTGTTAACATCGAATATTGATTTAAGCCTAAGGAAGTCCTTTCTGAAGGCATTTGTATGGAGTGTTGCCTTGTATGGGAGTGAGACATGGACGATAAACAGTGCGGACAGGAAGAGGATAGAGGCTTTTGAAATATGGTGCTACAGATGAATGCTGAAGATTAGGTGGGTGGATCGCGTAACTAATGAGGAGGTACTGAACAGAATTGGGGAGAAAAGAAATTTCTGGCATACCCTGACTAAAAGAAGGGATAGATTGGTAGGACACATTCTTAGACATCAAGGAATTGTGAATTTAGCATTAGAGGGAAGTGTGTGGGGTAATAATCGCAGAGGAAGACCAAGAGATGGATACAGTAAGCAGATTCAGACAGATGTAGGTTGCCGTTCTTATGTGGAGATGAAGAGGCTTGCTCAGGATAGGGTATTGTGGAGAGCTGCATCAAACCAGTCTCTGGACTGAAGACCACAACAACAACAACCCTCGTATAATGGCTCCATCGTAAACACTGGGCCCTAGAAAGACATTTGGTTGGTAATGTCCTCATAACGGGGAAAGTTACAAAAATTTAAATATGCTTATTAATGTCTACTGGTAGGTAAAAAAAAAAAAAAAAAAAATATTTTCTTAACATTTATTTTATTTTGCTCCTGTAAAAAAAATATAAGCTGGGGGTGGTCGAGGTATATTACTGCTACTGCTTCATAAAGTACCCATTGTTTTGTTGTGGGGGGCCGCGGTGGAGTAGCCGAGCGGTCTAAAGCGTCTCGCTTCGGAGCGCGCGGTTGCTCGCCGTGGAGGTTCGAGTCCTCCCTGGGGCATGGGTGTGTGTGTTGTCCTTAGGTTAGTTTACCTAGGTTTAAGTAGTTTGTAAGCTACGGACTGATGACCACGCAGTTTGGTCCGATAGAATTACAAACGTTAGAAAACGTGTTGTGGGGTCGTTCCGTCACCAAGATGAGAGCTTTGGTGTTGCAGGTTGATGTCAGCATGGTGACGGACTGCTACGGCATCACGTTAGTGCCCGAGAAGATGTTCCTGCCGGTGCCCGAAAGCAAGTGGCGCCACCTGTACCTGGAGGACCTGACCAGGGAGGTGCAGGCGCGGCTGCGGCCCGCGTTCGCCGTCTGCTTCCACCACGAGATGGCCGACGTGCCCTACCCCAACCCCAACGCCGCCTTCGGCAGGCTCGGTAAACAACACTGTCCCACGGTCAGTAATCCGCGCAACACACGGCGCTAGGCGGAAAACGGCCCGTGAGAGCAAGCTGTTTCTTCTGAAAATGAACATCAAAATTTTCAAGATACTCCAAGTGGCTGTGTGATTAACAGTTTCAAAACTCCAGAAAAATGATGAACTAAAACGCTCTATGTAGATAATTGTCAAATTAGGTCCATGCATGTGCAGCCGCAAGAAACCAGTTTTATCACTCCTTTCTCTTTTCGCCTTTATCAGTGGCCTTATTCTACATCTACAAAAAATGATAATAAAAAAAAGAGCATTAATATACTCGGTAGCCGGACGAAACTTTTTATATATTGACAACAACATACAAAAGAAAGATGTGTCAATGTGAAACACTGGAAGGAGGAAAACGATTATAAACCAAAAAGGCAAACCACCCCAAGCAGACAAACAGCAATAAATCTTCTACAGCAAATATTTTCACTATTGGAAAGAGCTTGAACTACATTTTTTTTCGAAATACGATGTGTAATACGTAAAACAAAATACGTAGTATCTATTTATATATTTTTATTATTTTATTTAACTTTTGTTTGTATATATTTGTGGATACTGAGCATACATTTCAAAGAATAAAGGAGAAATAATGAATAAAAGTGTTTTATGCACTTCAAATGTTTGTAAAGCTTATGGGACTTAACTACGGGGTCATCAGTCCCTAAACTTACAAACTACTTATGAACTACTTACGAACTAGGACGGCACAAATATCCATGCCCGAGGGGGGATTCGAACCCCCGACCGTAGTGGCCGTGCGGACCGTGACTGAAGCGCCTCAGTCCCCTCGGCCACCGCGGCCGTTTTATGCACTTGCACACAGACTGATGAAACGTGACCGGCATCAGTGTAATATTCCACACATAGACGTCACAAATAAATTTTTTGGGCTTCTCTAAAAAAAAAAAAAAAAAAAAAAAAAAAAAAAAAAAAAAAAAAAAAAAAAAAAACTGACCTAAGGACAACACACACATTCATGCCCCAGGGAGGACTCGAACCTCCACGGCGAGCAACCGCGCGCTCCGCAGCGAGACGCTTTAGACCGCTCGGCTACTCCACCGCGGCCTAAATTAATTATTTAAAATAAGTCAGTAATTATTACTCTGAGAAAGAAACAAATAGTGACTAGAGTTGATTAAGTGGTTAAATTGACATCTCCAAATTATTTATCAAAAAGGGGTAGGAAGCAGGAATAGGAAGGAAAGGGATTGATATTAGCTGCATTAGGTCAATGAAGTTATAAAATGGCGGCAAGTGAAAATGTGAGCTGCGACGGGAATCGAATCCAGGTCTTCCGCTTCGGACCAGCGACCGCCTAAACGACTTTTTTTTCTTTTGTTCTTCAGGCTAATCAGTGATTTGCGGTCATTTGTTCATATTCGTTCTTGGTTTCTCGTTAAGTATATTTCATTTTCTCGTTATTTATTTATTTTTCCTCCTGAGTGTAAACTCAATTTTGTCATCTGCAATACACAGTGACAATGTACATACAATTCAATAAACAAGAACAGAAGTATATTTTGACACAATAACTCGGTGTCAATCAGTAATGGTAAAATATTAGATAGAAAAGTAGTTAAAACTGTAATACGATTAAAATCATTTTTGAAGTATCTTCACATGCAAGACCTTACGATACATTACCAACACAGTTAAGATCTAAAGATAGTACCAAGAGGCCTTAAAAAACTGAATTAGGACTTTATAAAGACGAAGAAAGTGATTGAGGAAGGGATATCCCATAATTAGCTATGTCTGCAGGATGTGCAACCGTTCAAGGTCAAATTTGGATGGTCTGAACAGGATGTGACTGACGTTAGATTCCGTCTCACTATAACACTCACATGCCGCCGAGTCGTAGATGTTGATCCGATGTATATGTTGTGGATAAGAGGCGCGATTGATGCGAAGCCGAATGATGGTTGTAATCGCGTATAGGTGCAGATGAGTCCTCATAAACCACGGCTGTGTAGAATCCGAGGTTTCAGCACCGCGTAAGAACCGCCTTTCATTTGCTGGGAAACGTTTCACATCTGTTGTCACTGTTATTTTGCGTGATCCTTGACCGCAGATAGCATGTCTATGTATGTTACTTGCAGGTCCAAGGACAGTGTCTAATTATAGCAGATAACAGCATGTGAGCACAAGCACAGTAAATTACTTGTCCGCCCCATATTTGTACACCGAATATATGCTGCAATCGCATCCAGAATCTACCTGTTGGTCTTTTTGTTCCATCTCAGATGTAGAATGGTTTGAAGGACACTTTGACAGTCATACATTATTAATATGTTGAGGAAGTAAAGGGTAGAGACAAACTTAAGTGCTTCCAGAATTGCCTCTGTTGATGCAAGTTTATTTGAAACATTTGAACCGAATGTGACTTGCGTCTCTTGAAAACAGATGTACAACTTGTTGGGTAGCTTGTCTGCCATCGCTGAAGTCACATCAATTGTACAGTTGTGGGAAGAGCTACGTACAAACTGCAACACACTACCTGTAGTTTTCTCTCCTCTGTAAGACAGTGTTCATAATGAAGATATTTCGTACTGAAATTTACTCTGGCCACTGTTCCAAACTTTAACTTCCTCCACATCGTCCTCTGTTATGAACAATTCACTTCCTCCACAAACTGTTGTGCCTTCTGACGTATAATGTTATCGTCTTCTATGTCCTTACGTGTGAAAAATATAGCAATTGGAATTGACCAACCATTTTAGCTCCGTCTAGTGCCCATATCTGCAGATTCCAAAAGTGAACTGTAGATCCTTAACTCCTTTAACGATCAAATTGCGGTATTACACACTCTTTTATAGTCTGTAATTACAACAGTCTGTTTCCTTTGGAACGAGCACATGCTCCCCTTTTCTCAGACACATAATTTACAATTAATGTGCAATTAATGTTTACTTTTGATGCACTTATAGCGCTTCATTAGTTTGCTATAGGAATTGAAGCCACGATTGTCATAGTCCTCATAAACGATCTGTAGTACTGTGTTATCAGCATCTTTTAGTTCACTGGATCTCATCTTTTTGGGTGGCGAAGGTTCTTTCTCAGTATGACATGACCGTTCCTGTTGCTGTGGAGATGAATGCCTTGTGCTGCTTGAAGGGCCACCTTCAGGTTCAGTTTCGTCCTGTCCTTCAAATTCCATTTATCTATGCAGCGTAACGTCGTATATTTCTCAATTATTATGTTCAATAATATATCCACGAAATCCATATCCTGGCTCCGATGTCATTTCCACATTCAGCTCATCGCAACCTGGTCCCTAATACTTGGACACATGCGTAGGATTAGTTGTCTTCATGATATCACTGCACACAATCTACAAAGTCAGTAACTCACTTGCGAACACTCCAAGAGACAAATACATACTGCAGCTCAAAAATGCAAAATGCAAAATATGTCCAACTACCAAACAGCAGCCTGTTTACTGATAGTCCAGCGGAAGCTCAGTTTTATGACGACGCTTAGATTAAATTCAGTGTTCAACATAACTTAAAATATTTGAGTGTGTGATTTCAGATAGTTAAATAAGTCCGTACAGAAAAATTTAAAATACATTTAGGAATAATAAAAAAGTTTTTATCACAACAAAATCGTTGTTACACCGTCTCCCCGCTAATGGTCCGTAAAGGTAAGCCTGTGGTGTTCAGAAACGAACTCCTGTGTGGTGAGTATTGTTTCATACATGTCGCAGAAAGCATGTACAGTTGGTAGGAAAATCAGTTGGGCCACTGCTGAATGCAACCCATATAACTTAGCTGTGTCGAAGGTCCTCTAAATGCTCAAACCCTGTGGGGTTATCAAAATGTTCAAATGTTTGTATAGCTTATGGGACTTAACTACGGGGTCATCAGTCCCTAAACTTTACTTATGAACTACCTTATACTAAGGACGGCAGAAATATCCATGCCCGAGGGGGGATTCAAACCCCCGACCGTAGTGCCCGTGCAGACCGTGACTGGAGCGCCTCAGTCCCCTCGGCCACCGCGGGCGGCTGTGGGGTTATCGAAGCGCTAACTGCTCTGGGTACTGATAGTGTTTCACCGCGCGAGCTGTAGTGATTAAAGTTCTTCAACTCACAGTTTTTGTTAATTTAAGTTGGCCAAAGTTTCATTATTATATTAAGTGAAACAGGATAACCATGTATCAGAGAGGTTACAGAATTCGATATTGACATGAAGTTATTAATTTCATATTAAATAACTGTATACACTGTGTATTTGTTCCACAATAATATTTATTTTTGTTGTGAACTAGCTTTCTGCTTCTTAGGCCATCTTCGATGCCGAAAGCTAGTTCACAACAAGAGTAAATATTATTTTGGAACAAATACACAGTGTATACAGTTATTTAATATGTCTATGTTCCATCAAGAACCGACGGAGGAGTCCATAAATATTATTAATTTCACTGTACTTGCTGTTAAATAAAAACGGGCAATCGCATTTCCTAAAAATATGGAATTCATACAACGCGTCCATCTTGAAAAGTATCGACAGAAGTGCAGATTTGTGAACATAGGCGGCTGAAGGATGGCCGTGCAACGCTGCGGAGCAATTTGAGCGCGCAGTTGGCAAGCGTCGTAAACAACGGAAATGATCTCGGGGCATAAAGTTTTGCGAATATCATATTGTGTACTCAGTTTGACAGTAACTATACGTCACAGACAGACGCGTAAAAAACAATCCAGATGTCAGCATATGACGGAGAACGCGTCGCTGGGCTCAAAGTATCCCGTGCAGTAATCGGCGAATCGGTCGACATGTGAACAGGAGCGATACCACTGTTCGACGCTGGTTTCTGAAACAGGTGAAACATTGCCGAACACAGCGCCAGGAAGGAAGAGGTCGCAGAAACTCGAAGACGAACAATCAGCAGAGACGTGTTCAGAGCCCCGGACTCTTCATTGTTATCGATCTGGCGTAAAACTGGTGCTTCAGTTGTGGAATTCGATTCTTCATATAGGATGCTGAGCCTACTGCTAACTTCAGTGAAATTCCCTCTAAGTGGACAAAAAGATAAATTGACTGTCTCTTTATACGTTGGCAAAACAGTTAGATTTTACTACAATCGTCTTCCTATAAAACAGCACATGAACACGACATATTGCTGTAGCGTAATAAGATGTACAGGTAACAATTGCACGAGCAAGGAACTCTTGCGGCCTTTGCCCTCGGCTCAAGTACTTCCTCTGGCTTGGATGAGTATGCTGTCCTTATTGTAAATTAGTTTAAGTAGTTTGTAAGTCTAGGGACAAATCACCATAGCGGTTTGGTTTAAAGGGTTTACAAACATTTGAACACTACATATGATTCTTGCTGCCGTTTATCGTGGATTAATTTGTACTAGTATTGCCTGTGGTAGAAAATCGACCAATTGTGTTTACAGTGGTCACTGGGGGTAAAATTTTACGAATCATGTCGGCGGCCTCGCGTGATTATGTTGGCAACATCAATAAAACGATAGAAAATCTTTGGCCACTTGTTAGATCAACGTAGAGTGACTCGATTAGTGTATCGTACAGACCATGAAGTAAACAAATAATGCTGTTCCTGCTTTATGGTTGACATGTTCTTGTATGTACCCTCGTCCGCTCAATAAAAATAATTGACCTCGTTAAGCGAAGATTCCATGAGAAAACATCAGCGTTGTCAAGCGATTGGCTAAAATGAAGGCTCACAGGATTCTCACTATTCAGCATCTGTTGCCAACATTATCATAGGAGGCCGCTGGGATATTTGGTAAAATTTAACCGACACTGGGAGGTATGAAACTGTATCTTTTATGTGTTAAGGAAATTGCCTGACACAATAACAACAAATAAAAACGGAAGTATGTACTTCTCATGACATTTTCGAATTATATAACTTTCATTAGCCTAATATTTGAAATGGAACTACAATTTCGGTGTTCGTACATTTATACAGCGCCAAGAAATAATGTTATTTCGATACTGCGATATTCAGAATTCCAGAGCTGACAAAATGTCGACTTCGTAGTTCCACCAGTGTACCGCTAGATGCCTCTCCCGGCGCATCATCCTTTAAATTGGCATTCATATGAAAACGTCCATTTCCTTTAACCACTCTTAATCACTGCGAAAATGAAGCATTTGAACGACACAAGAAAGTGAGTTGGGAGCACTCCATGTTTCGATATTCACTTATTTTAATACGTTATTTTAATACTGCAGATGCGCTGCATTACAGCGGCTTTGGTCGAAGCGTATAGCCAATCAGTGATCTGATTGTTGGAGAATGTAGAACTTGATCCAAGCAGTAGATAGGAAAATTTCTACTTCGTTTTACCACTTTTAATGGATAAATGCACAAATAATATTTATATTCGTGAAATCTACGACAAACAATCTTTCGAATAATGTAACTTTCATTGGCCTTCTTGTACGAATAAATTAGTAATCTGTACCACAATTTTCATGTTAGCGTATTTATATAATGATGATCATCTCGTATGGGTAGATGGGAACGTTCTGCGCTAGCTCAATGCAAGGAGGCTGACACTAGATGATGGTATGCTAAAATGTTCATATTGCTCTTGAAAGTTCACTTCATTTGGCTGTGTAGCGGCAGTAAAAGAAGTTTCTGACTTAACCGTACCGCACCGCGTATATTTAGACTGGCAGTGAGCAACTACGACAATGCTTCTGGGCTCAATAATGTTATTAGATTTTCACTTTACCACTTCTACCTCATTAGTTCACTTACTACTCTGTAAAAAAGTCTTAAAACATTGTACACAGTCACTCCACGTAGTATTAATCACTGCAATGAATGATTTAAAGTTTTGTTTCACGCTACGTATTTCCGTAATATTGATTTTATGGTTTTATCGCTGATAGTTACATACAGTTCACGTTCTGTTCCCAATGAAATCCAATAGTCTTCACCTTATATGAAATTACTATCACAGTCAAAAAAAGTTTCGTTCTCGGATCAAAAATAACCGTCGATGTTAACTTAGAACAACAGGTATCGACAAGCGATATTCGAAGTTGTACAAGAGCATAAACCTATTATACATTCGGAATAAAAACAATTTCTTTATATAGTTTTAAGTGACTCACTGTTCAAAGTTAAATTGTGGTTCAGCTTCTGAATAATGTATCTCATCTAACTTGAGTTATTAAAACATATTTTATACTTTAATAAACTTGCAGTGGCGTTGACCCTAGCACTCATGATTATCGTTGCTAGTTAGGAAGACTAATACGCGAAATTTAAAGTCAAATTAGGCTATTCAGAATCCACTGACTCTCTTTCTGAAAAAATTTCACGTTTTGACAGGTAATGGTCACTTTGAAATGCCTCAATTATTTTCCAGTACTCCAATTACGTTCTTAAGAGACTCAGATTGTTACGGATGATATTTAAGAATCAACGTGAACCACTAATTACTTTGAACGATGGAAAACAATTAATTTCTTTAAATACACACGAATGAAGTTAGCACGTCGTATATTATCAACAGTAATGATACAATGACCATGGCTGAGCAGCGTTAGAACAACAGGTAGCAAAAAATAGACAAAAATAAATTTTCGTAACGTTACTATATATAAGACCTCTGATGTCACAAAGTAGGCACAGTCTAACATACACAGTCGCGACATTCACTGCTCACTGCTGTGGACGTTGTTGCCAAGTGACAGTTGCAACGACACTAGCGCTCCTGGTGGTAGGCAAGGTGCCGTAAGAGAAATGTTTGTAATTACTTTACTACGTAATTAATCAAATAGTTTCTGTAATTTTTGCGTTTAGTACAATATAGAGAGACATACATAATCGTGAAATCAATGTAAACCCAGCCGACCATTCCTGATTCAGTGATCTAAACTTACGAATACGTATATATTTAGTAGCCGACTCCGTTGAAAACGAGAGAACATGTTGTACAGCCTACACTATTTAATATTATTACATCTCCAATTTAACCGTTACACTCCACAGAATCACTCAATTAAATACTAAGCAGACTGGATATGAAGTAATTAGACTGATTTGTTGAGCTATCTAGATGTGCTCTGTTTATTTTGGTGCATTTGAATCTGTACACCACGTAACACACACTACTCGAGTCATAATGGCGAGAAGGGATGATTGAGTCCCCTAAGCCTCTGCAACACATGTCGAATCCAGTGAAAACAAACTTGGTTTTCTTGAATGTAATTTGTAGTCTAGAATTTTGTGCGAATTGTTCGATTATTTTCCTATTAACTTTAGTTTGGTACATTTTGTGCATAGTTTCCACTAGGTTCAACGAGCTAAAAGTTGTTTAAAAATTCTTGACTACTAGCTTACTTTCAAGCAACACATTAGTTCGCGGCACCAATAAATCAAGAAGGCACCAGCGACAATATGCTGTCGTAGTCTTCAGAGAGGAACGTTTGCTGTCTCTTGGGTCTGCACTCGCGATGGGCGATGGAGACACACATTTCTGCGAGACTTGATGTCACTGTTGATTGATTTGAATCCTAAGTGGTCTGGTTGAAGTTTGAGTTACATACATGCTAATACTAGGGTCTCCTCAGTTATACCTTTACTACAGTTTTGGTTGTCCTCCACTCTTTTTGATTCCATTTCATCTCCATGATTCTTTAAAACAGGCTACAACATTGCCCATTACAGTGTCATATACGTTTACTGGTTTATAAAGTACAGTTTCGTGTAACAAACCATGGTTTAGTAGAGATCAAGTGCGTGAAATTAACTGCAAGATTTTCTTAAATTTTACTTCATTTATGTCAGAAAGATGAATATCAGTTTAAGTTTAACTCTGAACCTAAATTGAACCAAAATTAGGATTGGATTTTTGATTTCTGTTAAAATTTCGATTGTTTTGCAGCTTTTTCCTTTGATCTTTTTTTTCCAATGGACCTCAAACATGTAAACCCTTTCGTTGTTGAGTGATCTTTATTCTGATTATTTTGAAAATTATTGCTGTTATATCCTCTTGATTTATTCTGAGAGTAAACACCTTCTACTGTAGATAAAAGTTATTTTATATTTTTCCTTCCCTTACACCAAATAGAATGGTAAACATCTAAGACGTTAACCAAATATTGTTCATCTGTCGGTTTGTCTAAAAATTTCGATTTTCTGAGATGCATCTGTATGTATTGTTTGATAATCCGTAGCTGTTTATTATAGGCTTGGCGGTCTGACAGTTATATTTTTAGTTTATCTTGGGTACAGTGTGACAAGTACTTATCCTTAAAAGTCATTTTAAAATTTTTCCTCGTTTCGAAATCATCAGTATGTTAAAAGTCGACCACTGTACGTAACAAGAGCCTTGCTTTGTCATTAAAATTATTAATAAGGTCCGCGTGAAATACTGGCTTCTCCCTGCTACAAAGCCTTGTTCCCTGGCCCAAACTGTGAACTGACGCGTTTCAAATTACTTCAATAACAGGAAGTTAATACTACAGTGGTCAATATACATAGCAGCTCACACGTTATTACACACAGACATTAATAATCAAGCCACCACAATCAAAATTAAAAATTATCTTAGAAAGGTGGCTAAGAAAACATTTATGGCGCAACGGAATTTAGTCGTAAGAGAGAATTCATCTGAGCATGTTCTCAGCACTTGTGAAACAATATAAAATAAAAGAGAGAAGGTGCTCTAAAACTACAATTTATAGGCAACTTACGGAATATGCTGAACTTGAACTTGTTTATTCAGATAGAAAACAAGCAAAATGGGGAACCAATTTTGTTAATACAATAAAATGCACCTCTTACTTGGATTAATGCGGCCGGTGCCGAGCCTAAATTATACATGATTTAACGCTACTGGGTGGAAGGATTCACAAACAACACTCATTCTCTCTCACACACGCAATGCCACAGCGAAACTCACCAAAATCAGCGTGCTGAGACGAGGCGGAAGCAGGCGCCGCTATCGTAGGCGAAATTCAGCAAGTCGGAGATAGCACAAAACACAATATACAAACACTTTGAAGCTGGCTCTGGTCTGTCGTGCCTGTTTCGAGATGGTGCGTGTGTATAGCCAAATTAAATTACATCTGAATTGGACCGTGAGCAAACACGCTAACGGCGACACACGACTACATTACATGAACGCACTCCACTGAAGGTGAAGTGATTGAAAGTCGGATTCATTATACAAAACCACGGTGGATTCTTAAGTTGCAGTCTGTTAGAAATCGGGTTAGGTACTGGATTTATAAGAGAAGTGGCGTGAACTCAGGCGACTAGCTGCATACCCCAGAAGTCGGAACTCGGACCCACGTGGTTCAAAAAACCGATAAAATTGAATAAATTTAGTTTCCGAAAAATAAAGAAAATTAACTACAACATGAAACCCATTGAAAATGCTTAGAATAATAGAAGGAAGCGAATGAAATACAGCTACACGCGATAGGGGGCGATTACAGAGACGGATGAAGTCCAGTCTCAGAAAAACCACCAAAATGGAATAATTACAAGGTCGGAAAAATAAAATAAGAATTACGGCATGCAACCCATAGAAATGTTTAGAATTACATGAAGAAGCGAAAGAAATGCAGCTACACGCAATAGGGAGCGATTAGAAAGACGGATGAAGTCCAGTCTCAAAAAACTCGTAAAAGTGAAATAATTACGAAGTCGGTAAAATAAAATTAAGAATTACAGCATGCAACCCATAGGAATGTTTAGAATTACATAAGGAAGCTATTGAAGGAGGTTGCACAAGGCTCAGAGAGAATTATTGACAAATCAGAGTGCGAACTACAAGTCGGAAAAGAAACGGCGAAATTAAAATAGGCGGAGAGAGAAGATCGCGAAATATTAGTGGAAATCAAAAGGATACCCGCATAGTTACTTGCCGGATGGGCATGGAACAAACAAGAGTGGTAGCTGAAGGCTTTGTTGTATGAAACAACCACGTGGAACACATATCACTCACGGAAGGAAATGATGAGAAGATTTTTTGCATGCACTGTATAAAATGATCATATCACCTATTAGAAATCGGGCCCCACAAAGCTAGAAAGTATTTACGTAGAGGTCATATACCGCCACATGATCACAAAAGGTTTTAACATATCAGGCCGTTATCAAACTGCATCTTGAATCACACAAATCGCGTTTATCTATTGGAAATCACTGAATTGAAAAACGAGAGATCATTTCCGCACATGATCGGAGAAAATATTCCAAAAAATGATTCTAAGTTCACGAATCTAAGTTAAATGTGATAGTTAATGAAACGCTACTATCTCCAGAGACAAGAGCAAAACCAACCTTACTTCACCAGACGACCAGCCGAGAATGATCAGCCGCTCGGCCACCGGGGCGCGGGAAGACGCGGGAAGCCACCGAAATCCGGAAAATCCACGAAAACAGCGGTAGTGGGGGACCTAGAGAGGCTCCAACCAACTCGCAACCAAAGGATGCGGAAACCTTTTTGGTAGTATCAGCAGCTATCGATACTGAGCCAGAGAGAACGATGAGAAGCGAGCTGTCACTCCCCACATTCAAACAGCCATTGATTCACTCACACACTTAAAGGTAATACAACTGCACATTCTCACAGGGACAGTGGCGTAGCGGAGGAGCCGTACTTATGCCACATTAATCAATACAATAATAAATTATTAACATAACAAAATAAGAAAAACCTCTCAATATTAACTAATTGACACACATGGTTGATTGGGGTTTTACTAGAAAAAAAAGTTCAAATAATGTCCGACGTCTTTCAGCATCCCTAGAGATGTCGGTCAGTTACGATACACTAGCGACTTCAGGTAACCCGAAAGCCAATAATCGCACGGACTGAGGTCTGTGGCGCTGGGAGGCAAAGCATGACGAAAGTGGCGGCTGAGCACACGACGATCACCAAACGACGCACGCAAGAAATCTTTCACGCGTTTAGCAATATGGGGTGGAGCGCTATCCTGCAGAAAACCCCATGTCATTCCACGCATGGGCGTCAATTTCTACGTTATTCCGTGATTTATTAAGTTTTCAAATTTATACTGACTTTTTGATCACCAGGTACTTTGAAAAATTTCGTTGGGTATTCGTATCTCTTCGTTAACATTGTTATTTTTCTATTGTTTATTACATTAATTAGATTTAAGCGAATTAACGTTGTCGTCGTATAGTGCTGATGAATAATAGGCTTGGTTCTTGTCAGTAAGTCAACACCAAACAATGCAGTATTTCGAAAAGTAACGTCACAGTTCTGACTGCAAATGTTAAAATGTTTCTAAAGCTATGGGAGCAAACTGTAGAGGTAATCAGTCCCTAGACTTACAAAACTGAGCGAGGCGGCGCAGTGGTATCACACTGGACTCGGATTCGGGAGGGCGGTGGTTCAAATCCATCTCCGGCCATCCAAATTTAGGTTTTTAATTGATTTCCCTAACCACTCCAGACAAATGCCTGGATGGTTCCTTTCAAAGGGCACGGTCGATTTCGTCCGCTATCCTTCCCAAAATATCCGAGCGTAAGCTTCGTCTCTTATGAGCACGCTGACGACGGGACCTTAAACTCTAAGCTTCCTTGCCTTCCTTTAGACTTACAAACTACTTAAACTAACATACGCTAAGGGAAACACACACAACAATGTCCGAGAGATGGATCATGGATCATGGAACAGACGCACACTCCACAGCAAGGCGCCATAGAGCGGACGGTCACTCCCAAGCGGCAGTTCTGACCGACAGAAAGATTGTTGTAAGTGTAAATTTACGTAAATTCAGCTGGAAAAGCTGTGTATTATACTATGAATGTTCCCCAAAGCCATGTTAGTTATTAATAATTAATATTTTCAAGTAAACACTTTAATAAATCTTTTTCTGTATAACAACATGATAACTCGTTCCATTAAGTACAATACTGAATAAGTTAAATTATTACAGCATAAAAGTATCACTATAAGATGCGATTGTGTTTTATTCTGATTAACAACGAAATACAATTTCTACGTATACTGAATTCATCCGGAATGCGACCCGACTTCATCCGTAAGTTCACGAAAGCTAGCTTCGACCAAGCTAAAGAATCGGCCGATTTCTGGCCGAAAATGAAACTGCGGCCGGAAGCTACATTTTGGATGAAACTAGCCTAAACCGAATGTTCGGTTGGTGCTTAACTGGAAATATGTGTGTCCAATGAATTATCGATTATATTGCTTCCTATAAATAGTGGGGTTATGTATCGAAGATGCTTACGAAACACTCAAGAATGGGTGAAGTTTAGTCATGATTTGGGAATATGTACATGGTATTGAACTATGATTTCCTCACTTTTAGGATAACTATGAACGAACGAATATCTCACTGTCCACTGCTAAGGCTAACGTATTGATAACAAACATTTACATGTTCAAAAATAATATTGCACCCACACAGACAGCCAAAACGGTTCAAGCGTGCTTCGTACAGCGTAAAAAAATTATCATATCTCCCCTGGATAGAAAAATAGACATGTCTTAATGTAGCCCTGCAGTTAAGTCCCTTAAGCTTAACAAACATTTGAACATTTAATATCTCTTTTTTTTTTTTTTTTTTTTTTTTTTTTTTAATTTGAGGACTAAATTTACCGCTCGATGAAGTATTTGGCAGATGTTTTGCTGCAAGAATGGCTAACGTTCTGTAGGAAGCTATAGATTGTGGTGTAACGTGAATGTAGGGTTGGATTAGCTCACATAGCTTTGCCTTGACTTGCAGGTATTCTTCATCGGTCGCAACGATGTAGTTTAAATGGATGTGTTAAGATGAACCCTCTAATCGGTGTCCGCCGTCAAATACACAGCATCAGTCTTAGTCTCCTACTCCGCAGAGGATATTCTCATAGAAGAGAGCATTGCGAGACTGCTACTAAATAAGACAGTCGCCTTTCTTTAACTTATATATCGATTCACTTTCTACTTAAAATATTATACATAGGTTGTACATTAGGCCTGTCATACTCATGATATATCTAAATCCAGACTGTCTCTTACACACCAGTCATGATCTACCAATGTTCTTACAATTTATAAAACAAAAGCCTAACGTTTCTTTAATAGAAGTTCTTTTTTTTCTTATATTTATTCCAAGCATAATCACAATTTCACTTAGTCTGCGCACCACTGCCACTTTGTTTCACTGCAGGCCAAAATTTCTGCTCGGATACGCCAGTCTTTACATTCTCGTGCACCCTGTAAACAACATTACAGGCACACAGTTTTCTGTTCCTTTAGTGAACTGCTAATAGCAATTATCTTCTGTCGGAAAGTTATTTCGTATGTAACGGCAGGTGAGTAGTTAAATCTCAAGAGACATTTTATGAATCTGTTTCTCGAAGAGATGCAGCTGTTCCCAAAGCCAAATGTGAGCCAACTCCTTACTAATTACTAAATATTGTGTCTACGTTAGACGTTTGTATCAGTTTGTCCACCCCCTGTTGATTTCTTCATTCGAATAAAAGTCGTCTTCAATGGAATTTTATACGTTTGTGTTTATTAGAATCCACAAACCAAATACATGGCAGTGACCGGACATTTACACTAATTACTGAGCTACTGAACCCGCGCCACTGTTATCATTATGCAGCATTTTTGCAAGCCTAGCACACATTATCCACTTACGAGTGCACGTTTCTCTTGTTAATTTAGTTCCACTAAATTCTCGTAGACATTTGCGGATCGGTGTAGCTGCCTGGAAGTCGATGTTGGATTCTTAATGAGAAAGCGCTTAGAAGCTCACGACTGGTGGCTCGCGTTCCTTTAGATTGCCCTGAAAATGACAGAGACAATATTTCAAAGACGTTAGACAAACCTGTTACACAATTTGTCGGTATATGATCTCTTGACTGAGTCTGAATGCATTAAGCCATAAACTGCCATTTTTTATTTATTGTTATTTTTTAATTTCCTGTGAATTTTTCAGAAAGATTTCAACCTGACCTACCAGTTTCATTTATAGAAAACGTTATTCAAAAGTATACATTGCTTTAAAACTAGTTATAAAAGAATATTTAAGATAATAAATGAAACAATAAACTTTTACCTACTGTAACCTACAGTTTTCTATAATTTTACAATATGATCGCATCATTTAAAGAAATAAAAAAAATTATGTAGAAATAACGTAACTGAAACTCTATAACATTCGAATGACTTTCCATCGAATTTTTAGTTTATTAACCTAAACACAACAAAGCGAACACAATATTTTGAATCTGCTCTCTCACTGACTTCAATTGGAACGTCGTCAATAGCTTTTATTACCAGCTTTTATTACTGCCAACTGATGGGACAAAAACTATCCGGTCCCCAAATGGGGATCGTTGCAGTTAATGGGTAACAGACTTCTGATAATAATAGCTTTACCTCAGATAATTACCCAACGTGACTTGGATTTAGAAGTAAATATATCTGTGCAATATATAACTCAAAAGTAGCGAGCTGTTTCTAGTATCAGACAACTTTGACAGTGAACGTTTGATACTTCCGAGTAAGTTAAATACATTGGCTCTGGGCCAGTACTGCATGAAAAATTATGCCAATTCATGATACTGTAACTAAGTGAATAAAATAAAAGAACGTAAACACCTGAAAATGTTATCTTTGGTTCTGTAGCCATCTTCCGCAATAGCTGTTAAAGTTAACTGTAGTAGGTATTCAATCTTGTGATGTCTGCATTTAAGATATTTAATTGATACCAGACGCGTTTCGCTTTTTATTTTAAAACATCTTCTGTGGTCTGTAAATGATACATAGGTTTTGTTTCTTATACACATATTAAAACAGGAAGTGTGTATGGCTCTACCATTAAGTAAGAAAACTAGTGACTGGGAAATGTGGAAATAACAGTATTGTGATTTAAAGAAGAGACATAACGCCGTCAAAATCCGGGGCGGGTAGCACTATCGGAATATTAACCATTCCAGCCTATGTGTTTTAAAATTCATGTACTTTCTATCATCTCACTCCTCTGTTATATATCTTGACGTCTGTTGTAGTCGTGTACGAGCCTGTTACGTCGTAGGTATTTATGTTCTACTAGTGTAGAGTGTACTGCCAAAATTAGTAGAATGTTTACAAGCGTCAATTTGAAAAAAAAAAAAAATCTTGTTCGAGGAGAGTTAGGATTGAGAGAGTACCGTATTCACTTTCCTCTTCCGCTACGATTTTTTGTCTTTTCGTCTGTGTGATTTTTTTTAAATACTATTGCCTCTGTTTATTATCAGTAAAGGGCAATGATATAAAACGATAATTTAAAACCAATAATAGGATGAAATTAGACGCAGTGGTTGCTTTATAAAGGACCCTTTGAATAAAAATGGTGGAAAACGTTCGAAAATCCGTTTAGTAGTTTGTGAGTTTATCGAAAACAAATAGACGTCGTGTAAGGCGGCATGCTGCGGACTGAATGGTCGTTCCCGTCTGAGGTTCGAATTGTCCCTAGGGCGCGCGCGCGCGCGCGCGCGCGCGCGTGTGTGTGTGTGTGTGTGTCAGTTTAATCCAATAGGTAACTTTTGAATTTGAAGTGACGTTTAGAATAAATGCAAATGACGTATTTTACTTACCGTTATTCAGGCCGGCGCTCCCTCCACCAGCTGAAAAATAATTATGGCAAGAAATTAATTATGGTAAGAAATTAATTATACAAACAAACAAGCCAGTCACTTTTTCCAAGCATTTTAAAATAACAATGTTTGACGCATAATCTAGTGAACTGCTGTAAGTTATTCTGTAACAGATCATGTTGGGAAACAGCAGAACTGAAGTCTACTCTCAAGTACTTGTAGGTACTACTGGTTTCTTTCCTAGCTATCCAGATTTTAATTTTCTGTACGACTCACAAATCAGTTAAAACTGAGTAATAGGATGAGCTTTACAGTTTACTTAACGGACATACAGAGTCAAAAGTTTTTATGTTGAATAAAATCCACTGTATCTGTTGTAAATCCTTTAGCAACGCTCGAGCGGTCGCATTCGTTGAGCGAGTCAACCAGATTCAATTGCTATGCTCTCAGTTCTGATTACCCATTATGGATCTGCAGACGATTCAACCTGTTTTCTAGTTGAATCCCTTTCAGTCACCTGTTCTCCCCGCTATCTGTGTTCACTCATTTATTCATCATTTCCTCCCTCCACTCTCATTCACTTCCTCTCACCTAGTCTGTTCAACTTGATCTCCCGTTATTTCGGCGCATCTCCTTCTCCTCCCAAATCCTTCATTCCTCTCTCTCCCTCTGCCTCTGCCTCCACATCTCTCTCTGTCTCTCCCCCTCCACATCTGCTCCTCCACCTCCTTCACTCCATCTCCTGCTCCTCTGTCTCTGTCACTGTCACTCTCATGGTGATGGGTGAAACTGTGTCTCATCTGTTATTATTATTAAAATTAGGATGAAAAGTTTACTTGACGGACAGTCACAATTAAACTTTTGTATGTTGAATAAATTCCGCTGAAGCCGTTGTAAATTCTTTATCAACACTCGAACGGTCGTGTTGACCTTACTCTCAATTCTGGTTGTGGAACTGCAGGCGGTGTCACTTGTGTTTTAGTTTAATATCTCTCAATCCCTTTCTCTGTTCAGCTGCTGCTCCCCTCATCTCTGATCATAAGGTTTTCATCATTTACACTCCCCACTCCCTGTCAATCACTTACTCTCACCTTCTAATAATAAATTTCAAGCAGGAGGTATTTTCTGTGATTTGTCAAAGGCATTTGATTGTGTGAACCATAACATCCTTTTAAATAAATTAGAATTCTGTGGGGTCACGGAAAATGCTGCAAAATGGTTCAAGTCGTACTTCACTAACAGCAAACAAAGGGTGGCAGCCGCGCTGGAGTAGCCGAGCGGTCTAAAGCGCTTCGCTGCGGAGCGCGCGGTTGCTCGCCGTGGAGGTTCGAGTCCTCCCTTGGGCATGGGTGTGTGTGTTGTCCTTAGGTTAGTTTAACTAGGTTTAAGTAGTTTGTAAGCTACGGACTGATGACCACGCAGTTTGGTCCGATAGATTTACAAACATTTAGTTTAAAAGGGTGGCAGTGCAGGGTGACTGGTCAATTAAGCCAACAGTCATCATCAGATTGGGAAGAAATTACATGTGGTGTCCCACAAGGATCCATCTTAGGGCCATTGCTTTTTCTTGTATACATTAATGACCTCTCATCAGTTACACAACCAGAAGCAGAGTTCGTTTTGTTTGCAGATAATACAAGAATTGCAATAAAAAGCACGTCAAGCATAGTTATAGAAAGGTCTACTAATAATATTTTCATGAACATTAATAAATGGTTGAAAGTTAACTCATTGTTATTAAACTTTGAAAAGACTCACTACATGCAGTTCAGAACAGGTAAGAGATTTCCCACCAGCATATGCATTAAGTATGAAGAAGAGCAGATAGAAGAGGTTGACGGTATTAAATTCCTGAGATTACCGCTTTATAATAAATTTAGTTGGGAGGAGCACACCACAGAACTGCAGAAACGACTCAACAAATCTGTATTTTCAATACGAGTGTTATCAGACATAGGAGACATATAAATAACAAAGCTTGATTACTTTGCTTAATTTCATTCCATAATGTCATATGGTATAATATTTTTGGGTAACTCTTCAAGTCAGCCAGTAATCTTCAGAGTCCAAAAGCGTGTAATACGTATTATTTCTGTAGTAAATTCACGGACGTCCTGTAGTAGCCTCTTCAAATAACTGGGTATATTAACTACTGCCTCTCAGTATATTTATTTCTTAATGAAATTTGTCATAAATAATATATCCCTTTTCCCAAAAAACAGCTCAGTTCATACGTACAATACTAGGAATACTTTAGTGGAAAAAGGGGTCCACTACTCAGGAACACACATTTTCAATAATTTACCATCAAGTATAAAAATTTTAGCTACAAATAAAGATCAGTTTAAGAGGAACCTAAAGGCTTTTCTATTGGCCACTCCATCTACTCCATTAGTGAATTTCTAAATTGTACCAAATGATGCATGAATCGGGATACTCATATTATATTAGTATTATTATATTATCAGCTAAACAAACTTAAAAATGTATGTATCTGTATTTATATTATTAGTATTATCTATTATTCAGCTTGTAAATTTTGTTTCTAGACATGTTCTACATCCACGAGGATCTCCTCAACATGGATCTATGGGACGAAAAACTAATCAAATCAAATCAAATCTGCGTTCATCTCGATCTTCCTTTTTCTCGGCACACCTTCTGCATCTCCCAAATCTTCCCTTCCCCCCCCCCCCTCTCTCCCTCTTTCTTTCTCTGCTCGTCCAGCTCCCTCACTGTATCTTCTCTTCCCTATGTCTTCGAAAAATTACATGTATCTGCCAGCTCTCATGGTGATTACTCAAACTGTGCAAGTTACGTGATATATTGAGTGAAGTGAGCACTAAGGAATTGGAGAATGACTTTACAGACAGAAGAGAAGAAACGGTGGGAAAGGTATAGAAAAAGAAAGGAATGGTCCATAAACAATGCAGGGAGAAACTAGCTCCATTTCAAGTCATATACGGAAGTGAGCCTATTAAAGATTAATGGACTTCTTCTCATAAAAGTCGCAGGGGAATTTTCGTTTCCGGTTATAGTCATTTGTGAGAATGCATTTTGGCAGTGATGCCACAATCCGTACTTCAAAAATCATCTTTTACGTCTTTATACACTTTATGTTGATTACGAAAGCAACATAACTTCCCAAAGATATTAAATTTTTGTCATTAATAGACAAACAAACTTTAGTAAAATATCGAAAGACATAAGTAATCTGAAATAAATGTAAAAACAGACGAAGTTCGCTGATTAAGTGATATAAACAAGAACTTATTCACGAAGAAATACTTACGAATATGTGTGTGCTTTGTAGCGTACTCTGCTGAAAGAAAGAGTATGTAAATAGACGAGAAACGTTAATTCCTGTTGTGGTCTGTTCTTAAATGACAGGCAATTTCTTTGACGCGTAAAAATTCAATTTGAAGTCTAATGATTCGAGCATTTTTCCACTTCATTCGTCTTCCTTATAAACGTGAAATTATGTTTGCTTATAAAACGAATGTATTGAGCATTATTGCTATTTCTGATTCAGATGTGACATTGGTTTCTGTTTTGTTAGGAAGCCTTTATTTTATTTTATTTTTATATTTAGATGTTTTATTGTCACGTCTGTGAGGAATGTTATTCAGCTACAACGGTAGTGGGTGATCCGGAACGTTAAATAATGTAGGTATTCCATATTCCATTCCATATACAGGGTGTCCAGAAAAGGACTTCCTGATTTCAAAATTAAATATCTCGAAAACAAAGATCGATAGAGGAATGAAGTAAATGGTATGTTTATTGTGAAAGCTGTAAGAAGTTTATACAAAAGTTTGAAATAATAGTTACTGCTAACAGACAGCGCTGCAATCGCCATATGTAATGCCTAGTATAAATAGTGATCCGACGCCCAGAGCGATCAGTTCCACTATTGAAACGTGAAAGGAGGTTAGCGCACCGAAGGAAGAGATTAAAACCATGTACTCCATTGAACAACGCGTTTTTCTGGTGCTAAAGTACCACAGGTTAGAAGAGAGTCCTACGGCAACAAGGCGAAGCTTTCAAGCACGATTTAATGTACCAAAAGGACCCGATGCGAAAACCATTCATACGCTCTTCGCAACATTTCAACGAACAAGCAGCGTAACTGATGATCTAGTAGGGCATGTTGGCCGCAAGAAGACCACAGTTACACCTAAAAATATGGCCACAGTTTCTGGTATTATTCAACGAAATCCAATGTCATCCGTCCGTAGAATTGGATCTGAGACTGGTTTGAAGCGTTCCAGCACCCAGAAAATACTGAGAAAGAGCCTACACATGTTTCCATTCCAAATTTAAACGCACCAGGCAATACCCGTACGAGCTGTGCAACAAAGGGTTGCCTTTGCTAATCAGATGCTCACAATGATTGATAGTGAAGGATTTGATGTTGGCTGCATCTGGTTTACAGAAGAAGCACACTTCCACGTGAATGGATACGTGAATAAGCTGAACTGGTGATTTTGGGGTTCCGAAAAGCCACATTGGTGTGAAGCGAAACCCCTGTATTCTCCAAAAGTTACTGTGTGCTGCAGTATGCAGAAGAGGCATTATTGGCCCTTTTTTCATTCGAGAAACGGTCGCTGATGCACGTTACGTTACAATTTTGGAACAATTTGTCGCCACACAGCAAGCGTTAAGAGGATGGTTTATGCAAGATGGATCCCGACCACATCAGACCGAACAAGTGACTCCCTGTGACCTTTTTTTGTGGGGCACAGTGAAAGACATGGACTACCCGAAGCATCCCGCCACGCCGGACGAACTTGAATCGGCGATCTCTGTGGCATGTAAATCCATTTCGGTTGAGACACTACGAAATGTGATGGCGAATTTCATTCTTCGTTTGCACCAACTCTGTAGTGCCAATGGTGAACATTTTGAAAACATTGTGATGTGATTGTTTGCAAAGTGTGTTTTCATACGATTATTTCACTTATGTATGCTGATATGAGCGAACAGCGCCATCTGTTAGAAGCTTTTGTAACTATTATTTCAATCTGCTGTATAAACTTCTTACAGCTTTCACAATAAACATACCGTTTACTGCATTTCTCTATCGATCTTTGTTTTCGAGATATTTGTTGAAATCAGGGAGTCCTTTTCTGGACACCCTGTAAGTTTCTTACCAGCAACACTGTTTCGACTAGATTTGTACTGAAGAAACCTCGTCGTTTATGAGTAGATAACCGACGTCCTTCTGCAGAAATTTTCTGTTTTTCATTAGCGATTTTTGTTCTTAGTTAAAAAGTAGTAAATTTCAAGGTAATTTTGAATAAACTGCTTTGCAAAGTACCGTTTCATACTTATTAGGAAAGCAAATAAAGACAGACGTGGAGTTATTTTCTAGTTATTATTGATTTTAATGGCACTACGTACCCCTCCTGTCGTAAAAAGTATGTTAAAATCATTTAAACGATACTATTCCCACTTATCCGATATCATATTCAGAAATGTACCTTGCCAGCCGTGTGGTGCGCTGTTGCACTGCCTTCGTGAAATCAAGGCCGTAGCATAGCCGTGATGACGTCATGCATTGAAGCGGGATTGAGTCGCCTGATTGGTAGGTAGGCATATGAAATGCAGTTTGAAATTATTCCAAACGTCGGCCTACCAATCAGGTGCCTCAATCCAGCCTCAATGCACTACGTCATCACGGCTGTGCTACGGCCTTGATTTCACGAAGGTAGTGGCTTTTGTGGCAAGAGCTTCGACCAGCCGGCCGCGGTGGCCAAGGGGACTGAGGCGCTTCAGTCACGGTCTGCACGACCACTACAGTCGGGGGTTCTAATCCCCCCTCGGGTATGGATATTTGTGGCGTCCTTAGTATTAGGTAGTTCATAAGTAGTTTGTAAGTTTAGGGACTGATGACCCCGTAGTTAAGTCCCATAAGCTCTACAAACATTTGAACTTTTTTTTTTTTTTTTTTGAGCTTACACCGTACATAGTGGAAGACTGGGCATGGCGTAGTTAGCATGGCACCAGCATCTCTGCAGCTAAACCATTCCTTTGCCAACAGTCACGTGGTCCTATGTCTGAACCACACGATGTGTATAGCTGCTCTGCTGTTTGTCCGGTCTGTCAGTATCTATTGTCGAAGGTCAAGAGTGTCGTGACTGTATATGTAAAGACTAGTCTACACGACGACACCAGGTTGCGACACTAGTTGCATGAAATAAGTTGCATGCAATTGGTTTTGTGTATGTCTGTAGACACGGCGCCAAAACTATACTCTTCAGTTTCGTTGTTTGTGGGTGCCATAGTCGTCGCAATATTAATGTTTTTGCAGCTGTAAGAGTTGCGAAAGAGCTATTATTTCTCTGTGTGAAATCACTTCATAAGTCTAAACATAAAAAGACTAAGAACAATGTTTCGATTAGTTAATGGATTAAGGTAAAAAGACGTCAACTCAGTTGGTCAGCGACCTTGCTGAAAGAGATTGTGGCTGAAGACCATCGAAATTTTTTTAATCATTTTGGAATGCCACCAGAGCAGTTTACGTTTTTTTATAACATAGTTGGTAATGCAATGAAGAAACAAGATACTGTTATGCGTGAAGCATTGTCACCAGAACTGAAATTAAAAATTACGTTCCTCGCCAACTGGGGATTAATATTCGTCTCTACAGTACCTGCATCGTGTTCGAAAATCCACAATTGGTTGACCAGGAGAAATGTGGATAGTGGCGTTTATCAGGCAGGAATATAGAGAAATACAAATACTGCTGGACAAATTGCATGCCGGGAAAGATAATTATTCAGAGCAGGCTGCATTAAGAAGGGAATCGTTGACTAGCCACTTTCTTGCAGAGGGATCTGTGACGTAGCAATATCACCATGTTGAAAAGTATTTACAAAAAAATGCGAATGTAAAACCTGTCACGTTTTAAATAAATGTGTACAAAGAATTGTGAATGTATAAACTGTCATGTTTTAAACAAATATTCTAAAACAAAAGAATTTAGCTTAAAAGATTTTTGAAGCCTTTTCTTCTGTGTATATTTTTCCTTAAAATAGTCTGTCACTGCAAACGACGGGATCCGGGTCTTGTAAACTTGCGCTGATCCACACCCAGATGTTTCATTTGACTGCATTCTGCAAAGTTCGTTTGTATAGATATTTCGAGTTCAATGTATTTTAGTCTGCGAATAACTTATTTTTAACCCATCAGTATTTAATTCACAAACGATTACTTCAAGAGCAACAACACGCCACTGTTTATTCTAGAAATTTTCATCACTGAAATTACACAAACAGCTATGCGTCTCATATATGTCCAAAAACCGAACAATTTCTTCCATTCCCTACTTCATGTTGTATTTTGGTTGTCGTCTAACCTAAAATCTCGCGCAAACAGTTTCGCCAAAGTTAGAAGGTGCTGAAACTGTTTAGTTTCGCCGAATTGCGCGTACGAACGCTGCGCATGCGCATTGTCCAGTTAAGCAGTTTCATAAAATGTAGTGTCGTCGTGTAAACTAGCCTTTAGACTGTGACTTTACCATGTATCTTTGGAATGAACACCAGTGATGTCACAGAAAGCAGCGCGGCTATATAAAGACTGCAGCAGCTAGCATGTCACCACTAGACAATGGCTGATTGATGAAGATCTGCGTCTTTCAAGGAACTGTTAGAGGACCGCTGATTTTCAGAATATATACGACCTCTCAGGTAACTCCGGAAATTCATTGTGAAACTTATAGTAGATGACACTGCAGCATATAAATCGCAATAATGGGAAAGGGTCGCGAAATGTAAGACGATCTGCAGCGTATCGACACTTGGTGCAGCGAATGACAATTCAGCGTCAGCATAAACAAACGTAAAGTGCTGCGTTGAAATAGAAACCAAGATCCCTTCTTATATAACCAAGCAATAGCAGGAAAAAAAAAAACCCACTGGGAACAGTTAGTTGCATAAAATATCTGGGAGTAGACGTAAGGAAATGTGTGAAATGGAACGGCCATATAAGAATTAATCACGGTTAAGGCACATGTGAGACATATTTATTGGAAGAATCCTCAAAGTGTAGTCCGTCAACAAGGGAAGTAGCTTACAAAACACTTGTTAGGATGGAGAGTATCCAGCGGAGAGCAGCACGCTTCGTCACAGGCTGACTCATGAGCGCGAAAGGTCACATCGGTGATCGGGATATTGCACTGACACACGCTGGAAGAGAGACGTTCTGTAATGCGGAACAGGTTACAATCAAACGTTCGATAGCGTACGTTTCTGAGGAGTCAACCAATATAATGCTTCGCCTTATGTATACGCCGCGAAACGACTGCAAAGATTAGAGCCCACACGGAAGCGTAAGGACAATTCTTTTTCAGCGAACCATACGCGAATGGAGTGAAGTGAAGTGAAAATGGTATACAAAATGCCCTTCATCATATACCATGAGGTGGTGGCTTGCGGAGTCTCAATGCAGATGAACCACTTTCACATGGCTACAAACTGGCGAAAATTTTAAGTGTACGAAAAGTAACTAAAACAAGTAGAATAATTACCAGTTCAGCAAACTAGATAGAGAGGCAGTACTGTCCTATCGTAAGGACAGTTAGTAACGTTTGGATCTAGGTATCGTATAGATGAACTGTAGTTAACATATCTTGCCAAACAGACCTATGGTAAGTACCTGGTACAACAGTTTGTGTCGAGATCAACTATGCATAGTATTCAGTCTCTGTAAGGAAATTTCTAAAGAAATAGCTACTATTGCTTGATACATTTAAAACAACGATTAGGATAAATAGAGGAAACTGCTAAGTGAAATACGTTTGGCTGTCGAAAGTAAATTGCTTGGGAAATGTAGCTGAGCCTATTATTATACAGCACGAGTGCTTGCTTAGCCATTAGAACATATCTACATCTATATAAATACTCTGAAACTCACATTGATCTGCATGACACAAGGTTCATCGAACCGCTTTTATAATATTTCTTTACATTTCTTTTTTCTAATAGCTCGTGAGAAAAAGAAACATTTAAACCTTTCTGCTTTCGATTTGATTTCTCTTGTTTCATTGTGATAATCATGTCTCCCTATGCAGGTAGGATCACGAATACAGTTGCACTGCTGTGGTTATATTCCATAAGCTCGCGTTTTCATCGACATCCCTTGTCGGTAGCAGTCATCACATCATGTAAGTAAAGAGCTAGCTGTGTTTCAAAAGAACGATACTTTATGAATCTGTGTTGACTATGGGTCAATAGGTCGTTACTTCGAGGTCGTTCAGAATATTTGAGAAAGGTATATGTTCTAAAATCCTGCTGCATGCCAACATCAATGATATAGGCCTGTAATTTTGCGGATCACTCTTATTGCCTTTCTTGAACATTGGAGAGACCTGTGCAACTTTCCGGTCTTTGAGGATAAATCTTTCGCTGAGCCGAAACGTCGGTTATTAAAGTAATAGCCTTCTTACAACAAGACGCGCTACAACACCCAGAAAATCTTTATGTGGCCGCGGAAGCCTACGCAATTATATGTACTCAATCTGTTCCTCAGCCAAAGACTTTGTTTACACCCAAAATGCTGTATTTGAGGGTGGTTTTTAATCGCGTCAGTTCTATACTTTAAAAGTTTACGAAAAGGTTCAGACATTGTAAGAAGTTAGATAAATGGTGTAGTGCCTCAAACACTACATGCTCACCTTTGATGGACAAGATGTCCAAATGAATTATTTTTTATATGTTGTAGGAGGTTTTTTGTGGACTATTACTATCCTAAGTTATCTTCTACAGGATAATTGTTGAAAATAAACCTCACCTTTGTCATGAGAGGTTCCAAAAAGACATTTTATTTCTTTAGTAAAACTTTGGTGAACCTCAGAATAATTAAAGCACCATGGAATTGTCACTCAGTAGTTATAGTTGTTGATTAGTTCTGACTGAACTAACACATTAAAATGTTGTAAGAAATCTGGATGTACCGTGGTGTAAACCAGATGCTGGACTCAAATATTCTGTAGTTATGGGTCAAATAAAACCCTGATGTGTTTATAAGAAATGCACTGTGAAGAGTTCTCATTTCAGTAGTTGCAATTTATCTTCTGGTGTAACTACTTCTCAACATAACTTCATTACTTGTGACGATGTGTAATGGCCTTGACTACTATTGGAAGAGTGAAAAATAGAGGCACTGGTTAACCAGGACCTCAACTAGAAATTTTACTGGATTAGACAAGAAGAGATTTTTGTATATATGTATACATGTGGTGTTGCAAGATTGAAGAGGAACTACACGCTCAAATCATACAATAATACGCCCCCCACCCCAAAAAAAAAAAAAAAAAAAAAAAAAAAAAAAAAAAAAAAAAAAAACACCAAGAAACATCACAATGGATAAAGTCAGAACGAAGTTTAAGGTCTAGCTAAGTTTAGCTTCTACGTAGAGACGTTGGACGTACAGACAAATGTCACATAAAACAATTTCTAGTTTACAAGTTAATTGCAGTAAACCTTGAAGCAAGTATAATAAAATAATCGTAAAGGAGGCGTTTATTTGACCTTCAGAACAAGAGGATTGGCAATCTCTGTATAAAATTTGGAACGGTGGCGGCGGAGGTTTATTCAAAAGAGACTTCGATAGCCCTTCACCGCCAACAATGAAAGTTGATAGATATATGAGAGTTTTCATAAGATGGAGAAAGAAATGGATTGAGGGAGGCGGACGAGGACATAAAAAGCGAGAGGAGAAGCAGACGGACAGAGAGGAGGATGAGGAGAGAAGCAGGAAAAAGAGGGGATTGACAGAGAACGTGGGGATCGTGTGTCTCGTTGGCCTGGTGCAAGTCTTTCAATTGGAAACCACTTCGGCGACTTGCGTGTCCCTAACTTACCCTACTTATCCAACCGGGGAAGAAAGTAATTCTGCAAGTGAGAGCAGCAGATTTACAGAGAGAGGGAGAGGAGCAGGTGAACAGAGTGAGGGAGAAGGAAGAGGTTAACTAAAGGGCGATCGTAATTGATACGTGATATTATTGTAAATTATATGTACCATGGTTTATATCAGAAGAAATGGAGGAAGAAATAGAGGCAGAGTGATGGACAGAGTGAAGGATGAGGAGGAGGAGGTACAGTTGGAGACTGAGGTGGAGGTAGGTAGAGGACATCAACAATGGGCAGAGAAGCAGGTTAAGGAGAGAGAGAAGGAGATGGAGTTAATGGTTGGCCAGACTTCCAGGAAACATTCTTCACACACAAAGAAAGAAAATATGTTATGTGGACATGTGTCCGGAAACGCTTAATTTCCATGTTAGAGCTCATTTTAGTATTTCTCTTTAAATGTAAATTGAAGTAATTCGTCCAGACAATTGTCAAAATACCCAATTGTTTCGTCAGTATGTACTGTACTTCCTCGATTGACCGCCAATTCGTCCTATTGAAGGAAGGTAATGTTTACTTCAGTGCTTGTGTCAACGTGCGACTAATTGCTCTACAGTACTAGCATCAAGCACATCAGTACGTAGCATGAACTGGTTAGTGTTCATCACGAACGTGGTTTTGCAGTCAGTGCAATGTTTACGAAAGCGGAGTTGGCAGATGCCCATTTGATGTATGGATTAGCACGGGGCAATAGCCGTGGCGCGGTACGTTTGTATCGACACACATTTCCAGAACGAAGGTGTCCCGACAGGAAGACGTTCGAAACAATTGATCGGCGTCTTAGGGAGCACGGAACATTCCAGCCTATGACTCGCGACTGGGGAAGACCTAGAACGACGAGGACACCTGCAATGGACGAGGCAATTCTTCGTGCAGTTGCCTAGAGCTGTGTGCAGCTACGAAGGCGGGTGGTGGGGCGATGTGCAGTAGCAAGAGCCTGTGTACCACGTTACGACTCTTGACGACCCAGCCAAATAGCGTCATTTCGCCGTTTCGCGCCGTGCCGAGTGTGCTTTGAACGTATAATCCTGATTTTTCTTCCAGTGGTCGTATACTGAAGGTTATTTACTTTGCGAAGTGTTCGTTATGAATGACAGATCAAAAAAGCGTCAAGAGTTACATAACAAAGCAAGATTGTTGTGTTCTGAGTGTTTAACTGCTTAAGAAGGAAGAAGGGAGGCGGGAGCAGACGACTGGCCGCCACGTGGTGCTCGCCACAACGTTGCCACAGCCAGGGGAGGGCGGCGGAGGCGCGTGGCGTGAGACATCCAGGGAAGCGAACGCGTCCGTCACTGACCGTAGGCCAGCATCTTTTATATCGCCAGGGAAACAGTGGTCACTGGGCCGAGGATTATTAGGTCGGAAAAAGAGCATTTTAGACGTCAAAAATAGGCCATTCATTACCTCATCTAGGGCAAATAAAATCTACAGAAGCCCCCGAAAGAATTGATCAGACGCAATAAACAAAGTAAAATACATAGTGTTGACTTATGAGCAATTTTTTACTCACATGTAATAAGAAAAAAATCACACATTAATGACCAAACCGACACCAAACCTTTATACTTTTCGGAGATAAAAATACAATGCAATTCAGAAGCCAGTGCTGAAATACATGTAACAGGTCTATACAATTTACCAAACACAGAATAAACCAGAGGTTTCAAACATTCATAACCTAATTGGTTTCACAGTAAATTACTGAAAACTTTTGAAGGTTTCCCAGAGAAAAACCACAGTGCTCGTATAATTAATTTATACGCCGCGAATGAACGTTGTATATCAACGTATGTGACAGGGGCGCACTTTACTTTCGGTATACATTTTGGACGGGAATGCAGCATTCAGTAAACCTGGATGTTTCGCAAAGTCTCTTCGGGACGGTGTTGTTATGGAAAATCTGCTGAAATTTTCCCGTTCTTTTTCTCCCACGTTAACTACGCTTCAGTAATTTCCTTTTTTACTTCCACTGGAAAAGCCGTATTCTCATAGATAGGTTAACATTAAACTAATACTTCGGGAATAATTGTCCCCATAAATGTGTAGTTGGCTCTAATGAAAGCCAAGTCCCGCTGAAGTAAGGGATCATCGAGTAATTGTGTTACACCTTTCAAAGCCAGAATCACTTTGTTTTCATCTACGCCAATTTAATATAGCCCCTTCAACCTAGTACTGACAAAATGGGTGCGATTATTTGCTCTTTAGTGTTTGGGCTTTGCTTTGAACAGATCAAATGAGCCTTGGATGGCGGATCTGGCTCTAAATTGCCAACAATCAGTTTTGGGATGTTCCGTAGTTTCATCTACAGAAATCCATATGGAAAACTCCACAATAAGGATTCTTTGCAGTGCATCCATGTAAGTTAAGTCGACATAATTTTTACGCAACGTTAACTCTGCCTGCACAGACCAATGACAGTACTTTCTTTCACATATCGATCTTCGTTTTTCTACGTATGATTTTTCGACGCAAGTATTTTGAAAATAGAAGAAATAGATTCCTTTTGGATTTTTCAACTGAAACAGGCAAAAATATGGGTTAACTGCGAAATAGGCTATTTTAAGTGCTATAAAATTATCTCTTTCGGTTTTAAGTAGCCACGAAACGCGTAAGTACATTTGCAACTAGCAACTCAGGAGAATATAAGGTTTTAACCATAATATCCGCGGTCTAGTGATCACTAGAGATTACTGTACGGAAGCGACGCAGTCGTAACAAAGAATTGGGCTATATTGACGTTTTTTGAAAGGAACGTTTTGCGTGGAACAGTATTTGAAATGTATTCGAGGGCCAAATATCCCACTGCGGAGAAGTTAGTTTCACAAATGAAAGAGAAGTTGGACTGGGCAGCGAAGATGGGAGCGTTAATTTATTGTCCCGAGAATTGATAAGTACTGAATACAGCATCACCTTGTTTGTGTAGCTGTGGCCTTACATTTTATTAGTAGCTATTAATCTGTATTTCAAAGATTTTATTACGAATTTAGGGTTTTATTTGTGTAGCGGCAAACAGTAATCGCCATTAACTATACTGCGCAGGCGCTTGCTTGCTTGCGTGCGTGTGTGTGTGTGTGTGTGTGTGTGTGTGTGTGTGACAGATATGTTTCACAAAATCGTTCATATTTTATATTGTTATTACAAAACTCGGCAACGCTTAGCAATTACTAAATATGAGTGGAAATGTCAGTCTTGACTTCTACAGAGTGAGTACATTTTATATTTTCACTCAGACATACTTCAGTATTGTTATACATTGATCAATGGGAGTTTTGTTGCTTAATCCCTCATATTTTCTTCAGAGCCTGGCTTGAATAGTCCACTTATACTTCGATAGAATGTCACTAGTAATTTTTATAATGTTGTCACTGAATTATATTCTCATTGCTGTTATGTTCGCTTGAACACAATATGTTCACTTTTTGAATCAAATTTTTTAAATTACGCCCTCGTCTCGTAGCCGTCTGTGATCGTAGGATAGTGGCACAGACGATGGCACTCAGTACAAAACAAGTATACAGGCTTCATTTATGTGGATACAATTTTATTTTTGCTTTCTATGTATGTTTAATCTATGCAGCAACTACATGGTCATGGCAGTATAAATGAATCATTTATTGACAACTTGTAAAAATTTCCAGTTGCTCTCTATTGCAAGCAAAAAAAGAGCATTCCTTACCATTAACATTGTTTCGCCTAAATGAAACAAATAGCATGAAAAATGCATTAATGTTGAAGGCGTATAGACGATATCTAACTCAAGATATCAGAATGTGTAGCTGAAGTGTGTAAAAGATTCTTGACTGAGTGCGCAGTGCGTACATATGAATGGCGGAACTCGACTGAATAACCCTGCTGCCAGGAGCGCGCGGCCGCAGCGGCCAGTCAGCTGACAGCAGTCAACTGACAGCCGGGGGAGGAAGCGGCGATCTGGCGGCGTCGCGCAGTGTTCTCCCTCTCTGTCTGCGCAGAACCTTTCGCTCAGCCGCCTTCCTACCTGCACACAGCTCTAATGTCAGCGTCAGAGTAGTTGTTGCTGTACAAGGTAACGTTGACCACGTCACTTTATGGAGAGTGCTACGGGAGAACCCGTTGTTTCCGTACCAGGTACAGCGTGTGCAGGCACTATCAGCAGCTGATTGGCCTCCATGCTTCTCAACAACAGATTCGGTGTCCGATAGATTGGTAGAGGCGGACCAATTCCATGGTCTCCACGTTCTCCTGACCTCAACCCTCTTGACTTTCATTTATGGGGACATTTGAAAGCTCTTGTCTACGTAACCCCGGTACCAAATGTAGAGACTCTTCGTGCTCATATTGTGGACGGCTGTGATACAATACGCCATTCTCCAGGGCTGCATCAGCGCTTCAGAGATTCCATGCGACGCAGGGTGGATGCATGTATCCTCGCTAACAGAGGACATTTTGATCATTTCCTGTAACAAAGTGTTTGAAGTCACGCTGGTACGTTCTGTTGCTGTGTGTTTCCATTCCATGATTAATGTTATTTGAAGAGAAGTAATAAAACGAGCTCTAACATGGAAATTAAGCGTTTCCGGACACATGTCCACGTAACATATTTTCATTCTTTGTGTGTGAGGAATGTTTCCTGAAAGTTTGGCCGTACCTTTTTGTAACACCTTGTATATATATTTCAATATTTTTTGACGACTTTACAGCGTTCATCTAATGAAATAAATTGCAATTTGCGATCAGTTATGGCTTCACTGTACTATGTTTAGATGGAATACCCAAGTGCGGCGAAGGAAAATTAGTGCCCGGCCGGGATTCGAACCCGGGATCTCCTGCTTACTAAGCAGACGCCTTGACTGCTCCGCTCCATTCGCCACGTGATAATAGGAAGAGACGTGGCGAATGAAGATTTGGGTCTGGAAGGAGACGTGCAGGGAAGAGTCCTATGCAGTCAGACTGGTCACTGTGTCCGCGGTGGCGGAGTGGTCAACGCGTCTCCCTAGTAAACTGGAGATTCCGGGTTCGAATCCCGGCCGGGCACTAATTTTCATTCGCCGCAATTGGGTATTCCATGTAAACCTAGTACAGTGAAGCCATAACTTATCGCAAGTTGCGATTAATTTCATGTTCATTTTTCATCGAAATATCCAGTTTTATTCCCATCTAGATGAAATTTTGCAAACCTGGCCGTGTAAGGTCTAACACAGAACACACACGATGCTTAACATAACTACGGTGGGGGCAGCTTCTCAACACTGGCCGCTAGCCAGGTGCAGCGTTGCGATTCGCCTGTTGCCCGAATTTATTGCCAGAGGTTGTACATACTCTGCACTGACTCTCATTTCAGTGAATTGACGGTAACAGAATTTAATGAGGAAATACTCCTCCCAAAGATGGTAGACTGTCTTCACTTCAACTGACGTCTGTGCTGATCCCTGACCTTCACGCCTTGTTATAGAGAAATACCTTTTCTAGCGACGCTATCAGTGGTCGCACCACTGAATGGTCAGTACTGCTCAGCCAGTGCCGCGTGACGACCACTTACACCTGGCACTGTTTTGCCCGCCCTCCACCACCATTATGTTTTATTTATGACTATAGCAACAAAGCTCACTGTTTTACTCGTTTTAGCGAGGTAGCGTTCAATATTTTAAACATCCAACGTGCAGCACCTGATGATGTGTCTGTAAGCCGCGAAACCGGTGTCCTTTTTAAATAAAAGCTTGTTGCAGTCAGAGCGGTCTTAACCTCACAACGGTATAGATGACGTCATCATCTGTTTATTCTAAGCACCTTGGCCAGATCTGTGGACTCTCTGTGGAAGAATGCTTGCAACCAATATATAAGAAAGGTGCGACGGTTACGGAGTATCGTATCTATTGTAACGGGAAACTGTCATGACGGAACAGCTGATTTGTGTAATTACTACCAACGAGCTTTTAGCTGTTTGGCAAATACCGGTGTTGATTCTTCTCATAATTCTATAAAAGTTTTTAGCCAATACAATTTGAAACAACATTGTGAATCGCAAAGAGCATTGAGAACAGGTTACTGGAGGGGTATACAGTTTGTTTGGTAATTGTGAAGGACGCTTGCAAGGGCGTCAGTTTCGATAAATTTGGAACGCGCGATCACTCTTCGATTTGTGGCGCATTTCGATATATTCCAAGATGTCGGGAGGGTTAAAGTGTACTGTATGTAAATGTCGCTTCTAGGTACTTTACCTCTACATACCTTGCGGTAACAGATAGATCTCACTGCATCCCGTGAGACTTTTTTTAATAAACTGAAACATTTTTGTTACTAGTTGAACTTAATCTGGGCAATCCCGTGACTGCAGTAAAACTTAGATCCGTCAGCATCCCGTGAGATTTTTTTTTTCGTAATTTGGTAGAATCCGTGTACATCGAAGGAAACGGCATTGCCATCCATATATATCGAATGTTCGAATAGTGTTCCTGAACCGGAGATTCGTGCGCTACGCGCCCTCACATACTAAAATAAAACTTATTATTTAACCTATACCAAACACCTTTTTAAGGCTACGCTACAAATCACTTTTTTAAGTCAAAGTTAGGATAGGTATAGGTTAAACAAGAAGTTTAAACATCCGCGCGTCAGTTAACTTTTGAATCACGCTATCTTGGAACATATTGAAATGCACCACATATCGAAGTGTGGTCGCGCGTTCGAGATTTATCGAAACACTGTTTGTTTTACGTTATATAAACTGACCGCATTTACTCAGTAAAGAACTTTCATTCGTTGCCAATGAAAACAGACTTTTCGCCCAAAGCTTTTTATTTAAAAACAAACTGTTGCACCCATGTAGTGACTGGTTCGGATAAAGTCGGGTGTCCGATACCAGTCGTCGGCTTTGAACAATGACGTCATACCTTGTCCAGAGACTATACGGTCATGATACTTTGACCAGAGACGTTACAGTCACGATAGGTTTCATACACGATCGAATTTAATAAACAATTGAATGTACCAATTACATATTTTCGTTGGAGTATACAAATGTGAATACGACTCGAATTAAATGAAAGTTAAATTACGTAAGATTATACTAAATTGAAACATATATTTATATTAAAAAACAAAGTATGAAAATTACAACTAGTAAATAATATTAATATTCATGAAACTTAACGGGACTACCGCGGGAAATTTGGGGGTTTTGGGCGGGCACATATTATGTAGGATAACACTAAAATATATTAAAAAAATTACTGGATATCGGTAACTGGACTTGTCCTATATAGGTCAAGTCTAGATAGCGATACCAGCTGTTCAAATTTTAAGGTCGAGTCTATTTACCGATATCAGTCCTTTATACTGTATGGTGAACCAAAAGATATGAAGGACTGGTATCGGTAACTGGACTTGACCTATATAGGTCAAATCCAGATAGCGATACCAGCTGTTCAAATTTTACATTTCACGAGTATTTATGAGGTATCGGTAACTTGACTTGACCTATATAGGTCAAGTCTAGATAGCGATACCAGCTGTACAAATTTTACGTTTCGCCAGTATTTATGAGGTATCGGTAACTAGACTTGACCTATATAGGTCAAGTCTAGATAGCGATACCAGCTGTTCAATTTTAAGGTCGAGTCTATTTACCGATATCAGTCCTTTATACCGTATGGTGAACCAAAAGATATGAAGGACTGGTATCGGTAACTGGACTTGACCTATATAGGTCAAGTCCAGATAGCGATACCAGCTGTTCAAATTTTACGGTTCACCAGTATTTATGAGGTATCGATAACTGGACTTGACCTATATAGGTCAAGTCTAGATAGCGATACCAGCTCTTAATATTTTCCAGTCCAGTCCATTTACCGATACTATATATCGTAAATATGAATATCTAGACTTAATCTGTATTGGTATATATCTGAAAAATTTCGATTTTTGAAACCGGAAATTTGAGTATTCGTATTTACTTATTTATTAGGTGTCGATATCTGTACATGACCTGCAAAATTATGTCTAATTACTAATAAATGATCCTCTCAATTTTGATTCACTTCATAATGCCGTTCACAATGATGCTAAACTCAGTTAAATTTTACTTACATACGTGGCAAAGGAATATGTTAAAGTTGGCAACCATGTAACTTTCAAATTAGGCAATAGCGTAAAAATGAAATGTTTTGTTACGAATTCGAAATTTTCGGGGAACAGATCTTCATTTTATGATGATAACAAAGACGTCCAAATAAATGCATTGTTTAAAATAAATTATATTATTAAACAATGACTAACCAAAGAAAGTATAAATCGATATTGTAGTAAATAAAAAATTTAAAAATTAGAAATACTACATATAAAAATTTTCACTAACGGAAACAAAATACACAAAACAATTTAGGCTCACATAACAAATGACTTGCGTTTAATAATTATTATATTACATTTTTTAAACCTATAAGAATGGCTAAATTAAAATGGGCCTTTTATTATAAAAATTCACGAAATACGGACATATACGTACATACGCATGTAAGTATTATCTGTGGAACAGATTAATCAGCGACAATATAACTAGAATCGTTGATGGAAATAATGACGTAATAAGTGGCGTCATTGGTCAAAGCCGACGAGTGGTATCGGAGACTGGACTTGACCCACTGGTTCTCGTTGCTCTTGTTATTATTGTTGTTATTGTTTAGAGGGGACTAGGCTGCACGGTCATCAGTCTCGTTGCACTTTTCCTATTCACGCTAATGTAGCAAGTCCCACAATCGATTTGCTACTTCGTAACAGTCGTACCTTCGACTGACAGGCACTTGAATGTGATTTGCAGAGTAATTCATGTAGATGTAGATATATATCGCTTGCAAGCATTCTTCAAAATTACCCTTTGCTCAAAGCCACCAGGTTGTATGCCATTCTTCGGTATGCGTTGGTCGGTTTAGTTCAGCTCACCCCTCCAGAGCGCAGTGCAGGAGCCCGATGGCCGCTCCGAACGCGAACGCCGCCGTCGCCTTCGCGCCCAGCATCAGCAGTCGCGCTTTTTCTTGGGTGGACATCGTGGATCCGACTGGCTGCCGCAACCAGCTGTTTCCGTGGAGACGCAGCTACTGTGTGGCAGGCGACAATAGGCGCGACTGCGGCCTCTGCCACAGTGACGTCCGCTTGCTCACCGGCCGCGGGGTTGAGTTACGAGGATTGACGAGCGCAGTTATTTGCTGTCTGTCAAGTTGAACTCCAGCCCACACCACCACTTACGTGATATGAACCAATTTTTCTTCCCCGAAGAAGCAAATCGGTGTTTATGCTAACAACGAACAATACATAAGAAATCTAATATATAAAGCAGAGTGTCCTTATGTTTGTGCGTGTTGCATACAAACCTATAGTTTTGTTCCAATCTTTTTGAAATTCAATCCATGAGGACGGTCGCGGTAAGTGTAAGAAACACATACGATATATAGTTCACGAGATATGACGTCATAAAGAATGATATGCGCGAAAAACTGCTGCATTTTGCGACAATGCTGCTCGTTTTCTCCTAAACCATTGGACCGATTTGAACCAAATTTGGTACACACATTCCTTACCGTGAGGTAACAATTGCTGCACAGTTAAGAATCACAGACGGCACATGGTTCAACAGATATTACGTCATAACCAATAGAAATCGCCATATAATGCGAAGAGACTTTCGAAATACACTGTATGATAATGACAGTACTTAGCGACTTGAAAAAACTTTAAACATAATTTCAAACCTTTAATAAACTTTTTATCGCTGGCAACCATAGTAAAATGATGAAAGGAAAAAAGGTTTCTCGCTTACTACCTTCCCGCTGTTTATGGGGTAAAGCTACGGCTCTCGGTATGACGTTACAATTTATACATTACAAATTGTAGCCGCAGGAAATTTCACAAACATTATACACACATACAGCTGAATGTACCTTCGAAATTGATCCACAGTGCGACACGTAGTTCATGAGATATGAGCACGTAAACAATAACATTGTGCTGTTCATGGACTCAAACTACGGCATTCGGTATGACGTTACAATTTATAATTTCTGCACTACTAACTGCAGCCGTAGGAAATTTTACAGACAGTATAGACACATATAGTTAAATCTACTTTCTAAACTGTATCACAGTACGACACGTAGTTCAAGAGATATGAGAACATAAACAGTAACGTTCGTGAAAAACCGCCCCATCACGCATCAAATTTTAATCTGTTACTTCTTTACTACTAAATGTATTCCCAAGAGATTTTACAGACATACAGCCCCTATACAAATGAATATATACCTGAAAAGTGGCAGGAGTAAATAAATAAATACTCGGGCAACGCAGGGTTTGCAGCTAGTTCTAAATAAAACACAAAAATTATATGTTGCTGTTGTGGCCTTCAGTCCGCAGACTGGTTTGATGCAGCTCTCCTGTGGTAGCCTCTTCATCTGAGAATACGTACGGCAAACTACATCCTTTTTAATCTGCTTACTGTATTCGTCCCTTGGTGTCCTTTACGATTTTTACCCCACACACATTCTCTTCTTATTTAAAAAAAAAAAAAAAAAAAAAAAAAAAAAAAAAAAAAAAAAAAAAAAAAAAACCCTTCTAACGCTAAGTTGACGATTCCTTGATGTCGCAGAACGTGTTCCACCTACCTATCCATTCTCTTAGTCAGAATATGCTAGAAACTCCGTTTCTCCCCAATTCTGTTGACTACCTCCTCATTAGTTTCGTGATCTACCCATTTAATCTTAATCATTCGTCTGTAGCACCGTATTGAAAGAGCTTCTGTCATCTTTTTGTCTGAAGTTCTTATTGTCCATGTTTCAATCCCACTCCAGACAATGCTTTCAGAAGGACTTCCTAACATTTAAACTAATATTAGATGTCAACAAATTTCGTTTCTTCAGAAAAGCTTTCCTTACCGTAGCCATTCTGCATTTTAGATCTTCTTTACTTCGGTCATCAGAAGTTGTCTTGCTACCCAAGTAACAAAACTCTACTACTTTTATTGTCTCATTACCTAACCTAATTCCCTCAGGAGTGCCTGATTTTCTGCCACTACATTCCGTTAGCCTCGTTTTACTCTTGTTAACATTCATCTTACACCTTCCTTTCAAGACACTGTCCATTCCTTTTAATTGCCCCTCCAAGTCCTTTGCTATCTCTGACGTAATTGCTACGTCGTCAGCAAATCGCAATGTTTTTATTCCCTCTCCCTGAGATTTAATTCCCTCTCGAAATATCTCTTTGCATTCATTCACAGTTTGCTCAATTTGTAGATTGAACAACATTGGGGAAAGGCTACAATCCTGTCTTGTTCCCTTCCCAATCACTATGAATCTTTCATGCCCTTCGATTCTAATAACCCCTGTCTGGTTTTTGTATAGGTGGAATATAACTCTTCGCTCCCTACATTTTACCCCTACCCCCTGCAGAATCTGAAAGAGTGTATTCCAGTCAACATTGTCAAAAGTTTTCTCTAGGACCACAAATACTAAAATCGTAGGCCTCCCTTTCCTTAATCTATCTTCTAAGATAAGTCGTAATATGTGTATTGCCTCCCGTACTCCTACATTTCTGCTAAAACCAAATTCATCTTCCCCAAGCTTGGATTCCACCAGGTTTTCCATTCTTTTGTAAATTATCCACTCCCATGAACCACAGACATTGCCGAGGTGGGGTGGCTTGCGTGCCTCAACGATGCAGATAGCCGTACCGTAGGTGCAACCACAGCGGAGGGGTATCTGTGGAGAGGCCAGACAAACGTGTGGTTCCTGAAGAGGGGCAGCAGCCTTTTCAGTAGTTACAGGAGCAACAGTCTGGATGATTGACTGAGCTGGCCTTGTAACATCAGCAAATGTGGCTTTGCCACACAGTTACTGCGAACGGCTGAAAACAAGGGGAAACTACATGGATGGATGGATATGATGTTATGGGCGCACGACAACTAGGTCTTTAGCGCCCGTACAAGATAATTAGGCGATACGTGTGACCTGATTAAAATGAAATGAAGACAAATAGGGAACAGAAGAGAAAGTAGCCAAACGATAAGGGGAACGAAGCAAAGACCCAACCAAACATGGCAAGGTAGGAACAGTTGGTGAGCGTTTAAGGTTTACTCAAAATGCCATGCCAGAGGAGTGGTGGGCTAACCATTCGTTAATGTCCTAAAACCTCCAGCGTAAAAGCTTAGGCCAGAGTCCGGAAAGTTCACAGAAATTGAATACTTTCGTCACACTCGCCTCGTCATCAGCTAAAACAGAGGGCAGGGGACCACAAAGAGCCACCGCTGCCCTAGCAGCACGGTAGGAAATACATTCCAGTAAAATGTGGCGTACAGTGACTTGCACACCACAAGCATCGCAAATCGGAGGGTCCTCCTGACGGAGTAAATAGCCATGTGTCAAAGGACAATGCCCGATTCGGAGACGTGTCAAGGCCACCTCATGCTGCCTCAATGAATGACAGGATGTTCGCCACGGTCGGACAGTGGGCTTAATCAACCGCAGTTTATTGTTCGTCACTGCCTGCCACGTCTCCTCCCACAAACGAAGGGCCTTCCGGCGCACCACAGAGAGGATGTCCGGCAGGGGAACGGCACAATGAGTAATACCAGAACTGTCGCAAGCCTCCTTGGCAGCCCGATCAGCCATTTCGTTACCACTAATACCGACATGTCCTGGCACCCAACAGAATGTCACTTGCTTCCCCCGCTGCTGGAGAGTGGACATTCTGTCATGAATGAGCTGCACTAACTTCTCAGCTGGATACAAATTTCGTATTGATTGCAGCGCACTGAGAGAATCAGAGCACAGGAGCAACTTCGTGCCACGAACCCGCTGCATTTGTTCCAGCGCCCGCAGGATCGCATGGAGTTCTGCTGAGAAAACTGAGTATGCAGGAGGGAGGCGAATCCTGATGGTGGTGTTGGGGAACACTATTGAACAGCCTATCGAGTCCCCCTGTTTGGACCCATCCGTGTACACCACGGTAAAATCACGATGCTGATCTAAAATGTGAGAGAACAGAGATTGAAATATAAAATCATGCTTCTGAAAATGTGTCAACTCTAAAAGTAGTTTCGGCCGCTGGAGGAGCCATGGTGGACGTTTACTCCAACCTCGCTGTAAAACATTAAAACCAGACACATCCATATCTAAAAGACAATCTTGAGAACGTATCCCAAAAGGCCTCGTTGCCCGTAGCCTGTTACGAAACAGCCGTTCCGCAGGTGGGTGGGCAACGACCGGATGGGCTGGTGTATTTGGCGAGGACAAAGTCGTATATGCCTGGCGTGCCACGAGAAACTGCCGCCGCATGTGAAGTGGTGGCTCACCAGCCTCGGCGCAGATACTTGGTATGGGACTCGTGCGGAATGCCCCAGTTGCGAGCCGAATCCCCTCATGATGCACCACGTCCAGCATCTTTAAATAAGAGGGTCTTGCTGACCCATACACGGTGCACCCGTAGTCTAGGCGAGAACGCACAAATGCTCTATAAAATCGTAGCAGACAAGTTCTGTCGGCTCCCCATGAAGTGTGGCTAAGACACTTTAAAATACTTAGTGCCTTCAGGCACCGTCTCTTCAAATCTTTAAGGTGTGGCAACCAGGTAAGTTTAGAGTCAAATGTCACCCCCAGAAAACGCACAGTGTCTTTAAAATTCAGGACGGTGTCCCTCATCTGCAGTTCAGGTAAGTTAAAAATAGAACGAGAACGGTTAAAACGAACACACACCGACTTCTCTGTTGAAAATTTGAAACCGGTCTTCTGTGCCCATTCGTCGAGCCGCCGGAGAGTGAGCTGCAACTGACGAGTTGTCGTTGCAAGACTGGAAGAAGAACAGAAGACAGAGAAGTCATCAACAAATAGTGAACACTGGACAGGACTTTTCACAACACACGTGATACTGTTAATGGCTATAGCAAACAACGTCACACTTAAAACACTACCCTGAGGGACACCGTTTTCCTGCTCAAAGCGGTCAGAGAGCACGCCACCGACTCGGTATCTAAAAAAACGTGGAGAAAGGAATGACCGGATAAAAATTGGAAGGCAACCGCGAAATCCCCATTCGTGAAGCTGCCTAAGTATAAGATGCCTCCAAGTAGTGTCGTAGGCCTTCTCGATATAAAAAAAGACACCCAGAAGGTGATGACGGCGCAGGAAAGCCTGTTGTATTGCCGCCTCCAGAGAGGCCAGGTTATCGAAGGTGGAACGATATCGTCTGAACCCACACTGGAAGCGACTAAGTAGCTGCCTGGATTCCAACATCCAGACAAGGCGGCGGTTGACCTTCCGCTCCAGTGTCTTTCCAATGCAGCTAGTGAGGGCAACACTACGGTAACTGCTGGGGCATGTGGAATCTTTACCGGGTTTTAAAAGGGGAATTAAAACAGCCTCTCTCCACAAGTCGGGAAAGTGTCCTGACATCCAAATGGCATTAAAAAGGTTAAGGAGGATAACTTTGTTGCGATCTGTAAGGTGCCGTAACATAGCATAGTGGATCCCATCGTGACCAGGTGAAGTGTCTCGGGCTACACACAATGCAGAATCTAATTCCCACAGGGAGAAGGGGCGGTTGTACTCCGCCGTAATCGCGGACCTGAAGTCCAGCGTGCCCCCCTCAGCAGCCACTCTGTGGCGCCTGAATTCAGGATCCTGACTGGCAGTGGCAGTAACAGAAGCGAAGTAAGTAGCCATGGTTTGGGCAATGTCTGCTGGTCGTGTTTCTAAAGTTCCGTTACACATCACAGCAGCTATGGGGCACCTTCCTCCTCTTCCAGAAATCCTCCTGATGGTCTCCCATACTTTCGTGCTGGTTGTAGAACGGTTAATGGAACTCAGGAACTGCTGCCATGACCTCCGTTTGCTCTCTCTAATAACCTGACGACACTTGGCCCTTGCAACCCGGAAAGCAGCGAGGTTCTCTGAAGTCGGACGACACTTGAACCGACGCAGAGCCGCCCGCCTGGTCCTGAGGGCAGATCGGCATTCGTCATTCCACCAAGGGACTGGCAGCCGTTTTCGACGTCCCGAAGACTGTGGAATGGATGCATCAGCGGCGGAGTGCATCACGGCAGTAATATGGTGCACCCATTCTGTGACATTGTCACGATGTTCAAAGCGGGCAAGTTGGCTGTAAAGTGCCCAATCCGCTCTACTGAGTATCCATCGTGGCGGGTGTCTTTCAGGTTCGATTCCATACGGTTGGGAAATGGAGATTGGAAAGTGATCGCTGCCATGGAGATCATCGACCACGTCCCATTGTATAGTGTGGGCAAGGGATGGAGAGCAAAGAGTGAGGTCTATGGCAGATAATGACCCTGTCGCAGTACAAAGGTGTGTGGGTTGACCGGTGTTAAGTAAATGTGCGTTCAACGACAAGAGGAGCCGCTCAATGGCCCTACCCCTGGGGCAAGTAGTGACAGAGCCCCAAAGCACATTATGTGCATTAAAGTCTCCACACAGAAGAAAAGGCTGGGGAAGTTGAGTAAGAAGGTCCTCAAGGTCCTCTTCATTAAGCGTATCATGAGGGGGCAGATAGAGGGAGCAAACAGTCAGTCGATGACGCACATATACAGATACTGCGACTGCTTGGAGGCTTGTGGTGAGGGAGAGGGGCCCGGAATGGTAGGCTGTACAAACAAAAATAGCCACTCCACCCCTAGCTCTCGCCCCACTTACGTCATCCTTCCTACATAGCGTGTAACCACGTATCTCAGGGGAGTCTGAAGGCTTAAAATTTGTCTCCTGGAGACACATACACAGAGGTCGACCCTGAGATAAGAGACGAAGTTCCTCCACATGGGTCCTAAAGCCCTGCATATTCCATTGTAGTATGGGAGCCATTGCTTACGGAGGTTTCACCCTCACTTTCTCTCTCCGCCGAGGCGGCGAGACGCTATGGGGTAGAGGGTCCGACTTGGAGCGGTTTGGCTGCCCCAAACGCACATCAAGGTCCATTGGCTCGGACAGAGAGTCGGATGGGGCATCTGTTACACGTACATGGACAGGCTCAAACAAATTAACTTCTACTTTTTCCTGTGACAGATACTTTTCAACTGCTTTTTTAGCCTTAGGTGGTTTCGGATGGGAGCCCGTTGCAGAGGTAGTGGCTGTGGTAGATTTCTGCACAACCTCTACTACTGGTGGGGCCATCATCTCCACAGGAGGCGGATCAGTACCTTTTTCCGATGTTTGGGGACCAACCGGACTGGAATCCTCTACGACTGCAGCAGCCGCCTGGCAGGTGCACTGGCAAGTGCAGGTGCTAGTACCAACACAGACAGACTCAGTTTGCGTAACAGCATCACACTTGACAATCGGCTTCTGGACAACAGAAGCGAAAGAAGCGGCAAAAGCTGGTGGTTGCATGGCCTGGAAGATTTTCTTGGCCTCAGCATACGAGATGCCCTTCGTGGTCTTTATTTCCTGCACCTTTTTTTCCTCAAGGAAGACTTTACAATTACGACTCCAGACAGGGTGATCCCCAGAGCAGTTGACACACGTGGCAGGTGGTGTACACTCTGCTCCGTCATGTGCCACCTTGCCACATTTGCCACAGGTGGCCTCACCTTTGCACCCCAGGGTGGTATGCCCAAAGCGCTGGCATTTGAAGCAGCGCATTGGGTTGGGGACGTAAGGTCGAACTTTCAAACGAAGAAAACCTGCTTTGACATTATCTGGAAGTTGGGGATTATTGATGGTAAGGATGAATGAGTCCGATTTCACCAACTCACCATCCACCCTTTTCATAATATTTTGCACATCCAAAATACCCTCCTGTGCCCACTCAGATTTCAGTTCTTCCAACGGGATATTTACTATATCTCTACAGGTCACTATGCCTTTACTGTAGTTCAAGGTGTTATGCAACTCCGCCTCTATGGCATATTCACCCAGGAATTTCGCTTGCTGCAGGTTGGTTGCCTGCTGGGAACTCGATGTTTCGATCAGTAATGTCCCATTCCGCAAACGTTTCACTGATTTTAAACTGCCAGCAATTCCCTCGAGGCCTTTTTGAATATAGAAGGGAGATACTCCCTCAAACGAGCCGTCCTTTCGTTTCACAACAATAAACACATTCTGTACAACAGCCTGTGTTCTGTTACTATTCCCAAAATACTTTTTCTTACTCCCCGAATCAGGAGGACTGGATATCCTAGCCCTCTTTTTGGATTGGGTGTTGGTACCCCCCAGTGGTACACCCATCCCACTGGAAGGATCAAGGGACAAATTGGAAGTGCTCATGTCGGTCCCACGAGCAGCTAGGGAAGTACATGTCCACCTAGACAGAGCCCCGCGTGCCTAGGTAAGCCTTATACAACTGAGGTGCGGCAGTATCCCCAGAGGTTGCTCGCTAGCGACTGTTCCTCTTCAACAGCCATGCATCCCATCAGCACGTAGCACACCTTGGGATTGAAGGGTTTTTTATAGAGGTTTGTACCATCGTCGCGAACCGGGCGGTCAAGCCAAGATCCCCATTCCCCTGTACACACAACGTTCCACCGCCGCGCCACACGGTGGTCGCTGAAGCGTGCCCAGAGGTTACGGTGTCTAGAGGACTAGCGGCGCTTACCAGTCCCCAGCTCAGGACCCCGGGTTCGCAAGCCCGTATTCAGCAAATTAATGCTGAGCCCCTGAGGGGGGGGGGAAACTACAGCCGTTACTTTTTCCGAGAACATGCAGCTCTACTGTATGAAAATATGATGATAGAATCCTCTCGAGTAAAATATTCCGGAGGTAAAATAGTCCCCCATTCGGATCTCCGGGCGGGGACTACTCAGGAGGATGTAATCATCAGGAAAGACAATACTGGCATTCTACGGATCGGAGCGTGGAATGTTAGATCCCTTAATCGGGTAGGAAAATTAGAAAATTTAAAAAGGGAAATGAAGTTAGATATCGTGGGGATTAGTGAAGTTCGGTGGCAGGATGAACAAGATTTCTGGTCAGGTGAGTACAGGATTATAAATACAAAATCAGTTGGGTGTATTACAGGAGTAGGACTGGTAATGAATAAGATAAATAGGAATGCGGGTAAACTACTATGAGCAGCACAGTGATCGCATTATCATTGTCAAGATAGATACGAAGCCAACACCGACAACAGTAGTACAGGTTTATATGCCAACTAGCTCTGCCGATGATGAGGAGATCGAAGAAATATATGAGGAGCTAAAGGAAATTATTCAGACAGTTAAGGGAGAGGAAAACTTAATTGTGATGGGAGACTGGAATTCGGTAGTAGGAAAAGGAAGAGAAGGAAAAATAGTAGGTGAATATGGACTGGGCAAAAGGAATGAAAGAGGAAGTCGCCTGGTAGAATTTTGCACGGAACATGATTTAATCGTAACAAACACGTGGTTTAAGAATCAAAAAAGAAGGTTGTATACGTGGAAGAGACCAGGAGACACCGGAAGGTATCAGATAGAGTTTATAATGGTAAGACATAGATTCCTGAACCAGGTTTTAAACTGTAAAACATACCCAGGGGCAGATATAGACTCTGACCATAACTTGTTAGTCATGAACTGTAGGTTGAAACTGAAAAAACGGCAGAAAGGTAGGAAAATAAGGAGATGGGACTTTGATAAATTGAAGGAAAGTGAAGTTCTGGAGAATTTCAGAGTGAGATTTAGGCAACAATTGACAGAAACGGGGAGAAATAAAACAGTAGAGGAGGAATGGGAAGCATTGAGAGATGAAATAGTGAAGACAGCAGAGAACAATATAGGTAGAAAGACAAGACCTACAAAAAATCCTTGGATGTCACAGGAAATACTAAATTTAATTGATGAAAGGAGAAGATATAAAAATGCAGTAAATGAAACAGGCAAAATGGGATACAGACGACTAAGAAATGAGATTGACAGGAAGTGCAAAATGGCTAAGAAGGAGTGGCTAGAAGCCAAATGCAAATTTATAGAAGAATGTATAAGAAGGGGAAAAGTAGATACCGCCTACAGGAAAATAAAAGAGATATTTGGGGACAAGAAAAGCAACTCTACGAATATCAAGAACTCAGATGGGAAGCCGGTTCTCAGCAAAGAAGGGAAAGCTGAAAGGTGGAAAGAGTACATAGAGCAGCTCTATAAAGGAAATGAACTTAGAGACAATGTTGTAGGAACGGAAGAGGAAGTAGATAAAGATGAAATAGGAGATACTATACTGAGAGATGAATTTGACAGAGCCCTGAAAGACCTAGGTCGGGACAAGGCCCCAGGAGTAGATGACATACCCTCAGAGCTACTAAAGTCTCTGGGAGAGCCAGCCTTGACAAAACTGTTTGAACTGGTGTGTAGGATGTATAAGACAGGCGAAATACCCTCTGACTTTAAGAAAAATGTAATAATCCCCATTCCAAAGAAATCAGAAGCAGACAGGTGTGAAAATTACAGAACCATCAGTTTGATAAGTCATGGTCGCAAAATTTTCACACGAATTATCTACAGGAGAATGGAAAAGCTGGTAGAAGCTGACTTCAGGGATGATCAGTTTGGATTCAGGAGGAACGTAGGAACCCGGAAGGCAATACTCACTTTACGTCTTTTCTTAGAAGATAGATTAAGGAAAGGCAAACCTACATTTTTAGCTTTTGTAGATTTGGAGAAAGCGTTTGACAATGTTGACTGGAATACACTATTTCAAATTCTGAAGTCGGCAGGGGTAAAATACAGGGAAAGGAGAGTTATTTACAACTTGTACAAAATCCATACTGCAGTTATTAGACTCGAAGGGCATGAAAGGTAAGCATCAGTTGGGAAGGGAGTAAGACAGGGTTATAGCCTTTCTCCGATGTTATTTAATTTGTACATCGAGCAGGCAGTGAAGGAAAGCAAGGAAAATTTGGAATAGGGATTAAAGTCCAGGGGGAAGAAATAAAAACATTGTGTTTTGCTGATGACATTGTAATTCTGTCAGAGGCAGCAAAGGACCTGGAAGAGCAGTTGAATGGAATGGACAGTGTGTTGAAGAGAGCGTACAAAATGAACATTAACAAGAGAAAAACAAAAATGATGGAATGCGGTCTTAGAAAATCAGGCGATGCTGAAGGAATTAGATTAGGTAACGAAACAATGAAGTTGGTAGATGAGTTTTGTTACTTGGGTAGTAAAATAACATGCGATGGTCGCAGTACAGAGGATATAAAATGCAGAATGGCAATGGGAAGGAAAGCATTTTTGAAAAAGAGAAATTTGCTAACATCGAATATTGATTTAAGCCTAAGGAAGTCCTTTCTGAAGGCATCTGTGTGGAGTGTTGCCTTGTCCGGGAGTGAAACATGGACGATAAGCAGTGCAGACAGGAAGAGAACACAGGATTTGAAATGTGGTGCTACAGAAGAATGCTGAAGAATAGGTGGCTAGATCGCATAACTAATGAAGCGGTACTGAATAGATTTGGTGAGAAAAGGAATCTTTGGCATACCCTGACTAAAAGAAGGGATCGCTTGGTAGGACACATTCTTAGACATCGAGGAATCGTAAATTTAGCATTGGAGGGAAGTGTGTGGGGTAAAAATCGCAGAGGGAGACCAGGGGACGCATATAGCAGCAGATTCAAGTAGATGTGGGTTGCCGTTCTTACGAGGAGATGAAAAGGCTTGCTCAGGATAGAGTAGGGTGGAGAGCTGCATCAAACCAGTCTCCGGACTGAAGACAATAACAACAACATTGGAAATAATTCGTGTTATTATTTTGCAACCATGACTTATTAAACTGATAGTTATGTAATTTTCACATTTGTCTGCACTTGCTTTCTTAGGAACTGGAATATTACATTCTTCTTTAAGTCGCAGGGAATTTCCCCTGTCTTGCATACCAGGTGAAACAATTTCCTCATGACTGGCTCTCCAAACAATGATAGCAATGCAGCCGGAACATCGTCTACTCGAGGGGTCTTGTTTCTACTAAAATCTTTTAGCGCCAAGTAAAATTCTTCTCGCAGTATCGTATATCCTATTTCACCTTCCTCTACTTCGTCTTCCATTTGTAGAATATTGCCTTCAAGTTTATGTCCTTTGTGTATTCCCTCTACATATTTGTTTGTAAAGTCTATGGGACTTAACTACGGAGTCATCAGTCTCTAAACTTACAAACTACTTACGAACTAGGATGGCACAAATATCCATGCCCGAGAGGGGATTCGAACCCCCGACCGTAGTGGCCGTGCAGACAGTGACTGGAGCGCCTTAGTCTCCTCGGCCACCGCGGCCGGCTCTACATATTTCTTCCATTTTTCAGCTTTCCCTTCTTTGCTTAGTACTGGTTTGCATCTGAGTTCTTGATATTCATACCGCTGTTTCTCTCGTCTCCGAATGTCTCTTATTGACAGGAAGTGGTGACTGGCTAAGGAGGTGTAGCTTGAGGAGAAATGCAAGACCGTAGAAGAGTGTATAACTAGAGGAAAGCTAAAAAATAAAACATTATATACAGTATGCACTGCACTTTGCTTCATGTCTTATTCTTCCATAAGTCTACATGTGTCCTCGGTATTTCGCTGCTTATCGTCATATCTCGGGCTGTGCACGGTCTTGGATGGTTTATATTGTGAACATTGAATAGTTACGGCATGGGGGCAGACACAAATTGTCAAAAGTTTGCGAGAGAAGTTCAATATAAAGTATCTTCCTTAGTTTTTCTTCTTTCCTTTACCTCCTATATGTTACCACAGATAAGGGGTAGAGGTATTGGATTGTAACGAAAGTGCAGTAGTTGCGGGCTACCTAGTTGCTTTCACGGCCGTAAGTAAATTGTACTAAAAATAATAATAATAATAATCTGGTGTCTTGTCAAGTTGTGTACCCAGCGTAGCAGACGCCATGCAGGTCGTTTGTTCTTGAACTTGAGGCTGTTAGGTTAATTAGTGAGGAACTAGTTTGGTAAAACAAATGATGTACCAACTATCATTTTGAAGGAATGCCACTTTGTTTATTCATGCAGAAGCAAAGAAACTGCACAGTTAATGAACTGTCTTTCCTTTTTAACTCTATCTAATTAACGCTGAGAAATTATGTTGCCTCTACGAGGTTAAAATGCACTTCTATGACCGGCCGCATTGGATAGCGAGTATGTCCGTGATGAGTGCCGGAACCAGACAGCTCGATCCACCTCGGCTCGGTTTGCAGACACACTAACTCGCGCTCAAACATGACCTTTTCGTATTACTTTGGTGTATTAATTTACAAGTTATTAAATGAAATGAACGAATGGAATGGTCGCTTGTTATTGAGAGATTATTTCTTATGAAATCAAGTATATTTAAAAATATCTAAGTTTGACTAAAGAAGAAATTAGTTTTGGCGCACAGCCTCCAAATGCACTAGCCAAGCACAGCAGAGGGCTAGAATTTTGGGCGGCCTTTCCCACGCGAACAGTACCGACTGTAGGACATGTTGTTCATACCTCACACCACACTGGGTGAGCTTCGTTAAGATCTGTTCTGACTTGCACTGACTATATCACGGCAGCACAGCAGAAATATCACATGGTCAACGGTCTGCATGTTCCCACAAGGACACAAATAACTTTTACAGATTGTCTACTTGTGCAGATCTTTATTATCTATATCTATAAATGTGAATGTCTGTTCGGTGTACGCTTATCACGTCCAACACGACAAGACGCAGAGACTTACATATTTGTACAGTTACTAATTTATACCTGAGGAAGGGTTTAGGCACGGTTTTATACCGATCTGATAGATATTTAGTAATTTGAAGAATATAACGCGAAATGCGGAACAATAATTACTCTTTGAAAATTAGATTTACTCTTTGTAAATGGTTTTTTGGTTGCGTTGTTGCGTGAGAGCTGATAATGATAAAAGGGTGGAGTATATTGGGATGGAAAGTTATCGGTAAATATAAAATTCTACGTCTGTGTGTGTGTGTGTGTGTTAATATTTCGCTCCGCAGCGAAAACTACTGAACGCAAAGGTATGGGCTGTGTGTAATTGTTGTCCGAAGTCTCCCGTTGTACACCATAATAGTTTCATGCCGATAGCTATAAGGGGGGTTGAAGATATGGTGGTTGAAAGTCGTTAAATTATAAAAAAAAATCGGAGTGAAGGCCAGCGATGACGTTTGCGAGTCTATAGCAAGGAGGTTACATAAAGCGAAACGTGATGCCACAGACCATATCTTTGGTGTATGCATGCTACAATGTCTTCAGCTCTTTCTCTGAAATTATAACCATACGAATAAGGAAATATAAGAATAAATAAATAAAGCAGTAAAAAAGACATTTCTTTAAATATATGTGTTTTAAAAAATCGATAATCGATTTGACGTTTCGCATATTATCTACCATAATCAAACAACACGCGAGCGGAGACGCGGGTTTAAGCTAGTATCTAATAATATCTTCAAAGTTTTCCACCTCTCTTAGTCTAGTTCTGCCCTTGGCGGCAGAATTTGCCCAGCGCCCCTTGGCATATTCAAATTTTCAAATGTTTGTAAAGCTTATGGGACCCAATTGCAGAGTCATCGGTCCCTACACTAAATACTGCTTATGAAATAACTTTTAAAGGCAGCACAAACATCCATGCCCGAGGGGGGTTTCGAACCCCCGACGGGGATACGGCCTCGCGCATCGTAGCATAGCGCCTCAATGCGCTCGGCCGCTCCGCCGCGGCGCCGCCATATTCTTGCTGTTCCTGCTCCAGCCTATTCAAGTAGTTTGTGGTTGGTCTGTGAGTGGAGGAAACAACTTCTTAAGGCTTTTAGGTATTGCTTGATATCAGTATAATGGATCTCGTTGGCCTCGAAGCTGTTTCATTAGTTCAGTTTCGCTGTGTATTGAACGCCGGACCTTTGGAGGAGCAGTGACTAGTCATCTAGAGTAACTGCGGGTCTAATTTTGCATCAGATAACTACATATTAGAACAAAACATTTACTTTTATGCTGAAAGATCATGTATTATTACGATTTAACATTTATATTACGCACAATACACATCAGTAATAACGGCCACAGGACAAGAGGAAAAAGCAATCTGTAAAAAAACATATGCCGACAACCACAAGCGATACGATCAGACAGTAAAAACAGTCAATCGTTACAAGAGGCGTGCTCTTTTACAATTGATCAGAGTATTTCTTTATGAACGATATAGCCATTGATAATTATTAATTCGCCAGAGTATATGTATACTTTGACACTGACCACAGACATATATTACTAGACCGGCAATGCCATATACAGTACCATGGGTATCAGTGCAGGCTCGCCGCCATATTTCTATACTATAACGTGAAAGCAGTCGTTTGCGTTATTACAGAAAATAGTCGTAAAAATTCCAAAGAACTAACGTAACTACGCTGTCTTTACACTTTTGACATATAAGAAATTCGTGTGATGTATATGGTTGTAATTTTTTCAGTGGGATTAAACTTCGAGACATATAGTAATGAATCGCACTGATTTCCTGTTATTATTAATCTGTTCCAATTTCATTCAACTTCGGATTTTGTAGCAGTAATATGGTCATCATAGAAGTGTAGTTTATCGTTGTATAACTAGTATTCTCCTTCTTTTGAGAGTTCTTACGAAATCTAAGGTCTGCTTTGACACATACACTAATGAGCAGCGTTTCTGGTTTTTGTTCATCTGTTACCAGTTCCAATGAACTTCGGCTTTTCTTTTAATAGTATATCCGTTATAAATGTGCTTCCCGTCGTAGATAAGCGTATGAGCGTGTTTTTCAGATAACTACAGTCTACTTCAACTGTACGCAATGGTAAAATTTTAGTTACCATCCCGGCGGCCTCACATGATTATGTTGGCAACATCAACAAAACGATAGAAAGCCCTCTCCAAGATAATATATTCTTAGAAATCCATACAAAGTGACCTGATTAGTGTTTCGTACAGATGATGAAGTAAATAAATAATGCTGCACCTGCTCTTTAGTTCACAGATTCTTGTATGTACCCTCATTCACTGAGTAAAAGTAATTGCCCTCGTAAACGAAGACTTCATGACAAAATATTTACGCTGTCACGCGATCGGCTAATGCCAACAGAACATGATTGACAACATAATGACGCGAAGCGGTCAAGACGCTAACTAAAATTTAGCCATACGTAACAAGTTCTGCTCATAACACGATTCGACAATGTACGGCTATGTGTTAAATTTAATTATTGCGGAAGTATTAGTTAAATTGCAAATCATTTTTAATTCAACTAGTAAAACTTACAACGTGATATCGTATCAGATCATGGTAGTACCGTATGGAAACTTTTTGACGTGAGGTGAGGCGAGATGGCGGCAACAGGCTTCAGTCACAGAGGGACGTTTGCCAGTCTAGTAATGTATGTCTGTGACACTGACTTAGGCGCTGTAACATCTCTGGAAAGGTCGCAAACAGTGGTCGACGTGAGCCAGAAGGCTCCCGCGAGTGTGAGCAGAGCGCTCACGTGTAGAGGGCTGCTGACTGCTGAGGCGACAGCCTCTTTGGCAGTCGCTCTCCGTCGTTCTCAGTTGCTGTTAAGATCTACTAGCAGTCGTTTTTACTTGGAATTAGATATTGGATTGCTGCTAGTATAATTTTGTCTACGTTGAACTGTTTTTTTTTTTTTTTTTTTTTTTTTTTTTTTTTAATAGTTATCAAATGATGAGCTGTAGTTTATGCCAATGTTGTATGGACCGCGCGTGTTGCGCACTGATGGTTACTTGCTATGCTATTAAAATATTATGATCTCAGTTTGAGACAGTAACCAAATGTACTTAATACGTGTTAGACTGTCCCAAATCCATGGCGTCGAACCTGCAATTTTATTAATCACCGTGCTAAATATGGGCTCAGGGGCATGGAATTGTAAGGAAACGGCGTTGTTGCCTTCCACGCGTAACTAATAAGGTAATCATGTATTTTTACGGAAAAAACGGGTGTTATGACGCGAATACTTTTTTCTACGACAGATACATAGTTATATATTACATATTTAAGTTTTTCTTTTGGGCCACACCAGGAGACGTCACAATTATTCCAATTCGTTTCACATTCGTGCTGTTCTCCAGACTTGGTTCCCTCGAACTACTATGTTTTCCCCAATTTGAAGGAATGGCTGGCGGCGGGATGATTTCATGAAACGAGGAGGAGATTGCTGCAACTAATAGCTGCTTTGCAAGCTTGGACAATTCCTATTGTTCGGAAGGGATTAACAAATTAGCCGGCCGCGGTGGCCGAGGTGACTGAGGCGCTCCAGTCACGGTCAGCACGGCCACTACGGTCGGGGGTTCGAATCCCCCCTCGGGCATGGATATTTGTGCCGTCCTAGTTTGTAAGTAGTTCATAAGTAGTTTGTAAGTTTAGGGACTGATGACCCCGTAGTTAAGTCCCATAAGCTTAACAAACATTTGAACATTTTGAACATTTGATTAACAAATTAGAATAGCGTTGGACAAAGTATTGTAGTTGTTGTGGTCTTCAGTCCGCAGACTGGTTTGATGCAGCTCTCCACGCTACCCTGTCCTGTGCAAGTCTCTTCATCTTTAGAATACGTTCGGCAACCTACATCCTTTTCAATCTGCTAACTGTATTCGCCCCTCGGTCTCCCTCTACGATTTTTACCCCACACGCTTCCTTCTAATGCTAAGTTCACAATTCCTTGAAGTCTAAGAATGTGTCCAACCAATCTATCCCTTCTCTTAGTCAGGATATGCCAGAAACTCCTTTTCTCCCCGATTTGGTTAAGCACCTCCTCTTTAGTTACGTGATCTACGGATCTAATTTTCATCATTCGTCTGTAGCACCATATTTAAAAAGCTATCATCTTTTTATCTGAACTCCTTATCGTCCACGTTTACTCCCATGCAATGCTACAGTCCAGACAAATGATTTCAGAAAGGACTTCCTAACATTTAAATTAATATTGGATGTTAACAAGTTTCGATTCTTTAGAAACGCTTTTCTTCCCATAGCCATTCTGCAGTTTATATCTTCTTTACTTCGGCCACCAGAAGTTATCTTACTACCCAAATAACGATACTCATCTACGACTGTTATTGTCTCATTGCCTAATCTAATTCCTTCAGCATCGCCTGATTTTCTGACATTGCATTCCATTACCTTCGTTTTATTCTTGTTAATGTTCATCTTATATCTTCGTTTCAAGACACTGTCCATCCCATTCAATTGCTCTTCCACATCTTTTGCGGTCTCTGACAGAATTACTATGTCATCGGCAAACCACAATGTTTTTATGTCTTCTCCCTGCACTTCAATGCCCTCTCCAAATTTCTCCTTCCATTCCTTCACTGCCTGCTCAATGTACAGATTGAACAACATTGGGGAAAGGCTACAACCCTGTCTTACTCCCTTCCTAACTCCTGCGTCCCAAAGTGTAAGGTAAAAAGGTAAAGCAGTCAACAATCCGAAGATTGGTTCGAACACCACAATGCTTTACTAGGCATGGTCCTGTTTGGAGGTGGAATGCCGTTGCCTTCCTCCGAACTGACTTACCCAGCCAGTTATAGGGGGACCTACAGTTTAACGTGGGTTCCGAACCACGGTGCTCCTCGGTATTTTCTTCACATGAGCAATACTGCCAGAGGTGAAAGAAGTGGAAAGTGACAAAAATCCTAGGACCTGGCGGGGATCGAACCCGCGACCTTTGGATTTATAGTCTGGCGCTCTACCAATGTGCAACCGAGGCGTACTTCCCGAAGTGTTGTTGTTGTTATGGTCTTCTGTCCGAAGACTGGTTTGATGCAGCTCTCCACCCTACTCTATCCTGAGCAAGCCTTTTCATCTTCTCATAAGAACGGCAACCCACATTCATTTGAATCTGCTTACTATACGCGTCTCTTGGCCTCCCTCTGCGATTTTTACCCCACACACTTCCCTCCAATGCTAAATTTGCGATTCCCCGATGTCTAAGAATGTGTCCTATCAATCTATCCCTTCTTTTAGTCAGGGTATGCCAAAAATTCCTTTCCTCACCAATCCTGTTCAGTACCTCTTCATTAGTTATGTGATCTACCCACCTAATCTTCAGCATTCTTCTGTAGCACCACATTTCAAAAGCCTCTATTCTCTTCCTGTCCGCACTGCTTATCGTCCATGTTTCACTCCCATACAAGGCAACACTCCAGAACAAATGCCTTCAGAAAAGACTTCCTTACACTTAAATATTCGATGTTAGCAAATTTCTCTTTTTCAAAAATGGTTTTCTTCCCACTGCCATTCTGCATTTTATATCCTCTGTACTGCGACCATCACATGTTATTTTACTACCCAAGTAACAAAAATCATCTACCACCTTCATTGTTTCGTTCCCTAATCTAATTCCTTCAGCATCGCCTGATTTTCTAAGACCGCATTCCATTATTTTTGTTTTGCTCTTCTTAATGTTCATTTTATACGCTTTCTTCAACACACTGACCATTCCATTCAACTGCTCTTCCAGGTCCTTTGCTGTCTCTGACAGAATTACAATGTCATCAGCAAAACACAATGTTTTTATTTCTTCCCCCTGGTCTTTAATCCCTATTCCACATTTTTCCTTGCTTTCCTTCACCGCCTGCTCGATGTACAAATTGAATAACATCGGAGAAAGGCTACAACCCTGTCTTACTCCCTTCCCAACTGATGCTTCCCTTTCATGCCCTTCGAGTCTAATAACTGCGGTCTGGCTTTTGTAGAAGTTGTAAATAACTCTCCTTTAACTATATTTTACCCCTGCTGACTTCAGAATTTGAAAGAGTGTATTCCAGTCAACATTGTCAAATGCTTTCTCCAAATCTACAAAAGCTAAAAATGTAGGTTTGCCTTTCCTTAATCTATCTTCTAAGAAAAGACGTAAAGTGAGTGTTGCCTTCCGGGTTCCTACGTTCCTCCTGAATCCAAACTGATCTTTCCCGAGGTCAGCTTCTACCAGCTTTTCCATTCTCCTGTAGATAATTCGTGTTAAAATTTTGCAACCATGACTTATCAAACTGATGGTTCTGTAATTTTCACACCTGTCTGCTTCTGATTTCTTTGGATGGGGATTATTACATTTTTCTTAAAGTCTGAGGGTATTTCGCCTGTCTTATACATCCTACACACCAGTTCAAACAGTTTTGTCATGGCTGGCTCTCCCAGAGACTTTAGTAGCTCTGAGGGTATATCATCTTCTCCTGGGGCCTTGTTCCGACCTAGGTCTTTCAGGGCTCTGTCAAATTCATCTCGCAGTATAGTACCTCCTATTTCATCTTGATATACTTCCTCTTCCCTTCCTACCACATTGTCTGTAAGTTCATTTCCTTTGTAGAGCTGCTCTATGTACTCTTTCCACCTTTCAGCTTTACTTTGTTTGCTGAGAAAATGGTTTTCCTCAGACGCGTTAGTAGTTTTTATTTTTTCACGGACTTTCCAAACCCCGCTTAACCGGTGGACACGGGCGACTCTGGGCGCTGCGCCGCGCCCCTGATCGGCCGGTAAGTCCCGCGGCCGACTAAACACGGCGGCTTTTGTGCGGCGCGGCCGCTGTTGTGCCGGTGGCTGAACCGCGTGATAAATGGCCGGTGATATTACGGGCCCACCGCGCCATGCGCCACAATGCACCCCTTTTTGCCCCGGGGCGGTGTCCGACCGACGCGACGCGCTGCAGTTTCAAATTAAAGCCGCAGCGATTGAATGCACCCGAATTTTTGCACGCGTTATTGATGGCAAGCGATATTAAAAGCGGACACTTTTCGCGCTTATTAATTGAGCCTGTCTTTCATTTACATAGCGCTGGTGAAGTGAAAATTTTTTAAAATACTATTATTATTCTTTCTTTATTTGTTTTCTACTCGCTCATTCACTGCCGTCCTTCCGCACATGATTTCGCAGTATTAGTGAACACGCGTGATTTAATACGGAGAAGCATAGTCCATGACACGTGTTGAAAATTTGACACACAGGATATTCTAATTTTATGAGCTCAGGATATATATATATATATATATATATATATATATATATATATATATATATATAGGGTGTTTCACTAAGGTGTGTTTACCTCTGTAACTTATAAAATAATAGGTGACGGGAAATTTTAATGTGGTAGGTCAACAAAAGAAATGTTACACTTTCTGCGGAGCTATGAACATAGTTTATTGTATCATTTTCCAAAGAGTTACAGCACAAAGATATAATTTTTTAATGGAACAATAGTTTTTTTCTATCGTGTATTGGATTCGTTTAAACCAGCAGCGTCCAAATCAATTTAAACTACATTCCTATCACTGTTAGTTTGGGAGCTACAACCCTTCAAAGTTTAGGGGGCGGACGCTACGACAGCGTAGCTAACTGGCTGGTGGTCATGAGACAGTGGGCCGTGCCCCAGGGGATAGCCACTCGGCCAGTGAGCTACGCTATCGCAGCCTCCGCCCCCTAAACTTTGAAGGGTTGTAACTCGATAGAAAAAACTATTGTTCCATTTAAAAAATTATATCTTTGTGCTGTAACTCTTTGGAAAATGATACAACAAACCATGTTCATAGCTCCGCAGAAAGTGTAACATTTCTTGTGTTGACGTACCGTATTAAAATTTCCGTCACTTATTATTTTATAAGTTATAGAGGCAAACACACTTAGTGAAACACACTGTATATGTATATGAATTGTTGTTCGCTAGTCTCGCTAAAGCACGAGATCGGCTGAACCGATTTGGCTAATTTTAATCTTGAAATATGCGTGTATGTCCAGAGAAGGTTTAAACAGTGGTAAGTATGGAAAAGTTGTCCTGAAAAAGAGGAAAATCGGGCAAAACTGAAACAGCTTTTTCCAGTGAGATATCAGTATCGTTCGTCCATTTGCGATAAAATTTTGTACTTTTCATGTTGAAAGCAAAAGGAAGGTTCGCATCAAATAAAAATTTGGAAAAGTTACCCGGAAAATAGGAAAATTTAGGAAAAACCGAAAGCGATTTTCCTATGAATAAAAATCAATTGCCACATGGTTGTAAGAGAATCTCTTGAGTACGGCTTGACAGGGCAAGATTTGTAAGAATATTTTTTATTTTTGAAATTTAACGGAAAATAGTAAAATTTGAGAAAAACTGAAAGTGCGTTTTTCAAACTGACTATTCGCACGACGGTGAAGGTTTTTTTTTTTTTTCTTTTTTTTTTTTTTTTTTCTTTATTTTTCTATAATGCTCTTGGAAAAGTTTTCACTAATAAAACAAATTAATTAATAGGGATAGTTAAAAAGGAAAGTCGCAAAATTCGAACCAAATTCCTTTTTCAATGTGTTTCTAAATAAATATACTCAACACTATAAGTTGAGAACCGTTCATGCGATGGCGATAAAATTTAGATTATTTGACGTTCAACAAAAGATGAAAGTTCTTATAAACTAAAATTTTGGTACAGTTACCCGGAAAATTTGAAAATTTGGTAAATTGAAAGAGCTTTTTTCAATAGGATATCAATACCTTTCAGCTGATTGCGATAAAATTTAGCACATTCGACGTTCAAAACAAGAGAAATGTTTGAGTGAAGTAAAAGTTTGGAATAGTTGACCAGAAAATAGGAAAATTTGTGGAAAAATGACAGGTACTTCTGTTGTTCTGCCGTTCTACCCACTTTTTACAAAAGGGAAAATGCATTTTAAATAATTACAACTTCTGAAAAATAGTTAAGAAGTCAGAGTAAACAGCTTTTCCAGAGAGTAACTTTTGTTCGATATTTCGCTTTATATACTACAAAAAATATCTTGAATTACACACTTTCTAAAGTATCTTATCCGGTACTTCAGCGCTCAAGCAGACTTCATCACAATAGATTCAGTGGTTTATGCAATAATATAAAGCCAAGTCGGTTCAGCCGTTCTCGAGTTTTAGCGAGACTAACGAACGGCAATTCATTTTTATCTTTGTCAGTTCATATACGGGTTCAGATCGTGTACAGCGAACTTGAATCTTTTAAAGTATATTTCTGAACGCACCCAACACAACAAGCACGTCATTATTTTACATGTTTTAAATCTACATTTTCCTCGCAGTTTTTCCATGTTTCATCACCATTGAAACCTTCCCTGAACTTCCACGAATGTGACAATAACATTATCCTGGACATGTGTGCGTGATTTACCCACTATTTCCACCCACTATCGAGCCGATGCTAAAATGAAGAGGTAAGTGATACGAAGTTCACCGGGTCATCTAGTTGAACTCATAAAAATATATAATATGGGTAATTATTATTGAAACTTGAGATTGTCTATATTCTGCCCCCATATGTAACTCAAGCATTTAACATTAAGTAGCACTCAATGAAACAATTAAAATCGCCTCTCAATTGAAGTAATATTTAAATTATAATGATGATGCTGTTAAGCAGTGGCGCAGCCATTGGGGGGGGGGGGGGGGGAGGCGCTTATGTGTCTGAAGCCCTCCCCCCCCCCCCCCGGCACCTCCCAAAGATTTTTTATTTTTCACTGTTTTTATTTATGTATTCTTACCAGGCCGGAAATTTGAAATAGTACACAAGTAATAAATCTTAACGTAAATATAATTTGCCAAGGACAAGTTAACATGATGCTCTCACTGAGAACGTGTACTGCTGTTACTGTGAGAGGTTTTCTTGCCGCCACTACCAGCTTTGTGCTACCGCTATTGTTACTGCTGTGCTGAAGTTATGAGCCGATTGTTCATATGCGGCGACCCGCTACTTAGCAGGGGAGCGGCTCCGGCGAGTGGAATCTTATGAACAACAATGGTGTTAATTTTAGTTCAATAATTACACAAAGAGTCACATGTTAATTAAACAGTAAAGACCTTTCTATTTGGCTAATAACATAAAAGCTGCTTAATTATTTTACAAGCTGTTTATACAGACTCCATTTCCTCCACATTGCTCCTCTTCCACTTTCAAATTAATTCGAGCCTAATCATTTTATTTCTTCTGCAATTGATTTCGTGGTATAATTGGTTAAATTATAAAAAAGTATAAAATTAAGTCATAGATTAATAAATTCAATAGGTTTTATTTTTTAAAACTGACCTCAAATCCTGGTTGCACCACTGCTGTTAAAGAGAAAAGCTATTCTGTGAAGACAGCAAACTGTTGAATTATTGGGAGTTATCTGATCTGAAAATTTCCTAATTATTGGGCCTGCAGCATCATATATGTCGTAGAAAGACATTGCAATAAAGTTCCGGATTGCTGCTTATATTTTATTTAATAGTGCTACAGCTGTTTCGACTGTTTGTCATTCTCAAGCTCGTCTTGTTTGGACGTTATATGATGACATCTGGCGTAACTGTTGCATAAACTATATGGAAATATACACGTATTTAGTTGTTGTATACGGTTTTTAGCTACCAGGTATTATGCAGCTTTTTACGCTAAAATGTTAAATTAAAGAAAACTTTAATATTTTTCGTAAATAACAACAGCTTTGCCAAAGATGTTTACATATATAGCAAAGCTGTTGTTAATTACGAAAAATATTAAAGTTTTCTTTAATTTAACGTTTTAGCGTAAAAATCTGTATAATACCTGGCAGGTAAAAACCGTATACAATAACTAAATACGTGTATATTTCCGTATAGTTTATGCAACAGTTACGCCAGATGTCATCACATAACGTCCAAACATCGTAGACGCCCTTGAGAATGACAAACTGTCGAAACAGCTGTAGCACTATTAAATAAAATATAAGCAGCAATCCGGAACTTTATTGCAATGATCTGAAAATGTTTACCCGTGGGGCATCATCAACAGTCTCTATTTCTTGAAGGCTGTTGGCGTAACACAGTGCCCGCTTAAGTCAGAGTCGTCATTGGTGGTAGTGTGACATTTTTCTCATGCAAATGCCTAGCTGCCTCACTAAAATAAAAGAACTTTAATGAAATCTCACACGAATCACAGGGACGCTAAGAAGCTTGACTCTAAATACAGAATTTCGTAAAACGAAGTGGGCCTTTGTGGTCACAAACAATCACGTCCGTCCCCGGAGTCTTTGCAAAAGCGTTGTGTCACAAAAATTGTCAAACATATATCTACATCTACATAAATACTCTGCAAGTCACGGTGAGCCACGGTGGAGTGGCCGAGCGCTCCAAGGCGCCTTGCTGCGGAGCACGCCGCTGCTCGGTCGGAGGTTCGAGTCATCCTTCGGGCATAGGTGTATTTGTTGTCCTTAGCATGTTGTTGTTGTTGTTGTTGTGGTCTTCAGTCCGGAGACTGGTTTGATGCAGCTCTCCACAATACCTTATCCTGAGCAAGCCTCTTCATCTCCACATAAGAACGGCAACCTACATCTGTCTGAATCTGCTTACTGTATACATCTCTTGGTCTACCTCTGCGTTTTTTTCCCCACACACTTCCCTCCAACGCTAAATTCACACTTCCTTGATGTCTAAGAATGTGTCCTACCAATCTATCCCTTCTTTTAGTCAAGGTGTGCCAGAAATTTCTTTTCTCCCCTATTCTGTTCAGTACCTCCTCATTAGTTATGCGATCCACCCACCTAATCTTCAGCATTCTTCTGTAGCACCACATTTCAAAAGCCTCAATCCCCTTCCTGTCCGTACTTTTTATCGTCCATGTTTCACTCTCATACAAGGCAACACTCCACACAAATGCCTTCAGTAAGGACTTCCTTAGGCTCAAATCAATGTTTGAGGTTAACAACTTTCTCTTTTTCAAGAACGCTTTGCTACCCATTGCCATTCTGCATTTTATATCCTCTGTACTGCGACCATCATTTGTTATTTTACTGCCCAAGTAACAAAACTCATCTACCTCCTTTATTGCTTCGTTTCCCAATCGAATTCCTTCAGCATCACTTGATTTTCTTACACTGCACTCCATTACCCTAGTTTTGCTCTTGTTGATGTTCATCTTATATGCACCTTTCAGCACACTGTCCAATCCGTTCAATTGCTCTTCCAGGTCCTTTTCTGTATCTGACAGAATTACTATGTCGTCTTCAAAACTCAATGTTTTTAATTCTTCACCCTGAACTTTAATGCCTTCTCCAAATTTCTCCTTGCTTTCCTTTATAGCTTGCTCAATGTACAAATTGAACAACATTGGAGAAAGGCTACATCCCTGTCTTACTCCCTTCCCAACTGATGATTACCTTTCATGCCCTTCGAGTCTAATAACTGCGGTCTGGTTTTTGTACAAGTTGCAAATAACCTTACGCTCCCTATATTTTACTCCTGCTTGCTTCAGAACTTGAAAGAGTTTATTCCAATCAACATTGTCAAAAGCCTTGTCCAAATCTACAAAAGCTAGAAATGTAGGTTTGCCTTTTCTTAATCTATCTTCTAGGATAAGCCGTAAAGTATTACCTCCCGTGTTCCTACATTTCTCCTGAACCCAAACTGATCTTCCCCGAGGTCAGCATCTACCAGCATTTCCATCCTCCTGTAAATAATTTGTGTTAATATTTTGCAATCATGATTTATTAAACTGATGGTTCTGTAGTTTTCACACCTGTCTGCACCTGCTTTCTTTGGAATGGGGATTATAACATTTTTCTTAAAGTCTGAGGGTACTTCGCCTGTCTCATACATCTTACACACAAGGTGAAACAGTTTTGTCATGGCTGGTTCTCCCAGAGACTTCAGTAGCTCTGACGGGATATCATCTACTCCAGGGGCCTTGTTTCGACTTAGATCATTCAGTGCTCTGTCAAATTCATCTCTCAGTATAGTATCTCCTATTTCATCATCATCTACATCCTCTTCCCTTCCTACAATCTTGTCTCGAAATTCATTTCCTTTGTAGAGCCCCTCTATATACTCTTTCCACCTTTCAGCTTTCCCTTCTTTGCTGAGAACTGGTTTTCCATCAGTGTCCATGATGTTCATAGAGCTGTTTTTCTTATCTCCAATTTTTTTCTTTTATTTTCCTGTAGGCTGTATCTATTTTCCCCCTATTTATACATTCTTCTACATCCTTGCATTTGCCTTCTAGCCACTCCTGCTTAGCCATTTTGCACTTCCTGTCAATCTCATTTCTTAGTCGTCTGAACTACATTTTGCCTGTTTCATTTACTGCATTTTAATATTTTCCCCTTTCATCGATTAAATTTAGTATCTCCTGTGATATCCAAGGATTTTTTGTAGGTCTTTCCTTTCTACCTATTTTGTCCTCTGCTATTTCACTATTTCATCTCCCAAATTTTACCCATTCCTCCTCTACTATTTTATTTTCCCCTTTTTGTGTCAATTGTTTTCTAAAGCTCCCTCTGAAATTCTTAAGAACCTCAGGTTCCTTCAATTTATCCAGGTCCCATTTCCTTATTTTCCTACCTTTTTGTAGTTTCTTTAGTTTTTGCCTACAGTTCATAACCAACAAGTTATGGTCAGAGTCTATATCTGCCCCTGGGTATGTCTTACACTGTAAAACCTGGATCTGAAATCTATGTCTTACCATTATAAAATCTATCTGGTATCTCCAGTTGTCTTGTGGTCTCTTCCACGTATACAACCTTCTTTTGTGATTCTTGAACCAGGTGTTTGTTATAACTAAATTATGTTCTGTGCAAAATTCTACCAGGCGGCTTCCTCTTTCATTCCTTTTGCCCAGACCATATTCACCTACTACCGTCCCTTCCCTTCCTTGTCCTACTAACGAATTCCAGTCTCCCATAACAATTAAGTTTTCCTCTCCCTTAATTGTCTGAATAATTTCCTTTAGCTCCTCATATATTTCTTCGATTTCCTCATCATCAGCAGAGCTAGTTGGCATATAAACCTGTACTACTGTTGTCAGTGTTGGCTTCGTATCTACCTTGACAGTGATAATGCATGCGATCACTGTGCTGGTCATAGTAGTTTACCCGCATTCCTATTTTCTTATTCATTATCAGTCATACTCCTGTGATACCCCCAATTGATTTTGTATTTATAATCCTGTACTCACCTGACCAGAAATCCTGTTCATCCTGCCACCGAACTTCACTAATCCCCACTATATCTAACTTCAACCTATCCATTTCCCTTTTTAAATTTTCTAATTTTCCTACTCGATTAAGGGATCTAACATTCCACGCTCCGACCCGTAGAATGCCAGTATTGTCTTTCCTGATGATCGCATCCTCCTGAGTAGTCCCCGCCCGGAGATCCGAATGGGGGACTATTTTACCTCCGGAATATTTTACCCGAGAGGATGCCATCATCATATGTTCACACAGTAGAGCTGCATGTCCTCGGGAAAGGTAACGGCTGTAGTTTCCCGCCGGCCGCGGTGGCGGAGGAGACTGAGGCGCTCCAGTCATGGTCTGCACGGCCACTACGGTCGGGGGTTCGAATCCCCCCGCGGGCATGGATATTTGTGCCGTCCTAGTTCGTAAGTAGTTCATAAGTAGTTTGTTAGTTTAGGGACCGATGACCCCGTAGTTAAGTCCCATAAGCTATACAAACATTTGAACATTTTTGTAGTTTCCCCTTGCTTTCAGCCGTTCGCAGTAGCCTTGTGGCAGAGCCACATTAGCTGATGTTACAAGGCCAGCTCAGGCAATCATCCAGACTGTTGCCCCTGTGACTACTGAAAAGGCTGCTGCCCCTCTTCAGGAACCACACGTTTGTCTGGCCTCTCCACAGATACCCCTCCGCTGTGGTTGCACCTACGGTACGGCTATCTGTATCGTTGAGGCACGCAAGCCACCCCACCGCGGCAATGTCTGTGGTTCATGGGAGTGGGTCCTTGGCATAAGTTAGTTTAAGTTGTTTGTAAACCTAGGACTGATGACCACCGTGTTAAGCCCCTTAGATTTACAAACATTTGAACTTCTTTATTCTGAAGTCAGAGTGAAGTGCATTCCAGAGGGTTCATCGAACCGCTTTTATGATATTTCTGTACAGTTCCAAACTCTAATAGCTGGCGGAAAAAAAGAACACACAAATCTTTCCGTTTTCGATCTGATTTCTCTTATTTAATTCTGATGATCATTTTTCCCTATGTTGGTGGATCCTAACAAAATTCAGAGATTCAGAGATGAAGACACGTGTATACTCAGCGGCTAGCGAAAACCTACCTCCTCCTTCAAATTCAGCATTCATACTTTTACAAAATAATGTCTTAAAGTTTCGTGTGGTTTGACACGCAAGTCCTCGAAGTGGCGTCACAAAAAAAAAAAAAAAAAAAAAAAAAAAAAAAAAAAAAAAAAAAAAAGTTATCACGTAGGCTGAACACGTTTCTAGTTGGGGTCTTAACGGCCATCAATGCCACACGATTATCATTATCATAATATGGTGTTAATTTAATGAAAATCCGAAAATGTCTTTAATTTAAGAAATTAATATTCACTTTAGTTCATTAAATTTTAAATCTCTCTCTCTCATCGTCACTCTGCTAATCGACTTCCTATTCTTATAGTAAGCAGATCCAACTGGATCAGGGCTTCCGTTCATATGACGAGATAAAGAGGCTTGCTCAGTACAAAGTATGGTGGAGTGTTGCATCAAACCAGTTTCCGGACTGAAGACCATAACAATAACACTTACAAAATTAGATGTAACACTTCAATTCTTGAATTAAAGATAATCCAAAGAGTTAGAAACTGAGTAGTCGGTTTAGAAACTACTACTGAACAATAATTTTTAGATAAGGAGTAAATATGACATTATTGCAGCGTTCATGTTTCGAAATCAAAATCCCTTATCCTACTTTAGCATCTTAATCGTGCACAAATGTTTTAGTTTCATTTCTTTCCACAAATAAACCTAATAATTAGAAATCACAAAGAAACAGCCATACTTGAAAAATGGCAGCCACTTAATTGTCATGTTCGTCTGGGTGGTATAGGGAAAAATCTAGTTTTATGTCAAGTCACATACAGTACATATTATGGAAAGAATTTAAAACTAGATATCAAATGAAGCAGATGACATACACAGATGCACAAGAAATAATAGTAATAAAAACTTTAATTTGCCAAACCTTACGCCGTTGAAGAAATTTAGAGGGCAGGAATTTGAAGTGAACTGCAGAACGATTCATTTGCTGGCTGATTCCATAGTCACGGGTGTGACAAATAGATACGTTGAGATCAGAAGTAAAATAATTTTAAAATATCCCATATCAAAAATTCCTCTTTCAGTATATATCATTTAAAAGGAAATTGATTGTATTATTCAATCTGAATATAATTTTTTTTGGTAAAAGATTAAAACCTATATTATTAACCAAAATCCATGTGTCACGAGTGTGACAAAATTCAGAAGTACAACCTTACACTTTGACCTTTACAGGAAAAAATCTGTGAATTATATGATTGTATGTAAACCAATTAATAACTGTCTAATGCTGAAAACTCACTTTATTAGCCATGAAAGTATCAGAAAGAACATTAAATTATTTTCATAATACCAGCATAATTTTTGCTGTCACGGGTGTGACATAATTTTGTCACGGGTGTGACATGTACAAATATCTCTCAACATTTCAGAGAATTAAAGGTAATAATTGATTAAAACCAAGTTTTTGGCAGTACAAAAAAAGCACAATGCTTAATTAAAGTGGTGTTTGTATTAAATTAACAAAAACTCAAATTTTTAATATAAATTTTATGAACAACTCATTTTTCAATGAAATAACCTAAACTTCAGCATATTGCACAATATGGAGAATTTAAAGTAATGTATGCTGAAACAAATACAAGATTGAATACTTAACAACATCAAGAAATATACACTGACATACACATATAAATAACTTTCTCACAAAAATAATAATAAACTCTATTTCCTTTCATTTGAATTGCAGGAGGATTCAGGACTTTAACAACATTTTTTGTAGGGAAACAAACTTTTCAGAATCTTAATAAACATCAGAAATTTTCAGCTGTTTTCTGGATTTAGGAGATCTCCCGAAAGACTTGATATCTTGTCATTTCAAATTCAGCTCCCAAATATGACTTGGTATCGCAAAAATATGACAACATAAATTTATTTTTAAACTGTGCAGTGCAGATGTCAGAAAACATGTGAATTTTTTCTAAATTTGCATTCTGCTGTTTCAAAATTGCTATTATTTTTTTCAAGAAAGTACAAAACTGCAAATTTGTCATGTGAAAGATAATCACTTGCAATTACACAAGAAGAAACCTTTAAAGTATCCTAAACACTGCATTTTACTCCTCATCTTTCTCATTCTTTCCGTCGAAGAACTCATTATCTGGGAATGCAAGATAAATTGGACATTTATTTTTAATGTCAGTAGATCTGTATTTACTTTGTATCTCACCAGTTTAATATGTCACATGAACAGGAAGTGATTGTTAAAAATATTAAACACTGGCATTTCATTCAGCTGGCATGCTTTCAAAAATGGCTGCATTTTGTCACACCCGTGACAAATGTTATGTCACACCCGTGACACCATTCCTGGATAAAACACAGTTATTAGCAGAAATTAATAGGTTTGGGAGTTAATATATTACCTTAACCTTACTTTCCCAGAATATAAATAATTATGAAGTACTTGTTCAGGCAAGAAGCAAACTTTATCTTCTTTTTTTGTCACGGGTGTGACAGGGATCCCTGTCAATTTCAAAAAGAGAAATAAAATCAAAAGAAAGCTTACCTGAAAACATTAGTCAGTTTAGGATATCAAGGAAGCCTATTGCTACATAACAAGTTACTCATTGTTGCAGAAACTGACTTACAGACAGCAAATCAGTAAAGCCAATATAACTAAGTTTTATGGTCTTCACAGTGTTTTTTCAACTACAATCTTTGGTATGGCAATTCATAGTTAAATAGCTTGAATACAATAAAAATGAGTATCAAATCATTAAATTTCATATTTTGTTAGTGCATTCACATGCCTAAACCTTTACTTTTGTGATTTTAAAAAAATGACAATTTGGCTCATTTCATGTGGAATGAGCCTGCTACCAACCTACATTTCGCGTAAATACCACAAACATAAGATCAGAGAGATTAATGCTGGAACAGATTCATATAAGTATACGTTTTCCCCTCGTTCTCTATGGGAGAGGAACAGTAAAGCAAGTAACTAGTAGTGATACTGAGTACCCTACACTACGCACCTTCGATGGATTGCGGAGTATGTATGTAGGTATGAAGATGTAGAGAATTACATCTACTGCAGTTGGTATAAATTATGAGGAAATAAACATTCGCCTTCATGTTCAAAAGTTGAAATGTTTGTAAATCTACTGCACCAAACAGCTATGGTCACTTATACCTAAACTTACAAACTTATACTGAGGACAGCACACAAATTCATGCCTGAGGGAGCAAGCGAACCTCTGCGGGAACGACCACTCGGTCCATAGCATAATGTCTTAGACCATGTGGCCATTCCGTGCAGTCCACCTTCATGTTCCCTTCAAAAATTAAGTGTTATATACAATGTAATTTTTGTCCATGGCAAGTTGCAACATTAGGAAACATTTGTAAAATGGCACTTACGGCTGATTGACGGCTGAGCAGAATAAAAAAGAACCAGTAGTCCGAGTCGAAAATGGTCTGAAACACGACGAAAATTGGCGACAGTAGTGAACAAATCACACACTCGATTGTGAACCGAAACTATAGCAGTTTATCGAAATGGGACCTCTCATGTGGTGGTACTGGAAATGCAACGTGAATGCCCACATGACAGTTCCTAGGAGTGCAGGTCACCGCATCATTCCGGTGTTCCGAGCTTGGACGAACTGATCTACTATGTAGTTCCTTGGTCCTTTTGTTAAGTTATGTGAACTGTTCCTTTGACCCATTTGTTCGCGAAGAACCCATCTATAGTCTTTATAATGATTTCACTGACACACACGACATCAAATAATAAAAATGAAAATAATACCTGCAACAATGCACCCAAACTGTCCCAGACAGGGTCTTCTGGGCGACAAAGCCATACAGCATTTCATGTCAGTACTATACACACAGTTCCCTCTTTTTAAAGTCTGTTTTAAGCCAGTAAAAATGTCTGCCGAGTGCTCTGGAATTTGTCTATGTTGATTTTGATCACATGACGGCATATGCCACCTGGGGGTTGCTAGATGTATTGATCATGGTTTAACTTAGTTTGCCACCAGACAGCATAGTAACACGGCTGAAAGAGCGCCATCTGTGTGTACCCTATAACACGGAATATTTGCAGTGTTATATGAACCGCTTTGTATATTCTGTTTGCTGTTTCTCCTCTCACCAATGCACCGCTAAGTGTCTAATACTGTCATTGGATGATATCGCGGCATACACTAAGGGCTCCCGTGTCACAGCACCGTATTAATGGAAAGCTATCAGGCTATAAAATTCACTGAATAAAATTTTATGACTACACATTTGCATTTTCCAGTCACATGTTCGAGGACATAGATCATTTTCAAGCCACTTGTTGTCGTATATGGAACAATGGATATCATACGATTTATCATAGAAATGGTGTTTCAATTTTTCAGCCACATGATTGATGACGTAGCTTCCATCACGTTTTTCGAAGGCTCATTTGATTTTTGGACCCACAAAACATAGACGTCTCCATGTGAGAGAAACAGTGCGGCTTGTACATACACTATAAAAGTATCCGGACCTCCCCAAAACTGACGTTTTTCATATTGCCTGCATTGTGTTGCCACCTACTGCCAGGTACTCCATATCAACAACCTCAGTACAAATTAGTCATTGCAGGGAAGCAGAACGGGGCGCTCCACCAAACTCACGGATTTAAAATATGGTCAGGTGATTGGATGTCACTTTTGTCAGAAGCCTGTACGCTTGATTTCCACACTCCTAAACATCCCTAGGTGTTTCTGGTGTGATGTGAAGTGGAAACGTGAAGGGACACATATAGCATGAAAGCATACAGGCAGACCTTGTTGGTTGACGGACAGACTGCAGAAACTCGACGGGATTTGTACAGTGAAATAGGCAGGCATCTATTCAGTCGATCACACAATAATTCCAGACCACATCAGAATCGACTCCAAGTGCTATGATAGGCGAGAGGTAAGAAAACTTGTATTTCATGGCAGAGCCGCTGCCCATAAGCCACAAATCACGCAGGTCAATGTCAAACGACGCCACACTTGTGGTGAGGAGCATAAACATTTGATGATTTAACATATGAAAGAAGTTGTTTGGAGTGACGAATGACGGTAAACAATGTGGCTATCCGATGATAGAGTGTGGGTATGGCGACTGCCCAGTGAACGTCGTCTGCCAGCATGTGTTGTACCAACGGAAAGCCGGCTGCAGTGGCTGAGCGGTCTGCAGTGCGCCAGTCACAGTCTGCACGGCCCCTACGGTTGGGGGTTCGAATCCCCCGTTGGGCATGAATGTTTGTATCGTCTTTAGTATAAGGTAGTTCATAAGTAGTTTGTAAGTTTAGGGACTGATGACCCCGCAGTTAAGTCCCTTAAGCTTAACAAACATTTGAACATTTACCAATGATAAAATTCGGAGGCTATCATTTTATGATGTGTTCATGTTTTACATGGAGTGGATTAGCAACCCTTGTAATTTTGCGTGCCACTATCACAGCACAACTCTCTATTGATATTTTAAACAACTTCTTGCTTCCCACTGTTGAAGAGAAATTTGGTAATGGCGATTGTATCTTTCAACACGATCGCACACCTTTCCATAATGCATCACCTATGATGGAGTGGTTAAACGAAAATAACATCCCTGTAATCTACTGGCCTGCACATATTCGTCACTTGAATCCTACTGAAACTTTTGGGATGTTTTTCAACGCTGACTTCGTAGCACAGTCACACTCAACTGTTAAATGTAAAATACCTCTGGAATAACAGTATACATTAAACGCGACTTCCGTCATGATCGTACTGGAGAGGCTTAAAAAATGATCTTCTTTGAGACAGTACAATATGTAAACACATATTTTCCACAAAAACTTTTTTCAAATGGATACTCCAGATCATTTCTTGTGCAATCGATAGCATGAAAAATCATAAAAATAATACCTTTGGTTTCATTTCAGTACTTAATTACCTCAGGAGAAAACGCGTAGGGAATTTGACCACAGGATTAATTGAAATGCACAGCTAGTGCGTCCCAAGACTTGATTAAGTTTCGGAAGCACTAGCTGCATGCTTCATTTATTTCAAACTTCAACTCTGCTACGAGTGTTCTCCGAATGCAAACAACTCTATTATTTTATGATCTTTCAGGCTATTGATTGCACAAGATATAAAATGTGATGTGTTGAAAATAATATTTGTTTACGTTTTAGGCTGTCTGATAATTGTTACGTTTATAAGCCTCTGCTGTACGATCATGAGTGTGAAAGTCATCTTTCCCTACGTATTGTCGTTCAGAGACATTTTCGGCGAGAAATTTAAGTGGGAGACACAGTATAATAGCTCATATATCGAATATTAGAGAAAGAGACATATAAAACTGTTATGCCAGCACCAAATGAAGTCTTTTCTTGGCAATGTGGCTTACTATAGTAAGTTCATTCCTCCTGCTGCCCACACAGCAGCACCCATCCATCACCTCTGTCGCAAAAATATATCTTCCCAATGCCCCCCCCCCATGTGTGAGAAGGTTTTTTACTCTCCTTGAAACAGATTCAGGTCCATCCTTTGACATCGCCTTCCTGACAGCTCTGAGTGCCACGTGGCGTACTTCTCTAAGTCTCTTACTGAGGCTCAGTGAAAGTATTTGCAAATTTAAAAAGAGGACTTTGCACTACATTCTATCCCTATATTTATGCCATGTGTTTTCATTCAATCACTGACCATAAGCTACTCCAGGCCTTATTTTCTCTGTTAGCCCCTTCGCCAGCTAAGACATCCTACCATCTGCAGTGGTGGACCCTCTTCCTTTCCAATTTTCATTACTCAATACATTTCCGCCCCACCTTCCATCACACCAATGGCAACACACTGTCCCGAATTGCTCCATGGCCACCAACCTTGGATGGTCCTGCACCTCCTACAGCTGGCACCCTGCCCCTGTAACCCCCCTGGCAGCTTGCAGTTTTCTTTGGTCACCTTGGTCTGAGCTCGTGGTTTCAAACCTCACCGTCACTGGTTGCTGCCATTGTTTGACGTCTGTCTGGAAGACAAGGTGGTTTCACACCAACTTAACGAACTCTTTCTTCTCCTCCCGGAACGCCTGCACCTCACATTCCAGGCCCAATGTTTTCACATTCGTCGGTCCGCTCTCCTGAACTGAGGTTGCTGCTGTCTTCACGATCTTTGTGACCTGTATCAGCTGACCACCAGGTGCACCCAACGGAAGTCCCCATCATTCTGCCCTTGTCTGGCCTTGTATGTACAGCGACTGAACCTACTTCCAGGCTCATATTCCACACCACCTCAGCTGGTCGACAATGAGGTGCCTATGCCGCTGAAGATGCGCGGTCTCCTTTACAGATGAAGTACATCCTCCCAAAATTCTTCCAATGAACCGAATTGGCTGTTCGCCTTACTCACAACTGACCTTAAATGTTTGTTCCATTTCATATCGTTCTGCAATGTAACGCCTAGATATTTGAACGACGCGACTGCTTCAACAAGCTCACTACTAATACTCTATTCGAAAATTATGTCACTGTTTTTCCTAGTTATGCGCATCACCTTACATTTTTGTACATTGAGAGCTAGCTGCCATTCTTCGCACCATCTAGAAATTTGGTCTAAGTCATCCTGTATGCTATTACAGTCAGTTAAAGACGACACCTTCCAACACACTAGAACATCATCAGCAAACAGCCGAGAATTACAAGTTACCCTGTCCATTAGATCATTTATAGAGATAGAAAATAATAGCGGTACTATCACACACCCCTGGGGCACGCCTGACGATACACTCGTCTCTGATGAACACTCACTGTCAAGAACAACGTACTGCGTTCAATTACTTAGGAAGTCTTCCAATCAGTCGCAAATTGTGAACCTATTCCATACGCTCCTAATAAGTAGAATATAGCAATATTTAAAATTTTTAAACTAGGTCAATAATTGTGAGAATTGTTGAAAACCAAAGTTTTATTGGTCCAGGATTTTATTAAAAGGGTCTGATTTAATAAGTGTGGACCATAATACATATTAATATGGGTAATGGTATTAGCGAAATGGCTTAGTTTGTAGAAAAGTGCATTCCATACCTTGTAAGCACTCGTCTTGTGCAGACAAATGAACTATATGCATGTTCCAACCTACATGGAACACAGCTACACACTTAACGCCATTAACTTGTAAAAAATCATCGTGATTGAGGCAGTATACTGTCATGTGCCACCGAGACTAGCTGTAGAAAGCACTCTGACTAGCTGTTTCCTTTTCGTATGTCAGAACTGGACTGTGATGGTGAGGACTAAATATTTGTGTATACTGTAGAACAAATAGTCAAATATGGCTTGATAGGCTGTTCCATTCTGTTACTATATTTGCAAGAAATGAATTAGAAAAGGGGGAACGAAGCAAGACACTTGACTGAAGGCGAGGGTCACCAGAAAGATGAAGTTGAGTGAGGGGAGGCGGTAGGGAATATAAGTTATAGGAAGGGAGAGAGTTCAGCTACAAATTTGGACCAAAATTGGCACAGACCCGCTGCGAGCACCTTATTTCGTATTCTGATTGTTGCAGCTTCAAAAGATTTAATCCCATTACCTATGTTTCATTTAGTAATATGGATTTTGTAACGTCTTTATACGGCTCCATCCATTTTGTTGCAGTGATATATAAAGATCTACCAAAGCATTAACAGTTACTGAAGAATTTAAGTCATGTGGAAACCTAAAAGTTTTCATTTTGAGTCCACTAATATTAAATATGTTTGAAATTGCTCCTTGGTTACCTTTACTGTTTGCTTGTTATAAAAGCATAATCAAACGTGGGGTAATGATGCACACATTTGTGGATTTATCTTTAATTTTTTGAAGCTCTGTTTTCAACATGTTTTCTTTCATATTAAATAACGACAAGAAAGACACGCCTTCAGGTTAGAGTTAAGCAAATAGCGTATATGTATTTTTGCGGGCGATCTTAACTTTCGCAAGAAGAGGACTGTTGAAACGAGGAGCACTTTAATCTCATTTCTTTGGAATGGCCAACGGGCAGTCAAATACACAGTGTATGTACGTTGGCTCCATCGCAAATTGTGTTGACTGTTTCGGAGAATTAAAAGAGCGATGTTTGTTCTAGGTAGGACAAGTAATTATCTGACTGTTGAATTTCTTCCGAGTAAATTAACCAGTCGTTTATGTGTATGGAAATGACCGTATCAAATGAAGCACACCTTTACAAACAGCTAGTCTCTGAAGCACATTTAATTGAATCACACACTAACTGTATTTGAATGAAATACCTTGTGAATTAACATTAGCTGGGCATGGTATATTTACTGACAGTTCACTGAATCACGTTTATTTTGTCGAAGAATGGAAGTAATTCTCTGCTCTACCGAAGAACTTGTGACCTAGATAGACGCGAGTTAGCGGAGAGAAACTACTAGAAATGCATTCAGAACTTGGAAAAATAGTGAGGTTCGTTTTCCACTGTATAATAACAGACAGTGAGGAGAATTTTCTGATGTGTGTTACTTAAATATTTAAAGCATCTGAACTGGAACAATTTAGAAAAATAAAATAAACATCAAAATTTGCAGTTTCAGTAATTTGTGCAATAGTTCATCGAATTTAGAAATTTAAAGTGCTACTACGATCTACTCATTAAGAGGTAAAATATTATTATGAATTAACTCCATACGTCGATGATTACTGTCAGAAAATCTGTGTTTGTCTTGAAGCTGTCAGCGCTTAAATGTTCCCAGGTTTTTCAAGCATTACTCGAAAATGAGCTACATCCAACAAACATCTCATTTAATTTCAAACCTTCACAAAAAAATTTCTCGCTGACCCGACGCAAAAGGATACGAAAAAAAACAAACCGAAAAAAGTTTATAATTCACTACATTTCCGCTGTGCATGCAGTGAAACCTTAGCACCTTTCATGACGTTTCACGTAATTACTTCTTAATTCCCAACACACTTTTTACACAGCGTTTACATATATTAGTGATATCAGTGAATTCACTTTCAAAATTTTATCGCTATATGGCAGATAGGCCAGAAAATTGGACATGGTCATGTGTTTTGCATTTGAGTGTAGTTATCGAGAAAAATGAATTTATTTATGCACAGAACTCAGAGAAGCCAGAATGACATATTTCATGTACAAACGAGAGTGTGATACTTACGATTTTTGTTGAAATAGAGTATAAGGAATACATAAAATGATTGCATCAACAAATCGGTAGGTGAAGCAGCGCTGAGGTATACAAAGTGTCAGTCCATGCAGGAGCACCCATACATGTACACAGAGGAGCCTCCACAGGCTGAAATGCTGGCTCTGCATTTGGTGTCCGTTTAATCACAGAGATGGCGAGTACTGTCTCAGTATACATTAGTCCACACCTGCTCCATCTGATGATGCAGTTGTGCAAGAGTTGTGGGTTAAAGAGCTACACGTGCCAGTTGTCATTACATCATATCTAGCACGTGGTTGGTTGAAGACTAGTCCAGAGATCATGCCAATCAAGAAAGTTGCTGCATGTCTTCACTAACATGTTTAGTTTCATCCGCTGTGTGTGGCTGAGCTTTATCCTATTGTAATGACATATCACTTTTTTGACATGTTTAGTAAATGGGTTTACTACCGAATGTTTCTGTCACTTTCTTGACATGTTTAGTAATCGGGTTTACTACCGGATGTTTGTGTCAATCTGGCACAATATTTCGGCCACATAACTCGCTGCCTCCTTCAAGTGCAACCTGAGACTGACTTCTTGGAGGATCTTGTCCAGTATTTATGCTCAGAAGGCGCTGGGGGCTTCGATTGCGATCCGCGCCCACATGGCACTGCTAGTAAGCTGTTGTCCCTTCCATGGTGCTCTGTCGGACGTCCGCACCTGGCTCGGCCACCATCTATGTCCGTGGGAGCTGTCTCAGTCCTGTCCGATGTTGGGCACTCCGTTTGCCGGTCACACCCGCCTCTTCACCATCTGCGCACTGCTCGTTCACCATCTGTAGTCCTGGCAGCTGCCTGAGGCCCATCCCACGTCAGGCACTAATGTTCGTGGTCCGCGCCCGCCTGGCGCTGCACGTGTTTTGCCACTTTCCTCGTCCTCTGAGTGATGTCTGAGAGCAGCTCATTCACCATCTGTAATCGTGGCAGCTGCCTGAGGCCCATCCCAAGTTGGGCACTCTGTTCGCAATCCTCGCCCGCCTGGAGCTGCTCGTGAGTTGTTGTCACTTTCCTGGTTCTCCAACTAATGTCTGCGCTCTTTTCGTTTACCATCTGTAGTCCTGGCAGCTGTCTGAGGCCCATTCCAAGTCGGGCACTCTGTTCGCAGTCCTCGCCCACCTGGAGCTGCTCGTGAGTTGTTGTCACTTTCCTGGTTCTCCAACTAATGTCTGCGCTCTTTTCGTTTACCATCTGTAGTCGTGGCACCTGTCTGAGGCCCATTCCAAGTCGGGCACTCTGTTCGCAGTCCTCGCCCGCCTGGCGCTGCTCGTGAGTTGTTGTCACTTTCCTGGTTCTCCAACTAATGTCTGCGCTCTTTTCGTTTCCCATCTGTAGTCCTGGCAGCTGCCAGAGGCCCATCCCATGTTGGGCGCTCATGTTCGCGGTCCGCGCCCGCCTGGCGCTGCTCGTGTGTTGCCACTTTTCTCGTCCTCTGAGTGATGTCTGCGACAAGCTCATTCACCATCTGTAGTCGTGGCAGCTGTCTGAGGCCCATTCCAAGTCGGGCCCTCTGTTCGCAGTCCTTGCCCGCCTGGCGCAGCTCGTGAGTTGTTGTCACTTTCCTGGTTCTCCAACTAATGTCTGTGCTCTTTTCGTTTACCATCTGTAGTCCTGGCAGCTGCCTGAGGCCCATCCCAAGTCGGGCACTCCGTTCGCGGTCCTCGCCGGCCTGGAGCTGCTCGTGAGTTGTTGTCACTTTCCTGCTACTCCAACTGATGTCTGCGTCCAGCTTGTTCACCATCTGTAGTCGTGGCAGCTGCCTGAGACCCATGCCACATTGTGCGCTCTCCTCGCGGTCCACGCCCTCCTGTCACTTGTCGTGAGTTGTTGCCACTTTCCTGGTACTCCGACTGATGTCTGCGCCAAGCTCGGCCACCATCTATGTCCGTGGGAGCTGTCTCAGTCCTGTCCGATGTTGGGCACTCCGTTTGCCGGTCACACCCGCCTCTTCACCATCTGCGCACTGCTCGTTTACCATCTGTAGTCCTGGCAGCTGCCTGAGGCCCATCCCACGTCAGGCGCTAATGTTCGTGGTCCGCGCTCGCCTGGCGCTGCTCGTGTGTTGCCACTTTCCTCGTCCTCCGGTTGATGTCTGCGACCAGCTCATTCACCATCTGTAATCGTGGCAGCTGCCTGAGGCCCATCCCAAGTTGGGCCCTCTGTTCGCAGTCCTCGCCCGCCTGGCGCTGCTCGTGAGTTGTTGTCACTTTCCTGGTTCTCCAACTAATGTCTGCGCTCTTTTCGTTTACCATCTGTAGTCCTGGCCGCTGTCTGAGGCCCATTCCAAGTCGGGCACTCTGTTCGCAATCCTCGCCCGCCTGGCGCTGCTCGTGAGTTGTTGTCACTTTCTTGGTTCTCCAACTAATGTCTGCGCTCTTTTCGTTTACCATCTGTAGTCCTGGCAGCTGTCTGAGGCCCATTCCAAGTCGGGCACTCTGTTCGCAGTCCTCGCCCGCCTGGAGCTGCTCGTGAGTTGTTGTCACTTTCCTGGTTCTCCAACTAAAGTCTGCGCTCTTTTCGTTTACCATCTGTAGTCGTGGCACCTGTCTGAGGCCCATTCCAAGTCGGGCACTCTGTTCGCAGTCCTCGCCCGCCTGGCGCTACTCGTGAGTTGTTGTCACTTTCCTGGTTCTCCAACTAATGTCTGCGCTCTTTTCGTTTACCATCTGTAGTCCTGGCAGCTGCCTGAGGCCCATCCCATGTTGGGCGCTCATGTTCGCGGTCCGCGCCCGCCTGGCGCTGCTCATGTGTTGCCACTTTTCTCGTCCTCTGAGTGATGTCTGCGACCAGCTCATTCACCATCTGTAGTCGTGGCAGCTGTCTGAGGCCCATTCCAAGTCGGGCCCTCTGTACGCAGTCATTGCCCGCCTGGCGCAGCTCGTGAGTTGTTGTCACTTTCCTGGTTCTCCAACTAATGTCTGTGCTCTTTTCGTTTACCATCTGTAGTCCTGGCAGCTGCCTGAGGCCCATCCCAAGTCGAGCACTCCGTTCGCGGTCCTCGCCGGCCTGGAGCTGCTCGTGAGTTGTTGTCACTTTCCTGGAACTCCGACTGATGTCTGCGCTCTTCTCGTTTACCATCTGTAGTCCTGGCAGCTGCCTGAGGCCCATCCCACGTCGGGCGCTCATGTTCGCGGTCCGCGCCCGCCTGGCGCTGCACGTGTGTTGCCACTTTCCTCGTCCTTTGAGTGATGTCTGCGACCAGCTCATTCACCATCTGTAATCGTGGCAGCTGCCTGAGGCCCATCCCAAGTTGGGCCCTCTGTTCGCAGTCCTCGCCCGCCTGGCGCTGCTCGTGAGTTGTTGTCACTTTTCTGGTTCTCCAACTAATGTCTGCGCTCTTTTCGTTTACCATCTGTAGTCCTGGCCGCTGTCTGAGGCCCATTCCAAGTCGGGCACTCTGTTCGCAATCCTCGCCTGCCTGGCGCTGCTCTTGAGTTGTTGTCACTTTCCTGGTTCTCCAACTAATGTCTGCGCTCTTTTCGTTTACCATCTGTAGTCGTGGCACCTGTCTGAGGCCCATTCCAAGTCGGGCACTCTGTTCGCAGTCCTCGCCCGCCTGGCGCTGCTCGTGAGTTGTTGTCACTTTCCTGGTTCTCCAACTAATGTCTGCGATCTTTTCGTTTACCATCTGTAGTCCTGGCAGCTTCCTGAGGCCCATCCCATGTTGGGCGCTCATGTTCGCGGTCCGCGCCCGCCTGGCGCTGCTCGTGTGTTGCCACTTTTCTCGTCCTCTGAGTGATGTCTGCGACCAGCTCATTCACCATCTGTAGTCGTGGCAGCTGTCTGAGGCCCATTCCAAGTCGGGCCCTCTGTTCGCAGTCCTTGCCCGCCTGGCGCAGCTCGTGAGTTGTTGTCACTTTCCTGGTTCTCCAACTAATGTCTGTGCTCTTTTCGTTTACCATCTGTAGTCCTGGCAGCTGTATGGCCCATCCCAAGTCGGGCACTCCGTTCGCGGTGCTCGCCGGCCTGGAGGTGCTCGTGAGTTGTTGTCACTTTCCTGCTACTCCAACTGATGTCTGCGTCCAGCTTGTTCACCATCTGTAGTCGTGGCAGCTGCCTGAGACCCATGCCACATTGTGCGCTCTCCTCGCGGTCCACGCCCTCCTGTCACTTGTCGTGAGTTGTTGTCACTTTTCTGGTACTCCGACTGATGTCTGCGCCCAGCTCGTTCACCATCTGTAGAAGTAGCAGCTGCCTGAGGCCCGTCCCGCGTCAGACGCACTGTTCTTAGTCTGCACCCGTCTGTCGCTGCTCATGAGTTGTCACTTTCATGGTTTTCTGGCTGACGTCACAGCACCATGGAACGTTTGCTTTACTTCAAGTTTAAAATATTCTCCAGCAGTTGGCAGTATGAAACATTCTTTCTTTCTCTGCAAAACAGTTGCTACTGCCATCTAGAAAGCATTTTGTGTAAATGAACCTGATCTTCTTTTTACAGTGACTCTCTAAACCGTGATTTTAAAAATGGCGGCAACTAGTTCGCACCTTGAAAGAAACACCCGTCGGGTTAGGTGTGAATTACAACTTATCACTTTAGTTTTAATGCATGTAATAAATTATGACCAATTTATAAACATCTGAGGGTTATTTTAAGAACAAAATAATAATTTTATGTTCAAGGTTAGTTCACAATCGAGAGGTATAGTATCCTGTACTTTGGGACTTTGTAACTAAACTCATTAGTAAAATTTTACATTACTGTTTCATATGCAAAAATTTGTTTAATTTATGATACAGTATATTCATTAATAATACGTTACTAATATTGTAATTGATCATAATATTGACCATTACATTAAGTTATGAAACATAATAGTGGTAATTACTTTTATTTCAGGTGACGAAATTTTGCCATATCTCAAGGAATTGCTAGACCATTGTGATGAGTCTGAAGGAGATATTTCTGATGCTGATGATGTTTCAGAAAATGGTAACATCAGCGCAATAGTGACCCTGCCATTGCTACAGAATGAAAACGAATCTAACAGTGACAAATCAGAGGAGGAGTCTGAGGTAACATTTTGTAGATCAGGAATTAGACAATAATTTTACTCTCCCAACATTTTTCAAAGGCTTTCAAAGATTTTCCTTTCTCTGTAATAAGTGCCAATGTATGAACAGAAACCAAAGAAGCAACATGTATTCAAATAAATTACAGTAATATATTTTAATTGTAGGTTCCTCTTCCGACTACACTGAGGTGTCACTGGCAAAGAAGATCTTTCAGCCCACCTTTAATAACAATTTCCCAACCACTGCCTCCAAAAGACACTAGCAACTACAAATACATTGATTATTTTAGACAGTAGCTGGATGATGACATATTGCAACAAATAGTTGAGAAAACCTGCCAAATTTACACTAAAGTGAGGGAAGGCCTTTAGGTTTGGATTTGATTGTACAGAAGAAGTTTATTAGCATATGCCTGATCATGAGCTGCTTACAATATCCTATTATCTGTATGTATTGAGATAACAGATGGAGAAAACTTGTTGTAAATGATAACATGCCTAGGAACCGATTCTTCGGAAATCGGATCAATTTGAAAGTTGTGTTTGATGATGATGTCAAAGAAGGTGAAAGAAAATAGGACAGGGTATGGAAATTAAGACCACTGATCACAAAATTAGAGAAGTGTGAAAACCATTTATTTTTTATTTTTTCGTCACAGTTGCACTATTTAGAAGTTGGTTACTAGTTTCGTACTTGTTCGTCCATTTTCAAGCCATAGGCCTTATTCCAACCGTAGCAATACACTGCATGAAGCGAATGATTGATGAAATCGGTACGTTGAATTTTAAATTTCAATGTGATCATGTATTAACGGTGGACAACGTACAGATTTTATCAGTCATTCGCTTCATGCAGTGTATTGTTACGGTTGGAATAAGGCCTATGGTTTGAAAATGTACGAACAAGTCCATAACTAGTTACCAACTTCTAAATAGTGCAACTGTGACGAAAATAGAAAGAATAAATTGTTTTCATTATATATCCAGTTGCTGATCCAGCCCCATCTTCACGATGAATTTTCATAACATAGAGAAGTGTGTTTGAAGCAAAATGAGGCAGATGTGGCAGTAGATGATGATACTATTTTCAGGTACAAGTAGTCTGAAGCAGTACTGCCCAAACAAGCCAAATCTGGTTGGTCTGAAAGTGTTTGTACTTGTAAATCCCAATGGACTTGTGATTGACTTTACATTTTATCAGGGGAAGACCACATACCCTAATTATACTATTGGCTTATGTGAATCGGCTTTAATCCAGTTGACTGAAAGTCTTACCCCAGGACATTCAATCTATCATGACAGATTTTTCAGCAGTGTGAAGTTGTACACGAGCTTCCGAAAAGAGGATTCACTTCAACTGCCCCTATCCAGAAAAAAAGGATACTCAAGGAGGTAAGACTAAAAACTGACAAGCAGCTTGCTAAGGAAGGAAGAGGGTCTTCAGATATGCTTGTCCATTATGATGTAAATATATGTTTAATTATATCGATGGCTAGAAAGAGTGTAACGGTGGTGTCTTTTGCCCATGGTGTGGATCCAACAGACAAGTGCTTACGGTACAGCAAAAAGGATAACACTCAGATTGAAGTCACCAGACCAATGGGCATCCAAGCATACAATGGGGGCAGTGGATCTCTTTGACAGAATGCTCTCATACTGTCCCGTGAGAGCCAGAACCAAGAAACGGACTATTAGAACCCTATTTCATTTGATTGACATGTCAGTAGTTAATTCTAGGATACAACTCAGAACGGACCAAATTAAAAAGAGGGTACCTTCAAAAAATATTTCTCAACTTAGAAAGTACAATCTTATGCTTGGAGAAGCACTTCTGTACAGTGATATCGAAGAAGTAACAAACAATTCAGAAAACAGTGAACAAAACGAAGAAGAACAGCCAAGTACAAAACGAAGAAAAGTACCTGTTTCAGTTCCTCATGAAAATGTTAGAAAATCAAAATCTGCACACATGCCAGCAATTTTTAATGTTAAAGACTGACAAAAAGTTTTTCAAGTATTTTTAGACCTAAAGGAACACGGAAATGACAATTTCGCTTATAATTTCTACATAAATTTGACTGGGTCTCAGGAGGATACATGGATTAAAACTACAACATTTGGTATGACGTTACAATTTATAACTTATACACTACGAATTGAAGCCACTGGAAATTTTACAGACAGTATACACACATATAGCTGAATGTACCTTCGAAATTGTATCACAGTATGACATGTAGTTCATGAGATATGAGGACATAAACAATAACGTTCATGCAAAACTGCCACATCACACACCAAGTATTAATCTATTACTACTTTACAACTAATTGTATTTGCAACAGATTATACAGACATATAGCACTTATACAAATAAATATATATATATTGGTAACTAAAAATCTATACAATTGTACAAAATGCAACCCAGTAAATTTGAGATTGTACGAATTTCATATGTCATTTTTATTTTGAGTACTATCTTTGTTTGGATATTGCACTTATAATTTTGTACATTATACAAGATAGCCTCATTTCATATACCAGGTGATCAAAAAGTCAGTATAAATTTGAAAAATTGATAAATCGTAGAATAATGTAGATAGAAAGATAAAAATTGACACACATGCTTGGAATGACATGGTGTTTTGTTAGAAAAAAAAATCTATTGCTAGCTACGGGAAAGATATCTTGCGCGCGTCGTTTGGTGACGATCGTGTGCTCAGCAGCCACTTTCGTCATGCTTGGCCTCCCATGTCCCCAGACCTCAGTCCGTGCGATTATTGGCTTTTGGGTTACCTGAAGTCGCATGTGAATCATGATCGACTGACTTCTCTAGGGATGCTGAAGGACAACATCCGACACCAGTGCCTCACCATAACTCCGGACATGATTCACAGTGCTTTTCACAACATTATTCTGCGACTACAGCTATTGTTGAGGACTGATGGGGAACATATTGAGCATTTCCTGTGAAGAACACCATGTCTGTTTTGTCCTAATTTGCTATGCTAATTATTGATTTTCTGATCAGCTGAAGAGCCATCTGTCGGACATATTTTGAACTTTTTATTTTTTATTTTTTTTATTTTTTATTTTTTTTTTTTTTTTTTTTTTTTTTTTTTTTTTTTTTTTTTTTTTTTTGAATAAATAAATCCCCAGGAAAGTGACAACTCACGAGCAGCAACAGGCAGGCAAGGAGGCAAGGAGTAATACAATACGTTTGCATGAGCGGTGTACAGTGCTTTGAGAAGGGAGAGCTGAGACGTCTGGTGCCGAGTTGGTGGGCGTCGCAATTATACAATAAATAGCGAGGCAGTTTGGCCGTTCGCTGGGAACAACTAGCTGGCCGTGTTTTCGAAAGCCAACCGCCGCTACTGTGAGATCGCTGGACGTAAGGGCGAGGCCCGACCGGTGGAAACACAGGGGAGCTGGCCTTTGGCTGCTGTTTTATAGTAAGGGGGTTCGGCTGTCCGACTCCCGAACGCAAGCCGTGATTGGCTGCACTTTGGCGCCTAGCTTTGGTTGGCGTTTCAGTAGAGATAGATGGAGCCTGGAGGCTTTGCAGAAAGGAGACGAAGATTTTAGAAGTGGAGAGAAGGAGACGTATTTGAGCAGCCGAAGAGAGCTGCTCACATTTAATACTCATGGTCGAACAGCTATACTTAGAGTTTGTGGCACAACTATTGGAGTTGCTCCAAAACTTGTGCTAATAGCGCTGAGTATTGGCAAGCCGAGAGCAACGTCAGCCTGCCTGATATTAGACGCACCGACGCGTCACAGTTCTGGTTTCACCTCTGCCAACAGTACATTCGTGTTTCACATGTATATTGTCTGTAGTGTTACGACATAGCCGAACGAGTGAGATCGTAGGCACTGAGTTGGCTGATATTAGTTAAACATCGCTTCTGGAATGCGAAGCTGAATTATCTCCTGGTCCGCGACTTGCAGCTATCGGCGCACACGGCCGCCGTCCACCCGTCGTGTTTCCGAGATCGCCAGTGAGCACAGTTTTGGTACAGTATCGAGTGCATTTGCTATTATTTCAAGGGGTATTCAAGTTTCGGACTGTTGAAAACGTTGGTTAAACCCGCAGCAATTGGTATCGGAATATTCCTATCGATTTCGCCACGGTTTCCAGTTAAATATGGGTTGTCACGAGTGTTTAGAATCAAATACAATTTTCTTCGACTTACCAGTCACTTGCTGCAGGAGTGTTTATATTGTTTTTTAAATTCGTATAATTTGTTCTGTACTCAATTGTATGTGTATCTTGCCTTCAACACTGACGTTCATTTGACTTCAGAGAATAAAACGAGCTAAACAAATTTCTTTACTCAAATCATTCAAATTAGTTAACCCCCCTTTACACAATTTTGGATGGGTTCTATTACTTGGAAACTAGAGGATAAATTAATTAAATGTTCGATGGTGGGTCAGCCACGCCTGTCCTTTAATATCAAGTGAACAATCCATTTGCATACCGTCCTTTCTCCCCCTTACCTTACCTTGTATTTCCAACGCACCAGCCATAAATATACCTTTAATTTAGTGGATCCTGTTACGGAGCACGCTTCTGCAGTTCTTCTGTGACGGGAAAGATAAAGTTACCCTTGCGTTAATTTGACCATTTTAAATTCATAATTTTGTAGTCGTTAATTAATGCGCAGCGCTTAGTAGTACAATAACCATATTTTCTTTCAGCATTTATTTAGTTGTGTATTAGTGGCTTCTGTGTCACGTTATTTATGTGTTTTGGTGATTTCAGTGTCATTATCTTAAATGTCGATGGTTTCGCGAGCACCTCAGCGTTGAACGGACGGCGTTGAATACAGAGTTGTGATGAATTTTGGATGGGTGATATATTTGTCATAGTGAAATTTTTGAATAGATTTATTGTTCAACGGTAACTAAGGCTATTGTAAATGATTCTGGAGAAGTTCATGTTTATACACGCCACTGGTCGCATTTGTAAAAATACGAATGCTTCATAAAATTTGTTCATGGCAGTTTGAAAGGGTAAATCACGGGTTATCAAAGATAGTTTAGTGTTAACTAGGAATAGGGCGCGATTGTTAAAGTATGAAGATAATCTTGTCAACATAAGTAATATGAGCGAATCAGAAAGTCTCTCAGCAGCAATTAATGAGACAGAATAGTCAGGGGAAACACATTCGAAAAAAACGTAGCAAGGGAATCTGAACAGGAGGTCATAGATCACGAGGTTTTTCATCGAGGAAACTGCGAAAGTGAGGAAAAAGTTCTTCTCTCGCCGCACGGTGACAGAAACATGACCACACGATACCTCAAAAGTGATAACGGTGCGTCGTACTCGCGTAGTAAAGGTCACCATGACAGATCAAGATCCCCCACGCCAGCGCGAACAAGCGAAGGTCCACAATTAGCCGAACTTATGCAATTCATGCAACAACTGGCGAATACGCGAGAGTAGCCGAGAGGTACTTATCCTAGAAGTTGGACCGCAAAAGAAAGGGTCATAGAACGGTAACAGAAACATTAGAAGACGTAATGTCTGAGATTGTAGGAATAAGGAAGGATGTGGAAACTGTAAAGCGAACATCGTCAGATGCTAAGGAGACGGCCTTAGAGGTGAAGAAAGATGCTAGTGTGGCTCGGCTGGAAGCCGGGAATAGTTGCGTCAATAGCCCAACGTGATGCCAAGAAGACACGTGTCGAGATCTGTAGCGTCAAGAAAGTTGTTGAAACGTTGCGGGAACAAAGGAAGTGAATCATGCAGGAAACCCACGAGAAACTGGCAGAGAAGACGAGGGAGATAGAAGAAATCAAACAGAAACGGCAGGAAATTGGCGAAGTAAAAGAAGAGCAGACACGAATCATGCAACATCAGAATAACCTGGAACGTGATGTATGTACAACGCAGCAGCACATTAGAGAAGGCCCGACGAGAACAATTGGTTCTGCGACAACTCGTGTAACACGGAAGCCGTAAGGGAACCGTTAGATAGAGATACCGCGGTTAACAGTGAACGGCATACACCGTCTAGACAGGAATGTTTTCCTGCCAGTGGGCCGTCATTGTTACCTCGACCCCCAGAATATGAGAGGGAAAATAATTGCAACGAGATCAGGTAGTCGGAAACCGGTCTCCAAGAATCACGGGGGACAATGAGTAGAACACGAGCGCAACGGGGTCGACAAGACTGCATGCGGAAGATTACAGAAACGAGGAGGAATTGTTACAGCTCGTTCGACCTGAAACATTTTCTGTCGGTCCAGAATTTTCAGGTATACAAGCAATCAAATAACGCACAATTTGACAACGCATTACCCACAGCATGGCCACTGCGGTATCGACTGCAATTTATCTGAGGCCACAGGCAGGGAAGTGTTCCGGAGCACATGAAATCGACTGCGGAAACTTACCAATCCAGTGAGCGATTTCGTAGGACGTTCCTGGCCATGTACTGGTCGGAACAGGCGCAAGAGGGCATAAAAGAAGAGTTTATGTTAGGAAAAGACCTGGAAAGTTGAGGATTTAGAAGTCCAGTGAAATTCCTGGAGTCGATTATCAAGAAGAATAGGTTTTTAGATCGGTCATATGATGATAAAGATATCATGAGGCTTTGTTTCGTCAGACTGCCTATTGAGTACCAACGTTCCGTAATAGGAAGGTGTAACGGAACACCCCCATGAATTTATGGCCGCACTTCGGGAAGCAGAGTTTGTTACCGATTACAAGGTTGTAATCGGAAAGAAAATCAAGTCCGGGATCATGCTTCGCGTGCAGGAAAGGCTTGACGGAGGAAAGTAGCGTTCACAGGAGGATTAAAATCGACAGCCCAGGCAAAACTACGCGCCACAAGCAAACTGGCGTGATAGAAGGAACGACGGGCGTCGTTGGAATGGTAACCAAGGAAACAGAAACGGGGGTCCATCACAAAATCAACAGTGGTATGAACCACAGAATCAACAGTGGTTTGGTCAAAAAAATAACCGCCATGAAGATCTGAATAGAAATTGGCAGCAAAGAAGATCCACCGCGTCAAAGAGGTGTAAAAATTTTAGAAATTCGGCCACCAAATCCCGTGCATGGGAACAATACCGGTTGAAATCGAAATTTACCGGTTGAACCTGCGAAAACCGCTCGCCAAACACCCATAGAAACAATTGGAGAGCGCGCGATGTTTTTACTGGAATACGAAGACATCAGGTACTTGCTTAAAGAGGAGAAGACAACGATCAAGAAACAAGAAATCCACCCAATTATCTAAATGTGGCGAGAACAAGGGTACGCCAGTGCAGCTGATTTGTGCTTGTTTTTACACAAGAACTTACGAGTGTAGAAATCGTCTTTTGGAAACTTAAGTAATTTTGAACTGTTGACAACTTCATGTTTTTGTTTCTTAAAGTTACTATTCTCAGTTTGGGCACCAGTCAAGTCATAAACGCCGATACTGTGGCGTGAGTGGAAGACGGTCTGGAGGTGTTCGTCCTCGTAGTCCCACTGCGACCCACAGGGTGGCAGGAATTCGTGTTGACAGTTCGGGGCTTAAACATTCTGGTAACTGTACATGTGCTGTGGTAGCTGTACCGCTGCACTTACAACAAGACGCTCTCGACGAATATCTGTGCTACGTGAGCGTCCACAAATATGTGCATCTTCACATGACCATACCAACCAACTTCGTTGCCTAATTGTCACATCACGTACAAACTTTGTGGCAATTCTGCGAAAGAACTAGGCCGCCAATTGGCAGACCTTTGTTTGATGCCTTTCAAATTCCCCCATTTGACTGTAGGAGGCATGAGTGCATGACGACTATTTGCGGCACTCGTCGATATGACACTGGGATTTTCGGCTGTCAAAGGGCGCACACAGATGCTACTCTGGCAGTTATCTCACTGTGCTGTCTGATGGCTGACGGCGTTGAAATTGATATCACTACATCTATTATCCTCCACGTGGTATCTGCCATCAAATCGAAGTCGATTGTACATTTTTCCCAGTAGTGTATTATCAACGTTCTACGTATTTATCTTCGTGTATACGTATTTAATTCTCAACAAAGTTACTCTGGGGACGGACACGTTCTCTTAACGAGTTCCTTGTTACAATGTACAATGTCTTACTGTGTTGATTCACTTCGTACCGCTTATACAAAATGATGTATGGGGCCAAGTAGGCACCCTATAGGGAGGGATCGATGTCTGTTAGAACACAGCGTCAATTTGTTGTGAATGTCGTAGTGCATTGTTATGATAGAGACGGTGCTCCATGGGTGCATGAAGTCTCCGGATTATTTACTTAATAATGCTGTTTCTCCGTCACCAATATGCTACACACACACACACACACACACGAAACAATGTTGAACACTAGAATCCAGTGATCTCTGACAGCGTACTGAGTGATATTCATGCTACGTAATACTTCAACCTATACCGGTTTTATTTAGAAGGAATAATAAATATTTAAGGAGGCGGTAGTATAGACGACAGTCTATACAACTGCCATTATACTTGTGCCCAATTTAACTTAGTACAGAGATACTGTTGTTAGAATGTAATACTAACTTAAATAGATTGCAAATGAGGAAGTTCAATGTTGATGTTCAAAAATTCCACCACCAATTTCGATACAGCTTTCGAGTTCTCTTGATAATACCACGAGTAGGTATTTTGAGGCAGTCTTCGTGTTCTTTGTTTGTTGGTTGTACTATTAATTATTCGATCAAATCAGCTCTAGTGTTTTCTTTCATTTGTAGACTTCGTCTTTCAACCACATAGACAGGCAGCAACCCAAGGTGTCTCCACAATGAAAAGTGGCTTTTCTTCGGACAACTCATGTGAATTAAAAGTGCTATTAATGCCGTCACGAATGACTGTTGCTTCTTCTATGGATGGGCGATTATCAAGTATCCAGCGACGAATCATCGATCTTCATATCCTACTCGAAGATGATGAATGAATGTTGATAGGGATGATGGAACTATTGTAGCCGCGACCGAATAGCTATGCGCACTAAGGCGCCTCTTTGCGGTGCAAGCTACCGTTCGCCGTCGTGGGTTCGCGTCCTCCATCGGGCATGGGTGTTTGTGTTGTGCTTAACATAAGTTACTTTAGGTTAGGGTTAGCGTAATTAGTTTTTAAGCCGAGGGACTTATGGCCAACGTCGTTCAGTTCCTTAGTTTAGAAACATTTGGCTTTTAACTCTTGTATACATAACTTTCATACCAACATGTGCATCAATTCTGTCCTAGCTGCAGGACCACTTTCTACCGACTGAATAACGTCTTCTACTTCCCCTACAGTCTGTTCATTTACAGTTTAAGATGCTATATGTTTGCTGGGAACTGTACCAGAGTCACGCAATGTATTGAACACACGAGTAAATACCCTTGAATACGCTCCATTCTCTACACGTAGCAGCAGCGTTTCTATTACAAAACCAATACACGAATACCATATCGGAATACTCAACAACTGTAAATAGGTGCCGAATGTTTACACGCTACAATCCAGTAGATTTGTCCAACAAATGACAATGAAACCTTCAGCGTAAACCAAAGCACGACTTCACAACTTGGACATGAACAGTCTATTGCTGACAATCGATACCAATCCACAGCAAGCGGTGTACCAACTGATGAGACATAAACGCATTGGATGAAGCTGCATCTTTGTACTAAGTAAACACGATGTACTTTAGCTGAATAAGGGGAAAAGAAAAACAAGGAAGTCGGTAGAGCGCTTGCCTCAGAAAGTCAAAGCTTCTGGATCGTATCTCGGTCTGGCACACACTTCTAATGTTGCTAGGAAGTTTAATATAATCGCACACCCTGCCGCAAAGTGGCATTTTCATTCTGGGAAAAGAAATTTGTTTTACCAGGATACACAAAGGTAAGGTCCGTTTCGTACGTGTTTATTACTTACAGTTAATCTCTCCTGAAGGAGGAAATGCTATATAGTTTGTATTGTTGTAAGGTTTGCTGCGATGCTTACATTCAGCGTGAAGGAAAATTGCGGAGCTCGCTAAAGGAGAGTATTGTATCTTATCAGCTGGAGCTTGCTGTTACAAGCGGTTAATCTTGAAGTAGATAGTAATTGAAGTAGATAGCCCCTGTGAGTTGCTATGGGTAGAGGTTATACTTGACAACAAGAATAAATTAATAAGTGGCTCTTTTTACCGACCCCCTGACTCAGATGATTAGGTTGCAGAAATGATCAAAGAAAGCTTGGACCAAATTTCAAAAACGTTCCCCAAACATACAATTTTGATTGTGTGAGGTAACCCTTACATCATGACTAGGTATACGCCTCATTTTGAAAGATATTGTTCATCTGAACCTGCATGTACTGTAAACGTAATAAATATGATCTTCGAATGTCATTTAATTAATGATTGTAATGCGTAATCTACGTATGTAAGGCAAATAACCCCTTCGTATCATTTATTTATTATCTGTGTACTGTATTTGTCTACGTATATTTTATTTTATTTATTTTTTGTGCTTTGAATGTTTTCTGTATTTACTGTAATTAGTTGCCATGTTTAAGTTACGTATGTAAAATATTTCACTGTGAACAAACCCAAAAAGTCGATATATACTGTAGTCGAAAAGGCTCCTCAGGTCAGAGACTTTATTGGACAGCAGCGCTCGCCTGTGGGAGAGAAGGTAAGCAGCAGTATCTGCCGCCCCGTGACAGAGAACAGACGTTAGTACGCGGTCCGCGGAGTGCTCAAACAATATATGTAACAAAGTGTTATTAAAAGTGAATGTAAAAATGTGTTAAAAGTGCTATGAAATGAAAAGTATAAATGAAACCAGTGTTTAAGTATATCCAAGTGAAGCAAAATCAGATATTGAGCAACTATTCGTTCGTTCGTTCTGCTGAGGCAGAAATTCGTTACGTGTTCGGTGTCCGTCCAGACGTCCGAAACGCGGTAGCGTCATCGCGGACGCTAACGGTCGCGAATAATTGCGCGATTCGCAAAATATCTCTGCATACTGCTAACAAGCTGCTAAAGGAAAAGCTGCCAGGAAAACAATTTCTGTATTAAATGAAAATATTGTAATCTGCATATTCTAAAGGATCCATTGTCGAGCTACAGTGAAGCACATCGCTGGACTAATGATTAAGATAAGTTGAATGTAAATTGTTGTAATCAATGTAGACACTTAGCAAAATCTAAGAAGTTAGATATACATATTTTATCTTATTTGTAACAAGTAGTTACCCTCTCTTACCCGGTATAACAATTCTAATTAATGTATGATGAACAGTGTGTCCCCAGAATCAAATATTTTAAAGTAACTAATTAAGAAAGAGAAAAGTTGACGTAATTGCAAAAGTTAGCAATAAAATACTTAACTATTTTATTGTGACAAGATTTTGATTTTTACGTAACAGTAATAGAACTTTGACTTAGTTAATCAATATTTCAATACGATAATTTTGAGAGTGAGAGAGAGTGCACGTAAAGAATAGAGACAGTGTTATTATTTGACTGAGACTATTGTGCTAAATTTGGTGATACTTGATCATAGACTGTTGTATGCCAGTATTACGATACTGAATCAACCAATAGTAAAATTTATTCTTCAAAAACATTTTACAAAATAAGGAAATCAATCAAACTTTATTATAGTAATTACTTCAGATTTTACGAATAACAGATTTTTCAAAACTGAGTTCAACAATAATTACCACCGCCACATCTATCCTTTAAATAACCAAAATCTTACAATCATTGTATGCATTTAGCTACCAAGCCTGAATTACGTAAATTTTACTGTTGCCAGCAACTTTGTACTGAATTTATTACTATTACTATTTTCAAAATTATTACTACCACAGGCGTACTAATTAAGCTGCATGCATTGCACATACGCGGTAGTTAATCAGTGTATGCAGAGTCTCCGTTGGAGATTTTGTAAGGAAAGGGAAAGTGAGTGATCTTTTGAAAAGCTTGTCAGATAGGGCCATAGCTTTTCTAATCACACTAATTGTTTTACTAATTCCTTCAACATTTAATCACACCACTTGCATTGATTACGAGTTTAAAGTAGCTTACCACGAAATTAAGATCAGGTTTGTTACGCTACTCAAACATTAATACGACAGGAACACATTTATTAACACGTAACCAAAATAATTTTCACCTTCCACTCACACCTTCTCTCCATACAAAAACATAACAAAACCCCTCTCCTTTCTTTCCTTACAATTGGTAGCGACTTTAACTTACCCTCGATATGGTGGCAAAAATAAAACCGGAGGCAAGCAAAAAACATCGTCCGATACATCTTCGAAAATTATCTCGAACAATTAGTTCATGAAACCACACTAGAATGGTAAATGTTCGTGAAAATCTACTTGTCCACTTACCAATTAATAATACGGAGCTAATAAAGAGTACCAAAAGAGACAGGAATTAGTGAACACAGGGTTGTTGTAGAGAAAAATATGTCTATTCAAAAAGCAGTTAAAATTCGAATAGCGCTTTCCTGAGTGAGAATCTCCAGTCTTTCGAAACTAACAATATTAGTGTTGATCAGAAGTGGCTTACGTTCAAAGAAATAATATCGACAGACAGATTTATACCAAACAAAATTACCCGCCTTAGTATACAAAACAGGTTAGATGACTCTCGAAAAAAAAAAAAAAGAAGAAACAAGCGAAATTTACACGACACAAAATCTTCAAGACTGGCATTCTTTTATAAAAACTCGAAATTCAACTGGAATTTCAATGCGAGAAGCTTATAACACATTCCAGAAGTAAACCCTGTCACGTAATTTGGTAGAGAATACTGGTCGTATTTAAAGTATACTAGGGGTAAAACACAATCAATACCTTCACTACGTGATAATAACGGTGATCCTATTGATGACAGTTCTGATGAAGCAGAATTGATCAACACACTCTTCCGAAATTCCTTCACGCAAGAAGACGAAACAAATACTCCAGAATTCGTATCAAGAACTGTTTCCAACATGCGTAATTTAAAGGTTGATACCCCTGGTGTATTAAAGCAACTTAAATCACTTAACAAAAGTAAGGTTCCCGGTCTCGATTGTGTAGGAATTAGTTTCCTTTCAGAGTATGCTAATCCACTAGCCCCATACCTAGTTATCATATAACAGCGCTCGCTCAGTGAAAGTTCCGTACCCAAAGTCATTACATAAATGCTTTGCTATCTTTGACTGCAATAAACTATTATCAATATAGTGAATAATATTCCATTAACGCTATGTCACGCTTGATAGATATTTGTTATAGCATTATTTCTAACAGACAATTATACGCACAAGGGCTCAGTACTTATTACTTATCAGCTTAAAGTCATATGACAGCTAACTGATAAACAAAACAAAATGTCACAATTTGTGCTTCACAATAGACAATGTTACATAAATGCTTTGCTATCTTTGACTGCAATAAACTATTATCAATATAGTGAATAATATTCCATTAACGCTATGTCACGCTTGATAGATATTTGTTATAGCATTATTTCTAACAGACAATTATACGCACAAGGGCTCAGTACTTATTACTTATCAGCTTAAAGTCATATGACAGCTAACTGATAAACAAAACAAAATGTCACAATTTGTGCTTCACAATAGACAATGTTACATAAATGCTTTGCTATCTTTGACTGCAATAAACTATTATCAATATAGTGAATAATATTCCATTAACGCTATGTCACGCTTGATAGATATTTGTTATAGCATTATTTCTAACAGACAATTATACGCACAAGGGCTCAGTACTTATTACTTATCAGCTTAAAGTCATATGACAGCTAACTGATAAACAAAACAAAATGTCACAATTTGTGCTTCACAATAGACAATGTTACATAAATGCTTTGCTATCTTTGACTGCAATAAACTATTATCAATATAGTGAATAATATTCCATTAATGCTATGTCACGCTTGATAGATATTTGTTATAGCATTATTTCTAACAGACAATTATATCAGTCTTATTGGATCATTTAATCTAAGCGCCTTTTGTATTACCATGGACATTTCACAACATTTATGAAGATACTGAAGCACTACCATGGCGTATTTGTTCTTTTAACATATCTTGAATTCCAGCTCCGTTCCGTAAACCCTGGCTCCGCTATTTATCTCCACAGGCTAGGCGATCTGGCTGGCCACCGAATAAGACCATCGCGATGTGTCCACCGTCCAGGGTACAAGTTCTTGAGATATTCCCTGACTTACCCCCTGCACATTAATGGGGTGATGCACCATGGCGCTGTAACCAATGCCTCGCAGTTAGTGCAAGTGGGATGTCTGTTAGAAGATGGCCAAGAATCAATAAGTCTGTAGGAATTGCAAATATAGCCAACGAGCTAGGCAGGGAGCCAAAGAAAGTGGTTCAGAATGCTGGGAAACTGCAAACTGCAACGTGACATCTCTATATAACTTTAGTTTCTTTTACATAAATTTTTTAATCCTCATTTTTGTTTGTTTAGGGTTTCTTATAAGTATTTACTGCATGATATGTCTTGTAACACTCTGCCAGCTGATTACTAGGTTCCACTTGTCTCTTTCACAACAGAAATTATTTCTCTTCTGCCTCCATTTTCCTAACGTTTGCTGCAAACCAAGCAAGTGTTGGTAGTTTTTTTTTCGTTTTCTATTATGAAATGTGTCTTACATTTAGTCTTTCTTTGGAGACAGACGCTGAAGGTCTTCCTACTTTCTGTTTCTACTTCTCATCTGGCCGAGGAATATAACTATTTAAAAGTTAAACATCATTCAGCCAAAAGAGAATTTTTCCACCACTTTTGTGAGCGCCTTGTAAATCCATATCAGTCACAGTACTGACCAAATCTGTTCATTTCTGCGATTCAAAAATAACGGTATGTTTCAGGAATTAGTGAGCAGTTGGATATGGGAAACAATGGAAGTTGTCAAAATAGTCATTAAATAAGAGACAAATAGCCGTGGTGGAATGGCCGAGAGTAGTAAGGCGCCTTAGATTTACAAACATTTGAACATTAAAGACAAATAATTTTCATCTGGGTGTGATACACACATAACTCGTGTTCAGGAAGGTATGCTTTCTTCAGATAGCTATGAAAATCCTTCCTAGAAGCCATAACTGTAGTAGTTAGTTTAAATTTCATTTTATACAATTTTCGAGAACTTGTGTGCTATCTGTCAGTTAGTATGTGATAAAATGTACCACTTGTACAAGCTTGCAACTTCTAAGACAAATGGATCACTATTCTGGTTGGAAAAGGTGAATCAGGACAAATTAGACTTTCTGTATCTCAATTTTGAGTTTCTTTGGAGTGTAGCAATTGAATTCGTCCTTTGAATCGTACCGTCGTCTCATGTATAGACATATTTCATTTCGGTAGATAATATTATCTATATTTACTGGTAATATACTTACGTTCTTCTTCTTGGTTTCTCTCGTAGGATGAGACTGCTGAGTTATGAGAGATGGAAGCACATGCATATAAAAATATATTGGAAAACACGGAGATTATAAAATACTTCCTTGAAAGATGAAGTTCATTCTGGGCAGTCTTCTGTGGAAAAGTAAACAAAAATTTCGTTTAAATTGAATGCCCCTAACGGCTCGCGAACGCCGACTCATCACTGCTGGTGTATGTGCGTAGTCAACTTTTATGAGAACTAGCGCCTGCAGTGCTGATCACCTGCATCGTCGTACTGTCGAAAGGGTAGCCTATACGGCAGGCGTTGAGTCCCGCGGTTATGGCAGAGATGTGTAGGACATATTGGGACATTGGAGCCACAGCGGAAAATCGTAATGCTGTCGAATTTAGTCCGAGAGTGAAGTGAAGTGGTAAAGGTATTCAATTTGTATATATTTGTGACAGTCTGTCAGTACCATACCAAATCGTATGGAGTATGTGTCAGATGTACGTTTTAACTTACAGGTGATTTGATGATATTTGCTAAGTATTGAGTATAGAGTATGACAATTCAACATTTCTGGTTTTCTCATTTCATAGCATTTTGATACTAATTTCATCCTTTAAGAGTTCATTTCGTGTTAGTACCATAGTAAATCCAATAGTGCATGCGTTAACTGCACGTTTAGCTGATATTTGATATACACGCACCTCATTTTTATATCATTCTCATGCATAATTTGCAATTTTTTTTAATTTTTTAATTTCATAACATTTTGATACTAATTTTCCCTATAATATTTCATTTCGTAAGTTGCCCATGAAATGCGAAACATTCAGCTACTACTGCCGCCTGTTGAAGGTTAATCTGGTAAATTGTTAAAGATTTTAACATGTAAATAAGGAGACAGTTTATCTTGTTTTACTTCGTATTTATTGCCATGTTTTGTCATACAAGATTACGAAGGAAGATCAGGGTTTAACGTCCCATAGACAAGGTTATGACAGCACGACACGTAGTCGCGTTGAGTTGGTCTGCATTTCGCAGCAGCGCCATGTCGCTGACTGCGGCAGTGTCTGAGGAGCCGCGCCGGTTCTGAGCTGCAGCTGTGGCCGCCCTATCGTCCACCTCTGGCGTGTGTCGCCCGTACGCGGATCGAAGCCCTCGCCACGGTACCTCGCGCCGAGAGCAGAGCGTGCGGCCTTCTGCAGCACCAGCGGCGACGGCGTTCCCCTCTGCCGCGGCATCGCACGGACCCGCAGCTTGCTTTAGCGTCGGAGGGCGACCTCGGTCAGAGCGACGGAGCAGGGCCCGCGTGTTAGCCTCGGCACGGGCCGACGCAGGAACCTGCGCGGCAGCCGAGTGCCTTGGCTCGCGGCCCCGCCCCCTCTGCGGCCTCGGGAATCCCCCGCGGCCTCCGCCTCTGCCGCCTTCCGCCGCCCCCGCACACAGTGGGAGCCGCAGGCCTCCTGGCTCTGCTCGGCTCTGCTCGGCTCTGCTCGGCCGCCGCCCGCCTCCCCGCCACAGTCGGCCAGGCGGCGCCTCACAGCGCAGTCTCCCCGTCTGGCGCCGAGCCACCCGAGCACGCGGCCGGGGCCGGCGGTGTGGCAGACACTCCGCGAGGCGGCCTACGGCGCTCTGAGCACCTCGGCCGGCAACTCGCGAAGCTCTGCCTTCCTCCAATCCGGCGCTGCGAGCCCCGTGCAGCAGGTGGCGCGCTGCGGGGTCCGTGGAGAGCCGCGCACAGGACTCTGCAGTCACCAAACGTGCGCCATGCTTGTTAGTATTGTTGATCTGTTATATTCCTAGAAGCAAAATAAGCATTTTCTTTGGAAATTCAAAGTCCTATAAAAACACATGCACTGTATATGCAGATTTCGTAAAATAAGCATTTCCTTTGGATTTAACGTCAGGTTCGGATGTGAATTGATCTAACCGCACTGCTAATCTCAAATCAAATGTTCAAATGTTTGCATAGCTTATGGGACTTAACTACGGGGTCATCAGTCCCTAAACTTACAAACGACTTAGGAACTAACACTAAGGACGGCACAAATACCTATGCCCGAGGGGGGATTCGAACCCCCGACTGTAGTGGCCATGCAGACCGTGACTGGCGCGCCAGTCCCCTCGGCCACCGCGGCCGGCTGCTAATCTCACTCCTTCCCTAATCATACCAGCCAGTATAATTTCTAACTGAAATGTTAGTCTGCGACGGTACCTCTAAGGCCCTGATGAGAATGAAAGGCAGAACGCCAATCATGTAGGCGACCAGCTCTCGGCCGAGTCCGCTGGTCTTCGCCCGCTGCCCGGAGTGTCCGCTGCGCTCACCGCCACCGCGCTCTGACTGCAGGCCGGCAGCCGGACCGCCCTGTGACGTCACAGCCGGTGTGCGGTGGCAGCCTCTCTGCAACCTGCTGGACACTCGTCGGCGGCTGGGTGCGTCGACTGGTTGGTAAGGTATAAAAAGGAAGACTATACGATTCGTCGTGGCTACCCAAGGAAGACTATACGATTCGTCGTGGCTACCCACTCTGTAGTGGGCCCACGCACAACCCGCCGCTCACAGACTTGAGAGGGCGGGGTGTGGTCGCCGGGCGACGCGGCGCTCCTACTTTTATAGACTCCCGACAATGCCGGACGCCATTACCGCGGAAACGTCTCCTACTTTCAGCCACCAGCCCATTGTTGCCAAAAGTTTTGACCACAAATTTTGCTGTTGCACAATAAAATATTAGGGTTGAGCGCTGCTCTCTGTATAATTCGCATCTATGAACCGTAAATTTCGACATTAAAGCGTTCTATCCCATTTATGTACCGTCTAGATACTTACGCACACATTGCTTGTCAGTTCAAATTTCATATGTTTAGACCATTTTCTTGGAACAACTGCTTAAGTTTCGTATAGAGAAAAATATGCCACAAGAAAACATAGGGACAAAATTATTGGAATAATTTTATAAGTTTTATATTTGTGTATCTCACTGTGTAATAATACAGGTTTTAACATATAGAAATAATCATCTGTGGATTTCTTTGTTCCATTAGGTTGTTTTACCAGATTCAGATTATCTCTCTCTGATGCTCGCCGAAGATTAAGAAAGGTGGAACTATAAGACTTGTATATTTCTATGATGAAAACAACAAAATGATTTTAGTACCAGTAATCAGTTTCCTTCAATTCTGGTATCACAGTAGCTGCCTCTCTGTTTTCCGTTATGAGTAGAGTTTGCTGTTGTAAATACTGATGCAGAAGTAATCTGTTTAGTTGCTTAAAGATAGTGCGCTTCTGCGCCTTGTAGTTATTGTTCCCTGCAGTATTTTTTGTTCTTTTATTCAGTAATGCTCGTGGATGGAAGTAACAAAAGATACCACTATAAGAACGTTCTAGACGAATTGCTGCTGATGATTACATTCTGGTCTACTAGTAAATTATCTGGAATCGTATTTAATTAAATTAAGGCAGAATATATTCATCTCCACTAATTCATTAACATATATTCCACTATTTCTGACGACATTAGACTCCATGTAACGTACTCCTTTCTTCCATGAGAAATTGTCACCTTTTTTAACTAATTGGTTCAGTAAACAGTCTCATTCATTTACGGACTTGTTTGCGTTTAAAAATGAAATAGAAAAAGAAAGGATACGTTATACCACTCTTCTTAGCGAAATTCCGATCTATAAGGGTCAATACGCATTCTGCAAACACTATTTGCTACGTCCGCAGCCTTAGACAGAATCGTCTTATTTGACACCACGTTCCTCATTTTTCGAAAGACACGTAACGCTAATACGCGCTGACACTAAAGAAAATACTAGTTTAACCAATATCATATCAGATTGCTGACTGCACGTCATACATCCCAGCCCAGGAGACATAAATTGGAGCCTCTTTCGTAACGGAATACAATCCACAAATATGGAAGTTTATTAAAATCTACCCAAGACAATGTTGTTGTGGTTTTCAGACCAAGATTGGGCTATGCAGCACTCCGCACTACCGTTTCCTATACAAGACCCCTCATCTGAGAACAAGGACATCAATTGATATCCACACTAATCTTCCTACTGCACTTGCCTCTTCTTCCACCTCCATTCCATAATTGTTTCAGAATTTGCCATATTAATCGATCCCTCCATTTAGTCGTCCCATAAATTTCGTTTCACCCCAATTCTTTTTAGTACCTAGTTGTTGGGTGTTATCAACCCATAAATTTGTCAGCATTATTCTGTAGCACTGCAACTCATAATCCCTTATTTTGTTTTTCCCTCAACTGTTTGTCATTCACATTTCGCTCCCATTTAAGGCTGCAAACCATAGAAATACCTTTAGATAAAAATCCCAAACATTGAAACTGATATTCAGTGCCAATAAACCTATTTTCCATAAATATGCTTTTCTTCCAATAGCATTCTGTACTCTATCCTACTTTGGCAGTCGTAGGTTATCTTACTATCCAAGTTAAACATTTCTTTATTACTCTCGCCGTCACATTCAGTAGTATAGCCAATAATTTCCTCATTGTCATCTAATTTAATTCCACCACATTCCTTTATCCTTGGTTTTCTATCTCCGGCATATACCCGCCTTTGAAGATACTGTCCATTTCATTGACTTTCTCTTAACATTACTTTGAGAATTATAGTCTCATATGTAAATCAGAATGTTTTCCCACACAGTCTATTCAGTGCACAAGCTGAATAACCTTGGATGAAGGCTGCAACCCTGTGTTACTCCCTTTCCAACAACCCCTTCAGGCACTTCTATCCTTATCTAGTTTCTGTACAAACTGTTCATAACATTTCGCTTCCTATATTTCACTCCTGGTTCATTCAGAATTTACTGTTGTGTTGTATCCAACACTGTGAAAAACTTTCTCCAAACCTACTCAACCTACAATTATAGTTTTTTATTTCCTTAAAATATCTTTTGAGGTAAGTCGTAGGTTCAGTATTTTCTGGCGTGTTTCTACTTACATAGAAAATCGAAACCGAAGTTCCACAAGGTAGTATTTTGCCACCTTATTCCGTCTTCTGTACATAATTCGTGTTAGTATTTTGCTAACAAGACTTATTAAACGGATTATTCTATAATATTCACACCTCTTTCTCTCTCCGTTTTCTTCGAAATTGGTATTATTCTGAGAGCACTTTGCCTGTCCCATGTTCGTAAACGGCGCTTGTGAATTCGCGATTCTTCCGCACATTTCGGGTGAATCAAAACTTGCACACTCTCAGCACCAGTGATCTTTTTTCAGCTCCTCGTCCTGAAACACAATCATTGGTATTAAGTACAACAAGCTCTTTTAGGTGTCTCTCCAATACGCCGTGTTCTGTATGAAATCATACCTTCCTGATTAAGATTCAAGACCTTTTTTTGGTCAACAGTCCTTAGAAAATTAACTGTAAGCCATCCAAAACCTCCAAATATTTAATAATGTTTTATGCTAATGTACGAAGTTTGGAATTTTAATAGTGGCAACTATTTATTCACAACCGATACAAAAGCGTTACCTGTTTGCAACTGTTACTGTCCTTCAGTCACCAGCAACGTGTTGAACCCGTTGCCAGTGATGTGGAAGGCCTAATATACCGTTAGCAGAGCCTATTTTGTTGATGGTGGGAATGTAGCGGTCTACTGCCTGTCGAATTTCTGGAACATTTCTGAAGCGAATGCCACGAAGTGGTTCCTTCATCTTCGGAATCAAAGTCACAAGGACTTAGGTCCTGGGATTGTGGCGGATGGTATAGTATCTCCAGACCCATCGACCGAAGGGAGCAGCAACAGCTTGCGCTGTATGTGCAGCGGCAGAATAGGCGTGCGCACTAAGGCGCCCAGCTACGGTGCGCGCGGCCGTCTGGGCTTCTCTGGGCCATGGGTGTCTATGTTATCCTTAGCATAAGTTACTTTAGGTGACTGTAAGTAGTTTGTAAGCCTAAGGACTAATAACCAATATAGGTAAGTCCTTAAATTTACAAACATTTGATCATTTATTTTTTTATGCTGTATGCGCTAGCACACTGTCGTGGGTTGCGCAGAAAGTGATGCCGCTTCTTTCGCAGAGGTGGTCACAAGTGCTGATCCAAAAGCGAACATTAATGAAATTTATCCTACTAGTAAACCAAAGATATGGATGGAGTAATGCATTGGTTTTCTTATATCTTCAGGGACTTATAGATCACAAAAGGAACACTTGAGTGAACAGTTGATGTAGGAACATGAAAGGCTTATTTTCAGGGCAACAATGCGCCTAAAAAGATTTCAAGGTATCACATGTTTTCTCAGATTTGACACTAAGGACGCAACAGCTACTGGTAGGCTTCCTGATAAGTTAGCTGCATTTAGAGACGTTTGGGAAATGTTCATTTCACGTCTTTCTTTCATAAATACACCCTGATTTGACGAACAACTTGTTGCATTTAAGGGGAAGTGTCCATTTCGCCAATATAAGAAAAGCAAGTCTGCTAAACATGGTGGGATTGCAATTCTAGAAATGTTTTTGCACTAAAAGGACAGATCTTTCTTGGGAAAAGAGCTTGGTCAACACAGAGATCTGAATGCAAAATGTTTCAATAAGGGCCGCAGTACGGTAGCTGACAGTATTTGTAGAAGAATACATTTAGTGAGGGAATTACAGGCAATGAAAACCAGATATGTTGGAACTCTATGGGAGAAAAGGTTGAAATTCCTAACGAGATGCAACCACATTGTTCAAGAGACATACATTCGTCTGTTTTTTGATTTTCTGGTTCCATGTCACTAGTATCATACGTAGCAAAACAATCATCACCAGTTATACCAGACTCCTCTCTTGACTCATCTAATACTGTCGTTGGTGACGAAAAGAAGTCAGCACTAATACAGCATTACAATATACACAACGGAGGTTTTGACATCATGGATCAGCTTGTTAGCACACAAACTGAAACGCAAAATCTGGCGTTGGCCTCATGTGCTCTTCTACAATACGATTGATATTTCTGGAATCACTGTGATGATTATTATATAGTTTTATCATCACCACAAAGCTTTTAATAAAATCAGAATAGGAAGCAGATCCTGTTTCGATGGGTTCCAAAAAGAATAAAGCCAAGATTGCTAAAATATCGTTTTATTTTGACGACCGGTTTGGATGGTCTCTGCCATCATCTCCCGGTCAAAAAACGTTTTACACAGCAATCATCTTGTAATGTCAACAGTTCTCGTATAAAATAATTTTAAGTGCATAGATGAACTATGTCATTGTAGTAAAAGTTTATATATCAGTATAAGTGACATAGTGCATCTATGCATTTTAAATTGTTTTATACAACTGTTGACATCAAAAGATGGCGGCTGTGTAAAACATTTTTGGACCAGAATATGATGGCAGAGACCATCGAAACCGACCGTCAAAAGAAATTGATATTCTAGCCATCTTGGCCTTATTCTTTTCGAAACGTATCATAATATTGGAGCACCTCCTCACGATATAAACAAAGATCCCGTTTCAGTTAGGACGACAAGTCGTGCATCACTACATATATGGGGGATTGCTTGAGAGGAGGTGACTTCAGAAGGGAACAAATCGTGGTCTCCTGGCTTGAGCTGAGAGGACACGCTGTACCAGTGAATTACCGAAAAAAATGTTGTTCTCTTTATCCGACAAACATAGACAAAACATATAAACAAATTGCAACAACTGTGGACAATATGCTTGTGATGTGCTTAGAATGTGTTAAAATGTCTAAGTGGGCTATGTTGCCATTGTTATTTCCAAACAACAGAGATCGAACAAGCATTTATTACATTTGCTATAGATTTGGAAATGAAGAAATTTCATTTCTCTTTAAAAGCACAAAGAAAATGGTATGACCTAAAATGTTTGATGTGGAAGAATAAAACTATGCTATTAAAATTGGAAGAACCAGCTTTGGCCGCCTTGAAACCTTTTGTGTCTCGCTGCCGCTGGTTGTCCTAGGTGTCGGTGGCCGAGTAGAGAGAGACCGACACAGGAATAAAGGATGCACGCTTGTGCAGGTATAGAGTCTGAGGTGACCAGCCAGTGGGACAGCAGAAACTAGAAACACTAAGCTAGATTAGAACAAGATATATATTTCGTAGAAACATTATAATACTTAACTTTTACAAGTTTCATGACTGCAAACTAGTGAAATGCTAATACATAGTATAACTAGGTAGAAGCCTGCCTACTGATGAGAGTCTGTTCTAGTGCCTGTCCTATTGCCAAGTGGCCGATACAGTCCAGCGGTGGCGGCGAGCGGGGTTGCAGCAGAGGGCGATCGTGGCCGACGTCGTAAGAACGCCGCGCCGTGCGTGCATGGCGGCGCGCGGCGAAAGTACGTGACGCGCACTTCAGACTTGTGCGACACCACAAAATCTTTATTTTTTATATATCTTACAAATCGATTTCGGTCATTGTCTGACCATCTTCAGTGCTGCAGTTATCATGAGGAGTGAAATCAGGAAATTATATATTAAAAAAGAGGAGATAAACAGTGATCTATTTCAGGCTCTTGGAGACCTTGCTAAGTTAGTTAATCCGATTGTGTTTGACCAGTTAGTCGCTCAGGCGAATGACACAGTCAACAAGGTGATAAGTGACGTACAACGTAGACAGCAAAAGAAAATAAGTAATTTAACGAAGGTTAAGACTGAACAGGTTGGTGCTGTAGATAACTTTGATTTTTAGCCTAGAATTGTGAATTTTACTGATGTTTCTTTTAATCATGAAGAAGAAAATCTTGTATGTAGAGGGCTGAAGTACAATTTGAACATTAAATTTGAACATGAAGCTATCAGTAAATATTAGCGCATGTGAAATTTTCCATGGATATCTATAAAATTAATAAGCTTGAACAGAGTAAAATTGCGGTAGCTATGGATAAAATATTGCATTCAGAGGGGAGGAAGGTATGTAGACATAATAATAATGAAATGAGAGTAGTGAAACAGATAAATAAGAAACTAATAGAGGGGGAGGCTATCGTTACGAAAGCTGATTAAGGTAATTCTATTGTGGTGATTAAGAAAAAAGCATATGCTGATAAAACTTGACAATTTTTTCTGCTAATAACGTCAGTAGTGTGAATAAGGATCCCACAGGGGACATACAAAAGAAACTATGTACGAAACTTAGGTCTTACTCTGAAATTATTTCACCCTATGAGGTATAGCATTTGAAAGTTATGAATCCCAAAGCCCCTGTATTAAGATCATAGGTTAAGGTACACAAAGAAGGCGAAAAACCGATACGTCCGATCATAGATGGGAGGGAAGGGCCGTTATGCAAAGTATACCAAAAGGGCTAAAGGGCTTAAAAATTCTTGAAAAGCAGTTTAAGTTCCGACAGTAGTATCCTGTGAAAAATAGCGTTAAAGATGTTCCTATCACTGACACCATGACATTTATTTCATTAGACATTGTCAATTTGTATACTAACATTTCGGTGCATGATATCAATAAATTTATTGATCTCTTGTCCTTTTGCTAGGATTACAATTACTTCAAATTCAATGAACAAATATACGTACAAAAAGAGGGATTAAGTATGGGTAGTTCAATTTCAGGCATGTTGGCAGACATTTTTGTAAACTCGCTGGAAAATAAATTCTCTGAAGAGCATACTGACACAGCCAGTAAAATTGTGTATTATTATAGATACGTTGACGACACACTATTACTTGTAGATGGTAACGAAAAAGATGTTGACGAAATTGTCCACACATTTAACTCCTTACATAAAAATATGCAGTTTACAGATGAGCGGGAATCTATGGGCTCCATAAATTTTTTAGATGTAACTATCACAAACGAAGAAGGCAGGCACAGTTTTAATATTTACAGGAAACTTACTTTCACATCCATTATTCTTGATTATAGGTCACAACACCCTAGTCACCACAAAAGAGCTTTCTTTTACTTAGCATTTAATAGGCTGTTTAAATATCTGCTGTCTCAAAGTAATCATGATAAATAGCTGAAAATTATTCAGTGCATTGCACGAAATAATAATCACCCTATGGGTTACGTCACGAATATTTATAACAGAGTAGCTAAGAAGTACAATCATGGTGATGTGGGAATTGAAAAAAAACAAACAAAGATGACCATAAGAGATTCATAACCCTACCTTATTATGGCTTGGTTAGTGATAAAATTGCAGGTACTTTGAGGAAACGTAATATGAAGGTGGCATTTTCTACTGAAAACAGGTTGCGAGCATTAATAAAGAATAATATACACAAGTATAATTTCTTGCAGGATTCAGGTTTGTACAGGTTGTCATGTTCTGAATGTAATGCAATATACGTGGGACAGGCGGGAAGAAAACTGGAAATACGCGCTCTGGAACATTTAGCATTAGATAGGAAAGATATTGCTGACAAATCCAACTTAGCAGCACATTTAGTTTGTGCAGTACATGCTCCACCCGACCTAACATCCCAACTAAAGCTATTACATAGAGGAGAGAAAGGAAGGTTCCTAGATCTCCTAGAAGAAATGGAAATTTTCAATAACCAAAAATCGTCTAGATAGGGTCTGCTCAGTGAGCAAACAATATTGCGAAGTACCCATTTCTGGGATTTTTTCGCAAAATATTTAATACCAGGCAGAAAAAAATGATATTCCAGTCCTAACAACAGACAGAGAATAAGTCCTTTTTCTTTTATGTCTCCTCAGAAGTGCTGCCTTCTTTGAAAGCTGGACTTCATGTGTGCCAAGTCAACTGATCATTGTAACTACAGTTCTACGTTAGCAGGACTTTTGAGCTATCGCCCTTTTGCCCTACTCAGATGGTGGTCACCTTTCTTATCGGAGGTCCCGCACCTTCTATTATGGTGGATCTTCAATAATTACACGAGTAACTCTCACACGGTGCCATCTCGCGGGTTGTACTATGCCCGTATATTCTAGGGGCCTGGTGGTCGGTCGGAGGATTTCTACTTTGCTTAGTAAGTTCCTTGTGTGCTGGATTATAAAGTCTTACACAGTGTCCATATGTAGCTCGTCATGCAACTCTCTCGTTCTGGCCCATCTAGGGGCTCGTAGAATGAGTCGGAGGCACTTGTTTTGCATTACTCGTAACATTTTTATATTGGTGGGACATGCCGTTCCTTAAGACGAGCATCCGTGTGTCATGGCAGGGAGCACTGTGGATTTGTATAAACGTACTTTGGTCTATGTGGCCATCTGTGTACTGTACAATAACGGAAACAGTTTATGAATTAATTTAACTTATTATCGAGTTGCACTCCAAGGTATCGAACTTGTGGAGACCAAGTAATATTTGTATTGTTTATATGTAGATTATCACGCAGATCAGGTCATCGCCAGGTGAACATGACTGCCTTGGTTTTGTTGGCATTTATCTTGATCATATTTTGGTGTGGCCAACTTTCAGTAAGCGTAAGCTGACGCTGGAGTCTGATGATGGCGGCGGTCATACGACGACTGCTAGCTAAGATTGCAGAGTCTTCTGCAAACTGAGCAATTGTAACTTGGCGGACGGTCGGTACGTCGTTAACATATAGGATAAACAGTGTCGGGGATCAAACAGAACCTTGTGGTATGTCTTCTTGGAGTGTTCGAATACCAGAGCGTTGATTTTCCAGCCGTACAAAGACGCGTCTATCAGGAAATTGTCCACTAGTTTCATCAGGTGTAGTGGGATTAATTCAAGATTATGAATTTTAACTATCAAGTTAGCCCTCCATACTCTGTCGTACACAGTCGCGATGTCTAAAATCTCTGCAGCTTTGTTATAAGCCCGATTCATATTATAGGCCATAAACTCCGTAACTCGTAACAGTTGGAGTTCGGCTGATAGGTGAGGTTGGAAACCGTATTGATCGTGTTCTTGTAATATAATTCTGATTGCGGGGTAGAATGATCCTCTCAAAGAAGGACATAGCCGGTAACAAGCTTAATGGTCTATGATAAACTATGAGAGGTTGACGTGGGTCCTTTTTAGGTTTCGGTATAGGCGCAATACGTGACCTGTTCCAGTCCGTGGGAAAATATGACAGTAACAGATAGTTTGTTAAAAGAACAAGTGGCTTCCTAGGAAGGTGTTTCAAGTGGACATTGGATATGCCGTCTGTTCCTGGAGCCGAATGCGATCGCAAGTTTCTCATAATTTTTCGGATTTCCGTCGGTGTTGTCAACTGTGGTTGCGTGTCATCTCTTGCTCGAAGTATGACCTGAAGTTGCCTTTCTATGTCCCGAATGTGTCGACGTATTATATCGAAGTCATCAACCCGTATTGTATTTTGTTGCTCATAAGTTTCTGCAAACAGGTCTGCCTTGTGAAAAGGATCGAAGACTAATTCTGCTGGTCCAAGTAAAGCTGTTTTTGGCGCTTTAGGAGTTTTCATCGCTTTAAGGAGGTTCCAGTCCTTACGTTCATGGAGCAGAAAAGACTCCATTCGATCTTCCTACATTTCTTGTCGCCACTCTACGGCCTCCTATGTAGTTCCCGGGTAAGTCTACATAGTTCACGTTCGTCTTCCGGATTTCTGAATCTTGTCCACCTCTTTCTAACCCTATTTTTCAGCGATTTTAGATCTTGGATGAGATGAGAAAATTCATCCGTGGGCCTCCTTTCAAGCTGGATCGAGACTGTAGCCTGTTTATATGCTTGTTTTATTTTTCTGGATAATTAATTTATAGAGTTATCAATAAAAGCGGTGGATGAGACATCGGCTGTGGGGCGTATATGTCCAATATGTACATATTGGTCCCATTTGATGATCTACTTCAAGAGAGGTCTCGGAAGTTCAATAGCCCTGTTTAAGTGCCAAATCACAGGGTTATGCACGGCCACTACGGTCGGGAGTTCGAATGCCCCCTCGGGCATGGATATTTGTACCTAGTTCGTAAGTATTTCATAAGTAGTTTGTAATTTAATATTACCATATAGCAAGAGCCCCGTAAATAACTTATTTTAAAGTCATCTGAATTATTAAATCAGATAAAATGCAATTAGGATAAATATTCAATTCATTTTTTTCTTCCTTGAAATCGATAGGCTATGTAAAAGATATACAAAGAAACTCTAATTATAATATCACTGTAACTAATTAAAATTTCTGACTTTTACTATAAAAGTAATAATCCCATCCTACTTGCTCTCTGTTCTAGTGTCTGCTCTGTTCTATTGCCTGCTCTGTTTTGATTGTTCTGTTGTCTGAATTTTACTGATAAGATCTGCCACTGCAATATGTTGAAACGAACATTATTAACTATTGATTATTGTTCTTAACTGATTGTACAAGATCTTCAGATATAAAATGGATACTCAGGTATGCAATAATTGCTTTCTGTTCAAATTAATAAATCCCCTTATTTGAAGTTAACTTCAGTCAGTTGTTCAGTTAGTTATTTATTTTTCCAGTCCCTCCATTTAGTGATCATGCTGTTTTCAGGTATAACTAACTATTACGACTTTGGATGGATCCGTAATTAAACATGTTAAACTTACGTATCTCGTGTAGCTTGCCATAGTATCTTTGACTGTAATTAAACATTTTGCAATATTTATTGGCTTAGAACCTGCAATCACTTTTATGTAATGAACAGTTCGAAGTCTGATTAGCCATTAATCTGTATCAATTATTAATTTTCATTCACTAAATTACCTTCATTCAAAATTATGCTCCACGTGGAATGAATCTTAATATTCCGAACCGCCATCCAATGTCGGCGGATAGTTACGCGGATTACAACCAACCTCACTACAGCTTATCAACGAGATCAACTACATCGCTGTTTAAGGTAACTATTCGTCGAATTCTGTAGGTTGCTTGCTCTGCAAGATGTTTTAAACTATTAAATGTGTGGCCATTTCACTTCATTTCATTTTTTTAAATTAACAGTTCGTCTAAATTGAAGGCATAGTCACTGATTATTATTTTAAAATAGTTCAACAACTTCTGTACGGCCAATTTTTCAAACCTAAATAGTCAGGCAAGCAATTACACTACAGTAAGTTTAGGGACTGATGACCCCTTAGTTAAGTCCCATAAACTATACAAACATTTGAACATTTGAACAGGGTTATGATCTGGTGGTGAGGTTCGTGTTAAACCTCAAATTCTTGGTTATAGTGACGTCGAGCACATCCGGCCTGTGGTTCCGGTTCCTTGGAATGTGTGTAACAGTGACGGGTACGTAGGTTATTGCTTGTAAACGCTTTTGTAACTTGTACAGTTGTTGGCCCTTAGGATTATTTGCGCGAGAATTCCACGCAAAATACTTTGCATTGAGATTTCCACATAAAATAATTTTGTCAAAACTATCGAAAATGGTGAGAATATCATCTTCATACATAGGATCAGCTGGACAGATGTAGCCAGCCACCAGTGTGTCGTTACCATACTGCGTGGTTGCGGTGACTGCAGTGGTTTCGAGCATGTTTAGCGGTGGTAAATTTTCGACTTAATGGGGAATGAAGTCACGTAAATATATGGCAGTGCCTTCCCTGTCGGTCTGTCCGATATCCCACCATGTTCGGAATTTTGAAAGTCTGTGTTCTTCTTGAATGTGTTTCTGTCAGGAATAAGATGACAACTTTTTGACAGGTTAGAAAACTACAGAATTCTGTTTTTCTATGTTTCACTCCTTCGGCTTTAAAACTGAAAATGTTAAGTCGCACACATGAACAACATTCAAATATCTTTTCGGGTCAGTGGTTAGAAACATCGATGGACTCAAATTTAATACAGTTTATTACGTACATGGCCAGTCCACAAAAAACAGCTAACTTGTACCCTGGTAAAGGACACCTCTGAATATGCCTGTTGAAAAACAGCCGTTTCAGTTCCTGAGTTCCTGAGTTGTCAGTATAATGACAATTTTTCTTTACTTAAATACACAGATACATGCTCACTTTAATATTTATACTTCCCTACACTGCAAAAAATGTCACTATGTCAATATGAGCCGTAAATTCTTAACAAGAACACGCAATCTAACAAGCCAAGGTTTCAAAATCGATTGTGGAATTGGAAAACCGCTTTACTGAATCGGATTTCCAGAATCGGTTTTGGAGCCTTTACATGGATGTCCAAAAGCGGAATTGGGTAATCGGTTTAGGAAATTCCGTTTCGAGAGCCCACGTAAACGGAGAGTATGTTACTATACGTTAAACGCAACACAACTCTTCATACATCTGTCGTAAGTGTTGCAGTTCGTGAGCTTTGCGGCGGTAAATTTCGTGTTCCTTTGTAGAAGAATTACTTCGACGACTTTAACATTAAATAAAATAGCTTTTGAAATTGTTGCTCATATCAACTACAAGGAACAAGGAAAGACTCGATTATCTCATTTGAACAAAGATACTACGTTCTCAGGATAGAGTAAACAACAGAATAATCAATAAAAAAGAATGCATGCTATCAGTTCCCTCCAGCACTACTTCAGACAATAGTCGAGTCCATGACACGTCATGCTGACTGCTAGAGCTCCTAAGCTGAATCGTCCGCCATGTTTTCCCCAACATGATTGGAATCGCGATGCGCTAACAGCGTAGAGGCGCATGCCCTGTCATCTTTCACAGACGATTTCGCAATAACTAAATGGTAGAAATATTTAATTTTTCCGCTACTTAAATCCTTATATTTCAGCATTGTGACGAAATACTCATAATTTCGTTAATATTCATAGTTAATAAGATATTGACTTCGAAATAAGAGACTGCGCTACGTTAGGAAAAGTTTGCAGTAAAAAATAGAGGCTGCTATGATATTCCGTTTGGTGCTTGTTGCACCTTATGTTGCTGCGGATGAAACTTTCCAAATGGATTGATTTTTATTTTCGACTTAGGAAGAGATCTTTACCTTTCACTCATACCGCTAAACTTTATTTTATTTAGCGCAGTCATTTCCGACGGCGATATGGTCAGAATGAATAATAGCGTATCTCATACACGGTTAGAGGTATCAAAATGTTATTTTGACAAATGATAACATGCAAAGAGAGGAGTATTTTGCTACATAGGTACTACGCAAAAGTACATTAACTGTCGCGTTAGGCAAGGAAATACATAGTTGTAGGATGAATAAGAGTAAAGTTAGTGATTTGTTATTCGATTTGCAGATATTCCTTTGTAACTAACATATGTTTATTTCTTTGCTTCTTGTCCAATGTGTTTCAGAGCCACTACTCCGTTTCCAAAACCTAATAGCAGTTACATTTCCTTCAGTTTAACGCCTAGCAGTGACAGAACGGAAGTTACTAGATCTAATGAAGATTTTATGTGAGAAAACTTGAAAATGACAGATGGCAAGGATCTCTTCACTAGCTAACGAACTGGCGTTTTCTCATTTCCTCACATGATAAAGCACTCTGTATTGAGATATTTAGAATATCCTTTTTATATAACTGAAAAATTGAAATTGCATATTACATAGAGACACAGCACATTTCTAGTGTGCAACTATTAAATTTAATCGGTTAAAAGAAGTCAGTACCGGTATCTTCAAGTATGGATGTTATGCAGTAACAACATGTGCCTAATTATTAGGAGCTCTAATACGGAAGACGTGTTACTACTAGACAGGCGGGCGGATCCCAGTGCGTCATATTTAACTGACATCATCTAAAGTTATACATTTCTCAAAGAGTTGCTGTTTGGAGAAGATGAAAATTTGATGTATTTTGAAGATTTCAGTCGCTTAATGTGTTCACCTGACTTCGACAGAAAAAAAGTTTCTCGCATGGCGAAAAATCCGTAACGTCGTCGGAAAGTGCATGGTCGTAAACTATCAGCATATGCTGTTTATAAATTATTGCCATAAATAAAACCGAAAAGAAAATGTAGTTCGGTTCTTAACGAATACATTGATGAAAATTCCACGTTCATACAGTGAGTAGTTTGCGAGTGTGAGCGAGTTGAATGAAATGCGAGGTAACGCATGAGCTCGTCCGGAACGTGGCAACTCCTACAGCTTGGGAAAAAAATGGCGGATATTTCAGCTCGGGTTTATAGGAGCCTTACTGACTGCTCGCGGAGGTCATATACGCTATTAGGCAGATGCGCCAGTTTCTTTGGCTTTCAATGCATAAAAGTGTAATAGAAGTGGCAGAAGAGGACTGTATTCATCAGGGGACTAGATAGATTTACGGAAACGTAAAGAAGGTTACACAAAAAAAAAAAAGAAAAAAAAGAAGAGATAATCATTTGTTAAAGACACTCACGGAAAAATTATTGATCTTGAAGTAGAACAGTGGTGGGCAAGCTACTTCACGAATTTACAAACCTGTGACAATCCCAAAGATACTCTTTTATCTGACGTTTCAGATACAGTAGACATTAAATTAGAGGCACCGAATGAAGATGAAATACAGGGAATTATTAATAATCTTACAACATTCATAAAGCTTCTGTTGAAGGTAAAAATGTGAGTCAACGAATAAAGAGCAGAGGACCATAGCTGGTAAAAAGAATTACAAAACTGATAACGAAATTGTGGGAATATGAGATAATGCCTGACGATTGTAAAATAAATATTGAAAAAGAATCGTCTGTGACCATTATAGATGAATTTTACTCCTTAATGTGAGCTACAAAATCCTATCACAGTGTCTACTCAAGAGACTAATACTACTAGCAGAAGAAATTATAGATAATTAGCATTTTTTGATTTGGTAGGGACAGAGCTACTAGTGATCCCATGTTTACGCTTCGACAGGTAACTGAGAAAGCTTAGAAAAATAATGTCGACATTCACCTGGTGATTGTCGACTTTAACAAAACTTACGATAGCATACACAGGAGCACAATAATCAATGCTCTCAGATATTTTCAGTTCTGTGGAAAGTTAATGCATCTAGTATAGATATACTTGGAGGAAACCTTTTGCAAAGTAAATGCCAACACAGGAGTGTCAAATGAGTTTGGTCAGAAAGGGTGTTGGAGAAGGAGATGTATTATCTCTAATACTTTGAAGCATGTCTAAGAAAACACAGAGAACACAAACGCCGCTTGGAATAATGCTGGGTAGTAATGAAATATGTCGTCTTGAACATACGGACGATATTGTACTGATAAGTGTCAACAAGCTCAAACATGGAAGTATAATCTGACTAAACCACTCATCTTAATATTTTTTTTTTTTTTTTTTTTTTTTTTTTTTTTTTTTTTTTTTTTTTTTGTTGTATAGTTTATGGGACTTAACTACGGGGTCATCAGTCCCTAAACTTACAAACTACTTATGAACTATCTAACACTAAGCATGGCACAAATATCCATGACCGACGGGGGATTCGAACCCCCGACCGTAGTGGCCGTGCAGACCGTGACTGGCGTGCCGCAGTCTTTTTGTGTGATTTATTCAGAAAAAATACAGGCAAAATAGCTACTTATGATTTATTACGATGAGCCGGCCAGGGTGGCCGGCTCATCGTAATAAATCATAAGTAGCTATTTTGCCTGTATTTTACTGAATAAATCACACAAAAAGAGTGCAAGAAATGATGGGTTGGAAATTAATGAGGAGAAAACAGAGTACAGGATGCAAGGCAGCCAATGTTGGTAGTCCACAAAAGATTGATGATTTCACTCTTAAAAGGGTACACACCTTTACGTTTAGAAAAACAAATGAACGAAAGCTATTAGTTAGTGAAATAAAAATACTAAGGAGAATTTTGGTCCCAAGATAGATCCAGATAAACAGGAGTATTACATAACACGTTGATAATATCGTAGGAAAGGCGAACCACAGACTGCGTTTTATTGGCTGAAGACTGGAAAGATGCAACAGAACTACGCTTGTCCGTCCTCATTCGAAGTATTGCTGCCCAGTGTGGGATCCTTGTCAAGTGGGTTTGACAGAAGCCATCAAAAGAATCCAAAGAAGGGCAGCTCGTTTTGTATTGTCACGATACAGGGGAGACAACGTCACGGAAATGATACAGACTCTGGGATGGGAATCATTACAACAATGGCGTTTATCGCTGCGGTGTCGTCTACTTACGAAACTCCAATCACCAACTTTCTCCTCCGAATGCGAAAATATATTGTTGACTCTCACATAAATAATAAGAAATAATAATCAAAATGAAATACGAGAAATTAGAGCTCGAACGGGGAGATTCAGATGTTCTTTCTTCCCGCGCGCTATTCGAGAGTGGAATGGTAGATGAATAGTAATAAAGATGGTTCGATGAAGCCTCTGCGAGGTACTTAAACGTGATTTTCTGAGTATCCCATGTAGATGTAGAATACTAAAAAACCAGGAACTGAAGGAACTATATGAACAGTCTCAAGAACTAAAGAAGATTGACAATGGTTAGACATCTGATTAGGAAGTATCAATAGAGGAAATAAATGCCACGCACAAGGATGACATCGACAAGGTCGTGGTATTAATTGGCCTGAGAAAAGAAGAGTAGGCTACAAAAGTGAACAACAAAGATGACTGGAAGAGGAATGTAGTGAAGGTGCATGGCCCAAGTGACAAATAAGAAGAAGTAGATGACTCTTTTAGCAGGATTATACTCTGTTACGCCACTTGTAATTACAGATTTTCGTTTAGTTCTTCGCGTGGCAAGTATGATAGTTCTCTGATTTAATGTGGATCATATTACGCAGTATCTCGCTTCGGAATAATGAATGCCTTTGTATGCAAGTACTATACGCGTGTAAGAGGAGATTAGGAAAAGGAAACCACTGTACGTGCTAGAGGCACGTATCCGTTTTTTACGTAAATTACGTCGACGTATGCGGAAGGCTCTTTCGCAATATTTCTGGGGATTTTTATCGGGAGCAGCTTCGTGTAGGAGAACGTGTCTCCGCATACATTAATTTAACAGATGTTACTTCGCTCACCCGTTTTAGGAGTACAAAAAATTATTCCGCTCTTTCAGCAGAACTTTTTGTCAAACCTCGTATGAGAATCACTTTAATTTGCTATCGGTTCTTTAGTAAAATATTACTTCTGTGCAAATAACATTCCTGATCTAAAACTTGGTATAAAGAGAATTGCATACCAAATACCGATATTCTATCATGCTGATTCACAAGTATCCGTCAAAAATCTGTGTTATGTTTTCGGAAGTCATCTTATAATCATTTAATCATTAGTTTACATAGTATATAATTGAAGTTTGATATAACATTGCATTTTAAGAAAGGAAGGTAGAGAGAGAGAGAGAGAGAGAGAGAGAGAGAGAGATTTGTTAACAGGGTTTCACAATCATAAAATATATAAATTCATGCATTCGTGAAATATATTAAAATTAGTTATATAACATCATAAGCGTATTCCAGTTGAACGTTATGTCAAGTTTACGTAACATTCGGTCAAGAACTTTCAGAGATTTGTTTTTACGAACATCTGTGCGAATGTAAATCATCGTTTGTTTAGAATTTGAAATGCCCGAAAATTCTTACAGACTGCGTTTAAATTCTGAAAAAAAGTTGCCTTGGATTTCACATATGCTTTTCAGTATTCATTGCGTTGAATCATGTTTCGCCGGCCGCGGTGGCCGAGGAGACTGAGGCGCTCCAGTCACGGTCTGCACGGCCACTACGGTCGGGGGTTTGAATCCCCCCTCGGGCATGGATATTTGTGCCGTCCTAGTTCGTAAGTAGTTAATAAGTAGTTTGTAAGTTTAGGGACTGATGACCCCGTAGTTAAGTCCCTTAAGCTGTACAAACATTTGAACATTTTTTGAATCATGTTTCGTAGAAAATAATAACCAATAAAAGCAGTTTGAGATAAATGGTAAAGTTGAAATTCAAAGACTAAAGTGTTTTAACGAAGTAATTCTTGTTCCCTGTTTCACGTTATCTGAGCTCACTGCTTGACACACTACACAATCAGAAGAAGGTTTTTTAATCCACTTTCTGCTCCAGTAACATACGCGCGACCGCGAGAAAATTAATTCTAGCAACAGGTTGATGGACGATAGAAATGACATAGTTGACAAATCTCCATCAATACCGTTATACGCTTGCGATAAAATTTTGCGCAACTGACCTTCAAAACAAGAGGAATGACACTGTATACACAATAATTCGTATGGTACATGATGAAGTGTGCTTTACAACTAACTTCGAAGTTTTAATCTGATCTTGGTTAAACTGTCACACTTGACCTCTAAAAAGTTCTAGAAATACATCACTGTTCAGGTAACAGAATGATGGTTGTAGATTGTAGAGTGGCATCTGATTACAAACGTCGGCACTGTCTGGCCCATTACCATAATTTTTTTTTTATATACAGGGGAGAGAGTAAATTGGCAAATAACGGGGGATGATAATGACAAAGACAGGGGATGGCTGGGTGAATACAACGGGGGTTGAGGTGGAAGCAGAGAGGTAGGTGGGACAGAGGGAGGAGGGACAGAGGGAGAAGGAGGAATAAATAAAAGTTGAAGCAGAGAGAAGTGAGGAGAGAAAGGTAGAGTGTGGACTATGGGATAAAAGATGTTCAGCGAATGAAGCGAATGTTACGGACACAAATGAGGAAGGTGGACAGCGGATGAGGAGACTGAAAAAGAGAGGATTCAAATGTTTCAAACGTTTGTAAAGCTTATTTGACTTAACTGAGGGGTCATCAGTCCCTAAAATTACGAACTACTTATGGACTAACTTATACTGAAGACGGCACAAACATCCATGCCCGAGTGGGAATTCGAACCCCAGACGGGGAACGGCGCATCGTAGCATAGCGCCTCAATGGCTGAAATTCAAAGAAGTAGCATCGACAGCAATCGACAGTTTCATACCAAATAAATTAATGGAAGAAGGAGGTGATCCCCCCTTGGTACACAAAACAGGTCAGGACAATGATGCAAAAGCAACGGAAAAGGCATGCTAAATTTAAACGAACACTAAATCCCCAGGATTGGCGATCCTACACAGAAGCTCGAAATTTAGCGAGGAGTTCAATGCGTGATGCTACAATACTTATCACAAGAAACTCTTTCTTGAAATTTGACTGAAAACCCAAAAAGATTTTGGTCATATGTTAAATATGCTAGGGACAAGCACAAACCATACACTCACTATGTGATAGTAATGGCGATCCTGACAATGACAGCGCTACTAAAGCAGAGTTACTTAACATAGCTTTTAGAAACTCATTCACCAAAGAATACGAAACCAATATTCCAGATTTCGTATTACTAACAAAAGCCGTAATGATAACGTAGAAGTGGATATCGGAGTAGTGAAGCAACTAAAATCACTTAACAAGAACAAGTCTTACTGTCCGGACTGTATAACCATTAGATTTCTATCTGATTACGCTGAAGCGATAGCTCCTTACTTAACAGCAATATACAACCGCTCTCTCAAAGAAGGATCTGTACCAAAAGATTGGAAAGTTGCACAGGTCACACCTATACACCTATATTCAAGAAAGGCAGTAGGAGTAACCACTAAACTACAGGCTATTTCATTGACGTCAATTTGCAGCAGGGTTTTGGAACATATCCTGTATTCAAATATTACGTATTATCTGGAACAGAATTATCTATGATCCAAGGTGAACGATTTAGAAAATATCGTTCATGCGAAACGCAGCTAGCTCTTAACTCACACGAAGTGATGGGTGCTATCGACAAGGGTTCGCAAATCGATTCCGCATTTCGTGATTTCCAGAAGGCTTTTGACACCATACCTCACAAACGGCTTTTAATCAAATTGCGGAGTTTATGGTTTGTCGCCCCAAATTTGCGATTGGATAGAGTATACTCTGTCAGAGAGAACACAGTTAGTTGTAATCGATGGTAAGGCATCGACTAAGACAGAGGTGATATTGGGCGTTCCACAGGGAAGTGTTATTGGTCCTCTGCTGTTCCTTATTTATATGAACGATTTAGGGGAAAATCTAAGTAGCACTCTTAGGTTGTTTGCAGATGACGCCGTCATTTACCGTCTAAGAAAATTGTCTGAAGATCAAAACCAACTGCAGAACGATCTGAATAAGATATCACTATGGTGTAAAAATTGACAATTGACTCTAAATAATGTGAAGTGTCAAGTCGCCCACATGAGTACGAAAAGAAATCCGTTAAACTTTGTTTACAAGATAAATCAATGAAAAGTGAAGGCCGTATACTCCACAAAATACCTAGGGATTACTATTACGTCACACGTAAACTGGAAAGAACACGTAGATAATGTGGTGGGATAGGCGAACCAGAAACTGCGTTTTATTGGCAGAACCCTTAAAAGATGCAACAGATCTACTAAAGAAACTGCAAGCACTACGCTTGTCCGTCCTTTTCTTTTAGTATTGCTGCCCAGTGTGGGATCCTTATCAGGTGTGTTTCACGGAGGACATCGAAAGAGTCCAAAGAAAGGCAGCTCGTTTCGTATTGTCACGATATAGGGTAGCGTTACGGAAATCGTACGGGATCTGGGATGGGAATCATTACAACAACGGCGCTTATCGCTGCGTCGTGGACTACTTACGAAACTCCAATCGCCAACATTCTCCTCCGAATGCGAAAATATATTGCTGACTCCCACTTACATAGGTAGAAATGATCATCAGAATACAAGAAATCAGACCTCGAACGGAGAGACTCAGGTGTTCATTCTTTCCGCGCGCTATTCGAGAATGGAATGGGGGATAAATAGTATAACGGTGGTTCGATGAACCCTCTGCCAGGCACTTAAATTTGACTTGCTGAGTATCCCACATAGATGTAGAATGCGCTCGGCCGCTTCGCCCCGGCGAAAAAGGGAGGAGAGGAGGAGAGAAACGACGAAGGGGTAGGAGGGGAGATACGGAAGGGAAGGAGGAGAGAGGGAGGGTTGGAAGAGAGGAGAGAGAGAGAGGTAAAGAGAGGAGAGGAGAATGATATATACTGGAAACTCGGCGTCGCCTGGGTACTTATTTATTCCCGTGTTAAGTTAGTCCATCTTCCCTTTCTCTCTCCGTGCACCCTTTCTCTCTATCCATCACTTCCCTTCTTTATCTCCTCATCTCCCCCCTCTCTCTCTGTTCATCTCCTTCCACCTCTAACTATCTCCCCTTTCTCATTCTCATCCTCTCCCCACTCACTGTTCGTCTCCTCCTCTACCTCTCTCTGTCCGTCTACTACGTAGGAAAACATACCTTACGTATGTGCGCCGAGTTTCATGCTGACTGGTCAAACGGTGCAAACGTCGCAAGGTACCCTTCGCCATGCTAAATTCACTGGCGACCAGTCAAACAGTTTGGTTGATTGTTGTAACGTACCGACCAACATGCACCTACGGAGGCTCACGAAAGGTAGCCTATGTATTAATCACGGTATAAGCTACCTTCTGTTGCAAATTTCATTCATATCCGTCCAGCAATTTCAGCGTGAAGGCGTAAGAAACAAATTAACTAATTGTAAAGAACCCTCCTCCATGCACCATAAGAAGTTACTTTTAGTATGCCTATAACCTTTGCGCGAGTACAAGTAATTAGTTGACGAAGTTTTATCGCATTCGGATGTGCGGTAAGGCCGTGCATAAAATACGAGCAAAAGCAAAAACAAACAATGTATATACTTCAACTGACATGTGATTATATTTTCACGCAATTTGTGTCCATAGATCCTGACACATCAGTACCGAGAACAACCACCTCTGGCCGTAATAACGGCATTGATACGCCTGGGCATTGAGTCAAACAGAGCTTGGATGGCGTGTACACGTACAGCCGTATTGTGACGAAATAGTTGCTCGCCCATCATTGACCAGACTTTGCCATTTGGTGCGAGATCTGGAGAATCCAGGGCAGCAGTCGAACATTTTCCGTATCAAAAAGGTGCGTACAGGACATGCAGCATACAACATGCGATCGTGCATTATCTTCCTGAAATGTAGGATTTCGCAGGGATCGAATAAAGGGTAGAACCATGGGTCGTAACACGTCTGAAATGTAACGGCCACTGTTCACAGTGCCGTCGATGCGAACAAGAGGTGACCGAGACGTGTAACCAATGGCACCCCATACCAACAAGCCGGGTGATAAGCCAGTATGGGGATGACGAATACACGCTTCCAATGTGTGTTCACCGCGATGTCGCCGAACACGGATGCAACCATCTTCATGCTGTAAACATAACCTAGAAAATGTTTTAATTTGCCAGTCTAGTTCATTTTCGTTAGTACTTCTGTTTCAAGAGGTTTATTCCCGCTTACTTGGCAGATTTCGTTTGTACTACTGTTTTAATAGTTTATTCTATCGTATTTGATAAATACCGTTGTTTAGTCTTCGTCTTTGACTGTGTATTTCAAAACAAGTCAGAGACCGTTACTAAAGCTCGTTATCAGTCAGTCCAGTGCCAGCTGCCACCAGTGCCACATCGTAAACAGCACTAAGGTTATATTCCCGCGCATTTGATAACGGTGTATTCCCAGTGGCCTAGCTATCATAGGGCTAGGCGGGGCAGTGCCCCGGGCCTCCCGAGCTCAAGGGGCCCCTCGGCCTCCGGCAGCGACGTTCGGAAAAAGTTACAGAAGAGCGTCGAATTTTTTATGTTTTTATATATTTTCTGTACTTTGCTCTTTACAGTTACAGTAGAGCGTCGAATTTATTATTAATTTATTATTATTATTATTATTACTCTCCCATCCTACCGTCCATCATCTCCCCTCCCCTCAAACCAAGTTTCCCACAGTATCCGCACCGAACACTGCTTCTAATGCGGCCTTCGCACACCGACAGTCGCTGTGTATAACAATCGCCACGCTTCAGTCGGCGTAACAGCAGAAGTAGCGGCAGCATCAAAGCTGCTCACAGAAAACAGCTGCGCCTTATAGTGTTGCGGCGTGCCGCTCGGCGCAGTGTGAAGGATCGCGCGCCTCCAAATACTGTATAAATCTATTTACTGTACAGTACTTCTTATTGACAAATAAAAGTTTACAGTTCGATTATCTGAATATACCGGTTTTCCGAACATCCTGGTACCCAAATTACTTCGCATAATCGACGTTCTACTAATCTACTGAATACAGTAATCTAGTTAAATGAAGGATTTTCGACTTTTAATCTTTTGAACCCTGAACAACAAACCTCAAACGCAAGAAGTGAAATCCAATAGTCGCGATGGAGTAGCCGAGAGGTCTACAGCGTCGCGCGGTTGCTCGCCGTGGAGGTTCGAGTCCTCCCTGGGGCATGGGTGTGTGTGTTGTCCGTAGGTTAGTTTACCTAGGTTTAAGTAGTTTGTAAGCTACGGACTGATGACCACGCAGTTTGGTCTGATGGATTTTCAAACATTTGAACATTTGAAATCCAATAATTATTCCCACCTCTGAATATAAATACAACAAAGGTCTCTTGTTTGTCCGTTAAGACGTGGACCCTGCCACCGTTAGCGTGTTGTCGGTTGGTGTCGGAGATGCCATGGCGGCCCATATTTACAGTGAATGGCACTGAATTACTAGCAGTGTGTTTGACAACACACGGCGTCACCACATTCAAATATGAAGTCTCTACAATGTATTAGTACAAAACGGTATCATTATAGTAACTCTACTGTTCGTGTAGGGAATTCCCCAAAGGGAGTGCTCCTTGAGTATGGACCAGTAAATCGTGTTTGTCTGTGTTATTCCAAAATTCTAGGCGCTGCCAATTGTCAACTTTGCTGGTTGTTTGCATCGCAAAGGAATAATGTATGATGTACGGGTAATCGGGACTGGAAGCACTTATCAGAAAGAATTAAAGAACAGTTTTTCGAGAGAGCAAAGAGAAGCATGTGCAGTGTACAATATTTGGAACAATATTGTCGACAAGGAAGTTGAAAATGAAATTCGTAAGGAAGCGTGATTTTGGAAAGTATTTCTTAAAAGGTTATTCGACATCACACTTACTCTAGCAAAAAGGTATTGGCTTTCAGGGGACGTCGAGAGAACTAAAATAAGGAAGAAGAATACCTCGGCAATCTTCTGTCAATTGTAGAGCTTGTCGCCCGGTATGAGCACATTACGCGGCAAAGATAATCATTTTTGCTTCAAAGAATTTTTTAACATTTCTCTCATTTTCTCAGCTGCTTGTATTCGAAAACTTTTTTTTTTAAATTATCCCTTTTTGCTTTTTAGTATCTACAAGGTATCTGCATCCAGTAATCCAAAATGAAATGACTGAGTGCTTAGGGAACAAACTTGAATATAAGATCCTGGACCAAATTAGAGCACCGCCGGTTTTCGCCATAATAATGGACACTACATAGGATATATAGAAGGTAGACCAGCTAAGCATTGTTCTCAGACATGCAGTGATAACCAGATTAGAATATGGACAACCAGTAGATATAGAAGTAAAAAAAAAAATTTTGTAGGTTTTTATGCAGCCATCAAATATGGCGCAGCAGATTTAGTTAAGCAGGTGACTAAATTTTTAGTGACAAAAATATTGATTTAAAAAAGTCTGTGGATCAAGGTTATAATAATGCCAGTGCGAAGAGTGGTGTCCATAGTGGTGTACAAAAACAGATTACGAATATTCAGAATAGTCATAATTGCCGGCCGCGGTGGCCGAGGGGACTGAGGCGCTCCAGTCACGGTCTGCACGGCCACTACGGTCGGGGGTTCGAATCCCCCCTCGGGCATGGATATTTGTGCCGTCCTTAGTGTTAGCTAGTTCGTAAGTAGTTTGTAAGTTTAGGGACTGATGACCCCGCAGTTAAGTCCCATAAGCTATACAAACATTTGAACATTTTTAGTCATAATTGGAATTTAGTGATGAATGTTGGCATAGTGGCATAGCAGTTGCGTGGAAGTACAGATTTCAGATTTGGGATCTCTTGTCAAGATTCACCGTCGAATCAGAAACCACTCTAAAAAATTAAGTCAGACTTTAGATCGGTTAGTAAATACAAATTTGCAATAATCAAGACCTTATCAGAAATATAAGGGTCGCCCAGAAAGTAAGTTCCGTTTCTGTTTCTATCCGTGGCAGCGCTAAGATTGCAGTTCCGACCATGCGCGGCAGTTACCCTGACTCAAAGAGAATACATGAACGCCATTTTCAGACCGCTGTTGCCGACGTGTGCTTTGTAGTGGTTCTTCATATCAGCCGTAATTGAAAATGCCGCCGCGTGTGAAGTAAGATCTGTGATTCGTTTTCTAAATGCAAAGTGAGTTAAACCAAAGGAAATTGATCGTCAAATCTGCGAGGTTTACGGACAAAATGCTATGAGTGATTCAATGGTTAGAAGACGGGTCAGACTGTTCAATGAAGAACGTGATCAAGTGCACGATGAAGAACGAAATGGACGCGCGCCTGTGATTACTGATGAACTGGTTCACACAACTGAAAAGAAGATTAACCACTTTTATCTCTTGTTACACCTAAAATCTGTTCTTGGTGCTCAACACTTCAACGATGATGACGAGCTGAAAGAACATGTTAGCACATGGTTGAATACAAAGACGGCAAGCTCTATGAGGAAGGCATACAAAAGTTGTGCCACAGTATGAGAAGTGCCTACAAAATTTCGGAAGGTATATAGAAAAGTAGTTTAACTCTTTCATGCACAGGGATGTAAGACAAATTTCGACCCTTGTTGCACAAGAACAATTTTATTAAAAATGGTAAAGTATTTTATAATTACATTATAATGAGAATATTAAAAGACATAATGATATATTGCAAAAACATTTTTCAAAAACAGTGGTTGTACACATAATGTACCACTACCCTACAAGTTACATGTCATATTGGATGTGAGATTTGTTCCGTCACATACAGGAACTCGTTCCGTGTAACACTTCAAGCAGCATGGTAGTCCTGGAAGCAAGACTTGTTTTTTCCTAAGCAGAGAGGTACCTCGTACACGCTGCACATCCAGTCAGTAATTATCTGTTCCTTGGTCCTGCAATTTGCACATCTTGGTCGTGTTCCTCTTTGTGGCTGATGTGCTGAACTTTCTGTTCTCACACTTTTAGGCACATGAGGTTTCTTTTTTGCTGATCTGTACTCGATTACTCAGCCGCCTGCCTTTTTTCCTTGAAGCCACCAGTGCACTGCTCACAAGACGTTTCGACACTTCCCTCCGAAAGTTCTTCATTGTCATTGGTTCAAGCTTTAGTTCCTTGTGAATTACAAAGGCATTCACGATACTTGCATCTATGAAGTACCAAAAGATATGAGGCCACCATTTCCGACTCTTCCTGTCAATTTCATAAACTGATTTACATTGATCAAATTTATCCACACAGTTCATATTACCATTGTAATCAGCCATCAGCAGAGGGCAATGTATATTTGGCACAGTTTCATTCTTTTCTTTCCGCTGTACTTCTGTTGTGGCTGTCGGGTCAAATGTTCAAATGTTTGTCAAGCTTATGGGACTTAACTACGGGGTCATCAGTCCCTATACTTACAAACTACTTATGAACTACTTACGAACTAAGACGGCACAAATATCCATGCCCGAGGGGGGATTCGAACCCCCGTCCATAGTGGCCGTGCAGACCGTGACTGAAGCGCCTCAGTCCCCTCGGCCACCGCGGCCGGCCCTGTCGGGTCATGAAAGCTTGACAATAAATGCACAGTTCTTTTGTCTTTCCATTTTACAATACATAACCCGCAGTCACTTGTACCCCAGTCATGTTCACCACGTTTCAATGCTTTGTCTTCTTTCAGCTTAGGCAGATTCTTTCTTGATGCATTGACAGTACCACAGGCATATATTTGCTTTCTTTCCAGTTTCTCAAGCAGTTGTACACTGGAGAAATAACTGTCGAAGAAAACTATGATTTTTTCCTTCAAGGCCTCTCTCCAAGATATTTTTCCGTTGTGTTACCATTTTTACCTGTATAAATGTCAAACTTCAGTGCATAACCAGACTTGTCCGCTAACAACCCCTTTTGATTTTTTTTTTTTTTGGTAAACACTGTTTCAAGGATGATATACCTTTGAATTTGATCATCGACTCGTCTGTGCCTACAACATCACTTGGATGAAAGGCACTTCTGAAATTGTCACCCAACTGAGACAAGAATGGCTGTAGCTTGTACAACTAATCATAATTCGCCTCACCCTTCTTTGGCATGCAGGTGTTGTCATTTAGGTGCAAATGAGCCAAAAGCCACCCAAAACGATTAACAGTCATCGTAGAACTGATATAGCTATCATGAAGATCAGGTGCTGAGCTCCAGTAATCCCTGTAACTTGCCTGGGGTTTTATGCGCATGAGGATGTTTATTCCAAGAAACGTTTCGATCTCCCCATACGTTGTAGGTTTGTATGATTTCCCAGTTTTCTGGTATTCCTGTTCAGCATATAGATTAGTCTGTGTAACAATCAACTGAATTACATCGTCAGATATGAATAATTTGAACAAATTATGAGAAGTTGGATCCTGTAAGTTTCTCAGATGCGCAGCAGGACCAGTTAATGCTAAAAAAGGTGGAGGTTGTTGGGGTCTTGCTCTTTTCCCCCACTGGGGTAGCTGTTTACTTGATGTCATATATTTAGGAGTCACAGATTCGTCACCTGCATTATTTACTGGAACTTGTTCTGAATCAACAGTGGAAGTAGATGAAGTTAGAACAGAATAGTAAGATGAGACGTCCATTGTTTGATTGTGTATTTCCTCTCGTGAATCACTTTCATCTGAAGTACTTGTTTCAGAAATAACTATTCCTGAATGAGGTGCAACGAAGTCCGGGTCCTCATCACTAAAATCTTCTTCCTCTTCATCGGAGGAACTCTGACCTGACGGTATTTCCGCATGGAGTATTGCCGTTATCTCATCATCTTTTAGTATTTTTCTACAGCGTTTCATTATAGACTGAAATGGAAGATAACGCCACAAATTACACATATGAAATCTATTTACCATGACACGTAATGATACTCCACAAAAATGCACAAAATGTGTATCACTACTCGATAATGAACGCAATATCTTAGTGGAAGACCTTTGATGCATGGTGGTACAAATTTTGAATTCGGAGTTTCTAATGAATTATTCATATTCTATGGAGTATATTGAACAACCGTGAAGTCTACAGTGATTTGGAAAGTATAAACGCCATTATCTTACCTATAATAAACAAATGAGTCTACAATATAAGACGTAAAGACGGAAACAATTACGCACTCGACTGCAGTCGGCAAAAACCGGCAACACTGTGCACACTGTGGGAAACAACAATCGCCACAGACGGACCGTATGGAGCAATACTACTTGTGACATCTCTCGGTCGTAGTGGGGACTACCGTGTTACACACAGTAGGTGGTTCAGCAAACCTTCCTGCATGCTGGATGAGTCAGGTCTTCATAATTAAGTGGTACGTTTTTCGTACCAGCATGCATTTACACGAGAAGGACTGGTGGTACATAAATTGTACCCTGAAAGAGTTAACAGTTGTAGATTTTTGTACAATATTTTTTTCTGCATCTGTACACGTTTGTTTTATATATACAAACGGAACTTACTTTGTGGACATACCTAGTAGTACTGAAGAGTTCTAGTAAAGGTGAGCGTAAAGAAACAGAAAATGCTAAATTTCCATTTTGTTTTACTTTATGAATTCAAGCACCAAATATTGAATGATATCAATTATGCATCCAAAATTTTACAAAAATGCGATATCGATTTGTACGAGGGAAGTACAGCTGTAGCAGATGTTGAAACAAAATTTAAACTTTATAGAAATGATTTAGAATCATTCAGGTGCAAAGCCAGTGAAACTGTTAAAAAATATAAGTCCCAGTTTCCAAGAAAAACGGCGAAAGAAAGTAAAAAAAAAAAAAAAAAAAAACATTTGGTGAACTGGTGAACTAGCTTCTGACTATCGATTTTGAACCAGGGAAGTAATAATTAAAGTTATTATTTTCATAAATTAAATTAGACACAAAAAGTTTTACTGGCAAGATTGCAGTCTATCAACTATCTGATTTCCTAATATCTTCATTTTTGGTCACTGTAGATGAAGCAATTTTATTACAAAAATGTGATTAGTTCCAAAATAAATACTTTGACATAATAGGCCTTACTTTTTCACTTCAGTTTATCAACATTTACCTCAACATAGACAGTTCGCTGATTATGTAAGGAAATTACAACAATATATGCATTATTATAATGCGAGATTACAGAAGTGTTTACCGCAGTGTTATTGTTTATACAGTACTTCTTCGACAATACTTCTTCAGCAGCAGAAAGATCATTCATAAAATTAAAAATTCTTAAAACGTATCTGAGGAACAGTATGGGTCAAACTCGACATAGACATTTTGCACTCATAGTAATCGAAAACAGGGCTGCATAGAGTCTAGATGTAACAAAACCTTATTGATGATTTTGCAAAAACTAAAGCCAGGAAAAGATTGTAAAACAAACAGTTAAAATAAAATTGACTACTTTTTAATTATGTAGCCATATTATTACTCTAACGTATTACAACCACGAAAATGAAGTCCCTACCTCCGACGCTTACCGACAATCTAATCAGATATATCTGTGCCAACATTTGCAATGTAACAGTTTGATGCATTGTATTACTCCAGTCGGTATTCTTTCATTCTGACTTTGGTGCGTTAGGAAACAAACGAAATCTCCACGACTTACAAAACGCCACTCATTAAGTTCGTAAACACAGAGAGGCGCAAAAATACTGAATTTTTTTTCTAGAACTAATAATATTTGCTTAGAAGAAATAGAAAAATTCTCATCTTTAAAAAAAAACAATGTTTTAATATAATTATTTTTAATTAGAATGGACGAAGACAAAATATTAAATGTCTACAGCATATTTAAGTACAGTAGAACAGTATTGGGGGATAGGACATCTTCTGGGGTTATGGGGATGTGACAGGTGACAGCAGGAGAGGGTGGGGGGATGGGGGGGGGGCAAAAGGTGCGGGAAGGGCAGACCGCTGGAATGGTCAAGCACTGAAGTTCTTTGTGCGCCTGCAAACGAATAGCGAGAAAGCAAAGGAAGTCCCCACTCTGTCTACCCCATTACGTCGCAAAAGGGAACTTACAGCGTGTTTCATAAAGTTATACCGACCCTTCCACAGTGCACCTCATAAACCACTGCTGACGTTCTGCGCAGACAGACCTGGAGAATGCTGATTTTCCACAGAATGCGCTGCGCCAGGAAACATCTGGGGAGTGTTTATTTTCCACAAATGCATTAATACTAAAAGAAATACCGAACAGAATCTTCATGTCATAACATGTAGGCTTTCAGGCCGGCATTTTCATCAATTAAAACTTTCGGGCTAAATTGCCGTGGTGTATCGGCGAAACTTCTTCCCCCAATCCCAGGTTCAACACTATCCCTCTGCAAAATTTCGTCCAAATAAACCTAGTAATTTTAGCTTTAAAGCATAACAAGCAACAAACAAACCTTACCATTTACAATTATATTAAAGAACGATTAAATATTATCTTCTGAGTGCCTTATTATGTCTTCCAGTGCGCAGTAAGGAGCTGATGATGAAGTAGTTTTGCATCTGCAAAGTTTTACTTTAAATAGGGCCCCAATGTTATTTTTGCCCCGGGGCCCTTGGTGACATAGCTACGCCACTGTGTATTCCATAGATATTCTTGGTTATTTTGAAAACTGCCGGACTCAGTTTTGTTGATTTGACGGTGTAGTTACCACTGACCACAGTTCAGTCAGCAGCCAGCCGCCTTTATTAGAGTACTAGGCTACTTAAAAGTTGTTTACTTAGTTTTCTGCAGTTAATTGTATTGGTAGGATGGATAGGATGTGTGCCTGCTGTGTGCGGACGCAGGAGGAGTTGGCCGCAGTTCGCGAACAGCTGAGCGTGCTGTTGGCTACGGTCAGCCGTCTTCAGGCTGCTGTCTCGGGGTGCAGCGATGGTGGGGAGTCTGATGCGTCGAGTGGGACACCTCAGGTGTCTGACGCTTCGCTCTCTGTCCCTGCTACCGAGGCATCTTCAGGTGTAACGGACGTCGTCGAGCCGCCTTCTCCGCAAGGGTTGTACGGCGTTCGCGTCGCTCGAGGCGGAAGGTCAATGTGGAGGCTGGACGTCCGTCCGCGCCCGTTCGTTCTGTGAGTGAACGTGTGGCCACTCCTTCAGCAGGGTCCGAGCAGGTGCACGGGGGGAGGAGATTATTAGTTATTTGGAGCTCCAATGTTAGGCGCGTGATGGAGCCCCTTAGGCAGATATCGTCGAGATCCGGAAGGAATTCCAACATGCACTCGGTGTGTCTGCCGGGGGGCCTCATCCGAGATGTGGAGGCGGCCTTGCCGGCGGCTATCGAGGGTGCGGGGTGCAGTCAACTGCAAGTCGTGGCTCTCGTCGGCATCACTAACGCTTTTCGCTTGGGTTCTGAGGACATCCTCAGGTCCTACGAGCGGCTGGCGGAATTGGCGAAGGCTGCTGCCTTCGCACGCGGGGTGCAAGCAGAGCTGTCGATTTGTAGCATTGTTCCCAGGGTTGATCGGTGTCCTTTGGTTTGGAGCCGAGTGGAGGGTCTGAACCAGAGGCTTCGCCGACTCTGTGACAGTCATGGCTGCAGATTTCTGGATCTGCGTTATCGGGTTGGGAATAGTAGGGTGCCCCTAGATAGATCAGGGGTGCACTACACTAAGGAAGCGGCTACTCGGGTAGCAGAGTACTTGTGGAGTGCACATGGTTTTTTTTTTAGGCTAGGCGCTGATGAGCACTCGCCTGTCAGCATTCAAACAGCGAATTCAGGCCACGTTCGGAACAAAAATTCGAACATCAAAATATTAGCCGCGAACTTACAGAGTATTAGAAACAAAGTTCCCGAATTTGCGGCACTGCATGGAAGTTATTGCCCTCAGATAGTTTTAGGCACCGAAAGCTGGCTAAATGATGATGTGGCAAGTTCAGAAATATTTAGCGAAGCGTGGAATGTATATCGGAAAGATAGATCGGATACAACTGGAGGAGGAGTGTTCATAGCTGTTGATAAAGATATTGTTTGTACTGAGATCGATGTTGAAAGTAACTGTGAAGTTATCTGGGCACGTATAACAGGTCTAAAAGAGGTAAAGTTAATATTTGGCTGTTTTTACCGGCCCCCGAGTGCTGCTGTAGCAGTTTTAAAAATCATTCAAAGAAAGTCAACACCAGGTAGTGCATAGGTATCCGGGCCATGTAATATTAGTCGAAGGAGACTTCAACCTTAAGAGTATAGATTGGGACCTCGCTAGTTACATTTCAGGCGGTACAGACAAGCAGTCTTGCGAGCTACTTTTGGACACATTCTTCGAAAACTGTCTTGAGCAGTTAAACCGGCAACCCACGCGCAATCGAAGTATTTTAGACCTTATAGCTGCGAACAGGCCTGACCTTATTAACGATGTCTGTGTAGAGACAGGAATTAGTGATCATGATATCGCCATAGCGTCGATGGTGACCAAAGTTCATAAACCAATCAAGAAGGCTAGGAGTGAGTTTTTGTTGGGAAGAGCCGATAAGCAAATGTTACGATCGCACTTAGAAAATGAATGGGCATCTTTTAATTCCGGGACTATGGATGTAGAGGAATTGTGTACTAAATTTAAGTGCATGGTTAATAACGGGTTAGAGAAATATGTGCCAGTAAAGACGATTAAGGATGGAAAAGATCCACCGTGGTATAATAATAATGTTAGAAAGCTGCTGAGAAAGCAAAGGCTGTTACACTCTCGATTCAAAAAAGAACACGCAAATGATGACAGGCAAAAGTTAGTAGAGATTCGTGCGTCTATAAAAAGATCGATACGCGAAGCATACAATAATTATCACAGCCATATCTTAGTAAAAGATCTTTCCGAGAACCCGAAAAAATGCTGGTCCTATGTAAAATCGATAAGCGGGTCAAAGCCCATTGTCCAGTCACTCGTTGATCATTCCGGGGCAGTACTAGAAGAAAGAAAACGGAAAGCTGAAGTTCTAAATTTAACCTTTAAGAAATATTTCACGCAGGAGCACCGTACAAATGTACCATCATTTGATCAACGTACTAATTCCGAAATGGGGGACATAGCAATAGGTATTTCCGGTGTAGAGAAGCAGCTGAGAGAGCTAAATACGAAAAAGTCTGCTGGTCCGGATGGAATACCAGTTCCGTTTTACAAAGACTACTCTGGGGCGTTGGCCCCCTACTTAGCTTGCATTTATCGCGAATCTTTAATTCAGCGTAAAGTTCCTAGTGATTGGAAAAAACCGCAGGTGACTCCCGTTTATAAGAAAGGAAAGAGAACTGACCCACAGAATTACAGGCCAATATCGTTGACATCAGTTTCATGTAGAATTTTAGAGCATATTCTCAGTTCGAATATAGTAAATTTCCTTGAAACGGAACAACTTCTTTCTATGAATCAGCACGGGTTTAGGAAACATCGTTCATGTGAAACTCAGCTTGCCCTTTTCTCACATGACATCTTGCGAGCCATGGATGAAGGGCAACAAGCGGATTGTGTTTTTCGCGACTTCAAAAAGGCGTTTGACGCGGTGTCACACTGCAGACTGCTAACGAAGATACGAGCTTATGGAATAGGTTCACAGATTTGTGACTGGCTGGAAGACTTCCAAAAAATTGAACGCAGTACGTTGTTCTCGACGGCGAGTGTTCATCAGAGACGAGTGTATCGTCAGGCGTGCCCCAGGGGAGTGTGATAGGACCGCTATTAGTTTCTATCTATATAAATGATCTGATGGGTAGAGTAAGTTGTAATTTGCGGCTGTTTGCTGATGATGCTGTGGTGTATGGAAGGGTGTCGTCTGTAACTGACTGTAATAGAATACAGGATGACTTAGACAAAATTTCTAGTTGGTGCGAAGAATGGCATCTAGCTCTCAATGTAGAAAAATGTAAGTTGATGCGCATGAGCAGAAAAAACAATCCCACAATGTTCGAATATAGCATTAGTAGTCAGCTTCTTGATGCTGTCGCGTCGTTCAAATATCTAGGCGTAACATTGCAGAGCGATATGAAATGGAACGAGAATGTAAGGACAGTTGTGAGTAAGGCGAACAGCCGACTTCGGTTTATTGGGAGAATTTTGGGAAGATGTACTTCACCTGTAAAGGAGACCGCGTATAAAATGCTTGTACGACCACGTCTTGAGTATTTCTCAAGTGTTTGGGACCCGCAACAGATCAGTTTAAAGGAAGACATAGAGGCGGTTCAGAGACGAGCAGCTAGATTTGTTACCGGTAGGTTCGACTAATGCGCGAGTGTCACGGAAATGCTTCGGCAACTTAATTGGTGATCGCTGGAAGAAAGACGACGTTCTTTTCGTGAAATTCTGTTGCGGAAATTTAGAGGGCCGGAATTTGAAGCTGAGTGTAGTACGATCTTGCTGCCGCCTACTTACATTTCGCGTAAAGATCACAAAGACTAGAGAAATTAGGGCTCGTACGGAGGCATATAGGCATTCTTTTTTCCTTGTTCAATTTGGGAGTGGAATAGGAAAGGAAATGCCTAGTAGTGGTACAGTAGTGGTACAATGTACCCTCCGACACGCACGTTACGATGAATGGCGGAGTATGTATGTGGATGTAGATGTAGATGATCTGTTCGTGCAGATGGTTGTTGTTTTGCAAACGTCCCCATCTGCTGACTCAGGGATCGAGACGTCGCCTTACGATCCGTTACAGCCATGCGGATAAGATGTCTGTTATCTCGACTGATAGTGATACAAGGCCTTGGGACCCAGCATGGCTTTCCATATTGCCCTCCTGAACCCACCGATTCCATATTGTGCTGACAGTCATTGGATCGCGACCAATGCGAGCAGCAATGTCGCGATACGGTAAACCGCAATCGCGATAGGCTACAATCCGACCTTTATCAAAGTCTAAGCATTTCTCCTCCTTACACGAGACATCACAACAACTTTTCACCAGGCAATGGCGGTCAACTGCTGTTTGTGTATGAGAAATCAGTTGGAAACTTTCCTCATGTCAGCACGTTGTACGTGTCGCAACCGGCGCCAACCTTTTGTGAACGTTCTGAAAAGCTAATCATTTGCATATCAAAGCATATTCTTTCTTTCGGTTAAAATTTGCGTCTGTAGCACATCATCGTCGTGATGTAGCAGTTTTAATGGCTAGGAGTGTACATGAGTCTATGACCGTATGTGATCCTGCCTTCAGTGCGGATGCAAGCCAAGTGCAAACTATTACGGGAATCGTCAAAATGCAGCGAGTAATGTGTGATAATGGGCAGGACACTTCGTTAGTTTTATGTGAATGAACTGAGAAATTGCATCTTACGGGGTGGGCGTGTTACGGTTTGGCCGCGCGGTCGCGGTGATTGCTGTGTCTCCAGTGGCGTAATGGTAACCAATTTCAATTATTTTGGGTCTTGACTGATAACAGATGCAGCTCAAACATGTGGGAATCCAAACAAGCTGACACCAAAAAGTGCTGCAGCAGCACGATTCTCTGGGCTATTGACCCTTTACATAAACATGGAATAGAGATATACGAAAACAAAGATTTCCATTGCTCAAGGAAATAGTACAAGTAGGAAGTAGTACAACGATAAGTAGGTTTCAGCATTCACCAGTAGCCCTTACACACAGTAACACGTCTTCTTGCACTGAGAGACTAGCCTGTATTCGTCGTGGCATAATGTCCACTAGATCAGCGAGGGAGTTTTCCTCCAGATTCCCACTTCTCAACGGCGATTGGGCGTACATCTCTATAACATATACCAGTCACTCATATCATCTGAAATGGTCCTTACGTTTTATTTTATATTGGCAAATTTTTTTATTTCAAATTATTTCTGAATATATATATATATATATATATATATATATATATATATATATATATAAAATTGTAAAAGCAGTATGTATAGAACAATGGTAAAATCAAAACATGTTACAGTAACCAAGAGTACCTGCGTTATTACATATACAGGGTGTTTCACTAAGTGTGTTTGCCTCTTTATAGGTGACGGGAAATTTTAATGCGATAGGTCTACGCAAGAAATGTTACACTTTCTGCGGACCTATGAAGACAGTTTATTGTATCATTTTCCAAAGACAAAGATATAATTTTTAAATTGAACGATAGTTTTTTCTATCGTACATTGGAATCGTTGAAACCAGCGGCGTACAAATCAATTTAAACTACATTCCTATCACAGTTTGGGAGCTACAACCCTTCAAAGTTTCAGGGGCAGATACCACACGCTGTACATAATACATGGCTGTGTGGTGGGTGATGGATGTTATGGCGGTGGGAAGTTGATTTACATGAAATGTTCAAATGTGTGTCCATGTTCCTCAATGCATAATGCAATGCGCCGTCGAAAGGATCTGCAGACGAGATGTAACATCGCCGGTGTGACGGAGCGACATGCGTCCTCGATGCGCCGTATTAGATCAACTGGGGATGTGGGCTCAGTGACATAAACACGATCCTTTAAATATCCCCACAAAAAGAAATCTACTGGTGTTAAATCGGGCGACCTTGCGGGCCACGAATGAGGACCTTGGCGCCCCAACCATCTTCCGGCAAACCTGTTGTTTAGTTCTTCCACAACAGCACGCGCAGAATGGGCTGGGTGACCATCGTGCTGCATCCACATGTGGACCCTCGTGTGTAGACACACATGTTCAAGGAGACCACCCAAACTGTCGGCTATAAAAGCGCGATATAACTCACCTGTCAGTGTACCTGGGAAGTAGCGTGGACCGATGATTTCATCCCCAGGGAATCCACACCACACGTTAATAGACCACCTACGTTGACGGTCGACAGGTCGTACCCACCGAGGATTGTCTGCGGCCCAGTAGTGCATGTTATGGCGATTCACTGCACCATAATTTGTGAACGTGGACTCATCAGAGAACATAACACTTTGTAAAGACTCCAGCGTGAAATTACGCATGGCCCACTCACAAAATGTCACTCTTGCACTGAAATCGTTCCCATGCAGCTCCTGGGTCAGTGGCAGGCAGTATGTGTGAAACCTGTGGTCGTGTACTATACGCCACACAGATATGAGTCTGACACCGACTGCAGCAACGGCTCGTAAGCTGACACAAGGATCGTGGTGTAGTGCAGCTAAAATAAACACCTCCGTCTCCTTACTTCTTGCAGGTCTTCGTTTGTTACTGAGCACATTACCAAGCTGCCTGTTTCCCAAAGTCGTTGTTCGGCACGTAAGAACGTAATGGCTGCCGGGGCACTTCGCCTAGGACATCTCACGGCATACGCCGTGGCTGCTTCAGTGGCATTGTGTCGCCACTCGCCGAGCATCAGCAACATGTCAACGTACTCGTTGTTCGTGTATGCCATCGTCATCCAATGTCAGTGACTGTGGTATATTGAGCCCCGGTTGTTTGTGTGGTTCCAACTGTCGGGGATACGGCCGTGTGCTGCGACAGTTAGCAGTCTAACAGGAAGCTTCTCACTCCGTGACACCGGCGACGTTACAACTCGGCCGCACCACATTTAGAAGGCGCATTGCATTAAGCGCAGCGTTTGTGGTATCTGCCCCTGAAACTTTGAAGGGTTGTAGCTCCCAAACTAACAGTGATAGGAATGTAATTTAAATTGATTTGTACACAGCTGGTTTCAAGGAATCCAATGCATATATATATATATATATATATATATATATATACTCTTATAACTCAAGATCCAGACAAGTAAATAACGTGAAATTTGGTACACGTACACAAAATTACATGGGGAAGGTTCTTAAACAAGTTTTTTTCAATTTTCTTAGGAAAACCAACAGGAAAATTTGAGGAAACTGAAAGTGCGTTTTCAATGTGTCTATGTAAATCTATATCTTCGCACTGATCTTGATGAAATTTTGCACAATTGACCTTCAAAGCAAGAGGAATGGCACTGTCTACATAAAATTTCGTTCTGTGCATGGTGGAGGGGACTTACGGACGCCATGCTTCTCTCATGGACAGTTGTATGTAGCCTGCTCCAGAGTGGGCACAGACGAAAATCTTTTTGTACATACTCCAAATGGAACTGCCAACAATGTTGTTTATCACATTACTTTAACATAAATGTAACCTTTTATTACATGTAATTAAACGGTTTTGTACGCTTCTACAGAAAACCTTATTTTAAACCCGGGCAATTATATATATATATATATATATATATATATATATATATATATATATATATATATATATATAGTCAACAATCCAAAGACTGGTTTGAAGACCACAGTGCTTCACTACGCATGGGCCTGTTTGGAGGTGGTTTGCCGTTGCCTTCCTCCAACCTCTGAATTGACTTACCCAGCCAGTTATAGGGGGAGCTAGAGTTTAACGTGGAATCCGAACCACGGTGCTACTCGGTATTTTTCACATGAACAATACTGCCATAGGTGAAAGAATACAGTAAGCAGATTGAGACAGATGTAGGTTGACGTTCTTATGTGGAGTTGAAGAGGCTTGCTCAGGCTTGCTGAGGCTTGCTCAGGGTAGGGTATTGTGGAGAGCTGCATCAAACCAGTCTCCGGACTGAAGATCACAACTACAACAGCTGCCTCGGAAACAGCTCGATGAAATTTGTTATTTATATCGTTTTTCTTCTTTTGAAGTTCACCTATATAGTTGTAGTTTTCGTAAAAATGTCCAAAAATTAATTTCGTGTTTTACGGCTTACGGAATATATGTTAGCTTCGAAAATGCGGTTGAGTAGCACTGTCGTCACAGGGGTACTACAATAAATGTTACATACGGTTTTCTTCAGCTACACTAACGAAATGAAACAGTTTCTGCATTTGTAGCACTTCCATATATCTAGGAAATTTTGGACAAAAATGTATACTGTTACACTGTACCAGGTTCAAAAATGTTCAAATGTTTGTAAATCTATCGGACAAACTGCATGGCCATCAGTCCGTAGCTTACAAACTACTTAAACCTAGGTAAACTAACCTAAGGACAACTCACACACCCATTCCCCAGGGAGGACTCGAACCTCCACTGCGAGCAACCGCGCGCTCCGCAGCGAGACGCTTTAGACCGCTCGGCTACTCCAACGCGGCACTGTACCAGGTACATTTATGGTTATTTTCGTTTAACATTAAGGCCACTAATCAACTTGAAGAACCGAACGCTGCATTTCTCAACATTGGTTGGTGGGTCGTCTCGTACAAAATAGCCCTTTTCAACGTATCCCTGACATAATAATAATATGGTTTTCTGTTTCGTAGGAACGAATTGAGGGTCAAGACTCCATGGTCATTGAACAAGTCAGTACATGTAGTTTAATACAAGAATGTGTAACATGTATGTTAAAGTAGTCCTATGTACATGACAATCTTAAGCATAGGTAAAAATAACGAATAAAAGAATTAGATTAATTTTTAAATGTTTCCAGGAGTTCCTCGACATAAGGTAACTCTTAAGTCTGCTGCCATCAACTCTCATAAGCACATAATGGTTTCCCTCTTGTACGTTTTGTGTGTCTACGTAAACAATATGAACCATCAACATGAATTTTACTATTATGAGTGAATGATTCACTGTCAATTGCACTAGATCTACAGTAAAGTTTTAACGTTGAACGGCATTTCCTTTTTAGTAACGGATTAACGATAAGTGAAGTTAAGTTTGTGACTAACATTGAGGTACACAGAGATGTTACAGAACCGCATCACCCCTAGCCTATGGGATAAATACCTGCTGGAATGTACGACTTTCATGCTGGTTGGCAGCAGACCGTATTATTCGTTTCGGACCTCTTGATAAGTATGGAAGTGCGATTACGCATGTCAATGACATCGCGATCACGGGCAGCACGGGGTTCACGCCTGAGCCTCAGGACGTGCGCTAGCAGCGTAATTCGTTTTTTTTTTTTTTTTTTTTTTTTTTTTTTCAAGCGTCAACTCCGCGTCGCAATATCTCGGGATTTAATTGGAATATTGCGATGCAAGCAACGCCATTGTTAATGTGATTTGTCGTGCTATAGATTGCTAAAACACCAGGGAACCACCGCATTGCTGCTCTCGCTGGAATGTATGTCTAAGGCTGACCAGGCTACCTCCAAAGCGAGACACGTCAGTGATAGGTCCTGTATGTACCTCTTCCGACATCGCTTTGGTTCGCTCCGAGTTCTTAAAACTCCCCCTGATGAGTGTCCCTCCTGACACGAAGTAACAATGTGGATACGATCGCACTTCGGAATTTACCTTATAGATACGGCACAGCTATAGTCAACACAACCAGTGTATTTACATCCCGGAATTATGGCTGGACTGATCGGCCGTCTTACCCAGGTCGTCGCATCGGAATTGCTCATCCGTGGTTATTTACACCTTTATGCGGGTCGTGCGACATCTATGAAGAATCTAAGGGACCCTATTCTTGATGCAACATACACATTCAACGGCATTTTTCAGGAGATCAACGTGATGCAAGACTTTTCTTCATACGTGTATTTAGATATACCAAAAGTGCAGGGTTTTTGCGGCCTCCACTTCTTGCGCAAAGCGGGTAATATAACTTGGCAATTACGCCCCTGTTATTAAGAGCGTAACGTAACATTTTCCTAATTAGCACAGTACAAGTACGGAAAACCTAATAATTATTATTCTATTCGCTATGGTATAAACAAGCCATATTTCCACCCATTCTGTGTTGTGTCTACAAAGAGCCTGTCTCTGTAGCTGTACCTTCAATAGCATGTAAGAGCCCAATAAAAATGTTCAAATGTTTGTATAGCTTATGGGACTTAATTACGGGGTCATCAGTCCCTAAACTTACAAACTACTTATGAACTAGCTAACACTAAGGACGGCACAAATATCGATGCCCGAGGGGGATTCGAACCCCCGACCGTAGTGGCCGTGCAGGCCGTGACTGGCGCGCCGCAGTCCCCTCGGCCACCGCGGCCGGCTAGAGCGCAACAGAGACAGACGTTTTATGCAGATAAAACAATACAGTCACGATTGCATTACTGTGACAGTGTTTTTTATTTTCATTATTTTTGCACAGAGCACAATACAATTATCATAAACACTTGGTTCAAATATTCAATGGTACCTTCCAGCAGTGGTCATCGGTCCCTAAACTTACAAATTACTTAAACTAACTTATGCTAAGGACAACACACGCACCCATGCCCGAGGAAGGACTCGAACCTTCGACGGCGAATGGCCGCGCTCACCGCAGCACGGCGCCTCAGTGTGCACGGCTATTCCGCCGCGGCAAACACTTGGTTTTAGCCTGATGAAAGATGGATGTATACATGAAAGATACCCTGAGACAAGCTTGTCTAATAAATCAGGATCAAATATGGGCTCTGAGCATATTATGAACTGTGGATTACAACTTACGATACTCGAAAAACTTAGAAAAGTAAGGAGATGGAACCTGGATAAAACGAAGGAACCAGAGCTTGTCGACGTTTCCGGAAGGACGATTAGGCCAGAATGTACAGAAGTACAGTAATACAGTAGAGGAAGAATGGGTAGCTTTAAGAAACGAAGTAATGAAGGCCACAGAGGAACATATAGGTAGAAGGACAAGGCCCAATAGAAATCCATGGATACCTCTTGATATACTGAATTTAACCAATGAGAGGATAAAATATAAAAATGCAGCAAGTGAAACATACTAGTAGTCCAACTGCTAGTAACCTGTCGGCAAAATTTTTTGTCGACACTTCTGGGTTCAAAACCTGCAGTAACTGTGTGATATGCCACTGTTGCTATTTCAGTATGACCATCTTGGAATAAAATCGTAAAAGGTTTATGCCATTTAGCTGTGCTGAAGCTTCGATGTTTATGTTGGGGAATTCTCTGAATTGGTTCAGGTTTCATGTACCATGGATGTGCCCATCAAGTTGTCATCTGCGTCTACTTGGTTATATGTTGGTTCCTTTGTCACCACTTCCACATCCAAACACACATTTTGCACAATATTGTGACACAATCTGGCATATGAAAAAAGAAGAAGATACTACTATCTGACTATCAAACTCACATCCTGACCTCGAGTATGCCTATTGAAGCAACCCCTCTTCCAATTTAGTGTCTACAATTGCACTTTATGAACCGAAATTCATGTTTTGTGTATATAACTGTTTCGATGGTGGGATCTGCTTCAATTTATACCTATCCTGATTTCTAGCAGAATTCATAGTTTGTATCAAGAAACCTCGGAAGATTGTTAGTACGAGGTCACGTTTCATATTCTTACTGCATATGGCCGTAATCACATTTAGTTTAAGTACTGAGCTTACACATATTTCACGAAACATACCATCCACCTTACCTTCCCAGTGTCATTTCTGTGTAAAGAACGTTCATAGCAAAGATACAACAATAATGAGCTACATATGGGATCTACACGCGAATTACGAGCTCTCCTGTCAATGAGAAAGTAACAACTCCCACTTTTAGTATATTAAATTTCCTTCTATAGATCACTAGCTGAAAACCCGGCGTTACTCGGGAATTTATTTGTTTATTCCTGCCATTTTTCAGGTTTATATTCATTTGTAAAATCTCTTGGGAATACAATTAGTCGTAAAGAAGTAATAGATTAAAACTTGGTGCGTGATGGGGCGGTTTTCCATGAATGTTACTGTTTATATGCTACGTCTCGTTCTGTGATACAATTTAGAAGGTACATTCAACTAAGTGCGTGTATACTGTCTGTCAAATTTCCTGCGGCTAGAATTTGTAGTGTGGAAATTATAAATTGTAACGTCATACCGAAAGCCGTAGTTTTAGTCCATGAAGAGCGGCATGTCACTCATACCTCATGAACTACGTGTCAGAATGTGATACAATTTAGAAGTTACTTTCAACTATATATGTGTATACTGGCTGTAAAATTTCCTGTCGCTACAATTTTTAGAGTTCAAATTATAAATTGTAACGCCATACCGAAAGTAGTAAGCGAGAACCTTTTTCCTTCATCATTTTACTATGGTTGCCAGCGAGAAAAAGTTTAATAAAGGTTTGAAATTATGTTTAAAGTTTGTTGCAACTCGCTAAGTACTATCATTCTCATACAGTGTATTTGGTAAGTCTTGCCGCATTATATGGCATTTTTTCGCGATTTCTATTGTTTATGACGTAATATCTTTTGAACCATGTGCCGTATGTGGTTCTTAACCATGCAGAAGTTGTTACCTCACGTTAAGGAATGTGTGTACCAAATTTGATTGAAATCGGTCCAATGGTTTAGGAGAAAATGAGCAGCATTGTCGCAAAATGCAGCAGCTTTTCGCGCATCTCAGTGTTTATGACGTCATATCTCGTGAACTATATATCGTATATAATTCTTACACTTAAGGCGACCGTCCACATGGATTGAGGCGTACGTGTACAAAATTGCATAAAGATTAGAACAAAACTGTAGATTTTTATGCAACACATATAAATATACGGGACTCGGCTTTATATATTAGATGCAAAACTGCGAGAACAATATGAGGTGCGATAATAAAGTAATAAGACTGATTTTCTCTGCAAGATGTGGCAATCCTGCAGGCTTCCGTAGGCACAATATCTTTGACCTTGGTTTATAAGGTGCTTCTAGTCCAAGCGGTACATCGCTGCAACTGCTCAGTCCTAAGTTGTGCTGTAATAACTTAACATGTCTTTGTGTCTCTCGTCACGGAAATGGAACCGCATAATATTGCGCAATAGTATGCCATTTATTTTTGCGTCAAATTGGGTGCAAACGCAGCGACAACTTACGGTAAGCTTCAAATGCTGTTGGAAAAGAGGTTTTGTCAAGAGCTCTAGTTTTTCGTTGGCATTAAATTTTTAGTGAAGGCAGAACGAATGTTGAAGAATGTTGACGAATGTGAAAGGGATCCCCCAGATCAAAATAAGCATGCATTTGAAAGTCAAAAGTGAAATGCATGCGTGTCTGCTTCTTTGATTTCAAGGGAATTGTTCATAAAGAGTGGGTGCCTCCTGCACAGAAAGTTAACCAATATTAATACAGATGAAATTTTAGAAAGACTTCGTAAAAGAGTTCTTTGTGTCTGTGCTAACATTGCTGATAACTGGATTCTGCCTCACAATAATGCGTATCCAATACTGCTCTGTCAGTACAGCAATTTTTAACCTCAAAACAAATTTCAGTACTACCACAGCCACCTTATTCACCAGATATCGTTCCCTGCGACTTTTTTCTATTTCCAATAGTGAAAATGGCGGTCAAGGGATACCATTTTCAAACAACACAAGATGTCCTCAAAGCTGTGGTAACGGTCTTGGAGGATATTACAGAAGTTGAGTTCCAGAAATGTTACCATCAATGGCAGAAGCGTTTGTAAAAGTGTGTGCACTCAGAATGGAAATACGTTGAAGGAGACAACACTAAACTTGACTAAAACGGTCAGCAACGTTATTATTATGATTATTTTCACATCAGTATCATTACTTTATTGTCGCACCTCGTATGTGATGTTTAGTCGAAATAATTACATTCAAAACAATACTTTTATGATCAGACATTGATATGAGAGAAACACAATGTTTGGTGGAGTCTTTGATATCAATATGCGTACTATAAATCATTAACCCGGTGAAACAGACGGTTTGTATAAGTCACGATCCCGACTCTAGAAATGCTTGTTTATATACTACGACTAGCGTATATGCCCGTGCTTCGCAACGGTTGTTAAAGAAGGTCCTGTATATATCATGGTTCTTTGGGTTTCGGTCGTAGGTCAGCAAAAACAGAATCCTTGTTGGATCTCTCTGTCAATAAACCCAGTTCTCCTAGCCAAGATGTCAGATATAAGTAGAAGTCATCGTCGAAAAAGATGAATGTTAATAAAGTTTTTCATACTAAGAGTGAAATTAATTTAAGTCCGTGCTTCGGAACAATGTAAATTCAATGTTAGGTTGTGTTCATAATGTTACACATTGCAACAACAGCGCCGAAAGCGGCTGGCAAATTACATTTCTGAAAACGATATTGGATAAGTGCGAATATTGATTTGTAACAGTTTTCACAAATATCTTCTTGAATAGGAATTTGGAATGAATCGTAAGAATGTGTGAAACAAGAGACTCTGTACAAAAGAGTTTCGCGTGAAAGTGCTGGTCATAATGAGATGTGACAACAGCGGATGTATATGATTCGGTAAAATTTTACTTTCTATCCTGGCGGCCTCGTGTTTTTATGTTGGCAACATCAATAACACGATATAAAATCGTTGCAAGGATGACCGAACCTCATAGAATGTAGATAAATACTGCTGTTCCTGCTGTATGCTTGATTTCACGACAAAATATTTGCGTATCACGTGATTGGCTTATGACGATGTCACATGATTCTCGTTATTCAACATCTGTTGCCGTGCTTCGGAACAATGTAAATTATCACAGGAGGCCGCCGGGATATGAGTAGGAATGCGTCTCAGTTTTTCTTGACCCAGCTGTCAAACGATAACACCTTTCAGAGCAGAGAGTGTGGCGGCTATATGTATCAGAGATCACTGATTAGCACAGACCAGTGAGCTTACTGGCACAGGCATATCAATATCTATGTCCTAAGAGACATTCATTAATGTATGCCTGTGTTTCCATCACGCTTCCATGACAGTGATCAATGTTGCACGAGTATTTTTATCTTACAGTCTATCTGGATTTTTATTTTTGTTTTTTGTCTCTGTTCATCTCTGTTCATAGTCGGTAATGTGTGGTTGACGGAAACATGTGATCTATTTAAAAAATTGCGCATTTGATATTCCTCGTCGTTATTAAAGTCTGAAAGGACCGCATTGTCTGACGATTGAAAGAATAACCGTAAAGTTCGCAAGTCACAGAGTATATAGCTTTTTCCTAAGAGTATTTATTGCATATTTTGCGAATTTTTGCACGTAACACTCACCCACCGCGACCAAACTCCTTTACTAACATCATTAGCCCAAGGGCTATCTACCACCACAACCACGAGTGGGTGGCAGTATGTGGCCATGGAGAAAAGTCTGTCAGCACGTACACAAAAAAGCCTTTTATATATAGATATAGATTAGAGAAATTTATATAATAATATATAATTTACATCGAAATAACAGGTATTTATTCAAATAAGGTCTCGAATTGACCTCGTGAATAACAAAGTTTGATCTGATTTTACCAACTGTGGATTTTGATGATACATTTGTACCGAAGAATATTATATTTCGAACTTTTATCTAGTATCAGTACTAACAGTTCGAAAATATGCCATAAACATCACCAACACTACTTTCCGTCTTCTTTAATTTTTTATTCTTTATTTTTAATTATTTATTTATTTTTTTATTGTTGAAAAGTATTCTGACGTGAAATAAGACTTTGATATTAGTTTTTAAAAGTGGTTCAATCAGATTCACTTCTTTAACACTCCAGCAGGCGCGTCAACTTTCAAAAATGTTCAAATGTTTGTTAAGCTTATGGGACTTAACTACGGGGTTATCAGTCCCTAAACTTACAAACTACTTATCAACTACCTTATACTGAAGACGGCACAAATATCCATGTCCGAGGGGGGATTAGAACCCCCGACCGTAGTGGCCGTGCAGACCGTGACTGGAGCGCCTCAGTCTCCTCGGCCACCGCGGCCGGCCGTCAACTTTCATGACTCCACTAGTCGCGATGTATCTCCTCGATACAAGCGATGATTTTTGTGGTTTTACCTTCATTTACAGTAAATTACAGTTAGCTTTCTTGTTACAGATTTGGCAAATACATAAGTGAACATTAGGCTCATTACACTTTCAAATTAACAGAAATACTTAACATATTGTAATGGAGAAGTACATGAAATTCTTTTACAAAGTGATTTCATTATAGATACAAAAATATTATTGAACTAATCAGAGCATGTTTCTTTGTGTGGATTGCTCTCTACAGAAAGACATTGCTCACAAATTATTTTTTGCGTGTTTTTGTAAACAAAGATGTGTACTGCATTTTTCACATGCATAGGCAAGTCTTTGTTGTTCCCCTGTAACATGAATGGCATCTTTATCTTTTCTTATTTCTTGAGTGCAAATATAGTTCAGCATTTTCTTGCTCTTTGTGCTTTACCAGCATCGACTTTATATCATCTGATAGGGTCATAAAAACAGATCTTCTTTTTAGATGATCTTGCAGTAGAGTCAGAGCCAAAGTTTTGAGACAGTCTCGCCTATTTGAGTATTTATTCTTGTTGCCCAAAAAAATTACTTTTGAGTTGATACCTGCAATGTTTACTATCATTACAACTGAAAGCATTTTTAGTTGTCTTTTTTACCCACAAAAATAGTAATTATCACTTTCTTGCACTTCATTATTTTCCTCTTCATCAAATTCGTGATCTGTGTCTGAGTCTGCAGACCTTGTTTCGAGTATATCTTCGGTTTACGAATCAGTTTGTACAAGATCATCTTCAATTGATACCTCATCGTCGAAAAGAAGACGATGTACTTCTTCCAAATCCTTCGCATTATCTATATCATATCATTTACTCATTTTGAAAGAGAGTACATGTAGCTACAACGAAACGTTGCTTCATCCAGAAGGCAACAACGCAATTGCCAACTTCAGTTCGCTGTATACAATGCTACGGCTGCTGTCATTAGCGGCGACAATGCGTTGACGCGAGTAGGCGCGCTGTATCTGACAGATACAGAAAATACACGTGCTCCCGTCTGAGTCATTTATGATCTTGTCAGTATCGCGATAAGGCTGGAACTTCTGTGAAGCAATAAGTAAGGTATGACACAAAATGTCGTGGGCCAGCAAGCCTTTATCACTGTTCATTGCGGTAATATTAGAGAAAAAGTAGGTCATGTTTCTCACAGATACGTACGCGACTGTCGAAGGGTTAAGCAGTTGTTCACAGACAAACGGTTTACGTATATAAAGGACTAGCTGAAAACCCGGCGTATTTTTCAGGTATATATTCATTTGTATAAGGGCTGTATGTCTATAAAATCTCTTGGGAATACAATTAGTAGTAAAGAAGTAATACATTAAAACTTGGTGAGTGATTGGGCGGCTTTCCATGAACGTTACTGTTTATGTGTTCATATCTCATGAACAACGTGACGTATTGTGATACAATTTAGAAGCTACACTCGACTATATGCGTGTATACTGTCTGTAAAATTTCCTGCGGCTACAATTTGTAGTGTAGAAATTATAAATTGTAACGTCATACCGAATCCCGTAGTTTTACTCCATAAACAGTGGAAAAGTAGTAAGCGAGAAACTTTTTTTCCTTTCATCATTTTACTATGGTTGCCATCGAGAAAAAGCTTAACAAAGGTTTGAAATTATGTTTAAAGTTTGTTGCAAGTCGCTAAGTACTCCCATTCTCATATAGTGTATTTGTAAAGTCTCATCGCATTATGGTAGTTTCTTGCGACTCCTATCGTTTATGAAGTTATATTTCTTCAACCATGTGTCGTATGTGGATCGTTCCCGTACAGAAGATGTTATGTCACGTAAGGAATATGTATACCAAATTTGGTTGAAATCGGTCCTGTGGTTTAGGAGAAAATGAGCAGCATTGTCGCTTATGGCAGCAGTTTTCCGCACATCTTGTTGTTTATGACGTCATATCTCGCGAACTATATATGGTATGTCATTCTTACATTTACGGCGGCCGTCCTCATGGATTGAAGCCTACGTGTAAAAAATTTAATAAAGATTGGAACAAAACTGTAGATTTGTATACAACACGTACAAATATACGGACACTCTGCTTTATATACGAGGCGCGTCCATAAAGTAAGTTCCGTTTGGTAATAAAATGAAATTGTACACAGATACAGAAGAAATTTTTATTGCACAACTCTTAAACTACTTGTCCACATAACTGCCGACATTTTGCAGGCATTTGTCATGGCGTGGCACCAGGTTTTGTATACCTCCTTCATAGAAATCTGCCGCCTGTGTCTTCAACCAGTTGGATACAGTTTCTTTCAGCTCGTCGTCCATAGCGAGAGCACTAATTGTAAACCTACGTTTTCCTGGATCTTGTCATCAATCGCATGAACCAGTTCTTCTGTAAGCAAAGGTGGACGCCCACTTCGTTCTTCATCGTGCACATCACTACGCCCGCCATTGAACTGTCGAACCCATCTTTTCGCCATCGAATCACTCATCGCATTTGGTCCGTAAACATCGCAAATTTGCCGATAAATTTCAATTGGTTTCACTTTCCTCGCATTCAGAAACCGAATCACCGACCTGATTTCACAGGCGGCGGGATTTTCAATCAACGCTGACATTTCAAACAAGCACAACAAAGCGTACGTAACTGACAGCGATATCCAAATGGCGCTCGTTTTTCTTCTTGATACACGTCGTCTACAGCGCATGTGCGGAACTGCAATCGCAGCGCTGCAGCGGAGATAAATTGAAACGGAACTTATTTTCTGGACGCGCCTCGTATTAGATTTTAAATACGGTATCTAGTTTATCAATACTTTACCGTTCGTATCTTCTCCTGCACCTTTCTCCAGAGATGGTGAACTCATGTGCAACGTTTGCTCCGCGGCTCGGCTCGTCAGTGTTCGCAGTGGAAGGGCTGCGGAGCGCCCCGCCGGCTCGCCATCTTGTTTACAGGCAGTGACAGCTGACTGCGCGCGACGTGGGGCGGATTCCCTATCAGTAGGGAAATGCGGGCCCCGCCCTCTCCCGGCTGCGTGTTCCAAGACCGCCTCGCCGTCCTTCATCCCGAGAAAAATATTGCTAGCAAGAGTCGGCTTATGCCGGCCTCCATTTCTCCACAGTATGACACATTTCCATAATGTATGTTGTTTCGCTGTGTCTATCTCGAAGAAGATACGTCGTAAAAGTCTGGACAATAAAAACTGCAGGCCCTCACCGTACTGAAATGACCACTCCACGTAGAAGTCACGTCTTAAGATGGAACCATATTTTATTTTCCGACTTTCACGTTTCATTACTGTCCTGCAGCTATCAGTGACGGGTTGTGATCTAAACAACACTACAAAACTCGTTAACTCAAAGTAAGATGTCAAGGTAGTCGTGTAGTTCGCGAACGAACGAGTTCGGAAGAGCGCTCCCCCAGACGAACTACGCGAACTAGTTCGCAGATCCCTCGCCTCTTAGTTCGTCCGCTCCTTTTCCGATGACTGACGGGGAACCGCGAGAGGACGCGAGAGCGGGCAGAATCGCGTGATTTTCTTCTGTCAGTTTCCTTCATTTCGAGCTGAGATGCAGCTCAGCCGTAGTTGCATAGTTCACTTCCACAAGAAATCTATTTTAAAAATAAAGTACTACGAGTATGTATGCAAAGTAGTTAGGAACAGCGGACGATTATGCCAAACGTATCTCACTTCATAGTTCGTTGGATTCTTTTCCGAAGACCGACGGGCAATAGCGAGAGGGCGCTTAGCAGAATAAAAAATCACGTGTTTGCCTTCTGCTGATGAGTCATTTTGAGGTGAGCGTCTGCCTGCTAGATTACATAGTTCAGTGCTACAAAATTTCTGCTTTGAAGTATTCTGCACTCTGCAATATCTGACTAATAAATTCCATAATACCAAGATATAGAGATAACTCTAAACTTAAACGCGAGAAATTATCCACAAACCATTTCTTTTGGTTTGCGTGATATCGTTAACGGCTCAAGCAGCAAGCGCATGAAGCAGCTAGGTGGGGGAACTTCTCCCTCCACCTGCAGGCGCAGACCACGCCGCTCAGCCGTCACTGGGAGCGGACGAACTAAAAGGGCGAACTAGTTCGCGGCAGAGCCGCGAACTATAGTGAGCGCTCCCGAACGCGAACTCTTATGCGCAAGTCTCATGTCAGGTCGCACGCTAGTACATGTAACCTCTGGACCACACGGTCCAGCTAAGAGGCAGTGCAATCACTAATACTAACGAGTTTTGTGGAAGGGAACAGAAAGAGTTAAGGCGCGAAGTAGGATTTTTTTTTTAATTTAACATTACAAACTACTCTTTACATGTCAGAAAGCAGTAGCAGCCTGCTGGTCATCAGAACTTCCATACGACACTGATGCTACGCATTTAGGATGACCGTAATATGTTAGGAAGAAAATGGGATGTTCATACATTTGATAAAAGCATGGGACAAATTTTAATCTCTAGGTTAATCATCGTTTTTAATTTTGATATTTATCTCATCATTTGGATGTATTGCCTATACGTATATACCGAGCATTTCTGTACCTGATGATAGTTGTAGTTCTCAGTGCAAAGACTGATTTGATGCAGCTCTCTTCACTACCCTATCCTGTGGAAGATTCTCCATCTCTGATTAAGAAAGGCAACCTATATTCTTTTTAATCTGCGGAATATATTGATCTCTCGGTCTCCATCTGCAATTTTTACTCACACACCGAAATGTAGCCGCGGCGGAGCGACCGAGCGCATGGATGTCTGTGCTGTCTTTAGTATAAGGTAATGCATAAGTAGTTTGTAAGTTTAGGGACTGATGACCCCGCAGTTAAGTCTAATAAGCTTTACAAACATTTGAACCGAAATGTATCTAATGAAAGTGAACAATTTTAAATCAAAGAATTGATGGTACCTATCTAATAATTAAGGAAGTCTACAATACTGATCGTCTAAATTTGCGTTTTCGTATTCGAAGTGTTTATCCTGTTTCTGTGACTACACTTGAGCTGAATGAAATAAAAGATTGCAAATCTGATTGCTCAACACTTGTACTAATTTTCACAGAACCAGTATTGTACGTAAGAGGAAGCAAGTTAATTTCATTTAAAATAGTGTGGCCCTGATAATAATTTAGAATTATAAATAACGTAAATCTCTTCTTCAACTCGAAGTGCCGACAACTGCTCTTCTAATGCAAACCTGCAAATAATCTTAACTACGAACTTGTACTTATAATTTTTGCTACATGTTTTGTTAATCATTGTTCAATAACCAATTTATGGGATTGGGTAGAAGTGTCCAAGTTGTCAGAGGTATGTTTCTGTTTCATTGGTATGTCCTCGCATTGAACATAAGCAAATGAGTATCGTACCATTCAACATTTTTTTGGTAATCTATCTGTTTGATAAGTAAACGAGTAACATATTATACAATATTTTGGGATATCCTAGCAACTGTTCATAAGCCAAAGAGTTTCAAATGATTGAACATTTTTCACTCAACATATATAAATATATCTGTAAAAGTATTGATATTGTATTTTGTCTGTTTAAAGAAACACTGTGATGCACATAAAATACTTGAAGTCTCAGATTCATGTCAATAATAATAATAGGTTACAAAAAGGCCACATATAATGGAAATATGTAATTCCTATACCATGTTGACAGTTAAACTTTTTCCATATATGTATATTTTACATAGGAGCATAAGCATAAGGTCGAGTTCGAAACTACATCCCAGGACACGCAAAACACACAACGGTAGCTCGAAAAACCAAAGGGAACGCAAAAATTACAAAAAAAAAGTTCAAACGTTTGTTACGCTTAGGGGACATAACTGCGGGGTCATTAGACCCTAAACTTACAAACTACTTTTGAACTACCTTATACTAAAGACGACACAAACATCCATGCCTGAGGGGGATTCGAATCCCCAGGCACGTCGCAGACAAAAAAAAGTTAACTTAATGTCGTCAGTTCGCAAGAGTCCGTCAAATTTATGTAGTTGATGTAAATTACAAAGCTTTAATTACATAAGTGCACCCACGGTGTAAAGTAATCCTGAAACATTATGTTTTGTAGGTAGGCAGGTAGTGCAGAACTGAAACGACGAATGAAGCAAGCCGAGAGCCGAGGAGATGTTTAAGACAAACAGAATTTGGTAAAACTTGTAACAGGATCCCAAACCCAAGAAGGCTTTGTGCTTTGTGTAATTAGAATGAAATTAAAGTTGCCAGAAGCTAGATTTGAGATCGGGCGTAGACAATATGATAATACCGTAGAATATCTGTAAAATTTCGTCAAGCGTTTGCAGTCTATCAGGTACCGGTACAACAGGAGTGGAATACAAGGCGAAGTGAATCATCACGTTTTAAAATATGATCAAGCGTGTGGTGTACTAACCGACAGCAGGTTCGATAATACCATGTTGCATCATAGAATCTATTTTTTTTTTTCGCTTTTTTATGATAAACAAACGGAATTTTGTGATTTGCGGTGAAAGTATTATGAGGTTTGACATGAAGTTTATTCATATAAAATGGTACGTATAGTTCCTGGAGTATCTGTAGAAGCATGAACATATGTGTGTAATATGTGCTCTAATTGGTGTTTATCTGCGAAGGAAGTAGCTTCACAGTTGTGTAATTTTGACTGAATAACTTGAGAAATATACGGTTCTTTTTGTTCGGGGTTGTATCCGGTAACCAGACAATATGAGTTTTTGGGTGGGAAAAACAGTTACTGCATTTTTGGATGTCAAAAACGTGATGTGTTGATGAACTGTTAAGCTGAAGAGATAGTCCAGTCAATGAGTGCTCAAAATAGGGGTGTAGAGTGCATGGAATATGCGAGAATTTTTGACTTCAGGACTTTGTTAGGGATAGTTAGGAGGTGGGGGTGAGCTAAAGCGGGGAAGGGGGTGGAAAGGTACCATTTTTTGTTTTTTCGCTTATATCTCGGAAACTGTCGGCTTTAGGAAAAAATTATTCCAAATACAAATGAAAGATACTTGAATTTGCTATAAAATTGTTTCGATACATATACGTCGAATTCCCAACTGTTTTCGAGAAATACGTTATTGAAAATCGACAATTTCGGAAAATATCATCTTTACCTCACTAATTTTGTCAAATATTTATTCCTAGTGACTCACTCGATCGTTTCGCAGAAAATTTGTCTGAAAGAAAGTTGTAGAGCATTACATTTCCTTCAATTTGATGTCCACATTTGCTACCTTATCTTCAGCCAATCAGAAGTTACATCATTTACAAGATGTGCGCTCAGTTTCGGTGTCCCTCCATAAATGTTTTGAGGGGCTGTAACGTTTTTACCTTATGAAACGTGCTAGCATGGTAAATAACAACAGTTTAACAATGACAAGAAGGTACTTGCAGTTGAAATATTTTCATATTGTAGTTTTTATTACAATATTATGAATCATATAATGAAAGTTTTTAGAAACACTGATAGTGATTCAGAATGAAAAATAAGTGCATTCAAAGCTGCATCTTCGTTTTTCTGAGGAGGAATGGTAAAGTTCATTCATCTTCGTCAGTAGTGGAGACGTAGTCCAACGAGATTGGTAGAGTCTCGACGTCACTGTCGTCATCTTCATCCTGAATTAATATTCCGACTCCGTTGTTGTAGTTGCCCTTGCAGTTCAGGCGTGTAGCAGAACAGTGTAACAACGCTTTTCTGCAACCACATATGGCACTGTCACATTCTTTCGTGCATCGACAAAAAATAATCTTAAAGATTTCGTCAGGGACAGCATCTAACTCTGAGAGATTCGGAACTAGTTGCCCATTCGAACCCCAATTCGGCGCTCCACCTTTAGGTTCCTCTCATAACCAAAGGCGTACTTGGTGGTAAGTTCGGAGTGCATGCTGATTAACAGCTCCTGCAGCTGGAAGGAGAGTGTAGAGATTAGGCTTCATGTTCCCAGCTGCTTTTATAGATGATTTGTAGCGGAACACGATGAGGGATTCTGTGACGGCTGGACCTCCATACCATTATAGAGTACTCGTGATTCCCACTGTGTCAACGGAGTCGGCGGAAGAAGAACTATTGGCAGTATCTCAGCAGCATGTTGTATGATTTTAGACTGATGGTGCATTTTGACAAAACCCACTTTACTCTTGAAATCGCTACGCATGTTATGTCACAGCCTGTAAATGCATGTAAGAATAACAAATGGGCATTGTCCTTCATTTTCAACTCCTGATGCAGCTATTGTGAAGAATATGAACACGTTTTAACCTTTCCTCTTCCTGGTTCTACAAGCAGAATGTTACGATCAGTTAGAGATTTTGCTGTTAAGAGAACAGCTAAGTCGACATCCTCTCCAATAATGGCAATCGAGGAATTACGTTATCTGTTGATAACTGTCTCCACAATATCAACGTCAGCATCACCTAAAGCTTGAAGGCCATTTATTCCATTTTTCTGCAGTTGCATCACCAACAGGTTTATCAGCTGATTCTTATTTTTAAATTAGGAGAGGAAATCCTCTTGCTTCACTGTAATTTTAGTTTCTAGACTCACATTCATTTCCCCACACTTCCTGAGCCGATATCGTCGACTGTTCAGCTGCTTTTATGCTCTCTGATGTCAGAGTACCCTTTAAAAACCACTGTACAACCTCTCCCAAGACAATTGTTCTTCAAAAATGTAACCTAATCATTGCAACCTGATGTATTTTTTTCGATATTCAGTATGAATCAGAAGGATGTCCAAACCTTCTAAAGATGAGCCATTGCTATCACCCCTTTCTATTCTAGCTTTGATGAGTGATAGCATTCCTTTTTTTTTTTTTTTGTCACTGTGGAAACATCTGGTCCATCTATTGTTTCATCACATACAAAACACCGAGTAGACATTGCGCGCACTAAACAGTCAACATTTTCGTAAATAAATAAAATATATCTCGAAAAGCTGATACACAATACCGACACACAAACTTTATCTGCGGTTGGCGAACTTTTGAAGTGAACTGAAATAAGAAGCGAGTGAGAACACTCCATTCCACCCCCCGCCCCCCCCGCCCTCCCCCCCAGTCTGTCACAGGCCGACGATGTTCGTCGTGGGGCTTCCCCATCGTTAACCCTCTCCCGGGCGCTGAGTACTGACGACCTTGACGACATATCCACTGCAGGCGACAATAAAAGTGTCTCAACTCCTCCGACTCAGAAAAAGAAGATATTGCGTTGAATGCAAAAAGGTGTTCTGTTTCAATTGCAAGTACCTTCTTGTCATTGTTAAGCTGTTCTAATTTACCATGCTAGCACGTTTCATAAGGTAAAAACGTTACAGCCCCTCAAATGGAGGGACATCGAAACTGAGCGCACATCTTGTAAATGATGTAACTTCTGATTGGCTGAAGATAAGGTAGCAAATGTGGACATCAAATTGAAGGAAATGTAATGTTCTACAACTTTCTTTCAGACAAATTTTCTGTGAAACGGTCGAGTGAGTCACTAGAAATAAATGTTTGACAAAATTAGTGAGGTAAAGATGATATTTTCCGAAATTGTCGATTTTCGATAACGTATATCTCGAAAACAGTTGGGAATTCGACGTATATGTATCGAAACAATTTTATAGCAAATTCAATTATCTTTCATTTTTATTTGGAATAATTTTTTCCTAAAGCCGACCGTTTCCGAGATATAAGCGTAAAAAAAATAAAAATAAAAAAAATGGTACCTTTCCACCCTCCTCCCTGCTTTAGCTCACTCCCCAGGGACGGGGACTTTTAGTATGTTCACCTCCTAACTATCCCTAACAAAGTCCTGAAGTCAGAAATTCTCGCATATTCCATGCACTCTAGAATGTATTCATTGACTGGACTACGTTGCGAAGCACGGACATATAAGCTAGTTGTGTATATATCCCGCAGTAGCTATTTAATACACGATTTACCTGCTAATAATACTCGTATTTATTTTGCAGGCAAATCGCGAGAATTCCTTTGGGGGCGCTGCCGTGGTGCACCACGACGGGGGCGCCATCACGACATGGAGAGGAAACAAGAGGAAGCCAGGTGGACAGCCTGGAAATGGAGACGGAACTGACGGGATGCTGGTCAGACTAACGAGTGGAAGCGGCGTGTTTGATGTAGCGTTACGCCGTGGCATTTGGCATCGGACGGTCGCAACCACGAAGAGCACGCTGTCCGAGAATTTGCGTCGCTGACATGGGGCTGTGTTACTGTTGCCCTTCCACGAAAGGAAACTGCAGGCAGCGAATTCAGCCGGTCTGATTGTGCTGCTCTGTGCAGTTCGTGTCCCCAGTCTATTGTGGCTTGCTAAGGTCAACACACGTTCCATTAGCTGAATTGATTTTCACGATTCAACTGGTGCCGATATGAATTAGCTAGGTGGCACTAGTCCATTGTGGACTGCAGTGTTATTGAGTATAGTTCGAATTGTATAGCAACGTTGCACTACTCGAATTCAATACATTGCTATTTATCTGCTATTGAATTTAAACTACCGTATATTTCCGCAGATAAGACGATGGCTGAATCATAAAAAAGGACCCAAAATCCGAGGTCGTCTTATGCGACGGTACAAAAAAAAAATATATTAGATTAAAATTGGTAATTTCGCAGATGTTCTGCAAGACGCGGCTTCGACCTCCAAACGATATATATCGAAGCGGCTAAGTATCGAAACGATACGTATCGAACAGGCGAATATTATGATTTTTTTTTTAATATGTCGTGATTTTAAAGAATGAAGTTATGCAGGAATCTAAGAGTACAGCTTTCTGAGTAATTTACAAGAAAGCTTACAATCGAAGTAGCTCGGCCAGAAAAGATATTTATCGAACGTACAATTGTAAATCGAGTTTAGTGTTTCTGAACCGTAGATTCGGACGCTACGCGCCCTCACGTACTAAAAAAAAAAAAAAAACTTCTTGTTTAACCTACACCTAACTTTCTTAAGGCCACGCTACAGATAACTTTTTTAAAAGATTTACGAAAACATTTTTGCGCATTTTTTTTAAATATTCGCTTTTCGAGCTTCATTAATTTACTGAGTGGACAATGGTACATACGACAACCTATATGCCATAAAGCAGAAATGGAATTAATTATTTACAATGCAGCTTGATTTTACAATGTCGCGTGTCAAAAATAATTTCTCAATATAGGTATCCAGAGTCGCACTGAAACGATTAGAATATATTTACGTACGGAGCTGTGAATGGGTTAAAATATTTCGGAGCTATACGCAACAATTGCGGGTTCCTTCGAAATCCTTTATCTTCTGTTATCGGTAATTTCGTGTGTTTTCGCCCGCATAATATGTGCATCGGCGCGATTAAATGTGGTATCGGCGAAAGAAACTACTTTCTTTAACTTCACGGTGTAATAATAATAATAAAAAAATGCTTCTTAGCGATTGGATAGAACGTAGCACTACAAGCACGAAAGTTCAAAAGCAGATCGCAAACACTGCAACAAAGGGTGAAATCCAGGTGTACCAATCAAGAAAACTACTTATGGCGGCTTCCACCGGCACTTTTCGGAACTCCCTGAAGCTTTGCTTCCGAATTTAAGTACCAGGCGTGCATTCGGGTAAATACGGTAACTTGAGGGTCGTCTTATACGCCAGATATGTGTTTAAATTGTAAAATTTCGATGTAAATTTGTACCTCGTCTTACCTGAAGGTCGTCTTATCTGCGGAAATATACGGTACGCAGCTTGTCAGAATATGTCCTATCAATATTTGAGACTAGTCTGTTTTAACTTACAGTGGCGCTGTTATTTAACTGGGTCAGCACACGTAACATTGATTATATTCTAAACTTCGCAATATAACTGATGTTCCTATAAAATGTTCAGCTTCTTAGTGTCTGTGCTTTGATTTTGAGGATGTACTTGTTTTGGAAGCCAACCGTTAAGCATTAAGTGTAACTTTCGGTTGAGTCGTTTAAGCTCAGTAGCTATACTGGTAAACCTGTCTATTGGCTCTTTCCACCAAGAATTTTATTGATGCCTTTCGCTTGGGCAGGTGTTCTTAGCACAGCTTTGTATTCCTTTATTTGACCTTGTGTGTCTTTTATTAAGAATTTGCTCCTAACATGTTTGTCTAATTGATCAGTTGATGTGTAAAGTGGTATGTCACGATGTCTTTGTTGGATTTAAATTAGTTAACTAAAAGAAACTAATTGTTTTTAAATTGTTTGGCCATTTCATATTGAGAGACGCCATTGGCATTGCAGTAACAGTATGTTGTACAGACTTCAAGGATTGATTCTGTACAGTAAAAAGTTAACGCTTGGTTTAATGAACTAAATATTCACTTCTACCCTTTCGACATTGATTACATAAAATTAGATTAACTTGAAGTAACTGTATTTTACCAGGATAAACATTCTGTATTTCTTAAAAATTACATAAAATTATTTTGGCAAGGGGCAAAGACCTCTCACTGCTTAACCCAGACCTACCACTCCCCTCATTTGCTACTAATTCGTGCATTACAGGGATAAGCGATTTCAATACCAAGGCTTTAACCTAAAGAAAACTATGAGGAAAAAAGTTAGAAGGAGAAGGAACGGAGGAAATTGAAATAAAAAGAGAGGAGGAACGAATGTGTAAGGTAACAATGCTCGTTTATATGGTTTTCACTCAAACTTATTTTGCAGTCTATTTAATCAGTAAACTTGAAATGCCTGAAATTTGTTGCCTCGCGGTAATGTTAAATAATATGAGCACAAATAAATTTTAAACTAACGAGGGAAACAAGAAGCAGTATTTTTTTCTTTGGTGTTTTACATGCCGTCAATGATGTTAACACAAACATACTGTAGACTGCTAGACTGGAAAACGTGCCTCTGTGAAACCGCCATCTTGCTTTACCACACGTCAGAAATTTTACATGTGGTGTTACAACGATGTTTTGACACGAAATGACGTTGTAACGTTTACTACTTGCTTTAAACATTCTTTACATATGGGCTAATACTTCCTTAGTAGTTGATTTTAACACAGACATTGCAGAATCGTGCTATTAGAAGAATACCTTATGTATAGTTAAAGCAGACTGTAGCTATCGGAAAACAGAAGAATAAAGATAAGGGTTATCACGACAAACAGCACATTTATGAAGCTCGTACTATTGAGAGAAAAGCCTAAGTTAATCGTAACTGATTAATAAAATTAGCATATCAATGTGACTCATTGGGATATTGTATGCAGTGGCGGCGCTAGGCGTCGGCGACGTCGGCGACCGCCGACGGCCTCGCGCCTGTGGGGGCCTCGCAAAACGTTGTTAAAATTTTAGCTCCTTTTTCTATTTTTTTTTTATTAATTTGATATTTAACGCCGCTTTTCGACTTCTAGGTTATGTAGCGACGACTTACATCTAACTTGCACTAGCTTAACCTAAGTACGAACGTAACATCAGTACCCAAAGGTACGACCCCCGACGGGAGCGACCTCGCGCACCGTGGTATGAGACCATAGTGCGCTTGGCTATTCCCCGCCGGCAGCTAGTTTTAGTTGTCCGTATTTATTTCCGTATGAGTGCAGCAGCGATACTTTGTGTTATGGAAACTGAGTTTAGTGTTTCTCATATTAAACAATGAAAATAATGCAACAAAACACAATAACAACAGCGCAGTTCAGTTACAAATAAGACATCAAGGTAGACAAGAATGCAGTGACACCAGGCTGTTAACATACGCTGTGCAGTTGACATCGAGAATCTTCACCTCAGCACGGCTCTAAGTCTCACGAGTACTGCCGACTGTTACCGATCGGTTAAGGGAATTCCCATACATCACCTGTCGTGAATCTGCGCATGCGTACTAAACGGCAGTGACGAAATGTCGCACAAAAATCAAAACAGTGTGTCACGAGACTCACATGTAGAACACTTCTGTCTACGTTTCTTGTCGTTATTGAGTGAAAAATTGGTTGCTTGTTTATTGTAATTAAATTATGTTTATTTAGATACATTTTTCACAGTGTTGGGGTTATTTCATATTTGTAAGGTAAGTCAGTGTTCAGATACATTTCTTATTTGTCTGTAAAGCATAATTTATTTTATTGTCCTAAACTTTATGTAAGTGCTGCGGTGTTATTATTAAAATTACTCGATAGTTGAACCAGTGGTGGACTAAAAGGGGGGGGGGGGCGAACCGCCCTGGGCCGTTCGTCGAACGTGTTCCTTTCTCTTGATCTATGGGGCTTCCAAATTTATTTATTTATTATGTTTTATAGTAATACATGTATTTCCAGGTAGATGGGGGGCCTCATTTTGTTTTGCCGCCGCCCCGGGCCTCCGACAGCATTAGTCCGCCACTGAGTTGAACCAGAGGTGGTCTTTGCCTGTTGGAGGCTTGGGGCGGCGTAGATAACAAACTGAGGCCTCCCTGCGTTACATGCCGCATCGGCTACTATCTTCATTTGATGCCTTAACAAGGTATTTAGTTGTATGACAATATGGTTCAAACTGACTTCCCTCGTTACTTTTATAAAATAGCCATGTTGTTCCTTTTAAGAAGGAAAGCATCATTTTTCTCTGTTGTTCGGAAGTATTATTTATATCTTGCGATGACGCCACCATAGAGCGAGCCACATTATTAAAAAAGAAATCCATAGAGGCATCTGTTAAGGACGTACCTAGAGATAAAAAGGTATCTTTCAAAATTACTAAAAATTTCCGCACTATTATGCCGTGATCTTGTGAATTTATTATGGTAACCCAACGTTTCGTCCCCGACTGCAGAGGAGATTTTAAATGGGGATCGTGGTACTTTTGAATGTCCGATGCACACCCTGGATCGAGACGACGTTGTTCATAAAAAAGAGTAATTTACAGCATTAGATCCGGGGAAGTTGGTGTTTCGAGTAACAGATTCACAGCGTCATGACTTAATTCAAAATGGTCCCCAACGAAACCTCAAGAAATCAAATGAGAGTTACCCCAAAGACGCAAATAAAAGACATTTTACAAAATTTCATTTTACTAGAAAATTCAGTAACGCTGAAGAGCAACATCGCAGGTTGCTGGTTTACTCCGCAGCACAAGATAAAGTCCATTGTTTTCCATGTAGACTTTTTTTCACATTTGCAGACACAGATGGTAAAAGAAGGCTGTTGTGACTGGAAAGATCTGAGTAGAATATTGAAAAGACATGAACAAAGTCAATGACACACGGAGTGTATGATTTAATGGATGGAATTCTGTAAAGGAATCAAATATGGGAAAACTATAGATAAGGAAAACTGGAGACTGATCAGGGAATCACAAAAGTGTTGGTATAACTTGTTTAAAACAATGTTCGATATTATCAACTACGTAACCTCTCACAATCTGGCATTTAGAGGTTATCTAGAATCCCTTAACCTGAATGATACTGGAAACAGTGGAAATTTTATAGAGCTATTTAAACTGTTATTCAAATGTGATCTAACACTAAAAGAGCACTTGAAACGTATTAATGAAAAGGAACTTTCTCAGCATTATCTGAGCCACGAGATCCAAAATGAATTAAATTCATTAATGTTAAAGACTGTCATTAATGAAATCGTAAAAAGAGTCAAATAAGCAAAATGTCATGCCTTCATGCTCGATTGTACCTGGGATGTAAGCCGTGTGGAACAAATGTCAATAACAAAGATTTTGCAATTCCTCAAATGGAGAGATAGAGGAGCACTTTGTTGGGATTATTGCCGTTGCAGAAACAACGGGAGAGTATTTAACAATTACAGTTGTACAGTAACTAGAAAATAATGATGTAGATATAAAAAACTGTCGAGGACAGGGATATTATAATGGCGTCAATATGGTTGGCATGAACAAGAATACTCAATATTAATCCACTAGCAATCTTCACGCCATGCGGATGCTATTCTTGGAATTTGCTTCTCATAGATGCAGCTAACTCATCTACAAAAGCCATACATTTTTCGGCTTCATTATTTCATTTTTGTTTGTTCTTTACAAGATCTAGCAAGCGTTGGGAAATAAATTAAAATTGACATTGAAACCTGTGTCGGAAACAAGATGGAAAAGCAGAATTGGAGCACTAAAAGCTATATCATTCCAATTCGGTGATGTCATCGAAAGCATATATGACTGGTAATGTAAAAGAAGTGGTTCGGAAAATCTTAGTGACTGTGGAGCAGTCTTGAACGAAATGTTAACTTTCGAGTTTATTGTTGCAATATACGTCTGGTACGAGATTTTACTATGTGTAAATAATATAAATAAACAATGTCAGTCAGTTCCTGAAAGTAGCTGTTGAATCTTTACGTTCATTTACGTGACAAGATTCGAGAATTCCTTATTACAGAATTTGAAACTTGCATTGCAGAAGCTCGATTGTTTGTAGAAAAAATTAGTTACGAAATTGAGTCTGAGTTTAAAAAGAAAATAATAGCACAGTAAAAACGAATGTTCGATTACGGACTAACTGATGAACCAATCTGTTGAAATGCAGTACAGAGTTAATTTTTTTAACACAATGATACCTGCTGTAATAGTCGACAGTGAATGTCGATTCAAAGCACTATAAGAATATTTTGAGCGATTTGGTTTCATTTATAGTATCAATTATTTGAAATATCTATACAAGGTAGACCTTCTCAAGCATTTAGCTGTGATACTCCGAAAGGCGAAAATACCGACTTAAAGCCTTTAGAACTTTATGAGGATCTCCAGCTTTTAAAATACAATCCACTAGACTGAATCGAAGACGCAAAACTACTTTTCGGTACATTTTAGAAAACAATTTTGAAGAAGTATATCCAGATGTTTATATAACATTCAGAATTATGCTCACAGCTCCAGTTAATACAGCTTCGGCCGAGAGAAGCTTATCAAAGTTAAAATTGATTAAGTCTTACTTGAGAAGCGCAATGAGCCAGGATAAGGCAGCCAACTTTTTCAAAACCCAATGGGGGACATTTCGAGGATGTGAAGGAGGACTAAGATAACTAAATCATTGTGCCAGTTATTCTGAAACCAGGAAAGAAATTTAGACGAGAAGTGTAGGTCTCCTCATTTACTTTAAAGTAACATATCTAATATGAGTGACATTTTATTCTTAATTTTCAATCTGTATTTACAGTTCAAAAATATTTTTTCATGTTCCTATTTTGAATTTTAGAGTCTGACAATTTTTATATATTCTATCTCCGTTACGTTTTTCCGATTACTATCGTTGTCTGTACTACTTTTATTTGTTCTAGCACTTAGAGCATTGTTCTCCACACATTGTGATAAGTAGCTTACTCCGTCCAAAGAATTGTGTTTTGCAATAACCTCGAATTAAAATTTGATAAAAACTAATTTTTAAAACCATTCGAACAACTCTATTATAGTAGTTCTTTCGATGAAGTACAGAGTTTAATTGTGCCTTACTACAAGCAATACTCATTCACTTTCGTTGTTGTATTTTCAGAATTTCACTACCTTTTTGTTCCTGGAGGAAGCAAGATGAAAGCTGATATTGTATTTGCATTTCAGATTAAAAAAAAAAAAGTTTATTCAGACTGTGGTAGTATTACATCATGTTTGCCACATTGAGCACCGAAAAATATTCCATTACACTTATTGAAATGTACTTAAGAAGACACAGAAAATATCTCAAAAACAAAATTTTTTTATAAGTCATCATATCATCAAATGCAGTAGTAGCTCAAAAGAAAAACAACGTTCACTGCTAGCGAATTTGTCATTTTGAAATAAATGATGTGTATCGTTTTTTTCTTCTTTTGTATTTAATGTAAGAAAACTGTTATTTATTCGTAGATGATGCGTTGTGAAGTTGACTTGTAAGCAGTATGTAATAGCGTGCCGTACACAAACAGTTTCGGCGTGTGTTCTTAGACCAACAATTTCAAAATTTCTGGAATGCGGGACGCTTTTGACATTTTGCGGGACATTTTCAGTAATTATCCCCATGCCGGACAACGAGACCAAATGCAGGGCTGTGCCGCAGAATCCGGGACGGTTGGCCGCCCTTAAGCCAGGAAAGACTATCTGCGTTGTCAGTACTAGTATTATTATGATGTGATCTCATTGACCTCTATACTACCTGGATGTTGACTTCAACTGTCTGAGCGTGCCAGCCATACATGTTGATATTTCGTTTTCTGCCAAATTCAAATGTGGCTGCTATGAAGTAGTACAAGAAAACGTAGAGAAAATACGTTTCGATTACGCTTCTATATTACATCGCGTATTGACGTGAATTTCAAATCAAGTGCTAAACAAGCAATTATTTGTCATGTAATAACTGATGAACATTGGTATGCCAAATTTAAACATGGCGGACAATGCGAAAACGTGTGGAAACATCTGAATGGACAGGCACGCTGTAATTATATGCTGAGAGAAATGAGTTATACATCGAGTTTGTATATAGATCGCTGTGTGATCTTAAAAAAATCAGTGAGGCGAAAAGCCGAGAAATTTTTCTATTTTAATTTGGTTTCTTTATTGTAATTTTTGTCATTGGAATAATACTTGTATATTACACTAATAAAATTTTAGTATAATTATTAGTGGTCAATAATTAACGGATTTTATTTAACATTTTCTTCCTTACTGAGATAATGAAAGGGGCCTCGCAAAGACGAGTTCGCCGACGCCCAGTTTTCGTCTAGCGCCGCCACTGATTGTATGTATCAAAGCCGACTGAAATTTTCGTAAGAACACCCAAATGATTAAAGATAGAACTATTCACAACAAGTAGCGCCTTTTATAGCGACCATACTATTGAACAGAAAAGTCGAAATCGAAGTTGTATGGAATTGATAACAGATTAATGAAAACAGCAAACCAATGCAACTCATTACTGTATGTATCGAAGATTACTCTAGCTTTCCTACGAACACTCAAGCGAAACATATACCACGCATGAACTGACCATTATGTGGAAACTCTAAAAGACAGTGTAGTTCCGTCAGTTCGATCGCATTTTTAGGACTACTTTTTGTAATTACACACGCAACGGCTCACACGTTTCTAGGATAGAAATATGGCGGCGAGACTTCATTGATACCAAAGATACTGTATACAACCTGGCAAGTCTAGTTATATATGTCTGTGGATGTTGATAATATGCGAACTGAAGATAAGATGCAAGGCAGACGAGAATGTTGCCATCTGTTGAGAACAAGAAGGACTCGTTGATAAAAAAACAGAAAATATAATCTAGTGGGACATCTATGAGTGAATAGAGTTTCATTAAATAAGTAACATATTATTATTAAAACATTTAGTAGTGTATTATGAAGAGAAATAAAACTCGTTTATGATTATATGCACAGATAAACCTGCCTTGACTTCGATAAACAGTCAAATAATACAAGATGCATCCGAAAAGTTCAGTGAATTGTCTCAGGATATATAGGAAACAAGAGTTCCAAACAAAATACCTTTACTGGCCTTCGAAGTAATCGCCATTGGTTACAATACACTTCTGGCATAGGTTGTACAGCGAGCTACAAAAATCGACATCGGCGATATTTCGGCAGGGGAAAACCCAGCCATTCTCAAGGCAATTCTGAATCGAGGACGCAATGTGCAACGGCGTTTAAAACTTCGCTTTTCAATGACGACAAGAAAGACAACACTCACCGAGCAAGAAAGCAAATGGCGCCATCACAAAACTCAAGATGAAAACCGTCAGAAATATCGATAGTGAACATCAACTTCCAAACGGGTGAGGTGGCATTAATTGCGTCCTTCTGTTTTTTGTCAAGTGTGAGTCCAGGATTCCTTGCAGAAATTAAGCCAACAACCTCCATATATATTCATGAAGTTATCAGCTAGTGTTATATCAATCTCATCCAGAGGGACTAAATTAATGCCACGTTATGCCGTGACACTTACTGTCGATCAGTGGCGCAGCCAGTTTATAATAAACGATATTGAATTTAGTAATCTATGACTTAGTTAAAATTCATAAAATCTGAAACAATTTATTGAAAATTGATAAAAATAGCCTAGACCGCAAATCGAATTTTTTTAATGTATTTCACTTTGCGGTCTAGGCTATTTTTATCAATTTTATTATAAGTTGTTTAAAATTTTATGAATTTTCACTAACTGTAAGACCGCCCAATCTCCATACTGAAAATGTCAGATTTTACAATCTATGACTTACTGTTACACTCTTTACAATTTAACCAATTGTACTACGAAAACAACTTACAAGAAATAAAATGAGTAGGCTCGCATTAATTTGAAATTGGAAGAGGAACAACGTTGTGCAATTGATTGTGTATAATGAGCTCGTAAAATAATTAAACAACTTCTATATTTCTAGCCAAGGAGAAAGGCCTTTGCAGTTTAATTAACATGCTTCTATGTGTAAAAATGAACTGAAATACGCTGTTGTTGTTCATAAGATTACACTCGGTAGCGCTGCTGACCTGCTAAGCAGCGGGTCGCCGCATATGAACAATGGGCTCCTAACTTCAGCATAGCAGTAACAATAGTGGCAGCATCAAAGCTGGTCGCGGCGGCATTAAACCGCTCACAGTAACAGCGGCACACGTTCTTGGTGGCGGCATCACTTTGGCGACTCATTGTCACATTCACTTGTGCTTGGCATATTAAAGTTACATTGTGATTTATTACATGTGTACTATTTCAAATTTCCGGTACCAACCTGTTTAAAGAAATAAAAAATGAAAACAATAAAAATAATAAAATTAAAAAAAAATCGCACTGACGTGTTTTACGGCTCACTTTAGATTTGTTGTTTTATAAGTTTTTACAAACATTTCGGACCAAAACAATAATCTAAATAATAAAAAAAAAGTGGTGATAAGATTACGACTCTACTATTGTGGCAATATCTATGCACCCAACACGTAATATTCTTTCTGACCGTATTTTAACAAACAACAAAAATTATATGACGTTTGAGCTTAGCTTTGACAAACATACTCCTTTTTGAACTTTTACCTCCTTTAACTATCATTTTAATATCACTCTCACATTTTCATTAGATTTTTCCGTTAAAATATCATCACCTGTCTTGCCTTGGTAGTTCTAAGTTTATTTTCATTGCCTCTACTGTTTACGAATGGCTATAGGCTGGAACGAACGTAGCGTACATTTGGCGGTCGGACGAGTGACTATAGCCTGGATGGAACACAGCGTACATTTGGCGTAGATGCGTTGATTCTAATTAATGACTTTCAATATATTCCACAAATAGTGAATAAACGATTAGAAAAATAAATAAATAAACAAGGTAATTTGTTGCAATGTATACACTTCCCTTTTGTTTGATTATGCATCTACACTTTCCACAGAAATCTGGGACTTCCTTTATATACGAAACTACCTGTATCAGCACTTGAGCAGAATGTTCATTATTACAGTATCTTCCCAGTTTACGTGCATATGCTTCAGAAGACCATTGTTCAATTCGTTGTTACGTATTTCGCGGCATGTTCACGAAATAGAACAAACACGTATTTCAGGGCGAGTATTCTTGGATATGTACAATTCTATACACTGAAGAACATAGCTTTATTTAATTAATAAGAGTGTCTGAAACCCTTTTAGGAAAAAAAAATGGTAGCGGCGGGTTTCGAACCACTGACTCATCAACACAGTCCAACGCATTGCCCACTAGGCTACGACTACCAATGTCAAAATGCGTTCTTTAATCTCGTACTATTGATGGTAGTTGTTAACTGATGCTCATATGGCATTTATAGACACTAGATTGTCACATATCGTACGAAAAACGACGCGTTTTTGTTAATTATTCAGTGCGCCATTGCTTTGAAATGATAACGTGTAAGTTACAATAAGAAAATCATCAAGTTACGCAACGCAAGATGGCGTATGCCAGAGTGATGTTCTGGGTGAGGAATGTCACATGACATCTCCGAACGGCTGGTTTTCGTTAATTCAATGGAGTGTGTCAAATCTCTGGTATTTTTGTAAATATCTCTGAAACGATACGAGATATGAGAAAAACATTAGGGAGCAACGTTGTAGAGAATTTTCTCCTCTACAAATTCTGTTATTCAATTTTCGCGTCAGACGAACGGTTTATTTGCAATTAAAATTATATTACAAACAGCTTTTTTGCATTAGTAACGTATTTCTTGTCCGAAATATTTGAAAAAGCGAAGTTCTGGTCTCTGGTAGCCAACAATTATGTATGTAAAATTTGGTGCCGATCGGTTGAATGGTTCGTCTTAAGAAGTGGGAACACGTTACGGACAGACAGACATCCCAAAATCGCGGTTATTTTTGCAGATATCTCTGAAACGCTACGAGGTATGAAAAAAAAACATTAGAGAGCAAAGTTGCCGATAATTTTCTCCTCTAAAATTTCGGTTATTGAATTTTTGTGTCAGATGAATCGTTAAGCCGTTATTTTCATTTAAATTTCGAGCTGGAAAAAGACGATTGCAAAGGCCCACTTTTAGTGTTACTACCGTAATCTAAAGTGGGCCAAAATATTTGGGTAGTGCCGGGGAAGGTGCTTCAGCCCCTTAGCCGCCCGCTACTCCGTGACTGTGCCACTATTATTGATATTTCTGAGGGTTTTTATATTTGTTGCTGTGATGTCGCTGTTTGCTTGCTTGCTCAGTGTGTGTTGGCTTTCGTGTTATCATTAAAAACCGAGGCTTTAAACGCCGTTGAACATTGCTTCTTCGCTGCAGTACAGTAGTTCCTTAAGAAATACAGGATGCCAAATTTCGGCCGAAGTGGCTGGCAGCATACCCGTAAGTTGTTTGATGTTGAAACTATTATCAGGGCGTCTACTACGAGGAGCGTCCAGAAAGTAAGTTCCGTTTGGCAATATAATGAAATTGTACACAGATACAGAAGAAATTATTATGGCACAAAATTCTACAACTCTTAAACTACTTTTCCACATAACTGCCGAAATTTTGCAGGCATTGGCCATAGCGTGGCACCAGTTTTTGTATACCTTCTTCATAGAAATCTGCCGCCTGTGTCTTCAACCAGTTGGAAACAGTTTCTTTGAGATCGTCGTCATTGGTGAAGTGATGACCGTCAAGGAAATTGTAAACGTACGGTTTTCCTGGATATTGTCATCAAAAATGTTCAAATGTTTGTATAGCTTACGGGGTCATTAGTCCCTAAACTTACAAACTACTTATGAACTACCTAATCCTAAGGACGGAACAAATTTCCATGCCCGAGGGGGATTCGAACGCCGACCGTAGTGGCCGTGCAGACCGTGACTGGAGCGCCTCAGTCTCCTCGGCCACCGCGGCCGGCGATTTTGTCATCATTCGCGTTGAAACATTCCTCTCTTTTTTATTTTCTTATTTTAAATTAAATTTTTAAGTGAGTATAATTTTTTGCAAGTTAATGTGAGCACGAAATAGAATAACTGTAAAGAGTGGTTGGGAGAAATATTTCAATACTGGTTACGTAGCAAAATCATCTATCTATTGAAATGAATCTACTATGCTGTACTTTTAGAGAAATTAATGAGCTACGCACCAAGAAAGTAGTTAAAATCCTTTTCTAACATGGCTGATACTGATAAGCAACGTGAACCTACCTGTTGGAGACATTATCACTATTGCTAATTTTGTAACTGAGTTTGCGGTTAGTTGATCTGTTACTAATCGAAAATGGCAAGTCGCTCGTAATCTCAGGGTCGCAGTTAGAATAATTATTTAATAAAAGAACGTGATAAAAATGGGTCCTATGGTACACATCTCCAACAATTAGATTCGTAAATCAGTGTAATTCATTATTCTTTTGTCCTGAAAAATAAATTGCATTACAATTAAATGAAAAATGTGAAAGGAAAAAATAAGGTTCCAATCTCAGTACAAATAAGTACTCAGACTAATTTCAGTAAACTCCCGAAACAATTATTATTGAAATAAATGAAGCATGTATACATATACATCCCATTCAAAGATCAGTTACCTTTGTGAAATCTGATTAAATTCATACAGTCGAGATCAGGTCATAAATTCAGGTCATAATCATTTCAATTACAACTTTCTCATTGAGATTGATTTCATCAGGTCATACAATCGTAATAAGGAAGAGAAATTTACTAGACGAGAGCATAATGCAGAAGAGAAAAATGGCGTCAGTACTCCTTTCTTTTAAATGAAACAATAGGTAAATCTATGTATTATTCTAATTGCTCTTTGTTCAGAGTTAGTCTTTGACTTATGTTTTTCAAAGAATATATTGCGTCTTTAAGAATTTAGTGACACATTGAAAATGATACAAAATTACAAGAAAAAATATACAAATATAAGCATAATTAATTTAAATATGGGCAAATAAATATTGTTTTGTATGTGGAGGCGCATGTAACACTACAGCGTGAACCAGTTCTTCTGTAACCAAAGGTCGACGCGCACTTCGTTCTTCATTGTGTACATCACTACGCTCACCATTGAACTGTCGGACCCGTCTTCTCACCATCGAATCACTCATCGTATTTGGTCAGTAAACATCGCAAATTTGCCGATAAATTTCACTTGGTTTCACTTTCCTCGCATTCAGAAACCGAAACACCGACCTGATTTCACAGGCGGCGGGATTTTCAATCAACGCCGACATTTCAAACAAGAACAACAAAGCGTACGTAACTGACAGCGATCTCCAAATGGCGCACGTTCTTCTCCTTGATACACACCGTCTACAGCGCATGTGCGAACTGCAATCGCAGCGCTGCAGCGGAGATAAATTGAAACGGAACTTACTTTCTGGACGCCCCTCGTATATCCCAGATGGCATCTGCCGTCGTTAGATCGATATGGACGTCATCTTTCTCGGTGAATAATTTTTTTCCGTCGTTTCATTTTATCATTGGCTTGTTTGAGAGTCATTAAAAATACCCGTACGTTTCAGATTTTTCTCTAACGCGGTAATTATCATCTCTGGCGTTGGCAAATTTGTAGAGTATATCTTTGCCGAGGAAGGCAGTCGGCTGCTGTTTGTAGATCTGGCTGGCAGCAAACAGGTGCGCGGCACAAAAATACGCCCGGAGAGACGGGCGACTGCAGCGCCGCGTGCCCCGCGGTGGCGGAGTTTTAATTAACCTGCCGCGGTGTAATTAAACGTGATTAGCAGCCTCATTAAGCGGCCAGCCGTGCCGCGCAGAGCCGGCCGGCTCCAATTACGAGCGCAGCCGAGCGCAGCCGAGCCGAGCCGAGGCGGCCAGACAAACGGCTTCTGGATCGGGCGCGCTGACGCATCGCCGGCCCTCCATTAAGGGACGCGCATTTTTCCCTCTCCGCTATAACTCCTCTAATTTACAGAGGGATAAATTCTTAGAGGTAATCTTCTGCCGGAGTAGGCAGACGCGGCATTCGCTCGGCTCCATTGATATCTGCGAAAGCAGATTTCTCTCTTTGTGTCACCAGATAGACAGATTCGTAATGAGCCATTCCACTCATTATCGAGATAATCACGTAATCCCAGACCAATCGTTCTACCAACGTCTCGTATGAGACAATCTTAGAATATTAGTCGATAATTTGCGTAATATCCATCTAAAACTTTCCATTCTACGACGCGGGTCCAGAAAGTAAGCAGTGGCGGCGCTAGACGAAAACCGGGCGTCGGCGAACTAGTCTTTGCGAGGTCCCTTTCATTTTTTTCAGTAAGGCAGAAAATGTTGAATAAAATTAGCTGAATTATACATCAATGATCATTATACTAAAATTTTATAAGTATAATATATAAGTATTACTTAATGACAAAAATTAGAATAAACAAACACAAATTAAAATAGAGGAAATTTTTGGCTTTTCATCTCACAGAATTTTTTTAAGATCACATCTTAATTAATACTGGCCAGTATTTTGGCTTCAATTGATAGGACTGACAACGCAGATAGTCTTTCTTGTGCTTCTTAAGTAAGTTTTAATCAGTTTCAACTTTGAGAAACTTCTCTCGGCCGAAGCTGTACTGACTGTGTCAGGATGATTCTGATTGTTATATAAACTTTTGGATATACTTCTTCCAAATTGTTTTCTAAAATGTTCTGAAGAAGTTGCTTTGCAAATATTTCACTAAAAATTGAATCACTGATGCACTCACACGGAAATAACTCACAACTAAATAGCTGCCGGCCGGGAATGGCCGAGCTCACTGAGGCGTCATACCACGGTGAGCGACATCGCTCTCGTCGGGGGTCGAATCCCACCCTTGGGTACGGATGTTGTGTTCCTCCTTGGATTGAGCTAGTGTAAGTTAGATGTAACCTAGCAGTTGAAAAGCGCCATTAAACATCAAATATAAAGAAAGGAAAACTGAAATTTTAACAATGCTTTCCGAGGCCCCCCACAGGCGCGAGGCCGTCGGCAGTTGCCGACGTCGCCGACGCCTAGCGCCGCCACTGAAAGTAAGTTCCATTTGGTAATAAAATGAAACTGTACACAGATACAGAAGAAATTTTTATTGCACAAAATTCTACAAATCTTAAACTACTTTTCCACATGTTGTTGTTGTTGTGGTCTTCAGTCCGGAGACTGGCTTGATGCAGCTCTCCGCAATACCCTATCCTGAGCAAGCCTCTTCATCTCCACATACGAACGGCAACCTAAATCTGTCTGAATCTGCTTACTGTATCCATCTTTTGGTTTTCCTCTGTGGTTTTTACGCCACACACATCCCTCCAACGCTAAATTCACAATTCCTTGATGTCTAAGAATGTGCCGTACCAATCGATCCCTTCTTTTAGTCAAGGTATGCCAGAAATTTCTTTTCTCCCCAATTCTGTTCAGTACCTCCTCATTAGTTACGCGATCCACCCACCTAATCATCAGCATTCTTCTGTAGCACCACATTTCAAAAGACTCAATCCTCTTCCTGTCCGCACTGTTTATAGTCCGTGTTTCACTCCCATACAAGGCAACACTCCATACAAATGCCTTCAGAAAGGACTTCCTTAGGCTTAAATCGATAATCGATGTTAACAAATTTCTCTTTTTCAAAAACGCTTTTCTACCCATTGCCATTCTGCATTTTATATCCTCTGAACTGTGACCATCATTTGTTATTTTACTGCCCAAGTAACAAAACTCATCTACCTCCTTTGTTGCTACGTTACCTAATCAAATTCCTTCAACATCACCTGATTTTCTTAGACTGCACTCCATTACCCTAGTTTTGCTCTTGTTAATGTTCATGTTATATGCACCTTTCAGAACGCTGTCCATTCCATTCAATTGCTCTTCCAGGTCCTTTGCTGTATCTGACATAATTACTGTGTCGTCGGCAAAACGCAATGTTTTTAATTCTTCACCCTGAACTTTAATTCCTTCTCCAAATTTCTCCTTGCTTTTCTTTATAGCTTGCTCAATGTACAAATTGAATAACATTGGCGAAAGGCTACAACCCTGTCTTTTTCCCTTTCCAACCACTGCATCCCTTTCATGCCCTTCGACTTTGATAAGCGCTGTCTGGTTTTTGTACAAGTTGTGAATAACCTTACGCTCCCTATATTTTACTCCTGCTTGCTTCAGAACTTGAAAGAATTTATTCCAATCAACATTGTCAAACGCTTTCTCCAAATCTACAAAAGCTAGAAATGTAGGTTTGCCTTTCCTTAATCTATCTTCTAGGATAAGCCGTAAAGTGAGTATTGCCTCCCGAGTTTCTACATTTCTCCTGAACCCAAACTGATCTTCCTCGAGTCGGCTTCTACCAGCTTTTACATACTTCTGTAAATAATTCGCGTTAATATTTTGCTTCCATGACTTATTAGACTGATGCTTCTGTAGTTTTCACACCTGACTGCACCTGCTTTCTTTGGAATGGGGATTATAACATTTTTCTTAAAGTCTGAGGGTACTTCACTTGTCTCATACATCTTACACACCTTATGAAACAATTTTGTTATGGTTGGTTTTCCCAGAGACTTCAGTAGCTCTGAGGTAATATTATCTACTCCAAGGGCCTTGTTTCGACTTAGGTCTTTCAGTGCTCTGTCAAATTGATAATCTGCGTAATATCCATCTAAAACTTTCCATTCTTCGAGGCGGGTCCAGAAAGTAAGATCCGTTTGGTAATAAAATGAAATTCTACACAGATAAAGAAGAAATTTTTCTTGCACAAAATTCTACAACTCTTAAACTACTTTTCCACATAACTGCCGAAATTTTGCAGGCATTTGTCATAGCGTGGCACCAGGTTTTGTATACCTTTACTCTTAAACTACTTTTCCACATAACTGCCGAAATTTTGCAGGCATTTGTCATAGCGTGGCACCAGGTTTTGTATACCTTCTTCATAGAAATCTACCGCCTGTGTCTTCAACCAGTTGGAAGCAATTTCTTTCAGTTCGTCGTCATTGGTGAAGTGATGACCGCCAAGGAAAGACATGAGATGTAAGAACAGATGAAAGTCGCTAGGAGCGAGGTTAGAGCTGTACGGAGGATGGTCAATCACGTCCCAGCCCTCCCTGTAGGAGGTTTTTCGTCACATTGGCAGTGTGTGGTCGTGCGTTGTCGCGAAGCAAAACAACACCTTTTGACAGCAGTCACCGGCGCTTATTCTGAATTGCACGGCGCTTTTTCCGTAGTGTGTCGCAATAAGCATCTGCTTTGATTGTTTGACCACGCGGTAAGAAGTCAATGAGTAGGATGCCTTTCCAGTCCCATAACACTGTGCACATCATTTTCCGAAGTGTCATGATTTGCTTCGGCTTTACCTTTGGTGGGGATGAAGTGTGCCTCCATTCCATTTATTGCCGCTTACTCTCAGGGGTGTCCTAAGAAACCCACGTTTCATCTCCTGTGACTATCCGTCTCAGAAATTCTTCGCCGCTTTCAGCATAACGGGTCAAATACTAAAGTGCACAACCCATTCGTTTTGTTTTGTGTTGCTCATTGAGAATCTTTGGTACCCAACGTGAGCAAAGTTTACGGAATTTCCGTTTATTGGTAACAATTTCATGCATCAGTGATCGTGAAATTTGGGGGAAGTCCATAGCGAGAGCACTAATTGTAAACTTACAGTTTTCCTGGATCTTGTAATCAATCGCGTGAACCAGTTCTTCTGTAACCAAAGGTGGACACCCACTTCGTTCTTCATCGTGCTTATCACTACACCTGCCATTGAACTGTCGGACCATCTTCTCACCATCGAATTACTCATCGCATTTGGTCCGTAAACATCGCAAATTTGCCGATAAATTTCACTTGGTTTCAATTTCCTCCCATTCAGAAACCGAATCACCGACCTGATTTCACAGACGGCGGGATTTTCAATCGCCGACATTTTAAACAAGCACAACAAAGTTTACGTAACTGACAGCGATCTCCAAATGGCGCATGTTCTTCTCCTTGATACACATCGTCTACAGCGCATGTGCGGAACTGCAATCGCACCGCTGCAGCGGAGATAAATTGAAACGAAACTTACTTTCTGGAAGCGCCTCGTACTATAAATAACATTTTAATAAAAGGAAACGAATTAATAACACAGAAAGAAGTTGCAAACTTGGCAATGCTTCGCAAATGCCAGTGTGTTTCGGAATTTGATATACAACCTAATCTCCTTCTCCTCCCCTGCCTCTATCCCTCTTCTTCTCCCACTCTATTTCGTCACCTACTCCTTCTCCTTCGCTTTGTCCATCTCTTCCATAATCTTCACCCAACACTATGTAGATCTCTTATCGCACACTATCTACTTTTGTTAACTCCTTCTTCTCCTTCTCCGTCCCCATATCTTTCTCCTCCTTCATCCATTCCCCTATTTCTGTCTACTTTTCCCCTCATTCTGATATAAAGGATGGTATTTGTAGTACGCACTAACATGCCCTACATTTTGCATGTATTCTAACCTTCCATTAATCCACCATTCCCCTCTTCCTGTGGTCATCTGCTCCTCTCCCATTTCACTGCGCATCGGGTACTCCCTCTCTCTTCTTCCATGCTGTCTATGAAACATTACACGTACTTGCCAACTTCCATGGTGAGTGATCAAACGGGGCCGAAACCTATTGCAAGTTATCCTCCTTCAATTGACTTTCGGAGGGTAATATCTTCTCCATGAAAACACACAAATATGTGCCAAGTTTTATTTCGTACGGCATAACGGCAATGAAATCTATTGATCGGTCAAATAGCGTCAATGGCTATTTGAATGTACATTCCGACTTTTACAATATGCTGGGCTCGCGGAGCACAAAAATATACATACAAAAATAGAGAAATTTGCCAAATTTGATGGTGATCGGTCAAATCAAATATGTCGTTCCTATCGTCATTATGATTTTTGCAAATTTCTTTACTTTCCTTTGTAGCTGTCTCGATTTTTTTTCTGAAAACTCTTCCAGGACTATATTGAATAAAAATAAAAACCACGGGGGGGGGGGGGGGGGGGAAGGTTCTGTTCTAAAAAAAATGTTCAAATGTTTGTATAGCTTATGGGACTTAACTACGGGGTCATTAGTCCCTAAACTTACAAACTACTCATGAACTAACTAATACTAAAGGTGGCACAAATATCCATGCCCGAGGGGGGATTCGAATCCCCGACCGTAGTGGCCGTGCATACCGTGACTGGAGCGCCTCAATCCTCTCGGCCACCGCGGCCGGCAGTTTTGTTCTCCTACTGGGCGCGTCCCTAGGTGACTCTCCAGATATGCAGGATACGTGAGAAATAATACACCACCTGCAGACCAACATAGAAATGATAATCCAAAGCCGACTTTCCCTAGATTGGTAGCCTTTGGTCAGCGTCTATTCCCCAGGTTAGGGTGGTTGAGGAAAACCTCCATGGATAACAACCATTTTTATAAATCAGTGGCTCTAGCAAAAGGATTAATCCTGTACGTAATATCATAAATCATGGAAGAGTGTGATGTGAAACAAATTATCGCAGGTAGAAAATCCTCCGCACCCAAGTGCGCAAGCAGCAAGCAAATATTCCGATTCTGGGGAATGGGAAGAACTACACAAAGACGAGTTGGAGCGACTTGGAACCTCAAGGAATATGAAGTATAAAAAGCGAAATTACGTAGGCACTTCCAACGAAATTCCCTTCGAGAAACTGGAGGATTTAAACATCTTGCAGAATATACAAACACAGGGTGGAAAAATAAAATAAAATAAATAAAAAATAAAAATAAATAATGAAAAACACACCGCACCTTGGAACTGGCTTCGTAATAGACAAACTGTTTTGGAGTCATTTATCAACTTTGAAACACTATGTGAAAGACTCTCCACACTTAATTTCAAATTTGTTAACAAAGTGTGCACCATCGTGAATGCACATGCTCCCGTAAAAGGACAAAGAAAAGGTGGAAATAATCTGTACCTTCACTACAGGATAACAATGATGATGCTACCGATGACAGTTCTGGTAAAGCAGAATTTCTTAACACAGCTTTCCGAAATTCCTTCACCAAAGAAGAAAGAAGACGAAGCAGGATTCGTATCAAGAACAGCTGCTAGCATGCGTAATTTAGAAGCAGAAATTAAATCACTTAACAAAAATAAGACTCCAGGTCGCGATTCTACACCAATTAGGTTCCTTTCAGAGTATACTGCTGCAATAGGCCAATACCTATCAAACCGCTCGATCGTCGAAAAATCCGTACTCAAAGACTGGAAAGCTGCATAGGTCACTCCAATATTCATGAAAGGCAATAGGTGTGCTCTTCAGAATTATAGGCCTATATCAATGACGTCGGATTGCAGCAGGATTTTAGAAATACTTTCCTCAAATATTATGAACTACCTCGAAGAGAACGACTTATTGATCCATTGTCAACACGGATTCAGAAAGTATCGTTCTTGTGAAACCCAGCTAGCTCTTTACTCACATGGTGTGATGAGTGCTATCGATAAGGGATCTCAAATCTATCCATATTTCTAGATCTCCGGAAGTCTTTTGACACTGTAGCTCACAAGGGTCTTCTAATCAAATTACGTGCTTATGGAATATCGCGGCAGTCCTGCGATTGAATTCGTTATTAGAAAGGTCACAGAACGTCGTAACTGACGTTAACTCATCGAGCAGTAAAGGAGTGGTATATAGTGATTCCCAGGGAAGTGTTACTGGCACCAAATCTTATGTTTATGAACGATTTAAGAGAAAATCAGAGTAGCTCTCTTACACATTTCGCGGATGATGCTGTCAGCCGGCCGCAGTGGCCGAGGGGACTGAGGCGCGCCAGTCACGTTCTGCACGGCCACTACGGTCGGGGATTAGAATCCCCCCTCGGGCATGGATATTTGTGCCGTCCTTAGTATTAGCTAGTTCATAAGTAGTTTTTAAGTTTAGGGACTGATGACCCCGTAGTTAAGTCCCATAAGCTACGCACACATTTGAACATTTTTGATGCTGTCATTTATCGGTTAATTTTAGTTCTTTGGGGCTCGCAGTGTAAAATATGTCTTGTAATGACATGATTATTATAATGATACACCAACAACACTGCTTTATATTTGCTGTTATTATTTATAAATCACAATGAGCTCATTTCGGCCTTTAGCCATCATCAGGTGCTCTGGAAATACATTTGAATGGTCTGAATATACATATATGTATTATAACTATAGATGGAAGTGGTTTTTTCTTAGTTCTTACCTTACATGGAATATCGTATGTGTCACTGCTGTCTTTATTTTTCACCTAGATGTCGATTGGTGCCTCGTTTGTCTATGCTGTCTTTATTTTTTACACCTGGATGTCAATTGGTGGCTATTAGATTCTTACGTTATTTCGATCTTGACAGCTTGGTTGACAGTGTATTTGCGATACTCCATGTTTACATATTTACTATTGCAGTGTTTTGTGGAGAACTATGTTGTAATTTGTTTGTTTTATTGACTTTAATTTATTGGGTTTGACTTTAATTAGGTCATTTTCTAGAATTTTCGATAAATTTTGTTGATGTTTACATGCTTTATTATTAGCAAATTTTTCGTAATTATTTTGTTATATTTCGTTAGTGGTATCGTCTTCATTGTGTTATATCCATAGAGACAAAATAAACAGTGTACTTAAACAAGATCTTAGGACTCCCTATTGGCCAGCGAGCCATACAGTGTTTTAAGACGCTCTATCCTGTTGGTAGGCGAGCCAGTGGCAGGGAAGTGCTGGGATCCCCTCTTTGCATCACTATCAGCTTGTCTGATAATTGGCTGAATAGAACCGCGACTCTTTATGAGCCGGATATCAAACAGCCCGCTCTACTCCTCGGAGTGGAGAATGAAAAGAATAAGTTTTTTATTATTTTTATTGTTTTTTATTGCACTATTAGGAGCACCTCTGTCGTGGAGCGGATTCTAGTGAATATCCAGTGGAGAGTACAAAGGGTTCCGTGTTGTTCATAGTGTTGATTTCAATACTTCATATTCAGTGTGAACACAGACAGAGTGGTTGTGAGCGCATTTTTAGTAGCAATGTGGTGGTTCAGTCTGAGACTGATGTACCACGCCAATTTATAGCCAGATTAGCATTTATAGGTCGTTATTGACTTCATCAAGATGCAGGGAAAGTGCGATCGTCAGTAGTTGATAAAGACAGACAATATTGACTTTCGATTTCAGCGAAGACGCAGCTAGCAGCCGTCGGCGCATTTAACGGTATTGTGTGGAAACGCTTTAGGCGAACTGCACCCATCCCCAAACAGCAATAACAAATACATTTTTTTGACGATTGTGTAATATTTCTGAGATTCCAACAGCCTTGAACGTAAACTGGCGAAACTGAATTAATTTTAAAATCAAGTAGGCGAGGTTCTTCAGCCATTCTACCAGCTTTATTTTATTTTGAAATTGTTTATATGTTTCATAGATCCTCTTAACTTATCCAGAAATTAAAAAAAAAAAAAAAAATGTTTGTAAATCTATCGGACCAAACTGCGTGGTCATCAGTCCGTACCTTACAAACTACTTAAACCTAGATAAACTAACCTAAGGACAACACACACACCCATGCCCCAGGGAGGACTCGAACCTCCACGGCGAGCAACCGCGCGCTCCGCAGGGAGACGCTTTAGACCGCTCGGCTACTCCACCGCGGCTCCAGAAATTAAATTGTTTCTTTATTAATTTGAGTTTTCTTAAAAATAAACAAAAATAATGTTCAATAAGTTTTTATTTCAGTAACTAGTGATTTTAGTACCTGAACTGATCCTCACTAGCTACACTTTGTTAATTTTAAGATTTTTCTTACAGGAAATGCCACCTACATCTATCTTGACATAAGTGATAGAGTTTCACTGTTGTAGGTAGGCAAGGAGCATCTTTCTGACTTGTACATGACATGCTGTTGATGTCTCCTTTGCAGGAGCCGCGGGTACAGTAAATAGACAGATCAGTCTGTTGTGCACTATAAATAGTTGTAAGAGTAGAATAAATCTCTCAACAGCATAGGTTTCACATTAGACTATCTCGGGTTCAATTTAAGAGTATGAAATCCAGAGGCATGTCTTGTAAATTAGGCAGGAGGGGAAGTATTTTTTTTTTTTTTAAGTTTCTACTTTGCAGTATGTCTGTAGCTCCTTCAATTTACAATAACTTTGAGTCACTAGGTATTTAACGTGGCACTTACATGAAAAGCATGAACCTTTTTCTTCTGAAACAATTGTAAAGTGATCAGAAATTAAGTAAATCAAGAAAAATAGTGATGTGCTACCAGCATGACCCAGAGTACTGTTAGTTTCGGACCACTAGGTCTGTTTTTTTTGGCACCTAGGGTGGCCATCTGCCATGGTGGCAACTCTACAGGGAGGGGAGGAACACAAGTGTCCTTCCAGGAAGAGGACGTTGGGTCTCCATTTAATGTCTTGGCAGCCTTTGTGGCTGGCCATCTTGTCAATTGAATGGTATTAATTATTCCAGGAGCAGGAAAACTATTCCACCCATATGAGACTATGGTCCTCTTGTCAGGCAAGCAGAGGATGATACTAGATTGTAGGGGAAAATTAATTTTATATGCTTTAATAATCTCAATAAGGAAGAACACGACCTCTAGTGTGATTATGTGGTTTTGAGACACTTTACGAGACTATGAAAAGACTCTTGCCACTACTACTTCTGCTTTATGAGGCAGGGCCCACGATGTTAGGTGGGTTTTAAAAGTTTGAGTTTTTAGAAAACAGCAAAGGCCCTGTTTTCCATTTTCCACCCGTGGAGTGCGTGACCTCACATATATACAGGCTGATTCACGAATATTCGCAAATATTTCAGTATGTTATTCTACAAGTAAAACTAAAGAAAAAGTTCATATAAACCTAGAACCACAAATATTTAGTTATAGAGTTGGCTGATAAAAGATTTTGCCTGAAATTTAGCCACCTCACTAATATTAATACATATTAGTACAGTACGACTTCCATTTCTTTTGTTGCTATTGATCTGGTGAATTTAATAAAACATGTCCCAGCCGTATATCTGCAAATTACAGAGATTATACCAGTAAATTACAGAGATTATACAGTTAAATGTGTTTACTTTCCATTATGATTTGCAACGTTTGTGTTTTCAGTCGTTTCCTAAACTAGAAACGAGTTACTTTTCTCTATCGTTCACGTGTGCTATGGTCTTAATAAAAGTAGATTATTTAACACACTCATAGAGTTTTAGTTACCTGTGTTACCATAATTTTCCAAAATTAAATTCTCTACAACGTCTGATGAAAACTTCATGCAATTGTACGGAATTTAAAAAGAAAGAAGAAAAAATGGGCCAAGTATTTAATAAATAATAAATTTTGACAAATTATTTCTTTGCTTCTCTGGATTGTTTTGGAAACTATAGTAGACTAGCTTATATGCCCGTGCTTCGAACCGGTTGTTATAGAGGGACCTGTGTATATCATGATTTTTTACGGTTCCGGGCGTAGGCCAGCAAAAAAAAAAAAAAAAAAAAAAAAAAAAAAAAAAAAAAAAAAAAAAAAAAAACAACCCTTGTTGTATCACTCTGTCAATAAACTCAGTTCTCTTAGCCAAGATGTCAAATTTAAGTAGAAGTCATTGTCAAAAACGATAAATGTTCATAAAGTTTTTCATACAAAAAGTTAAATTAATTTAAGCCCGTACTCCGAAACGATGTAATTTCATTTTAGGTTGTGTTCATAAAGTTAAGACTGCGGTGTCTAACTGTCTGTTTGGCGTAAAGCTTCTGAAAACCTATCGTTGAGATGAGAAATACCAATAATAATAACAGCACCATAAACTGGTTCTATAGTGTAATACTAAACTGTTTATCTCGCACTGTAAGTGTATGGTAAAATATTAGTATATTGCAGTGTTGTACTGGGGACAATGTAGTTATTCTGTATGCAGTGCTCCATATTATCGAAAACTCGACGATTACTGAAAATCTACTAATTCAATCAACAGAGCAGTTCATGTTTAAATAAGACGTCATGGTGGTGTCAAAGTGCGATATAGTAAGTCTGGGTAATCTTTGAAGGAATGGGGTCAGCTGATCGTCTGTATGGAACTTTCCATTAAATATAGTTTTCCAGAGAATTGTTTTGACCGTGTTAGCAGCACCGATCACTCTTTCAGCTAATACATGTCCCCACGTCCTGCAGTGATTACTTTGTAAAGCACGAAGTTGAAATCAATCTCGTGAAATAGAACTATATATTCAGAAGTCAGATTATAACTCAAAGTACAATTGTCTCTGCAAAAGAAGACGTCTTTCTGTATCTTCATATAGTCCGCACCAAAAGTATATAATTACACATTTTTATCACAATATTGTTCAGAACAATTATGAAAGCAGAGAGGTTTCTGATGAGTTTGTCGCTTGCATATGTATATTATTTCTAGTTGGCAGGCAAAGAGCAGAAATATCTCTGGAGTGAGCATTCAGATGCACAGAACAGATTTTCTGTCCTCAACATTAAGGTTGAAACGTCAACCGATATTGGGAAAAATCTACTACTCGCTGACTTTACCGTGGTCCTTTTTTGTTCGGTTAAGACGGACGAGTGTGTGAAAATGGCCGTTTTAGTGACTCTTCCTCAACTTTCTTGTTGCTTCTGTGACACATTTATTTAGATATTATTTCATGTTATGTGGCTGCTCTGTGAAAATGAGGTGGGGCTTCTTTGCAGCCAATGCGGTACAAACGAATCGTAAGTGGATTTGTTTCAATATCACTTGGTATTTCCAGCTTAATGTTGAGAAGAGCACCTAACGCAAATCTTACTCCATAGATATTTATACTCTGTGTGTGTTTAAGTGGTTATACCCGTCGAAAGATGCACTTATTTTCTTTTCATGGCAATGCAATTTTCATATGGGATACAGCTAGGAGGAAAAACAATTTTTCTTGTTCTACCTGGGTTAAATTTTACTTGCAGTGGAAGCGGTTTGGTTTGCTATCGTTGGCAACGAACTATTCGCTTTAGGAAGATGATAAATTTACTGACCAGAACAGCATGAATTATTTATTTCATCATGAACATAGAGTTATTCACCTCATTCTTCGTCACTGAATTTTGAAAAAGCATTCAACGGCCGTTGCCAACATCAGCACACAACGCCGCCGCCTTAACTAACTACCATCGCCTCACATTTTCCTTTCCTGTACTATGGCATTTTCGAGGCATTCGTAAACATAACGCACTCAAAATGGCATTAGGATACACCGAAATCAGAAAGGGAACTCGCAAAGAATTGTTATGTAACTTAGAGCATCGATAGACGCGAAGGAATGTTTGAAATTCAAATGTCCCCTGTCAAAAAAAAGCAAAGAAATGTCGTTAAACCGTGAATATACAAAGTGTAATCAGTAACTTGCAGTTCAATGTTAGTTTGTATTTTCAGAGATAAGACTGCGACTCTTAATTCAAAATAGTTTTGATACTGAGGGAATATGCACAACACGATCATGAATTGTTTCTTTGCAGCACTACAAAACCAACAATTCCTTTAGTTGTTCGCTGCTGTTCTATGGCATAACCATCGAAAAGAAAAAAGAAACAATTTAAAAACATGTAGCAGTCCTTTGATGCACTACGTACCTAACAGGGCCTCTATTTGTTCTGTAATGAACTACACCGTTTTCTAGGCATTCCTAAACAAAATGGACTCGTTATTGTTGTTATGGTCTTCAGTCCGGAGTCTGGTTTGATGCAGCTCTCCACCCTACTCTATCCTGAGCAAGCCTTTTCATCTCCTCATAAGAACGGCAACCCACATCCACTTGAATCTGCTTACTATACGCGTCTCTTGGTCTCCCTCTGCGATTTTTACCCCACACACTTCCCTCCAATGCTAAATTTACGATTCCTCGATGTCTAAGAATTTGTCGTACCAAGCGATCCCTTCTTTTGGTCATGGTATGCCAAAAATTCCTTTTCTCACCAATTCTGTTCAGTACCTCTTCATTAGTTATGCGATCTACCCACCTAATCTTCAGCATTGTTCTGTAGCACCCCATTTCAAAAGCCTCAATCCTCTTCCTGTCTGCAGTGTTTATCGTCCATGCTTCACTCCCGTACAAGGCAACACTCCATACAAATGCCTTCAGAAAAGACTTCCTTACACTTAAATTAATATTCGATGTTAGCAAATTTCTCTTTTTCAAAAATGCTTTTCTTCCCATTGCCATTCTGCATTTTATATCCTGTGTACTGCGACCATCGCATATTATTTTACTACCCAAGTAATAAAACTCATCTACCACCTTCATTGTTTCGTTACCTAATCTAATTCCTTCAGCATCGCCTGATTTTCTAAGACCGCATTCCATTATTTTTGTTTTGCTCTTGTTAATATCCATTTTATACGTTCCCTTCAACACACTGTCCATTCCATTCAATTGCTCTTCCAGGACCTTTCCATTACAATGTCATCAGCAAAACGCAATGTTTTTATTTCTTCCCCCTGAACTTTATCTCTATTCCAAATTTTTCCTTGCTTTCCTTCACCGCCTGCTCGATGTACAAATTGAATAACATCGGTGAAAGGCTACAACCCTGTCTTACTCCCTTCCCAACTGATGCTTCCGTTTCATGCCCTTCGAGTCTAATAACTGCGGTCTGGCTTTTGTACAAGTTGTAAATAACTCTCCTTTCCCTGTATTTTACCCCTGATGACTTCAGAATTTGAAAGAGTGTATTCCAGTCAACATTGTCAAACGCTTTCTCCAAATCTACAAAAGCTAAAAATGTAGGTTTGCCTTTCCTTAATCTATCTTCTAAGATAAGACAAAGTGAGTATTGCCTTCCGGGTTCCTATGTTCCTCCTGAATCCAAACTGATCGTCCCCAAGGTCAGCTTCTACCAGCTTTTCCATTCTCCTGTAGATAATTCGTGTTAAAATTTTGCAACCATGACTTATCAAACTGATGGTTCTATAATTTTCACACCTGTCTGCACCTGATTTCTTTGGAATAGGGATTATTACATTTTTCTTAAAGTCTGAGGGTATTTCGCCTCTCTCATACATCCTACACACCAGTTCAAATAGTCTTGTCATGGCTGTCTCTCCCAGAGACTTTAGTAGCTCTGAGGATATGTCATCTACTCCTGGGGCCTTGTTCTGACCTAGGTCTTTCAGGACTCTGTCAAATTCATCTCTCAGTATAGTATCTCCTATTTCATCTTGATCTACTTCCTCTTCCCTTCCTACAATATCGTCTCTAAGTTCATTTCCTTTGTAGAGCTGCTCTATGTACTCTTTCCACCTTTCAGCTTTCGCTTCTTTGCTGAGAACTGGTTTCCCATCTGAGTTCTTGATATTCGTAGAGTTGCTTTTCTTGTCCCCAAATGTCTCTTTTATTTTCCTGTAGGCTGTATCTACTTTTCCCCTTCTTATACATTCTTCTACAGATTTGCATTTGGCTTCTAGCCATTCCTGCTTGGCCATTTTGCACATCCTGTCAATCTCATTTCTTAGTCCTCTGTACTCCATTTTGCCTGTTTCATTTACTGCTTTTTTATATTTTCTCCCTTCATCTATTAAATTTAGTATTTCCTGTGACATTCAAGGATTTTTTGTAGGTCTTGTCTTTTTACCTACTTTGTCCTCTGCTGCCTTCACTATTTCATCTCTCAATGCTACCTATTCCACTTCTACTGTTTTATTTCCCCCAGTTTCTGTCAAGTCTTGGCTAAATCTCCCTCTGAAATTCTCCACAACTTCACGTTCCTTCAATTTATCTAGGTCCCATCTCCTTATTTTCCTACCTTTCTGCAGTTTTTTCAGTTTCAGCCTACAGTTCATGACTAACAAATTATGGTCAGAGTCTATATCTCCCCTGGGTATGTCTTACAGTTTACAACTTGGTTCCGGAATCTATGCTTTACCATTATAAAATCTATCTGATACCTCCCAGTGTCTCCTGGTCTCTTCCAAGTATACAACCTTCTTTTGTGATTCTTAAACCACGTGTTTGTTACGATTAAATCATGTTCCGTGCAATATTCTACCTCTTTGATTCCTTTTGCCCAGTCCATATTCACCTACTATTTTTCCTTCCCTTTCTTTTCCTACTACCGAATTCCAATCTCCCATAACAATTAAGTTTTCCTCTCCCTTAATTGTCTGAATAATTTCCTTTAGCTCCTCATACATTTCTTCGATCTCCTCATCATTGGCAGAGCTAGTTGGCATATAAACCTGTACTACTGTGGTCGGTGTTGGCTTCGTATCTATCTTGACTACGATAATGCGATCACTGTGTTTCTCATAGTAGTTTACCCGCATTTCTATTTTCTTATTCATTATCAGACCTACTCCTGTAATACCCCCAACTGATTTTGTATTTATAATCCTGTACTCGTCTGACCAGAAAGCCTGTTCCTCTTTCCACCGAACTTCACTAATCCCCACTATATCTAACTTCAACCTATCCATTTCCCTTTTTAAATGTTCTAGCTTTCCTACCCGATTAAGGGATCTAACATTCCACGCTCCGATCCATAGAATGCCAGTGTTGTCTTTCCTGATGATCACATCCTCCTGAGTAGTCCCCGCCCGGAGATCCGAATGGGGGACTATTTTACCTCCGGAATATTTTTCCTGAGAGGATGCCATCATCATATGTTCATACAGTACAGCTGCATGTCCTCGGGAAAAGTAACGGCTGTAGTTACCTCTTGCTTTCAGCCGTTCGCAGTAACTGCATGGCAAAGCCACATTAGCTGCTGTTACAAGGCCAGCTCAGTCAATCATCCAGACTGTTGCCCCTGTAACTACTGAAAAGGCTGCTGCCCCTCTTCAGGAACCACACGTTTGTCTGGCCTCTCCACAGATACCCCTCCGCTGTGGTTGCACCTACGATACGGCTATCTGCATCGTTGAGGCACGCAAGCCACCCCACCTCGGCAATGTCTGTGGTTCTTGGGGGGGTGGAAAATGGACTCAAGATGGTATAAGTACACATCAAAATCAGAAAGGAAGCTACATAAATTCGTGTTTCCTTGAAAAGAGTGCTTAATAAATGAAAACATCGATAGAGGCAAAAGAAAGTCGTCTGTTTTAGATTCAAATGATACCCACGGGAAGATGCACTCTTTTCCTTTCCATGGCATTGCAAGATATGTCGGGTATAGCTAGCAAACATTTTTTTTTCTTATGTTGTACCTGAGTTACATTTTACTTGCAGTGGCAGCGGTGTAGTATGTTAACGTTGGCAACGAATTATTCGCTTTAGTAGGCTCATTAACTTTCTGATCGGAACAACATTATATCATTACCAACACTAAGAATTATTCAAGGAAAATCATAGCCCTTGTTTCAGCGTATTACACCTTAGTTATGAGAATAAACAACGCAGCATCGCCATCTATTAATTATTTGGTATACTGCGTAGAGCCCTGTATTGGGAGAGAAGCGCCAACCTTTTATGTGTGGCTTGCCGACAACCGCCGGCTGCTATTGGTCAGTTGAGCGCGGGTGAGGCACATCCGCCAGTTTAGGCCTAAGCAATCCATCAGCGTAAATGGCATATTTCACTTAACTAGCTGTTATTTTAGGTGTTGGAAATGTGTAGACTCATTATGTATTAAATTAAGAGCTTAACATAGCATATTCCATTTTTGTATGGTGAAAAATGCCGCAGTGTTGGCAGTGAATTGTTATACTAAGACAGGTCGAAGTAGCAAGTTTCACGCATTCCACAGGGCGAAAGAGGTGCGAAAAGACGCGAATTGTGGGTACACTGCATTGGAAGAAAAACTGCATTTCCATACGAGAATGCAAAATTTTGCGAAGTAAGTAAATTTGTATTGAAATATCGAGTAAACTTCTAGGTTTATCTGTTCATACAAGTTTCTTGCGAGTAATGTTGGACGGACAAACATGTAAGAGAAAAGATATTTTTAAAAGATATAAATACATGAAAACCTAACATAATGTGCCGTATTTGACGAATTTCGTATTTATACTTAGCCTGCATATTACGAAAGTTTGGACGGTAAATGAAACAGCCCATTAAATAGATCTCCAAAACTCGATATTTAAGATAAAGTTTATTTTTCTGAAGTACCCAGCAGTGCGATAACAATGTGTAAAAACTTAAACCTTCCCAAAATGTCACCTCAGTTAATGTTATGTGATAATATCACATGTTAGCACACAACACCTATCAACATTAGGCACTAGATTAATGAAAAGCAACATGTATTAATTACATCTACTTTCATAAAAACCAATATATTAGAGATAAAAACGTCAGTCCTTATTTAATTTGAAAGCAGGAACGTCTCTTATTGTGAAAGCAGTGCATTTAGTACAGGGTTTAAATTTTACTTATCGTCCTGGCGGCCTCGCGTGATAATGTTGGCATTAGCTAATCGCGTAACAATACAAATGTTTTGTCATGAAATCTTCGTTGTACGAGGACAAGTATTTTCACTGAGCGAACAAGGGTGCTTACAAGAACTTGTCAACCATAGAGCAGGAACGGCATTATTTACGTTACGTACTGTACTAAACACAAATCAAGTCATTCTATTCGGATTTCTAAGAATATAAACATCTTGACAATGATTTTCTATCGTGTTGTTGTTGACAACATAACCACGTGAGGCCGCCGGAATGGTAGGTAACATTTTGCCGGTGTAGGAAATATAACTGCCGCACATCTGAATAAAAGTTTAATTTTTCATCCCACAATTGGTAGCCTCGAATAATATGTTTCTGTAGGAATTATCATACAGTACACGTTGACGATGTTACCAGTACAATAGTTAGGCCCATACTATTACAAAGTATACACTTGTTTCACGGTTTTAAAATAAAGTTTCGAAACCTCACACTTTACGGTTTCATTTGTTCCGAAACCGTCAGATGTTAAAGTTTCCCCATCTCTATTACATTATAGTTTAACATAGATTTCCATTTTTAGCTTTATTTTACGCTTGATCAGTTTGAGACAAACCGCAAGGATGGCGTTAAGAAAATAAAACCTAATGCGGTACCTAGTATAGTCATCGTCCTCAAATTAAGGAACGGAAGCCACCAAAAGACAGGGGCGTGCAAAGTGAACCTGACTGCTCAGGCAGAACCAGGTACCGTCTACAGGTATTGTATGTATATAAAAAAGATTCGTATCTTACTCATTTTACTTACATTTATCGCAATGTATTTCGACAAAACGTTTTTATGCATTTCCAGATAGTGAACAATCCTGCTTGCACATAAATCAATCAATGAACGTCTTCAAAATATTCCGTCGTGTCACTACTGTTGAAAATGTTGTGCGCGTATTTTTAATCACTAGAATATTATATTCTTCTGAGAAAATATAACCGTCAGGCAGAGAAGGTTTCCTCAGCAAAATTCGGTAGTAATACTAGTGGCTTGATGGATGCTGTGAAGACGCAATTTTTTTAGACAAATAAATTAATTTGTAATTTTTATTCTTTTCCTTAGCGGTCTAAATAAAGTACACATTTGTATTTTAATAAGTACCAGTACTTAAAATCAAATATGTTTACTCAAACGACTTCAAGTCTCTTATCATTACAGCAAAACTTAGCACGAAACAAATTTACTACTAGTTTGCTCAAAAATAAAGATCTTGATCTCAGATTAGCCTACCAATTTTTCCTTAATATTCGCTGTAGATGTGATGAAACGATTAAAAACTTAAGTTCATTGTTTAGTTAACGTACTGTCATACCCCGTCGATGTACAGACAGGTTCCCTTCATCATAAATGTTAATTCAACAGCGCCGTGCATAGCGCTGCTCTTGCGAGATATAACAGGCCTACAATGGCGGCGCTCGCCCGGTTGGCGGTACTCTCCCAATACAGGGCTCTAATACTGTGACGGTAACAGCGCCTCTATCGGGTCTTTTCTATACTACGCTGCATTCCAAGAATATATCAGAAACTACAAATTACGATATCTTTTCTTCCCCTGATCTGATTTTGATGAAATGAAGCTTATATGTTGCCTCAAGGTTCTCCCAGTTGACCTATGAAACCCCATGAAATTTCGTTTAGTACTCTTGGAGATTTGCTGTACTACACCATACTTATAAGCATAGTGTACACATAAAGCTTCAAATTACGATATATTTCCTTACTTTGATCAGAGTATGATGAAATTAAGCCTATGTTACTCCCCAAACTATTTTCAATTTACCTGGGGAAACCCATTAAAGTTCTTGTAGTGCTTTTGGAGATTATCTTCAACAAATAGACATGCACGATGGCTTTTAAGCAATTGATTAAATTATGATATTTTTATTTTATCTGATCCGATTTTAATTACCGAAGCCTTTATGTAACCGCACTATATTCTAAATTTACGTCTGAAAACCCCATGAAAATTCGTCAAGTAGTTTTGGAATAAACGGGTTCAAAGAGACAGACAGACATGTCGGTCATAGATAAAAAATTCCAAATTACGATATTCTTTTTTTTCGTTATCTGATTTTTATGAAACGAATTCTGTATGTTGTCCAGAGTTACGCTCTAGTTACCTGTGAAAACTCCATGCACATTCGTGAAGTAGTTTTGCAGATAAGAGGTTTTTAATAGTTGAACAAACAGACACGACGGTTACTGAAAACACTTAAAATTACGATATCTTAATTTTCCACGATCCGATTTTGATAAAATTATGCCTATATGTTGACCCAAACGTTTATCGTGTTTCCTGTGAAAACCGCATGAAGATTCGTCCAGTAGTTTTGAAGATTGAAGTGAACAGCGACAGGCCTACATTTACAGATTTATTATTAGTATAGTATAGATATACATTTGGAACATGTTTTATGAGATTGACCAGTTGAATAATGACAAATTAAATGGAAATCGAGCTTTACTGTAACCTTGTACAGTTCTGCAAAATCTTCGTATTAGCAAGGTTGCTAAATTCCAGGAAAAATCTTTTATTAGCTAAAGCTCTATAACTAAACATTGGCGGAGCTATTTTTATATGAACTTTTTCTTTAGTTTTATTTGTAGAAATATTAAAATATCTTAATATCCTTGTGAATCATCGTGTATTTTCATACACAATAGTGATAAATAAAGTTGCTAAACGTGAATTTCACGTATCGCATGGCCTTAACCTTTTATAGGTTACTGGTACGCACAACGAGCTTAAAATTCATAGTGTGGTGATAGGTCCGCCATGTTTGAAGCAAACTGAACTGGCGTCCGCCATGTTATTCGGGGTATCGGCTAACAACTGGTATGTCTCACCCACTCGAGAATTTTACGTATTTACAGTTCCACGTTTTAAATAAAGATTGACTATTGAATACGGATGTGCATCAAGTTCCGTCAGACTTTTTCGAAGCTGCGAATTGACGAGCCTGGTAGTATATTTCATAAAATGCAGTAATGAAATATCACGCACCTGTCAGTATTACGGTTGCAGTTCGAAGTATAACTTAGATACGGTTTGCAATAACAACGAAAGTGTCACTGTGAAAATGTTTGTGTAGATTTTAATGCAAGTACATTGTCTAATCGAGCTGCGAAAGAGACAGTGAGTAGTACTTGTTAAGACGAACAATCATGAGCATGGATTTGCATCTGTTGTTAATGTTTTGAAACAACTGCTTTCATAAAGTCTAGTACACATTTATCTTGTGTTTACTAAACCTATTAAATCTACAAACTTATATAAAATTGCTGTAAAAGAGATTAGTTGTGAGGTTTTGTGGCGGAATTCGTGTACAAAGACGAAAGTGACATCAAAATACTGCAGTTAAAATGCTCGTAGGTAATCTGCCACGAAAGAATTCCACGTCGAAATACGATGTCGTTAATAAGTTTCTTTTTTGCCATGCTGAAACAAGTAACGTTTAGAGTGTGAAATTTGAGTACAAAGACGAAAGTAACAATAGAATATTGCAATAAAAAGGTGCCTGAGTTAGCTGCCGCAAAAGCACTCCACACCGAAATAACGTATCATTAATAACTTTCGTTGTTGCCACGCTGAAATAAGTACATATTTGTTGCAAAGAAAACAGACATATATAAGTGAAAAAAATCTGGTTGTGACTACTGCTTCCACACTTTGCACTGCTTGCATGTCAATCATTCTCGATCAAGTATTGTCAACAACAAATGGAAATCCTTTTATAGAAGGTGTAGACACTCAAAAGTGTAGTTTCATCAACCACAGGAGAGAAAGAAGAAGAAATATCTCAAATCACACTAGGTAGAAAACTGAGTATTTTTTATGGCGTGTACTTCACGGGAATTGCAGGAGAGGTCATCTGAAGCTTCACTCTTGCGGCAGCTAAGTGCTATCAGTCAGGAACTTTATTTGTGTATAGGCAAACTGAGATCAAACAAGGCAAAACATTTGGTGTTCTTGGTCGAAGTACTTGTCATTTTATCACTTCGATTTGTGCAGTTAAATGTCGAACACAGTTTAGGCATATTTCATCAGCAAAAATTGTATAGACAGAACACACTAAATACGAAATAAACTAGATACAAGACATCAAGATGAACAACAACATACGATAGACATACTCCTCCTCTCAAGTGTACTGACCACCAAAAATATGGCGGCCGAGTTTACACAAGTTGCCGCAAAGAGCGCTGTAACTCGTGTGTTAGCCACTCTACGAAATTTAAGCTCGTTGGGTACGCATATGTGCTGATCAAAGATGTTTCTCCACACAACCTATAACTTAGTTTCCAAGGACACCAAGAGTTGTCAAAATGATATGCTTTGTGTTGTGGCGTCACTATTCGCCATAACGCGGGCTGTCTACACAACATGCCGCGCAAGTGGAAGAGAAGGCGGTAAGTCGCTGCATAGTACTTTTTGCCGCCGGGGGCGCCTACAGTCTCCTTACCTCTTTGCCTGCTTCACTTTTCGGTCAATAGGAAGAAAGGGACTCGCCTCAATGTGCCACCGCACAACAGTATAATGTTTCATGGGCCGCCCTGACTTTAATTCACTATTTTATTTATATTTCATAATTAATCTCTTGTGTTTTTTACGATTATTCTGCATTTATTTCATGTAAATTACTAAAGAATCGTCAAAGAAATAATTTATGTAACTAACGCTAACCAGCACATTTTTATCTGTTGAAACAAAAATATATATTCGCTTATCATATGTTTTACTTAAAAAGAAGGAGCAGCAGTCTCCATTCTTTCTTCTTCCCGCTCTAGCATTCACAGGTCTCGGGCGCAATAGCGTGTTGCTCTGAGTTTAAAGTATTTAAATTGTAATTTCTTTTCGAGCCCAGAATGGATGTTTTAAGTAACTGTAAGTGTGTACCTTCAGCAGTTTTCAGAATATAAGTGAAGTAATTTTATTTAAAAAGAAATTGCATTTTTCATTATTTTTATTTAAAAAGCCATATCATTATTTCTAACTGTACAATAAATGGACAATATGTGAAATTTGTTTACAGATTGCCAACAAACGCTATTTTCTTTCCAGTGTACGAAATTAAATGTTGGAAGGATGCACAATTCTCTACAATGATTTCAGAATCCGCACTAAACGTTCTTGAGATATACGCCGGTTTATCTAAATTTAATTATTTTCAATTTTTTGCTAGCTGTGAACTTACGACAAATCGGTGTTTTACGAGTGCATTCCAAGTTAGTTTCTGTACATTATATTTGCTGCTCTTCCACCAAATCAGACAGGTTTTTTGCCACTTTGCTAGAATTAAATATTTTTGTGTCGTTTCCCAGCTTTATTCACTTACAGTAAATTTTTGCAGCCACAATTTTGAATGATAGTGATTTGCAACGTCGCCACTAACTTGAGTATTTCTCCCTCCTTAATTTCAGCGCCAATTTTTTTTATTTCAAAATTACGATTGATTTCGAAATTTATTTGCTTTCGGTGTTAACTTTCTTTTCGCCGAACATTGTTTGACAGGCTATACTGTTCTAAATTTGCACCCCTTACATCAAATCATTACCTTCTTTCCTTTTTAATAAGAAAATATTTATTATTATTACTATTAGGGAGAAATACTTCAAGAGCCAGGGCAGTCATTACAGACGAGTACGGCAGTTCCAGTCAGTACCAGGAAGTTCAACGAGTCAGTCTTTAACACAAGATGCAACATCAGCTATGGAAACGACCCTAAGTGAAGCATAACAGAACTGTATATTAGATGGGGCATCACAAACACACCAAAGTTGATTACTTATATCATTGTATGACTTACCACTGCTTTAATTGCAGACCTGCTATCCACGGCCCACCTTTCGAACCTACAGCATCCCGAGGACACTTTGTGTGTAGAAGGCAATGAACGAGTGGTACGCCTTTGGGAAATACACTCCTGGATAATGAAAAAAAAAGGACACCATTCTGGAGGATGTATACAACACACGATCACACAGGCAGAGCCGTATGCACGTGAGTACAGCCACCAGAGCGTCCGTAATGTTGGTGTTAGTATTGTGTATACGCTCCTTTTTTCAGCACTGAAAGCTGTAATTCTTTCACGGAAACGATCGCAGAGGGTCCGACTGTGGTTATGTAGAATGGCCTGCCATACAATTTTCACCTGGTGCCTCAGTTGGGCCAAATTTCCTACCGCTCATGCAGACCGCCCGACATGACGTTTGATGCGGTCCCAAAAATACTGAGTGGGGGAGAAATCTGTCGATCGTGCTGGCCAGGGTAATTGACGTACACTGTAAGAGCACGTTGGGTGATACGGGATACATGTGGATCTGCATTGTCCTGCTGGAAAAGCATATCAACCTGTTGGTGCATGAGTGGTAGCAAGACGGGTTAAATGATTGTTTCATTGTTTCCGTGTACTGTTCACTATTCTCCCGACGATCACTAGAGGAGAATGGCGAGTGTACAATATCGCTCCCCTAACAACGATGCGCGATCATGTGTGCCGTTAGAATGTCTTCCGTTCACGTTCCAACATCGTTCAGACCGAAAAAATAAATAAATAAAAAAATGAAAAATTTTCAAATGTTTGTAAAGCTTATTGGACTTAACTGCGGGGTCATCAGTCCCTGAACTTACAAACTACTTATGAACTAACTTATACTAAAGACAACACAAACAACTATGCCTGAGGGAGGATTCTAACCTCCGACGCGGGAGGCCGCGCGAACCGCAACCTGGCGCTCCCGACCGCTCGGCTACTCCCACTCAGCGTTCAGTCCGTCTCCAATGATAGGCGCTTATGAAGGGACGAATGGAGACGTGTGGTCTTCAGTGATGCGGTTCGTCGCTGCCTCGGCGTCGATGATGGTCGCATGCATGTGTGATGTCGTGCAGGAGAGTGCGAAAATCTGGAGTGTTCACGACAGAGGCAAATGGGGTCGACACCTGGCTTCGTGGTGTGAAGAGCCATCATACTTAACCGGAAGGGTGCAGAAAGTTGAAATAAGCAGTTCACACGAGATAGATGAAACAATTAATTTCTATAACTGGGAATTTATGAAAAATGGGGTTCCACAAGGTTCGATCTTGGGTCCCTTGCTGTTCTTAATATATATTAATGACTTGCCATTCTACATTCACGAAGATGCTAAGCTAGTACATTTTGCTGATGATACAAGTATAGCTATCACACCTGTCAAACAGGAATTAACTGATGAAATTGGAAATAATATCTTTCAGAAAGTTATTAAGTCGTTCTCTACAAATGGACTCTCATTAAACTTTGATAAAACCCAGTATATACAGTTTCATACAGTAAGTGGCATGACACCATTAATAAATTTAACTTTGAACATAAGTCTGTAGTTGAGGTAGAATATTCAAAATTTTTTGGGTGTTTGCATTGACGAGGAACTGAACTGGAAGAAACATATTGAAGATCTGAAACGTTTCAGATCAGCTACTTATGCTATCAAAGTTATTGCTAAATTTGGTGATATACATCACAATAAATTAGCTTACTACGCCTATTTTCATTCATTGCTTTCATATGGAATCATATTCTGGGGCAATTCAACATTGAGTAAAAAAGTATTCATTCCACAAAAGCGTGTAATCAAAATAATTGCTGGATCCAACCAAAGAGCATCCTGCAGACATTTATTTAGGGATCTAGGTATCTTCAATGTAGCTTCACAACACACATATTCACTCATGAAATTTGTTATTAACAATCCGAGCCAATTCAAAAGTAATAGCAGCGTGCATAGCTACAACACTAGGAGAAAGGATGATATTCACTATTCAAGGTTAAATCTAACTGTGGCTCAGAAAGGGGTGAATTATGCTGCCACGAAAGTCTTTGGTCACTTACCAAGTAGCATCAAAAGTCTGACAGATAGCCAACTAGTATTTAAAAAGAAATTCTGAATGACAACTCCTTCTACAATGTAGATGAATTTTTAGATAAAACTTTAAAAACAAGGAAAAAAATAAATAAATAAAAATAAAAAACAACAAAAATGTAATAAAAAAATCCTTAAAATTCTGATTGTCAAATAACTAGACTGACACGTTCCACATCATTACGAAATATCGTATATATGATCTATGAACTAGTATTAATTTAATCTAATCTAATTTATCCTACACTGGCCGTTCTCCTCTGGTGTTAGTTGTGAGAAATTTGAACAGTACACGGTACTGGTCTAAAGCACCTCGCTGCGGTGCGGAGCGCGCAGTTGCTCGCCGTGGAGGTTCGAGTCCTCCCTGGGGCATGGGTGTGTGTGTTGTTCGTAGGTTAGTTTACCTAGGTTTAAGAAGTTTGTAATGACCACGCAGTTTGGTCCGATAGATTTACAGACTTTTTTTTTTTTTTTTTTTTTTTTTTTTTTTTTTTTTTTTTTTTATACGGTACATTGAAACCATCATTCAACCCATCTTGCCACAGCTTATGCACAAACAATTTGATGTGCTTTTCCAACAGGACAATGCTCGTCCACACGTATCCCACGTATCCCGCATAACGTCCTCATCTAGGTGTACGTCAACTACCCTACTCATCATTATTCCCACATCTGTCCGCCATTGAGCATGTCTGGTGCCGGATGAAACGTTATCTTCGCGCGGTCTACACTGCCGGCACGAGATCTGATCCGGCTCAGGTATCAGATGGAAACCGCATGGAAGGCCATACCGTAAAGCCCATTTTACACGATGATCGCACTAGTAATGAACAGATCACGTTGCGCGCCATCTAGCGTCGTAAACGCGGAACTACCAGCATTTCGTGAGCGCAGACTGCGTTTCGTACTAGCTAGTACGCTTTTGGTCAGTTTCTAAATTTGTTCGTAGAGAAGTGGGTGCACATGCACAGAAGTGAATTGGTTGTGTGGTTTTCATGTTTATGTGTGAAAATAGCAGCGCCCTTACAGAAATTGCTTTCTTTGTTGGAGTGATACGTCTTGCATCAGTGGAGTGAAACAGAGAAGGAATTGCACTTACGATTGAGGTATATAGGGTCGCTGCAGAAAATCCTCTCTGTTGTACGAAGGTACAATGACTGTTATTTATGAAGAAAATAAGAGAAAAGTGTAGATTTAAATGAATTTTGAATACGTCTTGTTGATTAACTTCATATTTTTAAAATTCTACAATTTTTAGCATGTCAGAAAGTCAGTTTTTCACATAGTCTCGAAAGTGCGATGCTAAAAGCAAAGCAAAATGTATCGGAAATTGAAATTGCTGCGCAGACTTCAACATAAATATTTGTAAGAATCTGTACAGACAGTCTTTGTGCAAAGGCTAGGCTTTCGAAAGATTCTCCTGACACCAGAAACTGCAATGTTATAGCGAACCTGCAAAAAATAACAATTACAGGAAGTAACTGACGCGTAACTTTAACAAAGCTGAAAATGTAACTCAAACGTAAAAAGTATTTCGTACCTTCAGCTTAGCGAAATACTCTCTCTCTCTCTCTCTCATCGTCGTAATTTTGTTCTTCGGCGAACGAAAGCAACTTGGTAAAGCACTCAGCACTTAATATTCGTAAGAAAATAATCTGAATTCATTGGGATCCTCTGGTATGAGTTACTTCATTATCTGCTTGCAGTACGCATCTCATTCTTCATCTCTTCCTCTCAACCAAGGACACATCAAACTTCTATTTCTTCTTAACTGTTGAGTTCTAACAAACATTTCCACAGCACCTACAACCGCCAACAGTGTAAGCTTCTTACGTTGTATATTATCAGCTATGACATATACCCAAATGTGAACAATCCACGTATACGAACAGTAATAAGCCTGTATTTTCGCACAGACGCTGCTCTTAGTTGCGATCAGACGTGTAGACGGAAGTTTATCGTATTAACGCAACCAAGCCTGTGTGATTGCACGTAATTAGTACCGAGTTAGTACGCTTGGAGCGCTGCAGCAGACAGTTATCTTTCTTGTGAACTTTGTATCGTCGTTCAAACTAGGCAAAAGACTTCATTCGACACCCCTACAATCGTCTTCATGAGAAATTTGCACCCTGCATTTCTGCAAAAAGAGGGTATACACGATACTAGCGTCGACATTGTGCACGCACCGGTAACTGTACTGACGTGCGTATGGTGCTGACTGCGTGATCGTGTGTTCTATACATCCTTAAGAATGTGTCAATAAAATTTCGCTCTGCTGGTGTTCCATTTTTCATTTTTCAGGAGTTTTTTCTAGTAAGTGGTACACAATTGTACTAATTCCTTTTGTTTGTTGTGGACTTCATTCCGCATACTGGTTTAATGCAGCTCTCCACGCTACCCTGTCCTGTGCAAGTCTCTTCATCTGAGAGTACGTTCGGCAACCTACATCCTTTTGAATCTGCTTACTATATATGTCCCTCGGTCTCCCTCTACGATTTTTACCCCACACGCTTCCTTCTAATGCTGACAATTCCTTGATGTTTCAGAATGTGTCCAACCAATATATCCCTTCTCTTAATCAGTATATGCCAGAAACTCCTTTTCTCCCCGATTCGGTTAAGCACCTCCTCATTAGTTACGTGATCTACCCATATAATTGTCATCATTCGTCTGTAGAACCACATTTCAAAAGCTTCTGTCATCTTTGTATCTGAACTCCATATCGTCCACGTTTTACTCCCATACAATGCTACACTCCAGACAAATGTTTTCAGAAAGGACTTCCTAACATTTAAATTAATATTGGATGTTTCTTTAGAAACGATTTTCTTCCCATAGCCATTCTGCATTTTATATCTTCTTTACTTCGGCCATCAGTAGTTATCTTGCTACCCAAATAACAAAATTTATCTACTATTTTTATTGTCTCATTACCTAATCTAATTCCTTCAGCGTCGCCTGATTTTCTGACATTGAATTCTATTACCTTCGTTTTACTCTTGTTAATGTTGATATTATATCTTCCATTCAAGACAGTGTCCATCCCATTCAATTGCTCTTCCAGATCTTTTGCGGTCTCTGGCAGCATTATTATGTCATCGGCAAACCGCAATGTTTTTATTTCTTCTCTCTGCACTTTAATGCCCTCTCCAAATGTCTCCTTTCATTCCTTCACTGCCTGCTCAATGTACAGATTGAACAACATCGGGGAAAGGCTACAACCCTGTCTTACTCCCTTCCCTGTCTCTGCGTCCCTTTCTTGCCCTTCGACTCTAAAAACCGCTGTCCGTTTTTGTATAGGTTGAATATAACTCTTCGCTCCCTATATTTTACCCCTGCTACCTTCAGAATTTGGAAGAGTGTATTCCAGTCGACATTGTCATAAGAATCCTATAAAGACTAAAAACCGCATTACACTTTGCAGAGCGGTATCGGAAGTATCAATCTATCGTTGTTCCTTGGTCGCTAATAGAGCTAAAAACCGGAACACGAGAAGAGTGTACCTCCTGTTTCCTACCTTCCAACAGGCAAGATTGCGTGCAGTATACAGCTGGGTTGCTTGAAACATGTTTTAGGCTTGCAGATGTGAGTTTTACGTGTATGGCAAAAAGCCACAGTGTTGGCTATGAAAGCGCAGGCGAGTGCCCGTCCCGAGTCGTCGTCGTCAGTCACCCTGCAGCGTACGTCACCCGGGCTGCTGGCAGGGACTTTTGCTGTGCAGCGTCGGGCATTGTGTGGTGAGCACTCTGCGGGGATCCCGTAATGGAAGGCGGCGATAACGCACTGTCTCCTCCCAGCTCTTGGCGGGTTGTTGGCACCACTGTCCGTGCAGCAGGCGTGTTTCAAACTACTCTGTCCAACACTCCCACGCTTCCATCTCTGCACCTCATCTTACGCAGTAACTGGCGTAATTCCAGCTGCTTCGCACGCGTAGACTGGATGGTCTGCATTGATTGTTTCTACTTCTAAATATAAAACTTCATAGATTTGGCTTTAAATATGCTTTCCTCATCAAGTATTTTGATACAACTAGCCATCCCCTATTGTACTATTGATGGCAGAATGCAAAACATCCCGAAACACTTTCTTCTTTACTTCTAACCATAGTTCCAAACCCAGATTTTCGCATTGCTAGCATCAAAATAGTCTTACAAGGAAAGTACTTGGGCTCTAACAAACACATATACACCAAAATCGCATGAGAGATAATGTAAAGGTCTCTTATTGCACTAGTGATACTACCGCATCTGCAAAACTCTGCAATCGTCCGTTAGAGGCCTCTGCGTGTGCCTTGCCACATTGCACTTCCACCTGTCGGTTCGCCAGTAGAGACGGTGCAGAGTGCCTCCGAAGTTGCGTTTTGTGACGTTATTTGTGTGATGAAGCGTCAGATGGGGCGCCGGTTGGTAATCAATCTTGCTACTGTATTGCGATTAGTTGAGATGAAGTTACGAAGAATCCTTCTTCGTCAAGATGGTATAAGTGTACAAGATGAGTCATTCGCATGATTTCTAGTATATGTTGTGGTACAGAAATATGAATACAAGTTAGATACTGTTGTAACACTATCACATAATGATGATAATAGGGATGATAACGACGAACATCTCATTGCAAGCGGTAGTGCTACGGTAAGTGCGGGAAGAGGCGATGGAAGCAGTGGCAGTGAATACCAACAGTCTTCCGAGAAGAAGGTTAACCTTGCAACTATCATCACGGCTTTTGATGACAATACGCTAGAGAACATGTACGATGATTATTACATAAGTTATAGTTAAGATATCTGCATTAAGTATGGCGTCTATAATTACATCTACATAGCTATCTAGAGCATGGTTGCAGAGCTTTGCATAAAAACGACACCCACCTACACATAGAGGTGTACATAGAGATTCTGTAAGCAGACGTTCATACAGATATGTTTGTTCAATCCCATGTACTTTCCTTGTTAGTAGCACCCTTCAAAGAATTGCCCTTATTTCACCCACTTAATGGTTGAATTTCCGAAAATATCGAAACACGTGTTTGTAAAAATTCCAATAAAAAAATCTAAATCTGTAGTTTTGTATTTCTTGCTTCAAAATTGCCTGAATAGCGACGTATTTTCAAAAAACCGTTCATCCCCTATTTCATCTCCTTAGGGATAGAAATATCGAAAAATCGCTGATACGTACATTGTAAGATAAACAACATCTACAAATTTCAAATTTCTCTCCTCTGTACATTCACTTTTCAACGCCGTTTTCTGTGTCTTAGAAATTGAGGGAGAACGCGAAATTTCTTTCTTACGCTTTGGTGTCTATCTTAGTAGTTTTAAATTTCAAACTGCAATTTGCACTTAGTTGTCGTTATTCAAAGGCTTGTTGCAGAAAAAGAACTGAAGAATGTGCATCACTTTTCGCTGCATATAACCTGTTTGCTGTATTATTATAGTGTCAGTTTTATATAAAATGACGACTTTGAACCACCATATCTTCCGCCCTCTTATAGCTATCGACACGGAAATGCTATGGTCTACTACGGGAGACTTTGTACTACAATAACACAGAGATCGTTCGTCTACAATGTGTAGTTTTTGCTGAAGAACAAAATATTGACACCTTCATGTAGAATTTTATATAAGTCGGTAACTTTCAACTCCTATATATTCCACCCGCTTAACGTTACCGACCCTCTACCACCATAGTGCACTATGGGAGACTGGTACCTACTCCCACATACAAACACTATTCGTTTGCGATGTGTAGTTTTGGCTGCAGAGTGAAATACAGGCACAAACACATCAACTTTTATATATATCAAGGTTCTCGTCTTGTCCTGAAAACTAGTTCAAAGTATAATAATTCACTTACTGTTCTTTATAAAGTCAAGTTGTAGGTATTATCTGAATCGTCAATTAAGCCTTCATGAGGCAGTCGAATCGTTCAATGATTCGGTATGTAGTAAAGATATAGATGACTAGCGATTTGCCCGGCTTCAAACGGGAGGAATTTATATCCTACTAGCTGAAAACCCGGCGTTGCCCGGGTATTTATTTATTTATTTATTTATTCAAGCTTTGAGTTCTCCTATCCCTTCTCTCTCTCTCTCTCTCTCTCTCTCTCTCTCTCTCCATCTCCTTTCTTCTAATAACATATTTATCACGGAATATATAAGAGATAAGTCTGTCTTGCGTAGTATACAAAATTTTAAGTAGAGTATGCAAACAAATACAGTAAAGAAAATACAAGTGATATGTAACATTCATACATTCAATTAATTCACAACTTTACTATAAACAATATTTCTTGTTGCTTGTCCAGGATCGAATATGAATAATTTCTCGGGTGAAGCCACCACTGAGCAAGTGACATAAAGTTGTCCAGTTGAGGAACATGGGCATGTCATATCCCATCCACAGTATTGAATAGATTGAGGTGTGGTTTATTAATCGTAATAGAAAATGCAAGTCTCACTGGAAAATACAGTCTCTTGAAGTTAAAAGCCAGGTCTATCGTAAACCATGGTATTAGTTGGATGTACTCTGTTTCATTCTCTTCCTTTCCTTATAAATCTGTAAAAGTCTATTGCTATCGCCGCATCCGTATGCGCTCCAGTCAACACTAGTGTCAGCTTTCCAGGAATTTCCTTAAGCTCACTGGAATACGTGTTGCTTGATGTAACAGGTTTTTACCCATCGCAGTATATATTTATTGGATTATATGTTGTAGAATTATATAATTTTGCAGTTTTATATTAATTTGTATAAGTACTGTATGCCGGTAAAATCCGTTGCGAACAGAGTTAGTTGTAAAATGTCTTTAAAATCTCTTGCGAAAACAGTTAGTAGTATAGAAGTAATAGATTAAAATTTGGTCCGGGAAGGGCAGTTTTCCATGAACGTTACTGTTATTGTCCTTATATCTCGTGAACTACGTGTCGTACTGTGATACAATTTCTAAAGTACATTCATCTGTACGTGTGTATACTATCTGTAAAGTTTCCTGCGACTACAATTTGTAGTGTGAAATTATAAACTGGAAAGTCATATCGAATGCCGTAGTTTTGTTCCATGAACAGCGGAAAAGTAGTAAGCGAGAAACTCTTTTCCTTTCACTCTTTTGATGTGGTTGTCAGCTAGAGAAAAATTAATAAAGGTTTGTAATTATGATTAAAGTTTGCTGCATAACGCTAAGTACTGTCATTCTCATATAGTGCATTTATAAAATTTCGTCGCATTATGTGGCTACTACTATATTGCTACTCCTATTGTTTAAGTCGCCATATCGCCTGAACCATGTGTTGTATGTGGTTGTTACCCCAACAAAAATTATCCCACAAAAGAAATGTGTGTACCAAATTTTGCTGAAATCGGTCCAGTGATTTAGGAGCAGCATTGTCGCTTAATGCAGCAGTTTTCGCGCATCTCATTGCTTATGACGTGATATCTCGTGAACTAAGTGTTGTACGTAATTCTTACACCTACGACGACCGTACTCGTGGATTGAAGCTTATGTACAAAATGTCATAAAGATTGGAACAAAACTGTAGCTTTGTATGCAATACGTACACACAAACTCACAAACACATGGACACCTTGTTTTACTGCTAAAAAAAATCGATTTTATATGCTTTTTATTCGATCCCACGTTCTACAGATCATGATTAAATAGAATGCAAGCAATTCTAATATAATCTCCACAGTGGTTAATACATATTTACATACCAATATGCAGTGTGACGTGTATTTAAAAGTTTACGGACCGTTTGTGTAAACATCGCTGACTTGAGTTCAAATCCGACGGTAGTTCAGAAATCCGTTGGGGGCTCCGCTCTGTTATATAATGCCAATCCTAGATCCGCCGAAGCTGATTCACCGTTGATCTGAGTCAGCACGGAATATATTTGGCAATATAAAATCGACTGTCAACATGATTATTGCTCCTTGACCGCAGATATTAATCGATACACAATATATATTATTGAAGGTTTCATGTTGTAAAGATAGGAGGTATACGAAAAAAGGGTATATTGGAACTTTTCGTGGCAATAGGACAAAATATAAAGAAAAAAAAAGGCCTAGAAGTTATAGGCCTGGAAATAAGGTTTTGTTGATTTCAAGTCGTACAATATCGGAACGAATAGAGTTTGAAACCGTGTTATGAAAATATCGAGAAAAGGACCAGGAAAGCACTTGCACATGAACAGATATTATATTTTAGATTCTTTTTATAATTTTTACGGTACATTTAATCTTTCCGTAAGCCCTACATATTCGAAAACAATAATGTGAAATAGTTCTGTTGCCAAACAGTAGCCTAGAATGCTACAAAAACTGTCAGTTTGCTTATGTAATACAATGGTATGTTATGACCGAAGCAGTTGATGTAACTCTTGATAAAGGAGAAAAATGGAGTATGGAAGTAGATAGAACTCGAAAACATTTATTTCAGTGTCTACGACCCAACCACTTAATCACCATCAAGTCCACCTGTATCGTACCCCATAGCAGTATATCCAAAAAAGGTTAATTGTGCTTTAATCATCAATGTGTATGCAATTGTCATTGCACGATGTTTTCAGAAGGAAAAAAAAGTCACGAACCTTACAGCTACTTTTCTACTTTTACTCTAGCTGAGAGAGCACACACATGCTTTTTTTGTAGATAAGATATTGATAACGTCATTGATAAAATGATAACTAAAACGTAAATATAATTCCGTTTCGTACATTCCATACTTCCTTAAGCACACAGAAAATGTTTAGCCCTCTGGATAGTTCGACATTTTTCCATTTCATTTTACAGAATATCAACGAACAGTGTACATTGGATGAAATCGGTAAGAAATATTCAATCTTGTCGTAGTAATTTCATTTTCACGTCTTTATTACAGAACTTTGTCGCTATCGCCTGCAACGCTTGCTATGCCTCAACAGAAATCTGGGTGATATTTGTCGTAAAAGTAACCGAAACACAAAAGCACATTTCATAAAAAACTACTGTCTTGTAGGCGCACGGAGTTTTTAGAGTTATACCGGAAAAGTTGTTCATTTAGGGGAAACCGGGGCACGTTGGTCATAGGGGCAAGATGGTTCAGTCGAAGTAGTTCATACAGTAGAAGCTAGATCGTCCTAGGTATCAATCAGAAAGTAGGTAGAACTGTTCCTCTCCTTATACAGGGTCAAAATCACAGGCAGCGTAGTTTTGGACAAGCTGTAGTCCTTAATTGTTTTTCTGTGTGTTGCAGTAAAAATCTACTCGTCGGTTAATGTGTATTATTTAACTTTTGCTTGCTTTACGCGCAGCTGGGTGACTAGTATAATAAAAGGTGGTACTTTAAGGATTATTTATACATGGCATACAGAATTAATCGCTTCAGTGAGTTTTCCAAAGAACAGAATTTATTATAAATATGGCGATGGGGCAGGTTGGCCCAGACAGGACGGGGCACGATGGCCAGCCGAGAGAACCTGTCACGTCCTATAGGAGCAATACTGCTTTTAACTCGTTTATAATTCTTCGAGTTTATTAAATTATTAACATAGTTGTCAAAGTTAAACATATTTTGATACGTTTCAGAGATCAAAATATCGTCATATTCACGAGAAAAAAGCGTTGAATAAACGACAACCAGTAAATTTTAGTTTAATCTTAAACAGTAATCTGAGGAGTCAGAATCTCGTTCATTGTTTTCAAAACACAAGGTATGTCTCTGGTTTAAACCTCTGTCTTATTTGTCTTATCATAAAAATGATCCGAAATTATAAAAGGATGAAAGGAAAATTATTTCTGAAGATACGATGCTAAGAGCAGTTTTAAAAGTAAAAGAAAAGGAAAGATCTGTGAGGACTTTTAGCGAAGACTTTGGGATTCCAAGAAAATCGTACTGTGCTATTTACAGACAGACCTCATGTCAGTTTTCATAGTTAATTGAAACTTAGAAAACAGAAATTGAATTTCAATTCTTCTCATTGGACCAAAGCATTGGAAAGAAATACTGAAGATAAATTAGATCACAGGCTAGAAAAGTCCTTTTTCAAAAAGGAAAGATGGTGATAATGACGACGAAGAGGAAGAGTCACAGTGCCTTTTTGAGTCAACTGGAGAACAAGGAATTCAGTTCACGAACTGTAAGCGTTGGGCTCAACACAGATGCTTGAAAAATCAAATCCGATGACTATTTTATGGTCGTTAAAACTGTGCTGATCCTTTGGAGCTGGACATTGATTAAAAAAGACTGGTTTGTATTAAGACACTATAAATCGTTATAAATTTAACCTTTCCTGTTGTTATAGTCCTCAATGGTAAGCATTTAACTCAATATTCAACTTGATATTACGTGCATCGAAGTATATTTCTTGATAACTGTTAGTTTTATTTTGATTTCCTAGTTATACTTACCAAAAGACTACATGGGCCAATGTGCCCCAGCCTCTGGGCCAACTTACCCCGAGATAGGGGCAGATTGGCCCACTTGACACATGTCAAATAATTAATTTTTTCCCAATTGATACTTTTAAGCTTAATAATTGCCACCCAGATTCAGTAAAGACCTATATGATATTTAACAATAATTTCATAAATTTAAATAACGTACGTCAAATAAACTAATGTTAACAAAAATTTAAAAAAAATATGGCCAAAGTGCCCCGGTCTCCCCCGCATTTAAAACCAGATCTCTTTCATTCGTTAACTTTGATGCGAACCATACATATTTGTTCATCTTCAGAAACGTTGGTGCCGTGAAATGATATAAATTAACGAGTGTAGTTTTATGGAATCTTTATTGGATGCGATTGATCTCTTGGTCATTAAGAACTCGGGAGCATTCTGAATTTTCTTCGTGAAAATTTTAAATTGTCGGTAAAAATATACATCGCAAGGCTGGCGAAGTACACTTTGGTGGGATAACTTTCACGATTTCGTCTCAGTAACTAGATGTCATTGTATACGGCCAGATCAGTCTGCCCTCCCCACATATCGACCCTACAGAATTTAAACTTCTTAGAGCCGGTTCGTCCATCTCTCGTTAATCTTCTCCTTAGTAAACGAGAAGATGCCTTTAACGTCCAGTTAAATGTGCTCGTTAAGTGCATTGCGTTTGTCTTTGCCAGATACACCTCTCGTTTTCTAACCTGGAGAAAACGAGAAGGTACGATATATTTCGACTATGTTGGCAATGGAAACAAATGAACGTGCTGTCTGAATAAACAGCTGTTCGCCATATTTGATTACAGGGAAGAGGTTAGCAGAAAGTTGTTATTTGACGTTATGGCCAAACAAACGTGAAAGAAGCTCGAATTTTACAATAAGTTAGTGCGAGAGTCTTGTGTGCTTAATAGAGAAATATGACACATTGAAATGTTAAAAAACCGACGCTACGACATGGAAGGAAAAGGAAGCGACATTTTGGCAAATAAATTAAATGCTGCCCATGGAACTTGTAGGAAAGCAAAAGTGCTTAGGGCCTAGTACGATAACATAATACCAAGTGCGTAGTACCTTAGTGCAAGCAATAACTTATACATAGGCGAAAGTGCACTGTTTCTGTAGATCGGAAGAAGAAATCATATTTTAGGCCTTACATTAGGCGCAATAAGCACAAGTAAATACTGAATTAATAAGTTTGCAGACATAAATAAATTATTCTGTTTTCTATTACGACAGATAACTTACAAAATACGTAAATATCTGTTGGACTCTTCTGATGGTCGTGGAGTTTCTCATGCAGCGTTTCCAAAGTGGCTTTTCAAAGACGAAATCGCCTAACAAATTCTGCATCATCCCAGCATTCAAAATGATTTGGACGAACATAACTACGTCTAGGACGGCATATAGGGCCGATGACCTCTAGATCGTCCAAAATATTGACATCGTCGTAATTGTTAACAAATCGTATTCCAGCCATTTTCATCATTCCGAGTCTCACTTTACTAGTCGTTACCCGTAAGTTTTTATTTTGATATCGCAACTATAATTTTAAGGTTATGTTGCGTATCTGCAAAATATCAAACTCATATAATCGCTATAGGCATGGATAGGGCGATAAATATGATGATACATTTTCATAAAGCTGCTTTCCACACTAGTTTTTCATACATGTAGTGCTTTAGGTATTTTGTTCGATAAATCGGTCTTTTTCACGCGAATATATTGCGGTATTTTAGCGCTTTGGAATCCTGCCATTTTCATACAGATTCTCACTTAACTGGTCGTTAGCCGTGTAACGAGCAGAATTTTACTCGTTAACGGCCAGTTTGAGGTCCTTTAATGTCATGTTAACTCATAACATATCTCTGCTAACGACAAGTTAAAATCTTAACTGGAACTTAACGAGGCATTAACAAACCGGCCCTTAATAATTTCACACAATTTTCACTGTCCGTTGATGTTCTGTAAAATAAAATAGAGAAAGGTGGGACTAATATAAGTTAAAAAAGAAGGAGCAAAAATCCACGGAGAGGACCAGAGCACCGTACCTTCCAGCGTGGAAGCTGTAGACCTCAACCGCTAATCTCAGCCGACTTAGTTGGAACAGGGATAACGTTAAGCATCTTAAGGTGCCTTCACACTGGCAACCAACTCCAACAAATACTGTTGACAACTGTTTTCAACTCAGAGTTCGAGTTTGTTTCCAACTATTGTCAACAGTTGTATGGAATCGCGAGTTTAAAAAAACTAGTTGAGGCAAGTTTTGTCTAGAGTTTGTAGTTTATGATCAGTGATAAAAAACATGCCGGGGTTGGGTAACTTGCGCATGCGCATTGCCATGTTATCCTGTCGTCTACTGCGGCGTTTATGCCGGTATTTCACTACAAGGATGAGGAATACGAAATATTTCTTAATACGAAGCACAGTGGATAAAATAAGCTATTAGAATCGTATAAAGAAAAAGCTACCGCAATCAGTGATATTCCAAGTGGCTCACTGTGGACGATAGGGAAGAAATTAAATGGACTAAAATTTGTATGGAGATGCATAGGTGAAATAAATGTTCTTATTTGTACTATAAACTAACCTACTTAATTCCTGAAGTGATTTATATTTTGATTCAGTTTTGTGTGGAGCAGTACGTAAAATGGTATACAGTAAGATTCGAGTATTGGTAAGTATTTTACTGTGAGCTAGAATAGCTTTGTATCGGGATAAATGACACTCAGATTTGCATAATGAAACCTGCGCCGTTTAGCTCCGTACGTTTTCGTTCTTAGTACAATGCATTTACAAACCACAAGAACAGGTAGTGTTAATGAGATGCTTCGGGAAAAACGAAATAAATGTCAGAGTGTAGTAAACTATAAAAAGACTTTTGCCCTGCATGAGGCAAAATGACGCACTTGCAAACGTATCATGGAAGAACTACGAAAATATTTTCTCCACTTAATTAAAATTTATTCTCTGAATAGCGTTTGTTAACCCTTAACTACTATAGACGTTGAAAGGAACGCAACTACTATGGAGGGGTCTCTCAGACTGCTCTCTTATTTTGGATAAATTAAACTAGTGTTTTGCTAAATATATATTTTCATGACTTCATGTCGTTCATTACAATTCTTAGAGGTTGCATTAGTAGAAATTTGACTTTTTTAAACAATGTAGTATGAGTTACATGACAAGTAACACAGTGCGCAATCTGCAGTACACTTTTATTTTTTATGCTACGAAAAGAACAACAATTAATTATTTCTCTACACACCCACAGATTATCTTTATAGAAATTAAAATACAGATTCACAGCGTGATTAGATACAAAAATCCCATTTGAATGATAGTCAAGTGTATGCGAAATCTCCTTTCCATTTACGATTCTCCCAGAAATGTTGCCACATTTTCCTTATAAAACAAAAAGTACAAACTAAAGATATCCTTCTGTGTGCCACTAAATACTCTTTTAGTCGCTTTGACCCTGCATACACTTCACGCAGACCTTTCTAGAACACCCCAGACAAATTGGAACACAACACTGTTGACACGGATATCGTGTTTTCCTCTTCAGATGAGGAGGACAAAAGGCACACGTTCTTCGATTTTAAACTGTTTTGGTGTATGAGGCTCATCATGTATATTCAGTAATCTTCTAATGGTGCCACTCACCTCTCGTGGCAAGTGTCCAATAGAAAGTCTACGCCTCTTATGAGGCTCAACTAGATCTCTTGCTAGGGTCTTCATGAAGCTCATTCTTGTCATTACTTCTGCCTCTGGATACGCTTGATGTACCACATAAGAATTTACACCACACCCAACATCCATTAAAGTGTAGAAAATCTTCTTGTCCGCCGACATGAAGAAGAACCTGAACATCTTTTGTCGAGGCAGTCCACACCTCCTTTTGTTGTATTATAAAACTGGATGATCTCGGGTTTTCCTGAAACAGGATCATTATTTTCTGAAACATGCAGAGAAGATACCAGTATTGCAGCTTTGGATTTTTCGGGCACATAGGAAACCAGAGTCATGTCTTCTTGTAAAACCATAAACAAATTTCTTCACTCGACGTTTGCTATTGGGTAGGAATTGCGGTGGAATCTCCTTATTGTTTATTTTCAGTGTACCAACGTTTGTGAGACCTTTGTTTGAAAGTTCATTGATTAGTTATGTAGATATAGATGAGTACCAGTTGTCACCTGTAACATTTCTTCCAGTGTTTTCAATAGGTTTCACCAGACGAAGAACAGCCTATGTGTGACTTTTCTCATGGTTTGAAAGGGTGTGACCATCGCTACCTTTTCCAGAATAATTGTATGCATTATACAAGTAACTTGTACTAACGTCGGTCAAACACTGAATTCTGCCACATACATTCTAAACCCACACCTTCCACGGAAAGGTACAAGCACTTCATCGACACATACTGTTGTACCTACAGAATAGAAAAGTTGACTGTTTTCGTTTATACGCAGAAAGATTTGTGGAACTGCTGCTACCTTGTCTATTTCCTTTCTTTTCTCCCGATCATCTGGGTTGTCAAATCGTAATGAATACAGTAAAAACAGAAATATTTCCTTACTAACAGTGCATCTGAAAATATCTCTGCCTGTTCCATCGGTTGCAAACAGGCTGTAAACCGATTCGTGCCCCGATTTGAAAACCGCTGAATACACCAACAGGCCAATTAGTACCTTCAATTCAATGACGTCAACATCTTGTATACAGGACAAGCGATCATTCGCATACTGTGCTCTAAGCTGCGATATTTTCAATTTTATCCATAGAACGATTTCGTCCAGAATATCTTGTGTAAAGAACATATTCCATACCTCCAAAGCAGAAGGTTTTTCTTCAAGACTTTGAGCCGTCTGTCGAAGTTCAGGATGCTGTAAGACGATGTTGTGTTGCCTTGTTCTTATGTTGGCCGCTGGCTGCTTTTTTCGCCATCGAAAACATCTGTTCTTACCGAAGAAGTACGCTGCTTCGTCATCATCAGGTGTCACATCTTCATCACTTTCAGTTCCTGCTCTGAATTAGTGTTATGTTCACTAAATACCTTAATCAGGGTCGTTATCGCTGTCGTCAAAATCATTGGAGGATTCACCGATACGTTCTTGATCATCCACATCTGCTTCACGTAAAATGCGTTGCATAGAACGTTCAGCTTTTCCTGCCATGGAGAAACACGACACGGAACTACTACAGCGAGAGAGAGGCCACATCCACAGCGCCGTCGCTTAGCAGGCCGCGCTCACCAAGCCGACTGGCCAGGCGCTACGAGCCAAAGCCTGCGCCAGCGGCACGCAAACACTGAGGCCGCGCAAGGCTCATAAGAGCAGCAGCACTGCAAGAATGCTGGCACGTGGACCTTGTCGGCCACCAGGGAGGTACACGGAAGAGTCCTTTTAACTTGGCAGGGGTGTGTGAAATATCTCGACTCAAAAAAGCCGTAGCGGTCTGAGAGACCGCAAATTGCGTGCTTATGGAATATCTCCCCAATTTTGCGAGTGGATTCACGATTTCCTATCAGAAAGGAAACAGTACGTTGTAATTGACGATAAGTCATCGAGTAAAACAGAAGTGATTTCTGGCGTTCCACAGGGAAGCGTTTTAGGTCCCCAACTCTTCCTCGTGTTAATAAACGATTTAGGAGACAATCTGAATAGCTCCCTTAGACTGTTCGCGGATGATGCTGTCGTTTATCGGTTAGTGAAGTCAACAGAGGATCAAAACCAACTGCAAAGCGATTTAGACAAAATTTCTACATGGTGCGAAAATTTGAAGTTGACACTAAATAAAGAAAAGTGTGAAGTAATACACATGACCACTAAAAGAAATCCGCTGAACTTCAATTACGCGATAAATCAGTCAAACCTTAAGATCGTAAATTCTACCAAATACCTAGGAGTTACAATTACGAACAACTTTGACTGGAGAGAACACATACAAAATATTGTGGGGAAGGCGAAGCAAAGGTTACGTTTCATTGGCAGAAGGCTTCGAAGATGCACCAGCTCCACCAAAGAGACTACCTACATCACACTTGTGCGTCCTCTCCTGGAGTACCGTTCCCCCTTGTGGGACCCTCACCAGGTGGGACTGACGGAAGACATTGAGAAGGTTCAGAGAAGGGCAGCTCGTTTTGTTCTATCACGTTACGGAGGGGAAAGAGTCACGGGAATGTTGCAAAAATTGGGGTGGAAATCATTAAAAGAAAGACGTTATTCATTGCGGCGTGATCTGTTTGCGAAGTTTCAATCACCGACTTTTACTTCTGAATGTGAAAATATTTTGCTAGCACCCACCTACTTAGGGACACATGACCATCCCAATAAAATAAGAGAATCAGATCGAAAACGGAACGATTTAGGTGTTCTTTCTTCCCGCGCGCTATTGGAGAATGGAACGGTAGAGAAAACTTATGAAAGTCGTTAATGAACCCTCTGCCAGGCACTTAAATGTGATTTGCAGAGTATCGATGTAGATGTAGATTTAGATAGTAGTTAAGAGTTAAGCATGGAAAAAGTTAACTAGTTCAATGTTTCATTATTTATATACTGACAAAGATATAGGGCTTTCTGAAATATCGATTATGATGAATTTAAGTATTTGTTCAAATGTTCAAATGTTTCTAGAACTTATGGGACTTAACTACGGGGTCATCAGTCCCTAAGTTTACAAACTACTTATGAACTAGCTAAGACTAAGGACGGCACAAATATCCATGGCCGAGGGGGGATTCGAGCCACCGACCATAGTGGCCGTGCAGACCGTGACTGGAGCGCCTGCCTCAGTCTCCTCGGCCACCGCGGCCGGCTAAGTATTTGTAATACGTGAGTTTGGTCGTCCATTCTCAAACAATTTTCATGATTATGTCCTCGCAGTGTACGTCATTTGTGGGAGCACTTTTTCTCTCTTCCTCTCGCTTCCACATACAATTGTTTTAATTTTTCCTCCTTTTCAAGGAATGGACCCGCCAGAAACATTAATTTAAATGATATTGTACAGACGATTATTAAAAGAAAAACGCCGAATGAGTGTTTATTAGAGTTTCAAATTGTTTTCAACACTTTGCAACAGTTATAAGTTTGCCAAACTCACTTTTTTCAGTTTGCTAGACTGACAAATTTCGTAAGTTTTTGTTTGTTGGAGTTGGCTTTCAGTGTGAAGACACCTTTACAGCGCGCAGTGATCTTCAGTTTTCTCGAAAACTAAGGCCCATCGCTGACAAAGCGGATAGCCTCATACACAGGGCATGTTTCTCTACAACATATCGGATACCCATCAAAATCCATTATTTAAACTTCTGATGGTCCCCTTGAAAGTAGTTTGTAAGTCTAGGGACTGATAACCACTGTAGTTATGTCCGTAGATTTACAAATATTTGAACATTTCACACTGCAGTTACAAATTTTCTGTACTTTCGTACGGCCAATGAATTGCTCCGTACCAATATCTTGGTGAACAGTAGCTTGCACTACTCTTGGTTCCGCTGAAGTTCGCATGACGTTTTTGTTGCATTGCGATATTGTGCAATGACGTGAATCTATTAATTGGATTGTATTGTGAAATATTACCTTGATACAGCTAAATTTTTAGTTTTTGGGGAGATCTGAATCGTCTCATATTTTTACTGTTTCAGATTTATGTAACAGTGTGCCCTTGTGTAATGCGACGGGACTTGAATCCTGGTAAAAAATGGATTACATATAGAGGGTTGGTACTGGGCACTTCCTAGCAGATCAAATGTGGTGCCTCAGGTACAATCAAATGGAACTTGTAGGTTGATAACAAGGTTTTTGACAATAACGGGACGGCATTGAACACTTCCTACAATTGTGAAAAAAAAGGGAAGGATCCGTTCTTATGAATGATGTTATCTTGTTTCATATAGTTATTTGTTCTTACTTATAGAATGAAGAATACATAATTTAATTTTACGAGTTGCGTTGATTTAACGTCTAGGGCTTTGAGTATTTTATGTATATTTATGGTATAGGTTAACTAGGTACATTTTGTTGTTAAATTATAATTTCTTGCATGAAGAGATATATTGCACAAGTTGTTTCTGGGCATAGTTGAAGAAGTGAGCGCCAGAGACCAGTGTTGATTAACCTGCTGAGTACTAAGGTGTTTAAAAGTAGTGACTTTAGAGAAACCATGTATTACAATTTTTGTTATCTGATAAGTAACTTAAACATTTATTAACAAATGAAGTATCCACCGCCCGCCCCCACCATACTACCACCAACATCAACTATAGTCATACGATGGCCTAATGAATAGGCCGTCGGAAAATGAACAGAGATGAGATAATGAAAACAGACAAAAACTGTACAGAACTAAGGAATAAGAAAAAAATAGAACAAATGAACGGTCCAATTCAACTGGAGGAATAGAGGCGTTGTGGCCAGGGTGTTGGCCTATAAAGCAGGAGATTCATGTTACGATGTCACTCATGGTCAATTTTTTCACATAATTATGAATTGTCTGTCTGGTTCTAGACGTGTCAGTTCAAGGTCTTCTATTGTGTGTGTATGTGTGTGTGTGTGTGTGTGTGTGTGTGTGTGTGTGTGCGTGTGTGTGTCGTGTAATATCCTTTTGCAACTCTGAGGTGTAACAGAGGGGTTTGCAAGCTGTTCTGCTCAAGTACCACATGTTACACGTCGTGTGTTATGTTTTCAGTGTTTTGAGTGCTCTATCAAAATGTTCAAATGGTTGTAAAAATGTTCAAATGTTTCCAATTCCGTGGGACCAATCTACTTTGGTCATACGTCCCTAAACTTACGAACTACTTAAACTACACTCCTGGCCATTAAAATACACCAAGAAGATGACAAGCTGCAGAAGCGAAATTTAACCGACAGGAAGAAGATGCAAAAGATCAGCTTTTCAGAGCATTCACACAAGGTTGACGCCGGTGGCGACACCCACAACGTGCTGACATGAGGAAAGTTTTCAACCGATTTCTCATACACAAAAGAAGTTGACCGGCGTTGCCTGGTGAAACGTTGTTGTGATACCTCGTGTAAGGAGGAGAAATGCGTACCATCACGTTTCGACGACGGTTACCACAGCATGGACTATCAGCTAGGAGACCATGGCTGCGGTTACCCTTGACGCTGCATCACAGACAGGAGCGCCTTCGACGGTGTACGCAACGACGAACTTGGGCGCACGAATGGCAAAACGTCGTTTTTTAGGATGAATCCAGGTTCTGTTTACAGCACCTCGATGGTCGCATACGTGTTTGGCGACATCGCGGTGAATGCACATCACGCGTATCACGCGGCGTGATGGTATGGGGTGCCATTGGTTATACGTCTCGGACACCTTTGTGAACGGTGGCCGTTACGTTTCGGATGTGTTACGGCCCGTGGCTATACCCTTCATTCATCCCTGCGAAACCCTACATTTCAGCAGGATAATGCACGACCGCATGTTGCAGGTACGAGCCTTTCTGGATACGCAAAATGTTCGACTGCTGCCTTGGCCAGCACATTCTCCAGACCTCCCACCAATTGTAAACGTGTGGTCAATGTTGGCCGAGCAACTGGCTCGTCACAATACGCCATTCACTACTCTTGATGAACTGTGGTATCGCGTTGAAGCTGCATGTGCATCTGTACCTATACACGCCATCCATGCTCTGTTTGACTCAATGCCCAGGCGTATCAAGGCCGTTATTAAGGACAGAGGTGGTTTTTCAGGGTACTTATTTCTCAGGATCTATGCACCCAAATTGCGTGAAAATGTAATTACAAGTTAGTTGTAATATAATATATTTGTCCAGTCACTACCCGTTTATCATTTCTTCTTGGTGTATCAATTTTAATGGCCAGTAAATTATACTAACCTAAGGACAACACACACATCCATGACCGAGGGAGGATTCGAATCTCCGACGCGGTAGAAATGTTTGTAAACCTACTGGACAAAACTGCTATGTCTCTCAGGCCCTAGACTTAAAAACTACTAAAACCAACTTACACTAAGTACATCTCACACACCCTTGCCCGACTGATTTTTGGGGGGACGGCTGCCCAGTCCGTAGTATGATGCCTTACACCACGCAGCCATTCAGCACGGCTTGAATTTTCTATTCCATTGTTGTAGCATATTTCACAAGTATTGTACTTCCTTTTCAATTCTGTGGAATACTGGTATCTATCAGCATTTGAAAATAAATGAACTGGATGTTCTTCGGCTTATTGGTAGACAGCGGAAATTTAGGTTGTAAAAAGTGCATTTCAGGCGCGAAATAGGCTGCTTCTTTACCTCATTTTGACCAAATAATTTCTGAAAAGGTCCTAAGCGTATTAATAAACATAATGTTAAGTACGCAGCGTTGACTTATCAGAAAATGTTTTATTCGTCTACAATAAGGAACACGAAAACGTGCACAACTGTACAACTCAGCACACATTACAAAATTACACTTGTTCAAACAGACACCACACCTGTACAGTTTTTCGAAGATAAGAATTCAGTAGAAGAGAGAAGCTATATGTTGAAACACATGTAATAAATAATTTAAGAAACGCCGAATAAATTAGTAGTTTCTAACATTCAGAACATAGTTGGCTTCAAATAAATGAGTAAAATCTTTTCTATATTTTTCTAAAGATAAACGAGTGTATTTGATCCATTAATGTGTAGTTGACTTAATAATAAACCACGTCTCGTTGAACTGAGGGATCTTCGCGGATTTCTGTTTCGTAATTTGCAGAATATTTTTAACTATAATATGCATGCTGTAGTGTTCTGCTGATACCAACCTTCCTACCCCTCCCTTTGACACCTGGAGTCCGGTGACCTTGATGACTCAGAATGATGTTAGCTGTAATGCAATACCAGTGATCGTGAAGTGGATCAGACCGTACCTTACAACCACTGTAAGGATTATAACGGATTGTAAGCATCACTGTGTCAAGAGCCGTCGGGAGACGTATTGGGGTACTGGGGATAGTGGTGAGCATGTAGACACCACCAGATACCGTATCATACAATGAACGATATATATAATGTGAAAGATGAAGAAAAAATTTGACCGTGAATACAACGCTAAGAAGAATTCTTAATGTGATTCAAAATACAATGCTACAGACATCAGATGAAGCCGTTAAAAATTAAAAAACAAGTACAAAGGACTGTGTACAATTTAAATATTCTCCCTTAATATCGATCTCACCCATGATTAAAATATTAAATGAACTGTATCGTTTAGAAAAATATCCTTGACAGTGCAATATACTTATGACTGCAATATATCACCACAGCTCAATGACAAAAATGTCATGCAGTCCAACTTATACATTAAACATTCAATTATAATTTTTAAAATTCAATATCACTTACTTTGCAGTCCTGAAACATTATGTAGTGGAGTTCCCTCATCTTGAGCTGTCCTTTGCAGACTTTTGTAAAGCAAAATTCATCGACTTAATTTTCTCGCAGTAAGTCGCTAAAAATAAATTAATTACAGTTAATCGGAGAGTTCTTCTACTTATTTTACTAAGTGAATATTTTAACGGAAAGAAATGACATAAATAGTCATAAAACGTCACTCGTTGAAGAGAGAACAATGAAATATTATTTTACATGTTTCAGTAACGCAGGCCGTGAGTTTTCTTGGACATGCAAAGGTAAAAGTAATAAACAACGTAAGTATATACATTTGGAAACACTGCTCAATTATAGGTTCAGGTGTGATATCATACACAATATACATATTGTAAAGCATTGTATTCAGATATTAGTTACAATTATAATTTACGTGTGATTACCACATATTGGTGCCTCAAATCTTTACTTAAGCTTCACCGACTTATATTTGAATCGAGGCACCTTGGGGCTACGATAATAGTGAAAATGTCATTCTCGTTACAACTTGCACGGAAATAACCGGATATAACGGTTATCTTCTGCTGATGTTACCCATGGATAATCTTGGCCCTGTCTTCTTTTAACAGTTCCTGTGATATGAAATCGCATCCAGCTCCTAGAATTTATACTTTGGGACATTCCAATAGCTGCAGCCACCTCTGTGCTTCCTGCGGCTCCCCGTCAGGGAAGACACGTTGCCCTTGTATTGCACTACCTGTTCACAATGTGAACCCGTCTGCTTGTGTAATTCGTTTGGTAGAATAAAGCCAACACCAACAACCTCTGTAGCAACTTTCTGTAAACACCTTTATTTTGGTGCCTTAGTGTTGATGTCTACACTCCATAGAACATCGAACCATTTTAGTTCATTCTACTGACGACAGTACATCAGAACCTAGATATCTCAGTTGATCCCTAAATGTTTTGAACAGTGTATGTTACATTATATTCTCTTAAATTTCCCGTAATAGAAAATGGTTGGTTTAACAACATAAACTGGGTGCATATATGTAGAAAATTTTATACTTGCTATTTCTGAATAGGACAGTATGTCCTACATATTACGAGTATTGGTAGTTTCATGTTATATTTAATTTATAATTTATGTTTCTGTAATTGTCTACCAGATACTGTCATATAAATACTAAATACTTCGTTTCACTCATATAAAATCATCGTAACAATATTGCACAACACAGAAAGAAATCAAAATACTCTTTTTTGTGATCCAGTTCGTGTATTTTTTACATATCACTGGTAACAACAATAAGAAGTGTACAGTTATATTAATTTTTTCACATACACACAGAGGGTCATATTTCATAATAGCAAGAAGAAGATATCATTTCTGTGCTACATCACTTCACTGTAAGATGAGGTATGCCCAATGTAGAAACATAAGTTTGTAGTATTGGCCATGACTGACGTTCGGGAATAATACAAGGACCCAACGTAACTGCAAATGTTGAACCAACTGGAAAATTTTTTCTGAGCTCTACAAATTTAAATGCTGGTAAAAGGTCAAAGCCTTGTGCAAGATTTTGTATACTCTGCCATTGCAAAATTTTATGAGTAGTAAATTCTACATATTTTTGTAACCATTTCTTTAAAGTGTTTATTGGTAGGTCGTGAACAATTTTATACCTTGAAATGGAACAAGGTATCTTCACCGAAACATTTTACATTTGCAAATGACCTGAATGTACGTAATATGGAAAATAGGTAATACTTTTGTTTAGAATCTGTTGAATTTGAAACAGTTTTCTTTGTTACAGTACCTCTTGATAATTTTATATTTGTATTGATTATTGATATGTTTAAGAGTAGCAATGCGCAGAGAAGATCTTAAGTATAGAACTTTCTAGATCAGAACAGTAGTTCCTAGGTAAATGATCATATTATACCTTGACACATGTTTTTTAAATTTAATATAAGAATTGTAATTTCATAAAACATCGTCAGCACGCCAAAATATAAGTTGTAACGTTTAAAACAGTTGTTTTGGTCTTCAGTCCGGAGACTAGTTTGATGCAGCTCTCCTCCCTACTCTATCCTGAACAAGCCTCTTCATTTTCTTATAAGAACGGCAATCCACACCTATTTGAAACTGTTTACTTTATTCGTCTCTTGGTTTCCATCTCCGAATTTTGCTCAACATGCTTCCCTACAATGCTAAATTCGCGATTCCTTGATGTGTAAGAATTTGTCCTAACAGTCGATTCTTTCGTTCAAATAAAGTATGCGAGAAATACCCTTTCTCCCCAGTTGTCTTCAATACCTCGTCATTAGATACGTGATCAACCAAACTAATTTTCAGTATTCATCGCTAAAACCATATTTGAAAGTCTTCTATCTTCCTCCTGTGTTAACTATCGTAAATTATTCACTACCGTACAAGGCAACGTTCTACTCAAAAGTTTTCAGAAAAGAATTCCTAACGCTTAAATTAATATTCGACGATATTTTTTTTCTCAGAAACGCTTATCTTCCCATTGCCATCTTGCATTTTATGTCATCTGTTCTGCGACCATTACATATTATTTTACAGCCCAAGTAACAGAACTCATCTATCACCATTATTGTTTCGTTAATTATTTAATCATCGCCTGATTTTCTCAGACTAAATTCCATTACCTTTCTTTTACTTTTGTTAATGTTCATCTTTTAGGCTCCGTTCGAAATACTGTCCCTTCCGTTCACTTTCTCTTTCAGGTCTTTTGCTGTCTTTGGTAGAATTACAATCTCATCGTCAAACAGTAAAGTTTTGATTTCTTCGCTCCGAACTTTAATTCCTTCTCCAAATTTATCGTTGGTTTCCTTCACAGCTTTCTCGATTTTCAGATTATTTTATCACTGAGTAAAGGCTACATCCCTGCCTTACTCCGTTCCACACCAGTTCTTCGCATTAATGCTTTTCGACTCTTGTAACTACTGTTTGGTTTCTGTACAAGTTGTAAATAACCTTCCGTCCCCTTTATTTTACCACTGATGACTTTAGAACTTGAAGGAGTGTATTCCAGTTAGTAACTGGTACATTTCATTTATTTGTTTATTCAACTGGATCTGATTTGGGCCATGAGTCCCTCTCTTACAACGGATCAGGGTTTTACATATATAATACTTGTTATTTTTTCAGGTGAGTTAGCTAAGGTATAACAATAATTTTAATAGGAGAAAGGTTAATACTGTAGTCCTATAATATAGTTAAAATGGAAGACTGCACATAGAAATAATGCGGATAGATTGACCTGGCTAAGAACAAATAAAAATAATACTAGCATGAATGTGATTGCAGCATTTTATGCTGCCATTGTAATACCGGATATATTAATAACAGGGGTGTTAAAAAAGTAGTTCTGAAGGTTATTCATGTCATCGCGAGTAGGCCCTACTGATGACAGGAAACAATGAAAAGTGGCAATCGAAAAATATCTCCTAGGCAAGATGACTGATTAGATACAAGTGCTAACATAGAGAAGAGATGTAAAGGACAATGTACGTTTACAAGACAGTAGAGGAGACAAAGCATGTGTAAATCTCAGCTATTGTGTGCACTAGCCACGTTAGCTGTATGTAAGATGGTACAAATATTATTAAAGAGATGGATGCCACAGATAGCTCAAACATCACGACTAGTTTCAATATCCCGTGAGATTTTCTGAGGAAGACCCTACACGATAACATCGATGTAATTAACAAGTGGCTATATGATTATTTGCGAAAGTTTGTTTTTATGCCTGCTGACACATTGCCAAAAGGACAGTACTAGCCATCAAAAACGCAAAATCAAAGTGGACCGGAATATGAATGCCAAATTTATTTGGGAGGTACCACGTTATACCGAGATCAAGTGACTGCAAATACAGAGTCATTTGAAGTTAGGAAGATGAGGAAGTTAGTGTTGAGTGTAACCATAACTGCTGGTTATTATCGCTGCTACATGGTCAGACAATCAAAGGCATCTCAATTGGCGGAAGAACTGTCAACAACCTCCGTTTTGCTGATGACAGTGTACTTTTAGCCAACAGCTAAGATAAACTTGCTGAGCTACTAACTAGAATAAAAGACATTAGTCTAGCATATGGACTAGACATCAACCTCAGTAAGTCCAAACTCAAGTTAATTGATGGAGAACAACAGATCCAGCTGACAGGTCAATTAAAGGAACTGGAAGTCGTACAGTCCTTTACCTATCTTGGATCAACCATCTGCAGCACGGGTAGCTGTGAAGAGGAGATAAGAAGACGGATCACGCTAGGACGAGTGGCTATGAAGAAGCTCACGAAGATCTGGCAGAGCAGAGCAATAACAAATAGCACAGAGATCCGGCTAGTTGAAACACTCGTGTTTTCTGTCTTCTTTTATGGCTGCGAATCATGGACACTCAAGGCCAGCGACAAACAACGCATTGATACGTTTGAGCTCTGGTGCTGGCGTAGGATGCTACGCATAAAATGGACCGAAGGAAGAACAAATGTGTCCATTATTGAACAACTGAATATCTCCAGACGCCTTTCTTCTCGAGTTGACGAAAAAATTCTCCAGTTCTTTGGCCATATTGTGAGAAGAGACGGAGAAAACCTAGAAAAAATAATCTTACCTCCACGTTCAAATGTATAGCCCCCACCATTTCCCACCGTTCGAGCGATTTTACTGCCATAAGAAAGCTCCTAGAAGCTTCTACAACGTTCTAGAGGAATTCGACCGGATGACGATTGTAATGATCCGCCAATCGAATCGTTTCCTCTTAATTTCGGTGCGTACCTGCCTACGCCGTCGCCAGGTCAGTCAACCGTGACCTTTCTCCGAGAGGTCATATGGGCAACATTTTCCCGTTACCGTTACTCTTCACACCGACCTTCGCTGTCCCTTCCAACTACGGTAGTCGCGTTTTGGCTTCCCGCCACAACGAAACTACAACATTCAATTTTAATCTTAAGCGTTGTCACTCAGCATCAACCAGATTTCTCAATGGTCAAGTCATTATATTTACCCCTCTTCTAACCTAATTTAAACCCACATAATATTGAATCAAAGGGAAACATAAACCGCCTTACAAGGATAATGCGTGAACACACATAGAACGCGATGTTCTAGACTTCTTCATCGTTCATAGGATTGCGCAGCCACCTTGACCTAACTCATTTCCCGGTATCCAAGATATCGATGATGTTTGCGGTACCACTGTCCGTGGATAAACTACCCACTGCTGCTCCAGAACACCTTAGGTAGTATGTGGGACCACACGACTTTTTTAAGGTCTTTGTCAAGTTGCTATTCTGTGGTGTTCAGGTATCGTTTGCTGTAGTCCTAAACTAGTGGAGTTATAATTGGGTTGGTAACATTTAAGTAGATGAAGATTCAGGACTTTTGGAAATTTTGCAGTACATTTTTGCAATTACTAGCCACAATGCAGGTGCTGAAAGGGTATTTTTCCTTACTAAATAGAATTTATGCCCAATGTGTTAATATTGTCTCTACAATAAAGTAGGGTGAATAGTCCTGTAACATTAACGCTGATGAAATATAAACCTTCCAGTCTTTCGATATAGTTATCTCCTGTAACTATGTTCCATTGAGCTCTGCGATACAAGTCTCCATGTCGAGATGGAGTACCAATCCGGTATTACAAAGAGTACTCGCGTCGTTGGCCCCTTACATAGGTTGCATTTATCGCGAATCATTGATCCAGCACTAAGTGCCGAGAGACTTCGAAAAAGGGACACGTAACTTCCGTGTATAAGAAGGGCAATAGGACGGACCCACGAAATTGCAGACCTATTTATTAACATCAGTTTGCAGCAGAATTCTTCAAAATATTCTCATTTCTAATGTAGTACATTTAGTTGAGACGAAAAAGGTTCCGTCCATGCATCAGCAGGGTTTTAGGAAGCATCGTTCGTCCGAAACCCATCTTGCGTGCTATGTATGAATGTCAACAGGCAGATTGGATATTTCTCGCATTTCGAAAGGCGTTTGAGACGGTACCGCACTACAGACTGCTAACGAAGGTGCGAACTCGTGGAATGGTAACCAAAATATGTAACTGGCTTGAAGATTACTTAAGTAAAAGAACCCAGTACGTTGTCCTCGATGGCGAGTGTTCATTAGTGACTAGGGTATCTTCAAGTGTGCCCCAGGGAACTACTGTTATTTTCTTTCAACGGACAGAGTGCGTTGCAATTTGCTGCTGTTTGCTGATTATGCTATGGTGTACAAAAGGGTTGGTCATTGACTGACTGTAGTAGGATACAGGATGACATCGACAAAAATTTTAGTGTTGTAAGGAATGACAATTAGCGCTAAATGTAAAAAATTAAATTTGATGCAAATGTGTATGAGAAACAATCCCTTAAAGTTCGAATACAGTCAATTAAATAGCTAGACGTAACGCTGCATATCAATATTAAATGGAACGAGCATATAAGGACAGTCATGGAGAAGCATATGGTTGACTTCGGTTAATTGGAAGAATTTTGATTCGTCTGTAAAGGAGACCGCATATAAAATACTTGTACGACTCCGTCTTGAATATTGCTTAAGTTTTTGGGATCCCCACCAGATTGGTTTAAAGGAGGACATAGAGGCAGTTCAAAGGCGGGCGGCAAGGTCTGTAACTGGTAGAGTGTTAACGAAATGCTTTGGGAATTCAACTGGGAGTCGCTGGAGGGAAGGCGACGTTCTTTTTGAGAAGCACTGTTGGAGAAATTTAGAGGGCCGGAATTTGAGGTGGCCTGCATAACGATTCTACTATCACCAACCTACACTTCGCGTAAAGACCACAAGGATAAGATTAGAGAGATTAGGACTCATACGAAAACGTACAAGTATTAGTTCTTCCCTCGTTCTATATGGGAGTGAAACAAAAAAGTAAGTTACTATTAATGTTACTTAGTACACTTCGCCATGCACCTTTGAATCGATTGCAAAGTATGTATGTAGATATGTCGATGTAGACTTGTCGTGGAAAATTTGCACGAATTCATCTTTTGAGGTGATATTTAAAAGCCTCGTCGCATCTCGTTGCATGTCAGAAATATCGTTAAATATCTTTCCTTTCAAAGCGAGTTTGAGTAAAGGGAATAGCAAGAAGTCTGGAGGAATGACATCCGGAGAGTGTAGTGGATGTTCATGTTGCATCCACCTCGTTTTTTTCTTTGGAACTGTTTGACGGTATTTGCTGTGTGTTGTCGGGCGTGCCGTGTTTCAAGCGTCTGTGAGGCAGTCTGTTTGTACATCGTATAATTAATGGTGTGATTTTAGTCAGACGTAAGTCTAGTAGTTTGAATATTGGCTGATTTTACAGCACTTATAAAAATTATAACAAAGCTGTAACAAGAGGAGGAAAGACGTACTACAGACATACAGTCCCAGAAATGACACAGAGACAGTAACGAGTCACTAAGTCAAATCATCGCCACCTCTTAAAGTTTGGTCATTGAACTTTAAATGAAAATATTGTAAAATATGTAAATATTTCATTGTATCCCTTGACAATGGCGGCATAGTTCACTATAACTAGTTAGAATATGGGAATTTGCAGTTGTGGCTGTAAAATTTCATTGTGTATGGACGTCTGTTGTAATTTTGTATGAAAGTAAGCCCTTGGGCCGTATGAATAAACTGGAGTATCTACTTTATACTCTGGATTCCATAGAACATTCTCAGGTTCGCATGAATAAAGGGAGTCGGAGAATATACTTCAGCCGAGTATGTTCTCGGCGTGAGTAACGGGGTGGGAGAAGTTGCTCACAGCAGAGAACATTCTCCAATTTTATATGAATAAAACTACAGAAGTTTCTCACGACAGGAGAACATTCTCAGATTTCTAGAGTGAGCTCTATGGCATACTCCGTGCTGAGTAACTTCTATTAAGATTACGTTTTACTGAGGTTTCTAATAAAAATGACAACAATTTTGTTACTTAGAAGGCAAAAACAAGTTCCTTTATATGTAGTCTTTAAGAAATACGAGGGGATCTATAAAGTTAATACAAATAAATACATTTTGTTTACGAGTATCCTCCTTCTGAAATATCGTGAGACACTTCCAGCATTTTATACAGTGACGAGAGTGATGTAAGAGGTGTTTTCATTACCGACATAAAAATGAAACACAAATGGCTTCAGCTGCGTGTTTACGCATTTGTTTGGCGTGTATATTTACCGTATATTTACAGTCACATAGCAAAATAATATTGTTTTAAAATAGGGTCTATTAGTAAGACCTTATGCTGTTAGTTCCAAATAAAGTGTATCCCAGGACTTCACAGTTTCTATCACAAAATAAATATTGCTGCAATACCAGGTAGGCCTACTGAAGTACTGTTTCTATCCAAACCGGTTGGCCTATTTATGATGCGTTTTCTGACTTCGTAATCGTAACTTCTGTGATGTTAGAAGTAAGTAAACACGACAGGAAAATTAAAAACTGATTAATTACGTACCTAGCAGCCTGTTTCTTGTTCAAAATCGCATGGCCTAACGCTTATGAGCAAACCATTGGGTGTCATATTTAACAAGGCCTATCTCATGTTAGAACTCTCCGACAGCATTCCACGTTGTAACAGATGAATATGTGATGCATTCTTATTATATCGTTCGCAAATTGTGCTAACACTACTTCATTAACAAACGAGTTTCTCGCGTGACGAAAATTTTGTATCGCCAGCAGAATACATTTTCATAAAAAGTGCATATTTAGTCTTAATAATATGCTCCTTCACAAAAAACTAATATCTAAACACAGTACAGTTGTTTCTGAACATGTCGATACCTACTCCATATTTGTACACTTAATAATTTGTCTGATTGGGCTAGTTTAAGGAAATACACGATTGGACAGCTGATCTGTGGCGGACATGACACGCGGAGAACTTACTCAAGTAGGAGGGGAGGTAGCAAGAATGAACTACCTGCTCAGAGCATATGCTTCGAAGTTTTTATTCATACGAAATTGAGAACCTACTCAGAGAACGTTCTTTTGCTCTGAGAATCTTCTGTGCAGCATGTGCTCTTTTTTATTCATACGACTCATTGTCTTTTCCATAAAAATTGCTCGTATTTGCCCTCACCCCCAATGGATTTTTCATTTGGTTGTATGGTATATCTACCACGGTCCTTCACTGTATACTGGTCTTTATTTGTTACTCATACCAATTTGCGATGAACTAGGCTACTTGCTTGAGAATACATGTCCAAACGTTTCGTCACATTCTGCTGCAATGGAAAGTCTACTCCACGGTGAACTTGAGCAGGATGATGCCGTACGTGACGATAGCGGCTACGTAGCCTGTGAAGAGGTGGCCGTCCACGGTGAAGAGGCAGCAGGCGCTGAAGGAGACGGGACTGCAGCGCACCTGGTGGGACAGGTGCCGCTTACTTCATTAACAAACGAGTTTCTCGCGTGACGAAAATTTTGTATCGCCAGCAGAATACATTTTCATAAAAAGTGCATATTTAGTCTTAATAATATGCTCCTTCACAAAAAACTAATATCTAAACACAGTACAGTTGTTTCTGAACATGTCGATACCTACTCCATATTTGTACACTTAATAATTTGTCTGATTGGGCTAGTTTAAGGAAATACACGATTGGACAGCTGATCTGTGGCGGACATGACACGCGGAGAACTTACTCAAGTAGGAGGGGAGGTAGCAAGAATGAACTACCTGCTCAGAGCATATGCTTCGAAGTTTTTATTCATACGAAATTGAGAACCTACTCAGAGAACGTTCTTTTGCTCTGAGAATCTTCTGTGCAGCATGTGCTCTTTTTTATTCATACGACTCATTGTCTTTTCCATAAAAATTGCTCGTATTTGCCCTCACCCCCAATGGATTTTTCATTTGGTTGTATGGTATATCTACCACGGTCCTTCACTGTATACTGGTCTTTATTTGTTACTCATACCAATTTGCGATGAACTAGGCTACTTGCTTGAGAATACATGTCCAAACGTTTCGTCACATTCTGCTGCAATGGAAAGTCTACTCCACGGTGAACTTGAGCAGGATGATGCCGTACGTGACGATAGCGGCTACGTAGCCTGTGAAGAGGTGGCCGTCCACGGTGAAGAGGCAGCAGGCGCTGAAGGAGACGGGACTGCAGCGCACCTGGTGGGACAGGTGCCGCAGCTGCCTGGTCACCTGCTCGCTGCCGCCGCCTGCAACAAAACGCGTCCAAATGGTTCTGCACCTTGAAAGTGGCTTGTTAAATTTTCTATGTAAGATCTCTGGCAGTAGAGATCTGCAAATGCAAGTTAAAACGCTCACTGCTGCTCTAAATTACTTTACGAGTGCCCAATGGAAATTTATCTAACTGCTCACTCCTTAAGGGAGCAGCCAACGTTTTAACAAACACAAAATCAATGTTACAAATAAATGAATGTGACAGAGAGCATGAAATTATAAAATCAGAGGTTTGATACTTTAAATCATTATCTAATATATAAAGCAGAGTGTCCGTATGTTTGTACATGTTGCATACAAATCTACAGTTTTGTTCCAATCTTTATGAAATTTTGTACACGTAAGCTTCAATTCATGAGGACGGTCGCCGTGAGTGTAAGAATCACATACGATATACAATTCACGAGATATGACGTCATAAACAATGAGATGCGCGAAAAGCTGCTGCATTTTGCGACAATGCTGCTCATTTTCTCCTAAACCATTGGACCGATTTCAACCAAATTTGGTACACACATTCTTTACCGTGAGGTGACAATTCCTGCAGGGTTAAGAATCACATACGGCACATGGTTCAAAAGATATTACGTCATAACCAACAGAAAGCGCAAAAAAATGCCATATAATGCGGCGAGACTTTCGAAATACGCTGTATGAGAATGACAGTACTTAGCGACTTGAAACAAACTTCAAACATAATTTCAAACCTTTATTAAACTTTTTCTCGCTGGCAACCATAGTGATTACTACTTTTCGGCTGTTTATGGAGTAAAACTACGGCTTTCGGTATGACGTTACAATTTGTAATTTGTGCACTACAAATTGTAGCGACAGGAAATTTACACACAGTATACACACATACAGTTCAATGTACGTTCTAAATTGTATCACACTACGACATACAGTTCATGAGATATGAGCACATAACCAGTAACGTTCGCTGGCAACCATAGTGACTTACTACTTTTCGGCTGTTCATGGACTTAAACTACGGCTTTCGGTATGATGTTACAATTTATAGTTTCTACACTACTAATTGTAGACGCAGTAAAATTTTCCAGACAGTATACACGCATATAGTTTAGTACACCTTCTAAATTGTATCACAGTACGACATGTGGTTCATGAGATATGAGCATGTAAACAGTAACATTCATGGAAAACCGCCATTTCCCGCACCAAGTTTTAATCTATTAATTCTTTAATACTATCTGTATTCCCAAGAAACTTTAAAGACTTACACCCCTTATACAAATGAATATATACTTGAAAAATGGCAGGAATAAATATAAATAAATAAATATCCAGGCAACGCCGGGTTTTAAGGTAGTCTATTCAATAAAATAAACAAGAAAATAAATGTGGGGAGGCTAAATTAAGCACAATAAAGCACACACCTTGTACAAAAGTGAATTAAATCATAAAGTTACTGGCCTTAATAAAATAGTTTCTGCCCTATATGACTATGAAGGTGATGTGGGAGGAAATTTGCAATTATACAGTGGATAAAAGAAAGCACATTCATTCACTACATATACGCGCATAATGCTTGCGACACATTACTCATGCTGCAACACTTGATAGCAGTGATGAAACAAAGCGTCGGCAGCATTTTGATGAGATGACAGGTGTCTTCAAGCACAAATTAAAATCAACTATGCACCAAACGAACTCATGTGCGGTGAGGCAGTGCCATACTATCCTTAAGTACCACAAGGTGTGTGACCACGGTGAATTACATAGAACTTACAAAAGAAATTAAGTTAGAATAAACAAGTAAAACACACACGAGAATTCATATAAAAGAAATCTAGTATCTGTAAAAGCATGGCTAAAGTCTGAAGTAATGACCATTATGAAAGCACGAGGTGCAATCGGCCATACCAAGACAAGAAAGACGGAACCAATCCAGAAAAACTGAGAAAAATTTATCACACTTGCAGATACAGACATGACGCAAAAATGTTAGTTGAAAACAACAAGGAAATTCAAACATACTAAGTTTACACAAACGCTAAAGGCCACACATGTGTATTATAACTTGAGAAAAACCAGACACAAAATAATCACTGGAAAGAAAATGCAATTACTAAATTTACACTGAATTACTCGAGTTCTGTAAATTAAGAAAACTTCACCTCGCTTAGTGAAAGAATTACTCAAGAAAAGCTATCGCTGATAAACCAAGACTTCCTCGGCATGAACAAAGTAAAGTTCTATCAACATGCGATCCCCACAGCATGATTCGACAATATACTCACTTTGGCGATCTTAGCAAGAATGAAAAATCAGGCCACGCCAGAAGCCTTCCCCTCCACACACCAGACGTAGGGCGCGCTGAAAGCGATCCAGAGCGCGTTCAGTGCCTACCTTGTCTACCAGCCCTTGCTACCTGAAGAAGATAATACCCCCTTCTAGAGCTCCAGACATGTCTCTTTTGTCACCTCTTTCGTCAATGTTCTGTACTACACTAAGAACAGGCCACCTCGCCATCTTGCCAAACAAGTAAGCTTGTCTCTGACCACCCAGCAGACGCCAGACATACGAAGCCATGCTTTCTTATCCAAACGAGGCCTAAAACGCGAGGCGGCGATGTAAGTCATTGCACGGCAATCAGTCAATATTAAAGGCATTCATACGAACACACAGGTTCAATCACAAAGGTGGAAACATATATAAGCATGGGACATTGATCATTAATAAAGGAATAAAATAATTGACATACAAATAGAAAATATTAATGGCGAAGAAACAGAGCAATGAATAATGCCAAAATAGAACACGACCACATTCAGTGGACGTGTTTCAACCTTATGGAACAACTGCTACCGTTCCGTATAGTCCGATTGAAATTACGAGGATGAGACAGTAAATAAGTCGCAAACTGAGGTAGACACGCTGGGACTACGTTTGAAAGCCTGAAAATTGCTTTACTTTTCAGCTGACTCCATCAATGTGTGCCGTATGTGTGGGTAGAATTACCCATTAATACGGTTTAAAAAAAGTCAACAATCCGAAGACTGGATTGAACACGACAGTGCTTTACTAGGCATAGTCCTGTTTGCAGATAGTATGCCGTTGCCTTCTTCCGACCTTTGAACTGGCTTATCCAGCCAGTTACAGGGGGACCTGCAGTTTAACGTGGCTTCCGAATCACGATGCTACTCGTTTTCTTTTTCTTTTTTTTTCTTTTCTTTCTATTTTTTTTTTCACATAAGCAATACTGTCAGATGTGAAAGAAATGGAAAGTGACAGATAAAAATCGTAGGACCTCGCGGGGATCGAACCCGCGCCCTTTGGATTTGTAGTTTGGCACTCTATCACTGTGGAACCGATGCGGACCTAATATCGTTCATCGCAGGATAATAAGTGGTAGAAAGCTTTTTGAAACAAGAATGGTTTTAAGGGCAGAGGAAAAAAAGTGCCAAGGCAAGTTACCAAGGGGGAAAAACCAGTCATGGACGTTTAGTAAGAGCAGTAGCGGATTTCTTGCTACGTGCGACAGATCGTGCAAGGGTTTGGGTTATGTTAGTTACTGGGTATCGTGAAAGCTCAGTACCATTTTCATTGGGTGTTTGTCATAAATCTGTCAATCCGTTTTGATGAGTCACTGGCACTGAGTAGCTGGCACTGGGATGTTTCCTGGGCCACCATCAGTGTCCGCTGGCTACAACAAACAAGATTGACGAATGAGTGGTCTGCGAGTGTGGGTTGCGTGACGTACTTGTTCGTGTTCCCTGCTGTCGCCAGTTAGTCGGATGTATTAGCTCATCAGGAATAGACAGTCAGTTTGCTGAGATACAGGGATTCGGCGCACAATGATTTTGTTTGTGTTAGTTAAGTTTATCTTTGGTTCTTATCTATTACTGAAAATAATGTTGCAGGTTGGTTGTGCTTCCATCTATGGTAGAGACTGCAGTTGCCGAGATTAAGGATGAAGGGGTTGTTAGAGTGTCTAGAGTTTTTGTATAGTCGTACGGCGTGTTTTTTGAATACCTCCGTAAGAGTAAGAAGGCATTCACGATGAAGGTCCGCTGTTCGCGTGTATCTTGGTTCATTGCTAATGATACGTAGTATCTTGTTCTGTATGAGCTACAAGCGGCGTAAGCCCAGCCCGGAGCACCGTATGTCATTAGAGGTCTCACAAGTGTGGTGTACGTGTTCCTCGACACCCGCCTATTGGAACGATGACGTGTAAAAGTAAGGGTCGACAAGTGCGAAGCAGTACTGTTAACTAGAAGGCCGAAACAACTGCACAAACACAACAGCGCAGACCTGCAGGTGCGCCCAGGAATCGTTGCTCTGTCTGATATGCCAAGTCACGGATTGCATGGCGGCTCCCGTCGGCGACTATAGTCCACCCTCTGTGTATGTTGCCTTAGCGTAAGTTAGTTTGTCTTACAATAATTAATTTCGAGAGACATACAGGCTGCTACAAAAAGGTACGGCCTAACATTCAGGAAATATTCCTCACACAAGAAAGAAAATATGTTATGTGGACATGTGTCCGGAAACGTTTAATTTTCATGTTAGAGCTCATTTTAGTATTTACGGATGAGGTTTCATTCCAACGTGATCAAATTATAAATTTTCACAATCAACATGTGTGGGCTGACGAGAATCCATACGCGGTTGTGCAATCACGTCATCAACACGGATTTTCTGTGAACGTTTGTGCAGGAATTCTTGGTGATGTCTTGATTGGGCCTCATGTTCTTCCACCTACGCTCACTGGAGCACGTTATCATGATTTCATACGGGATACTCTACCTGTGCTTCTAGAACGTGTGCCTTTACAAGTACGACCCAACATGTGGCTCATGCACGATGGAGCTCTTGCACATTTCAGTCTACGTGTTCGTACGCTTCTCAGCAACAGATTCGGTGACCGATGGATTGGTAGAGGCGGACCAATTCCATGGACTCCACGCTCTCCTGACATAAACCCTCTTGACTTTCATTTATGGGGGCATTTGAAAGCTCAACTTCTTACTTGGTAGTTGACGTAAGTCACTGGCACTACAAACTACTTATACTGTACTGAGCGGAAACCTGGACCATTAACCTGAAGCACACTCAGAAACTACAAGCTTTATAGATGGATTTCTGGAGAAGATCGGCCTGAATTTCCAGGAAAGAAGTAATTCCGAAGTAATAAAGAGGATGAAAGTAAAAGAAAGAATAGCTGAAGTGATGGATAGAATGAAATTACGGTGGTACGGGCATGTACGAAGAATGGAGGACACCAGAATACCGAAACTGGTACTCGAGTGGCAACCTGAGGGGAGAAGAAGAGGAGGATGACGTGTGAACACCTGCAGCCAAAATGTACAGTTCACAACGAGGAGACTGGGCACAGAAGAAGAGGACACACAAGATCGACACACCTGGAAGGATATATTGAATAGTTAGTGTAAAACTTTATGTACTAGGTGTACTCATTTCTGGTGTAAAACTTTATGCACTAGGTGTACCCATTTCTGGGCGAATTATTGCGTTGGAGGTAAACCTATGTAATAAGGAATATCTCAATAAATAATATAAGTTGCAAAAGAGTAAAATTGTGTAAAAGTAGTTCATACACACCAGCAGAATGAAAAACCCACCTGTCACAGCGCAACAAAGGGGAATATGTTCGTTGGTTGGTGATATGAAGGGACCAAACTACTATGGTCATCAGTCCTTATTCCAATCACAGAGATGACATGAAAGATCGTTAAAGGTCGAGTTAAACAGTTAAAATACGGCAAACCGTAGATCGAAGACGTCTTAAATAAAATTAGCACTTAAAAGGGGCAGAAAGAAGAGAGTTAAAAGAGAAAACCAGTCTAAGCTGCGAGGTAACAGAAATAAAAGAACGTGCAGACACTCTAATACAATAAAATCACCAGTCTAAACAAAAGTAAGCAGGTGCGGAGCAAAAGGTAAAACATAGTCAATAAATATCAGATGGTCCACAGTTACGAATAAAATTTATAACAGCACCAGCCACAGAGGCATTGTCACCTAAAATAAGGGTTAAGGAGTCGGGGAGATTAAGACGCTGCCTTTGATTGGCGAAATGAGGGCATTCCTGTTAAATACTCATCACATTGACAACGAGGAGGGTCCTCGCGATGCAGAAGGTAGCTGTGCGTCAGTCAAGAATGGCCAATACGGAGTCGGCACAGGACTGCAGAGTCCCTGCGGGAAGTCCATACTGAGGACATCCACACGTGCGTGATCTCCTTAATCGCCCGCAACTTGTTGGGTGCTTAGAGGGAACGCCATTCTACACGAGCTAAAATAGATGCATAAGTCGTCAGCATATAATGAAGGGGATACTGACGACCCAATTGCTGCCGCTAAGCCGTTGATGGCCACTAAAAACAACGGAACGCTTAAAACAGAGACCTGAGGCACCCCGTTCTCCTAGACATGCAGGCTGCTAGAGGACGCACCAACTTGAACATGAAAGGTACGGACAGCTAAAAAGTTTTGGATAAAAACTGTGAATGAGCCCCGGAGACCCCACCCATGTAATGTGGTTAAAATGTGGTGTCGCCAGGTCGTATCATACGCCTTCGACAAATCAAAACATACGGCCACCAGATGGTGACGTCGAGAGAACGCTGTCCGGATGGCAGACTCAAGATGGACTAAGTTGTCCAAGGTCGAGCGCCCCTTGCGAAAACCATCTTGGCATGGTGCCAGCAGGTCCCGAGACCATGCGTTCTAGCAGTTTGCATAGAACGTTTGTAAGACTGATGGGCCGATAACTGTCTACATCTAGCGGGTCTTTACCCGGCTTGAGCACTGGGACGATGGTGCTTGTATGCCACTGTGATGGAAAGACAGCGTCGCTCCAGACGCAGTTAAATACATCAAGAATTTGGCGCTTGGAGTCATCAGATAGATGTTTTAACATCTGATTGTGCAGTCTTTCCGGCCCAGGGGCGGTGTCAGGGCAGTGGGAAAGGGCCCTGAGGAACTCCCACTCGTTAAACGGAGCGTTATATACCTCTGGGTGGCGTGAGGTAAATGAGAGGTTTTTGCGTTACATTCGCTGTTTTAATGTACGGAAGGCAGGATGATAATTTTCGGATGCAGCGGCGCGAGCGTAGTGCTCGGCAAAAGCCTCGGCGACACGCCTTGATCCGTACATACAGCCCCTTGGATAGAGATTCCAGGAATTTCTGCCTGGGACTGGTAGCCATAAAGGCGTCGGATCTTCGTCCACACTTGAGAACGAGAGGTACGTGAACCTATGGTGCACACATAACGTTCCCAGCATTCATGTTTTGTCCTCCATATCACGAGCACTGAGTTATTTAAAAGTGATAAAATTCTCAAGCGACAGGTGTCGCTTTTAGCGCTGAAGAGCACACCGACGCTCCAGAATGAGGTCTGCGACTTCCGACGACCACAAAGGCACTGAATTTCGCCGGGAGCATCCCATTGAAAGGGGGATTGCGTGCTCTGCATCAGATAAAATTTTCTGAGTGACAGTCGCAACCACCATGTCAATAGAGTCATCTGGGAGAGGTCCAAAAGTGGCGGCAGGAACGAATTGATCCCAATTTGCCCTCTTTAAGGCCCGTCTGGGAAGGTGGCCAGGGCAGCGACGATGAGGTAGTGATATAAAGATAGGAAAGTGATCACTACCACACAAATCGTCCAATGGACAGATGGCACGAGCCCAGGGCTGCAGACTGACAGGTCAACAGCCGAGAAAGAGCCATGCGCCACACTGAAATGCGTGGGGGTTCCGGTGTTTAGGAGACAGAGGTCGAGCGCGACCACTGACTACTGCATCACCCCACAAGGTATTATGGGCGTTAAAATCACCCAGAAGTAGAAAAGGCGGCGGGATCTGCGAGATCACTGTAGCCAGTCTGTGTCGTGGTACATCGCCATCTGGCGGAAAATACAGGCTGCAGATGGTTATGTCTTGTGGTATCCTTATCCTGACAGCCACAGCTTCTAATGACGTCTTAAGGGGCACATGTTCACTATACACAGAGTTAAGGATATACACACAGACGCCACCAGAGATTCTGTTATACACACGCCGATTACAATAATATCCCCTGTATTCACAAAGGGCAGGGGTCGGCATTGCTGGAAACCAAGTCTCCTGGAGAGCAATGCAGAGAGCAGGTGTTATGCTCAAAAGTTGACGCAACTCAGCCAGGTGAGAGAGAAAACCGCTGCAGTTCCACTGGAGAATTATAGTGTATTTGAGCTGATGGACCATGATAAAGACGTAGAGCAGGTTATTCCAAGGGAACATCTGCTGTCAACCAGCCTGCCTCTGCTGAATCCAGAATCATAGGATCCGGTTCATCAGTCAGTGCGAGATCCTCAGGTGATGTGAGGATCTCTAACTCATCTTCTGGAGCAGAAGATGAGGGATGCTGTAGCTGTGCAGCCACCACGGATTCCTTCTTTCTATCTGGCTTTGGCTTCTTACCCTCTCGCTGCCCTTTCGGTTTGATGGGCTGTGAGGGCTTTCGGTGGCGTCAGGAGTGGAGGAAGAGCGGAAAGCCCTTTGACCAACAGTTTGGGGATGCTTGACCCTCCTGCCAGGATACTCTGAAGCACTGTGAGAAGTCTCGGAAGGGGCTGTCCTGATGAAACCCTTCCGATCGAGAGGTGCTGGAGGAGGCTGTTCCTTCTCCAGCTGGGAGGTGGGAACTGGTGTCCCCAATGGTTGTTGGGGGGGGGGGGTTTGCTCCCACAGCAGGCGGTACAGGAGCGGATGGTGGAGCGCCCCCAACCATTGATCGAACAGCGGCAGATTGATGGCCCCAAGGGCCCATAGAGGGAGGCGGTACTTTGGGAGTCATACTCGGTGTAAGTGGTGAAGATGCAGCTGCGGCAAAAGATGTAGTTAGGCACACTGGATGGAGCCGCTCATACTTTCTTCTCGCCTCAGAATATGTAAGACAGTCCAGAGTCTTGATCTCCATGATCCTCCATTCCTTGTGCAGGAGAGTAAGTCAGGCGAGGAAGGCGGATGTAATTGCCCACAGTTCACACACACGGGAGGTGGGGTGCACGGAGCATCTGGATGTGACGGACGCCCACATTCTTTGCATCTAGGACTGGAAGTACATCCGGACGACATATGCCCGAACTTCCAGCACCTGAAATAACTCATAGGGGGTGGGACGTACGGCTTGACGTCTCACTGATAGACCATTACCTGGACCTTTTCGGACAGTGTATTGCCATCGAAAGCCAGGATGAATGCACCGGTGGTGACCCTATGATCTTGTGTTCCCCTATAAATGCGCCTAACAAAGTGAACACCTCTCCGTTCCAAGTTTGCGCGCTGCTCATCATCTGACTATGACAGGAGATCCCAGTGATAAATGACACCCTGGTCCGTGTTGAGCGTCTTGTGGGGTGTGACAGAGACGGGAATATCACCCAGCTTGTCACAGGCAAGTAATTCCTTAGACTTGGCTGGGGATGCTGTCTCTATCAAGACAGCCCAACTCCTCATTCTGGAGAATGAGGCCACCTCACCATACTTGTCTTCGAGCTGGTCGACGAAGAACTGTGGTTTGGTGGACGAGAAAGATTCACCATCAGTATGGGAGCAAACGAGTATTGCGGCGAGTATGGCTCTGATGTGTTTAAGGCCCTGCGTTCCTCCCATGGCGTGGCCAGGGAAGGGAAAGAATGGGGGTTATATCCAGCAGCATTGATGTATCCTCTACCACACTTAGAGACGCCGTTTTCGCGACCAGCCACGCTTTTATTTGCTCGTTTCATTCTCGTCCTACGAGCAGCTAGGGAACTAAAGGTCCACACAGGCAGAGCCCCGCTCGTCCTGGGTAAGCCTTATACAACTGAGCTGCGGCAGGTTCCTCATAGCTTGCTCGCTAGCGATTGTTCAACCTCAACAGCCATGTATTTCCTCGGCACATAGTACACCTTGAGATTGAGGGGTGTTTATAGAGGTTTATACCGTCCTCGCGACCCGGGCGATTAAGCCAAGATCCCCGGGCTCTCAAACGTCCAACGTTCCACCATCGCACCGAAAGATGGTCGTTGAAGCACGCACAGAGCTTACAGTGTAGCGGACTGTTGGCGAGACACAGCCCACAGCTAAGGACTCCGGGTTCGTCAAGCCCGTACTCAGCAAATTAATGCTGAGCCCCTGAGGGGCGAAGGGGGATATTTCCTGGCCAAAGTCGAAGTTGAAATGAGGACTAGCTACTCGACGTCCCCATAAGATTCAAAAGTATTTAAACAAAAAATCTTACATTGTTTTGCTCTTGAGTACAGAGACTGGTTTGGTTCAGTTCTTCGCCCTAATATATTCTCAGCAAGCCTCTTCATCTCCTCATAAGATCCACATTCATTTGAATCTATACCCGGGCCGCTAAAACTTTGTAGTTGACGTTTAGAAATAACAAGTGAAGAGGAAGAAGCGCGAGGTGCTAGTCGCTAGGAACGATCCAATCACAGCGCGGTAAACGTTACTGGTGGTCATGTGCCATGTTGTCAAAGTTCTTGCGTTGTTCAGTGCTACCGTAAACAACGTAGTGTATCGTGTCTACCTCGTGTTTACGTTGTGTGTGCCCGTGATTGGAGCGCACAAAATAAGCCTATAACAGCCACAATGTAGTAGACGAAATCGCAAAGGAGCAGGGTCACAATGTAATACGGGTGACCCCATATCACTGCTATTTTAACACTATAGAATTAGTATGGAGTGAGACGAAGAATTACATATGGCACAATAGTAAGTCTGTTGCAATAACAAAGGTGGAAAGGCTGTTGCATAAAGCTGTTGTCAAAGTGGATGCTACATCTTGGAAAAGCGTTCCTCAGGCCATAGCTATTGTCATTTTGTGTTGGGGAGCTATTGATGATATCCTGAAAAGTTGAAGTATGATGACTATTTTAACACCGTAGAAACTGCAGAAATGGGAAGTTTCCAGTTTGTGTGTCAGGATAGAATGGAGGACGTCAACCTCGTGATCTAAAGGCGTGATCTAAAAGTCGCAGAAGAAGATATGATAGGTGAGAAATGTGATTTTGTATTTTAAATGCGACATAAAGTTGCAGGCAGGCGACTATAGTAAGATAAATCGTTAATACAGCAAAGAAGCTGAATATGTCGCAGTAATTGAAGGTCAGACTTCAGGCAACATGGCTTTATTATGACGCGCTTCGGATTTTTTTTTTCATCGTCATAAATTCATTTGCAAAGTTATTACACTACAAGACAGTGACAAGAACAGAAGTACAATATGCAGCAGAAACACTCTCCCTCAAGAACGAAGGACTAGTAGATCAGCTCGAGAGGAAGAAAAGGGTAATTTTGAGGAAATATCTTGGTGGACACAAAACAATTGGCGAAACATGGGTAAAGATGAGCAATGAGAAAGTCTATCAATTTATCAAACCAGTGACAACGGAAATGAGAAAGAAGGCTTATGTTCTTCGGTCATCGGGTGAGAATGGATGACAGCAGATTAACGAAGAAAATCTTCAATTTAATTCAACAGAGGAAAATTCCCAACTGTTGGTTGCAAAGAATAAATATTATCTACGATCAACTACCAATTTTAGCACCATGCCGACATTTTATCGTAATCGTTTTGCAGTTGCGTTTGACCTTCTAACCAATAAATAGCAACATCATTCGCAAACAATTAAGGAGAACAGCAGAGGCCCTACAAAACTTCTCTGGGGAACGCCAGATATCACTTCTGTTTTACTCGATGACTTTCCGTCAGTTAGTACGTAGTGCGTCCTTGTGTTGTTTCTGAGAGAAAATCTTGAATCCAATCGCACCAGAGGCGATATTACATAAACACGTAATTTAACACTGGAACCCCGATGGGACATTTTTGTCCCGTGGCAGTATTTAAATCCCTCCCCTTCGTTTGTTTCAGGAGGTGGATGTAGCTTTAAGACTTTTAATGTTTCTTACCATAGTCCATTTCTAAATGAAAGCCACTTCTGGGAGTTACGTAGTTTTCGATATAAAAAAAAAAAAAAAAAAAAACGGAAATCACCTATGGGACAGTTTTGTCCCATTGTATATACTAAACGTTGGTTGCGTAGACTTTCCCGGGGTAATAACTGATAATATTCATCTTGGGTTTGCAGCCGGATACCATCGTCAACTGAACACAAAATTTCTGCAGACCAATTGGCTGCCATCTTCAGGTGAGTGCGCTGATTACACTTACTCACCGGGTTTCCGGCGAGTTAATGTAATCAGCGCACTCACCTGAAGATGGCAGCCAATTGGTCTGCAGAAATTTTTATGTTCAGTTCACAGTTGACGATGGTATCCGGCTGCAAACCCGAGATGAATATTATAATAAACGTTGCCGATTACTATGCACTGTTAGACGCTTTTGTTGTTGTCTGGTGCTACAATGCTGATGTGAAACAATGAGTTCGTTGGGCCTGATACTAAAAGTTAGAGGCTTTTATTGTTGTCTACTACTACAATGCTGATGTGAAACAAGTTACAATGAATCCAAGTATGGAGTAGATTTTGTTAAACACATGGCCCACAAATACTAAGTGAAAGCTAGTGGAAGAAGGTGGCTTGTTCATATTTTTCATAATATTTAGATTTAGCAGGCATCAATGCTTGGGTAATCTACAAATAAGTGACAAATACCAAAATAACAAGACGTGATTTCCTTCTGAAGCTTGCAGATGAACTTGCGAAAGTCTGTACAGAAACCAGGGTCAGAGCTGCACGGTAGGAGCTCACGTTGAAGCATCAGAAGTAGGTTGCGGCCGCCGCCGTTGCCAGGTTCGAAAATCTTGCAGAGAAGGAAAACGTTCATAAAAATGTGCGCCGTGTGACAAATCGTTTACAAGAAATGTGTTGCTGTACTTTCCTGCATCTGTGCAGATTGCAAAGTACAGTCTACAGACCATGATGATCATTAGGTGTCTATAAGGAATTAAATGGACTGTAATTTTATCTTTGGTAAATGTATCCAATTGCAGAATGACACTGGACTATGGTAATATGATTATGCTGTTCTTACTAGTAGAAAATACCATTTTGAACTAAAACCTTCATGCTATGACTGGATTTCTATTTAAAAAAACTTGATTTCTTTATTAACTATGGAACAATTTTTAAGTACTTGCATACTGTGTTGATTTGTCCAAAAGTAAAGAAAATATTCCATACTTATGTTGTTACATGAAACCGTTTTGAATTAAATTGTATCTAATACGTTTGTACTTAATATTTGGAATAAAAGCAACATAACAGACCATCAGAGTCAATATTTCTTACAGAAATAGCGGTCTCTTAAAATTAAAAGGCTAGGAACAAACAGTAACGCATCGATCTGAAATTGGACACATTTGTCCCGGTGGCGGTTTTACGGCGTTAAAAACTCCGGCAGTTCTAGTGTTACGAGCCGCTTGTAAGGTATAGTGTCAAAAGCCTTCCTGAAATCTAGAAATATGGAATCGATTTGATGTCCCTTATCAATCACTTCGTAGGAGTAAAGAACAATAATTTCTATGTTGTCTGACGATCATTAGCTAGTTCTCTTTGAGGTAGTTAATAATGCTTGAGGAAAGCATACGTTCTAAAATTCTACTGCAAACGGAAGTCAGTGATGTAGACCTGTAATTTCAGGAATCACTCTTATTACCTTTCTAGATTAATACGTGACCTGTGCAACTTCCAGTACGGAACCCTCATGAACCACAGACTGCTAACGGCTGAAAGCAAGGGGAAACTACAAGTGTTGGTATTCCCGAGGACATGCAGCTCTACTGATTGAATTTATACTAATGGCATCCTCTCGGATAAAATACTCCCCCATTCGGATCAGCGGGTGGGGACTATTCAGGAGGATGTCGTCATCAAGAAAAACAAAACAGGTATGTTACGGATCGGAGCGTGAAATGTTGTATCCCATAATCGGGTAAGTACGTTAGAAAATTTGAAAAGAGAAATGGATAGGTTAAAGTTATATTTGGTGGCGATTAGTGAAGTTCGGTGGCAGGATAAACAGGATTTTTGGTCAGGTGAATACAGGATTATAAATACAAATTCAGTTGGTAGTCTGTCGAAATTATTTTTTCGAATGTAGGTTACCTCTGATCTACACTCACAGTGTTACTTTCGAAACACTCACTCGGAGAAATATTAAGCGAATTTATCTGTGTTTGTTTGACGATGTATATTTTTCGTTTCATTTTGTTGGGTTTGATAATTTCGATTCTCAATCTCTCTATGAAAACTCTGTGTTCACTAATCCTGTGTCTGTTTTGATGGTCTTTAGTAGCTCCGGATTTTTTGTTGCTGGGGGTGAAACATGTATCCAGAGCTATTTACTATTGTAGATAGTTGTAGCATATTGCGTTAGGTAGAATTTCGCATGATATTTTAATGCTTGCCTCCGGTTTTTTGCATGTGTTTTTGCCTATATTTTGACCGTATGTTTAAAGTTATCACGAATTAAAATTGTAAGCTCTGCGTAATTTTTAAATATTTGACGCAAGATTTCTTTGAATATATCTGCAATTGAATCATCTAGATCAGGAGGTCGGTAAAAAGAACCGGTTATTAATTAATTCCGGTTGTCAGGTATAACCTCTACCCATACTAACTCACATTATCTACTTAAACTGCTTATGGCAACAATAAATACGCCAATATCTATATTGAAACATTTACAACAAATGAGTACCCAATTTATCCGACAAATATACGTTTTAACTTCAAGAGTCTGTCAGTGAAATTTGCATCTTCTAGTGCGATTAATAAATCTTATAAATAATGGGAGCGGATTTCACATCTCCATGTTTCTCACGCAACTTACGCTTCCTCAAGGGTGGGCGAACCAAATATTTCATTTCATACCAGCTCCTGGACAAGCAACCAGAAGTATTGTTCATAATGAAATTTTGAATTAAATGAAAGTATGAATGTTGCATAGCATTTGTACTTTGATGACTACCTTTCATTGCTTGGATGCTGCACTCATTATTTTATACATTAGAAGAGACCTACATTATAAAAAATATTCTCCTATAAATATAACATGTTGTTAGAAGAAAAAGAGATGAGCAGAGAGAACGAAAAAGAAGGGGTAGGAGAAATACTAACTTAAGACTTAAATAAATAAATAAACGGTCAACCTCCAACATATTCATAAACATTTGAAGACGCAGATGTAGAACAGACTGAAAAACCTTTTCCTCATAAATCGTGAATAAATTATTATTCATTTTGTCGATCAGAAGATTGTAAATCGTAATTCCTAGTAATTCATTTCTTGCACTGCAAAAAACTGGACATCAAAAGTCAGTATGAATATTATTTACCCCTTATGTCAGACTCATTAACAGAATTACTGAAATGTTATTCATTAAAGCCAAATGCATTTGAATTAAAGGCACGTCTGAAACCGTGTGCAACATGTTTGTAATACAGGGTCATGCTGTTGCAGATACTTATGATGTACAATTATAAATTGCTACTACATTACATCGCCATGATATCCTGTTATATTATGCGCCAAAAATGATTAGGAACGTAGTGCTTGTAGAAATGTTATCCCGACCACAAAGAATATTTATAAATATTTATGAATGAAAAAGGAAATGGTAAACAGAGTTCTCTTTTCGGTAGTGAAGCATTTCCATCATTTACTGTAACGCAAATCTAGCACTCAACAAGCAAAGCCTTACTTCCTATGAAATGAGCGACGTGAACTGGAAGACTTATTTGTCTGAAGGGACAGAATTCGCTTTCATATGACTAACCTGTAGTTTGTTGCCTCTCAGTAATTTATCTTAGAGTCTCTGTTATGAAATTCAGTCATGAGGACCAAGTGCTCTTGAGTTAAATTACGAAACCAATGTTACAAACCTGCAACATTCATTGTGCACAACTCTTCAACGATTGTTGCTGTTCTCTGGCTGTGTGATGATGTAGACTGGCACGTAGTGACTAGATATACTACTTGTACTAGTAATACCACAATGCTCAATACAGAAACTAATATTTCTGCTGGCGTGTCGTTAATAGGATACACAGAAACTGTGATGACATAGGACAGATGCTGAATGGAAGCAATGAAGTTTTGTATTACAAACATTGCAATGATCGGACCATACACATAATTCAAAGTTGACGCTAATTTCCTCATTTTCATGTGAGATACTTGGATCTGAACCATCAGATTACTTAGGGACAATAGAAATCTGTGCGTGGGGAGTAAGTGGTTTATTGTGCCGACGTAATCAGCATTACAACTATGGGTCAGCAATATTAAATCTCGTAATCCACTTTCGATGACGTCATAATGAAACTCGGCTTTCAGTGATTTATTGACTGATCTGAATCTTTGCCCTAGTACCTGACAAATTGCTATAAATTGTAGTAAGACTGTAAATAATAAGAAATTGTCTAATGTGACACATAAGCTAAATTTATCTTGGGAATAAAGATAATATGTAGCAATTGAAATCGTAAAAGTAAGAATGAATGATAACAGTACAGCCAAGAAAATTCTTATTGTCTTGCCACTTCCTTTCTCAGAATACCCAACAAAATAATCCAACTGCTGAATGTCCTCAACGAAATGCATAAACGTCTTCCTGCGGGAAGTAAACAGGAGAAAGAAGGACCCACCTGTAATAAAGGTGGTCGACGTAACGATAATCAGACCTGGCACTGGCCAACGATGCCAGAATTGGTGGTTGAAAAAAGCAAGCGCCTGTTGTCCCGCACAGAAACCCAGGTAGAAGACCCCCATCACCACGGCTAGGCTGTAGGCACGTGTGCAGGTGTTGCGTATGGACCAGCGCCACCGACACAGGGGAACCCCACAAACAGCAGACAGCAGTATCACTGACCGCAGGCTCTTCGCAACGCTGCTCTGTCTACCCGCCTGTGCAGGTACAGCCATCGGACTAACGTCGCCTCAGCTGAAACCACGCGTCTTATTGATTCTCACAGACGCTGATGGAAATAATAATGAAAGAGTCTTCATTGGTAATGTATGACAGTTACAGTATGACCCTCTAGAATATTAAGTAAGCTACATTCTTCCTCTTTCAACTTTTTGTGAAGTACATCAATATTTCCACTCTGCTTAATGACTTCCTGTTTCTTTATACTGTAATAACTAAATGAATTTCAGGCGTTTTAATTCTGGTAATGGCCTTTCATTTTTTTAGCCATTCAATCGATGTGAAAAATCAGCTTTCCATTGAAAGAGTGTCGTGGTCGTTGTTATAACAAGTGATAAACTTATTACAGTGGACACAGTATATTACTTAGCTGTTTGTTTTTTCATTCTAGTAAAACTTCTCTGTAGGCAAAACATGTTACGAGTAGTACCAAATCGATCAGAGTGCTTTATGTCTTTCTAAGCTCGGTACTCTAATACAATTAAATCAATAATTCATAAAACTGGTATTTCAAAAAATAATAAATAAATAAATAAAAATAATAAAAAATCACATGAAGGAAAAACTAAGTTACTGAAATTGATGTACAAACCAGACAGCGGTTGAAACTTCCTGGCAGATTAAAATTGTGTGCAGGAACCGCGACTCGAACCTGGGACCTTTGCCTTTCGCGGGCAAGTGCACTACCGAATGTGTTATCCCGACACGACTCACGATGCCGCCTTACAACTTTACTTCCGCCAGTACCTTGCCTCCTACTTTCCAAGTTGTGAGGCGGCATCGTGAGTCGTGTCGGGATAGCACAGTCGGTAGTGCGCTTGTCCGCGAAAGGCAAAGGTCCCAGGTTCGAGTCCAGGTTCCGGCACACAATTTTAATCTGCCAGGAAGTTTCATTCAGCGCACACTCCACTGCAGATTGAAAGTTTCATTCCAGACAGTGGTTATTAGAGTCGAAAGGCAAGAAAGAGACGAGAGTTTGGTAAGGGAGTAAGACAGGGTTGCAGCCTTTCTCCAATGTTGTTCAATGTGTACATTGAGCAGGCAATGAAAGAATGGAAGGAGAAATTCGGAGAGGGCATTAAAGTGCGGGGAGAAGAAATAAAAACATGGCGGTTTGCTGATGACGTAGTAATTCTGTCAGAGACCGCAAAAGATCTGGAAGAGCAATTGAATGGAATGGACAGTGTCTTGAAAGGAAGATATAAGATGAACATTAACAAGAGTAAAACGAAGGTAATGGAATGCAATGTCAGAAAATCAGGCGATGCTGAAGGAATTAGATTAGGTAATGAGACAATAAAAGTAGTAGATGAATTTTGTTATTTGGGTAGCAAGATAACTTCTGATGGCCGAAGTAAAGAAGATATAAAATGCTGAATGGCTATGGGAAGAAAAGCGTTTCTAAAGAAGCTAAACTTGTTAATTTAAATGTTAGAAAGTCCTTTTTGAAAGCATTAGTCTGGAGTGCAGCATTGCATGGGAGTGAAACGAGGACGATAAGGAGTTCAGATGATAGAAGCTTTTGAAATGTGGTGCTACAGACGAATGGTGAAAATTAGATGGGTAGATCACGTAACTAATGAGGAAGTGCTTAACCGAATCGGGGGGAAAACCAGTTTCTAGCATATCCTGACTAAGAGAAGGGATAGACTGGTTGGACACATTCTGAGACATCAACGAATTGTCAAGTTAGCATTAGAAGGAAGCGTGTAGGGTGAAAATCGTAGAGGGAGACCGAGGAACGAATATAGTAAGCAGATTCAAAAGGATGTAGGTTGCCGAACGTATTCTCAGATGAAGAGACTTGCACAGGTCAGGGTAGCGTGGAGAGCTGCATCAAACCAGTCTACGGTCGAAGACCACAACGACAATACTATCTTTACTTAACATTCCATCGTACTTATAATAACATTTTCTGTTTTAGTCACAAAAGTAATTAGTAATTGGAGATGACATACAAACATATTTTCCATTATTTTCTTCAAAAAGATATTATTCACCTTTTACAGTTTTAAATGAAATATACGATACTAACTAAAACCCGACGATGACCGGATATTTTTTTTCTTTATGTATTCAAACCTTGAGTTAATACTTCTCCCATACCTTCTCTCTCCTTCTCTCTGTCCATCTCCTCTGTTTCATAAAAGATGTTACATTAATGGGAGTATATTTCAGAAATAAGGCTGTCATGCATGAGCAAGTGAAAGATAGCCATCAAGATACAACTGACATATAATATTCATACATTAATTTAATTAAAAACCTGATTATAAACAATATTTCTGGTTACTTGTCCAGGAGGTCGTATGAACAAATTATTTGGTAAGCCCATCCTTGAGGAATCGGCATGACGTTATCCATCTGAGAAACGATATGTGATATGTGAAACCCGCTCTCAGTATTTATAGATCGCTGTGTGTTTTATTAATCGTAATGAAAATGCAAATATGACTGGAAACGACCGACTTGAAGTTAAAACGTAGATTTATCGTAAAAATTTGGTATTAGTTCGTTTCACACTTTCAATCGCTTCCTTTCCTTGCAGCTGCATCAAAGTGTATTGCTTTCTCCTGCAACTGTGTGCATGATGTAAAACACAGTCTATATGATCTTATATTATTTAAATTATGTGTTTACAATTTTATAATTTTAAACATATATATTCATTTGTATAATTTATGTACGTATGTAAAATCTATTGCAAATACCGTTATTAGTAAAAGAGTAATAGATTAAATCTGATGCGTGATGGGGTGGTTCTCTGTTTCCTAATATGTGTCGTACTGTGATACAATTTTGAAGGCACATTCATCTGTATGTGTGTTTACAGTCAAAACGAAAGCCGTAGTTTTACTGCATCAACTGTGCAAAAGTAGTAAGCAAGAATCTTTTTTTCCTTTCATCGTTTTGATGTCGTTGTCAGCGATAAAAATTATAATAAAACTTTATTGCAACTCGCTAAATATTCTAGTTGTCATACATTGTATAAATGAAGTCTCGCCGGATGATGTGGCAGTTTTTTTACGAATCCTATTGTTTATGACATATTTTGCGACCCATGTAGTTCTCACCCCTACAGCAACCGTTACGGTAAGGACTATGTCTACCGTATTTGATTGATATCAGTCCAGGCTTCTGGAAGGAAAGTGCAGCATTGTCGCTTAATGCAGCAGATTTTTGCGCATCTCATTGTTTACGACGTCTTAGCTCGTGAATAATGTGTTGTACATGATACTTACGGCGACCGTGCTCGTGGACTGAAGCTTTAGTGTGCATGTTTCGTAAAGATTGGGATGAAATATTAGATTTGCATGTAATACACACGCAGAAACACACAAATCCATAAACACACGAACGCTCTACTTTATATGTGTCGCATATTAGATAGATATCGCTACCTTAGAGCAAAAACTAAGTAATTCGCTGTTTGCCCTTTTGAATTATCTATACTTTTTGTGTCCCAACTTCGTCGCCGCTTTTGTGTCCCAGCCTCGTCGTAGGTGTCGGTGGCCGAGTGGAATGAGCCCGACACAGGAACAAAAATAGCACGCTGGTGCAGATACGGAGGGGAGCAGCCAGAACTAGAAACACTAGAGTAAATTAGAATGAGATATATATTGCACAGAATGTAACAACACTTAACTTTTACATAGTACTGCAGAATGTTGATACATAGTTGTTAGAGGCCTGCCTAGTGCCTGTACAATAGCAAAGCCTTCACTGGTGCTTATCTGATTACGAAGGTCCTAACTGGTTGCTATCTCAGTCTCAAGTGACCGATGTCTTTCCGTGGTGGCCAAGAGCGGGGTTGCAGCAGAGGGCGCTCGTGGCTGTCGTGAGAACGCCGCGCCGTGTGTGCATGGCGGCGCGCGGCTAAAGTAGGTGGCGCGCACTTTGTACTTGTGCGACACCACACCCCTCCCCCCCAAACCGCCGCGCCGTCGTGGCGTAGGGCTGAGGGCCACGGCGACGGCACTGGGAGGAGGGCCTGGGCGGGGGCGTTACTAGTGGGACGGGCGTCGTAGCTGAGGCTGGGATCGAGACGCTGTCCGCGCCTCGGCATCCGCCTTGCGATCCTCCAGGAAACCCACCGAAACCTGGGGAAGGGCGCACACCCCCGCCCAGATTGAGCAGGTTGTCTTCTTCTGAGGTGCGTGGCCCAAGCTGGGGGGGCCCGCACGATCCCGGAGTCCCTCTCGGTGACGCTGTCATCTGCGGCGGCGACAACGGCGGCGACGACTGCGTCGGAGATGCGTCGACGTCCATAGGGATCTCGTAGTCCGGGGACGAACGATGTGGCTGTGCTCCCTGGCGGTGAACTGGGTCTGGAATCAAGAAACCCGAGACAGGATCGCGCGGCCTGTGCAAGCGCAATTGGTTTGTGTGGCGCCGCAGCTCCGACCCTGTGGAAGAACGTACAACATACATATTGCGACCGAGCACGCGCTGAATGATGCCCGGCATCCATAGTTTCTTCTTCTTTCCAGCAAACACCCTGTACAGCACCGGCGTGGAAACCTGAAAACGCGTAGCGCCATACGAACCGACTCGGTGCGTGGGAGGCTGCAGCAGGTGAAGGAAAGTTTGGTGACGGCGGCCGTGTAGCAGCTCGGCAGGAGACGGGCCGTCACGTGGCATGCACCGATACGTAGACAGGAAAATTTGAAGAGCTTGCTGCCTGGAGTGCTGACCTTTCACCTTCTCCATGTGAAACTTGAATGTTCGAACTAAACGTTCTGCTTCACCATTGGACTGAGGGTGAAAAGGTGCGGTGGTGATATGCTGAATGCCATTCGCACGACAAAACTGTTGAAATTCCGAACTAACAAACTGAGGTCCATTGTCACTGACGATAGTTTCAGGCAAACCTTCGATGTAAAACACTGATATTAAGGCACTGATCGTACTAGACGCCGTCGTTGAGTTCATGGCAATCACAAAAGGAAACTTGCTGAAAGCGTCCACAACAATTAACCAGCGCGTATTCCAGAAAGGTCCGGCAAAGTCAATATGTAAACGTTGCCATGTTCCCTTGGGGCGTGGCCAGTCTGAAAAACGCTGTGGAGGAGCCGCCTGATGCTCCACACAAACTGTACACTGTGATGTCATGCTCTCTATCTGAGCGTCCATACCAACCAAGGTACAATGACGTCTGGCCAGTTGCTTTGTCCTAACAATGCCCCAATGTCCTTGATGCAGGAGGCGTAACACTTCTCGTTGCAGGGAAAGAGGAACAATCACTCTTGCTTGGTCGTTGTCGGTATGTAACAACAGTACACCCTGACTTAAAGATAATGCATGACGTTGTGCAAAATAACGTCGAACCAGAGGCCGATCAATGTCTTTGGCTCTGGCAGGCCACCCTGAGCGAACAAAACGTGCTACCACACTTAGGTCTGCATCCGCAGCTGTTTCCTGTGCAACCCGACGAGAGTTCAAAGGAAAGTCTGCGACAGCGGAAGCATCTCTGGAGTCTATCTGACAACATGCCATTTCTGAAGAATCAAATGATACATCCTGGCCAACCGGAAGTCGGGAAAGTGTGTCCGCGTTAGCATGTTTAGTGGTAGGTCGGTACAAAATCTCATACTGATAATTAGACAATATCAAGGACCATCTCTGAAGCTTTTGTGCCGTACGTGGCGGAATCGGCTTCGTGGGTGAGAACAACGACGTGAGAGGCTTGTGGTTTGTCAACAAATAGAATTTTCTGCCATAGAGATAATGATGAAACTTTGTGACGCCGTAAATGATTGCTAAGGCCTCCTTTTCTATCTGACTGTAATTCTGTTGCGTCGGCGTCAGTAGCTTGGATGCAAAGGCAATAGGACGATCGTGACATCCAATACGATGCGACAGAACGGCACCCAGACCGTACGACGAGGCGTCAACTGCTAACACTACAGGCTTCTGTGGGTCAAAGGGAATCAAACATGCATCACTGAGTAGTGCAGACTTTAGTTTGTCAAAGGCAACCTGACAATCTTTAGACCATACAAAAGGAACATTCTTCCTACGTAAGTGATGCAGTGGAGCTGCAATCTGAGAGGCATTGGGAATAAATCTGAAATAATAGTTCAGCTTTCCCATCACTGCTTGCAATTCATGCACATTCTTAGGAGGAGGCAAGTCTTTGATTGCTCCAAGATGTGACTGTAAGGGATGGATTCCTTGGGCATTAATCACATGGCCTAGGTACTCTATTTCAGTTTGAAAAAACGAACACTTTGCTTTATTGCAACGTAGACCTGCTGCAGTCAAAACTTTGAAAAGGCTTTGCTAAATGTTCTTCAACTGTACGTCCGGATACCACAATATCATCTAAATAGTTCGAACAACACGGTACAGAAACTGTCAACTGTTCCAAAAAACGCTGAAAAATAGCAGGGGCGGAAGAACTGCCAAAGGGTAGGCGTTGAAATTGAAAAAGGCCCATGTGAGTATTAATGACGAAAAACTTTTTTGACTCGTCATCAAGTGGAATCTGCAAGTATGCCTCTGCTAAATCAATCTTAGAAAAGAAACGAGACTGTCCTAATTTGTCCATTAGTTCGTCAGGTCTTGGCAAGGGATAAGTGTCTACAATTGTTTGACTGTTCACTGTTGATTTGAAGTCTGCACAGAGACGAAGTTTTCCTGATGGCTTGGTTATAATTACTATAGGCGAGGCCCACTGACTCGCAGAAACAGGAGAAATCACCCCACTATCTTGCCAACGTTTAAGTTCTTCCGCAACTGTATCACGCATTGCGATAGGCACTGGTCTAGCTTTACGAAATTTTGGAACTGCAGATTCTTTTAAAGTTACATGTGCCACGAAGTCTTTTGCACAACCTAATTCCGGCGAAAACAAGTCACTATATTTTTCACACAATGCATTGATTTTGTCCTGAGGCACTACTGACGAAATTTGAAACACATCTCTTTGAATTGATAAACCAAACAAGTCAAAAGCATCTAGTCCAAAAATGTTCTGTGTCGATTTGGCCTGAAGAACTACAAAAGCAACTGTTTTTGTTACACCTTGAAAAGAGGCGGGCAGGCTACACGTTCCTAGCAGGGGAATATTTTGACCTGTATAAGCTGTTAACACTTGCTGTGACGGCGACAATTTTGGCGAACCCAGAAGTTCATAAGTATCTTTATTTATTAATGTGACAGCGGAACCAGTATCAAGCTGAAATTGCACCGTATTACTTTCTATGAAGAGAGTCACAAAAAGCTTTTGCTTGTGGCGCTCGACAGGTGCGAGAGTGTGGGCAACGTCTGCTACGGTTTGTTTACTGCGCTTGCGCGGGTTGCGTAGTGAAGGAAGCGGCGCAGACTCGGCACGCAGCGGATTAACAACACTGTCACTAGATGGTACTACCGCCAGATCGGCGTCTGCGCAATGCGAGGCTGCTGCACGAAAAGTACTTTGAGTATCTACAACAAATCTACTGTAACTATCTACACTGTACCTGGTACTTTTGCAAGGAGAAGTTGTAGAAGGCACTAGGTTCACTACAGGATTGCACTGTACATAGTCATATTGCTTGTCCCGAACCCTTTTCCGTTGCACTGTTTTACGCGCTCGTCGGCGCTTGCTACGTGGTGCACTATATAGTTTTGCCATAGGCGCAAAACTACTTTCTTGCAATTGAGATCCAAGAAAAGCACTGTTCAATTCCACAGCCCGTATAACATTTACAGAATGAACTGTTCTCGCACTCTGCGAAGCACTGTTTCGAACGGTACCGTTCTTTGAGTTTTTAATTTACATACACACAGATTGTACATGTCCTGATTTGCCACATTGATAACAGGTTGCGTTACGACTAGGGCAATGAGCACGCTTGTGGCGAGACACACACTGGGGGCACGATTTACAAACATTTTTCTGAAATGAGCGTTGGCGCCCGTTATTCAAATCACTGTTTCTAACCCGACGGGGCGATCTCTTTGTCGCACTTTCACACTGGCTATTATTCACTGGCCGTTCAGCACGGATGGTAGAAAAATAAGAATCACTAGTGCTATACTGAGAACTACGGCTAGGAAAGAATCCATTGCGGCGCACTGAATTTACACTATGGCTTTGCATTTCTACATGAGATAAGTCAAAAGTATCATGCGCTTCTATAAGCTGCAGTACACTGTCTAATGAAGGGTCAGATTGTTTCAGAATTGCTGCCCGAATTCTGGGGTCGTGAATGTTCTGTGTAATCGCATCTCTTAACATCACGTCACTATAAGAAAGTCCACAATAGCCAATAAATTTACATTGGCGGGTTAAGCCCTTCAATTCCGTAATCCACTCTTGGTGTGACTGCTGCGGTAATTTTTTAAGCCTGAAAAATCGGTATCGTGCAGCGGCTACAAGAACTTTTCTCTCATAATGAGCATTCAGTGCATCTACAATTTGTTCAAAGTCTACATCACGAGGAGATGCGTGAGGGAAAAGTTTTTGCAATAATACGAAGGTCTGGGGGCCCACAATCGATAAGAAAAGGTTTTTCACTCTCTGACCTGTAATTTGATGAGCCGCGACGAGTTCTTGAAACTGTGCGAAATAGTCGCTCCATTCTTCCTCACGTTCGTTGTACTGGCGAAATGTAGGAAGCGGTGCAGCGGCAGGTGTGGGCTGCTGATGTGACGGCTGTTGTTGTTGGTGAGCAGCCTGTGCTGTCAACTGCGACACGGCCTGCAGTAGTTGAGTGATTTGCGCCGTCTGTAACTGAATAATTTCCATTAAGTTTGGGTTCGGGGTAGTGGCCATGCTGACCGATTAGGCGCCGCGCATACAAGTAAATTATAACAAAACACAAATGCAATACGAAAGAGGACGCTCTGCAACAAAAAAAGTCCACAAAACACGTAACTGAAAATGTTCCCCCATAAATCTTAGAATAAGGGTGGGTGGGCGGGAGCAATTTCTGTGTGCTCCGACTGCTGCTGTCTGGCTGCTGCAAGCGGGCTGGTCCAAGGTTCTATCACTCCTCATCGCCACTTTTGTATCCCATCCTCGTCGCCACTTTTGTGTCCCAACTTCGTCGCCGCTTTTGTGTCCCAGCCTCGTCGTAGGTGTCGGTGGCCGAGTGGAATGAGCCCGACACAGGAACAAAAATAGCACGCTGGTGCAGGTACGGAGGGGAGCAGCCAGAACTAGAAACACTAGAGTAAATTAGAATGAGATATATATTGCACAGAATGTAACAATACTTAACTTTTACATAGTACTGCAGAATGTTGATACATAGTTGTTAGAGGCCTGCCTAGTGCCTGTACAATAGCAAAGTCTTCACTGGTGCCTATCTGATTACGAAGGTCCTAACTGGTTGCTATGTCAGTCTCAAGTGACCGATGTCTTTCCGTGGTGGCCACGAGCGGGGTTGCAGCAGAGGGCGCTCGTGGCTGTCGTGAGAACGCCGCGCCGTGTGTGCATGGCGGCGCGCGGCGAAAGTAGGTGGCGCGCACTTTGTACTTGTGCGACACCACAATACTAATCTTACCTACTTGATGTCCTCTATTCAATGCTACGACTGTATATCTCCCTGGATTTACTGCTGGGGCACAATAAACATTTCAACAAATAGGTAAGAATTAAACCGAGGAGTCTTCCAGTCCTAAAAATAGATTATTCGATTTATCGAATTGTGCCGTAATCATAACTGTACATTATGAGATTACTATAATTCCATTAGTTGATATCTTGAGTTACCTAGCAACAGTAAACCACACTTCCTGTTTCAACGTTCGCTGTGGCGAAAATAACCGAAACAAATTTGTTACTGCCATGTTCTTGACTGCTGTTCAAGAAGTGCCAAACCTAGAAACTATTGGTTTAAAGTTCATGGCTGTCGAATTTACTGAAATGCAATGTGACTCAATGCATTCGCTGATCACTGCAGAGCAAAAAAAGAGTAGGAAAAGTGAACTGAACTGCTTTCTGGAAGTTATTTACTAGGAGTGCGAACCAAAGTGTGACAAACCGTACATAGTTCACAAAATAACTCACGAGACGATTACCGATTGTATAATCTCAAACACCACATGAGTATTAGGAAAGAAGATGTGAACAAGAAAACAGTCATGTGGCAGAAAATATGCTGGCTAATTACAAAACAGCATCACTTAGTCATGCGATTCAAAAGAGGCTTCGAAGAAGAGTTTAGAGCTCTAGATTGTCACAAGGAAACAAGACAAATGATGAACATCTCGCTGTCAGACGGAAAACCCGTGCACACGCCCTTCCTTCTAGTAGCAAAGGGAAAGTGCAGTGATTTGATGTCTCTGTTTAAGTCAATGTTTCCCGCACTATGATCAGAATATCAGTCATTTTACGAAAACATTCCTTATCGAGGAGATCAAGTAATCATTGAATCATTACCTGAAGGCACACTGAATGATGACAATGGCAGTTTTTTTAACTACGCAGGGAGTTTGAAGGTGAAAAGTGAATGAATAACAATGTATTTCTAATCATTCGAAATTGTAGTGTATGATCGAAGCAATTCTTAAATATTGGAGAATTACTATGCGTTTCTGTGCCAATATATATGTTAATAATAGTTACCTGTTGGTTTATTTTTGAAATCACAAGAAGGTAACTTGTCACGCGTACTACGGCTGCAACTAGAGATCCCTATTTATAGTAAAAGAAATCAATTTTGAATGGAAAATCAGAACAAACTTAAGAGCACCTGACATGGCCAAATAAGCACATGAGATCATAATTATTTCAGATAGTTTGTGTCCAGTGATGCTTCAAAATTCTCAGAAATTTTCAAGTTGAAGTTACCATGTCTGTGATGTAAGGTAACGATGTGTTTCTTTCACTGTGAGAGTGTCAACAACTTCTGAAGGTGATAAAAAAACTATTCTAGGTTCAGAAATCCTTTTGGTGCATGGTTATACGATGTAACAAATTGAGTGTGTGTGCTTCTTCATAGTAAGGCAGAAAAGCACGTGGGACTTACATATCATCCATTTTCTTCTGGTTTATAACAACTATGGGACTTTCTGGGTATTTATTTATGTAGATAATCCTTAATGTGCATAAAGTACCTACGAAGTAAGCAGCTTGACTTCACCAGGAGTCAACCATTTCTATGTACATGTACTCGTAGTAGGTACTACCTGACTGGAACCTGTTTCTCATTTTTTTTATCGTAATTCTCAGGCCACCAGCGTTTAAAATCGATATTACATCCGTTGTCATTTCCTTTACACTAATCTTGTGTGCCGTGATTGATGGTTCATGAGTGAGTATATATGCGGTATTCCCTTTGGATTCTTCTCTTCATGAATCCAAAATCTCTATCACATGGGAGGAATTAAGGAATCTCGGGATTGTCGCTCGCATTTTGAAAAAACACAAGCTTGGAACTGTTTTTTGTCCGCCGAATAAAATTCGTGCACTGGTGGAGAGCGCCAAAGATGATCTCGGTTTGAGGAAGGCCGGCGTGTACCAGATTCCGTGTCAGTGTGGAAAGTTATGTATTGGACAGACGATGGGTACCGTCGAGGATCGATGCGTTGAACACCAGAGGCACACACGACTGATGTATCCGAGCAAGTCGGCGGTCGCTGAACATTGTTTGTCGGAGAATCATGCAATGGCGTATGAACGCACTAGGATTCTGGTACAGACGTAGAGATACTGGGACTGCGTCGTTAGAGAGGCCATTGAAATTCGCAAAAGTGACGACCTCATAAACCGTGACTGTGGCTATAATCTTAGGAAAGCTTGGGAACCAGCGATTGGGTTAATTAAGAAAAATATCTAGCAAACGTAACGAAGTGACGACCACAGCGGACAGAGCCCTCACATCGACGTCATCTCAGACGCCGTCGCAATCGGTTCCACTGCGCGACCGCGGCGCGGGGCGCGGACCACGGAGGGGTCGCTCCGCGGGCCGAGGGTTTTTAAATCGCCCGCTACCGGGCTAGAACCCAGTACCCTTCGAGCAGCCGTAGCGTGCGGATCTCCGTGCCGGCGCGTTTCCAGGAGCTCAGTCCATCAGTTCACCTGATGATGGCGACATGTATAATCGCCGAAATAATGTGCCCGTTGGACACTACAGAGCGGCAGTACACCCGTGGATATTTTGATTATCAAATACGCCGGGAGAAACTGAAGAATCACATAAGGAGGATTGTCTGCAACTCACCACAAGCGCATACATCAAGCTGCGACAGACACATGAAAATGACACATTGTGTATGCGAGTGCTTCGTTCTCTTGTTGCAGCTCGACCAATGTCTTTGAGGGGAACAGGAAACTATCTTCATAACTTCAAAGATGTTAAATATATTTAATATCTTTGATATAATGAGAGAATATATGTTTCAAGGAATTCAATTATTGTTGATATCCTAATTACATTGTTTTCCATTGATTTTTCTGCCATCATAACTATCTGATGCTTTCATTTGTATTCTGAGAGACATGTAGAAATCTCTTTAATAGATATCTTTGTGCTAGATCTCTATAAGTATACAACTAATAAGGATGAACGGAAATAACAAAATAAAGACACCTTGTAGTATGATGCACTCAGTGAACACTATACTACTTGGATATTGAAATTCAGCTGTCGGACCGTGTTAGTCAGATGAACATTTTAGCTATAAGGGGTATTCCATCTTATGCTCACTGCAGATAAGCCATTTATTTTACACCAAATGCGTTTTTTTGTTATTTTAAAAGCATTTTCTGTATTCTGTAAATGTTTCAATAGTTTGTACAATTTATTTCATATACCTCGATCAAAAACCGTTTTGTAATGTGGTGTATCTGCCCGACACTACTGGTTCCATCTCTGCCAGAATCAGTAGGATCCTACGAAACTTCATTATCGATTGTGTCTTCTGTCCATCCAGCAACATCGGGGGTCAAATGAGAAATGTCACAGATGACCTGGAGTTACGGAAGCCATGTATTTATAAAATTTTTACTCAATGCGGCATGTCGTACATTCGCCTACATTCGCCAAACGACAACGACAAACATCGGAGGAACACTCTATTAAGGCAGGCATCAAAATCCGCCATCTATGAACACTGTAACAAGTTCATGCCTGTGATGAAACAAACATATTAGCGAAGAAACCCATGTTTTGGGATAGTATTATAAGGTAACCGATACAGATAAAGACGACTGAAAACCTTATTAACCGTGATGTGGGGGTACCAGCTGAGCCAGGGATCCTGCTCTGGAATTGCTAAAGAAGTGCAGTAGATAGCTGCAGCCAGCGGCGTAGCTACCATAGGGGTAGGCGGGGCAGTGCCCCGGGACCCCCAAGCTCTAGGGGCCCCTCAGCCTCCGTGACCGACGTTCGAAAAAAATTACAGTAGAGCACGAATTTTTTATTTTACTTTTTTACTCTCCCATCCAACCGTCCATCACCTCCTCCTCCACTCAAACCAAGTTTCCCACAGTAGCCGCACTGGGAAACCGGGTAGCGGAACACTGCTTCTAATGCGACCTTCACACGACGCCGCTCGTGAAGGATCGCGCGCCTCCGAATACTGTATAAATAATATATTTAGAAGGGTACAGTTCGATTATTCGAATAATCGGTTTCTCCAAACATCTATGTCCTCCAGTTATTTCGGATAATCGACATCCTATTGTATATAATATTTTAGTTGAACGAAGGATTTTTCACGTTTAACTTTTTTGAACCCTGACCAACAAACCTCAAATGCACAAAGAGAAATCAAAAAATTATTCCCACCTCAGAATATAAACATAACAAGGTCGATTGCTTGTCCGCAAAGACACGAACCCTGCCACCGCTAGCGTGCTGTCGGTTGAAGTCAGAGTTGCCATGCCTGCCAATCTTTGGGAAATAACTGTCAATGGCGCTGAATTACTAGCAGTGTGTATGACATTCCATGACGTGACCACGTTTGAATATGAAGTATCTACAATTTATTACTACAGAATAGTGTTATTCTGGTAACTCAACTGTTTGTGTAGTGAATTTCCCCAAGGGAGTGCTGTAAGCTACTGCACTCTGAAATTCGGCCAAGAAAAAGAGAAAATATGGTTACTTTGTCACAATAATGAATCGAGCATTCAAGACGCTGCCCTCTATGCCAATGCCACGATAATAACCGAAGATGTCGACTTAATTAGTTTACTTAGGCCTATAGCTTTTTCCTGGCCAGACACTAACGCATGCTTTAGGAAGACTGGTAGGGGCACGGCAAGTTACGTTTTGCTGAAACCATCCTAACGAATATTTCCCCTATTTTCCTTGTTTGACTGGGCCATCAACGAAATTACGTTGATCGATACGGAGCAATGAGCTATGGCTGTGGTCATAGTGGCTCCGATATCGGTGGGCGTCACCGACGGGGGTGGGGTGGGGGGGGGGGGGGCAGGGGGGACGTGTCCCCCCAAAATTTTTCGAAAAACAGTTTTAATTCTTTTGTTTTAATTGACAAATGATGACACTGTTGAACGAATATATCCAAAACTAATAATACGTGCCGAAAGTTCTTATGCACTATGACTGAATTATTTACATCATTTACTAACGTACTAAGAAAACAACAGTGAACATTATGGGGTAAAAATACGAACATTGTCACAAGAGAGTGTCACAGAATGCCTGATGGATCAAATGGCCAGGTGGCGCAGCCATAGAGCTGTCAGCCGGTGCTGCAGTACACGGCTTGGAAACGCGATTCACCTCACCACAGCCACCAGACCGTCTCACTGAATCACACCGTGTGTACACTACTCAGTAACGATGCTGTAGTCAGTTCAGTCGTCACGTTTTGATGCAAAGTCACCAGTCAGTGTACGTAAGAGGAATAGCTATGAAGAGAGTCAAAGGCAGTTCATCAATATTGTCTTTCTTTAAAAATAAAAAATCATGGTAAGTAAATATTTATCACAAAACTAGTTCCAGCCGGCGCTGTTTGGGTATGTATTTTTTCCCATCGGTATCTGAACTGGATATTAGTCTCTAGTTTCGCTTTCCACATCTCAGTCCTTATAACGTGATCTCCAGAACGACATACCCTACAATAGTAAGTTTCTAGCTACATTCATTAGAACATTACGAAAGAGTCTCCCAAACGTGTTGCGAATATACTTAGAAGATGTAGGTACCGAATTAAAATCCTTAAGATTGATAGAGCGTTATTTAATGCATCTTATGGTTTCATATCTCATGAACTATGCGTCCTAATATAAAATAATTTAGAAGATAAATTTAGTAATAGCCCTATATTTGTATATTTTATGTCAAAAATGTCGAGAATGCAGTTTGTAGTATCCAAATAATAAACTGTAACGTCGTGCCGAATGCCATAATCTTACCTCATGAACAGTGGGAAGTTACTATGCCATACGCTTTTTCCTTTCTTTACTTTGCAGGCGTCTTAAACGTTTATCATTGCGTCTAAGGTTTGTCACAATAATGTAAGCGCGCCCTCTATCAAAGTGTGGAAAAAAATGAAGTATGGTTATTCACGCATCGCCGGCTACTCTCATTTTCTGTCATCCACCTGTTGGAAGGTAGTTCGTTCCTACCCCCACAGTTCTATTATTTGAAAGGAAACGACGGTGTTTTTACCGCCACCCCCCCCCCCCCCCTTTCAGTGCTGCTGTAGCAGTTTTACAATCATTCAAAGAAACTCTACACCAGGTAGTACATAGGTATCCGGGCCATGTAATATTAGTCGGGGGAGACTTCAACCTTAAGAGTATAGATTGGGACCTCCCTAGTTACATTTCAGGCGGTACAGACAACAGTCTTGCGAGCTACTTTTGGACACATTCTCCGAAAACTGTCTTCAGCAGTTAAACCGGCAACCCACGCGCAATCGAAGTATTTTAGACCTTATAGCTGCGAACAGGCCTGACCTTATTAACGATGTCTGTGTAGAGACAGGAATTAGTGATCATGATATCGCCATAGCGTCGATGGTGACCAAAGTTCATAAACCAATCAAGAAGGCTAGGAGCGTGTGTTTGTTGGGAAGAGCCGATAAGCAAATTTCAGGATCGCACTTAGAAAAAGAATGGACATCGTTTAATTCCGGGACTATGGATGTAGAGGAATTATGGACTAAATTTAAGTGCATTGTAAATAAAAGGTTAGAGAAATATGTGCCAGTAAAGACGATTAAGTATGGAAAAGATCCACCGTGGAATAATAATAATGTTAGAAAGCTGCTGAGAAAGCAAAAACTGTTGCACTCTCGATTCAAAAAAGAACACGCAAATTATGACAGGTAAAAGTTAGTAGAGATTCGTGCGTCTATGAAAAGTTCGATGCGCGAAGCATACAATAATTACCACAGCCATACCTTACCAAAAGATCTTTCCGAGAACCCGAAAAAATTCTAGTCCTATGTAAAATCGATAAGCGGGTCAAAGCCCACTGTCCAGTCGCTCGTTGATCATTCAGTAATAAAAGAAAGCAAACGGACAGCTGAAGTTATAAATTTAACCATTAAGAAATCTTTCACGCAGAACTGCACAAATATTCCATCATCTGATCAACGTACTATCTCAGAAATGAAGGACATAGTAATAGGTATTTCCGGTGTAGAGAAGCAGCTGAGAGAGCTAAACACGAAAAAGTTTGCTGGTCCGGATGGAATACCACTTCGGTTTTACCAAGAGTATTCTGCGGCGTTGGACCCCTACTTAGCTTGCATTTATCGCGAATCTTTAATTCAGCGCAAAGTTACCAGAGATTGGAAGAAAGCGCAGGTGACTCCCGTTTATAAGAAAAAAATAAAGAACTAACCCACACAATTACAGGCCAATATCGTTGACATCACTTTCCTGTAGAATTTTGGAGCATATTCTCAGTTGGAATATAGTAAATTTCCTTGAAACGGAAAAGCTTCTTTCTATGAATCAGCACGGGTTTAGGAAACATCGTTCATGTGAAACTCAGCTTGCGCTTTTCTCACATGACATCTTTCGAGCCATGGATGAAGGGCAACAGGCGGATTGTGTATTTCTCGACTTCAAAAAGGCGTTCGACGCGGTGCCATACTGCAGACTGCTAACGAAGATACGAGCTTATGGAATAGGTTCACAGATTTGTGACTGGCTGGAAGACTTCTTAAGTAATAGAACGCAATACGTTATTCTCGACGGCGAGTGTTCATCAGAGACGAGTGTATCGTCAGGCGTGCCCCAGGGGAGTGGGATAGGACCGCTATTATTTTCTATCTATATAAATGATCTGATGGACAGAGTAAGTTGTAATTTGCGGCTGGTTGCTGATGATGCTGTGGTGTATGGGAGGGTGGCGTCTTTCACTGACTGTAATAGCATACGACTTAGACAAAATTTCTAGAATGACAGCTAGCTCTCAATGTAGAAAAATGTAAGGTGATGCGCATGAGTAGGAAAAACCATCCCATAATGTTCGAATACTGCATTATTAGTGAGATTCTTGATGCTGTCGCGTCGTTCAAATATCTAAGAGTAACATTGCAGAGCGATATGAAATGGAACCAGCATGTAAGGACAGTTGTGAGTAAGGCAGACAGCCGACTTCGGTTTATTGGGAGAATTTTGGGAAGATGTACTTCATTTGTAAAGGAGACCGCGTATAAAACGTTTTGCGACCACGTCTTGAGTATTGCTCAAGTGTTTGGGACCCGCAGCAGATCAGTTTAAAGGAAGACATAGAAGCAGTTCAGAGGCGAACAGTTAGGTTTGTTACTGGTAGTTCGACCAATGAGCGAGTGTCACGGAAATGCTCCGGCAACTCAGTTGGGAATCGCTGGAGGAGAGACGACGTTCTTTTCGTGAATTTCTTTTGAGGAAGTTTAGAGGGCCGGAATTTGAAGCTGAGAATAGTACGATCTTGCTGCCGCCTACTTACATTTCGCGTAGTGATCACAAGGACAAGATACGAGAAATGAGGGCTCATACGGAGGCATATAGGCATTTTTTTCCTCGTTCTATTTGGGAGTGGAATAGAAAAGGAAATGCCTAGTAGTGGTACAGTGTACCCTCTGCCACGCACCTGACGGTGGATTGCGGAGTATGTATGTAGATGTAGATGTATAAATGTATGTATGTACGCAGTCTGCAAGTATAGTACGTCTGTGTACATTTGAGCAACACAATATGGCTTTGGAAGTATTGACACACATTATTAGCAGTGTTAAATAACTTACCAGACAAGGATTGGGCATTAGAAGACGCACGAACTATAACCAAAATTTAATGGAACTGTTGAAACTCTGTAGTCAAGACAAACCAACTCTGAAATTGTGCCTCCAAAGAGAACAAAGTTACACCTATCCAATAATACAAAATGAATTAATTGATATACTTTTTGTGTAAGATGGTGTGATGACAATTTAGATCCTTATGATAGCTTTTTGGGGTTCTATAAAACTAGTTATGTATGTCGAGCACATAGCTGCACTCATTTCTTATGTTCTGCTCAGATTGCAGCTACCTTTAAGTAACCTTCGTGGACAGTCATATATGACGGAGCAGGAAACAATTATAATTGACAAACAGCCTTTGATCTATTTTATTCGCTGTGGTGCTCAGTGATGTAATTTAATTATGAAAGCAAGCTGTGAAATTTCAAGAACTGTTAAAAGTTCAATGGAATCAGCTCATCAATCATGAATACGGTTTTCAAAAACAAAAGTAAAAGACACGTTTATGCATGCTATTGAAGATGCCGCTGAAGCACATGTCAGTAATGCTGCAAATATCAAGCCTTTATGTCCTACTATATGGCTATATTTTGAAAAAAAAAATGCTTTGATTATCAAGACATTGAATGAACTAACAGAACAGCTGCAACTTCCAAGGAAAAAAGTAATTCCCAAGAGATTGTTTGAGGGCATAGATCCACAGAAATTTCTGTCGCTTGAAGAACTTTACAGGCAGGAATATTTTGAAATCATTGATTAAGCTGTTCAAGGGCTTAGACATAAGATACTTGACCAACCTGGTATGAAGAAACAAGTTTCCTTGGAGAAAGTGTTGAAGAAAAAACGATACGATGAGGTAGCTCCATCCCCGGAAATAGATGATCAGGCTTTGAAAACAGAACATGAACTATCCATGGGTGTACTGCCGGTCTATAGTGTCCAACGGGCAATATCAAATACGCCGGGAGAAACTCAAGAATGACAGAACATGAACTCTTTCATCTACAACGCAATCTAAAATGTCTGAAAGAGGCAAAATATGTTTTGGTTTCTCTACAAAAGGAAGTTCGTAAATTATTTTCTAATGTTGATGCGTTGATCAGACATTTACTTGTGTGTCAAGCGTCAACTTGCGTTGCAGAACGAAGTTTTTTAGTGCTACGACGACTGAAGAACCATCTGCGTTCGACAATGACGCAGCAGAGGCTCAATCACGTAGCAGTCTGCAATGTGCACAAGTTGCTGCTGGATGAAATAGACTTCATAAATGTTGTAAGATCTAATTGTGACAACGTAAGAATTATGTTTGGATCAGTGTAGGAGGAACTTTGTATTTCACTTAATGCTTCTGACACTGTAGTTAACTATCGTTTCTGACTGTTTTGATACTTACTTGTTTATCCCTGCGAATATATTTGACCATTTTATAATGTATTTTTAATGAATGAAAAATAAAATGTTTTGGTAATTGGTTTTTTGTTAAATTTTCAATCAGAATAAGCACAATATCGTTTTAAAAGCTGTCATACTTCATACTTCATAGTTGTTTTGAACAGTACGTAATAATCAAAATCGTACTGTCAAATAATTTAAATGTAAGCGTTATGTAGCCCCCCTTTTTTTAGCAAGTAAATGCAGAATACGTTTAATTTCAGGATTAAATTAGCGCGCTTCAGGAACTGAAACAGTACCCCACAACCACCCCTTCCCCCCCCCCCTGCCAGTCGGCGTCTGATCATCAGAATGTTCGATGATGTCCCGGTTGAGTTGTCCCCCTCATTAATTTAGTGCTGGTGACGCCTATGGTTTTACCGACCACAGACATCGGCGGAAAACGCCCGATCGTTTCAAATCAGTACTCCACTATGGGCACGGTCTCAGTGTACCCGATCTCATCGCCCGAACACAGAGAGTGAGAAACTGATATGTTTAGTGAAAAAAAAGAAAGAGATTTTGGCACCCAGAAGACGATAAATATCACAATCTGGATATAATTCGGAGACTATGGCCTGATTTTACAGTTTATTGGAAACCCCTTTATCAGAAATTTTAGGCGTAAATTCTAAAAAATGTGTTCAGTCCGGGATTGTGGCGTATCTTAATGTTTTGTTTTGTGTCCCAGCCTCGTCGCCGCTTTTGTGTCCCGTTCCGTCGTAGGTGTCGGTGGCCGAGTGGAATGAGACCGACACAGGAATATAGATAGCACGCTGGTGCAGGTACGGAGGGGAGCAGCCAGAAACTAGAAACACTAGGGTAAATTAGAACGAGATATATATTGAACAGAATTTATACAATACTTAACTTTTACAGAGTACTGCAGATACATAGTTGAGCTAAAGGCCTGCCTAGTACTGCTTCCTAGTGCCTATTCGATAGTCAAGTCTTCACTGGTGCCTATCTGATTACGAAGGTCCTAACTGGTTGCTATCTCAGTCCCAAGTGAACGATGTCTTTCCGTGGTGGCCACGAGCGGGGTTGCAGCAGAGGGCGCTCGTGGCTGTCGTCGTAAGAATGCCGCGCCGTGCGTGCATGGCAGCGCGCGGCGAAAGTAGGTGGCGCGCACTTTGTACTTGTGCGACACCACACCCCTCCCCCCAAACCGCCGCGCCGTCGTGGCGTAGGGCTGAGGGCCACGGCGTCGTAGCTGAGGCTGGGATTGAGACGCCGTCCGCGCCCCGGTATACACCTTGCGATCCGCTGGAAAACCCGCGAAAACCAGCGGAAGGGCGCCCGCCCCCGCCCAGAGGGAGCAGGTCATCTTCTTCTGAGGTGCGTGGCCCAAGCTGGGGGGGCCCGCACGGTCCCGGAGTCCCTCTCGGTGACGCTGTCATCTGCGGCGGCGACAGCGGCGGCGACGACTGCGTCGGAGGTACGTCGACGTCCATAGGGATCTCGTAGTCCGGGGACGAACGATGTGGCTGTGCTCCCTGGCGGTGAACTGGGTCTGGAATCAAGAAACCGGAGACAGGATCGCGCGGCCTGTGCAAGCGCAATTGGTTTGCGTGGCGCCGCAGCTCCGACCCTGTGGAAGAACGTGCAACATACATATTGCGACCGAGCACGCGCTGAAATGTTCAAATGTTTGTCAAGCTTATGGGACTTAACTACGGGGTCATCAGTCCCTAAACTTACAAACTACTTATGAACTACTTACGAACTAGAACGGCACAAATATCCATGTCCGAGGGGGGATTCGAACCCCCGACCGTAGTGGCCGTGCTGACCGAGCACGCGCTGAATGGTGCCTGGAAACCACGTCTTTTTCATACCAGCAAACACCCTGTACAGCACCGGCGTAGAAACCTGAAAACGCGTAGCGCCATACGAACCGACTCGGTGCGTGGGAGGCTGCAGCAGGTGAAGGAGAGTGCGGTGACGGCGGCCGTGTAGCAGCTCGGCAGTAGACGGGCCGTCACGTGGCATGCATCGATACGTAGACAGGAAAATTTGAAGAGCTTGCTGCCTGGAGTGGTGACCTTTCATCTTTTCCATGTGAGACTTGAATGTTCGAACGAAACGTTCTGCTTCACCATTGGACTGAGGGTTAAAAGGTGCGGTGGTGATATGCTGAATGCCATTTACACGACAAAACTGTTGAAATTCCGCACTAACAAACTGAGGTCCATTGTCACTGACGATAGTTTCAGGCAAGCCTTCGATGCAAAACACTGATGTTAAGGCGCTGATTGTTCTAGAAGCTGTCGTTGAGTTCATGGCAATCACAAAAGGAAACTTGCTGAATGCGTCTACAACAATTAACCAGCGCGTATTCCAGAAATGTCCGGCAAATTCAATATGTAAAAGTTGCCATGGTCCCTTGGGGCGTGGCCAGTCTGAGAAACGCTGTGGAGGAGCCGCCTGATGCTCCGCACAAACTGTACACTGTGATGACATGCTCTCTATCTGAGCGTCCATACCAACCCAGGTACAATGACGTCTGGCCAGTTGCTTTGTCCTAACAATGCCCCAATGTCCTTGATGCAGGAGGCGTAACACTTCTCGTTGCAGGGAACGAGGAACAATTACTCTTGCTTGGTCGTTGTCGGTATGCAACAACAGTACACCCTGACTTAAAGATAATGCATGACGTTGTGAGAAATAACGTCGAACCAGAGGCCGATCAATGTCTTTGGCTCTGGCAGGCCACCCTGAGCGAACAAAACGTGCTACCACACTTAGGTCTGCATCCGCAGCTGTTTCCTGTGCAACCCGACGAGAGTTCAAAGGAAAGTATGCGACAGCGGAAGCATCTCTGGAGTCTATCTGACAACATGCCATTTCTGAAGAGTCAAATGATACATCCTGGCCAACCGGAAGTCGGGAAAGTGTGTCCGCGTTAGCATGTTTAGTGGTAGGTCGGTACAAAATCTCATACTGATAATTTGACAATATCAAGGACCATCTCTGAAGCTTTTGTGCCGTTCGTGGCGGAATTGGCTTTGTGGGTGAGAACAACGACGTGAGAGGCTTGTGGTCTGTCAACAAATAGAATTTTCTGCCATAGAGATAATGATGAAACTTTGTGACGCCGTAAATGATTGCTAAGGCCTCCTTTTCTATCTGACTGTAATTCTGTTGCGTCGGCGTCAGTAGCTTGGATGCAAAGGCAATAGGACGATCGTGACATCCAATACGATGTGACAAAACTGCACCCACACCGTACGACGAGGCATCAACTGCTAGCACTACAGGCTTCTGTGGGTCAAAGGGAATCAGACATGCATCACTGAGTAGTGCAGACTTTAGTTTGTCAAAGGCAACCTGACAATCTTTAGACCATACAAAAGGAACATTCTTCCTACGTAAGTGATGCAGTGGAGCTGCAATCTGAGAGGCATTGGGAATAAATCTGAAATAATAGTTAAGTTTCCCCATTACTGCTTGCAATTCGTGCACATTCTTAGGAGGAGGCAAGTCTTTGATTGCTCCAAGATGTGACTGTAAGGGATGGATTCCTTGGGCATTAAACACATGGCCTAGGTACTCTATTTCAGTTTGAAAAAACGAACACTTTGCTTTATTACAACGTAGACCTGCTGCAGTCAACACTTTGAAAAGGCACTCCAGGTTTGTTAAATGTTCTTCAACTGTACGTCCGGATACCACAATATCATCTAAGTAGTTCGAGCAACACGGTACAGAAACTGTCAGCTGTTCCAACAAGCGCTGAAAAATAGCGGGGGCGGAAGAACTGACAAAGGGTAGGCGTTGAAATTGAAAAAGGCCCATGTGAGTATTAATGACGAAAAACTTTTTTGACTCGTCATCAAGTGGAATCTGCAAGTATGCCTCTGCTAAATCAATCTTAGAAAAGAAACGAGACTGTCCTAATTTGTCCATTAGTTCGTCAGGTCTGCGCAGGGGATAAGTGTCTACAATTGTTTGACTGTTCACTGTTGATTTGAAGTCCGCACAGAGACGAAGTTTTCCTGACGGCTTGGGTATAATTACTATAGGCGAGGCCCACCGACTCGCAGAAACAGGAGAAATCACCCCACTATCTTGCCAACGTTTAAGTTCTTCCGCAACTGTATCACGCAAGGCGATAGGCACTGGTCTAGCTTTACGAAATTTTGGAACTGCAAATTCTTTTAAAGTTACATGTGCCAAGAGGTCTTTTGCACAACCTAGTTCCGGCGAAAACAAGTCACTATATTTGTCACACAATGCAATGATTTTATCCTGAGGCACTATTGACGAAATTTGAAGCACATCTCTTTGAATTGATAAACCAAACAAGTCAAAAGCATCTAGTCCAAAAATGTTCTGTGTCGATTTGGCCTGAAGAACTACAAAAGCAACTGTTTTTGTTACACCTTGAAAAGAGGCGGGCAGGCTACACGTTCCTAGCACGGGAATATTTTGACCTGTATAAGCTGTTAACACTTGCTGTGACGGCGACAATTTTGGCGAAACCAGAAGTTCATAAGTATCTTTATTTATTAATGTGACAGCGGAACCAGTATCAAGCTGAAATTGCACCGTCTTATTTTCTATGAAGAGAGTCACAAACAGTTTTTGCTTGCGGCGCTCGACAGGTGCGCGAATGTGGGCAACGTCTGTTACGGTTTGTTTACTGCGCTTGCGCGGGCCGCGTAGTGAAGGAAGCGGCGCAGACTCGGCACGCAGCGGATTAACGACACTGTCACTAGATGGCACTACCGCCGGATCGGCGTCCGCGCAAGCATGCGAAGCTACTCCAGATGTACTAACTACTGCACTACACTTTTGAGTAGCTACTTGATGTCTACTGTCACTAGCTACACAGTACTGGGCACTATTAGAAGGAGCAGTTGCAGAAGGCACTATTTTCACTACAGGAATGCACTGTTCATACTCATTTTGCTTGTCCCGAACCCTTTTCCGTTGCACTGTTTTACGCGCTCGTCGGCGCTTGCTACGTTGTGCACTATATAGTTTCGCCATAGGTGCAGAACTACTTTCTTGCAATTGAGATCCAAGGAAAGCACTGTTCAATTCCACAGCCCTTATAACATTTACAGAATGAACTGTTCTCGCACTCTGCGAAGCACTGTTTCTAACGGTACCGTTCTTTGAGTTTTTAATTTGCATACACACAGACTGTACATGTCCTGATTTGCCACATTGATAACAGGTTGCGTTGCGACTAGGGCAATGAGCACGCTTGTGGCGAGACACACACTGGGGGCAAGATTTACGTACATTTTTCTGAAATGAGCGTTGGCGCCCGTTATGCAAATTACTGTGTCTAACACTACGGGGCGACCTTTGCGTCGCACTTTTACTCTGGCTACTGTTCACTGTCTGTTCACCACGGCCGGTAGAAAAATAAGAATCACTAGTGCTATACTGAGAACTACGGCTAGGAAAGCGTCCGTTGCGGTGCACTGAATTTACACTATGGCTTTGCATTTCTACATCAGCTAAGTCAAAAGTATCATGCGCTTCTATAAGCTGCAGTACACTGTTTAATGAAGGGTCAGATTGTTTCAGAATTGCTGCCCGAATTCTGGGGTCCTGAATGTTCTGCGTAATCGCATCCCTCAACATCACGTCACTATACGAAAGTCCACAAGAGCAAGTAAATTTACATTTGCGGGTTAAGCCCTTCAATTCCGTAATCCACTCTTGGTGTGACTGCTCAGGTAATTTTTTAAGTCTGAAAAATCGGTACCGTGCCGCAGCTACGAGAACTTTTCTCTCATAATGAGCATTTAGTGCCTCTACTATTTGTTCAAAGTCTACATCACGAGGAGATACGTCGGGGAAAAGTTTTTTCAGTAACACGAAGGTGTTGGTGCCCACCACAGATAATAGCAGATGCTTCACTTTCTGACCTGTAATTTGATGAGCCTCGACGAGTTCTTGAAACTGTGCGAAGTAGTCGCTCCATTCTTCCTCACGTTCGTTGTACTGGCGAAACGTAGGAAGCGTTGCGGCGGCAGGTGTGGGCTGCTGAAGCGGCGGCTGTTGTTGTTGGTTAGCTGCATGCGCTGTGAGCTGGGCCACAGCCTGCAGGAGTTGTGTTATTTGCGCCGTCTGTAACTGAATAATGTCCATAAAGTTTGGGTTCGGGGTAGTGGCCATGCTGACCGATTAGGCGCCGCGCATACAAGTAAATTATAACAAAACACAAATGCAATATGAAAGAGGACGTGCTGCAACAAAAAAGTCCACAAAACACGTAACAAAATATCTTCCCCCAAAATTCTTATAATAAGGGTGGGTGGGCGGGAGCAATTTTTGTGTGCTCCGACTACTACTGCTGTCTGGCTGCTGCAAGCGGGCTGGTCCACGGATCGTCTATCACTCCTCGTCGCCAATTTTGTGTCCCAGCCTCGTCGCCGCTTTTGTGTTCCGTTCCGTCGTAGGTGTCGGTGGCCGAATGGAATGAGACCGACACAGGAATATAGATAGCACGCTGGTGCAGGTACGGAGGGGAGCAGCCAGAAACTAGAAACACTAGGGTAAATTAGAACGAGATATATATTGAACAGAATTTATACAATACTTAACTTTTACAGAGTACTGCAGATACATAGTTGAGCTAAAGGCCTGCCTAGTACTGCTTCCTAGTGCCTATACGATAGCCAAGTCTTCACTGGTGCGTATCTGATTACGAAGGTCCTAACTGGTTGCTATCTCAGTCCCAAGTGAACGATGTCTTTCCGTGGTGGCCACAAGCGGGGTTGCAGCAGAGGGCGCTCGTGGCTGTCGTCGTAAGAACGCCGCGCCGTGCGTGCATGGCGGCGCGCGGCGAAAGTAGGTGGCGCGCACTTTGTACTTGTGCGACACCACATTTTGTAGTGGCTCTGTTACGTTGTTATGCAATGTGACAATCGGCTATTAGCTGTCCACAAATTATTCTTACTGGTTCTTGCGTTCTTTAACAAGGTGATGAGTCTGTTCTATGAAGTGACTTACAAGTGTGGTGCAGGCCTACGTGTGCTTCCGCTTTTCAGTGGTTTTTGAGTTCAAAATTATTCTTAATTTCACATTTGTCTTTCACAAATATACTGAATGACAGTCATTGAAGTACAATGTGCCGTAACTTCATTTCGTTCATCATAATCGGATGTTTCTGGTTGGCCTATAACTGTGTTCATCATGAATTTAAATACTGAAAAACTGCATACATTATGTATTTTTATGCTCAGCACAACGCATTTGCAGAATTTTTCTCCCTGTTAATGCATTTGTTTACGTAAATACGTTATGCAGCTCTTGCACAGATGTAATCTTTTTGAGATTGATGTAATGAGGGAAATCGTAGCCTAGGCCTACATAATAAAATCTTGGTAACGTTTTTACATTCTAACTACTACGCCTGTCTATACTTGCAGGTATTATGTCTGCTCCATTAAACTGGGTGTCACAACACAAAAATAGTCACTTACACTGGTTTTTGTAGGCTACAGTAGGCCTAAGTCACGATTATTATGTTGCATTTACTGAGTAATGGAAGAGGCACAATATCTTTAAGCAGACAGAAAACGTTATGGTTTGTAACATTAGAATAAAACACACACCTCAATATTTATTCTGTCCCTTTTTACCCGAACTTCAGTAGCTAACCTAAAAGAGACAACTGCAGTGCAAGTGTGTCAGGAAATCACACACTGAAACGTCGAAAAAGTACTTATGTAAACAAATGCACTAGAAAATGCGAATTAATCCTCGAAATTCGTTGTGATAAGCAATAAACTTCCCCAACTGGTGTTGTTTTTCATTATTTAAAGCTTGGAGGTTAACCGGTGTATATCTGCACAACTTCAAATAAATTAAGCAAAACTGAAATATTACTTGTCAATGACACTACGAAATATCACAAGTATGTAACAGAAATTTCTCCTTTGTTTGGGAGTAGCAATAACTGAGGACAGTACACAATCCTCGCCACTTTCTTCTTTCCAGACACGTGTAACTCATTCGTATGCGTTCGAAGTCTTTATTAATAACAAAAGCCGCATTGTAGCACTAATTTAGAAGCATAAAAATGTCTTTGTGACTGGAAAGCGAAGGGTAGCGGGTTCGGAACACGGTTGGACCTTGGATTTTTTCAGCCTGCGCTTTAACCCATCCTTCACTTCCCAACGATGTGACGAGTCGCCAGAAACGACACGCGGTTAGGATTCCACGTTAAGCTGTTGGTCCCCTTTCCCCGGTTGAATAACTGGGATTGGCTAGGGCCAAAATTGGCGTCCATTTGAAAGACTTGCACCAAACCAATGAGCCACACGAAATTATTATTATTATGTTTCCGTGGTTATGTAATATTTCTTCATGGTTTATTTTTTTACTAGCTTCTGCTTGGGACTTCATTCACCTAGTATGGAGCAGCGTAGGAAACTATGGGGGCGTTTTATCTATATGTCCTACCCAGGTCCAACTCTATCCCTCTGCAAAATTTTATCCAAATCCACTCAGTAATTTTTGCGTGAAAGCATAATAAAGTTACACAGTTATAATTATATTAGAGACTACGATTAAATATTATCTTCTGCATGACATAATAATTTCCTTAGTGGTATTTAGGTTTGCCTTATTATGTCGAACAGTAGGCGGTAAAGAACTGCTGATGAAGTAGTTTTGCACCTGTCTATTTTTAAAGAGGGCCCCAATGTCATTTCTGCCCCGGGGCCCTTCGTGATATAGTTACGCCACTGGCTGCAGCCCGCCCTGAATGGAAGAACCGAATGCGGAAATATGGAAATCGATGCCCAAGCAGACTTACAGACGCACTGGACAGGAGAGGGAACGCCCAGGGGTGGGTCTGTCTAGCGCGGACCACAAATTGAAGATCAAGCATCTTGGCGGAAGCAGGTTGAAACGGGAATGCTTCAGCAGATTGCCGCGATCGGGCGTGGACTGCACTGGTGCCACTCTGTAGCGCCCAGGAATGGGTCCGGTAGGCGCGGTCCACAGAGGAAGCATTCAGAACCGCATTCAGACGTCAAATGATCGACAAAGCTCCAGTAAATCGCGGCGAGCGGGCGCAGACCGTGCAGGCGTCAGTGCGAATTTGGACACCCCAGGATCGGGTCTGACGGGCGCGGACGACATAGGAAGCACTCAAAACCGCAACGGACGCAAAATGAATCTACAACGCTCCAGAAAAAAACACCGAGCGGGCGCGGACCGCATAGACGTCAATCCGAAGTTGGAGAACCTGGGAGTGGGTCCGATGGGTGCCGCAAAGAGTACATCTAGAGTCTCAGTGGATCACAGTGGATGGGCGTCGACCACAAAGGGGTCAGGGGGAAGGTCACAGACTTAAATACTGGACTGTATCCACTCGAGTAGCAGTCTCAGGTCTCCCCTAGCTACGTAACCGAAATATCACGCAAGATCGACAAGTTATCCAACAGAACACCCTCCAATCCAAGATGTCATTAGATAGATGGGAATCTTGAAAACTACAACTTTTGGTGTACGTTAGACCTTGAAAGTAGGCAGCTATAGGCTGAAGATCATTATTTATGGATTTTTCTGTGTTATTTTTATGAATCTGGTCATGTGTTTGCCTTATGGCTTTTTTTGTATGTAAAATCCCTCAGTTATATGCTACGATTATCTCAGTTGATGTTCGTAACCACCACATATATTACTACACTGGCAATGCTGTATACAGTATCATTGGTGTCAGTGAAGTTTCGCCGCCATAGTTCTATACTACAACGTGCGAGCATTCGTGTATGTTATTACAGAGAACAGTCGTAAAGATATGGATGACGATGTCTGTAGAGTCTCTAGATATGGGAAATTCGTTTGTTTTTCAGGTGGAATAAGCTTCGACACGTTCAGTAATGTGTTGAATCGATTTTCTGTTGTTATTAATGTTACCCATTACATTCATCTTCGGATTTTCTTTCAAGATTATGTTCATTATAAAATTGTTATAGTGGATAACACGTACCATTATTCTTTTGAGAATTCTTACGAAATCTATAGTCTGCTTTGACACACACACACTATTGAGTCACATTTCCTGCTTTTATTAATCTGTTACCAGTTTCGTTCTACTTCGGCTCTTCTTTTAACAGTATGACCGTTATACTGTAAATGTGCTATTTGTCGTTGGTAACACAGATCTTTATTTTTCTTATTGTTTTTCAGATAATTACTTCTGATTTAACTATACGTAACGGTAAAATTTTGCTTACCATCCCGGCGGTCTCTCATGATTATGTTGGCAACATCAACAAAACGGTAGAACGTCTTTGCCAAGACGTTAATGTTCTTAGAAATCCACATAGATTGACTTGATTAGTGCTTCGTACAGACGATGAACTAACTATACAATGCCATTCCTGCTCTAAAACGAAAATTTCATGACAAAGGCCTTTTCTTTGTCACCTGATTGGCTGATGCCAATGCCACTTGATTGATAAGACAATCAGGCCAGGCCTCCAGGACGGAAAGTAAAATTTCACCGTAAATAAAATGCTCTTCAACTATTACAGAAGTGTTAGCTCAAATGCAGCTCATGTTCAAACCGACTAGTAAAGCTTACAACGTCATAACGTTTTGACGTGAGGTAAGGCAAGATGGCGGCATCAGGCTTCAGTCACAGAGGCAAGTTTGCCAATCTAGTAATGTATGCGCTGAGGCGGACAGTGGACGGTAGGCTAGTTGAGAGTCGAGTGAAAGCTAGGCTAGAGTTCAGTCGTATGATAGTCAGCGTGTTGTACGGTTCGGTTGCTCGGCTACGATTCACGTGCCGAGTTTGGTTAGTTGGATTATGTACCTATGAATGTATCGCTAGAGCGAGATGAAATTTCATTTGATATTGGAAGAGGAATTTAGTATTAGGACGGGAATATTTGTATGGAACAGTATTGTACAAATCCATTGTAAACATAATTATTGATGGGTCAACAACAATGGTACGTTTCTTTAGCAAAAATAAATAGTTTAATGATTACTACTTTTCTTATTTAGCTCAACCTAGTCCCTCATTTTCCTGATTGTGGCATTTTCTATTTTTGTTGCATGATATGTGTCGAGTTTGAAATTTTCTTTAAATGGAAATATTTATGTGCCAATAAAGTAATCAGTTCTTGCCACTGGTATCTAATTTCCAAAAGTAATGCTCACAGAAGCACAAATTTTTTTATAAGTATGAAATTACAGATGAACTGACACAGAGTCACAGCTCCCATTGTTTCATGTTATTGTGTGTGTAAAAAATAATATTTAGGGCCTAATTAACTTTATACGTTGCGCACATATGTTTAGAAAGACTGGTGATTTTATAGAGTTTACAGGGCTATATGTGTTTAATATTTTTTGGAAAACAGTAAGCAAAAAAATAATGCTGTCCCAGTGCTGTGCTAGATTTTTATAAGTTCAGTTTGTGACAGTCTGTCACCAGATTCTTTTAGGCAAATTTAATGATAGCTTACAAATAGCAACCATCAAAGTAGAAACTTTCACCAGTTTTAGATTCAGTTTCACTTGCTTCATTGAGAAACTTTCACCTCACTTTAAATTAACAACTTTCAATTAGATACTTTAAATAAGAACCTTTCAATCTATATGTTTTTAAATTACTGTACAGTAAACTCATGATGTTATTGGTTACATCCCACTGCTGTTTGTCTGGTAAGTTTTTGCCTATTTTAAGTCGTTTAGCCGTTCAATTTGAAACCATTTCACTTACCTTATTTTAAACAGTGTATAATTTGTCCATCACCTGCTTTTTTGTGGACTGCCTTTTGCTCTGTCACTTCGCCACGGCGTCGCTATGTTGTTTTGGCTTGTTAAACTGTTTTTCGTATGGTCTGTGAGTGTTACCAACGTACATAAAATTTAAATTAACGTTCAACGTGTGTTTTGTGTCTATGTGTGTGTGTTTGTGTGTGTGTATGTGTGTTTGTGTCTGTGTGCATGTGTAAGGCTTAAATTTAGTGAAGAGGCTGTCAGAGAGTTTTACAGGTATGTAAATACAGGTTTAGTTTTCGTTGGAGTGTGGTGGGGATTGCGGACATGTATAAGTAGTTCTTTGACTGATTGTGAGGACTGGATCTACATGGGATACGCGGCAAATCACATTTAAGTGCCTGGCAGAGGCTTCATCGAACCACCATTATACTATTTATCTCCCATTCCATTTTCGAATAGCGCGCGGGAAGAAAGAGCACCTGAATCTCTCCGTTCGAGCTCTGAGTCAACAATACATTTTTGCATTCAGAAGAGAATGTTGGCGATTGGAGTTTCGTAAGTAGCGATAAGAGTTGGGGGTGGAGTGGGGGTAGTTTTATATTCTTGTTGATTTTTATGTTAGGTTGTAAGAAAGCTTGAAAAGTTTGTGATTTGGTCAGTTGTGAGTTGTTTCTGTTCTGGTTTTTTTGTTGTTCTAATGATGTTTTTTTAAATAATTTAATTGTTCAGCTTTGTTACTAGGTTTTCTTTGTATCCATTGTTTATGGATATTTGTACTATTTTATGAATTTCTTTCTGGTAGTTGTCTGTGTCTTGTGGTATGGCGTTTAGTCTGTGCGACATGCATCCAGGTGTTGCATCTTTCTGGGAAACTGGGTTATTGGCTGTCTGCTGTGTAAATGTGTATGTTGTTGGTTTTCTGTACGTATCAGAGGTATGATAGTAGTTCTGAATCTTTATATTGATAGTTAAGAAATTTGAATACATGTTTTGTTCTTTTTATATTGTGAAGAGGACCTTGTCATTAACAGAATTTACGTCTTTCGCTGCAATTGCCCCCTGCGCAGAAGCAGCACTCATATCGTAGATCCGTTGTTTCTTGGTATGAAGCTAAAATAGTAGTATAATGCAGCTAGATTTTAGTAATCTACAATAACATATGTTTATACATAAATACAATAACATTTGTTTATTTATAAATTATGTTCAATACAGAAAACCACAACTCTATTATACAAATTTGCAAATATTTAGCAATATTATATTTCATTTTACGCGATACACGCATTTGATTGACATAGGTGTTATCCGTCTGAGATCCTCAGCTCGACTGACGTTGGAAGGAGAAACGCTCAGCACCAGTGGCTACATTTTGGTGCCAACGGAACACTGAAGAGTGTTACGCCTGTCATCTTTCTAGTAAACAATATTTTACAGGTTAGTGCATCTATGAAGTGTTCATATTTCTTTTCTTGAAAATTACAAATGTCTTGTACTAAATGTTACAATAATATGTAAATAAAATACATTTAAATAGCGCTCACATCCTAGCCTATTGCATTGCCTATTGACAAAGTTAGAGACAGGAAGTTAGTAAGCGATACATTGTCAGAACAATCAGATGATTTTTTTTCTTGTCGTATTACCGTATGGCGGACAGTGGAAAGCCAAAATATATGAATGAGTAGGTACACTGAAGTTCTCTGCTTTGAGACCAGAGGTATATGCAAGTTGTATAGAGACTCCAAACGGTCAGATGAGAGTCACAGTCTTACAACATTACGTTCCTTCTTTAATTTAGTTTTAAAGTAAAGTTAAAATGTTTTTAATTGTATTGAAATGCTCTTCTCTATACCGTAAAAACTCCTTTTTTTTTTTTTTAATTTTTGGGCATTTTTCGAGCCTTTCCCATTAACAAGAGTTATCCTTATTAGAAAACAGGGTGTTAACATCTTTTACTCAATCTATTATTTAAGGGACCTCAGAAATTGTATGGGGATTACTACAAGAGGCTGATATACGACTTACGTACATTAAATATATTGGTACTTCCTCACATATTGTTACAAACATTGCAGCTCTTTTGCATACTATGACTGCTGCATTCGCAAACGATGTAATGCACCTTGCAAGCATTTCCATTCAAAACTCTAACGTGACTTCGAACTTTATCGCAATTTCTGTTTTGTTAACACGTCATAAAGTGGCTCTCGCCAATGACACTCGTTTCTTAGTTACACAGAATAGGTCCATGAATATGTCTTCATCTCCTCTACACGTTTCTTGTAATATAAAGCACCGGATTCACCTGCCAAATAATAACTTACTTACCTGGCCAGCAGGATTAAAAAGACTTCTCACCTTTTTGTCACATATTATCTCCATTGATCTGCCAATTTCAATATTTCTGTTACTTGTTTGTATTGTGTGGCACTTGCTAGTCTAGGAAGCGAACTTTATTAAGCCTACATTAAGTTCTGTTGAAGTTTTCATATACTCTTTACTTTTAATTTACCTTATCTTTAAACCTTATAAAAACATCTAAATTTTCCTTGTGGTATTGTATTGTGTGTTTGCCCTCCCTTAACCCTACAAGCAAAGATAAAATTTGCCTGTACATTTTTCTTTTATTAAAATATCATAATAAGTATTCTTCTCTATTTATGAATTTCTCACCTAATAAAGTACTACAGTGTACATTTATATGGTTTCAAATTTAAAAATTGCAAATAAATTATAGATATTTTAAGCACAAGGGGCATTTGCATGGAATTTTAGTACACTTGACCATAATTTTATCCTGTTTATAATATTATTTTGTATTATTATTATTATTATATTAGATATAATATTACATTTTACACTGCTATTTGATACACTAGTATATATATAAAATATTATTCAGTTATTAGATCAGAATCTTTGGATAGACTGTGTATTCAAGTACACACCTTATGTTTCTAGTTTATAGAAACTTTCGTTGTTCAGCTTTTTGACTATTGATTCTTGTTTTATTCACTCTGCAAGTTAAAAAAAAAATTATGTTTTTAGTAATGTTGTCACTATTTCCTATTACATTGATCCGACACTGAAAACATAATTATTTGAAATCAATGAATTTGGCAGCATTTACAGCTTATTGTTACATGTGCAAAGTTTGCCCATCATTGGTGCTCTGTATAACCTAAAATACCTCTGTGCTTCTTCTGTTTATTATCATAGTATATATGTCTTTAGTATTATCGTCACTACTTCCTACTACATTGATCTGACATTGGGAACATAATTACTTAAAATAAATGAATTTAACAGGATTGACAGCTTATTGTTACATGTGCAAAATTTGTCCTTAGTTGGTGCTCCGTGTAATCTAAAATACTTTTGTGCTCCTAGGGTTTATTATCATGGCATGTAAGTCCCACGATACATAGATTCGATACCTATAAGTACTATGTATTACTGTTGCATCATAATTACTTAAAATAAATGAATTTGATAGACTCATAGCTTATTGTTAAATGGGCAAAATTTGCCCCTGGTTAGTGGTACTTGTGCCTAAAATACCTTTGTGCTGCTAGGGTTTATGATCATATTACCTATGTCCCTCAACACTTAGCGTAGGTACCTAGAAGTATGGTATAATACTGTTTTGTCATGCAGCAACACTTTACCATGTACTGTGAGTTATTTTGGATTCTGAGGTGTGTTATTTACTGTGTTAATAGCATTCTAGATCTCAATCTCTTTTCTTTTCTTCCACTTTTGATTTTGAAATAAGTATAATATGGTCCACTAAGTAACGCTGAATTCAATACAAATACTGTATACGGTAACTATTTGTCCTATGCACTGATCTTCTATGAGAAAGTGTCTCAAATACTATATTAATGAACAGTGATTTCTCTCTGGTACACCGTTTGATTGTTTACACCATGCCACCAAGTGAATTTTGTTATACTCAACAATTTGCGAACTCTGTTAAAAAGACCACTTACGAAATATGACGCTGGGTCTGTCAACTGTTTGTACCTGTTCCATAATTGCTTCGAATTTTGTGTCGTCATCTTGCTGTTCTCTCTTAACTGATAATGTAAACTTACTTAAAATTTTTTGGGAACGCCAAAACAAATCTCTTGTTTGAGCTTGATTCATCTAAGGGCCCCTTTGTGTCCACAAACATGTCTATATGGATATACTTTTCACCTTGTCTTTTATTTCCTTTTTATTGTTGACCTTGAAGGTCTCCACAAGATGATCACACATTGTCTTTAGAAAAATTTTCTTTTCCTGAACACTAATCTCTCTGTCCCTAACAAATTCCTCTGCATTTACTGACATTTCTGCATCACTTTCTTTCATCTCTCACTTGTACCTCATTGATAGACATCCTACCTTTCTTACCGTTTAATTCATAATGGCCACGGTGGAGTGGCCGAGCGCATTGTGTTGGTATGCTCCGTTGCGTGAGGTGTTCCCCGTCGGGGGATCGAATCCTCCCTCGGGTATGGATGTTTGTGCTGTCTTTAGTATAAGTTATTGTTATAGCAGTGAGTTCCAGCAACTCTCTGTGCTGCCTTAATTATTTTCCTCACTTCACACGTGACTGTATTCTGAATAATATGATCTTTGCACAACGCGTTATCTCCAGAATAAATTTGTCTGTGATACCTCGTGAGCATTATGCATATAATTCATTACTGAGATATAAATCTTAATTACTAGTCGAACAAATTCTCATGCTTGCAGAAATGTGCAATAGCTCACACACTGTGCTGACTTCATCATCTACCTCACTTCACACATGACTGTACTATGAATTATATGATCTTTGTACAACGCCTCATCTCCAAAATTGGTCTGTGACACCTGGCGAGCAATGTATACACAATACATTGGCGGTATATAAATCTTAATTACTATTCATACAAATTCTCATAACTGTGCACTAACTCACTCATAAAATAAACTGTTTTCTTCTAGTAACATACGATGCTGTGCAGTCACAATGACTCCATAGATAATCCTTTCCTCTGGTCATTACACTTCTTAAAAGGCAGGTGAAAATATACCATATCATCAAAAGTATCCGGGCGCCTACAAAAAACGTTTTTATATTACTTGCATTGTGCTGTCACCTACTGCAAATCATATGATTGTAGAGCTTTTGGAACTTGAGTTGCTTTACGTTTTAGGAGGCGATCCACTTATAATATTCTAAAAAGATATAAAATAGCCAAGATCGCTTATCATCAATTTTTATTAACGACGACCGGTTTCGCTGAACTATGTCAGCATCATCTGGTCAAAAAAAATATTTTACAAGGCCATAATCTTGTAATGTCAAACAGTTTTGCAATCTTATGGAATTTACCTACGAGGTTATTAGTCCCTAAACTTACAAATTATTTATGAACTAGTTTCTGCTAAGGACGGCACAAATATCCATGGTCGAGGGGGATTCGAATCCCCGACCGTAGTGGCCGTGCAGACCGCGACTGGCGCGCCGCAGACAGCTCGGCCACCGCGGCCGGCCCACCTACTGCCAGGTACTCCGTATCAACGACTTCAGTAGTCATTAGACAGGGTGAGAGAGCAGAATGGAGCGCTCTGCAGAACACTCGAACACTTCGAATGTAGTCAGGTGACTGGGTGTCACTTGTGTCACAAGCCTGTAAGCGAGATTTCCACACTCATAAACATCCCTAGCTCCAACTTTTCTGACGTAATAGTGAAGTGCAAACGTCAAGAACACGTACAGCACAAAAGCGTACAGGCCGACCTCGCCTATAGACTGACAGAGACCGCCAACAGTTCAAAAATGTTCAAATGTTTGTAGAACTTATGGGACGTAACTACGGGGTCATCAGTCCCTACGCTTACAAACGACTTATGAACTACCTAAGACTAAGGACGGCACAAATATCCATGCCCGAGGGGGGATTCGAACCCCCGACCGTAGTGGCCGTAGAGAGCGTGACTGGAGCGCCTCAGTCCGCCAACAGTTGAAGATGGTCATACAGCGTAATAGGCTGGCATTTATCTGAACCATCACATAGGAATTCCAAACCGCATCAGGATCTATTCCAAGTACTATGACAGGCAGAAGGTGAGGAATCTGTATGTCATGGTCTAGCAGCTGCCCGTAAGCCACTCGTCATGCAGATCAATGCCAAAAGACGCCTCGCTTGGTATAAGGAGCGTAAACATTGGACGGTTAAACGTTGGAAAGACGCTATGTGGAGTGATGAATCACGATACACAATTTGACGATCCGATGACAGGGTATGGGTATGGAGGATGCCAAGTGAACACCTGTCATCGTGTGTAGTGCCAACAGTAAAATTCTGAGGAGGTGGTATTGTGGTGTAGTCGTGTTTTTCATGGAGGCAGCTTGCGCCGCTTCTTGTCTTGCGGAGCACTATCAGAGCACAGGCGTACATTGATGTTTCAAGCACCTTCTTGCTACCCACTGTTGAAGAGAAATTGGGGGGGGGGGGGTGATGGTGATTGTAGCTTTCAACACGATCGAGGACCTACTCACAATTAACGGCTGATGGCGTAGTGGTTACCTGCACGAGAAAACCGACTTCGTCCCAGGTCTCACCGAACTACACCGATAGTGTGAAGAATGAGCAGCCATTAAGTAAGAATCCTCCCAGCATTTACGAGAGTGGATTCTGTCATCAGCTCTGAGGGTGGGGGAACATCACACTGAGTCTAGCATTACCGATGGAGGGTAGCAGACAGGTGTCCACATACGTTTGATCACATAGTGTAATTCGAGTATTAGTTTTAAGTATTGGCACTATGTGTGCTTCTCACAGACCATACTCAGTAGTATTCTGCGTTATAGTGACTACATAAGTTATCGCAATAGCTTATGCAGACACTAGCAACAGACGATCGACCACGAATGTCCACAGCACTTCGTGAAGAACGGGCTGTCATTCCCCAAGTATCCTTCCAGCTCCTGATTGAGCGTATGCGTACGAGGGTGGAAGCTGTCATAAACGCTGAGGATGGGCCAACACCATACTGAATTCTAGCATTAACAATGGAGGGCGCTAGACAAGTGACAGGATACTTTTGAACAAAGACTGAGATGGCTGTGTGTTCCATACGTCAGTGTGTTTCATAATTACACCAACAAACTTGTAAGACATGTATTAGGCGTCTTGAGGAGCAAAATGCGCATGGAAACCCATGCCCGGAGAGTCCAAGTTACAGGCACCAGCTCCTGCCGCTAGACAACCCCTCCAGCAACTTCAACGCTCTGTAGCGTCATTGTTTGACATTTCCAAGCATGGGTTTCTGTGATCACTTTATCCCTCAAGACAAAATTCTCAAGACGAGAATTATTTGTAAGTATTATACTTACCAGTATGTATGTTTTTTACAGACCATACGCTCACTGCACAGGAGTATTCTGCGCGATAATGACGACATAAGTGATCACAATAGCTAGTGCAGACACTAGCAACCGACGGTCGACCACGAAGAACCCAGCGGCGGAGAAGCGCAGTGGTGGGCCGTGTGCGATCAGTGGCACGAAGGGCTGCAGTTCTGCGCGGCCGGCCTCGAACCCCGCGGAGGCCCTCAGGAGCAGCCGAGGGGACTGAGGCGCTCCAGTCATGGCCTGAACGGCCACTGCGGTCGGGGGTTTGAATGCCCCCTAGGACATGAATATTTGTGCCGTACTTAGTTGTAGCTAGTTCATAAGTAGTTTGTAAGTTTAGGGACTGATGACCCCATAGTTAACCCTCTCATGCACGAATTATCAACCCGATAACGAACAAAATTTCTGATACGTTATTTGGTAACTTAAGACCTATCTTATACTGAATTATCATAATTTATCTAAAAAAATAGTTTCATAGACCAGTAAGGAGGTGTCCTCAAAAGACGACAGTGAGTACGAAAACTGCTACATTTTACATGGTACATCCATTAATAATATCAAGGAATACATGAAGAGTGTCCACTATTTTGTATTTTCCGTACAATGGAATTCTCTCAGGCATTCAGGGCGCACAGCAAGTTTATACTTTTCTCAAATGTAGCGTGTTTTCCGTCGGCAGTTCCGATCGTGACACCTCTTGGCATTGGGATCAGTTGACTTGGATGGCCAGAGTCATACCCCATTGAAGCATAAATAGTTGGGTACCGAATGACAGGTTTCCTTGTTTTTCGATGTACAGGCAACAATGTACTTTCATCTGAAGGCCTGCCGTTACTACTCTTTCTTGTAATCTCTACTTTCCGTTTCTTTGTTAGCCCAACGACTAACACTGCCGTCTGGGAGACAGTCCAGCATTCATTATTAGTCTTCAAATGAGGTACGTGTGCTTTTGCGGTCACCTTAGATATAAAAGGTGACAGAAATTAGACAAAATTTAAGTGTCCTCATTTGAGGACGCGAGGCATGAGAGGGTCGAGTCCCATAACCTATACAAACATATGCACATTTGAAAACAAAAAAAGCTGTCCTGCATAAGGCGGAATAAACCACAAATTATTTGTAAGTATTACACTTAGATCTACCACTATGTGTGTTTTTTACGTACTATGCACTCACTGCAAAGGAGTATTCTGCGCTATAATGACGACGTAAGTGATCACAATAGATAGTGCAGACACTAGCAACCGACCGTCGACCACGAAGAACCCAGCGGCGGAGAAGCGCAGTGGTGGGCCGTGTGCGATCAGTGGCACGAAGGGCTCCAGTTCTGCGCGGCCGGCCTCAGACAACACCACCTAGAAGACAAGGCCTTAAAACAGGCCATGTCTACGTCACACTTAGAGGCCCCGGCCGCCATATGACTGGCCGGTCGCTGCGCGGCGGTGGGCGTGCCCCAGCGGACAGCCAGTGAGGTGACGGCCGGGGCCTCTAAGTGTGACGTAGGCACGGCCTGTTTTAAGGCGTTGTCTTCTAGGTGGTGTTGCCTCAGACCCTGTGGTGCCCTCAGGAGAAGCCGACGAGACTGAGGCGCTCCAGTCAAGGTCTGCACGGCCACTGCGGTCGGGGGTTCTAATCCCCCGTAGGGCATGAATATTTGTGCCGTCCTTAGGTTAGGCTAGTTCGTAAGTAGTTTGTAAGTTTAGGGACTGATGACCCCGTAGTTAAGTCCCATAACCTATACAAACATTTGAACATTTGATAACAAAAAAAGCTGTCTTGCATAAGGAGAATAAACCACAAATTATTTGCAAGTATTATACTTACATCTACCACTATGTGTGTTTTTTACAGATCATACAGTCACTGCAAAGGAGTATTCTGCGCTATAATGACGACATAAGTGATCACAATAGCTAGTGCAGACACTAGCAGCCGACGGTCGACCACGAAGAACCCAGCGGCGGAGAAGCGCAGTGGTGGGCCGTGTGCGATCAGCGGCACGAAGGGCTGCAGTTCTGCGCGGCCGGCCTCGGACGCCGCGGAGGCCCTCAGGAGCAGCGCGCCGGCCGCCGCCGCCTCCTGCTCGACCGCGGCGCACGACAGCGCGACCACCGTGAGCCGCAGCCAGTGCCAGGCCAGCCACGCCAGCAGTCTGCCCGGCGAGGCGCTGAGGCGCAGCCGGGAGGCCCACTGCGGGCGCAGGTGCCTCAGCAGCACTTCGTAGGCGCTGCGCGTGCAGCAGCACACCGACTCCGCCACGCCCACGGCCACGGGCGCTCCGAAGTGGCCCTGCAGCTGCTGTGCGGCGTCGTGCAGGGACAAGTAGGCCTCCGGCAGCCGGCGAAGCCTGCCGGCGAGTGGAGGCGCTGGCGGGGACGGACGATCCAGCCTGGCTGGAATGAAGCGCCCTGAAAGCACTTCACGGACGCACCAATTGAGTGAACGGAATCGCGTCCAGATTTCTAGTTCCAGCAGAACGAACTGCAGCGTCGCCAGGCAGTCGAAGAACAAGAAATACAGCAATCTCAAGTGCAGGTAGTTTTCCTTATAGTTTCGATAATTTGTTGCGAATACGGAAACTGCTGTCGCGATGTATGCAGTCGTCACGAAACTTCCGAGTTTCTTAGCCTTGTTTTCTGGCTTCAGTAGCAGGTTATCTGCGTAGTCCAGGTCCTTGAAGTAGTGCCGCAACTGCTGGTGGTCATTTGCAATGCAGAATCCTATCGTCAAGAGCTGTTTCAACGATGGCAGTGTATCTGTGATGATAAATGTGAGAGTAATGAGGTCCGAAATGGAACTATATAACTTTATATTTAAAGTCATATTGAGCACTGAGACTAACAGTGTTACTAAGAACCAGAAGGTCGACACCCACATTATTTTATTGCAATAATTGACCTCCTTGCCTCTGCAGCAAGTCTTGCGTTTATGTTCTCCCTCGAAAGGCACCAACCCAAACACCTTCCACAGTTCGAATAATGGTCTGGAGCTCACGTGTAGATTCATATGCATCCTCGTTTAAATCACGAGCAATGTGTTTAAATCTGAGATTTAACCTACAGTCTGAGTCACAAGTCACTCGCAAAACACTGGAATGAATCCTTACCTAGCAGCGGAACGTTTCTGAGTCAAATAATCGTCAGCAGATATTCCCTAAAGTCTGATACCCGCACGTTCTTTTTCATAGCAGCGTCTGCCATCATCTCATTTACTAATGGCTTATCGATATTTAGAGTGACCTGAAAATCAAGCTTCCATTGTGCAGGTACATTAATAATTTAATGCCAGCATGTTCAAACAGCTGATCAATAGTCCACTTCGTCTGTATACTTCTTAGCACCTTTCACAATTACCTCCTCTTTCTGTAAGAATATTTTTGTTTTGTTTTGAATTTTGCTGCACATGCTACGTATTACATTAGGGAATTAAAGGACGCACATTGCGTTTTCTCACTGTGATATTAGAGAATCGTTGTAAGATATGTCTTGGACCAGGCGTGAGTTGTGCCATATGTAGCATATACACACACATTATATATATATATATATATATATATATATATATATATATCCGTGTGTGTGTGAATTTTAGTGACAAAGTACACTTGGTCTGATTGCGATATATGTTATTGTTATAAATTAAATCTGCAAATGATATCAGATAAACAATATTTACATATGAATTTCAATATGTCTGACATATATAGTGTGAATCTAAATTCGCGCACTCGGGCTTCGCAGGGTGATTCCTCACATGCTAGCAATAAAAAATGTCTGCCACAAAATTTCGTCGTACGCATATTTCCGGCAGTGAACGGAGGGAACGGAATCTCGTCCAGATTTCTAATTCCAGCAGAACGAACTGCAGCGTCGTCACGCAGTCGAAGAACAAGAAATACAGCATTCTCAGGTGCAGGTAGTTTTCCTTATAGTTTCGAAAATTTGTTGCGAATACGGAAACCGCTGTCGCGATGTATGCAGTCGTCACGAAACTTCCGAGTTTCTTAGCCTTGTTTTCTGGTTTCAGTAGCAGGTTATCTGCGTAGTTCAGGTTCTTGAAGTAGTGCCGCAACTGCTGGTGGTCATTTGCAATGCAGAACCCTATCGTCAAGAGCTGTTTCAACGATGGCAGTGTATCTGTGATGATAAATGAGAGAGTAATGAGGTCCGAAATGGAACGATATAACTTTATATTTAAAGTCATATTGAGCATTGAGACCAACTGTGTTACTAAGAACCAGAAGGTCGACACCCACATTATTTTATTGCAATAATTGACCTCCTTGCCTCTGCAGCAAGTCTTGCGTTTATGTTCTCCCTCGAAAGGCACCAACCCAAACACCTTTCACAGTTCGAATAATGGCCTGGAGCTCACGTGTAGATCCATATGCATCCTCTTTTAAATCACAAGCAATGTGTTTAAATCTGAGAATTAACCTACACTCTGTCAATATGAGTCAGAAGTCACTGGTAAAACACTGGGATGAATCCTTACGTAGCAGCGGAACGTTTGTGTGTCAAATAATCGTCAGCAGATACTCCCTAAGGTCTGATAACCGCACGTTCTTTTTCGTAGCGTCTGCCATCATCTCATTTACAAATGGCTTATCGATATTTAGAGGGACCTGAAAATCAAGCTTTCCATTGTGCAGGTACATTAATAATTTAATGCCAGCATGTTCAAACAGCTGATCAATAGTCCACTTCGTTTGTACGTTTCTTAGCACCTTTCACAATTACCTCCTCTTTCTGTAAGAATTTTTTGTTTTGTTTTGAATTTTGCTGCACGTGCTACATATTTATATAAATACAGCATTCATTAGGGAATTAAAATACGCATATTGCATTATCTCACTGTGATCTTTGTAAGTTATATCGTGGACCAGGCGTGACTTGTGCCATATGTAGCATAAACACACACACACAATTAAATTTTGTTAGCGTCACTTGGGGAATTTACCTGATTTGTACCCCTCCTCTGATTCGTACCTGCACGGGCAGTGGTTGTACCAACTTGCAGATTCTTATCTCTCCGCCTCATATCACCGACCCCGCGGTTGTAATTCGGCGTTCATTCTTTGCATGAAGTCCCACCTCGGCAGGGCTGTAGTTTCCGTTAGGCGGTTGGGCACCCTTCTTTCCCTTCCTATATGGAGTCATCTCACCTGTTAATAATTTTGGCGATATTCAGTACTGCTTGTAACGAGTAAATTTTTCGGACTGTTTCTCCTGATTGAAATTTAGTTTGCTCTTGTGGTAAGTTATAGGGAGCTGTGTGTTTTAAGCTTATTTTCAGTTATATATTATTCTGTATCTTGCTGGGGCTTCACCCCTGTTATAATTGAATTTGGTTATTGATACCCGGTGCCACCTCCTGTTTGTATATATCGTAGAGCGACAGTTCAGTGTTTGCAGCATATCTTAGTTTTGAGAGGCGTTGGCACCTGGTTATTGTTTTTAATGTTTCTTGGAGCAACATGTGTTTGGAGTTTTACTTTTTAATTTATTGTAACTTGTTTGCTGCAGCTAATTGCTTGCTTTGGCTTTTAATTATTCTGGCGCTGGATGTAATTGTATTTCCCTGGTTTTAGCTACTTCCTTATAAACTATTGCCAGCACATTTCTGTATTTATTGTGGCCTTCAGCCATCTCTTTAAGATTAGTGCCAGCACATATTGTTATTTATTGCGGCCTTCAGCCATTTCTGTAAAACTATTGGTAGCACATTTGTGTAATTTATTGTGGTTTCCCGTCATTTCATTTAGAATTTTGCCAACTTGTCAGTTCTATTTATTGTAGCCTTCAGCCTTTTTTAGTAACCGCACGTCAGTGCTTTAGTAGATGTTTCTAGCCATTTTCTTTAAAATTGTGTGGGGCGTTAATTTAAATGCGTTTTACATTGATCTTAGTTTAATAAATCATTTTTGAGGAATCTGAATTGAATCCGTGCACTCATTCTTCCATCCTAGGCTTGAATTTTGATGATAAGCAGTCTGTGATTCTATCAGTAATTTTGAAAAAAATCTTCCAATGTTATGGATGTCTGGTGTTCATTTCCATAGTCACATTGAGGTGATGAAAACCTTCCCCATTGATATAGGTTTTTATCACAGATGCCGTGGCGTGGGTGGATTGGAATAATTGTTTTCCAGGCAGGTCGCGTATGTTCCATACCGGCTGGTTTGTGTCACGTCTTTCGAGGGCCTTAGGATTTGGTTCCACATTCTGTCCACTATTTTTTGATATTGAAAGTAGCTGCCTGTAGCGATCCTACCATTAAGATAGATGGCTGCTTAGATTTTAGTCGGTTTCTTCAGACTGCAGGAACAGCAGAGTGGAAAGAAACTTTTGATGTTCCTTGAGGAGGACGTTCTGTCATCTGAGGTCTGGTGTCGAAATGATAGGGGTGGTAACCAGTATTGACGAGTAGATTTGACCCAGCCTGTTATCGTCCTCATTGCTGCTTTCAGAACTACGTCAATTTTACTCACAAAAAGTATTGCGTGATCTTTGCTGTGGTGTTTTCTGTGTGCTTCCTGTAAGAGATGGTTCTAACAAGAGTCACTCCTAGATATTGTGGAGGGTATTGAAAGACCTCACCATTAAAGGTGACATTCAACTTCACATCGGACATTCTGTTATTTAGTGTAAGCAGCTGACTTTGTCTTCGTTGGATTTGGTATCAGTCTCCACTTTTTGAAGTATTCAACTATTGCACTTAGGTCTCTGGAAAGGATGTCCTCGTCGGCGTTAAAAATTCTCTGTTGGGAAGCCAACGGCAGATAGTCTACAAAGATGAACTTATGTAGCTTTGTTTCAGGGAGGTCAGCTGTATTGGTGCCAGAACCGAGCCCTTAGGTAGAACTTTGTCAAGTTTCTTCTGTCTACTTCTGTCTACTTCTAGTTGGTTGCCAAGGAGTACTTGATAGAATCTCTCAGATAGCATGTTGTTTAACAGCCTGATTGTGGTTTGGCATGGAATAATACTGGCGAGTTTGTATCATAGACATCTATAAGATCAATAAAATCCAGTGATGTATTAATGGGACGTTGGAATCCAACTTCTATGTGTTTAGTTAACCCTTTCATTCCCAGTGTTGTTCCTCAAGAATTTATACTGTATTTTGTGTATTAATCCTTAAAGTCGCATTGTTGTTGATGATTAACATGCTTCTAGTGCGACATTTTGCCGCTTGGTATGGCGTGTAGCTACTTCTTAGGCATTAATTTGTCCGTCTTGGAGGCTGTGTTACGTTTCCGCCTGTACTTAGCCGTGAGGGTGATTGTGAGGTTCATGTTATTTTATTTCAGCAGTGAATTGTATCGCATTTCGTGTTGTGGCGAAGATTATGCTAGCATTATTGCCCTGACAACGTTAACTATCAACAAAATAACGTCCCAAGTAATAAAATACCTCGCTACAAAGTCTGCGTTCTGCATGAAATACATGACATAAAAATAATAGATCAAAAATTCTAAAATACGAATTTAGATGATTAGTGCAGTGTATTGATACAGAAGACACTGAATTTTAATTTTTCGAAAGCTGAAATCATAATGTAAGACTGAAAGAGTTAAGCTGAACACTTTGTCTGCGCAGGTTCTGCTGGTGTGAATCCTATCTATTCGTTGTGAATAACTTCATGGTCCCTAGGTAAGGAGGCAAGGAGGTCAATTATTGCAATAAAATAATGTGGGCGTCGACCTTCTGGTTCCTAGTAACACTGTTAGTCTCAGTGCTCAATATGACTTGTTTGAGGATGACTGTTTCCAAAAGATGTAGGAGCACCTCAGAAGAGCGACAGGGCGATAGCTAGCAGCCTTATTCGCTGGTTTAGATGGCTTCAGTACAGCTTTGAGTTTTGTTTTTGGGAGGCTTTTGAAATGTTCCCTGATAGCATGATACTGGCGAAGAAACTTGTAAGCTAACTTGAGTCCGGTTTCCACAATTACTGAAGAACTCTGGGTGTATCCCATCAAATCCTGCAGCTTATGCTTTTTTCATTCCTTTGACTGCTGCAGTGATCTCATCTACAATGAAGTCTTTGGAATACTTTCATTTGTTGGGTGCCTTCTACTTCTGGTTTTTAATATGTTTTAACCATTCTTGTGAGTGGCTTATTGGGATGGGGGAGGGGGGGGGGGAGATCTTATTCTGTTAGCAATCTGGATCTTTCCGGGTTGGTGGACGACTTCCTGCCAGTACTCTCAAGAGGCTCCACACCTCTCTGATTGACTTCTTAAAATTCAGACTTTCTGTTTTTTGCTCGCAACAGTTTTTACGAGTTTTATCGAGGTGTTTTAGAAGTTCCGTGGCGGATCCGCTGTCATTGATGGTTAAATAGAATTGATACAGTTCTTCGCAGCCTGGGATATATTCTCTCCGGAATCCTGCATTTTTTTCTTTTGCTGTCGTTAAAACTGCTCCGACGAATCATTCATCAATTTTGCTCAGTAGAGGAGATCCATCTGAACACTTTATCAAGTTGGTCGGAGAATTTAGTCCAGCCTGCTTTTCTGAAGTTCTGTCTTGATCCAGGTATTGATCTGATTACAGGGATTTGAATTCTTACATCTAGAATTACTCGCCGATGTTGGCATTTTGAGGAGCCTCCAAGGACTGTCCTCAATGTATGTAGAAGTTGTCTCTGGGGTCTTGGGCCACGAAACGTAGGTCAGGGTTGGAATACTTGTACTAGACTGCAGAGTTAAATGTTCCCTTGTCCCTTGAGTCAAAAACTAGGCTAAGACTGTTTTGTTCAGCTCCGTTTAGAAGGTCCTCGCCATATTCTTCAGTATCGCTGTATTTCCAATTGCTGTTGAAGTCGCCAATATATACACTTGGAGGCGAGAAAACGCAACAACATGAGCTGGAAAATTATCTGCTGGAGGCTTGTAGACATTTATTCAACTTTAACCGAGACTGTCTCAATTTTTGCATGGAATTTGCAGATATCAGATGTGCATTTTCATTGCGTCTGCGTATATAGGTAGCACAGTCGTAGGACTGGCGGTATGTAGTTTCAGGACTTCGTAGCCACACGTCCTCTTGAGTTTATTGAATAATTGCCACACCTACACAGTTTTCGAGTGGCATACAAGAGATGATTTAAATCGGTTCAGCCCTTCGACGTTAAGCTGTAATATTCGGATGTTATGATTCAAGCGTCTGGTTATTTGGTTCTGAGCAGAAACGATTTGAAATAGTTTCAGTTTCATATTTAAGCCAGGAGATCTGATGTAGATGTTGCCAGCTCTGATATTCGTTTAACATCACCGAGGGGATAGGTGTGCCTTAAGGTGTACTGCGGACGCAAGTATCTTTGTTGCAAAAGAACGGGTCTTCAATATTTTGTACCTACGGGGCGCAGGTTAGCGTTCACTACAAAAACTCCGAAGCAGAAGTAGCTTACCGCACTCTAGCCCGTAAGGCCTGTGGTGGGGCCAGTGTTTCTTGGGGGAAAGCACTCGCTCGCCAGGTCTATGTCTTACGCACCAACGACCATGCTTGCACATACAGGGTGTCCAGAAAGGGCTCCCTGATTTCAAAATTAAATATCTCGAAAACAAAAATCGATAGAGGAATGCAGTAAACGGTATGTTTACTGTGAAAGCTGTAAGAAGTTTATACAGCAGTTTGTAATAATACTTACGTAAGATGGTGCTGTACGCTGTAGACCTCATATCAGCATACATAAGTGAAATAATCGTATGAAAACACTCTTTGAAAACAATCACAGCTCAATGTTTTCAAAATGTTCAACATGGGCGCTACAGAGGTGGCGCAAACAAAGAATGAAATTTGCCATCACATTTCGTAGTGTCTCAACCGAAATGGATTCACATGCCACAGAGATCGCCGATTCAAGCTCGTGGCGTGGCGGGATGCTTCGGGTAGACCATGTCTTTCACTGTGCCCCACAAAAAAAGAGTCACAGGGAGTCAAATCCGGCGAATATGGAGGCCAATCCATGCCTGCACCAGTAAATTTGGGATATTCCAAAGCAATGACTCGATTCCCGAAGTATTTCTCAAGAAAGCGAAACACTTGTTCGGTCCGATGTGGTGGGCTCCATCTTGCATAAACCATTCAGTACCTGGTCGATCCTCTAACGCTTGCTGTGTGGCGACAAATTGTTCCAAAATTGCAACGTAACGTGCACCAGTGACCGTTTCTCGAATGAAAAAAGGGCCAATAATGACTCAGCTGCATACTGCAGCCCATACAGTAACTTTAGGAGAATACAGGGGTTTCGCTTCACACCAATATGGCTTTTCGGAACCCCGAAATCGCCAGTTCTACTTATTCAAGTATTCATTCAGGTGGAACTGTGCTTCATCTGTAAACCAGATGCAGCCAACATCAAATCCTTCACTAGCAATCATTGTGAGCATCTCATTAGCAAAGGCAACCCTTTGTTGCACAGCTCGTACGGGTATGGCCTGGTGCGTTTGAATTTTGAATGGAAACGTGTGTAGGTTTTTTCTCAGTATTTTCTGCGTGCTGGAACGCTTCAAACCAGTCTCAGATGCAATTCTACGGACGGATGACGTTGGATTTCGCTGAATAATTCCAGAAACTGTGGCGATGTTTTCAGGCGTAACTGCGGTTTGCTTGCGGCCAACATGCCCCACTAGATCATCAGTTACGCTGCCTGTTCGTTGAAATTTTGCGAAGAGCGTACGAATGGTTTACGCATTGGGTCCTTTTGGAACATTAAATCGTGCTTGAAAACGTCGCCTTATTGCAGTAGAACTCTCTTCTAATCTGTGGTACTGTAGCACCAGAAAAACGCGTTGTTCAGTGGAGTACATGGTTTTAATCTCTTCCTTCGGTACGCTAACCTCCTTTCACGTTTCAATAGTGGAACTGATCGCTCTGAGATTCGGATCACCATTTATACTAGGCATCACGCATGGCGATTACAGCGCCATCTGTTAGCAGCTTTTGTAACTATTATTTCAAACTGCTGTATAAACTTCTTACAGCTTTCACAATAAACATACCGTTTACTGCATTCCTCTATCGATCTTTGTTTTCGAGATTTTTTTAAATCAGGGAGTCCTTTCCTGGACAACCTGTAGGTAAGATCTACTTTCATCGGTGAAGACCGCAGCCAGTAGTTGCAGATGATCCTCTGACGACACCAGTCGAGCACGTAGATGCTGTGGCGTGAGCGGAACATCATGCTAGCCCGTAGTCATACTGCTAGTAACCGGTTGGCAACAGTTCGAGTTGACACTTTTGGGCTCGCAAACTCTTTTCTCTCTGATGTGGTAGCTCTGCGATTTGTCACTGCTCCCCTTACAGAACGACAATCTTGGTGGTCATCAGTTCCCCTTGGAAGTTCAGAACCTCGTCTTAAGAATGTGAGAGAGTTCACATAACCACTGCAACAAGTACCGATGCACTATAGGTGAAGCACTTCCAAATTTTGTGGTACTTTAAAAGTTGTCTGCTTCTTTAATAAATAACGATTACGAGCAGTGATCGTCAAGCAAATGTTATTGCTAATCATTAAATGATGAATCTTTGTACCGTCTTGTAGGCAGACTGAGAATTGAGATAGCAACGTAAATGAATTTTTACCTCCTCCAGAAGGGAGTGAGTAAAGATGTGGTCTGACGATTGAGTATGACTCAAGAATTAATAATAAAATATATGGTGAAGGAGGCAACAAGGGGTTGTCGTTTCATAAATTTAATTGATTGTCCAAAGACGTAATCAAAAAGTGGGCAGACCAATTTAAATAAGAAACACACCTCACAAGAGAGTCAAAACTAGTTTAAATGGCCCTCAAACTGCCCACCTGCAAATGGTAGTACTTGAACAATCAAAATTATGACTTTTCAGAAGGGTGAAAGGAGGAAATGAGACAGATTCACGCGCTAAGCCTAGCGGATACTTACCAAGCACCAAACTCGTAAAAGCAGCAACGCCATCAGCAGGACTTTTACACTTGGTTCCTTAGCGTAAGGGATTGTGGAACTAACCCCGCGTTCGTGACAACCACGCTGCAAGCAATACGCTCTGTAACGATACACTTAAATTTTTATTTTTTGTTTATCTTTGATCAGCGATGCTTATCGCCTTAACGTGCTTGTTGCTTGTATGGTGCTCGACTTTAATATGCAACACGCGGTTTATTTGCTTTAATGTTCATTTCATGCTGTACTTTAACCAAATGACTCGCAATGCAACTAATTTAATTTCGTTCGTCATTTTTTACTACCCAACAAGCGAGAAGACGGAACCGTGATAGTAGTTTGACTCACTCTCAGTTCTGTATCTGAAGCGTGAAGACATCTTTCATACCTGTATCCACTCATGTAAGTAAGAATAATGCAAGCTGTTGCTGAAAATATATTATTTACATTTAAAAGCATTCCCTCTCCTTGGTTTTCATTTAAATCAAACTCCTCCACGCCAAATATTTAATTTCTTAAGGATTTCAGCTCCTTCGCTTCCGTAATAGTTTAATATTCAGACGCCATTACAATCGCTTCGCATTGTCTGCAAAATTTCAATCAATCGATCATCCTTACACAATACTTTGCTTGATTTTAGAACCTACAGTAATTTCTTTTGTAATTTCACGAAGTCCAATCGTTTTTTTAAAATTATTCTACCATTACCAGTAACTTCATGTTCCACCCACGGTCACACAACGATGAAAAGCGAAGTCTGAACATTGATCTCCTACGGAAAGTATCTCGAACATTCACTTATTAAATAACACGTAAAAGTTATCATTTCCAGCTTCTACAATACGAAGTGCAGGATCCAGCTAGATGCTTTCCGTAAGTCTTATAACGTGCTTGTTGCTTGTATGGTGCTCGACTTTAATATGCAACCCGCGGTTTATTTGCTTTAATGTTCATTTCATGCTGTACTTTAACTAAATGATTTCAAATTCAAAAATAAGGTACCATCAATTCCTTGTCAAAAATATAAACGCGGGCTCTACTTTAACAATTATGGCATCATAAGAAGCAAGGGCAACGTTATAGCTCGTGATGTACAAGATCACAAAAAAAAAAAAAAAAAAAACACCACCTAAGTTTCAAGTCGAATTAGGTCGGATCATAAAAATCCAAAAAAATTAAGTTTGGCACGAGATGAAATTGATAGGAAAGAGATATATCCAATTAAGGTTTCAAGGTTGATACGGGGTCGGAGCACTAAAATTGAAAAAAAGTGAAAAATTAAATTTTAAGAGGAAATAAAATCGCGAGAGTAACGGTTCATTCTACTCAGCAAAAATGTTCAAATGTTTGTATAGCTTATGTGACTTAACTGTGGGGTCATCAGTCCCTAAACATACAAAATACTTATGAACTAGCTTACATCAAGGACGGCACAAATATCCATGCCCGAGGGGGGCGGAAACTATAGCCTTCGTGACTTGCTGGACAGCCACTTCAATGCCAGCCGGAAGTGGAGTCGTAACCACCGCAGCCAAAGCATATGCCGGCCAGTCAGCCCTATGGAGCGACCAATGAGGTAGCCGGTTTGGGGATTGAGTCTCTGGGAGCGACAGAAAGATGGGAAAATGGTCGCTGGCACAGAGATCATCATGGACATTCCAGTTCAGACGAGGGAGGAGCCTCGGGGTACAGATAGACAGATCGATAGCCGAGTATGTGCCATGAGCTACACTGAAGTGTGTCGGAGCACCCGTATCGAGAAGGTAAAGGTTCCGCTGTGTCAGGAGCATCTCCACATCCCTACCACGTGCCTAGTCTGCGTCCCACACCACATAGGGTGGTAGACATTAAAATCCCCCAAAAGGAGAAATGGTGGGGGAAGTTGAGCGAACAAGGCACCAAGGTCAGCAAGTTAAATAATCTCATCTGAAGGAAGGTAGAGGGAACAGATTGTTAGTTCCTGCCTTACTCTGATCCTAACAGCCACTGCCTCGAGATTTGTGGTGAGGGGCAAAGCTGCACTGGAGACAGTGGCAAGGATATAGAGGCACACACCTCCAGAGGCCCTGTCACAGAAGCCCTACGTTAGCCATGTAGGGCAGGGGTCCTCTGAACAGGAAACCACGTTTCCTGTAATGCTATGCAGAGCAAAGGGAGTTGGCACATTAGCTGTTGCAGCTCAGCCAGGTGGTGGAAAAAACCGCCGCAATTCCACTGGAGAATTTGATGATGTATGACTTTAAAGGCCATGATGCAAAGTATAAAGAATATTATTCCATAGGTTCATCTGCTGTAGCCGATTTGGAACCTACAGAATCCAGGATCATTCGTTCTGGAGAGTCAGTGAGTGCAAGATCCTCACGTGATGCGAGGATCTGCACCTCCTCGTCCGATGTAGAAGGTGAGGTGGCGGGTGGCTTTATAGCCACCGAAGAGTCTTTGGTCTTCTTTTTCCGTCCCTCTCGGTGGCCCTTAGGTTTGCAGACCCGGGGGGGGGGGGGGGCTTCTCTATAGTAGCATCATAGGTAGACAAAGAGCGGGAAGCCCTTCTACCAACAGGTTTTGGATCCTACAGCCATTGGATAGGATCCGCTGGATCACTTAGAGAAGTCTCAGAAGGGAGCGCCCCAAGGGACCCGTTCCGAGCGAGGGGAACCGGAGGAGGTTGCTCCTTCTCTCGCTGGGAGGTGGGGACTGGAGTCCCCGATGGTGGGGTTGGAGTTGCCCCATCAGGTGGTAGAAGGGGGGGGGAGTGAGAGGAGTGCCCTCAACCTTGACGGAGGCAGATGAGCTTTGATGGCCATTTGGGCCCACAGAAGGTTGTGGCACGATAGATACACGAAGAGGTGGCGACGATTCATAGAAACTGGGTGAAGGCTTTCATATTTTTTACGTGCCTTCGTATATATCAGTCGATCCAGAGTCTTAATTTCCATATTCTTCCGCTCTTTGCGGAGCACGGTACAGTCTGTAGAACAGGGTGGATGTTACTGCCCACAGATGACACAGATAGGTAGAGGAGTATACGGATCGTTCAGGTGTGATGGACGCCCGCATTCCGTACATGTGGGGCTGGAGTTACATCTGGAGGACATATATCCGAATTTGCAGCATTTAAAACACCGCATAAGGGGAGGGATATAAGGCTTTACATCACACCAGTAGACCATAACCTTGACCTTTTCGGGCAATGTATCGCCGTCAAAGGCCAAGATGAAAGCACCGGTGGCTACCCTATTATCCTTCGGACCCCTCTGCATGCGCCAGACGGACACCCGTCGCTCTAGGTTGTCGTGTAGCTCGTCATCCGACTGCAATAGAAGGCCCCTGTATAAGATCAGGCCCTGGATCATGTTGAGCGATTTATGGGGTGTTATACTGACCGGAACGTCAGCCAGCTTATCGCAAGCAAGCAATGCTTTAGATTGGGCGTATGACGCTGTTTCGATCAGTACCGAACCGCTACTCATGTTGGACATACCCGAGATTTCACCAAACTTATCTTGAAGGTTTTCTACGAAGAAAAGTGGTTTCGTTGACATCAAGGTTTCCCCATCCGTTCTACTTCAAACAAGATAGGAGAGTGAGACTCGTCCCTGTCTTTAGCCCGCCGTTCCTCCGAAGGGGTGGCCAGGGAAGGAAACGGTCGGGGATGATACGTCGCTTCATTATAAGCAACTCTTCCACGCTTAGAAACGGCGTTTTAGCGACCGCCCACGCTTTTAATGGCTCGTTTCATTTCCGTCCCACGAGCCGCTAGGGAAATAAAGGTCCACCCAGACAGAGCCCCGCTTGCCTGGGTAAGCCTTTAACAACTGAGGTGCGGCAGGTTTCTCAGAGGTTGCTCGCTAGCGACTGTTCAACCTCAACAGCCATGCATCTCCTCGGCACGTAGCACACCTTGAGATTGAGTGTTGTTTATAGAGGTTTGTACCGTCCTCGTGACCCGGGCGATTAAGCAAAGATCCCCGGTCTCTGAAACGTACAACGTTCCACCGTCGCGCCGAAAGATGGTCGTTGAAGCACGCACAGCTCTGGACCCCGGGTTCGCCAAACCCGTACTCACCAAATTAATGCTGAGCCACTTTCGGTCTGTATCAATTACGTGGTGATTTAATAGATGGTGACTCAGTGTGTTTAAAAGAGGTGTTCGCTTCTCTTGACATGTGCTGTACACTCTTCAAGGCACACGTATTTTCAGTTGGCTGCTTTCAGTGTTGGCAGTGGCGGACTAAGGGGGGAGTTTTTTTTTATTGTCCTGTCCTTTCTACCTGAGTAGGGGGGGGGGGGGTCCAAATCTAAATGTTCAAATGTTTGTTAAGCTTAAGGGACTTAACTGCGGAGTCATCAATCCCTATACGTACAAACTACTTATGCACTAACTTATACTAAAGGTGGCACAAATATCCATGTCGGAGGCGGGATTCGAACTCCCGGCCGTAGCGGCCGTGCAGACTGTGAGTGGCGCGCCGCAGACCGCTCGGCCACTGCGACCGGCGCTACAAATCTGAAAACTTTCCTTTTTCATGGTAATAAATCAAGTGGACGGGGGCCTCATCTTGTTTATGCCCTGGGCCTCCAACAGCCTTAGTCCACCATTGAATGTTGGGACGGTCACCATATGTGTGTCTGCTTCATCTCTATTCTGAAGAAATTACAAACTGCAACATTTGAGATTTTCTGATTCATCATCGGCAGCAAGTATGGCACATAATGTAGCTGTGTACACAAAATGGAGAAGAAAGCACTTATACACATTCAAATTAGTCTCTGCAACACGTAAAATAGTGGAATGACATTGCTGGGTGAATCGTCAAATGGTACCGTGCATCGCCCCAATCTACCAACCGCCTAACTACTCACAAGAGAAAATGTAAGCAGTGGCACCACCGTCGGTGGCCTTCCTTAGCCGGTGTAGCTCAGTGTTCTCCCCAGTGAAGTAGGAGGCCTGACCTCCCTTGATCAGCCACCACTAGACCCGGCGTCTTAAACATTATGACAATTTCCGCGTGGTGGATGGATGTAGCTCCTGCACAGCTTCATCTGTGCTCCTTCTTAACGACGGCGCAAGCACTCCGCCCTTGAAAGAGTAGGGTGAGGCAGAGGATTCTGATAGTCCTGGGCAGTCTGCCGGCTGCTGCCAGCGGCCACTTTGGCCAGATGCAGGCTTCCCTGGACAGCCCAGCCGGGCAGCTAATGACGCGAACCGCCGCCAGAGCGCGCAGTCGGCGTAATGGAGGCTGCCGCCTAATCGCTGCGGCGGTTACCGGACTCCCGACCGCTCCCTCTCTTCCCCATCCCACACCCCTACCACCACTCACCGCCGGAAAACTTGGCAGACCTGCAGCGAGGCTACTTCAGTGTTCCTTGTTCCTCACTCCACTCACTACTTACTGTTCCCGTCTCTGTTTCGTACGAGGCACGTTTGCAAAGTGTCCTGCCGATGTCAACAACAACCGCCCCATCTCACTTCTTACAGCCTTATCAAAAATTTTAGAAAAAGTTATGTATTGTCGAGTTGCTTCACATATTAGTAAAAGTTCTAACAAAATGTCAGTTTGGTTTTCAAAAAAGCTTTTCAACTGAAAATGCTATATATGCCTTCACTGATGAAACATTAAATGCTTTGAATAAACGGACATCACCAGTTGGGACTTTTTGTGATCTCTCAAAGTCTTTTGATTGTGTAAATCATGGGATTCTTCTAGATAAGCTTAAGTATTGTGGTATGAGTGGGACAGTGCACAAATGGTTTAAATCATACTTAACCGGAAGTGTGCAGAAAGTTGATATAAGCAATTCACATGATATAGATGAAACAATTAATTCCTCTAACTGGGGAGTTATAAAAAATGGGGTCCCACAAGGTTCGGTTTTGGGTCCCTTGCTGTTCTTAATATATATTAACGACTTGCCATTCTACATTCACGAAGATGCTAAGTTAGTACTTTTTGCTGATGATACAAGTATAGTTATCACACCTGACAAACAGGAATTAACTGATGAAATTGTAAATGATATATTTCGGAAAGTTATTAAGTGGTTCTCTACAAATGGACTCTCATTAAACTTTGATAAAACCCACTATATACAGTTTCATACAGTAAATGGCATGACAGCATTAATAAATGTAGACTTTGAACATAAATCTGTAGCTAAGATAGAATATTCAACATTTTTAGGTGTTTGCATTGACAAGGGACTGAATTGGAAGAAACGTATTGAAGATCTCCTGAAACGTTTGAGTTCAGCTACTTATGCTACTACGCCTATTTTCATTCATTGCTCTCATATGGTACCATATTCTGGGGCAATTCAACATTGAGTAAAAAGTATTCATTGCACAAAAGCGTGTAATCAGAGTAATTGCTGGAACCCACCCAAGAGCATCCTGTAGAGATTTTTTTAGGGATCTAGGGATCTTCACTGTAGCTTCACAATACATATATTCACTCATAAAATTTGTTATTAACAATCCGACCCAATTCAAAAATAATAGAAAGGTGCATAGCTACAACACTAGGAGAAAGAATGATATTCACTATTCAAGATTAAATCTAACTTTTGCTCAGAAAGGGGTGAATTATGCTGCCACAAAAGTCTTTGGTCACTTACCAAGTAGCATCAAAAGCCTGAGAGATAGCCAATTAGTATTTAAAAAGAAATTAAAGGAATTTCTGAATGGCAACTCCTTGTACAATGTAGATGTAGTTTTAGATAAAACTTAAAAAAAATTAAAAAATTTAAAAAAACTTAAAAACTAATAAAAAGTAACAAAAAATGTATTAAAAATCGCTAAATATTGATTGTCAAGTGTAGACAACATTTATTAGACTGACGCGTTCCACATCATTACGAAATGTCGTATATATGATCTATGGAACAAGTATTAATCTAATCTAATATACTGAAATAACATTAATTACAATGGAAACTTACTACTACAAAATATTAGCTGACGTAGCGGTAATTATACATCAACCTTATAAATCATTGCTGTTAAACCGACAGGATTAAGTTTTTGAATTGTTGGTGTCAAAACATATATCTTTTTGGAAGTTGGGTAAAATTTTACCTACCATCCTCGCGACCTCACGTGATTATGTTGGCAACATCAACAACACGGTAGAAAATCTTTGCCGTTATGTTAATATTCTTATAAATTCAGTTAGAATGACTTGATCAGTGCATGTAGAGACCATGAAGTGAATAAATAATGCTGTTCTTGCCATATCGTTAACAGGTTCTTGAATGTAGGGGAAAGGGTTGTACCTTGGGACATTTTTTACATTTTAATTTTTTTGTACCATAATTTCTTCACAAGAAATTGAAAAATTTACCCCATCACAGACACAAATTTTAGGTAGTATTGAATGAACAGCAGTTTAGGCTAGCTCCAATATTTACACAATTACTCACCAAAAAAGACTTTTGTGACACTTATCGCAAGGTACAACCTATGGTTTCACCTTGGGACAGTGGTGGTTTTACCTCCGGACACGGTGTGGTCTTTCAATCTCTTAGTTTTATGAATGAAAAAAATCGTATTGGAATTGGGTAGTACTTGTTTATTTGTTAGTCCAAATACAAAAGTTATTTGCCCTCAAAACAAGATATGGTGGGAATAAAATATTAAATGAATGGAACCCACAACACACCACTGGAGCTGGTAGTTCTTTTACTATACCACTGCAACCTCCACAGCTACTGCCAAGCCCGAGAATTTCTTCATCAGAAGAAGTGGAAGATGAAAATTCCTTTGTCCGTTTAGTGGCTTTTTTCTTTGGGAAAGACTTTTTTTCTTGTTATCTTTTCTTTTTCTTTTTTTATGTACTGTAGAAAATCCTGTTTCATCAATATTACAGACGTTCTGAGATTGTAGATCACACCTGGAATAAACTTCTTGGAGTTTATTAAAAAAATGGTTTAACATTGGGTTTTTTGAAAGATGCCATTTTACCTGGTTTTCTAATGGATATCCTGTTTTCAGACTTCTGAAAGTTTCTGTACCATTGTCTCCCGGCCAATTCCTCTTCCTCCCATATCACTGGATATTCAATGTTGTTAGTTTTCGCATATTGGAAGTCTACCCTTTTCTGATCATCCACAGTCACATCAAAGATCCATTGCGCAGCCCTTACTATATAAGAAAGAAATTCTTCCTCTTTCCCTGTGGTGAAGACTTTTTGTGTTTGACCAGAAAATTTGTTGTTTTTGATGTGCCTAACAAGAGTACTTTTCGACACTCCATACACTTCAGCCGCTTCTCGTACAGATAATTTCTGTGTAATAACCTCATTAGCAGCTGTCTCCATGCATTCTGCATTTGGTTTTTCTCTTTTCCTTCCCACCATACTTCTACCCATTTAAATAGATAAACGAACTTAAGTAAAACTGTTGACGAAATGTTTGGTTGTACCTTGGGACAAATCCCCTAGGTGCAACCAGAGAAGTGTCCCAAGGTAAAATCAAATACACAATAACAGAAAACAGTATCCTAGAGTATGTACACATTTATATCTTAATAACTTATGGTATCAATAGGTTACTTAAACAATGTCCTACAACACTGTATTTAAGAAATATCAATAATGATGCTTAGCTTTTATGTATATCTTCTAAGGATAGTGGCTATATTTTACTTTCAAACACGAAAACTCCTCCTCAGATCTTAAACATAATTCAAGTACAACATGGCCTCATATTCCCTCTGAAAATAGGCCTGACAACTTTACTTTGTAGTTTATAGTTCTTAGAGTTGCCACTCGAGTGCATTGCCTTTATTAAAAAGTGTCCCAAGGTAAAAACGTCCCAAGGTACAACCCATTCCCCTACCCTTGTACGCTCAGTGAAAGTAATAACAAAACATTTGTATTGTCACGTGACTGGCTATTGCCAACGTCACAAGATTACCAGCATTATCACACTACAACGCCAGGATGATATGTAAAATATAATCAGAACCGGCATATCGTATAGTGGAATAAAAATCCGTCAGACGGCCATAGCCAATTTCCTTATCAGAAGACAGATCTAATGTGGAATATGCTAGTCGCTTCAAAATCCTCAAGGGGGAAAGACGCCCATCATGTAAGAAAAACTGAGAAGGGCAGTATGACATGCGAAGACATGAAAGCGCTCAGGTGAAAAGTATGCATTTTGCAGAAATGCCGGTTTGATTTCACACAGCGAAGAGATAGTGGTGTAATAACGAATAGCACAGGAAACACGAGAACCAGTATAACATAGTGATGACAACTATTTATTTACTTAATGTATTTACCTGTATGTATTTATTATGAAACATTTGCGGTTCTGTAAATCACAAGTGCAACGGACAATATGCCCTCTTTATGAATGATGCAAATCTGACTTTGGGTGTTGATAAACTTGAATCTTCCGAGTTGTAAATTACACAGTCAAGGGCAATCAGCATCAAATGCAACTGGAAATGTAGCTTTCATACTGCCACGCTTGATAATGTGGTTGAATATAGGTGTACCGAACTTATGAATGAGTGCATGAATATTGCTGTAGCGTATCGACTTTGGAGTTCAGTATCAGTATTATCGAGTAAAGCTCTCTAAGAAAAACGTTTAGCGATTTTTTTTCCATTGCTGAAAGAACTACTTGCAAGGATTGCACAGGGCACCTTCCGCCAGTTGGTATGGCTGTTAGCGATATGTCTAGAGTTACAAACAGATACTGTTGATGAAAAAAAAAAAAAAAAAAAAAAAAAAAAAAAAGGTAATGACCGCAACAGGACTCGTAGATTGTGTAAATATAGGAGACATAAATGTGAAGGCTTGGATATAAGAATTGATGACATACAAGTTATTTTCGTATTAAATATTTTCTGTTGTAATCAATAGCGAAGAAAGGGCATTCTGACTTGACTAACTTTTAATTTTCTGGCTAGATGTATTCTGAGGCATACGAGTTGAAAGGTGTGGATCATTGTAAATAATGAAAAGTGTGAACTCGTCCATATGAGTACGAAAAGAAATCGTTAAACTTTGTTTACAAGTTTATTGAATCAAAAGTGAAGGCCGTAAACTCCACAAAATACTTAGGAATTACTATTACTTCAGACTTAAATTAGAAATAACACGTAGATAATGTCGTGGGAAAGGCGAACCAGAGACTGCGTTTTATTGGCAGAACCCTTAAAACATGCAACAGAACTACAAAAGAAACTACATACACTACGCTTGTCCCTCCATTTTTGGAGTATTTCTGCCCATTGTGGGATCCTTATCAGGTGGGTTTGACGGAGGACATCTAAAGAGTCCAAAGAAGGGCAGCTCGTTTCGTTTTGTCACGATACAGGGAAGACAGCGATACGGAAATGATACAGGATCTTGGATAGGAATCATTACAACAACGGTGCTTATCGTTGCGGCGTGGGCTACTTACGAAACTCCAATCGCCAACATTCTCCTCCAAATGCGAAAATATATTGTTGACTCCCACTTACATAGATACTAATGATCATCAGAATAAAATACGAGATACAAGAGCTCGAACGGAGAGATTCAGGTGTCCTTTCTTCCCTAGCGCTATTCGAGAATGGAATGGGAGATAAATAGTATAATGGTGGTTCGATGAACCCTCTGCCAGGCACTTAAATGTGATTTGCAGAGTATCCCATGTAGATGTAGATGTAGATGCAGATGCACATTGATTCGTAAAATACATGTATGAATTATATCTCGAGTTTCATTGCATTTGTAATCAACCCCGTGTGTTAATTTGTGTGAAATTAAATTAATATACAAGTAACATATTTTAACCGATTATGGGCAATGATCCTTTCTTCAAGGCCCTTACTCCAACGGAAATAGGTTGCAAAAACCACGAGTATGAGCAATAGTAAACAGGGAAAACTTGTGAATGTGTATCTGACAAGGTGTGCTTCAGTAGTCCGTGCAGTTGTAATGGTTGCTGCGTTCCCAGTGTTGAATCGGCGGCTAAACTGCCTAACGAGCTAGAGACCAGGGTTCGCATCCCGACTGCGTACACACTTTCGCAGTTAATGTAAATGTCGTCAACGACTACATATCGCGGTAACAAAGGGCAGCAAGTTTATAAAGAAATATATTTTTTGCGTTTAATTACGCTTTATCTTTAAGGGAACGAGGGTATAATAGAAGTGACGGTATTTCGTAATGAAGTTAACTTCATCTGAGTAGAGAATTGTTTCAAATCCTTGAGTAATATTAATAGATATAGACTCTGGGCTGGGTTACGATATAGGTTATTGTTTCAGTACTTAATCAGCCGACCTCAGTAACATGATAATTAGATTCCATTTTTAGGGGTGAAGCTTATTTTGCTCTCCACTGCGCAGATCCGATCACTTATTTTAAATGTAATTAGTGATCTTTCATCTTTGAGGATCATGTGTAATCGCGTCTAGATTCAGCTACTGACCCGCATCTCGTTACTAAAATAGTTTTCCTTGCAGTAGCGTTTCCTTTCAACAATCTTAATTGATGCTTGTGGTAAGTAAATACAGTAGAGAGACCAAATAAATCTCGACCTTTAGTGTGGGGCTCGAATATATTGTACAACAATAATTTGTTAATATATATATGTGTATTCAGTTGTATTTATTGTAAGATACTAAATACTATTTTACTATCTTTGATGCATTACTTCTAACCCGTAAGAGAAATTTTAAAACCCCGATTCGAAACAATTGATACTAAGGAATGTGTATCATGTAGATCCACGATAATGAATACGTATAAGGCAACGACCTCTGTGTTCGGGCTCCTGTTTTGTCAGTATCCAAAAAGAACAGTGGAGATTCATGTTGTCGAAGAAGGCTGTATTCTTAATTGTCTGTTAGCATCAAGCAAGAGTCAGCTTTTAGTAGGTAATGATCTTTTCTTGAACAACTACGAATTAGTAGTTGTCGCTATTTCATGTTTATAGTAATTAAGGACTTTTTAACGTATAAATTGTATGTGATTGGATGCATTATGTGTTAAAGTGTGTTATATGTTAGGAAGTGGCATTGTTTTTATTCTTAGTAATGTATCTGAACTTAATTTACGTGTGTAATACTTAAGTCAAGTATGGGAAGAGTAGATAGAAAATTGGTACAAGGAACTATACCGGAACTAGAAAACGATATAGATAATACATATACCGGGAAAACTTCAGGTGATAGGTCAACGCATCTAGAAGAAAACTTGACGACGGCCAATATTGATAATAGTCATATTATGTATAACCAGTCAGCCGGAAGAAGTGAAACATGTATCCGTAACCAACACTTGATACTCAAATGAGGGAACAGTCGATAACGTGTGACTCGGTGGATGCAATAATAGGGATGATGGCTAGTAATATGCTCGAGAATTTGTCATTGCAATTTAAGAGCGGGATGAAAGACGAGGGAAAAAGGAACGACAGAATTAGAAAGTCGCAGAAAGGAAGAACCACAAGAATTAGGAAAACGTAGCCAGGAAGAATGACAAGAATTTGAAAAAAAAAAAAAACGTAGGCAGGAAGAACTACAAGATTAATAGAACGATTGGCAGAACGTGATAAACAGTTGATAGGTCAGATCTATGAAAAAAAAGCTGTAATTGAAATGAAACAGCTGTCATGAGAAAAAGTACTGGTAGTTAATTTAGTGTGACAACATCACATTACAGCATGAGGCTTTTGATATTTTGTTTGTAAGATGACAAGCCAGCAATAACGTTGGTGAATATTTTTAAACGTTTTTATTTGTGATGAGATGAATGAAATAAAAGATTTGAAGCTAACAGTTTAATCTTCCTAAACAGGTAATGTAAATAACAACTACAAGCGATCTTGGCTGTTGTCCACAGTCAATACCGAAGTTTGCAATTTGCCGCGAAATGGCTGCCGAAGGTGGTAGTTGTGGGAGGCGGCTGTTAATGTATGTTACCATTATTTAAAGATTTTGTTCATGCGATACACACCAATGTCCAAATCGAATTCGATAGTAACAATCTACGAAAGCCTGTTATAAATTCCGTGATCTTCACAATATGTGTTTGCTGTACCAAAAATCAACCAATAAGCAGAAAGAATACATTCATGCATACTGTTTAAACTTGAACAACTGCAGAGATAAAAATTCGTTGAAAAATTGATAATTACAGTACTTTAGGGACTGATGATCCCGCAGTTAAGTCTCATAAGCTTAACAAACATTTAAACAGTGCTTGAGGTCCTATAGTTCTTTGTTTCCTGCAATAAAACACTATACACATGTACACGAATGAGAAAATCTTGCTTCAGAAACTGTGTATTAATTTCATATCTATACGAGAATCTGTTTAGTTTTCTCAGTTATAAGTCAAAATTTTTGTTTGTGTTCAGCAATTACCTGCAAATAAAACCAACGACGCGTGAATAATTTAACCTTACGATATAGTGCAGGAATTTTCTTCACAAAGTTATTGAAGTTAAAAAAAAAATGTAGGTATCTGCTCCGTGATCCACTCGACAATGAAACTTTAATCTATTAATTTTCATTCCGGATTACAAGTACCACAGCACAGAACTGAGAATCGCTTCTGGGGTCGTGGTTTTCTCTGAAACTTTTCGTCAGCTCGACTCCTCTTCCTGCGTTTCTGAATACAAATGTTTATCTTTCTTCTTGGTTGTAAAAAAAACCACCGTAAAGCGCATCACTGTGGCATTATACAAACCCAAACATACGAATATTCACAGTACTTTTTTATGACAGCGAAGCAACGTATAGGACTAACATGGCGGAGAAAAATCATATGACTCGATTTCAGCCAATCACGAGCTGCAGAAGGCGGCAAGCGGCGCGAAAAAGGATGGCCACACTTTTCCTGTAGAGAGCTTTAGTCTTCACTGCGGGCTTTCCTCCGCCATGTCACGTGCGCGGAAGTAAACCTCAAAGTGTGTGACTGCGCTCCACTACATAAGCCGGCGCCTTCCGACAGCTCACCGTCGCTCCATCAAAGGCTCCGGGCCACTTCATGTGCTGGCTGGAAATAGTCCCACAGTGGGACGTCAGCACTTCGGCTACACGACAGGATGTATATTTGACTATCCTATATCGACCGTCCCATACTACCATTCGTCAGTACTTCTCTTGTCAGAAGTTTGTTGTTTTGTTTATCCCAGATGATTTCTAATTAAATGTTCAAATGTTTGTTAAGCTTATTGGACGTAACTACGGGGATATCAGTCCCTAAACTTACAAACTACTTAACAACTACTCTATCCTAAGGACGGCACAAATATCCATGCCCGAGGGGGATTCGAACCCCTGACCGTAGTGGCCGTGCAGACCGTGACTGAAGCGCCTCAGTCCCCTCGGCCACCGCAGCCGGCGAGTTTTAATTCTCTTGTTATCAGAAGGTCAGTGTTTTATCGGAAAATAAATCCTGGGTGTTGATCTCAACGTATCTTTGTTGTTATTTCCCTACGATAAAGCACTATGTACGTATCTCTGGTGATGACGTCACAGAATAAGCAATTATACACTTTAGCGATATGTACAGATCCAGATGGCGGTAGCATAGCGTATACAATGTATAAATGGGTGCTAAGCAGTTATTTTTACTCCGGTGAAAAGTTCAAATGATAGCAAACATATGGTTATGAGTCCATAGACTTACTAATGCTTAAACTAAATTACACGAAGAACAACACACACACACACACACACACACACACGAGTGAGAATTCGAACCTCCGGCGGAAGGGGCCGTCTAGTAAGTAGCATGATGCCTTAAGCCGCCGGCACAAGGAGCGTGTATCTGAACGAGTGGGGCCAACGTGGCGAGTTTCTGACGTCACAACGTGCGAGCCACACGTTGGCGAGGCTTTCCCAACATGTCGGGCAGTATCAGGCAGGCCAGATATTCTCAACGTGCGTCTGAACGATCACAAATAAGGTTGGAGAACGCCACCGACGTCACACGACGAGGTTATCGGGGGGGGGGGGGGGGCAACTTTTCTCGGTAGAGAGATGAAGACGCCATATTGGCCAAATTTAGAATCTCTCGAAAACTGGTCATTAGAGTACTACTTCTTGGAATAAATGACTAGAGACGTCTTATATGTGGTTAAAATTTCAGTATTACAGTAATCTGCCGTTTCAAGGCAAGCGCTACTGAAGATCTGTCAACACGAATTATTCTGTACATCATTTGTTATAATACATGTAATCAACCAATATGCCTAGCAGTAGTGTATTCAACAGGTCAAATATCATTGTTGAGGAATGTCCAGCATGTTGGTGACTGTGGCGTAGGCAGCCAAACTCGTGGACTGTGCAGCAGAAGCTGTTTCGTGGCGTTGGTTCAAAGCACCTCAAAAGCAATTATTTTTCTTCTTTTATTCTGGTTTTGTGATAAACCCAAACACTTTCCTACACATTTCGTAGAAGTAAACTGCATAATATTCCATGCTAAGTAAACAAAGCGCGCATCGTCTGAGGAGTAAGTTTGTTGGATTCGTTTATGAACAGAACAGTTTGCACCTTACTTAGAGTAAAATGCGCACTTCATTGTTTCACGTATTGTATTTTACACGTTCTTAACATTCTTCTACTGAATAGTAACATTGACCGTGGAAGAATGACGTTCAAGTTTTACTAAAAAGCGAGACTGTTGCAATAATGATTGCCTCATGTGAAGGCATTTTCTAATTTCATATCGCAATATCGCACAGTGTCATGAAACTTTTATTATTCGCTGTACTTATTGACGTAACATGCAACTTCTATAAGAGTCTTAGATATTTTGTTGTTACTTATGTACAGTAGGCCTTTATCACAGAACATAACGAACATATGCACAAGCGCGTAAATAAGCGATTTCACAGAGGTAAAGCAGAAATTCCACTCTTTTGATTTCGTGAACACAGTAATTCCAGAAACGGATGCCGCCGACAACTGTCGCTGGAGCGCGCTGCGGTCGCGTGTAGCTCGTTGAGGCACACGTCTCGTATGCACAAGTTGCGCCGTCTCCGAGCGTTCAGACGCACGTTAATCGTCGGCACACGGAGCGTGTGTCTGAACGTGTGTGGTCAACGTGCCGAGTCCACCGTGCATATGGGTCGTGTGCCTCAACGAGCTACACGCGACCACAGCACGCTCCAGCGACAGTTGTCGGCGGTGTCAGTTGCTGGAATCACACTGTTTACCAAATCAACAGAGTGGAATTCCTGTTTCACCTCTATTAAATCGCTTATTTCCACGATTGTGCGTATGTTCGTTATGTTCTGTGATATAGGCCTACTGTACATAAGTAACAAAAAATACCTATAAAAACAAGACTGTCGTAAAAGTTGCATTTTATGTCAATAAGTGCAGCGAATTAAAAAAATTTCATGACAAACTGGGCGATATAAAATTAGAATAGGCCTTCACAACACAAAGATTAATGCAAGACTCTCGCTTTTATTAAATCTTAAAACATCATGCTTCCACGGTCAATGTTACTATACAGTAGAAGAATGTTAATGACGTGTAAAATGCAATACATGAAACAATAAGTACGTAGTTTAAGTGAGGTGCAAAATATCCTGTTCATAAAACGAATCCAACAAATTCCTCAGAGGGTGCGCACTTATATTTACATAGCATGGAATATTATGCAGTATACTTCTACGTAATTTATAGAAAAGTCTTTGAGTCTTTCAGAAATCCAGAATAAAAGATGAAAAAATTACTTGCTTATGCGGAGACTTGAACCAACACCGCGAAGTCTTACATTTCATCTCGCACAATATAGCCCACTACGCTACAGCCAATAACATGCGAGAGTATCGGCAAAAAGGTATTAGACATGTTGTATATGCTACTGGGCGACATGTCGGTTGATGACATGTAATTACAACAAATGGTAAAAGACACTACTCGTGTTGATAGATCTTCACTCCGCCTTGCCTTGAAATGGTAGATTACTGTAATACGGAATTTTTTTCGACAACATATAAGACGTTTCCAGTCATTTATTACAACAAATAGTACCTTAATGACCGGTTTTCGAGAGATTCTCAATTTACTCAGTTACTTTTACTTGCTTTGAAATGTCACACATTCATAAGACCTAAGCCTTACACATAAAAACCACGAAATACGACGGACAATATGGCGTCTTCGTCTCTCAATAGAAAACAGCTGCCCCCCCTCCCCAGATAGCCGTGTGGTGTAACGTCGGTGGCGTTCTCCCACCTTATTGGCGATCGTTAAAACGCTCGTTGAGAATATCTGGCATGCTTGATACAGCCCGACACGTTGGGAAAGCCTCGCCAACGTGCAGTTCGCAAGTTGCGACGTCAGAAACTCGCCACGTTGGCCACACTCGTTCAGATACACGGCCCGTGTGCCGACGGCTTTAGAGTCGGCACGTTGACCACACACATCCAGACACACGCTCCGTGTGCAGACGGCTTTAGGCAACGCGGATGCTCCCGCGTTAATTACAGTATATTAATTATAGTACGGTTTTTAGTGACCGTGACGACCCCTTTGGGATTTGGCCGCCAACTGAAATCTTCTTATTCACACTGGAGATTTACCTGTTGATCATGACAAACACAAAACTGTTGTGGGGGTGTTTTGGGGAGGGCGACATGAGTACAGTAACGGAAAAACCTAGTTCGAATCCCGGTCCAGCAGAAATTTTTAACTTCGCCCTTTGATTTATTTTCAACGCCCTGTTAACGGACGAGGTGTTAGAATATTTGGAATTCGTAAAATTAGGGCATTTTCTGGCAACTCAAGGTTTATGTTCTTTCGGACACGCCTTAAAGAACAGACACCATATAAATAACTATAATAGAAGCATCCCACAACTTTAGTAACGTATTAAATGTATAAAACATTAATCAATATTTTACTTTGGCGTGGCAGCAGTACAGATTGTTTCAAAAGAGACTTTACCACTTGGACAATTTATATAAATTACTTGTAATTCATAGTACCTACAGAGGTGATTGCAGTGTCAATTTGTGGGGAAATACATCCAAGTTTTGATTCGCGTAGTATGGAATCGCAAAGTAAGGAGCGGAGGCGGCAGTTGCATTAAACTTGGCTGTCTTCATTTGGCTCGAGCGTGCTAGCTGAGTTTTTGTTTGAAGAACCGAAGTCGGTGACAACAGTTCAGCATATATTCCGTACCAAGTACGCTAATGGTCCTCCTAGTACGCCTACAATTTATAGAAACGGGGTAGTCGGTAAGACATGGGGAATCATCAGGTCGTCCAGACAGATTTCTTGACGTCGTTGAGCGAGTCAGACATCCTTATGCCAACAGCTCTACGAGATCGAAGCATGAGCATCTCGCAAACTGCAAATTTCACATTCAACATTTTGACGTGTTCCGAGAAAAGATTTTCATTCGAAACTGTACAGACTGGCGACTGCACAAGCAATAAAAGACACTGATAAAATTACTGGCAAGAACTTCTCTGCGGATATATTATATCGATGGTATAAGGAAGGACATTTCTTAAACAATATAAACTCTTCTGACGAGTCCACTTTTCACTTAAGTGGCTGGGTTAATACACATAACTATAGGATTTCGGGCAGTGAAAATCAGTATCGAACATGCAACCTGCTCGTATTAGCCTTAAACGGAACGTTTCTTGTTCATTGCACAAGAACAAAGTGTACAGCCTCTTCCTTTCCAGTGGAGTAGTATGAGTGGATACATTGTAACATCTCCTGTTTTTTCGTCGTTACTGTATGCCTGTAGGCTATCTCTTTTGATATAAAACATGTAACAAAACAAAATAAAGGCACGTTATGATATATTTTATCTTACGATTTAGTATGCAAAATAATTTAATGTTTCCTTATATACAAATTGTCTGATTAATCGATATTATAAATTGAGTCGCCACTATGTTTTGCTAGACATAGACCAGTTAATCTTTATCTATCTGACCGATGGCATACACCATACAAACGCGATTAGATACTTTGTTTGCCCTACTTCTGTCACAGGAATTTGTTTTTCCCCCTTTGATATTGCAAGCAAACATTCACATTTCTCTCCAAAATAGTGACTGGGAGTGTTAAATGATGGTATTCAATAACTGCAATAAATTTAGATTATTTTTCAAATTCAAAGGCATAACGTAACTATTTACAATATTAGGTGACCAAGTGTCACAATTCAACAACACGAAAATATTGTCACGTTGAAAACTGGAGATGGTCCGGAATTCGAAGGCTGGTCGTGAATGGAGCACAAAACTTTACACTTAGAATACGTTTATTGCTACTACAATCGTACACTCAGTACAGATTGACTCTTGCTCCACTGTTTACTCATAGAAAAATTTTTCTGGAACTTAGAAGTACATTAAACATAAGAAACACGTAGAACATTCTAGAAAAAGTAAATACAAAGAAATGCATTTTTCTAGCCGTGGCGGGATTTGAATTGGGGACCGCCAGAACAGCGATCTGCGATGCTAACCTCTGTCGGCAGACTCCCGAAAATATGAAATAATACGCTGTCATATAACTTTACAAATGTGAAAAGACACAGTATTATACAAAATGAAATAAGTGAGTGGCTATATTTTCGGAGATACAATCATTCAATGAAATTGAATAAGAAACAGTCATAATATAACGGTAGAAGATACACAGCAAACACAGTCACACAACCAGAACTGAGTTATTGAACCCCAATAAGGAATTGAAGGCCAGACATCTGTGAGAATCCTTAAAAGTTATTTTAAAATGTTCAAATGTTTGTAAAGCTTAAGGGACGTAACTGGGGGGTCATCAGTCCCTAAACTTACAAACTACTTATGAACTACCTTATAATAAAGACGACAGAAACATCTATGCCCGAAGGGGATTTCGAATCCCCGAAGGGAAACGGTCTAGCGCATCAGAGCATAGCGCCTCAATGCTCTCGGGCGCTCCGGCGCGGCTCAAAGTTGCTTAGACGGTCGAAGATAATTTCCAAGTTGCTTCAGGACCTGCGAAACGCTACATCAAATTGAGGACTTGGTTCGGCGAACCGTAGCACTCTGACGAAAGGTAGGGTACTGTCCTGACTGGGTGTACATTTCCCGCTAGAACGCTGAAAATTAGATGAACACTGTCTTTCAGGGTGGCTACTTATCACAATACCCTCAAATTTCGCAGCTGATATGACGCTATAAATATAGCCCGGAAATCTCTCAATGGCAAACGATACCGCAAAATGAAAGAATAACTTTACGAATAACAGATGTTCATTTTAAGTGCTTAGCTTTATATTTAGATCTTAATGAGAATGACAAGTATTTAACCACTGATTTATGGTATTGCTGCCTTAAACAACTAATGTCTAACCGACTGCTCAGTTTTTCTAAAATTATTGGCTCTTGTATACAGAAATATTTTGGCCATTACCGACTAGTTTGAAAAACTGAACGCGTCACTACAAATAAGGAATATGGCCGTTTGTAAACTGTCAATAATACCATGTCTCATTCTTCAAGACATTCATTTGACAGAGTTCCTGACAAGTAGCTATAAGAATTATAATAGACACACACAAGGTACAGTATCAGGGACAAGTGTAAACTATGATGCAAAACCTAGTTTTCTACTATAAAAATCATGTCTAGTTTTGAAAATTTTACAATATCCGAAAGACCGTTCCAACAAAACATCTGCAACGTGAAAGTATGCACCGAGCATGCGTACATAATCATAATCAGTTCCTTTTGAATTTGAGCAGATGAGATTGTAAATTCATTTATGCTCTTAAAACTTTGGGGACTAGACGATTATCTATCTGCTATTGTGAGCTGTATAAATTTCACTGCACTGTAATTAGTATAGATTGCCGTTAACAGAAGCAGTGAGAGTAATGACGTTTTCGTGAAAGTAACAGCATTAAAAACAGTAAATTTTCAATTTGTATCATTACATTTGTTACTCCCTACTGGCCGCTTGAAGCGCTACAACATCTTCAGCTGCACTCCTCATCGTAGACCAAGTACTGGTTCTAATGCTTATGTAGTCTTCGAGTCACTCATATATTTGGGCAGCTATTCCATATGCTCTATCTTATTCAGCAATCAACGGTGCGGCATCGCGTCTAACGCCTTTCGAAAATCGAGAAATATACAGTGTGCCTGTAGCACGTCATCCATTGCTCGTAAGCTGTCATGAGAGAAAAGGGCAAGCTGAGTTTCGCACTATCTATGTTTCTTTAAGTCGTACTGATGCACGCAAAGAAACTTTTCCGTCTTCAGGAAATTTATCATATTACAACAGGGAATATATTCAAGAGATCTACAGGAAAGTGATGATAATTATATAGGTCTGTAATTATTTATGTCCGTTCTTTTGGCTTTCTTTGTGATTTACGCTAGGAAGTTCGGTCCGGCATCACACAATCGTGGGTGGACTGTGGTAACGTGCGTAAAGTGTTTTAGTTCCATGCTCTTACACTGTGGTACCAGAAGTGGGCAAACTTCCAGTACACTTACAATGGTGGCAAGAAGGACTTGTTGACAAGTTGTTAATATCCTTGTTTTGATACGTGAAGGTATCATATTTGACAGCCACTGATGTTATTATGTCATTTCTTTCAAAGGCATGTTACTGTAAGATAGTACAGATCATTAACATTTGTAGTGAAGGCTCAAAAGAGACAACTGTGTGGGCACAAAATATTCGAAAATAATTTTTTTGGTAATGAATTAATGTATCATTTTATATCTTAAACGTACCTCTCTATATTAATGTCACACTACCTACAACCTTGATTCTAATACGGTTATACACAGGAGTTATATGCGCTTTTTTGTAATAGCTTGGAACTTTCCACTGTCCCAAAAATTCGCGATAAATGCAAGCTAAGTAGGGGCCAAAGCTGCAAAGTACTCTTTGTAAAACCGGATTGGTACCCCATCTGGACCTGGCGACTGTTTTCAACTCACTCAGCTGCTTCTCTTCACCAGCTGTGCCTATTACTATGTCCTCCACTTGAGACTTAGTGTGCCCATCAAATGAAGGTATGTTTGTATGGTCCTTCTACATGAATGATTTTTTAAATGTTGAGTTTAGAACATTGGCCTTCATTTTGCTGTCTCCCATCACAACCCCAGAAAGATCAAAGAGTGACTGGATCGAGGCCTGAGATTGTGAGGGGGCTGATGTGGAGCCATTCATTTCGCATATCAATGTATTAGGTTTTTAAGAAGTTTTCTTGGTTGGATAACTGTGTGACGCAATAATACATACGGTGTGAGAGAGAGACAGTAGATGAGCTGGTATCCCGTGGGAAAGCTCCGCTCCGATTGCAAGTTGAGATCTGATTGGCCTATACTAGTTGTCCGCCAAAACTTTAAGCTTATTTTATTAATATTTAACTTTTCTGTGTCTATTAAAAATTATCTGTATACTTTCTGTAATGCTTTTGTGCTAATCTATATTTCGGTTAATTCAAAGATTTAATTATCTGTATATTTTGTAATAAGTTGAACAATATTAGTCCAGAAGTTTCACTTGGCGCCAAAACGGTGGCTTGTGGCGCGCAGCGAGAGGCGGCGGCAGTCAGTCGAGCGCCGACTGCGATACCTTGCACATTCATGTCAGTTCAGTGCGGGCCAGGGACAGTTTATAAGTTATGCAACGTTGATATTTGTAACATTACTCAGTCTGTATATTTGTGCTTGGATATACACTCGCATTTCTTCAATAAAAATACAAGCACTGGCATCCTACAAAAGCAAATGTTATTCGTAGTGCAGTACTTCCTAGCCACATCTCAACACCTCTTTTAGCATCACTTCAAGTACAACGGACGTGCGACCTGTCTTCTTCACCTGCGCAATGGGACATCAACTACGACAGAAGACACAAGGTTAGTAAAGAGTGAATTCAGACATGCACTGAAATTGCATGTCGACACGGCACCTCGCGTGTAGTGCTGCCCCGTTCACAAACCAGGGCACTGGCACGAAGTGTGTTGGTAACAACACCGAGGGAAGGCTTGAAAGATGGGAGGTGTTTTAGGAACTTTGTCAACTAGGCACTGACCTTCCCTCCCTGTCTTTCTTTTCTTAAAAAAAAAAAAAAAGCTCCGCCGTAAGATCCATTTACCGATTTGTACACTACCAAATTTTTTCGGGTTCTCGGCAAGATCTTTTGCTAAGGTACCATAATTACCTTACTTGGACCGTATTGTTCTGAATAAAAGAAATAACATGAAGCTGGTATCGCTATGTTAGAGCAACCACTGGAACGGCAGCCAAGCCGTCGGCACACGGAGCGTGTATCTGACAGAGTTTCTAATGTCACAACGTGCGAACTACACGTTATCGAGGCTTTCCCAACGTGTGGGGCAGTATCAAGCATGCCAGATATTCTCAACGAGTGTCTGAACGATCACCTATAAGGTGGGAGAACGCCCCGATGTCATCTTCCATTGTGGCATAAAAACTGTAAACGCGTTTAGATCACGAAAAAACTGAACTTGAAGCTGCGAAATGGAGGAACCGCGTACAATAATACAGCTCCGATTTCTAGCTGCCGCGCTGTAGGTGTTCTATGACGTCACCAGTACTTCAGCCAATAACGGAGCGTTTTCGATCACGTGATCTAATCGTGAAATTTGATGCTTTTTAAGCTTTAATTACGTAAAAATAACAGATGTTTTTTAAGAATTATGAGCGAAAATGCTGTCTGAATGTTATAATCATTCAGAATAACAACAATTCGAACCATATTTTTAACACAGGAAAATACCCTATACGACATGTCTAATACCATTGTTACGATACATTGCTAACATTACTGGCCGCAGCGTATGGGGTAAGTCGTGGACTGCAAAGTGTAAAGAGGTTGCGGTGTTGGTCCAAGGCTTCCCATAAGCAAATATTTCTCCTTCTTTTATTCGGTTCTGATAGACTCAAAAGACTTTCCTATAAATTTCTTAGAAGTATGCTGCATAATATTCGATGCTATGTAAAAATAAGTGCGCACCCTCTGAGGAGCGAGTTTGTTGGATTCGTTTTATGAACAAGACAGTTTTCACCTCACTTAGAGTAAAATACGCACTTATTGTTTCACGTACTGCATTTTACACGTTCTTAACATTAGATTAGATTAGATTAGATTAATACTTGTTCCTTAGATCATGTATACGACATTTCGTAATGATGTGGAACGTGTCAGTTTAGTAAATTATGTCTATACTTGACAATCTATATTTTAAGAATTTTTTTTGTAAATTTTTTAAAATTTTTTTATTTTATTTTTATTTTATTTTTTATATTTTTTTATGTTTTATCTAAAAATTCATCTACATTGTAGAAGGAGTTGCCATTCAGAAATTCCTTTAATTTCTTTTTAAATACTAGTTGGCTATCTGTCAGACTTTTGATGCTACTTGGTAAGTGACCAAAGATTTTTGTGGCAGCATAATTCACCCCTTTTTGAGCCAAAGTTAGATTTAACCTTGAATAGTGAATATCATCCTTTCTCCTAGTGTCGTAGCTATGCACACTGCTATTACTTTTGAATTGAGTCGGATTGTTAATAACAAATTTCATGAGTGAATATATATATTGTGAAGCTACAGTGAGTATCCCTAGATCCCTAAATAAATGTCTGCAGGATGCTCTTGGGTGGGCTCCAGCAATTATTCTGATTACACGCTTTTGTGCAATGAATACTTTTTTACTCAATGTTGAATTGCCCCAGAATATGATCCCATATGAAAGCAGTGAATGAAAATAGGCGTAGTAAGCTAATTTACTGAGATTTATATCACCAAATTTTGCAATGACTCTGATAGCATAAGTAGCTGAACTCAGACGTTTCAGGAGATCTTCAATATGTTTCTTCCAATTCAGTCCCTCGTCAATGCAAACACCTAAAAATTTTGAATATTCTACCTTAGCTACAGATTTATGTTCAAAGTCTAAATTTATTAATGGTGTCATGCCATTTACTGTATGAAACTGTATATACTGGGTTTTATCAAAGTTTAATGAGAGTCCATTTGTAGAGAACCACTTAATGACTTTCTGGAAGATATCATTTACAATTTCATCAGTTAATTCCTGTTTGTCAGGTGTGATAACTATACTTGTATCATCAGCAAAAAGTACTAGCTTAGCATCTTCATGTATGTAGAATGGCAAGTCATTAATATATATTAAGAACAGCAAAGGACCCAAGACCGAACCTTGTGGGACCCCATTTTTGATAACTCCCCAGTTAGAAGAATTAATTGTGTCATCTACATCATGTGAACTGCTTATTTCAACTTTCTGCACTCTTCCAGTTAAGTATGATTTAAACCATTTGTGCACTGTCCCACTCATACCACAATACTTAAGCTTATCTAGAAGAATCCCATGATTTACACAATCAAACGCCTTTGAAAGATCACAAAAAATCCCTACTGGTGATGTCCGGTTATTCAAAGCATTTAATATTTCATCAGTGAAGGTGTATATAGCATTTTCAGTTGAAAAGCTTTTTTGAAAACCAAACTGACATTTTGTTAGAACTTTATTTATACTAATATGTGAAGCAACTCGAGAATACATAACTTTTTCAAAAATCTTTGATAAAGCTGTCAGAAGTGAGATGGGCCGGTAGTTGTTGACATCGTATGTATCCCCTTTTTTATGCAAAGGTTTAACGATAGCATATTTCAGTCTATCTGGGAAAATACCCTGCTTTATTGAGCTATTACAAATATGACTGAGAATCCTACTTATCTCCTGGGAACAAGTTTTTAATACGCTGCTGGAAATGACATCAATTCCATATGACCGTTTACTCTTGAGAGAGTTTATTATTTTCCTAATTTCTGAAGGTGAGGTGGGTGGAATTTCAATTGTATCAAATTGTGTGGGTATGGCCTCTTCCATTAATTGCCTTGCTCCTTCTAATGAACATTTAGATCCTATTTTCTCCACAACATTTAAAAAGTAATCATTAAAAATGTTTTCAACTTCTGACTTTTTGTTGATAAAGTTTTCATTTGTTTTTATGGTAATACCCTCTTCCTCTGCTCTTGATTGCCCTGTCTCCCTTTTAATAATATTCCAAATTGTTTTAATTTTATTAGAAGACATGATGCATGCTTCTTGATTTTTTAATAACTTTTCTTAATGTAGCACAGTAGCTTTTATAATATTTTATTGTTTCTGGGTTATTACTCTTTCTTGCGGACAGATATAGTTCCCTTTTTCGGTTACACGATATTTTTATACCTTTAGTAAGCCATGGTTTTTTGCATGGTTTCTTAGAATTAAATTTTACTAATTTCTTGGGGAAACAGTTATCAAATACCCTTACAAATGTATCGTGAAATAAATTATATTTTAAATTAACATCATGTTCCTTGTAAACCTCATCCCAGTCTAACTGCTGTAGACTTTCTTTGAAATTTTTAGTTGTTAAGTCATTAATCGAGCGCACTATTCTGGTGGACAGTTTCGAATTACTGAACGGAGCTATTTCATATACTGTTACTAGCTGTGCACCATGATCCGAAAGACCATTCTCAATGGGACAAGCATTTATGTTGTTAAACTTATCTTGGTCTATAAAAAAGTTATCTATCAATGTACTGCTGTCCTTTACTACCCGAGTAGGAAAATCAATAACGGATGTCAGATTGAATGAGCAAAGTAAGACTTCCAGGTCTTTCTTCCTATTACACTCTTTCAGTGAATCTACATTGAAATCACCACAAATAATAATTTGCTTCCCCCTATCTGACAGATAGCACAACAAGGCATCCAAGTTTTCCAGAAATAACTGAAAGTTCCCTGAAGGGGACCTATATACTGTTACAATTATAAGATAATCATCATTAAGTTTAAGCTGGCAGGCACATGCTTCAATATGCTGCTCTACACAAAACTTTTTTGTTTCTAAATTTTTTACACTGTGATAGCTTTTGGCATATATGGCAACTCCTCCTCTTATCTTATTATCTCTACTTACATTTGAGACTAATTTATATCCACTGACATTCACATTTTTCATACCGGTGACAATGTGATGCTCAGACAGGCATAGTATATCTATTACATTATCAGTTTCTATAGCATCTAAACAAACTAAAAGCTCATCTATTTTATTCTTTAGTCCCCCAATATTCTGGTGAAAAATGCTAACATTATTTTTTACTTTACTTCTCTGAGAAATATTTGATTTTTCAACATTTTTAGCACCTGCCTGCCTGAGCTTCTCACTGGACACTGATCTTAGCCTAAAAAAGAAGTACCTTCATGAATTGCAGTGTCCCCCCTTAAGGACTTTGCTATCAACCCAGCTAGTTTCCCCTTCCCTTTCCTATTGAGATGTAGGCCATGTCTAGTGAAATCCCACCTATCAATAGCATCCACAGGAACCAAATCGATGTCCGACAGAGTGTCCGCCCTAAGCAGTTGATCAATCTCCATATTGACTCTCCTGACGGAGCGGTTCAATTGGGGTTGATCGTACCGCATGAAAGCAGGCAACAGTCCAACATTTGTCTGAGTCGTTGCAGAAGCTATTTTAACCAGGTCACACTCAATATTGTAGCCCTGATCCCTATCAATGCTGTTTCCCACCCCACCCACTATAACAACATGATCCTGTTTTGTGAAACCCTTACACAAGGAACCTATATCCTCTACCACCTGGCTTAGACCTGCACTGGGCTTGAAAATGTTTGTGACCTGGTACCTGTCACCTAGTTTTTCCTGTAAAATCTGGCCCACACCTCTTCCATGACTACTTCCTAACAACAGAACTTTCCTCCTACTATCTACTTTTTTTGAAACCGTTGGTTTCCTTGTGAAAGTCTGTTGCTTCCTAACTGCACCTACTTCTAAAGGAGCCTCTTCCTCACTTGACTGTGGTAGCAAGGCAAATCTATTGGTTGTGCCAATTGTGAAGCTGTCAGGAACTATACTCTCTCTGTGGCCCCTGTTCCCTGCTACCACTTCCCACCCATGCTCACCCTTCTCCCCCCTTAACCTCGTAAGTTCCTCCCTAGCACTATCCAGTTCAGCCTGAAGGGCCCTAATCTTCCCTTCCTGTTCAGCTATTTTTCTGTCCCTTGAACACACTTTGCAAAACAAAGGAAGAGACTCATTTGCTTCCCTCTTTCCCACACCGCTACATCCCCCCCAATGAAACCACTTGTTACAACAGCTGCATTGAAACCCAAAACGAACAAACCTACTGCAGCTCAAACACATTGCATTCATGATTGTTACTACGTGATATTGACAATATATATTAACTAATAATACAAGGGTTACTAGATTTGCTTAGGACACTAAAATACGTGTAAGCTGTTAGTAAATGCACTTAATTGCGGTATAACACTAAATTTTCACACTCGCGAATTTGGCCTATGAATGTACACAAAACAACTTTTCGCGATTAATGAGCCAATGCGCGAAAAAAGAAAAGAACCTTTAATGGTGAGCTTGAAGACGACACTAATAAACGTATTTAGTTAGTTAACTGTGTTAAATGCACTTAAAATTACGGAGAAACGCTAAATATGAACACTCGGAATTTAGGCCTAACAAGGACGTATGTAAACAAACCGTACTTTTAGTGATTACTGGATAAATACGTGAGTAAAAGAAAAACCTTTAATGGTAAGCTTTAAGAGCACTGTAATAAATGTTTTCAGCTACTTATAGTGTTAAACTACGCTTTATTTCTACTTAAATTACTTATCTTTTCCGATCGCTCTGACACCGCACGTTTGGCCTTGTGCAGGGCTACCAACCAACCTATTCTTCTGAATAGTAACACTGACTGTCGAAGCATGATTTTTTAAGATTTACTAAAAAGCAAGGCTCTTGCAATAATCTTTGTGTTGTGAAGGCCTATTCTAATTTTATATCGCACAGTTTGTCATGAAACTTATTATTCTCTACACTTATTGACATAAAATGCATCTTTTATAAGAGCCTTATTGTCATGGGTATTTTGTTGTTATATATTTACGACTATCACAGAACATGACGAACATAAGTACAAGCGAGGAAATAAGCGGTTCAATAGAGGTAAAGCAGGAATTCCACTCTGTTGATTTGGTAAACAGTGTGATTCCAGCAACTGATACCGCCGACAACTGTCGCTGTAGCGCGCTGTGGTCGCGTGTAGCTCGTTGAGGCACACGTCTCGTGTGCTCAAGCTGCACCGTCTCCGAGCGTTCAGCCGCACGGTGAACTCGGCACCTTGACACACGCTCCGTGTGCTCCGTGTGCCGACGAGTTAAGCGCAGTACTGCAATGCAAGCGATGTGTCAGGAGGAGAACAGTGACGTCGCCTTGCAGAGTGGAGGCTTCGTATTGGAATCGGGCGGACGCTCGCCCCTGCCGGCTAATGGGGGCGGCTGTTTTTGTTTATTGCCCGCCGCGGTCCGGCCAGGTTAGGTCGGCTCGGCTGCCGGCTATTACAGAGCAATGGCACGTGAAATGGAAAAAGCCGCCGCTAAACGGCTCGGCAGTGATGGAGGGCGCCAGGGTTCCATCCCTCCGACTGTGGCAATGCCGCGGCTCTGTCCAGTCGTGATATTGGCAGGAAGAAGGCCCGAGGAATGCACTGCAGAGCTGGCTGAAGCCGCGCTGTTCTTCAGACGACCTGCCGCACTGGCGGATGGACCCAGTCATTCACTTGGCTTTTGCACAGACTGCTTTGCTTGTCGTAACTATACCTCTACTGAGCGAGGTGTTTCACTTAATGGGGCACTAGACCGACGTGGAATGGAAGCAAATCAAAATGTTCAAATGTTTGTCAAGCTTAAGGGACTTAACTGCGGGGTCATCAGTCCCTAAACTTACAAACTACTTATGATCTACCTACAACTAAGGACGGCACAAATATCCATGCCCGAGGGGGGATTCGAACCCCCGACCGTAGTGGCCGTGCAGACCGTGACTGAAGCGCCTCAGTCCCCTCGGCCACCGTGGCCGGCGGAATGGAAGCAAGGTTCACACTGTGCTGAAGCAATAAAAATGTTCAAATGTTTGTAGAACTTATGGGACTTAACTACGGGGCAGTCAGTCCCTAAGCTTACAAACTACTTACGAACTAGCTAAGACTAAGGACGGCACAAATATCCATGCCCGAGGGGGGATTCGAACCCCCGACCGTAGTGGCCGTGCAGACCGTGACTGGAGTGCCTCAGTCTCCTCGGCCACCGCGGCTGGCTGAAGCAATCAAATTCACCTCTTTGTATGTCTACTACACCACAATATCTACATCTATAAATGTGAATGTCTGTTTGGTGTATGATTATCACGTCTGAGCCACAAGACTTAAAGAGCTATAAATTTGTACAGTTACTAATGTTTACCTGGGGAAGACTTTGGGCACGGTTTTATGGCGATCTGATATTTCAATGTACCCTTATCACGTCCGAACGACAAGACGCAGAGACTTAAATATTTGTGCAGTTACTAATTTAGACCTGAGGAGGGTTTTACGCACGGTTTTATAGCGATCTGATATTTAGTAATTTGAAGAATATAACGCGAAATGCGGAACAATAATTACTCTTTGAAAATTATATTTAATCTTTGAAAATGGTTTTATTGGTTGCATTGTTGCTTGAGGGTTGAGAATGATAAAAGGGTGGAGTATATTGGGATGGAAAGTTATCGCTGTATATAAAATTCTACGTCTGTGTGTGTGTTAATATTTCGCTCTGCAGTGAAAACTACAGAACGCAAACAAATGGTCTGTGTGCAATTGTTTTCCGAAGTCTCCCGTTGTACACCATAGCAGTTCCATGCCGATAGCTATAAGGGGGTGGAAAAAATGGTGGGTCACAGTCGTCAAATTATAATAAAATTCGGACTGAAGGCATGCGATGACGCTTGTGACTCTATAGCAAGGAGATTACATACATCGAAACATGATGCCACAGACCACATCTTTGGTCTATGCATGCTACAATGTCTTCAGCTCATAATGTGTACGGATAAGCACACGAATAAGGTGAAGTATAAGAATAAATAAGTAAAGCAGTAAAAGAGAAATTTCTTTTAATTCATTTCTTTTTAAAAAAAATCTCTTTGACGTTTCGCGCATTATCTATCACAATCAACCAACACGCGAGTACAGCCGCGGGTTTAAGCTAGTTTAATACAGTCACGTGCAGCCGCGGTGGAGTAACCGAGCGGTCTAAAGCACCTCGTTGCGGAGCGCGCGGTTGCTCGCCGATGAGGTTCGAGTCCTCCCTGGGGCATGGGTGTGTGTGTTTGTCCGTAGGTTAGTTTACCTAGGTTTAAGTAGTTTGTAAGCTACGGACTGATGAGCAAGCAGTTTGGTCCGATAGATTTACAGACGTTTGAACATTTTGAGTAGCCGGTGATTTCTTGTTGTAACTCTTACCTCTACTGAGCGAAATAAATCGCAATTTGCGATCTGTTATGGCTTCACTGTACTAGGTTTAGATGAAATACCCAAATGCGACGAATGAAAATTTGTGCCCGGCCGCGATTCAAACCCGGGATCTCCTGCTTACTAGGCAGACGCGTTGACCACTCCGCCACCGAGGACACGGTGATCAACCAGACTGCAGAGGACTTTTCCCTACACGTCTCGCGCCACACCCAAGTTTTCATCACAAATTGCGATTTATTTCATTAATTTGAACGCTTTACTGTCGTCAAAAATATATATAACTAGCTGAACCCCCGCTGCTTCGCATGTGTAGGCTGGTTGGTCTGCAGTTTCTTTTTAATCCTGATGAAGAATCCATATCTTAAGTTTCGTACTTATAGCTTGAAATTTGAGTTAACAGCACCATATTTTGGAAAAAAAAATTCTTTTATCTCGTATTTCACACCCTTATTGGTCGAATTTCCAAAAATACCGAAACACGTGTCTTTTAAATTTGGACCCCGAATCCAAAACTCCGAAAATTTGTAAGTTTAACTTCAAAATTGCCTAAATAGCAACAGATTTTCGAAAAACACCCCCTCTCCAATTTAACCCCCATGATGGTTGAATTTCCAAAAACACTGATGCACGTATTTTTTAACGTCTAACCAACTACACAAATATCAATTTTTGCAGCTCTAGCTTCAAAATTGTATCAATATCAACGTGTTTTCAAAAAGAATTTTTGATCCTCTATTTAACCCTCTTACTTGTTAAATTTCCAAAAATACTAAAAAACCTTGTATTTTTAATCCTGACGAAGATTCCATATCCGACGTTTCGTAGTTGTAGCTTAAAATTTAATAGAAACATATTTTTGAAAATCAATCTTTTGCGTCACCTATTTTACCCCTTATTTGTCGAATTTCAAAAAACGCCGAAACACGTGTCTTTTAAATTCGGACCCTGAATTAAAATCCGAAATTTTGTAGTTCTAGTTTGAATATTGCCTAAATAGTTACATATTTTCAAAAAACGTTTCATCCCCTATTTCACCCCCTTACGGACGGAATATCGAAGAATCGCTTCTTAAATGACGCCTACAGAGTAAGATCAACACCTTCCACAAATTTCAAGTTTCTATCTTCAGTGGTTTGGGCTGGGCGATGATGAGTCAGTCAGTCAGTCAATCGGGACACTTCCTTTTATATATATGATTGTATACAAGTGGAGGCTGGGCTCCTGACGGCAATTAATTGTGTCTCGATACCTCAAGGTCTGTTCACCGTGATGCGGGAATACAGTATTGTGGCTGCGAGCATTACAGAACAATAGGCTGTGGTTATAGGAAGGAGACAGCGTGGCGAATGGAGATTTGGGTGTGGCGGGAGACGTGCAGGGAAGAGTCCTCTGAGCGAGCTGTTTCACTGTATAGCGCACTAGACCGACGTGGAGTGGAAGCGAGGTTCATATTGCCCTAAAACAATAGGTTTAAGTAGTTTGTAAGCTACCGACTGATGACTACGCAGTTTGGTCCGATAGATTTACAGACGTTTGAACAGTTTGAGTAGCCGGTGATTTCTGGTTGTAACTCTTACCTCTACTGAGCGAAATAAATCGCAATTTGCGATCAGTTATGGCTTCACTGTACTAGGTTTAGATGAAATACCCAAGTGCGGCGAATGAAAATTTGTGCCCGGCCGAGATTCAAACCCGGGATCTCCTGCTTACTAGGCAGACGCGTTGACCACTCCGCCACCGAGGACACAGTGACCTACCCGACTGCAAAGGACTCTTCCCTGCACGTCTCCCACCACACCCAAATCTCCACTCGCCACGCTGTCTCCTTCCTATACCACATCCTATTTTGTTCTGCGATGCTCGCAGCCACAATACTGTATTTCCGCATCAGGGAGAACAGACCATGAGGTATCGGGGAGCAAGCAGGAATCTCGGCCGGACACAAATTTTCATTCGCCGCACTTGGGTATTTCATCTAAACCTAGTACAGTGAAGCCATAACTGATCGCAAACTGCGATTCATTTCATTAATTTGAACGGTGTAATGTTGTCAAAAATATATATAATTGTATACAAGCCGAGGCTGGGCTCCTGACGGCAATTAATTGTGTCTCGATACCTCATGGTCTGTTCTGAAATGTTCAAATGTTTGTAAATCTATCGGACCAAACTGCGTGGTCATCAGTCCGTAGCTTACAAACTACTTAAACCTAAGTAATCTAACCTAAGGACAAACACACACACCCATGCCCCAGGGAGGACTCGAACCTCCACGGCGAGCAACCGCGCGCTCCGCAGCGAGGCGCTTTAGACCGCCGCGGCGGTGAATAGGGCACTAGACCGACGTGGAGTGAAAGCGAGGTTCATAATGCCCTGCAACAATCAAATTCACTTTTTTGTAAGTTGACTACATAATGTATAATATGCCAGACCACCACAATATTTAATAAAAGTTACAAATTTGCAACTTGATGGTGTTATATGAAATACGTTAAAAAAAGAAAAATAATAATAATAATAATAATAACATATCGATTTCGTTCATGTGATTGAACGTCATCAGTGCAGATTGTTAGTCATGAGGACTAAGTTACTCCACATAAAATATTTAACAGATTCAATAAAAGGTCTTTCTAGTGCAGCTTACAAGTAAAAAATTAAAAGTATAAAATAAAAAATATTTTTAAAACATGTAACAAGCTCTAAAAAGACCTTCTTATTTAAATTTTATATGTATCTGACTGTCAAATGTTTCATGCTGAATACACGAGTCCTCATGACTCGAAATCTGCACCGATGATGTTCAGTCATATGAGTGAAACTGAAATGTGATTTTTAAAATAAATTTACATTTTTATGAAACATTTATATATGAGGGTTGGAACTTAAATTGTGGCAACACTGTTGTAGAGACTGCAATGGAATCTACTATTGTTGGTGATAGCAAACGTTGTTCAAATACCTACCTTACCTCCGAGCAAATTGACTTGTCCGTCCCATGACACTGGCGGGTGTGCGGGTGCACAATCGACGGAAACACTCACATGTGAGGAAGTGGTCTAACGTAATGGCGTCACTATGTGTCCTAACGCATTACTTTGTGCCACGGCCGACCGTAAGTGCACAGATTACTGTTTATTTTTGGAGCATCACCTGCGAACAGCTTTGCGAAAGAAGTGGCAAAGCTTTCTGTGCAACCCACCCAACATTTTGCACGACAATGTGCGGGCACATGCAGCGTAAGATGTAGCTGGTCTGTTCGGTCAATGGGACTGGGAAGTAATGAACCATCCAGCATATTTCCCGTACTTCAGTCCTTCTGACTTTGATTTGACTCCGAAGATGAAGTAACCAGTTCGAGGCTTTTGCTTCAGAACTGTTCCCAAGATTCTACAGGCAGCAGACCGCTCCATTGGCACCATCAACAGAACAGGCTCTGCCAACAGTGTAGAACCCCTTCCACATCGCTGGCGACGGCTATTACACAACGCAGATGACTGCAAGAACACTAACAGGTGCAAACATGAAGCGCTTTTGCATCGGTTGAGAATAAATAGTTGCCACTATTTAAGTTTCTACCCTCGTATGAGTCACGATCCTGATCTGACAGGTAACCTGCAATTTCTGTCATTAGGTTGCTGTTATTTTGAACTATCTGAAAACCTGGAGTCAGCCGGGAACTTACTTATTCAAGTTCATCTCTCCCTCCCACTTTTCTCTTTAACTTTTACTTCTTTCTCTCTCTTCCCATCTCCTCATCCCTCTCGCTCTCTGTTCATCTCCTCGTAACACTCTTTGCCCATCAGTTCATTCCCCTGCTAATGACTTCCTCGTCTCTCTGTCGCACTCCTCCTCCTGACTTTTATGGTAATCAGTGAAGTTTATAGCACCGAATGGATTCTAAGGTAGACAGTAATGTTTCTGTTGACTTTAAGGTTAATTATTCAAAATTTTATCAAAATCAGAATTTTTTTGGAATTTGGTATGTTAAGTACCATTTGCCATGCACCATTCAATAGGCGAACAGAAACTGCGAAGCTGTCTAGCAGTAATGGAGACATGCAGCCTATTGCTACAAGAAACTATATGTGAATATTTTAACGCACTGCAGTACATAGCTTTGGTCAGTACTGGAGGCTTATGTACTTCGGCCACGTGCTATAAGCCAGTAACAGAAGTGTACAGCAGCTAATTTGTGTCACATGTCCATACTATTCATCTACCATTCCCTTCTCGAATAGAACGCAGAAAGAAATAACACCTAAATACCTCCGTTAGAGATCTGATCTCTATTGTTTTCTTTTGAAGATCAACAAAAAATGATCGCATTTGGATGAACATGTGTTTGGAATTTCGTAAATAGATCTTACCTTAGCGTTAAACGACTTTGTTGTAGTAATTCCCACAACGACTCCGGCACAATTTCTCTCATACTTTCTGCCTTGTATCGATGTTAGACGAAACTAGCTGCCCTTCTTTGCACTCTTTTCACGTCCTTCGTCAAGCCCACCAAATAAGGATCCCACCCTGCACAACAAAAAATGTTTTGGTAAGGTGCAAGATAGCAGCCAACAAATATTTCAAAAATGCATCTTAAATAATAAGCGGTATATTAAATTTCTAAAAATCGACTAGTTTCAATCGCAGACCATCATCGTAGACACAAAAGTATTAAAACAGATTAGGCAAATGCACTGGATAAAATAAATCTGGATGATAACAGCAGGTCGATTTCATTAATAATTAAATTGTCATATTTGATTATCTCATCACTCAACATGACAATTTCATTTTTAGTGAAATTTGCTTCTGCTTTTATCAGCCAGGTATATTTTATCTGATGATTTTGCCAGGTATAATCGAAACCAAACAGAAATATACGACGTGAGTGTATGGAGAACAAATTAAAAAAAATCCGCATTCGTGTTTACATACTATATCATATTTGGAACATGGATATTAACAATTAACATGTAACAGTGCCTGTTAGATCTACTAACTTTGGTACTACCATTGAGCCTAAAGTTACGGCAAATAATTGAGAAACAACAATTTGCTTACTATGGTAGTCTGTAATGTCTCATAGTACAGTAGAATAATACAACATGAGAATTTTTAAAGGCATATCTGTAGTTCATATCGCTCTGGGACAGAGATAGCACATAGAGAAGCAAAAGATGATATTTGTGAGACAAAGTTACCAATATAAGACATCTATGTAATTTGTAATACTTTTTCCAAACGAATAGAAATATCCACTCTTTCTTCCCAATTTTCCTTTTACGATTTTGAATGTCGTTAATCTACACTATCACCTTCAGTGTTTTACATTCTAACATATAGCAAATATTCATCCTTCAGTAGATGAAGAATACAGTTAACCACATTAAGTTATCCAATCACAGGTATCTATTCATGGTTATAGGGCTCTTTGCTGTTTACACTTCCTTACAAAAGCGGAGAATAAGATCACAGACAGAATCAAGCTCGATAGAACTCGATAAATTGAATAAAAAGGCAATCTAATAAAGACGCGCTGCTCTCGAGAGAAGCGGATCTCTCTTAATGCACTTTTTTACCGTTCGGCAGCATCAGACGGAACGCGAAGATGGCGCAGAATTACGTGATACTTCTTGCATCCGCACTGTCTTAAAGTTTTAATGAAAGTCTCGGATAGTTGAACATAAGTTCTGATTGCACTTCTTTCTCTGTTCGCCCAATTTCCTTTCGGAGCGCGAAGTTAGCTACTTCAAATCAGAAGAAAATAACGTGCCGAGTGCAAATTGACTTAACTTTGAGGAAAGCAAACTTTACAATACCGTAATTTTGGAAACAACGGAGTCGAGCTGCTGCTCTTTATTTATGTTACGCAAAGAAAAATGCGTCGTAATTCGCTCTGTATTACAATCGACGAGAAAGTATTATTTTCGCTAGATCCACCGACCATACTTGTAATATCGTCGGTTTCTGTTTGTGAGGAGTAATATAGGCAACAGAAATTGCAAGCAGTATTTCACATACAGTAATAATCATATAGACAAATCAGTAGAATTCTGGAAATTCTTTCCCTAAAAAATTAATCTGAGAAGTAAGCCTACATTAGTGTCACTGTCCGAATTTTCAGAACTTTGCAAATGTTACATTACATGAAAAACTAAGAAAGACTTTTAATATTATTTTTATTTATTTATTTATTGTACTTTTTTATTTTAGCAGCGCTAAACGTATTTATGGAGCGAAACGGTTTCTCCAAACTGGGAGCTAGAATGGAAAAATTGCGATAACTTGGAGATTAGTGATGAGAATTCAACTATTTTATAAGAGAGTGTCTGTTGATAACAGACGAAAATTAGCCTAGGTATATTGGAGGGGGAGTGAAAATTAGGGGGTCAACTACCCCAAAAGAGATCAATTTTTGACACAAAATTTAGATTTGATTTAAAGACAGTAGAATCTGTCAAAACTGCAAAATGAATACTAATGACAACAGGTTTTTTTAAACTATATATTTGAGGGGTAAACAACCTTTATTTTGCCGCATTCGTTTGATACTGCCCATGTAAATCTGGCCGTGCGACCTCAATGCGCTACATCACGGGCATGTAAAAACCAACAAACATTTTTAATATGTTCTATTCGTTTTACTTCCTATTATTTCAAAAACAGATTTTACCCTATTTTGAAAGCTGCATGTCAAGTTACTGTTAATTTATTAATTTATATTTTTAGATTTCATCCACTAAGCTGGAGCAGTGGTGTTTAATGAGTACTATCAGACAAGTGCGACAATTTAAGGGTTCCAGAATGATACTTGCACTCTGCAGGGGAGTGTGCACTGATATGAAATTTACTGACATAATAAAATTGTGTGCCGAATAGGGATTCGAACCTGGGACCTTTGCCTTTCGCGGGCAAGCGCACAATCGTCTGAGCTATCCCGGCACGCTTCAGGGTCAGTCAACTTTACTTCTGTCGGTACCTCGCCTCCGACTGAAAACATACCTTAGGCTGTGGCTAAGTCATGTCTCCATATGATTTCTTGCAAGATTCGACGAGATCAGCAGAAGAACTTCTGTGAAGTTTGAAAAGTAGGAGGCGAGGTACTGGCAAAAGTAAAGTTGTGAGAAAGGACTGTGAAGCGTGCCTGGATAGCTCAGACAGTAAATCGCTTGCCCGCTAAAGGCAAAGGTCCCAGGTTCGAATCCCGGTTGCGGCACACAATTTTAATCTGCCAGGAAGTTTCATATCAGCGCACACTTCGCTGCAGAATGGGATTTTCATTCTGGAAACATCCCTTAGGCTGTGGCGAAGCCATGTCTCCAACATATTCTTTCTTCTAGGAGTGCTAGTCTTGCACGTTTCGCAGGAGAACTTCAGTGAAGTTTTGAAAGTAGGAGGCGAGGTACTGGCAGAACTAAAGCTGTGAGGACACACCGTACAGCGTGCTGTGACAGCTCAATCGGAGCCGGGCGCCGTGGCTCAGCGCGCCCGGTAAGGGTGCCGAACGGCCTCTGTGATAAAAAAACTGAGCGAACCATTCAACGAACAACCACGAACAAACTGATCCAACGACCGCGAACCAAAGATCTACCATATGGGAAAAAAAAGGGGTCGGCAGAGCGCTTGCCCGCGAAAGGCAAAGGTCCCAGTTTCCAATCCCGGTTACGGCGCACAATTTTGATCTACCAGGAAGTTTAATATAATGGTTGTTAATTACCCAAATATAAATATACAATAAACGTTTCTTAATTAGCCTTCCTCTCAGGATTTTAACTGATTTACTTCACCATTTCAGGATTCTCTACCAAATTAAGAGAAAGGGTTTCATTTTGGTAACTACTGTAACCTTATCTCATTGAAATTCGATCTAAATTTCTAGTATCAGTAAAAAATTGAGAGTTTGAAGATTTTTGGGCGTTTAAATATTGCATGCTTTTCTCATTGCTGTTGTAACAGTAATCTAATCTGTTTTGTGTACCACGGCGGTTCAGCCTCCTCTTTTCTTTTGTTATTTTTTTTTTTTTTTTTTTTTTTTTTTTTTTTTTTTTTTTTTTTTTTTTTTTGCTACCATTCTTTAAATGGTTGTCGATATTATTTCTTTGAATGTAAGCCACATCTGATCTACACTCACATTCTTCGTTTCGAAAGACTGGAAATATTCACTCAGGAAACCATTAATCATTTTTCTATATTCTTTTTGAATATAACATTCTTTAAATTTTGGTGGATTTGGAAATTTTGATATTCAGTCTCGCTACGACAACTCTGTGTACACTAATCACCATATCTGTTGTGATGCTCTTTATAAGCTCCGGATTATTTGTTGCTAAGAGATTAAGTCCTACTGCCTGATGAGTCCTAGTGCCTGTCCTAATCCCAAGTGACCGATGCAGTTCAGGGTGGCGACGAGCGGAGTTGCAGCAGAGGGCGCTCGTGGCTGACGTCGTAAGAACGCCGCGCCGTGCTTGCATGGCGGTGCGCGGCGACAGTACGTGTCACGCACTTCAGACTTGTGCGACACCACATTTTATGCTTGCTGCCAGTTTTGAACATGTATGTTAGCCAACATATCGATGGGAAATTAATGTCGCGACCAATTAAAATTGTTTGCTTTGGGTACGTTTTCGAAATTTGATTCAAGCTTTTTTTTTAATATTTCTGCAATCGAATCGTTTGAGTCAGGGGTCGATAAAAACATCAAATTATTCGCTATCAATAAAATTCTTCTGGGTATGAAACCGCGTCGCCATTTTATAAATTCCACCGACGTTTCGGACACTGTTGCAGGCGGCCTTTATCAGGGTCTGTGTCTGACTGTCAGACACAGACACTGATGAAGGCCGCCTGCAACAGTGGCCGAAACGTCGGTGAAATTTATAAAATGACGACGCGGTTTCATACCCAGAAGACTTTTATTGATAGTAACAAATTATTCCTTTATATTATGGTTGTCAGGTATAACCTCTACCCACACCAATTCACAGAAGCAATCTACTTCAATTTCGATACAGGATAAACCTCCTGTCGCAGAAATAAATATGCATCACCTCTTTTATTCAAACTATATTTTCTGAACACCATTTTCCCCTTTGTACAAATTTCAGTTGAACTTACCTCCGGCTTTAGCCAGCTTTCGAGACACATTACGATTTAAGATTCAGTACTTTATATTAGTGCCTGCAGCTCTGGTGGTTTCCCACACAGCTACGACAATTCACAACTGTCAGAACAGTGGTTTTTCGATCTGTTTTCGTCCTATCTTTTACCTGTATCGCTTGAGATGTAGACCCTTTCTCTGTGTTCCAGAGACCCTCTAACCTAAAAAAAAAAAAAAAAAAAAAAAAACGCCCATTCCGCGCCACACAGTCCCCGCTACCCGTGTAGCCGCTTCCTGCGTGTAGTGGACTCCTATTCAGCGAAACCCTGAACCCCACCACCCGATGGCGCAAGTCGAGGAATGTGCAGCCCACACGGTCGCAGAACCGTCTGAGCCTCTGATTCAGACCCTCCACTAGGCTCTGTATCAGAGGTCAACAGTCGGTCCTGTCAAGTGTGCTGCAGATGGTGAGCTATGTTTTCATCTTACAAGCAAGACTAGTAGTCTTTACCACTTCAGATACTTCAGATAGCAGTTCAAAACCTGAGAGAATCTCTTCAGATCCATAGCAACACACCGACGTGAGCCACCACCTGCAGTTTGCTGCACCCCGTACCCTTCATGGCGTTTGGAAGGAATTACTCCACCCGGTATACACACGGAGTGCACGATGGCCTTCTTCCCCTCTTAGGCAGCCATCTCTCCAAGGGGCTCCATCACCCGCCTAACGCTGGAGCTCCCAACTACAAGTACACCCACCCTCTGTGAAAGCCCGGATCTAGCAGGCTGCGTGATGACTTCAAGATGAGAGACACCATTCGTCTCAGGAATGTTGTCCTGAACAGATAGCGCCTCAATACGAAGCTTCTTTCAGATTCGTTTCCAAAAATTGTCAGCGACAACAGCACATTATTTATTTCATTCAGCGCAACAGCCTCTACGGTTTAAGTTAAAATATAAAATCAATTACAGGCGCGGAGTCTCAGCCACTTTACAGATTATTAATGACAGATTTTTTATGATAAATAATTTCATATGCTTTATTATTGTTCGGTTTGAGGTTTGGAGCGACATCAATGTAACTAAGGCATGTCCTTTTACTTTTTCAACTTAAATGTTATCATGCCTTAAATTTAAAAGATAATCAATTCTTTTTCATTCAGTAGGACTCTTATACTGAGATACTGCTACATACCATATTCCCATACCTGGAGACATTTATTATTTTTATTACTGCTTGTCTTACAGGAGGGGAACATCAATTCATTTTGAGGAACGCTAAGAATCTTTTACCTGATTTGTACTGAAATGTGCAATGAAATATCCATTTTAGTACATTTTAATTTTTATTAATTTTTGTAAATTTTAAGGAATCTGTTACAGCTTTGTAAAGTCAGAATAGTTAAAGTCATAGAGTAACCGAGTCAAAACACTGCAATCACAGTTATAATTTGTCGTAACTATAGTATAAATAGTAACCGCAGTAGCATTGCTCTCTCTCTCTCTCTCTGTCATTGTTTTACGGTGTGTACGGATCTCTCTGTAAGTGTCTCACGTAATTGTCTCTGGAATTATGTACGGAAATATTTCGGTACTTTTAAATCGCGTTTAAATTATTCCTACAGAAATTAAAGACTTTCATAGTTAACAATGAATGATCGAGAGGTTACGCGATTGCGTAGTTACATTATCTATGGGCTTTAATTCGGGATTAGGCTACGGAACGTAGAAAAATTCTGCCTCCCGTCGAGATAGTTAATATTCAAGGGGACTTTAAAAGAAAAAAAAACTGACAATTAATTTCATTGAGAAAGGATAGAGTGTATTAAGGAACTTTAGTTTGGGTTTGGGACAATATTCTGAACTTTGATGGTACCAGAGATATAACGAACTATAAAAGTGAAGAAATATATTTTGAGAATTGTGTCTCAAATAACGTGTGACTTTGTTCAGTGTATGTTGTAACTGTGTGCTTTTAAAGTGAAAAAATAATAGGAATTGTGTTTTAAAAAAGTTTCTCGAAAACCTTCGTAGGTAGATAGTACCCTCCATCAAGTCGATGATATTTGAAAATTACTTTTAAATAACATCCTTACCTATGTTTGAGATAGGAATATGGAGGATAAATTTATTAAAACATTATTCAGTTAAAAAAAATCAAGGTTAAGACTAGTTAGTAAAGACTATTTTTCACGAAAGAATTATTAATTAACTTCTTACGTGAAGTTCTGTAAAATGAACTACCAGGACAAATAAGATAAATGATAAAAAAACTTTGAAAATTAACTAAAAGCCCTGAGAGACAGAATTCTTCCGCTTAAACATTCTAAAGGGCATCTAAAGACTTTATTAGGTTAAAAAGAAAGTATGGTTCATTTTGTACTTACGTTAAAAACAAAAATCCGTAATTGAATATACAAAGAATTGACAGGCTTACCAACCTAAATTCCTGATGTACGACGCAACTAAAATTCTGAGAGCCTATTAAACCAATACATCGACGACGACGAAAGCCTTGCACATCATATAACCGTCGCCTACGAAAAAAATGAAATAGAATATAAAAAAAGAAGTACCCACAGTACGTCACAGAGCATCAGCTCATCCACACTGAAAGGTGGATAATGAACAAAGAATTGTGTGTGAGCTTGAATATCGGATGAAATGACTTGCAAGCAATATCCTGGTTATTGCAAAGTCTGTGTGAGATGGAGCCCGTGGATAAATAGGAACAAAAAACTCATTGAATGGAAAGATATCGGGACCTGCTGGACGAATAAGAATCTGAAGGTGACAATTTTCCGAATAGCAGCGTCACTGATTATGAGATGTGGTCTTCTATCTACGGGCTGAAATCCAAAAGACAGACAATGGAATGGCGCGATGCGAATTCTCTGTCAAATTCAAGACATAGCAACTAGAGTCAAAATGATGTGCACAGTCTTCTGGGATAGCCAGGATGTCGCTCTTTAGGATGTCCTGAATTATGCACGCTGCAAGACGGCACTGACTAAAGATGAAAGCACGCATTTCCATGGTAAGGTGAAAGCAGAAGATCAACCTTCAGCTGCAACATGATAACGGCAGGCTCCACTCATTGGACTGTATTATCACATCAGTCTTTCAGTCCCAAATTAGTGCGTATATACTTTCATATCTTTGGGCCCCTGAAATATGGACTAGTTGGCGAAGATTTTCAAGACGTGGGTGCTGTTGTAAAAGCTGTGAGAAGGCGCTTAGTGTCAACCGGTCTTGATTCCTACAAGCGCGTATCATTGGCTTAAATGTATAACTATGTCTAAAAATTAAGAACTGCAGCTGAAATACTGCTCCGTTTAGCTATGCTGTTGTGGTTCATGTATCTCCTGTAGTCTCTGTCAATAAAAATAGTAGGAATTACTTAGGGAGCTACTGTTGTGAATAAACGTCCACGTTAACAAACATCATAACACATAATTGTCTTCTAAAGTGTCGCTGAACGCAATTATATGAGGCTGACTATACGGTTATGTTTACAAAAAACAATAGGAAGAAAAAGAAAAAAAAAAGAAAGAGAAACAATGGCGTGTTTTACTGCCCACTTTAGGTTTTCCTTCAGTTTTATTATTTTTGCTACAATTTCGCTCAAACAATAATAAAATATGACATTAAATATATAAAAGTAATACTATAATAGATAAAATTTTAATTTAATCGAAAAGGAAAAATTCCTGATTTTCTGCAAAATTATTTATTGAGTGACTAACCTGAGCAGTGGGTTACTTCTGATCGAAGTTGGGGCCATGATTTGTGTTTGTTTCTCATCCGAACTGAGGTGGCGCTACCTCCGTTGGTGTTTCCGTCGCGACGGCCAGGGTAGTGGGTCTGTGACAGCCGATGCGGACGCTTGGGCCTGGTCTGTAAACGTTCTCCGCTTTGGCGTGGACGCCGAGCTGGTTTTGTGTCTGACGCCGCCGGCTATTTTCTGCTTTGGAGTTAAGTTTGACTTCGCTGTTGCGTTGCGTTGTTGAAATGTCTCGCATCCCATGCGAGGACGATCTTGAATTGGTATATTGAGAGTAACGAGCGGAATTTATTTGCCGTTTTGCCCTTCTGCGTCTTGGGTGCTACCCCCCAGGCGTAGTCGGAACTTAGGGTTTGGTCCTTTCCCGCTTCGTCAACGTTGCTGCCGTCGGCGAGTTGTAGTTTGCAGCATTCTGTTAGTGTCTTTTCTGAGTGGTCTGGTTACTATCCACATATGTGGCAGTGACGATAACCCGTGGCCTCTGAGGAAGTTTGGTTTTAACTGCTTTTCGCCTCCTCTCCTGTATCAGCCATGGCGGTCCTCTCCCTATAAAAATGCTCAGGTGTTATGTTTATTGATTCAGAGGTGGTTGTTGTATCATTGTTTAGCAAACTCGTAGCAGAAGCCTTACCTGATGTGCAAAATGTGCTCCGGCCAGTATTTAAAGGGCACTGTTCAATTACACTCTTGACGTAGATTCTTGTATATTGTCTATTGTTTTTATCACCTCGTTTCGCCAATTTATTATGTAAAATGTTATCTTTCTTGTGAAGTTCCAAACTTGATTTGAACCATATGTCTACGAAAGGAAATTGCCTACATAGGCAATATTGATAATAATACATCTAGAGTAATTGGCTTTTCTTCTTTTGAGCGCCATCTGATTTTTAGTGTAACTCGTCAAGTTGAATCGGCAATTTAGGTACAGGTCTAAGCCTTCTCTCTGTTTCGCATCGTGTTCTGGCCAGTATTTAAAGAGCGTTGTTCAATTACTCCGTTGATGACTTTGGTATAATTGTGTATTAACCCAAAGGGGTATCTTAATATATCTAGTTTTAATGCCTTTTAATTATCTAGTTTTGGCCAAGTTTTATTTAAAGGTATGTTTATTGTGAAAATTTCCAAATTTAAGCTGCGCCATATGTGTCTTAAAAAAAGGGGGCCATTAATTTAATATATATTGGGTTACTGTGTGCATCTTTCGGGCCAGTACACTGTAATTGGAGTCGTTTGCTTCCTTGATTACCTAAGCTAAACTTGTTGGCGTCACTTTTAATAGGGTCTAAGCTTTCTGTCTTTGCATAACATGCTCTGCCTAGTATTTTAAAAGGCGTCATTTAATTACCCTGCTCATTTGTGTAATTTTTTTAAGGGAAGAAATTTATATTGTCTAAACAGAATCATAACAGGCCCATTATTTTAATGTGTTCACAGTTACTGTTTGCATCTTTCTGGCCAGTAGATTGTAACTGTAGTCTTATTTATTGCAGATGGTCATTTATGTTACATGGTGAGGTTTCATTCTAAATTTCACAGTGTGCTCCGACCAATGTCTAGAAGCACTCTTCAGTTACTCTGTTGGTGTTTGTATACTTGCTTAAGAAAAGCCTGCAGCGCCCACTGTTAATTATATCTAGTGTTACTTCCTTAGCTATTCCTTGACCAATTTTTCATTAAAAATTGTATTTTTGTTGTAATATATTTTTTCATCTCACCTGTTATTTTGTAAAGGCAAATGATGGCTCCCTACTTCCTTTAAATTTAGAGGATCTCCCTATTGTATTGTGCTGAACATCTGTATGTTTATCTATTACCGCCAGCTGTTACCTGATGTTAAGCGTTACCTGATAATTGCCTAAAAAGCCGAAAGCAGGATACTAACTCAATAAAAATTTTTGCAGAACATCAGGAATTTTTCCTTTTGGATGATATTATGATGTTCTGTCAAGCACCGCTGAAAATATCAATGCTAATTTCATATTATTTATTAACTATATTATTTATACTTTTACTGTTTATATCATTTTTGTTGAAAATATCTGCAAAAGTGGGTCGAAAAACAGGACAGTGCAGTTTTAATATTTATAACTTCTTTCAAAATGGCTAAGCAGGAGTGGCTCGAAGCCAAGTGAAAATATGTAGAAGAATGTATAAGAAGGGGAAAAGTAGATACTGCCTACAGGAAAATAAAAGAGACATTGAGGACAGGAAAAACAGTTCTACGAATATCAAGAACTCAGATGGAAAACCAGTTGTCATCAAAGAAGGGAAAGCTGTAGGTGGAAAGAGTACATAGAGAAGGTCTACAAAGGAAATCAACTTAGAGACGATGTTGTAGGAAGGGAAGAGGAAGTAGATCAAGATGAAATAGGAGATACTATACTGAGAGATGAATTTGACAGAGCCCTGTAAGACCTAGGTCGGAACAAGGCCCCGGGAGTAGATGACATTCCCTCAGAGCTACTAAAGTCTCTGGGTGAGCCAGCCATGACGAAACTATTTCACCTGGTGTGTAAGATGTATGAGACAGGCGAAATAACCTCAGACTTTAAGAAAAATGTAATAATTTCCATTCCAAAGAAATCAGGCGCAGAGAGGTGTGAAAATTACAGAACCATCAATTTGATAAGTCATTGTTGCAAAATTTTAACACGAATTATCTACAGGAGAATGAAAAAAGTGGAAGAAGCTGACCTCGGGGAAGATCAGTTTGGATTCAGAAGGAACGTAGGAAGCCGGGAAGCGATATTCACTTTAGGACTTATCTTAGAAGATAGATTAAGGGAAGGCCAACCTACATTTTTAGCTTTTGTAGATTTAGAGAAAGCTTTTGACAATGTTGACTGGAATACATTGTTTCACATACTGAAGTCATCAGGGGTAAAATACAGGGAAAGGAGAGTTATTTACAACTTGTACAAAAGCCAGACCGAAGTTATTAGACTCGAAGAGCATGAAAGGGAAGCATTAGTTGGGAAGGGAGTAAGACAGGGTTATAGCCTTTCTCCGATGTTATTCAATTTGTACATCGAGCAGGCGGTGAATGAAAGCAAGGAAAAATTTGGAATAGGAATCAAACTTCAGGGTGAAGACATTGTAATTCTGTCAGAGACAGCAAAGGACCTGGAAGAGCAGTTGAATGGCATGGACAATGTGTTGAAGAGGGCGTATAAAATGAACATTAACAAGAGCGAAACAAAGATAATGGAATGCAGTGTTAGAAAATCGGGCGATGCTGAAGGAATTAGATTCGGTAACGGAACAATGAAGGTGATAGATGAGTTTTGTTACTTAGGTAGTAAAATAACATAGGACGGTCGCAGTACAGAGGATATAAAATTCAGAATGGCAATGGGAAGAAAAGCATTTTTGAAAAAGAGAAATTTGCTAACATCGAATATTAATTTACGTGTAAGAAAGTCTTTTCTGAAGGCATTTGTGTGGAGTGTTGCCTTGTACGGGAGTGAAACATGGACGATAAACAGTGTGGACAGGAAAAGAATAGAGGTCTTTGAAATGTGGTGCTACAGAAGAATGTTGAAGATTAGGTGGGTAGATCGCATAACTAATGAAGAGGTACTGAACAGAATTGGTGAGAAAAGAAACTTTGGCATACCTTGACTAAAAGAAGGGATCGCTTGGTAGGACACATTCTTAGACATCGAGAAATCGTAATATTATGATCGGAAGGAAGTTTTTGGGGGGAGACCAAGAGACGCATATAGTAAGCAGATTCAAATGGATGTTGGTTGCCGCTCTTATGAGGAGATGAAAAGGCTTGCTCAGGATAGAGTAGGGTGGAGAGCTGCATCAAACCAGTCTCCGGACGGAAGCCCATAAGAACAACAACTTCTTTCACTTTTCGGAAGGCTTTACAATGAAATGCAATTAAGGGAAAAATATATATGTACTTGGAAGTCGCGTTCGGAAATAACGAAACGTATTCCAGTAATGATAAATCATAATTATTTATTATGAATAATCATTTTTATTATTTTTTTTATAAAAGGCTTTTTTGCTGTATGTTCATCCCTAGATGAAATATCGTCCTCAGCCCCCCACCCCATTAAATGATTTAAAGCAAAGGTAGAGCCATATATTCTATACCATTAGTTTTATATAAGTGTACTAACTTTTAGAATCAAAATATCGAAGAATAAGAAAATGAAAGTTACTCTGTAAACAACTTTAAGATTGAAAATTCTTTCATTCCGTCGCATGACACGAGATGTGGCAGAGTGTCGCTCTGTAGTAGCATCGGTTATGACGTCAGAAGGAGGCTGGTGGCCAACAAATACGTCGGTTGAAGATCGCGACCTAAAAAAGTAGAAACATGTTACAGGGAGAGACACAGACAGTATGAAATCTCCGTTACTCTTTCAAACAACTTTAAAACGGCGAGGTATTTGGGAAACAAACGTTAAAAGGGAAAGATGTAGAGAATTTTCTCTAGTACAGATGCTTTCACTCAGTTTTCAAAATATTAAAATGTTTGTAAATGTATATCCGCTCTCCTCTACCTGATTTACTCGTCAAACATGCTGCAATCCCAGTCTCCTGTCCTTCAGTACCCTTCCACTATAGCTACCATTCCCCCATGCATCCAGACGTCTGGTGTTCCACCCAGCTTGGGTTTCCTCATTCCCTGCCTATAATAAGTCCCTCTAGATACCTGAGAGCCACGCCCTCCTCCTCGCTTATCCCCCCCCCCCACTCCATGTGGATCCTGAACAAACTTATTCCTTTACCACACTTCCTCAAATTCCTGGAGCTTATCTGTACCATCTGTGTTTCACACAAAATAGAATTCCGTCATTATCTCGTTTCTTTTTCCTCTTAAATCTTGGGAATCTGATCCCGCCCTCCCTCCCACTGGCCGGCCGCTGCGCGGCGGTGGGCGTGCCCCAGCCAACAGCCAGTGAGGTGGCGGCCGCGGCCTCTAAGTGTGACGTAGGCACGGCCTGTTGTAAGGCCTTGTCTCTAGGTGGTGTTGCTCACAACCTCCATCTCCCCACTCTCCATATCCTTTCCGATTAAATTCCATCAGCTTCCACTTCCAGATGACGCCTGCCTACCAGCCCAATCCTCTCCCGTAATTTGATGCTCCTCGTCTCTACCCCACCCCTCCCAACCACTCCCTCGCTTGGCTCTCCTCTCCCCCTGGTAGTAGGTAGGAAGGCAAGACCTACAAATCATTGGATAACACAGGAAATACTAAATTTATTTGATGAAAGGAGAAAATATAAAAATACAGTAATTGAAACAGGTAAAATGGAGTACAGACGGCTAAGAAATGAGATTGACAGGAAGTGCAAAGTGGCTAAGCAAGAGTGGCTAGAAGGCCACTAAGGCCTCTACGTTCATTTCCTTCCTAGAGTCTCTCGATATACTCTTTCCTCCTTTTAGCTTTCCCTTCTTTGCTGAGAACTGGTTTCCCATCTGAGTTCTTGATATTCGTAGAGTTGCTTTTCTTGTCCCCAAATGTGTCTTTTATTTTCCTGTAGGCGGTATCTGCTTTTCCCCTGCTTTTACATTCTTCTACAGATTTGCATTTGGCTTCTAGCCACTCCTGCTTAGCCATTTTGCACTTCCTGTCGATCTCATTTCTTAGTCGTCTGTACTCCATTTTGCCTGATTCATTTACTGCATTTTTATATTTTCTCCTTTCATCAATTAAATTTAGTATTTCCTGTGATATCCAAGGATTTTTTGTAGGTCTTGCCTTTCTACCTATTTTGTCCTCTGCTGCCTACACTATTTCATCTCTCAATGCTACCCATTCCTCTTCTACTGTTTTATTTCCCCATGTTTCTGTCAATTGTTGCCTAAATCTCCCTCTGAAATTCTCCAGAACTTCACGTTCCTTCAATTTATCTAGGTCCCATCTTATTTTCCTACCTTTCTGCAGGTTTTTCAGTTTCAGCCTACAGTTCATGACTAACAAGTTATGGTCAGAGTCTATATCTGCCCCTGGGTATGTCTTACAGTTTGTAACTTGTTTCCGGAATCTATGTTTTACCATTATAAAATCTCTCAGATACCTTCCGGTGTCTCCTGGTCTCTTCCAAGTATACAACCTTCTTTTGTGATTCTTAAACCACGTGTTTGTTATGATTAAATCATGTTCCGTGCAAAATTCTACCAGGCGGGTTCCTATTTCATTCCTTTTGCCCAGTCCGTATTCACCTACTATTTTTCCTTCTCTCCCTTTTCCTACTACCGAATTCCAGTCTCCCATCACAATTAAGTTTTCCTCTCCCTTAACTGTCTGAATAATTTCCTTTAGCTCCTCATATATTTCTTCGATTTCCTCATCATCGGCAGAGCTAGTTGGCATATAAACCTGTACTACTGTTGTCGGTGTTGGCTTCGAATCTATCTTGACAATGATAATGCGATCACTGTGCTGCTCATAATAGTTAACCCGCATTCCTATTTTCTTATTCATTATCAGTCCTACTCCTGTGATACCCCCAACTGATTTTGTACTTATAATCCTGTACTCACCTGACCAGAAATCCTGTTCATCCTGCCACCGAACTTCAACCTATCCATTTCCCTTTTTAAATTTTCCAATTTTCCTACCCACATTCCACGCTCCGATCCGTCGAATGCCAGTATTGTCTTTCCTAATGATCACATCCTCCTGATTAGTCCCCGCCCGGAGATCCGAATGGGGGACTATTTTATCTCCGGAATATTTTACCCGAGAGGATGCAGTTATCATATTTTCATACAGGAGAGCTGCATGTCCTCGGGAAAAGTAACGGCTGTAGTTTCCCCTTGCTCTCAGCCGTTCGCAGTAACTGTGTGGCAAAGCCACATTAGCTGATGTTACAAGGCCAGCTCAATATCCAGACTGTTGCCCCTGTAACTACTGAAAAGGCTGCTGCCCCTCTTCAGGAACCACACGTTTGTCTGGCCTCTCCACAGATACCTACGGTACGGCTATCTGCATCGTTGAGGCACGCAAGCCACCCCACCTCGGCAATGTCTGTGGTGCATGGGGGTGGGGAATTAGATTACGTATCAAAACAATAAAGGAGGCAGATGAGTTTTGTTACTTGGGCAGTAAAATAACAAATGATGGTCGTAGTACAGAGGATATAAAATACAGAATAGCAATGGGTAGAAAAGCGTTCTTGAAGAAGAGAAATTTGTTACCATCGAATATTGATTTAAGCCTAAGGAAGTCCTTTCTCAAGGCATTTGTGTGGAGTGTTGTCTTGTATGGGAGTGAAACATGGACGATAAAAAGTGCGGACAGGAAGAGGATAGAGGCTTTTTAATGTGGTGCCACAAAAGAATGCTGAAGATTAGGTGGGTGTAACTAATGAGGAGGTACTGAACAGAATTGAGGAGAAGAGGAATTTCTGGCATACCTTGACTAAAAGAAGGTATCGATTGGTAGGACACATTCTTAGACATCAAGGAATTGTGAATTTAGACACTGAGGGCAGTTCGTTGTGTATTAAAGTGATGTAGGAGAGAGAGTGTCACGGAAATGATACATGAGTTGAGGTGGATGTTATTAAAAGAAAGGCGTCATTTGTTGCGGCGATATCTATTTGATAACTACCTTCACCAAATTCCTCTTCAGAATGCAAACATATTTTGTTAGCACCTACCTACATAGGGAGACATGATCACCATAATATAATAAGAGAAATCAGATGGAAGAAAGATATAGGTGTTTCTGTGGTTGCGGAGACTTTCCCGGAGTAATAACTGATAATATTCATCTCGGGTTTGCAGCCGGATACCGTCGTCAACTAAACACGATCTTTCGACAGAACAACTGGCTGCCACCTTCAGGTGAGTGCGCAAATACACTTACTCTTGTTGGTCTGCCGAAATATCGTGTTTAATTGACGACGATATCCGGCTGCACACCCGAAATGAATATTATTATTATTATTTAGGTGTTCCTGTTTCCCATGAGCTATTAGAAAATGGAACTATAGATAAATATCTTAAATGTTTTTCGTCTCTGGGGCCCGCAGTGTGGAGTATGTCTTTGATGACATGTTCAATACCACAATAATTATAAATTATTTTAACACTACTTTAAACTTTATTAAATCACTATAAGCTTATTTCGGCCTTAGGCCATCATCAGGTGTTCTGTAATACGAGTAATATAGAAGAGTTGTTACATGTGTTCTTATAACATAATTACATAATTTTTTACAAAGTTTTACTTACATTACTTATAATATTGTTGATGTTTATTTGCTACCCAATTGATCATAGAAGCTGATATAATGCTTATCTGTATATGTGCAGCAGCATTGGTTATATGATTAGATTTTTTATCAGTTTTTCATAGTGGCAGTCTGTAGTGGCAGCATCCAACGATATTATAAGTTTACACGTTTACCAGTAATTTATACATTTATATCTTTGGTTTATTGGTTTTTGTATTGGAGTTTTACATTGGATTTGGAATCTTTGGTGTTTATCCATTCTCTTGTTTGTTTATAATGTGAATAAAATTTTCGATGTATTTTTTATGTTTGAGTTCGGTTTTGTTCATTTAGTACATCGTTCTGGTTGTTGTGTCTATGGGAATATAGTTCAATTTCCTCGAGAATATTCATTTTTGGCCCTTTTTGTATAATGTGTAAAATTTTTAAGGCGTCCTCTAAATGTTTTAGATCGTGTTTTTCCGTGATTAAATGTTGTTAGAATTTAGATGGATTATTTTCACTGTCTCTCGTGTGTTCTTTGTAATTTTATAAATATATATGTTCATAGTATCCTCATATATACTAAAACCACTCATAAATATAATATCAAACGGCTCATGGAGGAACAACACCCACTTCTAAAATGCATATTATTTTTCCATTGAAATTTTATGACAGAACAGTTACTATGACTAATATATATTTCAACAATGCAGAACAACTGTTATTAGACAAAGGACTGAAATATAGAATAAAACCTAAATTCTGCAATATTGAACAAAAGCAACTCATATCCACAACAAAAGTAGCTGTAGATTTAGTAAATGTATGTGTTAAAGAACAGAACGAAATTACTGTCAAAGTAACAAATGAAATAGAAAGAAAAATAAAATAAAGCATTATCAATGTACTGATCAAAAATATTAAAACAAATTAATGAAACATTAATAAACAACAATGCAATGGCAATAAAATCAGATGGAGGCAATAATATAGTCATTATAAACCAAGATGACTATAAAAATAAAGTACTTGACTTTTCAATAAAAATGGAATCATAGAAAAAAACAGAAATACCACTAACAAATTTATAGCGCAAATAAAGAAAACTATAAGAAATTGTGAATCAGTAATTACAGATTATGATATCAAAACTATTATACCTATTTGCCCTAGAACACCTAAGTACATAAACAAAACATCCCAATACGCCCCGTAGTGGATAATGTTAACAGTCCATCATACTATCTAAGTAAAAAATTAAACCGACTATTAAACAAACATTACACCTACAATAATAAATATACAATAAAAAATTCCAGGAAATTGGCACATAACGTCAAAGACATATGCATTCCAACAAATGCAAAATTCGTCTCATTTGACATAAGTAACCTGTATACAAACAACAATACAAGAAACAATAGATATTATTGAATGTAACCTTCTGGCACATCACAAAATTTCGATACAAAGTACTCATGAAATCATAGAGTTATTGAAACTCGCCCTACACCAAAACTATTTCCAATTCAATAACAAAATGTATATACAAAGGGATGGAGTTGCAATGGGTAGAAGCATAGCAAGAACAATAGCTGATATATTTTTAAACAATCTGGAAGAAAAAATTTTCAAGAATGACAATACACTGACACAAAAAATCATATACTATTTGAGATATGTTGATCATACATTAATGCTTATAGATGGTAACAAAGAAGACATACAAGAAATACATACAGCTCTGAAGCAAATGCATCCCAAAATAAAATTTGCTGTCGAGCACGAAGTTAACAAATCAATTAACTACCTAGATCTAACCATTACAAATGTCCAGAACAAACACAAATTCGAAATTTATAGAAAACCAACCACTACCGATACTATCATAAACGCACATTCCTGTCATCCAAAATCCCACAAAATGGCTTTCTATCACACCATGCTTAACGGAATAATAAACTTACCACTAGAATTTAAAGCCATTCAGAAAGAAATACACACCTTAGAATACATAGCACAACAAAACAATTTAACCCTAAAATTATATAAAAATTATACCAGCAGAAAACACAGGCAAAAATATCGAAGCTGCACAGAGAAATAACATTAGCAGAAGACACTCCAACAAAGAAAATACCGACATTCGTGCCTACAACATGTATAGGAAACATATCGGACAAAATTAATAAAATATTCAAACACACAAACGTCAAATTTGCCTATCAATACAAGCACTGTTTAAACCATAAAATTTTTAAAGGAGCTAGACACACACTAAAATACAATAATCCGGGTATCTACAAAATTACGTGTAACACCTGTCAGAAATCATATATAGGCAAAACTGGCAGAAATTTTCAAGGTAGATACAATGAACACACAAGAGACAGTGAAAATACTCTATCTAAATTCTAAGGTAAAGGTAAAGCAGTCAACAATCCGAAGGTTGGTTTGAACACCACAGTGCTTTACTAGGCATGGTCCTCTTTGGAGGTGGTATGCCGTTGCCTTCCTCCGACCTTCGAACTGTCTTACCCAGGCAGTTATAGGGGGACCTACAGTTTAACGTGGGTTCCGAACAACGGTGCTTCTCGGTATTTTTCACATGAGCAATACTGCCAGAGGTGAAAGAAGTGGAAAGTGACAGATAAAAATCCTAGGACCTGGCGGGGATCGAACCCGCGACCTTTGGATTTGTAGTCTGGCACCACTGTGCAACCGAGGCGCAACATTTAATCACGGAAAAACACGATGTAAAACCACATCCACCTGAATCTGCTTACTATACGTGTCTCTTGGTCTCCCTCTGCGATTTTTACCCCACACACTCCCCTCCAATGCTAAATTTTACGATTCCTCGATGTCTAAAATGTGTCCTACCAAGCGATCCCTTCTTTTGGTCATGGTATGCCAAAATTTTCTTTTTTCACCAATTCTGTTCAGTACCTCTTCATTAGTTATGCGATCTACCCACCTAATATTCAGCATTCTTATGTAGCACCACATTTCAAAAGCCTCTATTCTCTTCCTGTCCGCACTGCTTATCGTCCATGTTTCACTCCCGTACAAGGCAACACTCCACACAGAAAAGACTTCCTTGCACTTAAAATTAATATTCGATGTTAGCAAATTTCTCTTTCTCAAAAATGCTTTTCTTCCCATTGGCATTCTGCATTTTATATCCTCTCTACTGCGAACATCGCATGTTACTTTAGTACCCAAGTAACAAAACTCATCTACCACCTTCATTGTTTCGTTACCTAATCTAATTCCTTCAGCATTGCCTTATTTTCTAAGACCGCATTCCATTATTTTTGTTTTGCTCCTGTTAATGTTACTTGCAAAGTATTGATGTAGACGTAGATGACACGATCTCACATTTGCCGAAACCCGAATTTTGATATAATTGGGACGTTACGTCTTAGGGTGACTGGTGCTATATACGGCGTGGCGGGTGCACGGAGTCTCGACTTTTGACGTAGCTGGCAGGCAGGGCCTGGAGTTTCCCGCGGTGGCCGCGTGGCGCGCTGTCCGCGCTCGGTATGCGCATCGCGAGTGCTGGGGCCGCACAGTGTTTACGGCCTGAAAGAGAATTTAGGGCCGGCGGCTAGGGGCGCTCTCTCGCGGTGTAATCGCATTAAAACCGCCGCCCGCTCTCTCCCTCTGCAATGGCGGCCACTTCTGCAGCTGCCGCCACGTACGGATGACAACACAGGCCTGCCTTTGCGTGCGTTACCGTGCAATTTCTGCTGCTAGCCCACTTTTTGCGAGAAAAAATCCCCACACATTATACAGCTGCTTCATTATGAAAGCAGCAGTGCCGTTTTTCTTAGTATTTTTTTTCTGTCTCTTTGATGGCTACCGGCGACGTGAACCACTTGTTAGATATATTTTCTTCGGTATGTGGATAACATCCGAGTTCTATCTCTCTTTCTGTTTCCGACCCTCTCCCTAGTCATATAAATGCACACGGTCAGGACATAATTATATCAGAATTAGCGTTTTATTATCACACATTTTGAAGCTCTCGGCGGCTACCTGGCAAAGTTTAGGTACAGTTTTTTGAGTCCTACGTTACACGCGGCCACACACCCTGAGTAATTGCCACTATTACTAAAAGTTCCTATTATTCCGTGGAAAGTGTCCTCTCCTACGTGCATGCTCCACAGCATGATGATTGCTTACCTGATAAAATGTTTAGGCCCACTGGATGTCTCCTCTTCTCAAGTCGCAGATTCTAACGTAGTGCAGCTCTCGATGCGTGATGCTAGAAACTGGTAACAAGGAAACTGTCTCTGCCTACTTGAAATAAGAACGGTCTGGAAATAACTTTTATTTATTATTATCAGCGTGCTATGTAACCTTGGAGCTATAGGCACTAATAATATCGCGGTATCTAAATGTTAATCTAATGACCATATTCTAATTACGAAAATTTGAGTATTTGAACAACTCTACCGAAAAAATAATTTCGTTGTATTTTCTCGCTATCACCAAAGCAACAGCTCGTTTAATCAATGGTGGACTAAGGGGGGGGGGAGGGATCGGAGGGCGGACCGCCCCGGACCACCGGTCTTGAAGCGCCTCTAAATACATGGAAAGCATTTTTTTGTTTTCTTTTGGGAGTGCACTTAGTATCTTCCGTTTTGCTGGGGCCTCCAAATCTCGAAAGCCATTTCTTTTTTAGACTGTCCGTTGCCTCTCGTCCTGGGGGCCTCAATTTTTTTTTTTTTTTTTTTTTTTTTTTTTTTTTTTAGTAATACATGTATTTCTTCCAAGTAGATGGGGGCGGGGGGGGGGAAGGGAGGACTCATTTTGTTTCGCCGCCGCCTCGGGCCTCCGAAAGCCTTAGTCCGCCACTGCGTTTAATTCACAAAATGCTGGCGTTAGGCCTCCATACGCAAATGCACTTCCTCAGAACGCTTAAGGCTCACCAATGAAAATAACACCAGGTGGATAACATTTCCGCCGGCCGCGGTGGCCAAGGGGACTGAGGCGCTTCAGTCACAGTCTGCACGGCCACTACGGTCTGGGGTTCGAATCCCCCCTCGGGCATGGATATTTGAGCTGTCCTTAGTTGTAGCTAGTTCATAAGTAGTTTGTAAGTTTAGGGACTGATGACCCCGTGGTTAGGTCCGATAAGCTCTACAAACATTTGAACATTTTTTTGATAACATTTCCGCCATATCACTTAGAACCACATATCGACATACGTGGCGCCACCGACTATTCCTCGAAACCAAGTCCTTACTTTGCACCTTGGTTCTTCAGGTGATCAATTCTCAGCGCAACCGCTTTTGCGGCGATGGCGGTGCCCGCTTAGTAGGCCGCCCGACTTAATTTAATATGGGTTGGCGCGCAAGTTATTTCTGACATACATCACACAAACACTTGGAAAGAAAAGTTTATTACTCACCTGCATTACGCAAGAAGGTACTGGAACTGCCTCCCTTCGTTGTTCGAGTATTTCTGACACCTGCTGAGGAAGTTGCTCATTACAGTCTGAAGTTCCCTCTCATCCCCCTCAGAAACTGCAGTGATTTCATGACGATTGTTTGCTTTTAGTTAATCTAAAGTGTGGGAATTTGATTTGTACACTTTCTCTTTTAATGCTCGCCACAGATTAAATCAGTAGAACGAGGGGCCCAAATGTTATCAGTGATAAATCTTTCACCGAACATATTACCAATTTCCCTTAATGGTAAGTTGGCTGTATGTGCCGTCGCAGTCTTGCTGAAATGTCGCAAAGGCATGTTCTTCTTCAATTAATTGGCAAATAAAGGCCGTAATATGTTTTCGACATACCTATTACTTTTTATTGTTTCCTGAAACAGTATAGGACTGATTACTCTCGCACCGCTAACAGCGCACCACACTCCTATTTTTTGATCGTGCAGGGGCTGTTCGTGATTTAAGTTACGTTTTTCCTAACTCCAATAACGATTATTTTTCGAATTAACATACCCACTTAAGTGGAACCATGATTCGTCCGAAAAGAAAAGTTCGGGTGAATTTCTGCGTCATGCACTGTTTCCAGAATCAATTAGTGTAATAAGCAACTTCCTCAGCAGGTGCCAGAAATCCTCGAACAACGAAGGGAGCATTTCCAGCTTCTCTTTGCATAATAAGCGAGTAATAAACTTTTTTTTCAAGTATTTGTGTTGTCAGAAATAACTTGCGCGCCAACCTGTATGAAATTTATTGCGAACGTCGGGCGGCCCACTAAGCGGGCACCGCAGCTGCCATCGCCAGCGAGTCACGAGCCGCAAACGCGGTTGTGCTGAGGATTGATCGTCATAGAAGCCTCCACACAATTGGCTGGTTCGAAGCTGCCAATAAGATATCACATTATAAATATAAAATCTTCCAAATGAACTGTACTTTTAATTAATAAGAAAAATGTTGTGAATATAAATGAACATGGTCGTAATCTGTCATAGTGCTGTAGTTACGAAAAATAAACTATAAATAATAAATAAATGAAATTAAGCGTTTGCTATTCTCTCCATACTGACGACCGAAAAGCATCTACATCTACATCTACATAGATACTCTGCAAATCACATTCAAGTGCCTGGCAGGAGGTTTATTAACCACTTTCATGACTTTTCTCTACCGTTCTATTCTCTAATAGCGCGCGGGAAGAAAGAACACCTAAATCGTTCCGTTTTCGATCTGATTTCTCTTATTTTATTGGGATGGTCATATCTCCCTAAGTAGGTGGGTGCTAGCAAAATAGTTTCACATTCAGAACTAAAAGTCGATGATTGAAACTTAGCAAACAGATTACGCCGCAATCAATAACGTCTTTCTTTTAATGATTTCCACCCCAATTCGTGCAACATTTCCGTGACGCTTTCCACCCCGTGACGTGATAGAACAAAACGAGCTGCCCTTCTCTGAACCTTCTCAATGTCTTCCGTCAATCCCACCTGGTGACGGTCCCACAAGGGGCAACAGTACTCCAGGAAAGGACGCACAAGTGTGACGTAGCCAGTCTCCTTGGTGGAGCTGGTGCATCTTCGAAGCGTTCTGCCGATGAAACGAAACCTTTGGTTCGCCTTCCCCACAATATTTTCTATGTGTTCTCTCCAGTCAAAGTTGTTCGTAATTGTTAACTCCTAGGTACTTGGTAGAATGTACGACCTTAAGGTTTGACTGATTTATCGCGTAATTGAAGTTCAGCGGATTTTCTTTTAGTGGTCATGTGTATTAATTCACACTTTTCTTTATTTAATATCAATTGCCAATTTTCGCACCATGCAGAAATTTTGTCTAAATCGCTTTGCAGTTGCTTTTGATCCTCTGTTGACTTCACTAACCGATAAACGACAGCATTATCCGCGAACAATCTATGGGAGCTATTCAGATTGCCTCCTAAATCGTTTATAAACACGAGGAAGAGTAGCGGACCTATAACGCTTCCCTGTGGAACGCCAGATATCACTTCTGTTTTACTCGATGACTTACCGTCAATTACAACGAACTGTGTTCTTTCTGACAGGAAATCGTGAATCCAACCGCACAATTGGGGGGAGATTCCATAAGCACGCAATTTGATAAGAAGCCGCTTGTGGGGTACAGTGTCAAAAGCCTTCCTGAAATCCAGAAATATGGAATCGATTTGAGATCCCTTGTCGATGGCACTTAACATTTCATGTGAATAAAGGGCAAGCTGTGTTCCGCAAGAGTGATACTTTCTGAATCCGTGTTGACTACTGGTTAATAGGTCGTTCTCTTCGAGGTAGTTCATAAAATTCGAACAAAGTATATGTTCCAAAATCCTACAGCAAATCGACGTCAATGAGATAAGTCTGTAATTTTGGGGATCACTCCTATTGCCTTTCTTGAATATTGGAGTAATTTGGGCAACTTTCCAGTCTTTGGGTACGGATCTTTCGCTGAGTGATCGGTTGTAAATTATAGCTAAGTACGGAGCTATTGCATCAGCATACTCTGAGAGGAATCTAGTTTGTATACAATCTGGCCCGGTAGATTTATTTTTGTTTAGTGACTTAAGTTGTTTTACTACTCCAGGAACATCTACTTCTAAGTTTCGCATGCTGGCAGCTGTTCTTGGATTGAATACTGGAGTGTTCACTTCGTCTTCTTTGGTGAAAGAATTTCGGAAAGCTGTGTTTAGTAATTCTGCCTTAGCAGCACTGTCATCGGCAGCACCAGGCTGCACCAGGCTGCCTGCGCGCACTGCAGCAATCTTATCACTGTCAGGCCTAAAGGGTAACTTACGATCATAAATGAACACTTGTTATTCCTAAAATTATTGTCTTATTTCCCAGAAAATGAGTTAATTCCGGTTCATATTTTTCGTTAGCTGCTGCAATTCTTAGCGCCACAAATGCTCTTAAATAGGATGGTGTTTCGAATGCGCTGTTACACTCCATATACACTTTCAATACACAATCGGTCCGCGTTTGTTATTTCGACCCTGTCGCCTGGTGGCGCTATAATTGTGTAGTTGCAGAAGATCATTAGGAGGTTCGCGAGTCTCATGTTAGACTGACGTCTCGCATAAATGAGCAGTTGCATTCCGCTTCTTGCCATGTCAATTTGAGCTTGGACAAACGGAGCAGGGCATTATTAATGAAGCTGTATTATCAAAACAACAGTAATCCTGCAACTGCACTTCGAGGATGCCGCCGGCTGAAAAGATAACAGAAGGGTCTCCTTTCTCCACTGCTGGGCCGCGGTCTGGGATCAGGCTGACGACTGGTTGCACGACACGTGGTTGATGTAATTGTTATTGCTATGGCGACAATCCTGTGCGCACTGCACGGCCCAATGTCGTATATCAGTGCGCATGCAGGTAGCCTGCACAGGTACCGAATCGGTTCGTTCTGCTGTGCAGACTGCAATCCTGCGCTCTCAGGCTCTTCTGAACACTGATGGGCATCATATCGACCGCTTTTGTAGCAGTAATGGTATCATTGTGTGTTGGTATGATTTACTGTAGCAGCTCATTAAAGTAATTTAGTTGAAATGATTATGCGTTATTTTCCTTTCAATATTCTTGACAGCAATACTGCCACCTTTGTTGCGGTGATTAGTTTCCGTTTATAAACTTTAATCATAACCGCTCGGTAATTTGTCAGACGTGTAGAGTAACACACACACACACACACACACACACACACACAACATGTAAAAACCAATCAAACTTTTGGCCCACTTTACGTTACGGCAGTAACACTAAAAGTGGGCCTTGACGATCGTCTTTTGACAGCTCGTAATTTAAATGAAAATAACGGCTTAACTTTTCATCTGACACGAAAATTGAATAACTGAATTTCTAGAGGAGAAAATGCTCTACAACTTTGTTCTGTTATGTTTTTTCGAATCTCTTATAGTTTCAGAGATATTTGCAAAAATAACGGCGATTTTGGGATGTATGTCTGTCTGTCTCTCCGTAACGTATTACCTTTTTTTTTAAGACGAGCCGTTCAACCTATCAGCACCAAATTTTATAGACATAATTGTTGGCTACCAGAGCCCAGAACCTCGCTTTTTCAAATATTTCGAACAATAAATACGTTAATAATGCCAAAAAAGCCGTTTGTAATATAATTGTAGTTGCAAACGAACCGTTCAGCTGACACAAAAATTGAATAACCTAATTGGTAGAAAAGACAATTCTCTACAAATTAGCTCCTTTATATTTTTTTTAATATCTCGTATCGTTTGAGACATATTTGCAAAAATAACGGAGATTTTACACCCTCCATGGAATTAACGGAAACCAGTCGTTCGGAGATGTCACGTGATATTCCTCGCCCGTAACTCTGTCTGGCATACGCCATCTTGCGTTGCATATTTGATGATTTTCTTATTGTAACTTACACGTTGTCATTTCTGAGCAATGGCGCACTGAAGAATTAACAAAAACATATCGTTCTTCGTACGATAAATTATAATCTAGTGTCTACAAATGCCATATTAGCACCAGTTAACAACGGCCATCTATAGTATGAGATTAAAGGACTCATCTTTTGATTGATAGCCGTAGTATAGTGGGCAAGGCGGACTATGACGCTAAAGGTCGGTGGTTTGGAACCTGCAACTACCTAAATTCTTTTTACGTAACAGGGTTCCAAACACTCTTATGAATTTTTTATTATTTAGATTATTATTTTGGTCCAAAATGTTTGCTAAAACTTATAAAACTACAAATCTAAAGTAAGCCGTAAAACACGTCAGTGCGATTTTTTTTTCTTCTCAACGAACAACGATGACCCACAAATAATTTAGTATGGATCCATTAAATCTGTTAAGAAAAAGATTTTGGGAGGTTTCCCTTGGTTTTGAGGCGTAGGCCGAAAATTGTAATTACCTACAATTTATTCCGAATCGAGATCCCTATCTATCCTACTATAACAGAGGAAGACAATTTCAGGCGGTGTGACGTATTCGAAACTAAGCAGCAAAATACTGGGGGCAAATAAGCAATATTACGAGGTATTAGAAAATAAACAGCCAAATGTTTCTGACTAGCGAATAGTGTGAATGTCACTGATACTTATTTCATTTAGGCCTACCAGCAATTTAAGCGTTTCCCATACGTTTGTCACTTACCATTTTTACGGAAATCGTAACGTATTTGGATCAAAGGTCAAATATTTTTGTGAAGGAAAAACAGAAATATCATTGCGGTGTGACGTGTGAGCAGGAAGAGCAAGCCTGTCAATCCGAGGCCTAGGAGAAAGACTGGCTGCGGCGCGCACGTCACATCACGTGATCAAGTGAGGCCTGAGCCGGCGCGATCGGTAGCAGATTGGCCGGCCGCTGGGGCACAGCCCACTGTCTCATAGCAGACAGGCAATACGCTAGCGATCGCGCCGGCTCAGGCCTCACTTGATCACGTGATACGACGTGCGCGCCGCGGCCTGTCCCTCTCGTAACTGAGCTTAGTGACACGCTAGGCAAGCGTCGTGCTGACGTCACACTCACAACTCGCAAACAAACTCGACTGTGCCCAAGACCGGGCGTTATCGATCTTTGTAGCTATAGAACAAACGAGTCCTTATTTCAACACGCAGAAATTGCCTCCGGCTGTGTGTTTCTTAACCGGAGATTCGAACGTTACGCGCCCTCACGTACTATAAAAAATTTCTTTTTTAACCTATTCCTAATCTAAGAGATTTCCACTTGTTCTTTCCACGTCAACAGAAGCCATCTTGATTTGCCATATATCTCGCAGTTTTGGTTTTATGACTTGCAGTAAGGTGTTTCAGGCTAACAGCGCATCACAGATGTATAACAAAATCGTATCCGGATCAATTTCCTATAACTAAATGTAAATGAAAATATACATTAAAAAACACCTTTGTTCTGCAATAGACGATTGTGGCATGTGTGGTGTCGCACACCTACTTTCACCGCGCGCCGCCATGCACGCACGGCGCGGCTTTCTTAAGACGTCAGCCACGAGCGCCCTCTGCGACAACTCCGCTCGTGGCCACCACTGAACGACATCGTTCACTCGGGACAGATAGAAACTAGTTAACACTTCGGAATCAGATAGGCACCAGTGAAGACTTGGCTATCGGATAGGCACTAGGCAGGCCTCTAGTTCAACTATGTATCAGCATTTTGTAGTACTGAGCTATGTAAAAGTTAAGTATTATTAAGTCTCTAAGAAATATATATCTCGTTCTAATTTACTCTAGTGTTTCTAGTTTTTGCTGTACCACTGGCTGCTCACCTGCGTACCTGCACAAGCGTGCATCCTTATTCCTGTGTCGGTCTTTCTACTCGGCCGCCCACACCTACGACGGAAACGAGATACAAAAGTGGCGACGAGTTTGGGACACAAAAGCATGTAGGTGCCATAGCGTAGTGGCTAGAACAGTAGTTCACCAATTTGGAGGTAAGGGTTTAAGTCTCTCCAACGGATTTTTTTTTTTTTTACTTGTTTGCATCAAATCGTAGTAGTTACTTATTCATAACATATTGTGGGGTTTTCTTATTCATACAACAGTAGTATGTTACACAGTACTCGATGTTAATTGTAACAAAATGCTGTGTCACGAATAGGTGTCATCGATTTCGAAATTTGTGTGTGACTAAAAAATGGAGAATGAAACTGCTGCAAGTGATAAGACTAGCAATGATATTTCTGTTTTTCCTTCACAAAAATATTTGACCTTTGATCCAAATACGTTACGATTTCCGTAAAAATGGTAAGTGACAAACGTATGGGAAACGCTTAAATTGCTGGTAGGCCTAAATGAAATAAGTATCAGTGACATTCACACTATTCGCTAGTCAGAAACATTTGGCTGTTTATTTTCTAATATCTCGTAATATTGCTTGTTTGCCCCCAGTATTTTGCTGCTTAGTTTTGAATACGTGAAAATTTTCGAGAGTGTGGTTTTATTGATATTCCTTACTTGTCACCAATATTTGGCAACTTATTTGTGAATATGTCACGATTATATGCTATGTGGTTAACAGTGATCCTAAGAGGATAACTTAAATTTCTTTCGCAAATATATACAGCATACTCAGAACATAGTCGTCTGCTGGCATATGTTTGTCAGTATTATGGCGTACCTTACTTTCTGACAGCTAGCGCGTTATCATTGGCCGGAGACAATTTCTGCGGGACGAAATAAGGACTCGTGTCGACAGGTCGATGTATCGCATTCAGCTCCTGATGACGTCAGGCCGACGCTTGCCTAGCTTGTCACTAAGCTCACCCCTCTCTCGTCAATCCGTGTGACGTCAGCGAGAGCCGTGTTCGTAGTGTTGCCTAGGTTGACGGGGCTGTGAGAACGGAGCTGGTGGATTCAGTCATCAATAGCGCTCTTGACGTCAATAACATGCAGAGTACAAGCAAACCGGAGCAACTGTTTTCTTTCTGTGTGGGAAAATCTGTTTCCTTTCGTGCAATGCGATGAAGCTGCAAAGTGTTTGATGTGTAACAGAGAAGTACGAAGTATATAAAAAAGTAATTTACAGCGTCATTATTCCCTGTGCCACGCAAATTAGTATGGGAAATATGAAGGAGACGAACGAGAAGTCTTAATATCTGAATTAAAGGAATGAGCTGACGTTGAGGGCTGTCAGAGTAGCGAATATGGAAATACTGTCTACTATTTCAGGGTATGAGGTCCGCCTGATATGCAAAACACTGTTTTATTAAGCACCCAAACTAGTTTCAGCACCTCTGTGCCATCATCAGTGGGCTTTCAATTTATTTAATGCTGCGAAAACAAATTACATTTATTTTACTACTATACTATTTGTAAATTTAAGCCTAAAAAGTCGTCAGTCTTATTTTGGTTTTCATCTTATTTTATATTCTGTGGTCATGTGGGACCCTTTTTACATACTTATGTTGTGGTAGCGTTGTCATCTGCAACCAAAATGATCTCTTTTAAAACTTGTGAGGTTTTTAAAACGCTACTTGTGGTGCGAAAACGTAATTTTGGTATATGGGGATATTTCTATCATCTGCTTACTATCTATTACTTACAGTTTCTTTTGGCATACACTTCTTCTTCCGCTCTTTTTTACATAGCACACATGTAATACAATTTTTTTACGGACTTTTTCTATCACAATCACTTCCCACCTTAAAAATGCGTCTGTGTTTACTTTGTTAAAATGCGCATGTGTCAGTTGACTTTCAGATGTTCTCTAGTGGAAGTGGTGTATACACCACTCTATGCAAAAATACATTTTTTCACCGATTAAATGAATTGTACAGAAAGCATGACACAGGCAGCTAAAACACACACACACACACACACACACACACACACACACACACACACACACACACACAACACGACACACACACAGAGAGACGAAACAAACATTATTCAAAACTACCGCCTAAATTTAGAAATAGTACAGTTGTAAAATAAATGTAATTTGTTTTCACAGCATTAAATAAATTGAAAGCCCACTGATGATGGTACAGAGGTCCTGAAACTAGTTTGGGTACATAATAAAACTGTGTTTTGCATATTAGGCGGACCTCACATCCAGAAATTTCTACTGCAAACACGGCAAAAATAAGAGCTGCAAATCAAGAAGATGATGATTACTGTCTACTATGTTCCGTCTCTTTGCAACACCGTTTTCAGTGGATGTTAACAGTGTTGGTACCAATTTTCAAACGGAACTGTGAAATTTACAGTGTGATGATTTACTGAAGGAGAAATATATCACAATGAAGGCGTGGCAGATTTTTATGAGAATGTTTCTGGAAACAGATTTCCGAGGTTGTATGCCCTTGCTTCACGGATATTGGGAATGTTAGGTTCCACGTATGTGTGTGAACAATTCTTTTCTGTTATGAAATTAGTAATGTTCCAAGTACCGAAACACCTAGTCAGGTCACAACCTAATATGCAGTCTTCAATTAAATCTCAAATATGCATCGTAACATTGAAAAACTAACAAAAGAGAAACGAAATTGAAAATGTCGGAAAATGTGTACTTAATAGTATTGTACAGCTATGCTTTAAATTGCAGAGAAAATTGTATTATGTTCCATTATCCTTACTTTATAACAGTGATATCCTCACATTAAATTACATCTACATTATAAAGTTCTCATGGTATAGAAACGATATAGAATTGTCTGTAATCTGTGTCTATTATTGAATTAAAACAGTGTGTTTTAAAATTAGGATATCCTAGAAGTCACTGTATTCTTGACACCTCAAGTGTTCCCCGACTTTCCTAAATTGCTGCACTCCTCAAGCTGCATTCTGTGTCTCCGCGGCAGCGGTACTGAGCGCGTGACGTCACACGGTCAATTCTCCTTCCTCGTGAGCCAGCAGAGCGGCCAGGCTGACGTCACACCAGCGCTGCCTGTCCTCATAATGTTCAAATGTTTGTTAAGCTTACGGGACTCAACTACGGGGCCATCAGTCCCTAAACTTACAAACTACTTATCTACTACCTTATACTAAGGACGGCACAAATATCCATGCCCGAGGGGGGATTCGAACCCCCGACCGGAGTGGCCGTGCAGACCGTGACTGGAGCGCCTCAGTCCTCTCGGCCATCGCGGCCGGCTGCCTGTCTTCCCCAGTACTATAAGCTGGTCTGGTAACTGAATACGACATGGGTACCACACCTCCAATTTTCTTCTCTCTCTCTCTAAATGAAAACTAGACTTATCAGTCTTTAGGGATTTTATGCGATCGTCGTGTGAATAAAATTCTTGAATATCCGTCTGCAGGTCGGTTTTATTTTCTATAACATCAGCGGTAAAGGGACAGCTGCCCATCTTCATATCTGTTGACAAATGTTACAATTGATTGTGAGCTGCTATTTACAACGTATAAAATCCAAAAGTTTATGAAAAAATTATGAGAAACATACCAAACCTATTAAGTTACAGAGTAACCTCTCCCGTGATGAACGTTACTAAAATACAGTGGCCTCCTGACGCTTTATTCAATGTATTTCCATTCGTCTGATCGGTGGATACATTGTCGATAAAATTACTCTCAATAAGTGACTGTTGAGTTACATACAAAATAATTTTTAAAGTCTAGGTGTAAAATAGAAGTCAAGGTATAAAATAGCTGTTACAACTGAAATACATTAGCTGTCAAACTATAAGAGGACTTAGAAAGAATATAAATAAGATAAACTTGGTTCCGAATTCACATTAAAAGTGTTTTAAGTATCATCACCATCTTTAGAGACTGATTATGCCTTTCAGCGTTCAGTCTGGAGCATAGTACCTCTAATAAAATTCCTCCATGATTCCCTATTCAATGCTAACATTGATGCCTCGTCTGATGTTATGCCTTTTACTTCAAAATCATTCTGCACCGAATCTAAGTACTTTCTTCTTAGTCTACCTCGACTCCTCTTGCCCTCCGCTGCCGAGCTCATGAGTCTCTTAGGTAACCTTGCTTCTCCCATGCGTGTAACATGACCCCACCATCTCAGTCTGTTCGCTCTAACTGCTTCATCTATGGTGTTCATTCCAAGTTCTTCTTTGATTTCCTCATTATGACACCCTCCTGCCACTGTTCCCATCTATTAGTACCTGCAATCATTCTTGCTACTTTAATATCTGTAAACTCTACCTTATGAAGAAGGTAACCTGTATCCACCCAACTTTCACTCCCATACAACAAAGTTGGTCGAAAGATAGAGCGGTGCCCTGCTAAATTAGTCTTGGTACTTACTTCCTTCTCGCAGAAGAGAGTAGAACTTAGATGAGCATTCGTTGCATTAGCTTTGCTGCACCTCGATTCCAGTTCTTTCACTATGTTGCTATCCTGTGAGAAAATAAATACTGTCTTCCTGTTCTTTGTTCCTCCTATTTAGCACTCAATCTGTTTAAATCTCTTTCTCACATACATTACTTTTGTTTTGGAGATTCTGATCTTCATATCATAATCCTTGCACCTCTGATCGAGCTATGATATATTAGTTTGCAATCTTCCAATTGAATGGACCATTACAACTAAGTCATCCGCATATGAGAGACTGCTTATTTTGTTTTCACCTATTTTAATCTCGCCCCGCCAGTCTACTGTTTTCAACATATGATCCATGAATAGTATGAACAAACGTGGGGACAGGTTACAGCCTTGTCTTATCCCTGAAACTACCCTGAACCTTGAGCTTAATTTGCCAACTACTCTAACTGCTGCCTGATAGTCTATGTAAAGCCCTTTAATTGCCTGCAGAAGTTTGCTTCCTATACCATAATCTTGTAGTACTGACAGTATCTTCCTCCTAGGAACACGGTCATCAGCCTTTTCTAGACCTATGAAACATAGATACAATATTTTAAGTAATTTAAATAATATATTTAAAAATTTATGGAGTTAAATATTAAAACCTTTTAGAAAAAAATCTCAAAAAGTTTTTTTTTTTTTTTTTTTTTTTTTTTTTTTTTTTTTTTTTTTTATTGTGAACGTGGTCTTGTTTCCCGTCTGCGGGTGAAGCTTCAGTGTGTCAGGCAGCAGCAGCGTCGCCGAGGTTTCCTCCGCCTCGCCGCATCCCATTCACCGCCGCCAGTGTGCTGAGGGCCGCCGTAGCTGGTGTTTGGCAGCGTTTTCCATGCCAGGCAAGCCTACAAAATGTCGTTAAGTATTTCAAAATGGTTTTTACGCATGAGATCTGTTTGCTCATTTAGATGTTTGTCCAGGTCTTTTGCTTTGTGTGCATATACTTCAAGCACATTTAAGTGGAAACTTTTCTGTGGCCTCTGCAGCACTTCCATTAGTTAACCTATAATGCTAAATTGATGGTTATTGTCTTTAGTTTGCGCTCCAAATGCTATTACTACAATGCGCTTTGTATCGGACTTCAAAGTTGCGCCCAGTTTGTCGTATGTTATATTTATCACAACTAGCGCATTTAATCTTATATACCCGGGGTATTTGCTTTTTTATTTTTTTTATTTTTTTTTTTTTTTTTTTTTCAAAAAAAAAAAAAAAATGTTCAAATGTTTGTAAATATTATGGGACCCAACTACGGGGTCATCAGTCCCTAAACTCACAAACTACTTATGAACTACTTACGAACTAGGACGGCACAAATATCCATGCCCGAGGGGGGATTCGAACCCCCGACCGTAGTGGCCGTGCAGACCGTGACTGAAGCGCCTCAGTCCCCTCGGTCACCACGGCCGACTGCTTTTTTTCGTGCGTTTTTTCGTGCGTTTTTTCGTGGTTGGTCTATGCCTTAATCTTTGTGCCATTTTCCCATCATTTTTGAATGGCACACCTATTTTTCTTGGAAAGTATTTAGTAATTCCCGCCGACTCTGTATGTAAAAGTGACCAACTTCTTTTTATCATTAATTTCGTTATTGCCAGTGGATTTGTTTTTGATTTTATTGAACAACCGAACAACCACATGGCTGCGGCTACCTGTTCAATTGTGTCTAGTTCCTTTCGCAATTCATCCTCGGCAAGTGGTAGTTTGAGGGCTCTGTTGCACATTGCGTAGAAGTATGCTCTTTTGTGCTGTGCTGGGTGTTGTCGCTCCTATAACGTTATCAGATTATGTCTCTTATCTGCACACACCGAATACTTGTCTCTCTCTGTCCCTTCTTATATTTAAATCAAGGAAATTGATATCCCCATTCCGCTTCAGTTCTAAGGTAAACTATATCTTTGAATGTTGATCATTTAAGACTTTTGTCATTTCCACAATTTCCTATTTCCTCTCTTTAAAGAGTAAAATAGCGTCATCAACGTACCATCTGTAATATGTTAGTTTCTCTTTGATTTCAGGATAAGAAGTGAAAAATTTATTTTCAAAATTGGTCACAACAATTTCAGCTAAAATACCGGATAGACAATTTCCCATGGCTAAACCATCAACTTGTATAAATAGTTTGTCATTGAAGATAAAACAGTTGAAGACCAATGTGAATTCTAGCTCAACGATTTCACCCAACACTACGGTTGGGGGTTCGAATCCCCTCTCGGGCATGTATATTTGTGCCGTCCTTAGTGTTAGCTAGTTCATAAATAGTTTGTAAGTGTAGGGACTGATGACCCCGTAGTTAAGTCTCATAAGCTATACAAACATTTGATTTTTTTATTTCACCCACGGTCACTGACATGTATTTTATTACATTGTTCTTGATGATTCGTAATCTTTCTGATTCTTGATGATTCGTATTCTTTCTGAAATTGGTTTGTCAGTGTAGTGGTTCACAGTATCTAAAGGAGCTAGGACGGGCGTCTTCTGGAATTGCTACATCCTTCACCTCATTGGGAAAGCTCATACTATTTTTGACACTGTACGCTTGCTGAAATTAGTGATTTCAACTTTCGGTAAAAGGCTTTATTCTGTAGATCATTTACTGCCTACCTGTCATTGAAAATCACGCGCATGGGCTTATTATCTTTACGCAACATTATCGTAGCCCTCGCTTCTGGTGTTTTGGGATTCATGCTAATTAATCTAGCGTTTTCAATCGGCGTGAACAGAAAATGAACTGCTAATTAAAAGTCAAATTAGAAGTATTCCATTACATAGGTAGAAATGATCACCAGAATAAAATAAGAGAAATCAGAGCTCGAACAGAGAGATTCAGGTGTTCTTTCTTCCCGCGCTCTATTCGAGAATGGAATGGGAGATAAATAGTATAATTGTGGTTCGATGAACCCTCTGCCAGGCACTTAAATGTGATTTGCAGAGTATCCCATGTAGATGTAGATGTAAATGTACCATGAAAAGAAAACCCCACTAATGTCTTCTTCACGCGTCAACATTTCCCGATAAGACGCCACGCGCGCAGCCTAGTGGTCATGCTTTTCGCGTTTTCAGGCCCCCTTATAGGATTATGCAAACACATCCCACGGAAATGCTAACTTTCGAGGTGATGTGTTACACAGTCCTTCGGTGATCGAATGTACCCGACTTATTTTGGGATCGCTGATTACAAAATATTTACATTGAAAACAGTTTCGACAATAACAGCTTTCATTTTGAAATAGTGCAAAAGCTGTCGTTACAAAATTAGTCTGTATCGTTGTCTGGGGCTCATTGATAACTATCAGACAAAGCAACAACACACTGATTTCCAGACTCATCTGGAGGCAATAAAAGTTCTAAGGCCTCAGGTGTTGAGCTTCTTCTCGGCTTGGCCTGCATGCTGCTCGAGCTCGTAATGAGTGGATCCGAAGAGACCAGTAGCTGGTGAGACATCTTCCATGCTATCTTCCCTTGAAAATTTCCGGGGAAAGCCTTTCCGAAAATTATAATGTCTCTGTTTTGGGATTACTGAACCTATTTAGATAGTTGTGCGCCTCGGATGCACAGTGGTAGAGTGCCAGACTACAAATCCGAAGGTCGCGGGTTCGATCCCCGCCAGGTCCTAGGATTTTTATCTGTCACTTTCCACTTCTTTCACCTCTGGCAGTATTGCTCATGTGAAAAATACCGAGTAGCACCGTGGTTCGGAACCCACGTTAAACTGTAGGTCCCCCTATAACTGGCTGGGTAAGTCAGTTCGAAGGTCGGAGGAAGGCAACGGCATACCACCTCCAAACAGGGCTATGCCTAGTAAAGCACTGTGGTGTTCAAACCAATCTTCGGATTGATGACTGCTTTACCTTTTTTATTTAGATAGTTACCCGATTGGCAACGGAGCCCCTATATAATTACTTTATGTATAGGCATGTAGTACCACGAATACAGTTGTACAAATTCTTTTGCCAGAACTACGGAATAGTCCTCAAAACGTTCCACGTTCACAGGGAAACCACTTGCTATCACCTGTAAGATGACATGACATTGCCTCATTAATGTTTCAAATGTTTAATTGTTGTACATCTAATGGACGTAACTACGTTGGTCATTAGTCCCTAGACCTACAATGAACTTACACTACCTTATAGTAACTTATGCTAAGGATAACACAAACAACCATGCCCGAGGGAGGACTCGAACCAAGATGCGGTCACACGTTCGATCTCGCACGGAAATTGGTAATGGCGAGTGTAAGAGGGCGAGCATGATGGGGGCGCTACAGCCGTAGCGTGCGACTTGATGTCTGAGACCGATGGGAGGCGGCCCTAGTCGGAGGTCTACGCTGTTCTCATTGGTCTCTATGCTCCCTGGATTTTGAACTACATATTTCTAAGCGTGCCAGCCAAATATGTTCATATTCTGTTTCTTGACTAATTACAACATGGATGCCATGAATTATTACAAGAAAACGAAAAGGAAATATGTTTCGATTCCGTACTCACGCGAGTCTTTTACTTCGCATATTGACAGAAATTTCAAATCCAGAGGTAATCTAGCAGTTATTTCTCATGTAATAACTGATGTTCAAAAAAATTTTTCAAATGTTTGTATCACTTATGGGACTTAACTACGGGGTCAGCAGTCCCTAAGCTTACAAACTACTTATGAACTACTTACGAACTAGGACGGCACAAATATCCATGCCCGAGGGGGGATTCGAACCCCGACCGTAGTGGCCGTGTAGACCGTGACTGGAGCGCCTCAGTCCCCTCGGACACCGCGGCCGGCAACTGAGGTAAATTCGTTTGACTAATTACAACATGACGGACAATGCAAAATCGTGTGCAAAACATAGAAGTGTGGAGGCACGCTACAGTTCTATGCTTACACGCAAGAGGTAGACATCCAGGTTGTATATAGATCACTGGCTGTTGTATACCTGAGGTATACGCAAGTGCTACCGAACGCCGTTGCTCAGCGCGTCCGCTCAGACGGCTCGACGTCTTCTGTAATAAAAAAGCTGAGCTAATGACTGAGCGAGGAACCAGGAACAAACGTGAACAAAAGACCCAAAAGCATCGATTTACCATAAATAAGAGAATGCTAAGGCGACGGCTGGCCCGCAGCGGAAAACCCTTGTTCGATACACGGCCCGGATCACATTTTCACTTATCGCCATTGTATAATTTCAATGCCCCATGCTGCTAATGTCAATCATTTTCCTACCTACCCCTTCTTTTCTCTCCTTAATAAATAATTAGCATAAGCAATATGGTTGTGAACAAGGTGTGGTGTAAGTTCTTTAGCAAATTTCCGAAAGAACAGACAAGAAATCATTTTATAATAAACATATTTAAATTACTGTGGCGTGCTACGAGATATCGTTCGTATTACTGTGTCTGGGAAAAATTATAGTTAATTCACATCTATGTGATAATAATCTCTCTATGCTGTCTTTTGCATAATCCATACTAATGTTACAAATGTGAAAGAAGCACACTCTCCTACGCTGGCGCGACTAAACCGCATAACTGATTTTTTATGAAATTGTGTATGGAGATAGCTTGAACGATGAAGAAGAACATAGGTTACTTTAGAAAGATATTTGTTGATTTTAAGACTATAATTCGAAAAAATGAAAAGATGATCATAAAAGTTTTTCTAGCTTCTAAAACTCCTTCTAAAGATATTTATTCGTTGACGTTTGATGTTTATCGCATTTATTAAAATACGTTTATTGGTTAATATGTTGTACCTAATACGATTCGACATAATGAATACAATTTCACACGTCAACGTCTTCAGGCCACGAAACCTATTTCAATGACATTTAAATCCTGTATAATTTACACGTTACATAACATGTAGCTTGTTCAGGCCGCGGTTTAGTCAGGATGCAATAAACACTATTGCTCATTTAATAACATATTTTCATCTCGATACGCCACTCTACGCACAGTTGATTTAAACTGGAAAATCTTGAACTTTTATTCTGGGGATCCTGGTCATAACTTAAGAACAAAATAGCGAGATTATTGTACTTTAGATGATCTTTGACACGTATGTATGGACATCATCACGAGAGAAGCCGCGTGTAAGAGCTAGTAGTGAAATAACTGAGGAATTCTATCGTTTCGTTTAACAAATCTCTTACGAAGCCATAATTACATTACGACCTGGCACTGCTTGTCAGTACCCCCCCCCCCCACCCCCCGTTACACAGTTGTTACAGCGTAGTTTACGGTGCTTGTCTCTTGCTCTGATGCAACAGCGGGCCGCGGTGGAGTAAATGTTCAAATGTTTGTATAGTCTATGGGACTTAACTACGGGGTCATCAGTCCCTAAACTTACAAACTACTTATGAACTACTTACGAACTAGGACGGCACAAATATCCATGCCCGAGGGGGGACTCGAACCCCCGACCGTAGTGGCCGTGCAGACCGTGACTGAAGCGTCTTAGTCCCCTCGGGCGGTGGAGTAGCCGAGCGGTTTAAAGCACCTCGCTGCGGAGCGCGCGGTTGCTCGCCGTGGAGGTTCGAGTTCTCCCTCGGGCATGGGTGTGTGTGTTGCCCTTAGGTTAGTTTACCTAGGTTTAAGTAGTTTTTAAGCTACGGACTGATGACCACGCAGTTTGGTCCGATAGATTTACAGATATTTGAACATTTATTTTGTAGCAGTGGGCATGAGTTCGGTCTGTCCGACCCCGATCCCCTTTGTCTTTTTTTGTTCAGATACGTAGCAGTGCATGAAAATACAAATGCACGAACAATAGGTTTTTCTATTGAATTACTCTTCTTTTACGGGACAGGTAACACAGCTACCGGTAGGGTAAGGTGACCTTATTTCTCATTGTTATTACTTTCAGGAATAGTGGGTCACTTTCATGCCGTTAATTGTAGCTCAAGGACACATCGTGGTCCACGAGGGGAAAGCAATACGGAATGTCTCAAGGTATGTATGCATTGCATACATTCGCTTCTGAATCCTTTATACAATTTGAGACAAGAAAGCACACAAAAATAAAGTATTTTACATCTAGGAATAATTTCACTTTCTGAAATTGCGCTCACGGTTCATAAAAAACATACGCATCCCTTGCAACTCTATGTGGACTGAGTGGATAATTACGAAGTAGCATAATCGTCTTGGACGAAACAAAATTGTAATAGTGTCATAACTACAAGCATGAGAAATTCAAAATGAGTTTGTAAACATAGTATACAAATTAGGTGCCATAATATTAAAATTATTACTGTACTTCTTCTTTAATTCATTGATTTTCTAATTAGTAATGTAAAGTCAGCAAACCAGTAATCTGCATCTTTCAATCTGATCATTCAGTGACGTACCTTAATTGTCACAAACGTATGGTTCTCTAAGGATTATCTTAACGCACGTTATTTCAAAGTAACTACAATCCTTATTAAAATGTTTAACAATGTTCAAGGGAACTGTGAAATATTCATTTGCACAGAAATTAGTTATATCATTACTATTAACCTGTAAATTAAATCTTGTGACTATGAAGTTGCTGTAGCACACTGATTGCAAATCCCGTGCTGCGGCTGAATGGGCAGGTGCTCCAAGGCGCCTTGCTTCGAAATGCGCGGTGTGTTAAAAGGTTAGTTTAAGTCGTCTGTAAGTCTAGGGACATACAACTTCAGTAGTTAATTTCCAAAGATTTAGGAACGTTTTAACATTTTCTTTGCAAATCCGTCATGTTGACTGTTTACATCGGTATTTGTAGCATTGATTAATGCAAAATTATGCTTCAATGTATGTTTTTACTACTACGCTACTATTTGCAATGTCACTTCCGCGCAAAGTGATGGTACACTCGCAGTAATGCAGCGCTTCTGTTAAACGCTATGGGAGCACGAGAGCCGCATGCCAAAAATGGAGACCGCCGCTATTTTATTACAACTCCAAAGGCAGCAGAGAAAGTTAAGAGTTATCGAAACTTTGTCGGAGTTTCCAATGCAAGAATAGCGTGTAATCAACAGTTTTCTCCATGTACGTTGTGTGCTTCGCACTGAATTTCATCACCAGTGGGTGATGGTGTCAACGGATGAGCCGAGTGTGCGTATGACAAGAGACATGTCGTATGACAAGAAGACGATCTCTGTCTCACCCCAGCCGGCGCTCTGTGGTCCAAAAAGGTCCGAAACCTAGTCAAAAGTCGAAAAACGAAAATAATAATTATTGGGTTTAGTCCGATACAATCACGTTTTTCTTAAGTCAGAGGGAAGGGAAGCAACCTTTGATACCGAATAAAGTAGGCGAAAATTACGGTTTACTGTGTAACACAAGCTACGAAGAACCGCTTCGGATTACATGCCGTGCTTATAGTGTGAATAACTGTTGGTGTAACTGATTATTTTCAATTGTGTTTGAGGGAGGATGTTGAGGAACGTACTCGGTATGTAGTAAAAGTCATGTCAAAGCATAACTTCATAATGACTTCCATTGTCACGTGGATCTATCTTCAAAGGTCGAAAGAATTATGATAGGCAGAGAGCCTGTGCTGTACGATAGTGTAATATGTGACGTAGGATGTCTTGTATCGAAATGTACAACAGCTATCTGCGAGCCAGCTACCACGAAGTGCAACGGGTCCGCTACGGGTATTCTGTATCCAGTATGCACTTAGAGAGTTAATGTCAAATAACAATCGTCGCTCATATCACATTCCACATTCACGGTGTTTAGTAAATAGTGGAGTTGACTAAGACAATATTGAATGATATGTACATTTCAAAAAGCTACACACTCGTCGATTTAAATAATTTAAATATGCTTCTTTTTAGTATTGTACAATTGGAAAGTGACAAGCACGTACACAGGACGATATTTAAAAAAGGCAGAAGATCGTAAAACATTGGTCCAGGACGTTTCGTTGTCTGCTCGAATTCTTGGAGTGGATGAAACTATAATGCCTTGGCAGCCTAGCCGTGTCCACTAAGGCGTCCAGTTGCTGTGCGCGCGGCCGTTCGCCGTCGGAAGTAAATGAAAGAACGCCGTCGTCGAGCTAAATCATAGGGTGGTGTCTGTACTTGCACATGTCCGAAAACAGACACCATACCAATCTGTAATAATGATTTACACTGGAAGACGGCGTGCTACCTACCAAACCACAATCAAATGTTCTAAAGTTTGTAAATTTATGGGAATTAACTACTGGGGTTATCAGTCCCTAGGCTTACAAACTACTTACAGTAACTTAAAGTAACCTAAGGACAACACACGCGCGCGCGCAGACCATTCCACTCCAGTCACAAGAACTTCACAGAACGGATGAAGCGCATTACATGAAATATGAAAGTTCTCCTAAAAATGTGATGCAAATAGTTTTGATACATCAAACATGGTAGAATAATTGTTAACAGATAAGAAGTTTAAAAACATGAAAAATTTTCTGCTTCTAGTTTAAAGTATTTATAAACTGAATTTGAGTTTAAATAATCTTACTTTTCAAATAAAAGCTAAGAAATCGCTTGTATGCATATTTTTCAGTTACTACGAAAATTGACTAAAACACAAGGGATTAATGATACCAGTCAGTTTCATTTTAATTTCCTTACACAAGGCGTTTTGGGTGTTTAAACTTCAATCTTCAGATACATTTTTAATTTTTTGTGGTAATGTTACATGGATGCATTATGACTTATTGTACTAGAGGTACTGTCTCGACTGTACATTTCTCTGTCATAAAAATCTACATGTAACTAAGATAGTTTAGCGTCACAGTTGCCATAAAGTCATAACACAACGCACCCATATCACATGAGCATTTAAATATAATCCACCTTAAAAGTAGAGTTTAACGCGTTGTGAATGGGAAAGTAAAACAAAACTGGCTGATAACAGCAATCTCGCTTCTAACTGTGTCATACGTAGTTTTACGTTATTTCTCATTTTTTACAATTCTTAATTTTCTTAATTTTTTACTTTGTGATGCCTGTGACTGAAACTGAAAGTTTATTAATGTGATTGTCTCTTCTCCGTGACTGATTGCGGCTTAGTGATCGTCTTTACGATGAGTTGCTGCCTATCCTCATATTTTTGACATTCCAACCTCAACTTTTCATACATATATCTGGAATAGGTAGCTATATAAATACGCTACAGTATTACACTGTCACATTGTGTCAAAATTTGAAGGCCACTAGTCAGGAACTTTCAGCTGTTAACGATTTCAATGAATATTTAAATTTTTATTAATATGTACAGCAATAATAACAGATATGTGTATATTTCTTCTAGCTTATATACACGTGCTTCGCAACGGTTGTTAAAGAGGGACCTGTGTATATCATGGTTTCTTAAGTTCCGGACCTAGGTCAGCAAAAACAGAATCTTATTGGATACTTCTGTCAATAAAATCAGTTATCATAGCCAAGATGTCAAATTTAAGTAGAAGTCATTGTCGAAAACGATGAATGTTCACAAAGTTTTTCGTACAAAAAGTGAAATCAATTGAAGTTCTTACTCTAGAACAAAATAAATTCAATATTAGGTTGTGTTTAGAAAGTTAAGACTGCGGTGTGTGTCTGGCGTAAAGTTCTGAAAACACTTCTATCGTTGAGATGAGAAATAGTAATAATAATAACAGATCCATGTATTGGTTCTATGGTGTAGTACTAAACTGTTTATCTCTCACAGTAAGTGTATGCTGAAGTATTTATATGTTACAGCGTAGCACTGGGGACAATGTAGTTATTCTGCTTGCAGTGCTCCCTATTATCGAAAACTCGACGAATGCTGAAAGTCTGGTAATTCAATCAACAGAGCAGTTCATGTCTGTTTAAATAAGACGTCAGTGTTGTGTCAATATGCGATAAAGTAAGTCTGGGTAATCGTTGAAGGAATGGCCTCAGCTGATCGTCTGTATAGAACTTTCCATTAAATATAGTATTTCCAGTGACTGTGTTAACTGCTTCGGGCACTCTTTCAGCCAATACATGTCCCCACGCCCTGCAGTGATTTCTTCGTAAAGTTCTAAGTTGAAATCGACCTTGTGTAGCAGAACTATATATTCACAAGTCGGATTATAACTAAGTGCAATTGTCTCTGCAAGAAGAGACGTCTTTCTCTTAATGTAGTCCGTACCAAAAGCAAGTAATTACAAAAGCAGAGACGTTTCTGATGACTTTGTCGCTCGCATGTGTATATTACCTCTAGTGGCAGGCAGAGAGAAGAAATGTCTGCCGCCCACGGTGGCCTAGGGGACTGAGGCGCTCCAGTCACGGTCTGCACGGCCACTACGGTCGGGGGTTCGAATCCCCCCTCGGGCATGGATATCTGTGCCGTCCTTAGTATAAGGTAGTTGATAAGTAGTTTGTAAGTTTAGGGACTGATGACCCCGTAGTTAAGTCCCATAAGCTTAACAAACATTTGAACATTTTTTTGAAGAAATTTCTGTGGAGTGAGCTTTCAGATAAGCAGAACAGATTTTGTGTCCTCAACATTAAGGTGGCAATGTCACATTATATTGGGAAACATCTACTAATCGCTGAATTTATCATGGTCCCTTTTCGTTCACTTAAGACGCTATATTTTAGCAACGCTTCCTGAACTTCTTGTTGCTTGTGTGACATTTATTTAAATATTATTTCTTGTTATGTGGTTTCTCTGCGAAAAGGAGGTAGGGCTTCTTTGCAGACGAAGCGGTACAAATCAATCGTAATAACAAATGAATGTGTGGAAAAATTGGATTTGTCTCAGTATCATGTGGTGATTCCTGCTTAATGTTGAGAAGATGCACAGAACGCAATGCTCACTCCATAGGTATTTCTACTCTATATACAATTTAGTGGATATACCCATCAAAATATGCACTTATTTTGTTTCCAAGACACTGCAAAGCATATGGAATACAGCTAGGAAGAAGAAACATTTTGTGTTCTACCTGGATTAAATTTTATTTGCAGTGGCAGCGGTTTAGTTTGCTATCGTTGGCTACGAACTATTCGATTTAGGAGGATGGATTAATTTACTGAGTAGAACAGCATAAATTATTTATTTCATCGAGAACATACAGAATTATTCCCTTCGTTCTACGTGACTGATTTTTGAAAAAGCATTCAACGGCCGTTGCCAACATCAGTGCACAACACCGTCGCTGTAAGTAAAATTGTACCTCTTCTTGTAGTCTATTATGCCATAGTTATGAAAAAAAAACGCAGCAACGCCATAATTAGTTATTTGGTGTACTATGTAAGTAACGTCGCCCCACTTTGTCCTTTCCTGTACTATGGTGTTTTCGAGGCATTTCTAAACAGAACGCACCAAAACTGTATTGAGGATACACCGAAATAAAAAAGGGGACCACATAAATTGGGGTTTCCTTGCAAAGAAATCTTACGTAAATTGTAGCATCGGTAGACGTGAAGGAATGTCGTTATGTTTTATATTCGAATGTTACCCGTCAAAAGAAGCAAAGAAATGTCGTTAAGCTGTGAATATAAGAAGTGTAATCAGCAACTCGCTGTTCAATATTAGTTTGTATTTGCAGAGATTACATTGCGGCTCTTAATTCAAAATACTTCTGTTACTGAAGGAATACGCACAACATGGTCATGTTTGTTTCTTTGCAGCACTACAAAACCAACAACACCTTTAATGGTGCGTTGCTGTTCTATGGCATAACCATCGAAAAGATTTAAAAAAATGCAGAACTGCCAACTATTAGTTCTTTGGTGCACATCGTAGCTAACAGGGCCTCAATTTCTTGTGTACTGTAATACACCGTTTTCTAAGCATTCATAAACAGAATGGACTCAAGATGTTATAAGTACACACAGAAATCAGAAAGGGAACTACATAAATTCGTGTTTCCTTACAAAGAATTCTTAGTAAATGAAAACAGCTACTGAACTTCGTTATGTGTGAATTCAAATGATACCCGCGGAAAGACGCATTTTTTTTTCTTTTCATGGCATTGCAAGGCATGCGGAATACTGCTAATAAAAAAACTACTTTTTTGTGTCGTGCTCGAGTTAAATTTTACTTGCAGTGGCAGTGATTTAGTAAGTTAACGTTGGCAACGAAATATTCACTTTAGGGGATCATTAATTTACTGATCGGAACAAAATTAATTATTTATTTCATTCTCAACACAAAGAATTATTCCCTCATTGTACGTGACTGATTTTTCAAAAGGGATTCATAATCAATACACTAAACCCCTGCCGTAAAGAAAATCGTAGCCCTTGTTTCAGTATATGTGAATATAAAACGCAGCACCGCTATTTATTAGTTATTTGGTGTACTAGGTAAGTAACAGCGTCTCTATCGGATCTTTGTTATACTACGCTGTAACTGAAGCGCAGCATACACCAGAAACTACAAATTACGATGTCTTTTCTTCCCCTAATCCGCTTTTAATGAAGCTTATATGTTGCCCCAAAGTAGTCTCAGTTGACATATGAAGCCCCATTAAAGTTCTTATAGTACTCTTGGAGATTTTCTGTACTACATCATACTTATAAGAATAGTATACAGAAAGACTTTAAATTACAATTGTCTTTCCCATCCTTAACCAAGCAATCCGAGCGTAAGATACGCCTCTAATGAAAACGTTGTCGACGGAGCGTTAAACGTTAATATTTCTTCCTTCCTTCTTTCCTCACTATAGCCAAAATTACTTGTGACTTGTCCAGCATATAAGAGCCCATGCCTGAGCAAGCGATATAAAGCTGTCCCTGTGAGAAACATGGAGATTTCAAATACACTCCACAGTATTCAGTATATTGACCTCTGATTTATTAATCATAATAGAAAATGCAAGACCCGCTGCAAACTGCAGTCTCTTAAAGTTAAAAGCCAGATATGTCGGAAATAATGGGTATTCGTCAGATTTACTCTGTTTCATTGTCTTCCTTTCCTTGTAGCTCTATAGATACCTATTGTTTCTCCCTACAGTGGTATGCGCTTCGCAGTTAAAAGTTGCTCAAAAAAAATGTTCAAATGTTTGTACAACTTATGGGACTTAACTACGGGGTCATCAGTCCCTAAGCTTACAAACTACTTATGAACTATCTAAGACTAAAGACGGCACAAATATCCATGCCCGAGGGGGGATTCGAACCCCCGACCGTAGTGGCCGAGCTGACCGTGACTGGAGCGCCTTAGTCACCTCGGCCACCGCGGCCGGCTAAAAGTTGCTTCATAGTTTTCAACAGCACTGTCATCTTTCAGGAATTTCCTTAAGTTCACTGGAATATAGGAGTGTCTTAGCAATAAATAATAAATATAATGAAACGTGATGCTTGATGTGAAAATTTTTACCCATCGCAGTATATTTGATCTCATATTTACTAAATTATATGTTGTACAATTGTATAATTTTTCAGGTATATATATATTCATTTGTATAAGTGCTGTATGTCTGAAAAATCTGTTGCGAATGTAATTAGTAGTAAATAAGTAATAGATTAAAACTTGGTGCGTGATGGGGCGGTTTACCATGATCATTACTGTTTATGTGCTCATATCTCATGAACTACGTGTTGTGCTGTGCTACGATTTAGAAGGTACATTCAACTATATGTTTATGTTTGCAAAATTTACTACAGGTACAACATGTAGTGCAGAAAAATTTCAACGTTATACCGAATGCCGTAGTTTTACTCCGTGAACAGCGGAGAAGTAGTAAGCGAGAAACTTTTTTCCTTTCATCATTATGCTATGGTTGTCAGCGAGAAAAAGTTGCCTAATGGTTTGAAATGTTTAAAGTTTGTTGCAAGTCGCTAAGTCCTCACCTTCTCAAATAGTGGGCTGATAAATTTACAGTATCACGTGCCGCAAGACGGGAAGTTTTCATTGTTTATTATATCATATTTCCTGAACTATCGGTCATATCACAAAATCGTTTATTAGATGACGTCTGCTACCTATAAACTACATTCCTGCCGAATTTCAGCTTCGTAGGTGAAGTAGTTTTCGAGATTTCGTGTTTAGTCAGTGAGTGAGTGAGTGAGTGAGTGAGTGAGTGAATGTATGAATAACTGTCCTTTCGCTTTTATATATATAGAGATGTATAAAATACACCACGATAATTAAGTAAGCAAGACCTCTTGTTCATGTTCGTTCAACAGAAACTTATGAAAGTAATGTGTATACTTAGCATACACATGAACATCCTTTAGATGTTTAGAAGCGATTTATTTTCATTTCGTGTGTGCTTTCTTTTACAGTTCTTAAATTTTTAATGTGCTCGCGTGTTTATCTACTAAGAATCGCGTTTAGTTGTCAGTTCAGTTGTTATTTTGATTTATTAGCTCGCGTAAATATTTTTCAGATTCGCCGTTAATAAACAGTTTAGTGTTAGATCCATATTTTTCCAAGCTCACTGTTTATCAAACTTCTGTATCCTCAGACGTAATTACTTGAAAAAAATAGGTTTTTAGAATGGCTAGGAACTGTGACTGCTGCGAACGGATGGAGGCAGAGTTGGTGACACTTCGCTCGCAGATTCAGACGGCGTTGGCTTCGCTGGCAACGCTTGAGACTGCGGTGGGTGGGCGCCGCAGTTGTGGGCCGCTCGCGGGGGTACAGCAGACGCCGTGTGCGTCTGTTGTGCCCTTTGATCGGCCTGCGGCTGTGGCCAGCCCGCTCACTGCCCGCGAGGAGGTCGCCCCCCCCCCCCTCCGTGGTGGATTGGGAGGTCTCCTCAGCGCGTATCAGGCGGCGTAAGACTTCCCGGGGGACCGAAGTGGAGGCCTCCCCGGTTAGTCTTGCCAAACAGATTCGAGGCGCTGTCTGTGGCAGAGGATGTTCTTGACGCAGATTGTGTCGCTTGTCCTGTACTCGTCCCGCTGCCGGGCACTCACAGAGGGTGGGTTTGTTGGTAGTTGGGAGCTCCAACGTTAGACGGTTGATGGAGCCCCTTAGGAAAATGGCTGCTAGGGAGGGGAAGAAATCCAATGTGCACTCCGTGTGCATACCGGGGGGAGTCATTCCAGATGTGGAACGGGTCCTTCCGGATGCCATGAAGAGCACAGGGTGCAGCAAGCTGCAGGTGGTGGCTCATATCGGGACCAATGATGTGATCCTCTCTGCTTTTGAGCGGCTATCAGAAGTGGTAAAGACTGCCAGTCTTGCTTGCAAGATGAAAGCGGAGCTCACCATCTGCAGCATTGTCGACAGGACTGACTGCGGACCTTTGGTTCAGAGCCGAGTGGAGGGTCTGAATCAGAGGTTCAGACGGTTCTGCGACCGTGTGGGCTACAGATTCCTCGACTTGCGTTAAAGGGTGGTGGGTTTTCGGGTTCCGCTAAATAATTCAGGAGTACACTATACACAAGAAGCGGCTACGGGTAGCGGGGCTGTATGGCGTGGATTGGGCGGTTTATTAGGTTAGAGGGACTCGGGAATACACAAAATGGGTTTCAGTCTCAAAGGGCTCAGGTCAGACACACGAAGAAAGCAGATCTAGAAACCATTGGTATAACAGTTGTAAATTGTCATAGCTGTATTGGGAAAGTTCCAGAGCTCCATGCGCTGATATAAAGTACTCAGGCACAAATCGTTATGGGCTCTGAAAGCTGGCTGACGCCTGAGATAAGTTCGACCGAATTTTTTTCAAAAGACTAAATGATCTTTAGAAAGGTTAGAATAAATAAAAAATGGGGGTGGCGTGTTTATTGCTGTTCAAAACGGTTTATCCTGCAGCGAAATTGAGACAGATACTTTCTGTGAGTTGGTCTGGGTAGAGGTTATTCCTGACAACCGGAATAAATTAATAATTGGATCTTTTTATCGGTCCCCTGACTCAGACGATGCGGTTGCAGAAATGTTCAAAGAAAGCTTGAATCACATTTCAAATAGGTATCCGAAGCATACTGTTATAATCGGTGGCGACTTTAATTTACCCTCGATATGTTGGCATAATTATCTATTCAAAACCGGCGGCTAATATAAAACATCGTCCGAACTAGTTCTGAATGCTTTTTCTGAAAACTACTTCGAATAGTTAGTTCATGAACCCACTAGAATAGTAATTGGTAGCGAAAATACCCTTGATATCCTAGCAACAAATAATCCTGAGCTAGTAAAGAGCATCAAAACAGATACAGGGATTAGCGAACATCGAGTTGTAGTAGCGAGACTGAATGTCTAAATGCCCAAATGCACCAGAAATAAACGAAAAATATATCTATTCAATAAAGCAGATAAAAATTCGCTTCACGCTTTCCTGAGTAATAGTCTCCAGTCGTTCAAAACTAAAAATGCGAGTGTAAATCAGTTGTGGCTTACTTTCAAAGACATAATATCAGCAGCAATCGAGAGATTTATACCAAATAAATTAATAAAAGAGGGAGCTGACCCCCCGTGGTACACAAAACAGGTCAGACCACTGTTGCAGAAACAAAGAAAAACGCATGCAAAATTAAAAAAGACACAGAATCCACAAGACTGGCAATCTTTTACTGAAACTCGCAACCTAGCGCGGACTTCAATGCGAGAAGCCTATAGTAGTTACCTCAACGAAATCCTGTCTCGTAATCTTGCAGAAAATCCAAAGAAATTCTGGTCATATGTGAAGTACACTAGCAGAAAAACACAAAGAATATCTTCACTACGCGATAGAAAAGGTAATACTACCGATGACAGTACTGCTAAGGGAGAATTACTAAACACAGCTTTCCTAAATTCTTTCACCAAAGACGACGAAGTGAACACTCCAGTATTCAATCCAAGAACAGCTGCCAGCATGCGAAACTTAGAAGTAGATGTTCCTGGAGTAGCAAAACAACTTAAGTCACTAAACAAAAATAAATCATCTGGCCAGATTGTATACCAACTAGATTCCTCTCAGAGTATTTTGATGCAATAGCTCCGTACTTAGCTATAATTTACAACCGATTGCTCAGCGAAAGATCCGTACCCAAAGACTGGAAAGTTGCCCAAGTTACTCCAATATTCAAGAAAGGCAATAGGAGTGATCCACAAAATTACAGGCCTATCTCATTGACGTCGATTTGCAGTAGGATTTTGGAACATATACTTTGTTCGAATATTATGAACTACCTCTAAGAGAACGACCTATTAACCAGTAGTCAACACGGATTCAGAAAGTATCACTCTTGCGAAACACAGCTTGCCCTTTATTCATATGAAGTGTTAAGTGCCATCGACAAGAGATCTCAAATCGATTCCATATTTCTGGATTTCAGGAAGGCTTTTGACACTATACCCCACAAGCGGCTTCTTATGAAATTGCGTGCTTATGAAATATCTCCCCAATTGTGCGATTGGATTCACGATTTCCTATCAGAAAGAACACAGTTCGTTGTAATTGACGGTAAGTCATCGAGTAAAACAGAAGTGATATCTGGCGTTCCACGGGGAAGCGTTATAGGTCCCCTACTCTTCCTCGTGTTTATAAACGATTTAGGAGGCAATCTGAATAGCTCCCTTAGACTGTTCGCGGATGATGCTGTCGTTTATCGGTTAGTGAAGTCAACAGAGGATCAAAAGCAACTGCGAAGCGATTTAGACAAAATTTCTGCATGGTGCGAAAATCGGCAATTGACAATAAAGAAAAGTGTGAAGTAATACACATGACCACTAAAAGAAATCTGCTGAAATTTAATTACGCGATAAATCAGTCAAACCTTAGGGTCGTAGATTCTACCAAATACCTAGGAGTTACAATTACGAACAACTTTGACTGAAGAGAACACATAGAAAATATTGTGGGGAAGGCGAACCAAAGGTTACGTTTCATTGGCAGAACGCTTCGAAGATGCACAAGCTCCGCCAAAGAGACTGCCTACATCACACTTGTGCGTCCTCTCCAAGAGTACTGTTGCCCCTTGTAGGACCCTCACCAGGTGGGACTGACGGAAGACATTGAGAAGGTTCAGAGAAGGGCAGTTGTTTTATCACGTTACGGGGGGGGGGGGGGAAGCGTCACGGAAATGTTGCACGAATTGGGGTGGAAATCATTAAAAGAAAGACGTTATTCATTGCAGCGTGATCTGTTTGCGGAGTTTCAATCACCGACTTTTACTTCTGAAAGTGAAAATATTTTGCTAGCACCCATCTACTTAGGGAGACATGACCATCCCAATAAAATAAGAGAAATCAGATCGAAAACGGAACAATTTAGGTGTTCTTTCTTCCCGCGCGCTATTAGAGAATGGAACGGTAGAGAAAAGTTATGAAAGTGGTTAATGAACCCTCTGCCAGGCACTTGAATGTGATTTGCAGAGTATCTATGCAGATGTAGATGTAGATGTAGATGTACTGCGACTATTTGATTTGCAATATTCCGACGCTAGATGTCGGGAGCCGACATTTATGGAGATTAATTCATACAGTGTCTAGCCCACATTTATTGGTCTTCACGAAGTATAAAGTAATTTTCGTAAATGTCGTCTGCTGACACCAAGTAAAGGAACGAAACAAATCTAATAACTAGATTTCATCTAAATGGCAAGTGACGGCGCAGCGGAAAAGCCATTAACAAAGAACGGAGTCGGCCGGGGAATTGAAAGCAAAATCTTAATACAGGGAAACACACAGTTCCATTTCTGTTTCTTTTTTACTACTCAAGCACAACAAAAAGCAGTTAATGTACATATTACGAACCTCTCTGCATATTTACATAATTCTAAATCATTATTTTTACCGTAGCGATTATCAGTGGACGTAAGATTATATAGGAATCACTATTAGACGGCTGCTGTGGCCGAGGGGAGTGAGGCGCTCCATTCACGGTCTGCACGGCCACTACGGTCGGGGGTGGTTCGAATCCCCCCTCGGGCATGGATATTTGTGCCGTCCTTAGGGTAAGCTAGATGATAAGTAGTTTGTAAGTTTAGGGACTGATGACCCCGTAGTTAAGTCCCATAAGCTATACAAACATTTGAAACATTTGAATCACTATTACTAGAATATCAAATTATGCACCTACACAGGGCACCAGTATTTGTTCGCCCAGGGTCCGTACTTACTGCAGTGTGCTGCGAAGAGGCGACGCCGTGGGAGACGCATCTGCTTTAATACAAGTGCAAAATTTCTGCAAACGAAGAAAAAATTACAGTATTAAAATACATAATATTACTTTACGGGTCGATTGACATTGTAGAGCACTGTACTGAAATTTCTTAACTAGTTAAATAAAAAATACAATAAATAAAATGTTTTTTACACAGCTCCAAACTATAATAACACGAATGCCGCAGCATTTCGTAAATTCAAAATATGTTAGTACATGGACGGTTATTTTTCGACACTGGCACAACAAATTACTAATTCAACGCTTTAAGAACCAGCAGGTGCAATCCTTGTCATTGCTCGCGGATTGTTTTGTATTTTTATCCATTTATTTAACTCGGCAAGGTTAGGACGTTCTGCGTGACTCTCTCATATGACCGCGTGTACCAAAAAATTTACATTGCTTATATCACAGTAATTAAGATTGAACATTTAAAGATTGAATCAGTATAGAATAAACATGAACATAAAATCTCCCAGTCTCGATTGTATATCAGTTAGTTTGCTTTTGAGGATGCTGATACAATAGCCCCTACTTAGTTGTATACAACCGTTCGCTCAGTGAAAGTTCCGTACCCAAAGACTATAATGTTGTACAGGTTACTCCAATATTCAAGAAAGGAAGTTGGAGTGATCTGCATATTTACAGGCCTATACCATTGACATCGGTTTGAAACAGGGTTTTAGGACAAATAGTTTCCTCAAATATTATGAACTACCTCGAACTACCTAATGGATTCAGATAGTATCATTCCTGTGAAACACAGCTAGATCTTTACTCACATGAAGTGATCAGTGCTATCGACAAAGGATGTCGAATTCTGTATTTCTAGATTTCCCGAAGGCTTTCGACACTGTACCTCTTGTAATGAAATAGCTTGATTATGGAACATCGCCACAGTTGTGATGTTGGATTCCTGATTAACTATCAGAAATGACACAGTACGTCGTAATTGACGGAAAGTCATCGAGAAGAACTGAAGTGGTATCTGGCGTCCCCCAGGGAAGTGTTATAAGGCGCCTACTGTTCCTTATTTTTATAAACGACGTTGGAGACAATCTGAGTAGCTCCCTTAGACAGTTCGCGGATGATGCTATCATTTATAGGTTAGTAAAGTCACCAGAAGGTCAAAAGCAACAGTAAAATGATATCGCTAAGGTGCAAAAATGGCAACTGACAGTAATAAGCGTGAAGGTATCGATATAAACACTAAATCTGTTGAACTTCATTTACACAATGAATCAGTCAAAACTACAGGCCTTAAAATCAACTAAATACATAGTTGTAACAATTACAAATAACTTGGAAAGAACACATCGAAAATATTGTAGTGAATGCGAACGAAAGACTACGTTTCGTTAGAAGAACACATAGAAGATGCAACAGTTCTACTATAGAACTTGCCAACATACACTAATGCGTCCTGTTTCGGAGTATTGCTGCTCACCAAGTGGGACTGGCAGACGATTTTTACTATCGCGGTGTAGGGGAGAGAGTATCTTCCGAAAGCAAATATATTTTGTTAGCACCACCAACATAAGAAGACATGTAGATCAAAATTACGAGAAATCAGATCGAAAAAGGTAAGTTTTAGGTGTTCCTTTTTTCGCGAGCTGTTACTGAGTGGAACTGTAGAGAAATATCATAAAAGACGCGGTGGAGTAGCCGAGCAGTCTAAAGCGTGTCGCTGCGGAGCGCGCGGTTCCTCGCCTTGGAGGTTCGAGTCTTCCCTGGGGCATGGGTGTGTGTGTGTTTGTCCTTAGGTTAGTTTATCTACGTTTAAGGAGTTTGTAAGATACGGATTTCAAATATCATAAAAGCGGTTCGATGAACCCTCTGCCATGCACTTCAATGTGACTTGCAGATCATTTATGTAGATGTAGATTTATTCATAGCCGCGGCGGAGTGGCCGAGCGGATTGAGACACTGTGATCTGATGCACGAGGCCGCTCCCCGTCGGGGGTTCGAAACCCCCCTCGGGCATGGATATTTGTGCCGTCCTTAGTGTTAGCTAGTTCATAAGTAGTTCGTAAGTTTAGGGACTGATGACCCCGTAGTTAAGTTCCATAAGCTATACAAACATTTTGAAAATTCAGCCGTTAAATTCTGCAGCTACGTTTGTATCCCATCCTCGTCAATTTTGAACAGGAGGTCAGATTATTTTTAATTTGAGGAGGAACTTACTTACCATCAAGAATATCAGTCTGCAAATAAGGAAACGTATCAAAAAAGCTTTTAGGAAATCGAAATATTGAAACATTTCGACGACAATGTTGAAAATTTGTGCTGCATCTGGAAGTCGAACCCGGATATCCCGCTTTGGGCCAGCGGTTGCCTTAGCCAACTAGGCTATCCAGGCACTCTTCCCTGCCAACCTAAATTCTCAATTTCTAGTCCCTTGCCCATTGATTTCTCTTGCTCGCAGCCTATAATGGATTCCCGTAAAGGATCGATCTTTTGAATACGTCCGCATTGAAATTGTCATTGCCCGTTGTTTATTTACAATTATTGATATGGTGTCTGTTCTTTTCGGACATGTACGAAAAGAACAGACACCACGTCAATAATTATGAAAGCTTTTTTTTCCGCAGTGGGTCCCATACGCATCAGTATCAGTTACCTGGGAAGTGGGGAAACAAGAGAGAATCCTTGATCGTTTGGTGTTAGAGAAGAATGGTGATCAGCTGTAGAGAGTAAGAAATGAAGAGGTTCTTAGAAGAGTACAGGAAACCAGATCCTTGTGGAGACACGTCCAAACAAGAAGGAACAAACTTGTAGCACACATCCTAAGACACAAGAACGGCATTGGAAGAGGAGCATAACGCGCTGATGAGGGAGAGAATCAACGGGGATGTCAGAGGATGTATTACACAAAACAGATCGCAGAAATGAAGAGAAAGGCAGCAAAACTCAGGATTGAACACTAGAGAGAGAGAGAGAGAGAGAGAGAGAGAGAGAGAGAGAGAGAGGGAGGGAGAGAGGGAGAGAGGATTTGTCTGTCCAGATACTTTCTGAAGGTACAGTTCAGTTTTGGTTGTGCAGGAGTTATAGCAAAATGTGCTATTATTCAGTCACATATTTGTTGATATTTTGCAGTCCATGTTGTGATGTCTACTCATTTGCTTTTGTTTCTATTTTTCCTAGTGACTATTATAAAGTTCATAAGAAAATATTTTTTTTTTAGTTCTACACTGATCAAACCTTGCACTCCTAATGTTTAAACTATAAACAGTGGAGATGTTTCAAAAAGTGTTCCACGTCTGGTGAACAGAGTAAAAAAAATCACCTACCAGAGCACACCATGGCGAATGTGTCCTTTACTAGTTTAAAACAGGAGAACTACTTTCTCCTTTTATCTGACAGCTTCAGACACAATTTAATATTTTTAAAAGCTCCTGATGTATTTGCACGTATGAAAAGTAACAGGAAATATCACATGACATTGCGAGCTAAGTACTGAAATCCGATGCATTTGCGTGAGGTCCTCTCACCTGCTATCATCTCCTGATTGATGCCCATACCTCCAAAGGCCTACTGTAACGAGTTGACCCCACATATTACTTCTTCACCTGAGGATCGAAATCCGATGCATTTTCTTGTGGTCCTCTCATGTGTGCCTCCCAGTTCGTCGCAAACTATACCTTCTGTAGTGGTTAGCTTGTAAGAGTACAGCTGTCGCTGTATCTTACAGTTTGATTTAACGTAATGTATATATTGTCTTAAATTTGTTCATTTCGCGTATTTTCATTTCTTGTATGCTAGATATATTTCTTATGTAACGTCATTTTCTATATTGAATCATTTAGTGTAAACATATACTGTCTGTGCAAACCCGCATGAATGCACGGACATTCTTATGCTGTAAGTTGGCAATGCGACAGAGAAAAATGTTGAACCTGTTGTAAAGACTGTCTTTGGTACAGAAGGAGTAGCTGTGAGTGTCGCGCTGCTGAAGCAGTCGCGCAGCGGACTGGCCAAAGTAAACACAATAAATGTTTTGTTGATGGTTCAGAGGCACGGTAGGCGCAGTGTGGCGCGAGTTTAATGCAATTGCAACAAGCCTGATAGGCGTACTGTTTAATGTATTGAAGGAAGTGCGAAACAAGTTTATTTATGCTCGAAAGTGATCAGTGTAATGTTTTTTCGTGTGTGCAAGAAAAGTAATTGTTTGGTTATCTAGTCTATTGTCACCGAGAGTGGTCGTTGTTGTAATTACGGAGATTAGAAGGTGTATCGAGTTGATATCAATGCATGGAGATTTCAGCCAGACGAGCTGAACAAAGAGTTGCCGATAAAAATTATTTGAACCAGCAATAAGAGTACCTATTGTAATCATATCTGTCTTGTATGGACTTCACGACGAAAACAGATGAGTACTTTTGTAACATTTTATTTTGTATGCATGTAAATGTAGTGTCAACCCAATCAGAATTTTGGTTCAATTATACATGACTTATTTTGAAACCAGTCTTAATTTTGTAAGTAGTTGTAGTCACCCGATTATCACCATTATTAGATTATGTTGATTATGCAAGCCTTTACTTTGACTAACAAGTTTAATCATTTTCAAAGTCATTACGATCAGTTTTAAAGAAATTGCTAGACGAGTTAAAGAATTGCTAAACGTGTTACAACCATAGAGACTAGTAATTAAAGTGCAGTGCTGTCTTAAGTTTTACAACCAATTATTATGCCAAAGCTTTTAACTTGCTAGAGTTTGCACGTAAAGTAGAGTTGGTTTCATTTATATAGAAAGTAACCAGGCTAAAAGAATTCAAAGTATTATAGTTGTTTAACCAGACTTGACGAAAGTAATTTTTATGAAATACGTAAAATGCCAGACTCTGGTCAGCCAGTTACACGCGTACGATTCCCAGGCCCTGGAACCAATTAATCAAAAAATAGTTCACGTGTAGTATTATAAGGAAGTTGAATGCTTAGAAAAATATTATCAAAATTATTGGGAACTTTGACTGTAGTATTTGTGAAGCTCATTGCACCACGCAGTTTCACAGTACTGAGCTATTATCATTGCAACCAGAGTCTATCAGCTATTACGATTTTGATTATAACACGAACACACCATCACCACTACATGAATTCTGACACATTTATTAGTGAAGTTGTGTTGTTCGTGAATCGTAAGAGGTGCTGGTTGGAGGCTGTAGTCAATGCTAAGCAAGATAGGGACAAGCTTAATTAATTACCACAGTGACTGTTTCAAGTTAATTAATATCAATTTTATTTATTTATTCGAAATTTTAACTTTCACTGCGAAAGTGTTGTTGCGACCCATCAGTTGTGATTTGCTGCAACATTCAATAACGAAATTATTATTACTACAGCATATCATTAAACATTCTGATTTTTTGACATTTTTGACGACCTCTAACAGGCAACCCGTTTACAAGCTCACACATGACTTAGCACCTACGGTCGGGTTTTCGAATCCCCCCTAGGGGATGGATATTTGTGCCGTCCTTAGTATTAGCTAGCTAGTTCATAAGTAGTTTGTAAGTTTAGGGACTGATGACCACGTAGTTAAGACCCATAAGCTAGCATAACTTAGCACCTTATGTCGACACCGGAGTGTTGAAATCTACTGCATTTTTTTGACATCCCCTCTCTTAACTGATACAAACCCTTTCAGTCACCACACATCCCAAGGTTTCCTGATTCTTCTCCATACTTCGGAAAAAAAGAAACGATAACGATAACAAAACTTCTCGTATGTAGTTGACCCGTATTATTTTCCCCTTAACTCTAAATATTTACTGGCATAACGCTCGGTGTGATATCAGTGTTTGAAGCGTATAGGTACGGAGGTGCACTCACACTTCTTATTGCGAAATGGGGTTCAATGGGGTCAAATTGTAGCCTTCTGAGTGGTTGTTTGATCCTTTCGGACAACTGCGATACAGCTGGGCTTGCTGCGTCAGTTGTAATTTCGATAGTAGCAAAGGTCAGGTGAACATTCTCACACGCGTAGACGAAGGTCTCGACATCCACGCTGCGCAGACGTCCACAGGGTCTTTGTATATGAAGGATACTAATGGTAGATACCACAGCACTTTATCCCAAGGATGATACGAAAATTATACAACCCATTACACTGCTGTACAAATAATATGGGGTGGAAGCGTTGTCACGATGGAAGGCGAAGCGGTAAAGGCTTGTGGGCGCCCTAGGAAAGGAATGGTGATTGATAAATAAAATTATTTATTATTGGGTATATTCTGAAAGCACGGAATACATGGCGGGACTCACCCTGGGGTCGGATGCAATGAATGAGTGCCAGTCTAAGTTACGGATTAGAACATGGAAAAGGTAAAAGTTACGGTTCACACAGTTGGTGGCTGATACTGAACAGCCGCTAGGCTGGGGCGGACGGTACAGAGCCGTTCGCCCCCCACAGACGCTGAGCCTCTGGAGTGCGTCTGTTCTGTACGAGAACTCAAACGGAAGAGAGCCAAGGAACTCAGTACTCTGATTCCTGCAGCAGTAGCACACATCAAACGTGGGTGTCTGGTATTGGCTCCACGGCAGCATGGAAACGTCATTAGTTTCAGAACGGACGCCAAAGGGTGCCGTGAATTTAGAATCAGCATTCAATATTGGTTCTGGCCGGATCTGTCCTGCAAGGTGGTTAGCATTGTTCACTTTGCCAAGGCATATGTTGAAATGCAAGAACACTTGTAAAACTTACGCGAAGTTTTGAAATAAAATTTTTGAATGATTTCCGTATAGTGACCAAAGGTTGGACTGGGTCGGGAGCGACTAGCGACGATCGACCGATCAAGCGTCGCCGCTAACGAGAAACACTACACGAGACCACAGAGGCGACAAACAATGACAACAACTAATCGAAAACAAAGACCAAAACGCAAGCCAATCGGAACCATGATGGAGCAAAGTACGAAGCCTGATATCCACTGAATATCTACAGTAAACTGAGCACAGTCAACACAAGACTGAGGAGCGAGCTGTGACTCCGGGCCCTATATAGTGCGGCTCTCTGCACAGATGACCGGCGCAGTAGGCGCGCCACTGCGTGCAGCGCTCTAGTGGCGATGGCAGCGCTAGTAGGTTGTGCGCGCCGCCTAACGACTGCTGACATAGGCCATGTGGTCTGGCGGGCTCTCAAACTTATCGTGCCGGGATACCAGGTACCTCCCCTCTGAAATGGGCGCGTAGGGACGGAAGCGCCCAGGGCAGTGCTTTGTGCTTTGGAAGGTGGACTGAGGGCATGAGTGGTCTCACCTGTGGAGAGCCCGCGAAGTCAAGGTATGGATGTGGGGCCTCCATAGAGGTAAAGGATGCGTTGGTGTGGAAGGTAATTGCCGAGAGGCTGAATGTGGAGTCGAGGTCTCTACTTCCATGCCCGCATCCCCTGAGGTTGCCAATGTCGCTCCGAGGTGCATATGGGGCCCCTGAGGTTGAGGTGTGTCGGAGGGTGATCTGCCCTGTGAGCACCATTGTGGCTGAGAGTGTGCCATCTCTGTGTCTGTATCGACTGGAGCCGTGGACAATGCCTGAGAGCGCAGATTGTAGCAGTGTGATCGGGTAATTGGCGATAGCAGGGGCTCTGAGTCTGGGTGTGCTACTGTTGGGATGATGCAGGGAAACGGGGGCGAAGTTGGTTAATATGTCAGCGCTCCAAACCCCTCTGAGTGTTTACAGAGAGGAGGCTTCGCCCATGAGGGGCTACTATGGTAGCCGGCACCCATGAGGGCTTTGTACCATATGAACGGGCCCACACAGTGGAACCTGGTGCATATTGCTGAGTGTACCAGGTCCTTGGTTCCATGGGCTGTGGGGCAAGAGATGGAGAAGGGTACTTGGCTGTCGGCCATGGAGGAGTTCTGCTGGGCTATGATCCTGGATACGGGTAGTCCTGTAGGTACTCAGGAATAATATGAGGGCTGCTGTGGTGGTGGAGGTGCCCACAGATTTCAGCATTTATTGTTTGAACGTTTGCACCATCCGCTCAGCAGCACCATTGTTGGAGGCTGGGTGGAATGGCGGACTAAACAGGTGTTTGATGCCACTTGCATCACAAAACTGCGCAAAGGCTACCGCTGTAAACTTGGGCCCATTGTCAGAGACGATGGTACGGGGTAGACCCTCAATAACAAGAATTTGTGTGAGGGCATTGAGGTGGCAGTCGTAGTGGAGAACGCCATGCTGACTACATAGGGGTAGTGGGAATAGGTATCAATGGCAATAAGCCACATAGATCCTAGAAAGGGGCCCACAAAGTCAAGATGGATGTGGTCCCATGGGCGACGTGGAGCACGCCAGGAAGAGAAAGATTGGGCTGGTGCTTAGCACAAGTGGTGCAATTGCGGACGATGGCCTCCACGTCTTTGTTCAGACCTGGCCAATAAACGTGTCTCCTGGCCAGGGACTTCATACGTGACATTCCCCAATGCCCCCGATGCAGAAGATCCAGAACCTGAGGGTGTAAAGCAGGTGGCATAACCACCCGGTGGGTATCGTCCTCAGCATCGAGTATTGAGAACACCATCAATGACAGACAATCGATGAGAGAGATGGGACCAGGCACGGAGCTGTGAGGCCGTAGACTTCGGGAAGGAAGTGGGCCACTCATGAAGAGGGGGTCCTGGCGTGTGTCTGCAGCAATGCGTGTGGCTGTGATAGGGAACCCATCTAAGGTATTTTGCCGTTCCAGATCAATGTGGAAACAGGAGACTTCATGTCGGTCAAATGCTGGGTCAGGTCCTGAAGGCAGACGAGAAAGAGGGTCTGCATTGGCGTGTTGTGTAGTAGGCTTGTACATAATGAAGTAATTGTATGAACTAAGAAATAGAGCCCAACGCTGGAGTCTTCGGGCTGTACTTTCTGGGAGCCGAGGTGGTTTGTGGTCAGTAATGAGGGTAAACTTGGCCCCAAAAAGATACACATGGAATATCTTAACCGAATAGACGATCGCCAACGCCTCCTTTTCTATCTGATAGTAGGTGTCAGGGTCTTGGACGCATAGGCTATTGGTTGTTCAGTAACATCATCATTGCGGTTTGCCAACACTGCTCCAATGCCATATGGAGATGCGTCCGCTGCCAAAACAAGGGAACGTGACGGAGAAAAGGGCGTAAGGCAGGGTGCCGAACGCAACAGGCGCTTTAGCCGTTGAAAGGAATGCTCACAAGCATCTGACCACCGGAACTGCATAACTTTTTTCCAGAGACAGTTGAGGGGGTGCATGATGTGGGGCGCTTGTGGGTGGAACTTTGCATAATAGTTCACCTTTCCCAAAAACGCCTGCAATTCCTGTAGGTTTTGGGGGCGTGGTAGAGCATCGACCGCCGATACATTGCGATCTGTGGGCTGGATTCCGTCTTTGGAGAGCAAATAGCCAAGGTATTCGACCTGTTCCTGGAAAAACTGGCATTTATGGAGGCGGCACCTGAGCCCGGCGTCCCGCAATGTGGTAAAGAGAGTGCGGAGGTTATGCAAGTGCTCCTGGCGTGTAGCCCCAGTAACGATGACATCATCAAGATAGTTGGCACAACCGGGTATAGGCATGGTTAATTGTTTGAGATACCTCTGGAAGATGGCTGGAGCCAAAGAAATCCCAAAGGGTAAACGTTTGTACTTGTAAACACCAAAAGGGGTATTGATGACCACGATTCGTTGAGATTCCTCATCGAGCGGGACTTGCAAATAGGCGTCAGCCAGGTCTATCTTAGAGAAGTATTCGCCCCCAACAAGCTTCGTGAGGAGGTCCTCTTGCCATGGAATTGGGTAGGTTTTGACCTGTGCCTGGGCATTGATGGTGGATTTAAAATCGCCACAAAGGCGGAGGGCGCCATTGGGCTTGAGGACCACTACCAGTGGTGTGGCCCAGACACTCGTTTTGACAGGTTCGATGACTCCTGCGGCGTGCAGATGGTGGAGTTCCACCTTTACCGCCATCCGTAGGGAGACCGGAAGAGGGAATGCACGGCAGAAACGGGGCACTGCATCTGGGCGTAAAGTAATATGTGCCTCAAAATGGTTGCACACCGCTGACCCGGTTCGAACAGAGACGCAAAAGAGGCACAAAGGTCGTCGAGTTCCTGGAAAGGAACTGTCAGAAATGACCTGCACCTCATCGGAGATGGAGAACCCAAACAGTGAGAACGCATCGAGGCCGAAAATGTTTCCAGCTGAGTGGCTATTGACCACAAAGAGGGTTACAGGACGTGTAACCGTTTTGTAAGCTGCCAAATTGGTAAACTGACCTTTCAGAGGGATCGCACTGTCACCATATGCTACCAACCTGCGGGAGGGCGGGTCCAATGCTGGGTAGCCGAGACGGGCATATGTCAGGAGGTTCACCAGGGAGACTGTCTCCCCTGTGTCCACTTGGAAGCGGACGTCATGGTTAGCTATTCTGGGATCAATAAACAATTTGGTAGCGGGAGAATGACCCTGGGGATGAACTGTCCCCTGATGACAATAAGAAGTCGGGGAAGACTGTCCTGCCGTTTGCTGACAAACCGAATGGAGATGCCCATCTTTTCCACAACGACTACAGTGGACTCAGCGGTCTGGACAGTCCGCCCATTGGTGCGCCGTAAAACATTCGGGACAGGACGGAGGACGGTAAACCACGTTGCCTACGCCGACGAGGAGTGACCGGTCGTTCAGAGGCCATGGACACGTCAGAGAGGGAAGGATAACGACGTTGCCGGCGGGGCAAGACCTACCGAACGTTACGTCCCCTTTGCGGCGGTTGTACCGTTGCTACCTGAGGACGAGCCATGAGGCGCTCATTCGCCGCCTGTGCAATCTCTAGAGAATGTGTAGTCTTCAGGTTGTCCTCCAGAGAGGGGTCGTCCAGCTTGAGGGCCGCCGTCCGCACTTCTGGATCTGGAGCCAACTGAACGACAACATCACGGATGAGAGAGTCAGCATAGGAGGTTTTACAAGACGGGTTGGAGCACTTGTATTCGCAACGCCGACTCAGTCCTTGCAAATCTGTCACCCATGACCAATATGATTGACCTGGCTGTTTGTGATACTGATGGAATTCGAGGCGCGATCTGACAACGTGAAATCGTTAATAATAATTCTAAAGCAATGTGCAAATCTCCTCGAACGTCAGTGGCACCGGATTGGAGAGGGGGGCCAACTTCTTCAGTAAGAAAAACGTCTCGGGGGAAGCCCAAGAAAGAAAAAGCGACCGTTGTAGAGCGGCAACAGAGACCTGACTTGCGGCAAAGTGCTGTTTCAGCCGCTGTATGTAAGTATCCCAATACTCTTTGGTGTCGTTAAAGGGCGGAAACGCAGGGGGGTGGAAATCCGTAGACGACGTGACAACCGCTTGGACGGTTTGTGAACCCTGAACCTGTAAGCGTTCCGCCAAAAGTTGAATTTCCTGTCGTAATAAATCAGTTTGCTGCTGCTGTAAGAGCAGCTGTTGTTGTTGCTGCTCCACGAGTTGCACAAGTCGTTCGTCCATGAGACGTGATGTAACCTTTTACCTCGTCGCCAATTATAGTGACTAAAGGTTGGACTGGGTCGGGAGCGACTAGCGACGATCGACCGATCAAGCGTCGCCGCTAACGAGACCACAGAGACGACAAACAATGACAACAACTAATCGAAAACAAAGACCAAAACGCAAGCCAATAGGAACCGTGATGGAGCAAAGTACGAAGCCTGATAACCACTGAATATCTACAGTAAACTGAGCGCAGTCAACACAAGACTGAGGAGCGAGCTGTGGCTCCGGGCCCTATATAGTGCGGCTCTCTGCACAGATGACCGGCGCGGTAGGCGCGCCACTGCGTGCAGCGCTCTAGTGGCGATGGCAGCGCTAGTAGGTTGTGCGCGCCGCCTAACGGCTGCTGTCATAGTCCATGTGGTCTGGCGGGCTCTCAAACTTGTCGTGCCGGGATACCAGATTCCGTAAACTATTTGTGACTGGCTGCTCATCCTGTACAGCACAGATAAGGTTTTAAATATATTGTTGTAGCGGTCTTCAGTCCCAAGACTGGCTTTATGCAGCTCTCCACCCTACTCTATCCTGATCAAGCCTCTTCATCTCCTCAGAAGAACGGCAATCCACATCCATCTAAATCTGTATACATCTCTTGGTCTCCCTCTGTGATTCTGACCCCACACAATTCCCTTCAATGTTAAATTTATTATTCCTTGATGTCTAAGAATGTGTCCTACCAATCGAACCTTTCTTTTAGTGAAGGCATGACAAAAACTCCTTTTCTGCTCAATTCTGTTCAGAACTCGTTCATTAGTAATATGATTTACCCATATAATCTTCAGCATTCTTCTGTAGCACCACATTTCAGAAGCCTTTATACGATTTCCCTCTAAATTATTTATCGTGTAAGTTTCACTCCCGTATTTGGCAACACTTCAGACAAATGCCTTCAGAACAGACTTCCTTACACTGAAATTAATATTCGATGTTAGCTGATTTCTCTTTAAAAAATGATTTTCTTCCTATTGCCATTCTGCATTTTATATCATCTGTACTGCGACCATCATATGTTATTTTATTGCCCAAGTAACAAAACTCATCTACCACCTTTATTGTTTCGTTACCTAATCTAATTCCTTCAGCATTCCCTGATTTTCTAATACTGCATTCCATTGCCCTTGTTTTTCTCTTGTTAATATTCATCTTACACGCTCCTTTCAACACACTGTCCATTGCGTTCAGTTGACCTTCCAGGTCCTTTGCTGTCTGTGACGGAATTATTATGTCATAGGCAAAACGAAATATTTTAATTTCTTCACCCTGATCTGAAATTACTTCTCCAAATTTCTCTTTGCTATCCTTCACAGCTTGCTCAATGTACAAATGTAACATTTGACAAAAGCTACAACCCTGTCTTACTACCTTCCCAACCACTGCGTCCCTTGTATTCTTTTCAACTCTAATAATAGCTGTTTGGTTAATGAACAAGTTGTAAATAACTTCCCTATATTTTAGCCTGTTTACTTCAGAATTTTCCCTATATTTAAGCCTGCTGACTTCAGAATTTTAAAGAGTGTATATCAACAGCCAAATCTGCAATATAGGCCTTTTTTATTACTGAAGAATAGTTTTGGGCTGGCCTGGGCCCATTCGCAAGTCCTCAATCTCTGTAAATTTGTATAAATGACAGAGGCATGGAGGATTTGAGAATGGCTTCACACCAGCCAAAAATTAGACATCAGTAATTAAAAAACTAATTCTGCAGCTTTAAAACTAAATTTGTAGTTTCTGTCCAAGGAAGCCAATCATGTTGAAATTTCACAGACAACATGTAAGATACATGCTGTGGGAAGGTATACATTTCATATCCAAATGTACCGCTAATTTGAGACCAGTGTCAAGCTAGTCAGGCATGGGTCATTTATCTTTGGTTGCAGGCTTATTTTTCGATGGCAGTACTATCGATATTGTTGCCGGAAAGTAAGGTTGTGATTATTGAGAGTGTAGACTTAGCAAGGCGCGCGAATGAGATGGCAGAAGCGTGGGGACCGTGGTTGTGTGCGGTTGTCGTTCCGGCGGGATAGCCGAGGAGATGAGATTTTGAGACTTGAATGCTGAGCCAAGCTGTTTAAGATATAGAGACGAAAGGTATAGATGACGTTGGAGAAACAATATTTTGAAGTTTTTATAAGGTAAAATTTTTCATGAAATACTTAGCATGTTTCTATGGCACAATTTCGCATTATTAGGCTGAATTGATGGTAACAGTAACGGTCGGGAAAGATCTTGCTGTTAGCTTGTGGTCTCACGATTCATGCTAGGCACCCCTTCCTGTGTTAGGAAAAGTATTTCTTGTAATAGTTTAGTTTTGAAATTGCGTTTCTTATGAAATAGGGTAATGTTCTTGAAATATGGTATTATAGTAACATTGTTTGTGTAAATCGAGTTAAGTTTATTAACAGTAAAGAAATGTTTATCTTTGTTTAAAAATAATTGTTTTGGGCAGATTAAATATCTGAGTTATATTTTTCTTTGAAAGATTTTAAAATCATAAGCATGACATTGTTAGTAATTTTCATGAAGTTGCATCAGTTAGAAAATAAATCAGATATTTCATTTTTAATAATTAGTCCGAGTTTCTTAAACAGATTACCAGTTTATCCCACCTCACATTTTTATTAAAAGTGCCATAGAAGATTTCTGTAGTTAGTTTTCCAGTAGTTCAAAATGTTCAAACGTTTGTAGAGCTTATGGGACTTAACTACGAGGTCATCAGTCCCTAAACTTACAAACTTCTTATGAACCAGCTAATGCTAAGGACGACACAAATATCCATGCCCGATGGGGGATTCGAAACCCCGACCGTAGTGACCGTGCAGACTGTGACTGACGCGCCGCAGAACGCTCGACCAACGCGGCCGGCATCCAGTAGTAGTACAGCAGGAAGCAGTTTGGTGTTGCGCAGATTTATGTAGTAAGTGCAGGTGAGAGAGAATCAGTTTTTGTCAAGCTTACAGTTCAGTTTGATTTACAGATTTCAGGGTAGGATAATTCATAAAGTGTTCAGGTTAACAAATGTTTGCATTGACATATATTGCGTCCGTTTCATTCCGTTAAAGATTGTTAGTTCAGTCAGAAACAAGTTTGTAGGGCCGGAATTATTAACACAGTGATTTTTATTATCAGTAATTTTCAGACAGTTAACTTTGTTACGACATTTTCATACAGAAACAATTAGCAGTTTGTGTCTCATTATAATAAACATTACGCAGTAAGATAGATTTTGCAATACCTTTACTTTCACATAGAATACAGTTAAAATACGCATCCAGATTAACATAACGTTGTACAAAGGCATTCAGCTAGAACAAGTTCAAACACACAGAAGACGGAAATTTTGTAAGAGAGAAGGAGAAGCGAGAAACTTTCAAACAGTGTTTGTGAGTACAGAAGGGTCAACACGGGCTGTTGCCAACCGGTAATTAGCATTGGGAGTAAGGATGTTCAAATGTTTGTATAGTCTATGGTACTTAACTACGGGGTTATCAATCCCTAAACTTACAAACTACGTATGAACTAACTAAGGCTAAGGACGGCACAAATATCCATGCCCGACGGGGGATTCGAACCCCCGACCGTAGTAACCGTGCAGACCGTGTCTGAAGCGCCTCAGTCCCCTCGGCCACCGCGGCCGGCCATTCGTCCAAGACGAACTGGCCACATGCTGCATCGTCTTGAGTACAACATAGTATGGCATTCAGTATTTGTGAACTCAGATCAGCGCTCGGTTCGTTCAGAATGCTGTAACCAAGAAGGTCAGATTCTAACCTCCTTGGTTGTAGGACCCGTTCTCTTTCCAAATTCTTTTATTGTTACAACAGGATAGTGCTTACCCATATAGCATGTGTGAAACTCAACATCTTCATCTACATAAACACCTACATAAATACTCTGCAAGTCACAATGAAGTGCATGACAGAGGGTTCATCGAACCGCTTTTATGATATTTTCCATTCACTAATAGCACGCGGGAAAAAGGAACACCTAAATATTTCCGTTTTCGATCTGTATTCTGTTATTTTATTTTGATGATCCTGTCTTCAGTTGTAGGTGGTCGCTAACAAAATATGTTCGCATTCAGAAGAGAAAGTTGGTGAAAGAGATTTCGCAAATAGATCTCGTCACAAAGAATAACGCCTTTCTTTCAATGATTTACACCCCAACTTGTGCATCATTTCCGTGACACTATCTCCCCTCTATCGCGATAATACAAAACAAGCTGCGTGTTGTCCACTGAATGTGTTCCATTTTGAGTTATTCATTACTCTAAAGTGTTTCTCCACCATTAATATTGTCTATATGTATGCCAATTATTTTTTTCTTTTATTAATGATCAATGCGCCATGTTTATATATGTTTCCACCCGTGTGATTGAAATTGTGTGTTCGTGTGAATGTGGAATGTTGCTTTTAGTATTGATTGACTGCCGCGCAATGGCTTACAGTCGACGCCTCACGCTTTAGGCCTCGTTTACTTTAGTTAAGAACGCATTGTTTCGTTTGTCGTCTGCACTACCGTCTTCTTAGTGGCCAGAGACAAGCTTGCTAGGCCAGATGGCGAGGTGGCTTGTTCTTAGTGTCGTACCAACATAATTAAGGACGAAAGACGTGACAAAAGAGACCTCTCTGGAGCTCTAGTAAAGGGTATTGTCATCGTCAGTTGGCAAGGGTTGGTAGACAGCAGGCTCTAAACGCATTCTGCATCGCTTTTAGCGCGCCTTACATCCGGTGCGTGGAGAGGAAAGCTTTTGGCTTCATACTTGCTGCGACCGCCGGAGTGAGTATATCGTCGAAACATGCTGAGGAGATGGTATGCTGTTAGAACTTCACTTTTGTTTGTGATCAGGCACTCTTCGTTTATCAGTTTTCTGAAGTAATTCTTTCGCCATGCGAGGCAAAATGTTTCTTAATTTGCAGAACTTGAGTAATTCAGTGTAAATTTAGTATCTGCATTTTCATTCCAGTGATGATTTTGTGTCCGGTTTTCTCATGTTAGATTACTCGTGTGTGGCGTTCAGCCTATGTGTAAACTTAGTATATTTGAAGTTCTTGTTGGTTTTACCAAACGTTTTCACATCATGCCTGTTTCTGTGAGCATTCTAAATTCTTTCTCAAAATTTCTTGGTTGATTCAGTCTTTACTATCTTGGTATACTGATTGCGCCATGCGCTTTGGTAACGGTCCTTAGTTTGGCCTTCAGCCATGCTTTTACTGATACTAGTTTTCTTCTATATGAATTCTCGCATGTGCTTTACTTCCTTATTCTAAATGCATTTATTTTTGTAAATCCTAATTAATTCATCATGGTCACACACCATGTGGTACTTACATATAGTATGCTACTGTCTTCCCACACATGAGTTCGTTTGGTGTATAGTTTAATTTTGATTGTGCTGGAAGACACCCAACATCTCGTCAAAACGCCACCGATGCTTCGCTTTGTCGCTGTTATGAAGTGTTCCCACGTGAGTAAAATGTCACAAGTATTATGTGCGTGTCTGTGAGTGAATGAATGTGCTTTCCTTATCCACTATGTAATTGCAAATTTCCTCTCACGTTACCTCCATATTCATAAATGGCAAAACAATTTTATCACGGGCAGTAACTTTACAATTTAATTCACTTTTGTACAAGGTGTATGCTTTATTGTTCTTAATTTGGTCTCCCCACATTTAATTGCTTGTTTATTTTATTGAATAGATAATGATTTAAAGTATCAAACCTCTGCTTTACAATTTCATGTTCCCTGTCCCATGTTTAATTCTCTATTCCTTTTTATACATATTATTTGTATTTGTTAAAACGTTGGCTGCTCCCTTAAGGAACTGTATATATAGTTCTCTCTCTCTCTCTCTCTCTCTCTCTCTCTCTCTCTCTCTCTCTCTCTCTCTGTCTCTCTCTCTCTCTCTCTCTCTCTCTCTCACACACACACACACACAAAATGTTCAAATGTTTGTATAGCTTATTGGACTTTACTATGGGGTCATCAGTCCCTAAACTTACAAACTACTTACAAACTAGCTAATACTAAGGACGGCACAAATATCCATGTCCGAGGGGGGATTCGAACCCCCGACCGTAGTGCCCATGCAGACCGTGACTGAAACGCCTCAGTCCCCTCGGCCACCGCGGCCGGCACACTAACACTCACACTCAAACACACACAGACACGAGCATGCGCGTAATCAAATAATCAAAAACCAAATTTCATTCCTGGCATATTGTCACTGCTATATTCGTAATTCCCGCCCAGAGCACACAAAACAGGATGGACGAACCAGTAAACATCACAGTGAACCTTATACAGTGAAGTAGCATACCATGAAACATAGGGCTACAAACTGATCAAAATATGATTTCAAGAAAACCACGAAAAGTTAGTACACTTATTTCTTCAGTTCTAACTTACATCCCCATAGCCGTTCACAAAGGCCTATCCACAGCAAGTAATCAAAGATACACTTTTAAAAAGAGTTGTAAAAGCAATATTATCAGGTTATGTTTCAATGCAGCACTTAGCTTACCGGCATGTAACTAAACCTTCAGATCCATTATTAATTGCAGATGACATACTAGATGGCTTTTACAACTGATCTACAAATTTCAGGCAGCCACAAGAAACATAAGTTCTATTATCTCTATAAATGTAGCATTAATGCAAGTTACTTAGCCGAAAAATTATCTGATATCATACTGTTAAATCTCTTTATATGTAATTACCAGATGCAGTGCCCGTGGACCCAAAGACTCAGTTCCACCTGAAGCTCTCTGTCGCCAGTTCTTAGCGGTCGTAGCTCGATTCCCTGGACATGACCTGGTTTACACGGATGGTCCGAAACTTGGGAGCCGGGTTGGTTTTGCGTACGTTCATGACAACCATGCTGAACAACACTCTCTGCCGGATGGCTGCAGTGTCTATACCGCAGAGCTGGTGGCAATTTGCCGCGCTCTCGAGCACATTCGGTCCTGCTCAGGTGAGTCCTTTCTTATTTGCAGTGACTCCCTGAGCAGCCTTAGAGGCATCGACCAGTGCTATCCGCGGTCTCCTCTGCTGTTGGGCATTCTTGACAGGCCTGGCTCGATCAGTGGTGTTCCTCTGGTCCCCATGTCATATCGGTATTCTGGGCCACGAACGTGCTGATATGCTGGCCAAGCAGGCTGTTGATGCACCTGTTTTAGAGATCGGCCTCCCGGGTTCTGATCTCTGGACAGTGCTGCGACGTCGACTGCGTGAGCTTGGTCCACCGAGTGGCGAAGCCTGACAACAGCCAACAAACTCAAGGCTATAAAGGAGACGACGGCTGTGTGGCGCTCCTCCGTGCGGGCCTGCCGCCGGTACTCCGTAGTCCTGTGCCGGCTCCGCATTGGCCATACATGGCTGACTCACGGCCATTTCCTCCGTGGCGAGGACCTGCCTGTGTGTCGCTGTGGCGCCCGCCTGACGGTGGCCTACATGTTGGTGGAATGCCCTGTTTTAGCCACTCTGCGGCGGAGTTTTAATTTTCATGTACTATTCTCCCATGTTGTAAGTGACGATGCCCAAATAGCTGACACTGCCTTAAGTTTTATTCGGGACAGTGGTTTTTACCCCTCCATTTAAAGCTTTTCTTCAGTATTGACTGTGTCTGTCCTCTCATGACCTCCGATTGGAGGTTTCCCTTTATTTCCGTGTGGTTGACGTCTCCTGTTTTTAGTCTCACGGTCGGCCAGCCACAGGCATCAGCTTTTCTTGTCGTTGCTCGGTGACTTTGTGTAATTGTCACGTTTTTCGTTGTCTCTTGCCGACTTTGTTGTCCTTCAACTGACTCGGAGGATATTCCTCCCCCCTAGCTGTTCTCAACTCTGGGCTCTTTCACGCGTTCACGCCTTTTGTTGCGACGCCCAATGATGGAATGGGGGACTGATGACCTTTGTAGTTTTGTCCCCCTAAAACATCCAAATAGCAACAAACAGATGCAGTTATGCGAGAAAGATTCTACTGATGATGGATAATCTTCTCCGAAACATGTTTGGGTGAATAAAGAACATAAATTGTGTTTGCTCAAAGCAGAAACTTCAGTTAACCCTGTGACGCATGAATTACCATCAAACGAGGAGAAAATTTTGAAATGGTGTTTATATAGTAAAGAACAATGCTATTAACATAAAATATAAAAAAAATTGTAGCAATTTACCATGCACATGGAAAAATTCAGTTTTGTCCACTGAAGTGGACACTGCGCACTTGAATCCTTAAGTGTTCTTTCTGTGAGTTTTTTCCTTTTCCTTGGGAAACTTTCGAAGAAATATAATTGTAGAACATACTTGCATTTATAGCAAATTTCCTTTGCCTCTGGCCGGCCGCAGTGGCCGAGCGGTCTGCGGCGCGCAAATCATGATCTGCACGGCCGCTACGGTCGGGGGTTCGAATCTCCCCTCCGGCATGGATGTTTCTGGTGTCTTTAGTATAAGGTAGTTTAGGGATTTATGATCATGCAGTTAGGTCCCTTAAGCTTAACAAACATTTGAACATTTTCCTTTGCCTCTTCTTTGTGCAACTGGTGAAATGTAATTGGAAACCGCTCGCTGCCACTTCACGCTCTCCATCTTGACTCATTACTGCCTTCTAGTGAACAACTGACGCTTTTCAGTGTATCTGGTGCCACCTACAATGCAGCACCCAGCCTACGGGCCCAAAAATAAATGTTCAAATGTTTGTTAAGCTTATGGGACTTAACTACAGGGTCATTAGTCTCTAAACTTACAAACTACTTATGAACTACCTTATACTAAAGATGGCACAAATATCCATGCCCGAGAGGGGATTCGAACCCCCGACCATAGTGGCCGTGCAGACCGTGACTGAACCGCCTCAGTCTCCTCGGCGACCGTGGCCGGCCCTACGGGTCCCGTGTAGTTCTAAAAGGATCGCGGATGCAATGAAATACGTCCAATAACAGACGTCCACTACAGTGGACGTTATCCGCCACAGGGTTAATTAGGAGGCTCTGGGAGGATGTTCTTAATTTTATTCCCGGCGTTATATTTTACAAAAGTGAATGTCTATCTAGTCATCGTTACGGTTTACATCAGACGGTGCAGTATGCCCGCATGACCTCTCTTGGACGCAGTGGCCACCCTCCTCCCCATTCTCTGCCAAGAATATCTGAGCCGCCGCCATTGATCGGGATATCCCGTTGCATCAGATAATGCCGGTCGGCGTGCGGCCGGCTATCGACGGAAGCCCCCGCGGCGCGGCGCCACTGTGCCGGGGGAATCCCCGGTGTATCGCGTTTCAGCTGTCAGCGCCACTCGCGGCCTAATCCAGGGGGCGGCGGATAATCCGGCGCCAGCCGCTAGGCGGCAGCACCGCCGCACTCACCGCGCCGTTATTAAAACCGCAGACCCGCCCCCTCCACACCAGAGTGCCGCTGAATTAAACAGTGCTGAGAGGGAGGGGGGAGGGAAGGGGCACGCCTCCCACGTTTCTCTCTCGCTAATTCGTCCTCTGCTCCCCCCCCTCTCCAACCCTCGTCCCTCTGCTGCTAATCGTCACTTCACCTTACGCTCGAGAGGCCCACTCTGACTGCGTCGCAGCAAAGGGATGTTCTCCCTTCACGTGCTTTAATTGTTTCATTATCTCGAGACCTCTATATTCAGAATTTGAATTAGGTCGGAGTTTCGCCCTACAGGAGACCGAAGGGATAATCATTGAGCAAACTTTTCTCGACAATTCCGTTGCTATTTTCACCCGCTTAACACCTGTTTTAGATTTTATACCTCCTCCGCGCACAGAATTTAATTCTGTCTGATTGTGGATCATACGTCCTATGTTGATACAGAGTGTAGCATATGAATTTTCGACTGTTTGTGTTGTCTTGGAGTTAATTGATATGTGAAACCGTTTTTAACTCCTGATAACGCGGAAATATATATATATTTTTTTTAATTTTATTTCAAAAGATTTAAATTACTTTCATATGACTGCACAAAAACGTGATAAGTGATCTTTTAATGAAATCAATGGCAATTTGCGATCACTTATAACTTCACTGTACTTGGTTTAGATGTAAAATTGTTATTCGCCGCACAATGTTATTACATCTAAACCTAGTACAGTGAAGCCATAAGTGATCGCAAATTGCGATTTATTTAATTAAAAGTGAACGCTGTGACGTCGTCAAAATATCTTTTTTTCACACACACACCATTACTTTTGGAATATTGCCCATCTTTCTGGGAGGACGTTAAAATGAATGTTCTAGAATTTTCATCTGATGAATCTTTATTATTAAAACACTATTTAAGATGAAATATATACATAGAAACGTCGCAAAAATTAAAGAATGTTCCAGAAATACCAACCTAACTACGAGGAAATCTTCAATATCTCTTCCATAAATCTCAGCTTTGCAGCCATATCCTACCACTATGCAATCAACAATACAAACTAAAATGGAAGAGGAGATTCAAAGAAATGAAATACGGCACTGTGCGCGAATTCGTGACTACAAGGACGAAAATCTAAGCCAATATTGTCGTCCTTCTAGAAGGACTGGTTCTGTACTCTTCCTTGAGAGATTCTATAATTATGTTGTGTATGAGTCACATTTTAGTTCCTATTTCCCCGATTTTTGTGTTTTCATTTATACGATGGTTCGAACTTAAACAGTGGCAATACTGCAACGAAGACACTATGCAATGGAATCTACTACTTTCACTGATAGCATACGATCTTCACATACCTACCCATTGACGCACTAAGGCTATCGGGGGCCTGGGGCGGCGGCTAAACAAAATGAAGCCTCCCATCCAGTTGTAAATACATGTATTACTATAAAACAGTAACTGTTGAGATTTGGAGGACCCCCAGAACGAGAAACCGGGACTGTACGGGAAAAAAATATACAGGGTGCCCCAGCTATCTTGTCCACCCAAAATATCTCTGGAACAATAACAGCTATTGGAAAACGACTTTCACCGGTATCAATGTTCGGCTGGGGCCCATGAATGTACATATTTGGAAACATTCTAAAACGAAGTCAAATGTGTTTTTTAACACAAACTTACGTTTTTTTTTTAAATGGACACCCTATATTTTTTCTTCAGCAATCCATAGCATGGCAAATCACATGAACAATGGCGTTGATTTCATCGCAATATTCCAATTACATCCCGAGATATTGCGACGCGAAGTTGACGCTTGAAATATGCGAAACGCACGGCTAGCTCACGTCCTGAGCAGCACGGGGTTCTCGCCTGAGTCTCAGGACGTGCGCTAGCAGCGCGTTTCGCGTATTTCAAGCGTCAACTTCGCGTCGCAATATCTCTGGATGTGAGTATTGCGATACGATCAACACCATTGTTTATGTGAATTGCCAAGTTATGGATTGCTGAGAAAAAAGAATTAGGGTGTCCATTTAAAAAAAAGAACAACATAAGTTTGTGTTAAAAAACACATTTGATTTCGTTTTAGAATGTTTCCAAATATGTACATTCATGGGCCCCAGCCGTACATTGATACCGGTGAACGTCGTTGTCCTGTAGCTGTTATTGTTCCAGAGATATTTTGGGTGGATAATATATATATATATATATGAGATGGAGGCCCCAGAACGTGAGGCCAAGAGCGCTGCAACAAGAAGGAAAAAAATGGTAGGAAGTGTTTGGAGTTCCCCCAAGAGAGGCCTAGGGCGGTCCGCTGCCCAGGTCCCCCCCCCCCCCCGTGCCCCCTCGTCCATAGTCCACCACTGGTCCCATATGATATTATTTGGAGGAGAGCAAGTTGAGACAGTTATCCGACAGCATGTATTGTACTACTTAGTACTTAGCAGCACACATACAGGATACGACAGGTCAATTATTCCTCCAATAATTTAGATAGTTCATACAGTAATCAATATCTATAAATGTGAATATCTGTTCGGTGTGCGTTTATCACGTCTGAACCACAAGACATAAAGAGATAAAAATTTATGCAGTTACTAATGTCTACCTGGGGAAGACTTTGGGCACCTATTTATCTATATGCATATTAATATGAATGTCTGTTTCTTGTACGCTTATCACGTCCGAGCGACAAGACGTATTTGTAATCTATACCTGAGGAAAGTTTTAGATATGATTTTAGAGCGATCTAATAGATATTTAGTAATTTGAAGAATATAACGCGAAATGCGGTGCAATAATTACTCTTTGAAAATTATATTTACTCTTTGAAATTGGTTTTATTGGTTGCATTGTTGCTTGAGGGTTGATAATGATAAAAGGGTGGAGTATATTGTTATGGAAAGTTATCGTTGTATATAAAATTTTACTTGTGTGTGTGTGTTAATATTTCGCTCTGCAGCAAAAACTACAGAACGTAAACGAATGGTCTGTGTGTAATTGTTGTCCGAAGTCTCCCGTTGAACACCATAGCAGCTCCATGCCGATAGCTATAAGGAGGTTATAAAAAAAACTCGGACTGAAGGCCAGCGATGACGTTTGCAACTCTATACCAAGGAGGTTACACCGAAACGTGATGCCACAAACCATATCTTTGGTCTATGCGTGCTACAATCTCTTCAGCTCTTTCTCTGTAAGAATAAGCATACGAATAAGTAAATTTATGAATGAATAAATAAATAAAGCAGTAAAAAAGTAATTTCTTTCAATACATCTCTTTAAAAATCGTTTTGACTTTTCGCGCATTACATCACGTGATCAATCTGTGATATTATTACAATCATTATTGTTGAATTTCGTGATTGGATTCTTCGTAACGAGTGCATTTTTACGTGTGATTTGATCTACCAACACGCGAGGGGAGCCGCGGGTTTAAGCTAGTTGTTTATAAGATCTCTTTATTTACGAAAAATCTAAAGGTGATTTCTCTGTTTCAGCTAAAGTCAAACTGGGAAGTTTAAAGCGAAATAGATTTTCTACGTTCTTGGTGATACGGTAGAAAACTATTTACGAATACGACGATTGTAACTGTTGTGGAGACACTAAGCAATGGAGTTTACTATTGTTGGTGATGGGACACGTCGTTGAAATACCTATTAGCAAACGGACTCGCCCGTCACACGTCACCGGCGTGCGGTCAAACAACAAACAAAACAGGAAAAACGGATGTAAACGAAGGCTTCCGCAGCCGTTGTCGTTGTTGATAAAACTATTCTGGTTATTGGAGCGCATAGTCAATCTATCAAATATTTCACCAACGTTTCGGCCACTATTGCAAGCGGCCATCTTCTGGGTGTTACGTAACACCAATAAGATGGCCGCTTGTAATAGTGGGCGTAACGTCGGTGAAATATTTGATATGTTACGTGTTACGTAACACCCAGAAGATGGCCGCTTGCAATAGCGGACGAAACAACGGAGTTGGATCAAGATTGAATGTGCCAGAAGTCTGACAACACGGCAGTGTCATTAAGGTCTCCAAGGTGCGTGCGGAGAATCTGCATTGCCGCACAGTACAGTGGCATGTTGGGTAAAAACCTTCATCGAAGATCGGCAGCCGGACGCGGTGGCCGAGTGTTCTGCGGCGCGTCAGTCACAGACTGCACGGCCACTACGGTCGGAGGTTCGAACCCCCTCCCTCCCCCTAGGGAATGGATATGTGCCGTCCTTAGTATTAGCTAGATCATAAATAGTTTGTAAATTTAGGAACTGAAGACCCTGTAGTTAAGTCCCCTAATCTCTACAAACATTCAAACTTTCGAAGATAGGCAAACTGTGACAGACATGCATCGGACAGGTCCTCCTAGCGTAACTGAAGAAGCGCATACTTTTGCCTCGTTAGCGGACAGTGATCGACGCCAGACGTTCCGTGAGCACCCCCATGATACCAGATTAGTGCATACGATCGTGCATGGCATCCTAAAAGAAAGCCTGTGCATTCGAAAAATTGCATCAAGGTGGGTTCTGCATGAATGCAGGTGTTGCGATAACATGTATTTACTTAATCAGCAACATTTAATTAACGTATCACAAGTACAAAGATAAGAACATACTGGTATAAACAAAAATTATTTGAACTGAGTAATTATTTGACCAAAGAGAGTAAACATGCATCATCACTGACGCTGTGTAGCACAATAACTTTGTACACGTTGAAAAGGCATTTTGCATTTAATTACAATCACTTTATCACTCCCCCCTCAGTGTCAACGATATTTTCTGTTGAAGCGGACATGACGACCGGATCGCGTGACAACAGGTTTAGCTGAAGCTGCTGGTGAGTCGTCCGTGTTGACTTCTGGTGTCCGTTGAGACTTCAAGGTAGCAGGTGGTGGGGTAGTGGTCGATTCTGCTGTGAACGTAGAAGGTGTGACAGGTTCTGTGCTAGAATCAGGGTGGGTAGTGCAGAAGGCAGGTTTAAGGCGGTCAATGGAGATTGGGTAGGTTTCTGTCCACCGTTGTGACTCATGACACCTCAGAGATGCTTTTAGTTGTCGATGTAGGCGTTCTACTAAACCGTTCGCTGCCGGGTGGTAGGCTGTAGTTCGGATGCGTTTCATACCTAATAGGACAGCGAGCGCTTTGAATAGGTATGACTCAAACTGCCTTCCCTGGTCGGTGGTAATACGCAGGGGTACTCCAAAACGAGCAATCCATCCCCGAAAGAATGTAGTTGCCACTGTCTCGGCGGTGATGTCTGCTATTGGAAAAGCCTCTAGCCAGCGTGTAAAGCGATCAATGGCAGTTAAGCAGTAAGTGTACCCTTCAGACGGCGCTAGTGGGACAATGATGTCTAAATGGACATGTTCAAATCGTTGATTCGGTGGCATGAATGTGCCAAGAGGTGCCCTAACATGACGACTAATTTTATTCCTTTGACATGCCATGCATTGGCGCACATACTCTTTAACATCTTTGTCCATGTTTGGCCACACAAAAGATCGTTTAACTAGGTTCAAGGTACCACGGACTCCAGGGTGTGATAAGTCATGCAGTGACGCGATTGCTTGCTGTCGGAAGGGAGCTGTCACAAAAGGTCGCACTTTTGATGTATAAACATCACAATATAGCCATGCATTTGTCGGTGGTACTTGAATTTGACGGAGCTGTAGGGCAGATGTCTGTAAATTATGCAGCTCGGCGTCTGATTGCTGTGTCGCGGCGAGTGCTTCATAGTCAATTGCGTGTGCAATTGCTTCTACACGGGAGAGGGCGTCTGCTGGTATATTCATTTCACCCTCGACGTCGACTATGTTGGTTGTAAATTGTCCTATATAGTCCAGGTGGCGTAGCTGGCGAGGCGATGCTTTGTCAGGTTTCTGACAAAAGGTATACGTCAACGGCTTGTGGTCAGTGACTAATGTGAATTGCTGACTTTCGAGCATGTGACGAAATTTCCGGATGGAAGCATATGCTGCATATAATTCACGGTCATACATCGACCAACTTTGCTGTGACGGGGATAACTTCTGGCTGAAAAACGCTAAAGGCTGCCAATGTTGACCTACTTTTTGTTGAAGCACAGCACCAATTGCAGTTGTAGACGCGTCTACCATCAAGGCGAGCTGTGCTTGCGGTACGGGATGTGCTAACAGTGTAGCCTCAGCGAGGGCAGTCTTCACTTTGGTGAAAGCGGTCTCAGCCTCGCTAGTCCATGACAGTTTGTCGTTTGGTTTTGGTGCACCCCGCAAGAGCTCGTTCAGTGGAGCAGCCAGGAGTGCATGATTGCGCACGAAACGGCGATAGAAATTAATTGTACCAAGAAATCGTCGCAATTCACGAACTGTCACAGGTCGTGGGAAGTTCGTTATGGCTTCTACTTTCTCCTGTGGCGGCTGTATTCCATCAGCGTTGATGGTGTAGCCAAGGAACTGAACTTCTGCTGCTCCAAATACGCACTTTGACGGATTTATGAGTATCCCGTGTGAACGAAGGCGGGTAAAAACTTGGCGTAGGTGTTCCAAGTGCTCTGACTCAGAGACAGACATCACTAAAACATCATCAATATAAACGTAACAGTAATCCAGGTCACGTGTGATTTCATCCATAAATCGCTGGAACGTTTGTGCAGCATTACAGAGTCCAAATGGCATTCTTGTGAATTCAAAAAGATCAAATGGGGTACAGACAGCAGTCTTAGCAATGTCTTCTGAGGCAACTGGAATTTGGTAAAAAGCACGAACTAAGTCCAATGTAGAAAATACACATTTGCCGTGGATGTTGAAAGCAAAGTCCTCAATGTGAGGCACCGGATAGCGATCGGGAATTGTCCTAGTATTTAGCTGCCGGTAATCACCACACGGACGCCACCCATTGTTCTTCTATGGAGCAACATGGATGGGTGAAGCCCAGCTACTGCTTGAGGGGCGGCAGATTCCTTGAGCGAGCATAAATGAAAATTCTTGCTTCACTACTTTCAATTTTTCTGGTTTTAAACGACGAGGTCGAGCGTGAACTGGCGGTCCTGGCGTCGTTAATATGTGGTGTACTGTCGTATGTCGTGCCAATGCGGGTAGCTGCCGGGAAACAGCGTAAATGTTCCTGACTGACTACGTTAGTTGTAGTGTCGAGGAGCCGACGATGTCGAAGATCAGGAAGCAGTCCATAAAAAGATAAGAAGTCTGCACCGAGAATAGGACGCGTCACATCTGCTACTGTAAATTGCCAGTCAAACTTGCGTCGAAGGCCTAAGTTTAATGAAAGTGTCACTCGACCATATGTCTGGATCCTAGAACCATTTGCAGCAAATAGGCAGCAGTCGTCCTTGCTTCGACGAGGTAGCCGTGAACATGGATACACTGACACATCAGCACCTGTGTCCACTAAGAATTGTAACTTTGTATCTTGTTCTGTGACAAATAGTCGACGGCTGCCGTCCGGAGAGCCAGTTGCCGTCATTACTGACTTCCGTGTTCGTTTCCCTTCTCACACGGAGGATTACACTTTCTTGCCTCTGAACCAAACCGCTTGTGATACCAGCAAAGCTTTACAGCTGTAGGTGAGCGACTGCGTCTTCTTGATGAGCGGCGGAGTCGTGTTTGACGGTTGGAACACTGTGTTCGTAGCGCGGCGATTTGTGCAGCAAGTTCAGCGACCTGAGCTTGCAACGCTGTGAGGATATTGTCTGTCGGTGAACTAACAGCTGCTACACTCGCAGACGGATACATCTCCAGAATACGATCTGAGGTTTGTGCAAGAGCATCGAGATCACCGGCGCACACTGTAAGTCTTTTCTGTGCATCCGGTGGAAGATGCGACAGCCAGATATTGCGTAAAATATCTTCGTTAACAGCATTATTTGCCAATTTCCGCAAACGGCGCAGCAACTGTGAAGGTGTGCGATCACCTAACTCTTCAGTACGTAGTAGCTTCTCCAGGCGTTTCGTCTCAGACTGTGATAACCGGGTGATTAAGGCATTCTTGATTGTTGAATATCGATCGGTACTCGGTGATGAAGCCAGAATATCTTGTACTTCTGTAGCCAAGTCTTCATTCAACGCTGCGACGACATAGCTGTATTTAGTATCATCAACGGTTACGTGAGCTAACACGAATTGGCTTTCAAGTTGTGCAAACCACAGTACAGGGTTTTGTCGCCAGTGGTTTCACCGCGACGATGTTGACTAATGCGCTCGCAGGCGCATCAGTAATCGGTTGCGTATCCGGCATGGCGTAATCACACGGAAGAGGCGCGGCGCGGCTGACGCGGTTGTTTCAAATGTAACGTCCGAAACGAAACTTTACGAAGCATCGATTAACACCGAATATCACGTCGGGGTCACCAAAAATGTTACGATAAGATGTATTTACTTAATCAGCAACATTTAATTAACGTATCACAAGTACAAAGATAAGAGACATACAGGTATAAACAAAAGAGTAATTATTTGAACAGAGTAATTATTTGACCAGAGAGAGTAAACATGCATCATCACTGACGCTGTGTAGCACAATAACTTTGTACACGTTGAAAAGGCATTTTGCATTTAATTACAATCACTTTACAGGAATGGATGCGTTACGACGCTGCTCAGACGCACTTGCAACGGTATGAGCACGAAGGAGAGGATTTCTTACGCCGTATCGTAACATTGAATGACACATAGGCGTACATGCCAAAACTGAAACGCCAGTCCAATGAAAGGCGTCATTATGGGAAGCAGCGAAAGTCGAAAGTGCGTCAGAGACCCAGTATGGTGAAGGTTATGGTGATTCTCGTGTTATACTAACGCAATTACTTTCCTCGATGGCATACCGTCAGTGCACTGTAAAAGCTGTATGTGTGTTGTGGATGTTGAACCTATCGTTAAATCAGACAGCAAAATGTTCATTAACACAGCACGTTGGTTTAATTATGGCCCTGATATTGATGTATATACTATTAAATAAGAAACAGTGCATTAAACTGATTATGTGCGCAACGGATATTTTAAACAAAGCAAGAACTGTGACAAGTCACCTTTTGAAACAGACACTGACTATACTCAAAAATTTTGACTGCGAGAAAGATATTTAAAAAACCACAAATCACTTTCTTAATGCTTGACTGTGAGAATTTTAAGCAGATCAGTTTCTAATTATTGAAATTTAGTATCATAGTCAATTAACTATTATTTACTGTGGCACCAATAACGAAATTTGTTCAACAATATTATTCAAATCAATACTTATCAAATGAAGGAAGTAGGTTAATTTTCTAACTACGTAAATGAAACAGGAAAGAAAGGTCAAGTTACTTATTATTAATAATCAGCATTACATTACCTACATAATACAACTTCTGACTTGCTGGCAAAGCAGCCTCTGCTCTACATCGGAGCCATACACGCAACCCAACCGCTCTCTAAGCGAGCTAAACCACAAGTGCTACTCTCTCTCAGTGCGAGCTACAATGCTATGCAATACATGATCTTTGCCAAAGATGAAACTTTCACAAAGTACACTTATCGATACATACAGTAGAAGCGATATTGTACATTTTCTTGCAAGCAAGTTACTCGATACAAAACAGGAGGCACAATATTTGACATTTTCTTACAAAAATAATTTTTTATGGACACGTTTCATCACCCCCCTCCTACCTATTAAAATTTTATAGGGTGGGTGATGCCAATGGCATTGCCTAGCCAGCAAAATTACTGAATTTCAAGTCCAAAAATCCATTAATGACATCCAAAATATAACATGAAAAATATAAAAACCTGATAATCATTTTTATACAAGATATTCAAGATAAAAACAACAGATGGAGTTCATAGAAAATTTTAAAAAATGTGACAGTCTTAAATACATGTCATTTTACAAACGAGTACCAAAAAGAGTAATGCTTGGAGTGGTACAGGATGTGACAGGCATAAGCAAATGTCAAAATTTACAGAACATCAGCAATAAATGGAATATATGACAAATATACATAATGGTAAACATAAGTATATATAGAATTTTACAGAATATAGTTTGATAAATGACATAGTGGCAAAAATGAGATAGCTTGAAGTAATAGACAAATGGAAAAAATACAATAATAAACATGAACGTATACAAAGTTTTACAAAAGATAGTTTAACTAATGTCATCATTGTTTTTTTTTTTCTTTCGAGAAAATAAGGTAATTACACGTAATACACAGTAGTGTAAGTCCCATGCGCCTATTTTTTTTTTAAACATAAAATGAACATTTGTATCTTGTGCACAATGTAGTCTATGTAAATTTTTAGTGCACTTAGTATAAGATAAAGTGTCAGTTTTGTATTCTGTGATGCATTTAAGATGCCATACTTTCATGGATGCTAGAACATACATGTAAAATTTTTGACTACATAGGTTTCTGATCATGTACAAAATAATGTCACTGCTTCGGCACAATTGGATTTCAATACAACGTTTGTCAATCGAATAGGCACAATGACATTTCAGACTAAAGGGTATTGACTCATTATAGTTCTGAAAGCATATGTATCTATCAAGAGCACAATTTTATTTTGGTCACTGTATGTAAAAGAACCATGAAATATACGTAAACACTGGTAATGAACCTGTGGACAACGTTTGCAATGGGAGGCACTGAATAGTATAAGCACACGAATAGCACATTAGCTTCTAACATTCATTTTAGGTCTGCACACGAATAGTCTATTATCCCCTAACATTCATTTTAGGTCTGCACACGAATACAAAACTCTGTAAGATTATACCACACTGTAGGCGAGCTGGCTGGTTGCATTGAAGTTGAAGTCATGGGGAAAAGGTTCTGATGTATTCCTCCATGCAATTCGACAAACAAGTGTGCTCCAACCAACGGAGCTATTAGCAGACTGCATCAGCATAGCCAAAATTAGAGCAAAATGGTGGTGGTTGTCCAAGGCTGCAATGGACAGTACTATGTGGCCAAACATCATCCAACAAACATCTTCATTAAAAGGCCCAAAATCAGTGGTGTATAATAACACGTCCATTGCTCTGTGTGCATTATGGAATCTCGTGTGCAAAACCGCCAGTTCCCATGCGTGTTCAAAGTACATGAAATAAAGAATTTTACACACAAATTAGTAACATAGTCATGATATTTCAGTTTACACTGAAAGAAAAGTCATTGATTAGTACATGTCTATACTTTATCCCAAATTCAAGTGGTACAGATGGGGTCATGGCATTAAACCATATTTTTACATTATAAGAAGGGTCTTGAAGACGGATACATTTGAATACTAATGAGTAATTTAATTCTTATACTAGAGTATCTACAAAATTAGTGTCATTTCATATAGGCATAAGGCTTTACATACTATGTACATATTACTTTACAGACACATAATCGTATGAAATACATTCAGGGTGCTTGTCATCAATTTGGCATTAGGTCATGTAAAGTAAATTTGTTGTCATAATTAGAGCGATTAACGTGAAGCTACTTCAAATAGCTTAACATTCCAATTACCACTAGTTTACATCACTATGGTGGGGATTGCATTACCACCAAATTATAACAATTAAATTACATATGTTGCCATGGCCAGGCTTTTAATTTAGACATTTCATTGCCTTAAGGTATAACACATCAGGGAAAATTCATGAGAATATCAAAAGAGGTTCAAGTCATCAGGTCATGTCTGTGTCTGTCTGAGTCAACAGTAGGGTCAAACAAAACAATTAAGGCAAATTTTGGCACAGTAACAGATGTACATCACAGTAAATCATCCGATATCATGAACACAGACGTAACTATTCGTTAGGCATAGCTGCAGATTTTCGTCAACAAGATCATCAATAAAATTTTGAAGATAGCAATAAGCAAAAGCAAAGTATCTCTGTGCATTAACTAGACTTAACTAGGCGTAATTTATGGGAAAACTGCAAGTTTGCAAGAGAGATGGCTGTGTGCAATAACCATACATTGTCATTGAGCTTCATTATAAAATTAATTAGCATAGTGGTAGGGCTTAGGTATATAATTAGTGAACATAGCGGTAAGATTTGATTACAAGAGCAATAAGCATAGCTGCAAGCACAATTAGAAATATTCATTACACATAATTGCAAATAATTATAGAGCATCAGAAGGATATGATTCTCACCAATCACACATGCCATTGAAGGCACAATGCATCAACATACAAAATGGTGCACATAAGCACAAAGAGAAAACACAAAAGGGCAGTGCGAGTAAGCACATATGAAAAGAACAGAGCATAGCATCATTAGCAACAGAGCGATTCTTCTCATAATTGCTTCATAATCATTGTATACTCTCGTCCACATAATTACATTTATCAAACATCTTTGACTGTTACCAATACCTTCCTTACCATCATTTATCCATAAACAATAATGCATTTTAAAGACCACCATGACATATTGTGTATTGCCTTACTCATCATCCTTCAGAATGTCCTTTTTCTTTTTTACTGCTTAATTGGCTTACAAAATGCTTATGTCAACTCAAAATCTTCTTCACTCGCTCAGAAGTTCGGAAGTTATGCAATTAGTAATACAGAACAGAAATCTGATATTTTCTGAAACATAGGAACTTAATTAGATTACTCAATCAAAAATTTCCATTAATTTTATTTTTCTTGCACAGCCACAGAGTTCGTTATATGCAAATTGAATCATAGTTCCGTATGACAATATCCCAGCGTAGCACAGAGCATAAGTATTTAGGGTTAGAGAAAAGTAACAGTGAGAAAAAGAGGTAGATAGAGCGCACTAAGGAAAAGCGGAAGAATAGTGACACTCAGCTCGAGAACGGGGCACCAATCGCCACTTGGTGTGTCCAAAACAGATTAATGGACTCTCTACCCCATTTTTTATGCCTTAAAAATTTTAATATTGGAAATGTGGTGTATGCCTTTCGACTTGTGCGTCTTTAAAGTTTCTACCTCAACGACGTTGTCGTGGATGATACGTTTGATTCGATACGGACCATTGTACAGTAAGAAGAATTTGTGAATCATAGATCTTCCCTTGTGGGATAGGTGGTGGGATCTAATTAATACCTTTTGTCCTAATAGAGTTGTTTGGCATAACAATTACGTTGAGAGCGTTTCCTTTTTTCAGCGGCTTTCTTAATGTTTTTAAGCGCCAATTCAATGATCTCTTGATGACGTAGTCTTCTGTGTTTAGGAAAAGGTATCAATTCCTTGATACGGTCGGGAGGTTGCTTGTTTCTCAGAACCAGAATTGGTGAAAGACCTGTAGAATCATTAAGAAGTTCATTTATAATATTTTGAAATGACAGAAGATATCTATCCTGTGTGTTGTGTCGTCGGTAGCAATACAGCCTACATAGTTTTCCAAGCTCTTTCATCACCCGTTCACAAGGGTTAGAGGCAGCATGATAAAGTGATATGAACACGGGTTTGATGTTTCTGCGCCGCAACATCCGTGCCCAATCATGAGAACGGAATTGAGGTCCGTTATCGGAGATAACTTTATCTATATGGCCAACATCTTTTAGGAAGTTTTTGACAAAGGCGTTAGTTACTGTCTTCGCTGTGGCACGGCGGAGCGGAGTAAAAGATACAAATTTTGATGTGAGCTCAATAGCAACGAAGACAAAAGAGAAACCATTGTTAGTTCTCGGAAGAGGTCCAAACAGGTCAACGGCTGCTAACTGCTTTAATTTTGAAGGTATAATCGGAAAAAGTGGAGCAGAATGCGATATGGTCGGCGGCTTTGCTTTCTGACACAATTTGCATCGAGATAACACATTGCGTATACGTTTCTCCATGTTGATGAAATAACAAGAGTCGCGTAATTTCGCGAAGCACTTCTTGGCACCATAGTGTCCGTAACTGAGACGAATATACCAAATCAATTTGTTCACGGATTCCTCCGGAACACACACTAACCAAAATTGACTATCAGAGGCTTTACGTTTGAAGAGAATGTTATTATGGATAATGTAAACTTGTCTGATGGAAACATTATATTTATCGTGCCATTTTATTTTAATATCTCGCCAGAGTGGATCTTTATCTTTTTCTTTAGCAATGTCGGAAAATGTGGCGGATATGTAATTTTCGAAAGCAACTTGCTGCATATAGAGGATAGTAAAGTTATTTTCTAAGTAGGCCTCTTCCGTCGCCTTGATGAGCCCAACAGGCGAACGAGATAGCGAGTCTGCAACGATGTTTTGTTTACCAGGAATGTAAATTACAGAGAAATCAAATTCTTGAAGGAACAAAGCCCATCGTCTTAGTCTATCATGGTTAAGTTTTGCCGACATGAGGAATTGAAGTGCACGGTGATCCGTGTAAACTTTAGTGTGTCTGCCAAACAAGAAATAACGGAACTTTTCGAATGCCCAAACTACTGCCAAAGCTTCAAGTTCAGTGACGGAATAGTTCCGCTCTGACTTGGAGAGTATGCGACTAGCAAACGCAATGGTTCTCTGAGTGGCAATGCCATTTTATTCATCCTCTTGAAATACGTGAACGCCAAGTCCGAATTTTGAACTATCGGTAGAAATGCAAAAGTTCTTAGACAAATCTGGGTGGTGCAGAATAGGTGCGTGAAGGAGTGCATCTTTTAAGCAAAGAAATTCTCTTTGGGCAGCCTCATCCCAGAACCAAACAGTATTCTTTCCAGTTAATTCATATAATCTGGGAGTAGTTAGGTCTTTCAAATTTATAAAACGCCGATAGAAATTAATTAAACCCAAGGAAGCTCTTAATTGGCGTTTAGTGGTGGGAACAGGCATTTTCATTATCGCCTCTAACTTTTCGGGGTCGGGCTGGATTCCATCTTTAGAAATAATATGCCCTAAAAATTTAATCTGAGAACGACCAAACTGTGACTTTTCTAAGTTTACAGTAATCCCGGATTGAGCAAACACCTCAAGTAAAGATGCCAACGTACTGTTATGTTTTTCCCAGGAAGATTCTGCAATTAAAATATCATCAACGTAAATTGTGATTTGTTGTTTCAAGTGCTCAGGAAGTGTGGCATTCATCGCACGGATGAAAGCAGATGAGGAGATGTTCAGTCCGAAAGGCAGTTTACGGAACTGATAACAGTTTCCGAAGCAGAGAAACGCGGTGTACTTCCTACAGTTGGGGTGCAGTTTCACTTGCCAAAAACTAGACCTAAGATCTAATGAGGATAAAAATTTTACACCATAGAATTTTTGTAACAATTCTTCCAGGGTTTGTGGTCGGTCGGTTTCAGGTAGAATGATAGTGTTAATTTGTCTGGAATCGAGCACTAATCGAATTGACTTAACTCTTTTTTCAACAATATGTAGGGGACTGTTATACGAGCTAACTGCAGGTTCAATTACACCTTGATTGAGCATGGACTGAATTTCAGCCTTAACTCTTTCCCTGTATACTATCGGAATGGGATATGGAGGTACAAAAAATTTATTATGTTTTTTGATCTTAAATTCATAGAGAAAATTTTTTATGGTACCAGGACTGTTTGCGAATACACGGGAATAACGCCGCCAAATAAGGAACAATTCTTCCTTATCACGTTCTGAGGCACCTTCAACTTCTACTAATTTGTTCTTAATGATGTCAGAAATCAAGTCAGTTTGTTCAGTCTCGAAATGTTTATCTGTTATATCCTCATCAGGTTTGACATCCTGCGTCACATTAGAGGTAGATAAAAATTTTAAACAACTGGCACCTTCTTCATATCTGGTAATCCAGTCTTCGAATTTAATTTGAATGGCATTTTCCTGAACAAAAGCAATGGCACTAGCCGTATTGAAATCTAGAATAACCTTGTACTTGGATAGGAAGTCCACACCTAATATTATCTGTGTAGTTAAGCGGGGGACAATCAATAGGTTGGCGGAAAAGATATGACCTTGACATAAAAATTCTACGTGTGTTTGCTGTCGAATTTCGACAGGTTTGCTAGAAATGACGCCACGAATTTTAGTGCAATGAAAAGGCAGAAAGGGACCATTAAGCAAATTCTGATATTTCTTGAAAGTTACTTCACTAATTACTGACACTGGGCTACCAGAATCTAAGACAGCAGAAAGATTGATTTTGCCAATTTTGACAGATACAATTGGGTGAATTGGAATATCGAGACAGTCTACCTTTTCTTCTAATAGTGCCTCTTTTATGTCATCTAACTGTACAAATTTTACGTCTTGTTCGGTAGAAGGTTCATAAGAAATTTCCTTGTTGAGACAGGTGTTACCAAGATTAATGAGGCTTTCACAAGATAAATGCTTTTCGAATCTTGATTGTTCATCAACTTCGCATTCGCTATCATCGTCATTAGAAGACATGTAATTGTCTATCCAATCAGCGACAGAGGTGTGCTGCAAATCTAATTGTTCGACATCAGTTTTTGCTGTTCCATGGTCACCGTTAGTTGCATTATTGTGTGGCAGTACCGTATCCTGCATTTCAAAGTACATGATCGGTCTGTCATATGCAATTGTTGGTTGATACTGTAAGAATTTTATTTCGTATATAGTGTCTTCCTCAGAGTCTGAAGACGAAGCTTCTGTCTCCCACTCTGAATTGTCGTCATTATATTGCTGATCGACAATTATCTCGTTTAACCGTTGGGCAGTATAATGTTTGTTCGATGCTTCTTTATTTGTTTCTTTAAATCTGATAGTACAATTTTTGTTACTATCATTGCTTTCAGGAGTAACGGCTTTAGGTTTTGACACAAGTTGTGCCGGTTTTGCCTTATCACTTAGTGAGGTGCTACCGGAGTCAGTATTGTGCACTTCCGCACGAACTACTATTCTGTTTTGTTCGGGAGGTTGTTCATCGTAACCTTCCTCTCTGTGAGGACGTTCACAATGAATAAGTTTCAGCGTATAGTTAGGATCACATAAATCATATACGGCCGAATTATTTGCTGTCGAGTGCGCTAGTCATCCCTGTCGCGGCCCCTTGTTTGACGAATTGTAGCGTGGATTGGCAGGTCTGATTTCAATGTTTTGCTCTTGTCTTTCTGGGGTAAGCGATCTGCTTTGGCCCCGATTTGTGTTTTCGTATCGTGGAAGGCGATCACGAGAATTATCGCGTGTGCCCTCCCGACTACGCTTCTCAGCGTTATTGTTGTTATTTTCAGTCTCGCGATCACTATCAGTATTGCGTCTTTCACGCCAATTAGTATCATTTGAGATATTGCTGTTATGATAGTAATTATTCTAGCGTTCTCCGCGAGCAAAGCCACCACCTCGGTAACGGCCACGAAAACTTCCACGGTTATTTTCACGATCTTGAAAATCACCATTCTCGTTGTCGCGACTTTGTTTGTAAGTTTCTTAGCTAAAGAATTTCCTTTTGTTTGATTCTCATGCTCTGGATGACGTTTAGAACGCGGCGGGCTTTGATGCGACCGGCGATTATATCTGTTTGTTTCAAAATATCGACTGCGCGAGGAATTTTCCTCGTCTTCTTCCTCTAAGTCTTGTTAGAGGTTTCTAAAGGCTTCAATATCATTCTTGCATCGTGCCGCAATGGCAATTTGACGCAAGTGTAGAGGCAGTTTGTTCAAACAAATTCTAATTAATTCGGCAGCGCAGTAAGGTGCCGATAAAAATTGATTTTTGTATACTAAATGTTGGAAATATTCCACCGGGCTCGAGAAATTTGATCGTTCAAAAGTTTTGAACGTCGCAATACTGATTTTAACGCGATCTTGTGCCGCTTCCGACCAGTATGCGGATAGAAATGAGCGTCGGAACTGATTCTCGCTATGGCACTCTTGTGCAATAGCTCTCATTCTGGTGGCTGGCTCGCCTTCCAGATAACCACATATAAATTCTAGTCTGTACTCAAGTGGCCAATTCGGGGGAAGACAATATTCGAATTGTTGCAACCACTCTTTAGGGTGCAAGTCATTCGGAGAGTTTTTGAATGTCTTGAATTTACGTACAGTCAGGAAATGCTTGTATTCAAAACTTCCCTTCGCCCGTGCGGCGTAAGTGGGCGTAAACTACGCACTGCGTCTTCATTGTTGTTACTACAAGGTACACTTCGTTCACGTACCAAGGGACCTACTTGAGACGAATCATCATTGTTATTTTCGTTCAAATTTTCTTCTACGTCTTCGTATGGATTTCCACAAGTGTGGTCAAATTTCCTCTCTATTCGCGCCACGCGATCATCTAATTTTCTGACCTCAGCCTTGTATTGCTGATTAATGGTCATTTGACCTTGTTTGAAACGGTCAAGGGAGAGATATTCATTAGTTTCATTAAACGGGGTAGGATGCGTTACATCAGAACTTTTGTCACTGTTATCACTGATTTGGGTAATTTTAACAGTAATATCCTCAAACTGTTTATTAATTTTATTGATCTGTTCCGTCGTGACTGCCTGGAAGTTCTGCAACTTTTCATCAAATAGATTACTCTGTTGCTTCAATTGAGCGAGTTCAGTAGTTTCCATATTTTCGACTCGTGACGCAAAGCTTTCCATATTTTCCACTCGTGACGCTAGGCTTTCCATATTTGCCACTCGTGACGCAAGGCTTTCCACTACCGGGTTAATGTCGTCGCGAATATCTTGTCTTATTTGCTGAGATTCACGTTTGAAAGTATTGAACAGTTGTTCCCTGAACCGATTGTTGTCCTCATTTATTTTATTAAAACTAATTTCAATACTCACAAACCTCGAATCGCACGTCTGTTCTATTTTCTCAAGTTTTTCACCTTGTTTCTCAAGTGTTTCATTTAATTTCTGAGATTGTTCCTCCAGTTTTTCATTTAATTTCTGAGATTGTTTCTCAAGTTTTTCACCTTGTTTCTCAAGTTTTTCACCTAATTTCTGAGATTCCTGAGATTGTAATTGACTATTCTCATTTAATTTGGAGAGCTGTGACAATAAAATTTGCATGAAATCATTTGGTAATACGTTTTCCATAGCCGTCGCACAAGTATTTTTTGTAGCAGAGCTAGGCGGAACCGATGTATTATTTTCCGCAACCACAAGAATTGGAATTCTGTATTGTCGAATCCTGTACTGTATCATTATCCATATTGTCTATTCCTGAACTAATCTGTTCCGCGTTTTCGGACACGGTATTTACTGTCGTATTTGTATCAGTGCAGTGAGAAGACTCTTGTAAAAATTCAGCTCCTCTCCTTGCATCATTCAAGGTCTCATTATCGGAAGCAGATTTAGCATCAGCGCGGACTCTCCTATTCTTCGACATTGTTAACAGAATTTTGCAGTAAAGTGACCAATAATATTTATTTTCACCTACTGCATAATTTTTGAAAATTACACACAGTAATTATAAGAGAACAATAGGCTGAATCGGGCTAGTGCAACATACAATCAGAATCGAGATTACGCGAACCGTTAATTATCACACGAGTTCCGCGATACTAGAACTTTCATCACAACAAACATCAGACAATATAAAAGAGAGACTTGTTCAGTAGTAATGCAATTATTTGTATATTCAATTAATCTACTATAAACAATGCTTCACACTATCAAGAATGGTAAGTAACAAACTACAGAAACAATTACTATGTTACTGTTGCTATAACAAAGGATGGTGCTACAAAAATTAAGAGGCAAAAGATAAGTTGGTTAGTGGAAAAGACAAACTAACTTAAATAAGGCTACGTATCTAACTACGTCACGATCCTGTTTGTGAACTATCCTGGCAGAAAGGGCGCCAGATAAAAGCTGTATGTGTGTTGTGGATGTTGAACCTATCGTTAAATCAGACAGCAAAATGTTCATTAACACAGCACGTTGGTTTAATTATGGCCCTGATATTGATGTATATACTATTAAATAAGAAACAGTGCATTAAACTGATTATGTGCGCAACGGATATTTTAAACAAAGCAAGAACTGTGACAAGTCACCTTTTGAAACAGACACTGACTATGCTCAAAAATTTTGACTGCGAGAATGATATTAAAAAAACCACGAATCACTTTCTTAATGCTTGACTGTGAGAATTTTATGCAGATCAGTTTCTAATTATTGAAATTTAGTATCATAGTCAATTAACTATCATTTACTGTGGCACCAATAACGAAATTTGTTCAACAATATTATTCAAATCAATACTTATCACATGAAGAAAGTAGGTTAATTTTCTAACTACGTAAATGAAACAGGAAAGAAAGGTCAAGTTACTTATTATTAATAATCAGCATTACATTACCTACATAATACAACTTCTGACTTGCTGGCAAAGCAGCCTCTGCTCTACATCGGAGCCATACACACAACCCAACCGCTCTCTAAGCGAGCTAAACCACAAGTGCTACTCTCTCTCAGTGCGAGCTACAATGCTATGCAATACATGATCTTTGCCAAAGATGAAACTTTCACAAAGTACACATATCGATACATACAGTAGAAGAGATATCATACATTTTCTTGCAAGCAAGTTACTCGATACAAAACAGGAGGCACAATATTGGACATTTTCTTACAAAAATAATTTTTTATGGACACGTTTCAACTGTATTACTGTTCGTTTTTGGAGCATCACCTGCGTCCAGCTTTGCAAATAATCGGCAACACTTTCTGCGCAACCCACCATCATTTTTTACTACAATGTGCAGGCGTATACACAGAAAGCTGTGGTTGTTCTGTTCGCTCGATGGGATTCCGAAGTATTGTACCAACCACCACAATCTGGTTACTTTGATTTGTTTCCGAAGACGAAGGAAATACTTCTTGCATTCCCATCAGAACTGTTCCAAGAGATTCGATAGGCAGTAGACTAACCCATTTCGCACTATGAACAGATCAGGCTCTGCTAACGGTATACTTCGCCTTGCACATCGCTGGCAACGGGCTCTACACAACTCTGTTACTTTGAAGTAACAGTAACAGTAATAGGTCCAAACATGTAACGCTTTGGTCTCGGCTGTGAAAAAACAGTTGCAACTATTAAGGTCCAACACTAGTACTCTGGATTCCCATTCTTCTTTTAGGAGAATATTCTTCCTTTTCATTTTTTATTACATTTACTTACTGGTTGATGTATATTTTAAAAGTATTCGTATTCTCATCGCTAGTGTTGTTTACCTTTAAGAAGCCTTCTATGTAGCTATTTCCTGTTTCCGTTCTCAGTCATCTACTATAACAGTATGTTACTTTACAATTACTGGAGTGATGATTACGATAAAGAATAGTTTGTTCGCTTGTTATGCCGTGTGATGGGCAGGGTTGAAGAAAATGTCAATTGTACTAGAGACTCTAAAGCCTGGTCTACACATTTATTTATGTCGTCAGTCTGGCATGAGAACGCCAGATTTGTCAAACAAAGCGTGTTACTTGAGGACAGATGCAGGACAGTCTTGCATGAACTGCATGGTGGGCTGTAGCTTTCTGTACACGCAAGACAACCGACACGTCTGTGCATACAGACACAGGTCAGTCTTATCGCTGACATTTCGCTCCCCCGTCAATCCATTGTCGATGATGATCTGCGCAGTGGCCGGCTAAAATGTGTCACTACTCCAGACATCATTGTAAAAGTGCACAAAATGGTCATGGAGGATCGGCAATTGAAAATGCGTGAAATTGCTTGCGCTTGCCGGCTCCCATCTCAATTAATAGGTTAAATTTAAATGTCATGTTGCGTCGCTCAGCCTGTGCGACTGGCAACCCGCCAAGCACAACAATTTTACGGGTTGCCAGCCGATCAGGCAACCGGGCGACAGGAAGATATTTTATCGTGTCCGGACTATTTAAAGGATATCGGCCCAGTACTGGGCTACGTCTACTCCATTAGTATTCGCGAGCCACAAATCTTCGAGGGTACACCGGTGTGGACATTTTTCACATGTAAAAAGGTGTTCCATATCTTGACTTTCTACACAGTCGCAGATTACATCAGTTTGGTCGATTATATCCCACTTAAGCATATTTACTTTTACTGGAGCGACCCCCGTTGAGCCTATTCAAGGTTCTCCAGATTTTAAAATTTAGGTTTCGGCCGGACCACTGAACCTGGGGGAGACGGAAATTTTCAGGCGGTTCGTTCTGGACGGTTCCAAGTAAACTTCTCCTAGACTTCAGTCGAGTCTCTGGTGGTCGAGCTCTGTAGAGGACATGTCGCTCATCTTCGAGTTGTTTCATTTTATCTACATGTTCTATACCGCTTCTGCGAGCTGTGGGATCTGCAAAACCAGCTGCCTTGTACAAGAGTCTGACAGGCGTTGGTTTCATGCACACTGTCACTATCCTGCAGGTCTCACTGAGGGTCACATCTACTTGTTTCGTGTGAGCGCATCTATTCCATACAGGGCACGCGTACTCAGCCGTTGAGAAACAGAGTGCCTGTGCCGTTGTTCGTAGCACACCAGGACATGCACCACATTTGCTATCCGTTAGCTTTCTAAGTATATTATTTCTCGTCGTTATTTTCTGTCTCGTTTTGATGCAGTGCTGTTTATAAGTTAAAGACCGATCCAGAATCCCGCCAAGATATTTAGGGAGGTATGTGTGCTCTAAGGTGTTCCCGTTCCACGTAATTTGGAGTTTCCGTTTGGCTTCTTTCGTGCGAAGGTGGAAAGCACAGACTTGAGTTTTGTTAGGGTTGGGTCTTAAGCAATTTTGACCATAGTACGCAGTAATTGATTTTAAGGCATTTTAAAGTTTTTCCTCTACTTCTTCAAATCTTTTTCCTTGAACACATATTGCAAGGTCGTCGGCGTAGATGAACTGCTTAGTGTGGGCCGGCGTAGTTTGGTCTTTTGTGTATATGTTGAAGAGCATTGGAACTAAGACGCTTCCCTGAGGGAGGACGTTCTTTTGGTCCCTCCATCTACTTATTTTGACCTCCAATAAAACGAAGAACCTTCTGTTCTGTAACAATGAATGTACGATCATAACTAGATGGTAATCACTAATAATAAATCTGTAAATGTAGGCCTGTCGCTGTTCCCTTAAATCTTCAAAACTACTGGATGAATCTTCATGCGGTTTTCACAGGAAAAATGGGAAAGTTTGGGTCAACATATAGACGTAATTTTATCACAATCAGTTTACGGAAAAGAAAGATATCGTAAATTTAAGTGTTTTCAGTAACCGCCAAGTCTGTTTGTTCAAATATTAAAAACCTCTTATCTCGAAAACTACTTTACCAATTTGCATGGGGTTTTCACAAGTAACTTGAGCGTAACTCAGGGTAACATACAAACTTTGTTTCATAAAAATCGGGTCACGGCAAAAAAGAATATCGTAATATGAAATTATTTATCTACAACCGTCATGTCTGTCTGTCTCTTTGAACACGTATATCTCCAAAACTACTTGACGAATTTTCATGGGGTTTGCACACGTAACTTGAGCATATCGTGCTGTTATATAAAGGCTTCAATAATTAAAATCTAATCAGAGAAAATGAATATATCATAATTTAACCATTTGTTTAAAAGCCTTCGTGTATGTCTCTTTGTTTACGGTAATCTTCAAAAGTACTACACGAAATTTCATGGGTTTCCACAGGTAAATGTGGAATAGTTTGGAGAGTAACATAGGCTACATTTCATCAAAATCGGATCAGAGGAAGGAAAGATATCGTAATTTGTAGTTTCTGGTGTACGCTGTGCTTGAATTGCAGCTTAGTATAACAAAGATCCGATAGAGGCGCTGTTCGTAACATAGCATACGAAATAACTAATAGATGGCGAAGTTGCGTTTCTTATTCACGTAACTTAGGTGTAATACACTCACACAAGGGCTACGATTTTCCTTACGGCAGCGGTGTTGTGAACTGATGTTGGCCGTTGAATCATTTTTGAAAAATCAGTCACGTACAATGAGGGGAATAATTCCCATTATTACGTGACATTTCCACCTTAATGTTCAGGACACGAAAACTGTTCTGCGCATTTGAATGCTCACTCCAGAGATATTTCTGCTCTGTGCCTCCCACTAGAGATAATATACACACGCGAGCAACAAACTCATCAGAAACCTCTCTGCTATTCCGTAAAATATTAAGATTAAAATCTGAAATTACTTACTTTTGGTGCGGACTACATTAAGATAGTTACAGACGTCTTTTGCAGAGAAAATTGGACTTAGTGTTCTGAATATATAGTTCTATTACAGAAGGTCGATATCAATTTCGTGCTTTACGAAGTAATCACTGCAGGATGTGAGGACATGTATTATGTGAAAGAGTGGCCGATGCTGCTAACACGGCGAGACAATTCGCTGGAAATAGTATATTTAATGGAAAATTTTATACAGACGATCAGCTGACGCCATTCCTTCAACGATTACCCAGACTTATTTTATCGCACATTGACACCACCATGACGTCTTATTTATACAGACATGAACTGCTCTGTTGATTTAATCACAACACTTTCAGCATTCGTCGAGTTTTCGGTAATAGGGAGCCCTGCATGCAGAATAACTATATTGTCCAAAGTGCAACACTGCAACATACTAATACTTCAGCATACACTTACAGTTTAGTACTACACCATAGAACCAATACATGGCGCTGTTATTATTATTACTATGTTTCATCTCAACGATAGAAGTGTGTTCAAGAGTTTACGCTAAACAAACGATTTCACACCGCAGTCTTAACTTTATGAACACAAACTAACATTAAATTTACATCGTTCCGGAGTACGGACTTAAATTATTTCACTTTTTGCATGAAAAACTTTATGAACATTCAGCGTTTTCGACAATGACTTCTACTTAAATTTGACATCTATGTTTATTGACAGAGCGATCCAACAAGGATTCTGATTTTGCTGACCTAGGTCCGGAACCCTAGAAACCATGATATACACAGGTTCTTCTTTAATAACCGTTGCGGAGCACGGGCATATAAGCTAGTGGTGTAATATATTGTGCCTGACGGTATCGTAGGCTGCTGTCAGATCTACGAAGGCTGCCCCTGTTATGAGCTTCCCTTCATACCCTTCTTCAATATGTTCTGTCAGTGCAAGAACTTGGCCAGTACAGGACTTGCCAGGTCTAAATCCTAGTTGTTGTAGAATAAGGTATTTGTCAACATATTTTCCAATTCTGGACATGATAAGTCTCTGATACAGTTTGAGAAAGTGACAAAGCAAGGAGATGGGTCAGTAGCTACTAGGATTCTCTGGGCCCTTCCCTGGTTTAAGTAACGCTATTTCCTCCAGGGTTTTGGGATTTTGCAAGTTTTGCAGCACGTATTGAACAACTGTAAAATCAAGCTTTTTGCCCTAAATGCTTCAATTTTTCAGTGCATATGTAATCCACATTAGCAGCTTTCCCGTTTTTTAACATGTTCATGTCATCTTGAAGTTCTTTCATAGTGGAAGGTGACCCCAAGTCGTTGGTCTCCCTATTGATATTTCTGGTGATTTTTGGATCCTTTTGTTGTTTCTTGGTTTTCCCGTTCAACATCCCTTTGAGGTGTGTAAAAACAGGAAGATGCCTGGTGGCATCAACAGCACATACATACGGCGTGCTGTGAGGGCACTACTTTTCTGTCGCCACACTCTTGACCAGGAAGTAGTTCCCGTTGTATCCTGCCGCCCACGGACCCTTAAGCCCTGACACGGTTGAGCCACGGCTGTCGCAGCCGCAGCCACGACTCGGCCTTTCCACGCCGCCGTCGCCTCGCTGCGCCCGGACACCGGCTGGCATCCGCAGCATCGCCGACACCACCGACAGCGGCAGCACTTTACGTCTGGCGCTCTGACAGCTGGGTGACTTTTTCTTACCGAGGTAGGGGACTGTTTCTTTTTCCATTAACTATGGGGCAGTACTTGTTCTTTTTTCTCCAAGCGTAGTGGACTTTTGTTTATAGTTATCGCTTAACGTGGGATTTGTATGTTACTGTAGACGGACCATTCTGTACAATAAACTGTACCTTTTCTTTTGAAGAGTTCCGTTTTTGTGTGCCGCGTGGTGGATTCTTCACTGACTGTTCTTTCATTGCGTGAAATAGCGAAAGGAAACGACTTACGGCACAGGACGTGGAGAAATTCCTATTCACATACCTCAAAGAGTCAAAATTATTAATCATTGCCAATTACAAAACTACTTACAAATTCCGACAGAGTTAATTTTTTTTTTCAATTGAAGGGTTTGGTGTATGAAGGTGACAGCTCCACTTTTGCCAGTTTGTGGCAAATAGAAAAAAAAGTTTTAAAAAATCAGTTATTACCAAAACGAAAAAAATGTCAGCCTTGTTTTAGACTATAGGGTATATAATACTACTGACGAGAATACCACAAATGCATGCACTCACGTACGTATAATAGAGTTTTCAATTTTGCTGCTGCCTCCGTTTTGCTCCAAAGCGAATGAAAAGCTGTTTGTAGGACAATTTTCTTCATAATTAACCATATTTAAGTTTAAGGAACATTTACACTCCTGGCCATTAAAATTGCTACATCACATAGATGACGTGCTGCAGACGCGAAATTTAACGAATTGGAAGAATATGCTGTGACCTGCAAATTATTAGCTTTTCAGGCATTCACACAAGATTGTTCAAATATTTGTAGAGCCTATGAGACTTAACTACGGGGTCATTAGTCTCTCAACATACAAACTACTTTGGAACTAGGTTATACTAAAGACGGCACAAACATCCATGCTCGAGGGGGGATTTGAACCCCCGACCGTAGCGGCCGTGTAGACCGATACTGGCGCACCGCAGAACGCTCGGCCACTGCGGCCGGCCCACAAGGTTGGCAACGGTGGCGACAGCTACAACGTGCTGACATGAGGAAATTTATCCAACCGATTTTTCATACACAAACAGCAGTCGACATGACAGGCATCTAATCCGCATGGCTGTAACGGATCGCCGCGCAAGAGTAGCTGAGCGGTCTGGAGCACCACGTTGCGCATCTCGAGGCTTCCCGCGTCGGGTGTTCGAATCCCACCCTCGGGCATGGATGTTTGTGCCGTCTTAAGTATGAGGTAGTTCATAAGTAGTTTGTAACTTTAGGGACTGATGACCCCGCAGTTAAGTCCCATAAGCTTAACATACCTAGTCCAGTCAATGAGTGCTCAAAAGAGGGGTGTAGAGTGCATGGAATATGCGAGAATTTTTGACTTCAGGACTTCGTTAGGGATAGTTAGAAGGTGAACATACTAAAAGTCCCCGCCTCTGGGGTGTGAGCTAAAGCGGGGAAAGTGGTGGAAAGGCACAATTTTTTGGTTTTCCATTTATATCTCGAAAACGGTCCGCTTTACGAAAAAAATGTTCCGAATAAAAATGAAAGATAATTGAATTTCCTATAAAATTGTTTACATACATATACGTCGAATTCCCAACGGTTTTCGAGATATACGTTATTGAAAATCGACAGTTTCGGAAAAAATCATCTTTACCTCTCTAATTTTGTCAAATATTTACTTCTAGTGACTCACTCGATCGTTTCACAGAAAATTTGTCCCAAAGAAAGTTGTAGAGCATTAAATTTCCTTCGGTTTGATATGCACAATTGCTACCTTATCTTTAGCTTATCATTTATAAGATGTGCGCTCAGTTTCGATGTCCCCTCCAGAAATAAATGTTCTGAGTAGCTGTGACGGTTTTATCTTATGAAACGTGCTAGCATGGTAAATAACAAAAGTTTAACAATTACAAGAAGATACTTGCTATTGAAACAGAACATCTTTTATAATTGTAGCTTTTATGACAATATTGTGAATCATACAATTACAGTATTTACAAGCAATGAAAGTGATTCAAAATGAAAAAAAGTGCATTCAACGCAACATCTTCGTTTTTCTGAGGCGGAAGAGTTGAGGCTCATTTATTGTTACCTCCTGTGGACATGTCGTCAAGGTCGTCAGGATTAACGATGGGGAAGCCCCACGAGGAACATCGAAGGCCTGTCACTGGGACGTGGAATGGAGTGTTCTCACTCACTTCTTACTTCACTTCAAAAGGATGTCGACTTAGCCGGCCGCGGTGGCCGAGGGGACTGAGGCACTCCAGTCAGGGTCTGCACGGCCACTACGCTCGGGGGTTCGAATCCCCCCCTCGGGTATGGATATTTGTGCCGTCCTTAGTCTTAGCTAGTTCATAAGTAGTTTGTAAGCTTAGGGACTGATGACCCCGTAGTTAAGTCCCATAAGTTCCACAAACATTTGAACATTTGATGTCGACTTAACTTTTCTCTTAATAGCAAAATCTCAAACTGATGATAACATTCTGCTTGTAGAACCAGGAAGAGGAAAGGTTGAGACATGTTTATATTCTTCACAATAGCCGCAGAAGGAACTGAAAATGAAGGACAATGCCCATTTGTTATTCTTGCAGGCTGTGACACAATATCCATGGCGTATTGAAAGAGTAAAGTGGGTTTTGTCAAAATGCAGCAGAAGTCCAAAATCATACAAATGCTGCTATTAGCCAACAGTTCTTCGTTTCTCAACTGCATTGAGACAGTGGGAATCACGAGTACTCTATTATCGTAAGGAGCTCCAGCCACCACAGAATCCCTCATCGAGTTCCGCTACAAATCATTTATAAAAGCAGCTGCGAACATGAAGCCTAATCTCTCAACTCTCCTTCCAGCTGTAGGGCGTGTTAAGCAACATGCATTTTGAACTTACCACCAAGTACGCCTTTGGTTAGGAGAGGAACCTAAAGGTGGAGCGCCGATTTTGGGTTGGAATGACCAACTAGTTCCGAAACTCTCAGAGTTAGATGCTGCCCCTGACAAAATCTTGAAGATGGTTTTTTGTCGATGCATGACAGGATATGACAGTGTCAGATGTGGTTGCAGAAAAGCGTTGTTACACGGCTCTGTTACATGCCTGAACTTCAAGGGCAATTGCAACTACAGGGTGGGAATATTAATTCAGGATGAAGATGACGCCGGCCGTGGTGGCCGAGGGGACTGAGGTGCTCCAGTCACGGTCTGCACGGCCACTACGGTCGGGGGTTCGAATCCCCCCTCGGGCTTGGATATTTGTGCCGTCCTAGTTCGTAAGTAGTTCATAAGTAGTTTGTAAGTTTAGGGACTGATGACCCCGTAGTTAAGTCCCATAAGCTTAACAAACATTTTTTTGATGAAGATGACGACAGTGACATCGAGACTCTACCAATCTCTTTGGATGACGTCTCCACTACTGACGAAGATTAATGAACCTTGACCATTCCACCTCAGAAAAACAAAGATGTTGCTTTGAATGCACTTATTTTTCATTCTGAATCACTATCAGTGTTTCTAAAAAATTTCACTCTATGATTCATAATATTGTAATAAAAGCTACAATTATGAAAATGTTTCAATTGTAAGTACCTTCTAGTCATTGTTAAAGTGTTGTTATTTACCTTGCTAGCACGTTTCATAAGGTAAAAACGTCACAGCCCCTCAAAACATTCATTTCTGGAGGGGACATCGAAACTGAGCGCACATCTTATAAATGATGTAAGTTATGATTGGCTGAAGATAAGGCAGCCAATGTGCATATCAAATTGAAGGAAATTTAATGCTCTACAACTTTCTTTGGGACAAATTTTCTGTGAAACGATCGAGTGAGTCACTAGAAGTAAGTATTTGACAAAATTAGTGAGGTAAAGATGATTTTTTCCGAATTTGTCGATTTTCAATAACGTATATCTCGAAAACCGTTGGGAATTCGACGTATATGTATACAAACAATTTGATAGGAAATTCAATTATCTTTCATTTTTATTTGGAACAATTTTTTCATAAAGCCGACCATTTTCGAGATATAAGCGTAAAAGCAAAAAATGGTACCTTTCCACCCCCCCTCCCCGGTTTAGCTCACCCACTAGGGGCGGGGACTTTTAGTATGTTCACCTCCTAACTATCCCTAACGAAGTACTGAAGTCAAAAATTCTCGCATATTCCATGCACTCTACAATGCATTCATTGACTGGACTAACATTTGAACATTTTGTAACGGATCGTGCAGCCATGTCTCGATTCTCAAATCAACAGATAGGGACGTTTTCAAGACAACAACCATCTGCACGAACAGTTCGACGACGTTTTCAGCAGCATGGACTATCAGCTCGGAGACCATGCCTGCGGTTACCCTTGACACTGCATCACAGACAGAAGCGCCTGTGATAGTGTACGCAACGACGAACCTAGTGGCACGAATGGCAAAAGTCATGAAATCCGATGAATCCAGCTTCTGTTTAGAACATCATGATGGTGGTTGCGTGGGAGGTTGCTCCAGTGCGTGGCAGGAGGCGCAAGACATTCCGGGGGACCGATCGTGAGGCCTCCCCGGTTCGTCTTGCGAACAGGTTTGAGGCGCTGTCTGCTCAGGACGACGTTCCTGAGTCGGATGGTGTCTCTCACCCTGTCACCACCCAGCAAAGATCCGGGCTTTCACAGAGGGTGAGTTTACTTGTAGTTGGGAGCTCCAACGTTAGGCGGGTGATGGAGCCCCTTAGAGAGATGGCTGCCAAGGAGGGGAAGAAGGCCAACGTGCACTCCGTGTGCACCCCGGGTGGAGTCATTCCAGATGTGGAACGGGTCCTCCCGGATGCCATGAAGGGTACGGGGTGCAGCCAACTGCAGGTGGTGGCTCACGTCGGTACCAATGATGTGTGTAGTTTCGGATCTGAAGAGATCCTCTCAGGTTTCGAGCGGCTAACTGAAGTGGTAAAGACTGTCAGTCTTGCTTGCAAGATGAAAGCAGAGCTCACCATCTGCAGCATAGTTGACAGGACCGACTGTGGACCTCTGATACAGAGCCGAGTGGAGGGTCTGAATCAGAGGCTCAGACGGTTCTGCGACGGTGTAGACTGCAGATTCCTTGACTTGCGCCATCGGGTGGTGGGTTTCCGGGTTCCGCTGATTAGGTCAGGAGTCCACTACACGCAGGAAGCGGCTACACGGGTAGCGGGGGCTGTGTGGCGTGGACTGGGCGGTTTTTTAGGTTAAACAGCTTCGGGGAAATAGAAAATGGGCAATCTCAAAGGGTTCAGGTGGATCACAGGAGAAATGTAGATCCGGAAACTATCGGTATAACAGTTGTAAATTGTCGTAGCTGTGTCGGGAAAGTTCCAGAACTGCAAGCGTTAATAGAAAGCACCGAAACACACATCATTATAGGCAGCGAAAGTTGGCTCAAGCCGGAAATAAGTTCAGAAGAAGTATTTTCAAAAGATCTTACGGTATTCAGAAAGGATAGATTAAACAAAATAGGTGGGGGTGTGTTTGTCGCCGTCAAAAGTAGTATTTCATGTAGCGAAGTTGAAGTTGATAGTTCGTGCGAGCTATTATGGGTAGATGTTGTACCCGAAAATCGTAAGAAGTTAATAATCGGTTCCTTTTACCGGCCTCCCGACTCTGACGATACAATAGCAGAAAGGTTAAAAGAAAACCTGAGTCTAATTACAAAAACGTACGCGACTCACACGATAATAGTAGGTGGTGATTTTAGTTTACCCTCGATCTGTTGGCGAAATTATATTTTCAAATCAGGAGATAGGCATAAAACATCGTCCGAAATTGTACTCAACGCATTCTCTGAGATTTACTTCGAACAATTAGTTCATTGTAAATGGATGTGAAAACACACTTGATCTCTTAGCAATAAATAATCCTGAGCTCACAATGAGCATCAAAACGGATAAAGGTATTAGTGAACACAGAGCTGTAGTAGCGAAATTGAATATCGAAAGTCCCAAAGTTACCAAAAATAAACGCAAAGTATATTTGTTCAGGAAAGCAGATAGAAATAAAATACATTGCTTCTTGAAAGACAGCTTCCACTCGTTTCTAACACTAAACGTAGGTGTAGACCAGATGTGGCTCAAATTCAAAGAAGTGGTATCGAGAGCAATTGAAAGTTTTATACCTAATAAATTAATAAAAGAAGGAGGCGATCCCCCTTGGTACACAAAACAGGTTAGGACACTGTTGCAAAAGCAAAGGAAAAGGCATACTAAATTTAAACGAACACGAAATCCCCAGGATTTGCGATTGTACTCAGAAGCTCGAAATTTAGCGAGGATTTCAATGCGAGATGCCTACAACATTTATCACAACGAAACTCTTTCTCGTAATTTGACAGAAAACCCAAAGAGATTTTGGTCATATGTTAAATATACTCGGGGAAAGTCACAAACAATACCTTCACTACGTGATAGTAATGGCGATCCTGCCGATGACAGCGCTACTAAAGCAGAGTTACTAAACTTAGCTTTTAGAAACTCATTCACTAAAGAAGACGAAACCAATATTCCAGATTTCGAATTACGGACAGATGCCGTAATGAGTAACATAGAAGTAGATATCATCGGAGTAGTGCAGCAACTAAAATCACTTAATAAGAACAAGTCTTCTGGTCCGGATTTCTATCTGATTATGCTGAAGCGATAGCTCCTTACTCAACAGTCATATACAACCGCTCTCTCATAGAAGGATCTGTACCAAAAGATTGGAAAGTTGCACAGGTCACACCTATATTCAAGAAAGGCAGTAGGAGTAACCCACTAAATTACAGGCCTATATCATTGACGTCAATTTGCAGCAGGTTTTTGGAACATATCCTGTATTCAAATATTATGAATTATCTCGAACAGAACGATCTATTGACCCAAGGTCAACACGGATTTAGAAAATATCGTTCATGCGAAACACAACTAGCTCTATATTCAACGAAGTGATGGGTGCTATCGACAAAGGTTCGCAAATCGATTCCGTATTTCTTGATTTCCAGAAAGCTTTTGACACCGTACCTCACAAACGGCTTTTAATCAAATTGCGTGGTTATGGTATATCGCCCCAAATTTGCAATTGGATAGGGGATTTCTTGTCAGAGAGGACACAGTTCGTAGTAATCGATGGTAAGGCATCGACTAAAACAGAGGTGATATCGGGCGTTCCACAAGGTAGTGTTATTGGTCCTCTGCTATTCCTTATTTACATAAACGATTTAGGGGAAAATCTAAGTAGCTCTCTTAGGTTGTTTGCAGATGACGCCGTCATTTACCGTCTAGTAAAATCATCTGAAGATCAAAACCAACTGCAGAACGATCTGAATAAGATATCAGTATGGTATAAAAATTGGCAATTGACTCTAAATAATGAGAAGTGTGAAGTCGTCCACATGAGTACGAAAAGAAATCCGTTAAACTTTGTTTACAACATAAATCAATCAAATGTGAAGGCCGTAAACTCCACAAAATACCTAGGAATCACTATTACTTCAGACTTAAACTGGAAAGAACACGTAGATAATATCGTGGGAAAGGCGAACCAGAGACTGCGTTTTATTGGCAGAATCCTTAAAAGATGCAACAGAACTACTAAAGAAACTGCATACACTGCGCTTGTCCGTCCATTTTTGGAGTATTGCAGCCCAGTGTGGGATCCTTATCAGGTGGGTTTGACGTAGGACATCGAAAGTGTCCAAAGTAGGGCAGCTCGTTTCGTATTGTCACGATACAGGGGAGACAGTGTTACGGAAATGATACAGGATCTGGGATGGGAATCATTACAACAACGGCGCTTATCGCTGAGGCGTGGGTTACTTGCGAAACTCCAATCGCCAACATTCTCCTCCGAATGCAAAAATATATTATTGACTCCCACTTACATAGGTAGAAATGATCATCAGAATAAAATAAGAGAAATCAGAGCTCGAACAGAGAGATTCAGGTGTCCTTTCTTCCCTAGCGCTATTCGAGAATGGAATGGGAGATAAATAGTATAATTGTGGTTCGATGAACCCTCTGCCAGGCACTTAAATGTGATTTGCAGAGTATCCCATGTAGATTTAGATGTAGATGTAGATGGTCGCATCCGTGTTTGGCGACATCGCGGTGAACACACATTGGAAGCGTGTATTCGTCATCGCCATATTGACGAATCACCCGGCATGATGGTATGGGCTGCCATTGGTTACACGTCTCTGACACCCTTGTTCGCATAGATGGCACTTTGAACATTGGCCGTTACATTTCAGATATTTTACGACCCGTGGCTCTAATCTACATTGGATCGCTGCGAAACCCTTCATTTCAGCAAGATAATGCACGAACGCATGTTGCATGTCCTGTACCGGCCTTTCTGGATACGGAAACTGTTCGACTACTGCGCTGCCCAGCACATTTTACACATCTCGCACCAACTGAAAACCTCTGGTCAATGGTGGCCGAGCAACTGGCTCGTCACAATACGCCAGTTACTACTCTTTATGAACTGTGGTATCGTGTTGAAGCTGCATGGGCATATGTACCTGTACACGCCATCCAAGCTCTGTTTGACGCAATTCCCAGGTGTTTCAAGGCCGTTATTACGGCCAGAGGTGGTTGCTGTGGGTACTGATTTCTCAGTATTATGCACCCAAATTGATTGAAGATGTAATCACGTGTCTGTTATAGTATAATATATTTGTTCAATAAATACCCGTTTATTATCTGCATTTCTTCTTGGTATAGTAATTTTAATGGCCGGTAGTGTATTAATTAGAAAGTAAAACATTATTGGCATAATATATAATCTCTACAGTTCTTCTTAAGTCTTGTAGGTCCCCTTAAATCCCCTCAGGATTGTTTCAAGCATCTGACGTCAACTGGTCGTAAAAACACATTTAGTTTTGCCCAACATAGTTTCTGGGCAGCTCTTTGACATCTTTAAACTGTTGGCATTTAAGCGGGAGGGGACAATCATAGGCTTGGTGAAAGTGGTCCATTGTTATGAGACTCGAAGGTCCTTGGTTGCAGATTTGTGCATTATCGAAGACAGTCATCCCTATGGCCGCACTGCATTGAATAATCCCTTTACAGATGTATGGCTGTTCATTGAGGATTATTTTATACTTTCAAAGAAAGTGCTTGGGCTCGAACAAACACATATACGTCAAAATCGTACGAGAGATAACGTAAAGATCTCTTATCGCACTAGTGACACTCCTGCATCTGCAAAACTCTGCAGTCGTCCGTTTGAGGCCTCTGCGTGTGCCATGCCGCATTGCACTTTGACCTGTCGGTTCGCCAGTAGGGGCGGTGCAGTGTGCCTCCGAAGTTGCGTTTTGTGACATTTGTGTGGTGAAGCGTCAGATGAAGTGGCGATTGATAATCAATCCTGCTACAGAATTGCGATCGGTTGAGATGAAGTTACGAAGAACCAGTCTTCGTGAAGATGGTATTAGTAAAGAAGATGAATCATTCGCATGCTTTCGCGCATCTGTTATGGTACAGAAATATGAGCATAAGTTAGATACTGTTGTAACACTAGCACATAATTATGATAATACGGATGATAATGACGAAGAACTCATTGCTAGCGGTAGTGCTACGGTAAGTGCAGGAAGAGGAGATGGAAGCAGTGGCAGTGAATACCAACAGTCTTCCGACAAGAAGGTTAAATTTGCAACTATCATCACGGCTTTTGATGACAATACGCTAGAGAACATGTTCGACGATTATTACATAAGTTATATTACATCTACAGTTCTATCTAGAGCATGATTGCAAAGTTTTGCATAAAAACGACACCCACCAACACATTGAGGTGTACGTAGAGATCGTGTAAGTAAACGTTCATACAGATATGTTTGTTCGATAATGATGCGTAAGGGTTCCTTACAAAAATTTTCTTCAACATGTCAACATTAGAATATTAATTTTGTTCCACTTCAGTGACTTGAGATTTTGGGCTGGTTCTTCTGCTAATGCGAGCATAGTCCACTGGGAGGAAAACTTTTTCCTTCTTCCTCAAACACTTTTCTTTATTACCGAACGCTCTGTCGTATGGCATAAAGCAGTGGCCAGGTTCTGGGAATCAATGAATGATCTGTTGGATTTCTCTGAAACTAGTGGGTGGAGCTGCTTTTCTTTGCTCCAAACGAAGGAGCATTTTTAACTGTTTCTGCTATCTGTAGAAGATACCATCGTGGTTCCAAAAGCTCTACGAATCACGAGAGGTCAGCACTAGCGCAACAAGACGTTCACGTGATATCCATTGGACTATAGTCACCCCCTAGTTCACGAACCACGGGCAACGTGTGATTGGCCAAATAAGTGGCCCTGTCAGTTGGGATACCAGTTTCTTTGAAATAATGTTAGGCATCTCGGCAAATAATACCAAATCTACCGGTTAGTCTCTTAACCGTTAGCGATAACGCTAGCAACTTTCTTCACAAGTACTTCGATATGATGCTGCCAAGAGTCAGAGCAAAATGCCTCGGATCTTTGGAGGTGATGGAGTCCCACCTCCAACTGACTAGGCAAACGATCTGGTATGAGATGGGGAGTAATTAATATCAGTGGGGAAATACACTGGGAAGACGGTAGGGCTGGCAGATGCTGCAAGTAAGATAGTATTAGATGTTTTAGCTGTTGGCGGTGTTAGGGCAATGGGAGAGAAAGAACGAAGTGGGAGAATACAAGGTCTACCTGTCAGGATTCAGATCAGGAAGAACACAGTGAAGTGTAGGGCTTTATATCAGGAAAGCATTCGAATCCAGGAGAATTGCAATAAGGTATGTGTATGAACGACTCATGTGGCTATATTTGGTCATCTCCAGAAGGAAAATTAGGACTGTGTCAATGTATTCGCCCTGTGGAGGGACAGATCAAAATGAGATGCCTAAACTTTACGATGAATTCAGTCATTTAGATGTTAAAAGGGCAAGGACAGTGTTATCCTCACAGGTGGCTTCAGTGTCAGGATAGGAAATCGAGCCACGGCGCAGCGGCCGAGCGCATTGAGGCGCTATGCTGCGATGTGCGAGGCCGTACCCCGTCTGGGGTTCGAATCCTCCTTCGCCGGCCGCGGTGGCCGAGGGGACTAAGGCGCTCCAGTCACGGTCTGCACGGCCACTACGGTCGGGGGTTCGAATCCCCCCTCGGGCATGGATATTTGTGCCGTCCTAGTTCGTAAGTAGTTCATAAGTAGTTTGTAAGTTTAGGGACTGATGACCCCGTAGTTAAGTCCCATAGACTTTACAAACATTTGAACATTTGAATTTTTGAATCCTCCTTCGGGCATGGCTTTTTGTACTGTCCTTAGTATAAGTTAGTTTATAAGTAATTTGCAAGTTTAGGGACCGATGACCCCGCAGTTAAGTCCCATAAGCTTAACAAACATCTGAACATTTGCACCTCCCCCATTATCTATCAAGCATTTTATTTTTAGGAAATCGAACACAAGGATATGAAAAGTTTATAAGTAGGTTTGGAAAAGATATGGAGGCCAACATAAACTTGAAAGTGATCTTGGATTTCTGTGCGAGTATGGACTTAGTCATCACAAACTCCTTTTTAAAGCATAAGAACATTTACCGATATTTTTCAAATGTTCAAATGTTTGTAATGCCTATGGGACTTAACTACGGGGTTATCAGTCCCACTACTTATTAACTACTTACGAACTAGGACGGCACAAATATCCATGCCCAAGGGGGGATTAGAACCCCCGACCGTTTTTTTTTGTGGTTTTAGGGCGCACAACTTCTACGGTCACTAGCGCCCAGACAAGAACATAGATTCGCTATATCTAAAAAAATTGGTGACTCTCAAAACATCAAGAAGAGGCGAAAAACGAAAGATAAAAGACAATTAAAAGGGTTAAATATCCTTCGATAAGTTGGCCAAGTTGATAAAACGCAAAACTCGAGCAGCTGCTCGTGTGTCATCAGCTAAATTTTCCTCCAGAGTAGACGGAAAGTGAAGGGCTACACGAATATGAGTAAAATTAACACAAGACAGTAAAACATGTCGCACTGTCAGCAGTTCACCGCAGGAGCACAGCTGTGCAGGATTGGCGGTTAACAAATGACGGTGGCTGAAACGGCAGTGACCGATCCGCAACCGGGCCAGGTTGACCTCCTCCCGCCGAGAGGGGCGTGAGGAAGTCCTCCAAGCGGTCGGGATCGGTTTTACAGTTCTCAATTTATTGTTGTACAGTGAAAACCACGCACTGTGCCATAACGACACGATACTCCGGCGAAGAGCCAGTTGAACATCGTCAGATGGGACGCAAAAGGTAGCCATGCGAGGCAAAAGAGCGCGGCCTTGGCTGCTATGTCGGTGGTCTGATTCCCGGGCACACCCACGTGGCCAGGGACCCACAGGAAAGAAACGTGACAGCTGTCATCTGCTAGCAACTGGAGGGAGCGTTGGATCCGATACACGAGAGGATGGTTCGAGAAAGGGTCCTTAAGACTCTGCAGGGAACTAAGGGAGTCCGAACATAAGGCATAGAAAGGTTGGCGGTGGCGGCAGGTATACAAGACGGCCTGGTGGAGGGCAAAAAGCTCAGCCGTGAAATTCGAGCACCGGTCAGGGAGCTTGTATTGGAAACGGTTGTCCCCGACGACGAAGGCAGATCCGACACCGGCAGTGCTCTTGGAACCATCAGTGTAAATAAATATGGCATTATCGAACCGTGAACAGAGTTCGACAAGCCTCGAGCGGTATACAGAATCCGGAGTGCTCTCCTTGGGGAGCGAACTAAGTTCAAGGTGAGTGTGAACCTGGGCCTGATGCCATGGTGGCAATGGGCTTTCGCTCAACCAAAAGGTAGAAGGAAGGGTAAAATCGAGCCGCTGTAGCAGGCGGCGAAACCGAACTCCAGGTGGAAGGCAATCGCAGACAACTGATATTGGCGATCGAGTGAGTCGTCAAAAAATAATCGGCAGGCGGAATGCGTACCGACACAAGAGTATGTCACGCCGAGTGGTCAAGGGTAATACAGCAGCCTCGGCATACAGACTTTCAACAGGGCTGGTATAAAATGCACCGGTCGCCAGACGTAATCCCCGATGGTGAATAGAGTTGAGACGGCGGAGAATCGACGGCCGTGCAGAAGAGTATACAAGGCTTCCATAGTCGAGCTTCGACTGAACAATGGCCTGGTAAAGGTGAAGCAGGACGGTACGATCCGCTCCCCATGACGTGCCACTGAGGACACGAAGAACATTAAGGGATCGGGCACAACGGGCAGCCAGGTAGGACACGTGTGTGGACCAGCAAAGTTTCCGATCCAACATTAGCCCCAAGGATTTCGTAGTCTCCACGAAAGGGAGAGCAACAGGGCCGAGATGTAGAGAAGGTGGAAGAAATTCCTTGTATCTCCAGAAGTTTATACACACCGTTTTCTCAGTGGAGAATCGGAAGCCGTTGCGATGCTCCAGGAATATATACGGTCAAGACAGCGTTGAAGACAACGCTCCAAGAGACACGGCCGCTGGGCGCTGCAATAAATTGCGAAATCGTCTACAGAAAGGGATCCGGAAACGTCGGGTGAAAGGCAATCTACGATCGGATTGATTGCAATGGCAAAGAGAGCTACACCCAAGATGGAGCCCTGCGGTACCCCATTCTCCTGGCAAAAGGTATCTGACAAAACAGAGCCCACCCGTACCCGGAACTTGCGATCCGCCAAAAACGCTTGAATGAAAAGAGGGAGGCGGTCCCAAAGACCCCATGTGTGCAATGTGAGGAGAATGCCCGCTCTCCAACAGGTATCGTATGCCTTCTCCAAGTCGAAGAACACTGCTACTGTTTGATGCTTCCTTAGAAAGTTGTTCATAATGAAGGTCGACAACGTAACGAGGTGATCAGCAGCAGAGCGGTGTCGACGAAAACCGCATTGGACATTTGTTAGGAGGCGGCGAGCTTCGAGGAGCCAGACCAACCGAGCGTTAACCATGCGTTCCATCACCTTACAGACGCAGCTCGTCAGAGAAATTGGGCGGTAACTGGAGGGAAGATGTTTGTCCTTCCCTGGTTTGGGGATGGGGACAACAATGGCTTCACGCCAACTTGTGGGAACATGACCTTCAGTCCATATGCGATTGTAGGTACTAAGAAGAAAACACTTGCCCGCAGGAGAGAGGTTCTTCAGCATCTCAATATGGATTGAATCGGGCCCGGGAGCAGAAGATCGGGACAGGGCGAGAGCACGGTCTAGCTCCTGCATGGTGAAGGCGACATTATGCACCGTCTAGCTCCTGCATGGTGAAGGCGACATTATAATTTTCATGATTAAAAGAGTGGAAAGAAGGCGGCCGTGCCTCCTCTACCTGTTTGCGAGGGAGAAAGGCAGGGTGGTAATGGGCAGAGCTCGAAACCTCCGCAAAGAAACGGCCCAATGCGTTGGAAACATCAGCGGGGTCCACGAGGACTGCGTTCTCCATGGTAAGGCCAGGAATCGGGGAGTGCACCTTGATGCCGGATAAACGGCGTAGGCCACCCCAAACAACCGTGGTGGGAGTAAAACGGTTAAAAGAACTAGTAAAAGCAGTCCAGCAAGCTTTTTTGCTGCCGTTTATGATACGTCGACATTGCGCTCTCCTACGTTTATAATTTATGCAATTCTCCAAATTTGGGTGGCGGCGGAAGGTGTGTAAAGCACGGCGCCTGGCTCTAAGCGCGTCGCGGCAGGCTGCAGTCCACCAAGGGACCAGGACACGACGTGGAGGAGAGGATGTACGAGGTATGGAACGTTAGGCAGCGATGAGAATAACCTCTGTGAGGTAGTCGAACTGACTGTCACAGTTGGCAAAATTCTGATCGCGAAAAACAGCCATGGAAGAATAAAGCCCCCAGTCGGCTTTAGAAATGTTCCAACTGGTGGGACGAGGAGATGGGGAATGATGCAGGAAGTGGATGATACAAGGGAAATGGTCACTTGAGTACGTGTCAGAAAGTGCATACCATTCAAACCGACCGGCAAGCTGAGGAGTGCATATTGCGAGGTCTACATGGGAATAAGTGTGTGTTGTGTCAGAAAGGAAGGTCGGTGCACCGGTGTTGAGACAGACAAGATTGAGGTGTTGAAGAATGTCTACCAAAAGGGAGCCTCTCGGACAAGGTGCCGGAGAGCCCCATAGGGGGTGGTGGGCATTAAAGTCGCCTACCAACACAAAAGGTGAAGGGAGCTGGTCAACAAGGTGTAGCACATCTGCCATAGTAAGAGCAGATGACGATGGCAAATAGATATTACAGAGGGAAAAGGTAAACGTGGATAGAGCGATGCGGACGGCAACTGCCTGTAGGTGAGTATGCAATGAAATGGGATGGTAATAGACGTCTCGAAGGAGCATCAGAACCCCTCCATGGGCTGGGATACCTTCCACGCGTGGCAGGTCGAACTGCACAGAGGTGTAGTGTGGAAAGTCTGCATGATGACTTGGACGTAGCTTAGTTTCTTGGAGACAGACTAGAAGCGGGCAGTGCAATCGAAGGAGTAGTTTTAACTCCTCCCGATTGGAACGAATGCCGCGAATATTCCATTGAAGGAGCGCCATGATATAAAAAGAGATAAGAAATGAGGATAAAAACAAACAATCAAGCGGGGTCGTCTCGACGGCCGCTGAGGACCGGATTTCGAGGGAGCACTGCTATCGGTGTATAGGGGCAAAGGGTCGTGGTCCATAGGTTCAACCGACGCGCCTGCCACCTCCCTGAGTTGATCAGGAGGGGCAGTTTCCACCGCCGGTAAAGGGCCGGGTGCCCGGCAGACGGAGCGGCCCGGTGAAACAGAAGACGGCCGAGGCCGGCAACTGTTGGACGGCGTGAGTGAAGAGTCACGCCGTGGCGGGGAAGGAGGGCCTTCTTTGAGGCATGACGGGCAGAGGAAGCGGTTGACGATGGAGAAGACGTAGTCTTGAGGAAGTCTTCACGAACAGGTTCTTTTTTGAACTGCGGGCAGCGGATTTAGGTGCCCGGGAAGTTTGGGAAATGGCTGACGAATGTACTGTAGAACGGGCAGAAGGGATTGGAGAGGTGGAACGAGCAATTTTCGGGCTAGTCGACCTGATAACAGTGTCACAGAATGTTAAGTCGCAGGTCTGAATGCCTACCTCTTTAGTTGGTCGAGGTGAGGTGAGGACCTGGCTCAAAGTAACCGATGGGAGTACAGCGGGCTTCCTACTCGCTAATAACTTCCGAGCGGCGTAGGTGGAGACCTTCTCCTTGACACGAATCTCTTGGATGACCCGCTCTTCTTTATAAACGGGGCAGTCCCGCGAAGAAGCAGCATGGTCACTCATGCAATTAATGCAGCGAGGGGATGGAGGTAGACAGTCACCCTCATGGGCGTCCCTGCCACAGTTGGCGCACTGTGCTGCATTCGGACAAGACTTACTGGTATGGTTATATCTCTGGCAATGGAAGCAGCGCGTAGGGTTGGGTATATACGGGAGAACGGAGATGACTTCGTAGCCCGCTTTCACCTTAGATGGTAGGTCAACCCTCTCGAAAGTCAGGAAGACAGTACGAGTTGGCACGAGGTCGTCGTTAACCTTTTTCATGACGTGATGGACTGCCGTAACTCCCTGATCAGACATATAGCTAAGTATTTCCTCATCGGATAACCCATCCAGGGGTCTCATGAAGTCTACCCCCTGTGAAGAGTTGAGGGTGCGGTGAGCCTCCACTTTTACTGGGAAAGTATGAACTAGTGTAGCCCGAAGTAATTTTTGTGCCTGTAATGCATTCTCAATCTCAAGCAACAAGGTCCCATTGCGCTGCCTGGAGCAGGTCTTCAAGGGACCTGCGATCGCATCGACTCCCTTCTGAATGATGAACGGATTCACCACAGAAAAATCCTTATCGTCAGTACGTGACACCACTAGGAACTTAGGAATGTTAGGCAATACTTTCTGTGGCTGAGAATCATCATGTTTCCGCTTATGGGTCAAGGTTAAGGATGATTTGGAAGGTTTCATAGCGGAGGTGTCCCCCATGATTACCGGCGTCTCGGATGTCGTGCTCCTTCCTTGTGGGGGCCCTCACTGAGGGCACACCCGCCTTAGGTGACTGTTAGCACCTCAGGTCACACCTCCCGAGAACAGACAGAGGGACCAATCGGCATGTTCGGAAGGTATCAGCTCGGGTAATCACCCCTCCCTAGGCCCGGCCTTTACCGGGGGGTACGTACGTGCCCTAAATGTCTACCTGGGGCGTGGGTTGACCTTCAGATACGCACAGGGAGGAAAAAAGGAGAGAAAGGGATGAAGGAGGAAGAATCTCAAACGCCAAGGCGGAGATTAAAGGGCGGGTCGAGGACAAGGAGAAAGGGGGGGGGGAGTCTAAAGAAAGGAAAGGAAGAGGACCAAGAAAAGAGGAAGTAAGAGAAAACGAAAAAAGAAACCTTGGACCGACTAAAAACGTCTCCGGGCGAAGGCACAAACCGGGGGGGGGGGGGGGGGGAAGAGGGAAGCTCGGGGCCCCACACACGTACCCACAAAAGAGTAGTGGCCGTGCAGACACCGATATATTTGGCAAATCTGTCGTTGGCTGTATAATAACAGATCAAGAATTCACAAAGGCAGTGAAGGACAACGGGTTTTCAGAGGGTTCTCTTACGATACTGATCAATATTTAACTGCAATGAAGTTGGTTTTGTTAGGGCAATAGTGCTGAAAGTCAGGTCCATACGCAGAAGTATAAAATTGGAGAAGCTCCAGGAAAGTAAATCAGGCATATATACAAAACCTCAGAAGAGTACCAGTTAGTTGAATTTAGTCACAGTTATTGGAACAGAAATGGACTAATTACAGGTACACACTGCTAGATGTGGCTAGAGAACGTGTTGGAACAGTTGTGTGTAAAGGCAAGAAGAAGCAGACAGCTAGGTGGAATGACGTTTCATACATGGCTCCAACTCGGCAGACAGAGGAAGTCAAAGAAAGAAACAAAGCCAAACAGATAACTGCAGAATCCAAGAAGTTATCATGGGAGGATGCCTTTGTAAATATGTTAGAAACTTTGGGCCAAGCCGCGGGAAAACCATTCTGGAGCGTAATTGGGAGTCTTCGAAAGGGAAGGCAGAAGGAATTAACAAGTGTTTTTGACAGGCATAACCTACTAATGTTTCTTTTCCTGATGTGTGTCAATCCTCCATGGCGCGTCAAATTTTCCGTGTGCCACATTGTAGTTCTCAAAGCTTTCGTGGATCAAAATCAACCTAACTCCCATTAGAATGCTCAATGCAGACTGGAGCAGCGAGAATCTCCGGAAGTGACGCACGCTCTATTCACTGAACGAGACCGTCGAAGCATCCCGCGCGCCGATCCGAAACTCGGCGGCATAAATCGCGCCAAATCCCTGCGCTATCCGAATAAATTCGGCCGCGGGCGAGCAGATTGAAAATAACCGCGGCGCTCCGTATGCAAACGAGCCCCGGTTACGGCCGGGCTGGCACACACCTCGCCGCGCATGCGCAGATTAGACCGCGCTGAGGGAGCGCTTCCGTAAACTGGAGCTCCTTACGACGCGGCGCGCACTGCACTGCAGTCTGCGCGGCCGCCTTGTTCCACGGCGCGGATTCACAGCTTCTCTCTTGTTTTTACTGCCGCAGTAAAAGAGAAGCCAAGTACTCCCACTCCCTTCAACTGCACTGCGTGTAGAAATCCTGGTCCTCGTATGAGAGCTAGCATTACAAGGGAAGGAAAAATTTAATATTAAACTTCTTATAGGGAACCTGGCACTGAGAGTTCCGCACAAATTTAATTATGAATGTAGATAGTTTGTACATCCCGGGTTCGAGAGTCGGCATATTTTAGTCTGTTGTTGATACCGATACTTGCAATTTTTCAGCCTGGGGAATTCCATGATTCTATTCTCTTTTTATTTATTTATTAATTTTTTTTAGTTTCACCTTTTTGTTAATTTCACATTGAACAACGTAATGGCAATTGGACTTAATTTAATATTTATACAGGGTGTTACAAAAAGGTAAGGCCAAACCATCAGGAAACATTCCTCACACACAAAGAAAGAAAATATGTTATGTGGACATGTGTCCGGAAACGCTTAATTTCCATGTTAGAGCTCATTTTAGTATTTCTCTTAATTCAGAGCCCCCAAAAACATACAGAACCGTTGAGAAAAAACTTTCGGAATTTTGTTACGAAACAGGCTGTTTTGAGCACCAATTGACTGGACTACAATGTGAATCTCAGAATACAGAATTCCGTAACAATTACCAAATATGTACCGCGTGACTAGCTCCATGTAGCATTGTGCATTCCAAGCCTGTCAATTTCGCAGAGCGACTATAAACACGTCGATGTCCTTTTACATCGTTCACCGAAAAACAAATCCGAGTTCTGACAGTGCACTACCATGACAAATGTATGTATGTAATACTACTGCTTTCTGTATCCATTGCTATCATATGGAATTAGCGTAAGATTTGGTTATCTGGACATATGCAACTGATAGGCATGGTTTTTGTGGAAAAAATCCGATTCAGTAGTATAACGACTTTTCTTTCAAGTCATAACTGTTGCGAAACGTTATTAGTGACAAATAACAAGAAACATACAGAGGGGAGGAGAGGAGGGTATAACACGCATCAACAGAAATATTAAAAAGGCGACTCACATTATGTTAGAAACTTTGCGATCGTGTCAGAATAGTCATTTTGCTTTACTTTCCTCTCCATATATACACACAAGCTTAACGCCCGCTGCTTCACATGCGTAGGCTGGTTGCTCTGCTCCACTTGTTTCTTCCTTTCAATATGAATTTTCGTAGATATAGCTTAAGTATTATCATAATGAAATGTTCTGCTACTACTCCTAGCCGCGGCAGAATGGCCGTGCATTTTGAGGCGCCTTTCTTCGGTGCGCGCTGCTGTTCGCCGTCGGGGATTCGATTCGTCCGTCGGGCATGCGTGTTTGCGTTGTTCTTAGCTTAAGTTAGTCAAAGTTAGTTTAATTAGTTTGTAAGCCTTAGGCACTGATTATCCTGTAGTTAAGTCTCTTAAGATTTACAAACATTTGAACATTTGATTTTACTTCTTGTAACCCTCTATGGCATCCCTTAATAGTTGAATAAAAGAAAACAACACGTCTTTTAAATTCCAACCAAGTATGCAAATATCATTTTTTGTTATTTTGGTTTCAAAATTCGCTTGTTGTTGTTGTGGTCTTCAGTCTGCAGACTGGTTTGATGCAGCCCTCCACGCTACCCTGTCCTGTGCAAGTCTCTTGATCTCAGAATACGTTCGGAAACCTACATCCTTTTGAGTTTGCTTACTATATTCGTCCCTCGGTCTCCCTCTACGATTTTTAACCCACACGCTTCCTTCTAATGCTAAGTTGACAATTCCTTGATGTCTCAGAATGTGTCCAACCAACCTATCCCTTCTCTTAGTCAGTACAGCCAGAAACTCCTTTTTTCCCCGATTCGCTTAAGCACCTCCTCATTAGATACGTGATCTACCCATCTAATTTACATCATTCGTCTGTAGCACCACATTTCAAAAGCTTCTATCATCTCTTCACTTGAACTCCATATCGTCCACGTTTCACTCCCATACAATGCTACACTCCAGACAAGTGCTTTCAGAATGGAATTCCTAACATTTAAATTGATATTGGATGTTAAACGCTCTTCTTCCCATAGCCATTCTGCATTTTATATCTTCGTTACTTCGGTCATCAGAAGTAATCTTGCTACCCAAATAACAAAATTCATCTACTACTTTTATTGTCTCATTACCTAATCTAATTCTTTCAGCGTCGCCTTGTTTTCTGACATTACGTTCCATTACCTTCGTTTTACTCTTGTTAATGTTCATCTTATACCTTCTTTTCAATATACTGTCCATTCCATTCAATTGCTCTTCCAGATCTTTTGCCGTCTCTGAAAGAATTACTATGTCATCAGCAAACCGCAATGTTTTTATTTCTTCTCCCTGCACTTTAATTCCCTCTCCAAATTTCTCCTTCCATTCCTTCACTGCCTGCTCAATGTACAGATTGAACAAAATGGAGGAAAGGCTATAAACCTGTCTTACTCCCTTCCCAACCTCTGGTCCCTTTCTTGCCCTTAGACTCTAATAACCGCTGTCTGGTTTTTGTTATAGGTTGAATATAACTCTTCGCTCCCTATATTTTACCCCTGCTACCTTCCAGTCGACGTTGTCAAAATCTTTCTCCAAATCGACAAACGCTAAAAATGTAGGTTTCCCTTTCTTTAGCCTATCTTCTAGGATAAGTCGCAATGTGAGTATTGCCTCCCGTGTTCCTACATTTCTCCTAAATCCAAACCGATCTTCCCCTGAGGTTGTATTCCACAAGCTTATCCATTCGTTTGTAAATAATTCGTGTTAGTATTTTGCAACCATGACTTATTAAACTGATAGTTCTGTAATTTTGACACTTGTCTGCACTTGCTTTCTTTGGAATTGGAATTACAATATTCTTCTTGAAGTCGGAGAGTATTTCCCCTGTCTCATACATCTTGCATATCACGTGATACAATTTTTTCATGGCTGGCTCTCCTAACTACTTCAGCAGTTCAGACGGAATATAATCTACTCCAGAGACCTTGTTTCGACTCAAGTCCTTCAGCGCTCTGTCAAATTCTTCTCGGAGTACCATATATCCTATCTCATCTTCCTCCACTTCGTCTTCCATTTCTAGAATACTGCTTTCAAGTTTATTTCCTCTGTATAAGCCCTCTATATATTCCTTCCACAGTTCAGCCTCTTTGCTTAGTACTGGTTTTTCGTCTGAGTTCTTGATATTCATACAGCTGCTTTTCTTGTCTCCAAATATCTCTTTTATTTTCCTGTAGGCGGTGTCTATCTTTCACCTAGTTATGCATTCTTCTACGGTTCTGCATTTGCCCTCTAGCCACTCCTGCTTAGCCAGTCTGCACTTCCTGTCAATCTTATTTTTCAGACGTTTGTACTCCCTTTTTCCTGTTTCACTTGCTGAATTTTTATATTTTCTCGTCTCATCAATTAAGTTCAGTATATCCTGTGTTATCCAGGGATTTATATTAGGCCTTGTCCTTCTGCCTATATGGTGCTCTTGCAGCTTTCACTACCCTATCTCTCAGAGCTAACCGAAATTTTGTAATTCTGGCTTCAAAATTGCTTAAATAGTAACGTATTTTCAGAAAACGTTTCATCCCCTATTTCACCCACTTGGACGGAATATCGAAAAATCGCTTCTTCAATGACGCCTACAGAGTAATATCAACATCCTTTACAAATTTCAAATTTCTATCTTCGGTGGTTTGCGCTGGGTGATGATGAGTCAGTCAGTCGGGACAGTGACTTTTATATATAGAGATTTACGTCCGTTGTTCTCTACAAGGACCTCTCTTTCGTTCTAGACCAGTAACACACAGTTTCGCAGGGCGTGAATTTAGTTGCTATGCATGTGGTCAGTCGTTCGAAACCCATCACTTCTTTTTTCGTCTTGCCTCCCAAAAGCGTTTCCGGCACTGTTACTAATTGAGTAGAACTATCTTTCGCAATGTTTAGAGTTGTGAAGATATAAGAGTGCTTCCGTTCGAATGTGCGTTTGTTTCATTTCGTGAACATGGTGTGAAATGCTGTACATCGAATTTAAAGCTGGTCTACTGAAGCATTTGCGCAACAACGGAGAGGATATTGTAATAATGAATCTTCTAAACAACCTCAAGATTCTGTTAGTTACATATATAAATGGAGTCCTAGATTTCTGTGTCAACTGTCGTTTCTTAAATGAAACGGACGTGTATACATTGCAACGAATTACCTGTTTTTTCTCTCTTTTTTTTCCTAAGCAATCACTCACTATTAATGGTATATGTTGAAAGGCATTAAACAGAATCAATGCGTTTATTAAAATGGGCGCTTTTAACGAAGATTGTATTACCTTTCCTGTAGTTAAGATATCACTGTTCATATTACTTTGCTAAAATAAAGAGCAATTATTCTGTTTCGCCGCCCGCGGTGGCCGAAGAGACTGAGGCGCTCCAGTCACGGTCTGCACGGCCACTACGGTCGGGGGTTCGAATCCCCCCTTGGGCATGGATATTTGTGCCGTCCTTAGAATTAGTTAGTTCATAAGTAGTTTGTAAGTTTAGGGACTGATGACCCCGTAGTTAAGTCCCATAAGCTATACAAACATTTGAAAACATTTTATTCTGTTTCAAACCGTGACTACATTTTCTTTTACCGCTAAAATAACGAACGGAATAAATATGGTAATACCGAATTCGAGAAAGCAGTAGTACTTAATCTATATACAAAGTTGCTATAATCATTATGTCATTTGCAACAGACATTGTAAAAGTATCTCTGCAGTTTGTGTATATGTGATAAAGAAGTTTACGTTTGCAATTCGTTGGTATGTATTGCATGATGTGTTCACAAAATAGAACAAGTGCACTTTTCAGAGAAAGCGCTGTTACCTTGCAGGATAACAAGAGGAAAAAATGCCAGTGATGGTTTTTATTTATAATTTTTTGTTCTTTGATGCTTTGCGGTCGTTTATTCATGTTAGATCTGAATTTTATTTTATTACAGATGCCGTCGAGCCCTCTTTCTTTTTCTATCTTTTCATCGATTCTTCGGTTTGATCGGTCCTTTGTGGTCGTTGGTTTGTTTGATTTTGGTCATTTCGTCGTTCACTCAGTCTTTTCGTTGCCGGCGGTATCGAAGGCTCTGACCGAACACGCTGAGCTACCACGCCAGGAACACACTGACCGAGCATCTCCCATTGGTTTTTACATTGGTCATCCCTGTCAGGGAACAAATTGCGGGCCATTAAACCTGTGCCTGATCTTTGGTCAACGTCATCTCGACCCTCTCGTCGAGAGGAGATTGTCTTGGCCCGGCTTCGTATTGGCCACTGCCGTTTAGCCACCAGTATTTACTTCGTGGTGATCCTGCTCCCTTATGTGAGCACTGTGATGAACCTTTTGCTGTATACCACCTTTTAGTGCAATGTCCGTTTTTTAATCGTCTTCGTCATGATCTATGTTTACCATTTGAAATGTCTGATATTTTAGCTGATGATCCGCATTCTGCTGACAGAGTTTTACTTTTTATACATCGTGCAAATATGGCGAACCCCGGTGGGCAGTACATTGGACACTAATGGCCAATGACCAATTCATCCGCCATTACGCTACGCCGAACAGCTGCGATTGTAATCCTTGATTCTCGTACCATCGATAGCAGGTGTTATCTGCTAACATGGCCTTTTTAGACAATTGATTGTAATTCATTGTCCTCACAACGACGCTTTTTTGATAATTTCAGTGCGCCATTGCTTTGAAATGACACGCTTGGGTTATAATAAAAGCATCAAATACAGAAAGCAAGATGGTGTTTACAAAAGAGAGTATCGGGTAAGGTTTCGGGCGAGGGATGGCCCATGACTACGAACGCCACATGTTGAACCCTCCATAAAACCAACCGGACTTGGGCACTATGATGGTTAGTAATTTATGTATATTTTTTAATTTTGACTATCATCCATTTTATATCTGCCTATCCACCAGCACAAGAATTTGTATATAATATCATCCAGTACACTTACCAGATTTTGTGTGGAGCACTATAATAAGCGGTTTAATGTCAATGAAACGAGATGATGACACCATAGATTGGCGAAACCGGTCGTCTTGAGTAAATGAAGTAAAAATTGCGGTCTTGGCATCCATCCTGTTTATACAATACGATCGTTCCCTAAGATGAGTAAATGATAATGAAAATGTGGGAGAGATATTTAAATAATATTTGAAACAGGTGAAAGTTCAAAACAAAGTATATTTATCAAAGCTAAACTCAAATATCAAATAATTTTGGCTGTTTGTTAAAATACGGTCAGGAAGAATGTTACGTGTTCGTTGCATAGATATTATCACAACAGTACAATCGTAATCTATCATACATCAATTTTTATAATTTATATTTTTATTATTTGTGTCCGAAGTGATTGCAAATAATCATAAAACTACAGGCAAATCTAAAGAGGGCCGTAAAATACGCCAGTGCGACTTTGTTTTCTCGTAAGAGGTGGCGAGTTTTCAGTCGTTGGTGCTTTCTGGCATCGTAATCCTCTGGAGTTGCTACTCCTACATTGAAACCACATGGGAATTGGATTCAAGAATTTCTCTTTATTTAAGACACGCGAACTTAAAAAATTTTCAAATGTTTGTTAAGCTAAAGGGACTTAACTGCGGGGTCATCAGTCCCTAAACTTACAAACTACTTATGAACTACCTTATACTAAAGACGACACAAACATCCATGCCAGAGGGGGGATTCGAACCTCCGACCGTAGCAGCAGTGCAGACTGGCGCGCCTCTGACCGCTCGGCCACTGCGGCCGGCACGCGAACTTCAGAACTTAAATAACAACCAGCCAAAGCTATTCAACGCAACTCCCAAATTTTCTCGAGAAAATCGACTTTGAAGTTTGGCAAATTACACGTAATTTGAAAAATAATTAAAAAAGTTGCAGCATCTGTAGCTATAGCTCAGGTGGTAGCGTTCTTGACTCACCCGTAGAGTCGGTAGTTTGAATCTCACTGGCACATATTTTTGTTTCGTTTCTGATTACAGTTACATAAAACATGCTGGGATCTCTAATTGCCGGCCGCGGTGACTGAGGAGACTGAGGCGCTCCAGTCACTGTCTGCACGGCCACTACGGTCGCGGGTTCAAATCCCCCCTCGGGCATGGATATTTGTGCCGTCCTAGTTCGTAAGTAGTTCATAAGTAGTTTGTAAGTTTAGGGACTGATGACCCCATAGTTAAGTCCCATAAACTATATAAACATTTGAACATTTTGATCTATAATTCCACGTGCTGTCAGATTTTGTTTACGTGTATGTAGACGAGTTGAAAACCTTGTCACGTAAAACGATGGTTAAGAAGGTTAGCTGCTTGGAAAGCCAATAGTAGCTATGGAGACGACTTTCCAGAAACAGTGTGCAGCTCTTCAAAAACTGAACAATCAAAGACTACCGTCGTCAGCTTATAGTATTACAATGAAGGTTTTATTCAGTAGAAAATATATGTACGACGCTTGTCGGTGACCACCATTTTGTCTGGCAGCTAATTACGCTCTACATATATTTTTGATGTTCATCTATCTTTTACGAGCTGCCCAAAACGCGGTTGTTCAGTTAGTCTTTCATGTTTTATCACTCGATGAGGACAGACACACCTTAGGGATTTCTTCACTACCAAATTCAAGTGTGTGTGAGATCGTTTTCTCTGTGAAATATGATGAAACATTATAAGTTCTACTGAAATTTTTAATTATTTAAAATGACACACCTTTTAATGTCATGAAGTGTTTCTTTTTTCCAGCAGTAATCTTGATTCTGTAACATGATGCTTGGAGCCATTGTTGGACTTGTATTTGCAATTTGGTAGAAACTTCTAGAATTCATTACGTGTAACCTTCATGAATGTGACTCTATTGTAATGCCTACAAGGAAATCTTCAGAAGTAAACTAAGTCCGATCGATTTAAACAGTCTTTGTCACGAGAACCAACGTAATACTTTTTCACGGTCATTCAGTTAGCACAATCCCCTTTAAGCAAACCAAGCATCATTTTTTACACAATGCAGCAAACGTTTTACAGCCTCATCCTCTAAGATCCAGTCAACTTGATACAAATATTTCGATGAGAAAGGTAACAACGGGATCTGTTAATTTATTTATGTAATATTGCGCACAGGTTCCAAATTACCACCGCCGCTAAACTTTAAAGTCTGATTCCACCTCTCTCTCTTTTTTTTATTTTTTATTTTTGAGTCTGTTATCTATTAAATTATTTACATTTGCCTGATCTGCCAAAGTACTTCCCCGTAATATTACAACGCGAGTGAAACTTTATAAGCGGCCACGAACCTTAACTATCACTCCAACACCTGTTTAGGTTAATAAGCGCAGTATTACAAGCTAATAGTGAAACCAATACTGTAAAAATATAACTTAATGTTTTTTGATTGAAACCATCTTTATTTTAATTGACATCACAGGATTCGAGATGTCGACTTAGTGTTGTAAGGCTAGAATTCTACCACCAGAGCTACACCAACAGATGCTGCAACTCATTAATGATTGTATTTGCAAATCATCAAAGTCGATTTTCTGGAGAATTTTTGAGAGTTGCGTCGCATGGCTCAATTACACGTATCATACATATAAAAATGAGCCAGACAAATCGCATAGGCCATCTATCCAGCCATACACATATAAAATGTCGCCGTATCAGAGCACGCACGCACGCGTGGTAACGAGATGGCTTTCTAATGCAGCCGTTTTCTCTTTGTTTTTTCTTTTGATCTAATGAAATTTTACAATAACAAATCATTTTTAATGTTCAGTCACAAATTACTGTGTGTTAATAAATTTATAGTTACCTGACATGTTATGCCTGCCGTCTCTTTCTTTTAATATTTATAAAAATACACCTTATTGAGGTTGTTGCACCAAGATCTCTAATATGGTATTATTTATTTGTCTTCACCAGTTATTTCTCAAGGATGGATGCCTTTAAAACATATTCACTTGGAGAACTAGTAAAATAAAGGGTCTGAAGGTCTCCCATAATGTACATCGTTTGTCTGCCACCTAATTTAGACTTTCAACTCCCTTTACATATTGAATGAAACGGTCACTATCATTATTCACTTTTGCTGTATCTTTAGCTTCTGACTGTGATGTGGGCATGTACCCTACACTTATTTAACGCTGATTTGCAGTCCACTGTGATAATAGTTTTGCTACTAAAGTGTCCCCTGGCATTGTCGACTTACCCCACCTCTTCATTCTTGACGAACTCTACAATCGTTACACTGTACCACTTCCTGTTGGTATTATCCTCATCATTTTTCCCATTTCACTTCACTGATCACTCTAAAATGAGCATTTTCATTTCCGTTTTCAGTATTTCCAGCTTTCCTATCACACTAGAACCCTTTTTTGATAACTCATTTTTCATAGCTCCTTTCCTCTTGATAATTCACTTTCGGAGATCAGAGGTGGGGTCCATTACGGAATGCTTTACTGATGTAGAGATCAGTACTTGCAGATTCATCCGCATTTCTGTGGCAGTTTCTCGTCATAAGAATTAAATGCTAGCCCCAACTTTTGTCCAATCATCCATTACGGAATGCTTTACTGATGTAGAGATCAGTACTTGCAGATTCATCCGCATTTCTGTGGCAGTTTCTCGTCATAAGAATTAAATGCTAGCCCCAACTTTTGTCCAATCATCCATTACGGAATGCTTTACTGATGTAGAGATCAGTACTTGCAGATTCATCCGCATTTCTGTGGCAGTTTCTCGTCATAAGGATTAAATGCTAGCCCCAACTTTTGTCCAATCATCCATTACGGAATGCTTTACTGATGTAGAGATCAGTACTTGCAGATTCATCCGCATTTCTGTGGCAGTTTCTCGTCATAAGAATTAAATGCTAGCCCCAACTTTTGTCCAATCATCCATTACGGAATGCTTTACTGATGTAGAGATCAGTACTTGCAGATTCATCCGCATTTCTGTGGCAGTTTCTCGTCATAAGGATTAAATGCTAGCCCCAACTTTTGTCCAATCATCCATTACGGAATGCTTTACTGATGTAGAGATCAGTACTTGCAGATTCATCCGCATTTCTGTGGCAGTTTCTCGTCATAAGAATTAAATGCTAGCCCCAACTTTTGTCCAATCATCCATTACGGAATGCTTTACTGATGTAGAGATCAGTACTTGCAGATTCATCCGCATTTCTGTGGCAGTTTCTCGTCATAAGGATTAAATGCTAGCCCCAACTTTTGTCCAATCATCCATTACGGAATGCTTTACTGATGTAGAGATCAGTACTTGCAGATTCATCCGCATTTCTGTGGCAGTTTCTCGTCATAAGAATTAAATGCTAGCCCCAACTTTTGTCCAATCATCCATTACGGAATGCTTTACTGATGTAGAGATCAGTACTTGCAGATTCATCCGCATTTCTGTGGCAGTTTCTCGTCATAAGGATTAAATGCTAGCCCCAACTTTTGTCCAGTCATCCATTACGGAATGCTTTACTGATGTAGAGATCAGTACTTGCAGATTCATCCGCATTTCTGTGGCAGTTTCTCGTCATAAGGATTAAATGCTAGCCCCAACTTTTGTCCAATCATCCATTACGGAATGCTTTACTGATGTAGAGATCAGTACTTGCAGATTCATCCGCATTTCTGTGGCAGTTTCTCGTCATAAGGATTAAATGCTAGCCCCAACTTTTGTCCACTTCTCCATCCCCGTTGACTAGGCCACTGAAAGAATGAATTACACCTTATTTCAAAAGCGCAAGACAGAAAATTTACTAGGATTTTGGAATTTAGTAAGTGAAGGGAGTTTATTAAGGACTATCGAACCTGGAAATGCTTTGCAATTTCTAAACATGAATGGGAACTTGATATACATCCTAAACCCGTAAACCCCTCTAAACCAATCTAAAGACTGGTTTACTTTCGATAGTAGCCATATGTTAGGTTTATCTTTGGTAGTGGATAGCGTTTGGACTATCTCTAATTTAGCAGAGCAGATAGTTAGCAATCCACAATTGTGGCTCCAACTAGCAACATGTTATACTGTGAGGAATGTTTATCTGTTGATATTGCACATATGCCGCAAATATTTTACGCTTGACGTTGCCTTAGGGCAGATATGTTTTAGAATTCAAGATAAGCCAGTCTAGGATGAAAATACTTTGTTATATTGACATGGATCGTATTTAAGGTTTCAGTGTTTTCGTTTTAATTTACATTTTCCTTGGCTTTCTTCTTTTTAGAACTTGTCGTTCGGACAATTTTACATTGTCACAACTGGAGCGGAAACTTTAGTGCGATAGTTCATACAGTTGTGAGATGGCATCCAAACAAACAAATGAATGTTAGTGATGGACACGCAGTTGCAAGTGTTATTTGAGAATTGCATGAACTGAAGTGACTTGAATCTGTTTAGAGCGCTGGTGTATTCCCCAGTGCTTGAGTTCGTTATGTGACGTGTTTACGTAATGAAATTCTGGAGGTTTTGTTTTTCTTTTTTCTTTTTTTAAGTTTTACGGATAGTCTAGTTTTGGGATGACACTAAATGAAATTTCGGAAGAATCAAAATGTAGTGTTCTTCCTCTCGGTGATTATGAAACATCGTCTCGTTCTTTACAAACTACACATTCCCTGCGTTGCACTGCCACGTGACTGCCATATCGTCGCTGTATTTGCAGCAGAATGCCCCCGGCTGATATTACAGGTTATCGCGTTAGAGCGAGGGGTCTCCGCGGTGCGTGTTGATGACAATTCCACGCGACGATTACGCTTGAAGCCTAGGCGTTCCCCCAGGGATATTTGACGTGGTTCCAGCAGACAATTCCATTTCGTATTACGGCCCCCATGATTGCAGAATCACGCAGGAAACTCGATTCCGCTGTGGTAAAATCTCGGATGTGTTGCCCTAGGCACGGCGGCGGTGGCGGGTAAACACCAAACCCGTATAAATTTAGAGAGCTGGGGAAGCTGGCACTACTATTTAATAGACGTTACTCTTTATCTGTTTTTCTCTTGTGTGGCTATATTACGGTAATATCTATACAGCTGAGAGAGCTAAATACGAAAAAGTCTGCTGGTCCGGATGGAATACCAGTTCGGTTTTACAAAGAATACTCTGTGGCATTGGCCCCCTACTTAGCTTGCATTTATCGCGAATCTTTAATTCAGCGGAAAGTTCCTATTGATTGGAAAAAGCGCAGGTGACTCCCGTTTATAAGAAAGGCAAGAGAACTGACCCACACAATTACAGGCCAATATCGTTGACATCAGTTTCATGTAAAATTTTAGAGCATATTCTCAGTTCGAATATAGTAAATTTCCTTGAAACGGAAAATCTTCTTTCTATGAATCAGCACGGAAACTAGGAAACATCGTTCATGTGAAACTCAGCTTGCCCTTTTCTCACATGACAACTTGCGAGCCATGGATGAAGGGCAACAGGCGGATTCTGTTTTTCTCGACTTCAAAAAGGCGTTCGATGCGGTGCCACACTGCAGACTGCTAACGAAGATACGAGCTTGTGGAATAGGTTCACAGATTTGTGACTGGCTGGAAGACTTCCTAAGTAATAGAACGCAGTACGTTGTTCTCGACGGCGAGTGTTCATCAGAGAAAATAGTATCGTCAAGCGTGCCCCAAGGGAGTGTGATAGGTCCGCTATTATTTTATATCTATATAAATGATCTGATGGATAGAGTAAGTTGTAATTTGCGGCTGTTTGCTGATGATGCTGTGGTGTATGGGAGGGTGTCGTCTATGACTGTAATAGCATACAGGATGACTTAGACAAAATTTGTAGTTAGTGCGAAGAATGGCAGCTAGCTCTCAATGTAGAAAAATATAGTGTGATGCGCACGAGTAGTAAAAACAATCCCATAATGTTCGACTACAGCATTAGTAGTAAGCTTTTTGATACTGTCGTGTCGTTCAAATATCTAGGCGTAACATTGCAGAGTGCTATGAAATGGAACGAAGATGTAAGGACAGTTGTGAGTAAGGCGGACAGCCGACTTCGGTTTATTGGGAGAAAGATGTACTTCATCTGTAAAGGAGACCGCGTATAAAACGCCTGTACGACCACGTCTTGAGTATTGCTCAAGTGTTTGGGACCCGCAGCAGATCAGTTTAAAGAAAGACATAGAAGCAGTTCAGAGGCGAATAGCTAGATTTGTTACTGGTAGGTACGACCATTGCGCGAGTGTCACGGAAATGCTCCGGCAACTCAATTGGGGATCGCTGGAGGAAAGACGACGTTCTATTCGTGAATTTCTATTGAAGCAATTTAGAGGGCCTGAATTTTAAGCTGAGTGTAGTACGATCTTGCTGCCGCCTCCTTATATTTCGCGTAGTGATCACAAAGACAAGATAAGAGAAATTAGGGCTCCTACGAAGGCATATAGGCATCCTTTTTTTCCCTCGTTCTGTTTGGGAGTGGAATAGGAAAGGAAATGCCTAGTAGTGGTACAGTGTACCTTCCGCTTCGCACCTTACGGTGGATTGCGGAGTATGTATGTAGATGTAGACGTAGATACGCAACAGCATGTAATTAATGTCTTATTCCTGATATTTGCCTGTCAAGAACATAAAATTTTACTTGAAAAATTTCGAATGTTCATAAACCTGTGGTCATCGGTCCTTACACTTACAAACTACTTTAACTTAGGCTAAGTACAATAACACACGGATGGCCGAGGGAGGACACGAATCTCCGGAAGGAGTGGTTTCGCAGTCCGTTACTTGGCACCTAGAATCACACCCTCACTTCTCGTGGTGGAAGTTTACTAAAATTCACCTAGAATACATGGCAGAATCTGGTAACACCCGTTTAATAGGTTGCGTGTATTGTCAATTGCTGTGGAGATGATAGATTTACTTTTCTGTGTGACAGGTGTCTGTAGCTATAAGTCCTACCCGGACATCACCTTACTTTTAGCAGACCTAATTTTCTCAAAAAAGTGTTCAAATGTGTGTGAGGTCTTATGCGACCAAACTGCGTGGTTATCAGTGGCTAGACTTACACACTAATTACTTGACTAACTTTAACTAACTTATGCTAAGGACAACACAAACACCCATGCACCCATGCCCAAGGGAGGATTCGAACCCTCAACAGTAGCGGTCGTGCAGACTGTGACTGGCGAACCGCAGACCACTCGGCCACTGCAACCGGACTTAATTTTCTACCTTCTGTAAATTATAAAACTTAAAAATCTAAGACTTCAAAAAAATCTACGGAAACTGATTCATTTTATCCTTTTCAAAAATACAACTCGTAATTTCGTTATTAACTGACTGTGCGGTCTGCCAACTTCACGATTACGACGAGGACCTTTTAAGTTTCTTTGTGATGAGAAATGCGTAAAATTAAGGTACTGCGTAACGTCTCAACTAGTCAAGGAATCGAAGATCGAAGGGGATTTCAGTAACCTTATCAATCAGCGGTAAGACGTTCTTGCTACTACATAAGAGACGCAATAGCGTTTCGGAAAAATTAATTATTGCGTGGTCTAAGCATATTTCACTTTTCATAGGCCATACAGTACTGTTTTTTTCCTTATTCTACACTTAGACGAAGAGATTTGTGACATGGAGTGAGGGATCTAGAAAAGAAAACTAAGTACTCACTACCTTACAAGTCTGACTAATCGTGTAACTTAAAGCGAAGATTATTGAAAATTAAAAGGTGGCCACGTTTGCATGCCTCTGTAGATAAAAAAAAAAGTAGAAAAATACGTCTGTTAGCCTACAAGTCTTCTAGCATTAAAGACATAAGGCTAACAAATTATTTTGTCTTAATAAGTGGTTCTTGAATATTACAGTACCAGGTTAAAGTAACTAAGTTGACTGAGTGCGTGTGTAGCATAAGACAATCTTTCTTTCAGTGTCATATTTGCCACAGTTAATGAAATAAATTTACCCAGATTCTGAGATCACAGGAGAGTTACTTGCTGGTGAAAAAGTCGACATTCATTACGAAGAGTTAATTATAATAGGTTTCCCGTCTTAGTTGACTGCAGTCAGGACAATTGTCGCTCTGGACGAGTTTTGCCTTTTACTTATAAAGCATCTTCTAGGGATTGCGTTCATATCTCTTTTTCACATTCTAGTGCTCTTTTCCTGTCACGTAAGCAAAGCTTCGTCAATTTCCTATGTTGGGTTTTTTACACTCTGTAAACGTTGCCTACTCTTGTTGCATTGTTTTACTTTCATTTGTATTTACAGATCACATTTTCTTTATGAAATAAGGTTTGCATATCACCTTACGTTTTACTGGTTGTATCAACTTTCGATGTGTTTCCGCCTCTTTTCTCTCCACCCCCCCCCTCTCCAAATTATCTCCTTCCCATCCTCGTTCTCCACCTGTATGCATTCCACGTCTCTACCCATATTCCGCTTGTTTATCTCTTCTACCTCCTCGTCCCTTCTCTATGTCAATCCATCTACTCCTCATTCTGTCATTTACTCTTTATCTTATCGTAGCTATTCAAAAAGATTAAATCAATATCAGCGCTATGTGCAAATACAGAGGCAACAGTATATTAAAGACTTTGATGATGGTTTGAAAATTTTTTAAAACAATAAAACCCAATCACATACCATATATACTTTCAAGTTGACTAAAAGCCCCTTCCAAGCAATGTGTGACTAAAACAACATAAATGAACAAAACATTAAAACACAAACGTACTACAATACAAAGTACTTGACCGCCGCTTTGTACTTCCCACTCGAGAAATGGACTTTAAGGCGTGAGAACACTTCTACATTTACATCATGTACATACATACTCCGCAATCCACCGTGAGGTGCGTGTCGGAGGGTACACTGTACCGTTAGTAGGCATTTCCTTTCCTATTCCACACCCAAATAGAACGAGGGAAAAAAGGAATGTCTCCGTACGAGCTCTAATTTCTCTTATCTTGTCTTTGTGATCATTACGCAAAATGTAAGTAGGTGGCAGAAAGATCTTTCTACACTCATCGCACTAAAGTTTCCCCTCCAGTTGTCACAATGTAAAAATGTCCGAACGACATGTTTCGGGCCTACATTAGCCGATTTTCAAGTTCTAAAAAGAAGAAAGCCAAGGAAAAAGTAAATTAAAACGAAAACACTAAAACCTTAAATACGACCCATGTCAATATAACAAAGTATTTCATCCTAGACTGGCTTACCTTGAATTCTAAAACATATTAGCCCTAAGTCAACGTCAAGCGTAAAATATTTGCGGCATATGCGCAATATCAATACATAAATATTCCTGACAGAATAACATGTTGCTAGTTGGAGGCACAGTTGTGGACTGCTAACTATCTGCTCTGCTCTATTAGAGATAGCCCAAAAGCTACCTACTACCAAAGATAAACTTACCATATTGCTACATCGAAAGTAAACCCGTCTAAAAACACATGGATCATATTTAAGGTCTTAGTGTTTTCGATTTAATTTGCTTTTTCCTTGGCTTTCTTCTTTTTAGAACTTGAGAACGGACTAATGTAGGCCCGAAACATGTTGTTCGGACATTTTTACATTGTGACAACAGGAGTGGAAACCTTAGTGCGATGGTTCATACAGCTGCGAGATGGCATCCAAACAAAGTTTCTACACTCAGCTTCAAATTCCGGCCCTTTAAATTCCCTTAACAGAAATTCACGATAAGAACGTCGTCTTTCCTCCAGCGATTACTATTTGAGTTTCCGGAGCATTTCCGTGACACTCGCGCAGTGGTCGAACCTACCAGTAACGAACCTACCAGCTCGCCTTTGAACTGCATCTATGTCTCCCTTTAAACTGATCTGCTGCGGGTCCCAAACACTTGAGCAATACTCAAGGGGTGGTCGTACAAGCATTTTATACGCTGTCTCCTTTACAGAGGAAATACATCTTCCCGTAATTCTCCCAATAATCCGAAGTCGGCTGTCCGCGTTACTCACTACTGTCCTTACATGTTCGTACCATTTCATATCCCTCTACAATGTTACGCCTAGATATTTCAACGACGCGACTGTATTCGAACATTATGGGATTGTTTTTCCTACTCCTGTGCATCACCTTACATTTTTCTACTCTTAAAGCTACCATTCTTCGCACCAACTAGAAATTTTGTCTAAGTCAGGCTGTATGCCATTACAGACAATTAAAGACACCCTCCCATACACCACAGTATCATAAGTAAACAGCTGCAGGTTACAAGTTACTCTGTCCATCGCATCATAAAAATAATAGCTGTTCTATCACACTCCCCTGGGTCACGCCTGGCCATATACTCGTCTCTTATGAACACTCGCTGTCGAGAACAACGTACTGCGTTCTATTAGTAAGGGTCTTCCAGCCAAATCTGTAAACCTATTCCATAAGCTCGTATCTTCGTTAGCAGTGTGGCACCGCGTCAAGCGCCTTTTTGTAATTGAGCGTAACACAATCTGCCTGTTCTCGTTCATCCATGGCTCACATGATGTCATGTGAGAAAAGAGAAAGCCGAGTTCCACATGAACGATGTTTCCTAAACCCGTGCTGATTGACAGAATGAAGCCTTTCCGTCTCAAGGAAATTTACTATATTCGAACTGAGAATATGTCAAAAATTCTACAGGAAACTGATGTCAACGACATTGGCCTGTAATTATGTGGGTCAGTTATCTTACAAACAGGAGTCACCTGCGCTTTATTCCAATCACTAGGAACTTTGCGCTGAATTAAAGATTCGCTATAAATGAAAGATAAGTAAGGGGGCAATACCGCAGAACACTCATTGTAAAACCGAACTGGTATTCCATCCGGACCAGAAGACTTTTTTGTATTTAGCTCTCTCAGCTGTTTCTCTTCACCGGAAATACCTACTGCTATGACTTTCATTTCGGAGTTAGTACGTAGATAAAATGATGGAACATTTGTGCGGTCCTCCTGTGTGACATTTTTCTTAAAGGTTAAATTTAGAACTTCAGCTTTCCGTTTGCTTTCTTCTGTTAATGCCCCGGTATGATAAACGCGTTACTGGGTATTGGGCTTCGACCCGCTTATCGATTTTGCATTGGAGCAGAATTTTTTCGGGTTTTCCGAAGGAGAGTTTGCTAAGGTATGGCTGTGTTAATTAATGTACACTTCGCTCATCGATCTTATTATAGACGCACGAATCTCTACTAACTTTTGCTTGTCACCATTTGCGTATTGTTTTTTGATTGGAGAGTGCAACAGCCTTTGCATTCTCAGTAGCTTACTAACATTATTATTGTACCAAGGTGGATCTTTTCAATCCTTAATCGACTTTTCAGGCACGTATTTCTCTAAACCTTGATTTATAATGCACTTAAATTTAGTCCACAATTCCTCTACATCCATTGTACCGGAATTAAACGATGTCCATTTTCTGAGTGCGCTCCTAATAATTGCTTATCGGCTCTTCCTAACAAAAACACGCTCCTAGCCTAGTTATTGGTTTATGAACGGTGGTCACCATCGATGCTATGACGATATCATGATCACTGACCCCTGTCTCTACACAGACATCGTTATTAATGTCAGGCCTGTTCATATCTATAAGGTCTGAAATTTTCCATCGCGCGTGGGTTGCCGGTTTAACAGCTCAAGGCAGTTTTTGGAGAATATGTCCAAAAGCAGCTCGTAAGAGAAAACTATGTATCAGGTTTCTTTAGTTCAGGAATTATTCAGGTTTACGTACTTTTTTTCACAGATTTATGCTTTGCAATTAGACAAGTTGTGAGAGTCGAAATTTACGTAAAGTGAAACGGCAAATGGCTTCAAAAAGAATTTAAACAAGATATACGTTAAGGATGTTATATGATTTAGCTAAATAAGCAAAGCACAAATAGCAATTGCAACACTAGCTCTGTACTCGGGATCAGACGTAAGGAAGATGGCCCTACTCTTACTTGAAATCTTTAAGAATATTTTCAGTAACAGTGTAAGGTCCCTATGGTCCTTATATAATTCATTTTCTGTAATGTTTCAGTTTGTACAGGCTACGTTCTCTGTAAGCCGCAATAGTGAGTATGAGGTACTTATAAAGGTAAGTAAATTTGTCTGTTAATTTATATTATTTATGATTATTGGTACTGTTTTCATTCTACATTGTACCGAAGTTATTTTGTACATATTTTACAGTAAATACATGCAAGATAGTTTATTTTGTGAACTGGCCACAGATATACATTGTAAGTGCACGATTGTAGAGTAAGCGCTCTAGCTGCGAGAGGCCAGTTGCGAGAAGTAGCGCGAGAGCTTATCAGTAACGCCAAAGTAGGAGCTGTTGGTGATGGCAATCGTCAAGTACGTGTTCCGGTACGCCATTATTTTAATGCATAATTTTAATTTGATTTCCTTTATTGCTAATTATTGCTTAATTTCATTATTACCTATCAATACCCATTAGATTTCTATCTGATTATGCTGAAGCGATAGCTCATTACTTAACAGCCATATACAACCGGTCTCTCATAGAAGGATCTGTACCAAAAGGTTGAAAAGTTGCACAGGTCGCACCTATAATCAAGAAAGGCAGTAGGAGTAACCCACTAAACTACAGGCCTATTTCTTTGACAACAATCTGCAGCAGGGTTTTTAACATATTCTGTATTCAAATATTATGAATTATCTCGAACAGAACGATCTATTGACCCAAGGTCAACACGGATTTCGAAAATATCGTTCATGGGATACACAACTAGTTCTTTATTCACACGAAGTGATGGGTGCTGTCGACAAGGGTTCGCAAATCGATTCCATATTTCTTGATTTCCAGAAGGCTTTTGACACCGTACCTCACAAACAGCTTTTAATCGAATTTGCTATTGGATAGGGGATTTCCTGTCAGAGACGACACAGTTCGTAATAATCGATGGTAAGGCATCGACTAAAACAGAGGTGATATCGGGATTTTCACAGGGTAGTGTTATTCGTCCTCTGCTGTTCCTTATTTACATAAACGATTTAGGGGAAAATCTAAGTAGCTCTCTTAGGTTGTTTGCAGATGACACCGTCATTTACCGTCTAGTAAAATCATCTGAAGATCAAAACCAACGGCAGAACGATCTGAACAACATATAAGTATGGTGTAAAATTCCACATGAGAACGAAAGGAAATCCGTTAAACTTTGTTTACAAGATAAATCAATCAAATGTAAAGGCCATAAACTCCACAAAATACCTAGGAATTATTATTACTTCAGACTCAAGTTGGAAAGAACACATAGATAATGTCGTGGGAAAGGCGAACCAGAGACTGCGTTTTATTGGCAGAACCCTTAAAACATACAACAGTACTACAAAAGAAACTGCATACACTACACTTGTCCGTCCATTTTTGGAGTATTGCTGCCCAGTGTGCGATCCTTATCAGGTGGGTTTCACGGAGGATACAGGTAGTAATGATCATCAGAATAAAATACGAGAATTCGTAACTCGAACGGAGAGATTCAGGTGCTCTTTCTTCCCGCGCGCTATTCGAGAATGGAATGGGAGATAAATAGTATAACGGTGGTTCGATGAATCCTCTACCAGGCACTTAGTGATTTGTAGAGTATCCCATGTAGATGTAGATGTAAATCAATCATTTTTGCATATTTTAAAACTGTGATCGATAAAGTCCTGATCCTGCATTCTGCGAGCTGCTTGCTGTTTCCGTTTTCAATTTTGTAATAAGAATATAAGAGTTAAGTGAAATTTTCTTTTTGTGATATCTGTGTCGCAGTGAGATTGTCTCCCAGTTCTTTATTCAAGTTAATCAGTTTTGTTGTACCCTTCGGGAGTACTTTCGACAGGGCCATAATTTGTCAGTAAGTTATATTGTTTTCCTTTCCTAGGGCGTTTCCGTTGCGCTTATTAATTAATATTACTAGTCTTACCTCGGTGGTCGTAGTCACCACGATGTTTGGTTGTAGAAGCTCACTGTTGTAATTACTCAGTATTCAATATTAGTCAGATATTCAGGATACCTTGCACTTGAAACAGGAACAGTTAAATTGAGTAAATTAGTTTGAATTCTGTAAACAATAAGCACACCAGGCATAATTACAACATACGTTGACAATACAATAGTGAACTCTTCGATCCAGCACCCCGGATACTGATCACTACCTCGCCCCACTTCTGATTTCCGACCAGACTACTTACTGCATGCGGCCCACACATGATCATGGAAATTAGAGCTAGGGACTCAAGTTAGAGCCCGACCCACATCCATTGCACATCAAGTGGTCAAATAATCTGGTGATATCGGCTACCAAGCAGAAGGATCAGAGTGAGTACAACGGCGGTGCACTTAGCGAGACATCAGGATTAATGGCCCCAGTACCTACAGGCGACGCCGCGAATTGCAAACGCCCTCCAATACGTGAATCAGAAACCCGGACGCAAATGGAACAAGCAGGGTAAACAATCACAACAACCGGGAGATCGGAGAGCAACTATACTGAAACAATAATCCTGCAGATTAGCGGGACCGTAACGGTCCGAGAACCACAGCACAAAGGAATCGTGGCAGGCACCACACAATTGAATTTTACTGAAAATTCTGCTATTTTCCGTTACCCCCGCGCGCTGAACAGGAGCAACGAAAGGAGAGAGGGTTTCACTCCCGTACAGTGCTATACTTAAGACAAATACTAACAGAAAGGACTTCATAACATATAAATCAATATTGGATGTCAACGAATTTCGCTTTTTCAGAAACACTTTTCTTCGCATTACCATTGTGTATTTTATATCTTCCTTGCTTCAGTCTTCTGAAGTTGTTTTGCCACCCAACTAACAAAACTCATCTTCCACTGTTATTGCCCGTTACTTTATCTAATTCCTTCAGTATCGTCTGATTCTCTAACACTTCTCTTGTTACTGTTGATACTATACTTTTATTTCCAGACACTGTCCATTCCGTTCAATAGCTCTTCCCGGTCCTTTGCTGCTTCTGACTGAATGTCATCGGCCAACTGCAAAGTTATATTTCTTCTCCCCGAACTTTAATTCCCTCTCTAAATACCACCTTGCATTCCTTCAGTTTTTTCAACGTGGAGATTGGACAACATCGGTAAAAGGCTACAATCATTTTTACAAGGGAATGGCCCAATAAGACGTGTCTAAACCTACCCTGATTTTTTACCCAAGAAGAAAACGAATGAAATGCACTGCCAAAATTTTAACTGCTAAGAGGCAGTGAAAGTATTATATATATATATATATATATATATATATATATATATATATATATATATATATATAAACCATGTTGAAGTTATGCACTTTTGCAGTCCGTAACAGTGGTTTGTACAGCCCTGTCCGCCTAGCGCGCGACTCTGCGAATCATTCACGCAGCGCCGCATGGCGGAATAATATCAAGACACCTATTATAACAGATTATTTTGTATTTGAGGCATCCGCAGCGGAAAAAAAATACATTTTCTTAGATCTTAGATTTATCAATTACTCTGAAATCATGGGAAGAATTTAAAAATTGATATAACAACTTTGTAAGTAACAACTTTGTAAGTGACTTAAAAATTTTTCATCCCATAAAAAACTAATAAATTCTGGAGGCGCGTCAGATATTTTTTCATTAAGATCCCTGCTTTACAGATCCACGACCGGTTCCACGTCTTTAAAGATGAATCTTGAAAGACGATCGTCTGTCGTCTTCCATATATTTTTTGTATATTTCTATAAAGTTATAATTTATTTAATGTCATTTTGTTAAAACTTCAACCCCACTCTTTTCGAGACTTGAGGAATGGTATCTTTATATCACGTCTTAAAATATTATTTAATATTGCTACGTTTTTCTTATTTTGTTATGTTAATAATTTATTGTTCTACTAATTAATGTGGCATAAGTAAGGCTTCTCCGCTACGCCATTGTCCCTGTGAGAATGTGCAGTAGTTGTACTTTTAAGTGTGTGCGAGAATCTATGGCTGTTTGAATGTGGGGAGTGATAGCTCGCTTTGTATCGTTCTCTCTGGCTCACTATAGATAGCTACTCATGCTATCACAGAGGTTTCCACACCCTTTGGTTGCGGGCTAGTTAGCGAACCTTTCCCTCCAGCGCGAGTATCACTGTCCGTCCCCACCACCGCTGTTTTCGTACATTTTACGGCTTCCGGTGGCTTCCCGCATTACTCTCGGTGGTTCTGCTCTTGCTTCTGCAGATGTTAGTGTTTCATTGACTAGCACGTATAACTTAGATTCGAGAATTTTGAATCATTTTTGTGGAATATTTTCTCCGATCGTGTGCGGAAATGTGTTCTTGTTTTTCAATTCAGTGATTTCCAATAGATAAACGCGGTGTGTGTGATTATCGTTGCAGTTTGATAACGACCTGTTATATTAAAACCTTTTGTGATCATGTGGCGGTGTATGAACTCTGTGTAAATACTTTCGAGGTGATATGTTCATTTTATACAGTGCATGTAAAAATCTTCTCATCGTTTCCTTCCATGAGTGATGTGTGTTCCACGTGGTTGTTTCATAGAACAGAGCCTTCAACTTCCACTCTTGTTTGTTCCATGCCAATCAGGCAAGTAACTATGAGGGTATCCTTCTGAATTCCACTAATATTTCGCGATCTTCTCTTGCCGCCTATCTTAATTTTGCTGTTTCCTCTCCTAGTTGTAGAATACTCTCTGTCTTGTCAGTAATTCTCTCTGAACCTTGTACAACTTCCTCCAATAGCTTCCTTATGTAATTCTAAACATTTCTATGGGTTACATGCCGTAATTATTATTTATATTTTCCCGACTGTCTAATTATTTCATTTTGTGGTTTTTTTGAGACTGGACGTCATCCGTCTGTTCTAATCGCTCCCTATCGCGTGTAACTGTATTTCATTCGCTCCTTATATAATTCTAAGTATTTCTTGCATGCATGCTATAGTTAATTTTGTTTATTTTTCGGAATCTGAATTTATTCAATTTTATCGGTTTTCTGAACCACGTGGGTCCGAGTTCCGACTTCCGGGGTTTGCATCTAGTCCCCTGAGTTCACGCCACTTCTCTTATAAAACCAGTACCTAACTCGATTTCTAATACTGAAACTTAAGAATCCATCGTGATTTTGTATAATGAATCCGACTTTCAACCACTTCACCTTCAATGAAGTGCGTTCATGTAACGTAGCCGTGTGTCGCCTTTAGCGTGTTTGCTCGCGGTCCAAGTCAGATGTAATTTAACTTGGATATACACACGCACCATCTCAAAACAGGCACGACGGACCAGAGCCAGCTTCAAAGTGTTGTATATTGTGTTTTGTGCCACCTCCGAGTTGCTGAATTTCGCCTACGATAGCGGCGCCTGCTTCCGCCTCGTCTCAGCACGCCGTTCTTGGTGAGTATCGCTGTGGCATTGCGTGTATGTCAGATTATGAGTGTTGTTTGTGAATCCTTCCCCCAATAGCGTTAAATCATGTATAATTTAGGCTGGGCACCGTCCGCATTAATCAGATAAGAGATGCACTTTTATTGTGTTAACAAAATTGGTTCCCCATTTTGCTTATTTTCTATCTGAATAAAAAAGTTTAAGTTCAGCATATTCCGTAAGTTGCCTATAAATTGTAGTTTTTGAGCAACTTCCCTCTTTTATTTAATAATGTCCTTTACAAGTGCTGAGAACATGCTCAGATGCTATATTTCTTACGACTAAATTCTGTTTCGCCATAAATGTTTTCTTAGCCACCTTTCTAAGATACCTTTAATTTTGGTGGCTTGCTTATTAATGTCTGTATGTAATAACGTGTGAATTACTATGTATACTGACCACTGTATTAACTTCCTGTTATTCAAGTAATTTGAAGCGAGTCAGTTCTGAGTTTGGGCCAGGGATATAGGCTTTGTAGCAGAGAGTAACCAGAAGTTCACACGATCCTTATTTACTAATTTTAGTGACAATGCAAGGCCATTGTTACGTGCTGTGGTCGACTTTTAATCTTCAGGTGTTAAATATTTTACATATAAAATTCATTACAGATTCCCAACGTTCTAATTGCTTTCATCCGTCATCCATATAAAATTTCATTAAATAGGCCCGGATATATGGAACCAGTCCGAAAGAAATATCACTGTCATTCAGAATAACAACCAAGGACTTTAAAATATGGGACAAATAGGTGCGTGATTTTAATTACTGTATCGTCCATAAAACCAGTAGACCGCCAATGAAGTGATGGTGTACAATAGAAGAAATAAAACTGAAGGTCTTAAATCAGTCATTGGGCTATGGTACGCATAGGGTGTACTGTGAAGCGGCGAAGTAAACTGCACCTAAAGTCTGGTGTACAAAGTAGTGAATGGAAGCGATCAACGACTTCCGTCAATGTGGCTTCCAGCACCACATTTTATAATGATTCCTGTCGGCCATTCCATAAATTAATTTCTGAATGTTAATTCAATTATCAGTGAAATTTTTTTTATTTCATGTAGTCGTAAAAAAAAAATGCGAAGTGTCTTTTGAATGACATTTTTCTTGCAGCCGGCACACCAGTCAAAGGAAAAATTGATGCATTCTGGCACTTTCCAGTAGCCAATAGTTTCATTTTTAGACAGGGTGGAGTCAGAAAAGGATCCGACCGTTGTTGTGCATGTTGCGCTGCAAAAAATGTTCAAATGTTTGTAAGAACTTATGGGACTTACTACTTATGAACTAGCTAAGACTAAGGACGGCACAAACATCCATGCCCGAGGGGGGATTCGAACTCCCGACCGTAGTGGCCGTGCAGACCGAGACTGGAGCGCCTCAGTCCCGTCGGCCACCGCGGCTGGCATTGCGCTGCATACCAGGCACATTTAGTGGAATCGTCAGTTATTTCACATTTCTTCAAACGTTTCCACAGTTTCAAACCGAATGTCGGTATCATTCGAATGAATGTCAAAACAAATCAATCAACAAATGACTCATATTTAGGCCTTCAGGAGAAGTACGCGATTTCGGCTGGAAACCACGGTCTTCAGATTTCATCTTTGCTAAATTAAGAACGTTAATTGGATACCATATCACTGTGAAACTGAAAGAAGAAAAAAAAATAGATACTACTAGCAGGAATGCCTTATGAAAGCACAATAAATATTAATTCAGCTATATTTTTTTTGTCAATACCTGCCAATACTGCAAAAAGCAGCTGATAATTTTAACAGGTGTTAGGTGAGCGGCTAATCGAGAGAATAGAACTGTATACTGTGGTGTGAGGAGCACTATCAACGAACGATAACCTGAACGTCCTTCACAATTCACGATCGGCTTGTGTCGTGTCTCCTGTTTACAAATGTACTGCCGACCTCGGCAGCGTAGGTGTTGCCTAGTTGTGCATGCGCAGTTGTCACAGCGCCGGTACGGGTGTACCTTTCTATCTCTGCCTAGCAATCAAAGAATTTGGCAAAATTTCAGCTATTTTTTTAATACTCGCAGATCATCTTAGTAGCTGAAATTTTGACAGTGCATTTATTTCGTTGTCTTCTTCCTCTGTAAAAAGTTTCAGGTTAGGTTTCGACATGCCTTATAGACAGTTCCCTTGTTAGTCACTTCCAACACAGCCTTCTAACTTTAAACTTCCAGAGAAAAATGTCAATATAGGAAAGAGTGGAAAACAAAATTTTCAGAAATATCAGTACATCATTATTTTCAAATATTTATTTAAAATAGTAAGTATTCGAATATTCAATAAACTGGCACCTAATTAAGTATAAACATCCATATTTTCATAATTTGCATAAAATTAAAGCTGTGAAATTTTGTCATTTTGGACGGTACGACTCCCATTAATAATGAAATCTTCAGAAGGTGGACAGAAATGTAGAACCATAAACAGTCGACATTCTAAACCGATCCTGTAAGGTTTTCAAGACAATAAGGTAAAAATGACGAAGCTAGAAAGAGAAAACGCACCCTTTCCACCAAAGAAACACACACAGGCTAAATGATATTCAGATATAGTGCTTGTCGTGGACAGGGGAGATGGTGGTTCTAACGAAACTAGTACTATACGAACTGCGCTGGCCGCGGTGGCCGAGGGGACTGTGGCGCTACAGGCACGGTCTGCACGGCCACAACGGTCGGGGGTTCGACTCCCCACTCGGGCATGGATATTTGTGCTGTCCTTAGTCTTAGCTAGTTCATAAGTAGTTCGTAAGCTTAGGGACTGATGAACCCGTAGTTAAGTCCCATAAGTTCTACAAACATTTGAACATTTATACGAACTGCAGAACGTGATAAATATTAAATAAACAGCCCCATTACACATAACTAACTTCTCAGACTGTATGACATACAACAGTGAAAGTTAAGTTTCAGACACACACACACACACAAAAAAAAAAAAAAAAAAAAAAAAAAAAAAAAAAAAAAAAAAGATATATATATATATATATATATATATATATATATATATATATATATATATATATATATATATATTGCGCCTTGGTTGCACAGTGGTAGAGTGGCAGACTAGAAATCCAAAGGTCCGGGGTTCAATCCCCTTATCTGTCACTTTCCACTTCTTTCACCTCTGACAGTATTGCTCATGTGAAAAATACCGAGTAGCAACGTGGTTCGGAACCCACGTTAAACTGTAGGTCCCCCTATAACTGGCTGGGTAAGTCAGTTCGAAGGTCGGAGGAAGGCAACGGCATACCACCTCCAAAAGGACCATGCCTAGTAAAGCTCTGTGGTGTTCAAACCAATCTTCGGATTGTTGACTGCTTTACCTTTCTTTTAAATAAGATATAAAAAAATAATGAATTATCATCTTCCGGTCGCCGGGGAGGCTTATTTCGAGTCGTTCACTTACGGAAGCCAATAAATATCAACTGTGATCCAGTATATAAGTTTTGTTAGTGCCCACTTATTAATTTATTCCTACGAAGTTAGGACAAGGGCATTATAACTCGTCACTGGCAAGGACAGTGTATAGGACTATTCAAAGAGCGAACTGATGATGTAAATGAAAAGTGGATTTTTCGTCCTGTTACAGCACATCATCTTTTAGGACCTAGTGAATTCGAACTCTAAACCTTATATCCAAATTGCGCAACGTTTACAGAGCTATTTTTATTCATTTATTTATTTTTATATACAAGGCCTTTCCTGCAGCTCACTAGCTGCTCGGCAGTGAAAAAACACTTCACGTATTTCTGCATTCTACAACGTTGTCAAATCGTGTATATCAACGGACATAGACTCCTGAGGGGTGGACGACTCTATTGGTCACCTTGACGACTCCTAGTTTGAACGACTCGGAGTTAGCCGCTGTGGTGACTGGCAGGCGATCAATTTTTTGTCTAAGACTGTAACTTTAAAATTATATCTTTCTACGAATCATAGTTTAAAAAATAATAAATCAATATCAAAAGTTATAAAAAACTAGATTTTGAGATTTTGTAGCTATAAACTGTGTATATATTTGAGGCAAATACCCAGGTGACATATAAACTACTTGAGGACGAGATTGCTTACTGGGTTGTAGCATTTTCTGTATAGGACTATTACACCATCCAGTTATTAAGCTATCTCTCGTTCATCCAGAACGTAAGGAAAGGAGATATGTTTACCATTCACAAAGTGGTAATATTCGTAGACCTACATCTCGACTGTTACACGGCACTAAAATAAATTCAACGTCGAAGTTCAAATTTGTGCTGGACCGGGATTCGAACCCGGATTTTCATTTCGAGGACAGCGGTCGCCTACACCATTTGTTTTCTTCTAGTGGATGAGTCCACTGAGGGCGTGGGTTCCTGATAGTTCTGTACCGATCAACGCTTTTTTGGCTGAGATTTTCTGAAACAGTGACCGGACCACCCTCTGACCAAACATGCTACCACAGCGGCAACCAATTAAGCTACCCATCCACGCTTACCGTCCTGCCCAAATTCCAAACTTATCACACATTACGACTGTAGTGCCCCTGCCCATCACTTCCACTTGGTCCCAGCAGCAATGAAATTCAGCAACTGATCGGGCGGGTTTGGGCATCCGCACTGAAAGTGTCATTTACCTTATAGAGACATACATAAGATTTACAGAGTGTTCTTTCAAATATATACAGAAGAACAGACACTATGTCTACAGGGTGCTACAAAAACGTATGGCCAAACTTTCAGAGAACATTCGTCACACACAAAGAAAGAAAATATGTTATGTGGACATGTGTCCGGAAACGCTTAATTTCCATGTTAGAGCTCATTTTATTACTTCTCTTCAAATCACATTAATCATGGAATGGATACACACAGCAACAGATCGTACCACTTTGTTACAGGAAATGTTCAAAATGTTCTCCGTTAGCGAGGATATATGCATCCACCCTCCGTCGCATGGAATCCCTGATGCGCTGATGCAGCCCTGGAGAATGGCGTATTGTATCACAGCCGTTCACAATACGAGCACGCTCTACATTTGGTATTGGGTTTGCATAGACAAGAGCTTTCAAATGCCCCCATAAATGAAAGTCAAGACGATTAAGGTCAGGAGAGCGTGGAGGCCATGGAATTGGTCCGCTTCTACCAATCCATCGGTTACCGAATCTGTTGTTGAGAAGCGTACGAACACGTCGACTGAAATGTGCAGGAGCTCCATCGCGCATGAACCACAAAATGTTCAAATGTCTGTAAATCTATCGGACCAAACTACGTGGTCATCAGTCCGTAGCTTACAAACTACTTAAACCTAGGCAAACAAACCTACGGACAAACACAGACACCCGTGTCCCAGGAAGGACTCGAACCTCCGTCGGCGAGTTACCGCGCGCTCCGCCGTAAGGCGCCTTAGAGCGCTCGGCGCCTCCACCGCGGCGCACACGCTGGCGCTTTACACGACGTACAGCAACACAGTCGCACATGGACCCCCCAATATAATCGCCGTCGGCCATTACGCACGTCTTCCAAATTTGATATAACTGCTGGAAGCACCGCTAAAAGCAGTTGGCAGGAGTGTCTCATATGGCTTCTCTTGTGGCGACCAAAATCTGCGCACACGAGAGTACTTTCGAAAGAGGAGACGACTACGAAGGGTGTGGCGTAACCTCCAGACAATGACTTCAGAAAAGACTCCGTAAAACATTAATACTCTATCGTCACCAATGTCTCCTCTTCAGATATGCTTTTATTCCAATTGTCATTGTGGATAATATATCTTTTCTACTCTGGCCATCAGAAGTTTGAAAGTGTTCAAATAACAAACTCATTCACTATGTTTGTTATCTCGTATCACAATCTAACTCCTTCAGCAAACGCCTGATTTAATTAGACATTCAATTACCCTTGTTTTACTCTTATTAATGTTGAACTGATACCCTCCTTCCAGGACACTGTCTAGTAGGCCCTATTCTTGCAAGTCCTTTGTTGTCTCCGACCGAATTGCGATATCAACGGCAAACAACAACTCTTAACGGACAATGAAAGATAATATTTTCTTCTAAATACCCACGTTTTTATTTCTTCTGCATGAACTTTAATTCCGTTTCCAAAATTTTCCTTCTTGAGATCTCGATCAGTGTACGGATTGAATAACACTGGGGAAAGGCTGCAGCCATTTCTTACTGTCTTCCCAATCAGAGCGTTCCTTTCATGCTTCCGACTCTTATAACTGCAGTTTGGTTTATGTGCATGTTGTATACCATTTTTTTCTTATATTTTACCCAGCTACCTTCAGAATTTTAAAAAGTATATTCTAGTTAACAATAATAAACGCTTTCTGCAAATCTATAAAAATATAGACGTAGGTTGGTGTTTCCTTACCCAAGTATTAAGGGAATCATAAGGTTACCATTTCTCCTAAATTCAAACGTATCTTGAAGGAGGTGTGATTTACCAGTTCTTCTATTTTTCTATTAATAATAATTGTTATTATTTTGCAGTCATTACTTTCAAATTGCATGTAGTTTTTATTTTATTTTATTTTATTATTTTTTATTTTTATTTATTTATTATTTTTTGTAATAATTGGAATATTACATTATTCTTTAATTGTAACCCATACATATTACCAGATGGAATAGGTTTTTCCTGACAAGATTTTCCAAAGATATTAGCAGTTCTGGGCGAAGTTAATTTACTCCAACAGCTTTGTTTCGATCAAAATATTTCAGTACTCTATTTTTCTGCAGTATCGTATCTCCTAATTTCATTTTCGTCTTCTTCCTTTCTGCTACGTCCAATGCTACCTGAAATTTGACCTTTATTTATTCGCCAACTATATCTTACTTTCACTTTACAATTTCCCTCCTTTACTTAGTGCTGGTTTTCCATTTGTGCCTTTGATATTCATACAGCATCTTTTCTTATTTAAAATTTTATTTTATTTTCTCGAGCGTAGTATCTAACTTTCTCTTGGTCACAGGCTTGCATTTTTCTTTTAGCTATTTCCGTTTTGCTAATTTGAATTTCCTGTCATCATTATTTTTAGCCGTCCGTATCCCCCTTTGCCTGTCTCACTTCCTACGTTTCTATATTTTGTCACTTCATCATTTTGGTTCAGTATCTCCTCAGTTGTCCAAGGATTATGACCAGATCTTGTTTTTCTATGTATCCTCCACGGCATTCACACCTTCATTTGCCAAAGCTACCAATAGTTATCTCCTGTATTCGTTTCGTTATTTCCGTCAATAATTACCCAATGGCCTCTGTGAAATTATCAAATTCAAATTATTCTGATCCAATCCCCTTATTTTCACACATTTCTGCGGTTTATTCAGTGTTAATGCACAGTTCATAATCAATAAGTTATGGTCAAAGCCTAAATCTGCCTCTGGTTATTTATTATAAATGGTTCCAGAGTACACGTTAAACCATCATATAATAAAGCAGAAGCCTTCCTATGTCTCGTGGTCTTATCCATATATACAACATTCTTTCATGATTCCTGAACGAAGTACTTGTGATGAATAAAGTGTGCTTTCAGTAAAATTCATTAAACCAACCACGTCTTAGATTTGTTTTCCTCAGTCCTTATCACCCACAATTTACCTTAATTTCCTTTTTGTACTTCCGAATTCCAGTCCACCATCACAACCAAGTAATATTCTACCTTATCTTACCGAATAAACACTTTTATCTAATCATATGTACGAGAGGTACTCGTAAAACTTTTTAGTACTGTGGCTTACAATAATGCTTATGTTGTTCACAGTAGATTTCCCAAAACACTAGTTTCTTATTCATTATTATACCTTCTCCTACGTTACCACCAAATTATTTGCTACATAGCCTTGTACTAAACTGGCCAAAGCTACTGATCACCCTTACCACCGAAATTCACTAATTCACACTAAATCCAACTTCAATCTCCATTTCCCTTTTCAAATCGTTTTCCGTAGTTATCCGATTAAAGGAAAGAAAATTCCATGCTATTATGCATAGAGTGTCAGTTTTGTTTTTCTTGGTGACAACTTTCTGAATAGTCCATGCCAGTAGATCATAATGGGGGACTATTTTACCTCTGGAATATTTTACCTAAATGGGCATCATAATAAGAAAACAACGCAGCTGCATGGCCTCAGAGAAAATAATGACTGCAGTTTCCCCATGCTTTTAGCTGTAACTGATGATACAGTGCCAATTTATTAACCATCCATACTGTTTGTCGCCCCTGCAAATACTGATAAGGTGGCTTCCACTTCCAACCAAATGTTTTCTAGGCTTTCCACAGATACTATATACTATAGTCGCAGTTACGGTACGGTTATTTACATCGTTGAGCACCCAAACCACCGCAGTTACGACTATGAATGTGGTTCATTGTGATTGGGACATAAATTATTATTTAACGACATTTTTAACGCCCCGATTTCCGATATAATAGTAGAATATTTCTGACATTACTTTTGTGTTATTTTTCTACGGAGGTTTTAAATACTTCCTGTTATCACAACATTTTTGCTGCCTTTTGAGGTATAATTTTTCTTAAACTCCTCACACTCACAATCATAACAATGAAATACATCAGCTCATTCCGGAAATTGGCTGGTGTAATGCGCTAATTTTATAGCCATTTGGAAACAGGACAAACATTCGATAGAAAAAGAAAATATTTATTGATAAAGTGACATTTCATTGAGCTTCGAGCACGATCCCTGTCAGTGGCGTTTAACATTACATGTGTGTCACTCTTCACGTTATGTTCCGTCCATGTTTCTACGCGGAGCTTGTATGCATTGAGATTTTCCATTTATATGATTGCTGTAATTCACAGTGGATAAAAATGAATAATTTCTCTTTGCAGTATCCACAATCTGTTAGTAAGTTATATGATAGACAGGGGTCTGAAATCTAAACCTATGACGTCGATCAACTGTCCTCTGTTAAAATGCTTTCAGTAACACTACATGGGATGTCTTTGGTAAGTAGTTGAGGGAAAACTTCTGATATCTTACTAGAGATTTTTCCTGCACCGAAACTTGTTGCATATGCTTGACAGGTTTCAAGGAAGGGGGCGATCTAAATTGTTATTTGTTGAGAAATATATACTCCAAGATCGCTTGTTGAATGTTTATTTTAGATAACCTATTTCGATAATAAATTTAGTGGTCACCTTCAGATCTCTACATAAAAAAAGCACCGCATATGACATGGTCCTTCATGTCATTTTTTTGTTTTGTTTTATTTTAAGTAACACGCATTTTAAATGAACTGTGTTAGGTACATATAAATTAGATGTGTCGTAAAGTGCTGTTTTAGTCTCTTCTGTACCTAAGGTACATCACCGTTTCCTTTGGATCCCTACTTAATTCGGTGCTCCCCGATACACACGATCGAACAGCGGAGGAATGGTACTCAAGCGTCAAATTTTGGTTACAATATCTCCGGATGTAATTAACATTTCACAATACAACAAACGGCAATGATTACGTATTTATTTATATGTTCAGATGTGCTAACAAAACTAACGGGGTTCCATTTAAAAAAAAAGAAAAAACGTAGGTTTGTGTTAAAAAACATACTTCCGTGCATTTTTTATGGTTTGTATTAACCACTTACACTAGCCCCTCTCCTCACGTGCTGCGGTTATATTAGGTGACTCACCCTGTATATTTCCCATTCATTAGTGAACATTTCTACCATATGTATTTTTTGCGCTAATATAAAAATTCATGCAGCGCAGGGTTAATATGTCTCTAACACTGTCATTATCTTTCTTACTATCTTGCCATGGTAGTTTATCCTCTTGTTCAAGTATGTTTTCTTTGCCTTGTCCGTGTCAAATCGCCGTTATTTTTGCAAATATTTCCGGAGCGGTGCGAAGGTGTTTAGAATTTTATCCACTATAAATAAATTTATTCAATTGTCGTCTCAGATGAATGGTGAAGGCGTTATTTGTAATTAAATTTTCTGCTGTCAAGAGGCCATACCAAACGGCCAATTTTTAGTGTTCTAACCTATTTTTTGTCCGAAATGTTTAAAGAAGGTGGGTTCTGATCACTGGGGGGCAAAACTCACGTCTGTAAAATTTGGTGCCGATTGGGTTACCGGCGCGACCTATAAAGTGGAAACACCAAGGGGAACACGTTACAGACAACAACGTCAAATCGACATTATTATCTCTTAAACGCTGCGAAATATTAGAGGGGGGGGGGGGGGAGAAAGAAAAAAGCACAAGACAGCCAATTGTAAATAATTTTTCTTCTCCACAAATTTTTTTAAGCAATTTTTGTTCCATATGAACGGTTAAGCTGTTATTTCACTTAAATTTTGAGCAGTCGAAAGACGATCTGAAAGTCCCACTATTAGTGTTACTACCAAATGAGCGTTTCTATTTAAAATAGTCTTACCAGTGACACCCACCAGCATCAATTTGAATACGAAATTTCAGAGAATTGTTGTCCAGAAGAAAGAACTGGAAGGTGGTTTCTGGGAAATTCGGTGCAGAGAGAAAATGTGTTAATCACTAACAGGAGAAGGTCCAAGTTGACAGAACAAAACTTCATGAATACTTAACATGCCGCCTTAGGCCATAAGTCTTAGATTTTGCAAAACACTGACAAATAATATGAGAGCTACTCGCAGGTAGGAAGTTTTCCGTAAGAAATTAATGCTTGTTAATACGATCAAGAGCTTTGATTGAATTGAATCGATTTCTTGTGAATGTGTGCTAGGATTTAATTTTCATACTAGTTTGGTATGGTGGAATTTTACTGGGAATGAAACATGGCATTGTATGAGAACTTACATTCACAATTTGGCATAGACTTGGAGATGATGTTTAATAATGTTTGCTGATGTTAACAAAAATGCTCTGCCGGCCACTTTCGACTGTTAAGGAACCAGTGAAATATTGACTTCTACATGTTATACAAGGAGTATGAAAGTTATTTGCTTTCAGAGGGTGCGATGCCGGCCTCTTCTTTGTACGCATTTGTGAAAGCTAAGTGCAGAAACTGCATTACGATCGCGGTTATACTTTTCATTAACTTCTCCTACCTGTGGACTGCCCACCAGCAATTGCGGTCACGACACAGGTCTCCGGAACGGTTTGGCAACCTTTTTTATGCGGCGTTCAAAATGTTCAAATGTTTGTTAAGCTTATGGGACTTAACTACGGGGCTATCAGTCCCTAAACTTACAAACTACTTATCAACTACCTTATACTAAAGACGGCACAAATATCCATGCCCGAGGGGGGATTCGAACCCCCGACCCTAGTGGCCGTGCAGACCGTGACTGGAGCGCCTCAGTCTCCTCGGCCACCGCGGCCGGCTATGCGGCGTTATTTCATAGTTACCGGAAAGCAATTTTTCTATTCATAACGAAGTGACGATTGTTTTTAAAGAAGGCTCTGATTTGTTCTCTTGTCATGGTGCGAGACACGATGGGTTGTAGGGGTCATTGGAGACCCATTTAATAATGATAAAAAAAAACCAGACACTATTAACGAGCATAGGCGCCGGCTTTTGAAAATCAGTGTGGGTGCTCTATATCACGGTTCGAAACCAACCCTCCTGAAAATCATGTTCACGCATTTTTGAATGAGCAGTACTTGATAAAAGTAAATAGGCAGTTGTCTGGCCTTTAAAAGATAGAATGAAGAAGGAGGGGGACGAAAAGGAAACCATTGCTGCATTAGGACACTAAAATAAAGCGATTAATTGGCCAAAGTGGATATTTCGATAAATGTAACACCCCAAAACTTCTACACGACCAATGAAATAATTTTTCACTGTACACCGTCACCAAGGTTTAAGGAAATCTTTGAAATATTTTGAGATTTTGAAGTCCGACATCAAACTGTTTTGGTCAGTTCCAAGCAAGAGCTGTCTACTTCATCGAAGCTTTCATCACTTCGAGATAGCTTCATGGTATCTCCGAGAGTATTAATATAGGCATAGTCCGAGGTTTTTTTAAGCCTCAGAGAAAAGCATTACAAATTTCAACTGAATCTATAATTTCATTAACAAGGGAAGTGACAAAGATAAATGAAAAACGATTAACTTTAGCATCAGCATCAGATTCTTCAAACTGAATTCCTGAAAGAACACAATTGAATGTTCATAAATACGTACACCTGAAAGGTCAAAAGGACCGACGCGCTTCAGGATGAATAAAGCTAGCATAGTGGGTAAAACACGGACACTCATTACTACTCGCTTGGGGACCCGCGTACAAAACTGATCATTTCTTTCACGTATGAAATATCGTATCCCGCTATGGTCACGTTTTGCATTGCCTCTTGAGTCATAAGGTAGGTTTTGATTTTTCCGATTTTTTTAAATTTATACAATTTTATTTTCCACCTCAATTTTATGTGGGTGCTCAGCACTCACAAAAAGTTCTTGGGGGGTGCACGAGCCCCGGAGCACCCACGGAGTCGGCGCACCTGTTGCCGAGTAAGTTTTTTGTACGTACTTTATTACCGCTACGTCATATTATCCGCCTGTTAATCGTGTTTGTTACAACTGAAAAACTGGAATAGGACCCTAACAATGTCAATCAATCTTCCTTTCCGATAAATTATAAAATATTATCAGTTTTTCTTATAAAGTGCTCAACAGAGAAAGTAATTGGGCGGTGAGACTTCAAATGCTTTCCAAATCGATGTGCGTAAAGGAGTTAACAAGTAATGATGGCCGCGCATAATTGCCGAATGGTCTAAGGCGTCATGCTACCGACTGGGCGGCTATTCTCGTAGGAGGTTCACGTTCTCCATCGGGCATGTGTGTGTGTGTGTGTGTGTGTGTGTGTGTGTGTGTGTGTGTTGTTCTTAGTGTAAGTTAGTTTAAGTAGTTTCAAACTCAGGGGATTGATGAGCGTAGCAGTTTGGTCCAATATGTTTAGAAACATTTAATCTTACTTATTAGTGACGTTTATCTAGTATACCACAGGAGAGCTACGCTGAGGCATAGCTTTCTCCGTAGACACGCACTCATTATGTCCTTGTTTAAATCTTTAGACTGTGCATTCGTTCTTAAAGGTAACAGTCGTGTTAGGAGATAATCTGTATGAGACACAATTGAGTCCAATCACACTACAATTCGTTCGGCAGTATACTTCCTGTCCTTCAACTGAATGAAAACAACAATTCGTTTAACAGCAACCTCAGTAATGTCAACATAGGAGATAATGTTCTTAGTCTGAGCGATATTTTTAAGTTTTAAACAAAGTTCTCTATTGTATTGAATACTTCAAAGCATTCCACGTTTCACTTGTCATTTTTCTTTCTGTTTATGCTTCCTCATATATTCAGACTCATCATTACTCTCTGCGACTTTTGTCTTAGCCAAAGAAATTCACTGACGCCGGGTTTTATTACACGTACCAGCTATCCTGTACACAAGGATCGAGCACCCATCTTGTTCAAAATGTTCAAATGTTTGTTAAGCTTATGCGACTTAACTACGGGGGCATCAGTCCCTAAACTTACAAACTACTTATGAACTAGCTAAGACTAAGGACGGCACACTACGTAACTGGCTCAGAAGACAGGACGTAGAATATTGGACCATAGTCCATCAACAAAAACATGGCAAGGTAAAGATGCCAAAGCCATGTTTTAAAAGAAGCTCTGTAATCCTGAGCCTGAACAGGAGAGAGATTAGACTCATGGTTGGATTGCTGACAAGCCATGGGAATTAAAAAAAAAACACCTACATACAACGGGAATAACAGAAGAGGACCCTAAATGTAGGATCTGTGATGACGGTGATGAAACTGCATCACATCTAATCTTCGAATGCATTGCATTGGAAAGTAAAAGGCACAGAACATTTGGGACAACCAGACCCGAAGAAGTTGTGTCTAATAAAGAACTGGTAAAGGGACTCCTTGCACTGTTCAAGGGCATTGGTTTGCTTTACTAGATATACAGGGAGCGATACCGCACAATAAACTTAGTTTCGGTGCGGGCAGTGGCGGGCTGGACCAAGACTGTTTTGGCTTCCCTGGAAAAATCAAATCAAATCAAGGACGGCACAAATGTCCATGCCCGAGGGGGGATTCGAACCCCCGACCGTAGTGGCCGTGCAGACCGTGACTGGAGCGCCTCAGTCCCCTCGGCCAACGCGGCCGGCACCCATCTTGTCCAAGAGGTTTCCTAGCCTGGCAGCCTGGCACTACTTGAACCATATGTGATAACGGGCTCTGTTGTACGCCTATGTGTACACATTTCACGGCGATGAAATCGTTCCAGTTCAGCCTGAACGCTTTTAACATATCAGCATATCACTATTATGAGAGCCCCATTGTGCCTCGCTCTTTTTAGCAAACGCGGCGAGGTAAATCTCAATTAAAGAGAGTTAAGATAGCAAAATACCGGACTGTGTCACGCAAAAACTACAGTTGTAGCCCATATTTGGATAAAATATGTTACCACAGGTATATTGTGTCTGACATCTCACTTGATCGCCTAATTGTTCGGAGCAGTGTGCAGATGAACAGGTACACTAACCAGCCATAATTACACCTATGACACGTTGGAGCCTGTTGTATTGCCATACTTTTCTAGTTTGTCTTCAGCCACAATACAGTAGGATAACGCGCGACCTCACGCGGCACGCAATGTCCGTGACGTGCTCGTTGCCCATCGCACTGCCTGGCTGCCTTCTCCTCCCGTTTTCCTGCCTCTGACCAATGGAAAATATCTGCTCCACTGCGGTACGATTGACCCAAATACATGATACGCTGCTGCATCCGATCAACTTGGGCATTATGTGGATGGGTGTTGTAATATAGTAGAACGAAACACATGTTCAAATGTCTGTAAATCTACCGGACCAAACTGCGTGGTCATCAGTCCGTAGCTTACAAACTACTTAAACTAAGGTAAACTAACCTAAGGACAATACCCACACACCCATGCCCCAGGGAGCATACGAACCTCCGACGGCAACCATCCGCGCGCTCCGCAGCGAGGCGCTTTAGAAGAACGAAACATCCAGATCCTCTATGAGACATTGGCAAGGAGAGTAGCAACAGTTATAGCCAGCAGTGGGAACTGCACTCATTAATTTTCGGTTTTTCAGTCAATGTGTTATCTGCTATTGAAATTTTATGTGGTATCTCTTGTTCTTCTGGGTTCTGAATTTTAGATATCTAGCAGAGTATAACTAATTTCGAGAAATCAATACCTGTGTAACAGGTATGGGGAAAGTAATTACGTTAAGGGAGATGCTTAATTTAAACTACAAATAAGAAAAATGTTAGCTAGAGACTGTGGAAAATCAGATTTTACTCCGAGTCGCATAACTTTGATAAGTATCTGTGAGGAATATAAAATGTAAATCGTTAATAGGATAGTACTTAAATGTCTGTGTGAGATACTCTTGTTAGATTTGTCGAGCATCGCTGGCATGGCTCAGCTTTGCGTCGCAGTCAAGTGTGTTTGAAATGATACGGCACAGGATGGATTACTTTGTCTTAACATGTATTCGGGGGATAAATTTCTAATGTATGACTTTAGCGAGTTGGTTACACATTTGTATTATTTTATGATAATGACGGTTGTGGAGGCAGAGGTTGTTTAAACATTGGCAGGTTCCACACTTTCTTTTCGCTGATCAGACAATTAGCCTGTATTTGAATCTTAAGAGAAATTACTGTTCTGCCTCAGAATGATTCGCTGTTGTGTAAAGGATTAAAATTTTACACAAAGGAATACATGTGCGTGTCCAATTTCATTATCAGTCAGAGTTGCAGTTTTATGTTTCATGTGAGATTCGGAATAAAAATTATGTAAGAACAAATCTGATTGTAATTTTTGTGTGGTTATAGCCGTAGCGGGGTGGCCGAGCGTTCTAAGGTGCCTTGCTGCGGGACGCGCGCTTGCCACCCTCGCGCATGTCTGTTTGTGTTGTTCTTAGCATAGGTTACATTAAGTTGGTTTAAGTAGATTGTACGCTCAGGGACTGATGTTCAACGTAATTAAGTCCCATAGATTTACCAATATTTAAACATGTGAATTAAATATTTCTGTTAGCTATGTCAGGAAATACAAATTATCCGTGAAACTTCATCTTGTCGACCTCATGTCGACAATTTATTATTTAACGCAATGTCTGAAACAAACTACATCATACTTTTGTACTGAAAATTATTGGCGGATTGCACCATTGTATTACGAGAGCAGTTGCGCCGTTTGCAGTTGAAGAGTAAATTTATGATGTGTATCAGCGGCATTTATTGATAGGGCCACAGCATCGTGATTGAAATGAATTTGATTCTTTTTAATACAGTCATGGTTCGTTGAAATGGGCGACAGGTGTTCTTCATTGAGATTTGAAATCAATTATTCTATTCTTTTCGGGGTTAGTTACAGAAATACGATACACACCCTTACAACTCGTCATCAAGAACTTTGACAATAAGTATTGTAGACGTATTTATTGATCTTTATTAGTTCAGTGATACATTCACACACATACACACACACACACACACACACACACACACACACACACACACACACACACACACACACACGTGCATAAACATTAATCAGATAACTTTCAACTAATCTGTAAGTTTGAAAGAACAAGATAGCAGAGTTGAGGCATGCGCAGTTTACGTCATGTATGGGGTATCGCTTCACCTATCTCTGTGCACGTTACACAATTCTTATAAATTAAGAGTTCCATTTGTAAGTACAGAGGTACTGATAAACTGCCGTATACATTATATCGGCAAGATGTTCTGCTCTGTTATAGATTTAACATCTGCTTTTCCTGGGATTATCGGAGCTAGTTATCCGCAGATGTCTTCGGAAAAGTTAACTACCTCTTGAAACTTTCACGTCTGGTTTGTTAGCTCAGTACTGATGCCCGATATCGTCCCGGATCTGTTGAACTGAAGTTCACATGAGGCGATTCTGCAAGTCACTGAACGGGACTCCTTGCGAGTTTTATCGGACTGTGATCGAGTCACCAGATATATGTGCAGAGGTGACGAAGATAGCATCACAGCAGAGTTGACGCCCAATATCGTGCTGGATGTCTTCGACTGAGTTCATGTGAAAAGACTTTCGTGGCCTCGACATAGTTGTGGTTTCACTATCACGCTCCTGAAACGTCTACAGCTTGATCAAAATTAAAACTGATGCTATCGCAGCAGAACGAAAGGTGTATATGGAATGAAATTTTCATTCTGAAGCGGTGTGAGCGATGACATGAAACTTCCTGGCAGATGAAAACTGAATGCCGGAGCGGGATTCGAACCAAGATCTTTGCCTGTAATATAGGGTACCAGATACTGGTGGATATAAAGCTGCGAGAACGGGGCGTGAGGCATGCACAGGTAGCTTAGTAATTAGAGCTGTCGCCCGCGAAAGGCAAAGGTTCTGGGTTCGAATCCTGGTATGGCAAACAGCTTTCATTTGCCAGGAAGTCTCATAACGTGAATATGTTAATACTGGGCAAAGAAAAGAATAGTTGTGTCCACTTTCCATAGCGCTATATGCGCTCATCAGAATCGACTCCACAGCCACCTCCTGCTTAGCGTACCCTAATCACATGAGTATTTAAATATATATCTAGCGCAGAAGACGTCCCAACGACCAACGACGTTACATATACTACAGGAGTGTACAACATTGCGCAGAAGAAGTGTCTATGTCATTACATATTCTACAGGAGTGCACAACATTGTTGTTTATCGGAAATGACAGTGCTAACCGACATAAACTGGTGTGGGAAAATTACCTATGGTTAAGTCACTTGGACACTAGATTTGCGAGATGCCCGACATTCGACGAAGTTTGAACGGTTTCATAGCTCAGGGTCTGCTTTTACAACTCGCCATTTTGTGATTAATCTCGGGGAAAACCTATGACTTCGCAGCTCTATCCGTTCTGGGCAAAGGTTTAAATTTTGCACCGACGCATAAACTTTTACCTTTGTTGATTTTATTAGTTCTATAGAACAGACTGTTTTTAAACTACCTTCTGACATTAAAGAGGAGGTTACGAGGGAAGCCTGTCGTGTGTTGACTAGGGCACGTCCGCCTGTGAGTAATATAACAGCAGCTGAGGCAACTGCCTTACGTTCACTTAGGATGGATCCTGATATTGTTATTTTACCTGCGGACAAGGTAAATGCTGTTGTTGTTTTAAACAAGCAGGATTATCATCAAACAATGCTTTACAGTGCTGGTCACAACATTATTCCTTCACTACAGCTATTTTTGAGGAATGATGGTGAACATATTGGGCATTTCCTGTAAAGAACATCATCTTTGCTTTGTCGTAATTTATTATCCTAATTATTGCTTTTCTGATCAGATTAAGCACCATCTGTTGGACATTTTTTGAACTTTTTTCTGTTCTAATAAAACCCCATGTCATTCCAAGCATGTGTGTCAATTTTACCTCTCTATCTACATTATTCAGTGATTTATTAAATTTTCAAATTTATACTGACTTTTTGATCACCCGGTATTTTAATGCCTCTGCAAGTTCACTGTTGTTGAATACAGCACCATCATTTCCCCAACCAATTGCACCACTGTTGGTGTAAATAAACTTGTATTGTGCAGATGTCAATTAATTTCTTTTCATTGGAAATGCTTTCCTTTCTGTAGCTATTTTGTGTTTCATATCTTTTTTATTTAGGTCATCATAACTTACTTTGTTACTCACGTAACAAAACTCATCTACCACCTTATTGTTCCCTAATGTAACTCCATCGGCATCACCTGACTATTTTAGACTCAATTACTCTTCTTTTGTTTTTGTTAATGTTCATCATATACCCTCCCTTCAAGGGACTCAGCATTCTGTTGAACTGCTCATCCAGGTCATTTGCTGTCTCTGAGAGAATTACAGTGTCAACAAATCGGAAAGATTTTATTTCTTCTCCTTCCACTTTGATTCCTTCTCCATACTTCTCCTTGCTTTCCTTCACAACTTCCTCACTGTACAGATTATATAACACTGCAGAATTAATACAACTCTTGCTCACTTCCTTCCTACCACTCTGTCATTCTTATAACTTCTGTCTGGATTTTGTACAAGAATAAAACTTTTCGTTCCCTATATTTTACCTATTCTACCTTCAGGATTTGAAAAATAACTAGCAACACTAACAATAAGGGTGAAACAAACAAACTGCGAACATTCTATGAACATCGTACTGATACCTTTATCTTATCTACCGGGTGATCAAATAGACAGTATAAATTTGAAAACGTAATAAATCAGGAATAATGCAGATATAGTGGTAAAAATTGACACACACGCTTGGAAAGGCATGGGGTTTTATTAGAAAAAAAAGTTCAAAAAATGTCCGACAGATGGCGAGCGCTTCATCTGATCAGTAAAGCAATAATTGGCATAACAAATTATGACAAAGCAAAGATGATGTTCTTTACATGAAATGCTCAATATATTCACCATCATTCCGCAACAATAGCTGTAGTCGAGGAATAATGTTGTGAACAGCACTGTATAGCATGTGCGGAGTTGTGGTGAGGCATCAGATGTTGTCTTTCAGCATCCGTAGAGATGTCGGTCGATCACAATACACTTGCGACTTCAGGTAACCCCCAAAGCCAATAATCGCAGGGACTGAGGTCTGGGGACCTGGGAGGCCAAGCATGCATGACGAAAGTGGCGGCTGAGCACACGATCATCACAAACGACGCCCGTAATAGATATTTCACGCGTCTAGCAATATGGAGTGGAGCGCCATCCTGCAAAAGAATTGTACCTTCCAGCAGGTGTTTATCAGCCAGGCTGGGGATGGTGCGATTCTGTAACATATCGGCGTACGTCTCACCTGTCACGGTAGAGTTACAAAACCAGAATCACGCAGTTCCCCGTAGAAAGCAGGCCCGATAACGGTAGATGTGGTAAATCGAACCCATACTGTCATGGAGTTTCCACGACAGTTCTAGGATATCTGGTAGCCCAAATTCTGCAGTTGTGGGCGTTGGAAGACCCTCGGAGCGTTAAATGAGCTTTGTCGCTCCACAACACTCAAACAATAGTCCCATTCCATTCTTGAATATCGCGCGGGAGGAAAGAACACCTGAATTTTCCGTTTGAGCTCTGATTTATCGTATTTTATTCTGATAATCATTTTTACAAATGTGAAAGTCAACAATATATAATGTTGGCGATTGGAGTTTCGTAAGTAGACCATGCCACAGCGATAAGCGCCGTTGTTGTAATGATTCTTATCCCTTTTTTGGACTCTTTCGATGTCCTCCGTCAAACCCACCTGATAAGGATCCCACACTGGACAGAAATACTCCATAAAAGGACGGACAAGCGTAGTGTATGCAGTTTAGTAGTTCTATCTTTTAAGGATTCTGCCAATAAAACGCAGTCTCTGGTTCGCCTTTCGCACGACATTAGCTACGTGTTCTTTCCAGTTTAAGTCTGATGTAATAGTAATTCCTAGGTATTTTGTAGAGTTTACGGTCTTCACTTTTGATTGATTTATCTTGTAAACAAAGTTTAACGGATTTCGTTTCGTACGCATGTGCACGACTTCACACTTCTCATTATTTAGAGTCACTTGCGAAATTTTTACACCATTGTGATATCTTATTTAGATCGTTATCCAGTTGGGTTTGATCTTCAAATGATTTTACTAGACGGTAAATGACGGCATCATCTGCATACAAGCTAAGAGAGCTGCTTAGATTTTCTCCCAAATCGTTTATGTAAATAACTAACAGCAGACGACCAATAACACTACCCTGTGGAACGCCCGGTATCACCTCTGTTTTATTCCGCCGGTCGGTCTGCGGCGCGCCAGTCACGTTCTACACGGCCACTACGGTCAGGGATTCGAATCCCCCCTCGGGCATGGATATTTGTGCCGTCCTTAGTATTAGCTAGTTCATAAGAAGTTCGTAAGTTTAAGGTATGATGACTCCGTAGTTAAGTCCCATAACCTCTATAAACATTGTTAGTCGATACCTTACCATCGGTTACTACAAACTGTCGTTCTCTGACAGGAAATTTCCTATCAAGTCGCAAATTTGGGGGGATATTCAAAAACCATGGAATTTGATTAAAAGCCCTTTGTGAGGTACGGTGTCAAAAGGCTTCTGGAAATCAAGAAATAGGGAATCAATTGGAGACCCCTTGTCGATAGCACTCTTCATGTGAGTGAAGAGCTAGTTGTGTTTCGCATGAACGATATTTTCTAAATCCGTGTTGACGTCGAGTCAATAGAACATTCTGTTCAAGATAATTCATAATATTTGAATACAGGATATGTTCCAAAACTCTGCTGCAAATCGACGTAAATGAAATAGGCCTGTAGTTTAGTGGGTCACACAAACTGCTTTCTTGACTATAGGTGTGACCTGTGCAACTTTCCAATCTTTTGGTACAGATCCTTCTTTGAGAGAGTGGTTGTACATTTTCGAAGGGAGTATACACGTCTAATTAGTGTCTTTATTTCAGCAGATTGCTCCTACTTTTTTACTTGGTATAACTAGCATAGCCTTACAGTCCTAAGGTATGGGTCATTCGTAGTGCCTGGTTCTATAAGATTATGAGACATCGAACTGTTGCATCAGCATACTCTAAACGTTACGTAATTTGAATGAAATCTGCACCAGCATATATTTATCGAATATATATAGACTTCTGTGGGGGTATTTCATGAAAATGTGTCTATAACTTAGCGGTTTGAGGAAGGCCCGACGTGTACCAGATTCCGTGTCAGTGTGGAAAGTCATATATTGGACAGACGATGCGTACCATCGAGGATCGATGCGTTGAACACCAGAGGCACACACGATTGGTCTATCCGAGCAAGTCGGCGGTCGCTGAACATTGTTTGTCGGAGAATCATGCCATGGAGTATGGACGCAATAGGATTCTGGTAAAGACGTCGAGATACTGGGACTGCGTCGTTAGAGAGGCCATTGAAATTCGCACATGTGACGACCTCATAAACCGGGACTGTGGCTATAATCTTAGCAAAGCTTGGAAACCAGCGATTGGGTTAATTAAGAGGTAAATATAGCAAACGTAACGAAGTGACGACCACGGCGGACAGAGCCCTCACATCGACGTCATCTCAGACTCCGTCGCAATCGGTTCCACTGCGCGACCGCGGCGCGGGGTGCGGTCCGCGGAGGGGTCGCTCCGCGGGCCGAGGGGTATTTAATTCGCCCGCTACCGGGCTAGAACCCAGTTCCCTTCGAGCAGCCGTAGCGTGCGGATCTCCGTGCCGGCGCGTTTCCAGGAGCTCAGTCCGTCAGTTCACCTGATGATGGCGACATGTATGATCGCCGAAATATTGTGCCCGTTGGACACTATAGACCGGCAGTACATCTGTGGATTTTTTGATTATCAAATACGCCGGGAGAAACTGAAGAATCACAAGCTAATTTGTAATTGCTTTTTTGAAATAAATATATTTTAATGGGTTTGATAGTTATGGTATTCAGTTCTCTTCGCCCTTGTGGTCCCAAGTCATTGTACGCGTCATGGTGTTATTTTCACAAGATTATTTAGGTCTAGATGACTAAGACGTTACCTGTTACAAGTTGTTCCCTTGTCACTTCAAAAGTACTTAAAAGTTCACAGTATTTGGTCAGCAATTCACACGGATTATGCTTCGTTTCATTTAATCTCGGCAGAGTCAGACCATTATTCCGTATCTTTACTTTCCGACTTATTTCATTTTATGAAGTGAAGTGGACATGTGGTAGTTACATTTTCACAAACTGTAGATATGCTATCAGAGATCCGGAATAACATGCTCCATAACTTATCGAGAGCTGCGAGAGCAGATAAGTGTGGGAAATATTGGACCGTCTGATAACAGATAATAAATCCAGTTTGCTGACAATAATAATGCACAAAGATTGAAAAGCCATGTAGAAGCTGTTGAATAACTGAAAGACGGTTGATAATGGAAACTGCCTTTTGTGTCTCGTTGGCTCCGGTTGTCCTAGGTGTCGGTGGCCGAGTATAGAGAGACCGACACAAGGAAATAGGACGCACGCGTGCAGGTACAGAGACTGTGGTGACCAGCCAGTGGGACAGCAGAAACTAGAAGCACTAAGCTAGATTAGAACAAGATTTATGTTTCGTAGAAACATGGTAATACTTAACTTTTACATAGTTCTTGACTGCAGACTAAGTGTAATGCTGAGACATAGGTTAACCAGATAGGAGCCTGCCTACTGATGAGTCCTAGTGCCTGTCCTAATCCCAAGTGCCCGATGCAGTTCAGTGGTGGCCACGAACGGAGTTGTAGCAAAGGGCGCTCATGGCTGACGTCGTAAGAACGCCGGGCCATGCGTGCATGGTGGCGCGCGGCGAAAGTACGTGGCGCGCACTTCAGACTTGCGCCACACCACAAGTTAATTACACATAAATAGGATTTCTCAACACACAATAACCGTTTAACAACATGAAACAGTACAAGATGTGTTACAATCTAAAACAAAAATAAATAACCTGTTGTGAAAGAGAGGTAATATATAGTAGTTACAAGAAAGAAGTAGTAACCATACGAACGGAAGACCAGAAATATCATACGTGCTTGGTTCTAAAAAGGTGGAAAACAGATTGCAGACTTATACACATATTGTTTAGTCTACTCATTCAGAAAGAAAAAAGAATAAGGAATACTTTGAAGAATTTGATTAAATTTCATTTTGAAGTGATATCACTAATGAAATTGCCAACAACATTGCTATTTCTAGTGGATGTGAGGAAACATTACAGGATCTGTTGAATGGAATAACTGGGCTAATGATAATAAACCCAATAAATAAGAATGTAATTAATAGTAGATTATCGATAAATGCAGAATCAAACTTGGTGACCACAAAGTAGACTGAAGTCATCTAGTATCTTGTAAACGTAATATGGTTTATAGACGATGTAAGGAAGACCTAAATAGCAAAGTAACATAGGCATAGAAGATATTTATTACCAAAAATAGTCTGTTGGTGTAACATAGGCATTAATCTGAAAAAATCCTGATAATGTCAGTAATAAGAAGTTAGGTAGAAACTCACCGTAAACGCAATCGATAAGCCGCAGACATTCGCGTGGAAGAGACAATCACATTGACGCAACTTTTAAATTTTCGGCAATGGCCAAAATCAGAAAAAAGAGCAGATTCATTAAATCACACAGGTAGAACCGAAGCGTAGAGTGATTGTATACTGTTTTTCTCATTAAGGTTATGACAGAAAATTAAAATTGTATGAAAATGTCTCTTCTACGTGCCCGTATGCCATGAGTTTGCTACCTATTTTCTGAGGCCTGGTATTCCAATCAGGTTCCTGAGAATGTTTCAAGTGCAGTATTGTATACCGTACCTCATAAACTGTGCAATAAACGAAAACATTGGAGGTGGAAGGATATTGAAAACTAGGTGTGACGGCAATCTAAAACATCTTTAACAATGTGGATCTAAGATGTAACAAATAAGTGGTATTTGAAGGAGTTGTGAAGGTAAAAACGGTAGTAAAACACAATGACAGGAATACACCCAACAAATAACCGAACGTGATTTGTGTAAGGCTTCCTCAGCAAAAATGTTTCGAACATGAGAGGAATTTGAGGTGAGTCTAATCAAGGCACTCAGGTGCGTGATGACCCAAATGATGACAACCATTGTCATACTATTTATACATTTAAAACCTGAACGGCCAAAAGGTATACGGTAATATTCTAGACAACGGAAGGTAGTAGGTAAGAAATTGTAGTACCTTCCTTGGCGAACTACGTTTCTCGGCGTTAGGACAATCTGCGGAAAGAACATTACTAAGACCGATTATAAACTATAAACCTTTATTTTTAATAAACAGTTTATGAAAATAAATGAGTTTAAGGGTTCCAGTTTCAAACTAGCCAAGTGCTGAGAAATTAATATTTCATGAAACAGTAAAATAGTTTAAAGAACTCCTGAAATACCAGGTAAGTCAGGCACAGTTTTAAACGAGCAAAATACTTTAATCTTGCTGAAAGGGGTAAACTTAGATTATAGTTTCAACACATGGATAATGAAGAGATTCTTAAAAGGGGCAAAGAAATTTTTAATGCATCAGGAAGCATTACAGAATTACATATAAAGCAGCAAACTTTCTTAAAGGACAAGAAATTGCAATTTTGTTTCAGTACATTAAAAGTACCTTAAACGGGCCAATACTCTTGTAAAATAACAACCGTACTAGCAGGTACAAAATTTTAGAAAAATATGTCTTATGAAGTAGCCTTTGCAAATTTTAATCAGCTAAACTGCGCGATACCTTGTTTGATGAAACACCTTTATGTTCACACTAATAGACGTGTCATGCAGTAACATAACTTTTTTAAAAATAAGTTGCACTGAGACACAACGATTAAACACCTTGCCCCAAAGATATAATATTGTAGGCAAGACAGTAACGCTGCAAGTAATACCCTGCGACAACCATTAAACACCAAAAGATAACAGGCCCTAAGGACAAATATATATAGTATATGGGATGGTAGCCATTTATAACAGCTACACGACCAGCGACATATAATATGTATCATTGGAACTGTCAAACGAAATTAAAATATTTAAAAAAATCTTATAACACCAGAAGACAGTCTGATTCGATGATATATGCACGTCATTCCACCTAGACGTCACTTTAAAATGGCATTATGCGCCGAAGCAGTCTGTTGTGACTTAATGAAAACATCTAAACTTAGCAGCAGATTGGAATTTCTTTAGTAAAATGTCATGATATCTTTAACTAACAGTGTGATGTACAGTCCCCGTAATTGTGTTTATACAACTGGGAAGAAACTCAAAAACGATGTATATTTTCAACAAAGTGATCAGATCAAAGACCTAACCTTACGCACAAGGATACGCAACTGCAAAAGCATGTCCCGCAGATTCGGAAACCAAAGGGTCGTAGGTTCGAAATACGGTCGACCGTCGGATGTTTCGGTCTGCGGTTTAGCCCACCCTTAACCTCTCAACGACGTAAGGAGTCGCCAGAAACGACACGTGGTGCGGATTTCACATTAAGCTGTAGGTCCCCTTTCCTCAGTTGGATAGCTGTAAGTGACGTCCAACTGAAAGACTTGCACCAGGCCAATGGGCCAGACGAAAAACATAAAATAAAAATAAAAAATAAAATAAAATAAAAAATAAAATAAAGAAATAAAACTCCAAGTAATGTAATATTGAATAAGGTCAGAGCAACGCAATGAAGCAAAAAAAGCAACTAATACTAATTGGCGCTCTCACCAAAATCGTATACTGTACGCCTGAGATTTCCATATCATGAGCTGCCACAACCATTTTAGCTACTGAAGTCCATGTCTACGTGGAACTGGAAACTACGCTCCAAAGGACTGGCAAGGCTCCGCTTTAACATTACAGCTTGATATTATGCCTAGCATTAGAACCAAATTTAATACTTTAGGGAACAAACACATAGACTAGAGAATCTTTGAACCATGTGCGTGATTAGCAGCTTGTACATTACAATTTGCTGTAGACGGCTTTCAACCTTACAAACTGGGACTAGTAGTTTCATATACTTATATTATAGATAGCTCTTCTGTGACTCTCGTCTATTTTGACAATGGCCTTCCAGTGCTCTGGCAAATACGTCTTGCAAATACCATCAATCATTTCATGTCCATTCACTATTTTTCTGATCTGTAATGTGGTCAAATGGTGTTAAACGTTACTGTACTGGTGCATTCATTCCAAGTTGTTTTTGGAGAACATTTCATGAAATAGCTGCCCCCTCCTTACCACGGCCGATCCATCGATGGGTCAGTTCAGTTTCAGCTACCCACGAACTTTACAATGAAAATGAATTGGAGCCGGATCCTGCTGAAAGATGAATAAAGACTTCGATTCAATTTCCGTCATCAAGCTTTGCAGCAACATGCCCAAGTAGGCATATCCAGTGGCGATGCTCTCAGCGAAGAAAAATGCCTCGTACAGTTTTCGACATGACAAAGCACATAAAACGTTTACCTTTGGGGAATCACGCTCAAATTCAATGTATTCGTGTGGATGTTTTGTGCCCCACATTCGACAATATTATGACATTTGACAAAGTGACATAATGTCAGGCCAGTCCTCCGACAAAGGAAGAGTGATCAGGCCAGTCCTCAGACAAAGGAAGAGTGATTTATAAAAATAGCACGTCAAATTTAATTACAAGTTCTGAATCCAAATGAAATCCCAAGTTTATTGATTACACACTGAGACCAGTTAATTAATTAATTCATAATCGTTACGATTTCGTCGCACGCTTATAGGCATAAAACTAATTTATGAAAATTCATCGTGAAGATGGGGCAGGATCAGCAACTGGATATGTAATGAAAACCATTTCTTTTTCTTTTTTCGTCAGAATTGCACTATTTAGAAGCTGGTAACTAGTTTCGGACTTGTTCGTCCATTTTAAAACCATATGCCTTAATGAAACTTTCACTCTGCAGCGGAGTGTGCGCTGATATGAAACTTTCTGGCAGATTAAAATTGTGTGCCGGAACCGGGACTCGAACCTGGGACCTTCGCCATTGGCGGGGATGCGCACTACTGACTGTGCTATTCCAAGACGACTCACGATGCCGCCTCACAACTTTACTTCCGCCAGTACCTCGCCTCCTACTTTCCAAACTTCACAGAAGCTCTGCTGCGAAGACAAGCACTCCTGGAAGAAAGGATATGGTGGAGACATGGCTTAGCCACAGCCTAAGGGATTTTTCCAGAATGAAACTTTCACTCTGCAGCGGAGTGTGCGCTGATATGAAACTTCCTGGCAGATTAAAATTGTGTGCCGGAACCGGGACTCAAACCTCGGACCTTTGCCTTTCGCAGGCAATCGCACTACCGACAAGGAAAGGGAAACCTACGTTTTTACCGTTTGTAGATTTGGAGAAAGCTTTTGACAATGTCGACTGGAATACACTCTTCCAAATTCTAAAGGTAGCAGGGGTAAAATATAGGGAACGAAGAGTTGTATTCAACCTATACAAAAACCAGACAGCGGTTATTAGAGTGGAAGGGCATGATAGGGACGCAGAGGTTGGGAAGGGAGTAAGGCAGGGTTGTAGCCTTTTCAATCTGTACACTGAGTAGGCAATGAAGGGATGAAAGAAGAAATTTTGAGAGGGCATTAAAGTGCAGGGAGAAGAAATAAAATCATTGCGGTATGCCGATGACAACGTAATTCTGTCAGAGACCGCAAAAGATCTGGAAGAGCAATTGAATGGAATGGACAGTGTCTTGAAAGGAAGATATAAAGTAAAACGAAGGTAATGGCGTGCAATGTCAGAAAATCAGGCGATGCTGAAGGAATTAGATTAGGTAATGAGACAATCAAAGTAGTAGATGAATTTTGTTATTTGGGTAGCAAGATAACTTATGATGGCCGAAGTAAAGAAGATATAAAATGCAGAATGGCTATGGGGAAAAAAGCGTTTCCTAAAGAATTAATTTAAATGTTAAGAAGTCCTTTCTGAAAGTATTTGTCAGGAATGTAGCATTGTATGGCATTGAAACGTGGATGATAAGGAGTTCAGACCAAAAGATTATAGAAGCTTTTGAAATGTGGTGCTACAGACGAATGATCAAGATTAGATGGGTAGATGACGTGACTAATGAGAAGTTGCTTAACCGAATTGGGAGAAAAGGGGTTTCTGGCATATCCTGACTAAGAGAAGGGATAGATTGGTAGGACACATTCTGAGACATCAAGGAATTGTCAGCTTAGCATTAGAAGGATGTGTGTGTGGGGTAAAAATCGTACAGGGATACCGAGGGATGAATACAGTAAGCAGATTCAAAAGGATATAGGTTAGCGAACATATTCTCAGATGAAGAGACTTGCAAAGGACAGGGTATCGTGGAGAGCTGCGTCAAACCGTCTGCGGACTGAAGGCCACAAGAACAACAACATGCTGACTGATCCTGACTGGCCTAAGTCCCATGGCTAACTTGTGACTGGTTCTACCATAGACTTACTAAAAACAACTAGGCCGCTCATTTTGCACTAGGGTAAGAATCTCATATTGAAAGCCGCCATTTGCAGGGAAATAGCGTGTATGCTCTAATTACAGGCATGGTCAAACACCGCCCCGCGGGCACGGGCGCCCTCACCGCGCCCCCTCTGCCGCCCGCGGCCGCGGTCGCCTTTGGACGCCCCTGCCCCGCGCACTGTGCGCAGCGGCGTGTGGGGCAGAGTGGCGAGCAGGAAGAGGAAGTGCGCTAGCATCTTTTCAGAGGAACTGGGGGGAAATGCACCTAAAACCAATCTTTTTGTTAGTTTTCTATTTGTGTTTTAACAAAAATATATACTTGTAAGAATGTGACTCTATAGTTCTTACATCAAATTAGTTTTAAAATAGCATATTTATGATACTAGTTCACTTAAGAAACATATAGCTTATAGCTTTCGGAAGACGGTTACTTTATATACGAGGATTATGCCTCTACAATACTAATAGAATCAAGTTTAGGTCACAAAATTACTAAGTTTTCCTTTGATTCGTGTTGTGGATATTTTCTAAAGTTTCGCGTAGTCATTCTGCCATACAAATACTAATTGGTAATCAAACAGTAAGTGGTTTGTTTATTTTACCGTTTTTCGACCCTATTACAGAGCTGCGCTTCCTCTGTCACTTCGTTTATGTTATATCTGATCACGGGACAGTCTCCCCGCAGGGGGGCCACAGCTCTTTTGTGGGTACGTGTGTGGCGCGCACGGGTCCCCGAGCCAAAGTGGCCCTCCTCCGTCCCAGGTCGCTTCCCACTTTCCCCTCAAAGGATATTTAACCCTCATAATTGTTTTTATCTCTCGTTTTTAGCTTTCCCTTGATACTCTGTCAGTTATAAATTTTTTTCGAGACCAAGCGAATCTCTGTTCCGATCTGAACGCTAATGAATGGGCGCTTTCAGTCGGTAAAGTTTTTTTTTTTTTGTTATTCCGAGACTTCTCCTTTTTTGGTCCTCTTCCTTTCCTGTACTTGAGATTCTCACCTCCTTCATACATTCTTCTCCTTCCTCTCTTCTTTCCTCGCTCTGCGTAGCCGGTGACGGGGTAAGGCGTAACTCCCCGCCCCGGGTAGACATGTAGGGTACGTACATACACCCCCCACCCCCCGCTAAAGGCCGGGCCCAGGGAGGGGTGATTACCCGAGCTGGTACCTTCCGAACATGCCGATTGGTCCCTCCGTTCGTTCACAGGAGGTGTGACCTGACCTTTGAATTGAACATTGATGTTACCATCGATGTTTTCCTAATACCCATCATCCCTTGGGCAGTTATTGGTAGCACTTCAGTTTTTGTCATTCACTTTTTATTAGATTATGAGATTTTAAATCGTGATCAGAGCTATAGTTTTGAAACATCTACTCCGTTTTAGCACTCTCAACTGCTATGTACACTAATGATTTCAGGGTGCGTGTTTATGTAATGATATCACGTGACCATCGTAGCTTAATGTTGATAACATGAGCAGAACCAGCAACTCCTAGAGAAGACAGAACGCAATGCTTACTTTATTGCACAGATCACAGATAACATAAACTGCGCGTCTCCCAGATCAATGGCGTCTCCCAATGTCTGCTGTGTTGTGGTTTTTGCTCCCGGTCCGAAGCTTTTTCCCCGCGTCATGTGACGGAATTTTCGACATTACGAGCAACAGTTTTATCATTTATAACTGAAATCAAGCTAGAATGTAGGTGTCATTGGTACTGTTTTCATTTGCAACAATTTAAGCTATCTTATCAGTTATTCTCTAATCAGGTACCTGGTGTCATTTCTGACAACTCTAAAAAAAAAAAAAAAAAAAAAAAAAATACAACACCAAACACCAGTAATCGAACACGCGATCTTCCGCACGTGAACCTAACGCGCTACTAAATGACCACCAGCATCACAATGCTGTGAACTGCAAGGATTCAATTCAGATACATTTCTATCAAGCGAAAATGTTTTCTAGAACGGAATTAATTTTTACAGAGGTTGGAATTATTCCTTCCTATAAAGGCTAAACACTATCTAAATAGAAAATTTGATGCTTGTGTGTCTGCTAGAAGTACCTTAGAATTTTAAATATCGGTGAGTCAGTCAGTGACAGAATTACTGATTTTCGACTGCTAATATCTTGTAAACTATAATTTGAAAATGTAGCTAGTTATAGTAGATACTCTTGGTAACCGAAAATTCAGGTTTCTAGCTTTATCCACAACTGAGATACAGGGGGGTCGAAAGTGCTGTCTACTGCTTCGAGAAAAGGATGGTACGACCGTGCGCTCGACTAGGCGTGTCCCCAGATCCGTCTCATTGACATCATTTTTCTGCAGACTATATGATCGTAGGAATGGACATGCGACCCTACAGCATGGTTTTTGGTGAAAACACGTTGATCTATCGTTAAGGAATCAGTAGATAATGGACATCTCCTGGAAAATGGGTTTCCTTACAAGGATGCCACATGGGTCTCGGATTTAGAATCTCTTGATATTTATAGTACGTGAAGTTCTTAACCCAAATAAGAATCAGCTAAAGCTATTCGACGCAACTCTAAAAATTTTTCGAGAAAATAGACTTTGAAGTTATGCTAAGCACACGTATGTACTATTAAAACCGTTGCAGTATCTGTCAGTGTAGATCAGGTGGTAGTGTTGTAGGCTTTTAAGATCATGGTCTCTGGTTCAAATCATAGTGTGAAAATTTTTTACTTTTATCTTTTGTTATTGTGTTCGAATACTTACACAGTTTTAATATCTGTTAGTAATTTTTTACGAAAAGTGCACGTACTTTTATTTATTTTATAGAAGGTTATTAACAATGATGGTTTCAATCAAAAAACATTAGTTACATGTTTTACAGTATTGGCTTTCACTATTTGTTGTCGACGGTATTCTTTCATTGTTCAGTTTGTGAAAAGCTACGACACTGTGTTTGGGAAGTCGTTTTCGTAGCTGCTGATAGCTTCCCAAGCATCTAACCTAATCAACCATCGTTTTACGTGACGACAAAGCTTTTAGCTCGTCTACATATACATGAACAAAAACTGACACATCACACAAAATGTGGAATTAGAGATCCAGATACGAAAAAAAAAAAATTGAAAATCATTCACAGTGGGATTCTAACCAGGTACTCTATGATTGAGATGATTGTTTTTTAATCGGGCCTCTATGCTCCCCTCACAACCCGACCTTCTACTCGCTTGGATGATTTTATTCTTATTTATTTATTTATTTATTTTTAAATTTTTAAGTAGCTATTGATGAAGAAATTGTTCCTTCCTCGGCGTAGGCTTCTTTAACCTTCAAATGAACGAAATTTCCTCTTCTGTTGCAGGAATAACCCGAATTTTTTCTTCTGCCGTGATGCGTCATCAATTTTTCAGTGCTGATACAGTTGTTGGCATTATTTAAGCAAAATCATATTCTTCTTTGGAATGGTAACTATAACGTAAAGTCCTTCTGAGCTACACCGACAGATGCTGCAACGGTTTTAATAATTAAGGGTACTTGCTTGTACTTTGCAAAACTTCAAAGCCGATTTTCTCGATAATTTTTTAGAGTTGCGCTGAATGGATTTGCCTGTTTGATATTTAAGTTCTGATATTCAATATCATAAATATACAGAAATTCTAATACCCGATATCCACGTGTTCTCCTTGTTAGTTTCAGAAAGTGCTGGTCGCGTTTTGCACCGCTGCTTGGTAATCAAAATGCATTGATACGATATATCCACACAGATCCATGTCTAGGTTACAGATTCTTAGAATAGTCGAACGCAAAATTCAGTTTTTCACTTCTGGCTTCACTGTAATAGGTTTAGATGTAATACCAATGTGCGGCGAATGAAAATTTGTGCCCGGCCGGGATTCAAACCTAGGGTCTCCTACATACTAGGCAGACGCGTTGACCACTCCGCCATCGAGGACACAGTGACCAGCCATACTGCAGAGGACTCATCCCTGTACGTCTCCCGCCACACCCACATCTCCATTCGTCACGCTGTCTCTTTCCTATTACCGCAGCCTATTGTGTCTCGAGCATTACAGAAGAAATAGGCTGCGGTAATAGGAAAGAGACAGTATGGCGAATGGAGATTTGGGTGTGGCGGGAGACGTATAGGGAAGAGTCCTCTGCAGTCGGGGTGGTCACTGTGTCCTCGGTGGCGGAGTGGTCAACGCGTCTGCCTAGTAGGTAGGACATCCCGGGTTCGAATCTCGGCCGGGCACAAATTTTCATTCGCCGCACATTGGTATTACATCTAAACCTAGTACAGTGAAGCCATAAGTATTCGCAAATTGCGATTTATTGCATTAAAAATGAACGTTGTAACTTCGTCAAAAATATATAAAAATCAGTTTGTCGATCTCATTAGAGAAGCACCGTGTCTGTGACTTCTAGCAGGCATCAGTGTAGGCGCTTGTCAGGAACTATTTTGGGAAGATACGAAAAGTCTATAGAAGAGAAGAATCCTAATAAACTAACGCAAGACGTCCAACATGTGTAGAAATTCTGCGAAAGGATCGTCCCATTATTCGAAAGGCCACGATTTGCCCCTTTCAAACTCAGTTGGCTATACGAGCACGTATGAGGCTCCATCGTATGGCGTCTGCTCGCTTCGTACTATGACATCGCACTAAACTCTATGACAGCAAACATTCCCTATTAAAGGGTGCACACAAATGGTGCTCTGGCAGCTATGTAACTGCGCTGTTTGTTGGCGGAAGACGTTGACGCCTGTATCAGTAAATATCGTATCCACGAGGTAGCATCGGCGATTGTTGTTGTTGTGGTTCTCAGTCCGCAGACTGGTTTGATGCTGCTCTCCACGCTAACCTGTCCTGTGCGAGTCTCTTCATCTGAGAATACGTTCTGTAACCTACATCCCTTTGAATCCGCTTACTGTATTCATCCCTCGGTCTCCCTCTACGATTTTTACCCCACACACGTCCTTCTAATGCTAAGTTGACGAGTCCTTGATGTCTCAGAATGTGTCCCACCAACCTATTCCTGCTCTTAGTAAGAATGTGCCAATAACTCCTTTTCTCCCCAATTCTGTTGAGCACCTCCTCATTAGTTACGTGACCTACACATCTAATTTTCATCATTCATCTGTAGCACCACATTTCAAAAGCTTCTATCATCTTTTTGTCTGAACTCCTTATCGTCCACGTTTCACTTCCATACAATGCTTTCAGAAAGGAATTCCTAACATTTAAACTAATATTGCATGTCAACAAGTTTCGCTTCTTCAGAAACGCTTTTCTTCCCATAGCCATTCTGCATTTTATTCTTCTTTACTTTGGCCATCAAAAGTTATCTTGCTACCCAAGTACCAAAACTCATCTACTACTTTTATTGCCTCATTACCTAATTTAATTCCTTCATCATCGCCTGATTTTCGGACGCTACATTCCATTATCCTTGTTTTACTCTTGTTGATGTTCATCCATGTTATTCCATTCAATTGTTCTTCCAGATCCTTTGCGGTCTCTGACAGGATTACTATGTCATCGGAGAGAGGTAAGTTTTTTTTCTTCTCCCTGAACTTTAATTCCCTCTCGAAATTTCTCCTTACATTCCTTCACTGCTTGCTCAATGTACAGATTGAACAACAATGGGGAAAGGCTACAACCCTGTCTTAGTCCCTTCCCAACCTCTGCATCCCTTTCATGTTCTTAGACTCTAATTATCGAAACAAAATCGCGTCATCTTTCCACAATGGAGTGGTCACCTAAACACATGTAGGCAAGGTTTTGATATTCCAAGAAGCACTGACCATCGCCAAGATCGTAGTAAGGGCTACGAATAGGACAGCTGCCATCTTATGGATAAGAGAGTTTGTTAGCCCAAAAGCGTCATGACGAACTGTTGCCAACAGATAACTACCAGTGAGCAGACGGACACGAGCACGTCTTCCACTCACGTTACAGTATCGATGTGCACCGTCAGGGGTCAACTTGGAGAATTGAATGGCGGACCGTAGTGTTCAGCCAAGAAAGCATAATCTGTCTGTATGCAGGTGATGGTCATTTGCTCATACGCGGTAGAACTGGCTGGCACTGAAACGTAAAGTGCATTCATCCAGGACACAATGGCCGCAACCTAGGTCTCATGGTCCGGTTTGCGATAAGCTAGTATCATTATTCACTTTTGGTGTTTGTGGAAGGAACGCTCGGTACGTGCACAAAGTAGTAAGATCCCCGTATTTTGCCATTGTTGAAATAAGAATCTCATTTCTTGTTCCAATGCGCATAATATTCATCTCGGGTGTACAGCCGGATACCATCGTCAACTAAATATGATATTTCGGCAGACCAACTGGCTGCCATCTTCAGGTGAGTGCGCTGATACACTTACTCGCCGGAAACTGAGGCAGAACAGTTTTTTTTTCTTTACTGTGGTTTCAATTCCCCTAAAAAAAGGGGCGGGCCGGCAGCGCTCATTGGCGATCTTCAGCCTACAGAAATAAAATTTTTCAGCGGAGAACATAAAAACACAAAGGAGATATAATTTTGGAGATAATAGACATAAAACGGAGATTTAAAATGGAGATAAAACAAAGTACATAAAATGGAGGAAATCGGTGGTGACATAAAACACTTGGAACGGCGAAATTGGTGAATAAAAACAGTTGCTCGGTGGCAGTGGCACACACACAATTAAAATGAGCATATGGCGGCGGCCATGGTGAGACCGTCCGCTACTTGGAGTTAAAACAAAGAAACACAACACACACACGGAGGAATACACAAGTTAAAACTGACGGTGTCGGCTGCGGGTTGGCCGTGCACTGTTGTAAAATAAAACAATGTAGCTAAAACACACCACACTCGTCGAAGCACAAAGTAGGTTCAGTAGATGGTGGGGCACTGACAGCATTGAAGATGTGGTGTGGGGGGGGGAAGGGGATGAAAGGAGAGGGAGAGGGTGGAGAGGAGCCACAGAGCCGGTAGGGAAGGAACGGGGGGATGATGTCCCAGGAAGCCATGGGGAAGAAGGATAGGAGAGGGCGGTAAGAGGAGGATCCGGAGGGACGGGGAACGGAGGAGGGGAGAAGGGACAGGAAGGGAGGGATAGTCGGGGCCCTCATGGAGAGAAGGGGGAGAGGGAGCAAGGAGAAGGATCACAGCTGGAATGAAGGGTAGATGTCAGGTCGGAGGGCATCATCCGGGAGGAGGAGGGTACGGAAGTTGCCACGGGAAAGGATCCGGAGGGTGGACAAGTGGAGAGCAGGGGGAATACAGTGGTGGAGGCGCGGCAATGTACCAGGTGCAGAGAGGAGGGGATGGACTAGAGGATTAGGCGGATCTGATTTGCGGGATATGTACCGGAGGAGGAGATTATCAATAAAGAGAACGAGTCTGGGGAAAGGAATGAGATCATAGAGGATCCGCGTGGGGGAGGAGGAATAAAGTGGGATACGGAGGTGAGGCGGAGGGCATGGCGTTCCAGTATCTCCAGACATTTGTAGAAGGATGGGGGAGCGGAGATCCAGGCGGGATGGGCGACGCAGAGGACAGGGCGGACGAGGGATTTGTGGGTATAGAGGATGGTAGAAGGGTTGAGGCCCCATGTTCGGCCAACAAGGAGTTTGAGGAGGCGGCGGCGGGAGCGGGCTTTTTCTTGGATAGTGCATAGATGGGGAGTCTAGGAGGGGTTGCGATCAATAGTGAGGCCCAGGTACTTTAGGGTAAGGGTGAGACGAGTGGGACGGTTATGGAGGGTCAGATAAAAATCTCGGGGACGGAAGGAAGGGGTTGTACGACCTACGGTGATCGCCTGGGTTTTGGTAGCATTTATAGGCAGGAGCCACTGGTTGCACCAAGCGGCAAGAGGTCAAGGTGTTCTTGGAGCAGGCGGTTGGAACGGGCAAGGGTGGGAGCTAAGGCAAGGAAAGCAGTGTCGTCAGCATATTGGAAAAGGTGTACGGGAGAAGGCAGAACAGAGACAGCGGCCCCTTTATACATCGCTGACGACCCACCGCGCGTGCACGAAACCAAAGTAGAGGCCCTCTAGGCACAATAGGACTAGTAGCGCGCCGCTGGAGAAAATCGGCAAAACGATGGCTCGAAACAGGACTAGTTAAAAGAAACAGCAGGTCAAAATAAGGACCGTTGTTGCTTAATATCACATAAAATTGGGTTCCAAGTTTTCCTTAGAGGGAAGCCCTTGTCCCTAGTAACAATATCATCGGCCATACGAATTACTATGAATTCTTTAATAACACATTCCCAGTAGCGGGAAACAGGTGCAATCACTTTAATTTCCCCATATACATCTTGTGTCCCTCATTCAATGTTCAGCAATAGCTGATTTTTCAGGTTAAAGTAGACGAGCCGGCCGCGGTGGCCGAGGAGACTGAGGCGCTCCAGTCACGGTCTGCACGGCTACTACGGTCGGGGGTTCGAATCCCCCCTCGGGCATGGATATTTGTGCCGTCCTAGTTCGTAAGTAGTTCATAAGTAGTTTGTAAGTTTAGGGACTGATGACCCCGTAGTTAAGTCCCTTAGACTATACAAACATTTGAACATTTTTTTGAAAGTAAACGAGTATGACGGCGGTGTTCCTGAACTGTGCCGATCGTTTGCGCCTAGAGGGCCTCTACTTTGGTTTCGAGCACGCGCGGTGGGTCGTCAGCGTTGTATAAAGGGGCCGCTGTTTCTGTTCTGCCTCAGTTTCCGGCGAGTAAGTGTATCAGCGCACTCACATGAAGATGGCAACCAGTTGGTCTGCCGAAATATCGTGTTTAGTTGTCGACGGTATCCGGCTGCACACCCGAGATGAATGTTATCAGTTATTACGCCGGGAAAATCTACACAACAACAGGATAATGCGCACCCAAACACAACGCGTGAAATTCAATATTCTACCCTACACGTACAAAAACTTCCCTGGCAAGCACGACGACATACGAATAGTTCTTGCAGAACTGCTTGAACAATTCAAGTAGGTGTGGAATAATCTACCCCAAGATAGCTTTCTCCGTCTGCATGGTCCAATGGATACTAAGTCAGCCGGCCGCGGTGGCCGAGGAGACTGAGGCGCTCCAGTCACGGTCTGCGCGGCCACTACGGTCGGGGGTTCGAATCCCCCCTCGGGCATGGATATTTGTGCCGTCCTAGTTCGTAAGTAGTTCATAAGTAGTTTGTAAGTTTAGGGACTGATGACCCCGTAGTTAAGTCCCTTAGACTATACAAACATTTGAACATTTTTTTGAAAGTAAACGAGTATGACGGCGGTGTTCCTGAACTGTGCCGATCGTTTGCGCCTAGAGGGCCTCTACTTTGGTTTCGAGCACGCGCGGTGGGTCGTCAGCGTTGTATAAAGGGGCCGCTGTTTCTGTTCTGCCTCAGTTTCCGGCGAGTAAGTGTATCAGCGCACTCACATGAAGATGGCAACCAGTTGGTCTGCCGAAATATCGTGTTTAGTTGTCGACGGTATCCGGCTGCACACCCGAGATGAATGTTATCAGTTATTACGCCGGGAAAATCTACACAACAACAGGATAATGCGCACCCAAACACAACGCGTGAAATTCAATATTCTACCCTACACGTACAAAAACTTCCCTGGCAAGCACAACGACATACGAATAGTTCTTGCAGAACTGCTTGAACAATTCAAGTAGGTGTGGAATAATCTACCCCAAGATAGCTTTCTCCGTCTGCATGGTCCAATGGATACTAAGTCAGCCGGCCGCGGTGGCCGAGGAGACTGAGGCGCTCCAGTCACGGTCTGCGCGGCCACTACGGTCGGGGGTTCGAATCCCCCCTCGGGCATGGATATTTGTGCCGTCCTAGTTCGTAAGTAGTTCATAAGTAGTTTGTAAGTTTAGGGACTGATGACCCCGTAGTTAAGTCCCTTAGACTATACAAACATTTGAACATTTTTTTGAAAGTAAACGAGTATGACGGCGGTGTTCCTGAACTGTGCCGATCGTTTGCGCCTAGAGGGCCTCTACTTTGGTTTCGAGCACGCGCGGTGGGTCGTCAGCGTTGTATAAAGGGGCCGCTGTTTCTGTTCTGCCTCAGTTTCCGGCGAGTAAGTGTATCAGCGCACTCACATGAAGATGGCAACCAGTTGGTCTGCCGAAATATCGTGTTTAGTTGTCGACGGTATCCGGCTGCACACCCGAGATGAATGTTATCAGTTATTACGCCGGGAAAATCTACACAACAACAGGATAATGCGCACCCAAACACAACGCGTGAAATTCAATATTCTACCCTACACGTACAAAAACTTCCCTGGCAAGCACGACGACATACGAATAGTTCTTGCAGAACTGCTTGAACAATTCAAGTAGGTGTGGAATAATCTACCCCAAGATAGCTTTCTCCGTCTGCATGGTCCAATGGATACCAAGTCAGCCGGCCGCGGTGGCCGAGGAGACTGAGGCGCTCCAGTCACGGTCTGCGCGGCCACTACGGTCGGGGGTTCGAATCCCCCCTCGGGCATGGATATTTGCGCCGTCCTAGTTCGTAAGTTGTTCATAAGTAGTTTGTAAGTTTAGGGACTGATGACCACGTAGTTAAGTCCCATAGACTATACAAACATTTAAATACTAAGTCAGCGCCTGCATTGCGCCTGTGGAGGTGTACTAATATGCGCTTTCTAACATGGATGGACACTTGGGAATTTAATACTGCCTGATACGGGTTTAGATCCCGAAAGATTCTGAAGGTTTCCATGTTAATAACTGCTTCATTCAGCTCTCGCATTAATCTGCCATTGCGGAAATGCCACAGTCCATCGTGATACGCTATCTCTTTTAAGCTGTTGGTGCTCCTTTAATTCGCTGTGAAAGCAAGTTTAAGGCCCAGCCGACTATAGGCGCGCGTCTAATAAAGCAGTGTAGTGCACTCGTCAATCACCTACTAAAGGACAGAAGCACTGGATGTGGCCAAATTTATTCCTGCGTGTATTTAGTCACATGTTTTATGGCACTGACAAATATATCTGTATGAACGTTTGGTTACAGTATCTCTACGTTCACCTCAATGTGCTGGTGGGTGTCGTTTTTATGCAAAACTTTGCAATCGTGCTCTAGATAGCACTGTAAATGTAATTGTAGACGCCATACGTAATGCAGATATCTGAACTATAACTTATGTAATAATCGTCGTACATGTTCTCTAGCGTATTATCATAAAAAACCAAGATGATAGTTGCAACTTTAACCTTCTTCTCGGAAAACTGTTGGTATTCACTGCCACTGCTTCCATCGCCTCTTCCCGCACTTACCGTAGCACTACCGCTAGCAATGAGTTGTTCGTCATTATCATCCCTATTATCATCATTAACTTATGCTCATATTTCTGTATCGCAAGAGATACGAGAAAGCGTGCGAATGATTCATCTTCTACACTAATACCATCTTCACGAAGAATGGTTCTTCGTAACTCCATCTCAACCAATCGCAATACTTTAGCAGGATTGATTAATCTCCGCTCCATCTGACGCTTCACCACACAAATGTCACAAAACGCAACTTCGGAGGCACACTGCACCGTCCCTACTGGCGAACCGACAGGTCAAAGTGCAATGTGGCAAGGCACACGCAGAGGCCTCTAACGGACGACTGCAGAGTTTTGCAGATGCGAGAGTGTCACTAGTGCAATAAGGGAGCTTAACATTATCTCTCGTACGATTTTGATGTATATGTGTTTGTTCGAGCCCAAGTACTTTCCTTGTGAGATGTTTCCGCTACACCGCAACCTAGCGAGGTCGTGCAGTGGTTGGCACAATGATCTCTGAGCACCTTGGTTTTGATTATAAATAATTTCCCTAATTAACTCCAGGCGAATGTTGAGATGGTTTCTTTGAAAGGTCACAGCGGATTTCCTACCGTATCCTTTCGCAAACTTTCCGACCTCCATTACTGTCACTGAATTTCATTTATATGTTAATTTTTCTTTCGATTTTGCTTCCAACGTTTCTTCGTGTCATGTTTTACTCTTTCATTTTTGGATAACTGTGTGGTCGGTGTACCATCTGCCCAGTGATACCCTCGATTATTTTTACAAGAAGTCTCTTATGTTTGGCTGACTGAGGCACCTGCACTAGCTCGATGTCTATTTTAAATTTTAATTTTAATTCAACAGAATGAACTTAACTAATGATATATTTTAGTTTTTGGAAAGGAGTCTTTAATAAGTCGCAGATACCTTCGTCCCATCATGTTTCACCTGCTTCATTATATGTCAAACATTCTAAATGAGCTTCACGTTTCTGAATTCTGTTCTGTTCCGGAAGAAGTGCTGTGTTCCGAGAGGACAGAAATGGAGTAACGATATTACTCCCATATTGAGTAAGTCATTATTTTCCCCTCTAAGCATCAGTGATTATTCGAAAACCGGAATTGGACAACGATTCATCGGGTAGGACACAGGTATAATTTTACCGCCAGTCGGCGTCTTTCTTCTGCCGCAAAAGATATCTCGCTGTTTGACCTTTTTTTATTTCCTATCTGCGAAAGAAAGACGTTTGTCAGTTCTGCTCGTTCCGTAGTATTGGATAGACATGTGTAGTTCCGCTCCTGTAAATTCCACATTTTTATTGTGCCTATGCCCGTTCCTAGATTAATGTCAATAAATTAGGGTTAAAAATACCTATGAATAGATTATTTTTTTCAGCCACATATTTTCCCAACATTGGCGTTAATGTTTGAGTCCTTCGCCTTATGGTAAATCGGACGCCATTATGGTGAGATGTATTATGTATAATCCGTTATAATATTTCGTAAATAGTGCAGCAATTTCCTATTTCTCATTTACATTAACGGTAGAACCTGCAATCATTCTTTCTTTCTGTACTTTAACTTTTTTTTTTCTTTTTCGAAGTCCGATAGTCATTCATGACATATTTTTTTTTTTGTAATTTTCTGATCTCGAACATTCTATGCGCTCCTATTGTGCACGATACAATACTAATAACTGGTACGGGCCAATCTAGGAAGAAGTTACCAATAAAAAGATATTAAATTTACAGCATAATCGTTTGCAGAATATTGCAGAAGTAGTATCGTAGAAAACAACGAGGTAACTTTATTCTTGAAACTTCCTGGCAGATTAAAATTGTGTGCCGGAACTGGGGCTCGAACGTGGGACGTTTGTCTTTCGCGGGCAAGCGCACTACCGACTGGGCTATCCGGACACGACACACGATGCCGCCTCACAACTTTACTTCCGCTAGTACCTCGCCAGTACCTTGCCCGCGAAAGGCAAAGGTCCCAGGTTCGAGTCCCGGTTCCGGCACACAATTTTATTCTGCCAGGAAGTGTCATATCAGCGCACACTTCGCTGCAGAGTGAAAGCTTCATTCTGGAAACTTTATTCGTAATTTGTATACAACTACTAGGCGACTTATTTGCGACATTCATGTTCAAATTATGTCCAAATTGTAATCTGTTATCAGTTTTAGGCCTTATTTATAGTTCAACATTTTTCCAAAGTTTGATCCACGATTTTGTTGCGGTCTTAGACTTCAAAAAATTCCGTAAACCAAACAGTCTCTAACAGGCAGACGTGACCGACAGACGTGGTATCAACATAGGCCCTACTAACTGGCGCTGTGTGGGATCACAATAAGCTAATTGTATTCGCTGAATATTGATTCTAATAGATGGAAATTTCCCTGTCCAAATGAAAATAAACGACAATATTTGTCTAGCTGTCGGATGGCAGCAAAACGCATGTTGAACGATTTAATCAAAAACGTTTTGGGTACAAAAAAGCAAATTAAGGAAAAAAGAGTTTGGCCGGAAAATTTTGTCGGTCCATCGATGAAGGATAATTGTGTAGCAGCAACGTTTGAAGTTGAAACTGTTGGAAACGATGAGCTTATAGATGAAAAGAACAGATGTTTCCGCGGTAACCGCGTCCGGCATTGTCGGGAGTCTATACAAGTAGGAGCGCCGCAGTGCCCGGCGACCACACCCCGCCCTCTCAAGGTTGAGAGAGGCGGTGTGTGCGTGGGCCCACAGCTACTTGTGGGTGGCCACAAGGGATCGTCTAGAATTACTGTAGTCAACCAGCCTGGGGCCGGCTTACTGGCGCTCAAGGTGTAGCAGGTAGCAGCGCGACTGCCGCCACACCAGCCGGTGGCTTCAGGAGGGCACACCTGCTGCCCGCTGCAGGAGTCCAGCGAGAGCGCGCGGCCTCTTGGTGACGATGAGTGGCGCCCACTGCCTTCTGGAGGCACAGCGAATACACCGGGCCAGCGGTCGACGGCCAATGGACACGGTGGCTGGCTGATCGCCGACGCGTTGTAGTTCAGCTGCACATCCTCACCAACTGAAGACGTTTGGGTGAAGAAATTCGCTCCACAGTTATAAAAGTAAGCATTTCATTAACAAATCCACACCTCGCTATCATGAGTGACTTTAGCAAATCGTAGTATGTGTAAAAGTTTAGGACAAGGAACTGAAACGGGCGTCAAACACCCGTTGTCGGACAAGTACTGAATAGCGTAGGCCTTAACGTTTTCACTGAACATTTTATGACATCGGCACTAAAGACTTGGGTTTTGGGAATTCTACATCTACATACATACTCCGCAATTCACCGTAAGGTGCGTGGCGGAGGGTACACTGTACCACTAGTGGGCATTTCCTTTCCTATTCCACTCCCAAATAGAACGAGGAAAAGAAGAATGCCTATTTGTCTCCGTACGAGCCCTAATTTCACTTATCTTGTCTTCGTGATCTTTACGTGAAATGCAAGATCGTACTACACTCAGCTTCAAATTCCGGCCGTCTAAATTTACTCAACAGAAATTCACGAAAAGAACGTCGTCTTTCCTCCAGCGATCCCCAATTGAGATGCCGGAGCATTTCCGTGACACTCGCACATTGGTCGAACCTACCGGTAACAAATCTAGCCGCTCGCCTCCGAACCGCCTCCATGTCTCCCTTTAAACTGATCTGCTGCGGGTCCCAAACACTTGAGAAATAATCAAGACGTGGTCGTACAAGCGTTTTATACGCGGTCTCCTTTATAGGTGAAGTACATCTTCCCAAAATTCTCCCAATAAACAGAAGTCGGCTGTCCACCTTACGCACAACTGTCCTTACATGTTCGTTCTATTTCATATCGCTCTGCAATGTTACGCCTAGATATTTGAACGACGCGACAGCATCAAGAAGCTCACCACTAATGCCGTATTCGAACATTATAGGATCGTTTTTCCTACTCATGCGCATCACCTTACATTTTTCTACATTGAGAGCTAGCTGCCATTCTTCGCACCAAGTATAAATTTTGTCTAAATCATTCCTAAGCTACCTTAATGTAAACATTTCATATTCCACTGCAAACGCTTTGGTGTTATTACCAATCGTCCGAACTGCATAAAACGTCTACCCAATCCATGACTCATTGATTTGCCACCTCTACTCAATGACCAAATCTTGACATGATAAGGAGTATGGCGCATTTTTCGGTCATTGCAGAGGCCTGCACGGAGCCGCCAACCCTGGGTGCGCGCACCGATCGACGGCGACAACGGAGGCTGCGCTCGGGGAGAGGTGGGCCTGCGGGGAGAAGAGCCGTCTGGCAGTTGGCAGGCCTGGCAGCAGGTGGTGGCGAGGCGAGGCTGCGCTCTGGCCAGCAGCAGCGGCGGCAGGCGAGACATCAGTGTGGCGGCAGAAGACTGAACCCGCGGTCTGGGCGGAGGGTGGATTTCCGAGGCTGGAGAGTGAGCGGGTCCGCGTGTTAGCCGCGGCACTCGGCTGCCGCGCAGTTCCCTGCGTCGGCCCGTGCCGCATCTTAACTCGCGGCTCTCCTCCGTCGCTCCGGCCGAGGTGGCCCTCCGACGCTGTATTCGGGCTGCGGGGCCGTCCGATGCCGCGACACGGGAGGACCGCCGTCGGCGCTGGCGCTACAGGCCGCGGCAGTCTCTGCTGGTAGAGAGCTGTACTGCGGCGTTGGCTTACAGGCCAGTACGGGTGAACCTCCCTAGAGGCTCCGGACAGGGCGGCCACTGCTCAGCCACCACAACCGGCGCGGCGCAATGGACGGTGGAGTGGCGGGAGCTGCCAGACACCACATACATGCATTTAGCTGTATGACAAGATTGAAAATAAAGTAAAAACGAAAAGAAAAAGGAAACTGACTTTTCATTTCCATTTTTCTCATATTAATACGAAACATGTATCAGAGATTAAGCTGTCTAATATTTAAAAGGCAATGCTACACGAAGTTAAATATAAAAGGACAAATTAAGTATTGGAATGTTGTAAAATGACTAAAATAGAAATTAACTGCGAGAGTATTATAAAAATTTGCATGTAGCAAACAAAATTTAATCACTACCACTCAAGCGAGAGCTCTTTAATGCAGTCACCATATGATATACTATGATACTAAGTCACCACTTTCTGAAGTAATATACAAGCTGGAGACACCACGCCCGAACCAAGACACATACTTCCATGTAGCTTTATGACAAGATTGAAAATAAAGTAAAATGAATAGAAAAAGGAAACTTTTCATTTCCATCTCAAAACCTTTCTCATCTTAATACGTAACATGTATCAGTGCTCAAGCTGTCTGATATTTAAGAGGCAATGCTACACGTTGTGAAATATAAAACGACGAATTATGAATTGGACATTAATTGCGAGAATATTATAAAAAATTTGTATGTAGCAAACAAAAGTCAATCATTACCACTCAAGCAAGAGCAATTTAATGCAGTCACCATGTGATATACTATGATAATAAGTCACAATTTTCTGAAGTAATATACAAGCTGGATACCAGTAAACATTCAACCAGTTAACAGACTCTCAGCTGCAGACATTTAAAATGTATCTAAACTGAAGTGCCACTAGCAGATGAAGTTCTTTCCAAATTCAAACCAAATGTCACGCGATATTAAAATAAAAAAAACATATAATGGTGTGAGATCACGCTGTAATTAGATTTCACATGTAGCACAACTCTTATACCAGACTAACTGGAGGTGTTATTACACCTACCATATGTTTTCATTTCCATCTCAAAACCTTTCTCATCTTAATACGTAACATGTATCAGGGCTCAAGCTGTCTGATATTTAAGAGGCAATGCTACACGACGTACAATATAAAACGACAAATTAAGTATTGTAATGATGTAAAATGACTAAAAGAGAAATTAATTAATTAATTGCGAGAATATTATAAAAAAATTTGCATGTAGCAAACAGAAGTCAATCATCAACCACCCAAGCAAGAGCTCTTTAATGCAGCCAACATTTGAGTTAATATGATGCTGACCACTTTCTGAAGCTGGATACCTGTAACCATTCAACCAGTTAACACTTTCATCTGCAGACATTTAAAATGTATCTAAAGTGAAGTTCAAATAGCAAATGAAGCTCTTTCCCAATTCAAACCAAATGTCAAGTGATATTAAAAGAAAAAAAAATATCATAACGGTGTGAGATCACGCTGTAATTTGATTTTATTTGTAGCAGACTAACTGTAGCTGTTATTACACCTACCATATGTTTTAGGACGGTAAAGAAAGGCCAATTTTTTCTGAAGTGTTGCCTAATATGTTTTCAACATACTGGCAGTAAGTACGATACTTCAAAATGATACGAAACGAGAATGACTCTGATGTGAGACACGTGCTGTAATCCAGCCTTAACGTTATGCAAACCGCAGTGCCAAGGAGGCAAATGGGTGGTATAAAAACAGGCGTTTACGTACCAGTGATACTGAATATTGTCAGAACAAGTTTCTTGCAAATGTTCAAATGTTCGTATAGTCTATGGGACTTAACTACGGGGTCACCAGACCCTAATCTTACAAACTGCTTATGAACTACTTACGAACTAGGACGGCACAAATATCCATGCCCGAGGCGGGATTCGAACCCCCGACCGTAGTGGCCGTGAAGACCGTGACTGTAGCGTCAGAACAAGGACCTCAACCAATGCTGGCGTATGAATTTGCGTACTGCGGTCACTGTGAATGTGAACCAGCACGACCCCTCACGATGTAAATCACTGTGACCAGCTGAGTCGTTCTCAGACGGCGCAGTTACGCTCTGGCGATATAAGAGTAGCGGCCCCGTGCATTGCTCTTAGCGGCAACACATCGCTTTCTGTGAGCGAGTTACGATAATGTGTCAGACCAGTATATTAAGTCATAACATCTCTAAACTGTAGGTAAGCTCTAGCTTACACATCCCAACTGACGCCTTTAGCAGTATCCGTAATTTTCGTTGAAGATTGGTGCGTGGCACATGCCCACTCATAGAAATGGCTCACTGGCCATTAAAATTGCTACACCAAGAAGAAATGCAGATGATAAACGGGTATTCATTGGACAAATATATTATATTAGAACTGACATGTAACTATATTATCACGCAATTTGGGTGCAAAGATCCTGAGAAATTAGTACCCAGAACAACCACCTCTGGCCATAATAACGACCTTGATACACCAGGGCATTGAGTCAAACAGTGGTTGGATGGCATGAACAGGTACAGATGCACATTCAGCCTCAACAAGATACCACAGTTCATCAAGAGTAGTGACGGGCGTATTGTGACGAGCCAGTTACTCGGCCACCATTGTCCAGACGTTTTCAATTTGGTGAGAGATCTGGAGAATGAGCTGGCCAGGACAACAATCGAACATTTTCCGTATCCAGAAAGGCCCGTACAGGACCTGCAACATGTGGTCGTGCATTATACTGCTGAAAAGTAGTGTTTCTCAGGGAGCGACAGGGAGCGAATGGAGGGTAGAGCCACGGATCATAAAACATCTGAAATGTAACGGCCACTATTCAAAGTGCCGTCGATGCGAGCAAGAGGTGACCGAGAGATGTAACCAATGACACCCCAACCAATCCTGCCGAGTAGTATGCCAGTATGGTGATGACGAATACACGCTTCCAATGTGCATTCATTCGATGCGACCATCATGACGCTGTAAACAGAATCTAGATTCATCCGAAAAAAATGACGTTTTGCCATTCGTGCATCTAGGTTCACCGTTGAGCTCACCATCGCTGGCGCTCCTTTATCTAATGCAGCGCCAAGGGTAACCGCAGTCATCGACTCCGAGCTGATAGTCCATACTGCTGCAAAAGTCGTCGAACTGTTTGTGCAGTTGGTTGTTGTTTTTCAAACGTCCCTATCTGTTGACTCTGGCATTGAGACGTGGCTTCACGATCCGTTACAGCAAAACCGATAAGATGCCTGTCGTCTCGACTGCTAGTGATACGCGGCCGTTGGGATCCAGTGCAGCGTTCGGTATTGCTTTTGAACCCACCGATTCCATAATCTGCTAACAGTTATTGGATCGCGACCAACGCGAGCAGCAATGCCGCGATACCTTAAACCGGAATCCCTATAGGCTACAATCCGACCTTTATCAAAGTTGCAGACGTGATGGTACGTATTTCTCCGCCATAAACGAGGCATCACAACAACGTTTTACCAGGCAACGCCGGTTAACTGCAGTTTGTGTATGAGAAATCGGTTGGAAACTTTCCCCATGTCAGCACGTTGTAGGTGTCGCCACAATCGCCAGCCTTGTGTGAATGCTCTGACAAACTAATCATGTTCATATCACGGAATCCACTTCCTGTCGGTAATATTTCTCGTCTGAAGCACGTCATCTTCGTGGTGTAGCAATTTTAATGGCCAGAAGTGTATAAAAGAACTTCTAACTACTTAATAACCTACCGACGCATTTTTAGCATACAATACAACATTGATGTTATATGGTAATATCTTTGTATTAGTCAGTTAATCATGTCACCCATGGTAACGTAACACTCGCCACCATCGCCAGCCTTGTGTGAATGCTCTGACAATCTAATCATGTTCATATCACGGCATCCTCTTCCTGTCGGTAATATTTCTCGTCTGAAGCACGTCATCTTCGTGGTGTAGCAATTTTAATGGCCAGAAGTGTATAAAAGAACTTCTAACTACTTAATAACCTACCGACGCATTTTTAGCACACAATACAACATTGATGTTATATGGTAATATCTTTGTATTAGTCAGTTAATCATGTCACCCATGGTAACGTAACACTCGTAAATTTCAAGTTCAGTTCGAGAGTATCGAGTATCTGCTCGATAATGACCCGGATGCGTTAAATTGAACTCATATCAGTTGACTGTGCACTCACTGATTCGGCAACGCCTTACAAAGTTTATCTGCTGCCAGATACCTGTGCAAAGGTTGCGTAACACTCTTAAATTACAAATCCGGATCGTGAAACCTGGGATTTTGCGCGATAACGTCCCGGACAAGTTCCATCGCGATCGTATCAGGCGATATTTCGTGTCACATAATCGTCGACTCCTTAAAATGTTTATCCCAGACACGTGTCATCAGAAAACTCTGTACATATCCACAAAGCGAGTAAAGAGGTGCTGGTTATCACATCCAGGATGTGTCTCATCGGGTGATATGTACGACTCCCCATTGCTCTTCTACCACAACTGTACCTGGATTCAGGTTATGAGTTGGAGACTCCTTATGCTGGAAGATTCAAACGGTGGAATACAAGAAATGCAGAATGAAGCAGGTTGCCCTTAGTACTGTATTCCGCAAAAGTGGTGGTAACTTAGGTTAATACCGCAGCTCGACAGAGGAGTCTACCGGTAATATACCGAGGTGTAAGAGGTCGAGGTACACCTGATATCGTGCCCGACTACATTTTGCCCCCGCGGAAATATTGAACCTGTTGTTGTTGTTGTTATTGTTTAGAGGGGACTAGACTGCACGGTCATCAGTCCCCTGTTGCAAGCAAAGCCAATGCGACGTATTGCAAGATGAAAAAGACGAGCATTGAATTACACAAAAGAGAAAGCACAACAGGTACGCAATGACGAGGAGCATTGAGTTCATGACACGCAAAGAAGAAAACTCAAAGAGTAAATAAACATAATTGGACTAAAAAGTTAGAGCAGAATGTTGTGGCTTGCTGATCACGAGGATATTAAAGGATGACCCAGCCACTCTGCACATTCTAAAACATACGAATAAAAGCAGGTCAGAAAACACAAAATAAGAAGGGTAAAAATTTGTGAGAGATGGGTGCCTGAGAGATCAGGTAAAATGGTAAAACCCAGCGGCACGGATAAAACGTAAAACACGATCAGCTGTAGCAGCGTCGTCATCAAGAATAAAAGGAAGCGCAGCTGGCAGGTCAAAGGACTGTCGTAAGTCAGCTAAAAGGGGACAGTCCACCAGGATGTGGACCACTGTCAATAAAGTGCCACAGCGACACTGTGGAGGATCCTCCTGTCGAAGTAAATGGCCGTGTGTCATCCACGTGTGACCAATACACAGACGACAAAGGACGACTGACTCCTTCCGAGAGGCCCTCAGGGAGGACTTCCACGGAGCTGTAGATCGCTTCACTGCAAGGAGCTTATTTGGGGCAGGTGAGTCAACCCACTCAGTGTTCCACAGCCCAAGTACCTTCCGGTGGAACTCTAATCGGAGGTCCCTCTCTTAAACACCAATTTATAAGAGGCTGGAAGTAATTGCCTGCTTAGCCAGTCGATCTACGCGTTCGTTCCCCGGAATTCCAACGTGTCCAGGGGTCCAAACGAAGGCCATTGTGCGGCCAGACTGGACGAGAAGGTTAATAGAGTCCTGGATGGACCGCACCAGAGGGTGTTTTGGAAAGCACTGGTCAAGAGTTTGCAAGCCGCCCAGGGAGTCGCTGCAGATAACATACGACTCCCCGGGACAGGCTATAAGGTGCTCAAGTGCATGATCGAGGATGTGTTACACGTGCTCGATTTTGTCCAGGAACGAAATTCTGGATTATTTTTTACACCTTTTCAGTAAGCTACACGTTGGACGTTTGGGTTGCCAAATAATTTGCTGCAGTTAAACAAAATGTTCTTCAAACAATTACGAACGATCAGTTGCACTGTTGCAATGTTGTACCAAAGCCGAGTAGAACGCCGATCTGCCCTGCAGTACCATACTGTCAGATGTGGCGCGACATAATCCATACCATTGTGCACTCACCCGTTCCACTGCTGCAACACTTACCAGGAAAGATTACCTGACATAGTCGGGTTTGGAGGCGATCTGATCGTTTTATGGTTTTTAAAATAAAATGACAACGGCATTTTATTTTGAAAACTTACCAGGAAAATACGTGGGCTCAAACAAACATATCTGTATGGACACCTGGTTACGGTAACGTCAAGTTCCCCCCTCAATGTTCTGTGGGTGTCATTTTTTTTGCAAAAATCTCTAATCATTCTGTAGACAGCACTGAAGAAAAAAAATGAAGGAGGCTTACGGTTTAACGTCCCGTCGACAGCTTGGTCATTAGATACGGACAGCACTGAAGATTTAACTGAAGACACCATACGCAATCTAGAAATCTTACATCTACGTCTACATAGATACTCTGCAAATCACAATTAAGTGCCTCTCAGAGGGTACATTAACCGCTTTTATAACCTTTCTCGATCATTCCATTCGCTAATAACGCGCGGGAAGAAGGAACACCTAAATCGTTCCGTTTTCGATCTGATTTCTCTTATTTTATTGGGATGGTCATGTCTCTCTATGTAGGTAAAAAAAAAAAAAAAAAAAAAAAAAAAAAAAAAAAAAAAAAAAAAAAAAAAAAAAAAAAAAAAAATCATAAATAGATCTCGCTGCAACGAATAACGTCTTTTTTTAAAATGATTTCCACCTCAAATAATGCAACATTTCCGTGACGCTCCCGCCCCCCCTGTCCTTCTCGCTCCTTATGCTCACGCCAGGAGAGGACGCACAATTGTGATGTAGGCAGCCTGTTTGTTGGAGCTGTTGCATCTTCGAAGCATTCTGCCAATGAAATGGAACCTTTTGTTCGCCTTCCCCACAATATTTTCTGTGTGTTCTCTCCAGTCTAAGTTGTTCGTAATTGTAACTCCTAGGTATTTGGAAGAATTTACGATATTAAGGTTTGTCTGATTTATCGTGTAATTCAAGTTCAGTGGATTTCTTTTAGGGGTCATGTGTATTACTTCACACTTTTCTTTATCTATTGTTAATTGCCAATTTTCGCACCAAGTAGAAATGTTGTCTAAAATGCTTTGCAGTTGCTTTTGAACCTCTGTTGACTTCACTAATCGATAAATGACAGCATCATACGCGAACAGTCTAAGGGAGCTATTCAGATTGTCTTCTAAATCGTTTATAAACAGAAGGAAGAGTAGGTGACCCTTAACGCTTCCCTGGGGAACGCTTGATATCACTTCTGTTTTACTCGATGACTTCCCTCAATTACCACGACCTGTGTCCTTTCTGATAGGAAATTATGAATCCAGTCGCCCAATTGGGGCGATATTCCATAAGCACGCAATTTCATTAGAAGCCGCTTGTAGTGTCAAAAGCCTTCTAGAAATCCAGAAATGTGGAATCGATTGGACATCCCTTGTCGATGGCACTTATCACTTCATGTGAATAAAGGGCAAGCTGTGTTTCTCAAGAGCGAGACTTTCTTAATCCGTGGTGACTATTGGTTAATAGGTCGTTCTCAAATGTTCAAATGTTTGTAGAGCTTATGGGACTTAACTACGGGGTCATCAGTCCCTAAGCTTACAAACTACTTATGAACTAGCTAATACTAAAGACGGCAAAAATATCCATGCCCGAAGGGAGATTCGAACCCCCGACCGTAGTGGCCGTGCAGTACGTGACTGGAGCGCCGCAGACCGCTTGTCCACCGCGGCCGGCAGGCCGTTCTATTCGAGATAGTTCATAATGTTCGAACAAAGTATATGTTCCAAAATCCTACTGAAAATCGATGTCAATGAGACTGGTCTGTAACTTTGGGGATCACTCCTAATGCCGTTCTTGAATATTGGACTGACTTGGGCAAATTTCCAGTCTTTGGGTACGGATCTTTCGCTGAGTGATCGGTTGCACATGATAGCTAAGTATGGAGCTATTCCATGAGCATACTCTGAGAGGAATCTATTGTTTTTGTGTAGTGACTTGTTTTATTACTCCGGGAACATCTGCTTTAAATTTCGCATGCTGGCAGCTGTTCTTGGTTTGAATTCTGGAATGTCCAGTTCGTTTTACGTAATCATTGTCGTACATGTTCTCTAGTGTGTTGTCATTTAACGCCGTGATGATACTTGCGACTATAACCTTATTCTGTTGAGCCGGTTGGTATTCACTGTCACTGCTTCAATAGCATCCTCGCGCACTTGTCGTAGCAATACCGCTTGTACTGAGTTGTTCGTCATTATCGCCCCTATCATCAAAAATATATGGTAGTGTTACACCAGTACCTCTCTCTAACATACGCTAATATTTCTGCACTGTAATAGATACCAGGAAAAATGCGAAGTTTCAAGTACGTTCTTGGCTGTATTTTGATTTTCTGATTTCGTCTGGTTTGTTTCGTTCTTTCTTGTAGCTTATACCTTCTTACATAAGGTTTTCCTTGTGTTGTTGTTGTAGTCTTCAGTCCGCAGACTGGTTTGATGCAGCTCTCCACGCTACCCTGGCCTGTGCAAGTCTCTTCATCTCAGAATACGTTTGGCAACCTACATCCTTTTGAATCTGCTTACTATATTTGTCCCTCGGTCTCCCTCTACGTTTTTTTACCCCACACGCATCCTTATAATGCTAAGTTGACAATTCCTTGATGTCTCAGAATGTGTCCAACCAATCTATCCCTTCTCTTAGGATATGCCAGAAACTCCTTTTCTCCCCGATTCGGTTAAGCACCTTCTCATTAGTTACGTCATATACCCATCTAATTTTCATCATTCGTATGTAGCACCACATTTAAAAAGCTTCTATCATCTTTATATCTGAACTCCTTATCGTCTACGTTTCACTCCCATACAATGCTACACTCCAGACAAATGCTTTCAGAAAGGACTTCCTAACATTTAAATTAATATTGGATGTTAACAAGTTTCACTTCTTTAGAAACGTTTTTCTCCCCATAGCCAATCTGCATTTTATATCTTCTTTACTTCGGCCATCAGAAGTTATCTTGCTAATCAAATAACAAAATTCATCTACTACTTTTATTATCTCATTACCTAATCTAATTCCTTCAGCATCGCCTGATTTTCTGACATTGCATTCCATTACCTTCGTTTTACTCTTGTTAATGTTCATGTTGTATCCTTCATTCAGGACACTGTCCATCCCATTCAATTGCTCTTCCAGATCTCTTGCGGTCACTGACAGAATTAGCCGGCCGCGGTGGCCGAGGGGACTGAGGCGCTCCAGTCACGGTCTGCACGGCCACTACGGTCGGGGGTTCGAATCCCCCCTCGGGCATCGATATTTGTGCCGTCCTAGTTCGTAAGTAGTTCATAAGTAGTTTGTAAGTTTAGGGACTGATGACCCCGTAGTTAAGTCCCATAGACTATACAAACATTTGGACATTTTTTGAAAGAATTACTATGTCATCAGCAAACCGCAATGTTTTTATTTCTTCTGTCTGCACATTAATGCCCTCTCCAAATTTCTCCTTCCATTCCTTCACTGCCTGCTCAATGTACAGATTGAACAACATTGGGGAAAGGCTACAACCCTGTCTTACTCTCTTCCCAACCTTTGCGTCCCTTTCTTGCCCTTCGACTCTAATAACCGCTGTCTGGTGTTTGTATAGATTGAATATAACTCTTCGCTCCCTATATTTTACCCTTGATACCTTCATAATTTGCAAGAGTTTATACCAGTCGACATTGTTAAAAGCTTTCTAAAAGTCGACAAACGCTAAAAACGTAGGTTTCCCTTTCCTTAGCCTATCTTTTAAGATAAGTCGTAATGTGAGTATTGCCCCTGATATTCCTACATTTCTCCTAAATCCAAACTGATCTTCCCCGAGGTCAGAATCCACAAGTTTTTCCATTCGTCTGTAAATAATTCGTGTTAGTATTTTGCAACCATGACTTATTTAACTGATAGTTCTGTAATTTTCACACTTGTCTACACTTGATTTCTTTGGAATTGGCATTACAACATTCTTCTTGAAGTCGGAGGGTATTTCCCCTGTCTCATACATCTTGCATACCAGGTGATACAATTTTTTCACGACTGGCTCTCCTAACGACATCAGCAGTGCAGACGGAATATCATCTACTCCAGGGGCCTTGTTTCGACTAAAGTTCTTCAGCGCTTAGTCAAATTCTTCTCCCAGTGTCATATCTCCTATCATATCTTCCTCCACTTGGTCTTCCCTTTCAAGAATACTTTCTTCAAGGTTATTTCCTTTGTATAGACCCTCTATATATTCCTTCCACAGTTCAGCTTTCCCCTCTTTGCTTAGTACTGGTTTTCTGTCTGAGTTCTTGATTTTCATGCAGCTGCTTTTCTTGTCTCCAAATTTCTCTTTTATTTTCCTGTGTCGGTATATATCTTTCCCCCTAGTTATCCATTCTTCTATGGTTCTGCATTTGTCCTCTAGCCACTCCTGCTTAGCCAGTCTGCACTTCCTGTCAATCTCATTTTTCTGAAATTTGTACTCCCTATTCTTTCCTATTTCTTTCTATGTAAGATCTATACGATTTTTGTGCCGAATAGGTGTACGCTGCGAATTATGTCGCTTGAAAGTAAAAAGAGAAACATCGATGACTTGTATCGACTTCAAAATATGAGGCGTGAAATACTTCGTCATAGAGAAAAGCAACAAAGCAATGTGTATAATCTGCAATGAACTTATAACTGTGCTCAAGGAATTGAATATGAATCGTCATTATGAAACAAAGCATGGTGCACAGTTTGACAGGTTCACAGACAATGTACGTGATAACAAATTTGAAATCTTAAAAAGTAGACTGTGTTTAGAACAAAAGATTTTTTGGAATCGTGTTCATCTACATCTACACCCATACTCCGCAAGCCATCCGATATTGTGTGGCGGAGGGTACCTTGAGTACCTATCGGTTCTCCCTCTTATTCCAGTCACGTATTGTTCGCGGAAAGAAGGATTGTCGGTATGTGTCGGCTCTAATCTCTCTGATTTTATCTTCATGAAAGTGAAGCCGCTAAAAAAGTAAGCTTAAGAATTGCTCACGAAATCGCCAAACGAAAAAAGCCATTTACGGAGTGTGATTAAATAAAAGACTGCAGATGAAGAATTGTTCCCAGGCAAAAAATAACAATGTAAATTTGTTTCTCTATCAGCAAATACTGTCGCGCGTCGACTTAAAGACAATGATTCCGATTTAACAGACACTTTGCAATAAGGGCATCCAACTTTGCTTGGTTTTCTATAGCCCTGGACAGTTCTACTGACATTAGTAATAATTCCCAAGTTCTGTTGTTCTTTAGAGGTCTTAGCTCAGACTTTGAAGTAACCGAAGAACTAGCAGAATAGATTTCCCGATGTGGCACAACAGTGGGTGATGACTTATTTAAAGAGATACAGTTAACCTTTCTCTTTCTCTGTCAAAATGTATCTCAGCCGATGAAGGCAGAAACACGTGTGGCAAATCTTTAGGTTTTGTTGGCAAAATAAATTTAGACTATGAAGCCCAAGATACTCTCAAACCATTGACAGGCAAAGGTTTCTTTATCAGGAAGTACCTTTGTACAACATCCTTGGATATATAATGTGTAATGACACTTGTAATTCTAGTTGTGAACTTTATTTGAAGCATAAATTAATAAAATTCAGAAACCAGTTGCTTGTGATAATTTATTTATTTTAGACGACCGGTTTCGGGCGCTTGAGTGCCCTTCTTCTGGTCTCTATACGGACAAACAAGTGGATTGGTATACAGTAAAGAATAAAGAATATAAAACGTACCAAAAAAAATGTTCAAATGTTTGTATAGCTTATGGGACTTAACTAAGGGGTCATCAGTCCCTAAACTTACAAACCACTTATGAACTAGCTAATCCTAAGGACGGCACAAATATCCATGCCCGAGGGGGGATTCGAACCCCCGACCGTAGTGGCCGTGCAGACCGTGACTAGAGCGCCTCAGTCCCCTCGGCCACCGCGGCTGGCTAAAACGTACAAATGTCGGTTACAGAAATTTTTAAGCAGTTTGGAATCAAATCGATTGTAATAAAAGATATGTTCATATAATGGGATAAAATTAACACTTACATTTTAGTATTGTTGCTTAATGAATGTAGCTACATGCTATTAGGAGAATCAACACTGAGTGCAGAGATTATGCAATGAATACCAATCAGCACCTTAGAAATTCTATCGGACCAAGAGTAGCCACAGAAATTAGCTATTTTGGCTGACGTTGCTCTCCATTTAAACGAACTGAACTTTAAGGGGAGGATGATATTATTTGTGATCTTTACATGCAGGTTTTGCGACAGCAGCTAATACTTTTTAAAAGTAATATCAAACAGAAAATTGTTTACATTTCCGCAATTGCCAATCAATGAACGTGGTTGAGGTTTTTATCGCTCTTTTTCACAGGGGTTTCTTAGTCCCCTGAAGAAAGAGTTGTCTTGCATATTTTCGATTTAAATGCACACTCGAAGGAAATACGAATTTTAGACAACTCCTTCTCTTCTGAAGTGTAAAATATTCCTACAGTGCTGCAAATGGAAATAATTGATCTGCATGCATATGAGTCAATGAAGGACAGATTTAAGAAAGGCAGTATTGCATAGTTTATTCCTCTCATCAAATAATTTTCACGAAGCTGATGATCTGTATTTGAAAATACACGCAAAGGTGAACAAAAATTGTCTTTGCTCAAATTTGCCAAATCCAACTATAGGAGTAACTTCAGTAGCGAAAATTAAATTACACTTACGGAAGCAGTTGCTGAGTATATTAATGTTGGCAACGAAATGTTCGATTTGCAATAATAATTTACAGACCGGAACAGGGTACATAAACGAACCTGTTAACCGTACATCACAGTGAACATTAATCATTTATTTCAACACTAAGGTTATTCGCCTCATTCTGTGTGGCTGAGTTTTCAGTGCAATTTCAGTTATCGTTGCCAACATCAGCATACTACTCTACCGCTTAGGGATGTAAAATTGCAGCCTCGTGTTTTTGTACAACCAAAAAATTTCATTACTTCCTTCTTTTGCGAAATGTGGGATCAACAAAAAGTTATTCTGTAGGTCACGTTTGTAGCTAGTGTGTTGAATTAAATAACACCCAATTAATAATTTTGTAGGTTTGGTGACAACCGATGCTAGTTGATGTAATGTTGGTAGAGGTGTGATGAATGACGGGAAGTGAAGGCAGCTAATTAGGAGGGGCGTTCTGTCTGTTAAGAAAGAATGTCCTTACATTGGAATTAGACTGACTGAACATGAACGTAGCTGGAGATTACAGAAAGCAGATCCCACCTTTGCTGATCACGTTCTGAAAGAAGGACACAACTACCAGATCCAGACAGAAGTGCTTCACATAGCCAACAGAGGCAGGAAACTAAACCTGATAGAAGCGCTGGAAATAAACATTTAGTCAAAAATCCCCAGCTAGTGCTAACTGACCAGGTACAGTTGAACACATCCCCACTGTTAAGCTTCAGATAATGTAAACAAAACAGCTACCTACCATGACCATCTTAATGTCACATGTAGAGTCCCCATTCGTACCATGTTTACTTTTAAACTTTAAGATAAAACAATATATATAATAAATTTCACAGTAATATGAAATGTAATTTAAATATGTGACTCTTGCCAGATGCTGTCAAATAAGTAAATTGTAAAATCAGGTTAGAAAACGAATTTAATGTACACCTTAAGTGACGATCTCAACATATGCTACAGTGTCAATAATGTTAATATAGTTTATAATTCATTAATATTTGATATGTAATCTGTTTCACCCTGTTCACTCACAAATTACAATGTAAAAATGTTAAGGAGGCCACTGATTACGTGAACATAATTCGACGTGGCAAAAGATATTGTTCACAATTCCAACAAATGTCATATGCAAAGACCGAATAATCTGTGCGCTGTATCTTCGTTTTACCATCTTTGAGAACAGAAGCAATAGCGTCTTTGTCGACACATGTCAACAGTTTACCTGACGATGGCGTAATAAGCCGAAAACTAGTTAGTATATAAACAAAAAATTAGTAGAACAGAAACAGTTTGTTTGTTTTCAACCTTAAATATGGAAGCATTCTACAAAGAAGCGACGGAAGAATCCATTTATAAGAATGTTGTTACACTTTCAAAACAATTCGGGGTAATGAACAGATTTTTTTTTTTTTTTTTTTTTTTTTTTTTTTTTTTTTTTTTTTTTACGAGTAACATAGCAAAATCGTGACATACGCGATGAAAATACAGTGTTTTATAAGATTTACTTGTAAATTGTACTGCTGCTCGTTTCACAGATAGAAATTAAGTTTTGCTATTAGATACCTGTTTAAGCACATACCCAAAAGTCATTAGGTTCGTTGAAAAACTTTAAAAAACATAATTATAGAAACAGTCACTACGTGGACGTGATCTCAATTTTGCTGCTTTGAGTTGAAACAAGTCTTTTGAATAACCAAAACGGTAAATGTGCTCGATTACCATTAATCAGAAAGTGTGTTACATTCATAATGGCCGGTTTTTTGTGTAATATTTCCATTACTGTCTGCAGTCTCAACAGAGTTCTAGCCGCGGCGGATTAGCCGTGCGCACTGGGACGCCGTGCTTTGGTCGCCGTTCGCCGTCGGGTGTTCTAGTCCCCAACCCCCCCCCCCCCACCTTCCCTCAGGCATGAGTGTTTGTGTTGTCCTTAGGTTAGTTTACCTTAGTTTAAGTAGTTTGTAAGCTACGGACTAACAACCAAGCAGCTGAGTGCGATAGATTTAGAAATATTTGAACAGAGTCCTACACACTTTGCGACAACAGATAATTCCGTGATTAATTCATGCAATGGGAGAGAAAGACATTCTTATAGTCTGTGTGACCGCGACTCCTGATTGGCTGTTTTAACTTCACATCATTCATTGGGCCGTAAATAACATGGGTAACGACTGGCGTGTCACTTCGACGTAACCAATGACAGGCGTAAAACTAATGAATGTGTTTACAGTGCGGGAGCTGAAGCGAGTGTCTGGTTTATTTTTGTGAGTATCAGTTACACTTTTGCGGCGTTGTAATAGACCATTCGATTAAATGAATGGAAGTAAGTAAAGTTAGGAATGATTTTTTTTTTCTTTTTTACAAAAGTATCATTATATTTTACAGTACAAACTCATGCATTTGTGTTGACGCATACATATACCGAGCATCGATGTATTAATTACAAAATACTAACAATCTGAAATATCGATCGTTTGCAATGGACATCACAGTGTGGTGAAAATGTTATACGTACTGCCGGCTGCGGTGGCCGAGGGGACTGAGGCGCTCCAGTCACGGTCTGCACTGCCTCTACGGTCGGGAGTTCGAATCACCCCATGGGCATGGATATTTGTGCCGTCCTTAGGATTAGGTAGTTCATAAGTAGTTTATAAGTTTAGGGACTGATGACCCCGTAGCTAAGTCCCATAAGCTATACAAACAACATTTTTAATATGTACTCATAAATTTCGTCGGAACACAACTGTTTTACTTGACGCTCTTCAAACAAGCAACTGACCAACACACTGTCTCTGTGTGCTGCACAGCTACGGCTGCCAACATAGGCACAAAACAGCAGTACGCCGCTGTCGGTGATCTGACCTTTTACCACCAACGATATATACATGTTAAGCAGAAGTAGCCGTCACATAAACTGCATTTTAAGTCAGTTCACATGTTATTGTATTTTTGTTTGCTGGTGTAAAGAATGATGATAATACTGTATACAGGTTAAATTGGGGTGTCCGTCTGATGAGTGACGCCATAGCTCAAAGTAGGCATTAGTATCGCATACTTCGGTTATCACCAAACATGCTATCCGACCTGCCCTGAGATTCGGAATTTGAAATTCGGGCTTCCTGACCTATTAAATTGGAGACCCCTGTAGTAAACTAATATATTTTTCACGAAGGGTTCTTCGTATCTTCATCTCAACCAATCTCAAAACATTTGCAGGATTGATTACCCATCTGACGCTTCACAACACGGATGTTGTTATGGTCTTCAGTCCGGAGACTGGTTTGATGCAGCTCTCCACTCTACTCTATCCTGAGCAAGCCTTTTCATCTCCTCATAAGAACGGCAACCCACATCCACTTGAATCTGCTAACTATACGCGTCTCTTGGTCTCCCTCTGCGATTTTTACCCCACACACTTCCCTCCAATGCTAAATTTACGATTCCTCGATGTCTAAGAATGTGTCCTACCAAGCGATCCCTTCTTTTGGTCAGGGTATGCCAAAAATTCCTTTTCTCGCCAATTCTGTTCAGTACCTCTTCATTAGTTATGCGATCTACCCACCTAATCTTCAGCATTCTTCTGTAGCACCACATTTCAAAAGCCTCAATTCTCTTCCTGTTCGCACTGCTTATCGTCCATGTTTCACTTCCGTACAGGGCAACACTCCACACAAATGCCTTCAGAAAAGACTTCCTTACTCTGAAATTAATATTCGATGTTAGCAAATTTCTCTTTTTCAAAAATGCTTTTCTTCCCATTGCCATTCTGCATTTTATATCCTCTGTACTGCGACTATCGCAGTAACAAAACTACATCTTCATTGTTTCGTTACCTAATCTAATTCCTTCAGCATCGCCTGATTTTCTAAGACCGCATTCCATTAAACACGGATAACGACACAAAACGCAACTCCAGAGACACACTGCTCCGTCCCTAGTGGTCGTGAATGGCGTGCCGGCAGGTCAATGTGCAATGCGGCATGGCACACGCAGAGGCCTCTAACGGACGACTGCAGAATTTTCCAGAAGCGGGAATATCTCCAGTAAAATAAGGGACTTTTACATTATCTCTCACATGATTTGGATGTATTGTGTTTGTTCGAACCCAACTTGCCGGCCGCGGTTGCCGAGGGGACTGAGGCGCTTCAGTCACGGTCTGAATGGCCACTACGGTCGGGGGTTCGAATCCCCCCTCGGGCATGGATAATTGTGCCGTCCTTAGTATTATTAGCTAGTTCGTAAGAAGTTTGTAAGTTTAGGGACTGATGACCCCGTAGTTAAGTCCCATAAGCTATACAAACATTTGAACATTTTTGATTTCGAATCCAACTTCTGAGATCGTTGCTTCACATTGTCTCAGGTCAACAATGCGCCCTCTTTCAAACTCACTGATTTGACAGCACGGTGCGCTCATACGTCTCGAGGCGTCACACTGATGCATTATCTTCGGTTTAAGCGACAACGAGAGTAGCAGGTAATGTGAACCGGAAGGTGTTACGCCGTGACATCTATATCGATCTTGAACCCGCGGTAGACGTGCTTCAACTTCTGCAAAACATATGCTAGCTTTTCCAGGTGGTCCCCTTCCTGAAAAATGAGTGAAAAATACCTGCTACATTAACTGTCGTTCTGTTCAATTTTCTTCCATTATTCTCGGAATATTTAATATCTGGCAGCAATTTACATGCCTTAATGCTTTCCACACGACTGTGAATCATATGATCTGGTCATGACTTATTCTGGTTGCTACATTTCCCAAGATCAGAATTGCCTCGCCGAAAGTCGAACTAACCGGCATGTTACAGGTATGAAACTCATTTCCGTTCGTCTGTACAATTTATTGGTAACGTACGAATCTGTGAGGTCTGTCCGGAAAGCGTCTACGGATAGTATAAGATTAATACGACTGCTCGCGAATAGTGAGAAATCCAGATTAGAATCGGGAACCGGCTCAAATTTTCACACAACTGCAATAAATTGCATAGATCTGAGTACGAAATTTGCGGTCGCAAGTTCCCCATTGGCATCAGAACATTGGCAGCTGTCGATCTGGGTTTACATTTTATTTTTCGAAAACACTGGATTGTGTGAGGCTGAAGAGGTTAGCGGCATTTATGTTTACGAACTTGCTCTAAATCCCGCGTTGCCCGGGTGTTTACCTATCAAATGTTTGTATAGCTTATGGGACTTAACTACGGGGTCATCAGTCCCTAAACTTACGAACTACTTACGAACTAGCTAACACTAAGAACGGCACAAATATCGATGCCCAAGGGGGGATTCGAACCCGCGGCCGTAGTGGCCGTGCAGACCGTGACTGGAGCGCTTCAGTCCCCTCGGCCACCGCGGCCAGCTGTTTACCTATCCTACACTCTAGTAGTCCACGTCCCCTTCCCCCTTCTCTCTGCAACCCTCTCTCTCCCATCTCTCTGTTCCTTTCCACCTTTCCCTCTCTCGGCAAAGTTTTCTGCAAAGTACCCTCTGTCATGTATCATACAAACACTTTCGTGCTCAGTGATCTTCGTCTTGGTTTAAAGATCACGTGTGCAATAATTCATAAAGATTGGGGCAAAACTATGCATTTTGTAAAATTCCGTAAGTGAAATACCCTGCATCATGCACCGAACCAAATTTTATACAGACAGAAACATTCCTCTTGTTTTAAGGTAGATTGTGCAAAAATTTCATCAATATCGGAATAAATCCATAGATTTCTATGCAATAAAAACTCAGGGCCACATTTGAAAACACACTTTGTTGTTCTCAAATATTCCATTTTTATTTCACACAACCCTTGTTCTGAGAATACCGAAAACAACAAAAAAAGAATCTGTGAAATCGGCGGAGCCGTTATCAAGTTATGGCGCGACCAAGGTATTTATGGATCCATTTGTATGTTGCAAATTACTCTCCCCCATGCATCGTATGTAACTTAAGGTAGACGGTGACCTTCCTCTTGTTCTGAAGGTGAAGCTTGCGAAATTTCGTGAAGATCGGAATGAAACTGTAGATTTCATGAGTCTGTAGGATAAGTATGCTCCGCCATGCACCTATGCTTTGGTAGCATAAACTACATTCCTACCAAATTTCAGCTTCATAGGTGAAGTAGTTTTTGAGATTTCGTGTTTAGTCAGAGAGTGAGTGATTGTCCTAACAGATTGTTTAATTTTGGATGCAAGAGAATGCAAATCTGTAATGCTAACTATATTTGATGCAAGTTCGTGCCTGATGCGACAGTTTTACGGCATTTACAGCGAAAGTGTTGTGAACGGCAGAATTCTTATCTTTTCATCACTTTGTGGGAGGGTTCAGTTACAAAACGCTTCGTAAACGTCCGAAATTACATTAAAAATTTGTTGCAGGTCCCTAACTACTTCCATTTTCTAGCAATTGACACATAAATCTGGTTATCTCACGCGGTGTCTTCTCATTATTTATGACGTCATATATCCCGAGCTATGTGTCGTGATCCTCTGTTTTTGGCTCGGGAACCTCCGTGGACGTACGGTGAACAGTTCACAAAAGTTTCATTGCAATCGAATGAATGGTTTATGATCACACATAGGACATACAGACAAACACACACACACACACACTCACACACACACACACACACACACACACACACACACACACACACACACACATATATATATATATATATATATATATATATATATATATATATATATATATCTCACTGAACGACAGTTTTTTGTGACATTACGGCTTCCGTACCTTGTCTATATATTTCCGGTGTGCCCAAGCAGCCGTCAGTGGATTCACGTGCATGCGCACAGCTGTGTATAAGCTGCGCCTTCTCCTGCTGCTGTCTACTTTAGGTGTGGCTGTTTCCTGAAATAGACAGCAAAGCAGTCTGATTAACAGAATTAACAGACTCTGCTAGCCAGATACGCGAATGCGTAGAGCTATCTGAATTGTAGTTTTGAGGGGAATAGACTGCTCGTTCATCAGTCCCAGATGTCTGACTTGGAGTGCGGTTAGAGTCACGTGATTCGTGTTTTTATTTGTGACGGGTTCTTGAAAGTCTTAAAAGCTGTTGCATTTCCCGCGTTCGACTGTTTCATAATTATGTTTCATAGTCAAATGTACGGTAAGTATTTTATTTACTCCTACAACACATCTTCATTCATCATCAGCTGCTTCATCCCCGAGAATTCAACAAGAAATGGCGCGAAAAATGTATTAAGAGAGCAAGTACAAAATACTAAATGCAGCGCATAGGACTCGGTTGAAAACCGATATACTGGAGAATTTGCTAGTAATATCCGTTAATGGACCTCCTGTGTCTGAGTTTTCTCCAAAGGTGCAATTCATAAGTGGCACTTCTCAGCAAAAAGACAACGTAACACAAAAGGGAAGTGCTAGATCGCTGGATATATTTTCTATTAAACAGTTTGGTATGGTACAATTGTACAGATATTGACCGAACAATAACGGGACAGAGGAAGGGGAATTATATGATATTCAGATAAAGGATTATGGCGACCAAAGTTGGTGGTTTCAGAACTGAAATTTCGCACCCTGGGATAGATGTTGCTGATTCATATTCAAATTTGAGAATACATTGCATTCTTCGCAGCTGTAGACGGCGCAGTGTTCGTTCCTTTATCCATGTCTGAAGGAAATTTGCATTGGTGACATCTTTAAACACGAACATTGGACATTGCACATCATTTGCCTGCAAACTGGCAGCGTGAGCTGTTATTCTCCTTATATTTTATGTTTTGCACTTACAGGGGAGGGGGAAGGGGTGGACAAGATAGTATTAATTGCTGTTGAATCTTCCAGGTTATATGTTCATGGTCGAAGAAACATATCTGCTCCTGACGTTTCGTCCAGAACTGCGCTGGACGTCTTCAGAGTTGCTACTGGTAGCGGTAAGTCTTGCCGACTGACGAGTCGGGCGTCGGAGAGCGGCAAGACTCACCGCTACCAGTAGCACCTCCGAAGATGTCCTGCGCAGCTCTGGACGAAACGTCAGGAGCAGATATGTTTCTTCGACCACGACCATATAACCCGGAAGATTCAACGGTAATTATTTCAGCCGGTCGTGAAAGCCTTCACTGCAAGATAGTATAAAAATCATGCAGCATACTTAGATCTTTCAAATGGGTACCACTAAGACACGACTGCAGTCCACAATTAACGTATTTGTTCTGGAAAGGTCAACGGAAGTGATGGGTGAAATACGTGGCCTCTCAGACTTACAAACAGGTCAACTCGTTGTACAGTTAGTGGGACCAACTGCGGTGAAAGCGGCTGCGCGGTTTAAAGTTCCGCTAGCGACAGTATCGTCGGTAATGACAGTGTAAGGAAAAAAACATCATTAGCGAACAGGAACAGTTCCCGAAGTTAACTGACAATAACCGACCAGCCTTAAGAATGATTCTGGCCAGGCAACATAAAACTACCATGGAAAAAGCTATGAAAGACGCAACATTCACTTCAGTAATACTGATGGAGCTTAACATTCGTGGAATGGCTGCAGGTGCAGAAACCTTAATAAACGAAGCCAGCGCAAAGCTACGAAGTAAGTGGCGCCACGATGATAAAATTTGAGCATCTGTTTACTCGATGTATGCCGTATGGTCCGATGAATCATCGTTCACATTGCTTCCTACAAACAACCGGGTTTATTTATCGAAAAGCCCGAAGGAAGCGTGAATGCCTACGTCTTATATCCATTTCTGTCTACATACATACTCCACGATTGACCTAAAGGTGCGTGGTGGAGTGTACTCAGTACCACTATTAATTGCTTTCCTGTTCCACTCCCATATAGAACGAGGGAAAAAAGAAAAGTGGTATGCAACCGCCCTAATCTCTCTGATCTTATCCTGCTGGCCTTTACGCGAAATATAGGTCGGCGGCAGAAGAATCGTTCTGCAGTCCGCCTCAAATTCTGGCCTTCTAAATTTCTTCAACAGCTTTTCTCGAAAAGAACGTCGCCTCCCCTCCAGCGACACCCAGTTGAGTTTCCGAAGGATTTCCGTTACACTCGCGCATTGATCGAATCTACCAGTTATAAACCTGGCCGCCCGCTCTGAACAGCCTCTATGTCCTTTAAAGCGATCTGGTGGGGATCTCAAACGAGCAATACTCGAGACGGCATTGTACAAGCGTTTTATATGCTGTTTCCTTTACAGAAGAATCACACCTTTCCAAAATTCTCCCAATAAATTGAAGTCGACCATTTGCCTTCCCTAAAACTATCGTTCCATTTCATATCGCTGTGCAGCGTTATGCCTAGGTATTTAATTGACGCGACGCAGCACATTACTAATGCTGTATTCGTACACTACGGGATTGTTTCTCCTGCTCACCTGCACCACCTTACATTTTTCTACATTTAGCGCTAGTTGCCATTCCTCGCACCACCTAGAAATTTAGTCGAAGTGATCCTGCATCCTACTACAGTTATTCAATGACGACACCCTCTTGTAAACCACAGTATCATCAGAAAAACAGCCGCACAATGCAACTCACTCTGTCCGTCAGATCATTTACACAGATATAAAATGATAGCGGTCACTGGGTCACCCCTACCGATACCCTAGTCTTTGATGAACACTCGCCTTCGACGACAACGAACTTAAGTGTAATCTCCAAGCCGCTGACATATTGGGGTAACTATTCCATAAGCTCGTACCTTCGTTAGCAATCTGTGGTGCGTGTCAAACGCCTTTCGAAAATCGAGAAATATCCCTTCATCCACAGCACGCAAGATGTCATGATAGAAAAGGACAAGCTGAGTTTCGCTGGATCGACGCTTTCTAAAGCCGTGTTTATGAATGGACAGAAGCTTTTCCGCCTGAAGAAAATTTACTATATTAGAAATGAGAAGCTTGTATCATGATTTGGGTATCTATATCACAGTATTCAACTGTTACTGTCGTTAACCTCACCAGTCGGATAGCTATGTTTGAATGTCTTTCCATACTCGACAGGAAGTTGTTTATTGTGACCAACACATCACTTACAACCACTGCCACATTCCAAAATGATAACTCGCGGCGCACACACACAGCTGAAAATTTTCAGGCTTCATTTTTTGTGCAGCATCAGAAAATTATCAAATATCCCCCTGGACAGCAAAATCGCCATCCTGAATATAACTGAAACGTTATGAGAAGAATGAGAACCAAACTTTACACTATAACATCGTTGAAGTACACGGCGGATGTTTTAGTACAAGAGTCGATTGTATTCTGTTGGAAACTGTAAAGAAACTTCTCGAATCTCTACCTAGTAGACTTGTAATTATTCTCAAAACCAATGATAGGCCATCCCCTTGCTAATAAATAAATATTGTGTCTACGTTATGTATTAAAAACGTTTTGTCCCACGCCTGTACATGCGCTACCTGTTTTCGGGAATCCTGTGGATGATATGTTTCCGGAAGTCTGATGGTGCGAATCCAGCTCAGAAACTGCACAGCACAGGTCTCCTTATCACCCGAGAAACTCAGATAAATAGGGAAATAAACAAGATAAGGTCTTAATCGTTGGGTGAGAACGACGGCATGAGAAGCAGGAAAAAATCCAAAACAGAACCCGGATAAAAGACTTTCAAGCACTTGGTGGAGACCCATTCTCGAGATAACCTGCAGTAGATAACAGACTAGTCCGCTTGGCAACAAGCACCCATGATCAAATAAGAGAGCTTCCTTATGAATACAAGAATTGCTTATCACTAGGTCAGTATAGGGAGGCTGGGTGCCGTAAGACTACAGCCGAATAAAGTAAAGAAACATTATATTGTTTAATTAAAGCAGCTTAAAATTCGATAGATGGCTACTTAGGAGAGATTTTCAATTTATTCCAAACTAATTATTTAGTCCAGATGTAGCAACAGTTTTAAAGAGCTATTAATGGTATCATTTGTGTCTCTCACCAAATAAATAATTTAGAAACACAGCAGGTCCAATTATAAAACACAAAACAGGTAAGGACACTGATATTTAAAAGAACGCAAGAGCTCCAAGGCTGACGATATGTTTCATTGGTAAAGTACTATATTGTTTTCTGAAACTAATATACTAGAAGTTGTAGTCGTAATTCTTCCACCATCCAGTGCTGTCCTAAAGAAATATTACTACTTTGAATACTGAAACATTCTTACATCAGAAAGCTTTACTACAGCTGTAAATGTTTAAAACGCCGCTATCTGTACTTATTGTAATCAAAATCTAAAGTATTAATTTCAGTAACAAGATATTTTGTAAACCTTTGAAACTAGTATTTCCATTCTACCAAACAGAACTTAATTCAGATCATTTTGAGAGAGTTCAGAAATCTAGTACATACAAGACATTTATGGTTATATTTTATAAAAGATAATCCCCTTGTATTCGCTATATTTATTTCATGCGTGTGTTTACACAAAATGACAGTACAGCAGTCCATGCAGAAGTTTAAATTATAGCAAGTACTGGTACTGTTTCCCTAATTAGGCCGACGTCCGTTTTCTTTGTCAGTGAAATTATTTTGCGAACACAAACGTGTGGTGTAGTTTTATCTAAGATGTGACTTGTTCTGTCTCATAACTAAATTTGGGGTAACGATGTTTGTAACAATTACTTATCTGTCAGGACACATACTGTCGAAAAACTTAAACATCTTCGCAGAGGCTAACGTTACAGTTTTATTGTTATTTATGGTGAATGATTACAGTTACGTAATGTAGCAGTTTGCGACTAGATCAATATAAACGGTAACGGCTGTAATGTAGTTCTTGAGCTGAGAAATCACCGATCACTAGAAAAGACTTACGTGTTCTTTATCGGAACGTCCTATTCTGGAGCAAAAAGGTCAAGAAGTAGTCTGATACCAATTCTTTGAAACACATTCTTTGGATGTGAATTAGAAAGTATTGATTTAGGTGGATACGGAGATATACAATATCGGGAGATATTAATGGTACCAATCTGAAATAATAAGAAACTCTAAGGATAGAGATTCATTGTCACTTCCATATGTGTTTTTGATAACAGGCAGTAAAGAAAGGGATCTATGAAGCGTCGGCTGTATGGTACTGTAAATTTACTCACTATCTAATGGCTATGTGTCCGTATTTCAAGAAGGTTCTTGGAGTATCGGTGATGTTTGGGATTCAGTACCTCAATCGGTAAATATAGGATCCTAGTACAATTATAAAGTCAATAAATACTTTCTTCGCACACAAATACACTGCTCAATTAAGGGATCACATCAGATGTCATACACAATATAGGGAAAGGGAGGGCAAGATGGAAGGGGAGGGCAAGACGGAAATTACTGAAAACTCGGAACCACGTGACAAGGCACGCGAGTGGCGACGCACACAGCAAGAGGCGACCACCTGGAATCTATGAACGGAGTTTAGTCGGGATCGTGCCACCAAGTGAAATACACGTGTGCTGTGTTTGTTTTACGTCGAATTCTTAGGAAAATTGTGATTTTTTGCGGCGTTATTACTTGTGAAAGGTGGGTATTGTTACTATTTGGTTTGTACGATACAAGTTTACGAAATGTAGGTTGTTAGAATTGATATTTGAACATGGAAAATGGTTACCATTTTCCAAATACTTCGATATAACATTGGCGCCATGCTGTTGGGCAAGATGGAAATTTGTATATAAGGGCCAGATGGAAACCAGTCCTTTGGCTGAAATCAATGAAGACTACCCTACGACCAATGTCGAGAGTGATATAATAGCCACAGAAAATAACTGCGCAGACAATGTAGCTACTATTAATAACAGTTCTTCAACGACTAAACGTCATGACAACACCTACACTGATATTGTTACTACGAAGGCGAGAATCCTGATATCACTACTGATGAAAACGGCGTCACGTCTGTTAATAAGAAGGGCGTTGTTTTAAAAGAACAAGTTATTCAGAAGAAAACTGTGGAAGACAGCAAAGATGCATCTAGTGTAGTCCCTGTTGACGTTTTCCCACAACCGTCTACATCGTATGCCATCTCTCCAAAGAAAATACTTCTGTCCCCAAAAGTTACATCATCAATTAAAAAAGGAAAGTCAGAAGTACAAAATTGGAGATTCTTAAGAGTTCACTATTTAGATCAATAACCGAATAGAAGAATGAAATGAGAAAAACACCAAAATTAGACGTTGTCCAGAGCATTAACGGAAATTAATATAAACGAGAACACAACAGAAGGGGACAGCATGTATAAGGAAAGAGAAAAGGTAAATGAAAGGGAAAATGAACAAAGAAAGACGAGAAGATACCGAAAAATCAAGAGGTATCTAGTCATGCAGATGTGTTTTGACTATTGCGCGTTGAACAATGCATCGATCCACCCACAGAATACTGGTTGGAATGCGCATCGTGTCATGGTTTGGCACATTAGTTGTGCGGCGATACGGAAAATGGTTGTTTTCTGTGTGTCCATTGTGAAATATAAGATAATCCCATACATTCCATCTTGCCCGTTCAAGCTTTCCATTTTGCCTTTAGGGTAAGGGCAAAAAGGAATTTTCTATACTTGTCTTCTATAAGTTATATCACCTGATTTATCAAATATTGATTGTTATTAGTCACACCGTTCTGCAGTTTAATAGGATACCTTTCATGACTGATTAATGTAAAGCGTTTATATTTACAAATTTTCGTATTACTGTGTCGTTAAATTAACTCTTCCATCTTGCCCTCCCTTCCCCTACATACAGTAATGTATATCTTTCAGCTATAGGTTACAATTGTAATTGTTGTGTGATGTAGTTCGATATTTTGCTGTCTTAACTCTTTACTTGAGATATACATGGCGTTTACTTAGAGTGAGGCACAATGGGATAACCACAATATTGAAAAAGTCCTTCTCTTTGCCCTCTAATGTGGTGTGCGTTCACATCGGACGGCCAGTACAGTTGCACAGCTGGATGACATGGACAGTATGAGGTTATCAATCAGCTCATGGTGGATATTCGGCTATTCCTACTTGGCTTTAACCTTTATCGGAGGTGATGCTCTGGCTGAAATGCGTCTGTCAAATGCATGTCAGAAATACTCGGGTTTAAGACCGGTACTTGCTGGCATTCCATTCATTCAATTTTCTGCTTCAAGTATGTTGTCCACTAATGCAGCGTCATCATCCACGAGAAACAAACCATCTCCTATGGCACCATCGTAGGGAGCAATAAAGGAGAGAACGTGTTTGGTTCATTTTTGCGTGGACTGGAGAGTCTAATTTTGAAGTAGGTTTGCCCAACTAATGCTCTAATAGCACATAACAATTTGGTTAAGAAACAAAATTGACTTACAACATTAAAGAAAGAGCTCCCTCTTATTCGTACTTTCGTGGTACTCCGAGTGTGACCTATGTCTGTCGCTGGACGGGTGAGGAATATAGACCAGAGTGTGTGTTGCCTATTGCAAAACATGGCGGATGGAGAGTCTTGGTCTGGGGCTGTAATAGGGGAACAAGTCACCATACGTGAAGGCAGCATAGATTCCACAAAATTTATATACGTCCTACAATCTGGCTTTATAAATCATTTTTGCCACTACAAATATGGACGGCGTTATATTCCAGCTACATAACGCACTCCGCCATAAATCAGTCCGAATAATGACTCAGTTCCAAGAAAATAACATCGAACCTCTGGATTGGCTTGCTCAGTGACCGGAACAGAGCCCCATAGACGTTTATGGCGTTTAATGAAGCGCAAAATCATGTCCCACAAAAAAGAAAAATTAAAGGACCGCCTCCGCGTTTAGTGAAACGCCATAACTGCTCAAGATCGTAATAATCTAGTGTATTATCAAAGAAAATTTCTGCCTTAATAAGGACAAAAGGTGGGCCCATTAAAAAAAAAAAAAAAAAAAAGAAAAAAAAATCAAATGTATGTAAATCTATCGGACCAAACTTCTTGGTCATCAGACCGTAGCTTACAAACTACTTAAACCTAAGTAAACTAACCTAAGAACAAACACACACACACACCCATGCCCCAGGAAGGACTCGAACCTCCACGGCGAGCAACCGCGCGCTCCGCAGCGAGACGCTTTAGACCGCTCGGCTACTCCACCGCGGCGGTCCCATTAAATATTGTTGTTTTGTTACTAATAAACGTTATAAAGTCAAACAAATTGTTTCTATATACACTCCTGGCTATTGAAATTGCTACATCATGAAGACGACGAGCTAGAGATGTGAAATTTAACCGACCGGATGATATGCTGTGATATGCAAATGATTAGCTTTTCAGAGCATTCACACAAGGTTGGCGCCGGTGGCGACACCTACAACGTGCTGACATGAAGAAAGTTTCCAACCTATTTCTCATACACAAACAACAGTTGAACGGCTTTCCCTGGTAAAACGTTGTTATGATGCCTCGTGTAAGGAGGAGAAATGCGTACCATCATGTTTCCGACTTTGATAATGGTCGGATTGTAGCCTATCGCGATAGCGGTTTATCGTATCGCGACATTGCTCCTCGCGTTGGTCGCGATCCAATGACTGTTAGCAGAATTTGGAATCGGTGGGTTCAGGAGGGTAATACGGAACGCCGTGATGGATCCCAACGGCCTCACTAGCAGTCGAGATGACAGGAATCTTATCCGCAAGGCTGTAACGGATCGTGCAGCCACATCTTGATCCCTGAGTCAACAGATGGGGACGTTTGCAAGACAACAATCTGCACGAATACTTCAACGACGTTTGGAACAGCATGGACTATCAGCACGGTGATCATGGCTGCGGTTACCCTCGACGTTGCATCACAGATAGAAGCGCCTGCGATGGTGTACGCAACGACGAACACGGGTGCACGAATGGCAATTATTTCGGATGAATCCAGCTTCTGTTTACAGCATCATGATGGTCGCATCCGTGTTTGGGGACATCGCGGTGAACGCACATTGGAAGCGTGTATTCGTCATCGCCATACTCGCGTATCACTCTTCGTTATGGTATAGGGTGTCATTGGTTACAAGTCTCGGTCACCTCTTGTTCGCATCGACGGCATTTTGAACAGTCGCCGATACATTTCAGCTGTGTTACGACCCGTGGTTCTACCCTTCATTCGCTCCCTGCGAAACCCTACATTGCAGCAGGATAATGAACGACTGCATTTTGCAGGTCCTCTACGGGTCAACATTCTCCAGTTCTTTCAGTAATTGAAAACGTCTGGTCAATGGTGGCCGAGCAACTGGCTCGTCACGATACGCTAGTCACTACTCTTAATGAACTATGGTATCGTGTTGAAGCTGCATGGGCATCTGTACCTGTAAATGCCATCCATGTTCTGTTTGACTCAACGCCCTGGCGTATCAAGACCGTTATTACGTCCAGAGGCGGTTGTTGTGGGTACTGATTTCTAAGGATCTATACACCCTTATTGCGTGATAATGCATTCACATGTCAGTTCTAGTTTGATATATGTGTCCAATGAATACCCGTTTATCACTTGCATTTCTTATTGGTGTAGCAATTTTAATGACCAGTAGTGTATTTGATTTTATATCCTTTCGAAACTCTCAAAGTTACTCTGGGTGATCAATGGTTTTGGTAATGGGTGTACGTGAACAGCTGTGGAATGACGTACCCCAAAACAATATTTGCCATCTGTATGTTCTATTGAATGCTGTATTGAGCGCCTGCATAGGCGACGTGTAAACTTCACCGAGTACTGTATGAGCGTTTCAGATTTTATCGACACCACGTTCCTTAGTAACGCTTAAACTAGTGAACAGTACTCAGTACTCAGCACACATGTTCAACACTGCTCGAGTCAACTGGAAAAGTCTAAGAGGTATTCTTGATTTTTATTTCAGTTAGTGTACGAAAAATCAGAATAGAAAATCGTTCAGTACTGTCAACTGGTATCGATGTTGGCTAGAAGCAAAAAACAAATGACTGCCGACCGAGGCCACCCTGCGTTTTCCGACTTCTACCAGTTCTGGACTAGGTATTCCGGCGATTCAAGTGAAAACTTACCTCATGTTATCATGGCCGCACGACGGCCATTGGAAAACCTTTAAGGAGGTATGGTACGTGAGCCAGACGCATGGGATTTCTAATTCTGAAATCGTTGCGTAATTTAGTTTTCCAAGATCCGCAGTGTAAAGAATATGCCGAGAATAGAAAATATCCCGCTACATACATCCTGTCATGAACGACGAAACCATATATGCGAGAGTTGTCAGTCCAAACTGAAAAGCGACAGTGAGTGAAGTAACTGCATAGTTCAATGTGGGACATAGAATGAAAGTGTCACGTACGTGGGTTGCAATTTGGTGGTAATGGATTATAGAAGCAGACGACTGACTAGAGTGATTATTTACAGCACCGCATCATCTGTTGTACCGGCAGAAGTTGTGAGGACGGACTTTGAAGCTTGACGGGATAGCTCACTAGGCAGATAACTTGGCCGAGAAAGGCAAAGATCCCAGGTTCGAACCTCGGTCCCAAGACACAATTTTAATCTTCCAGGAATGTTGAAAATACAGTCAAATCACCACCTCCGATCTGCTTATTTTGACAACAGCGTGCTTATTAGCACTTATTAGATACTTGAAATCGATCAAAATGGGCGCACACTTACTGAAAAGCTTCAGGTCAGGTCTGAAATTGCCGCGGTGGAGTAGCCGAGCGTTCTAATGCGTCTCGCTGCGGAGCGCGCGGTTGCTCGCCGTGGAGGTTCGAGTCCTTCCTGGGATATGTGTGTGTGTGTGTGTGTGTGTGTGTTGTCCGTAGGTTAGTTTACCTAGCTTTAAGTAGTTTGTAAGCTACGGACTGATGACCACGTAGTTTGGTCCGACAGATTTGAATTTTTAGGTCTGAAATTCAGAATAACATGGGACCACAGTTACTTGTTGAACTATTCCTAGCGATTAATTTGTCCGTCGACTGTGCTATATATGAATGCCATCGATAAAGTATCATAATCATGAGGTCATTTCGTGAGCCAACACCCTGTAACAGCGAACTTTCTCTGTTACGGAAGGCTGTTGTAGCATCTTCGCTGAATATTATTACAGAGGACTTCTAGCCACGTAGAGATGCTGCACTTCACCAGGCATAGGAGGTCCACACGACACTATACGGCTTGCTGCTAAATTCAGAATGTTCACGTGTTTGTAAACCTAATACACCAAATGGTCCCTAGACTTACACTAAGGACCACACTAACACATCCATGCCCGAAGAAGAACTTGCGGTGCGAACGCCCTCCCAAACCACGCGACCATTCCGCACCTATAGGCAGCTTTATACTGCAGTACATAAATGTTATATGATACTCCAAGCTACGTATTTACACTCGTGACGCAGATTATTTGCAGAATCATGGCAAACAGGGCACGCCTAAGCCAGTTAATCGTAAGACAATTGGGCACTCGGGCAGTTAAACAGTGGAGCTCTGGGGGAGAGTTCTGCGGTGGACATCAAACATCAGGTGATGGGGATCGCAGACGGACGGCGGTCAGGCTGCTAGGACGGATCCGGAGGTCGCAGGACCCTTTTCACTGCGACGGAACTCGCACGACAAGTGGACATTGCCAGCGTCGCTTAATCAGCACCGTAAATCATTAAGGCCGTCCTCTCTCGCCTTTGCAAGGCAGGTAGAGAGAGGAACTGTACAGAGCAAACCTCGTGCTCTGCTATAGAAGCGCTCGGGTGACAGGCTATTTTGCTTATAGCGGTTGGCACACCAAGCGTGTATCTGAACGTGTGTCTTCAACGTGTCGAGTTTCTGACGTCACAAACTGCAAGGCTCTCAAAACTTATAAGGCAAGATCAAGCATGTCAAAAATTATGAACGTGCGTCCGAACCTTCACCAATGAGATTGGAGAAAGCAACCTACATTACACCAGACAATCAATGGTTGGGGCGCAGGCGAGTAGGGGGGATAAATCCGTGAAACCTTAAGGTCGTAGATTCTACCAAATACCTAGGAGTTACAAATACGAACAACTTTGACTGGAGAAAACACATAGAAAATATTGTAGGGAAGGCCAACAAAATATTACGTTTCACTGGCAGAACGCTTCGAAGATGCACCAGCGCCACCAAAGAGAAATGTTCAAATGTTTGTAGAGTCTATGGGACTTAACTACGGGGTCATCAGCCCCTAAACTTACAAACTACTTATGAACTACTTACGAACTAGGACGGCACAAATATCCATGTCCGAGGTGGATTCGAACCCCCGACCGTAGTGGCCGTGCAGACCGTGACTGAAGCGCCTCAGTCCCCTCGGCCACCGCGGCCGGCCCAACAAAGAGACTGCCTACATCACACTTGTGCGTCCTCTCCTGGAGTACTGTTGCCCCTTGTGGGACCCTCACCAGGTCGAAATTTAATTCCAGTGTTACTATTAATTGATCACTTTCATATTAAAGCATCGTGGTTAAAATCCACGAGTGTCATACGATTAGTGTGTACAGAGTTTTTAAGAATAATATTTGTAACATTTCTGTCCTCTAATACTTTGAATTCAACAGTAATTTTCGGAGTATATAATGTTCGAGTGTTCGAAATATGTCAGTAAATTACTTGTTGCGCGATTTATTGTTTTTGTGTGCGTTCAGCGACATCATATAGATTGTGCCGGAAAAAAAAGTTTCCAAGAAGGGTCGTTAAACGGATACGCTACCTACTACAGGCATATTTTTCTTATGTCTGTCAGTTTTAGAATTTTGGAACACGTTCTACGTGCGAGTACTATGACTGGACTTCTCCTCTATATGAATCAACATGGTTCCGAAAACAACGGTGACATGAAACCCAGCTCTAATTATTCACCCACGAAAACGAGAGGGCAGTAGGTGTATGCTCCCACATAGATGTCGTGTTTCTTGACTTCCGCAAGGTCTGATGGACAAAGTGACATCATACGGAACGCAACATCAACTTTGTAACCGGATTAAACAAATTCTCAGTACCAGATCACAGCTTGTCATTTTCGACGGAGAGGATACGAAAGCAAATTCTGGCCTGTCTCAGGCGAATGTTGCAGGGCCGTTGCTCTCCGCAAGAGACACTAATGACCTCGTAGATAACATCGGAAGTTCATTGGGGCTTTTCGCGGTTGCTGCTGATGTATATCGATAAGTAGCAACACTGGAGAAGAATATGCCTCGTATTTTCTCATGTTGCATGGAATGGCAATTAACACTCGCCATAAACTAATGTGAAGTGCTGCAGATACAAAGAATGAAATGTCATCTGCTATGTAACTACGCAATAACAGGCCAAACAATGGAAGCAGTTACTTCCATAAAATGTCTTTGAGTAGAGCGATTTGAAATGCAACGAAATTTGAAATTAACCATTTGTAAGGCAGATACCGCACTGAGGTTAACTGGAAGAATACTATGAAAGTTTAGTCTGTCAACATAGGAAGTAGATTACAAAAATACTCTTTCGGCCGACGTTTGAGTGTTGTCCGCAAGTGTTTGATTCGTGCCAGATATGGTTGATATAAGACACAGAACAATCAACGGAGAGCAGCACGCTTCGTTACAGGCTCATTTAGTAAGCACTAAAGCGTCACAGTTAGGAATCTCCGGTAGCAGATTTTGCAAGAGAGATATTCTGTATCAGTACGAGGTTCTCTTAGAGTTTCAGAGAATACATTTCTGCAGGAATCAACCAATATATTGCATCCGCCTACGTATATTTCGTGAAAAGATAATCATATTTATTATTTCTCATCGGCGTTTTTTTGTGTGGTAGTTATCCAAAATTAATTATTGAGGTATCAGTTTCAAGGTTTAGTTCTCCGCTAATGACGAAAAATACCCAGATTAAAGTTTTTGTTTTCACAAAAAAACTGTACTTTGGAAAAATTTGTGCTTTTCATACAACCTAAGGTGATAACCGGCGAACGATCGTAAATGGGACATATATTTACGGTTGGTCCCATCAGCCACCGCGCCGAGTACCAACTTAGTTTGCGCGGCCGATATAAAAGGACTGTAGAAGGTATCATCTATTGAAAATCTGTTTAACTAACATGAACGAAAGCTTTTGCATTTGTTTAGATTCGTTACACAAGCGAAGTGTATCATGATATTTTTGTTTCATACGTCTATGCACAACAGCTGTTGGAATTGTTCACTTTGTTCAAGCAAACGTTGTATACGGCGCAAATGAACTGAATTACCTCAACATTCAACATCACAGGAAAGTGTTATTTAACTTTTAATTTAATTAGTCTTAACGGAGACAGGAGCGACAATGATTTTAAATTTCATAGAGTGGCTATGAACATGACATACTGTTTAAACAGTTCGTGAAATCTGAGGACTTTTGTAAAATAATAAATTTTTCCAGAAATAAACATGAAAAACTCAATAGCTGACTTAATCATATTGTATTTCATTATATAAATTTTCTAGCAAGGAGACTAATATTTGTTGCTACTATTCAAAGTTTATTATCTTTTAAACATATGTACTTGCAACTACATTTTCTCCTTTACTATCTGCGACTAATCAGAATAGAGTGAGAATTGTTCGCACGGGTCAACTAGTTGTTACGACAAGCGAAAAGTCGATAACTGGACAGCATCATGATTGCCATCCATTATGTAATTACATTTTACCGTTTTCCACATGACATGTACAATAGAAAATACTTTCACAGCAGTTTCTATTACTGAAATCAAAATTAGATTAAAAATACTGAAACAGTTCGTTGCAATACAAAAATCCGTGACTGATGAGGGTAGACTGCGAATTATTTTCACGGGTCAACTAGTATGGCTGAAATTAGATTAGAGCCCACACGGAGGCCTCCAGGCAACCGCTCTTTCTTCTGCAAACTAAAGGTGACCGCAATAGGAGGAAGAAGTGGCAATGGTACACCAAGTACCCTCCGCGAAACAATGTGATGTGAGGTGGCTTGTGGAGTATGTACGTACGCGTAGATGTTTTTGTTGATGTTAAGTACTGTGTTGTATAGAGGAAGTGCTCATTGTTCTTATGACATGCCGTTTAAAGTTCATGTTCACTAGACAGTTTTTTATTTTTATTTTCTGCTAGATGACTCGGTGAACTTCGTATCACTTACCTCTTAATATAAACAGTACTAATTTAAATCATATGTATTTTTAGACCCAGTATCATTAAAAAAGCATTTGTTTTGAACGTCAAGTGTGCAACATTTTATCGCAATCGTACAAATGATATTGATATCCCAAACAAAAGAGCTCTTTCAGTTTTCCACAATTTTTCCTATTTTCTGGCTAACTATTACAAACTTTTACTTCACTCAAACCTTCCACTCGCTTTGAACGTCAAAAGTTCAAAATTTTATAGCAATCAGATGAATGGTATTGATATTTCATAGAAAAATCTGTTTTTATTTATTCTGAATTTTCCGGGAAACTTTTCCAAATTTTTATTTCATAAGAACGTTACTCTTGTTTGAACGTCAAATATGCCAAATATTCCAAATTTTATCTCAATCAGGCGAACGATATTTTTATCCCATTGAAAAAAGGTCTTTCAGTTTCTCGCGAATTTCCAAATTTTCGGGGTAAATTTCCCGAAGTTTTAGTTCATAAGAACATTCATCTTTCGTTGAATGTCAAATGAACAAAATTTTATCGCAAGCGGATGAACGGTTCTCAGCTTATAGTATTGAGTTCATTTAGAAGCACATTGAAAAAGAAACTTGATTCGAATTTTGCGACTTTCTTTTTTAACCGTCTCTATTTTTTTTCGGTAAAAACTATTTCAAGACCCTAAAGAACAAAACAAAAAATTACCCCTCTCCGTCGTGCTGAATTTTATCAAAAACAGGCTGAAAAACGCACTTTCAGTTTTTCTCAAATTTTCCAATTTTCCGATAGATTAAAAAAAAAAATCATACAAACCTCGTCCTTTCAAGCCGTACTCAAGTTATGCTCTTACAACCATGTGACAATTTATTTTTATTCGTAGAACAAAATCGCTTTCAGTTTTTCTTAAATTTTCCTACTTTCCGGACGACGTTTCCAATTTTTTTTAATGCAAACCTTTATCTTGCTTTCAACGTGAAATGTACAAAATTTTATGGCAGTTCGACGAACGGTATTGATAGTTCACTGGAAAAAAACTGTTTCAGTTTTTCCCGATTTTCCTCTTTTCCGGACAACTCTTCCATATTTTATCACCGTTTATACCTTCCCTGTACTTACACGAATATTTAAAGACTAAAATTAGCCAAATCGGTTAACCTGTTCCTGAGTTTTACCAAGACTAACGAACAACAATTCCATTTTCTGTCTATACTGTCGTTCCTAAATAAATAGAAAACGAAGAGTTTGCTTTGTAAGAGGTATACTTTATAGTATCAGAGATGGAAAAGTACTCAAAGCTCTTAAGCATTTTAAAACCATGTTTGACACAATGTCTCCTTAAGAAAACATTCTCGGGTTTCGGGTCGCGTCAGGTGATTCACTAGCTTTCGGCAGA